>CM060932.1:61011044-66011044 GCA_030765085.1 Allium cepa | reverse complement strand
AATAGATGTCGTAATTAGGTATTTTAACATGTTTTTACCAAAATCCAAACATCATCAAATCATCTTCATTTAGGGGAAAATGGTCATTTTGTGCATGTATTTAATTTGAGAAAAATTTACTTGCACATTTTAATGTTGGTTTGTAAAAATTTGGATGGAAAATAGAAGGAGTCTTCATGGAGATATGCATGCATAAGAGAATAAGGCAAATAAAGAGGGAAATAAATGGAGTCAAGAAATCATGGAAGACCACACCTACCCACTTATCATAATCTACTATTAGGAGCTAATTCACAAGTTAGTGGGGATTAAAAGCACATATACACTTAGTGGATGATTAGTTCATGCTAATGATAACTTGGTGGCCACACTTCCTAAGGGGTATTTTTGGCAGTCCCCTATAATATGGATTAGGGTTTTAGACATGTATAAACGACCATCTTATGTTCATGTAATGAATCTTTTATCTACTTATCGTATTTTGCAATTTTTAGCCTTAAATCAAATGAGAAATAAAATGGCTTCCCTAGCCTCTTCTTCTTCTATTTCTTATTTGCTTTTATTTTATTTTATGCATATTTTCTATTTACGTGCTCTCTTTCATTTCATGGTAGTAGCTTAATTTTATTTTTATGAAAGTTGTTAGTTTATTTTTATTTTAATTAGCTTGCACTTTCCTTTTATTTTCTATGTTGAAATTTACATGTGCTGAAATGATAAGACAAATAAGTAGTAAACCCCTTTAATTTAGGGGTAATAAAACTCTCTAAAATTATGTCAATTCAACAAAATTTTCTATTTATGATCTCTTTTTTATGCTTCATGAAGAGTTGGAGTTTGATGTAATTTTATAAAGGGAATTTGATAGTCTATGTTATAATCACAAATGGGCCATGTTTAATCCAACATAAACACAACTTACATCATCACCTACTTAAGTGATTATGATTATGGAATCAAAATATATAAACCAAATTTGATGATCTATGTTACTAATCAAAAATAGTAAATAGATCATGCTTAAAATAGATTTTTTTTCCAGTTTCATATTCATTTTCATGAGAGTTGACAAGTGGTTTTAGTGTTGTATTATAGTTTGATAGTTTAAGTTATGTTAATTAATAACATAAATGGACATACTTATGTTAAATACATCACTAATTCCACTTAAGAACAAAATAGAAAGATCGTAGATTATTTCTGTATTGATTTATGTCAAAATATGAGAGTGTATATGCCTCTAAATTATTTTCTAATCTCATATTTTCAATCACTTTTATTCTAGTTTAATTTTTACATTTCTAGCGTAAAACAATTTCAAAAGTTTGGTTTGATTTGATTGGGTAGAATTTTAAACCATTTCAATTTCCTACGGATCGAACCGTACTCGCCACGTATTAGAATTGTATGTTGTGTGCTTGCGATTATTTTTATTACAATTTTCGAAAATTTTCTAACCAATACAAAATTCGTCGTTAAATGCTCAATGAGAAGGACCTCCAAGCTCAACAGGAATGACATTTTTAGAGTCATAAGGGTAAATGGAGTATGGCCAGTCATGGACTTATGGGTGATTCTGTAAGCCCATAATGCCATTAGGAGTTCATCCATCGAATTGTCTCTTGCCTTTTGTAAATGTTTCTTCAGAATGGACTTTATGATTTTGTTCATAGCTTTAACTTGTCTATTTGCTTGAAGGTGAGAAACTATCACAAATCACTTTTCAATATGATGCTTACGGTAGAAGTCTTTGAATTCAGTACGGTTAAATTGAGTTCCATTACCAGTTACAATGGTTCGTGAAAGGCCAAAATGATATATGATGTTCTGGACAATGAAGTTGATCGCTTTCTTTATCATGATCATAGTTAAAGGATATGCTTCGGCCCATTTGGTGAATTAATCAACTGCTATGATGGCATACTTTGCACCACCTTAGAGATCAATAAGGAACCAGTAATATCTATTCCCCATGTGACAAATGGCTATGGAATGGCCATTTGTGCAATTTCCGTTGGTGGAGCTTTCATAACTTTTGTGTACATCTAGCACTTGTTGCATTGCTTATCATAATCAGTAGCATCTCGGTTGACAGTTGACCAGTAATAACCATAATGAATTATTTTGTTTGTTACGGCTTGCCCCTCGGCGTGATCTCCACGTTCCCCTTCATGATTTCCTTCAGGATTCATTTTATTTCATCATGAGCAATATACTGGAATAGGGGAATGGAAAAAGTATTTCTATACATAGCCCCTTCTTGAATGATATATCATGAAGCTTTGGGGAGGAGTTGTCATCTTTCATTCCTTCATTCGAGAAGGACACCCTGTAGCAAGTAACCTTTAATCAGAGTCATCCATGACTCCTTCTCAGGCATGACTCCTTCTCAGGCTCCATCTCTGGTACTTAGTAAATTTTCATCTAGTTTATGCTCGTAGCGTCTAGAACTTTGATTGGAACCAAGCTTAATTGTTATGCATCCCTACCAGCAAACTTTTCCAATGACTCGGCCACTTTGTTTTGATCTCGGGGAATGTGCGTGATGTCATAATACTCGATGTCAACTTATGGAGCGAGTCACCATCCTTTAGCTTGGTAGTCTCCCTTGACTTGGTATACCACCAACTGGGAATCACAAAAGATTCTGAGAGAATTTATTCCTGGTTCTCTAGAAAGTTTGAGTCTAGCAATCAGAGCTTTATATTTGGCTTCATATTCGTTGTAAAGAATTCAAGTTTCAAAGTATAGCAAATTAACTGGTCCTCCATAGTTACAAGTAAGACTCTGGTCTAGAACAATAATCCTTAGAGGCTTCATCCGTATAAATTTTCCATTGGATGGTAGTGGCTTCACTACTCTCAAGGAGATCATCATGTATAGTGAACTCAGCTATAAAGTCTACCAGAGTTCCTGGATGGATCTCAAAGAGATATAAGTAATGTCAAATTGGCTTAACTCGATGTTCCACTTGAGTAACCTTCCAGACGTCGCAGGTCACTGTAGGACCTATCATAACGGCTCATCGATGTAGATGTTGATGGAGCCTGAAATTAGAGGCAGAGCCTTCATGACGTAATCTATTAGTAGTATGTCAATTTCTCCATCTTTGGACTGTTCCTTTCAACTCATGTCAATCACTTGCTAACATAATAGAACAGTTTTCGGATTTGATTCTTCTAGTGAAGCAGTGCGACATTAATAGCGTATATCGACATGGCCAAGTAAATATGCAAGTCTTTGTGATCCACCGGCTTTGACAAGATGGGAGATCTCTCTAAGTGGTTCACTAGAGCTTGGAATGCATCTTCACACTTCTGTGTCCCTTCAAAATTCCTCTTTCCTCTTCTTATCGAGTGTAATAAAGGAGTACATTTATTAGTAGCTCTAGAAATAAATCGACTTAGGACGACAATCTTTCCGTTCAGGCTATGTACTTGTTTGATAGTTTATGGCACTTGGATGTTGCGAAATGCTCGAATCTTCTTGGAATTAGCTTTGATTCCATGAGCATTGACAATGAAACCTAAGTACTTGATGCGATGCCAAAGGAACATTTTAGAGGATTATTCTCCATCTTGTAATATCCGAGGATATTGGACATTTATGCTAAGTCTCTAATATGGTCACTTGATCGTTGTGACTTTATAAGCATATAATCCATATATACCTCCATCAGTTTTCTAATCTAATCTTTGAACATTCAGTTAACTAGACATTGATAGGTTGCTCCAACATTCTTTACCCAAACGGCATTACCACGTAGTAGTATAATCCAACGTCGGTAATAAAACTAGTGTGCTCCTAATCGGGTATATGCACCAACAATTGATTATATCCGGAGTATACGTCCATAAAAGATAATAACTTATGTTCTGCGGTTGACCGCTAGTTGATCGATCCTCGGAAGGGAAAGTTGTTTTTAAGGCATGCCTTATTCGGGTCTGAATAGTTAACGCATGTCCGTCATTTTCCATTCACCTTTCTCACAAGTATACGATTTGATACCCATTCCGGGTAGAGGGCATCATGATTAAGCCCATTGCATTTGAGCCTATCCACCTCCTCTTTAAGGGCTACAGATCTCTCTGGATCCATGCAACGCTTTTCTACTTCACCGGGACAAATCTTGGGTTGTGTTCAATTCGTGGCTCACAATAGCAAGTAAGATCCCACACATATTAGAATGAGTCTAGGAGAACACATCAAGATTCGCTCGAAGAAACTAGCAAGTTCTTTCATCATTGGAGGGGCTGAGCTGTGATCCAATCTTTAGGACCCGTGACGGGTCATCATGGCTGACCATGACGTCAATCGTCAGTTAAACCAATGCAACCTTAGTTTCTTTGGGATCCTCCTCGTTATCCCTCAGATCTAGTCTTTATAGAACTGACTGTGGTACCCTAGCCAAGGTTCAGGCACTGGTTGTCAATCTTCAATGGCTTGGATGTGGAGAAATTTGTCTGCACCCTTAACTTTCTTCTTTCGTTGAGCATCCCTTAACTCAACCACATAGCAAGCACGTCCGGTCTCCTGATCTCCATGCACAACCCACACCATTGTTAGCTGGGAATTTTAAGGTAAGGCACTAAGAGACAATGGCTGCTCGAAATTTGGTAAGGGCCGTCGGTCTAGAAAAACATTATATGGAGACTCCACATCCAACACGACAAATGGCAACATCGATACTCTTCTTCGGTTGCCTTCTCCTAACTCCACCGGTAGCTCGACATATCCTATTGCTTCCATTGCAACATCGTTAAAGCCATGAATGCGGGTTTTACATGGTTTTAGATCTTTGGCTTCCATCCTCATCTGGTCGTACGCTTTTTTAAAGATAATGTTTACTAAGCTACCATAGTCAGTCAAGATCTTCCTCGCTAAGGCAGGGTCGTTCATGGCCAAAATGACCATTGGGTCAATCGTCGATGCCTCTACCTTATCAACATCTCTGTTTTTGAATATAATATTTTCTGCCATTGTACACTGCTATTTGGCCGAAACCCCATCTTATTTATTTGAAAAACACTCCAAATTTATATGCTTGATTGCACTAGCATAGTGTTCCATCACGTGCCAACATTTATTACCTGGATGTAGTCCTCTAGCTATTGTATTGATTAATAATCTTCCACTAGTCTACACAGGCTCCTATGCCCAGTGCAGTGCTTGTCCACGGTTGTGGTTGGATGTCCCATACTCGCTATCCTGCAAGGCTTTAACAAAATGCTGTAGTTTTCCCTTAATCAGTTTCTCGATAACATCCTAAAGATGCCTACATTCATTTGAGTTGTGACCATAACGTTCATGGAACTGGCAATATTTTCAAGTCTTCTTTTGTTTATCTGTCGATTCTTTCGGAGGTGGCTTCTTATATTGCATGGTATTACACATAGACAAGTACACATTATCTAAAGATGTATTCAGTGGTGTGTAGGTATCATACATTGAAATCCTAGACTTTCCTCTTCCAAAATACCTCTTTCATTCACGGTTCCTGTCAATACCTTTCTTTTGCTGATTCGGTTTATTTTGGATATTCACTTGAACTTTTCTGGAGCTCTACCTGGGAACTGCAATGTTACTTTACACTCCCTCTCCACTTGGTTCCATAACATTCTTTATCCTAGAGCATCCAGCTTCCTCTTTCCTTAAATATCGAGCTACTTTTACATAGAAACGCTCCAACGTTATGGGTGGTTTGCCAGCTAACCAATCGCCAAAGTCAGATTTTGGGTCAATCCTTCTTATTACTACTATCAATATTGAATGGACAATCGGACTACCGACTTGTATGACGGCTGAACAAAATCTCTCCAAATAGTCTTTCAGCGATTCTTCCGAAGCCAGATCACGCTTGATAGGGACATTACATCTTTGGAGCGAGTTGCATGCATATGGAACTACTCCATAAATTTTGTTGCCAAATTATCAAATCTAGATATTGACCGAGGGTATAATCTCACAAACCATATCATTACTACGCCTAGAGAATAGTAGGAACACATCAGCATTTGTGGCATCATCTGCTTGTGCGAAATCTATCAGCCATTCATATCTCATGTTGTGTTGCCTGGGGTCAACTTTTCCCTCGTAGGTAGGTACTAACGACAAGCTAAATCTCCTTGAATATTCTATGAATGGGGTATGGCTATTCGAGATTCCCCCATTGCTCAAGCCTTGGCTCTCACTTACTAGCTGCTTTAACATAGCCCTCAAGTCCAGCGATTAGATAGTTGGAGCCAAGCGAAAGTCATGCTCCACCTCATATGAATGGTCTGGTCGATGTCTATGGGCCGGCCTATGCCTTCTTGGCTCAACATCCTCTTGATGTGCATTCACGTCATCGCCATTCCAGAGAGGTAACTGGTCTGCATTAGCTTGAACTCCAACATCGCGGCCGCTCCACTTTTAGTTCCACTAGAAAAAGGTAAGACGCCTCCTCTGGAGGAGGGATCGGCCTTGGTCTATATAGAGAGATTGGGTTTGTTCGATCCTGGTAGCCGGGGTATTGTTGTGTGTTGATACCCAGATGCTTCTGCATGATATCCATTGGTTCTGCCACATCTGCATCTATGATGGTCACCTCATGAAGTTGATCTTCCCAATGCAAAATAGGGAGTTGGGTCCGTCATAGTTTTACCACATTGTTAATCCCTGAGTTGATACATTAGATTAACATTGGCTTGAATCTGCTGATCCAACTATTTGTGGCTATCCATAAGCTCTCTCATTAGATTATGAAAATCAGCTCTTTTAATGAAATCAACTGGATTCTAGACATCAACTAGATTAACTGCATTAACATCTATTGGTAGATTGCTTTAGCCTCCTTGCAGATGCTGGCATTCTCGTTCCTTTCTGCGTTTTGAGAGTAGATCTAGTGTTCCTAACCATTATTGATAGTTTTCCTTAGACTTTTGCAAATACGTATAGAACGGAAAAATTATTTGAAGATATTACTGGATTTCTCTTTCTTGGATTTTTCCAATCCGACAGCAGTAAAGAGATCCAAATGAAGTCGAGAATCTTGGTTTTCAGTGAAAGCACCAAAATGTTTGCACTAAAAATCGCCACAAACATCTAATAGAGATTTTATAGCAGAATAAATTAAGAATAATAAATGTAAATAGAGAGAATATAGCAATAAAGTAATAAGAAATAAGCTAATAACAAAGACACAGTAATTTATAGTGGTTCGGCGTTGTTTTCCTACGTCCACTTTGAAGAGATAACTTTATTAATCACTTTGTAAACTAAGTAAAAGTGGGATCAGATGAAAATCCTTAGTTACAAATGAGTACAAAGCCATAAGAAGCCTAAGATCTAGAGGATAAACAACTAAGCCTATATTTATAGAGGAGAACGATTAAATATCTCCCTAAAAATTCAGCAAAAGGATCTCTAGAGCCATAGGGGCCCATAGGAGGGATTGCATGGCCCAAGTCCCAAGAAATAGGGATTAGGGACTATCCCTATTTTGGAGGAGTTAGGGGCTGCGATCCCTATGAGGGGTTCTTCATGTTGTGATGCACTTGTCCTTTAAGTTTCATGTTGATTGGATCTATAGATGTTGAGTTATTGATCGATCATTGTTGCAATATGTGATGTTGCCTGATTCTGGATGATCTCGCTTGCTTTCTTCTTTTGGGATGTGATCCTTAGCGTCTCTACATCTTGTTCTCAAAGTTTCATGTGTATTAGACTTCTGCATTTTGAGATATCGATAATTTGCCGTTGAGTTGCACTTGGTTAGCTGAAATAATCCGATCCCTTTGCTTGAGAGGGATCATACCCAATCCTTTTTTAGATTAGACCATATTCCATACTTGGAACATTTTGTATATTATATCTCTTGATTTGGTTCAATCATGGCTTCATATTATCAGTTGTACTTGATTTTTAGAACCAACAGTCATCGCTCTAGGCTTACTAGCCATGATAACAATCGAGCCTAACTTATCCAGTCGGTTTGGATATAGATTGGTCAAAATGCCAAATAATAATGCAAGAATATGTGATAATGGAAACTTTACGCAAGGTGCCAAGAGCCTCCCTTAATGTGGTCAGTCCAATGATGAGTCCTTGGCCATTGATATCTAGGGCATTGATCTTATTGTACCCTTTCCTAGTGCAAAAGGAGGAGCGAAATATGCCATAGTAGCAATTGACTACTTCACAAAGTGGGTTGAAGTCGAACCCTTACCTACCACAACCTCCTATCAAGTAGTTAAGTTCATGATGAAGAACATTGTATACAAATTCATCTCCTATATAAGACCATTATGGATAATAGCGCTCATTTCGAGAGCTGAGAGTTTATAGAATACTACCGAGATCATGGTATCAACAAGAGATTTTCCTCGGTGGCACATCCATAAGCTAATGGGTCTGTAAAAGTAGCCAATAGAAGCATTAAAGTTTTTTTGAATAAGAGATTAAATAAAGCGAAGGGAAATAGGGTATATGAACTTTCTTTCATTCTATGGGCTTATAGTACGAACTCCAAGACTTGTACGGGACATACTCCTTTCTCCTTGGCTTATAGATTTGAAGCCACACTCCTAGTTGAATTAGAGATTGCCTTCCACTAAAGCATTATTATAATACACAACAGAACGTAGAGCTCCGAGAGGAGTCATTGGATTTGTTGCCCAAGCTTTGAGACTAAGCCATATTTGGAGTGGCATAATACATTCAAAACATGACATGATACTATAACCGAAGAGTTTGAACTGGGAAATTTGAGAAAGGATACCTCATCCTACGAAAGATAATGCCCAATACAAAGGATCCGACAGATGGACCTCTTGGTCCAAGTAGGAAAGACCCTTGATAATTCATGATATCATCTCTCTAAGAACATATAGATTAAAAAGACCAGACGACAACATATTACCTCGGACTTGGAATGCCAATAATCTGAGACATTTCCATAGTATGGAGCTATCACATGAACAAAATTTTTGTCCACAAGCTTGAGACAATAAGCAATATCTTATCCATATGTCAGGTATGTCGCATGAGACTTCAATTTTCTTAAGTCTTAAGCATTTCAAACATTGCAATCAAAATGTTGTAGTCATGATTATTGTCATGATCATGATATATCATGCAACTTTCAAGCATTGCATTAAAAAAAATTAGTCATGATTATTGCCATAATCAAGAAATATCATGTAAATTTTAGTCATGATTATTTCCATGATCAAGCAATATCACACAACTTTAAAACATTGCATCAAAACTTTTAGACATGATCATTGCCATGATCAAGCAATATTATGCAACTTTCAAACATTGCATCGAAGCATTTTAGTCATGATTATTGTCGTGATCAAGCAATATCTAGCAACTTTCAAACATTACATTAAAATGTTTTAGTCATTGTTATTACCATGATTAAGAAATATCATGCAACTTTCAAATATTGCATCAAAACATTTAAGTCATGATTATTGCTATGATCAACCAATATCATGCAACTTTCAAACATTACATCAAAAACATTTTATTCTTGACTATTATCGTTATCAAGCAATTTCACGCAACTTTTAGAAGTTCATCAAAATGTTTCAGTCATGACATAACTCTGATTAAGTACTATCATGTGAATTTCAAAGCCATGCTTTCACCACCGAGTAAATGATTTCACCTCACGACAATTACTGAGTTTCACCAAGTTAATAATTTTGCCTCACGGCAATTATTTAATTTCATCATTGGGAAAAGTAAAGAATATTATAAACATGGGTGGATTCCTTAAGAAGATTAGAAAATTGGGTAGACTCCCAATATAGCGAGTCATGGTCAAGTATTACCATTCATCGGGTAGATTTTCTAACCGTTAGAAAGACGGGTAAATTACCAAAAGATTAAAAAATTGGGTAGACTCCCAATATAGTGAACTATGGTTAATTTGTACCATGCATTGGGTAAATTCCCTAAAATGTTAGAAAGATGAGTAGATTCCCAATAGATTAGAACATTGGGTAGACTCCGAATGTAAGCCGTGGTCAAGTATTACAATGTACAGATAGATTCCCCAAAATTTTAAAAAGATGGGTAGATTCCTAAAAGTTTAGAAAACTGGGTAGACTCAAAATATATTGGGCTATGACCAAGTAGTACTACACATTGGGTAGATTCCCTAGAATGTTAGAAAGATGGGTAGATTCCCAAAAGATTAGAAAGGTGGGTAGATTTTCGAGAAAGCCGGAATAGATTCCCAATAACAGTAAATCAAGGTTATGTAGAACCATGCATTATGTAGATTCCCAATGATAGTTAGACACGACCAATATTGTCATGTAAGGAGTGAGTCACGGCCAAAAAGTGTCATGCAACTAGTGAGCCATGGGAGATAGTGTTATGTAACGAGTGAGTCACAGAGGTTGACCGTACCAAATGCACCTAGTGAGTCACAACCATGGCATTGTGCATATAGTGTTCCATGGCCAAATTATGTCATGCAAAGAGTGACCTATGATCAAAAGTACCATCTTGTATAGCGAGTCACATAAGCAGCGTGCAAATTTTAGGCATTACATAAAAACTTGATACCTATGTGAGACCAAGTCTAGATGATTGGATCATGATATCAGAGTATTTTTATCTCTAGGCACTCATTTCAAGTTATTTTTCAATATCCTCCGGATGAGGCAAGATTTTAAGTTATTTTCAAAACCCCCTAAATAAGATTAGATTTAAGTTATTTTCAAAATCCTCTATATAAGGTTAGATTTCAAGTTATTTTAGAAATCCTCTAAATGTGCTTAGATTTTAAATTATTTTCAAAAAAAGGTCAGATCTTTACAAAATCATCCGGATAAAGCAATGCTTTGGAGAGTACTTCGAATCCTACTCTACTTAAAATATCAGGATCAACTTTATAATGGGAATAAACAAGCCAAGTGCTAAACATGGCATAGCACTATTCTTTCTAAATGTCCACCCATATCTGCCATATAAGGTGAATTTTGGGGGGGCATGTGTTACACCATAATTTCCACGAAATACAAATTATGAAAAAAGAGTCCCTTGGCTTGTAGTTCCAAGACCTATTAGTTTCAATTGAGAGCTCAAAAACCAGACTCGGTACATGAGAGCATGTAGACTGAGAACGTGAATTAAGGCTACAACAAAGGTCGAGTTTACTGTCCAAATAAAGTAAGAAACTTTGCCAAGAGCAGCGACTGCCGGAAGCAGCAGCATTCCAATAAATCTCAACAATCAATGACTCAAATAGCCTAAACCAAGATCAATGTTGGAGATAGATGAAAACAATCAAAGGAGCTATATATAAAAGTGCCACGTTAGCTATTCGTGTCACAATGCTTTCTACTAGATGATGATAGTGTTTGAATCAGAGTCATTTATAGCAAGTTAGGTCATCAATCTAAGTTAAAGCCCCAACACCTATGGAAGAACCTTAAATCTACTATAAATAGTGGGCCATATACTACTGAAAAGGAGATAGAAAAACAATTCTTGGATATTATGTAATCATTCAACATTCCTTACTTCTTTTATAAAGCTTTAGTAAAAATAAAAAACGATCACTAACGGAGGACTTAATATCCATTATACTTATACACCAAGTTGAGGAATAAAAGCACTTGGCAGAATCTTCAAAGTGAACATTGGAATATTAGTCTCGAACCACTAGAAACCTTGCATTTTTTTTTATCTTTCGGCACTTTCTACATAGTTTTAACGCTTATTCTATTTTCTTGCGCCCTCTCAGATTAAATTTTCGAAAACTTTGAGGTGTTAGTTAGATGAAAAATCTATTTAACGGTTGTGTTGTTAGTAGCTAAGGGGTTTGGATACTAGAATAAGAGACTTGGCTTTACATCTTCAACATGATGAAAGTGAGATATCTAATCTCCTTTGAATATCTTGAATGTTGTACAAATTTTTAATGTTATTGGTAGTGGTTTTGATATGATGCTCATGATTACATAATTGTTTAAAAATCATATTTTATTTGATATTTAATTTAAAATGAGAAAATGACTTATTGTAAACACCTTTATTTTCCATATTTCTTCCCCATGTTCTCTTTTTAGTTGAAAAAAAACTCTTTTCCTCTTATTCCAAAATCAATAGCACTCAAACCATTTAAAATTATCCTAGGCAACTAACTATGAAGTCGTTCATATTAGTCTCTAGTTATTTAGAAATAACCGGGGGTTGTTTTGTCAAATGTTGTGTGAGTTATGGTTGGAAACAATAAGCGGTCAAGATATGGTAGTTTTATGTCGAGTGTGAATTAATAAACAAAATATATTGTCACATTCATCTTTGGATTTCTTGATTTTTAGGGCAAGTCTCGGGATTTCTAGGTCTTGGGATCATAGCACGGTGATGAGACGAACTATTTTAACTCAAATTGTATTTCTGATTAGGTGGAGGTCGGTGGTGGTGTTTGGAGCAAGCTTGGGGGATTGCCAAAGCATTGAAAGTGGTTTCATGGTCTTTGGTGGTCGGAGAAGCTTAGTCGAGCTCAATCTAGGGTTTTAGGCACTGTCTGTTGTAGTTCTTAGGTTTGATGGTGGCAATGGCGATGGAGGTCATCGAGCTTGATGTGGCATAGTGTAGGGGTGTAGCCGGCTATGGCGACCGCGGCGGTAGTAGGGGTAAGATCCAAAAGTGATTAAGCGGTGGTGTAGAGGAGGAGGTAGGAGCAGGTTCGTGCATTTTTTGGTTCTAGGCGTGCTTTTTATTTATTTATGTTTTAGAGTTGAATTTTGAGGTGGGTGATAAGAGGAGATGATGATGGGTCCAGGGAGATGCGGCAGGCCAGTGGAGTTTGTGGGTGGTGTCGAGGTGGCGGTCGGAGGCCATTGGTAGTGGTGCACACGCATGAGTGTGCAAGTTCTTTTGGCTCCAGGTTTGATTTGGGAAATTTGAATTTATGGAAAGTTTGGGAAGCAGCAGTTGCTTTAGACTTAATTTGCGTAGGGTTATTGGGCTAGGCTGGGTTTGGAAGTGGTTATAATTCAAAAAAGGTTTAGTTAATTTAATTATTTAACTTGAATATGGTTAACTTCAAAAATTGATATCACTTTCATTCTAGACCCGTTTAACCTAGGTTTTCTTACACTAGGTTTATATTGACGAGTTTTAACACTTTAATTAGAATGGAAAACAAGTTTTTGTGAAGTATAATTGGAGATAAATTAATATCGGTAGAAAATAATTATGCATTTGGTTAATTATATTCTATCATTCAGTTAGCAGAATAAAACACAGTTCTACTATATTTAAATTGAGTAGATTTTATTGGACATCCATTTAGCAGAATAAATCCATGTTCTGCTATTTTATCAATTTAGGCAATTATTTATACGTTGGTTGACTTGGATAGATGATGTGTTATTTGTCATTTTTAATAATGAATTTTGTTTACATACGCGTTGTTTATGTAAATATCGGTGAAATGATCTAGATTTGTTGAACTGAAAATGAGTGGTAGCTTCTTTAAGTGCCATTTTAGGTCGCGAGGCCTCTTTCCAAATTTGAAAAGAAATGGATTAAAATTTACTATAACCTTATAATGTTATAAAGCAAAGTGTTTTCTATATTTTAATGGTTTAAGTTAATACTTTTTTTGAATAATAAGAATGTTTTAAAGTTAATTAATTATTTAATAAAGATGTAATAAGTTAATTAGTTATTCATAAATGAAGTTATTTTAAAGTTATTTTAAAGTTATTAAATTATTTTATTTAAGTTATAAAGTTAATTATTTATTTTATTAATGATATTTTAAGTTAGTTAATTAATAAATGATGATGTTTTTGAAATTTATTAATTATTTATTAATAGCGTTTTGAGTTAAGTGGACGTTTATTTAATAGTGATTATGTTTATTAACTATTCATTATAGTATTTTAATTAATTATTTACTAATGATAATAAAAACTTAATAAATTATTTATTAGGAAGGTTTTAAAGGTAATAAATTTATTAAATAAAAAGTGTTTAAAATAATAAATTGTTTAACAAAGAGGACTATTTTTAAAAAGTGTTTGTTAAAATTATAAATTGGAAAGAGAACTTGGAATTTGGAAAAGAAGTTTTGGGTTTATAAAACTTTGATTTTATATGAATTAGATCAATTATGAAAATTCAATTTTACGAAATTGATAATAAATCATTCTTAATTATGATGGTATGGAGATATCTTTCCATGCTTAATACCGAAGGATTAGTGATTTGGATTGGTAGTAACAACTTTTTTAATGACATTGTTTTTGATCCATTAATTTGATTTTGGAAGATAAGAAATCTTTCTTAAATTTTTTATGAATATTCTTATAATATTGTGTAAGTATATGGAAAAGGCTTCCAAGCATGGAAAGCAAAATGGTTTGAGAATATACTTATACCGATGAGATAAGTATATAAATATTTTGATGAATAATTGAAGTGTTTAATAGTGGATTCCACATGGAATTAATTCTATATTTGATTGTTCACGTATTTGATAGTTAAATAACTGACTATCAAATCTGGACCAATTTTTAACTCTAGAAATATCTAAGAGCAGCACGAGAATTATATGGTACAGTTATCTTTGTTGATCTTATAATATATATAACTCATTGTGTTCTTCTATGACAAATGATAAGGAAATCCTTCCACTTAAATGATTAGGGGGTGATCCCCGCTCTTATATATTGCCTCATTATTTCAAAAGAATCAAAGTTGAGTTTAGCAAAAACTACCAAATGTTGGTACAAAGAGACCAGGATCGGATAAATATGGATTATCCAAACACTGCTTCGAACCAACTTAAGTATTTTGAATTGAAGACATCTTGAAGATGAAGGAAAGGAAAATGAAGCTCTTTGAAGTGTAAGTGCTACTCACTGCTAATTCTGAGGGTGATTCCAAAATGTACATAGTAGAAGTAGTGCCTTTGGTTTGCTCATATCCTGAACAACTTGTATGGACAAATGTTGTGTGATGACCCACAAATCCGTACCTTTTGAATCGACAATACACCACACATGTTCGATCCAAAAAGCACAAACTGGTGGAAAGTCAGGAGAAAGAAAAGAAGAGAGAAGAAGAGAAGAGAAGATAGAGAGAAGATAGAACAAAACAGAACAATACATAATCCCACATCGCAGCGCAAAACATATAATATCATATCAATGATCATTACAAAGCAGAAACTGTATATACATACATCAATCAAAGTACAACAATCAATCAATAGTTATCAGCCTAGACATTTATAATAACCTGTCCTCATAATTACTAATAATATAACAACAACTAAGCAGCGAATAATAAACAGATACGTGTATACGAAATGAAGATCTCCTGCTCTCTTGTTGAAGCCCCAATAGCACCAAAACTGAACATGTAAATATACTCGGTCTGACCCGAGCATTGAAAGGGAAGAATGCCCGGATCAGCCTAGTAAACCAGCATGAGAAACATACTCAACTGAATTTATTAAATTACCAAACTATTCCTTTATCAAAACAAAAGTATCTCGTAAGACACGCCCACACATAAACACGGACATGTATTTACCTTACGATAACTAAAACATTTCATATCAAATCATCTCATACTATACTAATGTCTATAGCACAAATAATATTCAAATAACCAAAATTGTAACCATTATTAAATTCCAGCATACTAGGCTCTACAAATAAAATGGCAGGTACGTAGTATAGTTTGGATTTCCATACAAATGACCAGGTGAAGGGACTACCTTCCGGCAGTACATCTCTAGAGGAATGTACCGAGGACCATCACAAATGATCCTTTACCGACACAAGGCCGGCCCACCTCTATAACTAGACGGTACAGAATATATCATCCTCCAGTCGTTACCGACCTTTTCCGAGGGCCCTCTAAGCATACAAGCCATAATAATCAGATACATGACATCATAGCATGTAAAGATATATCTAGAAGAGGATGATCATATCCTACTTGGGAGTGACCCACTTAGCCTTGCTGCATCTAACCTTGTTTTGGACATTTCCTATTGATGAGGCCTGAGGTAACGGTTACCTTTCACATATCACATCACTTAGAATGTCACACGGCCATTTTCGTTTGACTACTAATTGCCTTCCATAAAAATACAACCCTAAAGCTCAAGCGTCTCAAGAAGGGTGTTAAGCTAAGAGAAGTTGCCTTCTCCACCACCATTAATGTACGTTTGTAAAAACCAATGTACGTAATCTTTATAAATGCAATGTCAGACAAACATCCATACAAGTTGTCTAGGAATAGGACAAACCGAAGGTACTTTCCTATTACATCCTGTCTGGAAATCCTAGGATTAGTAGCGAATAGTCCTTACATTGGATATTTCATAACGAAGAGACTACTACTACTGAATGTATATTGGGATTTTAACCCCAAACGATCAACACACAGTCCTCCACTATGAAAATTCAAAATATCAATATCATCACAACCAACATACACAATCATCGCATAAATGTTGGTCCGAAGTAGTGTTTAGATAAATCTGATCCCAGTCTCTTCGCACCGACAATGCAAAAGCGTTTCTCAACCTCACACAGAAACTAAGTCTCATAGACTTATCACGTCTCCAACTTTCAACTTGCTATCCTTCGGCCAAGAAGGCAACTCGATGGATTGGAGTAATACTCCACACTACATGAATCAACATCCTCAACACAAATGATAATCAAGCCTATATAGATGGCTACATACTAAGTGCACGACTAAATAATTCCCACGTCAAGTCAAGGAACTAAAATGGTCAAATTTGATAGTCGGTTATTTAACTATCAAAGCAAACAAACAAATATTTAGCTCCATAAGCAATCACTAGGCCCTTTTATTTAATCTTTATTAATTAAATCACTTGCCAAATATTCACTTCAAATTATCTTTAAAAAGATATAATCTCAAAACCATTTCAACATTTCTATATTGGAAAACATTTCTATATACTTATCTGATAATAAGTAATTCACAAATCAATTTATTTTCAACACTTAGAAAATATTACATATACTTAAATCACGATTAATATATATTTTATTCTTTCAGGAAAACAATTCTCTTAAACATATTTATTTGGGTCAAAACGAATGTTGCGCAAAAACATCGTTACAACAACCCAAAATCAATAGTATAGAGATTCGAAAATTAGATAAATATATGAATCCCATATACTATACAAAACATTTTCTTTCGAAATTCATTTACTATAAAATAGCGTTATAGTCAATCATTTCCTTATTTATCAAAAATGTCTATTTCAACAATGAATGTTGAAATCTATGGTTTCGATGTTTAACATATTTTAAAACATCTTTCAAGTCATTTAGAAGATCACTTCCCAAAAATATCCATTTTATTTAATATATTATTCACTGTCCAAAATCGTGAATATAATCCTCTTGTCCAAGTTCATCACTTCTACACGTTTATTAAAGGATAATCCACAGTCCAAAATCGTGGATATAAGTAATTAAAAAAAATCCATATCTAGTTTATCAATTAAAATTGTTTTCACAATAAAGAACAATGTTTATAAATTCCATTTATATTTTATAAAAACTTCAATATAAAAAATTCCTTTACTAACGGATTCCATTTATACCCCACTTATATTCCAAAGCCCAATTATAAGTTAATCCACTTATAATTCTCTTATTTATAAATTCATTCTTTTATAACTTCATCAATTATAAATCCTATTCACTTATAAAATCCGTTTACGCTTCATTTTAACACGTATAAAAACTCCTTTATATTTCCATTATTTTTATCCATAAAATATCAATTATAACAATCTTATATATATAAATATAATCCATTTATAAAAAGTCAAAATCACCATTTAAACTATTTTATAAAATAGTTATCTCCATATTTCAAAAATCACATTTCCATTATATTTCCCAAAAATCATAATTTTTATAACATAAAAATTATAACATTTATTTATTTAAAATAAATTCATTTCCTTAACAATTCAAAATTAAATAAAGCATCTATTTTCAAAATCACTTAAAAATCCTTTCAAATTTGAAATCACCACTTTTATATTTTAAAATTCCAAAATATGGCCCAATTCTGCAATAGCACCAAATACATCAAATCACAGCATCCAAAACATCATGTATCACATGATAACAGCATATATCACAATATCTATAAATAAAATCAACATTGGTGAGGAATCGAGTTAGATCCCTCCAACCTGTCACCTGCAACAAATATATATATTAGAATATGTGTACAATGTCCACTTCGAGGTAGACGTCCGTACAAAGGGTAATCCGCTCATATATGGGAACGTATAGGATCTCAACTGCTCCAATAGGCAGGAATATATCCAAATACCAATCAATATACAGATAATATATCATATATCATCTAAACAATCATCATAAATAAATTTATTCTTACTTATATAAAAATATCAGTGAGTCAGAAAGAGTGAGTTGTGCTCACTTTGGTACCAATAACAGTTGCCGCGTTTTATTCCGAATAAAATTAAACAGGCGTTTAATTTTATCCAAAATTTACACTAGCTCCAATCAACTACAAACCAGCTCTAAAATGTAGTGCTCGTCAACACGGACCCAACGCAACTTGTTTCGTCAAAAATGGACCTCATATGAAGAAGTTATGACGTTTTAAAGTTCGTACGAATTAATATATAAATCAATTTCAATTTATATTTTAGTTTTTATTAAACCTTTATCTCAGTCATATATTTCCAAAATCGAAATCCAGGTCGTTGGCTTCTTCTTCTCCTCTGAGTCTATACCTAGCTAAGAAACCCATCATCACGTTCGAAACCTTCGATGCCGCCTCCTCTTCACTCGATTAGACGTCGATCAACGAACTCCACATTGAAGCCCAACGCCGCGCGCACCTCCACCTTGAGTCATGCTCGACTCGGTCACCCCTAGGCTGAGAAATCACATCTCGAATGCGACGACTTAACACGAGATTTTCCATCGATTGGATCCTCCATTCTTGATCACCACCATTGAAATCGAAGCTCCTGACGAGCTCTACAAAGTTGTAGTTGAAAGATTTTGATGAAAGTGAGTGGATGGTGAGATATTTGAGGAAGAACATAGTAAATTTCTGGCCATTGAATCGTTTAGAGGTGGCTAGGGTTAGGGTTGACTAGGGTTTGCAAATAGAAAGAAAATGAGGCCTTTTGTAGAAAATTCTCGCGCATTATTCATCCGAAAAATTTTCGAACTCCAATCGTGCGTGCCGCCTCACGTTTATAATGTTTTACCCCTATTTCGAACGCAACGGAATATATATCGGGAGCCAATTCAATCGTATTTGGAAGATAGGTTTTCAAATCGACTTATTTAAATTTAAAATTCACTTAAATGAATTTCTACGCGTTTTAGCTCGCCCCTGACAAACTGTAAATCCGATCGACACTAAATTTGGAATCCTACAATAATATAACATTACGGATCTAATAAAACTGGTTTCATCGAAATCCGAGACTATTTGAAAAATGGCTATTTTTACACGTTAATTAAATATTAAAAAATTCAATTTCTACAATTTAACTTTTAATTTAATTTCAAAGTTCTCTAACATTATTCTAATTCAAATAGAATTTAATTCAACTTTATAAATCATTTTCACTCACATTAAATTCAAATTTCAATTATTTTTGCAATTTCAAATATTATATTAACAATTTAAATATCCAATTAAATCTAGATATTCGAAATATAAGTTATTCAATTTATAAACTTTACTTTTGAATATTTAAAACCAACTAAATATTTGAATTTCGAATGTACGAAATTCTAGGTCGTTCCATTCTTCCCTACTTAAAAGAATTTCGTCCTCGAAATTACCAAGTAAGAAAAAGTCACAAAATCCATTAAATTTTCAATACAATTCGTTCAAACTAGATATCAAAATCATTTAAACATTTTAACTTTTCCAACATCCATTAGTTAAACTTCTTATAAAAACTTTTCCTTAGTTTTCAAATCCATTTATAATTATCTTTTCAAAACCAACTAATATCGTTTAACCTTTAACTCAAAAATCAAAATTATTGTTATCAAAAAAGATTTCCAATTTCTCAAAAAATTAGTAACGCCTTCAATTTTTAAAAAATTTCACCATAGCCTCCTTTACGCGGTTCGATCGTAGTAGAATCACAACATATATATATATATATATATATATATATATATATATCACAAATATACATCTTATCTTCGAAGATGAGGCATCCCGTAGGGTAAAAAATATAGAAGTATGATATGTAGTCCAAGATATGTACCTTATATATTATTAGCGAGCATGTACGGCTAATATTGCCTGAAAGTGAACTTCAAATGCAAAGAAGCGCCATACGCACCTACTAAACACTCAATAAACAAATGAGAAACATGTATATATGAAAGTAATATCAATATACAACATATACCAATGCAATAATAGCAAATGCAATCAAAAACAACAAATTCAACCATCGAACAACTATCATCCAACTAGCATCCAACAAACCAATCTCTATCCAACAAATCCATAACCAAATCAATACTCATTCATTTCTTATTAATGTTCGTTGAATTGGTTTTAAATTTATTCACATTTGATTCATTAACGTTGGATTTTACTAACATTCATTCGTTCATATTCAATTAGTTTACATTCATTAATTTGCATTCAAGTTTGTTCACTTCCAATTCAAATTCAATTCTATTTAGATTCACTTACTTTCAATTTGAATTCAATTATTTAGCTTTCAACTTCATTAATTCAATTTCATTAACAATTAATGAATTAAACACTTACATCCATTTATTCCATACCAATATTCATTTATTTAATTCAATTGCTAATTCATTTTACAACTAAAGTTGAATTTCATTATATAACCCAAATTCATATTCGTCACTTCACTTTATTAATTCATTTTGATATCAAATTCGACTTCATTCAACATTACTTAAGTTACGTTTCGTTTCATCTTCATTTACATTTACTTTCACTATACAACTTAAGTTCACTTCTAATTTAATTGAAATTCTATTTTATTTAACTTTTACTTAAGTCAAATTTTCTATCACTTATTCAAATTCAGATTTTGTTTCGCTTAACAAAATTGTTTAACCATTTTAACAATTGATTTTGCTTATATTTTCTAATTTTATAAGTTATACCACTTATTTATTTAAACTTTCAAATCATATATTTTATTATGTTAGCTCAAATTTATTTCAACTTTACTAAATTAAATTTTTATTTCATATTATAAGTCCAAAACTCGGTTCACTTAATTTATCAATTTCAACTTGGATTTTAAATTCAAATTTGTTTATCACAACAAAACTTAGATTTTCAGTTTACTATTGGTAGCAAATCAATCACACAGAAACTCGAAAATGATACCGATGACGCTGTAGTCATCACCCTTATTATTTCCCAACAACAGTAGTGAATTCGACGCTTTATGTTCTTTAAAAAATCATTTTTATATTTATAAATCATATTTACAAATCTTTTTACTTAAATAATTTCACCATTTTATAAAATTCGTTTCAAATTTATTTATCTTATTTAGATTTATAACAATATAATATCTTTAACTTTGAAAAACAACTTTCAAAATAAATAGGATTCAAAATTTTAAATTCTTAGTTTAAATTCTTTTTTATTTACAACTCATATTTATAAATATACTCATTTAGTTTCATTATATATATATAAGATTATTTCATCATTGTAAATCATATTAATTATAACATACTTTATAATTCATTTTCTTATATAATTTATTCTTTTACAATTATTGTTTTCATTTAGATTATTCAACCAACTTTTATTAACTCATATTTATTTACATTTTCAAACAAACAAACAATCAATTTATATACACTTTAATATTTTTGGAAAATTGTTTCTTTATATATGAAATATAATCGAGGTAAAATTATTTCATTTACCCAATTTAAAATGATACTATATTGACTTGCCTCGTTTAAGTGTTTAAAAATCCCTACCAATAACATGGCGTCCCACATACCGGCGAGAATTCACAAATAGCTCAACGAATAAGCAAACACAATATAAAACATTTTATATTCACTAACAAACACACGCTCATATCTATAACACACTCAAACTCAATCTAGGGTGCTACTGTCTCTATCTATATTGAGTACACATCAAAGCTTATGAATATACGAAATCTAAGCATTGATACCATGTGTGATGACTCGCAAATCCATACCCTTTGAATCGACAATAAACCACACATTTTCGACCCAAAAAGTATAGACTGACGGAAAGTCAGGAGAAAGAAAAGAAGGGAGAAGATGAGAAGAGAAGAAAACGAGAAGATAGAACAAAACAGAATAATACAGAATCTCACATCGCAGCGGAAAACATATAATATCATATCAATGGTCTTTACAAAATAGAAACTATATATACATACATCAATCAGAGTACAATAATCAATCAATAGTTATCAGCCTGGACTGTTATAATAACATGTCCTCACAATTGCTGATAATATAACAACAACTAAGCAGTGGATAATAAACAGATACGTGAATACGAAATGAAGATCTCCAGCTTTCTTACTGAAGCTCCAATGGCACCAAAACAAAACATGTAAATATACTCGGTCTGACCCAAGCATTGAAAGGGAAGAATGCCCAGATCGGTCTGGTAAACCAGCGTGAGAAACACACTCAACTGAATTATTGAATTACCAAACTATCTCTTTATCAAAACAAAAGTATCTCGTAAGGAACGCCCACACATAAACATAAACTTGTTTTTACCTTATGATAACTATAACATTTCATATCAAACCATCTGATGTTATACTAGTGTCTATTGCACAAATAATATTCAAATAACCAAAATTGTTACCATTATTAAATTCTAGCATACTGGCTCTATAAATAAAATGGCAAGTACGTAGTGGAGTTTGGATTTGCATATAAATGACCAGGTGAAGGGACTACCTTCCGACAGTACATCTCTAGAGGAATGTACCAAGGACCATCACAAAGGTCCTTTACCAACAAAAGACCGGCCCACCTCTATAACTAAATGGTACCGAATATATCATCCTTCGGTCGTTGCCGACCTTTTCCGAGGGCCCTCTAAGCATACAAACCACAATAATCAGATACACGGCTTCATCGTGTGTAAATATATATATCTAGAAGAGGATGATCATATCCTACTTGGGAGCGATCCACTTAGCCTTGCTGCATCTAACCCTGTTTTGGACATTTCCGTTTGATGAGGCCTGAGGTAAAAATTACCTTTCACATATCACATATCACATCACTTAGAATTCCACACGGCCATTTCCGTTTGACTACTAATTGCCTTCCATAAAAATACAACCCTTAAGCTCATGCGTCTCAAGGAGGGTGTTAAGCTAAGAGAAGTTGCCTTCTCCGCCACCATTGATGTACATTTATAAAAACCAATGTACGTAATCTTTAGAAATGTAATGTCAGACAAACATCCATACAAGTTGTCCAGGAACAATACGAACCGAAGGTACTTTCCTACCACATTCTGTCGGAAAATCCCTAAGATTAGTAGCGAATAGTCATTGCATTGGATATTTCATAACGAAGAGACTACTGCTACTGGATATATATTGGGATTTTAACCCCAAACGATCAACAAGCAGTCCTCCACTGTGAAAATTTGAAATATCAATATCATCACAACCAACCTACACAATCGTCGCATAAATGTTGGTCCGAAGTGGTTTTCAGGTAAATCTGATCTCAGTCTCTTCGCACCAACAATGCAAAAGCGTTTCCCAACCTCACACAGAAGCTTAGTCTCATGGACTTATCATGTCTACAACTTTCAACTTGCTATCCTTCGACCAAGAACGAAACTCGATAGATTGGAGTAATACTCCACACTACACGAATCAACATCCTCAACACAAATGATAATCAAGCCTACACAGATGGCAACGTACTAAGTGTACGACTAAATAGTTCCCACATCAAGTCGAGGAACTAAAATGGCCAAATTTGATAGTCGGTTATTTAACTATCAAAGCAAACAAATAAATATTTAGCACCATAAGCAATCACTGGCCCTTTTACTTAATTTTAATTAAATCACTTGCCAAATATTCCCTTCAAATTATCTTCAAAAAGATATAATCTCAAAACCATCTTAACATTTCTATATTGGAAAACATTTCCATATATTTATTTAATAATAAGTAATTCACAAATCAATTTATTTTCAACACTTAGAAAATATTACATATACTTAAATCACGATTAAGTATATGTTTTATTCTTTAAGGAAAATAATTTTCTTAAACATATTTATTTGGGTCAAAACGAATGTTGCGTAAAACATCGTTACGACAACCCAAAATCAATAGTATAGGGATTCGAAAATTAGGTAGATATATAAATCCCATATACTATACAAAACATTTCCTTTTGAAATTCATTTACTATAACAACAGTGTTATAGTCAATTATTTCCTTATTTCTCGAAATCGTCTATTTCAACAATGAATGTTGAAATCTATGGTTTCGATGTATAACACATTTTAAAACATCTTTCAAATCTTTTAACTTCATTTAAAAGATCATTTCCCATAAATATCCATTTTATTTAATATATTATTCACTGTCCAAAATCGTGAATATAATTCTCTCGTCCAAATTCATCACTTTTACACGTTTATTAAAGGATTATCCGCTGTCCAAAATCGTGGATATAATTCATTAAATAAAAATCCATATCTAGTTTGTCAATTTAAATTGGTATCACATTTAAAGAACAATGTTTATAAATTTCACATATATTTTATAAAAACTTCAATATACAAAATTCCTTTACTAACGAATTCCATTTATACCCCTATTTATATTCCAAAGTCCAATTATAAGTTAATTCGCTTATAATTCTCTTATTTACAAATTTGTTCTTTTATATCTTCATCAATTATAAATCTTATTCACTTATAAAATCCATTTGCGCTTCATTTTAGCACATATAAAAGCTGCTTTATATTTCCCTTATTTTTATTTATAAAATATCAATTTTATCAATCTTATATATATAAATATAATCCATTTATAATAAGTCAAAAATCACCATTTAAACTATTATACAAAATAGTTATCTCCATATTTCAAAAATCACATTTCAATTATATTTCCCAAAAATCATAATTTTTATAACATAAATATTATAACATTTATTTATTTAAAATAAATTCATTTCCTTAAAAATTCAAAATTAAAAAAAGCATCTATTTTCAGAATCACTTAAAAATTCTTTTAAATTTGAAATCACCACTTTTATATTTTAAAATTCCAAAATATGATCCAATGCTACAATAACACTAAATACATCAAATCATAGCTTCTAAAACATCATACAACATATGATAACAGTATATATCACAATATCCGTAAATAAAATCAACACTGGTGAGGAATCCAGTTGGATCTCTCTAACCTGTCGCCTGCAACAAATATACAAATTAAAATGTGTACAATGTCCGCTTCGAGGCAGACGCGTATACAAAGGATCATCCGCTCATACATAAGAACGTATAGGGTCTCATTTGCTCCAATAGGCAGGAATATATCCAAATACCAATCAATGTATAGATAATATATCATATATCATCCAAACAATCATCAACCACCATAAATAAATTTATTCTCACTTATATAAAAATATCAGTGAGTCAGAAAGAGTGAGTTGTACTCACTTTGGTACCAATAGCAGTTGTAGTGTCTTACTCTAAATAAAATTAAAAAGGCATTTAATTTCACTCAAAATTTACACTAGTTCCAATCAACTCCAAACTAGCTCTAAAATGTAATGCTCTTTAATACGGACCCAATGTAACTTGTTTCGTCAAAAATGGACCTCGTGTGAAGAAGTTATGACGTTTTAAAGTTCATACGAAAAATCAATTTTAATTTTTTTTTTTTTTTTATTAAACCTTTATCTCAGGTGTATATTTCCAATATTGACATCCAGGCCGTTGACTTCTTCTTCTCCCCTTCGTCTATACCTAGCCGAGAAACCCATTATCACGTTCCAAACCTTCGATGCTGCCCCATCTTCACTCGACTAGACATCGATCAAAGACCTCCACATCGAATCCCAATGCCGCGCACACCTCCACCTTGATTCGTGCTCGACTCGGTCATCCCCAGGCTAAGAAATCGCCTCTCAAATGCGATGACTTCACACGAGATTTTACATCGACCGGATCCTCGATTCCCGATCACCACCGCTGAAATCGAAGCTCTCGACGAGCTCTACAATGTTGTAGTTGAAAGATTTTGAAGAAAGTGAGTGGATCGTGGGATATTTGGGGAAGAACATAGTAAATTTCTAGCCATTGAATCATTTAGAGGCGGCTAGGGTTTGGGTTTACTAGGGTTTGCAAATAGAAAGAAAATGAGGCCTTTCATAGAAAATTCTCGCGCACTATTCACCCGAAAGATTTTCAAACTCCAATCAAAGCGTGTCGCCCAACATTTATAATGTTTTACCCCTATTCCGAATGTACTGGAATATATATCGGGAGCCAATTCCATCGTATTTGAAAGATAGGTTTTCGAATCGGCTTATTTAAATTTAAAATTCACTTAAACGAATTTCTATGCATATTAGCTTGCCCTGGACAAACCGTAAATCCGATCGACACGAAAATTGAAATCATATAATAATATAACATTACGGATCTAATGAAACTAGGTTTCTCGAATCTAAGATTTTTCAAAAAATGGCTATTTTTACACGTTAATTAAATAATAAAATATTCAATTTCTAGAGTTTAACTTTTAGTTCAATTTCTAAAGTTCTCTAACATTATTTTAATTCAAATAGAGTTTAATTCAACTTTATAAATCATTTTCATTCACATTAAATTCAAATTTCAATTATTTCTATAATTTCAAATATTAAATTAACAATTTAATTATTCAATTAAATCTAGATATTCGAAATATAATTTATTAAATTTATAAACTTTACTTTTGAATGTATAAAATCAATTAAATATTTGAATTTCGAATGGCTAAAATTATGGGTCGTTACATGCCGGCACTGCATTGTTGCTTCGGGGTAGTGTTAGAATTCTAGTTGGGATTGCTATTTATAAGGTAAAACGTAACCTCAAGTCTCACCAATCGGGAATGACTAAAACATAGTAAATGCCGCAAGGCTATGTGGGTCAGACCCATTAGGGTATTATCATCACCCTTTTAGATTATCATTTATGGATTTGGCTGTGCATGAAAGCTCTCAAGAAAAGGTTGCAAAGCAACCAGAGTGATGAAATATTCGATATTATCCAATAAGGGATAGGCCGATTTTTCCTTGCAGAGGGTCCATGCAAGTTCCTCCGTACATTTTATCTAGAGGTATTCTATGATAGGCGGTGCCCAGTAGCCCTGTTATTGATGGAAGCCATTCTCCAATAAGTATTATACAGACTTAGTTGTGCCCAGCTATGCTGGAATGTGAGATGCAAGCATTCCAACTATATTCATAATTTATTTTAAACCCTGGACATTATTATAATATCGTAAGATTTTCTATAAAAATATTTTTGTTATCGTAAGATAAAAACTTGTCTATATTTATGTGAATCGTGGTCTTATGAGATACCATTATTTTGAAATGTTTAATAAGATATAACAATTCCATATGACTTAAATTTCTCACGCTGGTATACCAGACTGATCCGGATGTTATTTTCTTATAATACTCAAGCCAGACTCGAGTATTTTTTTTAGAGCTAGCTTCGAATGCTTAGAGCTTCATAAGATGAGTTAGATGCCTCTAAGATGTATTTTCCATGTTTCATTTCCTCTGTGTTTCTTGTTTGTATTTATCAGCATTCGTAAGGACGAGCTATTATATCTGTCCAGGCTGATGATAGGAGTGTTACTCTAATTTTATATATGTAAAGTTCAGTTTTCTTTGTAAATTTTATTGGAATATTATATGTTACTCGTCATGTTGTCAGATTTTGTTTCATCTTTCCCTTTTCTTTCACCCCAATAATCTATCCTTTCGACCCTTGGATGTTTGGCACAACAATACCATGGATGCATTAATGTCAACTTCTGAGGATCGAAAAGGCGGGTCATTAGATACAGAAAACATTTCTTTCTAGTCTAAAATTAAACAATTTTGCAGGTATTATGAACTCTAATTATATGCTAACTTCAAATTATATATCAATAAAACTGCTGGCACAAATATGATTGAAGATTGAAAAATACACTAGAGCAAATCAAAATTTTCTGTTAAAAATAAGCAATAAAAGTGATTGTCGAATCATCATCCAAATCAATATATCTGAAGCAATCAAATTGTAATTAAGGGAAATAATATATTGCCTTAGTTTTTGGAATCAGATCGATAAACAATCTTTGGACAAAAGGCACATCCTATTGAAGGAAGCTTGGCCAAATGATGGAAGCTCAATATTGATGAAGAAATTTGGCTAGGAGAATGTCAATGAAGAAATTCAGATAGGAGACTTGAGTTGATACAGAGAAATGGTTGATTAAGGCTTGGGAATAGAAGAAACTTTAATTATATTATTTGCGACTATAAGGAAACTAACAAAGCAATACTAGGTTGGATGGATTATATTATTGCATGGGCCTCTACAAACGATTATGTATAAAGTAAAAGAATTATTTGAAAAAACAAGAAAAAAAAACACTTAACTACACATAGAAACACTTTAAAAGCTTATTAAGGCTTGTTACACTACAAAAGTGTTTCCAATCCAGAATTCTTGTGTTTCAAAATTTAAGCTTTTAGTGTGGTGGAGGGGTATCACAACTAGTAAGTAGGCTTCTACCTTATGGGCTGCCTCCAATGATAAGGAGAAGGAGAAAGATAAGGAAGAGACTGTTGTCATTACCAATCTCAGTGATCTATGATGAATTTCAACAACCATACTAGCTTAGAATCCTAAAGCCTACTTACTTGCTAATGCCTCTACTACTCCTTCACTAATAAGATTGAGCTTCTCGGTGATGGATTTAAAGGTGTTAAGATGCTATCAAGTTTCATGCTAAAGTGGCTAAGACTGGTGAAGAGATTGGAAAGAAAAACATTGATCAAAATTTGAAGATCTTTAAGTTGCGGAAGTAGTTGCATGAAAATGATAATGCATATGAAGCAGTGCTGGAGGAATTGGAGAGGTCCCATGCTTAGGAGATCGAGAAACTCAAGAACGTTCATTCTTATTAAATAAAGACGTCAAATATGGAGATGCTCTTGATTTTAAGTTGCTAAAGGATGATTATAGCTCCAAAGCCAAAAAATTGTTCAAGGACGACAAAAATGTCAAGGTCAAATATTCGAAAATATTAGATGAAATCCATGCTACAGCTGATCAAGCCGAGAATAGATATCTTAACATAAAAAAGATGGATGAAGAATGGAAAAGAGAGAAAGCATCCTTCAAGACTAGACTCGAGGCTGTAACTGCGACACTCCACCTCTATACTCACACTAACCAAGGACACTATTGGGTAATGCCATCGGCTAGCGTGAAGAATAAGGATACTGAGGAGCGACCAACTGTATAATTAATTTGAGCGAGTACCTATATGTCAAATGGTATGTCATGCATTTCATTTCAAGAGGAAATCTAACATATCCAATCCAAACTCAAATCTACTATACAGTGGCTTAATGTCATTCAAAAACGATATAAAATAATCATAACATAAAATCAGGCACATATATTCATATCACTAAGGAAGAAACAGATATGAATATAATACATAGAAATGAACATCATAGTAGTGGTCATACATGATCCACTACATCACAAATGAATAGGTACATGTACTATAGAAAACAATATGTACACATCAAAGAGTCTCTATCTCGGATACATGAAAGATAAAAACTACTAAGCTAAAGTAGTTAGCCAAAAGTCGGAAGCTAGTCCCCGCTAAAAAGTCAAGTGGGAGCACCTGAAACACCTTCGTCTAACCCGAGTATTATTTAAGAAGAAAAATAATAAACGGATCAATCTAGCTATAATTATCATGTAAGATGAGATAGGATAAGAGATATGAAAAATATATATGATAATAATAAAAATCATACAATATCTCAAGTTTTCTCAAACACCCAAAAATAATATCATATTATTCATTTTTATTCACCAAAACACAAATATTTATAAAGCCTATCAAAGCAAATCACAATAATTGGTGAAACACAAATTCCAGAAACTAATAACTAGAAATCCAGAAAACACAAAGGGGGAAGCCCTACACAAATGGGAATATGAAAACTCACCAACACGTGTATCACAAGTGAAATGCTATCCCATGGGTCGCTAACCCATAAAATGAGCTGAGGCCCCACGAACGGTCAAAAGACCATTGGTCACTACCCCACAAAAATGAGCCAAAGCTCCACAGAACAGGGTACAGTCCCCCACGCGGATTAAGAGACATTGCTCATCGCAAGTCTAAATCATAAAATGATCATCATTGATCAATAAGTGTAAATTAAAGTTAGCTAGTAAATAAATGAGTTTAGCTTAATGTCCCATAACTAGTGGCTTAACTTAAATATTTACGAACAAATTGTAGATTTCCACTCGAAAATTGACACGAGTTTTCAAGCGAACAAGTCCTAGAACTAAACAACGAAGTGAAAGCAAGCATTTCATACCACTTGTTTCACTAAGTCGTTTAATTGGAATACTCATTCGAATGAGGTAAAGGTTTGTATATACTAATAAATTGGAAAACAGTTTTAACATCGAGCTTTGTATTAAAAGTAGTGTTGAAATCATTTTTTGTGACAATGTATTAGTATTTATTACTAATATAAAACCTTTGCATTTAAAGTGAAAAATCATAGAAACTGTTTGCGCCAAAAATGGTCACAAACCCCAAGTATTGTGAAAGCACCAAACAACGAATATAATTCAACAATATTCAAGCACAAATCTCAGATCCAAGCAAGCAACAAGCAGCAATTCAAAGATAATAATTAGAAACGCAAGATTTATAGTGGTTCGGCTATCTCCGGCCTACGTCCACTTCAAAGTTTTAACTTCTATTGATGTTCTTTGCTGGTTACAAGTGATTGCAGCAGTTACAATGATTGAATTTCGGCTATAACAGTGATGTAAGGAAGCAGAATCGAATCCGGCAGAGTCTGGGCGTTGAATGGCCAAAAGATCCTTTTATGTAGGCTTCAGGGGGCTATTTATAGGCGTAGGAGGCTGAGATCGCGCTCAAACTTCGGGAGACTTCTTCTGGCACGTGAGTGGGCCCATGCGACCGACCCTACCAAGTTTCGACTCGATCTGAGATCGATACGAAATGATTTCTTATCCATCAAAAAATGACCCAATCGAGCTGAAACTTGGCAAGAACAATCATTACCTTATATGGAAGCTTCTGTGAAAATTTCATAGCATTTGGACCAGGGATTCGTGAGATATGATCGATACGAGGTTAAAGTTTCGTGTGCACTGCCCTGTTGGAATCCATGGTTTCGTATCCATCCTTTTCGAATCCATCCGAAGCAGGTGCGCATGGTGATGCGGAGTGACGTGGAGCAAGATTCTCGGATCGCTCCACCTTTTACGCCGAGTTGAAAGAGTATTATTCGCATCCATCATTGGAGTCAAGTTCGTGTTGACCCTTTCGTACCGCTTGCATCGATAGTAACGGCGCCATTCGCATTGATTATTTATTGGATGCGAATAAAGCCTTCGCCATCAATACGAGTTGCGCCACTGATGGACCAATACGAAGCGGGGTCCCCCAAGATCGATACGAATAACATGACTCTGGATGGATACGAACCAATTGTCAAGTATGATCGATTCGAATCACGATGGATACGAATGGTCCCACCCTGATCGATACGAACTCGATGGATTCGAACTAGGTGCGGAGATTCTGGATTGGTTCGAACAGAGATGAGGTGAGGCCTATCTAATTGCTTCGAAGCTGATCGATTTGAAGACGATCGATTCGAAGTTGATCGATTCGAAGACGATCGGTTCGAAGTCGATCGACTCGAAATGACCAACTCCTGATGGATTCGAACAGGACAAAACTTGATGTATTCGAATGGACCATCACCTCGACCTCTTCATGGATACGAACATCATGCTCTTTCTAAATTGTATCGATCATATCTCATTCATACGGACTCCGATTAACCTGAAATTTGGAACGCTGGTTCCCATGACTTTGCTTGCCGTGCTCTATCAATTGTACCCTGATCCGGATTCGGACAAAATTCATCGACATCCATGGTGGACCTGTAATCCATAATCGATATTTATGACTAGTAATCATTGATTTTTAGTCAGTTTTGGGTATCTCAGCTTTGCTAAAAGTTGGGATAACATTTTGCCCCCCAAAACATGCCTTTTGGTAAAAGGCGTGTTTTGATCATTCTCGAATTGAACGTGGTGAGTTCATGTTTTATTCGGAGCTTATAGCATTTTCAATCAAGTCCGTGGCTGTTCGAAGCCAAATCATTATCAATTTCTTCCAGCGGAAGTTAAGAATGAAGTTTTTTAGTTTCTCCGGACTGTCGTTGGTCACTCCTGACCCTTGCCAAGCCCATTCCAGACTTGGCGATTGAATAGAAAGATCCCATTGCACTCTGGCATTGCCTTCTATCCCTTGCACTCCGGCCCCAGCTAGGGCATATAGCGATGTCTTGGTTGTTCTAAACCGATCATAGCCTCTCCGGGCACTTGCTGGATCCCATCCTGTCGCTCTTCAGTGAAGGGGAGGCAACGTTAAGTGAGTCGATCCTGTCGCTCTCCGGCGAAGCAACTCACTTCTTGCACTCCGGTTCAGTGTATCTGAACATTAAGCGATGTCATGGCCTAAATCGTGGGCCGATCACAGCCTCTCCATGCTCTTATCGAATCCCGATCTAATCACTCTCCGGTGAATGGGAAATGACGTTAAGTGAGTCGATCCTGTCGCTCTCCGGCGAAGCAACTCACTTCTTGCACTCCGGACCCCGCCTCTCCGGGTAGGGTCATAAAGCGATCATTTTCATATTAGTATTCAATGTTCATCCTTTAACTCTCCGGTGAAAGGTTTATTTCAAGAAATTCTAATTTATTTATTTAAATTCAGGTCCTAGATGTTCAATCTCAAACATCAGGAAAAAGCTAAGCATTGCCTCTCCGGGCATATTGGTCTATCTCCATCTTAGAGAATGCCTAGGGATCTCTCCGGTTCCCGTACATGAGTAATTGGAGTAGCCATTTATTCTGAAAACAAATCTAAATAAAATTATTTGACCGAAGTCCAAATCGTGGACTTGGCCCCTGCCCATCTTTAGTCAGTTGATGACGAGTCGTGATCCCGATCCAGGATCGTTTATTTTAGGTGGAGGCGGTAGTCGTTCAGGCCTTACCGCCGTTGTCCGTTCTCTGACATATTGTGGCAATCTACCACTCCTGGCATGCTCTTCCACCTCATCCTTTAGGTGATGGCATTCATCTGTAGCATGCCCATCCAGCTCATGGAATAGGCAATAATTTTCAGTTCTACGCTCCCGCTCAGTCGGATCTCTCCTGGGTGGTTTTCGATAGGGGAGTTTCCCCCGAGTCTCGGTGTAAATCCTTTCTAGACTTGCCGTCAGATCTGTGTACTGTCTGAATCTAGGCTCTTGGAATTTCTTCCGTTTATCAGGACCATCGCGCCCATCATCCTTCTTTCTCTTTCCTTTGTCTGGTCCGTACTGTTCCCTGGCGGTTCCTTCGCCCTGCACAACATTTATTTCTCTCCTCTCGGCTCGTGACTCTTCCAGCCGAATGAATCTTTCAGCTTCATGATAAAATTCTCCAAGATCTTGTGGGGGATCTCTCGCCAAAGAATCTTTGAATTCGGTGCCTTCCCCGACTCCTGCTACCGCCGCCATCAAAATCATCGATGGATCCGGGCGATCTACAGAAGCCACTGTTGCATTGAATCGCAATAAGAAATCTTTTATGGACTCTCCGGTCCTTTGCTTGATTGAGGCTAAAGTCATCACATTCTTGGGCCGCGTCACGTGGACCCTGAACTGTCTCATGAAGCATTCTACAAGCTCGCCCCATGTTCCGATTGATCCAGTCTCCAGCTGTCTGAGCCAAAGCGCAACTAAATCTAACAAGTATAGAGGGAAGCATCGAACCATCAATTCCTCGAGTTCCCCCAGCACTTCCATATGCCTGATGTATCTGGTAATATGCATCGTTGGGTCTGACCTCCCGTCATAAGGATCCAGCGTAGGCAGTTTGAACTTTGGAGGATTCCTTGCATTCCTGATATTCGGAGTGAACGGACTCCGGCTGACTTCTCATAATCCTCCACTCGACAATCCTCCTCTCATGATTCGTCGCACTAGACCAATCATTCTTTCATCTCCATCCGGGGGCTGCCCCCTTGTCATGTTTCTATCCTGCCCTCCAAGTCTTGAAGGGAACTCTGGTACATACTCTTCATGTGGCTCAGTAACAATAGCATGGACTCCAGCTTGCTGAGCTTCAACTATGGGTCTTCCAATATCTGATCCTGAGGGTCTTCCCCCAAGTCCTTGTTGATTGCCTTCTGGTCCTGCACTACGGTCTTGAACTTGACCTTCATTGACCTCCGCAATCCTGACTCCTTGTCCTGCACTTGTAGCCGCTGTAGCCGGCCCAAGGTTCTGTATGTTTGCTGCTCTTATTTTCTCAAGGAAATTTTGCATCATCTCTTAGTAAGTCTTCATTATGCTTTCGCGTATCGAATTAGCCATAGCCTCCATCTCATCTCTAGTGAGGTACATCGAAGCCTGTCCTTCTCCAGCTCCAGAGGATGCTTCTTGGCTTCCTCCTTGTTGGCTTCGATCAGCTCTTTGTCTTGTTTGTCGAGTCATTGTCTCTGAGTCGGGATTCTTCAAGCTCTTAAATTTGAATTCTGAATCTGGTGTAGCGGGTGCTGGTTCCTCTCAGTGAAAGCACCAAAGTGTTTGCGCCAAAAATGGTCACAAACCCTAAGTATTGTGAAAGCACCAAACAACGAATATAATTCAACAATATTCAAGCACAAGTCTCAGATCCAAGCAAGCAACAAGCAGCAATTCAAAGATAATAATTAGAAACGCAAGATTTATAGTGGTTCGGGTATCTCCGGCCTACGTCCACTTCAAAGTTTTAACTTTTATTGATGTTCTTTGCTGGTTACAAGTGATTGTAGCAGTTACAATGATTGAATTTCGGCTATAACAATGATGGAAGGAAGTAGAATCGAATCCGGCAGAGTCTAGGCGTTGAATGGCCAAAATATCCTTTTTCTGTAGGCTTCAGGGGGCTATTTATAGGCGTAGGAGGCTGAGACCGCACTCAAACTTCGGGAGACTTCTTCTGGCATGTGAGTGGGCCCACGTGACTGAGCCCACCAAGTTTCGACTCGATCTGAGATCGATACGAAATGATTTCTTATCCATCAAAAAATGACCCAATCGAGCTGAAACTTGGCAGGAACAATCATTACCTTATATGGAAGCTTCTGTGAAAATTTCATAGCATTTGGACCAGGGATTCGTAAGATATGATCGATACGAGGTTAAAGTTTCATGTGCACTGCCCTATTCGAATCCATGGTTTCGTATCCATCCTTTTCGAATCCATCCGAAACAGGTGCGCATGGTGATGCGGAGTGACGTGGAGCAAGATTCTCGGATCGCTCCACCTTTTACGCCAAGTTGAAAGAGTATTATTCGCATCCATCATCGGAGTCGAGTTCATGTTGACCCTTTCATACTGCTTGCATCGATAGTAACAGCGCCATTCGCATTGATTATTTATTGGATGCGAACAAAGCCTTCGCCATCGATATGAGTTGCGCCACTGATGGACCAATACAAAGCGGGGTCCCCCGAGATCGATACGAATAACATGACTCTGGATGGATACGAACCAATTGTCAAGTATGATCGATTTGAAGCACGATGGATACGAATGGTCCCACACTGATCGATACAAACTCGATGGATTCGAACTAGGTGCGGAGATTCTTGATTGGTTCGAACAGAGCTGAGGTGAGGCCTATCTGATCGCTTCGAAGCTGATCGATTCGAAGACGATCGATTCGAAGTTGATCGATTCGTAGACGATCGGTTCGAAGTCGATCGACTCGAAATGACTAACTCCTGATGGATTCGAACAGGACAAAACTTGATGGATTCGAATGGATCATCACCTCGACCTCTTCATGGATACGAACAACATGCTCTTTCTAACTTGTATCGATCATATCTCATTCATACGGACTCCGATTGACCTGAAATTTGGAACGCCGGTTCCCATGACTTTGCTTGCCGTGCTCAATAAATTGTAGCCTGATCCGGATTCGGACAAAATTCATCGACATCCATAGCGGACCTGCAATCCATAATCGATATTTATGACTAGTAATCATTGATTTTTAGTCAGTTTTGGGTATCTCAGCTTTGCTAAAAGTTGGGATAACAGAAATGATCATAAAGATAATCTATCATAAAAATCCACATTTCAATAACGTAAATCAAAATCATGGAAATTGATATCAAATCCATCAAATGGAAGTATAAATCTAGAAAAGAAATTATCAAAGTTGGTATTGATTGACAATAACTACACAGATCGTCAAAAATCGATAAACCACAGACGTCTATCCCCTAGTTCTGGAATTTTTTTACTTAGGACCACAGACGTCTATGGATAATCCACAGGCGTATGTCGCCTGTAGCGGGACAGAATTTGCAAAGCCCAAAAATGGGCAAACCAACCTAACTTCATTGATTCAAAAGCGATTGAATGAGCCACTGCATCTAGGGATTCATGCCTAGCGACAACCCATCCCTATTAGCTTTTCAGTACACCCAAAACAACATGTCTAAACATCCATACTAGGTTTTCATAAATTTTGACTTCAAAATAACAAAATTAGGACAAATTCACCAAACCAATTCAATTCAAAAGTAATTGAATAAGAAATAGATGTTAGGAATTCATACCTAACAACAATCAAAGCTACATATATAGATTTGAGTTCAATAAATCACCTTAAACTCAAAATAGAAAAGATAAGCTCTAAACAAGCTAAGATCAATTCCTCTTCAACTACACCTTTAGATTCTCTAATCTAATATCACATGCAAAAAAATTCTAAGTTAGACTATAGAAAATTCTGAAAATTGAAGAGAGATTGAGATGGAGAAGATGAAAAGGATGCTTACCTAAGCTTCTCTTCGATTTATAACTTGAATTTGAATTCCTAAGAAAAGCTAGGGCTTTGGAATTTTAATTTCCTCCTCTCACCATTTTTCTTTAGCTTGGAGCGTTAGGAAATTATGAATGGAATGAAGGAAAAGGAGAGGAGTTAGGGGTATTGGTAGAAGAGGGTTAGGTTAATGGGCTAGCCCAAAGCCCAACTAAAAATGTCAAAACCTAAATCAACCCCAAATACAATAATGTTTATATAACAAGTTGTAAATGTTGATTTGAACTCAATGAACGTAATCTCGAGTCTAGAATCGACTATATACAAAAATTCATATTTTGGACTCTAATTTCAACCAACGATGCTAATTTAAATAAAACATTTAAAAATATAATCATAAAATATGCGGGTTGTTACAGTGACTGTCAAAAATAAGGCTAAGATGAAAGTGGATGAGAAGCTCGGAGCTGAGAATAATGAAACAAACAGCCAACTAGATCAAATTGAAGAGCTTTGGACAAGATCTACAGTCAGACGTATATAGAGGGAAATCTAACATGGATGGACGATTACCTAGATGTCATGGCCTCTATTCATCGAAGGTTGGTCAAAGAATCTAAGGAAGTTAATGAGCAAAGAGGGCCTCCTTTTTGTCTTCAAGTCATTCAGGCTAATTTCTTTGCATAGGAAAAGGAAGCCATACATTTAGTCTACATCAAGTTGGTTGCTAATTAGAATGCCCAAAAAGAACAGGAGGATAAGGAAGTTAGGAAAAACGATGGTTCTACTTTAGGGGCTATTTCTCAAGGTTAGACTTCAAAACTGGTTATCTACGCCCTCATGCATGACATCCCACTAACCGTTTATCAATCTCCATGGATATGTCTATCCAAAGCCGGCCTATGGGTGATGCTCCATCTTCTCCCAAATGAGGTAGGATTCTTCCATATAGCCTATGGGCCACTAACTAGTACATTCAAGGTTGATTTGGCAAGTATGAACTTGACAATACCACTCATTTTCACGTAGGTGATATGGCAATTGTGGACTTTAGAGCTATGTTACTTTTCAATGCTTCATGATTAGATACCATACACTCGGGTCCATCGGAATTCACGGTAGAGGAAAATCATGATGAGACAATTGCTTATCTTAAGGAAGATGCTAAGATTTAGATCATAGGCTACAATGAGTTGGCCAAATATTTTGATAGGGATTAAGCTCTTAGGGTAAATGTAATGGCTTAATTACTGACGGAGATGGCCAGGCTTAAGCTGGGAGCAGTGAAAGTGCTAAAGTAATAAAGAAGCAAAACAATTTTGATACAGCTATGATATCTAAGGCTAAGTTGGATAAGAAAGAGAAGAAGCCCGATGGACCCAAGCAATCTAAGAAGCGTCACTCGTTTAAATCCAAGAGATAGTTTTATTTCCCCTTTAGGAATTATTATTTTCTATTTTTTTTATTAAACATTCTGACTACACAAATCCAATTTTAATGAATTTTGCGAGGGTGTGTGCATATTGTTTTTTATGATTATGAATTTAAGTTGTAGATATATGGTTATTTGATGATGTCTATATGTCGTGATTTTTCATAGCCAGTTTTCTGTTATTCCTGCTTATTTGTTAATATGTATATATTATGTGTGTGTTCCACATAAGAACTTCTTGGCAATGGTGAGTCCACGATAACCACTAGAGATTTTGGGTTCCATCACCAATGTTAAACTACCTAGTCGGCAGTCATGTCCTGACCATAATTGGGTTTGGTTCATCACTAACGACTAGCATTTTAGGTTCGATCATTAATGGTGAACTACCCAGTCAATGGTCATGTCTTGACCATGGGTAAGTCCAGTTCATCACTATTGGCTACATTTTAGGATCGATTGTCAATGGTGAACCACCCAGTCAGTGGTCATGTCCTAACTATGGGTAAGTCTAGTTCACCATTGTCAGCTAGGGTTTTACATCCGATCGTAAATAGTGAACAACCTAGTTGATGGTCATGTCCTGACCATGGATTAATCCAGTTCACCATTGCCAACTAGGGTTTTAGGGTCGATCGTCAATGGTAAACTACCCAATTAGTGGTCATGTTCTGACCACAGATAAGTATGGTTCACATTTCAAGCCATGGTTTTAGGGTTGATCATTCATGGTAAACTACCAAGTTGGTGGTCATGTAAAGACCATGGGTAAGTTTGGTTCACCATTGCCTGCCAGGGTTTTAGAGTTAATCGTACAACATGAACTACCCAGTCGGTGGCTATGTCCTTGCCCTAAGGAAGTCCGGTCCACCATTTTCAGCCAATGTTTTGCTGAGGGTAAGTTCAAGGCAATTTTGATGCAACCTACCCCTTGGTATAAGAAAATTCAACTCTCAAAGCTTTAACAATGCTTAGTTGGTACAAATGCAAACTTGTTGAGCTCGGCCACTTAATTATGTCCCTATCATTTGTTGATGAGGGATGGGTTAGTTAAAGTGCACAATGACGTCTTACTTCTTCACTTGGGTATTCATAATAATCCATATGTAACAAAAGACACCTGACACAATAATATTTCACAAAACGCATAGTTTGTTAATGATCACATGATAATTGTCTTAATTACAAAATAACAAAACCTAAATAAACAACAAGAAAGAAAATAAGGATTAAGTAAAATATAATACAGATTTTGCGCATTCTAAGCTTTTCTAAACATGGCCCCGTCCTACCGTGCTAAGGATGTAAGCACCATTGTTTATATCTTTATGAATGACATATATTCTTTCCTAAATCGGGTCAAGTTCCCCCCAATCTAGGGATATTCACTTCAATACTACATATCATTCCTTGAGAGGGCAGTGTTTGACCTTGGATGACCTATATGCCAAAGTAAATAGGGCATGCCCCATCATCATCTTGAAGGAAGTGTGACAGGCCTATAGTGCTAGAGGGTTTTTGTCCACCCATGCTCCTTTCGGCTTTTCTAGCCATTTATTTATGAAGGTCTTAAGAACCATGTTCACTGGTTTCACTTGTCTATTAGCCTACGGTTTGCCACTATAGAAAAACTCTTCTTTATCCCATGCTATTGGCAGAAGTTGGTAAAATCCTCCTATCAAACCACAATATATTATCTGAGATGATGTAAAGCGGGACTACGTACGTGCATATTATATTCCTGACCAAAAAAATTGTAACCTTGGCTGAAGGTACCTTAGTTAGGGACTCTACTTTGATCCACTTAGTAAAATAGTCCACCTTTACTATAGCATGCTTAGCTCCACCACTAGCCATGGCAAGTTTGACGATTGGATCTATCCCCAAAAATGAAAACGGCAATGGCTAACCGTGTCTGTCACCTCAATCAAGGGCAACCTTAGGATTTTCATGAACCTATGGCACTTATCACACATCTTTCTTATTCCACCACATTATGATTTAATGTCGGCCAAAAGTATCCATATCATAATACCTTGGTTGCTAGAGTCTACCCCTCGATGTGGTCTCCACAACTGCCTTGAAGTATATTATCCAATACCTTTTGGGCTTCCCTTCTGAAAAATCACCTTAGAAGTGGATAGATAATTCCTCTTTGTTATAATATACTATCATGAATAATAAACTGAGGTGACTTTCATAAGACCTTCTTGGCATCATTCTATTACCGGACAAGACCCCTTGCTTAAATACTTTATAGTCATGGCCATCCAAGTTTCATCCCCATTAATAGTTGCAACAATATTTACCTCCTCAAAACTAGGGCTCGATGGAGTCATCATCATTCTTAAGTCCGGTGGTAGTCCGTCTCCTGAATTTGCCAATTTAGCCAACTCATTGCATCCCAGTTCTCTTCCTTTGGAACAAGTGTGATTACATAGTACTCCGTCTTGTTAAGCAAGGCCTTCACCTTCCATAGGGAGGACAACAAGCCTTACCTTTTAGCATTGAATTCTTGGGGCACCTAGCTCACAATCAGTTGTACACAAGGATCTTAACCCTAATTCTTTTGCTATCTTAAATTTTTCTATTACCGCCTCATATTCGACCTCATTATTTATCGCCTTGAACCCACAACCACACTGTCTAGCTCAGCCTTTTCCCCTTGGGTGTTATCAATGCTACTCCAGTGCTAGAATCATGCTCATTCGATGCTCTATCCATGTACAATTGCCATTTAAGAGCCTCCTCCCCCCGAGGTTTGACTTCTTCATTCCTAATAATGAACTCAGTAACTAAGTCTTCCCATGACCTACCCTTTGATTGATGTTCGAGGATGGTAGATAATTTTGAATTAGCATAGCTCAATACTCCACTTAGTCAACCTATCGAGATATCGGGTCGATGTAGGACATGCCTCAACGGTTAATCCGTTAGCACCCAAATTTGATGGGATTAGAAATAATTCCTTAATTTTTAGGAAGGTATTATAAGACAGTAAGCCAATTTTTCTAGCTTAGGAAATTTGGATTCTGGTCCAGTGAAACGCTTGCTTACATAATACATCAGTCACTACACTCGATCTTCTTCCTGAACAATTGATGTACTTTGGGCATGAGTTGTTACCGCTAAATATTAGTATAGATCTTCCCCTTCCATCATCGTATAAAGAATTGGCGGCTTATATAGGTGTTCTGGTAGGTTAAGAAATTCGACTAAGCACCCATCCATCCAGGTAAACCTGCCTTTCTCCTTTTTCAATGCTTCAAAGAACTTAATGCACATGTCAGTTGCTTTAGAAATGAATCTACTCAATATTTCCACCTTTTCATTTAAAATCTGCATCTCCTTTTGCATTTCAGGGATCTTGATGTCCTTTGAATCCTGGACTTGCTTTGGATTAGCTTTGATTCCCTTGGCTTGCATAATAAAGCCTAGGAACTCCCTGTAGGAAACTCTGAATGAAAATTTTATCAGGTTTAGCTTCATTCCAAACTCCCACAAGAATTGGACCATCTCACCCAGGTGAGTAATGTTGCCCTCAGCTTTTTTTATTTTACCAACATGTCATCGACATATACCTCCATAGTCCTTTCAATCTTATTGGCGAACATCATATTGACCAAGTGTTGGTATGTTGCTCCCGTGGTAGTCCAAATAGTATGACTTTATAACAACAGAGTTCCAAGTCGGTAATAAAATTAGTGTATTCTTGATTGGGACATACAGATCGCGTATGCATCCATAAAGGATAGGCTCTCGTGTATTGTAGTTCCATCTACCAACTGATCATCCTCGAAAGTGATAAATAATCTTAGGACATGCATCGCTCAAATTGGAAAAGTCAACATACATTCGCCATTTTCCATTTGGCTTTTTCACCAAGACCTTGTAAGCTATCCATTCTAGGTGGCGGGGTTCTCTAATGAACCCATTTGCTAATGGAATTTCTACCTCTCCATTAAGGATTATTGATTGTCCAGGACTCATACCTCTTCTTTTTCTTTACTAGGGCCTTCTTGAGGTTGTTAAGGCATGATATATGATGGAGGGGAAATTCCACACTTTTCTATATGAGACCAATGGAATACGTCATGATTACCTCATAAGAATCCTATTAGTTATACATTTAGATCTTATTCTAATTGAGTTCCAATTTTCATTAGCTTTGTTGGGTCATTACTATCCACTTTCACAAATTCTACTTCCTATCTAGGCTTTATTGTGGCCCCTCCCCTCCGTCTCTTGGGTCATGTTTATTAAAAGGATCACTTGTGAATCTGAGTGGGGCCCTTCTTTAATTGTTATGCAATTGCTTTTTTGGCATATAAGGTGACCTCTGCACTATTCCCTTTTTGCAGACGTTTATCCTCAAAGAGTTCGGCCACATGACATTCTTTAGTAGTGTTCTGGCCTCCCTCTACTGCCCCTACTCCATGAGCTATTGGGAACTTCATAGTAAAACACCATTAGGCTACCACTATGCGGAAATCTGATAAAAAGGGATACCCAAGAATGTGTTATACATAGAGATCTATCCACTAAAAAGAGTGTTTACTTCCGTATGGCTAATTGGGGTTTTTCGCTCGACTAAAAAATTCAGCTTCCCTAAGGACATTTTTCCTTTCCAATGAAGTAATGCAGTTGTTTATTGCATAGCACAACATCTTTCATGGATAGTCTCATCTAGTTGAAAAGCATCCTTAAATAGGATGATAACTAAACTTCCATTGTCAACAAAAATCTGACGTATTTCAACGGAGACGAGCATTGCTGAGATCATCATGAGGTCCATATGCAGATATTGTTTTCCATATAAATCGTTGTTACTAAAAATTGTCTCGTCCTGCTCCCGATGAGGGGTATAGTCTTATACTACTCATCTGTAGCATATACAAAAAAAATCATTCTTTAGGGATTGGGCTTATCTTTTTATCTCAGCCCAACCTTTTCCACCACATCAGGTCCTCTCGCTATGATGTTAATTATCTATCTCCTGACCTTTTCACGATTAGTGCTGGTTTATTCTCCTCCATTTCCTAGTAGTGTGTCTTCTGTATAGGAATGAGGGGAGCATTAGTATTTTTGACATGCTGCTTTAACTTCTTTCTAATGTATTCCATAAAAGACGTCTCGTAAATGATGGCATTCATTAGTGTCATGTCTATAGGATTTATAAAATCAAACTTTTTTCCAGTATTTATGTCTAGTTATGTTTCCTTTTTTAGCTGAGGCCTATTTTACTTAATCTCTGCTTGCATTACAAAATATATGTTTTCCATGGTATCATTCAGGTCTCTATAAGTATCGAACCTTGGTTCAGGTCAGAACCTCCTTTGTTCTACATTCTTTTTGCCTGAGCCACTTTGGTTGCTATCCTTCTTCCTTCCAGTGAAATTACTTCCACCTCCTTTTACGATAGAGCTTACACTACTAGATCCTTCTGATGATTTAACTAGTAACTCGATTTATCTCCCTCCCTCGACCTCCTCTGGCCTAATATACTTTGCCGCCTCATAAAATAAATCCTATAAAATGGTCGGTTTTTCCTTTGTTAACCTCCGGGCCATCTTCATATCTGCTGCATGCTGCCACGTAGCATTATAAAAATTAGTCACTCATTGACATTATGGACATAACTACCACAACATTGAAACGGGTTAAATACTACCATTCTTTTGCATCCTCTCTCTGCTTTAAATTTGACAACAAATATGGGTCCTTAGGTTTTTCCATATGTACGCAAAACTAGCTCATTAACTATTTTTTTTAACATCGCCCGTCAGTGGATGGAGCTATGAGGTGGGCAACAAAATCGCATTGCTGCTAGGACTACTAGGAATAGGGGGAAACACTTACATAGGACAACCATCAGCATATGTTAGGTGTACTATTTCAAATGCACTACGGGGTCAGTCAAACGTTGATAAGGATCTCTGGTGGGCATCCGAAAGCACCTGGGTTTCAGGCAAGTTCTATTTCTATATTGAATACGCTACCAATTCTTGCCCTCATTCTACTTGTTCACATCGAACACGTTCTTTATAATATGTGACATTTTGTCTTCTTGGTTTAGGCAATGAGAGGAGATATGCCAACCTATCCTTTTGAGGCAAAAGGCCTCTTTCACTTCTTTTGTAATGACTTGATCTAATATCCCAATCTCGATTCTGACTCTAGGGCCTTCCCTGTAGTCAGATTATCTTCCATCTGCTACCATTTCAACTAAAGCAAGGGAGTGTGACTTCAAGCGAGAGGGATCAACCATGGTTGGTCTTGGCTTGGCACCTCCTCTAGTCGGTTCGACGCCGAACCATTCCATGAGCGCAACCTCAGGCTGAGTCCTTGCTCGTTCCACGTGCTTAGAATTTACTCTCCTATTCTACAGTTCTCCCAATCAGGTTAGTTATTAGAAATGACCTCATTTGCCTTTTAGACATCCTATACTGGGATTTTCCTCTCACTTCAATGTTATGTCTGACCATTTGCATCTTCCCCAAGCGTGGCACAATCTGGTCCATAATAGCTTGTTGCTTGGCAACGAAACATGTATCGAATTCTACCATAACTCTATCAAGGTTGCCTTTGGTGATAGTGTCTAGTCCTGGGGTATTGGTGATAGTGTCTAGTCCATAATAGCTTGTTGCTTGGCAACGAAACATGTATCGAGTTCTACCATAACTCTATCAGTATCGAACCTTGGTTCAGGTCAGAACCTCCTTTGTTAACATTCACACTGGTGGTACCAACTCTAGCATTCAGTTTTGGAGGCATAATGAGTTTAGCTCTCAATGAAAGCACAAAAGTTATTTGCATAGAAAATGGACAAACACCTCCAATAAATTTATATTATTAGAGAAGTAGGAAAATATTAAACTAAAAAACACATAGATTTATAGTGATTCTACTTGAATATGCCTACATCCATTATTATTTTTATTTCCTTCCTTATAGGTCAGTTTTACAATGAATTGGATGCAAAATATAATGACTTAAAATAAAATATAGCTCCTCAATTATGGGTCCAACAATTCATGTTCTAAATATGTAGATTGTCATTAAAAATTATCCTTATTGTTGCTAGAAGCTTAAATATCTATAACAGTGAATGTATAAGCAGGTCAAATTGGTAAAATAGGAAGTTTCTCACAATGCCCGGTTCGGTTATTTTCATATATAGAAGATACAATCCATAATTTCTATATGTTCAATTTTTCCTTCCTGCATATTCTCTATTCAGTTTGGTAGTTGCTGGTTGGATCGGTGGTAGTAGGTTCAATAGATGGACACAGCTACAAAGTTGACTAAACTCCACAACATCATAATATGGATGTTTTTTGGCTTTACACTTCTTGGAAAGACATTGAGCATTATTACCTGGCACCTTGGCCTGGCTATGAAACGACAGTTAAAGATATTATCGATAGCACTAGATAAGATTTTGGCCAAGAAGAGCCTGAAGATATAAGGGTTTGATGCAATCGACATGTTTCGACACTTATGTGTGGTTCGGTAGGTACGGTTCGCTGTGTGCCTCTCGGTTTGGGTAACTTTGCATACGTCGCTCGGCATGCATCGTTTGGTCAGTTGGGTCGTCGTCGCTCCGCATGTGCTGCTCGATCTGGGTAACTCGACACATATCGCTCGGCCAAGATCGCTCGGCACGCATCGGTCGGTCGGTTGAGACGTCGTCACTCGGCATGTACTACTCGATTTGGGTAACTCAAAACACATTGCTCGGTCAGAATGGATTAGAACGTATGGCTCGATCAACGATGTAAGTCACATGTGGCTCAGTCTAGATAGGTTAGCAGGCATCGATCGTAAAAGGGAAGTCACCACCGTTCGGCCAACCTGGATCGGCATTTGTCGTTCGGTGTATCTCGCTCGACATGCACTCGACTTGAGGTTCCTATATATGGGCCAAGGTACTTTGCTCCTAGGCCTGAGAAGGAAGTCCAGCCTATCTTCATCTATAAATGGAGGGGCAGGGGTGTAGTGAAAAGGGACCTTTTTTCGAGAACTCCAAGGATACTCTACCATTTTTTACACTAGCTTTCTTTCAGTTAAAACTTATATTCAAGCTATTTGCTTACGGATTATATCTATATTCAAGTCTTAGAGGAAAGCAATAAGTATTATATGAACAGTGGACGTAGGCAGTTACCCGAACCACTATAATTCCGGTGTTCTTGTTATGCAGTTAGTTTTGCATACATCCCTCAGTTTTAATTTATTTTCTTCATTAATCTCTCTACATAATTCTATTCAAGGGTGTTAGTGACCAATTTTGGTGCTAAAAAGCATTTATCATTTTTGTTTGATAATAAGATGCCACTTTTGATAATTCATTTAGATATATTAGAAAGGTAATGGTATTAATCTTTTGTGCTCTTTATATCTAATTTTGTTGAACTTTCAAATGCTCCATCTTTTATTGCATAAATAAAATAAATTATATGACATATTATTGTTATGTTAACATATAAATAGGAATTTTAACTTTCATTTGTTGATTTTTTTATTAATCGCTTTGATTAATTTTTTGTGAATTCAGCGATTATTTATCTAAATATAACATTCATTAGATAGGATTCTAAAATAATAAATTTGTAAAAGGTTAATGTTGTTTTCCATATATGAATTTAGTTATTTATTTGTTTGTGTTATTTATATAAATATAATTATGCTATATTTTATTCCATTGTTATATAAATACAATGTTCATTTTTAAATTAAGTTATTGGAATTGTAACATTTATTCAATTTTCTAACAATTACTTATATGAATTTATACTATTATCTTAATTCATTCTTTTATTAATTATCCTAATATAATAGTATTTTAATGAATTTTTTTGGTTGATCAACCTACTTCTCGTTACAAACACAATGATGTTGTATTTCATTAATCGTTTCACAGACAGTTATGCAAAATTTTCAAAAAATTCCCCTTATTCTTATATATATGCATCATAAGGAACAAAAAGGTAAAAATGTAAAAAAATTAAGAACCATTCGAGAAGAAATGCATTATTAAATCTAGAAACATTATTATATTTGTAAACATTCCAATACTAGCAGAAATTCGACTAATATAGTATCAAATAAAAACTGATGACTTTTCTATAGTAAAAGTGACATCTATATAAAGATCATATACATACTTGTTAGATGGGCATAAATAACCTAAGGTATTTCTACAGTACTTATACTTTGCTTTTCTTTTGTAGTCCAAAAAATAAGGCAGTACACAAATATATCATGCATCGACAAGGGATGACATATGATTAACATAATTTAACTAATGTTAAAATTCAATGGGAACAGGGTGCTAATAAGAAATCTATATGTTATCTAAATTATTAAGAGGTATAAAATTGTCTACACTAAACTTCTTTACATCAAAATTATGATATGGATAATTATTATTGTTGTTAAATTAAAATTACCTAAAACTAAAACAAGGAAGAGGAGGAAGGGATGGAGGAGATGGGCGATTGTGAGGAATAGGGATGGTAATGTTAGAGGGCGATTTGGAGATGATAGAGGAAGGTTCGACAACAGTTATACATATGTGATTCCAAACTTTGAAGGTTGCGCTATTGGTGTGGCAATGTTGAATAGAAGGAGGTGATAATGTTGGTGCAGCAACAAAGGAATAGGAGTTTAAACTTAAAAAGAAGCAACAAAAGTGGAGGTTTAATGAAGCCCTAATTTAAATTTGTAAATAAGAAACGAGGGTATCAGGCTTGGTAGGGAACATGACATTGGTAAAAGGTATAGGGACTAGAAATCCCTATGCTGCTGGATTAGACACATCATCAAGCTATAAGGTATAATAATAAAATTACGAAAAATTCTTTTAATCCATATGCACTAGATCTTTTATAGTTTTATTATGAATAATTTTGTCGACATTAGATCACATTTAATATTTGATGTTCCACAAGGAGAGTTTGACATATTTAAATTAAAATTATTTTAATTTAATATAAATTAATTCTATTATCATAATATATTAATTTGATTAATAAAATCATATTATGAATATCAAGTATTCAATAACTTATAAGGGATGTGCATATAAAATATATTATACTAGTGTCTAATATATATATATATATATATATATATATAAGACGGTTTCTCTGCATGTGTAAAAATATCCAAGTATTTAAGAATTATAAAAAATGCATATCATAATATTTGTATATACTTGTAAGTGCATACACGTAAAAAAGTGATTGATAACTAATAATTCGAATGAATTTAATCATATACTAATATATTAACTAAAAAAAGGTGTTAATATACAATTATTTATATAGCAAGTTAATATTATAAGGTATAATTTTTATTTAAAATCTATGTAAAATATTTTCTGTCAAATTATTTCATTATGTATAGAATTTCAATATGAACCTGGTGACATGAGTTATGCGTAAAACAAATTCATGTGTGAAAGTTACAAATGCTCGAGTACCTTGGGTCTAAAAGTGTAATTTTATGATTTTAGAAAGCTTAGTAGTAAAGATTACCTTCTTCATGCTTCCATCGTAGGGACCACCAACTCCTACTTCATCAAATTAAATCTTCGGCCATAAACCACTAGAGTCAAGACTGTCAAGTTGAGTCCGATGACATATTCGATGCCATGTCGAATCTCCCTTAGCAACCTCAACTCGAGTTACTATCGCCCCCAACTGCTGAATACATCACTTTCACCCCCTCCTCCAAGTCAAGTTGATTCCAACAATATAAAACTCAATGTCCCCCAAGTCAATTTGATTCCAACAATATAAAACTCAATGTGATTGACATTATTGAAATTGTAGCCAATGTTGGTGCACACTAATGAATTCCATAGATTGTGTGCGTATAGAGGGAGAAGAAGAAATATTCTTTTTTATTGAATTTTTAAAATTATAAATCGATTTTAAAAAATGAACTTAAGAGAATTTCAAATTTTCTTTGATATTCATGTTGGTCCATTGCAACTTGAACCATCAACTTAGCCATTGAGAGATTATACCTCTAACTCAATGATGGAGTTGCAAAGTCCACCTTTACTATACAATTTTTTTTAGAGAGAGAAGTAAATTATGTATTTTTAAGTAAAGGCTCTATAATCTATTTATAACAATAGGTGCTAAAAATATATCCTTAATATATTGCTACTAAATTAGACTTTATTTATTAATTAGGTTCAACAACCCAGTTAAATAAAAAACCATTTACCTAATATCAATATGGCTAGCGCTCAAACTATTAATCTATAATATGATTTCAATTACTATAAGTATTATTTTTCAATAAATATTGTTTTTGGTCTATATAAATAACTATATAGATATATAATAATCATATATTTTATTAATTAATTTTTATCCCTCTAATAATATTAAATAAAAATAATAAATTAAGTAATATTAAGTATATATTTTTTGCCTACCATATTTTAGATTATTTTTTATGTTTCGGCTACAAAAATAAAATATGTATTCATACATGTATATGTATTGTTTACTATACTTCAATTATTAGTCTAGCCCAAAAATGATAATTCAATATATACATATATAACAAATATATATTTTTTGTTACTTAGTTTTAGGCCCTTCAATAATAATTAAAAATAATAATAAACTAAATAATATAACCATTATATTAATTTCACTAGAATAAGAATTTTAACTTTTATAAATTATTTCAATAAATTATTTTTCAAACTCAGCCCTCGATAATAATATTTGAATAATTTAAACATTAAAGCCTATATGAAGTTACTTGAAGCATAGTAGTGGACAAGAGTTCAGCTGCTTACGGACTGTCTAGATAAAATTCAATTTTTCATCTTTTAAAGCTATACCTTTAAATAACAATATATTCTGCACCTTTTCTCTTCATCATCGCCATATCACTTAGATATCTACAGCTTGGTTAAAGATTAAAATGCTAATAAAATACATGTTTAATTGTAAAGTCCAACATTGAAGCCTATGTTTTAATTCAATATCGATTATTGTCGATTTGTTTTGGCCAAAGGCTTTGACTTTATTTTTTCTACCAGGTATAATGATATTAAACTTAATCTTCAAAGAGATGAATCACATATTAAATAATGTTCCACTTCAAGTGGTTCAACTTATACCTAATTATGGCCTTTACATGGTAAGCCTTGTTGTATAATTGACCATAATCAAAGTATAAACTTAAGATTCATGGTATTTTCAAGTCCAAAAACTATTGCACATCATCACATAAGATCTTTTATTTGAGTTTTAACCTATAGAAAAATATTGATTAGTCATTCCATAACTATTCCAAATAAGTACATGTATTTAACCTCTTGATTTTTCAATGGTCATGAGTAATTCACCGTCCATCGTATAGACAAAGTTATATATACTAGTTTCAATTAAGATACCTATATCCTATTCACAATACATCTTGATTAGAAACTGATCGAGTTAAGTACGTGCCCCTAGGATAATTATGTAATTTGATTATACAACTTAACTAGTGTATCCTATTTGAGATAAAGAAAGCTTTTGGTTTTATTTTTGTTGTATATATTGTTGTATTAGGATATAAATAATGTTTTAAATACATTAAATATATGCAAATAGAAAATCCATACGAAAAGTATTTAACTAATTATAGTTATAAATGTGTTCATAACCATGAGTATTGAATTATAAAAAATAAATACTTATCCTTTAATGATCCTAATCTGTATGTATTGATAATGAGATATTGGTATATGCGGTGAGACTAGTTTATGTAATACACTTTATATGATGGATAAGGAATTACCCATGACCATTTGAGACACCGGGGGTTTACATATATGTAGTTGTTTAGAACAATTACTGAATAACTCATCGAGAGTCTATTACATGTTAAAAGTCAAATAGAGGATCTCATGTGATGATATGCAGTAGTCTTTTTACTTAAAAGTACTATGAATCTTAACTATACTTTGATTATGGTTAATCACATGACAATGATGATCGTGTTAATGTCTTAGTTGAGTATAAGTTAAACCAATTGAAGCGAAACACTATTTAAGAGTGGATTCATCTCCTTTGAATAGAAGTTAGTTTCATTGTTATTAGTTATTATCAACGTAAAATTAAAGAGTTTGATCGAGTCAAACCGGTTATTCGGTATTTGTTATGGGATTGAACCATGGACTTTAATGTTGAACTTTGCAATTGAACAATGATATCATTAGGGTTTTGACCATTGATTGAGATTTGGATAACTAAGTGATATACCAATGACAATTAGAAAACATTCACAATATAGCGATGCTCAAGGTATTGCTTTAAATGATAAGAAATTGGATTTTACCTATATAATCTGTAAGCTACCAAACTCGTGCCCACTACCGCGCTTCAATAAAATTTGTACACACTTTAATATTTGAATTTTTTAAGTATTACCGAGGGTTGAGTTAACCCTTAGGAGTCACACAACTACAACTCTCGATATTCGACTAAACATAATTTATTTAAATAATTTTATAGAAGTTATAAAATATTACTAGAGAGAACTCAACATAGTGGTTATATTAATAAATTTATTATTTTTAATTATTATTAGAGGAGTTAATAAAATATATTATTTTTATATAATTATTAATTTTGGCCTAATATAATATTTAAAATATAAAAAGATTATATATATGTATAGATGTCAGCCTTTCAAACATGTAGCATAAGAAGGATTCTTTTAAGCTAAGGAAGTTTGATGCTTGCAGACATGATTAAAAGCAACTAGCAAATCCTTACAGTTATGCCTGGCCGAAACAAGGATAACGATGAATGAGAGGGCTGTTTGGCGGCTTACTGACTAAGCTGACCGCTAAGGGGCCCGAACTTCCCATAGTAACCTGCCTTGATCTCACCGTTTGTTTCTCATGGGGTAGACTGGCCCGTTATTCATGTTAGAATGCATGAGGTACTTATTGAGTGGGCCTTGTTGTGACTGCTCGATAGGTGGATGGCAAAGTGGTTGGGCTATGCTCCGAATAGGGGCGACACACAGGCTAATTATGGATATTCAAGTCGGGTTGGGTAACGAGCACAACCATTGTAATACGTAAGCTACGGAAAATATGGGTTTCTGAGTGGGTTGAACCACTTTTTTATTTGCAAGAAATACAAGCAACATTCCCTCTCCCCCCTACCTCCCCCCAAGCTCATTTCCATGCACGGAGATGAGATTATCATTCATGCATTTAATGCCCCATTAAATTCTATGACACACGTCATCAAAAAACCGATGAAGGAAATTTGTTTTCATAGACTTTGTAGAGGAAAAACAATTTTTTGAGTAGAGATTCGATAGGTATATTGAATATATCTATATGGTTCAGATTTCCAGATATGTGGAGAATCCATCGACCTATGTCACTTCCTTCCTAGTATATGTCCCTTTCTCCTCCTCCTTTCCAACTTTTATTGGGCTTTTATAGACATTTTCAATTAATAAATCGTTGAAGCTTTTCGTTTTCCATAGCAAAATGAATCCTTTCTTCCCAGTTCTGTTTAATAACGGTAAGTCGTTCTCATAGCTTTGATTCCTGCATGCTCTATGTTTATGGCTTTTATTTGAATATCATCTTTTTCAAAACTTCTTTTTTTGAAATGATGCCGATGATTTTATATTGTTGATTTTTGGTTCATGTGTCGTGATAATGCAATTTTAGGAATTTCCACCCACTATCGTAGAAAACCTTTCAACGATTACCTTTCTAGGTGAGCCTTTTAGGGCTTTGGTGTTTGACAATCATTGTTGTACCATTAACAATGGTCATCAAATGTCGGGTACTATAAAGAACAAAAAACCTGAGGCTTTGGATGCCGTTATTTCTAAACCACCTTCGTTTGATTATGAGTATGAGAGAATCAGCCTAGAGTTATATGTATGACTAGGATAGTCGGTTGCATAACATGGAGGTAAGTTTTTATCCCTAAGCCAAGTCAGACTACTTTCTTAAAGAGGTTGGGGGCCGTTCAGCAACCTAGGTGACTTGTTATTAACTGTAAATGGTTAAAGGTGCTTTCATTAGTGGTCAGCGGATCCTTCAATAAGGGCCTCAAGATCTAAGAAAAACAGATTGACTCACACATTCTTTAGCCTGTTTCAGTTGCGATAATATCTCTCATATATACCCACATCTCGCTGACCATACCAATAATCCCCGGCCAAGCTAATTTTCCTAGTCACTTGCTTACATGAAGGCCAGGGTGACTCTCCTTCTATACCCATTCTTCATCGAGTTTTTAACACACATCAGTTGGTGCTATGTCAACTAGATGCATACAGTTATAATCTCTTGCCTTGGCTTTAGATTGTTTGTCGCAAGCTAAATTTTCCCGAGTCTGACCCTACATTCATCCTTTTGATTTTCAAGCTCTATTGGCAAGTAAAAACTGAGATGATCGGTTACCATCATCTTCAGGGCAATGAGGCACCCCTTTTGATCTATGGTCTTCCTTGCAAGGCGTCAGCCTACAAAGACCAGTTATTTATCGTCCCTATAACCATTAACCTAGGCCTTGAGACCAGGGTCTTCAATGAGTTTTATATATTTCTCTTAACTTGCTGAATAATTCTTTAATGTCAATCTCTTACTAATCATTTGTTCAATTGTAATAATTAGCCCTAATGGAACCAAGGTAAGTATCATGTACGAGGGATACCTTTTCTAAATCAAGATGATTGGGGGAACCACTAGGAAGCTAGAAATGACTTTAAATGATAAGAACTTTCACCAAGTTAGACTGTTAGGCCCGTGTCAAACAATAGGCAAAGGAGCTGCCATGATTAGAAATTTCATTGCATCACTAATGAGGCCTATGAGGATTGTGATCAAGGAGGAGGAAGTTGGGGCTATAGAGGGTGTAGTCGATAATGAGGGTGAGGTCACCAAGTCAAATTCTAGCCAAGACCAAGGGGATGATTAGGGTGAGCGGGAGTTTTACAACCTGGCCATTTTGGAGAATGTCTTGGTCCTCCATTATGAGCCCATAATAAATTGGTCATCCAAATACATTAGCTCATCGAGGACAATCAAAGTGGAAAGAATGGGCAACTTGGCACAGGAGCCAAATACTACGAATAGCAAGGGCTAGTTTTCTAGGTACCCCTACACCCATGGCTCTCCGGAACAAGTAACCTAAAACATGCCCTTAGCACACAATCTTAAGGGTGCATATCTTATGCAGTTAAAGCCCCATTAAATCCCTATAATAGCACGTAGCACTCTTTAACCGCTATGCTATTTTAGTTTAGCTCTATCAAATAGTAGTCCACTTTAGGCCTCGCTTTTTTTGGATACCCCCAAGGCTTTTTAGCATTCACTTTTATATAAAGGTTGATTTGACTAGTAATCTTTTTATACTAAATCAACAAATCTATTGTAGTCACCAAATCTAGTCTGCATAAATCATAATATTGTACGGTTTTGTTATATGAGAATGAATAATATTTATTTTTCCTAAAAAATTGATATAAGAATAAAAATATATTAACTTTAAATATTTGATTTTAGATCTAATAAAGCTTTTTGCACCTCAACTATTTTCCTCTATACCCTCGATTTATCCTCATTATAAATTTTTCCATATTCATAGTTATAGAACCGCTGATCATTTTAACTACATAGGGCACATCTTAGTAGTAGTAGAATGGGGTCTCCCTGCCGCGTTTAATTAGGAAGCGATGGGTAGGCCGATAGTAAAAGGTAGCTTTGTATTGTTTCTCTTTTAATTCCTTCTTCGTTTTTGTCTGACATGAGTTCATGTTTTTACAGTGGTCCATTTGAGATATGGTGTCACTTTTGATGTTTCTACCATAAGGGAAATCCATTTGGGAAGTTTCACCTCTAAACCCTACATCGGCGCCACTAGAGCACATCAAGCTAACACTAGCGTCTTATTTCACACACCGAGTAGTTCCTGACCGCCTAGGGGGAAGGGGCCAATTTTTTCCACTCATTGACCTGACATTACATGATGGGGCACTGGTCGGGGGGGGGGGGGGTATTTAAGATTCCTTGGGTTTTGGAGCTAAAGAGCTCTAGAAGTGTTTTGGCATACAGATTCTCTAAGGAGGTGGGTGTAATTAGGCCCCGATCAAGTACGATGAGTTTGAGGTAGTAGGATTTAAGGACCTACGAGGCTGATAATGACCTTAGAATGTTGGCGCATGTGTTGGCTAAGGTAGCATCAGAGGCCATGTACAACAAGCATTAAGCTCTGTCGGGCTTGGAGACTTATCCCTTGGATGAGGTGATGAACTCTCAACTATCATAAGTTATTTTGCAAGGATCTTCATACTTGGTAATATTTTCTTTCTTTCAATGACCAGGACTATGAATTGCTTGTTGCATTCAATTAGGTCTGGTGGATCTGACTAAGTAGTTGGAGAAAAGACCTTGCATCAGCTGGCGTAAGAATAGAGGGAGGAACTGCAGAAGATGGCTTAGGATGTTGAGTGGAGAGAGAAGTCTTCCGAGCGAAGGACCTTGTTGAAGGAGGTAGCCCAAAACATAGTTAAACATGCCAAGGACACTGCTATTAACGACTGAGCCAAGGAGAAGAGGAGGTTGGAGGATGAGCTCCAGTAGATGAGGATGGATCTAAAGGCGAGTTGCAATAAGGCAGATAGGCTAAGGGAGAAGCTGCAGCAATATATGCACTGTGTGACTTAAGACAAGATCAAGGAGAAAGGAATGGGTGCGTGCACGCTCGTGTATAGTAGAGGTAATTGACGAAGATGGGGGATTAAGTTAATAAAGGTAATTAAATTAATTAGAGATTTTAATTAATCTCATTTTATATTTAATTCGTATCGTATGCATACGAGGTCTGAGATGTAGTTTTCACCATCACACTTGTAGTGAGATTATATGCGACATGCTATAGGCTTGGAGTGGATTCAGAATATTGAGTAATTGCACCTTAGGTGAGAAAAATTAATACTCTGAAATTATATTCAATATAAACCCCCATATTTATATATATTGAGAAATTTTACTTGGATGAGGTAGAATAATATAAATATGTAATTACATGCCAATTTGACTAGATTGGTTTGAGTATATATTTGGATAGTTGATTAAGATCCTTTACATATACTGTGTTTTATACATATTGGATAGAATTGGATAGTGTTGATATTAATTTATAACATGATCATAAATTTATTACACTCTAATTTTTAGTTATATTTTTGATAGAAATAATGTGTTGTGTATTATTGCTATCGAAAGTCAAGAGTATGACTTTTGAAAATAAGCTAGAAGGCTAAATTAATGGTTTATTATGATGATATTCAATAGTTAACTAACTGGTGAATTTTTATAAAGGATATTTGGGAAGTGAATAAATTGCAAAGGAGTATTATATTATTTAATAAGTTTAGTTATGTTATAAAATCTCGAATATTATTATAACGTGATTTATAAACTTTAGACCCTAAGAGACAGTTTGTGATACACACGCACTCATGTACGCGCGCGCACACACGCACACACACACACATATGTGTGTGTGTGTGTGAGAGAGAGAGAGCTATATAATATTCTTAGGCAATATTAATAGCAAAACTTTATTTTAATGGAAGAATTAAATGGCATTGAGCTATAACACGATTGATAGGCAAGTGTATTATTTTATAAAATAAGTTTGATACTTTTATAAAATAATATGGAGAAGATATGATTTGAGTAACTAAATAAATAATATGATTGTTAGATTAATTAGTTAAATAAGATGCACTTTGTTGAATTAGATGTTACGATTAATAGGAATTGCTCGATGGTGTGAACTGGTTGATTTGTTGATATAGTTGTATGAAATGTATGTATGAATTATATTAAATAATTAAATAAATCAAATGTATAAACTACGTGAAAAATGTATGTGTACTCTATATATTCAATATAAACTCACAAATATATATTTAATTGAATATGATATTCATGAAGTGTATTTGAATGATTTAATTAATTAAAGGAAAGAAATGTTATAGATTGTAGTTTAGCTGTTGGGGATCAAGTATCACGTTCCGGTAGCCCAATGATGTATTGAATGTAGTGAAATGACATTTGGTTAATGATCAATCATTGGCAGAAATGGACAATGATCTTAGGTCTGGGGTGATTTGCACCTAAATCTCAAGTGATCCTTCCAATACTTGGCATGTAGGTTCTAGGAGACCTCCATGAGGACCTAGAATCATCAGATTCAACATAAAGCAAGGCGAGACCAACTTGTGGTTTCAAATGAAGGAAACGAAGTCTGGAACAAGGTGGAATTTGTGCAATGTTTTTACTCAATGCGAACAGAATGTAATCCATGAGATGTGATATTAATACTACTCAATAGGCAAGACTAGAGTAATATATTGTCTCTCATTACTTGACGCATATAATTAAGAGACAATATGTTTATATGTCGTTGGTGGGTCAACTCAAGCCATCGAAAGCATGTCATATGGGATATGCCCATCATCCATATAGTATGGGTATATATAGTGCTTGAGAATACTATGGAACTTCGATATGAATGATACACTTTGATACATTTCAATCATGGCGTGGCAACACCAAATGACTATATTTAAGTTTGAGTTAAAGAATAGGAAGTGAAACACTATTCAGTAGAAAATTAGTCTCCTTCGTTATAAGAGGTTAGTATCACGTTAAACTAAGGTAGACTCAAAGTCAAAGTCTTTGACCGAGGTATATTAATTAATAATAAATGTTATTATTGAACCAAGGACTTCGGAGATGGACTAAATAGTTATATATGGTTATTGTAGAGTTTCAACCATGATCAAACTCTAAATAGCAAAAGTGATGTAGTGGTGAAGAAGGGAATCTGTGCATAACATATCGTTGCTTAAAGGTGCTGCTTAAATTGATCTAAAATATGATTTTTTTTGAAAGATTTATAATCGATGAATTCGACCAAACAATCACACTGTTATCTAAGGTGATGTATGAAAGTTAATATTCAAATTATTCAATATAAACATGAATCGAATTCACACCATCAGTCAAACAACTGAATTGTGCAGTCTTCGAAGTACCACTCGAGTCAATTAGTTTATAATACGTAAGAAATAAATTAATATACAAAATGTATTAATTACAAGTGCTTTTAGTAGTTGAAATGCCATTAGTAAATTTAGTAGCTCCTTGAAATTTTCATGATTCCTAACCCAATATATGATGATAACTCATTTATATATTTTTTGTATAATTATTAGAATGAATAGTTAATTAAATATAATTTTGTGCATGAATTGATTTATTATAAAAATAAATTATAATGAAATTACATTATAATATAGATAGTTTATAATGTCAGGTTTTTTCATCGATTTGAATCTGGTTTCCTGACGGCCCTTTCTTCGTTTTAAGTGGCTTTTATTTCGTGTTGTGTTTTGTTTTTTTATTTTTATTTTTGTTGATATGTCTGTTCTCCTTGTATTCTAGTTTCTGAGTTCTTCCTTGCCTACTTTTTTGGTGGGTATGTTTTCCTTGTAGTTCTTTGTTCTTGGTATATCAATAAATGGTAGGGGTCCATTTCTAACCCCGCTGGCTTTGCCAAAAAAAACTATGACTTTAATGTCGAATAAAATTATTTTGGATTTTATGATTTATATACATAAACTATTTTTTGGACTTATATGTAAAATATGACTTTCAAAATTTTATATAAAATGATTTTTGATTTATTTTTTATATGCATAAACATAAAAAATTATGATTTATTAATTGACTTATGCATAAATTAAATGATAAATATTATGGTTCTTACTAATTATATATACATAGTAATTTAAAAATTAATTCCAAAATGGGGTGTGTGTGTGTGTATCATTATTGATTATATTTAGACCGTTGACAATTATTTCTATGCGTTAGTGATAAACAATTGGAATGTTAAGAGTTTTAAGCTTGTCATTTTTAATTTGATGTATGAATTACTTGGATATTCATCACTTATATATGCACATGTGCATACATTAGTTGCAAATCGTAATAATTATGTTTATGTATACGATTCCCATATGCTTTGAATTTTTTTTGTTATGTCATCATGTTGATATGTGTATATATATTATAGTCATTACCTTATCATGCCATGTTTATCAATGTGACTTTTGACATACCTAAAATATTGAAACATAAAACATCTAATTAAATACAATACTACTTTAGAATAAAGATTGGATCTAAATGCTAACTAGTCAGCCCTTTATTTTTTTTATATATGATAATCACCACTTTGATTATTTATGACCGAGCTCATATAATATGTATTATAAACGTTAGATCTCAATTTAATGAGTGTTTTGGGTTTAGTAGCTTTACTATAGGATTTTTAACTATGTTTACCTACCCTAAACATTTTCGAAACACCGTGAAAATTTAATATGATAAAGAAAACATATTATTATAAATGGTTTTAAGCTAGAAGATTTTCCCATATCAAAATATTTACGTATGAAGTTTTGAAGGCATCCATTTATCAATAAATATGGTAAATTAGCTTAAAAATGGGAATATTGGTAAATGTGCGAAAAAAATTAATTGTGAAGTTTTGGTTTATAACAGTTTTCCTGATAGAAAATTATCATTTCCAAAAGATAAATTAAAATGTCGACACTATATATTAAGGCAACCAAGACTAATTATGTATGCAATTTTCATGACTAAATATTAAGGGGACATAATTCTAATAAAACGATAAAAATAATATAAAGGATATTATCACTAACTAAAAGTGGATGAGGGATGATTATGGAGGCAACATATGATTGTCGGATGCATTCAGATGTCAGGCTTTATTGCTTGTGGTAGAGCTGAAATGGAAAATGAGAGTACCTATGTGGAAGGTCCATGTCGAAACCAGAGTTAAAATGAAATAGTAAAAGGCTAACTAAAGTCTAAGTAATATAATCCATACAAATACCAAGATGACAGCTAAAAGCGAGCGTCAAAGGCGAAGGCTATAGTCGGAGGCTAATGAGAAAGCAACATGCAAAGGCTAAATCTGCTAGAAGATGGAAGGGGTGTGCCAAATCCTAGGATGGTGTCAAGACAAGATTGTTGAATATGCTAGTATATGATTTTTGTTTGATGATAATGAACACACACACACACACACATATATATATATATTCAACTAAATGTATTTGTTTTTACATAATTAAATAAATATTTGCTGAATAAAATAAATAACACAGAATTTAAATTCAAACTGATATTTTATTATAACAAATATTTTATTACAATTTTGAATAGTACAAATTTGTGCACTCACTATATATATACAATTTGCAATTACAATACAATTTCGATTACATCACAATTTTCACTATACAATATTTACATGCATTTTCACCTCACTACATATCGCTCATTCACTCGTATTTATCTTCAAATCTATTCCAATTTGTATCCAACATCTGAATTATCTGCAAAATAAACACTAACGAAGCAAAATTGAAAAAGAAATATTTTTTGCAGTGTAAAATAAAATGTGTTTTGAAAATATTATTTGCCTCGGTTATTTGGGTTGTTCATCATCATTTAACTTTGAATTCATCTTACACGAACAACCTGTGACATGCACAGTGTATCACTGTACATGCCACAAGGCTATGCACACCGATATACACTTGATAAAACCGAAGGGACAGGTGAGCACAAGGTTAAACCCAAGCCAAAGCTAGGTTCAACTCAAGTGCAATACAAATAAAGTCACAATATGAGCATAAGGTCAAACCCGAGCCAAAGCTAGGTTCAACTCTGGTGCAATACAAAAACTAAAATAGAATGGTTAAGTTTTAATGACTGGAACAAGCCTCGACCAAAAACACAATTGTGTACACATGAATACCACTCAATGCAAACGACCACCAGTGAAACAGAGGTTCAAAGCATGAATATGGTTAGGCAATGTTGAAGACACAATGCTACAGAGGTGACATCAATAAACAGAGATATCAAGTGAAGCCTCAATGGTCAATGGTTCATATGCAAGCAAACTACTTGACTAGAAAGACCAACAGATCAAAGACCAGTGAACAGTGAAGCGAAACAAGACCAGACCTAAATCAACCATGAAGTACAGGAGCAACACAAAATAAAAGGCTTAACCAAACTGATATATACATGTGTAGTGAAAACCAGAGATTCAGGCATGTGCACCAGAACTGAAAGCAATGCAAAACTTTCATATGAACACAACATATGTTAAACCAAGTGGATCAACACCTCAAATACAAAGCAAGTTACATATTGCAATGCAGACTACAAGCTCCAACCAGATTCAAGTGAAAACAAAATGTAAAGTGATATGCACAAGTGAAGATATCAAGTGCACCAGTACAACAAAACATATGCATATATGAAAATATGAAGGCAACAACTTTAAGAAAACTACATGTATGCAACAGAGTGGATTGCAAGACTACCTAAAGGAGCACTTGAAGCTCACATGAATGCAATGAACTGGCCTGAGCAACCCAATCTATCAACAAGATCCAAAGCAGACTACATGATGAATACAAATGCAAGACCGAGTACAATGAGACCTAGACTTCAAACCTACGATCCAAAATGAGCAAAGCCTCAATATCAAATAATAAACAAAGCTAGAGCATGCATATACATCAACATGACCACATACATATATACATATGTTTGCACATATATACATGCAGTCAGAAATAAAAAGAACCAAACCATCAATAAACACTTTAACATGTACAAAGGATGATGCCAGGAAGTGGACAGTGCAACTAAGTACACAAACCAAAGTAAAAAAAGAAACTTAACATTTAAATCAACTCATTTGGATATCAAACACATACAACTTATTTCCAAATCAGAACAGTGAGGCAAAAACAAAACAGTGAAACAACACTTTATATACATATGCATATGTAACAACCAGACCAATTTAATATGCAAGCAATGCAACACTTCAACCAAGACAAAGTGCAAAATCTATTTTCAACATGTACATAGCTCAAAGGTTCATTTGAATCCAGACTAAAATCAAGTGCACATATGAAGTGGAGCAAATAAACCAGCTCAATGATATGCAGACAGTTTCAAAAGAATAAGACCACAATGTACCGGATACAGTGAACAAGTCAAGCAATCGTTTATAGTTTTACAAAAAATTAGGGGATTTCAAAGAAACCAAATCAAGCCAAAATGCCAAAGAATCAAAGCCGTGGTGATCGAGAAAGAATAGAGGGAATCGACTCAAGCAAATAAAATGTAACAGTTACGTGTATACAAATGAACCAGTCAAGATTAATCATAAGTATTCAAGCAAAATCGAATGGCCAAGCTAAAATATCAAACGATTTCAATCGAATGAAAATTTAAAGAATTAAACCCTATCAAAACCCATCAATATCATCGGCTATAGAGGCATTCGAGTTCAAGACAAAAATCCAGAGTATACTCTTAAATCGAAAACAAATGAGTACCTCGAATCAAAGTTGAGCATAATCGAAATCGAAAAGGAATATCACGTACCAATTTTTAAACCAAGTATACATGCTCGACAAATTGGAGCAGCCGCAAGCAACGATCAGCGAAGGGATCAATTGACAAGCCAGATCAAAGAGTATTCATCATTGAATTGAACAATATCAAGCAGCGCCTCAATTTCTAAAGCCCTAAATCTAAAAAATAAAAAAACGAAGAAACAAAAGAATACGGGCCAAAGATATACATAAAGATAAAAAGAAAAGGGGGATTCTCCTTTATTTTATTTTAGGCCGATTTTGACAAATAGTTTTGGGCTTCGGTTTTTAAATTATGGTTGTGTGTTTTTAAGTTGTTTTTATTTGTATTTTATTTTTAAACTTTTTTAAAATTTTAGTCGTGTGACTAGGGGACGAACTACGATGGTGTAGTTCGAGAATTCGCAACTCAGTGGCTGAGTTGTGGCAGGGTTTTTGTAACAGCCCGCAAATCCGTACCCCTTGAGTCAACACTATTCTACAACACTCAACTCAAGTTGCACAGAAATACGAACCATTGGGGTTAAAGAAGAAGAGGTAGAAGAAGAAAATAGAAAACAACAACAGAATCTAACCATTGCAGCGGAATAAAATATAATAGGTAATGAGTAATTTTATTGAAAAATCAAATATCTCGGTTTATATATTACATCATCAGAATACATCAATCACAGCTCAACACCAATATCATACAATGGATACACAACAACCCAAGATACACAACAACTCAAACACAGCGGAATAAATATATATATATATATATATATGTATGTATGTATGTATGTATGTATGTAAACAAGTACGGAAGTACGTATCGTCATCTTGCCCGTCTCCTGAGCTCCACAGCATCATATCCTGTATCTTATAATACTCGGTCTGACCCGAGCATTACAGTTAAATAACACCCGAGTCAGTCTGGAATACCAGCGTGAGAAAATCACACCCAATTGATTATTAAAGTTTCAAAAATCCTTTGAAAACAAAAGCATCTCGTAAGACCACGCCACAAATAAACATGTCGGGTTTTTACCTTACGATAGCTAAAACAATTTTTATAGAAATCCTCTGATATTATAATAGGGTCTATATACAAATACTTATAAAATAGCCAAAATTGTTACATCTATTAAATTCCATCTACTAGCCACAGAGTGGGTAATACAAACAAAACTCGTACAAGGCTCGTAGGGAGAATGGATTTCCAACTAATGACTAGGCACTGGGGTACCACCTGTCACAGTATGGGGCCTAGATCACCGTACCGAGGAGTACGCCCGCTCCCCTGCAACATAAGACCAGGACTACCCCTTACTGGATAATCCCGAGTGAGATCACCCCGCGGTTGGGATCAGCAACCGTCCACTAAGCCGAAATAAAAAGGGACATCTAGACAGGGATGACCTCACCCTGCTTGGGTGCTACCCACCTGGCCTTGCTGCATAACCCCTGATTTTCAGTCATTCCCATTTGATGAGGCTTGAGGCTAAGCGTTGCCTTTTTAGAACATATCTCTTAGAATGCCCATCGTCCACCTGACGATATTTCGCAAGCATTCATCCATACAAGTCCGTCCCAGGTTCGAACGGAACCGAAGGCACTACTCCTACTACATCCATTTTGGAAATATCCTCAGGATTAGTAGAGACTAGCCCTTGCACTTCACTAATCCATCTTCGATTCCAAACTCGTTTTCTACGAAACGTGCAAACCGGATCGAAGTGGTTTTCGAGAAATCAATCTCAATCCCGGTCTCTTCGAAACGATCAACGCATTTATCCAATATTGATAGCCGATGATTTAACTATCAATTAATGTTCACAAACATCCATCAAACAATAAATAATTTCCTAAATTATTTATTTATCTCAAAAATATCTTCACAAGATATATTTTTACTTTTCAAATTCCTTTGAAAACAGTTTTCACAACTACCTGCCTTTCTCAGAATAAATTCCAAGTATTTCTATTTCCACTGGAATCACCAAGCACAAAACTTTAGATTTTTAAAATAATTTAAAACACTTCACTTTTAAAAATATACTTTAAAACATTCAAGTTAAAATTACTTTAATATTTTGTTAATAATATATACTATAAGAATATTTGAAAATAAGGTTACTTAATAAAATATAAAACTAGGTTTCTACTTTTTTAAAACAAAATACTAAGTTACTTCTTAATAATTACTGCTGAAATAGAATAAAAGAAAATACTTACTTTAGACTTTAAATATTAGAAATAATAAATTTTACAAAACTTGCTTTCTTTAAAAACAACTTAAAATGTTTAATTTATATTTAAAAATTTACTTTTAAAAACATGTACTTGGCTATCCAGAGAATACTCCAACTTCAATCACTTAAATCAATTTCCCCAAATTGATTTCCAATTTCTTTTATTTGAAATAAATTCTTTTACTTATCAGTTCATTTCCAAATTCAGTAGTTATGGATTTTATTATTATCTTTTCCCATTTCTTCTTTACTCTTTCAATAATTCAAATCTTAAATTCTAAATAAATGTTTGTTCTTTTTAATTGATAATACTGCATTTTAAAATTCATTAACTTCCAGTTTATTCAAATTTTCCTTTCCATACTCAGGATTCATTAATTGGAATTTTAAAGTCACTTTATTTCTTTTCCAAGTCATTCTTAAATTTATTCTATAATTACCAAAATCAAATTTATATTTTTGGTAATTCATTATACCCAATTATATCAACCAAGCCATAGCATTCAATACTTCCACATAATTCATTATAGAATTTCAAATAATCAGAACAGAGAATATTAAATAATTTAAATAAAAGTTGAGGGGTCCAGTTCGATCCCTCCAACCTGTTTTCCCTGCATCCACAGACGTTAGCATCACATAAAATGCCAATTTCAAATTATATCATACTATATCACGTTAATCAATTCAAGCATTCAAACAATTATTTAAATTTAATCATTTAAATTTAAATTTAAACTGAGTGAGATTAACTCACCTTTTGCCCTTTTAAATTTGCCATCCTATCCATCTCGACTTGTTTTCATGACCTTTAACCTTGAATAAACATTGGATTCATTTTGTTAATACCCGAATAAATCGAACCAATAATTTCCATTTGCTAACTTTAATTTAATTAACAAATAATTTCATTTAAACTAAATCTCGTTTAATAATTTAGTTTTAGAAACTAAAATAAATTAAATATGTTAATAGAACAAACTAATCGCCTTACTAATTTATTTTTAACATAGACCGTAAATTTAAAAATTTTAAACTAATAAATTTTCTTCAACAAATTGTATTTAGTAGCCCAATAATTAAATGAGTTAATTAAATAATTTAGTCACCAATTCTATTATTTTTAAAAAAAACTGGTAATATAAAAAAAATTAAGAGATGTATATTTATTTTATTTCTTCTTCTTTGAAACTACTTATTAAATATCCGTATAGGTTTAAAATCCCAATTTTATAAAGATTTTACAACATCCTAAAATTCTTATATTTCAAACCTGTCTATATATAAATTCTTCAACATTTAAAATTTCAATTTTCAAACCTTATCCATTTTGTTTTCTATTTTACTGTTTATCAATTTAAATTAAAACAGAACCTATATCTTATTGTAAAAATAATGTTTTTCGTTTCCTGTATACATTAAAATTAAATGAGGACAACTTAAAATTCAAAAATTACATGACAATTAAGATTTCCTTTTTACTGTAAGTAAATTTTGTATGTAATATATACAGATAAATTCAAGAAAAAAAATAATACCTCACACCGAACTCGAACAAGATCCCCCCCTTCACCACAACCAGCTGATGTTCCCAACCCAAACCCACGCGAGTTTCCCCTAAGTCGACCATCGCGACTTCCAAACTGCCGAACTCCAGATCAACGTCGCTAGCTCGTCTTCGGCCTCTACAAGTCGCGACCCCAACCACTAGCTTCTCCAATTGACTCGCCCTGCCCACAAGCCGCCGCGATAAACTGCAGAGAACTCGCGGCCTCGCTCCATGCCGCGCAAGAGAGAAGGTACTTCGACTTGATGTCTATCGGCTTCGATTTGAATGGAATCTCGAACGATCGATTTGGGCTTCATTTTTTGTTTAGAATCGAATGGGTTTCGATTATTAGGAGAGGGGAAAGAGAATAAGACTGTCGCCCATTTTTTTTCGTTTGATTGATTAATAAAACCTTGAGCATCGGTAATGAAACGAAATCAAAAGAAAGTAATGTCTGCGTGGAGGTGATATTTGCGTGAAGAGACAAGTTGCAGTGATTTTCAGAGGGAACAAAAACTGCTGAGGAGAAAAGGCGTGATGGTGAAAGAAAGGTAACTGATGGGAAGGAATTTCGGCTGAGTTAATTAGGGTATGTATAAATATTAAATTCAAATTTTAAATTTAAATTGTCTTGAATTCAAAGCTTAAAATCTTGACATCCTATCGAGGCGTGCCGCCTGGTGATTATAATGTCATGCACCTATTCTGAGCGCAATGGAAAAGGTCTCGAGTCCTAATTCGATCGTATGGAGAAGATAGCTTTTTGGATCAATTATTATATTGAATTTCGATATAAATTTCAGCGCGTTTATATGTCGTATGCTCACACAACAACTCCGAATACTACGAAAATTGAAATCCGTTAATAATTCAATATTACGGACCCAATGGAACTGGTTTCGTCTAATTCCGAGACTATGCCTCGGAAGGCTATTATTAAATTCAATTTAAACGATATAATTTTAAAACTGAACAAATCAGTGTTAAATTCAATTTGAAAACTTCTATTATCCTCAACACTATCAATATAAATTTTATAAGCCTTCAAATTATTTTTAACAGACTTAAAATTCCAGATTTAACAATTTACTCAACTTCTAATTATTAAATTCTATTATTTAATTATCAAATAAATAGCGATATTTGTAATTCAAGTTAAAATTATTATCTTGAATATTTAAAATCAATTAAACATTCCGATTTTAAATGCTCGAAAATTCTGGGTCGTCACATTCCTCCCCCCTTAAAAGAATTTCGTCCCCGAAATTACTAGTTAGGAAGAATGTTCCAATACCCGTTTTACTTTTTCCCAAAATCAAACAGTTTTATCAACTTGCCATAACATATCTTTTATTAAAGACCCACTATTACTTCAACCAACTTCCCTAAACCTTCTACAGTCTTCAAATAACTTACTTGTTCAACTATTCAAATTATAATTCAAACTAAATTTTGAATTATCAAAATTTCCTCAAACATTTTCTAACTCTCTAAATTTTCGAAATTTTTTGCCAGCGTCTCCTTTGCGCGGCTAACTCGGTACAACTACAAAATGGCTCTATGGCCTCCCAATCCAAAAAGAAAACAAATGGCCAAGTGGCTCAATCCAAAATCTCAATCAAATTTCACACCAAATTTAAATTCATACCTTTTGTCGAGCATTTTAAATTTTTATCTTTTGAAATCAATCCAATTCTCTTTTCCCTTTATATTACCTGCATATCCTGCTTAGCACTAATATCCGATCGCAATATTCCCAAAACATCATATCAACTTTCTTACAAACTGTCGGTATTTATTCATTCAAATATTAACTTAGATTATATTTGTAGTATCAATTCCCAATCAAGAATTCACCATTCCCTTCTTAAGTTAGTATAAGCATTTTATATGTTTCTTATATTTATTTTCATCTTACCACTTTAGTTTATATCTATTTCTATTCAAATTGATTCTTTCATTTTCATACGAATTCAATTTATTTTCAACTCTAAACTTTTAAATTTTATTTTTCATTTATACTGGTTCATGCCATTATTTACATTAGTTCATTTACAAATTTATTTCAATTTCCAATTTAAAAACGTTTGTCGTTAACAAAATTTTCCAAAATTTCAAAAAATTTCTAACTCCCAAAATTTTTGAAATTTTTTGGCAGAATCCCCTTTGTACGGAGGAGCTTTTGCAATTTGAAAAAAGATATAAATATATATACATCAACCCACATGGTCGAAAAACCAAAAACAGTTCATATTTCCTATTTTTATTGCGTAGGCGTACCTTATTTAGCATTTTAAGCAAACAGCTTATTAATTTAGCAGTTAGCATGCCCAAAATCCAGCCACACGGCTTCCCGGTACCTGTACTTACTCAATTTAAACATGTAAGTGCCAAATATATGCAGTTTAACTATATTTCACTTAGTTGCAATGGTTAAAACATATGAATTCTAAAAGAAATGCACATCAAACACTTTTCATAGGCAATTTGAATATTCCAACATTAAATTTAATTCCTTACAACCAATCACCCATCGTTTCACTTAATCCGAATGGTTAACAACTCACAAGCTTACATTAATTTATTTTTAAGCAAAACAAACTCATTTTTAATTCAATTGATCTCAAAATCAATTTATTTTATTCCTAACAATTCATAGCCTCTTAATTGCGTCCATTTACGTCAAATGTCAATTTATTCTATGCAATTTGACGAGATCTATGTGAATAAATAAGTATTTATGTTTTATAACCATTTTAAATGGATTTCAACTCTATTTATACTTAATTCTATTCCGTTTTTAAATTTATTCACAATTCATATATTCTCATTTTCATTACATTTCAGATTTGAATCCATTCACTTGCATTTCATTCCATATTTGTTTATTCCAAACTATTTTATTTAGCTCGAAAACAATCGAGGCTGTCCCATTCAATAATTATTTCTCAACACATTTAAACCATACTCCATTTGGAGTTCGGATTTTATTCAACACTTACTTAAGTCAATAACTTAAGTTCATTTCCATTTCTTTTAATAATAAGTTATACTTCCATATTTCATTTGGTTCTTATTTATTCTATCCATTTATTTATTCAACATAATTAGTTAATCCACTTCATCCATTATGAAATTTTCATTTCCTTAAATATTATTTAGAACCCACCAAATTCTATTTCGATCCAAATTCATTTTTACTTGATTCAAATTCAATCCAATATCATTAAACTTGGTTTTAAGTTGAATTCAATTCGACTCTCCCCCTTATATTCAGCTTAAGTCAACTTATTTTGATTTATTCAATTTTTTTTTCTATACTTAAGCTCATTTCATTTTGCAAATAAATTTCTTTTTTCAATTTAACTTGATTCTATTTTAATCCAATCCCATTTCAAACTACAAATTTATTTGATCATTTATTATACATTTTAACTTTTTAGATTCAGCTCATTCAATTTATTACAAGGCCATTTCCAATTTATTTCCACTTATTTGGATTTTATTTGCAATTCATACCATTACTATTTTAATCCATTTACATTTTATTCGATACATTTCAATTATATTAATTTGTTAACACTTCACGTTAAATTTTAATTTATAACTCAAGTTCTGAATCCACTATCCAATTTCAATTTACCACCAAATTTCATGAACTCACAATTCAGTTACATTTACTTTACTGACAATTCAGGTCGAATTCAATTTATAACTTGAGTTTTATTTCCAATCTTCATCATAATTTCACAATTCAGCTTCAATTAAACAACATTACGTTCCCATTTACACACTTTATTAACTGATTTATTATAAAATTAGTTCTCTTCTATTTATAGTTCAATACTAAATTTTTATTCCCTGCAATTTAATTCTGATTCTTTTATAAGTTATTCTAATTTATTTACTTCAATTCCAATCCTTATTCAATTTATTTCCCATTCGTTCAAGTAAGAATTTAATTCCATTCATTAATTCAGTTGAATTCTTATTCCAATTCAATTAAATTTTAACTCGGATTTATTTAATCTCAATTCGATTTCAACTTAATTCAAATACAACTGGATATTATTTTCAGCCTACTCAATTACTTCAATCCAGTTAAATTTTATTTCCCAATCCAAGTTAATTTCATTTTTAACATTCCCTTTAAATTTAAATTCCAACATTCAAAGCTTATATTCCCTTCTTGATTTAAAATCATCTCAATTTATAAGCTTACAACCTATCTCATCAGGATTTTTAAGCTCCCGGCTTTGATTTCAAATCATTTTGAAATCTTTAACATCTCAAATCACATTTCTCAAAAAATTTAAACCAATCCTGGTTTTATTCTCAACAAATTTACTTTGAGGTTTTCAAAAACAAATAGGTTTCCCTGAACAAATCAATTTGGTAGAAATCCATCACTTAGAAATTCGAAAATGAATATTGATGATGTGGCTGTGACGACCCAACTTCCAGACTCCAGGAAGTCGCATCGCTAAGAAGAAAGAAAGGGATAGAAGAAGAAAAGAAAGAGAAAGAAGAACACAAAACAACATCAGAATCTCACAGCGGAACGAATAAAATATAATATATCACATAATACTTTACATAGTATCATATACATCAGAGTTTTACAGCCAATACAACACAAACTAGACAGTTATAAACACCTGTCTAGTTATACAACTCTAAACAGTACAAGAAACAACTCAGAGAGACGACTCAGAGATACCAACACAGCGGAAAATAGATAACTACAACGCAGAAGCCTCCTGCTCCATTTGCTCCTCCATAACTCGTCAAAGCAGTCCTGAATTACTTGACTACTCATACATAATATGAGTACCCAAGAGTTTAATAAAACAGAAAATAAACACTCGGGTCAGACAGGGGTCTGGTGTGAGTAAATAGTTTAAAAGTTGCTTAACTTTAGAAAATCCTTTGAAAACAAAAGGTATCACGTAAGACTTCCCACACATAAACATGGAAAATTTTTTACCTTACGCTAACCAAAACATTTGATAGGAAATCCAGTGATATTATAATAGTGTCTAGGGTTTTCAAGTAAATATGAAATAGCCGAAATTGTTACATGATTAAATTCCAGCTACTAGCCACAAAAGTGGGTAATACAAACAAAACCGTAGGGTCTCGTAGGGAAAATGGGTTTCCAACAATGGCAGGGCTACTGGGGTACCGCCCGTCACAGTACGTGGCCTAGATCACAGTACCGAGGATTACTCCCTTCATCCCCTGCAACACAAGACCGGGACCATTCCTTACTGAACAGTCCCGAACAAGACCACCCCGCAGTTGTGGCCAACAACTGCCCACACAGCCGAAATATAAGGGACCTCTAGACAGGGATGTATCTTGCCCTCCAGTGGGCGCGACCCACGAAGCCTTGCTGCACCTCCCCTGTTTTAGCCATTCCCGGTTGATGAGGCTTGAGGCTGTGATTACCTTTATAGGACCAATTATCTTAGAATGCTCATCGTCCGCCTGACGATGTTCTGAAAGCATTCAATCCATACAAGTTCGTTCCGGGTTCGAACGAAACCGAAGGCACTATCTCGTTGCACTCATTTTGGAATCACCCTCAGAGTCAACGACCATAGCCCTTGCACTCTGATTCACCATCTCGAATCTATAAGCACTATTCCATCAAACTCATTACGGAATCACCCACAGAGTTATACTGACGTATAGCCCTTACACCTCGAGTCTTCACTTGCTCCACTTGGATTATCGACCTAACGTTTAATTGGAATCGATGTGGTTTTCGGATTCCAAATATGGAAACCCGATCCCGGTCTCATCGAAACCAAATGCCATTTTAATGTCCAAGTTGTACTTAAGGGTTTAAATAATCAACTCATTTTTTTTTTATCTATTTCACACAGATAGATAAACTACATATTCTCATCATAACAGATAACCATAACATTATCACAACAGATAATCTTCACAACAGTCAACATCATAACAACAACCATCACAACCAAATAATCCATCATACTATAACTAAGCATCCATATCCTATAGATACTACTCATCTCATTCCTGAGATCACAACCATCCAAATGTATATCAATATCATTCAAAAGCAATGATATATTATCCATCATTCATAATTAATTTAAAATGAATTAAATTAATTACTTCTATCTTTAATTAATTTAAATAAATTAAATTAATTACTTACCTATAAATCTTGCTTATAAATCTATTGATTAATCAACCTAGTTAATTAATCATTCATTAAGTATTAAACTTGATTAAACATTTATGATTAATCATCCACTAATTACAATAAGTAATTAGTCTTAAATTAATTTCATAAAATAAATTAACCTTAATCATAAGTAATTAACATTTAATTACTTAATTTATTAATTAATTATAATTAATTACATTTAACCTTAATTAATTACAATTAATTAATCACTTAATTAATTAACTATCACTTAATTAAACAATTCTTAATTACATCATTAATGATAATAATTAATGATATAATTAATATTTAAATTAATTACTCAATTAAAAATTAATTACATTTAGTAATTAATTAAATTCCATTATTAATCACCTTGATTAATATCTAAATCAGTAATTAACTACTCTTAATTACTCATTGATAAATTAATTATCCAATAATTAATTATCTTTATTAATTAATCCTTGATTAATTACAAAAGTAATTATCCAAATTACTTTATTAAAAATAAATCACCCTTCCTTAATTACATTCCAGTAATTATTACTTCTCTAAAAATCCTACTCCATAAATTACATTAAGTAATTATTATCATTAAATGATTAAATTATTCTTAAATTAATTAAACTAAATTAATTAATTTAACAAAACACATTATCAGAATTAATTACAAAAAGTAATTAATCCCTTAATTACTTTTATAAAGTAATATATTTAACAAATTACAATTGATTTTCTTAAAATAATTAATCTAATTAATCTATCAAAATTAATTACATTAATTAATTATTAATTATCGTTAGATAATTAACAACATTTTCATTAATTCCTTACTTAAGAATAATTACCTTAAATTAATTATTCATTAGTCATTTTTAATCATAAATTAATTCAAGTTATTAATTAAAATCAAATAAATAAGTAAATCCTTAATTATTTTTAAAATAATTCATTTACTCATTTATAACTTATAAATATTCAAAATGTATTTAAATAATACATTTCTAAAATTAAGTTCAACTTTCATTTCAAAATTTATGATTCAAAAATGTTTAACCATAAGAAAAGTCTAAAAATCAATATTACTTGATTTTACTAAGAAATCAAACATTTGAAATAAATAAATTATTTAGCTTTTCAATTTAAAGTTAAACATATCATCATTTTATTTCAATACTTAAAAGAAAGAATTCTTTTAAAATTTAAACCTTCATTTGAAATCAAATTCATATTTGAATTCTACTTACTAACATTTCTGTCCCATGTTAAAACTTTCAAACTGATTTGAATTCAAACAGATTTCAAACCCAAAACTGAAATCATTTTTAATTTGATTTCAAACCCAATTTTAAATCTTGCCTATCATTTAAATGTTTCATTTTGAATTCAAAGTATTCCTGAATTTAATTCAAATTCAAACCTGAATTTGAATTTAAATTTTAAACATTGAACTCCTTTAAAATTTTTAAAAAGAACCAAAACTGTTTTTAATTAAAATCTGGATTTAAAACCTGATTCTACACTTACACTGTTTTCCAGATTTGAATTTAAACTTAATTCTCATTCAAACCAAAATTTGAATCTTGTTTTAAAATATTGAATCCACCCTTAAATTTATAAAAGAACAAACTGTTTTTAATTAAAAATCTGAATTTCAAAACCTGAAACTACATTTACTGTTTTTCCCAGATTTAAATTTAAATCTTCCTCAAATTTAAATTATCATTTAAACTTTTTGAATTAATAAACTTATTTGAATTCAATTCAACTTAAACTTGAATTTAATCAATGCTTTAATCATGTTGAGTTTCCAGATTTTTTTAAAAAAAAAAAAAAAAAAACAACTCAGGTTATACCCTGCACACTAACCCGAGGCCACCTTAATTTACTTCGGGTCAATCTCCATCTTACTTCGAGTCACAACAGGGATTGCACTGTACCATCTTCGAGTCACCAAACCTGCACCTCCAAAACTTGCACCAGAGTCAACAAACCTGTCAACCATCATCACAACTCATTCTGATCATCTTATGGCCTCTAACTCCGGCCACTGCTCCTCCTATACACCCTTTTGCAATACCCCAAATCCTCAGTCCACTCGAACCATCACATAGTTTCAGACAGTGACAAAACTTCATCACTTTCAATTGGAATTCAAACCTGAAACCCACTCTTGCCATCAACACAAACTCTATGACCAACTTCCCTTATTTCCCCTCATTTCCCAGTCAAACTCCCATCTTCAGATGAAATTTCAGATCTCAAGTAACTTATGAATTTATACCCCAAAAATCTCAACTACTGCACAGACCAAAATCACAGACTACTCAGTAGCTATTAAAACTGTGATGCATGTTTTTAGTAACCATGTTTTTAAACCTGCCCTAAGTTTTAAACTTGTTTTTGAAGGACTTAAAGATATTGGCGAACTTACTTTTTGAAAACAATTTCTGTTGTTATTATATTTTTTTTTACAGTGACAGATTTTATATTTTTAAAACTACAATTTTCTCAAACCTAATCCATACAACACAAACTCAAATTGTTTACATAATAAGTCCTAACTAAGATTCATACATAAATAAGTAGATTTGTATTTAAATCCAAGAAGTAACAGAATCATATCTGCAGAAATTCTCAACACACTTATCTGCATACCCAAGATTTATGTATGCAGGCCTAATCACACTCAACAGTCAAGCATGTATTCATCTCATGCACAAACAAAATTTTAAACAACATATAAATTTGGGGTCACTCACTATCAAAAAGAACAGAGCAGTTCTTAATTATCACTGTTTAACAGTTCTTCCTATTTGAAAGGCATTTGAATTATCTTTAAGCTTTGCAAATCTTGTTAACTTAGTTTTAAAAATATAAAGGTAGAAACTGTTTTTAAACAAATATTTACTCACCTTAAAATTGAAAAAGAGCATGCATTCCAAATGCCAAACATTCCCCTGCAACCTGAATTCCTTGCATGCTTGAATCAGAGCTAACATGAATCTGAGCTAACTTGCAGTTTGAAATTGGTTTTAGCTTGAAGTAGGTAAGCCTGGAAACTGCATTTGGTGATAATTTGGTCTGCATGCTTCCAGATTCATCTTTGCTTGATGCTTGCAGTCCTATTTGAATTTGCATTTGATGTTGATTACAATACATGTTGGTTGCAGGCTTTTGGAATTTGCATGCAGACCCACTTCAACTTGCTTGCAAAGATTTTACAGTTTTGAAGATTTGATTGCAGGTTACAGAAATTTCCAGATTTGGGAATTTTGATTTTCATTTTGCAGAGTTGTTTCTTTTTGCAGGTTTAATTGAATTTGGGTTGAGGATTTTTAGAGTGAAGTGGATTTTAGTTTTCAATAGATCTGAATTTAGGTTGTGGGTTTTAGAATGAAAATGATTTTCAGTTTTCTCAAAACTGAATTTAGATACATTATAGGAGATAAAGTTTTTGAAATAAAGAGATATGTTTAAGTTTTATCTAAAATAATAAATCCAAATAGGTTTTAGAATGACACTTGTTGTTTAAGTATGAAAATAAATTACAAGTGTCTACTTTAAAACATGAATGTTAAACACATGTGAGATTCTAATATAAAATAAATTTCTTTGTTTACAAATGTTTTAATTAAGGATAAAACTATTTCTAATTTAATTTAAGATGTTTTATATGTTTATATATTTAGTCTCTAAATAATACAAATGAACTATCTTTAACTAATTAAATATTTGCTTGAATATTTTTAAAAAATTATTTAAAACCAATTTCAAAAGAGAAACCTTTTAAAAAGAAAAGAACAATGTTGAATTATATTATTCAAGAGTTTCAAATTAACATATTATACTTAAATATAAATAGACTAAATTTATTTCAAAACAAATTTTAAAACAAAATAAACTTTATTATAAAAATACAAATTTTAACTATTATACATTTATAACAAAATATTTACCAAAAATTTTTTTCCTAAAAAAAATACAAGATAGATTTATAAACTGATTTATGAAAAGTTCAATACTATTTTAAATTTAATTTAATCAATTCATAGATTATACACTTATATATATTAAATTTTGAAAAGATCCTTTATTAAATTTTAAAATTAAAATCAAAACACATATTTACAATGTATACACATATATACATTATAAATAAAATATTTTAAATCAGCTTATAAAGAAAATTTTATCATTTAAATATTTTTAACATTTTAAAACAATAAGCTTCTCAAATTAAATCATTATTATAAATCTTCAAAAGAATTCATTTATTAACAAAGTAATTAAAAATTTACAAAAGGAAATTATGTTTGAACTGGATTATTAAATCAGTATTTCACATTTTAAAATAATTATTAATGAAATTATTAAATAAATATTGCCCAAATTTCCGGGACATCACATTCCTCCCCTCTTAAAAGAATTTCGTCCCCGAAATTTAAAAGCAAAGGTAATTTAATAATCTCCTTAAAAAAAAATTTATTTAACACAAGCATATATCAGACATATGCTAATAATCAAAACAACCAATTCAACCAATCAAACAAATCTAATTATCCAGACAAATTCTGGATAAAATTCTATCGAGTTTCCCTAGGTATATATATATATACCGGGATACTCGCTCTAGAGAATCCAAACAATCAATACTAAGAAACTCCAAAACTCCTATACAACTATATCTATAACACTAGACAAGATATCAGACTACAAACGAGTCTGACTCAACAACTAAAACTCCAGAACTGCCGGTTCCACAACCAGAGATAGATCATACACGTATTCCCTCAGAGATACGTGAAACTCATCGAATCCCAGTTATCCAAACTGGCAATCCAATCCTGTAAATCAATCACTTAACCATTGAGAGAAAACAGAAAGGTCCAAACTCTTATCCACAAATCTTATTTGTCGATCCTGGGTTGCCTTCAACCTTCTAGATCAATCCAATCCATCACACAAACCTACTACACATATCAGAAGACTTCAGATAACTACACTTATTCGAAAAACAGAACAGATGTCCAAGACATCCAAGTCTCCAGATTAAAGTGAATTTCCCGTAGAAATCCTCTGATCCAAGACAAAACACAAATCCTCAAATGAATCGGGTGCTCCTATTCTGGAATAGTTGCCACCATGCTTCCACTGTGTAAATCTGATTTGAGAATGCTGTTGATGAACACAGGTATAAACTTGATCAACTTATCCTGAAAACATTGTTCATCAATTTCCATAAAATCTCCAAAAACCAAGTCGAAACAGAACTCAATCTTCCGATGCAGATGCAAAACTTAACTCCTTTGAAGACATCCAGAAAATATCAAACCACTTCGATAACTCAAACATCTTCTAGAGATGCACCAATCCAAACAAAGGTTACTCAAAAAATTTCCGGATCATCGCAAGTCACTTTTGCGATTCTACTTAGTTCAGATCGTTCTCTTTTCAACAATCAGAACAGCCAAAACCTTCAATCAAAAGGGAAACTAGTGGTCCACCTTCAACCACAAACATTACACCAGCTGAGCTTCCAGAAGAAATGGACAAGCTTCAACATCTGCCCGGCTTACAGACAAAAGAATCACAGAAACTTCCGAACCATCGAAGAAACATGCCACTCACTGCTGCTACTGCTGCCAAAACTTCCTTACCCAAAAACTTATCGAATCTCAAAGCTACACCAGCCACTTCCACAAAAGAGCCTTCAAAAGACAGATACCCCTCAGGAAACTCGACTCCAATCAAGCACAAAACACTCTGCCAAACTGAGTCTCAAACTCAAATACAGACAGATCTCCTTCCTAAGGTTGCCAAAATACCATTGCTGACTTCAGTACTCCAAACTGATCCAGACTCAAGAAAAATCCACTCACACGAGTGAGATCAAGCTTAAAATCCAAAGATACACTCCGAATCTTGAAAAGATTCTCCTTCAGAGATCAGAAAAATCCTTCACACCAAACTGCCAAACTACTCAAGATGCCCAACACTGCCCTAGCAGATCTCTTCCAAGCTCAAACACTCGGAACTCCAACCATTGGTAGTTGTGTTACACACAGCACTACCCTATCTACCTCTATTTCTTATATTGGAAAACCTGAACAGGTAACCCAATAGATAGGTAGAATTAAATACATTTATATTTAAAATTACAAGTACGCTCTCTCAAGAAAGACACCACTACAGAGCCTAGGTATTCACTTAACCTAATGCTCTGATACCACTTGTGACGACCCAACTTCCAGACTCCAGGAAGTCGCATCGCTAAGAAGAAAGAAAGGGATAGAAGAAGAAAAGAAAGAGAAAGAAGAACACAAAACAACATCAGAATCTCACAGCGGAACGAATAAAATATAATATATCACATAATACTTTACATAGTATCATATACATCAGAGTTTTACAGCCAATACAACACAAACTAGACAGTTATAAACACCTGTCTAGTTATACAACTCTAAACAGTACAAGAAACAACTCAGAGAGACGACTCAGAGATACCAACACAGCGGAAATTAGATAACTACAACGCAGAAGCCTCCTGCTCCATTTGCTCCTCCATAACTCGTCAAAGCAGTCCTGAATTACTTGACTACTCATACATAATATGAGTACCCAAGAGTTTAATAAAACAGAAAATAAACACTCGGGTCAGACAGGGGTCTGGTGTGAGTAAATAGTTTAAAAGTTGCTTAACTTTAGAAAATCCTTTGAAAACAAAAGGTATCACGTAAGACTTCCCACACATAAACATGGAAAAGTTTTTACCTTACGCTAACCAAAACATTTGATAGGAAATCCAGTGATATTATAATAGTGTCTAGGGTTTTCAAGTAAATATGAAATAGCCGAAATTGTTACATGATTAAATTCCAGCTACTAGCCACAAAAGTGGGTAATACAAACAAAACCGTAGGGTCTCGTAGGGAAAATGGGTTTCCAACAATGGCAGGGCTACTGGGGTACCGCCCGTCACAGTACGTGGCCTAGATCACAGTACCGAGGATTACTCCCTTCATCCCCTGCAACACAAGACCGGGACCATTCCTTACTGAACAGTCCCGAACAAGACCACCCCGCAGTTGTGGCCAACAACTGCCCACACAGCCGAAATATAAGGGACCTCTAGACAGGGATGTATCTTGCCCTCCAGTGGGCGCGACCCACGAAGCCTTGCTGCACCTCCCCTGTTTTAGCCATTCCCGGTTGATGAGGCTTGAGGCTGTGATTACCTTTATAGGACCAATTATCTTAGAATGCTCATCGTCCGCCTGACGATGTTCTGAAAGCATTCAATCCATACAAGTTCGTTCCGGGTTCGAACGAAACCGAAGGCACTATCTCGTTGCACTCATTTTGGAATCACCCTCAGAGTCAACGACCATAGCCCTTGCACTCTGATTCACCATCTCGAATCTATAAGCACTATTCCATCAAACTCATTACGGAATCACCCACAGAGTTATACTGACGTATAGCCCTTACACCTCGAGTCTTCACTTGCTCCACTTGGATTATCGACCTAACGTTTAATTGGAATCGATGTGGTTTTCGGATTCCAAATATGGAAACCCGATCCCGGTCTCATCGAAACCAAACGCCATTTTAATGTCCAAGTTGTACTTAGGGGTTTAAATAATTAACTCATTTTTTTTTTATCTATTTCACACAGATAGATAAACTACATATTCTCATCATAACAGATAACCATAACATTATCACAACAGATAATCTTCACAACAGTCAACATCATAACAACAACCATCACAACCAAATAATCCATCATACTATAACTAAGCATCCATATCCTATAGATACTACTCATCTCATTCCTGAGATCACAACCATCCAAATGTATATCAATATCATTCAAAAGCAATGATATATTATCCATCATTCATAATTAATTTAAAATGAATTAAATTAATTACTTCTATCTTTAATTAATTTAAATAAATTAAATTAATTACTTACCTATAAATCTTGCTTATAAATCTATTGATTAATCAACCTAGTTAATTAATCATTCATTAAGTATTAAACTTGATTAAACATTTATGATTAATCATCCACTAATTACAATAAGTAATTAGTCTTAAATTAATTTCATAAAATAAATTAACCTTAATCATAAGTAATTAACATTTAATTACTTAATTTATTAATTAATTATAATTAATTACATTTAACCTTAATTAATTACAATTAATTAATCACTTAATTAATTAACTATCACTTAATTAAACAATTCTTAATTACATCATTAATGATAATAATTAATGATATAATTAATATTTAAATTAATTACTCAATTAAAAATTAATTACATTTAGTAATTAATTAAATTCCATTATTAATCACCTTGATTAATATCTAAATCCAGTAATTAACTACTCTTAATTACTCATTGATAAATTAATTATCCAATAATTAATTATCTTTATTAATTAATCCTTGATTAATTACAAAAGTAATTATCCAAATTACTTTATTAAAAATAAATCACCCTTCCTTAATTACATTCCAGTAATTATTACTTCTCTAAAAATCCTACTCCATAAATTACATTAAGTAATTATTATCATTAAATGATTAAATTATTCTTAAATTAATTAAACTAAATTAATTAATTTAACAAAACACATTATCAGAATTAATTACAAAAAGTAATTAATCCCTTAATTACTTTTATAAAGTAATATATTTAACAAATTACAATTGATTTTCTTAAAATAATTAATCTAATTAATCTATCAAAATTAATTACATTAATTAATTATTAATTATCGTTAGATAATTAACAACATTTTCATTAATTCCTTACTTAAGAATAATTACCTTAAATTAATTATTCATTAGTCATTTTTAATCATAAATTAATTCAAGTTATTAATTAAAATCAAATAAATAAGTAAATCCTTAATTATTTTTAAAATAATTCATTTACTCATTTATAACTTATAAATATTCAAAATGTATTTAAATAATACATTTCTAAAATTAAGTTCAACTTTCATTTCAAAATTTATGATTCAAAAATGTTTAACCATAAGAAAAGTCTAAAAATCAATATTACTTGATTTTACTAAGAAATCAAACATTTGAAATAAATAAATTATTTAGCTTTTCAATTTAAAGTTAAACATATCATCATTTTATTTCAATACTTAAAAGAAAGAATTCTTTTAAAATTTAAACCTTCATTTGAAATCAAATTCATATTTGAATTCTACTTACTAACATTTCTGTCCCATGTTAAAACTTTCAAACTGATTTGAATTCAAACAGATTTCAAACCCAAAACTGAAATCATTTTTAATTTGATTTCAAACCCAATTTTAAATCTTGCCTATCATTTAAATGTTTCATTTTGAATTCAAAGTATTCCTGAATTTAATTCAAATTCAAACCTGAATTTGAATTTAAATTTTAAACATTGAACTCCTTTAAAATTTTTAAAAAGAACCAAAACTGTTTTTAATTAAAATCTGGATTTAAAACCTGATTCTACACTTACACTGTTTTCCAGATTTGAATTTAAACTTAATTCTCATTCAAACCAAAATTTGAATCTTGTTTTAAAATATTGAATCCACCCTTAAATTTATAAAAGAACAAACTGTTTTTAATTAAAAATCTGAATTTCAAAACCTGAAACTACATTTACTGTTTTTCCCAGATTTAAATTTAAATCTTCCTCAAATTTAAATTATCATTTAAACTTTTTGAATTAATAAACTTATTTGAATTCAATTCAACTTAAACTTGAATTTAATCAATGCTTTAATCATGTTGAGTTTCCAGATTTTTTAAAAAAAAAAAAAAAAAAACAACTCAGGTTATACCCTGCACACTAACCCGAGGCCACCTTAATTTACTTCGGGTCAATCTCCATCTTACTTCGAGTCACAACAGGGATTGCACTGTACCATCTTCGAGTCACCAAACCTGCACCTCCAAAACTTGCACCAGAGTCAACAAACCTGTCAACCATCATCACAACTCATTCTGATCATCTTATGGCCTCTAACTCCGGCCACTGCTCCTCCTATACACCCTTTTGCAATACCCCAAATCCTCAGTCCACTCGAACCATCACATAGTTTCAGACAGTGACAAAACTTCATCACTTTCAATTGGAATTCAAACCTGAAACCCACTCTTGCCATCAACACAAACTCTATGACCAACTTCCCTTATTTCCCCTCATTTCCCAGTCAAACTCCCATCTTCAGATGAAATTTCAGATCTCAAGTAACTTATGAATTTATACCCCAAAAATCTCAACTACTGCACAGACCAAAATCACAGATTACTCAGTAGCTATTAAAACTGTGATGCATGTTTTTAGTAACCATGTTTTTAAACCTGCCCTAAGTTTTAAACTTGTTTTTGAAGGACTTAAAGATATTGGCGAACTTACTTTTTGAAAACAATTTCTGTTGTTATTATATTTTTTTTTTACAGTGACAGATTTTATATTTTTAAAACTACAATTTTCTCAAACCTAATCCATACAACACAAACTCAAATTGTTTACATAATAAGTCCTAACTAAGATTCATACATAAATAAGTAGATTTGTATTTAAATCCAAGAAGTAACAGAATCATATCTGCAGAAATTCTCAACACACTTATCTGCATACCCAAGATTTATGTATGCAGGCCTAATCACACTCAACAGTCAAGCATGTATTCATCTCATGCACAAACAAAATTTTAAACAACATATAAATTTGGGGTCACTCACTATCAAAAAGAACAGAGCAGTTCTTAATTATCACTGTTTAACAGTTCTTCCTATTTGAAAGGCATTTGAATTATCTTTAAGCTTTGCAAATCTTGTTAACTTAGTTTTAAAAATATAAAGGTAGAAACTGTTTTTAAACAAATATTTACTCACCTTAAAATTGAAAAAGAGCATGCATTCCAAATGCCAAACATTCCCCTGCAACCTGAATTCCTTGCATGCTTGAATCAGAGCTAACATGAATCTGAGCTAACTTGCAGTTTGAAATTGGTTTTAGCTTGAAGTAGGTAAGCCTGGAAACTGCATTTGGTGATAATTTGGTCTGCATGCTTCCAGATTCATCTTTGCTTGATGCTTGCAGTCCTATTTGAATTTGCATTTGATGTTGATTACAATACATGTTGGTTGCAGGCTTTTGGAATTTGCATGCAGACCCACTTCAACTTGCTTGCAAAGATTTTACAGTTTTGAAGATTTGATTGCAGGTTACAGAAATTTCCAGATTTGGGAATTTTGATTTTCATTTTGCAGAGTTGTTTCTTTTTGCAGGTTTAATTGAATTTGGGTTGAGGATTTTTAGAGTGAAGTGGATTTTAGTTTTCAATAGATCTGAATTTAGGTTGTGGGTTTTAGAATGAAAATGATTTTCAGTTTTCTCAAAACTGAATTTAGATACATTATAGGAGATAAAGTTTTTGAAATAAAGAGATATGTTTAAGTTTTATCTAAAATAATAAATCCAAATAGGTTTTAGAATGACACTTGTTGTTTAAGTATGAAAATAAATTACAAGTGTCTACTTTAAAACATGAATGTTAAACACATGTGAGATTCTAATATAAAATAAATTTCTTTGTTTACAAATGTTTTAATTAAGGATAAAACTATTTCTAATTTAATTTAAGATGTTTTATATGTTTATATATTTAGTCTCTAAATAATACAAATGAACTATCTTTAACTAATTAAATATTTGCTTGAATATTTTTAAAAAATTATTTAAAACCAATTTCAAAAGAGAAACCTTTTAAAAAGAAAAGAACAATGTTGAATTATATTATTCAAGAGTTTCAAATTAACATATTATACTTAAATATAAATAGACTAAATTTATTTCAAAACAAATTTTAAAACAAAATAAACTTTATTATAAAAATACAAATTTTAACTATTATACATTTATAACAAAATATTTACCAAAAATTTTTTTCCTAAAAAAAATACAAGATAGATTTATAAACTGATTTATGAAAAGTTCAATACTATTTTAAATTTAATTTAATCAATTCATAGATTATACACTTATATATATTAAATTTTGAAAAGATCCTTTATTAAATTTTAAAATTAAAATCAAAACACATATTTACAATGTATACACATATATACATTATAAATAAAATATTTTAAATCAGCTTATAAAGAAAATTTTATCATTTAAATATTTTTAACATTTTAAAACAATAAGCTTCTCAAATTAAATCATTATTATAAATCTTCAAAAGAATATCATTTATTAACAAAGTAATTAAAAATTTACAAAAGGAAATTATGTTTGAACTGGATTATTAAATCAGTATTTCACATTTTAAAATAATTATTAATGAAATTATTAAATAAATATTGCCCAAATTTCCGGGACATCACAGTGGCCGTCATCATCAGAATTATTTCCCAATAATCCAAGTGATTTCAATGCTATATCTCTTCCAAAATCCATTTTAAAACAAATTTCCTTTCAGAAAATAACCCAAAAACAATAATACCACTATTTATCTTCAAAATACTTCCAAAATCTCTGGGTTAAAGTTTTCAAATTCTGTTTTAATTCAATTTTTAAGTATAATGCATTTGTATAGTTTATGTTTCTACAAATTCCCATTTAATTATATTTCAATTTATAATTTACATTTATAATTCATATTTATGAATTTAATTTTATAATGAATTTATTCCCTTAAATTTTAGATATATTTCAGTTTCTAGTTAAATTTTCACTTAACAATGATAATACTTTAATATCATCATTTCTAACATCCAAGCAACCATATATTAGCTAAATAGTTTTCAAAAACTATTCTTTATATCAAAATATGTTTTTGGGTAAAATTATTTCATTTACCCATATTTAAAACAATACCGTGTCGATTGCTCTATCAAGTGTTTAGAAACCCCTTCGATACAGTTGTCGAGACCGTGCCGACGAAGGTTCATATGCTACTCAATAGACCAATCAACACAATATTAAAACAATTTATATTCACTAACAAATACACGCTCATATTTATTAATACGCTCAAACTCATTATAGAGTACTACGGACTCTATTTTAAATGAGTAATTCCCACCAGAGCCAAGGTTATCTCCAACCTAAGCTCTGATACCAAGTGTAACATCCTGCAAATCTGTACCCCTTGAGTCAACACTATTCTACAACACTCAACTCAAGTTGTATAGAAATATGAACCATTTGGGTTAAAGAAGAAGAGGTAGAAGAAGAAAATAGAAAACAACAACAGAATCTAACCATTGCAGCGGAATAAAATATAATAGGTAATGAATAATTTTACTCAAAAATCAAATATCTCTGTTTATATATTACATCATCAGAATACATCAATCACAGCTCAACATCAATATCATACAATGGATACACAATAACTCAAGATACACAACAACTCAAACACAGCGGAATATATATATATATATATATATGTATGTATGTATGTAAACAAGTACGGAAGTACGTATCGTCATCTTGCCCGTCTCCTGAGCTCCACAGCATCATATCCTGTATCCTAAAATACTCGGTCTGACCCGAGCATTACAGTTAAATAACACCCGAGTCAGTCTGGAATACCAGCGTGAGAAAATCACACCCAATTGATTATTAAAGTTTCAAAAATCCTTTGAAAACAAAAGCATCTCGTAAGACCACGCCACAAATAAACATGTCGGGTTTTTACCTTACGATAGCTAAAACAATTTTTATAGAAATCCTATGATATTATAATAGGGTCTATATACAAATACTTATAAAATAATCGAAATTGTTACATCTATTAAATTCCAGCTACTAGCCATGGAGTGGGTAATACAAACAAAACTCGTACAAGGCTCGTAGGGAGAATGGATTTCCAACTAATGACTAGGCACTGGGGTACCACCTGTCACTTACGGGGCCTAGATCACCGTACCGAGGAGTACGCCCGCTCCCCTGCAACACAAGACCGGGACTGCCCCTTACTGGATAATCCCGAGTGAGATCACCCCGCGGTTGGGATCAGCAACCGCCCACTAAGCCGAAATAAAAAGGGACATCTAGACAGGGATTACCTCACCCTGCTTGGGTGCTACCCACCTAGCCTTGCTGCATAACCCCAGATTTTCAGTCATTCCCATTTGATGAGGCTTGAGGCTAAGCGTTGCCTTTTTAGAACATATCTCTTAGAATGCCCATCGTCCACCTGACGATATTTCGCAAGCATTCATCCATACAAGTCCGTCCCAGGTTCGAACGGAACCGAAGGCACTACTCCTACTACATCCATTTTGGAAATATCCTCAGGATTAGTAGAGACTATCCCTTGCACTTCACTACTCCATCTTCGATTCCAAACTCGTTTTCTACGAAACATGCAAACCGGATCGAAGTGGTTTTCAAGAAATAAATCTCAATCCCAGTCTGTTCGAAACGATCAACGCATTTGTCCAATATTGATAGCCGATGATTTAACTATCAATTAATGTTCACAAACATCCATCAAACAATAAATAATTTACCAAATTATTTATTTATCTCAAAAATATCTTCACAATATATATTTTTACTTTTCAAATTCCTTTGAAAACAGTTTTCACAACTACTTGCCTTTCTCAGAATAAATTCCAAGTATTTCTATTTCCACTGGAATCACCAAGCACAAAACTTTAGATTTTTAAAATAATTTAAAACACTTCACTTTTAAAAATATACTTTAAAACATTCAAGTTAAAATTACTTTAATATTTTATTAATAATATATACTATAAGAATATTTGAAAATAAGGTTACTTAATAAAATATAAAAATAGGTTTCTACTTTTTTAAAACAAAATACTAAGTTACTTCTTAATAATTGCTGCTGAAATAGAATAAAAGAAAATACTTACTTTAGACTTTAAATATTAGACATAATAAATTTTACAAAACTTGCTTTCTTTAAAAACAACTTAAAAACATTTAATTTATATTTAAAAATTTACTTTTAAAAACATGTACTTGGCTATCCAGAGAATATTCCAACTTCAATCACTTAAATCAATTTCCCCAAATTGATTTCCAATTTATTTTATTTGAAATAAATTCTTTTACTTATCAATTCATTTCCAAATTCAGTAGTTATGGATTTTATTATTATCTTTTCCCATTTCTTCTTTACTCTTTCAATAATTCAAATCTTATATTCTAAATAAATGTTTGTTCTTTTTAATTGATAATACTGCATTTTAAAATTCATTAACTTCCTGTTTATTCAAATTTTCCTTTCCATACTCAGGATTCATTAATTGGAATTTTAAAGTCACTTTATTTCTTTTCCAAGTCATTCTTAAATTTATTCTATAATTACCAAAATCAAATTTATATTTTTGGTAATTCATTATACCCAATTATATCAACCAAGCCATAACATTCAATACTTCCACATAATTCATTATAGAATTTCAAATAATCAGAACAGAGAATATTAAATAATTTAAATAAAAGTTGAGTGGTCCAGTTCGTTCCCTCCAACCTGTTTTCCCTGCATCCAGAGACGTTAGCATCACATAAAATGCCAATTTCAAATTATATCATACTATATCACGTCAATCAATTCAAGCATTCAAATAATTATTTAAATTTAATCATTTAAATTTAAATTTAAACTGAGTGAGATTAACTCACCTTTTGCCCTTTTAAATTTGCCATCCTATCCATCTCGACTTGTTTTCCTGACCTTTAACCTTGAATAAACATTGGATTCATTTTGTTAATACCCGAATAAATCGAACCAATAATTTCCATTTGCTAACTTTAATTTAATTAACAAATAATTTCATTTAAACTAAATCTCGTTTAATAATTTAGTTTTAGAAACTAAAATAAATTAAATATGTTAATAGAACAAACTAATCGCCTTACTGATTTATTTTTAAAATAGACCAGTAAATTTAAAAATTTTAAACCAATAAATTTTCTTCAACAAATTGTCTTTAGTTGCCCAATAATTAAATGAGTTAATTAAATAATTTAGTCACCAATTCTATTATTTTAAAAAAAAACTGGTAATATAAAAAAATTAAGAGATGTATATTTATTTTATTTCTTCTTCTTTGAAACTACTTATCAAATATCTGTATAGGTTTAAAATCCCAATTTTATAAAGATTTTATAACATCCTAAAATTCCTATATTTCAAACCTGTCTATATATAATTCTTCAACATTTAAAATTTCAATTTTCAAACCTTATCCGTTTTGTTTTCTGTTTTACTGTTTATCAATTTAAATTAAAACAGAACTTATATCTTATTGTAAAAATAATGTTTTTCGTTTCCTGTATACCTTAAAATTAAATTGAGGACAACTTAAAATTCAAAAATTACTTGACAATTAAGATTTCCTTTTTACTGTAAGTAAATTTTGTATGTAATATATACAGATAAATTCAAGAAAAATAATAATACCTCACACCGAACTCGAACAAGATCCCCTCCTTCATCGCAACCTGCTGAAGTTCCCAACCCAAACCCACGCGAGTTTCCCCTAAGTTAACCATCGCGACTTCCAAACTGCCGAACTCCAGATCAACGTCGCTAGCTAGTCTTCGGCCTCTACAAGTCGCGACCCCAACCACTAGCTTCTCCAATTGACTCGCCCATGCCCACACGCCGCCGCGATAAACTGTAGAGAACTCGCGGCCTCCCTCCATGCCGTGCAAGAGAGAAGGTACTTCGACTTGATGTCTATCGGCTTCGATTTGAATTGAATCTCGAACGATCGATTTGGGCTTCATTTTTTTTTAGAATCGAATGGGTTTCGATTATTAGGAGAGGTGAAAGAGAATAAGACTATCGCCCATTTTTTTCGTTTGATTGATTAATAAAACCTTCAGCATCGGTAATGAAACGAAATCAAAAGAAAGTAATGTCTGCGTGGAGGTGATATTTGCGTAAAGCAGACAAGCTGCAGTGATTTTCAGAGGGAACAAAAACTGCTGAGGAGAAAAGGCGTGATGGTGAAAGAATGGTAACTGATGGGAAGGAATTTCGGCTGGGTTAATTAGGGTATGTATAAATATTAAATTCAAATTTTAAATTTAAATTGTCTTGAATTCAAAGCTTAAAATCTTGACATCCTATCGAGGCGTGCCGCCTGGCGATTATAATGTTATGCACCTATTCTGAGCGCAATGGAAAAGGTCTCAAGTCCTAATTCGATCGTATGGAGAAGATAGCTTTTTGGATCAATTATTATATTAAATTTCGATATAAATTTCAGCGCGTTTATATGTCGTATGCTCACACAACAACTCCGAATACTACGAAAACTAAAATCCATTAATAATTCAATATTACGGACCCAATGGAACTGGTTTCGTCTAATTCCGAGACTGTGCCTCGGAAGGCTAATTTTAAATCCAATTTAAACGATATAATTTTAAAACTGAATAAATCAGTGTTAAATTCAATTTGAAAACTTCTATTATCCTCAACACTATCAATATAAATTTTATAAGCCTTCAAATTATTTTCAACAGACTTAAAATTCTAGATTCAACAATTTACTCAACTTCTAATTATTAAATTCTATTATTTAATTATCAAATAAATAGCGATATTTGTAATTCAAGTTAAAATTATTATCTTGAACATTTAAAATAAATTAAATATTCCGATTTTAAATGCTCGAAAATTCCGGGTCGTCATAGTTTTGAGCGTAGAATTGGGTTAGTCGATAGCGGGTGTTGTGTGTTTAGTGTGTAAGCATCTGACTACTTAATTTCTAGTAGAAACCTTGGGGACAGCACGTAAGCAGTATTTTGCCAAAGCTGGGTAAACCAGTGTTGTTCTATTTCTGTTTTTATAATTCTACTATTATCTGTACTGCTATTATTTTATATATTTCCACCGTAAAATTTTAAAATTATTAATATCACCCTATTCACCTCCCCTATAGGGTGAAATCAATCTTACGAAGATGTCCAAACAAACGCATGAATAAACTAAGCTTCCTTAAGGTGAAACCTTAGGGTAATTTTTCGGTAGACGATACCTATTGACTTTTAGGAAGTCAATTTGATACCCATTAGCTTTCTAAAGAAATTTAATGCTAAAACCCAAGGCTTAAGATGGCGGAAGGTCGTACTTGGAATTTTCTAGAGCATGATGTGTTGCAAAAGTAGTTCTAAGGCTTATGATAGCCAAAAATAGGCTAGGAGCCTAATGAAGCTTAATATATATGTGCCAAATCACTATTTTTAAAATCCAAAATCAATTATAAACAAATGTCAAAATATGATTACAACTAATTTCAGATGTTAAAAGCAGTCGACCATGAGTAGATAAAAATTTAAAAAATTGTAGAGCAATGGATAGAAAGAGGAAAGCCTCGCAGTGGAATAAAACGTCAACTTAAGTAAATATTAACTCAATTGTACAGTTGTTTTACATTATCATATCAATTTACATTTCGAATACATCAATTATTACCAACTTATAAACAATGTAATAACGGTATAAAAATAATATACCAAATCAGCAATCCACTTTCCATTTCCTTCTCTGCTCCTACCTGGAACTTTACACCTGTACAGATATATAGGATAAAAAGATGGTTTCAACTACATTTCGGACTGTGCCAACTTCTATACACCTTGGCCCAACTCAAGGGATTTAGTGGCTTCTATATAGAAAAAATCTACCTACGTAGCCCTTTTGAGGGACTACACCTACATGGTTCTATTTTATGCTCTTCTCCTACATCTAAATACTTTCATTCATTCAACCAATGCAACTCAATACAACCAATGCAACCATTGTAACCAATGCAATCCAATATAATCAATATAACCATTACAATCAAAGTAATCAATAGAAGCAGAAAATAGTATCCCTACTCATCCATTACAACAGACAATCATATGGGTAACAAAAAGTACGCTTAGCCATTAAATATTGCACACATTTGACAATATTCGATCATTAAATATAAAATAATAACAACACAAATATACATACATTCGTACTAATCATCCATTATGGTAACACTTCATAATATAAGTATAAATCATCAAATGCAAATTAATATTGCCATAATAGTCTCAAAATATCAACCATTAAATGTGTAATAATCCTAACAATATTAGTAACACCAATGCCATAATAATAAAGCCAAAGCCAACTACTTACAATGTGGTAATAAGGGAAACACGTCCAAATATGATCTCATTGTAACAAAATAAAATAGCGATAATAAACTAAACAGTTAATCACATATTACACCTGTTATCCAACCTTTTGACCAAGCAATCTTCGGATAGATTGGATGAATTGAACCTAAAAACTATCAAGGCAGAAAGCCTAGAAAAATAGCCCAAGAATTCAGGAACCAGGTGCAAATAGAGCCATGATGTAGAGACTAAATCGCCACAAGAAGCTAACTGCAAAGATCCATAAAAGTGGTGGAATCGTACCGATCCAACCATCTAGATTGATAGCAATCCAAGAATATTCATCAGAATTTTCCCCTACTCCTACTACATGCTAGTGATGATCCCAAGAGCCTATTTCAAGCATTATTTCACTGATTTCATGTAATTCTCTATCAATCTCCACAAGCGCACAAAGTCGGTAACTCCATTCTTCTATAGATCTATCATTTGAATTTCGAAACAAGCTAATAATGGTTCAAATAAGTTTAGAATCATAACCTAACCATGAATTGAGCCTAGACAAAGAGTTCAAGACAATCCATTTGACCAAACCCATGTATTGGTCCCGATCCAAGCCCACAGATTGGTGCTGATCAATAAGTATTGGTGAGGTGTCCACCTATTTTGTTAAAGAAGTAGTCTATGGCATGGAAAACGAGATGGAGATCATGGAGGCAAGATTTTAGGCTTTCTACTACTATAAATAGAGAGGATGCGCTCATTTTAGGGATCTTTTAGCTCTAATTTTTTTCCCACTCTAATTTCTTGCAATCATCCACGAAATTATACCAATCTAAGAACTTGTACTTGGAAACCAATGATATAATCAATAAACTCACTAAGTAGACATAGGCCAAGGTTAGCCGAACCACTATAAATGTTGTGTGTTCTTTCATCGCTCATTTTAATTAACTTTTCTTCACTTTTTATTCACCACACAATCTCTTGAGTGTTTGTGCCATTTTCGATCCAAACATTTTAGGGCTTCCATTGAGAGCCATATTGGCAGGCTACTTGGATCCATTATAGACTATTGGATTCCTTAAATCCTTGAGACAAATAAAATCTTTCAACCTTACAATTACACTTGTAATGACCGGCATTTTTAAACATTTAAAAGTATCAAATTAAATAAGTTTTTTAAACAAAATTGTAAGGAATATGTAACATCCCGCCTTTTTGTACGTTTTAAATCGATGATAAACCACACACGTCAGACTCAAACCATACAAAAGGGCGGATTGTTATTGGGGGAATAAGAAAAGCAGAGAAAGAAATAAAACAAAACAGAATCTCACAGCGGAATGACAAAATATAATAATTAAATAACAACTCATGACGCTGTTTTACAAAATATTTGACTATACTTATAAAACACATATCAGAGTTACACATACCAGAGAATATTAAATAATGTAGCGGAACTGTATGAATGCAGTGGAATAGTATAATAAATAATAGTAATGTAATCTTCGTCTTCGTCCTCCAGAAATAAGATCTTCAAACCCTGAAATGCTCAGACTGACCCGAGCGAATTGAAAAGACAAAACACTCGAGTCAAAACTAAAAGATCTTAGTTAAATCAATGGTAAATATATGAGCGGAACAGTGTCAGGGATGTTTATGGGATTTGACATCTACTATCTAGTTCTAACGTGAGTGCAGTAACTTAAAAGACGCTAAGGATTCACATCTCCTAAGGATCCATTAAACTATTTACTATGTAGTAATATTTCGCTATTATAAATATGTCTATAGTAAAATAAACTTACTTTTAAATAGCGTTTAAGGAGTGACCCAATATTCCCCTTAACACATAATAGTCCCAGTAGTCCATCTAGTATCATAGTCCCTCATGATCGGAAAGCCACCAGAGGATACCACACGGGCTACGGGAGAAAACCAAGCTCGTACAAGGCGCGCTAGGGTAGGTGACACGGCACAACAAGGCAATGCCAGAGTAGATATACCAATTATGCATCCGGGCTGGTGGTAACGCGTAACAGCTACTATCGCCCACCTCGAGCTACACCCCCAAATCAAAAGAATCAAAGTGGCCACCAAATCAATCTCAAAAATCATAATATAATATCGAAGAAGTGTGTCCGATAAGAGGGGCTACCTTTTTGGCCTGAGAATCGCTCCTGTTTTAGCCACCTTATGCCAACTCACGGGAGTCGGGTCCACGTATATATCTTAATAGAACATCGCCACCAACCTACTTTATTCTGGAACCTCCACCACGTACACTGTTGTTAAAGTGGTTTTCGGAGTTGGCAGAGAGTACGACAACTTCCGATCCCGGTCTCTTTAACAACCAAACGTTATTATAACACCACGATCATTTCAAAATAATTTATACTTCAAAACCAGAATATAATATCCACTTCAAAACCATACAAATAAGATATCATTTCCATTACAAAACCAAACAAATATGATATCATTTTTATTTCAAACATATCCTTTCCAAATCATTGCACTTTCAACGTTATAACACTTCGAAATCAAAACACTTGAAATATACACTTTCATATCATAATACTTTGAAACTCATAACCTTGAAAACACAGCTTCCACCACTTAAATGGTTAAAATATCTAAATACTTTATATAATAAACTAGCTTCTCCAATTTCTCAAATCACTTCCAAAACAACTCGAACTTATAAATTTTAAATTTAACCCAATCTCAAATCATATATTTCAATACGATTCAGTTTCCAAATAAATTATCCCAAATTACATCGATTTCAAATCAGATTTGATCCACAGAATAAACCATTTCAAATTCAATATATTTCAACTTAAGTATTCAACAAATTCAAAACTAAGTTGGTAATTACTATTCAACAATTCAATTTTCTATTATTTAGTTTTGAAATATTTTACATAATAATCCATTATCATTTAAATAACTCTCAAATTTCAAATAACTAAATATTTCTTTCAATTTATTCATTCTTGAAATATTCATTTAATTCAACCTAAACCAAAATCAAGTTTTAAAAATCATACCTTCTAAAATTTCAAATTTAATAAATTTCACATCAGGCTTAATTGAGTTTAATTCTTAAATAATTTCAATTTCCAATAAATCTCAATTTATCTTCCAACCTTAATTTTATTTAAATCATTATAAACTCCATATAAAATAAAATTTAAATACTTAACCATATTATCTTCAATAAAAATCAAACTTATTATTAAGCTTATTCTATAATAAAACAAATTATACATAACTTAAAATCAAGGATAAATAACATTTATATAATAACTAAAATCAATATTTATCTAAAACCATATATTTCTTTACAAACCATAGAAATCATTTCAAAATATTTTATATATAGACCACGGTGTATATAATTTTCTATCCTATGGTCAAGTGATAGGGATATTTATCATTTCAATCCGTAATTTAAAATATAAATATGGTTATATATCATTTCAAACCGCAATCCCGAATGAAATAAAAATCAATAACAACTTGCAATTTATAACGATATAAAATACAACATCCATTCATCCAACATCAATCATCAAACATTTATTACAATCATCATCCAATTCCGTCAGTAACATCAACATGGAACAGATAATAAATAACAGGCATTTGCTGTCAGTTTTATATTCAATAATAAATTAAATAACTATTTTATCCAATTATATTCAAATAAACTAAGATGATGATTCAAAATATGCCAAACAGTCATAAATAAATTTCTAATCACATCATATATCAATTTAACAAACATAAGAAATTTCAAAAGTTGTGAGTGGGTTAAAACACTCACCTTTTGAATCTAAATTGAATTTAAATCCAATTTAAACCCGAAATTCAAATAGTCTCGGAATTTGTCCAAGCCAGCGCCAAAATATCCGGATTTCCAATATGAACATAGTGGAGAAAATCGTGCGTGAAACGGACCTCGTATGCGAAAGTTATACGCATTAGAAGATTTAAACTTTTGTTAAATTAAAATGAAAAGTAAAATAAAAAACGAACCAATAGAACACAGCCACGTCAACATCTTCTTCACAGAAACCCTACTTAGCTCGAACCTGTACATCGCGAAGCCGCCGCCACTTCCCTCAATTTCCCCCACCGCCACGACCATTGATGCAGTGATCAGAGGCCATCACGGTGACGGCTAGGCCACGGCGCCTACCTCCTCCCCGAGCGCGACCCTCCGGGTCGCCCTAGTGGCCACGGCCGACATGCCATCTTCAACCAATCATGGAGATTCTCGTCACCACCAGATCCTATTACCCACATAGATGTGCTCTACACATCGATCTCTACGACGCTGCACTCCCCGACAAGCTATCAACGAGAATCCACCATTGAACAAGACGCTATCCAATGAACGGCTGAAACTGCAGCATCAATTTCTAGCCATATCGAAACTCAAATTGAAAAAACGAATCATATATCTGACTTGCACTCGTCGAAAGCTTCAAATCCATATATAATTCTATATAGTTTGTGGAGTTTGAATTTTTGGCTTTGAAAATTGCAATTGGAATTTTGGCTTTGTCTGCCATTGAGAAAGAGGAGCAACAAAAAGGATTGTACGTACAGAAATGAGAAATAGAAAGGCTGCTAGGGTTTATAACTGGATATATATATATAAGTAGGGTTGAAAATAGAAAGAACGGATGAGGTTTGATTGAACGATATCGGCCCAAAAGCCCGTTCTGACTCCGGAACGAAATTGGGTCAACCCATATATCAAAATAGATGTTTTTAAATATTTTAAACGCAATGAAACAGATTTCAAGTCCAAATTCCATCGTATGAAGAAGTTATGCAAAAAAATCAAGTTATTTCAAATTGATTTCAATTGATTTCAATTTAATTGATTTCTAGGCGTTTCGAGTCCGTACGATCATACGACAAGTCTGATCGCTATGAAACTTGAAATCCTATAATAATTCACCGTTATGGATCCGATGAAACTGGTTTCATCGAAATCCGAGTAAGTAGCCAAAAGGCTATTTTCCAGTTAATTAAATAAATTAATATTAAATGAATTAAATGACCATTAAATTCAAATTCTATAATTCATAAATTTTATCATCTTAGATTATTTTAGTAATTTATAATCCTTTATAACCAATTTCCATATCAATTTAAACTGAATCAATTCACAGCTACAGTGTTTAACTTTCAATTTTAATAAATTCATTAATTATCAATTTCAATTCCAATAAATCAATTTTATTTGATTTTTAATCTTATTATGAATCAAATATTAACTTACCATCTTAAAGGTGATGTCAACATGGGTTTATATCTATTACACTAATATTCCCAATTTCATCTTAATTCCAATTTACCGTAGTATCTAATTCCAATTTCTTACAATAAACCCATTTATTATCAATTTGAATACCAATTGATTAGTTTCAAATAAATTGATTGATTCAATTCAACTCTTTTATTAAGTCTACAATATATTATTTCATTGGTTAATTCAATGCTTACTTTTATTTACTTAATTTCAATTTTATACCCAAGTGCAACAATTTACACTATTTCATTATTATTGTGATTTTGCTTCAATTGTCAATCATTAGTTGTAATAACCATTGCTATAATTCGTTCTTAACATTCACTTCATTATAAATTATAAAAAAATTATTTCGTTCTAAATTTAATTACAAAAATCTTATTAAATTAACCAATTTAATTATCGAAATTTGCGGGTTGTTACACTCTCCCCTACTCAAAACTTTCCGTCCCTGAAAAGGAAAAAGAAGGGAAAAGAAAGAATTGAGTAAACAATACATCTTATTCAAAAATGTTAACTTTATAAACAAATAAATTTACAAAGTTAATTAATTCAAATAAAATATACCAATTTATAACCATTAAATATTTTTATACTCAAATTAATAAAGTTTGGAAAATATTTTCAAAAAATTTATATGCCCAAAATTTATGGAAAATTTTGACAGAGTCTCCTTTGTACGGAGAGGCTCGGGAGAAAATATAATATCAAATATAACAATATTATCACAATATCTCAGAATAATATATCCCAACAACTGGAAAAACAATATAATAACGCTATAAAACCGTAATCCGATAACGTACCTGTTTGTTGGGCAATTAACGCTTAATTATGAAACCAAAAGCAGTAACAATTGCTTCCATAACCTGTATTTCACTTATATAATCCAAAAAGGGTTAGTAATTATATAAAATGAAATATTTAGAGTTGTTTCAACCACCAACAAACAAATCAATATAAACAACAATCACTTGCAACCAATATACAACCAACACAATCAATTATCCATTCACATCAATAAAACATAAAGTTGTTTGGGTTCAAAACTTCAAATTGTACAGAGCGGAAAATAAACTATTAAGTGCACCATTTACTCAACATTCTTAGATGAAATTAAATAGATTATTCATACATCCAAACAATTTTAAAGTATCCTTTCCCAAACAACCATAAACCAAGCAACCAACAATTTCAAACAATAGATCAAGTTCATTCTTAATAAACTCATTTTTATTTATTCATATCATGTAAATTTTCGTTTTTATTACATTACATTCATTCATTTCTCAATTTCATTTATTTTCATTCATTTATCCATAGTATTCATGTTCAATTCAATTACTTAGCGTTTCAATTCATTAACTTAAGTTTATAGTCATCTACTTGCAACTTTTACTTTCTATCACATCTTATTGTAGTGGTATTTCAATTGTAACTTAAGCTTATAACCATTATACCATGAAATTCTTATTTATTAAGGTGATTCATTGAACACTTTCATTTTATAAGTTTTTCTTATACAAATTTCCATTACATATTTTTTTTATTTTTTAAATTAATCATTACAACTTATAATATTTGGTAAGTTATATACATGTGTTAAAAAATGCAAACTGAATTTATACAAGTTTATCTCATTTCTTTTAATTAATTCAATGTTCAATGATCATATCTTTTGCTTTTTATATATTATAAATTTCAACTTTCTTATTATTTCATTTATAACATAGCATCTAATCTCTTATTCTAAGTAGAGGTTCCAATTATTAATTAGTTACATTCCAATTCAACTACAATAATTGAAACTATTAATTATCGAAAACTTAAGAACTAAATACAGGGTTAAATTTCAAATCATTTTTATAATATATATATATATATATAACCATATCTTTATATCTATCAAATCATATCAAAAATTCAAAATCAAGATTTATTTATCAAACCATTGTGTAGTTACCACTACAACAGCCATCCCACTTTGAACTCGAAAATGAATGTCGATGATGTGTGCACTCATCACCGAAATTATTTTCCAGCGACAGAGAAGGGAGTATAAAACTTATTTATTTTCAAATTTTCTTTAAAAAAATTCTATCAAATTATATTGAAATATTTATATTATAAAATACTTATAACAATATTATTATTATATCCAAAATTATTCGAAAGAAAGTTTCAAAACCCCGGAACTTAAGTTCTCAATTTCCAATATTCATTATTTTTATTTTCTTCAAATCTTGTTTCCAATTAATATTTATAAATTTCACTACCTGACAACCGACATATTACAACTAAATATAGCCTTTATAAAATTTATTACTTTATATACAAAAAATATAATAGGCAAAATTATTTCATTTACCTATATTTCAAAACAAATATTATGTCGGTCTGTCCTATTAAGTGCTTAGAAATCCCTATTAATGTCATAGCGTCCTATGCACCAACCAGAATTTATAAATACAAAACGGAACAAATTAAAACAATATCAAAACCTTTTATAACACTAACAAATATGCTCTCTCATATATATATACATACATATATATATATATACACACACACACACTCAGCGACACATCATAGGGTATTACTACCCTATTAATAAAGAGTCAGATCCCACAAAGCTAAGATTTTTCGCTAAACCAAAGCTCTGATACAAGATGTAACATCCCGCCTTTTTGTACGTTTTAAATCGACGATAAACCACACACATCAGACTCAAACCATACAAAAGGGTGGATTGTTATTGGGGGTGAATAAGAAAAGCAGAGAAAGAAATAAAACAAAACAGAATCTAACTACGGAATGACAAAATATAATAATCAAATAAGAGTTCATGAAGTTGTTTTACAAAACATTTGATTATACTTATACAACACGTATCAGAGTTACACATACCAGAGAATATTAAATAATGCAGCGGAACAGTATGAATGCAGTGGAATAATATAATAAATAATAGTAATGCAATCTCCGTCTTCGTCCTCCAGAAATAAGATCTTTAAACCCTGAAATGCTCAGACTGACCCGAGCGAATTGAAAAGACAAAACACACGAGTCAGAACTAAAAGATCTTATGTAAGTTAAATCAATGGTAAATATATAAGTGGAACGACGTCAGAGATGTTTAGGGGATTTGACATTTCCTATCCAGTGTCTAACGTGTGTGCAGTGACTTAAAAGATGCTTGGGATTCACATCTCCTAAGGATCCGTTAAACTATTTACTATGTAGTAATATTTCGCTATTATAAATATGTCTATAGTAAAATAAACTTACTTTTAAATAGCGTTAAGGAGTGACCCAATATTCCCCTTAACACGTAATAGTCCCAGTAGTCCATCCAGTATCATAGTCCCTCCTAATCGGGAAGCCACCAAAGGATACCACATGGGCTACGGGAGAAAACCAAACTCGTACAAGGCGCGCTAGGGTAGGTGACATGGCACAACAAGGCAATGACAGGGTAGATATACCAATTACGCATCCGGGCTGGTGATAACGCGTAGCAGCTACTACCACCCACCTCGAGCCACACTCCTAAATCAAAAGAATCAAAGTGTCCACCAAATCAATCTCAAAAATCATAATATAATATCGAAGGAGTGTGTCCAATAAGAAGGGCTACCTCCTTGGCCCGAGAATTGCTCTTGTTTTAGCCACCTTATGCCAACTCATGGGAATCAGGTCCACGTATATACCTTAATAGAACGTCACCACCATCCTACTTCATTCTGGAATCTCCACCGCGTACATGGTTGTTAAAGTGGTTTTCGAAGTTGGCAGAGAGTATGACAACTTCCGATCTCGGTCTCTATAACAACCAAACATTATTATAACACCGCGGTCATTTCAAAATAATTTATACTTCAAAACCAAAATATAATATCCATTTCAAAACCACATAAATACGATATCATTTCCATTTCAAAACCAAACAAATATGATATCATTTTTATTTCAAACATATCCTTTCCAAATCATAGCACTTACAACGTTATAATACTTCGAAGTCAAAACACTTGAAATATACACTTTCAAATCATAATACTTTGAAACTCATAACCTTGAAAACACAGCTTCCACCACTTAAATGGTTAAAATATCAAAATACTTTATATAATAAACTAGCTTCTCCAATTTCTCAAATCACTTCCAAAACAACTCGAATTTATAAATTTTAAATTTAACCCAATCCCAAATAATAAATATCAATACGATTCAGTTTCCAAATAAACTATCCCAAATTATATCGATTTCAAATCAGATGTGATCCACAGAATAAACCATTTCAAATTCAATATATTTCTACTTAAGTATTCAACAATTTCAAAACTAAGTTGGTAATTACGATTCAATAATTCAATTTTCTATTATTTAGTTTTGAAATATTTTACATAATAAATCCATTATTATTTGAATAACTCTCAAATTTCAAATAACTGAATATTTCCTTCAATTTATTCATTCTTGAAATATTCATTTAATTCACGTTAAACCAAAATCAAGGTATAAAAATTATACCTTCTAAAATTTCAAATTTAATAAATTTCACATCAGGCTTATTTGAGTTTAATTCTTAAATAATTTCAATTTCCAATAAATCTCAATTTATTTTCCAACCTTAATTTTATTTATATCAATATAAACTCCATATAAAATAAAATTTAAATACTTAACCATATTATCTTCAATAAAAATCAAACTCATTATTAAGCTTATTCTATAATAAACAAATTATACATTGCTTAAAATCAAGGATAAATAACATTTATATAATATCTAAAATCAATATTTATCTAAAACCATATATTTCTTTACAAAAACATAGAAATCATTTCAAAATATTTTATATATATACCACGGTGCTTGTATATAATTTTCTATCCTATGGTCAAGTGATACGGATATTTATCATTTCAATCCGTAATTTAAAATATAAATACGGTTATATATCATTTCAAACCGCAATCCCGAATGAAATAAAAATCAATAACAACTTGCAGTTTACAACGATATAAAATACAACATCCATTCATCCAATATCAATCATTAAACATTTATCACAATCATCATCTGATTCCATCAATAACATCAACATTGAAAAGATAATAAATAACAGGCATTTACTGCCATTTTATATTCAATAATAAATTAAATAACTATTTTATCCAAATAAATTCAAATAAACTGAGATGATGATTCAAAATATGCCGAACAGTCATAAATAAATTTCTAATCACATCACATATCAATTTAACAAACATAAGAAATTTCAGAAGTTGTAAGTAGATTAAAACACTCACCTTTTGAATTTAAATTGAATCTAAATCCAATTTAAATCCAAAATTCAAACAGTCATGGAATTTGTCCAAACTAGCACTACAATGTTTGGAATTCCAATATGAACCTAGCGGAGAAAACCGCACATGAAACGGACCTCGTATGCGAAAGTTATATGCATTAGAAGATTTAAACTTTTGTTAAATTAAAATGAAAAATCAAATAAAAAACGAACCAATAGAACACGACCACGTCTGTAACAACCCTGCTTTTTGAGATTACATGTTAATTTTAAATTATAACGGTAGTTATAATTTAATATTGTAAAAAAAATTATTAGGAATTTTATTTGCTTATTTGGAATAAAAAAATGAATTTGAAAATAAAATGAGAAAAATAAAGTTTGGAACACTATTTTATTTATTTGGGTTAGTAATGATTGAAAAATGAGTTTTATTTGGAGTAAATATAATAATTGCATTAATTATTGCCAATCTCTTCTTTTAGTAATTTTTAAAAAGAAGTATGAAATTTTTAAAGGTTGTTTATTTAAATGAAAATTGGTTTAGAAATAAGTTTTGGCTATAAATAAAAATTTGTATATGATTTGACGTATTTTTCTATGTGAGAAAATGATTTTGGTCGAATTTTAGAAGTTAAAAATGTAAACTTTTACATTTATTGGTGAAAATTTTGTATTATTGTGAAATTTAGGATTTTAACAATAATAATGTTCTAAAAATAAAAATTAATCTTTTTTGTAGTGCAAAAGAATTCATTTCTTGTGTGTGTAAATATGAAGAAAATGAATTTCTATCATGTGTATACGTGACATGTACGCATTAATATTGTTAAGTGTTGTTTAATAAACCATAAGCCATTTTAATTCTTTTAAAAAAAATTATTCTCAAACCCATTGGTCCATTTAGCTTAGCCTAGTTAAGAAAAGATGAAAAAGAAAGTGGCTGTACGTTCATCTCTTATTGCCTTCTTCCTCCTACAGCCTAAAAGTAGAGTCAGTAAATTTTTTCCCAATTTCTCAAAACCTAGCTAATTTCTTCAGCAAATTCAACCAAATTCAAATCTTTTGCAAGATAAAGATAAATCAAAGGTATACAACTCCAAATCATGCAATTTCATCACAAAAATCTTTTACAGGAAGAAGTTTTCTAATTCTATTTACTGTATTTGTTTCGCATGTCTGTAATTGCTTTCTACGGGATCTCAAAGCTTGTAATCTCAAGCCATGCTTCTGTCTTGCATATAAATTTGGGTGTTTGCATTCAAATCAGTAAGGTAAGTATCAAAACTTACATTTTCTAGCTTTGATTGAGATTTCAATGTAAGAAATCTCAATTTTATTTACTGCATGTTAATTTGTGAATCGCTGTCAGTAAATTATGCATATTTTTTTCGTTTTAAATTGGAATTCTATTTTCTTTGATGTTCTGGAAATCTTGGAAATAATGTGATAACTTTCATGTTAAACACTTTCGAAAATTTTGAGCATAAGTGGTCGAAAAATCCAATTCAAACTTGCTGCCCTGTCAGTGTAAAACTGTCACTTTCTGTGCTAAGTGTTGTTGGTAATTTAAGCATATCTTTTTTGTTAGATATCCGAATTTAAAAATTCTTGATGTTGATGAAAGCTTAGATTGTATGCTATGACTTTGATATTTTGAATTTTGTTAAATTTTGAGGTTTAAGTGGTCGAAAATTCCTTTTAGTGATGATGTCCCGAGACTAAAATTACAGCAGAGATGAACTTTAAATATGAAAATTGTTTTAGTCGTAACTTTTTCAATTTTCATCGGAATCCGATAATTTTGATTGTTATGAAAACCTTACTTTATGTGTGACAATTTTCCTGTTGAACACATTTGCATATTTTGAGCATAGGTTGATGAAAATCCTGTTGCAAACTCTCAGCTATGTCGCTTTAGTAATTATGTTATCCAAACTAAACACAGTTAGTAAATTGAGCATATATTCCTTGTTTATTGTCGGATTTGGATGATTTTTAAAGTTCTAGAAAGCTTATTTTATGTGTGACAATTTTTCTCTTGAACACATTTTCATATTTGGAGCATAGGTTGATCAAAATTCTGTTGCAAACTCTCAGCTCTGTCCCTTTGATAATTACATTATCTAAAGTAAATACAGTTAGTAACTTAGACGTATCTTTCCCGTTTCTTATCGGATTTAGATAATTCTTGATGTTTTAAAAAGCTTGGATTATTTTATAAACCTTTCATGTTTTGAGTTTTTTAAAATTTTGAAGTTAGCTTGGTCAAAACTAGATTTGTTTGTTGTTGTCCCGAGAGTAAAACGACAGCAATAACTCGTTGACTTGAGAATTGTACTAGCTTATTTTTGCTCTCATTCTTGTTCGATTTTGATGTTGTTTTGAAATGTTTTGAGAGCTATGATTCCTATCAATAGGCTAGCTATATTTGGTGGATTTGAAATTCAAATTTAAATAGAATTTGAATTGATTTTGGGTTAAATTTGAATTGAATTCGTATTGAATTCAAGTTATCTGTCTTGAGTTATCTTTCTGGTTTTTCATTGTTTTCGAGCACGGCTTTCATTAAACCATTTTGAAGTGATTTTTGAAATAAATGGACATTTCAAATTATTATTATATAGTATTTTAAAATTATTTTTCTAATATAAAATCTATTTATTTCCTATAATAAAGGAATATCAAATATTGGTTTTATTAATCATTTCAGGGAAAAAGTTTTAAAAGCTTGTTTTCTCTAGTAAACTATTTAAAATATAAAACACGCACTTTTGCACTATTTGAATGTATGAGAAAGAGAATTAAACGATTTAGTAAAACACGTGGTATGAAACATGTGCGTTTACTATTTCGGTTAATTCCGGACTTGTACGATCAAAGCTATTTGAGATTATTGATTCTAAGATGTTTGCCATTTTATGGCATATTTTGAGTTTATAATTCCTATGTATTGGAATCATTTAAGATGGCCAATATTTGCTGAGTATTATGGTTTGGGATCTCCTACGTAGGAGTACGGTCGATGAGAACCATCACGATGTTTTATTTACTTGCCAATGATATAAGGCAAGTTTTGAGTATATGATTTCAGATTTTCAGATTTATGGTTTTTGAGGAACCATCACGATGTTTTCACTTGTCGATGAAATGAGACAAGTTACGATGCCATTTAATACTTGTCGATGAGATGAGATGAGTATGATGTCTCTTTATCACTCACCAATGAGATAAGGCGAGATATGATTTTCTGAGTTTTATAATGTTCCTAGTGTGGCTTCGACTAGCGGCTAGTAAATCGCTAAGTGCGAATGTGTGGTATGGGACACACGTTAACACTTTTCGAGTTTCTATCCGTGAGTTTGTGACACATTCACGATGTTTACCTAACAGAACTGCTTTGAGAGTTGTTAGCGACCTAGTCATGAGGACGAACTGCTTTGGGAGGTGTTAGCATCCTTGTTAGGGCTGACAAAACGGCTTGGAGAGGTGTCAGCGACCTTGTCATGAGGACGAACTGCTCTGGGAGGTGTTAGCGACCTTGTCAGAGGCTTCGGCCATCTGAGAATGGCACGTGCAACATCGCTTCGGCATGCAAATGGGATTTGGCCAATCTGGGGAATTTTTATAAATTTTTGATTTCGATTTCACCAATTTTGAGATGATGAATTTACTTATAGCCTTGAGTTAGAGAAAGGCTTATATATATATATATATATATATATATATATATGTTGTTTTATGATGATTTCGATATGGGGATTATAAACTCTTATTGAGTTTCATGAGTTTTGATTTGGAGATTTTCATCGACGATTGTTTTATATTATTTGAGCGTTATTGTCGAGTTTACCTCTTTTGAGGTCTTTGTATACTTAAATGACATTGTTCACTTAAGCCATGAGTATGTGTTCTTTCTATTGCCTCTTCTCATTTGAGAAGAATTATCACATTGTATCTTATACTTCATATTATCTTCTATCCTTATTAACTGATTGTTTTAGCTAGACTGACCCGCGTATTTTATACTCGGGTCAGACCGAGTTGTTTCAGGTTAGCTATCAGTTCAGGACTTAGCTTTGATGCATCTGCTTGGATATTAGCCTAGCACTTTTGTGTAGTTTATATTTCTTTCCGCTTGACTCTGATTGTATTTGATTGGATGTATATAGTGTGGTCTCTGTACCACTTTTGTGTATCACTTTGTATCATACTGGGATGTATCCGTTTATATGTATTTATATGTGATGATTACTGTTCTGTGATGTGATATGCATTTTGTTCCGATAGATCCGTTAGCCACCTATAGTTTTTCATTAACCATTTATTGGATATGTCGATCCACTTAGAATAGGAAAAAAATATAGATCATTTATCGACGTATGCAGTAGATGTTTAAGACAAGATTATAGATGGTCGCTCCTAACCAGCCCAATTCTCCGCATAAGCAGACAGAATTGCCCAGTAATTCTCTTTGTTAATATGGGTCTCAGGGTGGGGCGTCACAGCTTGGCATCAGAGCTAAATTCAGAACAAAATATGATAAACACAGAACAAAAAAACATATTACGGTACATCTTATGTAATACAAGTGTTACAAATCTCTTAATCATCGCGTCCTTTACCTTATCGTGTCTTTTGAAGTAGATAATTTGGGATATGTCCAGGAATATATTTTATTCCATAATATTCCCAAATTTAGTTGATGATATATTTTCTTAAGAGTAATCCAAATTGTGATTGTTTTATTTGAATCCTCATCAATACGGGTGCTTACACCCATCCGCATCGAAGGAGTTTGTTGATGATCTTTGATATTCTTATCTTATAATTTCTTTGAGGATTGCGGATCCTATTGAGGGGATCCACAATATTTGGTATGATGTTCGAGGATTTTAGGATTTTATTTCTTTGCTTTTGGGTCATCCTTCCACGAGGATGCCCACTAGGGAAATGAGATGATTCATTGAATTTATTTGATATTGCCATTCTTACCTCTTTTGAGATGTGCTCCTTGGATACTCAATTGTTGATATACTTTGTGGTATTACTTCACTTAAAGTAACGATGTGTTTTTTTTGTGCTCTTCTTCTCATCCAAGAAGATATCTTGCCATTACTATTATATCTCATAGATTTCTGTTAATCTATTGAGTGGTGCTAGGGTCATTCCTCGGCTTGACCTTACATCGATTTTTCATGAGCTACGAGTCGCGGAGGATAGCGTTACTCTTAACGCATTCCGCACTCATTGTGAGTCTTGTGAGTGGTTCATCGTACCATTTAGAATAATGAACACTCTAGTCTATCCCATCAATCTTGAGGATCAAGTATTCCAGGAATATCTCGTGAGTTCTTCTTTTGTTTTTGAATTTGAGAATAAGTAATAAGTTGTGTTTTCAAAAAAAAAATTTATTGAAGATATGTTTCTAAGAGAAATTGGATTATGTTTTGGGGGAAAAACAAAGGATATTTTAAGTATTATATATGAGGTAATTTTTTAAAGAAAATGAATTTTTGTGTTGGGTTGTCCGTCTAGTGCTTTAAGAATTCTGGTCGATGCGTTTGGCCAACGTTATCGATAGGAATTTCCTAAACGCTACGATGAGACAGTCATACACGGTAAATTGAGTTTAAATAAGTAAAGTTTGAAAATAATTAATATAGTGGAATATTGGTTTTATTTTAAATGTATAATGAAACCATTGAACCATAGTGAGTATTGGAGGAGTGGCGAGGCAGTTTTGATCATTTGATCAACTCTACAGCCAATCGATTGGGTCATTCACTATAAATCAATGGAAGGAAATATCCTTAAATTATTTGAAATTTATGGAATTGAATATGGTGATTTGGGTAAGTAAAGTGAACAATTCTAATTAAGGAGACGTCTTAATTAGAAGAAAATATCATTTGATGCTTTGATATATAAAATGATGTATTTAAGGTAAAAGAATACTTTGGTTTGAAAAATTAAAATATTAATTGAATATTTCAGTGCAAGTTATTAATGATGACTATAAAAATTTGTTTTTAATGGAAATCAATAATCATCTCTTGATAATGGAATAAATTAGTTATCTCCTCCAAAATGAGTTTTCATAGTTAATTGTTTATAAAGCTAGACTTTGGAAAGTAATGAAAATATTTCCACTTAATAAAAAGTTTTATGATGATTTCATAAAGTTGATCATAATTTTATATGTCTTAGCTTTTCGGGGAAAAAGAGGATTATTTAATAAATCATTTAGCACAAAGCTTGTTTGAATTTGTAGTTTAAGCTAAAATGGTTTGGGAGAATTTCAAATTTTAAATTGATTTTAAAGGTTGAAATTTCATTTAGAAAAGTGATGTACTAAAACAGCGATAACTTGAGATTTTTGACTCCAAATGAGCTGAATCTTTTTGCAAATGAAAGAGATTTCATTAATAAATAAAGTTTATTTTTATTACTTTTAAATGTTTTGCTTTTTACTAAGCCTAAAATGGGTTTGAAAGTGGATAGGCAGTTCTGCCCTATTGAAAAATTCTCTAAGACTTAAGCTGAAAGTAAATTTAACATAACTTCAAACCATAAATCGGATTTTAATGATCTTTATATTGCTGGAAAGCTTAAACATAGTAGAACAACTTTTATTTTATAAAGTTCTTTAGATTTTTTTTGTTTTCTGGGATAAAAAAGGTCTTCTTTACAGAAGATCTGAAATGAAATTAATTTATTTCCCCTTAATAGTTTAGTGTAGCACTTTTTATTTATGAGCATGAACTAATATCATCTATTTGAGTTAAGTGCATGTGAAAAGAGGATGGTCGGACTATTTTTTGAGAAAAAAGAATATGTATAAGTTTGTACAAACTCGCTAAAATGCTAATAAGAAAGGAATGTTTTCGGATTAATTTTTAAGTGTTCAATGATAATACATCATTTGTGTTCCCACATAATGGTCGATGTATATTATGTAATTCATTTTTATAATATTGTATAAGGCCCTCCTTACAAAGGAGACTCCGCCGATTTTTCTGAAAATTTCTAACACCTAGAAAATTTGAGAAATAAATTGGAAAATAATAATAATAATATATGTTGCAAACTAAAGAATACCTATGGAAGAATTAGAGAATAAACAACTTAAACCTTATTTACTCTAATGAAGAGTAATGAGTTTAAATTTAAAATCTATGTAAGAAGCTTTGAAAATTTTCAAGTGTTGAAAATTTAGAATTTTAAGTCTTGAAGATAATGGGTTGGAAAACTTCGAGAATATTTGATTAGTAAGAGAGAGTATAAAAATCTATTCTTTGAGTCTTGTCTTGCCTTTGTGCAATTATTTTACGACTTGCATTTATGCAGTCGTATGAGTTTGGTGGTATTGGAGGAAAACCACTACCTCTTATTGGATTTTCTTTCTGCAATAGTAGTCAATCTAATATTGGTATCACTACCTTCGTAGTGTTATCGGGAAGTCGTATCGATTATCATCTTGTGCGTTGGAGTTCGGGATAAAGCTTTGACTAAACCCTGACTCTGGTCGTGAAGATTCTTAGGAATCAATCTCACCCGATTTATCTATTGTGTAACATCCTATCCGTGTTGTGCTTCAAAGGTGAAACGCCTTCGAAATATGGATGTATTGCTCGTAGAAATTCAATGGTTCGCAAATCCCAGTAATTCCATTTGGGGAAAGCATAGAATTAATCGAGCAATCTAATCTTGGTTTTCTATCATCTTGTGTTGAGGGTGAGAAATTTTAAACTCGAGCTTATCTATTTTCCTTTGATTAATGAAATAATTATGTTGAATACAAACTCTTCTCTAGAAATTGCGAGGACGCAATTTTGTTAAGGAGGGGAGTCTGTAACAACTCTGGTTTTTGAGATTACATGTTAATTTTAAATTATAACGGTAGTTATAATTTAATATTGTAAAAAAAATTATTAGAAATTTTATTTGCTTATTTGGAATAAATAAAATGAATTTGAAAATAAAATGAGAAACATAAAGTTTGGAACATTATTTTATTTATTTGGGTTAATAATGATTGAAAAATGAGTTTTATTTGGAGAAAATATAATAATTGCATTAATTATTGCCAATTTCTTCTTTTAGTAATTTTTAAAAAGAAGTATGAAATTATTAAAGGTTGTTTATTTAAATAAAAAGATGAAAATTGGTTCAGAAATAAGTTTTGGCTATAAATAAAAATTTGTATATGGTTTGATGTATTTTTCTAAGTAAGAAAATGATTTTAGTCGAATTTAAGAAGTTAAAAATGTAAACTTTTACATTTATTGGTGAAAATTTTGTATTATTGTGAAATATAGGATTTTAACAATAATAATGTTCTAAAAATAAAAATTAATCTTTTTTTGTAGTGTAAAAGAATTCATTTCTTGTGTGTGTAAATATGAAGAAAATGAATTTCTATCATGTGTATACGTGACATGTACGCATAATATTGTTAAGTGTTGTTTAATAAACCATAAGCCATTTTAATTTTTTTTCTTCTCAAACCCATTGGTCCATTTAGCTTAGCCTAGTTAAGAAAAGAGGAAAAAGAAAGTGGCTGTACGTTCATCTCTTATTGCCTTCTTCCTCCTACAGCCTAAAATTAGGGTCAGTAAACCTTTTCCCAATTTCTCAAAACCTAGCGAATTTCTTCAGCAAATTCTACCAAATTCAAATCTTTTGCAAGATAAAGATAATTCAAAGGTATACAACTCCAAATCATGCAATTTCATCACAAAAATCTTTTACAGGAAGAAGTTTTCTTTCTATTTACTGTATTTGTTTCGCATGTCTGTAATTGCTTTCTACGGGCTCTCAAAGTTGTAATCTCAAGCCATGCTTCTGTCTTGCATATAAATTTGGGTGTTTGCATTCAAATCAGTAAGGTAAGTATCAAAACTTACATTTTCTAGCTTTGATTGAGATTTCAATGTAAGAATCTCAATTTTATTTGTTGCATGTTAATTTGTGAATCGCTGTCAGTAAATTATGCATATCTTTTTCGTTTTAAATTGGAATTCTATTTTCTTTGATGTTATGGAAATCTTGGAAATAATTGATAACTTTCATGTTAAACACTTTCGAAAATTTTGAGCATAAGTGGCCGAAAAATCCAATTCAAACTTGCTGCCTTGTCACTGTAAAACTGTCACTTTCTGTGCTAAGTGTTGTTGGTAATTTAAGCATATCTTTTTCGTTTGACATCCGAATTTAAAAATTCTTGATGTTTCTGAAAGATTAGATTGTCTTCTATGATTTTGATGTTTTGAGTTTTGTTAAATTTTGAGGTTTAAGTGGTCGAAAATTCCTTTTAGTGATGCTGTCTCGAGACTAAAATTACAGCAGAGATGAACTTCAAATCTGAAAATTGTTTTAATCATAACTTTTTCATTCTTCATCGGAATTTGATAATTTTTAATGTTATGAAAACCTTACTTTATGTGTGACAATTTTCCTGTTGAACACATTTTCATATTTTGAGCATAGGTTGATCAAAATCCTGTTGCAAACTCTCAGCTGTGTCGCTTTAGTAATTACGTTATCCAAACTAAACACAGTTAGTAAATTGAGCATATCTTCCTTGTTTATTGTCGGATTTGGATGATTTTTGAAGTTATAGAAACCTCATTTAATGTGTGACAATTTTCCTTTTGAATACATTTTCATATTTGGAGCATAGGTTGACCAAAATTCTGTTGCAAACTCTCATCTCTGTCACTTTGATAATTACATTATCTAAAGTAAATACAGTTAGTAACTTAGACGTATCTTTCCCGTTTCTTGTCAGATTTAGATAATTCTTGATGTTTTAGAAAACTTGGATTATTTTATAAACCTTTCATTTTTTGAGTTTTCTAAAATTTTGAAGTTAGCTTGGTCAAAACTAGATTTGTTTGTTGTTGTCCCGAGAGTAAAACGACAGCAATAACTCGTTGACTTGAGAATTGTACTAGCTTAATTTTGCTCTCATTCTTGTTCGATTTTGATGTTGTTTTGAAATATTTTGAGAGCTATGATTCCTATCAATAAGATAGCTATATTTGGTGGATTTGAAATTCAAATTTAAATAGAATTTGAATTGATTTTGGGTTAAATTTGAATTGAATTCGTATTGAATTCAAGTTATCGGTCTTGAGTTATCTTTCTTGTTTTTCATTGTTTTCGAGCACGGCTTTCATTAAACCATTTTGAAGTGATTTTTGAAATAAATGGACATTTCAAATTATTATTATATAGTATTTTAAAATTATTTTTCTAATATAAAATCTATTTATTTCCTATAATAAAGGAATATCAAATATTGGTTTTATTAATCATTTCGGGGAAAAAGTTTTAAAAGCTTGTTTTCTCTAGTAAACTATTTAAAATATAAAACATACACTTTTGCACTATTTGAATGTATGAGAAAGAGAATTAAACGATTTAGTAAAACACGTGGTATGAAACATGTGTGTTTACTATTTCGGTTAATTCCGGACTTGTACGATCAAAGCTATTTGAGATTATTGATTCTGAGATGTTTGCCATTTTATGGCATATTTTTAGTTTATAATTCCTACCTATTGGAATTATTTAAGATGGCCAATATTTGCTGAGTATTATGGTTTGGGATCTCCTACGTAGGAGTACGGTCGATGAGAACCATCACGATGTTTTATTTACTTGCCAATGATATAAGGCAAGTCTTGAGTATATGATTTCATATTTTCAGATTTATGGTTTATGAGGAACCGTCACGATGTTTTCACTTGTCGATGAAATGAGACAAGTTACGATGCCATTTAATACTTGTCGATGAGATGAGACGAGTATGGTGTATCTTTATCACTCGCCAATGAGATAAGGAAAGATATGATTTTTTGAGTTTTATGATGTTCCTAGTGTGGCATCGACTAGCGGCTAGTAAATCGCTAAGTGCGAATGTGTGGTACGGGACACACGTTAACACTTTTCGAGTTTCTATCCGTGAGTTTGTGACACATTCACGATGTTTACCTAATAGAACTGCTTTGAGAGGTGTTAGCGACCTAGTCATGAGGACGAACTGCTTTGGGAGGTGTTAGCATCCTTGTTAGGGCTGACAAAACGGCTTGGAGAGGTGTCAGCGACCTTGTCATGAGGACGAACTGCTCTGGGAGGTGTTAGCGACCTTGTCAGAGGCTTCAGCCATCTGAGAATGGCACGTGCAACATTGTTTCGGCATGCAAATGGGATTTGGCCAATCTTGGGAAATTTTTATAAGTTTTTGATTTCGATTTCACCAATTTTGAGATGATGAATTTACTTATAGCCTTGAGTTAGAGAAAGGCTTATATATATGTTGTTTTATGATGATTTCGATATGGGGATTATAAACTCTTATTGAGTTTCATGAGTTTTGATTTGGAGATTTTCATCGACGATTGTTTTATATTATTTGAGCGTTATTGTCGAGTTTACCTCTTTTGAGGTCTTTGTATACTTAAATGACATTGTTCACTTAAGCCATGAGTATGTGTTCTTTCTATTGCCTCTTCTCATTTGAGAATACTTATCACCTTGTATCTTATGCTTCATATTATCGTCTATCCTTATTAACTGATTGTTTTAGCTAGACTGGCCCGCGTATTTTATACTCGGGTCAGACCGAGTTGTTTCAGGTTAGCTATCAGTTCGGGACTTAGCTTTGATGCATCTGCTCTGATATCAGCCTAGCACTTTTGTGTAGTTTATATTTCTTTCCGCTTGACTCTGATTGTATTTGATTGGATGTATATAGTGTGGTCTCTGTACCACTTCTGTGTATCACTTTGTATCATACTGGGATGTATCTGTTTATATGTATTTATATGTGATGATTACTGTTCTGTGATGTGATATGCATTTTGTTTCGGTAGATCCGTTAGCCACCTATAGTTTTTCATTAAGCATTTATTGGATATGTCGATCCACTTGGAATAGGAAAAAAAATAAAGATCATTTATCAACGTATGCAGTAAATGTTTAAGACAAGATTATAGATGGTCGCCCCTAACCAGCCCTATTCTCCGCATTAGCAGACAGAATTGCCCAGTAATTCTCTCTGTTAATGTGGGTCTCAGGGTGGGGCGTCACAACGTCAACATCTTCTTCGCAGAAACCCTACTCAGCTCGAACCTGTACATCGTGAAGCCGCCGCCATTTCCCTCAATTTCCCCACCGCCACGACCATTAATGCAGTGATCAGAGGCCATTACGGTGACGGCTAGGCCATGACGCCTGCCTCCTCCCCGAACGCGACCCTCCGGCTCGCCCTAGCGACCACGACCGACGTGCCATCTTCGACCAATTGTAGCGATTTTCGTCAACACCAGACCCCATTACCCGCATAGATGTGCTCTACACATCGATCTCTACGACGCTGCACTCCCCGATCGAGCAATCGACTAGAATCCACCGTTGAATGAGACACCATCCAATGAACGGTCGAAACTACAGCATCAATTTCTGGTCATATCGAAACTCAAATTGAAAAACGTATCATATATCTGACTTTCACTCGTCGAGAGCTTCAAATCCATATATAATTCGATATAGTTTGTGGAGTTTGAAATTTTGGCTTTGAATTTTATTTGAACTTGCAATTGGAATTTTGATTTTGTCTGCCATTGAGAAAGAGGATCAATAGAAAGAATTGTACGTATACAAATGAGAAATAGAAAGGCTTCTAGGGTTTATAACTAGATATATATAGGTAGGGTTGAAAATAGAAAGAACGGATCAGGTTTGATTGAACGATATCAGCCCAAAAGCCCGTTCTGACTCCAGAATGAAATTGGGTCAACCTATATATCAAAATAGATGTTTTTAAATATTTTAAACGCAATGAAATAGGTTTCAAGTCCAAATTCCATCGTATGAATAAGTTATGCAAATAAATCAAGTTATTTCAAATTGATTTCAATTTATTTGATTTCTAGACGTTTTGAATCCGTACGATCAAACGACAAGTTCGATCACTACGAAACTTGAATCCTATAATAATTCACCGTTACGGATCCAATTAAACTAGTTTCGTCAAAATTCAAGTCAGTGACCAAAATGGCTATTTTCCAGTTAATTAAATAAATTAATATTAAATGAATTAAATCACCATTAAATTCAAATTCTATAATTCATAAATTTTATCATCTTGGTTTAATTTAGTAATTTATAATCCTTTATAAACAATTTCCATATCAGTTTAAAGTAAATCAATTCGCAACTACGGTGTTTAACTTTCAATTTTAATAAATTCATTAATTATCAATTGCAATTCCAATAAATCCATTTTTATTTGATTTTTAATCTTATTATGAATCAAATATTAACTTACCATCTTAAAGGTGATGTCAACTTGGGTTTATATCTGTTACACTAATATTCCCAATTTCATCCTAATTCCAATTTACCGTAGTATCTAATTCCAATTTCTTACAATAAACCCATTTATTATAAATTTGAATAGCAATTGATTTGAAATGGATTTGAAATGGTACAATATGATACATATTTTCGAAGTAATGATATGGAAAGTGACTTCTGCTTGATATCCGCTTTGTGGCCACATTCTGGATTCATTCTTTCAATATTATTCTCTCTGATTTTGGTTTTCCGGATGTGATACTCGAGTGTCCTACCATATCGTAACCCATGGTCATTTTTTTTGGTAGCGTAATCCGCAAGGAAGAGATTGCTTAAAGGATACAGATGTTTCCTGGGGGATCCAGGCGTAACCATTGTTATGTATCCTACGGTCTACCGGATTTGTTGTCTTGGCGTAATCTGCAAGGCAGAGATTGCTTAAAGGTTATGGATGTTTCCTGGGGGATCCAGCGTAACCATTGTTATGTATCCTGCGGTCCACAGTTTTGGTTATCATGGCGTAATTCGCAAGACAGTGATTGCTTAAAGGTATGGATGTTTCCTGGGGGATCCAGGCGTAACCATTGTGTATCTGCGATCCAGGTGATTTGTTTGGATTGTACTTTCCATATCGGTTTTGAAAGTTTTTCAAGTACTTTTACTGGGTGTTGATGTTGAATATGCACTTATATGATTTTTGTTTGATGATAATAAACATATATACATTCGTTTAAATGTATTTGTTAATGTACTATTTTATTTTTCATAGATTAAATAAATATTTGTTGAATAAAATTAAATACACAGAATTTGAATTCAAACAGAAATTTTATTTAAACAAATATTTATTACAATTTTGAATAGTACAAATTCAAGCTCTCACTATACATATACAATTTTGATTCTATTACATCACAATTCAATTTACATAAATTCCTCACTACATATCACTCACACTCGTAGTTTATCTTCAACTTCATTCCAGTTAGAATCCAGCATCTGAGCAATCTGCAAAAATATTCACTAACGCAGTAAAATTGAAAAAGAAATATTTTTGCAATATAAAATAAAATATGGATTTTGAAAATATTATTTGCCTCAGTTATTTGGGTTGTTCGTCATCATTCACATTTGAATTCATCGCACACGAACAGTGTGACATGCACAGTGTATCACTGTACATGCCACAAAGTCGTGCACATAGATATAAACACTTGATAACGCTACAGGGACAGGTGTGCACAAGGTCAAACCCGAGTTTTTAAAACTGGGTTCAACATAAGGCACAATAAAACTGAAGCATGGCAGATCATAAATGAAACAGCATAAAAGCTTATGTATGCAGACCAAATGACAGACCAAGCTTCTACAAAGAAAATGTAAACATACACAGGTGAAGCAACTCTATCCAAACAGTGAATCAAGTCATGGCTCAAACCAGAGATCAATCCATGTCAACTTTATTGGACAATACAAGGCAATGAAAAAACTCAGTGAAGCCCAAGTATAGAACTACAATGTCATGACCAAAGCAAAATCAGAGAGGAGTATCAGTCTACACAACATCAAGTTCAATTCCAAAACAACTCAACAGCAGTATGCAATGTCGAGAAACAACATCAAGTTCAAATAATAAACAGGTGAATCAAACTAGCAACAAGACTCCTTCAGTAGAAAAGATGAGTGCAGACATACACATATATACATACATGAATGTATGTATACAAATGATCGGAACTTCAACCAGATAGTACAGGTAGCAGTAATAATGCAAACTACAATGTCACAGCAAACAAGGTGCACCAGACCAGGCTACAAGATATCATAGTGCAAACAACCAAAAGAATGGAACAATGACTAAATGAATACAGAACAGTAAACATATATGCACAGGTACAAAGACAGTGAGCTACATGATGATCAAAGTCACCCATGTCAATAGTATCAATGCTCAAGTGAAGTACAGGTTAAACCAACCAGAGAAGATGAACCAAACAGTACAAGCTCGAGGCAATATGAGTGCAATGAAAACATGAAGTGAATGCAACAGAAGTATGATGAAATCCAGAGACAAGTCCAAAGTCAAAGCATCAGAAAAATGAAGTTGAATTTACAAATCAATATCGAATTTAAATTAAGTCAGAAACAAATGCAGCAACATGAAGTGAATCACAAATCAAAGGAGTTACTGACCAAAGAACAAAATCAACAAATGACAGAAACTTCAAAACCATGACCATGCTACAGGAATACATGTATGCAGTAGAGAAAATATCAAAGCAATGGTGATGGCCGAAGCTAATACAGAGTAGTGGATTCGCATACCCAAAATCAAGTTAGTCAATGCTAAAGTCAAAATGAAAGCAGAGAGATGAACAATGTAAATGTTGAAGTCGTGGAAGCATATCAAAGTCAACGAGAAGTTCATGAAACCCAAAATGACCGAAGTCAATGTCAATAGAAAAAGGAACGGAGTCGAAGCCGTGGACATCACGAAAAGAAATCAAAATTACCAAATATATCGCAATTTCAAAATCAAAGCCGTGACCATCAAGTAACTAAAAATATACGATGTAAATTTAGGAATTCGACTTCTATAAATATTCACCCAAGTTCATCATCGGCTGTGTGGAGCTAACAAGAACAATCAAATTAAATCCTGACAAAGCAAAAGGTACGAACAACGTACCAAAGGTAATTCGCAATCTCGAGGCAAGCATTTGATCATCAGAGAAGCAAAGAGCAACAAATTCAATCGGCATCATCAAAGACCACCGAAGCCTTAATTCAGATCGAACAAAGAAAGCAACGGCCGCCATTCTTCACCAAAGGAAAAAAAAGAGGATCGGGTTAAATAATAAAAGAGGCCGACTTTATATTATTAAGAGCCTTTTAATTTTTTTAATTAAGTTTTTTTGTTTAAGGGCAAAAAATTGTACTTTAAGTTTTTATTTATTTTTGCTCTTATTTTTATTTTTGAAGTCTGTACTTTTCGAATCAATTCTTGATAAATCACCACCTAGGATTTAGGTTGTGTCAGATTGTTTAGTTAGGATTAGTTCAGTAAGCAGGGTTTGTGAGTTTGCAAAATTCTATAGGCGGTAGCAGGGTTTGCGAGTCTGTTAGAGTGTTTGTAAGCGGGAGACTGTTTAATTCTAATAGAAATCTGGGAATGCAGCAGTAGGCAGGGGTTGCCGAAGCTAGGTAAATTTTGTGTGTGATTTACTTTTCAGCATATTTACTTTTCTGCAGTTTGTTTTGCGTTTAATTCGAGAAAATTTGCTATAACCCTATTCACCCCCCCTCTAGGGTTAATCTAGATCCTACAAGTGGTATTAGAGCACGGTATTTTTCTTTAGCTCTAGAGTCATGAATCCACCAAATAATGCTTTTTCTGAGGGGCAATCTATTGCTAGGTCACCCATGTTTAATGGGAATGATTATGCTTATTGGAAAGTTAGGATGGGTATTTATCTTAGTTCTGTTGATTATGATATTTGGGACATTATTGAAACTGGCTATAAATCTCCCACTATAACTGTTGGTGATACTGAGATTCCTAAACCTAAGGATAGGTGGGATGCTAACGATAAGAAATTAAAAACTACAAATGCTAAAGCCATGAATGCCTTGATCTGTGCTCTTGATAAGACTGAATTTAATAGAATTTCTCATTGTAAAAATGCACAGGAAATTTGGCATACCTTGGAGGTGACACATGAAGGAACTTCTCAAGTCAAGGAGTCTCGTCTAGCCCTATTCAGCAATGAATACGAGAACTTTGTGATGGACAAAGGCGAGAGCATAAAGGACATGTTTGGACGCTTTTCAACTTTGGTGTACAATGCTAGAGCGCTTAGGAAGGTATTCACTGAGGTAGAGCTTGTGAGGAAAGTGCTACGAGTCTTACCGATGAGCTTTGAGGCAAAAGTCATGGCAATACAAGAATCGAAAGATCTGAGTAAACTAAGCATGGAGGAATTGATTGTCAACTTGATGACATATGAGCTTGAGCTAAAAGCAAAGGAGGAACGCAACAACTCCGAACCAAAGAAGAAGACGATTGCCTTAAAGAGCAAAGAAGAGAGCGATGAAGAAGAAGAAGATCCAATTGAAGAGCTTGTAAAGGCTGTCAATAATCTTAGAAAATGGTCAAGATTCAGGCCACGCAAGAAGAAAACAAGTGGTAATAGGTCAAAAGATTCTGACAATTCCGATAATGAATTGACGTGCTTTAACTGCAAGAAGCCTGGCCACTTCAAACAAAAATGCCCACTTCTCAAAAACAACAAAGAAAAGAAAAAGAAGAAGAAGGCCTTTGCAGCGACTTGGGATGATGAAGAAGGAGAGGAAGTTTCGAAAAATAGCTCAGAGGAGGCTAACTCGTGTCTTATGGAAAAATCAGATTCAGAAGCAAGCTCAGAGGAATCTAGTGAGGTAGGTGACTCTTCTTATAAAGAACTTGTTTTGATGTGTTGTGATCTTACTAAAATAGTTGATACTCTTGAATCTAAAATTGAAAAACTGAAATCTGATAGGAGAGAACTTGTCCATGAAAATTCTAGGTTAGAAACTGAACTTGAAAATATTCAAAACCTAGACTGTAAAAAATGTAAAATTTTAGATTCAGAATTATCAGGACTTAAGAATAGCTTTGAGAATCTTAAAAAGGAAAAATTGAGTCTTAAGGAAACCATTGACACTAGGAAAATGGATTTTATAAATAGATGCACCTCACTTGTAACTGAAAACACAACACTAAAAACCCAAGTCCAAAATCTTGAGAAATCTCTGAATAACTTTTCAAGAGGAGAAAAATCATTCAACATGTTATTGGGAAATCAAATTTTTGCTAACAACAGAAAAGGACTAGGCTTTGGGAAAACACAAGCTGATGATAATGCAAAAGGTAAGAGTGTCTTTGCTAGATGTGAAATAATTGGACATCGTGTTGAAAATTGTAGTCATAGGAACAAGAACACAAAATTTATACAAGTCTGGGCTCCTAAGAAATCTACAAACAAATTTCATGTCTATTGGAACAAGAATGAAAGGACAAAACAAATCTGGGTGCCGAAAGGAACATATATAAATAGTTTTGGGTCTCTTCAAAATTATCTTTCAAAATATTCTGCCACTAACAATCATGGACCTATAAAAACAAATAGGTCATAAAAAACTTTTCCCGTGTAGGTGTGGTGGCAGGCTAAGGAACAACAACAGTGGTCTCTGGATTTTTGGCTGTTCCAGAAACACAACGGGCGACAAAGCAAAGTTCCTTAGCCTATTATAACGGTGACAGAATCACAATGGATAACAACGAAAAAAATCATAAAGGTAAAACAGATAATGGTATATCTATTTGAACGATATATTAAATGTGATGATCTGCACCATAGCCTGAATTAAAATCAGCCAATATTGAGATGGTGAAGAGATGATGATTTTGACTCTGACTTGTTCAACATAGTTGGCTAATTATATTTATGCCAAAAAACACTATTCTTTGAATTACTTCATACATATACGTTTGGATTAAACATAGTGTTTTTTGTTGGATGATAATACATTAGGTTATAATACGGCTAACTCTATATTCACAGTTTCTGATTATTTACACGACTCCAATTCAAATTCAAGAATGCTGTTAAAAATTGAGTTTGAGTTTTTATGCACACTTCATGGTCTAGTCTATCAAATTTCATTAGTGATGTTTTGAAGTGAAAGAGAAATTCAGATGCAGATCATACTGGTAATCTAGTTGACAGAAAATTTACTAGTTGAACGTGATTTATGGTGAGACATTTAGTAACTGCATCGTTTTTCAAAGAAAATATCTGCATATTTTTCATTACAAATATTTTTCAAATAGCAGAAATTTTTCTCATATAACCCCTTCGAGAAAATCATTTTTGACCATATTTTCAGATTGGTCATTTTTTTAAAAAAAAAATTGATTTTAAATGACAAATTTTGACTAATCCGACTCCCTACTAATTATCAAAAAGATAAAGAGTGATTAAAAAGGTGATAAGTGTTGATATTTAACATACATTACTCAAGACAGTATATTTCGAAAATTTCTTTAGGAATTCAAACAAGTGTTGTAAAAACTTTTTGTTGGGTAAAGATTCCATGACCATTTCTATTTCTATCATATTTATATCGACCATTATTTATCAAAAATTCAATATAGTTTGTCGATATGTGGTACTATAATCAGGGATCATTCGTTTTTCATTTTACATTTTTAAGTAAAAATAAATAAATACCAAAGTATTCACTCTCGTTTAAAAGTCCTCACGGTTATGCATGGGTGAATTACTTGGAATTCGTTATGTGCTTCCATGCTCATTTAAAAGTCCTTACGGTTATGCATGTATGGAACACATATCAAAATTGATTTATTAAATAAATAAGTTGATTCTAAACTCATCTAAAAGTCTTCACGGTCATGCGTGGTTAGAAGATACTTGAATTCATTTTTAAAATTAAATTGGAATACTACTAATCCCATTTAAAAGTCCTAACGGTTATGCATGATTAGTAGATATTCAAATTCCTGATATAAATGTACCACAAGTAGATACAACTGTATGATTTTATATGAAAACGTCATTTCCATTATTTCTAAAAGTGGAATATGCGCCTAACAAGGGTAGTTATGATTTTTTTTTTATTTTTATTGAAGTTTAATATTTATATTCAAATTGAGTTTTAATGTTCGATTAATATCGATCACTTTATCTCTATTTTTCTCTAACACTATTATTCTTTTGCTGATAACAAAAGGGGGAGAGAAAAGTAAAGATTTTGTCAAATAAAATCAAGCAAAGGTCAGATAATTTTCCATTTGCATCTAGGCTCATTTGTAAATTTCTATTTGTATGCATATATGTAGGGGGAGCATCGTGTAGAGAGGAAGCATTTAAATAGGGGGAGCAATTAGAGTATATCATTGACCAAATACATTTAACACAGTCAAAATCTTAAATATATGTTTGTTATCATCAAAAGGGGGAGATTGTTGAATATGCGCTTATATGATTTTTGTTTGATGATAATAAACATATATACATTCGTTTAAATGTATTTGTTAATGTACTATTTTATTTTTCATAGATTAAATAAATATTTACTGAATAAAATTAAATACACAGAATTTGAATTCAAACAGAAATTTTATTCAAACAAATATTTATTACAATTTTGAATAGTACAAATTCAAGCTCTTACTATACATATACAATTTTGATTCTAATTACATCACAATTCAATTTACATAAATTCCTCACTACATATCACTCACACTCGTAGTTTATCTTCAACTTCATTCCAGTTAGAATCCAGCATCTGAGCAATCTGCAAAAATATTCACTAACGCAGTAAAATTGAAAAAGAAATATTTTTGCAATATAAAATAAAATATGGATTTTGAAAATATTATTTGCCTCAGTTATTTGGGTTGTTCGTCGTCATTCACATTTGAATTCATCGTACACGAACGGTGTGACATGCACAGTGTATCACTGTACATGCCACAAAGTCGTGCACATAGATATAAACACTTGATAACGCTACAGGGACAGGTGTGCACAAGGTCAAACCCGAGTTTTTAAAACTGGGTTCAACACAAGGCACAATAAAACTGAAGCATGGCAGATCATAAATGAAACAGCATAAAAGCTTATGTATGCAGACCAAATGATAGACCAAGCTTCTATAAAGAAAATGTAAACATACACAGGTGAAGCAACTCTATCCAAACAGTGAATCAAGTCATGGCTCAAACCAGAGATCAATCCATGTCAAATCTACTAGACAATACAAGGCAATGAAAAAACTTAGTGAAGCCCAAGTATACAACTACAATGTCATGACCAAAGCAAAATCAGAGAGGAGTATCAGTCTACACAACATCAAGTTCAATTCCAAAACAACTCAACAGCAGTATGCAATGTCGAGAAACAACATCAAGTTCAAATAACAAACAGGTGAATCAAACTAGCAACAAGACTCCTTCAGTAGAAAAGATGAGTGCAGACATACACATATATACATACATGAATGCATGTATACAAATGATCAGAACTTCAACCAGATAGTGCAGGTAGCAGCAATAATGCAAACTACAATGTCACAGCGAACAAGGTGCACCAGACCAGGCTACAAGATATCATAGTGCAGATAACCAAAAGAATGGAACAATGACTAAATGAATACAGAACAGTAAACATATATGCACAGGTACAAAGACAGTGAGCTACATGATGATCAAAGTCACTCAAGTCAACAGTATCAATGCTCAAGTGAAGTTCAGGTTAAACCAACCAGAGAAGATGAACCAAACAGTACAAGCTCAAAGCAATATGAGTGCAATGAAAACATGAAGTGAATGCAAGAGAAGTATGATGAAATCCAAAGACAAGTCTAAAGTCAAAGCATCAGAAAAATGAAGTTGAATTTACAAATCAATATCGAATTTTAATTAAGTCAGAAACAAACGCAGCAACATGAAGTGAATCACAAATCAAAGGAGTTACTGACCAAAGAACAAAATCAACAAATGACAGAAACTTCAAAACCACGACCATGCTACAGGAATACATGTATGCAGCAGAGACAATATCAAAGCAATGGTGATGGCCGAAGCTAATACAGAGTAGTGGATTCGCATACCCAAAATCAAGTTAGTCAATGATAAAGTCAAAATGAAAGCAGAGAGATGAACAATGTAAATGTTGAAGTCGTGGAAGCATATCAAAGTCAACGAGAAGTTCATGAAACCCAAAATGACCGAAGTCAATGTCAACAGAAAAAGGAACGGAGTCAAAGCCATGGACATCACGAAAAGAAATCAAAATTACCAAATATATCGCAATTTCAAAATCAAAGCCGTGACCATCAAGTAACGAAAAATATACGATGTAAATTTAGGAATTCGACTTCTATAAATATTCACCCAAGTTCATCATCGGCTGTGTGGAGCTAACAAGAACAATCAAATTAAATCCTGACAAAGCAAAAGGTACGAACAACGTACCAAAGGTAATTCGTAATCTCGAGGCAAGCGTCGATCATCAGAGAAGCAAAGAGCAACAAATTTGATCGGCATCATCAAAGACCACCGAAGCCCTAATTCAGATCGAACAAAGAAAGCAACGGCCGCCATTCTTCACAAAAGGAAAAAAAAGGATCGGGTTAAATAATAAAAGAGACCGGCTTTATATTATTAAGAGCCTTTTAATTTTTTAATTAAGTTTTTTTTGTTTAAGGGCAAAAATTTGTACTAAGTTTTTATTTATTTTTGCTCTTATTTTTATTTTTGAAGTCTATACTTTTCGAATCAATTCTTGATAAATCACCACCTAGGATTTAGGTTGTGTCAGATTGTCTAGTTAGGATTAGTTCAGTAAGCAGGGTTTGCGAGTTTGCAAAACTCTATAGGCGGTAGCAGGGTTTGCGAGTCTGTTAGAGTGTTTGTAAGCAGGAGACTGTTTAATTCTAATAGAAATCTGGGAATGCAGCAGTAGGCAGGGGTTGCCGAAGCTAGGTAAATTTTGTATATGATTTACTTTTCAGCATATTTACTTTTCTGCAGTTTGTTTTGCGTTTAATTCGAGAAAATTTACTATAACCCTATTCACCCCCCCCCCCTCTATGGTTAATCTAGATCCTACAGTTGAAATAGGTCTACTAAGTACTTTAGGAATTCTAGCTTTGCGCCTGATCAATGCATGGCCAGAGTCTGCAAGAACGAGGATAAACCTGTTAAGACATCGAGTTATAAAAGTATTTTGAAAAAGTATTAGAAATTTAATGTATGATTTGAGTATTTTGATAAAGTATTAAACATAATTTATTTGCAAATGAAGCTTTTAAATGAATATTGCAAGTAAAATATATATAAGTTTCTTTGAATGTAGAATTTAAAGATATTATATAAATGGAAAAAAATTGATTTGTGTAATTTATTTATAGTAATATACTTTGCAAATAAATTTGAATCTCTATTTTGCAAGTATAGTTTGGAATATTTAATTGATTTCGAAGTACTAATAGTAAATTTATTGGTTCATTTACTGTTTGAATTTTTGTACTAACCCATAATAAATGTTTTTCCATGATTTGAATATTCATTTTAGAACAAGTATGTAAAATTAATTATGAAGATAAGAATTTTAAACTTTGACTTAGAAATTTAATGTAAGATTTGAGTATTCTATTAGTTTTAGTTTAATAATCTTGAGTTTGTACTTGTTTTAAAAATAATGAGTCTAATAAATTATCGGATTTAAGGAATTTTATTTTAAAGTTCATTATAATGTTTTGATATAAATTTCTAACATTGTTTTAGACTTTTGAAAAATCTTTGCATAATGATATGAGGATGTTTTAAATATATCTTATATTTTTACTAAGTGAATGAGGTTAAATGTTTTAACTGAAATTTTAGATATATTGAAATATTTCTTTTCTCTTCAAGGGCAAATACCAAAAACATAAAATTTTATTCAATAACCGAATGGAGTTATAAAAATAAGAAGGGCAGTAGAAGCTTAAGTAATATTATTTTTTGAAATGATTCATTAATGACTTAAATATTTAATGGAAACCAAATTATGTAAGTGATTGATCTTTATATAAATAAATGAATGAAAGGTAAATGATGAAAAAAACCAATCGAATAAACTTAAATAAATTTAAAATTCTTGTTGTTTGGCTGATGGTAAGTTTGGAAAAGAATACTTCTAGTTGTTGAGGTTGTTTGACTAATATATTAAGTAATTATCTAAGGCTATTGAGCATAGTGTACACTTAACAGTTTATTGATCACCTTGCATGATTTAAGGTTTTGGAACTAAAAAAACCATTGGTTTTGGTTATTATGGATGTATGATGGATTCTTTGGTTGCATAAATGGTTATATTGTTTGTTTGTATATGTTTTATTTTTGAAATATGATACATATATTGTAATTATTAATATTATTGTTTTCCGGACCTCTCTGTACAAAGGAGACTCTTCCAAAAAATTTCGAAAATTTAAGACTTCGAATTTTTTTATAGTATTTTAGTTTTTTTATTTTTATTAAACTTAAATATGTAGGTTTAATTGTTTATAAATTGACAGTTTAGATAAAACATAACATATTTTTGGATTCCTTCTTGTTTCTTTTCGAGGAAGAAAAGTTTTGAGTGGGGGAGATAGTAACGACCAGCATTTTTAAACATTTAAAAGTATTAAATTGAATAAGATTTTTAAATAAAATTGTTAGGAATGAAAAAAGTTAAGATTTTATTGATACATATTAGATTATATTACAAATTATGAGCTTAATTAAAATTTCTATTAATGATGTATGTTTGCAATAATATAAGGATGATATCAAATGTTAGTGTAAAGTTTGCAATAATATAAGGATGATAGCAAATGATATAAGTTTTGAGTGGGGGAGAATTAATAATATTGGTTTGAATGATATTAACAATTGTCTGAATGTAAATTTATAATTCATTGGAATAATAAATGTTAATAAGGAATAATAAATGTTTCTTTATTAAAAAAGAATCATATGTTTATTTATTTAAAATGTTCGGTAGCTAAAAGATTGATTTCAGAGATGAAAACCCATTATTTGGTAAGAAATGTACACTACCTGTTTGTATCCAATAGTGCATAAATATGTTTAAACCACTGTTTGATAGGAAATAATTTTTCTATTTATCATTACATTTATTTAGTCCATTTTGATATTCACCTTTGTAATCAATTGAAATTATTATAATTGAATAATTTCAATTAATAGGAGGGTGAACATTAAATTGTAAGTTTATAAGTGTAATTAAACGTAGCTTATGTTTTGTGAAAATATAAGAAAAGATTGATTTAATGAGAAGAAGAATTTTTATATCAAATAAAATGAATGTTTCATTTGTGAATGTATATTTAATTTCATTAGAGTAAAGAATATAATGATTTGTTAAATAAAAAAGAAATACATATTTATTTGAACGTTGTTTTAGCAGACAGATTGATTACAAGAATAGGAATATAATTTAAGTAAGTTATTTATTACTGTGGTGTAATACAACAAATTTATAAACATGTTCAAATGACTTAAGAAACAATTGTCCTATTTCTCATCCATTTGGGTTTATCTATTTTGAAATTTAACTTTTTCATTAATTGCAATTAATGTAATGGAAATATTTCGATTAAAAAGAAAGAAAACGTTGATTGCAATTAATAGATTTAATAAAAGAAACGCACATTTTGTGTTAAACAGAAATGGTGCTTTAATGGAAATAAAAGAATTGAACGATTTCATTTTTAAGGTAAGTATAATTTTATTAATTGTGCGTAGATAAAAATTTATATGTGTATAAATTGAGTATTATTTGGATGAATGAAATTAATTTAGTTTCGTTTCAAAAAATATTGAATTTCAAAATGTGTATGTGGTCCCTTCATTTATTTATTTATTTATTTATTGCATGTATGTTTTTAAATAGTTACCTCATTATTAAAACTTGGTCCGTTCATTTGTCCTTCGGTTTAATACCTAAGCCTAAGGTTTTAGGCTATATTTAATTCTTTCCATCTCATTTTTGGTTATAAATTTTTTTATTTTCCTGTAGTTTGCAAATTTTCTCATTCCAACATACATTTCCTTATGCATTATCAATGTCTAAAACATTTAAAAGCAAACGTGCATTTTGTCCCTCCACCTTTATTTCCTTATTATTAAATAATCTGAAATTTTATTTCTTCATTTGCATTTTAATTCTCTTAACACCTCATATTCATTTAGTTCACATCTTTCAATACTACATTTTAGGATTGTTCATATTTTACTTTATTTCAATTCCTAGTTTGTTTATATATACCTTTGTAGCTTTTCATTTGTTTCCATCTTCATTTCTTTAGTCATATTTCATTTTCTAATCTCATCTTCTGTAGCTTCATTTTCCAAATAAAACTTGCATCTCATTTTTTTTCTCTCTTCACCTTCCTTCTTCCTTTTTTATTTTTTTCTTCTTTAAATCTCCTTCTTCTCTTTTTTTGCTTCATTTTTAATCTTTTTTGTTTCTTCTTCTTCAAATCTTCTTCTTCTTTTTTTAAAAGCTTCCTTTTCTTTTACAATTCTTCATCTTCTTTAAATTTTCTTATTCTTTTTCAAACATTCTTCTTTTTCCAAATCTTTTTCTTCAAATCCATATCTATAACAACTTCTCTATCTCTTCCGAAAACATTCTAAAAAAAAGATTAAGATAGAAGAAAACAAATCAAAAGGAGGAAGTAGTAGCGAATCCACATCCGACTAGAAAAGGGAAGTCCAGAGGTGAGTGTTTAAACTCACTCACGAAATACTAAAATTTTATTGCAAGTTAAAACAGGTCATATAGTGATAAATTTTTGATTGTTGGTTTGGAATTTTTATTGATATTAATTTGAATAGCTAAATTCCAATATGTGATAACTAATAATAACTGTGACATGTTATTGAATTGGTTGATTGGTTGAATTGATTGATTTGAATGTTGATTGTATGTTGTGATGGATGCTACTGTGATTGAATGTGTATTTGTTCATTTATTTGATATATCCTTGTTATCACTCTATAGCTTGTTGTAATTATATAAATTTTCATATTGATTATTTGCACACTGAATAAAAATATAAAACCCATGAATTTCAAGTATTTACGTTAGAGGAAAAATAGTATGTTTAGACTTACTATTTGAACCATAAAAATGATTTTGAAAAGTAAACCGTCGTTACCTTATTTTAAAGTTTTCAAAATTAAATTTTGAAACATTAGGAAGTTTCCATAAAATTGAATATTGAAACTTTCGAACATTTTTATAAATCAAATCTCTTGAACTATGAAATTTAACTGGGAATTGTTCTGCAAATTTGTAATTTACTAGAATGGATCTATTGTGAAATCCATTTTATTTTGAATATGGAAACAATAAAATTTCCAGAAATTTGAACCTTCAAAAATGCAGTTATCTGCATTCCTTATTACATCTACTTTTGATTTAATTTGCATAAGAATTTTAATTCTGACTCGAGTGTATTATTTTCCTTTACGCTCGGACTATGCAGTTAAAGCGCTCGGCAAATTCGACGCGGTGGAGGTGCAAAAAGTCATAGTGGGGATATAGCGAGGATATAGCGGGATATAGCGGATGGCTCTAAATTAGCATGTAAAACTCATACTTAATGTTTTTACAAATATATAAATGGTAATTAGATAAAAAATTATCATTCAGTTGAATTATAATTAATACATAAATAATTTTAAACAGAAAACATGTGCGAATATACTTTAAATAAACGTAAAACTGTTATATAACATAATTGAATTTACTAGAATATTAGAGTATTTTCATTTCTGAAAATATATTAAAATTAAATCAAATAAATTAGTTTCATAATTTTTATAATGTATAAATGCAATTTTTTAATTCATTTTATTAAAGAAGATATAGCGGAAATAGCAAAATATAGCGGGAATAACGGGATATAGCGGAAATAGCGGGGATTAAAGGGGAAAGGATATATTTTGGGGCTATATGGAAAAATCATAGCGGTAGAAATATGCTATGAGATATAGCGGGGTTATAGCGGGGCATTAACTACACAGTGCTCGGGTCAGCTTGAGTTTTTCAACATTGAAGACTATTTTCTGGTGGATGAAGACGGAGATTCGGTATATTATTGCTATTTATTATTCCACTATATTCTGTGTTCCGCTGCATTATTTATTTATTTATGATATATTTATAACTCTGATTTGAATTTGTAAAAGTGTAATAAAATGTTATTTGTAAAACAGCTTCATGAACTATTTATTTGATTATTATATTTTGTCGTTCCGCTGCGAGATTCTGTATATTGTTTTTTCTTTCCTTTTTTTCTTATTTACCCCATTATAAATCATTCCTTTTGAATGGTTTGATTTTGACATGTGTGGTTTATTGTCGATTTGAAACATCCAAAAGGGTGGGCCGTTACAATACTATTCGGATTTTCAACGATCTATAAGAAGTTAATTGCCATAGCCCTAAGGAAGTAATGTGCTACAAACTCCTGAGTTGTTAATGACGTTGGGAATCACGGTACTCCACATGTGGATGAAGTTGCCCAGCAAAACTAGCGAAAAAATCAAAATCTGATTGGTGTCGTGACCTGAATAGAGATGGATCGGATGATGAAGTGGATGGAGGATTGGTTTCAGGAGTGTCACAATGAGATGAACCAGCAGATGTAGAACTTAAACTGTTGAATAACTAACTTAGAACCACCATAGAAGAAGCAGAAGGGACTTAACACCATCTGATTTAGAATCTGATAGTTCCTCGTTATCCAAGTAGAGACAAAGGAATAGGAAGCATAAGATGAATTAAAACACTATCAGGACTTCAAATTAAGACACGAGGCAGACTTGTTGCAAGGATCTGTGGATCGGTACTAATCCAAGAGTTTGGATGGGATCCGACCAATGTTGGAGCTGGGCCTCGCCTTCTGGATGGTGGCATGGATATGACCGCTGGTTGTGCCATTGTTGATCAGAATCTAGACTATCGAGCTACCAATGATGATATACCGCTTAAGAATCAAACAAGGGGATTGCTGGATGAATGGATCTCCCAGAGTCTGGAGAACCCAAATATTGAAAGTATGCCCAAGTGTATTCGTTGGGCCGAACACTCGGAACTAATCTCAACTACCGTCATTCACTGAACCTATAGAACTTGATTATTTGGCCAAGATGGTCCGAAAATTTCTAAACTAAAATTAGTTTAGAAGCAATAATGAATGGGGTACTTTTCCTAGTCAGAATCCATTTACTGAGAACATTTTGTATGTGAAGTACCCATGGAGGTTTGTAGTGCCAACGATGACATTGTACGATGGAAAGACTACTCTAACGCAGTACTTGATGAAATACAAATGGCTATGGACTCTACCAGAGCATCTGATGTTGTATGATGTCATTGCTTTCCAATTTTCTTAGAGGGGGTAGCGAAGATTTAGTTCACTCGACTCCCGCTATTGATCCATATCATCTTCACTGAATTGTCACGTAAGTTTCTAGTGCAATTCCATTTAAACACTTCACATTCGAAAGATGTGATGTCATTACCAATACTCTTCCAGGACGTGGGAGAGTCATTAAAGGATTTCTTGAACCAGTTCTATATAGTTGTGATGGAAGTAATAAATCCTAATGAAGACATAGTATTGATGGCGTTGATTAGGGTAATTCATCCCGAGACTGATTTTGGGAGATGGTTAGAAATGAAGCCCACATCGACGATGTACATTTTCAAGAGGAAGGCTAATCAGTTCATGTGTTCGGAGGTAGCATGCAATCATCCCCGAAGAGATAAGACTGGGAGTTTGGCTGAAGTGATACAAAGTAACACTACTGTAAAATAGTCCGAAGGGAGTTTTGGAATATGGATGCAAACATCGGCAATAAGAGCGGTAGTCAAAAACTATATAACAAAAAGCCAAAAAGCAAAAGCCTCGTAATAGGAACCCTCACAGGATTCCTATGTGTGATAATTATACTGAGTTGAATAACTCAATCGATAAATCTATCTGGAAACTCAAGATACTGATTAGTATAGGAAGTTGGCTCTAAGGTAGTCGACTGAGAAGAAGAAGAGATCTGGTAAGTTCTGAAGGTTCCATAAGATACACGGTCATAACACTAACGATTGCAGACATGTGTGATGTGATCGAAGATTTGATTCAACAAAAGAAGTTGCAAAAGTTTGTGAAAATCCCATAGGATGGCGAGCAAGGAAATTCCAACCCTCAAGGACGAAATCTCGATGAGGGAAATCTGGTCCTTGAAGAGCCTAGGGACTTGAAAACTTTTGGTGATCAACACAATCATCGGTGGACCACATCCACCCCATAAGAGTCTAAGTGAGATGGATAGGTATGTTGGTGCTTTAAAGCATATAGAGAATAAGGGCTATTTAGTTATGGACGATTAACTTTCGGCAAAGTAATTCAGAACCATAACAATTGACATTTTTTTGAAACAGAGACGCTGATGGGGCAGAAGCCCCAATGATTAACCTGTTGGTTATTCTATCACGATTGGCCTTTCTATTGTACGAAAGGTGTCGGTTGACTGTGGGAGTTTGGTCAACATTCTAATTAAAAAAGCTTGTGACTAGATGCTTTTGGAGGGAAAGGACTTGAAACCATGTAAATATCGAATATAGGAATTTAATGGGATGGTTGTGGATCCAGTTGGATATGTGGAACTACCGTTGGTGCTTGGTGAGGCCGACCGCAAGCCAGTGCGGGTCGTGCCTTTTATGGTGTTAGATATTCAATTGTCTTACAATGCATTTTTGGGCTGATCGACGCTAGCTAAATTCAATGCGGCTATAGCTTCTTGGTGTTTAGCGCTTAAATTTCCTATGGAGAATGGTATGGGAATAGTGCATGAAGATAAAGAGCATCGCCATGAGTGTTATATCACTGAGCTAAAAGAGGCGAGGCTAAAATAGAAAGGAAAAGGTGTAGAGGGACTCTTTACATCAAGATTTAGATGCATAGCAACCAATGCATAAGCCATGGCTTGGGCAGTATAGTCAATTCCATAACGATATGGATCCACAAAAAGAGCCAGAAAGTAGATAGCAGCTCCTGTCAAGTTAATGATCGACGTTCCAGATAATCAAGATGACCTGATACATGGTCGGATGATAGCTCGGCGTGAGAATGATGAAGGATTTGGTTGGTTTTCTTCGAGTGAACCTGGATGTATTGGCCTGGACACACTCTAATATATGTGGGATCTCACTGGAGATAGTGAGCCATGCATTAAACATAAATCCCAAATGCATTCTTGTGAAAACAGAAGTCTTGCAGCTTAGGTCTGGAGAGATCTACTACACTCAAAGGAAAAGTGGAGAAGCTAAAGGACAATGGCTTCATCCGCGATGCTTTATACCCGAAATGGGTATCAAATCCGATCCTTTTGAAAAAGTCCAACTTGAAATGAAGCACATGCGTCGACTATTCTAATCTAAACAAAGCATTCTCGAAAGATAGCTTCCCACTCCCAAGAATTGATCAGCCGGTGGATTCGAAAATTGGACACGAACTACTATCGTTCATGGACGTGTAATCTGGATACAATCAGATTCTAATGTATATCCAAAAACAAGCACAAACTAGCTTCATAATTGACCCGGGATTATATCGCTCTTCGGTCATGCCATTTGGACTAAAGAATGTTGTAGCAACTTGCAAAAGGTTGGTCAACGTGATGTTCAGATACCATATAGGGTGTTCGATGGAAGTCTATGTGGAGAACATCCTCATAAAGTCATGATTACTGGGAAACCACTTGATGATTTGGCTGAGATGCTTAGTGTTCTTTGGAAATACAGGATGAAGTTAAACCCTTTAAAATGCTCGTTCGGCATTACGTTAGGGAAATTCTTAGGCTTCATTGTAAAATCCTATGGGATTAAAGCCAATCTGAAGAAGATCGAGGATTTAAGAAACATCAAGGCCCCAAAGAAGATCAAGAAGGTCCAACGCTTAAATGGAAACGTCGTCACCCCAAGTCGATTCGTATCCAAAGCCACCGACAAATGCATCACTTTGTTTGACGTGAATAAAATGGGAATGGAATTTCGCTTGGACACAGGAATGCAAAGACACATTACAAGCTCTAGTGGATCACTTGGAGTGGCCCTCCATCCTTATAAAGATGGTGGACAACGAGGGCTTCTTTATATATTTGGTAGTGTTGATGCATGCATTGAGCACCACACTCGTACGAGAGGAATCCTGCATCCAAGGACTTGTGTACTACATCAATAAAAAGTTTACAGGAGAAAAAGGAAACTACCAAGGTTAGAAAAGCTTGTGTACTGCCTGTTGATTGCTTCAAGGAAGCTTCACCCTTACTTTCAGGCTTATCCGATCAAAGTTCTTACCGACTAACCTTTTTGACAAGTCTTTCAACGACCTGAACTTCTGAAAGGCTGTTGAAATGGAACATTGATTTGAGTTAATATGATATAACATATCACCCTCAAAGAGCTATCTATGGTCAAGCTTTGGCAGATTTCCTAGTGGAATACATTGCATGAGACAGTACTCCGAGGAGCAGTGGTGAGCAGAATATTATATGGATGATGTACACAGATGATGCATCAAACGATTGTTGTTCCGATGGTGGAGTTATATTTGTCACTCTCGAGGAATGTTCGATTTTTTATTCCTTGAAACTCGAGTTTCCTACAGCAAATAATGAAGTAGAGTACGAAGCATTGATTGCGGGACTCAAATTCGCTAAGGGAATCAAAACTTTACACATCTTTTGTGATTCTCTGTTGGTGGTATGTCAAGTCAGGAAAGAGTTTTAGGCAAAAGGAGCTAGGCTAGATCCTTATCTAAAGGGATCCTTGAGCTGCTCGGTGGCATTAAATATTATACAATAATTCATACCCCAGAGAGGAAAATATAAAGGTCGACTCAATAGCTAAGCTGGCCAGTTCCAGAGATGCATAACTAATGGGTCTGGTTCTAATGGAAGTATTTTCAAGTCCGAGCACCATCCATATGGATGTCGATTGGATCTTGGAGCCGAAGTATAAGAAGGAGTCATGCATGACTCTAGTAAAGAATTATTCGCAGAGGGGAATCCTTCTAGATAGGAAGAGCGAACAACAAAAGCTCATTCCCCAAGCTTCAAGGTATATATTTCAGTAGGGAGCACTGCATAGGAAAGGATTCTTTCTCCCACTGCTACGATGTTTTACCAATGATGAGGCCATCTAATTCCTAAGATAAATTCATGAAGGGGTATGTGGCAACAACACTGGGTGGCAAACCCGGACAAAGAAGATTCTTCAATAAGGGTTCTTCTGTCCAACTGTTAACTGAGATGTGGCTAATTATACAAGAAAGTGTGACATGTTCCAGAGGTTTACTAAGATTCCAAGAGGCCCACCAACGGAGACTATTCAAATGGCCAGTCCCTGGCCGTTTGCAGTTTGGGAATTGATATTATCGGTGTATTTTTGATATCTAAAGGTGGTGCATAATACACCATCATTGCAGTTTATTATTTCACCAAATGGGCTTGGGAAGAGCCATTAGCCATAATCACCACAAAGAAAGTAATCAATTTCATGGTTCGGAATTGGAGTCCCACAAGCAATTGTTACCCATAACAAAATCAGTTTCGACAGCACCAAGTTTAAGGATTTTTGCTACTGACATCGCATAGAGAAGAGATTTGCTATGGTGGAGGCGAATGGAGTTAAAGCCATGAACAAGATTAATCAAGTTCATTCCCAAGAAGCGATTGAAAAAGGCTAAGGGCAAGTGGGTTTATGAACTTCCATTAGCACTTTAGGCATAACGGATGACCCATAAGTTAGCAACTGACAAGTCTCCATTCACCTTAGCCTATGGATTAGTGGTTATGATTTCAACTAAACTGGAAGTACTTTCCTATTAGGTGACTCACTACAATCTATGGACGAATGAGCAACTCATGTTGGAGTCCCTTGATATGCTCGATGATAAGCATGATGAAGCTGACTTGAGAGCAGTTGCATATCAAAGCCGAGTTGCTCGATATTACAACGCCAAGGTTAGGAATAGACCTTTGAAATTGGCAACTTGGTTCTCAAACAAATCTTCTCATGTCCTCGAAACTTGGGCCTGAGTAGGGATGGTCTGTATGCAATTTAATAAAAGCTTAGAGACGGCACTTTCAAGCTAACAACGGTGGATGGGATCTCACTCTCAAGGGCGTGGAGTAGCAAACACTTATGATGCTATTTCACTTAGAAATAAATTTGTACATAACTAAAGCCATGTAATAAGATAGAACCTGTTATTTCTGTCTCTAATAAACTGAAATGGCTTTCTTAATTTGTGACCCTATCTTTACATAGCATAAGAGTTGTGAAATATGACCAGCTCGAATGAATCTGCATGTGTATAATGAAGGTACGTAGTTACCCAGAGTTAGGTGACAACCAAACTTCTACCGTCTATGATCAGACCCTTCAAGTTCAATCACTCTTGGCATCCAAAGATAAATGTCGGCTAACTCTTGTCCTTGCTGTGGAGGCAGGAGTATAAACTAAAATGGACGTGATTTGACCGTCCGTCTACTAACTCTTGTCTTTGTAGGGGCACGAGTATAAACCTAGAATGGACATGATTTGACTGTCCATCCGCTCACTCTTGACCTTGACACAGGGGCAGGAGTATAACCCAGATGGATTTAACTCGACTGCCTATCCATTAGCTTACATCTGGAGTTTGGCAGAGCACCCATGCTTGCCAAGAGAATGGCAAGGCTGGAATATAAACCAAAATGGATGTGACTCAACTGTCTATCCATTTGCTTTTGCTTGGAATTTGGAAAACTAACAATGTCTTTCCCAAAGGATTGCAAGACTAGAGATCATTGTTGGAGTTGGGCGAGATCTCATCCAAGCCTCAATCAATGCTCAAAGACAATAGTGATCATATGTAATGTTCCTCTAAAAGGAATGCTTAAATCACCTTTTCGGGTGATCGAAGTTTGATCGGGTTTTTGCAATTGGATATGATTGCATATAAATGCCAAGAGATTGGCACTACAATGATTACTTTACGTTCGATAGAGCGATGGAAGGCCAGCAAATCACAGAAAAGGCTAATGACTTAATCCGACAATAATCATGGAAAGAAATGTACTGCAAGTACATCGAAAGGAAAGTGCATTTCTTAAATATTTAAATTCAAACAAGGATTGAACAAAACAAAAGGCTTTGTTATTCACATCCTAAATAGAACTTGGAAAGAAAAGTATAAATTTCATTTACACCTAAGCTGAAAACAAAAGCGGGGGCCGAACCCACATAACGCCGGCCTAAGATCAAAGTAGACTCCTACGACTGCAAACCAAAAATGAGTTTATCAATACAAAATAAATGAATGATCACTTCTTGTGCTTTTGCTTCTTGGACTTTTCTTCTCTTCTCTAGAGGAAGGTGTGATTTGATCAAGCTTTTTCCTATTTCTTCCTTGGCCCTTGGATGGAGTGCTCTATGATGATCCAATGGGCATGCTATGAGCGCTCACAGATGGGTGAAGAGTGACTGGAACATAGATGATCTGACCAGGAAAAGTTATGGATAAAGGAAGAGGGATGGCCTCTATCTTCTCTAGCTTGATCTCTTTATCTACGAGAAGTTGTTGCCCAAGCTCACTCATAATGAGACCTAGCAGGGGCTTGGAGAATTCGATGATGATAACGTCATCTTTAGTATAAACTTCTTGAAACCCACCGGTCCCTTTATCTTGTAAAGCATCTATCATCCGCCCATCTGGCCCGGGAGTCTAGCCAATTGGAATTCTCGAGATTGTTGCTAAAGTAGTCATGGTAACCGATTTTGTTGTAGATGCTTGTTGTCTCGACTGAAGAGCTTTATTAGGAAGCGAGACGACCAAGGGCTGACCTGAAACTTGAGAGACATAAAAGATAGATTAGCGACGTTAATTGATGACCTATGGACACTATCAAATATTAGTGAAATCAACGAGATACCACCTACAGACTGGGATTCAATATGGGCCAGAGTGCCATCGGAATTCCCTTTCAAGATAGGAGAAAGGATGGTGGATTTTGCTTTTGGGGTTGATCTGGATTATATCCGGGGACCAAAGATGGATCAAGAGTGGTTTTGGGTTTAGATGTGTCCTCATAAGTGGCATCTTGAGGTGATGATCTGAAGCCTTCGCTTAAGTCTTTTTGCACTGTAGCGGCCAGCTCTGGATGAAGAATAAGCTTACCCTCTATTAGCACCTTGGGATCATCTCCTACTAAGACCTCTTTTCAAATTGCGCCAAGTCTACTTCACCACCCTTCAGAAATTCCTTCTCCTCTACAACAACCTATTCCTAGGCCAGAGCCCAAGCCCTATTATAATCATTATTGAACCACTCTAGATTACGGAACTTGAGCATGTTAGCTTTGTACTTTGATAAGCATCGGTTCTAATTTCTCCTTCATCTGCTTCTCAGCGGCTTCAACTTCCTTTTTAACAAGAGCATCCACATCCTAAACGCATGCAACCACCTCAACCCTTTCTTGATGAGCGGCAAGCAGCTCTTTACAGTACCCATGAGCCTCTTAGAGAGCTTCATCCTTCATTTTTGTCTCGCGCTCGAGTTAGACTGATAGCTCATTTACCTTTGTGGTCAAGGCATCCCTCTTCAGCACCAGGTAGCGATTTCGATGCTGCGCAGTCTTGATCTCATCATGATGCTTGGTCCTCTCACTCTTGGGTGCTTTGATAGCATCCTTAGCCCTTTATCAACCTTAGCTTGTGATGTTTTCAAGTTAATGATCTCAGAGTTCAGATGAGCGATGATCCCTTTGTCTTATGCTTCCATAAGTTTCAAATTGTCGATCTAGAGATTCCTTTCTCTCGATACTCTAGAAATCTTCTCGGCTATCTATTTCCATTCATCATATTGATCATAAGCATCATCTATGTAAGCAACGATCATATCTTTGCCTCTAGCGGAATGCTCTTCAGGTTGGGCACAAACATGAGCCATCCAAACATATATTGAAAATTGTTCCTTTATCATTCGGGCATCAACAGCAAGTTAATGCTCCGCAATGATGATCAAAACTTCAATCGGTTTCTTACTAGCCTAATAATGAGAGGCCTTGGAGCTGCACTAATAGCGTCTATGGTCAGAAGGTCGATTGATGTGAGTCGATGTCAAATGTGGGATAGGAATGAAAGCCGGAGGTGGTGCACAAGATGCATCGCCTAGTTGAAAGTCATCCTGACAATCAAAATGCTTGTTCGAACCACGTGGTGGAAGAGACCTGGACCTAGAATGATATCTGGAAGCAGAGCCATAAGATGGATAGTCTCTTATAGCTGCCTCTATCTTAGCTAGACCGATGGTTGGAGTTCGAGTCTCAGCCACCACTATGATGATACATGTGTAATAAGTAAAGACATGAGTCAAGTGCCTTACGGTGCAGTGCATGTATATATGAGTGTCCCCCCGATGGACCGTGTGCTGGGCTTTGCTAATAGGAGTGATTTCTCCCATGTTGGTAGGCTTGATTTCATCATTAAAGCAGAGAGGAGAGTAAGACCCATAAGTCTCATATTTGCAATGCCAAAAGAACCAAACTCAATAATAATCGACCCTAAACCAACAAATATACCTACAAAAGGGAGTAAAGGAGTTTTCTCCGCAGTTGTCAATTGTGTGGTCTATTTAGAAGATTGTCATTTAGGAAATTTCACAATGTGCCTCTTTTATAGAACGAACTATTGGTCATCCTTGGACTGTTCAACCGAAGGCTTATGGCCCACATCAACGTCGTCTACGATTTTGCCTTCCTCGATGTGCTTTTGCACCGCCTCAATGTTCTCTTTAACTCCAACCCTTGGAATTGGGATTGGGGGCACGCCAGGATACATCATCTCATTCAAACGAGTTATCATTATCGTCGTCGTCATCGACGACCACTTAGACTTGACCTATGCTACGACTAGCTTCCAACAAGTTATGGGCAAAGAGATTCTCATTGGAAAGGAGAACTCCAATACCTCTATCCTCTTTTGAAAGTTCCATAAGAACTCTGATAGCATGTGCTAGTCCATGTCGTTGGTTCTCATCATAATATTTAAATGACGAAAAGAATATGAGTTAAACTTGCGGGACCACAAAGCAAGTTCGTATCAAACACATGAAGTAGAACTTACATATAGATAACCATCTTCATGCAAATCCAGGTGGATATTCGGACATAGAACCACTCACTCTTGAAATAGCTCAACTTATTCCATGTACCAGTAACAACTCTTTAGTTCTTAGTTGGTTCCAAATAAGTAAAATAAGTGCTTCCTTTCCAACTATTGAAATTATATGTACACTAAATCTCCTCATCACTGGGTACTTGGTGCAGATGTTAAGCAAAGATGATATATGTACGATGAAGGAAGGTGTAGCAGTTTGGATGCAATTTCATTGTAGCTAGTCTCATGAAGTTCAGAACTCGGCGAATGAATTTATAAAATGGTAGGATGCATCCTACCAGGCACATATATCTTATAAGCGATATAACCCTCTAGGGAATTGTGAGCACTTTGGTGGTGATAAAGGACTAATACATCCTCAATAGAGATTATGTGTTTATTATAGGTTTTACAAAGTGATCCTCAGTCTTAGAAGCAACGAAATCGGCGGGATCATTTGAAATAACATCACCTTTAAGACTGTCAGGAGTGACTTCCACATCAAGGCTTTCTACAGGAAGTTGAGGAACCTCTAGATGAAATTTGTTTATGCCAAAATTGGTCACAAAAACCGAAAGTCATGAAAGCACCATTGTTTGCACATTGATCCTCAATATTTAAACACATATCTCAGATCTAGATAAAGTAGAGAATAAAAATAAAGAAATAGCCAAATTAAAATGAGTAAGAAAGCAAAGAACACAAGGTTTATAGTGGTTCAGCTATCTCTGGCCTACATCCACTTTGAATCAATCCTTTTATTCCTTTTATACTGTAATTAGAGTTACAAGCCTTTGAAATTAGTAAACAAAATGTGTTTCGCCTAAAAAAGCATAAGAAGATCCAAAAGTCCCCTTTTAGTTTCCATAGAGCTGTTATTTGTAGGTGCAAATTTGAAACCACCCCAAAAACCTAGAATACCTCTTCTCATGCGTAGGTGAGCCCACCAGATCGATTTAGGTTCGTTTGGCATCGATCCTGATCGATCCAAGTACATTTCGCATCGATCCAAAAATAGTCCAATGAAGCTAAGATCGACCATGGACGTTCTTGAGTGAATAAGCAAGCTCCTATGAAAATTTCATAGCATTTGGACTTGTAGAATGAGAGTTATAATCGATCCAAGTTTATATATCTCAATGTAGGCTGGTAGCTTCATATCCATGGATTTTCTATCCATCAATTTGCCTCCATCGCTTTGTATCCATCGGTCCCCTTGTCCATCGCCGTAGCCTTCATATCCATCTGAGTTCCATGCTACGATCCATGCAATGCGCTCCTCCCCTTGACTGGCTTCTTCATATCGATTGATACGAAGTGTGCCTACGGTAGCTACCCTTCACATCCATCAATTTGTTGCCCTCTTCATATCGATGCCTACATCCCGCCTTTGTATTGATGCCAAAGTCCTTGCTTCGTATCCACCCGAGGCCATGTCCTTCGTATCCATTCTTTGCTACCTTCTTCGTATCGATCCCAAGCGTTTTGGTTCGTATCGATCAGGATCGACATGTACTATGATCAATACGAAGCAAGGTTCTAAGTGTATTGTCCATATCCATCCAAGTCCTGCTTCCTTCGTATCAATCCAAGCTTTGATCGATACGAAGCATGCGAACATGCCTTGTTATATCCATCCAATCGATGAGCATTGCATCGATGTGAAACCCATCGATCCACAGCCGAGCCTATTCTGAGCGATACGAAAGTATCGATATGAAACCACTTCCTTCCAATATTGATCCATCCATATCTTAAGCATACGAACTTTGTTTGACCTGAAATTTGAAATGCGGCCTTTCCTAGCCTTGTTCATCATTCCCAATCGACCCTACCTTGATTGGAGCTTAGTTAAATTTTTTCAGTATGGATCATAGCCTTGTTTCTAATCGATTTTCAATCCCTATATCCATCATTTTTAGCCAATTTTGTTGATATCCCAGACTAGTCCAAAAGGCGAGGTAACATTTGTCCTCCAAAATATGCCTTGCGGTTGGAAAGCGTGTTCTGAATAACTTTAAATCCATCATCCAAAATCCATATTCCATCCTTAGCCATATCATCTAATTCATAATCCAATCCATTACCAAGCCATTCTATCCAAGTGTCATAGTCAAATCCTTGTCCAAATCCACGACTGCTCCGAGTCGCATCCGATTCCAAATCCAGTAACCAAATCCTTAGCCAATTCCATATATATCTGAACCCGTCAACTGAGTTTTAATCCATTCATATCAAGAATCCAATAACCAAATCCATGACCCTTCTGAGTCACTTTATCCAAGTCCGGACCTCGTCGTGTCCAAATCCAAATTCGGGACCTCTCCGAGTCCAAATGCAAATTCGTAGACCTTACCGGGTCATTTTATCCTTCTCCAGCCACGACTTTTCTATCGGGGGATTTTATATTCTCCAGCCGCCATTCTCTGCTCGAGGACTTTTGTATTCTCCGACCTTGACTCTCAGATCGAGGACTTTTAATTCTCTGGTCTCGACTCTCCAGTCGAGGAATTTTGTATTCTTCGGGTTCGATTCTTCGGTCGAGGACTTTTATATTCTCCGGCCTCGATTCTTCGGTCGAAGGCTTTTATATTCTCCGGCCTCAACTCTCTAGTCAAGAGCTTTTGTATTCTCTGCCTCGACTCTCCAGTCGAGGGCTTTTGTATTCACCGGCGTTGACTCTCCGATCAATGGCTTTTATATTCTCCAGCCTCGACTCTCCGGTCAAGGACTTTTTTATTGTGCTCGAGTCCACTCCATCGCTCTCCGATGAAGGGACTTGTAACTTGCGATTACTGCCCCGTCTCTCCGATTGGGACCGTGATCGCGTGATCTGTATTATTTATTACATTTATCTAAATCCAATCAATATAGAATCCAATTGATAAAATAAAAGTCCGTACAACCAAGAAAATCAAATGTCCATAGTACCAAGAAAGAAACCAGAGTCCACAAAAAGCAGAAAGAAAACAAGATTTCATAAACCCGAGCATCACAGTTTATCATCATCTCAGAGAATGCCTAGGGACCATCCTCGATCTTGTACATGTGTAAGTGACTTAGCCGCATCATTTTGGGGGTTTATTACTTATTCAAATCCATAAATCCAATTAGCTGATGACAAGTTGATGACATTGCATAGATTCGGTGCCTTCTTCGTTCGAGGTGGGCGGTAGCCGCTCTTGTTCCACTGCCACAGCTCGATTCCTTATGTACTATTGTAGATGACCATTCCTTACATACTTCTCAATAATATCATTCAGATGTCTGTAGTCGTTCGAGCTGTGCTCATCCAGGTAATGAAATAGGAAATGCTTTCCCAATGGCAGTTCGTATTTAGAGGGTTCCCATTTTTCCAGCATTCAATACTAAGGCACCCTCGAGTATCCAAGTAAATCCTTTCCAGAGTTTTAGTTAAATCCATGTAAGAAGATAATTTAGATTCCCTCCGTTGCCTTTTTGATGTGCTACCGTTCATTTTCCTTTTGCCTCTATCGTCCTTGTTTGAATCCTCGCTAGGTGGACCTCCACCTTTTATCGCATAAATTTCAACCTCTCTTCCTTCTCTTTCAGTCTTCGAATCTTCCTATCATAAAAACCTTTCTGCTTTGTGATAGAACTCTCCAAGATCCATCGGTGGGTCTCGTTCCAATGATATCTTAAAAACTAAATCATACGCAACTCCTGAGACTGCTGCCATCAAAACCATCGACGGATCGGGTCGATCGACCGAAGCTACTGCTGCATTGAATCAAGTTAGGAAATCCCTAAGTGACTCTCCCTTCCACGATTTCATCGATGTTAAAGTCATCGCATTCTTGGGTCTTATGATATGAACCAAAAATTGCCTCATACATCTCTTAATCAGCCCCGTCCATATGCCGATAGAACCGCTTTCTAGTAAACCATAATGCTGCTATATTCGTCGGATACAAAGGGAAGCACCGAGCCATAACTCCCTTTAATGCCCCCTCGGTATTTCCATATGCCTCATTTACCTCGTCAAGTGAACAGCGGTATCAATTCTCCCATCATACATCTCCAGCGTTGGTAGTTTGAAATTCGGTGGAATTCTAGTCTGCCTGATCAAAGGAGTGAAGGGACTCCTATTCACGTCCTCCAAATCTCTATTAACTAATCCTCCTCTCATGGCTTGTCTGACCATCTCTGCCGACCAGTCCTTCTGGACGATTACCCTTATCCAGATCAATGCCAAATTGTACAGCACCGCCTGATATCCTTCCTGGAATTGAGCCAACATGATTTGGGTGCGTACATCCTAGCTCAAGGAGTATTCTTGATGGTTCCATCCTATCCTGAATCCTGGTTGCTCCATGCTCCTGATCCTGATTTCAAATTGTCTCCGCTCGTACTACTCTAGCTTCATGATCCCTGTTTCTAGCATTTTTTGCAGTTACGTTCTCTTGATTTCGCATTCCAGCTTGTCCAACTTATCAGAGTAGGTTCTGCCCCATCTCCTCCTACCTTTTCAGCATGCCTTCCTATATAGAATCCATCATCATCTCCATCTCATCTCTGGTGATGAAAACTGAGGTCTAATTAGCTCCTGAAGAGGCCTCTTGACTTCCTTCATGCTGACTCCTTTCCATTCTCTGTCACCTTGTTGATTGCTTAGCCATTACTTCCTAAAATTCGATCCTTTTGCTTTCCAATTTTGAATTCCAAATCTGGTGTAGCGGGTGTTGGTCCTTCTCAGTGAAAGCACCAAAGTGCTTGTGCCAAAATTGGTCACAAACCCCAAAAGTCGTGAAAGCACCAGTGTATGCACACAGATCCTCAATATTCAAACACAGAACTCATATCTAGATAAAGTAGAGAATAAAATTGAAAAAATAGCAAAATTAAAATGAGTAAGAAAGCAAAGAACACAAGGTTTATAGTGATTAGGCTATCTCCGGCCTACGTCCACTTTCAAACAATCCTTTTCTTCCATTTATACTGTAATTGCTGTTAGAAGCCTCTGAAATCAGTAAACAAAATGATAGAGTTTCGCCTAGAAAAGCAGAAGAAAATCCAAAAGTCCCCTTTTAGTTACTACAGAGCTGCTATTTATAGGTTCGGATCTAAAAGTATCAGCCTCAAAACCTTGAATACCTCTTCTCATGCACAGTTGGGCCCACCAGCTCGATCTGGGGTCGTTTGGCATCGATCTCGATCGATCCAAGTACATTTTGTATCGATCCAAAAATAGTCCAATGAAGCTAAGATTGATCATGGATCTTCTTGAGTGAATAAGCAAGCACTTGTGAAAATTTCATAGCATTTGGACTCGCACAATGAGAGTTATGATCGATCCAAGTTTGTATTTCTCAATGTAGGCTGGTAGCTTCATATCCATGGATTTCGTATCCATCAATTTTCCTCCATCACTTCGTATCCATCAGTCCTCGTGTCCACAGCCATAGCCTTCGTATACATCCAAGCTCCATGCTATGATCCATGCAATGTGCTCCTCCCCTTGACAGGCTTCTTCATATCGATTGATACGAAGTGTGCCTCCGGTAGCTACCCTTCGTATCCATCAGTTTGTTGCACTCTTCGTATCGATGCATGCATCCTAACTTTGTATCGATGCCAAAGTCCTTGCTTCGTATCCATCCGAGGCCATGTCCTTCGTATCCATTCCCTGCCCCCTTCTTCATATCGATCCCAAGCGTTATGGTTCATATCGATCGGGATCAATACGTACTGTGATCGATCCGAAAGCAAGGTTCTAAGCATGTTGTCTGTATCCATCCAAGTCCTACTTCCTTCGTATCAATCCAAGCTTTGATCGATACGAAGCATGCCAACGTGCCTTGTCGTATCCATCAAATCGATGCACATTGCATCACCATGAATCCCATCAATCCACAGCCGAGCCTACTCTGATCGATACAAAAGTATCAACACAAAACCACTTCCTTCCAATATTGATCCATCTATATCTTGAGCATATGAACTCCGTTTGACCTAAAATTTGAAAAGTAGCCTTTCCTAGCCTTTTCCGTCATTCTTGATCGATCCTACCTTGATTGGAGCTTAGTCCAATTTTTTCGGTATCGATCGTAGCCTTATTTCCAATCGATTTTCAATCTTGATATCCTCTTTTTTAGTCAAATTTTGTTGATATCCCAGCCTTGTCCAAAAGGTGGGGTAACAAGGTTGATCAATTTTTGGATTTTCAACTAAAGGTATAAACTTCCCCAGAGTATATTGTGCAGAAGGAGCCACAGTCAAACTCGACAACATGTTAGACTCGATGTATGATGGGCATGAAGCTTGAGTGGAAAGATGCTCAAAATGTCTATAATCCATTTCTATAATAAAATTCAGTGGATAATCAACATCAAATTAATCATAAGCTTTGCCTCACATACTAAAGTGAAACCTATAACGGTGTTATGCAGTGTTGTGCAATGTAGATTTTTAATATTATGCAATAGTTCATTTTAAACCCTGGATATCGCCTAGAGTGACCGTCATCGCTAACCGTCCCTACGAACTTCATTTTATCATCTGAACTTTGAAAATGCATCAAAACCCAAGATGCGACACTTGGCAAAATTTGACAAGGTTTGGACTTAATATAATTTGAAGCCCAAATTCCACAATACCGATTTGAGCCTTTTTGTGGATTTCTGTTCCATTTACAAGCAACGCATCTTGGCCTCGATTTCAAGCAAGGCCACCAACATTAACCTCACCCACGATGACGTATAGCCTCTCTGCATCTCCTTCTATTTGGAAAGGTTATAGGAAGAAATGGAGTATGTATTTTGGATTTAGGTGGACTGTTTAGAAATGGCTTGGGACTTGAATCGACGAACTAAGTCCAATTAATGTAGGCGAACAGCATGAGGTTCAGACAGATATTAGGCGGTGACGATACGAGGTATGGGAAAGGCGGAGTTCGATTGAGAAGGCAGAGAAGTTGTAAAGGCAGAGCTCAAGTTTGGATCGACAAAGTAAAAGTGAAGAGGAGGATGGAGTGAACTTGGGCTATATAACCCAAAGTCTGAATTTATAAGCAAAAACTAGGACTTTTCAAGTCCTGGATCAGAAATTGATCCAAGAGCATGGATCGGTACCAAGTTGTGAATTTTAAAAAAAAAAGGAGATAGCCATCCTTGTGTACATACATGTGTGTATGCATGTATCACAATGGAGCTACTCGAGAACGTGCACATGTATATGTGTGCATGAGAATATCCAACCTCGAATGACAAGAGTTGAACAAATCCAAATTAAAACCTGGAAAGTCCACGTAAGGAATTAGTTTGAAACTATTGAGCTTGGAATAATAGATCGTGAAAACATCTTCCAGATTTATAATACCAGATGCTGGTAAAGTGTCGCGACGAATGATTATAGACATAACTCTTCACAGAATTATCCGCAGGAAGGATAACGACCATTAAAAGCATAGAGTGGAGTCCTTCATAGAAATTCTGATTTTTCTCTATTCAAAGCACATCATGTTTGTAACAAGATGTATCACAATCCATTTGACCATCTTACGAATCGATACCGATCCAAACCCATAGGTCGGTACCGATCCATAAGTATTTCTAAGGTGTACACCTATTTTCTTGGAGAAGTGGTCTATGACGTGGAAAAGTGGATGGAAATCTTAGGAGCGAGATTTTAGGCTTTCTACTGCTATAAATAAAGGGTCAAAGCTCATTTTTAAGCAACTTTTGGCTTTATTTTTTTCTTACTCTAATTTCTTGCAATCATCCATGAATTTATACCGATCCGTAAGAACTTATACTTGGAAAACAATAATATAATTAATAAAATTACTAAGTGGGCATAGGCCAAGGATAGCCGAACCAATATAAATGTTTTGTATCCTTTCTTTGCTCATTTTAATTTACTTTTCCTCACTTTATATTCTCTACACAATCTCTTCGATGTTTGGGCCATTTTTGGTTCAAGCAACATCCATTCAAAACATCACATTTACAATCACTATTTTCTTTTAAGTATATTACCATTTTTATTATTTTTATGACAAACACACCTTATTTACTTTATAAACAATGATAATTTCTTCAAACTGGTAACATACTTCTAAATACTCTAATGTAATTTCATTGCTTCAAATCATTCCAAACAATATATTTTAACAAAAATAGCAATTTCATCACATTGCCTTTCAAATCAATGGTATTATTATTTTATGCCAAAGTAATAATATTCATATTAAATCTCTTTAATATAGTTTAAAATCAGTTGATTTCCATTTATTTCAAAATAACATAATTTTCACTAAAACTATATTATTTATAAAATCTCACTTTATTGAATAATAATAATGCACATTTCAAATTAAGTTTAAACATATTCTCTGTTATTATTCATGGATTTCCCCAGAAATTCCTAAATAATAACTATATTAAATTTCCAAAGTTAATTTCATTTTATTTCATTCGAACATTGATATTTACAAACATCACATAAAAACTATAAATAGTCACTTTACCATTAATTTCTATCTTTATTATATAATTTTGCTAATTGAATAATGTTGGCGAAAAATTGGCTACTAACGCCCCATTATGTAAAAGCACCAATATCCAATTCAATCACAGAAATAAGAAGAGAAATAAATGAAGAACAAAATTAAAATAATTAGAAAGCAAGTAAAAAAGAGATAATATTTATAGTGGTTCGGCTAACTCCGGCCTACATCCACTCCCAAATAATCTTTTTTATTATATTGAAGTTTGTTTACAGTTATAATATGAAATCTAGGAATAAAATTGGCAAAGTGTAGCCTAGGTTGAAGATAAAGAGAAGCAGGAAGAAGAAGATCCTTTTTCTGACACCACATTTGCAGTATATATAGGGAAGACGTACATGGATCGGGCTGAAATTTCAATAGAAGGTTCGGGAGACCAAGACGAGGCCACCCAAAAATTTTGCAGTCCATTAGGGCCCATAATAGGGATCGATACCAATCCCTATTTTGGTGTCTGAATGGGGTGTGATCCCTTTGAGGGCTCCCTACGTTGTTAGCTACTTTCCCTCCAATTTCGTGCCATTTCGACTTACGGTTTGTGAGATATTGTGTTCCTCATAAAGTTGTGTTGGTTAAATCCTAATTTCTATCAATCCCGATAGGGTAATAGGTACCAATCCCTCCAACTTCTTCTGAATGCCACGAGATCCCTAGGGAGCTTCTCCATATTGTATTACACTTAGCCTCCAAGTTTCATGCCAATTGGATTAATAGAACTCGAGTTAATCTTTATTGCAAATCCAACTAAACCAATTCTGAATAGGGTAGGTGTCGATCCTACCAAGGGAAGAGTGCCAAATCCTCCATACTCCTCCAAATGACTTGATATCCTTACAAGTGTTCCATATGTTATAATTAGCTTGTGCTTCAAGTTTCATGTCAACTAGATATGTAGATGTTGAGATATTGATAGATATTTGTTATGAAGTTGGGCTTAGTCGATCCCTAAGAGGTACAGGTACCGATCCCCATTATGGGGCGTATGTCGATCCCTACAACTTCTCCAAATGCAATGCGATCCCTAAGGTAGACTTCCTAGAGTCCTCTCTTCTTATTTCCAAAGTTTTATTTCAAGCGACCTACCCTTGTTGAGTTATGGAACGATAATTGTTATGTTGTGCTACTGAGTTGAATATGATCCAATCCCTTTCATTTTGCCCAAAAACTAGCATAGAACTTCGATCCACTTGAAATTTGAAATGTAGCCTCATATGGCCTTCCTTATTACTTCATAACAACTGCACCTTGATTGGGAAAAAAGTTAGGGATCCGATTATAATCCACTTAACCATCATTCATAGTCTCATTTATAGCTGACCTCCGAGCTTGGTAGCCGTTTCTCCGGCCCTCCCGCCTTGATGAACATTGATGTCCATTGGGTTAAATCCGCCTATATACTGCTTTGCCGAAAGGTGGGTTAACATTTTTCCCTCCAAAACATGCCTTGCAATAGGAAGGCATGTTTTGAATTGCCATAAATACAAAAACGAAACTCCATAATCCATCGATAACCATATTATCCAATCCGTTACCAATCTGAATCCATGATCTCTCCGGATTGGTAGTGAAATCCATGACCATTCTGAGTCAATATCCAATTCTGAATCCATGATCTCTCTGGATCATTTTATCCAAACCCTCGACCTCAGTGGGTTGTTAGTTAAATCCCAAACTACTTCGGGCCCATATCAAAATCCATAACTGTTCGAAGTTGATATAAAAATCCATAACCTCTCTGGGTTGTTGTCCTAATCCATATCCTTGGTCTCGCCAGATCCTTGCCGAGCACAACCCATACTCGATGACATGAGCAGGTCGATCAGTCCCATTCGTGCAAAGTGACCTACCCCTTTCCAGCATAGTCCATACCTGACGACCTGGATCACTCCGGATCCTTACCGAGCATAATCCATACATGACGACCTGAGTAGGTCGATCTATCATATCTGTGCGAAGTGACCTACCCCTTGCTAGGCATAGTCCATACCCGATAATCTTGACTTTTTTGGATCCTTGTTGAGCACAATCCTTACTTGACGATCCATCGCATTCAAGCAAAGCGACCAAACCCTTGCCAAGCATAATCCATACCTGCCGACTTGTGTTATCCATTACATTGATCCAAATTTAAACATTCCTACATCCATAAAATAAGTGTTTGTACAACCAATAAAGTAGAGTTCGAAATAAAACCAATAAAACAAGAGTTCGAAGCAAACAAGAAGAAAGGACAAAAAATCACAAAACCCTAGCATTACGGTTTATCATTATCTCATAGCATGCTTAGGGACCATCATTGATCTCGTACATGTATAAGTGACCTAGCCACCTTACTGTGGAGTTTGCTACTTATTCCATGCCATCTCGATCAATTGATGACAACTTGATGATGATGCCTTGATCCAATGCCAATTTCATTCGAGGTGGACGGTGGCTGCTCCTGTTGCACCTTCCCAGCCTGAGTCCTTATGTATTGTTGTAACTGACCATTCCTCTCATGTTCCTAATGATATACTTCAAATACCTACAGTCATTTGTTTTGCGCCCATCCAGCTCATGGAATAGGTAGCTCTTTCTTGATGTCTGTTCATGTTCGGAGGTTCCCTCCTTGCCGACCTTCGATATGGAAGGCACCCTTGAGTATCTAAATATATTTGTTCTAGGATTCCATTCAATTCCAAGTAAGAAGAGAATATTTTATCCCCCCTTTATTGCTTCGATCCATTGAAGTTATTATCCATGTTCCGTTTACATTTTTTCTTCCTAGAGCTTTCACCATGCGGTACTTCATCCCATACCGTATTAACTTCCATTGCCTTTTTATTAGCTTTCGCATCTTCTTGTCGTAGAAACCTCTTTGCTTCATGGTAGAATTCTCCAAGATCCATCGATGGATCCCATATCAGTGATATCTCAAAATATGAATTATTTGCAACTCCTGACACTCCCGCCATCAAAACCATCGATGGATCTAGTCGATCCACTGAAACAACTACTGCATTGAACCTGGTTAAGAAATGCTTGAGTGATCCTCTTTCCCATTGCTTTACTGATGTCAATGTCATCACATTCTTAGGTCTCATAATGTGAATTCGAAACTGCTTCATAAATCTTTTGACCAATTCGATCAATGTGCTAATAGAACTGCTTTTCAACTGTTTGAACCATAGTGCAGCTACATCCACTAAGTAAAAGGGGAAACATCATGCCATGACTTCTTCTGATACCCCCAGTACTTCTATATACTTCATCATATGTATAGTTGGATATGGATTTCCATCATAATCTTCCAGTGTTGGTAGTTTGAATTATGGTGGATTCCTAGCATTTCTGATATTAGAAGCGAATGGACTTCTATTTACATCCTCCAAATCCTTGTTCACTAATCCTCCATGCATATCATGCATGATCATCTTTGCAAACCTGTTATTGTCTTCTAGTGGTAGTCTTTGATCATCATATCCAAGCTGCCCCTCGAGTCTACGAAGGAATTCTAGAACGTATTCCTTTGGATAAGCATCCAAATCATGGTTTGCACCAAGCTCCATGAAATCAACCGAAGGCCCTCTAGCATCATGACCAACCATACCTAGGGGCATGCCCTTATGTCTTTGGGAATTGGTACTGATCCCTCTAGGATGGCAAGGGACTGCCTCGGCTTCTTTGTTCTATTCCTTTGTCTATTGGCTCCATCTTCATGTTTTCGATTCAGATTTCCAGCAATTCATGTTACTTCAACTCCTTGATTCTGTTCTTTAGCTTATTCAATCTATTGGAGCAAATTCTGCATCATCTCCTTCTATCTTTTCAGCATCCTCTCCTACATAGCATCCATCTTCGCTTTCATTTTGTCTCTGGTGATGTAAATAAATGCTTGATTAGATCTATGGTGGCTCCTTCCAGTATCACTCTCCTTGTTGATTTCCTAGTCATTGATTTTCAGATCTAAGTATCCAATCTTCTAAATCTAAGATCCTAGTTTCCAAATCCTCGGGTGCTAATCAATCTTAGAAAAAGCACCAAAATACAAAATTGGCCACTAACACCCAATTATGTAAAAGTTCCAATATCCAGTCCAACCACAGAGATATGAAGAGAAATAAATAAAGAACAAAATTAAAGTAATTAAAGAGCAAGTAAAAAGGGACAAGATTTATAGTGGTTTGGCTAACTTTGGTTTATGTCCACTCCTAAATAATCCTCTTTATTATACTGAAGTTTTTTTACAATTACAATCAAAATCCAAGAATAGAATTAGCAGAATGTAGTCAAGGTTGAAGATAAAGCAAAGAAAAAAGTAGAAGATTCTTTTTCTAACACCATGCCTGCTGTATTATAGGAGAAGATGTGCACAGATTGGGTTGAAATTTCAACAGAAGGTTCGGGAGACTAAGACGAGGTAACCCAAAAATTTCCAGTCCATTAAGGCCCACAATAGGGATCGGTAACGATCCCTATTTTGGTGTCCAAATGTGGTGTGATCCCTCTGGGGAGCTCTCCATGATGTTAGCTACTTACTCTCCAAATTTCGTACCATTTTGATTTACAGTTTGTGAGATATCGCGTTTTCCGTGAAGCGATGTTTAAATCCTGATTTCTGCCGATCCCTATGAAGGGATAGGTACTGATCCCTCCAACTTCTTCCAAATGCCATGAGATCGCCAAAGGAGATTCTCCATGTTGTATTATTCTTATCCTCCAAGTTTCACGCTAATTGGATAAGTAGAACTCGAGTTATTGATCGATCTTTGTTGCAAATCCAACTAAACCAATTCTGAATAGGGATAGGTGTCGATCCCTACCAAGGGAAGAGTGCCGATCCCTCCAAACACTTCCAAATGACTTGCGAACTCTACAAGGTGTTTCTTATGTTGTAATTAGCTTGTTCTCCAAGTTTAGTGTCAATTGGATATGTAGATGTTGAGATATTGATCGATCTTTGTTATGAAGTTGGGCTTAGCCGATCCCTAAGAGGGATAGGTACCTATCCCTATTGAAAGAAATAGGCTGATCCCACCAACTTCTCCAAATGCCATGCAATCCCTAGGTAGACTTCTTAGGGTACCTTTTTTTTATTTCCAAAGTTTTACTTCAATCATCCTTGTGGTTATTGGGTTATGGAGCGATCATCGTTGAGCTGTGTTGTTGAGCTGAATATGATTTGATCCCTTTTATTTTGCCAATAATTCTAGCATGCAAACTCCGGACAACTTGAAATTTGAAATTTCTCCTCATGAAGCCTTCCTATCACTTCATACCAATTTCATTCTAATTAAGACCAAAATTAGGGATCGTATTTGAATCCTCTTGATCATCATTCATAGTCTTGTTTATAGCTGACTTCCGAGCTTGGTAACCATTTCTTCAGGCCTCCCGCCTTAATGACCATTATGTCAGCTGGGTCAAATCCACTTGTATACTTCTTTTCCAAAAGGCGGGTTAGAAAATAATAGTCATATTTTAAATTCACAACAAATTATGATTAAAAAATCCAATGTACAACAATCAGCAATAAACAATCAAAACAAAAGGCTCAACCCATCCAAAATGTCAAAAATATCCAAACAATTATCAATATAACTCAGCGCAAATCAACAATTATAATTTTCCACAAATAGATATATTTTTCATAATTTAAATTCAATTAATTAAACTAAATAAACCATATTAATGCTCTTTTTCCAACAGTCTTCAAACTCGGCAAAAACAATGTCAAAACATTTGTAATTTTGTCAAGAGTTCTAATGAAAGAAACTACGCATGAATTAGAGTTCGTATGTGAAAAATATTCAAGTTATAAGAAATATTATTAAAATAATAATTTGTCCACATTTAGTATTACTTTAGTCGACCTTTAACAATTCCACTTATACTCACAAAGCATGCAATCCATGGAGAACCCCTCAGTTGCATATTTTGCACTACCATGGATGACACCTCCAGCCATCAATGACTGATCTGACTCCGCCATCACCATGCCTATTACCAACACCACTCTCAACCAAAGTTCGACCACCTCTAGCGCTACCAGTCGATCCCATCGTCTAAGTTATTTTGTCATTAGTTTTTCATCCTTTTTTAATTATTCTAACCACCTTAGGTCAATCTAAGATGATCGAGAACCATAGATTCATTTAATTTGTTATCCCCTATGCAGTGGGATCTTTCGGTCGTCGATTGGTCACTGTTTCACTAATGAATCAAAACAAGGCCAATGGATGTTTGAAGATCTTTCATCAATTTCTAGTCAATAGGAGCCTTGGATGGAAAAACGAATTTCAAATACCTCTTCGCCTCATCAAGAACTTTCCAACAATATATAATTCAATAGGGTTTGAATACCTTAGGTTTTAATCACTTTTTAATTAGTTTTTTAATCACCATTAATTAAGAAATTTTGGCAAAAGGGGAGAAAGTGAATAAGAGCTAGCGGCTAGAGTTTCATAGCTTTAAATATATAGTCATTTGGTTGGGTTTGGACTGTTTATCCAGTTTGGCCTGAAACAGCTATATGTGCTATTTAAACGTTGTAACGCTTCTATTTCATAACTCATAACTTCAAATATATTAAAATTATACATCAAACTAATTGGCTTGGAATGACCTTCTCAAAGGTTATAAATATGATACCTAATTCACCATTTTATTAAAAATTATTTTAATTTAATTTAATATTTTAGATTGTTTAATTTGCGGACCGTTAAAGAATAGCTAAAGCCGAGACCTAATAAATGAATAATTAGTTAAAGTATTGAAAGTTAAATTTAACTACAAAGTAAAGTAAGAACATATTATGTAATGTGATTTAGGAAAAGCTATTGAAGCCAAGTGGGTACGTTCACTTGAATGCACTTACTTTAATGGGTAGGGTTTGGCATTCGACTTCCAAAGGGACATGAGATGTCAAGATGGGATATATGCTTTTACGAGAGTGAATTAACTCACTTATAGGATTCAAGATTAAGTACATAGTACTTGTAGAAAATTCTTAGGGTTATACTTTGCATTATGAACATCTTTACTATTAATAAAGAGAATTCTATGAATAGGAATTCCACTATATCTTTTCAAAATTCTCAAAACACCATACCATCCATCAACGGAATCTCACTAATAATTTGCAACTTCCATCATCATCCCCTACCCGATCATTCATCAATGAAATTTTACTATCAATTTACATCCAACACCACTAACAAAACTGCTTGAAATAAAAGTGTTGTGACTACTAAAGTTTTACACCACATCCATCCATTAATTTTTAATTTAAAAAAAGGTAAATTTATCTAGCTATCAGATGCATGTACATGCGATTTATAGTAGTAAAGATAATAAGACGGCTTAGGGTTTTACTCTGTAGTATAAAAATAATGATAATGAGACTGCTTAGGCTGTACTTTGCAGTATATAAATATAACGGTAATAAGATTGCTTAAGACTATTTTATATGTCGTAAATATAAAGATAAAGAGACTGCTTGGGGATATATCTTAAATTATAAACCAAATAAATGAATCATCAAGACCGGAACGGATGTACCTTATGGTATAAATCTAAGAAAAGAGTTTTCAAGACTATTTATGGTTGCACCTTATGGTTTAAGAGTCAAAATGCACAAAAATAGTGATAGGTTCGGAGCAGCGTTGCTGAAACCTAATCATAGGTAAAGCATTGTATTTCCCTAAATGCTTTCAGGTGCAATTTTTTTGAGACATGTTTTATATGTTTATGTTAAGATTCATTTTTTGGCCAATGACTTATGATAGTCATATATTGATTGCATAACTTAGGCTAATGTAGAGGAAAACATGTTTTGTGCTTTAGCGATGTGGTCCTATTAACAGAGAATATATGGTAGAAAATGATATTATTCATACCATACTTACCATGTGTTCATTTTTTTTGTATATAACCTCAAAATTACTCATTAAAGTAGGTTGAGTTTATAGGATTTTAGATTATAGCCATTAGCCAAAAGTAGGACTCATTTTGAGACCATGCTAAACAAGAAGATGAGCGGGAGGCCTTACTACTATCATGTTTTATACTGCTTAAATTCTCCATGTAATATAAATATTTATTAAGTTTAAGGGACTACGAGGGTTCAACATCCCTATAGGTCGGATCTTTGATGCAACTATGTAGTGATTTATATTTTACTCGTGCATGGGCACGGTTGAGAATTATGAGAAAACAATTGTGTAAAGACTTTATTTGATTGCTATATCTAATTACTATTATATATGTATGCATGCACGTACGTATGTATGTAAGTATATACGGAACTCATTTTACCCTCGGTCTTGTTCACTAAAATATCTTTCTCTTAAAAGGATATTAACCTTAGACAACAAAGTTTATTGGAGTTCCTTGTCTCTTATGATTTTTATATTCCTGCCGAGTAACGATAACATCATAGTAGATGTGCTTAGTATAAGGCATGATATGGTGGGTTAAATATTCATAGAGTGGAATGCATAGGGATTAGTCAAAAGAATGTTGTGGAACGAAATGATATTTTCAGTCAATTGAAGACGGGAATAGAGTCCTATAATATGAAACGATATGAGGTTGTTATCAGTGGATGGCATCATAGTGATGGGTTGTTATGTGTACCCAAAATTTATGAGTTAAGGGATAAAGTACTTCGAAATCGTCACCATTTGAGGTTGACTATTCATTCGATGGAAATACAGTACATATTGGTAAGAAATAGTGTATTATTGGAGTATTAACTATGATATCTCAAAGAATGTAACTATATGTATTGCTTGTCAAAGGATCACAGTAGAGAAAATAAATTGAATGGTTTATTACTTCCATTAGATTTCCATAACAGGAAGTGGAAGCTACCTCATAGACAGATTGCAAGAAGTTGTAATGAAAATGATATATTCAGTTTATTGTAGATGACTTGGCTAAAATTGTATATTTTATTTCAATGACATTGGATATGGTATGTGAATAAAGTAGTGAGGTTGCATAGCATTCCTAAGAGTATCATAAGTGAGGGATATCCGCTCTTCACAAGTAACTTTTGGTGGAGTCTACAAAAAATGTTAGATACATAACTTAAGCACGACATATCAACCATAAATAGATGGATAGGTCGAGAGAGTGAATAGGATACTTAAGAATCTGTTACCTTTGTGCATTCTCCATTTTTGCGCATGTGAGAAGATCATAAGGCTGGTGGGATTCTCAAACTATCGAAGTTATTAGTCATGTACATTTGATGTTTTATATGAACGATCGTGTAAGACCATCATATTGATGAAAGATTACCAGTTGATTAACACTTAAACCAACCATAACTAGAGAAACTTAGAGAATGTAATGTTAGGAACTGAGTTGATGATGTTTTGATGACAACAACCTTATATAGTTATTATACTTTACTTTATAAAATATAGACTAACATTTTCATATAGATATATATATATATATATGTACGTATATAGGAAGTATATGCAGGTATTATCGAAGACTGATCAGTATAAAGACTCAAGCATCAAGATGAAGATTAGAGATTCAAGATTCAAGACTCTAGAGAATCAAGATTTCAAGGTCTCAAGATAAGTGTCTAGTATTTTGTTAAAACTTCATAATAGCACTCTCATCTTTCTTCCAATTTTCTTTTGGGATGGAACCCAATTTCTATCAAAACCAGTGGCTTACAAACCCACGACAAGTAGCTTACAAACCTACGACAAGTGGCTTACAAACCCACGAAAATCAAAATCATTTAAACTACTTTGTACAAGTTCTCGAGTCCTATGGAGGAGCTCTGTAGGAAGGTTCTTGCAATTTCACTTTGAATAGATTTTTCAAAATGTTTTTAAATCTGTTTTCAAAATGTTTTAGCTTTCAAAATCATGTTTCCAAAAATGTTTTCAAACTTTGTTTTAGCCTTGAAATATTCCTCCATTCTGATTTTAAAAACTTCTATTTTTAAAACATCAAAACTTATTCTGATTTTAAATATTACTTATATAATTGACGATCTATATCAATTATATATATATATATATATTTAGAATAATGTTATATATTCATTCTCTATCTCAAAATATTGTCTAAACACTTTATTTTGCTTCAGAGAAGTTTCAACTTGTTTTAAATTCAATTGCTTTTACAAAACAACATCTCTACAATTTTGAACTGAGGGATGTCGACATATAGGGATACCCCATGTCGACATAGTGACAGTTGGATTCAAAATTCAAATTTCAAAAGAAGTCTCCATTTGTTCAAAAACCTTTCGCCAATGGTTATGACTGTTGAGCATCTATATAAATGCTTCCAAAACGAATTTTTTAACAACTACTTTCTTATTTTCTTCACTCTTTCTTCTCCACCATTCCATATCCATAAAACTTCATGTTTTCAAGATCGTGCCATCATTCTGCCAAATTCTCAATAGGAAATCATTTAGATACTCTCTCTATTTGATTCTCCATCATTCTACTAAAGATCAAAGTGCTATTCAGAGTTATAGGATTAATTTGTATTCAAAAAGTCCATAGAGTCTATCCATTCAAAAGGATTGTTATTAGAAAGTATTAGGGTGATCTTGTGTCCCGTAAATCAAGAGAGTTTACCCCAGACTCGGAGATAGGAGGGTTCCTCAAGGCCTTAGAAATTGAGGGTTGTAATTTGGATATTGGCTTATAAAAATCTGTACAAGGATATTGCCTTGGTGCAGGACTGGATGTAGGAGGATTCCGAACCAGTATAAAATCCGGTGTGTTCTTTCCTTTTACTTGCTTTATTTTACTATTTGCATTTGTTATATGTTCTGTGATCATTCTGTGTTAGAATTCTGTTTAGATTTGTGTTGAAAGTTTTAATTTAGTCATATAGTTCATATATTCTTTAAAACACTATTCACCCCCCCCCCCCTCTAGTGTTATTTCTGCCTTAAGATCCTTAATCCGCATCCCCAACAATTGGTATCAGAGCATTGGTTTTACTATTTTCATAATCTGAAATTTTGAAAAGTTTTAATGGCACAACACACTAATAATATCACTCCTGTCACCACTACTTCTGTCAACACAAGCACTAACACTAGTTCATTTGTAGAGGGTCAGTCTACTGTCAGACCACCACTTTTTAATGGCAGTAATTATGCATATTGGGCATGTAGGATGAAAATTTATTTACAATCCATAAGTTTAGATACTTAGAATATGACACAAATTGAATATGTTGAACCAACTACAAATTTTGCCCAGTGGACTACTGAGCAAAAGACAGTTGCACAAAACAATTCTAAGGCTATGAATATACTATTTTGTTCACTAGATAGGAATGAGTTTAATAGAGTCTCTGTTTGTAAGTCTGTATTTGAAATCTGGAAAACTTTGCAAGTAACTCATGAAGGAACAAGCAAAGTTAAAAAGACTAAAATTCCATATTAACCAACCAGTTTCAATTGTTTAAAATGCATGAAAATGAGTCTATTTTCGACATGTATTGTCGATTTCAAGACATTGTACACTCATTGATTGCTTTAGGAAAGGGTTTCTCAGAAGAAGATCAAGTCAGAAAAATACTCAATTCACTCACTCCAGAATGGGATCAAAAGACACTTACTATTGAAGAGGCAAATGATGTTAGTCAAATGAAGATCGAAAAGTAAATTGGTAATCTAATGTCTTATGAAGTTCAACTACAAGGGAGAAAAGAATCTAAGGCAACGGAAAAGAAATCGATCGCATTCAAAGCAACAACTAGAGATTCAGAACAAGATAGTGATGAAGAAATTGCTTTCATAACCAGAAATTTCAGGAAATTTATGAAGTATAGAAATATGAATAACTTTAAAAGAAATGATCAAAGAAATTCCAGAAATACTTCGGAGAACTACAACAACAACAATAATGATAGATGCTATAACTGCAACAAAACAGGGCACTACAAGATGGATTGTTCATATCCAGACAAACAGACATTTCAACCAAACAACGAGCAACCAAAGAAAAGAAAGAAGGCATATGCAGCAACTCTTGACGATTCAGATTCATCCAGTGATGACGAGAAGAAAACTGATAATTCAAATCTGTGCTTCACAGCTATTCTCAAAGCAGAAAACGATCGGAGTTTGGATCTAAAAATAGGTACATGTTTATTTTAATTTTATTGGATGCTTGCTTGCTTTGATTTTGTTTGCAATTCCTTAAATTTTTAAATTCAAAATCACCCTTTGAAATTTGAATTTTTAAATTCAAAATAATATTATTTTAATAATTTCAAATATTAAAATATTTTAATATTATTATATTTAATATTATTACTAGAATTATATATAGATATAGAATATATATTAGTTTTCTTAAGATTTTAGGAATTTCTTAGATTTTAGGAATAGACACCTCTTTTCAAATTCAACAGGCACATGTCGATATGCCAGGATACCCCATGTCGACATTCCTCTCAGAAATTTGATTTCAAAATTTGAATTCAAACTTTTGAATTTCCCTCCACCTTTTCACTTACTTCAAAATTCTGAAAAGACACCTCTTGACCAGAGAACATGACTTTAGAGAATCTATTTAATATACTTCTCTTATCATCTCTTTTCACTTTTATTCTCATAATTCAAACCTTCTTCATTATCTTCTACTCCTCTCAAACACTCATCAATGGCTTCCTCAAGTAACCCATCAACTATGAGGCTGCCCAAATCCATCAAAAATGATCTTTTCAATGACCCGGAGGCTATCAAAGCTTACATAAACTATGTAAACTATGGTAAAGTCAATGCGGGAAAATTTGTCATTTTTGATGATTTTTCTTCTTATGAAATCGATCAACTTTTTGAAGAAAACTCCATTCTTAGCTTGATTGATAACAAGCAAAATGATTTCGTTTGTTATCCAAACCTTGTCAAAATGTTTTATGCAAACCTAAATCGTGGATTTTATAATGGAAATGAAGATCAAATTTGAAGTAGTGTTAAAGGAACACTTATTGTTTTGGATTCCGATATTTTGGGTACTATTTTGGGTTGCAAATCTACCGGTATGAATCTCTCGGAATTTCAAATCAATGAAACCGATCGAGAGACTTTTCATCATATTTTTGAAAGCGATGACCACATGGATTTTAAGAATCGCTTTTTCCGCCCAAAAGCAAGAATTGTCAACCTTCTTATTCAACACACAATTATTCCTAGGTCGGGAAACTACAATAATCCCACCTCAAAAGTGTGTAAAGCTCTTTTTGCTATTTTGGAAAATATGGTATTAATTGGGCACAAACTATTTTGGATGAGTTAAGACCCAAAAATTTTAATATGGGAGAAAACACTCTTTATCATGGAATTTACCTTACTCGGATTTTCAATTATTTTGGTGTGGATGTTAAAAAGGAAGAGTTTGTAAGTAGAAAAGTGTTCAATCATGGGAACATTTCTCTTATGAAAATCCCACTCATGTTTCAACCATATGAAACACTTGCCGAAAAGGAAGAGAGACTTGCTCATGAAGAGATGGAAGTAGAGGAAGAAGAAGAGGAAGAAGAAGGGGAAGGAATGGAAATTGAAGAAGAGGAAGATGAAGATACCTCTTTGGAAAGTATAGAGTATCCATATACACCCGCCAATCCGTCCAACAAAACCATACTCAAGAACCAAAAGATACTTACCCAAAACCAAAAGGTTCTTAAGGGATCTATTAGCAAGAAAATGGATAAACTCTCTACCAAGATCGACAAGTTCTTTGAAAAGATAGGCAGGAAACTTGGCTTGTCCTCATCATCATCTTCATCAAACTAATCCTAGCCATTATCTCTCTAGCTATCGTTTATCTATCTTTGTATTTTCTACTTTTTTAGTTAAGATTATGTAATGTTAACTAATATAAGTAATGCTATCTCATTCTCTGTTTTCCAGCTTTATATATCTCTGTTAGTTATTTATTTTAAGTTTATATAAGTCCACTAGTATAAAAATAAACTTAAAAATAAAAAATAACTCAACTTGGTCATTCTGTCTAGACCATGTCGACATGCCCCATCCCCCCATGTCGACATATAACAGTCAAAAAGTAGTTACAATTTCTAACTTCAAATTCTTGTAACTACCAAGTGACAATTCATTTTGAACGTCCAATAACTCCCATAAATACCTATTTCTTCCAGAAAAACTTCTCTACCTCCATTTCTATTCATCTCCTCTCATACTTCAACTTATTTCTTAAATTATGGCTTCTCCAATTAAGAATTTAAGTGAAAATCTTGAAGAAACTCTTACTTCTTTCAAGAATATTCTTTCTTTTATACTTAGAAATCAAAGGCACTTAGAATTAAGCCAAATATAGATGATCAAAGAGCAAGAGAAACACTTCGACGCACTTCGTTGGATGATCTCAAGCCTTAGCAAAGACGAACCCGAAGAAAATCCACCAGTCACTCTCGACAAAGATAATTGGTATGTTATCAAAACTTATCCTATCTTTGGAGAAGATGGATGGGTGGAAGTCCCAAGGAATGTCTGATCATTATGTATGTTTGTTTGTTTGATTTGATTTGATTAGGATTTGATTGAATTGTTTACTTAAGTTTGATTTGGATTTGGTTTGTATATAACTTCATATACTATGCATGATTGGTTTGCTATGTACGATATTGATTTTATTGTCAAATTACACTTATATATATGCACACACACTTGATCTCTTACACGTTCACTTTACACTTTTATTCTATATATACTTTAGAACAGGTAAATCTTTTATTCCTTTTTGTTGATGACAAAGGGGGAGAAAGTTATAAAAATATATGTGCTTGGTGTAAGGGGGAGTCATGGAATAAAGGGGAGTTGTAGTTTTGAGAAGAAGTCACGGAGTAAGGGGGAGTTATGGAGAGTTATGGTATGGTGAGAATATTTTATAAATAAAGGTTGTCATCATCAAAAAGGGAAGATTGTTAGGAACTGAGTTGATGATGTTTTGATGACAACAACCTTATATAGTTATTATACTTTACTTTATAAAATATATACTAACATTTTCATATAGATAGATATATATATGTATATAGGAAGTATATGCAGGTATTATCGAAGACTGATCAGTATAAAGACTCAAACATCAAGATGAAGATTAGAGATTCAAGATTCAAGACTCTAGAGACTCAAGATTTCAAGATCTCAAGATAAGTGTCTAGTATTTTGTTAACACTTTATAATAGCACTCTCATCTTTCTTCCAATTTTCTTTTGGGATGGAACCCAATTTCTATCGAAACCAGTGGCTTACAAACCCACGACAAGTAGCTTACAAACCTACGACAAGTGGCTTACAAACCCACGAAAATCAAAATCATTTAAACTACTTTTTACAAGTTCTCGAGTCCTATGGAGGAGCTCTGTAGGAAGGTTCTTGCAATTTCAGTTTGAATAGATTTTTCAAAATGTTTTTAAATCTGTTTTCAAAATGTTTTAGCTTTCAAAATCATGTTTCCAAAAATGTTTTCAAACTTTGTTTTAGCCTTGAAATATTCCTCCATTCTGATTTTAAAAACTTCTATTTTTAAAACATCAAAACTTATTCTGATTTTAAATATTACTCATATAATTGACGGTCTATATCAATTATATATATATATATATATATTTAAAATAATGTTTTATATTCATTCTCTATCTCAAAATATTGCTTAAACACTTTATTTTGCTTCAGAGAAGTTTCAACTTGTTTTAAATTCAATTGCTTTTACAAAACAACATCTCTACAATTTTGAACTGAGGGATGTCGACATATGGGGATACCCCATGTCGACATGGTGACAGTTGGATTCAAAATTCAAATTTCAAAAGAAGTGTCCATTCGTTCAAAAATCTTTCGCCAATGGTTATGACTGTTGAGCATCTATATAAAGGCTTCCAAAACGAATTTTTTAACAACTACTTTCTTATTCTCTTCACTCTTTCTTCTCCACCATTCCATATCCATAAAACTTCATATTTTCAAGATCGTGCCATCATTCTGCCAAATTCTCAATAGGAAATCATTTAGATACTCTCTCTATTTGATTCTCCATCATTCTACTAAAGATCAAAGTGCTATTTAGAGTTATAGGATTAATTTGTATTCAAAAAGTCCATAGAGTCTATCCATTCAAAAGGATTGTTATTAGAAAGTATTAGAGTGATCTTGTGTCCCGTAAATCAAGAGAGTTTACCCCAGACTCGGAGATAGGAGGGTTCCTCAAAGCCTTAGTAATTGAGGGTTGTAATTTGGATATTGGCTTATAAAAATCTATACAAGGATATTGCCTTGGTGCAGGACTGGATGTAGGAGGATTCCGAACCAGTATAAAATCTGGTGTGTTCTTTCCTTTTACTTGCTTTATTTTACTATTTGCATTTGTCATATGTTCTGTGATCATTCTGTGTTAGAATTCTGTTTAGATTTGTGTTGAAAGTTTTAATTTAGTCATATAGTTCATATATTATTTAAAACACTATTCTCCCCCCCCCCCTCTAGTGTTATTTCTGCCTTAAGATCCTTAATCCGCATCCCCAACATGTAATCCTTATCAGGAAAAGGATGAAAGCATCTAAGATCATCAGAAAAATTATGCATATAGAAGGCGTAAAGATTTAGATCTCTATGTTGGAAACATGACATTTGTTAACATTTCCTATTGGGAAAAAAAAAAGTATTTAAAAACTATCTAAAGCGCCTTATAAATTATACTAAGCTTGGAAGCAATTAGCAACCAAAAGTTCTTACTTCCACAAGAATAAGAACTTAAAAAGAATACATGCGTTCGTGCAAACACACACACACTCACACACACACACAGATATATATATATATATATATATATATATGTATGTATGTATGTATGTATGTATGTATGTATGTATATGTATGTATTATGCATGTATTATGTATGTACTAAATTTTGTCCCACATCCCTATATTTAAAAATAATTAAACCCAATTCCCTCCCAATGAAAATTTATAAAACATACCTCTAATTTTAAATATTTAACAAAAATTACAAAATTACCCCTTAATCATTTGCATTATGCACAAAAGATCTCCAAATCCACATCATTGCGTGACTTTTATAATTAAAAACACTCAAAATATCCTACAAATCATCGTGTCATCGAAGAAAGCATAATTTACAAACCTAATATGCAAACCATAAGTCATAGAAACTACCATTTAAAGAAGAATGAGCAATTGAAGAATAAATAAAAATAAAAACCTAATTCCTAAAAAGATAAAAGATATTTGCAAATTTGTAGATGGCGATGTTCATTGTTTGATGTTCAAAGATGGCAACCAACAACTCCTACTACGAACTACATGCAACAATACGAAAGGAAAATCTAGAAAACATGAAGAAGAACAGGCAATATTAACCTACATTTTATAAATTGATAATGGAAAATATTTGTTATGTATAATTTTGATTAAAATGATACTACTTTAATTTACACATATAATTAGACCAATATTTGACATGTATGATTTTGGTCAATGAATGTTTGATATATAAGTGAAATTTCACTTAAAAATTAATAATCACGAATATTTGGCATGCATAATTTTGCTTGATGATAGAGTGAAATAGCCATTGTCATAAGTATACAATAAAATGAATAATTAAGAATGATAAATATTTGCCCAAAAATTTTTGCCACAAGTAATTTTTCCCAATAATTGATTGAAACATTATAAATTTTTAACTATAAATACTGTTGGTGTCTAATATTTTTCATACATGTATTAGTTTATAATTGTGACAGTGCTAGTTAAGCAAGCATGTAGAAAATTTAAGTCATTCAAATTCTATTTTAGTTATGTGGAAGAAAAAAAATATAAATATAATTTTCTGGGAAATGCTTGTGTGAAAATGAGAATTCATGTCCTTGTGCATGTGCACACTGTTGTAGTGTACAGCCTGAGCAAGTAATTTAGTAAGGATCTTGCAAGCAAATAAGAAATGAATTAGTGCATGACCATTAAGTATGAATACACAATAGTTTGAATAAAATGCATAAACAACCTAAGGAAGATTTTAACTCTAACTTCCATTGCATAAGTACAAGCACAGTGGCTTGTATGGGTAGAAAAAAAAAATATAAATACAGATGAACATATATAAATATACCCAGCATTTAGTAGAAACACACACATAGCTGGCTATACAAGTAAACTTATATGCATGATTAAAACCAGAAAAGACAAGAAATGCCCGAGCCAAAGAAATCATGCATATAGTGTGTAAAGAAAATTGCCAAAAATAGTTAAGACAAGGAAAAAGGGGAAAGTGGCAGGGAGGGAAAGTGGAGAGGGTAAACTGTTGGGTGAGATCAGAAATAATGATGGGATTTCTGATGAAAATAAATTACCTAACTAACCTTAAAACACTAACAACTTCACCATATACCTCATTATCTCCTACGGGTACACATGAGAAAACCAAAAAACAAAATATAGAAAAGAAAAAGAAAGTAGGCAGCAGTTTGAGGAAAATAATGGCAGACCTGAATCAAGATTTGGGAAGAAGAAACTTGGTGAGTAAACCCTCACTTGGCAAGGCATTAAGACCTATGAAAGGCAGCCATTTAACCTCTAATTTATTTTACTTATGTTTGAAGTTTTCTTGCATTTCTAGTCTAACCATTTTCTGATGCTTCTGAAGTATATTGTTTAGTTATCATTTAACCTAATGACTGTTTGCACATGATGTATATTTAATGATAGGATGATAATAACTGATTTATTTATATGATTATAAACCTGAGAAATGTTTTTGGTTAAAGCATAAACTAATAAGAAAAGTAAGGTGCAAGGCAGTAAGAGGAAGGGGTCCTCTGGCTTATGTCTTGCATTTGAAAGGATGATTGAGATGCAGTGGAATTTCCATATGCTAAATCATGATCCATCATTAAGTACTCTCTGAAAATAAGGTTGAGCAATAAGTGAACACATTTCAAAGGAAATATATATATATATATATATATATATATATAAATTGACTGCAAGGACCTTGTTACTGGGAACCATAGCGGCATTTCATTTCCTAAAATATTTTGATCCATGCTTTAGCCAAAGGCCTGTCTCTGAACAAAACTGACTTGAAATAATATACAAATGTGATTAATTGATTGTTGAAATGTATGAATGGATGAATGTTTCATGGATGCATGGAAATTGCTTGCATTTACTGGTTAGGTACATAAAGATTTTGGACATGACATAGTATAGTTGATACCGGCACACATGAAAGGAAAACTTAGTAATTAAACTAAGGAATTGGGTCACCTCTATCAGGTTGGGTATGAAGGAAGTGGGTATGACATAGTGGTTGGCTTGCATCAAGGATGGGGTGTGAGTTTGCACATGGCATGTTCATGTCCAAATAGCTTGTAATGCACTGGAAATCAAACAGTAGTTCCAGGCAGTGTGCACCAGTGCAACCATGAATGTGATATTGGACCCTTAAAAAATGATATGAAATGAACTTACAAGCAGAGGTGAATATGCTAGGAGTATGGTGAGTTCTAGTATACAGACTCAGTTTTGATGCCTTAGCTTAATGATATGGGTGTTGCTTGTTCATGTTTATGAGATGCTTGTGTGATTTGCGTGATGGCTGCTATGAATTCTTGAAATAAGAATTTCTGCTAAGAAATTAGTTTAAGCACATGTACATGTATTTAGCAATTTACTCACTTCACTGTAAAGATACAAAAAAAAGTGTATATGAGGAGTGGTTTAATAACCTGAGTAGAACATTTAACTTCTGAAATAAAGGTGACGTGGAACTAACTTCATAAATCTTATGTATTGTCAATTGAATTTACTCATACCAGACTTTAGTCTGACCTGTTTGTTGCTTGCATCAAATGGGTGCTTCACTCAGATTGTGGAGTAGATCATATGGTGTCTACAGGAAAGAAGGAAGCTAAGGGAAAAGGGGCAGAAGCATGATGCTAAGATGAATTTGCTAGTTAACTAAATTTGTGATTTGTAGAAGAATGTTGCTTTATGTTTTCTTTTTATTTTGCTAAAAAAAACTGATTTGTGGTAATGTTTGAATTATGTTGTAACCCAAATTCGCAATGTATTGAATGGTTTAAACTACTTGTGGTAGAACTAGTCTTAGTGAAGAGAAAGATAATGGAACTTAGCTTTATATTATAACCTGTCTGCAAGAAAGCTTTATATGAATCAAGTAGTGAATTCTAGTAATAGGTCTGAAGTGTATTCACATATAGGCCAGTGATGCATATAAATACACTAGAATGTTTTAAAAAGCTAGAATCTCTTACATATCAACTGAAAATATTATGCAGAAGAAAAACCCCATAGGCAGAAAAATAATAATAAGAGATATGAACCCAGAGTGAACATGTGTTTGATGATCATATGAATAATCAAAACTTGTAGATTATATCTAGATAATCCAGGAATCTTATTTAAACAAATTAGTACACCTGAGGACTAAGGTGAGGCAGATAGCAACTGGGTATGGTTATGTGCACACAGGTGCACAACAGCATGCATAACCCGGGTTCAACTGTTTGAAAAGCAAACTTTGATAAATTTAAATGCTATGAGTTAGTTTACATTTTTTTTAATACAAAAATGCTAAGAACAAGAAAATAAATAGGAATTGGTTAATTAAATTGTACAGAGATTCAAGTAGAAAGGATCTTCTCAATTCCTTTTTACTGTGAATAACCTCAGTTTATTTTTTGTTTAAAATAGGCTGAGTTATTCTTTACAAAAATACTCTGATATTTGAAATAAAAAAAAACTATATGATCTGAATGTTTATATGAACATTCAAATAGTTTTTACAAAGTAGTATATCAGTATTTCTATACTGATAAGATTGGATCTTGGGGAAAATAAAATTTAATAAAAAAAATAGTTGGTCTGTAAAAGAGGGCAACCCTAAATTTAGCTCAGACTAAATTGTGTCATTCAATCAAAATGACAAGTTAGGTTAGGGTTGTCTCAGTTGGTATCAGAGCTATGTTAACAAATACATAGCCAAAACAAATACTTGCTTGAATCTGTATGCCTTGTTTGCATTGTTTGCTGCTTGCTTGAGTTGCTTTGCTTATTATGAATAAATAAGTTCACTATTAGTTTTAAAAAGCAAAAGTAGTGAATAAGAATTAGAACTAACTACATTAGAAATGTTCAATAGAGGCCCAGAGGAGTTAGAATCAATCCCCAGGCCACAAGAGAAAGAGAAATGGTCAATCTTCTGACACTATTGAGCAAGCAACTAGAATGGCTGCTGGTCCCCCAATGATTAACATGCAAGATTTTGTTCAAATGCTGAGGGATGGAATGGCACCTAGGGTAGATAATCCACATGAGGAGCTGTCCAAATTGCTTAAAACATATACAAACTTAGGAGGCAGTAGCTTTGATGGCACAGAAAATGCCATAGGTGTCCGGTCATGGTTAAGAACAGTAGAGAGGATCTTTGTAGACATGCAAGTCAATGATCAGAGAAGAAGGCAAATAGCTTCAAGACAACTAAAAGGCATAGCTTTGGACTGGTGGGAAGTGATTATTGCAGGCAGGCAAGAACAAGAAATCACATGGAATCAGTTCAAAGAAATGTTAGAAGCCATATTTGTCCCAGCATCAACAAAAGCTTCATTGCTTGAGGAATTTATCAAGTTGAGACAAGGATCTATGAGTGTCACTGAATACACTCAGAAATTTAAAGGGTTGTCTAAATATAGGGCAGTATTAATCCCAGATGAAACATCAAGGAATGCTAGGTACATTCAGGGATTGAATGCTGGATTGAGTAGAGCCATGTTACCATATAAAGACAAAACATTTGATCAAGTTATGGACTTGACATTGTCATTTGAGCAACATGACAATGCCAGAGAAAAGTTCAAGAATTTCAAGAACAACAAGAAAGGAAAGAATAGAGCACACCCGTATGAGAGGAAGAAGGGAGAAGCAATGAACAAAGAAGGAAGTAAAGTGGCAAGCTTTGATAATAAGAAACCTAAAGTGACTGTTATAACTGTGGAAAGGAAGGCCATATAAAGACCAAATGCCAAGCACCCAAGTCAACTGTTCTTAGGTGCTACAACTGTGGAAAAGAGGGGCACATGAAGAGGCAGTGTCCAGAGATGGCAAAGGTGGCTGTACTTGAAGGGAAAGGCAAGGCAATGGAGGCACCTAGCCAAGTGGAAGGTATATTATTTATTAAAGGCATACCCATATCAGTTGTTTTGACACAGGAGCCACACACTCTTTTATTTCATATGATATAGTTCAGAAATTAGGGTTGACATGTATTCTTGTTGATAAGCCTTTGCATATTGATAGTCCTTTAGGTAGTTCCTGCATTACCCATATGAAATACATGCAAGTAGAAATAAGCATGGGTGGTCACACCCTTATCTCAGAATTATATGTGTTGAATTACCCTAGGCTAGATATCATATTGGGAATGGATTGGTTAAAAATCTTTTATGCTATTATTAACTTAGGAAATTCTACCATTTCACTACAACTTCCTGATGGCAAGAGGGTTGTGGTTATGTATGAAGTAGCCAAGGATAGGGGTATGGGAAAAATGTTCAACTTGAACAGTGGTGAAGTTGAATTAAGTCTAAATAAGATACCCATAGTTAACCAATACCCTGATGTGTTTGGTGAAGTAAATGGCATTCCTCATAACAGACCAGTAGAATTTCAAATAAGACTTAAACCAGGAACATGCCCTGTCATCAAGAAACCAAATAGAATGAGTCCTAAAGAACTGATTGAGTTGAAGAAACAACTAGAGGAATTAGAACAAAAAGGCTTTATTAGGCCTAGCAGTTCAAATTGGGGATCACCAGTAGTGTTTGTTAAGAAGCATGATGGTTCCTTGAGAATGTGCATAGACTATAGAGAACTAAACTCAGTCACCATCAAAAACAAATACCCTCTACCTAGAATTGATGATCTCTTTGATCAACTAAATGGTGCTAAAATATTTTCTAGACTTGATTTAGCAACTGGTTTTCACCAAATGAAAGTAGAAGAAGAAAGTATCAAATATACAGCTTTCAACACTAGGTATGGCTTGTATGAATACTTAGTAATGCCATTTGGTTTGACTAATGCACCATCCTATTTTGTGGATTTGATGAATCGAATTTTCAGAGATTACTTAGATAAATTTGTACTGATTTTCATCGATGATATACTAATATATTCTAAGACAGATAGTGAACATGAAAAGCATTTGCATATGGTACTGAGTAGACTAAGGCAACAAGACCTCAAAGCCAAGTTTGCAAAGTGTTCTTTATGGAAGAATGAAATAAAAAATTTAGGCCACATAATTTCTCAAGAAGGAATTTCAGTAGATCCAAGTAAAGTCATGGCAGTGCAAGAATGGAAAAGACCAAGCAATGTCACTGAAATCAGATCATTCATGGGCATGGCTGGATACTACAGGAGATTCATAAAAGATTTTGCTAAAAAAGCAATCCCACTAACCAGGTTAACAAGGAAAGACCAACCTTTTATGTGGACCGAGAAATGTGAAGGGGCATTCAATCAATTGATGAAGGCATTAATGGAAGCACCAGTGCTAAAAATCCCAGAAGGCAATGACAATTTAGTGGTATACACTGATGCATGTGGATCAGGTATAGGGGCTGTCCTTATGCAAGATGGTAGGGTAATAGCTTATGCATCAAGACAACTGAAACCCAGTAAAACCAAGTATGCAACACATGACTTGGAATTGGCAGCAGTGGTGTATGCACTAAAGCTTTGGAGACACTACCTGTTAGGAGCAAAGTTTGAGCTTTGTACTGACCATAAGGCTTTGAAGTATTTATTTTCTCAAAAAGATTTAAACATGAGACAACATAGGTGGGTGGAATTCCTTGCTGCCTATGATTTGGACATTATGTACACACCAGGGAAAGCAAATAGAGTGGCAGATGCATTAAGTAGACAACATGCCAAGTTGTCTACACTGATGATAGAGGAGTTTAAAAGGTTATTAACACTGACAGATGTAGAAATGGAATACATGGGGGAACAAACTATGGAAGTGGGTAAGGATGTGGAGCACTATGGTAAGCTCAGCCTTATCACAATAAAATCAGACTTAGTGGAAGAAGTGAAATAGTCCCAAGACGTTGATGCATTCTTGAGAGAAAAGAAGGAGTTGTTAAAGAATGGTTCAAAGCCTGACAAATTTGAACTAGATGAAAAAGGATGTATAAGATATAAAGGAAGGTTATGTGTGCCTAACACAGAAGCACTGAAGAGAAAGATCATGGATGTTCATCACAAGTCAAAGTATACCATACACCCCGGTGGCACTAAAATGTATCATGACCTAAAAAGAAGTTATTGGTGGAAAGGAATGAAGAGAAGTGTGGGGGAATATGTGGCAAAGTGTATGACTTGCCAACAAGTCAAGGCTGAGTACCAAAGACCCAGTGGACTGCTGCAACCTCTAGAAGTTCCAAGGTGGAAATGGGAAAGCATATCAATGGATTTCATTGATGGCTTGCCAAGATCAAAGAGAGAAAATGACAGCATTTGGGTGGTGGTAGATAGATTAACCAAATCATCACACTCCATACCAGTAAAGAGTGATAGAAATGCACCAAAACTAGCACAAGTCTTCATGAAAGAGATAGTAAAGTTACATGGGGTTCCTACCACTATTATTAGTGACAGAGATACCATATTTACATCTAAGTTCTGGAGTAGCTTTCAACAGGCAATGGGGGTTGAGTTGTGCTTAAGCATAGCCTACCATCCCCAAACTGATGGTCAAACAGAAGTAGTCAATAAATTTTTGGAGGATCTACTTAGGGCTTGTGTGTTGGATCATGGTGGGAATTGGGAAGACTACCTTCATTTAGCAGAATTTGCTTACAACAACAGCTACCAGAGTAGTATAGGAATGGCACCCTATGAGGCTCTGTATGGAAGGCCTTGTTTGTCACCTGCTTGCTGGTTAGAAGTGGGTGATAAGATAATGTTAGGACCAGATCATGTGAAAGAGACAAATGCTAAAGTTACATTAATCAGACAGAGAATGAAGGCAGCGCAAGATAGAATGAAATCATATGCAGATAGGAGAAGGAAGCCACTTTAATTTGAGTTAGGAGAATATGTGTACTTAAAAGTTTCACCAATGAGGAAGGTGTTGAGATTTGGCAAGGCAGGGAAGCTAACCCCAAGGTATATAGGACCATATGAGATCATTGCAAGGATAGGAAAGATGGCTTACAAGTTGAAATTGCCAGAAGAGATGAGTGGGATACACAATGTATTTCATGTATCACAATTGAGAAAATGTGTGCATGATGAAGCTTCAGTAGTTCAGTCACCAAGCAAAGTGGAAGTTAGACCAGATCTGGTGTATGAGAAGAAGCCAGTAGGCATTGTAGCTAAGGAAGATAAGAGATTGAGAAACAAAATAATTAAACTGGTAAAGGTGCAGTGGAGTTTAGACCCTAATGATTGCACATGGGAGGTTGAAGACAAGATAAAAGTCCAATACCCTCAACTATTTGCAACTGATAGTTAAGGCAGAGGTATTTTAATATCCATGCTTGAATTTACTTAGTTGAACATGATATTCAAAGTTGTGTGTGCTTGTTTGATATATGTTTTGGTTGAATTAAGAATGTGTATTCATGTTTGATTTTGACACTTGATTTATATAGTAAGAAGTGTTAAATTGTGGGACACAATTTCTTAAAGGAGGGGTGTATGTGACAGCCCTAGTTAAGAAAGCATGTAGAAAATTTTAGTCATTCAAATTCTATTTTAGTTATGTGGAAGAAAAAAATATAAATATAATTTTCTGGGAAATGTTTGTATGAAAATGAGAATTCATGTCCTTGTGCATGTGCACACTGTTGCAGTGTACAGCCTGAGCAAGTAATTTAGTAAGGATCTTGCAAGCAAATAAGAAATGAATTAGTGCATGACCATTAAGTATGAATACACAATAGTTTGAATAAAATGCATAAACAACCTAAGGAAGATTTTAACTCTAACTTCCATGGCATAAGTACAAGCACAGTGGCTTGTATGGGTAGAAAAAAATATATATAAATACATATGAACATATATACATATACCCAGCATTTAGTAGAAACACACACATAGCTGACCATACAAGTAAACTTATATGCATGATTAAAACCAGAAAAGACAAGAAATGCCGGAGCCAAAGAAATCATGCATATAGTGTGTAAAGAAAATTGCCAAAAATAGTTAAGACAAGGAAAAAGGGGGAAATGGCAGGGAGGGAAAGTGGAGAGGGTAAACTGTTGGGTGAGATCAGAAATAATGATGGGATTTCTAATGAAAATAAATTACCTAGCTAACCTTAAAACCCTAATAACTCCACCATATAACTCATTATCTCCTACGGGTACACATGAGAAAACCAGAAAACAAAATATAGAAAAGAAAAAGAAAGTAGGCAGCAGTTTGAGGAAAATAATGGCAGACCTGAATCAAGACTTGGGAAGAAGAAACTCGGTGAGTAAACCCTCACTTGGCAAGGCATTAAGACCTAAGAAAGGCAGCCATTTAACCTCTAATTTATTTTACTTATGTTTGAAGTTTTCTTGCATTTCTAGTCTAACCATTTTCTGATGCTTCTGAAGTATATTGTTTAGTTATCATTTAACCTAATGATTGTTTGCACATGATGTATATTTAATGATAGGATGATAATAACTGATTTATTTATATGATTATAAACCTGAGAAATGTTTTTGGTTAAAGCATAAACTAATAAGAAAAGTAAGGTGCAAGGCAGTAAGAGGAAGGGGTCCTCTGGCTTATGTCTTGCATTTGAAAGGATGATTGAGATGCAGTGGAATTTCCATATGCTAAATCTTGATCCATCATTAAGTACTCTTTGAAAATAAGGTTGAGCAATAAGTGAACACATTTCAAAGGAAATATATATATATATATAAATTGACTGCAAGGACCTTGTTACTGGGAACCACAGTGGCATTTCATTTCCTAAAATATTTTGATCCATGCTTTAGCCAAAGGCCTGTCTCTGAACAAAACTGACTTGAAATAATATACAAATGTGATTAATTGATTGTTGAAATGTATGAATGGATGAATGTTTCATGGATGCGTGAAAACTGCTTGCATTTACTGGTTAGGTACATAAAGATTTTGGACATGACATAGTATAGTTGATACCGGCACACAAGAAAGGAAAACTTAGTAATTAAACTAAGGAATTGGGTCACCTCTATCAGGTTGGGTATGAGAGAAGTGGGTATGACATAGTGGTTGGCTTGCATCAAGGATGGGGTGTGAGTTTGCACATGGCATGTTCATGTCCAAATAGCTTGTAGTGCACTGGAAATCAAACGGTAGTTCCAGGCAGTGTGCACCAGTGTAACCATGAATGTGATATTGGACCCTTAAAAAATGATATGAAATGAACTTACAAGCAGAGGTGAATATGCTAGGAGTATGGTGAGTTCTAGTATTCAGACTCAGTTTTGATGCCTTAGCTTAATGATATGGGTGTTGCTTGTTCATGTTTATGAGATGCTTGTGTGATTTGCGTGATGGCTGCTATGAATTCTTGAAATAAGAATTTCTGCTAAGAAATTAGTTTAAGCACATGTATATGTATTTAGCAATTTACTCACTTCACTGTAAGGATACAAAAAAAAGTGTATATGAGGAAGTGGTTTAATAACCTGAGTAGAACATTTAACTTCTGAAATAAAGGTGATGTGGAACTAACTTCATAAATCTTATGTATTGTCAATTGAATTTACTCATACCAGACTTTAGTCTGACCTTTTGTTGCTTGCACCAAATGGGTGCTTCACTCACATTGTGGAGTAGACCATATGGTGTCTACAGGAAAGAAGGAAGCTAAGGGAAAAGGGGCAGAAGCATGATGCTAAGATGAATTTGCTAGTTAACTAAATTTGTGATTTGTAGAAGAATGTTGCTTTATGTTTTCTTTTTCTTTTGCTAAAAAAACTGATTTGTGGTAATGTTTGAATTATGTTGTAACCCAAATTCGCAATGTATTGAATGGTTTAAACTACTTGTGGTAGAACTAGTCTTAGTGAAGAGAAAGATAATGGAACTTAGCTTTATATTATAACCTGTCTGCAAGAAAGCTTTATATGAATCAAGTAGTGAATTCTAGTAATAGGTCTGAAGTGTATTCACATATAGGCCAGTGATGCATATAAATACACTAGAATGTTTTAAAAAGCTAGAATCTCTTACATATCAACTGAAAATATTATGCAGAAGAAAAACCCCATAGGCAGAAAAATAATAATAAGAGATATGAACCCAGAGTGAACATGTGTTTGATGATCATATGAATAATCAAAACTTGTAGATTATATCTAGATAATCCAGGAATCTTATTTAAACAAATTAGTACACCTGAGGACTAAGGTGAGGCAGATAGCAACTGGGTATGGTTATGTGCACACAGGTGCACAACAGCATGCATAACCCGGGTTCAACTGTTTGAAAAGCAAACTTTGATAAATTTAAATGCTATGAGTTAGTTTACATATTTTTTTTTTAATACACAAATGCTAAGCACAAGAAAATAAATAGGAATTTGTTAATTAGATTGTACAGAGATTCAAGTAGAAAGGATCTTCTCAATTCCTTTTTACTGTGAATAACCTCAGTTTATTTTTTGTTTAAAATAGGCTGAGTTATTCTTTACAAAAATACTCTGATATTTGAAATAAATAAAAAACTATATGATCTGAATGTTAATATGAACATTCAAATAGTTTTTACAAAGTAGTATATCAGTATTTCTATATTGATAAGATTGGATCTTGGGGAAAATAAAATTTTATAAAAAAAATAGTTGGTCTGTAAAAGAAGGCAACCCTGAATTTAGCTCAGACTAAATTGTGTCATTCAATCAAAATGACAAGTTAGGTTAGGGTTGTCTCAATAATACTACATATTTACATAAAATACTAAAAATAGACAAATATTTGTTATAAACAATTCATGTTAGTAACTGCTGATATGTTAGAAAACATTTACTACAAATACTGAGAATGTCAAATATTTGTCGTATATGATTTTAATTGATGGTAGGTTCTAATTTAAGTACACAATCAGATGATGAAGCGAGGATGACAAATATTTTTGCCATAAACAATTTTTATTAATAATTGTTACATATTTTAGAAAAATTTTACTGCAGATGCTGAGATTGACAAATATTTGCCACGCATAGTTTTGACTGACGATAGGTTGAAATTATAGTATACAAAGAATATCAAATGCGCGCGCGCACACACACATAGATATATATATATATATATATATATATATATATATATATATATATAGCACCACGTTGACATTATTAAAACCTTTACAGGTACCCCGAAGAAAATATTAAGTTGTAGGAACGAAAAAAGATTACCATATCAGGTCAAGAGGTTTGCTCACAAAACTACTCCTGAAGAAATGGAGCAAGCAAAAAATGCTACTAAAGAAAAATTTAAAGCTAAATTAAATAAAGAAAACAAATCTCTAACATCTAAATATTCAGAATTTTCAAAATCTGGAAAAGATGGTGATCAATTTGTTCTTACATCCCTCAAAAGAAAATAGTCACCGAGGAAAGGCGGTGCTACAGAAAAACAAAAACAAAAGGAAGTGTAAAGAATATTAGAAAAAGTTACAAAAGTAGCTTAAAGTCTTTCCATGCACTGATAGAAAATTTAATTAAAAAAATATAATTCTGGAGAAGCACATAATAATGTTAAATCTAATTCCATTCTTCAACATAATCAATCCATACTTGGATATAGCTATAACAATAGAAGACATATCAAAAGAATCTGATCCTATAGCTTTGATCATAGACTCATTTTCAATGGAATAAAATTATTTTTATCACGGAGACATGAAAACAATTTAAAAGAAAGTGACATTGCAACAATCTTTGGATTTCTAAATGTTGGCATAACAATTGATGCAACATCTAATTTGAAGGAAACCAATATGAACTCTAAAATGAAGGCATTCAAACAAAAATATTTTGATGGCTCAAAAATGATCAAAGCAAAATGTAATGACCCATAATTTCGCTACTTCGCAAATGAGAGATTTTACTTATTTTTAAATTTAAAAGGAATTTAAATCTTAAATAAATATGTTATATATAGTAAATAAATTATCTATTCTTATAGTTAATAAATTAAAAAGTATAAATTTGGATTTTAAAACAAATCGACAAAAGTTAAGTTTTATTAATAATAAATAAAGGCTTAAATAAATGAATTTAAATATTTATTTAAAAAGGTAAATCTTATTTAAAACATATAATAAAGATAATAAAAGTAAATTTATATATTTAAAAGTATGTTAATAATCCTTTTACAAAAATAATCAAAATTTATCGCATTTTATCAGTTTTACATACACTGTAAAAGTAGAGATTTTGATATTAATTAAATATGATTTTAAAATATAAAGAGACATGTTTTTATTTATTTAAAGAAGTAAAAAGTTTATTTTAAAGTTTGTTTTACTTCAATATATAGCTTAATAAAAACGTCAAATTTTGACGGTAAAATTTATCGATAAAAACACCGTTTTCAACCAAAACAAGTTGTCGACAAGTTGTTGCAACTTGATACATTTTCTAACATATAAATACAAGTTTACAAACTATTTAAACACTTTACATTTAGCACTAAAAGACAAAAGGAGTTTACTTTTGAAAAGTTAAGTTAAAATAAATAAATTTAAAAGGACATGATTTGACATAAAAACAACATCATTACCTTACTTCTCATCTCATTAATAAGATGTAATACTTTTACAAAGAAAAGGAGCAAAACTATATGATTTAATAATTACAAACCATAAGAAGGTGACACCTCTTTATCTCTTAACACACTTTTCCATAAACATCATTTCCACCATTAATGCAAATCAAATCAAGCAAAAGTCTTCTTTCTTTTTAACACAAAGTTTAAGAGAAAAAAAGGGTAATCTTTTCACAAATTCTAATCACATTAATAAGATGTTACTAATTTACATGGAAAAGGAGCAAATGTTATTTTAGCATTTTAAAGTTCAAGAAAAAGAGGCAAACATCATTTCATTAAGTACAAACTTACATCCTACCATCATTTCACTATTAATACACTTCTTATCATGTTAAGCAAAAGTCAAAAGTAAGGCAAGGATATTTAGGACATTAGCCACTCAAACTCTACTTATAAATACAAGCCTAAACCCTTCTTTCTTCACTACATTCTCAATCTACAAAATTTCTAAACTCCATTCTCTTCCTCTTCCATTACTTCCTCCTTCTTCCTCCATTTCCATGGCTTCCTACCTCTCCATTTCCCTTCTACCTTTAAGCTATCACCTTCATACTCCCTTACCATCACCTCACACCCCCTCCTCCTCACATACCCAAGCCGTGCCACCTCCTCCCCACCTACCTTCGGTCGTACCTCCTCCCTACTAGCCAAGCCGAGCCCCAACACCCCAAGGCCGAGCACGACACACCCCAATATTGAGCCTACACCCTCCTACACGCCTAAACCCAAGGCCACACCCCCTCCACACCAAGATCGTGCACCCTTTCCTCCATATATAAAAAAAAGAAGAAAAAAAGAGATGAAAAGAAAAAAAGGAAAACAAAAGCGTTCGCAAAGAAATAAGCTAAGGCGAGAATTCAAGTCATTCGGGAAAAGTGCGTTGTTCGAAAGCACGTAGCCTACGAAAAAATTTTGATGGAGTGGATATGAAGGTGAGAAATTCTCACCTCTTTTTGAATTATATTGATTATTATGTTTAATTGTTATGTTAGATAATCACCATTTGATGATATGGATCTTTGTTTGATTGTTTGAATATGTTGAATAATCTGTAGTAATGTTATGGCATTTACGTATTGAATATGTTAGCGTTATATGATTGTTGTATGGTTGTGATGATAATTTAGACATCAAATTTCTATTAATTAAGTAATCTCTTTGTTTAATAAGACCCTATTTTAGTAATATGAGATATTTTTGAAAAATAGGTCTCTTTTCATTTAGAAGTGAAATTAAAGTTAAAATAAAAGAGATTTTGAAATTTGAAGTGAAACGCATTTGAAAAGGATAGTTAATTTGAAACTGAAATTGAGAAGAATAGTGAAACTGAAATTGAAATCAATTTTGAAAAATTAAAGTTTTGTTTGAGTTTGAATTGAAGTTTAAATTGAAATTGGATTTGAAATCTAAGTTTTAAATGAATTTACTTTGAGATTAGAATTGAAATTGAGTTAAAATTGGAATTTAAAATTTAATATTAAAATAATGGGAATATAAAAATATTATAATATGGTAATAGTGAAAATATATTTTAAATACTTTAAAAAGTGAAAATATCAATTTAAAATGATTTGTAATGATTTTATAAGTTTTGAAATTCAATTTGAATAGATTATTTCAAATATTGAAAAATAAGTTAAAACTAGGTGCGTCGCGCAACGGTAGTTCGCGATTTCACGTCGAAAAGTTCAAATGAATGTGTAAAGTGGAATATAGCTCGGAATTCTTCGAGATAAGAAAATTCTGGACTATCATATCCATATCTTCTAAACGAAGAAAGAAAATCAAAGTTTCTTCTTGTAGATTTTGAATTAAGTCCAAATCAATTTTCAAGAAAAATCGCGCTAGTTCAGTTAAGTGACCATAACAAGAAATTTGTTTAAACGAACGTTTTAAATTATGAAAAAATATGGAATAAATTTGATAAATCTATTTAAATGATTTAAAAGAGATTTGAATTGGAAAATATGAATTATCGAATGTTTAAAAGTTGTTTAATTAAATTCGCTTATTTAGCACTTTCCGCGGCACTTTTCTGCCACGAATTCTATAACTTTTGGAATATGAGTTTAAATGTAACGACGTTTTTCAGAATCAATTATGAATGTTTTAAAAAGGATAATTAATCATTTTTGAAAGATAATTCAGAATATTTATAAGCAATTCCAAAATAAAGTTGAAAATCTGAGTATGCGGAAACGACTAGTACATTTGTCCCGCCTGTGAGATCTGGGAAGATAAAACAAGGTGTTTAACTAAGGTTAGGGATGGAGCAACCAGTGTCCTGAACTTACCTGGCCTATGTTTTCTTTTCTTAGGCGAGGGGTGGAACAGATCGAAGGGAAAGCCTAGATGCTCTTAAATAAAAAGATTCTGTTAAGTTTTCCAAAATAAAAGAAGATTGGTATTATCCAAAAGTTAAGCAATCTCCACAAATGAATGATTTCAATAATCCTATTTAATTCAAAATGTTTGTTAAGATTGATTTAGGGTTTATCGTAAACGATGTCTTAAATAACATTGTTTTTGACCCGACTAAAAAAGTAAAGAAATTTGGATCAAGAATTAAGTATGGAAATTTGAGATATTTTTCAAAGCAAAAGAATGAATTTCTTAGAAATTATCCTAAGTCAAAAGAAAGAGATTTCGAAATCATCCGAAAAGAATTAAAGTGAAAAGAGACTTAACAAATCCTGTATACTCATATTCACATTCTATAGATACTGGATTTCGAAGGAACCGGGGTCGAATTTGGGTAAATCCCATCCGAAAACCACTTCGAACCAATGTATACGTTCGAACGTGAAGACAAGTTGAAGATGATGATTATTGAAGACTGTGGATCTTTATAGCGTGAGGACTGCTTGTTGACTTGCTCTGGGTAGCTCCGGAGTTATATATAGCAGTGGTCTCCTCATTGTGGAGATTTTTTGGATTACAAGGACTACTCGCTACTAGTCGTAGTAGGAGAGTACCTTCGGTTTGTCCTGTTCCTGGACAACTTGTATGGACTTTTGTCTGACATTGCATTTCTAAAGATTACATACATTGGTTTTTACAAACGTACATTAGTGGTGGCGAAGAAGGCAACTTCTCTTAACTTAACACCCTCCTTGAGACGTACGAGGTCAAGGGTTGTATTTTTGTGGAAGGCAATTAGTAGTTAACGGAAATGGCAATGTGGCATTCAAAGATGTGATATGTGCTTTGTAAAAAGGTAATCGTAGCCTCAAGCCTCATCAAACCGGAAATGACCGAAACGGGATTAGATGCAGCAAGGCTAAGTGGGTCATTCCCAATTAGGGTATGGTCATCCCCTTCTAGATATATTTCTTCCCGCTATGACGTCGGGATGTAAATTAATGCGATGTATGCTATGAGGGCCCTCGAATAAAGGTCGGTAACGATCGGGGGATGAAATATTCGGTACTATCTAGTTACAGAGGTAGCCGGTCTTGTGTTGGTAGAGGATCCTTTGTGATGGTCCTCGGGACATCCATCTAGAGGTGTACCCCTTCGGAAGGTAGATCCGGCACCTAGTCATTTGTATGGAAATTCATTCTCCAATAAGAACCTACGTTTTTGTTTGTATTGGCGTAATGAATAGCCTCGAAATGCTATATGGGTAACCATTTCGGATAAGATTAATAAGTTTATATGCAAATGTTTAGAGATGTCATTAAGAATAATATCAAATGTTTTGATATAAAAGTGATTTAGTTATCATAAGGTAAAAACCCGTCTGCATTTATGTGTGGGCGTGGTCTTATGAGATACTCTTTATTTTCAAAGGATTTGTAAAAAGGCTGATATATGACACTGCCATCTATTATTGAATTTTTCTCACGCCGGTTTATCAAGCCTGATCCGGGTATTTTCAATACTTAGGTCAGATCCGAGTAGTTTCACGTCTAGTCGAAGATGGTTAGAGTTTCCAGAGGAGAGCTAGAGATATTCATCGACGTATGGACATATTCAATTGTCCGCTGTACTTAGTGTATTTTGTTTGATGTTTGTCAGCAATTGTAAGGACATATGTTTATACTATCCAAGCTGAATTTAGGTTAGACTCTGATATATGTATTTAAAAGTTTTCTGCTGTAAAAATATTTGTTTAATATTATATGTTATTCCATTCGAGTGAGATTCTGTTCTGTCTACTTTTCTTTTATACCCTTAAAGATCCGTCTTTTCATGCAATTTGAGTTAAACATGTGTGGTTTATTGTCGATTCAAAGAGTATGAAAAAACAGGACTTTACACAAAAGAAATAGAAACAAGCTAAAGAAAGCTTTGAAAAGCAAAAAAAAGGAATAATATAATTAATGTATGAGGTTGCTGATGATGTATTTGCTTTCAACATTCTTGTTCTCCAATGCAAACTCCGCATTTCCTTTAGTACTGCTACCATATGTTTATGGATTGAAGCAAATGGAAAATATTTTTGACCAGCAACTAGAGGAAAACTCTGATGGAATAAGTGAGAAAAAACAAAGAAAATCCAAGAAAAATACGTGTCTATGTAACTTTGCTACTAATAAACTCCAATAACACATTTTATTTTTGTAATACTTTCTATTTTGAACTAAACTAAAAGCTACCAACTATGTGTACAGTAATGGTTATGTGACATGATGAAAATAATAACCTACATAAAAGTTATTAAGAAAATGATCCAACTTATGCAAGACTGACATGGCAGGAAGTAGAGCTACCAACTATGTGTACGGTAATAGTTATGCGACATGATGAAAATAATAACCTACATAAAAGTTATTAAGAAAATGATCCAACTTATACAAGACGGACACGACAGGAAGTAGCTCCAGGCAAAATGAAGTCCTTCCTTGTCAAAAGAGTAAAATTAGAAATACATCACTATGAAATTCTATAATAAAAAATTGGCAAACATTTTCTGGCGATATTTGACATCCAATATATTTGACGTGCTAATATTTGTCAGACAACTGTTAGCATGTAAACTATTATCTAAGCTGACATATGACATGCAAATATTTGGTAGGCAACTTTTCCCCGAAAAGATATTTGATTGTCTAATGTGCGATAACAACAATTTATCGTGATACAACATTTTCCTATAGATATTTACACGTCAAATATTTACCACGCTAAAATTTGACAAGTCGATAGTTAGCTTCATATATAATTGCAAAAAAAATATTTCTCATTCAGCTTTTTTATAATGAAAAGGTAAATTATTCTTTTCTAGTTTTCAAAAAAAATCAAAGAAAAAACTAAAGCTAAAACTAAAAACATTAATAAGGGAAAATCTTTTGTTGTTGATGAAAAATACAAAAAAATACAAAAAACCAAAGGACACAAAATTGCAAATACATAAGCTCGGAAAAGAAAATAATGCTCTGAAAAAAGAAAATAAGCTTCTGAAAAAAGAGAACGAAAATTTGAAAAAAAATGAAGAAAAAAAGGTGAAGAAAACTGGGTAGATGAGAACCAGAAAGCAAATGAAAAAGAAGACGAATAGATTGAAGATGAATCAGATTCTGATGAAGAGACATATGAAAATGACGATGACTACGACTATGATGAAGAAAATGATGATGCTGTAAGCGATGATGATGAAGGTGATGATAATGAATTTGATGATGATGAAGGAAATATTGATGATGGTAGTGATGCTGATGAAGAAGATGATGGTAAAGATGAAAAAATGCAAAGAAGAAGAATATTAAAGGTGATGATGATAAATATGATAGTAAATATGAAGATGGAAAAGAAAGGAAAACTAAAGATGATGATGATGATGTGATGGAGGAGAATAACGAAGATGATGATCAAAATGTAGCTAGATTTAAAACTAATGAAAAAGTAGAAAACGAAGATAAAGATGTAGATGGAAATGAGTCAAATAAAAAAGAAGAAAATGATGATGATAATGTAGATGGAGATAAAGATGATAAGAAAGAAGAAAATAGTGACATTGTTGCTGAAAAGGAAGTAATAACGCAAACATATGATAGTGATGATCCAAATATCAACCAATATGAAATGAGAAAAATACTAAAGAACAACAAAAGGTGATAATGAACAGGAGAAGACAGAAGAAAATAAGGTAACATCGGTTGAAGAAAAGAAGATAACACACAAAAAGAGAACTGTCTAGAATAATAAATAAATCTACTACGAAAAATGTAGCCTGCCAAATATTTGATAATCAAGTATTTGACAGACAATGTTAGCAAATAAAATTTTGAAGTTGAAAACTTTTGATGAACTAAGTGAAAAACTAGAAAACTTAATGGTGAGTAAAGAAAAAATTGGTGGTGAAGAGAGAGAAGAAATTAAGAACAAGGCATCATCGTGTTCAAAGGTATTGCGTCCAAATACAAAAAATTTATGTCAAATATTTGCTAATATTTTATTCAAAAATAATTGTTTTCACAAAATATATTCGTAAAAATATAAAGTATAATTGGTTACTACAACAAATTGCAGATTCAAAAAAATTTGAAAGTCATCAAGCTTTGGAGTAGATGGAAGAAGACTCTGTGAAGGAAAAAGGCAAGCAGACAACAAAAATATTTTCTTACGTCAAATAATTTCCAAACGCTAATTATACATTTATTGCATAAATCCAAGAAAAACAAGACAACACAAACATAGAACATAAAGAAGCTTTTGTGCAAAATCAAGAAAAAATGTACAAAAAAGGAAGGTATATATTATGAAATAAAAGATATTTCTATATAAAAATTTAATGTCAAATATTTGACATATGCTAACCATACAATTACAACAGATGATCAAAAGAAAGACAGACCTAGAATTGACTACCCAACTTTCAATTTTCATACACTAACAACATCAAGTGAAAGCCGGGAAAGCAGTCAAAAATTAACTCAATAATTATAAAATATTCAAGAAAAAGGGGCTATATATTACAAAATAAAGTTTGAAAATTGAGGAGAAAAGGTTAAAAAGAAAACAACGAAAAGTTTCTCCTTCTTCACTATCAAAAAATTAAAAAAGGAAATAAAAGGAGAAAAAAAATAAAAGATCTGGATTTTCAGTATGAATTACCTACACACAAAAAACAATACAAAAGGAAATTAAAAAAAAGCAATGTCTACAAAAAAGGAAGATGAAAAAGCTTCTCGGCTTAGATTGATATTAGAAGAAAGCATAGAGTATGGTCATGACCGAAGTGAAATTAAAGAAGATACAAAATATTTGTCGAAAAAAACAAGCTTGCAAAAATAAGGGCTTATAAAAGAACAAATTCATAAACTTGAAGCTTTTTATGAAAAAGATGAAAAAATATAAGTTATTTTAATAAAATATAAATAAATGTTGGTAAATATTTGCCTAGTTAATATTAACTATACTAATGTATCATTTTCAAGCATAAATCACTAACAAAGTTCATATATTATATTATGGACTACTTACCATAGTACATACTTATATACTTCAGCTATTATTAAAGTAGGAAAGCTGCATACTATAACTCGGACAACGATACTGAAATTAGAGGAGTGCATATTTCTGATATGATATTTAATAGATTCATTGGCTCGGCGGTATAATTTAATATAATATCATAAACATAATTGAAAATAAGAAAACTAATATATAAAAATCTAATTTCTATGCACGTTATTGACTGCTTCTCAGAATTAAAACTAAAGCCAAATCATGAAGATATCATATACTTAAAGTCTTTTTTTGGGATATACTTAATATTGCAAATACATATTGCTTTAAAATTTTAAAACTAATTAAACTGTAAACATAGATATGGTAATTCATAACTACAAAACAACATACAAAGTCTTGGCAATCAAAGTGCTGGAAGAAAGAGCACTGAGTCGCACAAAAATATAGATATCATTACATAATTAAAAATCGTTATACATGTTGGAGTTTGATGGTGTTGATAAAACCTAGAAACACTTTGATTCCCAAAAACCGTGAAGGAAAAAACTACAGCTGCCAACACAAACGGCAAGCAAAAAATAGTTGTGAGTTTTAAATATATTAATAATTACTACTACCAAATATTTGTCAGGTAAATATTTGCCTTATGGCAAATTTTTGTTTGAAAATAATTTATCATGTAATATTTCAACAGAACTATAAAACAAACATATCGACTAGTTAAATATTTGCAGAGAGAAAATATAATGGGCGTTCTGAAATCATTTTATGCAAAAATTAGGAAGAATCATCAGAACTATAAAACAAACGGGTCAATTTTGTGTATTATCCACGATGGAGTTACTATTCGTAAGTATAAAGCTAAAATTTATAAAAGTAAATTTAAGAACATTATAAACTATTTCTTTTATGGTGCAGAATTGATTTTGCAATATTTTTTATGTGATACATAGACGATCTATCAAACAATATAGATATAGAAGGAAAGATGTATTTATATGAAGATGAAGAGATGCACAAACTAAGAGCTCAAATTCTATATGATATTGTTACAAGCAAAATGCATGGCTGAATATCAAAACCTAAAATTGTGAAATGTATTAAAGATTATATAGCTTTATTTATGTTTAAATAATTGCAATTTGTTTAACTTGACTAAACGAAATATATTGTTGGATGTTGAATGATGGATGTTAGATGTTGAATGATGGATGATGGATGTTGGATATTAGATATTGGATGTTGGATTATACATGTTTATGTTGGATGTTTAAAAAACACTTTTTGATGTTAGAGGTTCGATATTGAATGTTAGATATATTTTTCAAAATGTAATGTATAATATTTTATATTTGAAATGTAATGTCCTATATTTAAAGGAAATGTTATTGTTGTGCAATATAACATTATAAAATTCAATATTCGGCTCAAAATGTGGCCAGCAAATGTTTTCTAATCAAATATATGCTTGGCATTTATATGTTATGCTAATATTGGCCACCGAGATAATTGACAATTAGAAAAAATAGTGACATATAATATTTTCATGTTAGTTAACCGAGCTTATCATCAATACCATAAAATAATTGAATACAAACTATAATCAAATATCTAAGAAAAGCAATATATAACCGAGTTAGAACAATGGTGTAGGAAATGAGGATTACAGATCTTAAGGCAGAATTAACATTATAGGGGGAGTCAATAGTGTTTAATTAATTTTATGAATCTTCTTGAAATCTTTTCAACTAAACCCAAACAGATGCAATTCACAAACACAAAGACAATCGTAGAATCATACATAGATTCAAATAGTAAATAAAAGCAATAAAGGAAAGAACACCCGGAATTTTATACTGGTTCGGAGTTACCCTACATCTAGTCCCACACAATTTCTTGTGTAGATTTATTTTCAAATATAATGTCGATATTACAACCTCGATTTCAAGGCCACGAGATACACCTTCCTGTCTCCGAGTCCATGGCAAACTCTCTTGATTTAACCACGCTACAAAATCACCTAATTGATTTACAGGATACAATCACACCCAATTGATTTACGAGCCACACTCACACCGTTTCCAATAACACTCTGATAGAGAGAGACTTGATACACTTCGGTCTTTCGATCTTTGATTACAAATGATCCTATAACTCTGAATAGCACTGAGATCTTTGAGAGAGAGTGGCAAAGAATCAAACTAGAGACGATCGAGTTTGATTCACTTAGGATTTTGGCAGAGTTTTATTAAGAATGTTTTGAAAATAAGAATGGAAGAGAAAGGGGAGAGAAAACAAAGAAATCTTAAGTGAAAATTCGTTGAAAACTACTAGTATATATAGGAGAATAACGGTCATGTCAACTCATGAAAGGTTATGACGAATAGACACTTCTTTTGAAAATTTGAAATTTGAGATCTACGGCTACCATGTCGACATAGGAGGTATAGGCATGTCGACATCCCCTGGTATTTTTTGAAAATTGATTTTTGTTTTAAAGAGATTTTCTTTCTAAGTTTGTCAAAACAAACTTAGAACTTGTAAAATATTTTGAATATACTTTATGATTATAAAAATCTTTAGAAAGTGATCTTACGAAATATAAAAGTAATAAAAATTAAATATATAAATATTTTGAGATTAAAGATAAAACATTAAAACCAGGAGATAGTTTAAAATCAAGAAATGATTTTGAAATTAATATGATTAAAAATAGTTTTTCAATTAAGGCTAAAATATTTAAACCGAGAGAGATATGTCTTTTTAAAAAGATAGTTTTGAAAAAAATCTAAAAATAAGTCATTTTGAAACTTTTATGGATTTCATTCCATCAGAGAAGGTCGTAGGTTTCATCCCACTATTAAAGCGAGAAGGTGGATTCCATCCCACAATTAAAATTCAAATAAAAAATTTAGTGCTATTATGAAGTTTTAACATAAATGTAGACTCTATTACTTACGTTGATATCTTAAACTCTTGAACTCTTGATAATCTTGATGCTCATAGGTCTTCAGTCTTGATTTCTACAACCTTGAATTCGTCGGTCTTGAATCTCTATACCATTTAGTCTTCATTCTCTCCACCCACATATATATATCCTACATATACATATATCTAGACAAAGATATTAGTATTTATATTTTATAACAAGTCTTAAGGTTTTTGTCATCAAAACCGTCATCTCAGGAACTAACAAATGGTTGACCAAACTAATCATCGAATTCAAAAGCTAACAAAATGCACAACCTAACTAAGTACATAGCATTCAAAAGCTAACCGAATGCGTAAACTATTTGAGTATATATAGATGAAAAATCTAATTGAATCCACAGCTTAATTAGGTACACATGAAAACCAATCTATAACGAACATAGAATAATGATTAACCGAGCTTATCACGAATGTAAATGCCAATCAAATGTACACCCAATTGGGTACATATAAAAAAGGATATGTAATTGAGTTGGAACAATGGTTAACCGTGTTGAATATGCGATTATATGATTTTTGTTTGATGATAATAAACATATATATATATATTCATTTAAATGTATTTGTTAATGTACTATTATATTTTCCACATAATTAAATATATATTTTCTGAATAAAATAAATAACACAGAATTTGAATTCAAACGGATATTTTATTCAAACAAATATTTGTTACAACTTTGAATAGTACAAATTCAAGATCTCACTATATATGTACAATTTCAATTACAATACAAATTTGATTACATCACAATTTCTAATTTACAGATGTCCTCACTATATATTGCTCGTTCACTCATAATTTATCTTCAACTTAAATCCAGCATCTGAGCAATCTGCCAAAAATATACGCTGACAGGGTAAAATTAAAAATAAAATATTTTTGCAGTATAAAATAAAATGTAATTTTGAAAATATTATTGCCTTAGTTATTTGGGTTGTTCGTCATCATTTAATTTTGAATTCATCATACACGAACAGCTTGGGACATGCACAGCGTATCACTATACATGCCACAAGGCCGTGCACACCGATATACACTTGATGAAGTTACAGTGACAGGTGAGCACAAGGTCAAACCCAAATTAAAAGCCGGGTTCTACTCAAGTGCGATACAAATAAAGTCACGACATGAGCACAAGGTCAAACCCGAGCTGCAAGCTGGATTCAACCCAAGTGCGTACAAGCTACATGATCACTGACCGCATATAAAGAGACTACATGAAGTCAATGCACAAACATATATATATATACACACATATGTATATACACATGTATACATACGTGTAGTGATTGCAAAGTCAAGTGCAAGCCCTAGTGCATAACAATGAAAACGCAGACTCAAAAATCAAACTGCAACAAGTACAGGATATGGCGATGCAGTGTACATATACTCCAAACCTGCAAATACAAGTCGACGAAGCAACCCATGAACCAGACAATATGCACACATGTTATATATGCAAAGTTGACATGCACATAACAAGTACAGTCGAGACAGACCAACCATGGAAACAATTGCAAACTCGGCAAACAGGTCAAAGTGACCAGACCAGGCTACACGAATACATGGAGCAATGCAACAGTCAACAATGAAGACAACAACACGGCTCAAATGAATCTCCAGTGCAATGCACACTACAGGACCAAGCTAATGAACAACAAGCGAATGACACACATCAAATATGCAGTAGCCAAGACATCAAGCCAGAGAAGACTGCATAGATATATACATGAAGACCATACAACACAATGCAAACAGACTCGAGCAGAAAAAGACTGCATCAAGTAACCAAGTCAAGTAGGTTGTACATATATGTATGCAATTCGAAGTAGTAAATCCAATGCAGACCAGTCAATAGCAATGTAACAGTTCAAGGTTTCCGATGCAACACAACACAATGAAACAGTGATACCAGTGAAGACTACAAGTACAAATCCAAATGAAACACAATAAAACCCAAATGTACATATATGGTGATAAACAATATTAAAACAATGGGACAGCAAGAATATGAATGCAAGCGGTATCACTGCAATCTAAACCAACTCGATGCATCACTGAGACACAGGCAATAAAGGAGGCAAACAAGTAATGTACACATGAATGCAACAGTGGACAATGCAAGTGTAGACAAGCTAAATCCAAATACACATGGCAATTGACTGATACAAGTGACTCAAACTAGGACCAATGAACGGTGCCAACAAACCAGGCAGCAAAACAAGCAGCTTCCACATGTGACTATAATACCTTGCAAACAAGTAACATATAGATGTCCAGAAACCAGACTCAAACACACAGTGAAGACATGTACACAGTGGCCCAACAACTCAATATGCAAACATAGCATGTAGATTCAAGTCGTGGTAATCATGAATTTTAACAAGTCAAGTTTAAATACCGGAAGCAAATATCAACACAAAATTACCATGACCGAAGTCAACAAAGTTCCAGAAAACAAAAGCAGTGACAAGGCCGAAGTCGAACAAGTCGAAATTCGAAGCCGTGGTGGACACGTAAGAAATCAACACCGTGTTAATCAAGTAAACAAATTATATGAATTGAAAATATCAGAAATCATCACAATCATCAATGCAAAATCGAATGGCAAGCCAAAAATTATCATACGAATTCGTATGAAATATACGAATGAAAAATAAGGAATTCGATTCCTATGTAAGCCCTAAAACATCATCGGCAAAAGGCATTCGAGTTCGAGCTAAACAGAGAAGAATAAATCATAAAACTCGAATCAAAGTCGAGTATATTATAAATCAAAAGGGAACAGACATACTAATTCTCTCAACAATCAAACTCGACTAATTGGAAGCGACCGCAAGCTAAATTGAAGAAGCTTTGAAGCCATTTGAGGAACTACTAGCATTTGATGCTCCAAAATTCACAAAGCCTTAATTTGGAACGAAGAAGAATAAAAGGAACGAGCCATTTTTTTCACAGAGCAAAGTCGGCTGTATAATAGAAAGAAAAAGGAATTAATTTTATCCCTTGTTTATTTTGTGGGCCGGCCTTGTTTTATTTTAAAGGCTTTAGTTTATTTTAAATTAGGGTTTTGGGTTATTTTGTTTATATTGTATTTTCCTTTTTTAAACTGGTGTAAATTCTAGTCGTGTGACTAGGGGACAAACTACGTGGCGTAGTTTGTAAATTCGCAACTCAGTGGCTGAGTTGTGGCAGGGTTTTGAGCGTAGAGTTAAGGCTAGTTGATAGGGTGTCGCGAATTTACGTGTGTAAGCGTCTGACTGCTTAATTTTTAGTAGAAACCTTGGAGGAAGCACGTAGGCAGGGTTTTTCCAAAGCTGGGTAAATTCTGTGTCGTTCTATTTCTGCATTTATGATTCTGCTATTATCTGTGCTGCTATAATTCTGATGTATCTGTGTTGAAAATATTTTATAAACTTCCACAATAAATTTTTATAATTAATAGCATCACCCTATTCCCCCCTCCCCCCTCTAGGGCGAAATCGATCCTACAAGTGGTATTAGAGCTCGGTACAAAAGCCATCTTTTTTTTGAAAAATTTGATTTTTTTTTCAATGACCATTTTTTTACGAATTTGAATGACTACTTTTGTTAAGGGTCGTTCCAATATTACTCCCCCTATTTTTGATGGAACGGATTTTCTGAATTAGAAATTAAAAATGGAATTCTATTTAAAATCAGTTTATATTAAATGTTGGAATATCATTGAAAATGGGTGTGATATAACAGACGAGCAAATTATCTCCATTAATGCTCTTGCTATACATATATTATATTGTCATATTAATTAAGATAATTTTAATTTCATCTCTCATTGTGAAAATGCACAGGAAATCTGGAATGCTTTCGATGAAATATATGGTACAAAAGTCAACAACAATGAGAAATCCTCCACAACCAACTCAGTTAAAGAAATATGCTTAACAGGATTGGTAAAAGGCAGTTGTTATAAGGATAATGATGATGGAGCAGCTGAGCTGGCATTACTAATGAAGATATTCAAAAAGTGGAACCACAAATACGGAAATCCAGCTCCAAATCAACAATTGAAATGCAGAATAATTAAAGCACTAGACAACTCAGAAGAACATGGGATCATTTGTCACAAGTGCAACAAACCCGTTGATATCAAGCCCAATTCTCCTCGAATTCAACATGGCAAAGAAAAGAAATAAAAAAGAAGAAGTTTTGCAGCCACGTGGAATAAAAGCGGTAGCAGTGGGAGTGAGAAAGACGATCGGTGCCTTCGAAGTGATATAACTGATAGAGAAGATGACGAGTCAAGCGAGGTATCAAAACTCACTCACTCAGAGTTACTTATATATTTCCACGAAGTAAATGGCTGTTTTGAAAGACTTAGGGAGAAATACGCTAAAATTGATCACAAAGATATACTTTGATAGAATCAAATAAACAACTTGACCAATTAGTTAAAAACTATCAAAGTAGGATCCCTAAGTGTGAAAAGTGTCCAACATTTGAAGATGAAATTAAAAAATCAGAAATTAAAATTAAATCACTTAAAAATGAAATTCTAATTTTGAAAGAGAGTGAAAATACTCAGAGAGAAAATTCTATTAAAAAGTGCACACAATTATTAAATGAAAAAAAATCACTCAAAACACAAGTCCAACAACTGTCAACGACTTTAGAAAAAATTTCCAAAAGTGAAAGATCGTTGAATATGTTATTAGGGAAACAAACTGTTAATACAGTCAGACAAGAACTTGGATATAATCAAACTAAACTTGTTAGGAGTGAATTTAATCAAGTCAATTCCATGTGCACAATTTGTAGAAATATGGACACAATCAAACTATTTGTTGGTATAAACCCAAAAACATGAAAACCAAAACAATTTGGGTTTCCAAAGGCACAAATATAAAATCCCTCAAAGATAAACAAATCTGGGTGCCGAAAGGAACGTATATAAATAGTTTTGGGTCTCCACATACTTATTTTCCAAAATCTATTGCCACTAGAAATCATGGACCTATAAAAAAAATAGGTCACAAAAATATTCTCTCATATAGGTGTGGTGGTAGGCTAAGGAACAACAACAGTGTTATCTGGATTCTGCCTGTTCCAGAAATACAACGGGCGACAAAGCAAAGTTTCTTAGCCTAGTACAAAGGTGACAGAATCACAATGGACAACAACGAAAAAAATATCATAAAGGTAAAAGAGGTAATGGTATATATATCTTGAACAATATATTAATGTGATAATCTACACCATATCAGATTTGAATTAAATCAGCCAGTAATGTGATAAAGAAAGAAATGTTGATGATTAATCTGACTTATTTAGAATTGTTTATCAATCATCTTTGAAATATTTGGACTATTGACATTGATTAATGATTACTCTTGATACACGTGGATATATTGGTTACTTTACTGCTGACACTATGGTTACTATACGTAAACTTGCATGGCTTCAATTCAAATTCAAAAGAACTTCATTTAAAAGTTGTTAAAAATGATTTCAAGAATTTGTTGCAACATCACGGTCTGGTCTACAACATTCAATTAATGATAATCTTGAGTGAAAGAGAAATTCAGATGCAGATTACACTGGTAATCTAGTTGATAGAAAAATTACTGGTGGAGCGTGATTATGCTGAGACATTTAGTAACTGCATCGTTTTTCAAAGAAAATATCTGCATATTTTTCATTTCAAATAATTTTCAAAAAGCAGACATTTTTCTTATAAAACCCCTTCTAGAAAATCATTTTTGACCTTGTTTCAGATTAGTCATTTTGAAAATTTTGGTTTTATAATTATTTTTGGATTTTATTTTAAATAATTACATTAACTAATCTGACTCCCTACTAATTATCGAAAAGATAAATAGTGTTTGAAAAAGTAATGAGTGTTGATATTAATCATATTTTATAACTTGAGATGGTATATTTAGTAAATTTCTTTAGAAATTTGAACAAGACTTATAAAAACTTTTTGTTGGCAAAAATTCCATGATCATTTCTATTTCTATCATTTTCTATCGACGATCACTCATCATGATCCAATATAGTATGTCAATATGTGGTGATTTAAACAGGAACCATTCGTTTTTCATTTTATATTTTTTTAAATAAATAATAGTAATAGTAATAAACCAAAGTATTCACTCTCATTTAAAAGTCCTCATGGTTATGCATGGGTGAATCATTTGGAATTTTTGATTGTGTGCTTCCATGCTCATTTAAAAGTCCTCACGGTCATGCATGTATGGAACGCATATCAAAATTGATTTATTAAATAAACAAGTTGATTTTGATCCCATTTAAAAGTCCTTACGGTTATGCGTGGTTAGAAGATACTTGAATTCATTTTTTAAAATAAAATTGGAATATTACTAATCTTATTTGAAAGTCCTAGCGGTTATGTATGGTTAGTAGATATTCAAATTCCAGATATAAATATACCACAAATAGACACAACTGTATGGTTTTTATATGATGACATCATTCCCATCATTCTAAAAGTGGAATATGCGTCTAACAGAGTATTTATGATTTTTGTTTGATTTTTTTATTGAAATTTAATATTTATGTTTGATTGAGTTTTAATGTTGTATTAATATCTATCACTTTATCTCTATTTTTCTACATTATTACTCTTTTGCTCGTAACAAATAGGGGAGAAAAAGTTAAGATCTTGACAAATAGAGGTCAAATGTTTTCTATTTGCATCTAGGCTTGTTTGCATATTTTTATTTATATGCATATATGAAGGGGGGCTTTGTGTAGAGAGGGAGCATTCAAATAGGGTGAGCAAATTGAATGATCGAATACATTTAACAAATTCAAAATCTTAAATATATGTTTGTTATCATCAAAAAGGAGACATTATTGAATATACGATTATATGATTTTTGTTTGATGATAATAAACATATATATATATTCATTTAAATGTATTTGTTAATGTACTATTATATTTTTTACATAATTAAATATATATTTGTTGAATAAAATAAATAACACAGAATTTGAATTCAAACGGATATTTTATTCAAACAAATATTTGTTACAACTTTGAATAGTACAAATTCAAGCTTTCACTATATATATACAATTTCAATTACAATATAAATTGGATTACATCACAATTTCTAATTTACAAATGTCCTCACTACATATTGCTCGTTCACTCATAATTTATCTTCAACTTAAATTCAGCATCTGAGCAATCTGCAAAAAATATACACTAACACGGTAAAATTGAAAATAAATTATTTTTGCAGTATAAAATAAAACATAATTTTGAAAATATTATTTGCCTCAGTTATTTGGGTTGTTTGTCATTATTTAATTTTGAATTCATCATACAGGAACAGCTTGGGACATGCACAGTGTATCACTGTACATGCCACAAGGCCGTGCACACCGATATACACTTGATAAAGTTACAAGGATAGGTGAGCACAAGTTCAAATCCAAATTAAAAGCCAGGTTCAACTCAAATGCAATACAAATAAAGTCACGACACGAACACAAGGTCAAACCCGAGCTGCAAGCTGGATTCAACACAAGAGCATACAAGCTACATGATCACTGACCGCATATAAAGAGACTACATGAAGTCAATGCACAAACATATATATATATACATATATATACACATGTATACATACATGTAGTGATTGCACGGTCAAGTGCAAGCCCTAGTGCGTAACCATGAAAATGCAGACTCAAATATCAAACTGCAACAAATACAGGATACGGCGATGCAGTGTACATATACTCCAAACCTACAAATACAAGTCAACGAAGCAACCCATGAACCAGAAATATGCACACATGTTATATATGCAAAGTTGGCATGCACATAACAAGTACAATCGAGACAGACCAGCCATGGAAACAATTGCAAACTCGGCAAATAGGTCAAAATGACCAGACCAGACTACACGAATACATAGAGCAATGCAACAGTCAACAATGAAGACAACAACATGACTCAAATGAATCTCCAGTGCAATGCAGACCACAAGACCAAGCTAATAAACAACAAGCGAATGTCACACATCAAATATGCAGAAGCCAAGACATCAAGCCAAAGAAGACTGCATAGATATATACATGAAGACCAGACAACACAATGCAAACAGACTCGAGCAGAACAAGACTGCATCAAGTAACCAAGTCAAGTAGGTTGTACATATATGTATGTAATTCGAAGTAGTAAAACTCCAATGCAGACCAGTCAACAGCAATGTAGCAGTTCAAGGTTTCAGATGCAACACAACACAATGAAACAGTGATACCAGTGAAGACTACAAGTACAAATCCAAATGAAACACAATAAAACCCAAATGTACATATATGGTGATAAACAAGTTTAAAACAATGGGACGGCAAGGATATGAATGCAAGCAGTATCACTGCAATCTGAACCAACTTGATGCATCATTGAGACACAGGCAATAAAGGAGGTAAACAAGTAATGTACACATGAATGCAACAGTGGAGAATGCAAGTGCAGACAAGCTAAATCCAAATACACACGGCGATGGACTGATACAAGTGACTCAAACTAGGACTAGTGAAAAGTGCCAACAGACCAGGCAGCAAAACAAGCATCATCCACATATGACTACAATACTATGCAAACAAGTAACATATAGATGTCCAGAAACCTGACTCAAACACACAGTGAAGACATGTACACAGTGGCCCAACAACTCAATATGCAAACATAGCATGTAGATTCAAGTCGTGGTAACCATGAATTCGAACAAGTCAGGTTTAAATGCCGGGAGAAAATATCAACACAAAATTACCATGACCGAAGTCAACAAAGTGCCAGAAAATAAAAGCAGTGACAAGGCCGAAGTTGGACAAGTCGAAATTCGAAGCCGTGGTGACCACTTAAGAAATCAACACCGTGTTAATCAAGTAAACAAATTATACGAATTGAAAATGTCAGAAAGCATCACAATCATCAATGCAAAATCAAACGGCAAGCCAAAAATTATCAGACGAATTCATATGAAATATACGAACGAAAAATAAGGAATTCGATTCCTATATAAGCCCTAAATCATCATCGGAAAAAGGCATTCGAGTTCGAGCTAAACAGAGAAGAATAAATCATAAAACTCGAATCAAAGTCGAGTATATTATAAATCAAAAAGGAACAGACGTACCAATTCTCTTAACAATCAAACTCGACTAATTGGAAGCGAGCGCAAGCTAAATTTAAGAAGCTTTGAAGCCATTTGAGGAACTACCAGCAATCGGCGCTCCAAAATTCACAAAGCCCTAATTTGGAACGAATAAGAATAAAAGGAACGAGCTATTTTTTTCACGGAGCAAAACTGGCTGTATAATAGAAAGAAAAAGGAATTAATTTTATCACTTGTTTATTTTGTACGCCGGCCATGTTCTATTTTAAAGGCTTTAGTTTATTTTAAATTAGGGTTATGGGTTTTTTTTTATTGTATTTTCCTTTTTTAAACTTGTGTAAATTCTAGTCGTGTGACTAGGGAATAAACTACGTGGCGTAGTTTGAGAATTCGCAACTCAGTGGCTTAGTTGTGGCAGGGTTTTGAGCGTAGAGTTAAGGCTAGTCGATAGCGGGTGTCGCGAGTTTACGTGTGTAAGCGTTTGACTGCTTAATTTCTAGTAGAAATCTTGGGGGCAGTACGTAGGCAGGGTTTTGCCGAAGCTGGGTGAATTCTATGTCATTCTATTTCTGCATTTATTATTCTACTATTATCTGTGCTACTATAAATCTGATATATTTGTGTTGAAAATATTTTATAAACTTCCAAATAAATTTTTATAATTAATAGCATCACCCTATTCACCCCCCTCTAGGGTGAAATCGATCCTACAAACCGAGATAATCATGAATGAAAAAGTTAATCGGATTCAAAAACTACTCGGCTACATATTGATGCAAAAGCTAACCAGATGTACAACCTAATCGGCTACATATTGATACAAAAACTAATCGGATGCACAACCTAATCAGGTACGTATGGATGCAAAAGCTAACAGGATGTACAACCTAATCTGATACATATGATACAAAAGCCGATACATATAAAAACTAATCTGTAACCGAGTTGGAACAATGGTTAACCGAGATAATCGTGAACGCGAAAGCTAATCGGATGCACAAACTAATTGGCTGCATATTGACGCAAAAGCTTATCGGATGTACAACCTAATCAGGTATGTATGGATGCAAAAGCTAATCGGAAGAACAACCTAATCGAGTATATGCGGTTGCAAAAGATAATCGAATGCACAACCTAATCGAGTATATATGGATGCAAAAGCTAATCAAATGCACAGCCTAATTGGATACACAAGAATGAAAAAGCTAATTGGATGCACAACCTAATCAAGTACATATGGATAAAAAGCTAACTGAATTCACTACTTAATCAAGTACATATGATAACTAATCTATAACTGAGTTAGAACAATGGTTAACCGAGCTAATAATGAATGCAAAAACTAACCGAATACATAACCTAATCGAGTACATTTGGATGCAAAAACTAACTAGATGCACAACCTAATTGGGTACATATAATGCCAATGGATGCACAATCTAATTGGCTACATATAAAAACTAATTTATAACAAAGTTAAAACAACGGTTAACCGAGATTATCATAAATGCACTGGTTTCACAACCTATTGGGGTACATATTGATGCAAAAGCCAAGCAGATGCACAACCTAATCGGATGAATCGAACCAAATGCACAACCTAATTGAGTATGTACAGATACAAAAGCTAACCAAATACACAACCTAATTGAGTACATATGAAAACCAATTTGTAATTGAGTTAGAACAATGGTTAACCAAACTAACCACAAATGCTAAAGCTAAGAAGATGCATAACCTAATCGGGTATATGAATACAAAATCTAATTGAATGGATAATCTAATCAGATATGTATGAATGCAAAAGCAAACTGGGTGCACAACTCAATTAGGTACGTATGGATGCAGAAAGCTAATTGGATGTACAACCTAATTTGATACATATGAAAATCAATCCATAATCGAGTTAGAACAACGGTTAATCAAGATAATCATTAATGCATAGATAAGGAATGCGAAACTAATTAGGTACATATTGTTGCAAAACCTAACCAAATGCACAATCTAATCGGGTTGTATGGATGCAAGAGCTAACCAAATGTATAGCCCAATCAGATACATATGAAAACCATTCTGTAACTGAACTAGAATAATATTTAACCAAGGTAATCATGAATACAAAAGCTAACCAGATGCATAACCTAATTGGATACAATGGATGCAAAAGTAACTGGGTGCACAACGTAATCAAGTACATTGGATACAAAAGCTAATCAAATGCACAACCTAATAAGGTATATGTGGATGCAAACGCTAATTGGATGCACAATCTAATTGGATAAATATGGATACAAAGGCTAATCAAATGCATAACCTAATCGGGTACATATGAAAACCAATTTATAACCGAGTTAGAATAATGGTTAACCGATCTAATCATGAATGCAAAAGCTAATCAAATGCACAACCTAATCAGGTGTTTATAGATACAAAATCTAACCAAATGCATAACCTAATCAAGTGCATATGAAAACTAATATGTAACAAAGTTAGAACAATGGTTAACTTAGTTAATCACGAATGCAAAAGCTAATCGGATGCACAACATAATTGATAAATACTGATGCAAAATGTAGCCGGATACACAGCATAATCGAGTATATATGGATGCAACACATAAATATAAAACATATTATCATGGCAAAATCTACATGCGCATGACAAATATGTAACGAGGAAACACAAATTACAATATATATATATATATATATATAACTACCAAATATTTTATTTGCCAGACTTTTATTTGCTTGGTAAATATTTGACTAATGCCTAACCAAATCGCGTATGTATGAATGCAAAATCTAACCAGATCCATAGCCTAATAAGAGATGTAAGGATGAAAAAGACAACCAAATGCACAACCTGATCAAGTAAAAATGGAAAACTATCTATAACCAAATTAGAATCATGACTAACCGAGCGTATCATCGAAAGCAACACCTAAACAATAAAACATACAATCATTATAAAAAATATATTCATAACTGATATATAACAAGCAAGAATAAACAACTAAATTTATTAGGTAAATTTTTTTATGGTAAATAATAGCTTGGCAAATAAGGTCAGGCAAATATTTGCCAAGCCATTTTTTGTCGGGTTGTTATTTGCCAGGCAAACAAAAATAGTATTGAGTAAACAATTACATAATATAACAAATAAATCATTTAATTCAATAAAATATAACATGAAAACACATTAATAGTCTTCAAATTATAAAACCTATAAGGTACAAATTACACTCGATTTCTTAACAAACAAGATCTTTTGTTATACCTTATTTCTTACACAAACTGCAACATTTGTACTTATCACCTTACTGGCTGATTTAATAGGTTCAGAAGAAGGAGGTCTTCCTAGATCATGTCTTCTCTTAGGTGTATGAACTTCAACTTCTTTGGGTAAAACATCTTCAATTTGAAAATTAACAAGTGGATGAATTAGATGAGAATAAGATGCTCGAAAATTGGATGCTTTGACATAGTCCTCAATATAAGAATAAACTTTCAAAATCCAAAGCAAGAATTCATCTAATTGCATGAGCATATGGAAACCACTCAATGGGCCATAAGTTGCAACCACATCATCGAACACTCAAATCTACATAATAAAATTTAATTGATTAAATTTCTTAAACATTAACAGTAGATCTAGTAACTTTCCATTGAATATCCCTATGGTATAAATCCCTTAAATGTTTTTCATAACAAGGCACAATTGAATATTTCAAGTTTTACTTAGCTCACGTCGATCAGCCATAAGTTTCATGAGCTTTAAACGAATTCTATGTATAGCGATAGGTAAATATCTTTCCTCTAAAATTTAGCAACTAAAACTTTTCCACATAATTAGAACTATTTCCTCATATCGATTTCCAATAAAAAAATATTAGAAAACATTTCAAAAGGTAAACCATGCAAAAAAAAGATTCTACCTCAGCCCCAAGGACTTCTAAACTCAGACAAAGCTTAATTAAATGCATCTACTTTAGCAGTATTAGCAATCAATAAAACAAAGAAACAATCCATTTCTTTTTTCCCTGAGGCTATCTCTTTTGTTAAAAAAACTCTTCAAATGATAATAACAAAAAAGATGAGCTAAATTTGGAAAATCTTAAGGAACGGCAAGAAAAAGACCTCGATGTCGATCAGATACAAAGATGAAATTACAGTCATCATCACAGAACATTTTCCTGAGCTTTGTTAAAAATTAATATCAATTAGGTTCATCTTCAACAGATACAATACCAAAAGCTAATGGAAAAAGTTAAAATAAAGAAAAATACATACGTCGGATTCATACAATAAAAATAGATGCACAAAATATACAAATTGCGAAAGCATAGGTAAGTCAAACATTTGCAACAAAAATATAGAAAATATTTGACATTCAAATATCTGACAAGCTAAGTTAGAAAATATAACAAAGAAATTCAAACATACAAAAAAGTAGCAAGGTAAATAAAATAACATTTGTAATACTAATTTAACAAATAAAATAATAAAATAAATTGACAAGTGAAAAAATTCCAACAACATAGCTCTGTAAATATTTGCCAGCTAGATATGGTAAATATTTAACATGCAAATAATTGACTGCCGAAATGCCAAACGATTACAATATAAATTTCAGAACAAAATCATACCTTGACTAACATTCTTACCAATAGCATACATAATACAATGTTGTAACCGCCCGCTAATCCGTACCCCTTGAGTCAACACTATTCTACATCAATCAACTCAAGATGAACGGAAATACGAACCATTTGGGTTAAAGAATAAGAGGTAGAAGAAGAAAGTAGAAAAACAACATCAGAATCTAACCATCACAGTGAAATAAAATATAATAGATAATAACAGATCTTTACACAAAAACAAATACTATATCTGTTTATACAAACATCATCAGAGTACATCAATCGCATAACACAATTGAACAGTAATCATAACCTGTCCTCACATAACTGAATACATAGCGGAATATAAATCAAGTACGGAAGTACGTCTCGCCATCCAGCTCGTCTCCTGAGCTTCACAGCCTTCTTTCCTGTATTCTATAATACTCGGTCTGACCAGAGCATTACAGTTAAATAACATCTGAGTCAGTCTGGAATACCAGCGTGAGAAATCACACTCAAATTGATTATTAAAGTTTCAAAATCCTTTTGAAAATAAAAGCATCTCGTAAGACCACGCCACAAATAAACATGTCGGGTTTTTACCTTATGATAGCTAAAACATTTTTTATAAAATCCTCTGATATTATAATAGGGTCTATATACAAATACTTATTAAAATAGCCGAAATTGTTACATTCATTAAATTCCAGCTACTAGCCACAGTCGTGGGTAATACAAACAAAACTGAAAAAGCATGTAAGGAGAATGGATTTCCATCTAATGACTAGGCACTGGGTACCACCTGTCACAGTACGTGTCCTAGATCACTGTACCGAGGATCACTCCTGACCCCCTGCAACACAAGACCGGGACAACCCCTTACTGGATAATCCCGAGTAAGATCACCCCACGATTGGGATCAGCAACCACACCACTAAGCTGAAAAAAGGGACATCTAGACGGGGATGACCTTGCCTTAATGGGCGCTACCCACCTAGCCTTGCTGCATAACCCCTGATTTTCAGTCATTCCCGGTTGATGAGGCTTGAGGCTTGAGGCTAAGCGTTACCTTTTAAGAACTTTTCACTTAGAATTCCCATCACCCACCTAACGATATTCTGAAAGCATTCATCCATACAAGTCCGTCTCGGGTTCGAACGGAACCGAAGGCACTATTCCTACTACATCCATTTTGGAAATATCCTTAGGATTAGTAGTGACTAGCCCTTGCACTTCACTGCTCCATCCTCGAATCCAAACTCGTCATCCTTACGAAAACGTACAAACCGGATCGAAGTGGTTTTCGAGAAATTAATCCCGATCCCGGTCTCTTCGAAACGATCAACGCATTGGCCAATATTGATAGTCGGTTATTTAACTATCAATTAACATTCACAACAACCATCAAACAATAAATAATTTCTTCAAATTATTTATTAATCTCAAAATATCTTCGCAAGATATATTTCCGCTTTCAAATCCTTTTGAAAATAGTTTTCAAACCATCTCCTTTTTACAGAATAAATTTTCCAAATATTTTCTATTTCCACTGAAATCACCAAGTACAAACAGATTTTAAAAATAATTTAAAAACACTTTATTATAAAATATATTTTAAAAATTTAAATTAAAAATTACTTTAATACTTATTAAAATATATACTTTAAGAATATTTAAACTAAACCTACTTTGTGCAATCTAAAACGGAATTTCTAACCTTTAAAACCAAAATACCAAGCCACCTTTAAATGATTACTGCTATAAATAGATTAAAGAAAATACTTATTTTAGAATTCAAACGTTTAGAAATAATAAATTTTCGAACATACTTTTAAAAACAACATTAAAGCCTTTAACTTATATTTAAAAATTTTACTTTGAAAACGTACTTGGCTATCCAGGGAAATACTCTTCTCTTTCTATCTTTAAAAATAAATCACTACTTATTTTTAAACAAATTTTCCCATTCCTTTAATAAAATCCCATTATGAATTTATTCTTCCAAATATCCACTGATATATTACTTTACTTTTATAAACCCAGTTTATAAATTTTATAGTCACATTCTCCTTTAAATTTCCAATTTCAAACACTTAAATCAATTTTCAAATTGATTTCCAATTTACTCCATTTGAAATAAATTCCTTTACTTTCTCATTTCTTTCAAAATCCATTAACTTCAGATTTTATTTCTTAATTATGATTTAAAATCTTTTAACTGAAAATACCAATTTCAAATTTTCCCAAATTCCTTCTTTATCTTTTTAAATAAATTCAAACCTTGGAATTTAAATAAATTCTTTATTCCTTTAAATAATATCACTTATGTTTTTAAAATTCATTATTACTCTGTTTATTCAAAATTCCCTTTTTCCATACTCGAAATTATTTATTAGAATTTAAAATCACTTTTATTCTTATCCAGTTCATTCTTAAATTTATTCAAATTCTCAACGATTATTTTACTTAAAAATTCAATCTTTTATTTTCTTTCAAAAATCCAATTCCATATATTTTAATAATCCAATGTACCGAAATATATTCAAGAAAACTATAACATTCAATATTCCAATTATCAATATAATTCATCACATAATATCAAATAATCATAATAGAGAATATTAAATAATCTAAATAAATGTTGAGGAATCCAGTTGGATCCCTCCAATCTGTTTCCCTGCATCCGCAGACATTAGCACAATACAAAATACCAATTCCACTTCGAGGTGGTATATTGCGGTATATGGGTTTTAAATATAATATCATCCGCTATTATGCGGCGCATAGGGTCTCATCCGCTATATAATGCGGGAAATCAATCACTCCAAATATATATATATATACTACCATACATGTACTATCACAAACAGAAAATCAATCAATAACTGCAATTTTAATTTTAATTTAAGTGAGAAGATCTCACCTTTGCCCCTTTAGTTTGCAATCCATTTTCAATTCGACTTGTTTTCTTCATTGTATTAGACCTTGTATAAACAATTATACAATTTATTAATATTCGAAATAAATCGAACAATAAATCCTTCCATTTACTAAATTTAATTACTAATGATTCAATTTAACTTAATGATTTAATTTTGAACTTATATTTTTTTTCTTTTGAACTACATATACACTTATAGAAATAGATTATAAATTTTACAAACAATTTAAAATTTCCTATATATCTTCCAAAGTCTTTTCTAAATATATAACTTTTTTTCTTTTATATAAAAAATATTTTCTTATCTAGAGATAATATCAGAGATTCATTTACTGTTTTATATACATAAATATTTTTAATATGCATGTACACATGTAACGACCCAAGATTTTTGATCGCGAAAATCTCAGATAGTTAGGGAAAAGAAGAAGAGAAGAAGAAAAAGATGAAACAGAAACACCAAAACACAGAAACCTCACATTCGCAGCGGATCAAAATATAATATCACATAAATAACAGTTTTACAAAGAAGAACTGTATCAGTACACTTATATTTTTATACATCAGAGTTACAACCATTACCAATCACTGGATAGTTTAAAACAACATGTCCTAGTTATACATCCCCCAAATCGATCGACAATCATCCCACATCCAGAGCATCGCATGCCTTAAAATCCCCAAATGAGCTTGAGACAGACTCGATCGCGAGTCCACATCCCCATGAACACACATGCAATATTTTTTTTGAAGTGAATTGCGTTTGATTTTGCATTTGAAGAAGGGAATGAGAATGAATGGGTTTTCTAACTTGTTCGTTTATTTTGAGAATTTCGTTTGTTCGAACTTAAAAAAGGAAAATGAAGTACTCGCGGTTTCTTTTTTTATTGCGGCCATTGATTTTTTCTCTGATGCTTTCGTAAATTGATTTTGAACGAGAAGGCGGCATGATTTAAGGATGGAGTTGTCGACCGCTTGCATTTTGAAAAAAGAAAAGGGGGATAGGAAAGGATAGTTGCATGTTTGAACATGTGAACAGTGTTTTGAAAAAGTGCTGATGTGAAGGAATCACAGCTGATGGGAAAGAAAGGAGGCTGATGGGAATACAAATTTTGAATGTTGAAATATATATATTTATATGTGTGTGTATGATAACCCGAAGTTTAGAATATCTATAATTGATAAATTAACTGGATTTAAATAGTAGAAATACTGATTTATAATTTAAATAAATAATTCTGGCAATAAAAATATATATCTGAATAAGTATTGGTTTGATAATCCCCCTAGTATAATTATTTAAATTGGAAAAATTGATATTTTCAAACAATAATAATAATGTGTTGTTTATATATATACATATATATATATATATATATAAATAGATTTTAAATAGAATTATCATTTACAAATTGAATAATGTGTCTATTTATATATATATATATATATATATATATATATTAGAGTTGATTTTAGATTGGATTTTAAAATTTAGTTTGAATTTGAATTTGAAATTCAAAAAGATAGATATCTTAAAATATTTTGGATATAAAAATATATGTATAAGATTTTTATTAATATAAGATTTGTTTTATAATATTTTCTTTAAAGGGTTTTATTTATATAAATTAAATTAAGAAAATATTTATTAAATAGTAAAATAAATAGAAAAGCTTTTTATTAACATTTAATAAATATAAAGAAAAAAATGCATAATGACAAGTGTTAGCTTATAAAACATCTAAATACAAATGTAACTAGATTAATAAGTGTAAGTGACAAATGTTAACAAGTGTAACAAGTGCCACTTATTATTTTATTTTCTTTTATATTTTTTAAAAATCATAATTTAAGTCTATATATTCATCTTTCTTTTCTCTTCATTACATTTTCTGTCTTCAAATTTCCAAAGCAAAGAGAAACAAAAATCTGTAAAACAAAATACAAACCAGAAATATCAAAGCCTGTAATAAAATTTTGCAAACCAAAAAAAATATATCAAGCAATCTATTACCTCAAGTCAACTAAGCAAGCAAGATTTCCAGTTCAAGCTAGCAAAAACTTCCAGTTAACAAGCTTTCTAATTTCAAATTCAAGCAATTCAAGTCTTCAAATTTCAAAAAGTGTTTCAAAAAAAAAGCTCTCTATACTTCAACAGGTGAGTGAACTGCTCTTTAAACATTTCAAAAACCACATGTATTTTGATCTGTATAAATGATCATTGAAGTTTTGATATAAAAATTTGCTTGCATCTTAAGAATATATGAAAATGTTGTATGCATGTCTAGAAATAAGAAAAATTGTTCTATTCCAAGTTTACAGAGGTTGAAACAAATTCAAATCCCAAAATTCTTTACCCATTCTCTTATAGGCTTAAATTATTAAACAAAATATGTTGGATTAACATGATTCAAGTTTACAAAATATTTTTAAGTATAATTTACAAGTAAAGAATACAGAAAATCAAGATATCACCGTGGAAAATCATTCTAGTCAGAAATTAAGTGAGTAGATTTCAAGTTCTGATTTTGTAACTGGATTCGAACTCGTAAATAATGAATTTTGGTAACAATTTCTTGATTTTTAATTTTGGGTGCGTTAAGATTTTGCAAATTGATCAATATTGGGTTTTCTGATGATTTCTAACGATCGGCTGGAAGTGGTATGTCATGCTCGTCACTAGTGGAAGATGGAGGTCCAGCATACTTAGGAAAAATGGCGATTGATTTTTCTATCGAGTGGGTAGATTGATCGTGATCGAACTAGGATTTAAGGATTTGGGTGGGTCATCGTTGTTCTTGGGTTCGTCGCGACATCTAGAGTGCATCGGTCTGGGTGAGGGTGAGTGGAAAAGAAGTGTTTGACATCGGCAAAGCTCGGGTCAGGATGTTGGGTTTTCTGATGATCAGTGGTAGTGTTGCGAGGGGGATTTAGATGATCGCTTAGGTTCCAATTTTGGGTCGTATGGTTCGATTGCGAGATGAAGTTTCAAGTGTGGTTTCAGGTTGATGGTCAGGGAAAGAAGGTCGTGCGTGATGTTGAGGATGGTCGACGACCAATAGTGGTGATCGTCAGTGACGTTCATGTGCACGGCGTGCACGGATTTATGCACAGAAGTCTGTTAAAAGATGCAGATTTAAGGGAAGGGGAAAGTGTTGACTCAGGGAAAATTTAGGGAAAACTCGAAGTGTTTCCGGCTTTAAATGGAAAGGAGTTTCGAGTATTGACTCGGGTATTTTCTTTAGTGGCTCGGGTTTTGATATTTGAGGAATTTGTTACAGTTTATCCCAAGCTTAAATAAAATAAAATATTTTGTGATCAAGTTGTTTAAGGCAAGGGAAGTAAGATATGATAACAAGTTTTCAAAATAAATGTAATAACTAATAAATTTATCAAATAAATTTTCAAAAAGAAATATTGAACAAGTTTCAATAAAAATTGTATTTTAAAAAAAAATTGAAGTAAATTTGTTGGTTTGAATGGTTATAGCTAATTAAAATAATTGGGAAATGATTACCTAATATAATCAAATAAAGGATAATTCTTTAAAGTAAAAAATTAAAAAATGATTAGTTAATTAATGAAATAATTACTTCATACAAGTAATTGAAGATTAATCAGTTACTTAAGTGATTAAGATAAATGAATTTTTTTAAGGTTGGGTGATTAGGATTATTAATTAATTAACTAATTATTAATTAAAGGTTAATTAATTAAGGGAAGGAAATTAAAGGTCATTAATTATTAAATTAAGGAGGATAATTAAGGGATGATTAATTAAGGTTAATTAATAAATGTAATTAATTAAAAGAATAATTAATTAAGGAAAGTGATTAGAGGATCATTAATTAATGTAATTCATTGATTAATTAAGGTGATTGATTAAAGATTAATTAATGTGAATGGTTAAGGCTAATTAATCTATGGGGTAATTAAAGGTTAATTACTCAATGTGTAATTAAAGGATAATTAATCAAGGATGATTAATTAAGATGATAATTAAAGGATCATTAATTAATTGATTGTAATTAATTAATGAATGTTAAGTAAGCAGGATTTAAAAAGTGATTGAAGTAATTAATTTAATTTATTTAAATTAATTAGAAGTGGTGTGACCAATTAATCTTGCTTATAGATGAATGAACGATATTGAATGCTTTGGATTATTAATATCTCTGATATGAGATTTATGATGCAATGTGAGATGATATGTTGGGTTGAACAGTGATAATCTGGTTATCTATCAATGATAAATTGCTGTGTAAAAGTGACATCCTGTATTTAAAACTTGAATTGTTTTCACTTGAATAAGTTGAGTTAAGATAACATTGGATTCGAAGAGACCGGGGTCGGGTACCAGTACATACTCAAAACCACTTTGATTCTTTATACTTTTGGTATGTAAAATCAATAAGCTGGAATGTGATAAATTTAAATGACCGGACCATTTAAACTAAGTAAAAGTACTTAGGGATCGATTTGTGAATATAAGTCTTGGCTATAATAAGTTGTAAACTTGCAGTGAAGTACGAGTTATCCCGGGTATATAAATAAGTTTTATGTCATTGTATTATATGTTAGATAGGTTTTTACTCACGCTGGTTTCTAGCCTGACCCGGGTGTTACTTTGATGTAATGCTCGGGTCAGACCGAGTATTACAGATTTCCAAGTAAATATGTTCTGGAGCTCAGGAGGCGAGCTGGATGACAGGAATATATGGAGTGTATTCCGCTATGATATTGTAGTTTATCTAGGACGTGTGATTTTAACTGACCAGTGTTTATGTAAAGGTTGTAACTCTGATGTATTAATATAAATTAACTGATATAGTTTTCCTTTGTATAACTATTATTTTATTTGATATTATATTTTGATCCGCTGCAAATGAGAGTTTCTGTATTGTTTTCTGCTTCTTCCTCTATCTCCTTTCTTCTTTTTCTTAATTATCTGGAATTTTCGAGATCGAAAATTCCCCCGAAAATTCCGGGTCATTACATTTGGTATCAGAGCTTGAGGTTAAGCGAGAACCTTGGCTTTGGTGGGATTACCCATTAAGGATATGTAAGTAGAACCCTAGAGAGTTGAGTGTATATGTATGTATGTGTATATATATATATATGAGAGCGTACTTATTGTTTTCTTATATAAAGGTTTAAAAATGGTTTTAAGAATAAATGACTTTTATATAAGTTTATATTTTAAAACAATATTTCTTTCTAATTATTATAAATACTAAGAAATTGGTTGTTGATCGTTGGAATTAAATAAAAATAATGAGAATTAAGTGGTAATAGTAATACAACCAAATTGAAACTAAATGAAGATAAGTTTGAAATAGATCCAAAATGGAACTAAATCCTGAATTTGTAGAAGTAAGAATAAGATAAAAATGAATTGGTATCCAGATATGATAACCTTAGGTATTATCATAAATGGTTATTGTGTTTAATAATGAAATATTTGTTAATGAGTAAGCAAAATGAAGAAAACTTTTAGATAAGTATAACTTATAAATTGAAATGGGTTTTAAATTGTGAAGTTTTGAATCCTAAGTCTAGGAGCATTTGAAATTGTTTTCAAAATGTTAAAGGAAATGATATTACTCAGACTATTTTGAATGTGATCTTATTTTAAAATAAGAGATGTTTGAAAATTTTAAAGAAAATTTGTTTTGAATTAAAAACAAAGGTGGTTTAAATTTTAAGGTATAACTTGGTGCAAAGGAAATAACTTTGTATATATAAGGATATACATGATATCAAAGGTGATTTGAAAATAAAACTCTAAGTGTTGAGTTTTAAATTTTTCCTTGAAATGTGATATGGAAACCCAAAGTGATAAGTCTTTGAACTTATAAGTAAGAAAGAATATTGATAGAAATTTAAAATTTGAAATGGAGGATTCAAATTTGAGTAAGGTTAACGGGATTATATTGAATTTAACTTGGAGGAAGTTAAATAAGTTTAAATGAACAACCTGATTTGGAAATTTTCCATACGAAATTGAAATTTAATTTAGGGAAGTTAAATGGGTTGTTTTGGGAGGAGTTATATAAGATCTCAAATGGGTTTGAGTTCTGGGAATGGGTAATATATACAATTGGTGGATGTTTTAAATAAATTGGATATTTATTTACTTTGACTTATCCTAATATCATCCTGCTATTATCAATATTCTATGGAACTGTGAATAGATTTGTTTAAAATGAATTAAGAAGTAGATTGAGATAATATCTATTCCATTATTGGAAGTTAATGGAATTAAAACTTTAATTTGAAATTACTTAAGTAATTTTGATTTTAATGATAAAAATTGAACTTGTGAAAATGAGATCACTTTAAGATTTGAATGTTTAAAATGAACATGTAAACTAAAATGGTTAAGGATTGGTTTCAAGGTTGAAATTGGGTAATAAACTGAATTTCAAAGGTTGAATTGTTTAAAAAGGATTTGAACTATGATTTGAACCTAGAAATAAGTGTGTGAAGAAGTAAAGGTTAATTTGATTTAAGGAAATTAGATCAGCATTTGAAAATTTAACTCGAATTTATATAATTCGAGATGATTTAAAAGTGGAGATTGGAATTGGAATAATTCAAAGTGGAATTGAAATGAATTGAAAATGGTTCAATTTGAAATTTACTTGAATTAATTGAAATTGTGATTAAAGTTGAATAAGTAAATTCGAATGGAATTTGATTTGAATTTAGAAAAGAAATTAAGGTTAATTCAACTTGAATTGGGATTGGATCAATTTTAATGGGATGGGAAATTGATGGGAATGGAGATTGGGAAGTTGAACAGTTTGGCTCTGCACTATTTTTAGAATAAATTTTTTTAATGTAAGCTTTCGGAAATCTATTTTTTTCCAATCTATTTACTATAAAATCTTTCTTTTTAAAAAATCCAAACCATCTTACTTATTTCACAATTATTTTGGAACTACTTAACAATTTTACAACTGTTTTATAAACTGATTTCTATTTTATAACTAACTTATAACTAATTACTATTTTACAATTATGTAACTACTTTACAATTATTTTATAACTACTTAACTATTTTACAGCTATTTTACAAACTAATAATTATTTTTCAACTATTTATCTTTTCAAGTTATTTTCTAAATTTAAGCTGGACAGAGTTCAAACTGTTTATGATTAAATATCCATTTGAGATAAGAATTAAAGTGATAACCCAAATTGGGATTGAGGCAAATGTGAATAAGTGAATAGAAATCAAAAATGAATGTGAACAGGAAGGAAATTGATTTAGCTAATAAACAATGAAGATAGATACGTAGGATGTACGTATATTATTCTATTTGCATAACGATTTGATCCAGATTCGAACATAGGATTTCGAGATAGTACATCGATCTGAGTAGGGATTTTTCACTCGATTTTCGACAGCGAACCTGGATATGGATTTTTGATTGGTTCTGGATATTCTCTATCATAGTTATGGCTATACAAGGAGAATGACGGTTTCTGATCAAGAAACCAGATCTAAGTCCGTACTAAGAAGTCAGGTGGACGATACTAGTTCGGAAGGGAAATTGAGTGATCGAGTAAGCGATCAGATTGATACTGCGTACGGATGATATGAGTACATTGTATGGGTTTGAATGAAATTGATATTGAAAATTTGTGGATAAGAACTGTAAAATGTTTTTGAAATGAAAAGTATATTTTGTGAAATATATGATGAAGCAAAATGGAAATTGAAAATTTCTATGATTAAAGGTTCACTTTATGAAGAAAAGTAATGAGAAATCAAATTTGAATATTGGATTAAACAATATGTATCTTTGTTATATATATGATAAAACTCCCTTTGTTGAATCTATAGCCAGAAGAAAAGGTTTTTGAAAGTATTTTTTGCATAAAAAAGGAATTTATACAAGTATGAAATGATCCAAAGATTTTTCAAGGTTATATATATATATATATAAAGGATCTTATGAAAATGATTTTGAGAAAAAGGTTTTGGGAAGCTATGGACTTTGGAAAGGCTTTCGATTTTTGGGGAAAAATAAATTTTGGAAATTTGAAAAGCCTAGTTTGAGAATTATCGATTTTGGGATAATCGATTTTGAGAAAAGGAGATTTATATGGGATTCAAACTAGGTGTATGATTTGGAAGATACTATATGTGTATAGTATAAAGTGTTTTGAAAATGGCTCTGGAGAAAAATACGCTCCCTTGAAATGAATTTCTTAGGAGTACCATAGGTTGGTACTACCTTGAGCCCCAAGGGGGAGGCTCTAAAGTAGATCATGTGAGGAAGTCTGGATAAACTGAAGTCCTTAAGAATTATTGGGTAGCGAAAGTCGAGGGCGTTGATGCCTACAGAGGCATTTGGGTTATGCTGTGATGACAGTGTAACTCGATGTCGCTGCGATCTACTGTGGACCATAGCGGAAATCGTGTGGAGGTGAGTGTCAACGGTCTACGCTTGATTTTGCCGGAAAGGCAACGTAACATCGGTAGATTGCGATCTATGGTTGAGTGGAGTGGAGAAGTTTCATTTTTTGGTAGCGGAATTCGAGGGCGCCGATGCCTATAGTTATATGGGTTTTTGCTGTGATAGCAACGTAACCCCAGATGTAGCTGCGATCTGTAGCGGGTTCCATGGCGTAATCGAGGGGCGCGGAGTGCCTATAGTTATCTATAGATTTGTCGGGATGGCAACGTAACCATTGGGTTAACTGCGACCATGGATGGGGGTGATGATTTCCAGAGCATTCTCACCAAAGTTATTTCCTCTATTTTCAAAAATGTTTTCTATATTTTCAATAAAATTATTTTTCAAGTATTTTCACTGGGTGTTGAAAGCGGGTTACCAAGTACTTATAGATTTTCAGTCCTACGCCTGATCAACGTATGACCGAATTTTTATGAGAACGAGGATGAACTTGTTGAGACATCGAGTTATAAAATTATTTTTATAAAAACTAATTTAGTTATATTATATAGGTTTTTTAAAAGTGTTTTAAAAAATGATCAAAGAATAATTTATCTTATTTTAAGTATTGAATAAATTCTGGCTTCGTTCCTTTTCGAGGACGAAAAGATTTAAAGGGGGAGGAATGTGATAATCCGGATTTTAGAATATCTATAATTAATAAATTAAATGGATTTAAATAGTAGAAATACTGATTTATAAGTTAAATAAATAATTATGGTAATAAAAATATATATATCTGAATAAGTATATGTTTGATAATCCTCCAAGTATAATTATTTAAATTGGCAAAATTGACATTTTCAAACAATAATAATAATGTGTTGTTTATATATACAGATATAAATAGATTTTGAATAGAGTTATCATTTACAAATTGAATAATGTGTTTGTTTATACATATACACATATATATATATATATATATATATATTTGAGTTGATTTTAAATTGGATTTTAAAATTTAATTTGAATTTTAAATTCAAAAGGATAGATATCTTCAAATATTTTAGATTTAAAAATATATGTATAAGATTTTTATTAATACGAGATTTGTTTTATAATATTTTCTTTAGAGGGTTTTATTTATACAAATTAAATTAAGAAAATATTTATTAAATAGTAAAATAAATACAAAAGCTTTTTATTAACATTTACTAAATATAAAGAAAAAATGCATAATGACAAGTGTAAGCTTATAAAACATCTAAATAACAAATGTAAGTAGATTAATAAGTGTAAATGACAAATGTTAACAAGTTTAACAAGTGTCGCTTATTATTTTATTTTATTTTATATTTTTTAAAAAGCATAATTTAAGTTATATATTCATCTTTCTATTCTCTTCATTACCTTTTCTATCTTCAAATTTCAAAAGCAAAGAGAAACAAAAATCTGTAAAACAAAATACAAACTAGAAAACTCAAAGCCTATGATAAAATTTTGCAAACCAGAAAAAATATATCAAACAATCTATTACCTCAAGTCAACTAAGCAAGCAAGGTTTCCCGTTCAAGCTAGCAAATACTTCCAGTTAACAAGCTTTCCAGTTTCAAATTCAAGCAATTCAAGTATTCAAATTTCAAAAACTATTTCAAAAAAAAAGCTCTCTGTACTTCAACAGGTGAGTAAACTGCTCTTTAAACATTTCAAAAACCACCTGATTTTTGATCTGTATAAGATGATCATTGAAGTTTTGATATAAAAATTTGCTTGCACGTATATAAATATATGAAAATATGGTATGCATGTCTAGAAACAAGAAAAATTGTTCTGTACCAGGTTTACAGAGGTTGAAACAAATTCAAATCCCAAAATCCTTTACCCATTCTCTTGTAGGCATAAATTATTAAACAAAATATGTTGGATTAACATGATTCAAGTTTAGAAAATATTTTTAAGTATAATTTACAATTAAAGAATACAGAAAATCAAGATATCACTGTGGAAAATCATTCTAGTCAGAAATCAAGTGAGTAGATTTCAAGTTCTGATTTCGTAACTGGATTTGAACTCGTAAATAATGAATTTTGGTAACAATTTCTTGATTTTTAAGTTTGGGTGTGTTAAGATTGTGTGAATTGATCAATATTGGGTTTTTTGATGATTTCTAACGACCGACTGGAAGTGGTATGTCGTGCTCGTCACTAGAGGAAAATGGAGGTCTAGCATACTTAGGAAAAATGGCAGTTGATTTTTCTATCGAGTGGGTAGATCAATCGTGATCGAACTAGGGTTTAAGGATCTGGGTGGGTCGTCGTTGTTCTTGGGTTTGTCACGACGTCTAGAGTACATCGGTCTGGATGAGGGTGAGTGGAAAAGAAGCGTTTGACGTCGGCGAAGCTCGGGTCAGGATGTCGGGTTTTCTGATGATCGACGGTAGTGTTGGGAGGAGGATTTAGATGATCGCTCAGGTTCTAGTTTTGGGTCGTATGGTTCGATTTCAAGATGGAGTTTCGAGTGTGATTTCAGGTTGACGGTCGGGGAAAGAAGGTCGTGGGTGATGTTGAGGATGGTCGGCGACCAAAGGCGATAATCATCAGTGACGTTCACGTTCACGGTGTGCAAAGATTTGTGCACGGAAGTCAGTTAGAAGATACAGTTTAAGGGAAGGGGAAAGTGTTGACTCGGGAAAATTAAGGGAAAACTCGAAGTGTTTCTGGGTTTAAATGGAAAGGAGTTTCGAGTATTGACTCAGGTACTTTCTTTAGCGGCTCGGGTTTTAATATTTGAGGAATTTGTTACAGTTTTTCCCAAGCTTAAATAAAATAAAATATTTTGTGATCAAGTTATTTAAGGCAAGGGAAGTAAGATATGTTAACAAGTTTTCAAGAAAAATGTAATAACTAATAAATTTATCAAACAAGTTTTCAAAAAGAATATTGAACAAGTATCAATATAAAAAAAAATTAAAAAAAAAAGATTTTGAAGTAAATTTGTTGGTTTGAATGGTTATAATTAATTCAGGTAATTAGGAAATGATTACCTAATATAATCAAATAAAGGATAATTCTTTAAAGTAAATAATTAAAGAATGATTAGTTAATTAATGAAATAATTACTTCATACAAACAATTGAAGATTAATTAGTTTACATAAGTGATTAAGACAAATGAATTTTTTTTAAGGTTGGGTGATTAGGATTATTAATTAGTTAATTAATTGATTATTAATTAAAGGTTGATTAATTAAGGGAAGGAAATTAAAGGTAATTAATTATTAAATTAAGGAGGATAATTAAGGGATGATTAATTAAGGTTAATTAATAAATGTAATTAAGTAAAAGAATAATTAATTAATTAATGTAATTAATGTAATTAATTAATTAAGGTGACTAATTAAAGGTTAATTAATGTGAATGGTTAAGGCTAATTAATATATGGGGTAATTAAAGGTTAATTACTTAATGTAATTAAAGGATAATTAATCAAGGATGATTAATTAAGATGATAATTAAAGGATCATTAATTAATTGATTGTAATTAATTAATTAATGTTAAGTAAGCAGGATTTAAAAAGTGATTGAAGTAATTAATTTAATTTATTTAAATTAATTAGAAGTGGTGTGACCAATTAATCTTGCTTATAGATGAATGAACGATATCGAATGCTTTGGATTATTGATATCTCTGATATGAGATTTATCATGCCATGTGAGATGATATGTTGGGTTGAACAGTGATAATCTGGTTATCTATCAATGATAAATTGCTGTGTAAAAGTGACGTCCTGTATTTAAAATTTGAATTGTTTTCACTTGAATAACTTGAGTTAAGATAACATTGGATTCGAAGAGACCGGGGTCGAGGACCAGTACATACTCGAAACCACTTCGATTCTTTATAGTTTTGGTATGTGAAATCAATAAGTTGGAATGGGATAAATTTAAATGACCGGACCATTTAAACTAAGTAAAAGTACGTAGGGGTCGATTTGTGAATATGAGTGTTGGCTATAACAAGTTGTAAACTTGCAATGAAGTATGAGTTACCCTGGGTATATAAATAAGTTTTATGTTGTTGTATTGTATGTTAGATGGGTTTTACTCATGCTGGTTTCCAGCCTGACCCGGGTGTTACTTTGATGTAATGCTCGGGTCAGACCAAGTATTACAGATTTCCAGGTAAGGACGTTTTGGAGCTCAGGAGGCAAGCTGGATACAGGAATGTATGGAGTGTATTCCGCTATGATATTATAGTTTATTTGGGACATGTGATTTTAACTGACCAGTGTTTGTGTAAAGGTTGTAACTCCGATGTATTAATGTAAATTAACTGATGCAGTTTTCCTTTGTATAACTGTTATTTTATTTGATATTATATTTTGATCCGCTGCGAATGAGAGTTTCTGTGTTGTTTTCTGCTTCTTCTTCTATCCCTTTTCTTCTTTTTCTTAACTATCTGGAATTTTCAAGATCGAAAATTCCAGGTCATTACAATATGTGTGTGTGTGTGAGTTTAAAATTTAAATCGTCTCGATCTACGCAACTCAAAATCTCGAACCCCCATCGAGGCGTGCCGCTAGGCGTTCATAATGTTATACCCCTATTCTGAACGCAATGGAAAACGTTTCGAGTCCTAACTCGATCATATAGAGAAGATAGCTTTTTGGACCCAGTTATTATATTAAATTTTCGATATAAATTCCAATGCGTTTACAAATCGTACAACTATACAACAACTCCAAAAGCTACGAAATTTGAAATTCGATAACGATACAATATTACGAATCCATTGAAACTAGTTTCGTCGAATTTCGAGACTGTGCCTCGAAATGCCCTTTTTAAACGTCAATTTAAACAATATATTTTTAAAACCGAACAAACTACTTTTAAATTCAATTTTAACCCATATATTATCTTCAGTATTATCAATATAAATTTCATAAGCCTTCAAATTATTTCTATCATGCTTAAACCCAAGGTACAATAATTTACCCAAATTTCAATCATTAAATTCAAAAGTTGAATTGTCCAATAAATCACTATATCTGAACTCTGAATCTATTTTATTAAATAAACCCAAGTTTTCCATATTCAAAACCAATTTATAATTCAATTTTAAATATTTAAAACCATTTAAATATTCCAAATTGAATGTTGAAAAATCCGGGTCGTTACATGCTTCAAATCCAACAAAAACCCTTTCAAATTCATGATCAACATAATCACCTTGAAGTTCGGCAATATCACTGTGATTACAAATAACAACAGCTTTGCAAAAAGATTTCAAATAATGATATGAAAGCAAATCATTCTCATGTATTTCTTTTGAGCCAATCTTTTTCTCATATACGTGAAATAGTAATTTAAGACTATATTTTACTCTGTCTGGAACAAATGAACGATATCCTTCATTTTCAATAGAGGATTCGAACGAATAAAATTAACAACCAACTTCTTTACTAATATGCTATAAATGGTGGATGGTTAATATCTATAATACCAGCTCCATATGAATGATTAGGTCACATAGTTTTAATAATAAAAAAACTGACAAGTCAAATTTACGAGAAGCATGAATACGAAAAGTACAACCTTCCCATGAACAAATAGCTGTAACTCGCTTCCTGTCATTTTTAACAACATTAACTTTATATTCATTCTTAATACAATATATCATAAGATATAATCGGAACTCTTTAACGCCACCAGCATATCTTTGACCACCACCAGTGAACACTGAATTGCTATAATCATTTTTTAACAATCGTTTCAAGTAGAACTAAAATCAATTGAAGAACAAACTATTGAAGAAGTAGATGACACACACCCAGTAAAAGAACCAACAAATGAAGAACTATAAATATCAACATCAGCTGAACTATTTTTACACCGCTTAGATATAACCGAAACAAGTAGGAAATCATCATGGCTATAAGCAACAAGCAACAATATACTACACAAGTCAAAATTAGTCTCAATTGCTCTTTTTTTATCGTCTCTATTATAAACTAATTTAATAGAATAGATATTAATTCGGGCCAATGGTCATGAACATCATTTCACAACTCAACATGCAATCACTCAAACTAGTCCACCTACTATAAGTATCATTGCCCAACATAAAAAAGACAAGAACATTAATAGGATCAGATCTGCACAAATACATATATATAATATTAAAATAAAAGCACTACAAGAGGAAAAAATAGGAAAAACTGTCATGCAAATATTTACAAAACAAATATCGGTATGACAAGTATTTGTCATATGATTAATGGCCCACATTAAACTTCACTAACAAATCTTACACATTTCATGTCATACAATACCAACGACATAGTTGAACTATAATAATAACAAAATAATTAAGTTAACCAGTTACAACGACGAAAAAAACAAGCACATTCAAATCAACATAGGCAAATATTTGCCTTACAAATAATGGTTGGCATAAAAATTCACTAACATATCATATATCTTTCATGTCATACAATACCAACAACATAGTTGAACTATAACAATAATAACATAATTAAGCCAAACAGTTGGAATGATTAAAAACACAACAACATGGCAAATATTTGTCCTACATATAATGGCCCATATAAAACTTCACCGACAAATTTGGATTGACTGCATTTTCTCATCCTCGGCGGATTCGTGCTCAAAGGAAGAACATGGAGACGGGAATCACTAGCATTAGCTAGAATCCCGCACTCTAGTCCTCGTTGACTCGACTATGCTACCTCGATCTAGTAGAATTAACGGACGAGTCTGAATGCAGAGTAATAAACTGCAGATTTGTTTGATCGACAACTGGCTAGTCGCCGATAAATGGGGGGGTTTTGAAACTCGATAGCTTACGAGTTATATATATTTCATGTCATACAATGCCAACAACATAGTTGAACTATAACGATTACAACATAATTAAACACCAATAACATCAATGACATAAGCAGATTCGATTCAATATAATGTTATAACAAACAAAAATAATTACAAAGAAAAATAGCTAACCTCAAACTCATTTTAATAACGTAAAATAGAAGAAAAATAAGATATGCAAATCGAATTAAATTTACTAAAAAAAATTCTTTCAATCCATAAACAGTTCGAGATGTAGAAGAAAACAAGATTTGGAAAACCACAAAATCTGTATGTGCACCAGATGGAAGCAAGAAATCAAAACCAGATAAGAAGTAGCGAAATAAGAAACAGCGAAATTCAAAGCATGAAGGCGTTGATTTTGGAATAAGAGGGATAGATATGGAAAAGAGAGAAATTTTATAAAATAAAGGTAGGGGCGTATAACATAATGTAAAACGGAAAATGATGAAATTTATAATATAATAAAAGATGAGGATGTGACACCAGTATCCACTTAAATTTGTTACTTTAAATGAAAGAAAAAACCAAGTAAATTTAATGCAACATCACGTATTGTTCTTGTTTTCTATTTCTAAAGTATTTAAATATATAACTAAGCCAAAGATTCCACATTTGCAATATCATTACTCCACTGTCTACGCACTGTTTTCTTGAATAATATACATATGTATGTATGCATGTATAAAATAAAAACAACCTATGAGTTCACTTATTTCAATATTAAACATATAAATAATTTTCAAATTAATTATTTTGTTTATGACAAATATATTTTTGCATATTACAACTCGATATAGCTAATTTTGAATTTTTTAAAAAGAAAAGGAATAATTTATTTCTTCAAGGTGTTTTTAGCACAAAAGGCTAATGATATATATCAAAATTATTTTTCAACAAATGAAATTAGTAATACGAAATGATTTATCTTGTAAAATATTATATTATTAGAATATCTGCTTAATCGCGAACCTTTAACACTATAATACTGCTCATATCATAATGTTCTTGTTCTTCGTCAACCAAAAATAATATTTCCAATCATCATAACTATCATTCACGTGACTAAAGATTAAAAGGAAACAAAATGATTGCTGCAAACTGAAAATATCACCTTTCATCATTATACGGCTATCATGTTTAGTTTTAGCGTTATCCATATGCAACACGCATGTTACACGTTAGTAATAATAAGAATAGCAATTATAATAAATAATAAATAAGAATGACAGTTGTAATAATTAATAAACAAGGATGACAGTTTACACAATCAGCATCAAGAACACAGGCGAAGCATCAACATAATTGGGAGCTGAGCACAATTAATACGAATAGCAGGCTAAATGAACGCCACAACTCGATAATAATAACATACAAGGCTTGCTTTTCTTTCTGATCAGTCAATACACAATACATTCTCTAGAAATGTACTTACCATGAGAACTCCTAAACTGGCATATTTAGGATCTAACAAAAAATCATCAGGGAAAAGGTTTCTAATATTTACCAGTAAATCCATTATACACTCAGATTAATAATTACAAGTATAGGTTGTTCTTCCATAATCATATCAAGTAAAGAAGAATAGCGAAAATGATGCTTGCAAGCTTGTGTTAAAAACAAGCGTAAAGAGGAAGAGCAAGGAGCGCTTGCTTATCCGAAGGCAAGGAAAATGCATTGAACTCGGAAAAAATAGCATTCTAATCTTGAAGAGCTTTGACACGAGAGGTAAGCTCTCTGACTTGATTTCGAAGGCGGTCCGGGTTACAGAAGAAATCAACAAAGACCTGTCTCTCTCTTCCCACCTCCCTAGGGTGATGTTTGACAATCTATAAAAACAGAAAATGATCATTAATGAGTTTTAGCATTTGAATTGAAGTCGAGATAAGCAGAATTGAGATTGTACTTGAAAGATAGCAAACAAATGCATCGCAGCTTTTGAAAGATGTATATTACCTCGGCCTTTTGTCGGTGTGCTTCTGTTACTTCTTCTACTGAAGCAGACAGTTGTGAGTTCACCTTTTCCATTTCATCTAGTGCTCGCATTAGATTCTGATTTGTATCAACACATTAGTCAGTTGGATCTTTATCATATATGTCAACACATTAGTCAGTTTGATCTATATAATATATAATAGACAGAAAGGTAATTGACTTAAGTAGAATACACGAATAGTGTTTAGAATGATTCAAAAATAATTACCAAAAAAAAGTATATTAAGTTAAAATGGTGATAAATCAAGAACTGAAAGTACTCAACGTAAACTTTCAACAAGGCTGAAATAAAAGAACGGCTGGTATGCGCATACATGCATGGCACACCATAAAACTAATGCATTGGCAGGCAAAATCTCTATCAAATAATGTGCTTTTGGATTTTTTTCCGCCATACATATTTATAGTTATCCCTATGTTATTGATATGGTTTATAAAGCGCTGTTCTTTACGTTTTCCTGGTAATATAGATTCAACTTCCTTCCTATGAGCACAAAGTATAAGAAAATTGTAAGAAGTGTGTTTAGAACACATCATGGTGAAGAAATGTTAATTGTGGATTTCTATTCTATTGTATTACAATCATTAGGTATGTTATCTTCTCAGTCACATAAATTTAAAGGAATAAACTACAGAGTGAACATTACAGTCAATCAAATCTCCAAAGAGTAAAAGAAAAAAAAAAGGAGACAGATAAGGGCATCCATAATGTCACTTACCCTAGGTGTAAGTTCAGCTGTTTTTGATGATGAAAATAAAAGCTGCTCCAAACTTCGAATAAGAGTGCATCTGTCAAGTCAAAAGGATTGAAGGCCGCAAGTTATGCATTAACATCAAAATATGAAGGGTAAATAATTTAACAATCTATAAATTTATTATTCTTTCTATCAGAAATAACCAGAAATAAATTCCTAAATTTAACGAAATATATCCAGTGCTAATTAATATATTTAGAATATTCAGATATAGTGATAGTTAAAAACTGGCATTTCAACCAGTATGCATTTCTGGCTCATCTATGTATAGAATATGCACGCTTATTCCCAAGTGTTCAGTATAATCTTACCGCAATATTTAATCAGCAGAATCATTTATTTATTGCTGTACTTCATTTCTATTTTATAGGTAGGAGGTAGTCATGACTCATGAACATCATTAAGTATTGCACTTTATCATATAATCCCATGTATCCATTCTATAATCTCAACCAATAGCTGCAGAATAAATAAATTAATTAAATTGTTTCTTCTCAGGTAACCAATATTGTTGCATCACACATTTTCTCTATATAATCTATTTTATTTTGTTTGTATTTATTTCATTTTTATTTACCACACTCCTAATTTCTAATTAACACACACTCATAACTACCCAGATATACGCCTAAAAAATATTATACTCAAAGAAGAAATAACGTGGATTGGCAGATAAGAGGTTAAAAATAATAATAATAATAATAATACTATTTTCATTAACAAATGGGGTGGCACCAAGGTTTGATTTAACTTCTCTTTTATTTGCTATAGCAATGGACCAAATCATAAGTGATGCATAAGTAGATGCACAATATGTTGTAGCCATTCCCTAACAAAATTGTATTAGTTGATGAGACTAAGAACAGAGTGACAAGAAGGGTAGAGTTATGGGTAAAGAAATTTATATCATTTATTAAATTCGTGATACCATTCAAATATAGTATAAGAGCTAAAAACAATGGCACTCATGTTCTAGACCTGATTGCTTCAACCAAAAAGTTAGGATTAAATTCCTCAAAACAATAGCTGAGGTACAAACAAAAGAGTAGATAATCGGCAACCCATTAAGTGAACAGATGTTATCATACATAAAGGCCTGTTTGGTTTGCAAACGAGTTTTATATTTGCATTTTCAATATGTAGTTCAAATGACGTTGGAGGGAAGGAGAAGTTGGGAGTCAGTAATTACAAAGGGAAAAGGTGGAAGGAAGAGGATAGTTTCTGCTATTTCTCAAGTGGTGGAAAACTAAGAAAAGTCATTCAATTTTACTTGTTAAAATTATTTTCTAAATTGATTGTTTTCCGCCGTCTTCTCTTTCCTGTGCATTTGAAATACATGTTGAAAATGCAAAATACAAAACTCATTTTCAAACCAAACCGACCCTAAATTGTTAACTAGCCATGTGCTTACATATCATTAACACATCTTCTTCGCTCTTCAGACAAAGAGGTTTCAAGCTCTGACTGAAGGAAAACCAAATCAGATTGCAATCCTGATATCTGCTGTACTAAGCCGTGTGCTGAAACATATGTTGGTAATGCACCTTGCACATAAAAAATAAGAAAGGTCAGTTTACAGATACTCGCGTTGAATAAACAAATGAATTAATAAACTTAATCTGGTGTTTTACTTGAATGAATGCTCAACAAATCACGAACACTATGAAGGAAAGTGTCACGGTCATCAACTGCCCCTTGTTCTTGAACTTCAGAAGAAGCTTGAATGAGCGAAAGACAGTGACCCTAGTTATGACATGTTCAAACACATTTTGAAATAAACTGAGAAACGACATGTTCAAGCATAATAAGGTGATATGATAAATATGACAACTATTTTTTAATTACGGAGAATGATCCTTACACTCAAATTAATAGCTATAGGAACAAAGCAACCACTGGATCAAAACTATTACAATGAGAAAAATAAGAGAGGAATTCAGGGGATCGAAGTCAAGATTTAATCTTAACATTTGGATTTCATTTGAGTGAACTTTTAAGTAAAAAGATTAAGTATGAAAAAATCCTTTCTCTTTAATTTTAGAGAATTGTTACAGGTAAAAACAATTTTGTTAAGGCAAATAAAAGTTAAGGGAAATTTTTAATTTTGCCAAGGCAAATAAAAGTCAAGGGAAATTTTCTAAAAAGGTCAAAAAATTACGAAGAAAGAAACTTTTAACCTATTGCAAATTTTTTGTACAAATTATTATCAACTTTTCCAATACAATGGTACTACCATTCATTATATTTGGATCGTTTTCCATTACTTCCCATTTGTAACATTTTTAATCTGAACACATACAATTTATTAATGTTAATTTTGTTGAACAACTAAAAATATTTAATAAAATTGATAATTGCGTTATATATTTTGAAACTTGGTCAAAACATAAGATTCTAAACACCCTCTTAAGATGTCAGTAGAAACTTCAATAGAAGGAAAGATATCAATATCCATATCATCTTATTTTGGTAGAGACTGGTAGAATGGAGATTGAGATGGTTCTCATTCATGATCTTAAGAGAATTAGGGTTTAGAAATGAAGAGAAAGTAGGTTTGAGAATGAAAAGAAAGGAAGAGAGAGTTGATATAATATGGGCAATTTAGTTATTTTAGTTTGATTTTATAAGGGGAGAATCAATGATTCTGTTCTCCCCTTAACAAAAACTTTAATTTACAAAATGTTCTCTCTTTTTCTTTAATTCCCTTTATCTAAATTTATTCTTCCTTTAACAATTCCCTAATTATATACATGATGATATACAAATTTCTTTGGCATTATTTGTTAGCATGTATTCATGGAAAGTATATGTGATGCATATGACGAAGGTGGGTCTTCACCTAAGGCATTCAAATGACATATATGAAATTTGCAGGGTAGAAATGATGGTAAACTTTGTAATAAAATTGTTCATGGTCAAATTTTTCTGCTGTTAAGTATTAAACTTTGCTTCTAAATGATCGGTGCGGGAGGAAGTTTTCAGTGAATTTCCTATGATCATCGTGTAAACTATCAATAAGACGTCAGTGAAGCAAAGTTTTCTTTCAAGATAATACATGGCATAATGATATTATATTAGATGTCCAACTCTCTGATGTTGAGTCTGTTTCCCGCCATAACAAAGGAAATTGGGGTTAGCCATACTTGCCATAGAAAACATGGTATGGCCTGTGGAACAAGATACCATACAATGCAAGAATCAGAAACTCTATATTATATAAACACTGATGCAATACCATAGAAAATATTTTTCTAACTTTCTTATATAATTTTTTAATCCGGTAACTCCACGATTATGTAGCCATTGGTAGTGTTATGTTCTTCTACTGAAGACATGATTATATCTTTAATACTAAAACGGCATTTCTTATACAATCTGTTATCCAACCTTTTGATCGAGCAATATTCGGATAGACTGTACGAGTCGAACTTGAAAGCTATCGAAGCAGAAAGCCCGAAAAGAACCCAAGAGTACGAAAATCAAATGCAAATAGAGCCACGAGGCAAGGACCGAACCACCACAAAAAGCAAAGTACCAAGATCCACCAAAGTGGTGGATCGGTACCAATCCAACCGCTTGATGTAATAGGACTTGGAATAGCCTTCAAGTATCAAAACATGCAAGTATGAGTAATTTGGATTAGAATTGGCAATAGATCGTGCATCCACGATACATTGTGGATTCTAGCTCAAATTACTCCTACTTGCATGTTTTGATACTAGAAGGCTATTCCAAATCCTATTGCATTGATCTCATGGAATCATCTATCAATCTCCTCGATCATTTGAAATCAACAACTCCATTCTTCCACCGATCCATCATTTGAACTCAGAATCAAGTCAATAATAGTGCAAACAAGTTTGGAATCACGAAGCTAACCACGAATCGAACAAGGGCAAAGCATTCACAAAGATTCATTTGAGGATCTTATGGATTTGTACCAATCCAAGCCGTTGGATCGTTTCCGATTCACGTATATCGATGAGGTGTCCATCAATTTTCTTGGAAGAACTGGTCCGACCGTGGAAAATGAGGTGGAGATCATGGGGACGAGTCTTCGGGCAGCCTACAGATATAAGTAGGAGGGCATAACTCATTTTAGAGATCTTTTTCGACTCTAGTGCTCTCTTACCCTAATCTTTTATAATAATTCACGGATTTATACCGATCCGTAAGAACTTGTACTTGCAAGTCAGCAATCAAAGCTAGCAAGTCAGCAATCAAAGCAATAAGACCACTAAGTGGACACAGGCCAAGATTAACCAAACTACTATAAAACAATGTGTTCTTTTCTTGCTATTTTTAATTTATTTTTCTTCATTTTTTTATTCTCTACACAATTTCTTGGATGTTTGTGATATTTTTCAATTCAAACATTTTGGTGTTTTTACTAAAAACATATTCTCATGCTACTTGGATCCATCATCTACTATTGGATTGCTTAGATCCGAGGGATAGATCCAATCTTCCAACTTTACTGTTCTACTTTTCGGATTTTCAACAATCTATAAGAAGCTGTTCGCCATGTGGATGAAAGATACTCAGCTACTAATGAAGCAAACTCCGGAGCAGCTAATAAAGTTGGGAACAAAGATACTCAGTGTGTGGATGAAGTCGTCCAGCCAATTCAGCTAGAGATCCAGAATCCAACTAATGTCATGACCATGATGGAGATTGATTGTATGATGAAGCAACTGGAGGATAGGTTCTAGGAGAGTCGCAATGAGATGAACCAGCAGATGCAGGAGAGCTTGAGACTGCTAAATGAGCTAACTCAAAACTGCCGTAGAAAAAGCGGAAGGGACTTAACATCCTCTGATTCAAAGTCTGATGGCTCCTCATCATCCGAGCAGAGATAGAAATAAGAAGCAGAAAAAGACGCAAAATGCGGTTGGAACTTGAAATCAGGATACGAGACGAACTCATGGCAAGGGTTTGTGGACCGATACCGATCCAACAGAACAGATCGATATCGATCCAACATATGCTGGATCCGAAGCTCGCCCTCTGGATAGTAGCGTGGATTTGACCTCTGGTCGTGATGTAGATGATCAGAATCTGGAATATCGAGTACAGCTAACGATCCGTCACAAAATAATCAAACAGGAGGGACTGCTGAACTAACGGACTCCGATTACCGCCGTTCAGCCAAACCTGTAGAGCCGAAGTCTTTGGCCGAGATGGTCAGGAAACTTATGAATGAAAACCAATTCAGAAATAACGATGAATGGAGTACTTTTCCAAATCGGAACCCATTTACCGAGAACATTCCGTATGCGAAGTATCCACGGAGATTTGTAATGTCTACGATGTCGTTGCACGACTGAAAAACAGATCCAATGCATCACCTGATGAAATACGAATGGCATATGGACTCTGCTAGAGCATCTGATGCCGTGAGATCGTTATTTTCCAATTTTCCTAAAGGCGACGATGTGGCTCACCGGCTTCCACCGAGATCCATATCGTCTTTTGCCAGGTTGATGCAAAGGTTTCTGAGGCAATTTCACGTCCAAAGGACGTGATGTCGTCATCAAACCTCTTCCAGGACGCGGGAGAGATTAAAGGATTTTTTGAATAGGTTCCATATGGTTGTGATGGAAGTTACGAATGCTAAGGATAACATAGTATTGATGGTACTGATTAGGGGGATTCATCCTGACACTGACTTCGGACGATGGTGGGAAATGAAACCTCATTGACGATGAATATTTTTTACAGAAAGACTAATTAATTCTTGCGCTTGGAAGAGGCACGCACTCTTTCCCGAAAGGATGATGTTGGGCCTTCGGCTGATGTGATACACAGCAATACTGTTGTGAAACAGTCCAAGGGGAGTTTCAAAAACGTGGATGTGAATGTTAGCAAGAAGAATGATGGTCAAAAGCAGAGTGATAATGGGGCCAAGAAACGAAAGTCGGATAATAGAAATCGTCCCAAGATTTCTAAGTATAATAGTAAATCGAAAAACTCAATAGAGAATATTTACCTGGCTACTCAAGGTACTGACCAGTATAGGAAGTCGGCTCCAACAGAGTTGATTGAGAAGGAGAATAAATCTAGTAAATTCTGCATGTTCCATGAGACATACGGTCATAACACCAATGAATGCCGACATTTGTGTGATATGATCGAGGAGTTGATTCACAAAAGAAAGTTGCAGCAGTTTGTGAAGCCCCACAAGATGACGGACAAAGGAATTCCAATCCTCTTAGGTCGACATCCTAATGGGGGCAAGTCGGGCCTAGTGGTGAAGAGCCTTAAAAAACGTTTAGTGATCAATACAATCATCGGTGGACCACATTCAGTCGATAAGAGTTTGAACAAGATGGATGGGTATGTTGGTGCATCGAAACATACAGAGAATGAAAGTTGCTTTACTATTGAGGATGGAGCTCCGACAAAACAATTTAGAACCATGACACACGACATTGTTTTCTGGAACAGAGATGCATAGTTTTCTGGAACAGAGATGCTGATGGGGTAGAAGGCCCAACGATTGACCCGCTCGTGATGACGGCCATGTTTGGCTCTGCTGTTTTACGGGAAGTGCTTGTTGGCTGTGAGAGTTCAGTCAACATTTTATTTAAGAAAACCTATGACCCGATGCTTCTGGAGAGCAAGAACCTGAAACCATGTAAGTCTCAGATGCAGAGATTTAACAGGACGACTACGGAGCCAATCAGATATATGGAACTACGGGTGATGTTTGGCAAGGGCGACCGCAAACGAGTGCGGGTCATGCCTTTTGTGGTGTTGGATATTTACTCTGCTTACAATGAATTTTTGGACAGACCAGCCCTAGCTGAATTCAGAGCGGCTATATCTCATTGGTGCTTGATAATGAAATTTCCTATTGAAAATGATGTAGGAATAGTCCAGGGAGATCAAGGGCTTGGTCGTGAGTGTTACGTCACTGGGTTGAAGGAGACGAGGGGAAGAGAGAAAGGGAAGAGCGTAAAGGGGACCATCTGCATCAATGCTTTAGAAGCGTAGCAACGGTCAGTTCCATAAGGATATTGATCTGTGAAAAGAGCCACTGGATGGAAGGGCAGCTCCCGTCGAGTTGACAATCAATGTCCCGGTCAGTCAGGGTGACCAAACACAGATCCTGAAGATAGAACCACAGCTTGGCGTCAGGATGATAAAGGAGTTGATTGATTTTCTCCGAGCGAACCTAAATATGTTCGCATGGACGCACTCTGATAAGTATGAGATCTCGTCGAAGATAGCGAGTCATGCATTAGATATAAATCCTAATTGTGTTCCTGTGAAACAAAAATGTCGCAACCTGGGTTCGAAGAGATATGCTGCCCTCAAAGAAGAAGTGTAGAAGTGAAAGATAACGGCTTCATCCACGTGCTTTATACCCAAAGTGGGTATCAAACCCGTTCTTGGTGAAAAATCAAGCGGAAAGTTGAGGACATGCATTGACTATTCAGACCTGAATAAAGCATGCCTGAAAGACAGTTTCTCACTCTCGATGATAGCTCAGCTGGTAGATTCGACAGTCGGACATGAATTGTTTTTGTTCATAGATGCATACCCTGTATACAATCAGATTCCAATGCACGTCCCGGACCGAAAACACACCAACTTTATAACCGACCTAGGACCGTATTGCTATCTCGTTATGTCCTTTGGAGTAAAGAATGTTGGAGCAACCTACCAAAGGTTGGTAAAAAAAATGTTCAAAGATCAGATTGAACGTTCTATGAAAGTCTATGTGGATGACATGCTCGTGAAGTCACGACATTCGGGAACCACATTGACGATATGGCAAAGAAGTTCGGCATTCTCGAAAAATACGAGATGAAGCTCAACCTTTTGAAATGCTCGTTTGGCGTTACGTCGGGGAGATTCGTGGGCTTCATTGTGAACTCCCATGAGACTGAAGTCAATCCGAAAAAGATCGAGGCACTAAGAAACGTCAAAGACCCAAAGACGATCAAGGAGGTCCAAAATTTAAACGGGAAAGTCGTCGTCCTGGGTCGATTCATCTCCAAAGCAACAAACAAATGCGTCCCTTTCTTTGACGCAATGAGAAGGGAAAAAGAAATTACGCCTGGACGCAGGAGTGCAAAGACGCATTTCAGGCTCTGATAAATCATTTGGAGAGACCTCATTCTTTCGAAGTTGTTGGACGATGAGAACCTATTTATATATCTAGCAATGTCGATGCACGCTCTGAGCGCCACACTCTTACGTAAGGAGTCCTGCATCCAGCAACCGGTCTAATACATCAGTAAGCGATTGACAAGAGCAGAAAAAATTACCCAAGGCTGGAAAAGCTTGCATACTACCTATTGATCGTTTCACGAAAGCTCTGCCCCTACTTTTAGGCTCATCCGATCAAAGTTCTCACCAACCAGCCTTTGCAACAAGTCTTACTGCGACATGAGACTTCTAGAAGGCTGTTAAAATGAAACATTGAATTGAACCAATACGACATAACCTATCACCGTCGAGAGCAATCTAAGTTCAAGTTTTTGTGGATTTCATAGCCGAGTACACTACGTGATACGATACTCCGAAGAGCGGTGGTGAGCAAAATGCTAGGCGGAAGATGTATACAAATGGTGCATCGAATGAACGTTGTTCCGGTACTGGAGTTGTATTTGTCATCTTCAAGGAATGTTCAATTTGTTATGCCTTGAGACTCTACAACGAAGAAGTGAAGTATGAAGCATTGATTGCGGGACTCAAAGTCGCCAAGGAACAGAGAGTTAAAACTTCACACATTTTTCGTGATTCCCAGCTGGTGGTCTATCAAGTAAGGAAAGAGTTTCAGGCAAAGAGAGTGATGCTAGCTCCTTCTCTAACCGGACCATTGAGATGCTTAGTGACATTGAATATTACACCAATAACGCATATTCTCAGAGAGGAAAATGCGATAGCCGATTGGCTAAGCTTGCCAGTTCTAGAGATGCGCAATTCATAGGCCTGGTTTTGGTGGAAATGTTGTCGGCTCCGAGCATCGACCATATGGATGTCGATTGGATCTTGGAGACCGGGTGTGAGAATGAGTCATGGATAACTCCACCACAGAGGGAAATCCTTTCGGCTAGAAAGAACGAGCGACGGAAGCTCCTTCGCCAAGCTTCAAGATATATCTTTTAATAATGAGCGCTTTACAGGAAAAGATTCTTAGCCCCGATGCTACGATGTATCGCCAACGACGAAGGCAAACAAGTCCTGAGATAAGTTCATGAAGAGGCTTTTGGCGACCACACTGGAGGGGGGCAAACCCTGCCCAAGAAACTTCTCCGCCATGGGTACTTCTAGGCAAGTATCAATCGAGACGCGGCTGATTACACCAAAAAGTGTGACAAGTGACAGGGATTTGCTAAGATTCCTACAGCCACATCGACGAAGATTACTTAAATGGTCGGTCTCTCGCCTTTTGCGATTTGGAAAATCGATAGTATCGGTGCGTTGCTGATATCTAAGGGTGACTCGAAGTACATCGTCGCCGCTGATTACTTCACCAAATAGGCTGAGGCAGAGCCATTGCCCACAATTACCACAAAAAAAGTAATCAACTTAGTGGTCCGGAATATCATATGTCGTTTTGGAATTCCACAAGCAATTGCTACCAATAATGGGACCCAATTCGACAACGCCAAGTTTAAAGATTCATGCCGCCGACATTGCATAAAGAAGAGATTTGCTGCGGTGGCACACCCCAGACGAATGGACAAGTTGAAATCATGAAGAAGATTATTAAGTACATTCTCAAGAAACGGTTGGAAAACGCCAAGGACAAGTGAGTCCATGAACTTCCATTATCACTTTAGGCTTATCAAACGACCCACAAGTCAGCGACTGGTCATGCTCCCTTCGCCCTAGCCTACGGAACATGGGCTATGATTCTGGTCAAACTGAAAGTACCTTCTCATCAAGTGACTCACTACAATTCATGGATAAATGAGCAATTCCTGTTAGTATCTCTCGATATACACGATGAGAAACACGATGAAGCTGAGTTCAAAACAGCTACACACCGGAGTTGAGTCGTTCGATATTACAATGCTAAGGTTATGAATCGGACCTTTGAAATTAGCGAGCTCATTCTCAAACGAATCTTCTTAGGCCCCGGAAACTTAGGCCCAAGTTGGTAAGGTCCGTATGCGATTGAGTAAAAGCTTGAAAACGGCACTTTCAAGCTAGCAACGGTTGATGGGATCACTTCCGAGAGCGTGGAATAGAGAACACTTGCGACACTATTTCACTTGAAAATAAGTAGCATTGGTGGTTTTGAGGTTGGAATAAAAGGCGCTGGTTAATGGTTGTCGTTGGCAAGGAGAGGCGTTTGTTCAGGAAGCCAAGGGTTTCAATGGCGAAACTCGAGCTCGATCCGGTAGCAAAAGCAAAGCGAAGAAAATGGAAGAAATTGGATTTTATAAGCCCAAAACCCGAGTTTCCAGGAAAGAAAAGTGGAAGACTTTTCTCAAGTCTTGGATCATTATCGATCCGAGAATCTAGATCGATCTTGAGTCTTGATATTTAAAAAATGAAAACGATGGTGGTGACCATTCATGTGTACATGCATATGTGTGTCTATGACTATGGAGCCCCTGGAGAACATGCACGTATATATACATGTGCGTAATTGTATTTAACACCTAATGACTAGAGTCAAGAAGAATCGGATTCAAACCTGGAAAGTCCATGAGAGGAACCGGTTTAAAATTACTGAGCTTGAAATGATAGATCGTAGAAGCATATTCATGTTATATAATGTCAGATGCTGGAAAAGCGTCGCTACGAATAGCTATAGACATAACTCTTCGCAAAAACGATCCGACAGAAGGATAACGACCATTCAAAGCATGAAGTGGAGTCCTTCACAGCAATCTCGGCTTGTCTCGATTCAAAGCATATCATGTTTCATACAAGATGTACTTTAGAGGACAAGTGTTATTTGGTCTTTTGACCAGGCAATATTCGGATAGATTGGACGAGTCGAACTTGAAAACTATCGAGGCAAAAAGCTAGGGAAGGTAACCTACGAGTCTGGAAATCAAGTGCAAACAGAGCCACGGAACAACGACCAAACCACCACAAGAGGCAAAGTACCGAGAATTGACAAAGTATCGTGGGTCAGTATCGATCCAAGCACTTGGATCGGTACCGATCCACGATACTTCGTCAATTTTGGTCCAAAATACTCCTACTTGCATGTTTTGATACTAGAAGGCTATTCCAGGTCCTATTGCATTGATCTCATGCAATCCTCCAAGGATCTTCTCAAGCACTTGAAATCAGCAACTCCATTCTTCCATTGATCTATTATTTGAACTCAGAAACAAGCCAATAATAGTGCAAACAAGTTTGAAATCATGAAGCTAATCACAAATCGAGCCAGGAAAAAGCATTCATAAAGAACCATTTGAAGATCTTATGGATCGGTACCGATCCAAGCCCCTGGACCAGCACTGATCCACGTATATCGATGAGGTATCCCCCAATTTTCTCATAATAACTAGTTTGGACGTGGAAACTAGATGAAGATCATAGGGGCGAGTTTTCAGACAACCTATAGCTATAAATAGGAGGGCGTGGCTCAGTTTTAAGGATCTTTTTCAGCTTCTATGCTCTCTTACTCTAACCTCTTATAATCATCCAAGAATTTATACTTATCCGTAAGAATTTGTACTTGCAAGTCAATAATCGAAGCAATGAAACCACTAAGTAGACATAGGTCAAGATTAGCCGAACCACTATAAAACGTTGTGTGTTCTTTTCTTGCTCTTTTTAATTTACTTTTCTTCACTTTTTATTCTCTACACAATCTCTTGGGTGTTTGTGTCATTTTTTTGGTTCAAACACAATCTTAAAAAAACACGGCAAAACACTAAGATAGTATTTGGTTTGAAAATAAATTTTATGTTTTGCGTCTTCAATATGTACTTTAAAATGCAACATGGAAGAAGATGGTGAAAAATGATTAGTTTGGAAAATGATTTTAACCTTTAAAAATTAAAATGGCTTTTCCTGTTTTTTGCTTTTTAGGAATTATCAAAAACGATTCTTCATTTCTCTTCTGCTCTTTGTCGGAATGACTAGGATTTTCCAACTTCTCATCTCCCATGCCATTTGATATTGAAATGCAAAACACAAAACTTGTTTTCAAGTCAAACACTACCTATATTTTACCTTATTTGAAAGGAACCATGTTTAATGTTTTGCTGTGCTAAAAATGTAACGTGATGTCCAAACTCAAGACATGTTTCTCTATATATTTTGCTATCTCATTGTACAGGATTCTCACCTTTGGCCAATTAGTTTTCCCTTTAATTAATTATGACATCTATAAACCGTAGAAGCACAAAAATATAAAATACCGTCGTCAAATAAATTTGGTTAGATGAACATGCCAAGTGAATTCGCATGAGTAAAAAAACAACAGGTTCATGAGAATACATACCACACGACCGTTCACTGTAGTTAGATAATCTTCTATTTCTGATTCAATAACTTTAAGCAAGGAATATGCACCAGCCATGGTCCTCCTTTCCAATTCACAAGCTATTTTCAGAAATCGATGCCTAGCAAGTTGGTTAACTAGGTGATTGATGAACTGCATTAAAAAAGTTTCCATAACCTTAATAACAGTTATTAACCACATTAGCAGTGGTTGGGGATATTTTCATCTGTAAACTTAAATAATATGCCGAACTAAGAGAGAACCTAAACTGCCAGGTCATCCAGCATAAAAGACTCATTATAATGGTATAGGAATAGTAAATGATTGTTTTGGTGTCTACTAGACATCCCTACCATGGAGGCAATATCAAGACAAGAACCACAGATAAGTCAAATTTTCAACTGCAAGGTTATATGGTACCTTGCTTTTAACATTCTTAAAAAAAAAGCAATGCAAGACATAACTAACTAAAACTTATACTATGGCATTTCTGGCTAATGCACTAATGCATTTAAATCAAAACTTTCATGCGATGGTTGCATACTTCAGCCTCGGCTAAACAAACAAAATAAGCATGTAAAGGGCAGTGGCAAAGGCATATCACACACACATTTTCCGATATGAGCAATGTCTTACATTATTGCACATTGATCAAAAGTATGACCACCTCAAAGAGATGATCCTGTTACATCTAATGGGTTACACATAGGAGACTCTAAAGGAAAGGTTGAAATTTACTACTCCCAACTCAAAACTATGTGATAGGATGTTGTGTACAAGATTGAACCTCGGTTTCTCTTCTCACTAATGTGGCACTCAAAAGAGTGGGAATATTTTAATAAAAGTTTGTAAAAAAAAGTATGTATAACAATTAAGAAGTGACTGAACATGATGAAACTTTGTTTCATACATATAGAAGAAATTTTTCTATGCTGTATTTCAATCTCTGCAGAATTAGATTTAGAAAATAAAAGAAGGTGGATTAAATGACTTATGTAACAATCCTCCAAGACATTTATTAAATTGTTATGTTATGGTACATAAATCAAACATTCTCCCATTGGTATAAGTAAACTAATCCTATAGAAAGTCTTATAGAATATATGATTCATGTGAAATTATTATATCCCATTTCAAATCAAAGGAATTGAAACTTTTGCATATGGTTATGCTATGGTCCATGATGACCGTTGGAAGCAAAGATGATGAAACATATAGAAGATAAAGTCTGATTCTGACAAGAGAAGATGAATATTGGTAAACAGTTGGTGTGGTCTTTAGTTGATTTGGAAGTAATCATAAAATGTATATGCTTTGGAGGTTATTTGTATCCTATTAAATTCAATAAAGGAGAGACTGCTGAAATTACATGCATGCACTCAAGAGTTCGAGTCTCAATAATGACAGCACATAGCACACTGTGATACTATGACAGGTAAACAGATATATGATCCTGTGTTTTTCTCCTTCTAAAACCCATCAGCCGAGCCAAATTCAAAAAACTTAGTTGAGAATGTCATAAGGAATAACTACATGGTTAAGTATCCCTCAATTCCAGAACAGATCGTTAGGGGTTCCATACACAAGGAACTTGCAGCGACAGTGTGAAACCATAAATCCTCTTCCACCACTATTCAATGTTCTTCTAAAATTATAGCATGGGAAGCATTTTAGAATAGTATTATATAGGGTATATCTACTCTCCGCATATTCAAATAGTCTCCACCGTCCACAGAATACAACTCCTTCGAGATTTAAATTATAGCACGGGATAGTTATATATCCTATATAAAATCAATAAAGGCATGTGTCTGGACAAATATGAGGACACACATATGTGCGGGCACGGACACACACAATGGCCTAGTGATAAAATAATATAGTTGGGTAACCAAAGGTGATGAGTTCGAGTCTCAATAATGGCGGTGGGTATAATACACTATGATACTATGACAAGTAAACCAATATATTGTCTCATGTCTTTTCGCCTTCTAAAACCTACCATTTGAGCCAAATTCATAAAAATTAGTTGAGAAATGCATAAGGATTAACCAAAGTATTCCACAATTCAAGAACAGATCATTAGGGGTTTAAAGCACAAGAAACTTACAGTGAGAGTGTAAAATCATAAAACGTCTTCCTCCACTATTCAATGTTTTTCTAAAATTATACCACGAGAAGCATTTTACAATAGTATTACATATGGTTTAATCCACTCTTACTATGTTCAAATAACCTTCACCATCAACTGAATACTACTCCTGTGAGAGATTAAATTAAAAAAGTAGATATCTTGCAAGAGAATTGAACAGAGCTTGTTGCATTTTCGGTGCTTGTTAACAAAATGACAAAACATTTATCCTTTCATAAAGATGCTATTTTTTTCCTTCCTATTCGAGTATATTTGAGTAAATTAGGTCATAATTATGAACACTAGACCAACTAGCAAGTTATGACTTGCGGATAGTTATTGCATATTTTGTATGAATAAATAGCAAGAGAAAATCATTTGGCCTTCTCCTATGACAAACCAAAATTAGATGGAACTAAATCAATTGATGTTATAATTTAAGGTAACAATTGATGTTATAATTTAAGGTAATCATGTCATGTAATCAGTCAAATAAATAAGTTTATAGAAATGATATTTACCCTTTTTTGCTGATTGATGTAATACTCTTGGCGCATCACCTTTAGATCATAATCCCCTAAAAAGTGTGTAAAATTGCGAGTTTGTTATTGTGCTGAAGTGCTAAAAAAAAAAATTGAACTGTTTACATGCCTTGCAAAATATAAGTGTCCTGTAGTTGGGCAAGCTCTGAACAAAGCCGTGGTATAGTCTGCAAGGGAGGGACAAAAGTAAATTTTAAGATAAAAGGAATGACACATTGAGGCAGATAGGTAATAAATGGTTTAATTTGAGAAGTTATAGTTATCAAAAAGAGATGGCATGGAGTGGGTAAAAATACGTAAAACTAATAAAAGTTATTGATGCATTGGTTGCATCCAACAGTGTGGATTAAGGATTTGGTTTACCAGTTTGTTATGTAGCCTTCTGTTTTACGTGAGTGGGTTGTCGGATTTTTGGTGAGTTTAAAGGAGTTAGTTATTTCGAACTTTGTATATCTGCGTTCAGTGATTATCAAGCTTGTATTTTAATGATGATATCTAATGTTGATTGTGATTAAACACTGATGATTTTTTATCATCACCCTTGATTTTATTTTATTTTTTGCAACGGACGATGTGTGTTAAATTGTTATGTATGCATCTCAGTTGAATGCACACCTCGGCTAAAAGTTCTTGCACCCTTCTGTGAAGATCGGATGCTTCTCCAGTCAGTTGAGAATGCTTTCTTCTGCATTTTAGAGAAAAATGTCTCAAGTTAACCATGAAAATTAATAATTTAGTCAAAGAGGTAAAGATGCAAATCTATGTTAAACAAAGAAGAATCTGATATGTATAGCATGAATAAGGTTTCACAGAATAAAACATCTTTCTGACATAAAATTGCAATATAGATACCAGCAAGCAAAAGAAAGTGATGCCACAAATATGATCATAACAAAATACTATGATGTAAAAGGGACAGTGTGAAAATTTGGATTATTTTTCTTGACATCTGACGTACCTTAGAGAATGTTTATCACAATGTATGTGAGCTTCATCGGATGATAATTGTGATTTGAGCACGGAGAGAACGGCCTGTTCTCTGGCATTCCGCACTTGAGCTTCTACCCACTGCCTTTCACTTGTTGCAAATCTGTTGGCATAATAGAAATAGTAGGTAGAAGGATATAAACAGCTTCAGTTATATGCCCCATAATCTAAAATGCACTATGCACCATAATTATTTTTCAACCAGAATAGATCAGAAGTACATGCGTAAATATCGTAGTATGCTTTTACAATCAGGGTTTTAAATCTCCTTCATCTCCCCCGAGATCATATCCGAGATCAGCTTTTTGCACTTGAACGAGACGAGATTTCAAACATGATTTTTAATTGTTTGGCACCCATCTTACCGAGATATAGACCGAGATGTCCGTCCGAGATTTCATCGGAAATCCAAGATTTGAAAGCTTGTTTACAATGACCTCATCAAAAGTGAAAGGGAGGGGGGAAAAAAAAAAAGGTAGCCAAGCTGTGACGCCCCACCCCGAGACCCACACTAGTAAAGAGAATTAACGAGTAATTCCATCTACTAATGCAGAGAATAGGGCTGGTTAAGGGCGACCGAATAGTAATGCATTAGCTAATGACTAAGTATGTCGATACTTAGTTTTTTTTTTTCTGTGAATCTCAAGTAGTCGACATACTCGGTGATTAACTAATACGATACTACAAGGCTAACGGATCTATTAAGAACAAAGCACAATAACATCATAACATGTCACAGAAACAGCAGTCACAGATAATATATACTGATACAAAACCAAACATCTGATGTAATACCGTTCACCCCATAATATAATACAACATCATCCCATAAAAGAATATATACATGAAGTGGTAAATAAAAGATCCATCAAAAGTGGAGGTATCCAAGTCCATAGTCAAGAGCCCACAAAAGATAGCAAAACGGATCCAAGCAAAAAGGATAGTCATCCAACCTAACCTGCAACTCGGTCTGGCCCGAGGGTTCGACAGCAGGTTTGGACCGGGTTTTTATACTTAGAATAATTTTCTGCTTTTTCTGATATTTTCCGATTTCTTTGAGATTTTTCTCTAGATTTCGTACACGGGTTTTATAAAGCATTACAAAGCGTTTTTCAAGCAAATTGACTTTTAAAATTATTATTTAATATTATTTTTAAGTATTAAATTAGTTACTCCATAATAGGAGAATTTCAAATGCAATTTCTAAAGCGATTTTGAACCGTTCCTAAAACTCGTTTTCTTCAATTTAATTTCTATATAAAACACACAATTTTGCACTTCGAGCGAAGAGAGAGGAGAATTAAGTGATTAGATAAACGCACGTGTTCATAGCACGCGTTTTATCTATTAAACAGAAAAAGAATGATGCAATTTGGATAAATTATGAGAAAGATATGATCGCTCAAAGTTGTACCCAGACAGTGTTTCACTGTTGAACTCTGGGCAAAAACATGGTCCAGGTCCAAGTTTGACAGCAGATTTATATAAGCTATATATGCCATAATGACATGAAATTTGGTACGCGTAAAGAAGAGAACTTCATCTTTCATAAAATAAAACCAAACTGGTGCATGTATATCTATTCTCCACCTGATATAAGCTCTACTGAGATTCTATAAGCATAGACCTAGAATACATGAAGACAAGGAGGGAAAAAAAACTAGGGATGCTAGACAATGCTGATATGATGCTACCTAAATTTTTGTAGAATCGATTCATTATACAGATCTCCAGAAAATAAAACAAGATGGGTAATTAAATAGTTTTCAGGTAACAGTCCCAAGGTATAGCGAGTAGCGACGTATGATAGTGGTCTTCAGCGATGTAGCATTTAGCATGCCATTGATTTGGCATGATCAAATAAAAAATGGAAAAAGAAACTTCATACACAACTGGCAAGCGAGGTCCTTGCAACAACAGGTTGTGCACTCATAATAGTCGTTACCAAGTACCAACAATGCAACAATAGTGAGCAAATAAAACTCAATATGAAGTCTACGATAGGATATTATTAAAGGAGCAGGAGAAGATACAAGTGAAAAGCAAAAGCATACATGGAACGAAGACGTTGCAACTCAGCTACACGTTGGTGATGATGAGATTTCTCCACATCTCCTGAAATGCAAGCTGATGTTACAATATAGTCTGTTAAGATCTAGTATATGAGTTTTGTTTAATTTTATGTGTTTAAAACGAGACAAGTTTTTCCCACCGTGCATATATAGATTAACATGCATCAGATTTAGTCTTATACGACAGTAGAAGGACAAGCTCAAATAAAATTAGGTAGCCATGGTTTGAAATATATGTAAAAATTTGAATTAGCTAGTCTCGGCATATGAATAATAACAGAAAAGTAATTAATCGATGGCAATAAAGAATAGGAAATACATAAAATATGACATAATGGAAGACAGTACAAAATTTGCGATTTGCACCTCGTATCAAGCAATTAGTGATGTCATCTAGGCTCACCCACGAACACTTTGACTTACCCTCCTCAGCAACAAGATGAAGTGGGCCCTAATTTCTACTCAGATTAGTTCAATAGATTGGTGTAAATAGAATAAGAATGCTGAATAACGGTTACGGCATTTTCTATTTAAAAAATAATTTACAATTTAATTATAACATTGATTTGAAAGTGCTACCATCTCAAACTGCTTAGAAAACCATTGGTTTAGCTCCTTGGTGCATGCTGAATCATTAGCTAGGTAAGGATGGAAGTCTGAGTAAGCAAGGTAAATGCTTTCTTCTGCAAATAGACATAACAATGTAAGTTTATTGTACGCATCTAAAAACATAACACTCAGTTACTGAATGGCAGGTTAATGTTGTTTGTAAAACTACCAAAAACTATGGAATAAAATAAGAGTTACCATCCCCTGAATGATAGTGAGCCAACTCAAGTGCAGTAGCAGCAATTTTCCCAAGAGCAGCATTCATCTAATGGTAGGAAAGCTTAAATTGTCAAAACAGATATACGATTGACTCCAACTGATAATTCTGATTACAATTGTTTTTCTACTTTATTCTTCATTCGGCAAAATCTATTATTAAACCATTCTTCCGTGTCCATGTTGACAAAATGGAGAGGAGAAAAATCATGACTAATTCTTTTTGACAAATGTAATCTGCATTTTATTTAAGAGCGCGACCATTGAGACACAAAATAAAACACAAAACTAGACACGATAAGTATTGGCCACTGGATCTTTTTGTCTTTATATGAGAGGTGGAATTCAAGTGGGATCTAATGGCCAAGATCTCTTGTGTCTCATTTTATGTCTATATCTTGTGTCCAAATAGAATTTTTCTTTATTAACTATATACAAAGAATCTTCTTGTGTCTCATTTTATGTCTATATCTTGTGTCCAAATAGAATTTTCCTTTATTAACTATATACAAAGAATCTACTTTCCAATTTAACAGAACGAAGAATTGCACATTGCCAAAATGGAGAAAGTAGACACTGACTAGAGAATCGGAGATGATCTTAGTTATTCTTCCCATGTGTAACTTTTAGATCTTAATTTTTTTATTCCAAAGTGTGCATTTACAGTAGTGTGGGGTGAGTGCTATGCTACAGGTATGATAAAGAGTCATGTGTGAGGTTACTATTGTTTTTGGACTTATGTTTATTAAAATGAATGCAAAGTCATAGGAATACATCTGTAACAGCACAAAAATTTTAATAAATATTTTATTCATTTTATTTAAAACTTTGGTGTTTAATTTGTTTAAAAGTTTGAATTTTCAAATTTCTTGAATTAATTATAAAACATTTGCCCAAATTGTAATAAATATAAACAATTTCTGTAATTTTGATTTTGTGTTAAAATTTAACTTTAATTGAAATTTTAAATTTTAAATTCTAACTTCCAAATCTTTTATTTAAACTATATATATTTGTACAACATTTGTTCCATTTTTTTTCCTTTAAATTGGTTATATATTTTTAAAATTAAGTAATAAATAATGTGTAAAAAAAAAAAAATTATACGTTTCTTTTATACGTATATAAATCCGTTTCTTAGTTAAGTAATAAACAAAACAAATGGAGGTAATAAATCAAATTTTAAATTAAGAAATAAATAATGTGTAAATAGCTATTTAATTATACGTTTTATTTGGTGCGTTTTATATCAGTTCTTGTTTAATTTTTGGCGTATAAATGGGTACGTTATTTTCTGAAATATATTTTAGCATATATTTTACTAAATAAATACGAAACAAATAAATTCAAAGTACGTTATTTTGTGATAAATTTTGGGCGCGCGTTTCAATTAAATTTTTGCCTCTATAATACGCACTCTTTGATTTCATATCTTAGCTGTTAAAAATCAACAGCCGTGCAACTCTAAACGGGAAAGAAATAACTTTTCTACACTTTCCATTTGCATCCCTTGATGATATTATAGGAATAAAATCCTATGATTCCTCTGGCCGTTACTATCATTATTTCTTGCGTTTTCCACTAAATCAACGCAAGCTCTTTATTAAATACAAGACCCGTACACAATTTCCTTACCATCATACTTTGGCCTCCATCTCTCGCGTGAGCTTCTTCTTGAAGGTAATGGCTGCACTTTTTTTTTCTTCTTTCTTATTTTTCTTTTTCTTTGTTTCTTCATTTTATTGTTCTGCTCCAACAAGTGCTCGGCCATCCCCCTTTGCACGACCGGCCTACAGCCCCTCCACCACCACCAGTACGGCCTCCTCCCCCTCCCTACGATGTGTCCAGATCTGGCCATAAATTCTGGGTAGTGAATCACCACAAAACCCTATATATATAGCCTTGCCGATTCCCCTACTTCACTTCCTCCGTTATCGAGTGCAGCCACCACCACCGCAACCTACTCCAGCTGCAACGCCGCACCTGTCCTCTGGCACATCACCAGGCGGTGATGGTCCCACTGGCGAACCCATGCATAGGCCGTGCTCATGCACAGCCGAGCCACTTGAAGCTTGGGTCCAAACCTCTGAACCATTCTTTTGCACCACTTCTGCTTGTTGAAAAGCACAGCCTATATGCCTCGACTTTCCGTTGCCTTGCGCGTTTCAGGTCAAAAATCTGGGCAATGGTCGAGCTATGTTGGTATGGGTTGAGTCGTATGGTGAAGTGATCGAGCCACTTTTGTCAATATCCTCTTATTTAATCTAGTTTTCCAGTTGCTTTATTCAAATTTGATATGTTCGTATTTGAATTAGCATACTTAGATTTGTTTTATTTTGTTTCAAGATTTGAATCTGGTTGTCACATCCTCTAAAATCTCATTGTGCTTTTTTGCGCTTTTCGGTGTGGATATCGTTGTTTTTGAATCAAATCTCCAACGTCGTAGAGATGAGCATTCACGCTTGACATTCATACTTATAGAATTGTATATTGATAGCAAGTGAAATTGTAGGATTGTTATATAATATTCTACTTGTCTGTGATATAAATTTTATGGTGTTAAACCCTGTTATAAAATTGACACATCATCCGTTATGCTATATGCTGTTATATTATATGCTGTTTTACTATTTATTTATTTCTGTTTATCACACTGCAAGTTCCTTGTAGAGTATAATCACTATGGGTTGAAATGATACATACCCGAACGGACTTTAGAATAAGAAAAAATCGTTATGGCCTGAAATGATAGACCTGAGCGATTTTTTATTTATTTATTTATTTATTTAACTTGGGATTGTGGGTTTGAAATGATAGAACCCGGATTTTTCTTTGTAAATTACGGATTGAAATGATATATTATTTGTATCACTTGACATATATTAGAAAATATTATACAGACCCGTGGTTATTTTATATATATTTTTCGGAAAATTTTAAGTATTTTCAAATTGGTATATTATAATATTTTTGATTTAAACTGAATTAAAAATGATTTTTAGTGATTTTCTACAAGTTAAATAGGTAAATAAATAAATGGTTAAGTTGAAATTTGAAGTATAAATTTATTTTGTAATTTTTTTGATTTTTGTAACGGAAATGGAATTCAAGTTAAGCAAATAAAATATAATAATTTGATATAAATTTGAATTTAAAATGAATTAATAAAGTGTTATTGAGTTTCCTACGAATTAAATGGTTAAAAAAATGAAATTTGAAATATATCTTAATTTAGAAATGGGAAGTTTGGTTTAAGAATAAAAGGTAAGTTAAGAAATAAATTGAAAAATAAGTTATATTTTGAAATGGTAATTAAACTTAATTGTTAAGTTAATTTTGAATACAGAGAATAGAAAATTGTGCATTTGACTTTAATAAGTGAGCCTTGAGAAGTTTGATATTTATTTGTGAAATTTACTTTATAAAAATCATAAATTATTGAGTAATTTAAATGACTATTTCAAAGTCGAAAATATGAGTTTTTATAAGTTAAATTGGTTTAAATTAAAGTTTTATTATTTAATTAACTTAAGATATATTGTAAGGGATATTACCGCACTAAGTGCCGTAGTTGATGCAAATGAATTAAGGGCTATTGCAGTACTTGGTAAGTGCTGTGGTTGCAGAAATAAAGTAAAACTTGAAATAAATAAATAAATGAGCTACAATAGCACTTATTAAGTGCTGCAGTTGGCTGAAACGAGAGTTTTGAATATTGGTTTGTAAGTATAATAACTTCACTTTTAAATAGTTAAAATGAAGTATTTTGGATTGATTATAAACTATTTTGAAAATTATAACCACGGTTAATAATGACGGTTATAAACTATTTTGAAAATTATAACCACGGTTGAAAATTATAACCACGGTGAAGCCTTGAGAAGTTTGATATTTATTTGTGAAATTTACTTTATAAAAATCATAAATTATTGAGTAATTTAAATGACTATTTCAAAGTCGAAAATATGATTTTTTATAAGTTAAATTGGTTTAAATTAAAGTTTTATTATTTAATTAACTTAAGATATATTGTAAGGGATATTACCGCACTAAGTGCCGTAGTTGATGCAAATGAACTAAGGGCTAAAATTAATTAAGGGCTATTGCAGTACTTGGTAAGTGCTGTGGTTGCAGAAATAAAGTAAAACTTGAAATAAATAAATAAATGAGCTACAATAGCACTTGTTAAGTGCTGCAGTTGGCTGAAACGAGAGTTTTGAATATTGGTTTGTAAGTATAATAACTTCACTTTTAAATAGTTAAAATGAAGTATTTTGGATTGATTATAAACTATTTTGAAAATTATAACCACGGTTAATAATAACGTTGGTAGTTAAAGAGACCGGGATCGGATATACGCATACTCTCTGTCGATACCGAAAACCACTTTAACAACTGTGTACGCGGTGGAGATTGCAGAATGAAGTAGGATGGTGGTGACGCTCTATTGAGGTATGTACGTAGAACCGACTCCCGTGAGTTGGCATAAGGTGGCTAACACAGGAGCGATCGACGGGCTAAGGAGGTAGCACCTCTTATTGGACGCACTTCTTCGTATGCCATTCTATTACCTTGTGATTGTTTGGTGCGCACCTTTGATTTTGGGAGTGTTGTTCGAGGTGGGTGGTAGTAGCTGCTACGTGCTATCACCGGTCCGGAAGCGTAATTGGTATATATAACATGACATTGCCTAGTTGTGTCGTGTCACCTACCCTAGCGAGCATTTGTACGAGTTTGGTTTTCTCCCGTAGCCCGTCGAGTATTTAGTGTAGTCTCCCGATCTGGAGATGCACTGATATTGGATGGACTACGGAGACTATTACGTGTTAAGGGAAACATTGGGTCACTCCTTGGCGCTATTTTAAAGTAAGTTTATTTTACTATAGACACTACTATAATAGCGAAATATTACTACATAGTAAATAGTTCAACGGATCCTTAGAGGATGGGCGGTCTCAGGCATCCTTTGAGTTACTCGTACTTTATATTACAGTTCACTTAGTTATTTTACACTGTATAAGTATGTATGTCCTGACTCGAGTGTTTGTGTTTATTTCTTACGCTCGGGTCAGCCTGAGTATCAGTTTGGACTTCATTTTCTGGAGCTAGGACTGCTGGAGATCATCTTTATCGAGCTGCTGTCTATTTTCTATTCAGTCCTTTATCTTAGCCTATGTAATTGAGACAAACGAATTTGGGATTTTTCTGTGGTTGTTTCAAACTGTATTGGTTTTAAAACTATGTAATCTGTACTTATATTGAGACTATGTTGCTAGTGGCATCATGAACCACTATAGTACTTATTTCCGCTGCGAGTATTCTGATTTCTGTGTCTGTGATTCTGTGATTTGATTTCATTGCTCCAATTTTTATTACAATCTATTGTTTTGAACTATTCAAGTTTGACATGTTTTAATTTATTGTCGAATTTGAATGGTGCAAAATAGTGGGTCGTTACAACATCTATGTTAATTTACTTATTTTCCACCCCGTGTTTCAATGATTAACAAAACAAAGTACTTAAACTACCAATCATGACATATTGCCACAGCTTAACTCTTTTGCCATGTTCTTCGATTCCACATCCTCTTAATTAAATACCGTTGCATGCAAGCAGGTGCGGTTGTACTAGCATATAGAAAACAAAGATGGTATACGCATTAATGATTTACCTCTAAATTCCTTGATGAGATCTTCTCTTCCAAAGATACAAGGTTTCCACCAACTGCAGATATAGCTGCAACTCGAGCTCGTCGGCCTTGGATGAGGGTTGAGACTTGGTTAGCCAATAGATCATATTGTGCTTGTTGACGCTTAAGCTGCTTTTGCAATTCTACAACTTCTGCTTTATATGCCAATTTGGCCTCTCTTTTAAACAAAAGATTTGAGAGGAAAAAACATGTTATGCTATCAACCACGGTAGTATACTACCTAGAAATTCGTCTGTTTAGAGGAAAATGTTACCTGATATCAACTAGTCTTTCTTCAGCACCAAAAACAGCTTCCTGGTTGTCTCTCCTACTAGAAAAGGCTGAAATACTATCATATGCTGAATCCAAGTCCTCGTCCTATAGAAAATTCAAGCGGTGATGCCAAGCAAGAGCCCAATAATATTTAAGGAAGTCCAATAACACATAAATCAAATCATGAGCAACCGCATAGATCCTTAAAACAGCAGATAGATTGAACTAGAACTATTCTTCTTTAACTTTCTTATTCTGGAATCAGAAAGTATCTGATCCACGTGAAAAAGTCTTGCTCATACTTTAGTTATTGGCAACCAATACTAATGAATGAAACGAAGAATCTCTCTCCTTATAGCACCATTCAAGCGAAATTAATGAGAAAGAATACCAAAATAAATGTGCAGTATAGCATACCTCTAGCAATTTCCCTTCTTGCTTGAACTGTTCGTGCCTAAGAAAACAAAAACATGTTTAGTCATTCACAAGAAGGACGAGCCCACTGCCTTGGACACTCTCATTTTTACAAATCCTCATCCAAATCCCAAAAGAATTCAATCAGTCAATATCCACCAAAAAAAAGGTAGAGCAAAAGAAAATATACTGTGAGATCTCAGTGGTTGAAAGCACATTGGAAGGCCTAAGATTTGAACAGATCCAATCGAGAACAGGTCTAACTTCTTCATATTGAAATGGCCACTCCAAGCTGTCAGGGTCGAGTGAATTTCCGCCGCTGCCACCATTGCTAAACCCAAGGTCGCTAAGCACTGTGCACAACCTAGCTCCACTCATCGCTCGAGATTTTTCGTAAAAAGAGATATCGTTGTTTCTTTGCTGATTTTGAAAGATGAATTTTAAATATATTAAACCGCCGGCATACTTAAGATCCGAGGGGAAGAAAAGGAATTTGGATCAAGCGATTTCAATTATGCCCGTCAATATCATAACATTTTTGGTACCGTTAGCCAGATGGGCACTTTTCTGTTTACAATGCGTCCATTCATCAGACGCGATACGGTAACAGATAAATTCCCCCACATAGCCCGTTCTATGGAAGAAGAGAATTTTATGTGCGTGTCCGACGCGTTCTGCCGTTTGACCTTAAACGGCTGCTTCTTCTTCCTCCTTCATTCTTCTATACATTTTCTCTTTAATCGAAAACCCCCTTCAAATACTCCACGCAAATACACATTTTGCATTGTCTAACACATTTCTCTTTCAACTGACTTCCTCACTCAAATACTCTGTTTTGGGGACTTCGACACTTGACCATTTTGAGGTGGACCCACATGGTCGGCGACGATCGTATATGGTCGATACCGACCATATCAAGAGTGTGGGGATCGAGGCAAAACTTTTGGTGAACACGAGCTATGGCTAGGTGATCATTCAGCACGCGTTCATTCGATTTTGACTATTGTGGTGCAGTGAATAACGATGATAAACGGCGACACGAAAGCTTGATGCTTTCACGTGATGGCTTCAGAACTTTAAAATATGGATTCTATGACTAATGTGAATGTTTAAAAATGTTCCAATGATGACGACTCGATCGAGGAAGTTGCGATGATGATCCATAAAGACGGGTTCGAGGAATGGAACTCATGGGTAGAACGAGAAAGGGTTCTACTATGGAAAGTGGAATAAGGAAAGGTTCTGTTATGAGAAATGGAAAACTATAAAGCGAGGAAAGGCTCAAATATGCATGTGAAGGGATCGTTAATAGTCAGAGTGTTTCTAATATGCTTGTAAAGAAAAAGTATAAGAAACGGAGGAGCTGAGGAATGGAGGAGCTGAGGAATGGACTCATCATGGAGAGCGGAGGAAGTAGTTGGTGGATTTAGAAGGGAAGATCTTCAAAAGACCAAGCAACTCACCATGGAGAGCGGAGGCCGTATCTGTAAGGTAGTCTAATGGGTCTTTGAGATTGTGCATAGACTATTAGAAGATGAACAAAACAACAGTGAAAAACAGATATGCCTTACCGAGAATAGATGATCTTTTTATTAGCAGAGTGGACCTAAAGAATTTTTGCGATTAGACTTGATTATAGGGTTTCATTGGCTAAGGCTTGCGGAGAAATGTTTTTTTAACTCTGTTCAAAACTTGATACGATCCATATGAGTGGTTGGTTTTGTTATTTGGGCTGACCAATGCATATGCATTCTTCATAGACTTGATGAACAAAATCTTCTAAGATAAGCTAGACAAATCTATGTTGGTGTTCATAGATGACATTTTAGTATACTCTAAGGACGAGGAGGAGCACCCAGCTCACCTAAGGCTTATGCCGGTTAAGACAACATAAGAGGCAAAAAAAATTAAATGTCATTTCTGGAGAAGGGAAGTCAAGTTCCTAGACCATGTAATTCCAGAAGAGGATAAACAGTAGATCCGAAAAAGGTGGAGGTGGTAATTGGGTGGAAGAGCCTTGAGACTGTGGCTGAGGTGTAAAGTTTTCTAGGATTGATAGGTTATTATAGGAGATTAATCAAGGATTTCTCTTGTATAGTGGGGCCAATGAATAGACTAGCCAGAAAGGGAGAGCAGTTTATTTGGGCAAAGGAGTGTGAGAGGGCATTCCAGGAATTAAAGTACAGATTGACCGATGCATCTTTATTAGTAATTCCTGAAGGGAATGATAGTATGACTGTGTATAATAATGTGTTAGGGTTAGGGTTAGAAGCAATATTAATGCATAAGCGCAAAGTAGTTGCTTATGCATCTAGCCAGTTATGACCCCATGAAGTTTCGTATCTAACATATGCTTTTGAGTTGGCCACGATAGTCTTCACGTTAAAGATTTGGAGATGTTATCTCTCAAGGGAAAGGTTTGAGTTGTATACTGGCTACAAGTCCTTGAGATATTTGTTCTTTCAAAAGGAGCTGCACATGAGGCAACATAGATGGTTAGGGTTCCTAGCATCATATGAATTTGAGATAGAGTATACCCTAGGAAAAGGCAACAAAGTAGCTAATGCCTTAAGCCGAAGACAGCAAATTTATGTTTTGGAAATGTTAGAAGAACCACGTTATAAATATTTTCTGCTTGTAATGTGCAGCATCAGTCTAGAGCAGGATCAAGCAGCATAAGCAAGATATTAGCATGCATAGAAATTAGACCTACACTGGTAGAAAGGATAGCTAAACTACAAAAGAATGTAATTTAGCGCAGAAACGGTAAGAAGTTTAGACTCATGAGTCAAGGCAATAGAACTAAAGGGATTCAGTGTGAAATAAGAAATGAATACTGCAGAAGAATGGCAAGTTGTATGTTCCAAGTATTGGTTAATTGTGGAAGGAAGTATTGGACTAATGTCATCGTTCAAAGTTTACCATACATCCTGGAGGTACGAAGATGTACCAAGATATGAAGAGGAGTTTCTTCTAGAAAGGAATGAAGAAATATGGAGGAGAGTATGCGGGAAGATGTCATACATGCTACCGTGTGACGGTAGAACATCAAAAGCCAAGTGGGCTCCCGCATGCTTTAGAGGTCCGTGTATGGAAATGGGATTCAGTATCTATGGACTTCATAGATGATTGCTAAGGAAACGGGTGGGGAATGAAGGCATTTGGGTCATAGTTGATAGACTAACTAAGTGTGCCCATGCCTATTTCATTCTAGTGAAGGCTAAGCGGACTGCACTGAAGTTAGCAAAAATATGTGCGAAGATGATAGTGAGACTACATGGGATGCTAAGCACTATTATTAGTGACCAGGATTTACTATTCGCTGATGAATTTTGGAGAAATTTGTAGAAGGTATTAGGTACATAACTACGCATGAATACCGCATATGATCCATAGACAGATGTGCAGATTGAGAGGTCCAACAATTTCCTAGAAGATTTACTAGGAGCATATTTTAGACTTTGATGGATCTTGGGAAGATTGTATACATTTGGTAAAGTGCTCATACAATAACAACTATCAGAACGTTATTGGGATGAATTTATTTGAAGTTTTGTATGGAAGGCCTTGTAAGTTGCTTGCATATTGGTTGGAAGCAGAGAAAAGGTTGTGTTAGGACCAAATGCGGTGAAGGATGCTACTAAGAATGTAGAGCTCATCCGAGAAAGGATGAAAGAAGCACAGTCTAGGCAAAAGAGTTATGTTAACACAAAAGAAACTGGACTTTACAATCGACGATTAGGTGTTCATGAAGGTTTCTCCAATGAGGCGTGATGTGTTTTGGGAGAGCTAGTAAGTTGGCACCCAAGATATATATGACCATTTCCGATCATAGAAAGGATTGAGAAGGTGGCATATGAGGTGGATCTGCCAAGTGTTTTTGCAGGGATTCATAATGTACTCCGCGTAACATGTTTGCGGAAATACATTGGGGATCCGGGAGCAGTGATTGATCAAAGGACGGTGGAAGATCTGGTTATTAAACCATATATGACTTATGAGCACAGACCGGTTTGGATAGCGGATCGGGATGAGAAGCGGAAGACCAGAAGGATTGCACGTGGAAAACAGAGGATAAGGTTAAGAGGACCTATCCAAAGTTGTTTGTCATGGATTATCATATATTTTATGTATTAAGTCATGCTGATGTAAACCATTAATCGCTTGTTTACTATATTAGTAGGCAATACTAGTACGTTTTATGTATGCATGGATTAGGAATTCATGGGGATGCTTAGAGTAAGCATAAAGGAGAGGACTAGTTTCTAATTTATCATAACTGAATTTTGTCGCGAAATTCCTTTAAGGAGGGGAGCCTATAATAACACTAAATTTTATAGATGATTAAAATAAGTTTATTAAAGGAATAAGACGGGCTAAATAGGAAAGGTAGAGAGGAACAAATTAATAGAAGCGGTAATGAGGACCTAGGCCCAACTTATTGTAGGACAACATACAATACTTATTTATATTCATTCATTTCGTTTTACTCAAAGCTAAAATAAAGGTTAGAGACATTCTTTAATATGGAAGCATAAGAAGGCAAATAAGAAGAAGATTAGAGAACGCAAGCTAGGAGAGACTAAAGAAGACTAAAGCTATAAATCTTAAAAAATTAGGTGAATAATACTTAATCCTCCTAAACCGATTTTCTTATATGTATGGGTTCGGTTCAGATCTATATGTTTTTATATATGATGGGGTTCACACAAGTTTCATGTGAAAATATAAAAGTCCAATCAATGTTTTGGGAAAAGATGGGTGAACATGGGATGTTACATGTGTTTTCCTTACTTTGATGATTTCAAAACTTAATGAAAGTTTTATTTGACGTTTAAGACCAAGTTTGGGAAATGGGTTATAGTTCAAAATTTTCTTCAGCTTATGTAATTCTATATGAATTTTTTGAAGTTGTACAACTTGAAATAAATAAGGAGAATGCCATAAAAAGGCAAAGTAAAGTTAAACTATGAAAGAAATAGGGGTTTGGGAAATTTTAGGGAACTTATCAGAATTTTCTAAAATAAAACAGAAGTAAAACCGGCAAAATACCATGATGGGGTAAATGGGTACTGCGTGGGATGCAGTAAAATAAAACCCATGGAAAAATATTATTAACAGGGGTTGGTAAAAAAGGGATAAGATCCATATTATCTGTAGAAAAGGAGGTTGTCGATAACAAAAAGAAACATAAGCATGAATAGTAAATCACATGTGTAAAGGTATTGTCATAAATGTCAGATTTGCCAGGGTATGACACTGGGGCGGTGGCTCTAATTATATAAGTGCACAAATGTGAAGGGACCATGCTGTGTTAAAAGTTAAAAAGGAACACTTAATAGGGTAGGTATAGTACGTTCCGTGTGGGAACATGGGGTGTTGCGCTATATGGAGAACTATATATACAATGCTCATAAAAGATAAGTTAATGGGACTTGAGGCGAGGCCAGATCAGAATGGGAAAGGGATCCTGCGTTAAAGAGGAAAGACACAGTCGGAAGGGCTGCTGACGTTGGGTAGTGATGCTCACTCGAATTCACACCTTGGGAAGGTGGGGAGAGACATTCAACTTCCAGGGACTGCAAGGCAGTTCTAATAAAAAATGGATGCTCACCTTAGGAGGGTAGGCATTCGCCTACGTAGGACGTAGACTTCATCTTGAGGAGGTGAAAGAAAATATTTAACAATAAGGGGTGTGTTGGAACTGGGCCAGCCCGTAGCGATAGTGGTGGGTGTATTTTAATTTTTTTAATCCTATTGGATCTTTATTGGGCCTATGAAATCTAATTCATTTAGAACAATTCTAATTTTTTTAAATAAAATCATGTATTTTATTTAAATTTAAGTATTTTGTAATGTAAAGTTAATTGAATGATTTAATTTATATATATACATGTAACATATACATTTACATATGTGTGTGCATATGTAACTTAATAATCTATGAAGGGTAACATGCCCGTATATAAATATTGGGATTTACATCGCAACGAACACATTACCTCATTTCGTATGTATTGTATGTTGTCTAAATATGTGCATAAATCTATAATGCAAAGTATATTTATATATATGTACACATATATTTAAAATATATTTTATAACTAAAATTCTCAAAGTTATATATATATATAACTTAAAACATTTGTATAAATATATATACACACACACATAATTAAGCATATAAATTCATACATACATATATATAATAATTAAAAATTATACATGTGGTTAAATAAAATGTATATATATGAATAATTAATTACATTCAAATACTTAAAATATAAATATAAATATTGTCAAATTATTTCCAGATCGAAATTAGCATAACAAACATAAAATAATAATTTTATAATTTTATCATTATTATATGTATATATCTCTACCACTAATAAAGAAAATTCGTTAAACTAATTTACTTGGTGTCCTTTTGAAATTTCAAAAATATCCTTGCTTTCCGTTTACATATTTGCGCTCAAATAAAATATCAATGTATACAATAACACAAAAAGCCCGTGCACGAAGCACGGCCCCATACTAGTAATAAATAGTTTTGATCATAATAATCAAATATATTAGTAATAAATATTAAAAAATCAAATTTTAAAATTTTTAAAAATTTAGGATCACAAAATACAGTTTCAACTTTTTTTCATGATTTTTGAAATAAAATATTATTTTTAATAAATAAAAGGAATATTCAACCGAAGTAATTTAATTATTAAAAATATTAAATTTTAGCAAAAAATTCTGAAAATTTTTCGGTGGCTTACTGCATAGATGTGATAATTTTAAAAAAAATATACAATCGAATTTTTAGTGCAATAATTATTTTAGATATAATAAACAATTAAAATTATCAATAAAAGATAATTTAAAATTATTTATATTCACAAAAAAAAATATTTTCGAATTTGATAATTCATATTATGTATAAATAGGTGTAAGAAAAAATTCTAAGCTATTTATACATTAAAAATATACATATATGTAATTATATGTTTAAAATATACATTAGTCTATATTTAAATTAATATATAAATATATATAAAATAATTAATAATGACAAAATTTATTTTTTGCAGTAAATTAGATTTTTTATACATAAATTGTAACACATAATAATATAACCATGCACATAACCAAACTAATTTGTGACAACTACATATACCTACGAAAATCTCACCTAACTAGATATACAACATTAATATATACAAAGATTTGGGATTAATCAATATTAAATCATAAAATATGATATGGTTACTGTAATATATAAATAAAATACCAATTGATGATGCTTTTGAGTCCACTTGAATCAATGAGTTCCCTTTTCTAGTTATGCTCGATCCGTTAGATTGCAAGTCTGGAATCGCCGACATTTTATATCAAATTGTTCTTTTACTTAACTTGAATTGATTTGAGATTCTTAGAACTAATATGAGGATTAATTTCGGTCAGTAAACTTGATAATTATGACAGCCAAAAGTTGTTTTTTGTCAAGGGTTTAGAGGTCCATATATATAGCCTTGTACAAGAGAGATATTCGGACAATCTCATTACCTATCCTCTCTTAATTTTAACCATCCACCTCTAGATCCAATCCTAAGTTTTAGCCGCCTCCATTAACTAGTCAAAACCGAAATTTGCAGCCATAATGATGGGCTTTAAACTCATTTAAGCCCAAGCCAAAATGCTATTCAATTAAATATAATTTAATCGCTTACGATATCGTATATCGATTGGTACATTTATAACTATTATAAGTATATAACAATTTTTGTTTCCCAAACCATATTCGAATTTTTATAATTAATATTTCATAAATATTAATTTATTTAATTTATTTATAACAATTATAAACTAATTAAATCATTCGGTCTTAAGGAAATTCATCATGTTAGTTGTGTAACTCTTGGGTGTAAATTTGGTCAGCAATTAACACCAAACTATTCGAACGTTAACGTTCACATGTCACTTAGCAAGTGATGTGACATTATGGCCAAATTTATCGCTTATTCATTTTCAGTAAAACCTTATTTAATTTAATAAGTGTTACCTGTTAGTGACATTTATATACACCAATTCTCTTCGTTAAAAACCGTATCACTTTGGATTTATGTGATTTGGTAATGGTCAAAATTCCAATATTGTCCATATTCAACTCTATAGTCCAAAAACAACATCCTTGGTTTAATAATAACAATTATCATTAACCGTGCTACTCTTACCAAAGATTTTGACTTTGAGTTGACCGTGATACTAACCTCATATAACTGAAGATACGAATCCTCTCTTGAATAATATCTTCCTTCCAATACTTCCAGTTGACCCAACTATAATCAATTAATGGATGTCGTTCTATGATTTGAATATAATCAAAGCAGAGTTTTTCATATTAAAGGTTGACAATATTCTTAAGTCGAAAGAATTGTGTAAATTAGTCACATCGATATTTTTTGTTTAACCTTAGTTATATTAACAAAAAAAACTATCAAGTGAGTCATTCCATAGTTTTCCAATAAGTATCAGTACGTAACCCCTTGTTGCCTCCAACAGCCATGAGTAATACACTGCCCAACTTTTGGAGAGCGTTACGTACTCTAGTCTCAACGGATACATTAATATCCAGTCTCGATGCATCTTTATTAGGAACAATTAAAATGATACATTTGTTTTCATCGCCATAAATTACTCACGGTTACAACACTTTGTAACTGCTATCACAAAACATACAATTTATGGATTTTCTATTAAATATACTTTTAATTAAATTTATTAATTAATATAACCATATTATATCAAGTATATAATAGAAAGAAAACACCTTTATTTCGAACAAGATTGGTCAACGAGTTAGATATATGTAACAAATTACATAATTGCCCCTAGGACATACCTCTAACTCTATCAATCTTCCACTTGCACTTGGGGTCGATTATGGAATCTTATTCCAACTTCTCCAATTGGTTTTCTCAAAACCAATTAGGTCAGTCCCTTTGTGAACGGGTATGCTATTATGGTTTAATTATATACTCTGTCAATCAACTTTCTCCGACGATGATAAACTGTTTTATCGTGTGGAACAATTCGGAGTATGTCTCTCGACTTTGAGCGAGCTTTAAGTTCTATTACAAACTACGTTACGACATTGTTATCATATAACTCTGTCATGAGATTCTCAACATTTAAAATCGGCTCAGCTATAAATTTGTGCACATATATTTTTATATACATTGTTTTGATTGCGGTGCTATTCAATGCAATGTACCTAGCCTTTTTTCATTGAATCAGTCACGGTCTTTCATTTGGAACATTTACAGCTTAAAGATTTGTTATTGACATGTTATACTCAATATTACTTTTGAAAGTTTGAGTCTGAACATTCATTCATAAGGAATTTATGTTTCTGTAAACAATTCTCTAGTATTTCATAAATACACGAGAAATTCAAACAACCAATTAGTGATATCAATTTGGATTTGATATTTTTTTTATGTATCAAATACATGAACAAATCATGATATCGTAGACAACACAACATGTATGGTAATTCCTCTTACCAATGCAAAGGAGTCAATCTTACATGTTCCATATTAAACATTTTAATAAGGTGTCTTGGATATTCCCAACATCTTTTATACTTACTATAAAAGACGTCATCTATTAATTCAATATTGAGTATTAAAACAACTAAGGACGATTTTAACACAAGTACATCGTTAAAATCAACAACGTTTTGTTTACTTATAGCTTAGAAATCTCATTATACCTTTTAACATTCTTTCTTATGAATACATGCTTACTCTGCACTTTGATTGAAAATCAAACTATTTGATATTTCTATCAAAATACTTATTCAATCTTGATGCCTATAAAATGATACTTTCAAATCATTTCTTGGATCATATCAAAGACTCACAAACTCAATATCTCTCCCACCGACTTTGAGATTTTTTGGTTATTATGTGTAAACAATTTACTATAAATCATTGTTTAGAATTTTTTGTTTCCATACATACATACCAAACATAAAGTCATATCAAGTAGTAATTTTGTGAGTAAATCCGAATTAACACAAGCACGTTGAATACCGAACATATTACACTAATTTCAACAATTGAAATTTGCGATATTATTCTCATTAACGTTGCTCATTTAATTCCAACTGCATTAGTCTTTCTCATAAAGACATAATCATGGCCGATAGATCACATCCCTTAGGTTATGACTATCAAAATCATATTTTGACAACGTACTTGGAATTCTTTTAGATTTGCACATCATACCATATGGTACAGTCAGCACTCTTAGTGGTTTAATTAAACAATCGAGAATTATATATTTTGGACATTGATAAGAAACTCATAATTTCTCTTTAATGAGCGAGAATACTTATTAGACATTCTAATGCAATGCGTTCATTTAGGTTAGTCAATTTTATTTCATCTCATCTAATCAGTTCTATCTTTGGATCATATCCAAATCCTTTTTACTACCAATAATTTCTCAAGGAAATTCCTTCACAATGAAGTTGGTATTTCTTGAAATGTTTCTCAATGCAATAGAACAGGTATTCATAAACGTTTTATGAATTTCCATATTCATTAAACTGATTTGATTTTTGTTTACAAAAGCTATATTCGAAACATAAATATGTCATCCAATGACAGTCTTTTTGAAATTCTTTTGGGAAGATTCATACAATATCCTTCATGAACAATTATTACGTGCAATCTTTTGGCTCACACAACCTGCCAACTTCTTGGCCTAGGATATGTAGTTGGCCTAGGATATGTTGGAGTTTCTTATAAACCCTTATCTTGTGTGATTTTGTAAATTGTTATTTAGATGAAATAATGTTAACCTTGTGTGCTGCTCTTAAGTACACGACCTTATAGAAAGAAACTAACCCAACTTCACTCACAATTAATCGCATATGGTTCAACAAAGTTCGATTATCCCTTATCGATGCATCATTATGCATTACATGGAGGAGTGACTTTTGAGATTGAATCTTTATTCATTTTTTGGTACATTCAGACCTTTTTCCAATATACTCACTCAATCGATCAAATCGAATCATTCCTATTGCACGTTATTTTATCTGCTTATGTTTTGTACTCTATGAGTTTACCGTAGACATACTACATGTGTATCAAATACACATGTCCATGTCAACGATAACTCATCGACAAATATGATGAAGTACAAGGAATCGTTTTGGTATTTATAGAATTATGATTGCGTACATATATATATGTATCAATCCGAGGAGTTCATCAACTCTTATGATACTCCCACTGAATGGGTGCATAGTCCTTTATTGTTTAAGATATAATTAACAAGTATCGTATGATTCAAAATTATACATAAAATTATTTCTCAAAACTACGGCTTAGTCTATAATTCCAAAACAACCATAAATAATATTATATACTTTTGTATTTTCCAATGCATCACTTTTCTTAATTTTTTTTACCATATTATAGTTTTATTTCACAAAGGATATTCATAATATTTATATTGAAATATAGCCATGTCTATTTTTTTCAATCGATACCGAAAACAATCATTATTTCATAAATTATGTATGGTAAGTTATACGAAAACAATTTTCGTACTATGATGTAATTAATAAGTGCTATATTGTGTGCTCCCACTATTTCCACGATTACTATAATAGCGTATTAAATTTGGAGATCCGTCATTCACTTAATACAACTTGTTTATTTCATACACTGCAACTATTTACAGTGGAGAGTTCGTTGATAAAATATTTTGAGCTCAAAGAAATAAATCTCATAGAAAACAATTTTTTATATGAAAATACATTTCAGAATAGAAATCATATTTCTTACTCCAATATTGAGTTAAAATATTTTATTACAATTCATATTTCCAATGTTTCTCAATGAAGCAGAAGTGAGCATTCATTCTCTTCATTCCAACTGTACCTTAAATTACATCTATTCTTGTACATTCGTATCATTTCAAATTGTCAAACTATTCAAAAGAAAACCTTACTACGATATCATAATAAAATCTTTACAAAAGCGCATTCGTTTATCCTTAACATTCAAGGACATCAAATATGTTACACTTTACGTAAACTGATCAAAATGACATTTCAGGGATCGAGTTCTTATATTTATCTTGTAATTTTTGGTCTTGTGTTACATTAACACAATATGATCTCTTTTGTAATCAATTAGATTGAATACTCGATCTCACACTAAGGTTTATTTGGTTTTTCAAATGAATTAATTTTATAGAAATATTGTACATTACAAACTTTGACAATTCACCATATAACATTTATATGCAATTGTATATGGATCAAATATCCGTAGTCTTGTATTGTTTTAGAGCTCGAAACTCATAAAATGCAATACATGGTCTTAACCAAATAAATGCATAAGTGACCAAACCACGAATGTATTTAGTAGTTGTAAAATCAAGCACTTGCATGGGTGTTGAAACGTTAATACGAAGTAGGAATTTGATAGCGGATATTATATTTCCATTTGTCAACTTTCAGTTCAGTTCGTTTGTATATGTTAATTGATAAACATTTTATCAATCATATTAAATGCATAAATTTATCAGTGTAGATAATTATAACATTATGCAGCATATGTTCTTATAATATTAGAAAGGTTAAGTGTTACCATTTCATTTTTCCAATAAGGCTCCCATTAGTCTTTTATGTTTCTCTAAACCCTAAGATGAAACACAAAAGTCTTTCGACTTCACTAATGGGTGTTAGGACTCGTCTGTTTTGGTATTCTGACCTTGAGTTTTCTCAACAAATCATAGCCCCACAAACGATGGAAAACTCCTAATCGGTTGTATCACAATAACTCCCAGCCATTTTCCTTGTCCTAATCTCATTTTGACATTGATTTTGCTCAACAAATCGAAAGAGATTATTCACTTATACCTACTATATCATGATGGCCTAAGTATATCATATGTACCTTGAGTTTGCTCAATAAATACATATAGTTATCTTACCTCACCTATTCAACATATTAATAATACTACACATAACATCCCCAGCTTGAGTTTGCTCAACAACTAAGCAGTATGCAAGTAATTTATTAATATACGTATGGTAGAGGACAACATTATATTAAAGATTCACAATCTTCAATATATTATATTGAGTGATATCGACTTATGGAATAATGTATTTCTTATGAAATTCCCTCGTGATTCAAGTGTTAGACACATCAGAAATCACAGTAGATGTACATTTACATCTATATTTATTCCTTAAGTCTATTTGGGTTTCTTTGATGTTCCACTTTTAGTTTATACATTCATATCATATAAGTTATGTTGTTATATAGTTTTTATATTTCACATTACTTATACAATAGTCTTGTGTATAATATTATATTAATTAAACCATATTTAATTAGTTATATTGGTATAACATTTGTATTTATTATGTACTATAACCTTTATAGTATAACACATATATCATATACATGTGTAATTATAATTTCAATTAATTAACCTTTTAATTAAATTATCTTGATTTCGAAAATCATTATTCATATGTATGCATGCATATTTATGATATCTTAAATGTTTTAGAATATTATAACATATTAATATATTTACTACATGCACATACATTTTATTAATTAACTTATTAATAAAATCTATAATTTTCGAAAATTATGTTATTTTGTTTTTCAAACATTTTGAAAAATATGTTAAATTATAGTTATTATATTAAACGTATATTTTATTTTAAATTTAATAATTAAATTTAAAATCTTTTACTTTATCTTTCAAGAAAACTTTGAAAATTAGCCCAAGGCCCAAATTAAGTTAGGCCTTTTCTGGCAACCTTTGGGCGTACTTCACCTATTAGGCCAGGCTGGTAACCAGGTAAGACAAGATACTTGATTACCCAATTTTAATCCTAGACATTACCTTTCTAGACACAGTACTGAGCGGGCAAGCTTAATAAGTTAGCCCTAACATGACTAATTTAGACCACATCTCCAATACCATTGTTGGAACTCGGTCAACCCGCAACGGTATTGGTGGGTGTATTTCAATTTAAATATCCTATTGGATATTTATTGGGCCTATGAAGTCTAATTCATTTATAACAATTTAGTATTTTGTAATGTAAAGTTAATTGAATGATTTAATATACATGTGTGTGTGTGTATCATATACATATACATACGTGTGTGCATGTGTAACATAATAATATGTGAAGGATATAACATGCTCGTATGTAGATGCCGGGATTTACATCGACGGACATATTAGCTCATTTCATATGTATTATATGTTGTCTAAACATATGCATAGATCTATAATGCAAAGTATATTTATATAAATACGAATGCATATATTTAAAATATATTTTATAACTAAAAGTCTCAAAATTATATATATATATATATATATATGTAATTTAAAACATTTGTATAAATAATATACATAATTAAAAATATAAAATTATACATACATATATATAATAATTTAAATAATATATATATAAGGTTAAACAAAATGTATATATATGAATAACTAATTAAATTCACATACTTAAAATATAAATAAATATATTTTAAAATTATTTCCAAATCTAAATTACCAAAACAAACATAAAATAATAATTTTATCATTTTATCATTTTTATATGTATGTATAATAAATAGTTTTGATCATAGTAATTAATAATATTAGTAATAAATATTGAAAAATAAAATTTTAAAATTAAAAAAAAAATTAAGATCATAAAACACAGGTTTAAATTTTTTTCATGATTTTTTGAAATAAAATATTACTTTTAATAAATAAAAGAAAATTTCAACCGAAGTAATTTAATTATTTAAAATATTAAATATTAACAAAAAATTCTAAATTTTTTCCATGGTTTACTGCTTATATATATTAATTTTGAAAAGTATAAAATTGAATTTTCAATGCAATAATTATTTTAGATACAACAAATGATCCAAATAATTTACAAAATGTAATTTAAAACTATTTACATACATAAAACATTTATTTTCGAATTTGATAATTCATATTATGTATAAAGAGGCGTAAGGAAAAATTCTAAGCTATTTATACGTTTTAAATATACATATATGTAATTATATGTTTAAAATATACATTAGTATATATTTAAATTAATATATAAATATACATAATATAATTAATTAGTGACAAAATTTAAATTTTACAGCAAATTAGATTTGTTTATACATAAATTATAACACATAATAATATAATCATGCACATAACCAAACTAATTTGTGACAACTACATAATAATCTCACCCAACTAGATAAACAACATTAATATATAAACAAATTTGGGATTAATCAATATTAAATCATAAAACTTGATATGATTACTATAATATATAAATAAAATACCAATTGATGATGCCTTTGAGTCCACTTGAATCAATGAATTGTCTTCTCTAGTTATGCTCGATCCGTCAGATTGTAAGTTTGGAATCGTCGACCTTTTCTATCAAATAGTGCTTTTACTTAACTTGAGTTGATTTGAGATTTCTAGAACTGATATAGGGATTAATTTCGGTCAGCAAACTTGATAATTATGGTAGCCAATTTTTTTTTTTTTTTGATTAAAGGTTTAGAGATCCATATATATAGCCTTATACAAGGGAGATATTAGGACAATCTCATTATCCGTTCTCTCTTAATCTTAGCCATCCTTGTCTAAGTCTAATGCTAAGTTTTAGCCACCTCCAATAACTTTCCAAAACCAAAATTTGCAGCCCTAATGATGGGTTTTAAACCTATTTAAGCCCAAGCTAAAATGCTATATAATTAAATCTAATTTAATCGCTTGTCGATACCGTATATCAATTGGTACGTTTATAACTATTATAAATATATAACAATTTTTATTTCTCAAACTATATTCAAATTTTTATAATTAATATTTCATAAATATTAATTAATTTAATTTATTTATAACAATTATAAACTAATTAAATCATTCGGTCTTAAGGGAATTCATCGTGTCAGTTGTGTAACTCTTGGGTGTAAATTTGTTCAGTAATTAACACCGAACTATACGAATGTTAACGTTCACACGTCACCTAGCAAGTGGTGTGAAAATATGGCCAAATTTATCGCTTATTCATTTTCAGTAAAATCTTATTTAATTTAATAAGCATTACCCGTTAGTGACATTTATATACACCAATTCTCTGTCAAAAACTATATCACTTTGGATTTATGGAATTTGGTAATGGTCAAAATTCCAATATTGTCCATATTCAACTCTATAGTCCAAACACAAAATATTTGGTTCAATAATAATAATTATTACTAATCGTACTACTCTGGCCAGAGATTTTGGCTTTGGGTTGACTTGAGTTGACCATGATACTAACCTCATATAACTGAAGTGACGAATCCTCTCTTGAATAGTGTCTTCCTTCCAATACTTCCACTCGACCCAACTATAACCACTTGATGGATGTAATTCAATGATTTGACTATAATCAAAGCAGAGTTTTTCATATTGAAGGTTGACAGTATCCTCAAGTCGAAAGAATTGTGCAAATTATTCACATCGATATTTTCTATATGACCTTAGTTATATTAACCAACAGAAAACTATCGAGTGAGTTGTTTCGTTGTTATCCAATAACTATCAATGTGTAACCCCTTGGTGCCCCCAGAAGTCATGAGTAATACACTGCCCAACATTTGGAGAGCATTACATACTCTAGTCTCGACGGATACATCAATATCTAGTCTCGATGCATCTTGACTAAGAACATTTAAAATGGTACATTTGTTTCATTGTGATAAATTACTCAGGTTACAACACTTTGTAACCACTATCACAAAACATGCCATTTATGGATTTTTTATTAAATATACTTTTAATAACCACATTATATCAAGTATATAATAGAAAGAAAATACCTTTATTTCGAATAAGATTTATCAACGAATTAGATATATGTAAGAAATTATATAACTGCCCCTAGGGCATACCCCTAACTCTATCAGGGTGTAATATAAGTGCTTAAAGAGAAGAATAAGTAGGGATTCACCTTAGGAAAGTGAAACTGGATGGGGCACAATATTAAATTCCAAGAAAGAATAAAATTCTAGTAAAGAATGAAATATGCAACTTTGTGGTGCACAATCTTAAATACCTTAAAGCATACTTAAGGAATAAGAGAAATTTGCACGGATAGTGTAGTATTTTATATTAAGCTTTATAAGCACTCTAAACTGAGACTTAGGTGGGGTCAGCATAGGCGCATGGCAGTAAAAGAATTTTTCTTAGGGAAATATTAATTGAGAACGTAAAAAAGAAATAATTACATCAGAAGATGACGATGTTTTACTCATAGTGGTTGAATAACAAGGGAAAAACCTAAGTTGTGCACTGTAGATTGATCTCAATATATGTTTGTTTTGGGGACAATATTATTCACATCAGAATTTTATGTCTGACCTATTTTTATTTTTATTCTTTCCCCATTAACTCATGGTACTCATTTAAGTAGGACGAGTTTATGGACTTAGGAAGGTTTGGAATAATAGCCGCATAAGAAGACTGAAGACGGAGCAGGTGGCTCTTTAGTTAATAAAGATTTTTCCGTTGTATGAGTGAGTGCAGGCAGCGTCTTTATACGTTGATCGAAGTAATTGTAATGAATAATGAAAAATAAAAGAAACTATCTGTTAATGGAATATTATTAGTTTGCTTAGTTTACTTTATCTATGTAATCATATACTGAACTAGTCATTGGAAGATAATTCTGGTGATGACTGCAGCATCATCGGTGTTCATCTTCCGATTTCAAGTGGGGGATGTTACAACTGAGTTGTATGTAAATTAAGTAGTGCAATTAGTATGCTAAAGAGCATTGTGAATGACCAAGACCCTTTATTCACTAGCAAGTTTTAGAAAAGCTTAGAAGAGGCATTGTGGACAAAGCTGCCTCTCAGTACAACTTATCACTCACAAACAGACGGACAGACCGAGAGAGTCAATCGTATCTTATAGGCTCTCTTACGAGTTTACATATTCTACTTAGGAGGCTCGTGGGACAATCATTTATATTTGTTAGAGTTCGCATAAAATAAAAATTATCAATCTAGCATCGACATTGCATCATTCGAGACATTGTATAGATGACCATTTAACACTCCTTCGTGTTGGTGGAAAGCGGGAAAAAAATTGATACTCTAGCCATATATGATCAGAGAGACCTCAAAGAAGATCGAGACCATTTGGCAACGAATGAAGGCTGTTCAAGATAGATAGAAGAGCTATGTTGATAAGAGTCGTATGATTTTAGAGTTCTCTGTCGATGATAAGGCGTTTGTGAAAGTATCTCCATTAAAGATTATAGTGTGGTTCGATACTAAGGGGAAATTAACACTGAGATTCATAGGTTCTTTTCCAATACAATAGAGGATTGGTAACCTAGCTTACAAAATCGACTTACCTTAGAAGATGGTGGGCATGCACAATGTATTCCACATCTCTTATTTGCAGAAGTTTATGCTTGACTTAGGAGTGACGATCACACTAGATTAACTTGATGATATCAAAGTTGGACCAGAAGCTTCGAGACCTCGTAGGACAATCCATATTGTCGGATATGACACAAAGTAGCTCAAGAAGAAGATGGTGGAGCTGTTGAAGGCTCAATGGAGTGAGAGCAAAAGTGATTATGCATGAGAAACCAGTGAAAGCATGAGGATCGCTTATCCAAAGCTCTTTACTTGGTTCGGGTTTATGTTTATCGCATGTGTTTTCACTTTTGATATCATACATGATAGTTTAGTATCTCGCACGCTAGGATTAGAATATTTGTATTCGTTGTTGCATGGTTACATGTTTGATGCTTGAAATGCTTGCTTATAATCGTTAGACATACGAGGTAACTATGGTTAACTTTCCTTGATTTATCTAAGGATTTCGAGGGGGATATTCCTAAAGGGAAGAAAATTGCAATGCACCATATTTTATGTATCGAATGATCATAAAATATTATTGTTATTAGATTCATACGAGATCGTATGATTATAACATTGGAAAATGTCAGCTTGTGACATATCTTACTCTTAGAATTTTTATCAGATGATTTTGACTCTGAAAATCTTGTAAGACCTATAACTTTTGATTGGAGCCGAATTATGGTTTGAAACTAATAAAGTTAAGTGTATTCCCTATGAGCAATTATGTAATTTGTTACACATATCTAACTTGATAACCAATCTTGTTCGAAATAAAAGAAGTTTTCTTTCAATTATATACTTCTTATAATGTATTTTAAATAATCGATTGTTTAATTTAAGTATATTTAATAAAAAAATCCATAAATGATATGTTTATGATAGTAGTTACAATGCATTGTAATCATGAGCGACTTACCATAATATTTTAAACATATAGTTTTAAGTATTCCTTGTCAAAATGTATCGATACTGGATATTGTTGAGACTAAAGTACATAACACAATCAAATGTTGGGTAATATATTACTCATGGTTGGGTAACAAGGGGTTACATTCTAATAGTTATTGATTAACCATGGAATGAATCATTTGATAGTTTTATGTTAGTTAATATAACTAAGGTCATATAGAGAATATCATTATTACAATATTGCACGATTCTCTTGACTTGGGAATTTCGTCGAGCTTCAGTGTGGAAACTCCACTTTAATTGTAGTTAAACTGCGACATGGCATCCACCGAACGATTATAGTTGGATCAAGTGGAAGCATTGGAAGTGAAACATTATTCAATAAAGAGTGCATCTACTCGGTTATACGGGGTTGTATCAAAGGGTTAACGTAAGTCAATTAAAAGTCAAAATATTTGGCCATAACATTTTGGTTAATAGTTATTATTATTATTGAATCAAGGACTTTTGTATCTGGACTATAAAGTTGGATGTGGACGATATTGGAATTTTGACCATTACCAAATTCTATAAGTCCTAATGTGATATAGCTTTAACGAAAAGAACTGGTGTAAATAACTGTCATTATCGGGTAATGCTTAAATAGATAAAACAAGATTTTACCGAAGTTTTATAAGCGATAAATTTAGCCATAATGTTACACTGCTATCTAAGGTGATGTGTGAATGTTAATATTCGAATTGCTCGATATTAATCAATGACAAAATTTGCACCTAAAGAGTAGATACAACTAGAATTTCGAATCCTCCGTCTACCACCCAATTTAATTAAGTTATAATATTATATTAAATTAAATAATATTTATGAAATATTAATTATTATTATTTTTGAATTGTGTTAGCCAGTATTAAAAATAGCGCGTATATAAAAATTATACACACACTTGTCGATGTACGTTTAAATTTGATTTAAATATAAAATATCTGATTTGACTTGAATTGATTTAAGGCTTGATAGGGAGACAACTATAGTCGGCCATGATGGAGAGGAATTGGCTTTGAATTTTGATTCTAAAAGATGTGTAAATGACTAAGGAAAAGTAGGACGTGTTTCTATCTTTGACCTCCTTCTTTCCTAACTTATGTATTATATGTAGATCCTGGCTTATATATTTTAATCGAACTGGGGTAATTAACGGATACGTACTACGAGATTAAAAAATACATGAAAAATATTATTTTAATTCCTAATTGAAAATATAATTAAATAAGTAATTTCTACTCTGAAATGTACCTATAAGAGCCCAATAAAGTATTTTCAAAATTTTAATTAAATACTACAATGTCCGAGGATCGAACCGTTATATATATGATTAATATCACATTGTATATTATAAATGTTGTATGACAATAATTATTCAGATCATAGACATGATAGTAGTTCCAACAATAATCATTTGATACTTTATTTAAGTTAAAGTTATAAAATAGACAGATTATATTTTTTACCATATATTTGGGGCGGTGTATTACTAATGACTGTTGGGGGCACCTAGAAGCTACGTACTAATAGTTATTGGATAACTATGGAATGACCCACTCTGTAGTTTTTTGTTAGTTAATATAACTAAGGTTAAACAGAAAAAATATGGATTAGTATATTGTCAAGTATCATGATAACTACACATTCTTATATAAAATAATTATAGGCTCTCATACATTGTTGGAACTAGGCCAGTCCGCAGCGGAAGATATAGATGAATTTCAAAAGGAAATTACCCTATTAAATCTTTATTGGGCCTATGAAGTCTAATTTATTTAGAACATTTCTAAATTTAGTTCAAATAAAATCATGTATTTTATTCAAATTTATAAATTGTAGTTTAAAATTTATTTGATTTTGGTTTTTACTTAATACACACACACATGTATCATACACACACACACATATGTATATATTCGTGTATGTGTGCATGCATGTGTAACATAGTAATCTATGCAAGGTGTAACATGCCCGTATATAGATGCTGAGATTTACATCGCAACAGACATATTAGCTCATTTTATATGTATTGTATGCTATCAAATATGTGCACGTACATGTAGTTATAAATTCCTAATAATTATACATACATACATACATGTATATATATGTGTGTGTGTATACATATAAAAGTTAGTATATATAAATATGTTTCATTATTAAAATATTATAGAAAAATATATTTATGTAAACAAAATGTTATATTATAAGTAAAAATTAAGATATCTATATATATGATAAAATAATATTTTTAATATGAATTTAAATAAACTACTTATTTAATTTTATACGTGTGTGTGCATAGCTGGTCGATATAATAATTAATAGCAAATTAATTTATAATGTAGTATATATACATAAATATAAATATAATTATATATAATATTTTTTTCTTAGTTCGAAAAGATCATAGATTTAAAGTTAATGTGATTTTGATATTTTATTATGCATATATCGTGAATTGATAATTATTTTCAGCCCATAATTAATTAATATAAAATAATTATTTTATAGAAATTCAAATTTTCAATTTTTAAATAATCTAAGTTCATATTTTAGTTGTCATGAAAAATTTCCATGATTTTAGAAATTAAAATAATATTTAGCTAATTAATTATGGTGCGGTTGAAGTTAAAATAATTTTTAATAATATAAAATAAAGTTAAAAAAACTCTAAAAATAATTCAGTAACCATCTAACATCACGATTTAATTTTAAAATTATAAAATTGAATTTTTGAAAATCATTTTATTTTGTATAAAATTATTAATTCAAATATTCAATTAATATTGACAATAAATGTATATTGATAATACAAAAAATTATTTTTAGTACTTAAAATTCGTAATAAACATAAACATGTATAAGAAAAAATTTAGATCAATTTTAATAATAGATATAAACATATATGCTTTACTATAAACTGTATATGAGTAATAATACAAAAATTAATATTTATATGAATATAAACTAATATAAAATTAAACAAAAAAATTTGTTCAACTTATAATATCATATTACAAACAAAATTATGAATATAAACATTAAATTTTATGCACATAACAAATCTTTATTGTGACAACAACATTACATATAAAACTCTCACCTAACTAATGCAATAACAACGGTATGTAGATTAGGCATATGCATATATGATTAACAGATTATAAGACATGATAATCTATTTAATATCTATCTATAAATGTTACAACTACAGCTGCCCTCAAGTACACGTTGAAGTAGTGAATTCTCTTTCTCCAATTATTCTTCGATCCGTCAGATTGCTAGTTAGGAATCAGAAACCTTCCATTATCGAATAGTTTCGTTTTAACTTGAATTTGATTTTAGAATTATAGGGATAAACAGAGCCTTGTTTCGGCAACAATAGGAACTTAATGGTGGCCATAATTTAGAAGATGCAAAATCTATCATTTGTTAAGGTTAGAGATGTCTTTTATAATGTTTGAGAGAGAGTAAAGATGATCATATATTTCCTTTTTCTTTCCTAGTTTCCTCCATCTATTTTAAACCCAAATTTCCTCCATTTTTGGCCATCCCAACCATATAATTGCAGCCAAAAATCTCTTCCAAATCTATGGGTCAATAGCGCATTTAAGCGCAAATAAATATGGTAATTAAATCTAATTTAATTTCTTATTAATATCTCATATTGATTTACATATTCATAACTATTATACACACACACGTATAATTTTTTTTCTCAAATCATATTCAAATTTCATAATGAATTTTTCATAAATATTAATTTAATTAATTCATAACAATTATAAACTATCATTCGGTTTAAAGAGAATTCATCACTCTGGTTGTGTGACTCTTGGGTGTAAATTCGGCCAGCGATTAACATCAAACTATTCGAATGTTGACATTCACATGTCACTTAGAAGGTGGTGTAACATTATGGCTATATTTATCACTTACTTGGTTTTAGTAAAATCCACTTTTAGCTTGACAAGCGTTACCCGTTTGTGATATTTATTTACATCAATTCTCTTCGTCAAAACTATATCACTTTGGACTTATGGAATATGGTAATGGTCAAAATTCCACTATCGGCCACATCCAACTCCATGGTCCAAATAAAAAGTCCTTGGTTCAATAATAATAAGTATTATTAACCGAAATGCTCTGGCCATAGATTTTGACCTTGATTTGACTTGAGTTAACCGTGATACTAACCCCATGTAACTAAAGAGATGAATCCTCTTTTTAATAGTGCTTCACTTCCAATACTTCAACTTGACCCAACTATAATCACTCGATGGAACGCGATGTCGTGATTTAATATAATTAAAGCGGAGCTTTCATGTTGAAGATCTACGGTTTTCTCAAGTCGAGAGAACTACGTAAATCAACCACATCGATATTTTCTGTTTGACCTTAGTAATATTAACCAACAGAAAACTATCAGGCGAGTCATTCCATAGTTGTCCAATAACTATCGGTATGTAATCCTTAGTGTGTCCAACAGTCATGAGTAATACGCTGCCCTACATTTGGAGAGCGTTACATACTCTAATCTCAATAGTTACATGGATATCCAATCTCGATGCATCTTGATTAGGAACATTTAAAATGATATATTTGTTTTCATTGTGATAAATTATTCACGATCACAACACTTCGTATCTGCCATCAAAAAATGTACCATTTATGGATTTTCTATTAAATATACTTTTAGTTAAATTAATCAATTAATGTAACACATTATCAAGTATGTAATAGAAAGAAACACCTTATTTAAAACAAGATTGGTCAATGAGTTAGATATATGTAACAAATTAGACAATTGCCCTATGGCATATCCCTAACTTTATCAATCTCCCACTTGCACTAAGGGTCAATTATGGAATCTTATTCCAACTTCTCCCATTGGTTTTCTCAAAACCAGTTTGGATCAGTCCCTCTGTGAATGAGTACGCTATTATATTTCAATTATCCATAATGTCAATCAACTATCTCTAATGGTGGTAAACTGTTTTATCATGTGGAATAATTCGAAGTATGTCTCTCGACTTCTAGTGAACTCTAAGTTTTGTCACGAACTATATTGTGACATGGTTCTCGTATAACAATGTTATGAGATTCTCAACATTTGGAATCAGCTTAGTTATAAAATTGTGCACTTATATTTTTATGCACGTTGCTCTTATTGCGTTGCTATTCAAGAAGATGTACTTATCCTTTTTCATTGAATCAGCCACAGTCTTTCATTTGGAACATTTCCATTTAAAGATTCTTAACTTGAATTAATTATCGGCATATTATACTCAATATAACATATACTGTTTGAGTCTGAACACTCCTTCATAAGTAGTTTTTGTTTCTATAACTAATTCTCTAATATTCCATAAATACATGAGAACACATTAAACAACCATTTAATGATATCAATTTGGATTTGATATTTGCTTCATGAATCAAATCCATAAACAAATCAAGATATCATAGACAACATAACATGTATGATAATTCCTATTGTCAATGCATAAGGAACTTATTTCACGTGTTCCATATTAAACAATTTAATAAGATGTCTTTGCATATCGAGTTGGAACATTCCCAATATCTATTATACTCACCATAAAAGACATCATGTACAATCCAAAGTTGAGTATTAAAATAACTAAGGTTGAGGTTAATACAAGTACACCGTTAAAATAAGCAATATGTTGTTTACTTATAGTTTAGAAATATAAATGTATCTTTTAACGTTCTTTCTTATGAATATACACTTCCTCTGCATTTTGATTAATAATCAAACTATTTGATGTTTCTATTAAAACAAATTTTCAATTTTGATGCTTATAAAATGATACTTCCTATCGTTTCCTTGGGTCCAGTCAAATAAGATCTCAAAGAAGCATCTTTGGCAAGAATAAAGACCTCAGATCAGGGTAACCAAACAAACATAACATGCATGCAATGAGGGCTTCCCATCAACTCCTAGGGATCTATCTATTAACTGGTCTACCTGTGGATCATATCCAAAGACTCACAAACTCAATATCGCTTCCATTGATTTCGAGACATTATTGTTTATTATGTATAAACAGTTTATCTAAATCATTATTTAGAATTTTCTATTTCAATGCATATGTAACAAACATAAAGACATACTAAGTGGTAATTTTGTGAGAAAATCTTAGTTAACTTGAGCACGTTGAATCCCCAACCTATTACGCTAATTTCAACAACTAAAATTTGTGACATTATTCTTATCAACATTGCACATTTAATTCTACTGCATTAGTCTTACTCGTAAAGACGCAATCGCGGTCGATGGATCACATCACTTCGAATATGACTACCAAAGTCATATATTAATAGCGTACTTGGAATTCTTTCAGATTTGCACATATACTTGTGACAACCCAAAATTTTGATCATTGAACTTTTAATATTTAATTAATTTTAAAATTTTAAATAATTAGATTTTAGGATTTAATAACTTGAATTTAAATATAGTGATCGTTAAAATATTTAAATTGTGAGTTAAATACTATTTGTAAAATAAATATTAATTAAATGGATTTAATAATTTTATTTAACCTTGAAATTAATGAATAATGATGGTGAATTCATTTTGTAAATTTGTTTACAATAATAAACGAATCAAATAAATAGTAAGAAAATAAATTGGTAATAAAACGAACCGATTTGTAATGAAGTAATTTAATTTAATTTATTGGATTTTTCCATAATTTTTATTTTTGAAAATATTTGAATTATCGTTTGACGTTATTTCGGTAAAGGATGATACTTCTGTGATTTTTCAGAATGCAATAACAGTATATATTATTTGTTTTGGGGCCGCGTCGCTGTTCCGAGCGCAACCTTATTTTATCATTATGGGGTTCATATGCGATCAGAAATTCGTGAGGCGAGATACCGGAAATTGCAAATAAATAAAATTCAACACTTAACTTTAGCCAACATTTCTCCGATCCTCTTTTCTTTTATGTCCCCCATACTCTTGTACATATTTATGTTTTGAGAAAGAAAAAGGAAAGAAAATCCACTTTGAAAAATTAAAACAAATCGAAAAAATCGAAAAAAATATAAAGCTTGCTTCTTTGTTCATGTTTAAGCTAGATCTACAAGTTGATGCACGTTTGAGAGGGTGCGACCCTCTTTTGAGGAGTTCGATAGTTAGCAGTGAAGAGATTTAGGCAAAACGAATTAGGTTATTGATTTAAGGATTTGTTATCATCGATTTAGACTTGGAGCTTGAATTTGAATTCTAGTGGTAGGAAGCTTCGGCGTCGGGCTTTGGAGAGGGTCCGGTCTCATTTGCACTGTGCGGCCGGGTGTAGAGGTCGGCATGCATTTTGGTGGGGGACGGTGGAGGTGATGTCCCGGTGTCCATTTTGAAGCTCGTCGAAAGTGGAGTTCAGTGGTGCGATCGATTGTGGATTCCATTGTGTGTGGTGATAGTGGGAGGCAAGGGAAGGTTCGACCATGGTTAGTGAGGAGCAGTTTTAGGTGGCATTTTAAACTTTAGGGAAGATGGGTTAGTGTTAGATATACTTAATTTATAATTAAGTGTTAATTATAGTGTTTAATTAAGCGATCAGTTGCGTTGCACCCGTAGGATCATTAGCTACGCAATGGAATATGATTGGTTGAATTCAGAGCTAGTGGAATTTTGGGATAAAATCAGACTTTTGTTCGATTTTAGTTCTAACCGGAATGCTTTGGCAATAACTGGAATTTAGGCGAGTTTACTCACCTTCAAATTTATTATATAATATCTATGATGCTATAGACTATTGTTGATTGCTTAGATATTAGTTAAATTCTTGTTTGATTGATTGTTTGGTTGAAATTCCATTTTGGAAAGTAGATGACATATTAACTTGATTGTGGTGAACCCATATGATTATATATTTTGTTTGCAACCATTATTTTGCAGGGACCATTTATTGAGAGACCCTGAGGGGTTTCTCGCTAATAATAATTATTTATTTCTTTGTGTTGCTTAAATTGATATTTAGTTGAAATTAATCATGGTATTCTATTTAAATTGTTTAAGTGTCGTTATAGCAATTTTTCGCTATACCATCATCTATTGAATATTATCTCTTAAATCCTTTGTGTGTGTTGTCTTGAGCCTGTATTTTCACAAAATAGATATTTAAATTCATTAATCATTTTGATTAATGATGTTTAAATTAATCAATCGTTTTAATTAATGTTTTTTAAATTTAATTACATCTTTTTAATTAAAGATAACTGAATTTAATCAACCATCTAGTTAATGATATTTGGATTTAATTAATCATTTGATTAATGATATTTGAATTTAAGCAATCATTTTAAGTAATGATGTTTTAAGTTAATAAATCATTTTAACTAAAGATGTTTAAATTTAATTAATCATTTTAATTAATGGTATTTTAAATTAATAAATCATTTTAATTAATGATGCATGAGTTTAATTAATTATTTTAATTAATGATGTTTTAAATGTAACAAATCAATTTAATTAACAATGTTTGAATCCAATTTATCATTTTAATTAATAACATTTGAATTTAGTCAATCACTTTAAGTAATGATATTTGAAATTTAAGTAGTCATTCTAATTAATTATATTTGAATGTAATTAATCATTTTAAGTAATAACATTTAAAGTTAATCAATTAATTTAACAAAGGTATTTAAGCTAATTTATTTATTTTGTAAAAGTGATAAAGTTAATTTAATAAAAGTGTTTCAAAGAAGTGTTTTACAATATTTGAATTGTGAAAATCAAGCCCAAATGCGAATCAAATGGTTTTAAGAAGTAAAGTTTTGTTTTAGAAGTAAAATTCAATTCGGTTGTCGAAAAGTAGTTCCGTAAACGATATCACTTATATGGAAAGGATCTAGCCATACTTTTAACAATAAACGTCGAGACTTGGACTCTTTTCTATCTCTAAGGTTAAAAATGTCATCAAGGCAATCCCTAACATTGCCTCAACTTGCCCACTTCAATTCAACCAAGGGATAACATTCGTTTGGTATTGACGAGTAGTAGTAAGAATATGAAATTTACTTTCCATATACGATCATTTTTAATTATCTATAACAATTGATATAATTGATTTATTAACTGTCGATACAGCTTTAATCATGGTGTATCGTCGCCTTAAAATGATTTGTTTCCCTTTTGAGCTTTTTTATCGTTTGTCGAAAACGACTAAAACTAGAAAGCAAGTGTGTACCAAGTTATGTAGGATTCCTCCCATTTACGACATCCACTCTAGATTGGATTCGGTTTGCACATTGAGATGTGAAACACTTAGATTCTTAGTAAGGTTGGCAGGGTCCAACTTGGAGTTCCCAAGAGGTGTCAGATGATGTGACCCTCTCAAAGTATATTTCTAGAGGTATACTTTCTGTAAGGGGAGCGTACCCTCCTAGTCATATGTTGGAAAATGTTCCTTTCCTTTCCTTTAGTTCCAAATTCTTAAATTCACCTCTTTCTTAATTACATTGAGAAGTGTCAAGAGCATTTGTGATGTTTAATTATTTGTGTCCATTCTTTAAGTTTGGGTTTTGATTTTGTAGATGATCGTTCTTTCCATTGTTGATTCTGATATGTTTTTCCATTTCTCCATCGGATTATTTCCATTCTTTCAAGTCTGGAATTATGACATTATATATGCCCATTCATTAAGTATGAGATTTGTTCTTACTTAAACTATTTCTTTATATTTGAGTTTGTTTCCTGTTGTTTATTTCCACTCCTGCATGTAACAACCCATTCCAATGGGTCTGGATTTTTCGCAAAAATGCTCAAATCCAAGCCCACTGAAACCCGAGTTGGGAATCTGGTATCCTGCAAATAGGCAAAGACAAATATACCAGAGCTCAATTAAATATCTCACAACGGAATTGACTAAAATGTAACAGTAAGTACACACTCACCAATATAATAACACTTTCTAAACAAGTGTCTTAAAGCTGGGAAGTCTCTGCCATCTACCTAATCTGTAGGATGTTATAAGGAGGGGGCCAGAACTAAAGTTCCCGTGAATGGATAAATTATATACTTCTAGGCTTAATTCTACATATACCGTTTTATTTCCATTTACTCTTATATTAGGTTCATTTGGTTACAATACTCTCGCCTCTGTTCGTGAACCATGCCCATCTACTCCATAGTAGATTAAAACCTAATAACTAATATATACATATATGCCCAATGACCATATTGGTCCTAGGTACCCCCATAGTACCTTCTGTATTCTCCTCGAAAAGGGCTCTGTCGTCTTGCTCCATTGCTATATCTTTAAAGGACTGCTTCGTAAGGCCTACAATACAGATACTCCATCGTCTTGCTCCGCGAGCGTTCCGTAGCTACATCTATAAAGGACCGCTTTGTAAGGCCTACAATACAGATGCTCCACTACTTACTATGAAAACATAAATCGCGTCTGCACTAGTCTATGCCAGTGCTCAGACATCCACAATGTACCACTCAGTGCGTACATTGAGGACTACATAATCGTTCTGCATACTATCTGAATCCTGCCAACAAGGTCTACCTTGTACGGAATTCAGTCAAGGATTTTCTATATCTGTAAAGGAATGCTTCGTTAGGCCTACAATACATATATTCTAGTTGGTCTGTCTCTTTTTCATCGTGGCTATGGTCCCACGAAGCCACCTCTCAACTAATCGAAAGACTTCTAAAGAGTTAAGTGGTCGTGCCCTACTATAAATAGTCTAACATCCATGGCGGTGCTCCCATGCAATGTCTCGATAGTGAGAGAATTATTGACCTGTTGGTTTAACTCTAGTCTTTCCCGAAATTGCTCTTGGTCTTGATGTTGGCCGATATCCGCATGCGGCTATCCTTAAACTTACTTGCAAGTACTAGACATACGAATACCCTACTCCGAACACCAAGCCCTTTTGACTGCCTACAAAGGTCTGCTTTGTTAGGCCTACAATGCAAATGCAGTCAAGGCATACTCTCTTTATGGAATACCTACAGACCTACCTCTGGGGGTGCAGCTTCGTTTGGCCTACCCAAAGGGCCACCCTAGAGTATCCTCACGTCCCGTTGAAATCTTGTACTTCCTTGAAGCCCAAAAATACTAAGTTGGACGTGCTTCTCTATTTTTGCAATCCGTGATGAACTGCTTCGTTAGATGCTTCATCTTTTGGGCTGCTCCAAACGCATTTCAATTATTTTATTAGACCATAAGTCTAATCTTTTAATTTACGTTTAGTTTACTTTCTTATTCTGTTAGCTACTTATTTTCCCTAATTAGCATATTCCTGCCCTCTTATCACCTCTATCTATTGTGAGATTTCCATTTATTTAATAGGGAATGCTGTTGGTATAAGCCACATTCATTTTCTTGCTTATTTAACTTAATATGAATCTTAACATCCCCTACAACTGGTGGAGTAACGGCCAGTTTTGGTATGTTGGGAGATGTCATTATTGCTGAACCTAACGCGTACATTGCTTTCGCAGGTAAAAGAGTAATTGAACAAACATTGAATAAAACAGTACCCGATGGTTCACAAGCAGCTGAGTATTTATTCCATAAGGGCTTATTCGACCCAATCATACCGCGCTCATTAAAATAAGCCTCTTTTATCATTCCTGCTTTATTTTCTTATTGACTTAATATAAATTATTTAAATAAGCATCTACCAGTATCATTGCACATTAATTAATTCAAAGTCTTAAAATAAGATTTTTTTGTTCTTATTACTTAATTATAACCCATGTTATAATTCTACCTGTAATTGCCATTTTCTCTTCTTTTATAGTCCGTACATAATTCCAACATTTCTTTTCTGTTCTAATCTGTCTTCTTTTATTATGATATATGTTAACACCAAAATTGGTCACTAACACCCGTGAATAGAATTATTTAGAGAGATCAATGAAGAAAATAAATTAAAAGTGAGGGACGTATGCAAAACTAAGTGCAAAAACAAGAACACCGAAATTATAGTGGTTTGGCGTAACTGCCTACCTATGTCCACTGTCAATATAATCTTTATTGCTTTCCTTTAATACTTGAATACAGATACAATCCGTAAGAAAATAGCTTGCATACAAGTTTTAATTGAAAGAAAGCTAGTGTAAAAAATGGTAGAGTGTCCTCGTAGTTCTCCCAAAAAAAGGTCCCTTTACACTACACCACTGCCCCTCTCTTTATAGACGAAGATAGGCTGGGCTCCCTGTGCAGGCCTAAGGACAAGGTACCTCGGCCCACAATAGACAACTTATGTATACCAAACCAGGCATACCGAACGGTGGTTGCCGAGCGATATCGGTCGAACGAAGATAGCCGAGAAATGTCGGTCGAACGAAGGTAGCCGAGCGATGCTTGCCGAACGAAGGTAGCCGAGCGATGCCTGCCAAGCGGTGCTGCCGAATGATGCTTGCCGAGTGATGCCTTTCCGAATGGTGCTTGTCGAAGATTCTTGCCGACCAATGCTTTGCAGAAGGTGCTTACTAAACGATTCTTGCCGAGTTGAAATGGACAAGGTATTCATGCCGAACGTTCTATGGCCAAGCCGCTCTTGCCAAACGATCCCTCCTTGGACATACTGACCAAACCACATCTTGACCAAACACACCGAGCCATGTATTGGCCGAACGATACTTTAGCTACACCGGTCTCTTATATTTTCACCTCTTTCTTAGCTTGAGTCTTGCTTATGTTCAGCCGTAAGTTCTGTGACCATCGCCATGTAGCCGGGCCAAAGTGATGGGTAACATTTGCCCCCCAAAGGGCGAACATGCTGCGCTTGGAACCATTGAGCAATTCACACTTCCGAAATCTAGTTCTAACTTCTCCAAAAGCTGAAGCCACGTGAACCTTTAAAAGTTTGATTATGCTAGAATCCAGTTACTGAAATTTTCCAACCGACTCGGTGGCATCTATCCCTTCACATAGTCTCATCTTCCAATGCTTTGATATGCTTATATATATTCATACATACCCTTTCTATGTTTTAACTATTATGTTAGCCAATCCATTCATCACTCGTTTGTTTCTCTTTTCCTTCTCTTTCTTTGTTTTTTTTGTAAGACATAACATGGATCGGCATACCGATACCGAGCCGCGCGTTAGGTTTACTTGTCTAGGGTACGCATGTCTAATAACTGACTTCCCAAAACATACCGACCAGGTCCATAGGAAATAGCATGTTCACCTCCCTTCTTCTATATATAAGTTTCGACCTTCGTTCTTTCTCCTTTTTCTCACTTCTACTTTAATTTACCAAAACCATCAGTTCACTTCTCCTCGAGCTTTACTCTTTACTTAACCTTCCAACGAACCCAAATTGTTTATCTCACAACTCTAATTAATCACTAACACAAATGAATCTCCAGCCCAACACCTCGAAGCCACCGCATACCTCGAGCTCTCTCCCTAAGTATGCATCTTTTTCCAAACCTGATGTCATATTGAGTTTCAATGCTCGTGTGGACAGTCCCTCCTCTAGGTTAGGGCCTCGGCCCGACTTTGATAGTTGTTGGGATCGATCGCCTAAAGGGTGAAGTTGTCGTCCCTAAACCTGGAGGTCGGGACTTAGAAAGAGGATAGGAGTTGTTGCTTGGTGAAGAAAGACGAGGAGAAGAGGGGTTCGGCAATCCGAGCGCGAGTGCGGGTCGGTCAGATTCCTGAAGAGTAGGTCAGTATCTTGATCGAGTGGGTCGTTCGACTCTGAGGGAGAGCACAGGACGGTAGGGAACTAGGAAGGTGGATCGACATAGACCCAGTGGGTCGTTAGGTGGTTAGGAAGTGAGTTAGGGGAATGGATGTTGTGAGTGCGGCCTGACATCCAATGAGTCTCCTCGAACTGGCACGAGTCTAGGAACGTGAGCCGGTCACCGTTCGAGTGAGGCCATATGGTTGTTAGGGATTGAGGTTTGATAAAATTGCGGTTGAGGTCGTTCATTCATTAGAGAGATAGGAAGTGAGTGGGTCGATCGGTATGGTTGGTTTCAGGAGTTAGGGATAGTGGCTCGGTGTCATTCGGTGTTGAGAGAGAGCATCGGTGAGGAGAGTGAGTGGTTTGGTGTTGTCAGTCTAGTGGGCCGCTCGGTAGCTTGGTGATAGATGGTTCGGTATGTTGGTCCAAGAAGACAATCGACTTCGGTCTTTAGGATCGGCATTGGTAACCAAGATCATCTCCACTTAAACATAGCATATGTTAATATCACATACTTCCAAGCCTAACCATAGAACATGGGAAAATGACAAGGACTCAAGCACGTGAGCATATGGAACTGTTTTGACTAATGACTCCATAGTTTTAAGGACTATAGACGCAAGTTCAACTTAACAAAAGAAAATAACGACCTTTAACATACAATGCCAACGTTCGACTTCAAGACCTATACTACCGAATCATAGGACAAGCTCTCTGAGATGGTCAGCGATGACGGTCTTCGAAGATGATAACTTAACGCTCAACTATACTCATTGGTTTTTAAAGCTTTAATTCTTTTATACTCATGTATGAACGACTGCACAAGTCCATACACCACATGGAAGGAATATTTTTTGTCGTTATATCTAATATCAATTGTCTTTCAAGTATAGTTCAAACAGGATTTTATCCACATCCATTGCTCTTTAAAGATGTCCATAAAATTGAGCTCTGCTACAGTTTTCGATAAGCCCGATCCAGGCTCTGAGCAGGAGGTCGTAGGTACTTCGGACCTACCGACAACCTCCACGCAGGGTATTCCAGATCCATCCACTACAGTTATTAGCATGAAACCTAATGCTATAGGTGGAGCAATTATCCTGGATAATCCGACTGATTCTCAAGCTTCAAAAATCAATAAAACCGCTCTTCGCCGGCTATATACGATCCATGGAATCCCTTTTGACGACGTGTTAGTTCCATTGGGACAAGATCGTCCTCGTGTGCCCCCAGCTCCCCAGCTGGATATACAGCTTGCAACAAATTCATGTGCTGGGTCGGTAGCTTGCTATCTTTCAACTCCTTTCTCCACGAAGTGTTACAGTATATTGGGATCGCCCCGATACAGCTACATCCCAATAGTTATGCGTTCATCTATGACACATGTATTCTCTTTATAAGCATCCTATTCAGGCTCCCTACTCCTAGTGACATCCACTACATCAATCGCTTTAAAAGACGGTCTGATTGTCCATCTTTCATATTCCTCGAGCCATACTCCAAGTATCAGATTCTGACGGGGGCATGGAGTAAATTCACCCAATATAAGAAGGAATTGTTCTATGTACACTGTCCTTCGGGCTTTGCGAGAAGATGGCTGGAAGGGAGTAAGTTTCTTTTCCGGATCAATATTTGACTGTGGCACAAAATGCATTCTTTCTAAACTTCTTTCGATTCTTATAGATATCAGCCCACGTCCCGAAGGCACCGGGTATTCTGAGGCCGTCGAGGCCATTCGGGCTGTTCCTATGGGAGACAGGGAAATCAAATCCGTCACTCCCTATGAATCACTTTCAAAGTTACGAACGTTGGTGGAAGGACATCGAACAAGTCTCCCTCATAGCGCCACTACAACTGAACCTGCCTTGAAATAAGGCAAAAGGCAAGTTGGGCCTTCGATGCCTTCCATAGGAGGGACCCTCGATGTACCGAAGAAGGTGAAATAAAGGAGGTCGAGGCACCAAAAATGACCGATGAGAACTTAGGTTCTAATATTGCGCCTATAATCGACGTACTTGACGTCACCAAATCGCTTCCCCCTTCGAAGAGGCAAAAAAGCTTAGCCTATAAATTGAAGAAAAAACAGTTGGCGGGACTGCTAAAGTTACCATCACTCCGGTCGAGAAAAAATCGTCTCCTTAACATCCAGAGGGTTCACTAAAAGGTCTTTTAGACCTGACCATCCCCGATGACTTGTTGAATTATGGTTTTAATGACCTAGGGGACATAGGGCTTAATTCGCCCACGAGAGGCGATGTAGGCGATTCGACCGGTCGATATGGAGAGTCAAACCCAATTAGTAAAGCAAAAGAAACTGGTATGTCGGGGGGAATCACTAGGACACACACGAACACTTACACTTCACCCTGCACTTAAATTTCAGCCATTATGTTATTCTTGCTAACTTGTCCTCACTTAATTTCTGTGCAGGTGATATGGGGCACACTCAGGGATTTGACCGCCTTCATGGGTCTTCTAACTTTCATCACTCCAACCGATACTCGGGGTCCGGTATACGTCGAGATAGAGACGACAACAGCGATAGAGACTATCGTCCCCGAGATTCGTCGTCGTCTCGAAGGAAATATTACAGTCATTATTCGTACCCCAATGATCCTCCTCCTTAACCAAAACAAAGCAGAGAGAAATCTGCTCAAAGGGGATCTCAATCTGAAGCTCCTCGCGACCAACTTTCTAGTTCATCGAGCACTAGGCAATCTCCCGAGCCTCACAAGAAGTCCGTAGCTTCGGCTAAGCTAACTCCTCCAATCTATGCACATGAACCGTCAGTAGCCGAAAGATTAGCTGAACTTAAAGCCACATTCCCGAATCTATGCTTTGATATGCTAAAATTTCTTCCTGCGATTCATCCAATTCTGAGGCATGTCAAACAAAGTGCCATCGCTTGCAACAATGATGTCTACGTCCAACACGATGCGTTTGTTCACTAGGCTGAAAAAGTTTCAGAAGTTTCCATGGAATGTCAGTATGAGATCGATCGCCTGAAACTTAAAGCCATTCATTATAAAGACATCATCAAATTCCAGGATGAAGAGATTTCCTCTTACAAATCTCAACTTGAAACTGCCCAACAAAACGCTAAAGACACAATCGAGGCAGTCAATCGCCTGGAAGCTACCCACAAATGGGAAGTCAATAGGGCGGTTCAATGCTGTGGTGCTTTAGCCTTAGAAAAAGACTTCGTTCAAAAAGAGAAAGATGTCCTTGCTCAACGAGTCAAAGAATTGGAGAAGCTACTCATCAAAGAAAAGAAAGAAAAAACTGCCGCTCAAGAGGAGTCGCAACGATATTGCAACGAGATTGTCGCTACACGACTTCTAAAAACAAAGCTTGATGAGGAGCTCTCCAAACTTGAAGCACTGAAGAACGCCGCCCGTGAGGAGGGTAAAAGAATGGCGCTCTCGAAAATCGATTTTCGCCTCGAGGCTGCCACTGAGGCTGGTTGGGAGGAAATTAAGTGCCTGTTTGATCCACCCATTGCCGAGTATAATGCTCGAGTTCTCATCCATCGTGACCTAACCTTTCTTGGAAAGGGCTACCTTGAATCTTTGGCTGAAGCATGGGACACTTTAGTAAAAATTAAGAAGATGGAGTTGGGAACTGAATAGGTTGATGAGGATTCTCTGGTTAAGGAAGTACTTCACGTGCACCGACCTATCTACGGCTAAGGCCCTTTACGGAAGAGATTCCTCCTCATCAAAAGGAAAAAATGGCACTGCTGGTCCGTCCGGAACTGAGTCTCCAATTCATCCCCTGTTCAGTCGACTGGTTGCTCATCACTCAATCCTTTCGAGCAGCATATTAGCTATAACCCAGAGGAGCCTAGGCTCGATATTCACGCTCTGTCCCTATCCCAAAGGGCGAGACTCCCAAAACGGCTGAGAGTCAGCCAGTGATTGGTACTTAACCTCCCTTTCTAAAGTTCAAATAACCATCGCTTCGTAGCGGGTAATAAATGTATTCTAACATTTGTCTTCTATAAATTCGTGTAGGCCATTCTGGCCTTGAACCAACTCCAAGGAGTGATGCCTCCACGGAGAAGGAAGTGAAATTGGGAGAGGCATCTCACACCGGGAATGCCTTCGGACCCGATGCTCAAATGTTTAGGGTGCTCGTTGAGGACAAACTCGAGAACCCCCCACCTACAGAAGAAAGTCGAAATCACGGGCACCTCCGAACAAACTTTGAAACTGAGCATGGAGGAACTAATCATGAAAGAGGGGAAGAAGAAAGCTGAAATTAAGGCTGAGCCCCAAGTGGTGGAATTGGATGATCCTCTGAACAGGCCCTTGAAGGTCATTCTTCCTGGCGGGACCAGGCCATTGGAAGTTCCTCCTCCTTCCCCGTGCACTGTCTCACTAGGAAACAAGGAATCCAAGAGGAAACGCTTTGGTGAGGAGCCTTCGGAGAAACCGAGGAAGGAAAAGAAACCAAAAAATTAGCCATCAGATCGTGCCTTATTCAACCCGAATAAGTCTAAATTATGTAGTTATTCCTATTTAGTCGTTGTAAATAGACTTTCTGGCTCCGAGTTTAGGAGAAATCGTAGTGGAATTTTTTTGGATTAGTGAATAAAACTTTGTTTCTTTGCTTTCGATGATTTTCGTTGTTCAGCTTATTGAATGACTTATAGCCGAAATTCAAAATCTCGTGAGTTACACAAGCTCTAATTTACTTCCATATGACTGGGAAATTTTCAGAATCGTAAATCCTCTAGTCCACGCTTTGGGGACTTAGAATACTTTTAGTCCATGCTCCAGGGACTTAGATATCTTTTGAATCATTTGTACTTTAGCCCGCACTCTGAGGACTCGGAGTCCGCGCTCCGGGGACTCAGAGTCCGCGCTCCGGGGACTTAGAGATTTTTAAGTCGTTTATGCTCTAGTCCACGCTCTGGGGACTCAGAGTAATCTAGTCTGCACTCCAGAGACTTAGAGATTTTGAGTCGTTTATACTGTAGTCCGCGCTCAAGGGACTCAGAGTACTCTAGTCCGCACTCTGGAAACTTAAGATTTTTAAGTCGTTTATACTCCAATCCACGCTCTGGGGACTCAGAGTACCCCAGTCCGCAATCTGGGGGCTTATAGATTTTTAAATCGTTTATACTCTAGTCCACACTCTAGGGACTCAGAGTACTCTAGTCCGCACTCCGGGGACTTTGAGATTTCTAAGTTGTTTATACTCTTGTCCGCGCTTTAGAGACTCAGAGTACTCTATTCCGCACTCTAGGGACTTAGAGATTTTTAAGTCGTTTATACTCTAGTCCATGCTCTGGGGACTCAGAGTACTCTAGTCCGCACTCCGAAGATTTAGAGATTTTTAAGTCATTTATACTCTAGTCCGCTCTCTGGGGACTCAGAGTACTTTAGTCCACACTCTGGGGACTTAGAGATTTTTAAGTCGTTTATACTCTAGTCAACGCTCTGGGGACTCAGAGTACTCTATTCCACACTTTGGGGACTTAGAGATTTTTAAGTCATTTATACTCTAGTCCGCGCTCCGAGGACTCAGAATACTCTAGCTCGCCCTCTGGGGACTTAGAGATTTTTAAGTCGTTTATTCTCAAGTCCGCGCTCTGGGGATTCAAAGTACTCTAGTCCGCACTCTGAGGACTAAGAGATTTTTAAGTTGTTTATACTCTAGTCCGCGCTCTGGGGACTCAGAGTACTCTAGTCCGCACTCAAGGGACTTAGAGATTTTTAAGTCATTTATACTCTAGTCCGTGCTCTGGGGACTTAGAGATTTTTGAGTCGTTTATACTCTAGTCCACGTTCTGGGGACTAAGAGTACTCTAGTGTGCGCTCTGAAGACATAGAGATTTTATGTCATTTATACTCTTGTCCGTGCTCTGGGGACTCAGAGTACTCTACTCCGCACTCTAGGAACTTAGAGTTTTTAAGTCGTTTATCGATTGATTTTAATTTTGTGTGTACGTTCCTATGCCAGACAGAATAATGTGATTTAATTTTAAGCATGGAATTACAACACACGGAACATCGATAGTTCATAAAAAAGCTGCTTCAAGCCTTTATTATCAATAATCAAATAGGAAAAACTGAATTGTCTTATTATATGTCGAAAATAAAAGAAAAATATACTGGAAACAAATGCCACTAAAATGCAAAGAAAACAACTAAGTGTAATAACGACGCAGATGCTCGCTATTCCATGCTCGGGGGAGTGTCGCGCCATCGACGGTCGCTAGCTTGAAAGTTCCTTCTCCAAGCTTTCGTTCAATGATGTATGGACCTTCCCATGTAGGATTCATATGCGATGGGATCAGAAAAAATCGCTTCAAAACGAGATCGCCTACATCAAAGATTCTCGGACAGACTTTTCATTATAATATCGAGCGACTCGATGCCTATATGCAGCCGCCCTTAAATCAGCTTCTTCATGTTTTTCGTCAACAAAGTTTAGTGATTCCAGTAAGAGATCCTGAATCATCTTACAAACATAATGAGTTACTCGATGTGAAGGAACTTCAAGTTCTACGGGTATAACAGCTTCCGTGCCATATGCCAATGTGAATGGAGTGTGGCTAGTCGCAGACTTGTAGGTGGTTCTGTAAGCCCATAGTGCTGTCGGAAGCTCATCCACCCACTTGCGTCTAGCCTTCTCCAAACGTTTTTTCAATATGGATTTAATTATTTTGTTTACGGCTTCTACTTGTCCATTGGCTTTTGGATGAGCAACTGCTGCAAACCTTTTCTCAATGCCATACATTTGACAAAATTATTTGAACTCCCTACTTCCGAACTGAGTTCCATTGTCCGTAATGATAGTTCGTGGGAGGCCAAAACGGAATATGATGTTTCGCACAACGAAATTAATAACCTTTTTGTAGGTGACTGTAGCTAAGGGATCTGCTTCCTCCCACTTGGTAAAGTAATCAACTGCAACTATTGCGCATTTGGCACCACCTTTGGAGATAGACAAGGAGCCGATTATATCAATTCCCCATATTGCAAACCGCCAAGGGCTAGTCATTTGTGTGAGTTCTGTCGACGGAGCTCTCGGGATTTTTGCATATTTTTTACATTTTTCACATCTTCGCACATAGTCCGCGGCGTCTCGATTCACGGTTGGCCAATAGTATCCATAGCGGAGGATATTTTTTGCTAATGTCTGCCCCTAGCATGATCGCTGCATTCTCCTTCATGAACTTCTTTTAAGACCCATTTTATCTCATTATGGGAAATGCATCGAAGTAAGGGGGACCGAGAATACCTTTCGATACATTATTCCGTCCTGCATTACATATCGCAAAACTTTGCGAATGACTTGTCGTCTTTCGTTCTTTCTTTCGGGAAAAACCCCGTGTAGTAGGTATTGCTTGAATGGGGTTATCCATGTCTCCTTCTTGATTTCTGTTTCTAACAAAAAATCTACTTCCATCTCATTTATACTCGAAGCATGTAAGATTTCTTCGGGAACCAATCCCATCTATTGTGCATCACCAGTACTTGCAAATTTTGCCAATGAATTGGCTCCCCCATTTTGTTCATGTGGGATGTGTGAAATATCATAATATTTGAGGTCTGCTAACAGCTCCTGAACCCGAGCAAGGTATGGGGCAAGTTTCTGCCCCTTTGCTTGATAATCTCCCCGCACCTGGTACACCACCAATTGTGAGTCGCAAAAGATTTCAACCGATTTTACTCCAAGTTCCCTGATAAGTTTCAAGCCAGCAATCAATGCTTCATACTCGGCTTCGTTATTTGTAGCTGGGAAATCAAGCTTCAAAGCATAACAAATCGATTGGTTTTCGGGAGTTACAAGGATTACACCATCTCAAAACAATGGTCGTTGGATGCTCCATCGGTATACAGTTTCCATCGAATGGGGGGGGGATAACATCCTCACTGCTTGGCTCGTCTGATATGGTGAATTCTGCAATGAAGTCCGCTAGCGCCTGCCATTGGATATCCCTCCATGGCAGGTAGGTGATATCGAATTGACTCAACTCAATGTTCCACTTCAACAACCTTCCATAGGTTTCAGGTCGTTGGAGCACATGTCACAGAGGTTGATCAGTATAAACACTGATACGATGTGCCTGAAAATACGAACGGAGCTTGCGTGATGCAATCACCAAGCAGCAGGCTAGCTTCTCAATCTTAGGATAATTTCTCTCCGCCTCCGTTAGAACTTTACTAACATAATACACTGGCTTTTGAATTCGGTCCTCCTAATGAACCAAGGCCATACTGATGGCGTGCTGAGACACGACCAAGTATGCATATAACACTTCATGGTCTATAGGCTTTGACAAAACTGGAGGACTTTCCAAATGTCTCACCAGAGCTCGGAAGGCGTCCTCATAGCCGGGTGTCCATTCAAAATTTCTCTTCCCTTTCTTTATCACATCAAAAAAGAATACATTTATTGGTCGCTCTAGATATTAACCAACTCAATGCAGCGACCTTTCCATTCGGGCTTTGTACGTGCTTTATAGTTCTAGGCACTTGTATGTTTCGAATAGCCTGATTCTTTTCTGGATTAGCTTCAATTCCCCGTGCATTGACAATAAAGCTTAAAAACTTTCCTGACGCAACACCAAAGGAACACTTTGGTGGATTGATTTCCATTTAGTAGTATCTAAATATATCAAACATCTCTACTAAGTCTCGAATGTGGTCGTTTAACTGCCGTTGCTTCACGACCATGTCATCCACATAGACTTCCATTGTTTTACCAATTTGGTCTTTAAACATCCGATTTACCAAGTGCTGATAAGTCGCTCCTGCGTTCTTCAACCCAAAAGGCATCATCATATGACAATATAGTCCAACATCCGTGACAAAACTAGTGTGTTCCTGATCTGTAATGTGCATTGGGATTTGATAGTATCCCGAATATGCATCCATAAATGACAATAACTCATATCCGACAGTTGAGTCAACCAGCTGGTCAATTCTTGGTAAAGGGAAACTATCCTTAGGCAAGCCTTGTTCAGGTCTGAGTAATTGACATAGGTCCTCCATTTCCCATTTTCTTTTCTCACTAGCACGGGGTTAGACACCCATTTAGGGTAGAGAGCGTCACGGACAAACCCATTGGCTTTGAGTTTATCCACCTCCTCTCTGAGAGTAGCAGACATCTCCGGGTCCATACATCTCCTTTTCTGTCTCACCGATACCTACTTTGGGTTAATGTTCAACATATCACTTGTGATGGTGGGAGGAATCCCGCATATATCGGAGTGGGTCCAAGCAAAAACATCTAGGTTCGCTCAGAGGAAATCAGTTAGGTCCTCAGTCATCGAGGTAGTGTGTTGTGATCCAATCTTAAGCACCCATGATGAGTCATCGTGGTTGTCTGAAATGTCAATTGTTAGTTCAACCAGTGCTGCTTTAGCCTCCTTAGGTTCTTCATCATCGTCTCTCGAATCTAAGTCTCTGTAGATCCGACCCTGGTGCTTGAGCCAAGGCTCGGGTGCTACTTGTTAATTTTGCGCTACCTGGGTGCGGACAGAGTTGTCCACAACCTTTTCCTTCTCTCTCCGCAGGGCCTCTCTCAGCTCAGCCACATAACACGCCTATCGCCTGGTCGACATGTACAACCCCAACTCCTCTATCCGTCGAAAACTTCAAAGTCAAACACCATGGGGCCAAAGATGGCCGAAACTCTGTCAGGGCCGGTCGGCTTAGATAAACATTATACGGGGAATCAACGTCCAACACAATGAACAGTAGGATGCATACCCTCCTACGTTCACCTTCTCCTAATTCAACTGATAACTCAACAAAACCTATTGCGTTAGTAGCGGTCACCATTAAAACCGTGAATGTGGGCTTTAGATGGTTTCAGATTTTTTTCCTCCATTTTCATTTGGTCGTACGCCTTACTGAATATAATGTTGACCGAACTTCCGCAATCAATCAATATCCTTCTCACAAACGCTAGCCCAATCGTTGCCGAGATGACCATTGGGTCAATGGTAGGTGCCTCATCCAATCAACATCTCTACTTCTGAACACTATGTCATCAGTCATCATTCGCTGCTGTTTCGCTAGAATCCCATCCTCCGAGTTCAAGCAACATTTAAAGTCCGCGTGTTTCAAGGAATTAGTATAGCATTCCATTTCTTGCCAACTCTTGTCTGTTGGATGGGGCCCGTCGACTATCATGTTTATGATTAGTCTACCTACAGTCAGAGCAGATTTCTCAGGATGGCGTGGAGCTTGTCCGCGACCGGGGTCTGACATTCCTTGTCCGCCTTCCTGTGGATTCTTGACAAACTGCTGTAACTTTTTTGCCGAATCAGTTTCTCTATAGCGTCATGGAGGTGTCTGCATTCCTCAATGTTGTGCCCGTAGGTCATGTGAAATCGACAGTACTTCCCAGTCTATTTTGTTCCTCGGTGGATTCCTTTGGGCGTGGCTTCCGGTATTGGAAGGTGTTACAAGTTAAAAAATAAATATTCTCTAGAGATGCATTCAGAGGAGTGTATTCGTTGCAGGTCGGGATCCTTGACTTCCACTTTCTGGCTTCCCTCTTTCTTTTGGAATTTTCCCTTCCAAACGCTTTAGACTGCTTAGGCTTGTTTTGAACATTAACCTTGACCTTTCCAGAATTGTCGCTAGCCTGCTTTATCGCAATGTTACTATGCACCGCCTCTTTGCCAGGCCCTGGTGCACTGCCTTGCCTCGTCCACTTGGCTTCCTCCCTTTTCATGAACTGGTGTGCCTTTGAATAAAAACTTTCCAATGTAGCTGGAGGTTTTCCTACCAGCCAATCTCCAAACTCTGAGTCCGGATCTACTCCCCGCATCACGGCCATGAGAATAGCGTGGTCATTCGGGTTGCTGACTTCAGTAGCCGCAACATGAAGTCTTTGCAAATATTCTTTTAAGGAACCCTGAAGCTTGAATTACACTGGATAAAGACATCACGTCCTTAGGATGAATGGTATGAATTCTGAACTGCTCCATAAATTTCATCACTAACTCACCAAATCTAGAGATCGATCGTGGAAGAAGTCTGGTGAACCACATGGTAGCGATTCCAGATAAGGTTATTGGGAAACATCTACACTTAGTCACATCTTTCTCCCTGGTTGAGTCCATCAGCCACTCGTATCTCATTACATGCTGTCGTGGATCAGTCTTCCCCTTATAGGCTGGAATAGTTGGCATACTAAACTTCTAGGGGTATTCAACCTATAGGATAGAATTTGTGGACGGAGTATGACTTCTATCAATGCCCCAATCATCATTGGACAAGCCCTGATTTTCCCTCATCAGCTATCTAACCATGGCTGACAAGTCCGGGGTCTGGATAGGAGGTGGCAAGTTGGACTCTGTCCTGCATGACCGTCTCGGCTGGTGCCTCCTTGGTTGATGATCTCCCAAACGAGCATCCTGGGGACCCACTTCATTGTGTCCCTGGTGAGCCGGTCGGTCAGCTTCCACTCGCGCTCCAGATTCTAAGTTTCCTATTCCAACTTGAGAGCGGTCTCCTAGATGCAAATGAGGGGTCACGGCTCCAGGTAGGGAACCTGAACCATTCTTGTAAGATTGATCTATTGGACCAATTTGCGCTGTTTCAACTCTGTGGCGTCCACGCCTGGGATGTTCATCGGACAAAGCGGAGCTGTTAGATAATGAGTAGGTAACGAGACTTCCTCTAGCATTCTGATGCTGTTGTTGTGTAAGTTAGGTCATGAGATTGGCGTTAGCTTGAATTTGTTCATTAAGCTGTCTCCTACTTTCCACGAGTTCTCTCATCAGCTCGTTGAACTCCTTTCTGGTGACAACTTCTGTTTAGTTTAGGGCGGTGGTGGTCCCTGCACCTGGATTAGCTTGTTGATTGTTGGGTCCTACTTGTTGGACCCTAGCGGTCTAGTTGACATCTACATTGTGGGATGCTAATCTGGTACGCGGACTTCCCATTGTAGATTTATTGGCAGGAAATCTTAGTAGAATCTACGAACTTCTTGTGAGCGAACTTGGATCTTCTTTGGGGGATTTCTTCAATCCAGTAGCGACAAAGTAGATCCTAACGACTTGAGAATGCTATTCTCAGTGAATGCACCAAAATGTTAGCACCAAAATTGGTCACTAACACCCTTGAATAGAATTATTTAGAGAGATCAATGAAGAAAATAAATTAAAACCGAGGGATGTATGCAAAACTAACTGCAAAAACAAGAACATCGGAATTACAGTGGTTCGGCATAACTGCCTACGTCCACCGCTGATATAATCTTTATTTCTTTCCTCTAAGACTTGAATACAGATACAATCTGTGAGCAAATAGATCGAATACAAGTTTTAACTAAAATAAAGCTAGTGTAAAAAATGACAGAGTGTCCTCGTAGTTCTCCCAAAAAAAGGACCATTTACCCTGCTCCCCTGCCCCTCTATTTATAGACGAAGATAGGCTGGACTCCCTGTGCAGGCCTAAGGACAAGGTGCTTCAGCCCACAATAGACAACTTTTGTATATCGAACCAGGCATACCGAACGGTGGTTGTCGACCGATGTCGGTCGAACGAAGGTAGCCGAGCGATGTCGGTCGAACGAAGGTAGCCGAGTGATGCTTGCTGAACGAAGGTAGCCGAGCGATGCTTCCCGAGCAATGCTTGCCGAAGGATGCTTGCCGAGCAATGCCTTGCCGTACGGTGCATGCCGAACGATTCTTGTCGAGTGATGCTTTGCCAAACTGTGCTTGTCGAGCCGAAATAGCCAAGCTGTCCCTGCCGAACGCCCCATGGCCGAGCCTCTCTTGCCAAATGATCACTCCTAGGACATACTGATAGAACCACATCTTGACCAAACACACCGAGCCATGTATTGGCCAAATGATACTTTAGCTACACTGGTCGCTTATATTTTCACCTCTTTCTTAGCTTGAGTCTCGCTTATGTTCAGCCGTAAGTTCTATGACCATCGCCATGTAGTCGGGCCAAAGTGTCGGGTAACAATATAAAATATTCATTTATTCTCTTATATTATATAATTCACTTATCATAATAATTATCTTCTTATATAGTCTGCACAGTGAATGCAGACCTAGGTTCATTATCGTTTACAGCTTCAAGTTCTTATCTAATAATTTACTTGATTCATCTTAGACTTTGCTTTATTGTCTTCTATTCTAAGAAATAATTCTATTTTATTTGGTTGGTTATGAAAACTATATTTAAAAATCTATTCCATATAACCGCTAGATATTTCTTTTACTATTTTGGAATAGTGTAAAATACAGTGGTTTCTCTATTTTACACTAATTCTCTTTTTCATTCTTTTATTCTAGCAATTGCGTTCATTGTTATCTTTTAAATATTAAATTATAGAAACGTATCCTATTTTCTAAACCAACTAACTAAGCTTCTAGTTACTCCTAAATCTAGTTATTAGATTAATTAACTTTTCTCATTGTAACGTAATTTATTACAGTAATTCCATTCCTCAAACTTTTATTATTTTACATCTTATTTCCTTCAATTATTTAATCCATATTCATGTTTAATCTATTCTAATCCATATGCGAAGAAAGAGGAGAAAATAGAGGAGGAATGATGCTTGCATAGAAATCCAAAACATAGAAACAGACGTAAATAAATATTAATACTATAAATAAACTGTAAATTCCTTATAGTTTAGCATAACTTAATTAATAGAATTAATTATTGAATAAAATTATCTAAATGGTAATTTAACGATAATATATCTTAAACTTAACAGGTATATAAATAAATCCACTCACATGTCGTCCTTAGCTTCAATTTCTATCCCTTTTTAATTTGCTATGCTTTTCTCCGCTTTTTCCTAATTTTGATTCACTATATTCTCTGATTTGTTTGCGCAATTCTCTGATTTATTTATATGTATTCCCTTGCTTAATTTTATTTTTGGTTTGGTTAAAGATTTGATTAACAGAGGAGAAAGGAAGAGGGAGAAGAGAAGAGGAGTTTGCTGTAAACGACGGCAGCTGATTCAGAGAAACTATGTGGGCTAGGGTTAAGTTGCGTTCAATTTATAGGTGCAGTGAACAACTAGGAACCATCCGATTAACCCTAAAAACAATCGTCACCATAAGAACTTGATTTGTTTACGTTATCTTATAGTGTATAACTGTCCAATATTGTTAATTGGTTCCTTTGTTATATGACCATATTAATTCACGTTTCCTTCTAAATAAGATTCTCCCATCAATTATCCAATTAATTAGATCATATATATATATATATATATATCCAATATTAATTGATTCTTATACATTATAATTTCTTACCTATTTGAACACATCAATTAATACCTCTATTAATTGAATGCATATAAAAGTTATACTTTTTAATTTATTCTTATTCATTTACCTACATCATAAACCTAATTACTTCGTTTGATTTTTGTACGCGTTCCAATTTTATTTTAAACTTGAAAACAAATAATCCTATAACTGACATTTTCTTCTAGCTAATTAATTTACATTATTAGCTATTGTAATGATGACATATTATTTGATTAATTGACACCCTTTTTAAAACACTCAACTAATTGCTAATTAATTAATTGACACATTTTTCCATTTTAATCAATATCCAAATTAATTGCTATGTGTCACTCAATCACACATTTATTAGTTGTCCATATTTAAACCGGCAATTCATTACAAAATTAGTTGACATATAAGTTTCTCTCTTTTATTAATTGACGCTTACTTAATGCCTTTAATTAATTTCTCAATTAAGTGATTGCGTCAATTATAAATTAATATATGTATGTTATAATTTAATTTATTCCCCACATACATTTCCCTTTATTAGAAGATCCCTTAATTAATTGATGTTATAAAAGTGACATATTCTTTGACAAATTAATGCCTCTACGTCTCCTAATTAATTCCTCTTTTAATCGATTGATGCGTCAATTAATCACTAGGGATGGCAATGGGGAGGGTCCAGGGTCCAAACCCGGTCGACCCGCCCCTGTTTTGGCTCGTCCAGATCCACCCCATTGGGTCATTGGGGCGGGTAGACCCGTGACCCGTTCTTGAGTGCTCCGGGTCTAGGGTCGGGTCGGGGCTCGGTTGACCCGCCCCAACACGACCCGCACTACTAACATCTCATGAAACTGCTTTAATACTATAATGATTTATTAATCTTCTTAGAAATAAGTGATTCTAGCATAAATATTAAAATGTTCTAATAAATAATCTATATAAAAAATTAGAGTATTAAGTTGCGTCATTGATAATTATACAATAACATATGTATATATTTTCTCAATTGTTATTGCACACATCATTTTTACTAACTTTCCTTAGACACGTTGTTATTTGTACTTCATGTATTATTTGGTGATAACGAGTATAAACAAATAAATACATGTAAGTTGGTACACAATTTTGAATCAATACATGAGACTCATCGGGTCTTGGGGAGGGTCGGGTCTACCATGACCCGTACGGGTCCCGAGTACGGAGCAAAATTCCAGACCCGCACCGGGTCTACGGGGCGGGTCTGGGGCGAGGTCTAAAAAATCCGAGACTGGTATGGGGCACTAAAAACCCACCCCAACCCGCCCCATTGCCATTCCTATTAATCACACACTCATTGGTTGCATATACCTACGTAACCTCTTAATTTTTAAATGCGTATATTTGACATTTATATTTTTCACTGTTTTGTAATTATGTTAATTCAATTAATTTTATTTGTCATTAAAGTGTGGGGTGTTACATTCTCCCCTTTAGAAAATTTCGTCCCTGATATTTGATAAGTGTTCAATCATGCAAACCATCGTGCATCCATTCTACACTAACAACCATTTAGTGTACAACCAATTTTGCAACAATCATGCTGCAAAGTGCAATACATCACAAAATATATGCTTGTACAAGAATTTCTAAGCGGTACCTTCTATATGAACTTTTTTTCTTTTAGAAATTCCTTTTAAAACATGATGCACACATCCTAAATATACTTGCAATTTCTATATGAATGCAATCTTTTGAAAACACAAAAAAAAAATTCATCCAATTTTTCCCACACTCCTACTAAATAGGAGCATAGTTTAACAAATTTTACGTCCAACCCTACCACATAACTTTTAATTTTTGAATATTAGAAAATTCTAATTTTCCAAATTCAATTTCTTATGTCAAAAAGAAGGTAGAAAACGAAAAAACTTTGCATTTCTCCATTTTACTTTTGCATATCTCTCTCTCCGTACTTTGAACTTATGTCGCTATCCTATAAAAACTCTATTTTCTTTCACAAGCACGATTTACATAAGAAAAGATTTTCTTTTCAAACTTTTTCCAAACTTAATTTATGGGAAAGATGTATTTTTCTTTTGCAATCCTCATTTATTTCTATTGACATTTCTGTTGCTTTCTTTAGATCTTATTATTTTTCTTTTAGTTACCTTATATCTGCTTTTACTCTTCTTTTAATACAACAACTATCATCTATGGCAAGAAGGTCTATGACCATATCTATTCTGACACAGAAAGGTCCTACCCTAGGAATCCAAGTAGCTCATATGCTCCTCTACCGTCTATTACTTGCTACCAACTTATACTGTATTACTCATGACGAATAAGATCTATTCATCTCTTCTATTCCATGCTTAAATAGAATAATTAAGTCTCATTTACTACAATGGATAAGGATTTCCATCTATGCAGTCTCTATCTAAAAAGGCAACTAAGCTTGGGGAAATTCTCTCTTTAGCTTTCATCTTTCCCCAACTAAGGTCTATCTATCCCAACCACATATGTCTTATCATCTTACTAATATCATTTCACTATTCTTCTATGGCCTACACACATGAAACGACATTTCTAGGTTTTCACTAGTGTCCTATACACCTTACGGGAACTTTCATTATTACTACTAGGAGTAATTACTGCTATAGCCTTATACTTTTCCCGTTACACATAGGAAATGATTCATATCTACTCTATATTTAAAAGTCTGGTTTGGCTTGGTATTTATCATTTTACTTCAAAAATTAAAGCTTCTAAATTTTATCTTTTCAAAAACTTATTTACTTTTCCACCAAACCATTTTTTTGAAACATGTCTTGCTTATTCTTAAAACATTTTTCTTTTTTCCCGACTTTAAAATAATGTGCTCACATGCTTTCAAAATATCCTTCTTCTTTTTTTATATTTTAAATTTACTAAAACTGGAGTAAATAAGAACAATTATTTTAGCAAAAATCTCTTAACTTTTCTACTCTTCCAATTACTTAACCTTGAAAGAGTTACTAACTTACCACGCGTAATGGTTTAATACCTTAATGTATTGGAATTACTTTCTCTTATAAGAAACAATTAACGCTAAAACCTTCTATGAATTCTTCAAAGGAGGATTTCATGTTTATGTGAAATTATAAGGAATTTATTTTATATTTTATCGAAATAGGCTATACAAAATATTGTGCTTTCCATACCTTGTATATCTCTTTCACATATTCCTTATAACTTGCATAAAAAAATCTTTATTTGTGATTTATAGAAAATTATATCATTATTTATTTCATCCCAATAGATTAAGGTATGTTTACTCTATATTTACTTATATAAGATATTTCCTACTAAATTCATTAATTTATCATACATTATTTTTCAAAAGAACTCATTTTTAAAACATCTTTATAGCTAGAAAATATTTTCATATACTTATTTAAATAATAAGTGTACATACAAACCACTTTAGAGCTTATCTTAAAAAACTCATTTGGATCAAAACAGATGTTGTGTAAAAAACCGTTACTACAACCTAAAAATACTAATATATGGATTCAATTAAAATAAATATTAATAAATCCCATATGCTATGTAAAAACATTTACTTTAGGAGTCTCCTACTATAACAATAGTGTCATAGTCTATGCTTCCTTTATTTTTACTGAAAACATCTATTACAACAATAAATGTTGCAACCTACGTTTTCGATACTTAACACACTCTAGGTTTTTATATTTAAAATCTTCGTTTACCTACAAAGAAACTAGCGAGCTATACATGCTCTATAATTCTTCAAAAAGAATTTCACTTTTAACAAAATTTACATCATATAAAAACCAATTTAAATTTCATACCACTTATTTTTTTCAAAAACCCAATATTTACTTCCTCAAATATATTAACATTTATATTTTTCAACTTTTCAATTTAAAAGTTTCATTTTATTGGGTTAGACATAAAGTGGATTTTCTTTTTACTAAAACCTCTTATTCCTTCCAAAATAAAAACACTCTTCCCGCTATTCCTAGGGGACTTTCCTACTTCCTATAACATATGAATGCAAATTTTCTCTCAAAACATGGCTTATTTGTGTGCTATAAATCGGTAATAACATAGGGCTCAACATACTTGGGTCATCCCAAACCCAACTAGCAAACTCAACAGAAATATACTTCTAAAAACTTTTCATTTGTTAAAATCTATAATTGGGGATTATTTGGATTTTAGTACATAATATTTATATTTTATTCAAAAATAAAAATCGTTCACTCACTATCTACCTAGGAATTCTAAACCTAGGCTCCGATATCAAATGTAACAACCTGAATTCTAGTAGGTCTGGATTTTTCGCAAAAATGCTAAAACCCAAGCCCACTGAAACCCGAGTTGGAAATCTGGTATCTTGCAAATAGGAAAATACAAATATATCAGAGTTCAATTAAATATCTCACAACTACATTGGTTAAAATATAATAGTAAGTAAATACTCACCAATATAATAACACTTTTTAAACAAGTATCTTAAAGTTGGAAAGTCTCTGCCATCTACCTAACCTGTAGAATGTTATGGGAGGGGGTCAGAACTAAAGTTCTGGTGAATGGATAAATTATATACTTCTAGGCTTAATTCTATATATATCGTTTTATTTCCATTTGCTCTTATATTAGGTTCATTAGGTTACAATACTCTCACCTCTGTTCGTGAACCGTGCTCATCTACTTCATAGTAGATTAAAACTCGATAACTAATATATTCATATATGTAGTTATTTTCCCAATGACCATATTGGTCCTAGGTACCACCATGGTACCTTCCATATTCTCTCAAAAAGGGCTCCATTGTCTTGTTCCGTAGCTATATCTGTAAAGGAATTCTTCGTAAGGCCTATAATACAAATACTCCATCGTCTTGCTCCATGAGCATTCCGTAGCTACATCTGTAAAGGACTGCTTCGTAAGGCCTGCAATATAGATGCTCCACTACTTACTATGAAAACGTAAATCGCGTCCGCACTAGTCTATGCCAGTGCTTGGACATCTATAATGTACCACCTAGTGCGTACATTAAGGACTACGTAATCATTCTGTCTACTATCTGAATCCCACCATCAAGGTCTACCTTATACGAAATTCAATCGGGGATTTTCTATATTTATAAAGGACTGCTTCGTTAGGCCTACAATACATATATTCTAGTTGGTCTGTCTCTTTTTCATCATGGCTATGGCCCTACACAGCCACCCCTCAACTAACCGAAAGACTTCTAAAGAGTTAAGTGACTGTGCCATACTGCAAACAATTTAACATCCAAATGGCGGTGCCCCCCATCTAACGTCTCGATAGTGAAAGAATCATTTGCTTGTTGGTTTAACTCTAGTCTTTCCCGAAATAACTCTTAGTCTTGATGCGGGCTGATATCCGCATGCGACTATCCTTAAACTTACTTGCAAGTACTGGACATACGAATAACTTACTCCGAATACCAAGCCCTTCTGACAACATGCTAAGGTTTGCTACCTTAGGCCTACAATGCAAATTCAGTCAAGGCATACTCTCTTGATGGAATGCCTACAGACCTACCTCCGGAGTGAAGCTTCGTTAAGCCTACCCAGAGGGCCACCCTAGAGTATCATCACGTCCCGTTGAAATCTCGTACTTCCTTGAAGCCCGAAAATACTAAGTTTACTTCCTTGAAGCCTAAAAATACTAAGTTGGACGTGCTTCTCCATTTTAGAAATCCGTGATAAACTGCTTCGTTAGATGCTTCATCTTTTGGGCTGCTCCAAACGTGTAACGACCCTAGATTTTAATTTAATTTAAATTGATAATTAAATGAAATTTTGAATAAAAATTTATAAGATTAATTATAAATGGAAGCGAGTTTCCCCGATTCAAATAGAAAATATGTAAAGTCATATGAATTTGAAAATTTGTATATATGTGAATATATATGTATATATTGGATTTTAAATAAATTCTTAAATAAATGATTTTGAAAAATAAATAATATACTTTAGACACAAGTATAGAAATAAATAAATAAATTGATTTAAAAATTTATAAATGATGATAATTTGAGTTATATAAAATATATGTGTACATAGAGAAATGTAAAACAATAATTTTTAAAATAAAATTTATGATAAATATTTAAACTAACAATAGAAACACAAAAGAAATAGAAATATATGTGAGATAAACTATAAACTATAAAGTCAACAAAATAAAGTAAACATATTAAAATAAATACGTATGGTTAAAATTCAAAACAACACATTAACTAAAATATAGAGTAAACACACAACTAAATTTAAAACGACATATTAAAATAGAAAATTATTTGTAATACAAAGTAAACTAAACAAAATAACAAAACAAAACAAAAGATAAAAACAAAAGAAAAGAAAATACAAGATACATTCAAGTGAACAAACAAAAGAAACAGTACAAAGAAAACCTATGTATGAAATATTACAAAGCAATAATATACATCAAGTTTAAAAGCAACCTGGCAAAAAGTATGTACAAACCAATAAAGTAAAAATATGATAAAGTGAAACAATATGCAGGCAAGCATGGGAACAAGTGTACATAGTATAAACATAGTGTAAAATATAACATGAAAACATAAAGTACTTGGCATTAATGCAGCCATACCTCTAATATATCCTAGCACACCATACCACATCATCTCAGCCACGATTTGTTGTTCAAATATATCAACCTGTAGACATGTTCCCCTATATCATCTTCATGTAAATTCGTCCATCTTCCAAACTGAGAAAGATCAGAAAAAAAAAGGAAAAAAGAAAAGAAGATCAAAACTGCATACTTCTCTTTATATACATCAAACCTCAAGTAAAGTTTCAACTCAAATTACAAGCAAGCAAAGATCAAACTTCAGAGTTCATGAAAACAGAAAAAAAATCTGGTCCTCTATTCATCATCATAAACACGGTGAGCAAATCTTCTTTTTAAATTTGACTTCTTTGATTCTTTTATCTGTAAGTAAACAACCTGTTTTGAAGTTTAAGTTAAATTACATGTGTGTGTGTATGATTTGGATTCAAAAATGTTTAGTAGAGTATCTTTCAAGTTTTTGACTCTGTCATATATGTGCCTGTGTGTCACTTGTTCTCTGTTTGGATTTCAGAATAGAAAATCAACAGGGTATTCAATAATCTCTTCGACTGATCCTCATTAGATTGTGATGTTTTAACAAAACAAGTTTGTTGTACTTAATTTAAGATCTGGAGAAGTTTTCCAGTACAATGAAGTTTCAAAACATCTCAAAAACAAACTATTTACAGGAAAATGTAAATTTGTGATATATTCATGTACCATGAAACTTAAATTTAATTACACATCTCGAATCTCTAACAGAAGATAGGATTTTTAAATGAAGATGGTAATTTTTAAATGAGAATGCAAGGAGAAATCGGTAGATGATCGGGAATTGATTTTTGACCAATCCCCGGCAACGCAATGAACTGGAGATGCCGGTGTTGCTAGGGGAGATGGGGAAGCTTACTGGGGTGGTAGGAAAAATACTTGGAGGTTGAACGAAGCTTTGTGGTGGCGGCGGGAAGTGATCAAACTTCGGTGACCTAGTTTTGGGGTGGCCGATATTTTCTACTCGCGCAACGTCGACGAAGGTGCGAGTGTCACGCGGTTTCGTGGGGAGGTAGAGGGAAGATTGATGACGCTATGGCCGAAGTTTGGTGGTGAATGGTGGCCGGAGTGTCGAGCGAACGGCGTTGACAGGTGAGGGCGTTCCAGTTTTTTTTCGTGTTCCAGGTTTTGTGATATGCTCGATTTTGATTTCTGACGAAATTAACGATGATGGATGGTCGAGTTAGCCATACGTGTTGCCGATGATGTGGCAAGGTGGTTGGGATTGATAGGAGAAGCTCCGGTCGTTGGTGCATATGCACCATTATTTTTGTGTATCAGTGAGGAGTTTAGGGAGAAGAAGGGGATGGGTTGCGTTGCGTACAGGAATTCTCGGGGAAGATGGTAAATGACGCGAAGGGATACTCGAGTAAATCGAGTAAGTGACTCGAAGCAAATCGAGTCTGAGCTCCAGTAAAAGTTGTTGCAGGTTTTTTTCTTTTCTAACCTGAAACTGTTTTGGTTTGCAAATTTTAAAACCAAATTTAAATTTTAAACCAAGATTTTTAAAAGCTGAGTTCAAATTAAAATGTTAATATAAATTCAAGTTGAAGGTAGAATTTAGTTTAAACATAAATAAGTTTTAAATTTAAATATTTTTTTTTAACTTAAAAGCAATTCAAAATATATTAAAGAAATTTGAAATGGAGTTGAAATTTTAAATGAAAAATTTAAGCAAGTTGAAATTAAAAGTTTAAATTTAAATTTAAATCTGAATTAAAGATAATTTGAATCCTAGTCTGAAATCAAAGAAGTTTAATATTTAAATTATTTAAATTTGATTTGTGATGATAATTAAAACATTAGCTAGAAAATGTTTTAAAATTGAATTAGTAAAGATAAAATGATATGCACTCATTAAATTAGTTCAAGTGAATAATTGATTAATTTATTTAATCAAGAAATTAAGATTTGAGTTAAATTAATTAAGGTAAATTAATTTGTAAATAAGACTCATTAATTTAATAAAGAGTTGTCTTTTAAACAAATGATAAAGGTTATTTAATCAAGTAATTAAGATTTTTAAGTTACAGTTTAGAACTTAATTAATTAAATAATCAGTGATTAAATATATGATTTTAAAGGTTAATTTAATGATAATTAACAATAATTAAAATTGAGTTTAATTACTTAAGAATAGTAATTAAATAATTATGAATAGTTAATGAGAATCATTTACTTGAAATTTATTTGATAATAAATGTGAAAAGAATCATTCATAGAAATTTAATCTGATTTAAATTAATCAGATAATTACATTAATCCTATCTATGGATGCTTGGATTATATTGGATGGTAAACTGTTTGATATCCCTGATTTATGATGCTTTGTATATATCCTGATTTATGTTGTGATCTGTGGTAAATTATCTGTGATGTAATTTACTAGCCGTGGCATATATATTTGTGATCTGTATATAACAGATAAGCGTTATAGTTTATATCGCTTATCAATTATATTTCTGTATTCTGATCTGTGATAATTGAATGATGTTGCACTATTGTGTTAAACCCCTGGACCACACCATACACACACAATTATGGATTTCACGAGGAAATCGATTAAGTCACAGATTTTTGAAGTAGTTTAAAATTTGAATTTTTAAATTCAAATGTTTTGGAATTGGAATTGGAATAGAAGTGAAAAGCTTTTGAAATGGAATTTCAAAGATGGAAATTTATTTTGAATAACTGGATTAAGTGTTGGAATTTAAGTACTTTAATTTAAATTTGAATTCAATATTCAAATTGAATTCTGTAATTTGAAACTAGGGATTAACGATATTATACTAGTTATATATGAGTTAAACCATTTTTAAAGTATTATTTTTGGGAATTTGAATTTAACCCAAGGATTTCAACTCGTATAAATGAATCAGATTTCCAAAATGAAAGCGGTTGTTTTCAAATGATAAACACTCTTAAATAAGAACTGAGATTCCAGTTAATTAGGGGAATTTCAAGATTGAATGGAGAAATGATTTTCCTAAGTTATGAATGAATTCTTTTTGAAAGCTATGAATTAAATCTGTTTATTTTTAACAGATTTAAATTGATGATTTGTTTAAATCAAATTGAAATGAAATTGTTTTGAAGGCTATAAGTTAAATCTTTGATTTAGAGATTTAACGAGTTAATCGAATTGAAATGAAAATTGATTTGGAAAATCTGTGAATGAATCTTTTGTTTAAAAGATTAAAATGTGAAAATTGTTTAAACCGTTAAAGGTTGTGAAAAAGAATCTTTTTGTTTAAAAGATTTAAAATGGTAATTTGTTAAGCCATTTGAAGAAAAGTTTTGGGTAATAAGTTGTGACTTAATTGAAATCCCATATCCATATGTTTTGAAAATATTTTCGCTCACTATTCGGTTTAGCCGGGAAAGGACCTTTGTGTCGTATAACCCATTCCGAATATGTGATTTGACGCTATGGATAGCATTTGATGATCGGTGTTGAAGACCCGGTATTTGCAAGAACGATAGTATGACCTGTCGATTGTCTCTGCACTGAGTTGCAACGGTATAGAGACTCCCTAAGTGATGGGAAATTCGTTCGGGATTGTGAATATCCGGATTTCAAGGACTTCTTTGTAAGTGCCTTCGGTTCTGTTCGTGCCCAGAACAAACTTGTATGGATTGTATGTCTGACATTACAAATTGAGATATAAAGCCGATTTCTTTCAAATATATTTCTATTGGTGGCGAAGAATTTATTCTTTTAGCTTAACACCCTTCTCTGAGACGTACGAGCTCAGAGGTTATGTAGTTGAATGTTATCAGCGATATATTCCCAATTTGGTAATGTGACATGCTGAGTGTTGCTGTGAAATGATCATTGTGTTGATTATTTGTGATAGGATCATTTATTTGATCGTCTATCTTGGTGATCATTTCTATGATCATTTTTTGACCCAAAGCATGGCTTTTGTATAAAGTATGTTTTTGTGGACGTGACTTCGTCGAGCCTCGCACCCCGGAAATGGTCAAAACAGGAAAGATACGGCAAGGTTATGAGGGGTAGCTCCCTTTAGGGTATGTGCATTTCCTTCTGGATAGAGGTGGTATCATGGTATGGAGCCTAGATATTTAACCTATGTGGTTACTGCGAATTTATTACTTTGTGGTTGTTGGTTATCGGGATCCCGTGAGAAAGGTCGTTTACGATCGGGGAATGGCGTGCTCGTGTCAGTAGTTACCCAGTTAGGGGTAACCCGGCCTTGTGTTGGCAGAGTTCCGGTTTGGTTCTCGGGAATGTCCTTCCAGAGGCATTCTCATGTGGCAATGGGAAGTTCCTTGGCCTGAACATTTGTTGGAAATCAAAAGAAACAATACGTGACTTGTACGGTTTTAGTTGTAGAACCTGCTTCCTCGGGAAGTAGCTATAGTAGGCATAATATAATGGTACCTATGCTGGCTAAGATTTATATTCTACTTTCGAAATGAATTTCTTCTACACTATGCACTAATAATAATATCAAAATTGATTTGGTTTTAATGCGTATCAAGCATCTTTGGCTATCATAAGGAGAAATCTTCTCCAAGTCTGCGTTTGCATTGTGTGTGTGGCAGGAGGTCTTATGGTAGTCTCATTTTTAAAAGCATTGCGAATTGAATTTAAAAATATTTCTTTGAATGTTTTAAAAGACAAACTGTTTTTGTTGCTCACACCAGTCCCACGACTGATCCGGAGTTTATTGTTTCTTTCCTAAACTCTGGGTGCTCATTATTTTCTACACGAGCAGTCTAGAGTTGGGTTTTACAGATAGTTAGATATAGTGGATTATCTGGAGTTAGTTCAGTCTTTGGACCACACCAGTCTTGCTGAGCTTGGTGATATGTTATTGGGGGTTCGAGCTTCTGCTGGATTGATTCTTGGAGATGGAGTTGCGGTTCTCGAAGTTCTCTTTTGAAGACTATTTTAGAGTTATTTGTTCCGCTGCTAGATGTTATCTATCGTTTTCTTTTCCGCTGCTATTTATTGTATCATATCTCTGATGTATATTGATATCTATTGGATCATCTGTTGTATCAGATATGTTATCAAAGCTGTATATCAATGTATTATTCTTTTATTCCGCTGTGTGTTTACTTAATGTTGTTATAAGCTCCGGCGAATCGGATTTGAACGGTCGAATCTATGGCATTCGAATACGATTTGAAGTATGGATGTCGATTTTTGAGCGGGCAAAATCCGAAACGTTACATTTGGTATCAGAGCTAAGGGTTGAAACTTTAGCTCAGGAGTATAACACATTAAGTAACTCATTAGAGATAAGGTGAAGTAAATCCTAGAATGAGTAATCCCTAAGATATCCGTTTGAATGCCTCAGTAAATTATCTTACTATTCACTGATAGTAAGTATGAGTGCAAGAAGAGAATGAGATAGGGGACAGGGAAATACGACTATAAATAGTCAATACCCTATAACAATGGGAATAACTTTCTTATCAATTTCTTTGATTCGATTCTAAGTTCTTTTGATTTCTTCGTGATAGCTCCAGAAGAAGTTTCGGTGTGATGGCCTTACGAATCGTTGTTGGAAATTCTTACTTCGTATCTTCATCGATTTCTTATCGGTTTTTGATTTTAAACCTTAATGAATATGAATTGAAAATTTAAATCGAGTTAAATTGATTAATGAAATATGAAGCTAAATTTGAATTATATCGATACCACGATTTTGTTTAAAACCAAATTTTGAAATTCTGTTTTAATTTCTTGGGTTGGTCGAAGTCCGAAGTGGGACAAATTGGTATATATTTTGAGATATTCCGACTTGAATTTGGAATTCATATCTTAAGTTGAGGAATTATAGGAGATCAAATCTGTCTATCTTTGTTATTTTCGTGCCTGCAAATTTCGAGGACGAAATTCTTTTAAGGGGGGAAGTTTGTAACGACCCTAGATTTTAATTTAATTTAAATTGATAATTAAATGAAATTTTGAATAAAAATTTATAAGATTAATTATAAATGGAAGCGAGTTTCCCCGATTCAAATAGAAAATATGTAAAGTCATATGAATTTGAAAATTTGTATATATGTGAATATATATGTATATATTGGATTTTAAATAAATTCTTAAATAAATGATTTTGAAAAATAAATAATATACTTTAGACACAAGTATAGAAATAAATAAATAAATTGATTTAAAAATTTATAAATGATGATAATTTGAGTTATATAAAATATATGTGTACATAGAGAAATGTAAAACAATAATTTTTAAAATAAAATTTATGATAAATATTTAAACTAACAATAGAAACACAAAAGAAATAGAAATATATGTGAGATAAACTATAAACTATAAAGTCAACAAAATAAAGTAAACATATTAAAATAAATACGTATGGTTAAAATTCAAAACAACACATTAACTAAAATATAGAGTAAACACACAACTAAATTTAAAACGACATATTAAAATAGAAAATTATTTGTAATACAAAGTAAACTAAACAAAATAACAAAACAAAACAAAAGATAAAAACAAAAGAAAAGAAAATACAAGATACATTCAAGTGAACAAACAAAAGAAACAGTACAAAGAAAACCTATGTATGAAATATTACAAAGCAATAATATACATCAAGTTTAAAAGCAACCTGGCAAAAAGTATGTACAAACCAATAAAGTAAAAATATGATAAAGTGAAACAATATGCAGGCAAGCATGGGAACAAGTGTACATAGTATAAACATAGTGTAAAATATAACATGAAAACATAAAGTACTTGGCATTAATGCAGCCATACCTCTAATATATCCTAGCACACCATACCACATCATCTCAGCCACGATTTGTTGTTCAAATATATCAACCTGTAGACATGTTCCCCTATATCATTTTCATGTAAATTCGTCCATCTTCCAAACTGAGAAAGATCAGAAAAAAAAAGGAAAAAAGAAAAGAAGATCAAAACTGCATACTTCTCTTTATATACATCAAACCTCAAGTAAAGTTTCAACTCAAATTACAAGCAAGCAAAGATCAAACTTCAGAGTTCATGAAAACAGAAAAAAAATCTGGTCCTCTATTCATCATCATAAACACGGTGAGCAAATCTTCTTTTTAAATTTGACTTCTTTGATTCTTTTATCTGTAAGTAAACAACCTGTTTTCAAGTTTAAGTTAAATTACATGTGTGTGTGTATGATTTGGATTCAAAAATGTTTAGTAGAGTATCTTTCAAGTTTTTGACTCTGTCATATATGTGCCTGTGTGTCACTTGTTCTCTGTTTGGATTTCAGAATAGAAAATCAACAGGGTATTCAATAATCTCTTCGACTGATCCTCATTAGATTGTGATGTTTTAACAAAACAAGTTTGTTGTACTTAATTTAAGATCTGGAGAAGTTTTCCAGTACAATGAAGTTTCAAAACATCTCAAAAACAAACTATTTACAGGAAAATGTAAATTTGTGATATATTCATGTACCATGAAACTTAAATTTAATTACACATCTCGAATCTCTAACAGAAGATAGGATTTTTAAAATGAAGATGGTAATTTTTAAATGAGAATGCAAGGAGAAATCGGTAGATGATCGGGAATTGATTTTTGACCAATCCCCGGCAACGCAATGAACTGGAGATGCCGGTGTTGCTAGGGGAGATGGGGAAGCTTACTGGGGTGGTAGGAAAAATACTTGGAGGTTGAACGAAGCTTTGTGGTGGCGGCGGGAAGTGATCAAACTTCGGTGACCTAGTTTTGGGGTGGCCGATATTTTCTACTCGCGCAACGTCGACGAAGGTGCGAGTGTCACGCGGTTTCGTGGGGAGGTAGAGGGAAGATTGATGACGCTATGGCCGAAGTTTGGTGGTGAATGGTGGCCGGAGTGTCGAGCGAACGGCGTTGACAGGTGAGGGCGTTCCAGTTTTTTTTCGTGTTCCAGGTTTTGTGATATGCTCGATTTTGATTTCTGACGAAATTAACGATGATGGATGGTCGAGTTAGCCATACGTGTTGCCGATGATGTGGCAAGGTGGTTGGGATTGATAGGAGAAGCTCCGGTCGTTGGTGCATATGCACCATTATTTTTGTGTATCAGTGAGGAGTTTAGGGAGAAGAAGGGGATGGGTTGCGTTGCGTACAGGAAGTCTCGGGGAAGATGGTAAATGACGCGAAGGGATACTCGAGTAAATCGAGTAAGTGACTCGAAGCAAATCGAGTCTGAGCTCCAGTAAAAGTTGTTGCAGGTTTTTTTCTTTTCTAACCTGAAACTGTTTTGGTTTGCAAATTTTAAAACCAAATTTAAATTTTAAACCAAGATTTTTAAAAGCTGAGTTCAAATTAAAATGTTAATATAAATTCAAGTTGAAGGTAGAATTTAGTTTAAACATAAATAAGTTTTAAATTTAAATATTTTTTTTAACTTAAAAGCAATTCAAAATATATTAAAGAAATTTGAAATGGAGTTGAAATTTTAAATGAAAAATTTAAGCAAGTTGAAATTAAAAGTTTAAATTTAAATTTAAATCTGAATTAAAGATAATTTGAATCCTAGTCTGAAATCAAAGAAGTTTAATATTTAAATTGTTTAAATTTGATTTGTGATGATAATTAAAACATTAGCTAGAAAATGTTTTAAAATTGAATTAGTAAAGATAAAATGATATGCACTCATTAAATTAGTTCAAGTGAATAATTGATTAATTTATTTAATCAAGAAATTAAGATTTGAGTTAAATTAATTAAGGTAAATTAATTTGTAAATAAGACTCATTAATTTAATAAAGAGTTGTCTTTTAAACAAATGATAAAGGTTATTTAATCAAGTAATTAAGATTTTTAAGTTACAGTTTAGAACTTAATTAATTAAATAATCAGTGATTAAATATATGATTTTAAAGGTTAATTTAATGATAATTAACAATAATTAAAATTGAGTTTAATTACTTAAGAATAGTAATTAAATAATTATGCATAGTTAATGAGAATCATTTACTTGAAATTTATTTGATAATAAATGTGAAAAGAATCATTCATAGAATTTAATCTGATTTAAATTAATCAGATAATTACATTAATCCTATCTATGGATGCTTGGATTATATTGGATGGTAAACTGTTTAATATCCCTGATTTATGATGCTTTGTATATATCCTGATTTATGTTGTGATCTGTGATAAATTATCTGTGATGTAATTTACTAGCCGTGGCATATATATATTTGTGATCTGTATATAACAGATAAGCGTTATAGTTTATATCGCTTATCAATTATATTTCTGTATTCTGATCTGTGATAATTGAATGATGTTGCACTATTGTGTTAAACCCCTGGACCACACCATACACACACAATTATGGATTTCACGAGGAAATCGATTAAGTCACAGATTTTTAAAGTAGTTTAAAATTTGAATTTTTAAATTCAAATGTTTTGGAATTGGAATTGGAATAGAAGTGAAAAGCTTTTGAAATGGAATTTCAAAGATGGAAATTTATTTTGAATAACTGGATTAAGTGTTGGAATTTAAGTACTTTAATTTAAATTTGAATTCAATATTTAAATTGAATTCTGTAATTTGAAACTAGGGATTAACGATATTATACTAGTTATATATGAGTTAAACCATTTTTAAAGTATTATTTTTGGGAATTTGAATTTAACCCAAGGATTTCAACTCGTATAAATGAATCAGATTTCCAAAATGAAAACGGTTGTTTTCAAATGATAAACACTCTTAAATAAGAACTGAGATTCCAGTTAATTAGGGGAATTTCAAGATTGAATGGAGAAATGATTTTCCTAAGTTATGAATGAATTCTTTTTGAAAGCTATGAATTAAATCTGTTTATTTTTAACAGATTTAAATTGATGATTTGTTTAAATCAAATTGAAATGAAATTGTTTCGAAGGCTATAAGTTAAATCTTTGATTTAGAGATTTAACGAGTTAATCGAATTGAAATGAAAATTGATTTGGAAAATCTGTGAATGAATCTTTTGTTTAAAAGATTAAAATGTGAAAATTGTTTAAACCGTTAAAGGTTGTGAAAAAGAATCTTTTTGTTTAAAAGATTTAAAATGGTAATTTGTTAAGCCATTTGAAGAAAAGTTTTGGGTAATAAGTTGTGACTTAATTGAAATCCCATATCCATATGTTTTGAAAATATTTTCGCTCACTATTCGGTTTAGCCGGGAAAGGACCTTTGTGTCGTATAACCCATTCCGAATATGTGATTTGACGCTATGGATAGCATTTGATGATCGGTGTTGAAGACCCGGTATTTGCAAGAACGATAGTATGACCTGTCGATTGTCTCTGCACTGAGTTGCAACGGTATAGAGACTCCCTAAGTGATGGGAAATTCGTTCGGGATTGTGAATATCCGGATTTCAAGGACTTCTTTGTAAGTGCCTTCGGTTCTGTTCGTGCCCAGAACAAACTTGTATGGATTGTATGTCTGACATTACAAATTGAGATATAAAGCCGATTTCTTTCAAATATATTTCTATTGGTGGCGAAGAATTTATTCTTTTAGCTTAACACCCTTCTCTGAGACGTACGAGCTCAGAGGTTATGTAGTTGAATGTTATCAGCGATATATTCCCAATTTGGTAATGTGACATGCTGAGTGTTGCTGTGAAATGATCATTGTGTTGATTATTTGTGATAGGATCATTTATTTGATCGTCTATCTTGGTGATCATTTCTATGATCATTTTTTGACCCAAAGCATGGCTTTTGTATAAAGTATGTTTTTGTGGACGTGACTTCGTCGAGCCTCGCACCCCGGAAATGGTCAAAACAGGAAAGATACGGCAAGGTTATGAGGGGTAGCTCCCTTTAGGGTATGTGCATTTCCTTCTGGATAGAGGTGGTATCATGGTATGGAGCCTAGATATTTAACCTATGTGGTTACTGCGAATTTATTACTTTGTGGTTGTTGGTTATCGGGATCCCGTGAGAAAGGTCGTTTACGATCGGGGAATGGCGTGCTCGTGTCAGTAGTTACCCAGTTAGGGGTAACCCGGCCTTGTGTTGGCAGAGTTCCGGTTTGGTTCTCGGGAATGTCCTTCCAGAGGCATTCTCATGTGGCAATGGGAAGTTCCTTGGCCTGACCATTTGTTGGAAATCAAAAGAAACAATACGTGACTTGTACGGTTTTAGTTGTAGAACCTGCTTCCTCGGGAAGTAGCTATAGTAGGCATAATATAATGGTACCTATGCTGGCTAAGATTTATATTCTACTTTCGAAATGAATTTCTTCTACACTATGCACTAATAATAATATCAAAATTGATTTGGTTTTAATGCGTATCAAGCATCTTTGGCTATCATAAGGAGAAATCTTCTCCAAGTCTGCGTTTGCATTGTGTGTGTGGCAGGAGGTCTTATGGTAGTCTCATTTTTAAAAGCATTGCGAATTGAATTTAAAAATATTTCTTTGAATGTTTTAAAAGACAAACTGTTTTTGTTGCTCACACCAGTCCCACGACTGATCCGGAGTTTATTGTTTCTTTCCTAAACTCTGGGTGCTCATTATTTTCTACACGAGCAGTCTAGAGTTGGGTTTTACAGATAGTTAGATATAGTGGATTATCTGGAGTTAGTTCAGTCTTTGGACCACACCAGTCTTGCTGAGCTTGGTGATATGTTATTGGGGGTTCGAGCTTCTGCTGGATTGATTCTTGGAGATGGAGTTGCGGTTCTCGGAGTTCTCTTTTGAAGGCTATTTTAGAGTTATTTGTTCCGCTGCTAGATGTTATCTATCGTTTTCTTTTCCGCTGCTATTTATTGTATCATATCTCTGATGTATATTGATATCTATTGGATCATCTGTTGTATCAGATATGTTATCAAAGCTGTATATCAATGTATTATTCTTTTATTCCGCTGTGTGTTTACTTAATGTTGTTATAAGCTCCGGCGAATCGGATTTGAACGGTCGAATCTATGGCATTCGAATACGATTTGAAGTATGGATGTCGATTTTTGAGCGGGCAAAATCCGAAACGTTACAAAACGCATCTGAATTCTTTTATTAGACCCTAAGTCTAATCTTTTAAATTGCGTTTAGTTTACTTTCTTATTCTGTTGGCTATTTATTTACCCTAATGAGCATATTCTTGCCCTCCTCACCTCTATCTATTGTGAGTTTTCCATTTATTTAATAGGGAATACTGTTGGTATGAGCGACATTCATTATCTTGCTTATTTAACTTAATATAAATCTTAAGTTCATTAAAATAAGTCTCTTTTCCTACTTATTTGCTTATTGACTTAATATAAATTATTTAAATAAGCTTCTACCATTATTATTGATCACTAATTTATTCAAAGTCTCAAAATAAGATTTTTCGTTCTTATTACTTAATTATAACATAAGTTATAATTCTACATGTAAATGTCATTTTCTCTTCTTTATAGTTCGTACATAATTCCAGCATTTCTTTTCTATTCTAATCTGCCTTCTTTTATTATGATATAGTATATTCTTTTATTCTCTTATATTATATAGTTCACTTATCATAATAACTATCTTTTTAAATAGTCTGCATAGAGAATACAGACCTAATTCATTATCGTTTACAGCTTCAAGTTCTTACCTAATAATTTACTTGATTCATGTCATACTTTGCTTTATAATCTTCTATTCTAGGAAGTAATACTGTTTTATTTGGTTGATTATGAAAACTATATTCAGAAATTCATTTCCATTTTTTAATATTATATAATACTATAAACAATAATCTGTAACTACTAGATATTTCTTTTACTATTTTGGAATAGTGTAAAATACAGTGGTTTCTCTGTTTTACACTAATTCTCTTTTTTCTTTCTTTTATTCTAGCAATTACGTTCATTATTGTCTTTTAAATTTAAAATTATAGAAATGTCCTATTTTCTAAGTCAACAAATTAACCTTTTAGTTACTCCAAAATCCAATTATTAGATTAATTAACTTTTCTCGTTTTAACGTAATTTATTACAGTAATTCCATTCCTTGAACTTTTATTATTTTACATCTTATTTCCTTCAATTATTTAACCCATATTCATGTTTAATCTATTCTAATCCATACGCAAAGAAAGAGGAGAAAATAGAAGAAGAATGACGCTTGCATAGAAATCCAAAACGTAGAAACAGAAGTAAATAAATACTAATACTGTAAATTCCTTATAGTTCATTATAACTTAATTAATAGGATTAGTTATTGAATAAAATTATTTAAATGGGAATTTAACGATAATATATCTTAAACTTAAAAGATATATAAATAAATCCACTCACATGTCGTCCTTAGCTTCAATCTCTATCCCTTTTTAATTTGCTACGCTTTTCTCCTTTTTTTCCCCTTTTTGATTCACTGTAAATTCTCTGAATTGTTTGCGCAATTCTCTGATTTGTTCGTATGTATTATCTTGCTTAATATTATTTTTGGTTTGGTGAAAGATTTGATTAACTTCGGAGAAAGGAAAAGGAAGAAGAGAAGAGGAGTGTGCTGTAAATGACGACAGCTAATTCAGAGAAAACAGTGTGGGCTAGGCTTAAATTACGTTCAATTTATAGGTGCAGCGAACAACTAGGAACCATCTGATTAACCCTAAAAACAATCTTCACCATCAAAACTTGATTTGTTTACATTAGCTTATAACATATAACTCTCCAAGGCTATTCATTTGTTCCTTTGTTATATAACCCTATTAATAATTCATATTTCCTTCTAAATAAGGTTCTCCCATTGATTATCCAATTAATTAGATCATATATATATATATATATATCCAATATTAATTGATTCTTATACGTTAAAATTCTTACCTATTTGAACATGTCAATTAATACCTCTATTAATTGAATGTATATAAAAGTTATACCTTTTAATTTATTCTTATTAATTTACCTTCATCATAAACCTAATTACTTTGTTTGATTTTTGTACGCGTTCTAATTTTTTTTAACTTGGAAATAAATAATCTTATAATTGGTGTTTTCTTCTAGCTAATTAATTTACATTTTCAGCTATTATAAAGATGGCATATTCTTTGATTAATTGACACCCTTTTTAAAACTCTCAACTAATTACCAATTAATTAATTGATACGTTTTCCCATTTTAATCAATATCCCAAACAATTCCTATGCATCACTCAGTCACACATTTATTAGTTGTACATATTTAAACCGACAACTCATTACCCAATTAATTGACATTTAAGTTTCCATCTTTTATTAGTTGATGCTTACTTAATGTCTTTAATTAATTTCTCAATCAAATGATTACATCAATTATAAATTAATATATGTATGTTATAATTTAATTTATTCCACACATACATTTCCCTTTATTAGAATATCCCTTAATTAATTAATGTTATAAAAGTGATATATTCTCTGACTAATTGATGCCTCTACGTCTCTTAATTAATTTCTCTTTTAATTGATTGATGCGTCAATTAATCACACACTCATTGGTTGCATATACCTATGTAACCTCTTAATTTTTAAATGCATATATTTGACATTTATATTTTTCACTATTTTGCACTTTGTTAATTCAATTGATTTTATTTGTCATTAAAGCGCGGGGTGTTACACTGCATGTATGAATTGTTGTTCTAATTTGTTTCCCGTTTCTTCGTCTATAGATGTTATTCTTGTGAGGTAAAAACCCGTTCCACGTTAGTAGCGTGGTCTGATAGAATTTTCACATATTGATCATAATACTTGTGTTTTCTCATGCTGGTTCTCTAGATTGATCTGGTTATTATTTTATTATAATGCTTGGGTTAGATAGATTTCTTCCCAAGTTGGTATTTGGTGATACAATTTTTATTGAAGAAGAGCTGGATGTTCATCTATCATAGTGTTCTATTTTTCGCTATATTATATGGTATATTTATCAGCAATTGTAAGATCAAAATTTGATAACTGTCCAACTGATAAGGTTTATTTAACTCTGATGTACTCTGCATTTTGGAGTAATAGTTTTTACTGTCTTTGTTATATGATATGTTATCGATTCCGTTGTGAGATTCTGATTTTCCTGTTCTCTTTTCTTTTCCTTTTATTTTACCCCAACAATCCGCCTTTCCGATGACTGGATGTTCAACATTTGAATACCATGGATATTCGATGTCGACTCTCGATAGTCGAATAGGCGGGTTGTTACAATATTATATCATAGAGTCAACACTCTTAATTATTTAATTAAACAACCGGGGATTTCATATTTTCGACATTGATAAGAAACTCATAGTTTATCTTCAATATACGAGAATACTTATTAGATACTCTAATAGAATGTGTTCATTTAGGTTAGTTAATTTCATTTCATCCTATCTAATCAGTTCTATCTATGGATCGTATCCACTTCCATTTTGCTACTAATAATTCCTTAAAGAAATTGCTTCATAATGAAGTTGGTATTTCTTGAAACAACAATTGTTAGTGCAACAGAATAGGTATTCATATATGTTTTATGAATTTCTTTATTTATAAAACTGAGTTGGTTTTAGTTTACAAAACTTATTTTCAAAAATAAATATGTCATCCAATGATAGTTTCTGTAATGACCCAGAATTTTAATCGTTGAATTTGAAATATTTAGTTGATTTTAAATATTGAAAAGTTAATTTTATAAGTTAAAATAATTTGAATTTCAAATATAATTATTATTTGAATAGTTGAAATTGTTTAAATAATTGAAATCTTGGGTTTACTTTGGATAAAAATGATTTCAACGTTTAATAAAATTCTATTTAAATAAGAACGAAGATAATAAACTTTTAACTTAGATTTAAAAATGATTTATTTGGTTTTAACAATAATTCATTTTAATTATTATATAAAAATGGCCTTCCGGGGCACTATCTCGGATTTCGACGAACCGGTGCCATTGGACCGTAGTAGTGAGTTATTGTATGTTGACGATATTCATGGCAATCGGACTTATCGTTTAGTCATGTGAGTTTGAATGCGTATAGATTAATTTTTGAAATTTATATGATAATTGGGTTTAAAAAGCAATCTATTGTATATGATCAAGTTAGGCCTCGAGACTAGTTCCATTATGCTTGAAAAATGGGTATTACATATAGAACGCCAGGCGACACACTTCGATTGGAGTTTGAAATTTTAAGTGTCTAAGACTTGGTATTTTTGAACATAAATTAAAATAAAATAAACATGTTCCATACCCTACCCATACCATTTCCCATACCTTCCATGTTTAAACCCGTACTCTCCCCCTCCTATTTAATCATGTTTACCAAAGAAGTTTAGTTCATTTTGTTATTTTCAAATTCAACCCCTCTCCATCTAATGGCAGAGGCTCGTTGGAGCCATTAGACGCTTTATTGTGCCTCGATATCAACTAAGGAAGTGTTCATGAGGGCGAGACAAACATAATGGACGGTCGAATCTCACTAGATCACAATGAGGTGGCCGCAATTCGTCATGAACGGTGACATGATTTTTGGATCTTGGCAGCAAACTCTGACCTTCTAGGGGTGGAGGCCTCTAAAGAGAAAATGTAGAGGAGGGTCATGGCTAGGTGAGGGTAAAGTTTGGTGGTCATCGATTATACACAAAGGCTAGATTTTGGAGATGTATGACGAATCTATTTCGGGTTTGTGGTGGAGCTTGGTGGGGTTGCAAGCGTCGCGACTAGTGTCGTTTAAAGAGGGAAGGTGGAGGCTTGCTGCTGGTAGAACACGATGGTCGCTGCTGATGGATAACAGCAGCTAAAGGTGGTCAAAGGTTTCCTGCCTGGGCTTTGAATGTGAACGAAAAGAATGGGATTATCGGCTTTGATTATCTAGGGTAATTAGGCTCTAAGTTGTAATTTAGGAAGTTTAACATTGTTTTAAATTATGAAATCTCATAATTGCAATATTTAATCCATATCGGATCAGATTTGAATGTGCATTTTTGCATTACGTTTGTAATGACAAATAATACGTCATGGAACTGATTTTCGTGAATGCCGAGCTTGTTGAATTTTACGCTGAATTCGACGAAAGCAGAATGCCTCAGCGACGACTGGAATTTTGGTGAGTTAAACTCACCTTTTTGGTTAACTAGTGTGATATATAGCTGAAAAAACTAAGGATTGAATATTTGGATGATTCACTATTTTATCAATTGGTATGATTTTATTCCCGCCTCTGAAGTGGATGACCTTTTATATATACCCACCTAGAAATGGATGACCTATATTATATAATTATATATGATTTATAATGCATGAGAAAAGGTTGGAGGGATCCAACAGAATTCTTTACCATTGTTGGTTATATATATATATATATATATATATATATATATATATGTGTGTGTGTGTGTGTGTATGTATGTGTGTGCGTGTGCGTGTGCGTGTGTGTGTATGTGTATCTATGAGTTATGATGTAAGGAGACAGGTTGGAGGGATCTAACAAGATTCCTCTCCGTTGTTGATTTTAAATTTCAATAATATTCCTGTTATATGATTATTGAATATGAAACCCGATTGTGGACACTATGGTTTATGACATTATTATATTTTCAAACTTGAAATCCTATATTAATAGAAAATCAATATCAATACTGGTTGAGCGTTGGGTGGCTTTCGGCTTTAAAATTAGTACTATAAATTGCCATTTGAGTGGAAAGGGGTTCTTGAGACAGGAAATGATTTTTAATCCGAAATTGGGTTTCGAAAATTGTTAGGGACAAAATTGGCCACTAACACCCAAATGTAGATGAAAGCACCAACTAACGATCACAGATAACAGATAGAATATATGAAGAGAATAATAATATAAAGAACAGTCGAAATTAAAATGAAAGCAGTAAAGAACCCAGATTTTATAGTGGTTCGGCTTACTCTGGCCTACGTCCACTCCAGAAGTTTCCTTTTTATTGATGTTCGAATCAATTACAGTTACAAACTGATAGAGTAACTTTTAGCCTTAGAAAATAGAAAGTTAGAGAGCAGAGAGAAGAAGATCCCCCTTCTGAACTCCCACGCGCTGTATTTATAGACACGCCCAGGTAGTTGTTGGGCTCCTGAATAACCCGGGCCCATCAAGGCCGAACGGCCTATGCCGAACCTCCATGCCGAGCCACACCTGCTTCTCTCCAATGCCGAACGACCCCTAATGCCGAACGACCCATCCAATGCCGAACGACCCATCCAATGCCGAACGACCCCTGATGCCGAACTATCCATCCAATGCCGAACAACCCCTGATGCCGAACGACCCCTCCAATGCCGAACGACCCCTGATGCCGAGCGACCCACCATGCCGAACGATCCATCATGCCGAACGGTCCATCATGCCGAACAGACTATCATGCCGAACGATCCATCATGCCGAACGGCCTACCATGCCGAACGATCCATCATGCCGAACGGTCCATCATGCCGAGCGGCCTATCATGCCGAATGATCCATCATGCCGAACGGCCTATCATGTCGAATGACCCAACATGCCGAACGTTGTCCAGTGCCGATCGAGGTCCAATACCGAGCGGCGTGTGATGCCGAGCGATGTCCAATGCCGAACGATGTGTGATGCCGAACGTCATCTAATGCCGAGCGACAATCAAACGACCTTCCTGAACCTCCATACCTCCAATGGATATTGCCATGCCAGACGGCCAAACCACAAGGTCGAACCACAAACAATCTGAACCACTTCCTTCCAACCGAATGACCTATCATCTATCCAAGTGACCATCATCCATTTAAACCGAATCCATCATATTTCAGCCTCGATAGTCGTGAAGTTGTTTTAGTTAAATCCTCCTGTCCGTGGCCTTGTAAAAAGGCGGGTTAACAAAAATATTGTGTTTAAAAGGATTTAATTTCTGTTTGTTCCAACCTATTTACCTATCTTTTTCTAAGGTATTTATTTATGTTTAACATTATTTCAAAAAAGTTATTTATTATATTTAATATTGTTTTTAAAGTTATTTATTTATATCAACATTGTTTTAAACATATTTATTTATCGATGTTATTTTAAAATTATTTATTTTTATTTAATGTTATTTTAAAGTTATTTATCAATGTTTTTAATATTTTAGGAGTTAATTTATTATTTATGGTAATGAATTAACTATTATTATTTTTATTAATAATGTTTTGAGTTAATAGTTATTATTTTTAAGATAATTCAAAGTTAATAATTATTTATAATGTTTACTATCAATGATTATTATTATACTGTTCTAAAGTAAATGATTAGAATTTGTTTACGAACATTTTCAAGATTTATAAATAGAGTTGTATAAACAGATTTGGTTTTATAAGAGGAATCGTATAGCATGGTTTGGGAAACTTGAAGGAAGATTAGTAAAAGGGTAAAAAGAGTTCTATAAATGGTTTTAGATATTTATAACAGAAGTTAAGAAAGGGGTTTATAGATCTATTAAAGGAGTTTGTAATTAGTTTTATGGTTTTATAAAGGATTTACAAATGATTTTAGAAATGTACAATTTTTTTATAAGTGAATGAAATTTATAAAAGAGATTATAAATGAATTTCAGAGATGTATAAAATGGTTTATAAATGGTTTGAAGAATTATAAGGAGCTTATAAATGATTTTAGAATCGAATAAAAGGAAATCTTTCTCAGTTTTATGAATATACTTATACCATTTATTTAAGTATATGAGTACATTTTCTAAGCTGTGAGTTGTGAGGTGTAATGTGTGCAAATATACTTATACCGTTGAGATAAGTTTATGGATATTTTCTAAGTATTGAAAATAGGGACTTGTAGAAATATATCTTTGTATAAGGATTTTGATACAAATATTAACAAAGTGAATTTAATTAATAGAAAGGATTAATTTAAGAGGCTAGTAGTTGCTGATGTGCTAACCATTGTTGGTTTTTCCTTTTTAAATAAATCCCTGATTTGGATGTGTGTTTTTTGATTTTTAAATAACTGACTGTAACATCCCTAATCTTAAGGCCCGATGCTAAGCCTACAGATGCTGCAGCAATCCATAATATTAACTTTCGGTGACAAAATTCGGTAATGTTAATGTTATCTATAATATTTGAATCACACGAATATGAAATATAATCAACATAGATTTAGAATAACTTTTCTAATTACATTCCAAGTAAATACTTAATATTCAAATACAAAATCCTAAAGCGATTCCTAGTTTTAGATCAAATATAATTATTACAAAATATCCCTAATCCCATGAGACAAACATCCCATGTAGTAGGAATAGTGCCTTCGGTTCCGTTCGGACCCGGAATAGACTTGTATGGATGAATGTTATCCTCGAAATTACGATAAGGTACTCATAAAGGTCAAACATCCCATGAGACAAATCATGATAAGCGTCTCTAATCCTGCTATCAGTTTCTCAAGTACAATCTCTCTCGTCATTACTCCACTGGACTTTAACTATTCTCACTATCGTGTTCCTTAGCCTCTTCTTATCCCTTACTATATCAACCAGTTTTCTAATTGTAGTCAAATTCGGCTATACTACAAAGTCATCTAACATAGTCGGTGCTATAGTAGTCTCTGGATCTCGAATACACTTTCTTAGATGAGAAATATGAAAAACATTATGGACTCCTGCCAAACTACTTGGTAAAACCACTCTATATGCGAGTTTCCCAATCCTTTCTACAATAGAAAATGGTCCAACGAATCTTGGCGCCAATTTTCTTGATTTCCTGAATCCAATCACACCCTTCATTAGTGATACTCTGACGAAAACATGATCCCCAACTGAGAGTTCTAAATCATTCCATCTTTTATTTGCATAACTCTTCTACCTAGATTGAACTTCTTTCATTCTAGCTCTAATTAACTTAATCTTTTCTACAGCTTCTCTAACTATATCTTGACCAAGAACTAACCTATCCTTGATTTCTAACCAATAAATGGGAGATTTGCATGTCCTTCCATACAAAGCTTCAAACGGTGCCATCCCTATACTAGCTTGATAATTGTTATTAGACGAAAATTCTACTAAGTGTAGATGGTATTCCCATGGTCCTCCAAAATTTTGCATGTAAACTCGTAACAAATCTTCCAAGACCTTGTTAATCCTTTTCGTTTGCCCATCTGTCTACGTATTGTAAGCGGTACTCATCTTGAGCTTGGTACCCAAAGTCTCTTGTAAACTCTTCCAGAACTCGTTAGTGAATAAGGAATCTCTTTCGCTTACTATACTACTAGAAACTCCATAAAGTCTAACTATATTCTTCATGAATAACTTAGCCAAAATAGGTGCCGTCCTGGTTGACTTAACTAGAATGAAATGGGCTCTCTTGGTCAATTTATCCACTATAACCTACACACTTTCATTTTCTCTATTTGACCTTGGCATTCCGCCTATAAAATTCATCGAGATAGAATACCATTTCCAAACTGGAACATCTAAAGGCTAAAGTAACCCATTTGGTTTCTGATGTTTGGCTTTTACCTGTTGATAGTTCAAACACTATTTCACCCATTAGCCTATGTCTCTCTTCATACCTTTCCAGAAGAAAATTCTTTTCATATCTTGTTATATCTTAGTTTTTTCTGGATGAATAGTGAACGTCGAACGATGGCATTCTTTGAGAACTTCCTTCCTAATGTTTCGCACATTCGGAATACATAGTCTTCCTTTCTTTCTTAACTACCCATTCTGGTCAAGACTGAATTTCAAGTCATCGCTCTCCGTTCCTTCCCTTAACTTTCCGATCTACTCAACTAATAATGGATCCTCCTTTTGCTTAGAAACAATCCTTTCGATCATCACTTGTCATACTTCTAAACATGACAACATAACAGTCTCTATACCAAAACCACTCTGATATCTCCATTGTACTATGTATGTAGTCAGTGCTTCTAATATTTTCACTCGGTTATCATTGCCAATACCGCATTCTGATGTTTTATGCTAAGTACATCTGCAACTTTGTTACATTTTCCTGGGTATACTCAATACCAAAGTCATAAGTGGCTAAAAACTACTGTTCCATATTCAATTCTTTCCGAGAGAATAAATATCTCAATAAATTATGATCCGTATAAAACTTGAGTCTCTCTCCCAACAGGTAATGTCTCCACACCTTCAATGCAAAAATTACCGCAGCTAATTCCAAATCATGTGTTGGATATCTAATTTCACACGGCCTAAGATGTCGAGAAGCGTAGCCAATCACTTTACCTCTTTGCATTAACACAGCTCCTAATCATGTTCCACATGCGTCCATGTACACCACTAAGTCCTGATTCCCCTCTGGAACGACTAACACATGTGCATTTGTCAATAAGTGTTTCAGCTACTGGAATGCTTCCTTACACTTATCGATCCAAATAAACTTCACATCTTTCCGCGTTAGCTTAGTCATCGGTGCCGCTATCCACGAAAAATCCTCTATGGATCTCCGATAAAATCCAGCCAATCCAAGAAAACTCTTTATCTCAGTCATCGTCTCAGGTTTCTTTCAATTATTCGCCATCTCGATCTTACCTAGATCTATAGATAACCCTTTTTCTAAGACTACATGACCAAGAAACTTCACTTCTCCCTTCCAGAACTGACACATTGAAAATTTCGCCTTCGTTTGATGTAATCTCAGCATCTCAAGCACCATACTAAGATGAACTTCATTTTTTTTCATCCTTAGAGTATATAAAAATGTCATCTATGAATATAATATGAACCTATCCAAATGCTCTCGAAAAATTTGGTTCATGAAATCTACAAAGAATGCTGGCGCATTAGTTAGTCCGAATGAAATTACTAACCATTCGTATAATCCGTATCTGGTTCTAAATACCGTCAAAGGAATACTTTCCTCTACCATTCTAAGTTGATGGAACCCTATAGATAAATCCAATTGGGAAAATCCTTTGGCTCCACTCAAATGGTTGAACAAATCGTCAATTCTAGGTTACAGATATCGATTCTTTATCATCTTCTCATTCAACTTATGATAATCGATACATAACCTTAACAATCTATCCGGCTTCTTTACAAACATTACGGCTGCTCCCCAAGATGAAATGCTTAGTCTAATAAAACTCTTTCTTTCCAAATCCGTCAACTGCACCTTTAACTCCTTCATCTTAGTAAGTGTCATTCTACTTGACAGTATACTCACCGATTCTGCTCCAGACATTAAATCTATCTAGAACTCAATGGCTCATTTCGGTGGTAGTCCTACTATGAGTTCAAAGACATCTGTGAATTTCCTAACAACAGAAACTCAATTCGACTCGTCTTCTGCCTCCACAACACGCAATAAAGCATAAACCTCACAACTAGGGTTTTCTACGTAGTATACTATCTGATCACTAGTTAGGCTATCTAAGTGATTTTTTCCTATCCTGGCAAAATATCCTAGAATCATATTTACTTAATCGATCCACACCCAAAATAATTCTGAACCCTATGAAATCAAACACATGCGAATTGCAAGCAAATACATGACCTAACAATTCAAACTCTAAGGGTACATCTCATCTCAAGAGTCACATAACCTCCTATCAGATTTGCAACCCTTAAGGATGTAACCATGTATGAGGGTTCTAGGTTAAGCTTATCTACCAAACAATGAGATATATAAGAATGCGATGCAAAAGTATCAAATAGAACTGTAATTGACACACCATGAATCCAAAGCGTACCTCCCAACATAGCTTTTACCTTCTCCTCTGTTGTTGGTCTCGAGGTGGCTGGTTCCAATGAAAACATCTTGCCTTTCCAATCCTTGGTTGGCTCCTTAGATTGGTTCTTATAATGTCCAATTTGATCACAACTGAAGCATTTGGTTTTCTTCTTGCCGATCACCTTGTTTCTATCTATCAAGCGACATTCATTAGAAAACGACCTTTCTTATCACATTTATAGCAGATAACCGCCATCTTTCCTTTCTTTGCAGCTCCACTCTTCTAAGCTTCCTTCTTGTGGAAAAACTTCCGCTTTTGGGTTTGTCCTACCCGAGCTCCACCTATCTTGTTACCTTCAAGAATAGCTAGCATCTCTTCCTGCCTCAGAGCCATTTCAACAACTACATCACGCGGATCCCTAATGTGAAGCAATGTAGCTTTAGCAAGTTCAGACTTCAACCCACGAATGAAATTCTCATTCCTCTTAATAGCGGTATCAACCGTAGAATATCCGTATCTTGTTAGCTCTTCAAATCTGGTTGCGTACTCAAGCATTGTCATATCTCCCTGCTGCAATTCAGTAAACTTCTCGAGCAGCGTAGACTTAGCAATCTCCGACATAAATCTTTCTTCAAATCTCCTCCTGAACTCATCCCATGTCATAGTCTCCTCATTGACTCCGATCGTAATACTGTTCCACCACTACTGTGCTGTTCCTTGTAACTGCCTATAAGCAAGCCTCCTCTTCTGCTCATCATTGAGCCCCAAATCAGCAAATATTCTCTCACAATGAAGTAACCAATTCTACACTTCAATTGCATCTTCAGTCCCAATAAACGGCTTTCCTCCCAGCTTGTCATAATCTCTACTCAGCAAAGCATAGTTATTGATCATTAGAGCTTCTTGATTTCCTCCAACTAACCCTGCAGCAGCTCCTGCTTGCATCATGGTAACGAAGAACTTATACATAGCTCCCATACTAGCTTGCGACATTCCAGCACCCACATTAGCAGCTTATGCCTGACCCGGATTCCTTCTAGTGTTCTGTTTGGCAATTCCATTTGTTATGGTGCTTCCTCCACCCAGGTTAACTCTTCTAGCATCCATATCTTACATTTGTAAAATTTGCATTCGAGTCTTTGTAAGATACGAAAGAATAGCCTGAGAGAGGTGGTAGAATATAGATATAGCATATACTTATATATATATAGCAAATACAAGTACTTTACTATAGCGTTATCCCAGCCCCAGTCTTTTCTCTGATACCTTAGGATTATGTTTTCAAATTCATTTTATATTTGAAATCTCTTTTAAGTTTTTCATAAACCTTTGCTCTGAGACCAAGTTGTAACATCCTCTATCTTTAGACCTGAAGGTAAGCGCTACAAATGCTGCAGTTGTCCACAGTATTAACTTCCGATGATAAAATACTGTAATGTTAATGGTATCCATAATATCAAAAATACATGAATATGAAATAAAATCAACGTAGATTTAAAACAACTTTTCTAATTACATTACAAGTTAGTTTCATATTCAAATACATAATCCCAAAGCAATTCCTAGGTATAGGTCAAAAATAATTATTACAAAATATGCCAAGAGCGACATATATAGATACCCCCTTGGATGATCAGAGTACTAAAGAGACATATCAGTCTTAGTACATGACAGAGGAAACAAAACTAAATAGCTTATATATATATATATATATATATATAGCTAACATTGCCTCCAGCATGTCTTCAGAAGCTTTATTCATCCATCCTACTAAACATGTAAAACCTCAACTCTCAATCTACTCAAATCATATTTTGAGCACCTGAGAGTTTAAGGGGAAAACATAAACTTCGAATCAGACATAAAGCGTGGTGTGAATAATGCTATACATCTCGGTTATTTGATATTAAGTGTGACCACACAGCTTAGCGGAACGGGTTTCTTCTCACTAATATCTCTTTTAAAACATATCTTTTGCAAACCAAAATCCTACAATCAAACTGACTAAAGAAATCATAGAAATATCATATATGCATATAAATTAGGTACTAAATGGGCTATCTATTCGAATAATATATTTTTATTTGGCTAACTACGAACCTTTGGCTGACTCGGGCCTACCAGACGTAAATAATCTAACTTTCTATTAGGCACACTTCTGGACGGTCTATCCCAAACTTACTTTTCCCAGGGTCAGCTAATCCTAATGGTTTTGTGGGCCCACCAACAATCTATTTTTCTCTATATGTTCCTTTTTGTGTGTAACATTATTTTAGTCTTACCTGTGACAAAACCCTACATACTGGAATTTTAGACTTATATTAGCTAGGGGCTACTAGCTAAAGTATAAGACGCGACCTTATATCAGTCCCATCCGGTATTCTAATATCCAAGTTATTTACTTAGGGTCAAATGTCCCATCAAAATTTTCGTTGAAAACATTTCTTGCATATTGATTTAACCCTTTAAACCATACTTAAACAAGGAAAATACACTCTTTGCTTTACTTAAATCTCTTTGCCATGTTATATATATACTTTACTCAATATAATGTTGATGAAATATAATGCATGTTATCTATCCCTCCAAAGTAAGTTAAAATCCTTTTTAACTTAAAAGATTTTAGGCCATAAAGCCAAGGTAAACCATTCGAAACCTTTGTTTAAAAACTTAAACGACCCTTTCGAAACCATATGAAGTACCCGTTTCAAAATATATTAACTACCATACCTTGAAACACTAGGCCGAAAGGCCAAAACATACCTTTCAAAACTTTTATAATAATCTTTCAAAATCAGTGAAGGTATCCCTTTGAAATATTTATAAAGCTTAGACATCCTCTTTTCAAAATTATTCAAAATGGCCTTTCGAAAGCATTGGAAACCTTCCATTTAAAATACTATATGTACCATTCGAAACCATTGGGGAACCTCCCCTTTGAAACCTTAGTTTAAACCTTCCGTAAGCATTAAAGTCCTTTACTATTAATAAACCTTTCATAAGTATTGGGTTCAAGTAAAAGGTTGTGAAACATAGTTTCGAAACCATTTAGAACCATTCCATTCGAAACCTATGGGTTTATCTTTCAATAGAACAAAGGTTTTTAAAATAAGTAGGTCGAAAGCAACAATTTCGAAAGCAATTTCCTAAGTAAAAGAAATAAGTGGTTTCGACACTAACTCATTCGAAAGCATGGGAAGCGGCTTCTTGTTTAAAAGCGAAAGCATCCTTTCAAAACGAATGTTTAATGGAAAAGGGGCCTCAACTTTGTTGAAAGGTAGAATGCGACAATGAGTGTTTCGACCCTGTCAAAATCTTGTTTTAAAAAAAGGCGGCAATCACTGTCGAAATCCATATTAAAACCCTTTGAAAACCAATCTTTGGAAAGCAAAGCAAGTGGCTTTTCTATTGAAAGCAAAACAAGGTCTCAATCCCTTCGAAAGCACGTTTCGACCTTATACCTTTTGCCTAACTCCAATCCACTATGTACCAAGACGTCGATACCATGTGCATTGGTTTTGACTATGATGGAGGTGTGGGTATGAAGTCAAAAGGTAGCTGCCGATAGGGGCAAAACAACAAACTTTGACAAAAACTGTTTTCTTTCTTCTTAAAATAATATCTTTTTAACTAACTTACTTATTTGTCATCATATAATTGGCTTCCAATTTTTTTTTTTCAAAATTCTTTTCTAAAAGTATTGCTGAATTCAGTATTTAATGATTTAAAATATTTAGCAAATTGCCCTTTTCCTATTTTAAACATATAAAACATTTAAGTCCTATACCTTAAATAATTTCATATACCTAATAAAACACTTAAGAAAATTCTCCCAAAATTCCTTTAAGTAACTTTTAGTATGATTTCAGACATATTTAAATATCTGACCCAAAGCTAACATATAATAGCCGTAATTAAATTTAAACCCAATATATCATTTTATTTACTAGAAAATTTATAATAAATCCACAATAATTCAGAAAATTATAAAAATTGAAAATCATCTCTAGAATAATATTTCTGATGTTATCACCAAAATGCAAGTAATTTGGATGTCATTTAATAGGTTTTCCAAATCAAATCTCATCATAAATGCTATATGAAATAACCTAAATCATCAACAAGCATATAGTCCATTTAAACAATCAAAACATGGCAAAATCATTTGCAAAATAACATGAGTCTTTTGTAGAAACTAAGAACTATAAAAATGGGATATAATATATTATTCCTTTAGATTGTGTTAAAGAGGTTGAGTTTTTCTCTAGAACTAATTTGATTAAGTTTCCTTCTTGAAATCTTGCTTATCTTCTCCTTGTTATCTTCTAATGGTGGCCGACCATGCTTTATTTTAATTTTAATTCATGAATGTTGCAAATGAGAGTGGGTTACAGGTTTAGGGTATAAGAATATAACCTATTCCTATTTTTTCCTAATCTTATTATCTTAAATTTTCATTTGCTTATTCATTGAGGCACAGCTACCCTGGTACTTTACAAATCTCAATCTCTTAACCACTTAATCTTTACACTATTCTATTTAGTTTACCTAATTAAATCTCTTGAATAATGTTATTTAAAATTAGTGGTGACCCCTAAACATTATTACAATATCAATGGATTTTTATAAAAAATGGTTAATGTAAGGTAAAAACCCATCCGTGTTTATGTGCACGTGGCCTTATAGATACTCTTGATTTCAATAGCTTTTTATAACTTTAAAATTCAACTGGGTGTGTTCTTCTCATGTTAGTTTACAGACTGACTTGGATGCTATTTTATGATAATGCTCGAGTCAGGCCGAGCATATTATAGATTTAGCTTGGATTCATTAGAGCTTTAGGGGACAAGCTGGAGACCTAGAGACGTATTCGTGTATATTTTTATTTTTCTGCTACATTCATTGTTGTAATTATCAACAATTGAGAGGACATGTGGTTATAACTATCCACATTGAAATATGTTATTATACACTGATTGATGTTTGTATATATGTATATATTACATTTTTATTTTTGTGTAAAGATTTGTTATATATTATAGATTTTTTGTTGTGCTGTGAGATTCTATACTGTTAGTTTTCTTTCCTTTTTCCTTCTTTCTTCTTTCTTTCCCTAACTATATGCCTTTCCATTCAATTTGAGTGGATCACGTGTGGTTTATTGTCCTTTTAAACTGTTCGAAAAAAGTGGGTCATTACAGTCTTTCCCATAATCCATTTGGGGACATTCATACAAGATCCCTCACGAAAAACTATTACGTGCAATCTTTCGACTCGCACAACCTGCTAACTTCTTGGCCTAGAATATGTTGGAGTTTCTTATAAACTCTTATCTTGTGTGATTTTGTAAACTATTATTTAGATGAAATAATATTAACCTTGTGTCTTAAGTACAAGACCTTATAGAAAGAAACTAACTCAACTTGACTCACATTAATTGTATATTATCTAACAAAGTTTGATTACTCCTTATCGATGCATCATTATGTATTACATGGAGGAGTGACTTTTGGGATCGAATCTTTATTCATTTTTAGATACATTAGGAACCTTTTCTAATATAAACACTAATTCGATCATATCGAATCATTTCTATCGCATGTTATTAATTTACTTATGTTTTATACTCTAAGAGTTTACCGTAGATATACAATATATGTATCAAATACACATGTCCACGTCAGTGATAACTCATCGTTTAATATGAAAAAGACCATCAAAATTCGACACCGAACACTACACTGTGTTCCAATCTCGAGCATCCAATCGACAAATGATGAATTATTAGGTTAAAGAAAAAAGAAAAGAACAGAGAACAGAGGAAAATAGAATCTCAAGCGGAATCGACAACATATAGTATAAACAAGGACGGTAGAAACTATCACTCCAAACATACAGAGTATATAAGAGTTAAGACAAACCTTATTAGCTGGACAGTTATAAAATCCTGACCTTACAAATGCTGATGGGTATACTATATAATACAGTGGAAAATAAACTACTACGGTAGGTGAATCTTCGCTCCCTTCCATGAATCCCATAACGCCAAAGCCAACCTAGGGAAATACTCGGTCTGACCCGAGCATTATAAATAAATAACACGCGGATCAATCTGGAAATACTAGCATGAGATAACTCGAATAAGGGAAAACATATATAAAAATTCTATAAGACCACGCCGCTAATGCAGAATGGATTTTTACCTCACAAGAATAACATCCATACACGCAGGAGAAAAAATAAATATCAGGAAACAAATCTAAATATTATTGAGCATAAATAATATTAAATCAGACTTGAAAGGATGGAACTAAACTAAGTGAAATCCAAACTGGACATAATGGATAGAACAAGGAAAACAATCCAACTCGACAGAATGGACTAAATATGGTAATAGTCCAAACTCGATATAATAGGAAAAATAAAGTAACAGTCCAAACTCGATATAATGGACTAAATAAAGTAACGGTCCAAACTCGATAGAATGAACAAAAAAACACCTAAATGTCGTGTTTAGGATGTGACGACCTGAAATTATGGACATTTGAAAATGGAATATTTAATCGATTTTAAATATTTAAAAGTTAAGTTTTAACTTGAGTTTCAAATGTAGCCATTTAATTGATAATTTAAATTATTGGATTTAATTGGTGATCGGGTAAAATATTGAATCTTCAGTTTCATGTTTGTTAAAAATATTTCAAAGGCTTGTAAAATCTATATTGATAATATTAAAGATAATAGAAGTGTTAAAATTGAATTTAAAGATGATTTGTTCAGTTTTAAAAATATATCGTTTAAATTGATATTTTAAAATAACCTTCCGAGGCACAGTCTCGAAATTCGACGAAACCATTTCCATTACATCTGTAATAGTGTTTTATTATCGGATTTCAAATTTCGTAGTGTTTGGAGTTGTCTGTGATCATATGGTAAGTAAACGCGCTGAAACCTATATCGATAATTTAATACAATAACTGGGTCCAAAAAGCTATCTTCTCCATATGATCAAATTAGGACTCGAAACCTTTTCCATCGTGTTTAAAATAGGGAGTATAACATTATAAACGCCTAGCGGCACGCCTCGATAGGGGTTCGCAGTAACGACCCAGAATTTCAGTCGTTTGAAATTCGTATATTTAACTGATTTTAAATATTTAAAAGTTAAGTTTATAAGCTCAATAAATTTTATTTGAAATATAGTGATTTAATTGGATAATTAAATTGATAATTTAATATTTGAAATTACAGAAATAATTGGAAATTGGATTTAAAGTGAATAAAAATGGTTTATAAAGTTGAGTTAGATTATAGTTGAATTAGAATAATGTTACAGAACGTTTAAAATTGAACTAAAAGTCAAATTGTAAAAATTGAATATTTTAATATTTAATCGACGAGGAAAAATAGCCAATTTTCAAATAGTCTCGGATTTCGACGAAACTAGTTTCATTGGATCCATAATGTTAAATTATTGTAAGATTTCAAATTTCGTGTCAATCGGATTTACGGTTTGTTCGGGGCAAGCTAAAACGCGTAGAAATCTGTTTAAGTAAATTTTAAATTTAAATAATTCGATTTGAAAACCTGTCTTTCAAATACGATCGAATTGGCCAATATATATTCCATTGCGTTTGGAATAGGGGTAAAACATTGTAAACGCCAGGCGGCACACTTCGTTTGGAGTTCGGAAAAATTTCGGATGAATAGTGTTTCAGAATTTTCTATAAAAGGACCTCAATTCTTCATTTTGCAAAACCCTAAATTGTCTAGGTTTAGCCGCCATTTGTTTTCAATGGCCGAAAATTGCCAAATTTATTCCATTAGTTTCTTCAAATCCACATAGCGATTCAAAAAACTCTCAACTACAACATTGAAGATCATCACGAGATCTAGGATATCAACGGCTACGATCGTCAATGGAGCTGTGGATTGACGGCAATTTGGCCTTGAAGGGTGTGCGTTCATCAACACTTTTTTGGCGTTTGGTGGCACGTGGGCGTGGCCGCGTTTGGCACGGGGGAGGTGCTTAGTAGGCAAACACGTTGACATGGGATTGATCGACTTTTGGTCGACCGAGGTGGATGCGACCATCGATGCTTTATCGTGAGCATTGGGTTCATGCATGTGATAATTACCTGGGGGAAGAAGCAATTTTGTGCGGCCGTGTTCTACTGTGACCAATCATGCAAACTTGATTTGGTTAGGGTTTTAAAATAAATAAAATAAAAGTGTAAATTAATTTATGTAATTCGTGTGATATTTAGAACTGCATAACTTCTTCATACGAGGTCGAAAATTGACAAAACGACTTGCTTTGGAATCGTATTGTCGAACACTACGTGATGGAGCTGGTTTGGAGTTGATTGGAGCTAGTGTGAATTTTGGATTATTCGTAATAAAACACTGAAACTGCGACTACAAGCAATGTGAGTACAGCTCACTCTTTCTGACTTACTGATATTTCTATATAAGTGAGATTAAATATTATTTATGATGACTGATGATTGTTTCGATGATACATGATATATTGATTGGTATTTGGATATATACCTGCCTAGTGGAGCAGATGACCCTATACGTTCTCATGTATATGAGCGGATGACCCTTTGTACGTGCGTCTGCCTTGAAGCGGACATTGTATACATATTCTAATATGTACATCTGTTGCAGGTGACAGGTTGGAGGGATCCAACTGGATTCCTCAACAGTATTGATTTTATTTACAAATATTGTGATATATTCTGTTATCATATGATATATGATGTTTTGGATGCTGTGATTGTTGTATTTAGTGCTGTTGCAGCATTGGGCCTATTTTTGGGAATTTAAAAATGTTTAAGTGATGATATCCAAGTTTAAAAGGATTTTAAAGTGATTTTTGAAATATTATTGATTTTTGAATTGTAAAGGAATTGATTTATTTTAAATAAATAAATGTTATAATTTTTATCGTTAAATTATGATTTTTGGTGAAATAAACTTAATTATGATTTTTGGAGTTATATAAGTTTTAATAACGATTTGAAATTATTAAAAGAATAAGTTTAGTTAAAAATGGAGATTTTTGAAGTTATAATAAACGGTATATATATATATATAAGATTTATAAAATTGATATTTTATAAATCAAAGTGTTAGAATTATAAAGGATTTTATAAGTGTTAAAAGAGTTATAAATGGATTTTTACAAGTGAATAAGATTTATAATTTGTGAAGTTATAAAATGAATAGATTTTGTAAAATAAATGATTTATAAGCAATTAACTTACAAATTGGATTTTTGAATGTAAATAAGATATATGGAATTTGTTAACAAAGTAGATTTATAAATTGAAGTTTTTATAAAATATATAAATGTGAATTTATAAACATTGTTTTATAAACCGAAATCAATTGAATTTGATAAATTAAATGTAGAAGTTTATTAAAGGAGATATATTCGCGATTTTGGACAACGAATTATCCTTTAAATTAAATGTTGTAATAATAATGAATTTGGTTGGGAATTATATCCACGATTTTGGACAGTGGATTATCCTTTAAATAAAATGTGTAGAAGTATTGGATTTGGTAAACGATTTATATCCACGATTTTGGACAGTGAATAATCTTTTGAAATAAATAAATATTTTTGGGAAGTGATATTTTAAATGAAGTAAAACGACTTAAAGTTGTTTTAAAATGTGATAAGTATCGAAAACATAGATTTCAACATTCATTGTTGAAATAGACGTTTTCGAGAAATAAGGAAATGATGGACTATAACACTATTGTTATAGTAAATGATTTTCGAAAGGTAATGTTTTTGTATGGTATTGGGATTTATATATCTATCTTATTTTCGAATCCCTATACTATTAATTTTGGATTGTCATAACGATGTTTTACGCAACATCCGTTTTGACCCAAATAAATGTGTTTAAAGAGAACAGTTTCCTTAAAGAATAAAATATATACTTAAACGTGATTTAAGTATATATAATATTTTCTAAGTGTTGAAAATATGAATTGAATTGTGAATTACTTATTTTTAAATAATTATTTGGAAATGTTTTCCAATATAGAAGTTGAAATGGTTTGAGAATATATCTTTTTAAAGATAATTTGAAGTGAATATTTGGCAAATGATTTAATTAATAAAAGATTAATTAAAAGGGCCCAGTGATTGTTATGATGCTGAATATTTGTTTGTTTGTTTTGATAGTTAAATAACCGACTATCGAACATTAGCCAAATTTTAGTTCCTCGACTTGATGTGGGAACTGTTTAGTCGTACTCTTAGTATGTAGCCTTCTGTGTAGGCTTGATTATCGTTTGTGTTGAGGATGTTGATTCGTATAGTGCGGAGTATTACTCCAAGCTATCGAGCTTCCTTCTCAGGCCGAATGATAGCAAGTTGAAAGTTGAAGACATGATAAGTCTATAAGACTTAGTTGCTGTGTGAGGTTGAGAAAGGCTTTTGCGTTGTTGGTGCGAAGAGACCGGGATTAGATTTATATGAAAACCACTTCGGACCAACGTATATGCGATGATTGTACAGGTTGCTTGCGATGATATTGATTTTCGGAGTTTCATAGTGGGGGACTGCTTGTTGATCGTTTGGGGTTAAAATCCTAATATACATCCAGTAGCAGTGGTCTCTTCATTATGAAATATCCAATGCAAGGACTATTCACTACTAATCCTAGGGATTTCCCGACAGGATCTGGTAGGAAAGTACCTTCGGTTTGTCCTGTTCCTGGACAACTTGTATGGATGTTTGTTTGACATTGCATTTCTATAGATTACGTACATTTGTTTTTACAAACGTACATCAGTGGTGGCGGAGAAGGCAACTTATCTTAGCTTAACACCCTCCTTGAGACGTATGAGCTTAAGGGTCGTATTTTTGTGGAAGGCAATTAGTAGTCAACGGAAATGGCCGTGTGGCATTCTAAGTGATGTGATTGTGCTTTATGAAAGGTAATCGTTACCTCTAGCCTCATCAACCGGAAATGACCAAAACATGGTTAGATGCGACAAGGCTAAGTGGGTCATTCCCAAGTAGGATATGATCATCCTCTTCTAGATATATCTTTGCACGCTATGACGTCGTGTATCTGATTATGTGGTTTTTATGCTATGAGGGCCCTCGGTAAAGGTCGGTAACGACCGGAGGATGACATATTCGGTACCATCTAGTTATAGAGGTTGGCCGGTCTTGTGTTGGTAGAGGGCAGAGTTTCTGTGCTTCGGGACATCCATCTAGAGGTGTATCCCTTCGGAAGGTAGTCCCTTCACCTGGTCATTTGTATGGAAATCCAAACTCCACTACGTGTTTGCCATTTTGATTGTAATACCCAATTGGGCTATATGCTGGAATTTAATCAATGTAACAATTTCGGCTATGATTAGTATTATTTGTATATAGTAGAGACACTACTATAATGTTACATGAGATTTGATATGAATTGTTTTAGTTATCGTAAGGTAAAAACATGTCCGTATTTATGTGTGGACTTGTCTTACGAGATACTTTTGTTTTGAAAACTAAGGAAAAGTTTGGTAATTTAATAAATTCAGTTCAGTGTGTTTCTCACGCTGGTTTACCAGACTGATCCGGGCGTTCTTCCCTTTCAATGCTCGCGTCAGACCGAGTATATTTACAGGTTTAGATTGGTGCTTTTGGAGCTTCAGTAGGAGAGCTGAAGATCTTCATTTACGTATGCGCGTATCTGTTTTGATTATTGATTATCCGCTGTGCTTAGTTGTTTTATATTATCGACATTTGTAAGGATAGGTTATTATAACTGTTCAAGCTGATAAATCTGATTTACCGTTAAACTCTGATTGAAGTATGTATATATAGTTTCTGTTTTGTAAAGATCATTGATATGATATATTTTCCGCTGCGATGTGAGATTCTATATTATTCTATTTGGTTCTATCTTCTCTCTTTCTTCTCTTCTCTTCTTCTCTCTTCTTTTCTTTCTCTTGACTTTCCGTCAGTCTGTGCTTTTTGGGTCGAACATGTTTGGATTATTGTCGATTCAAAGGGTACGGATTTTCGGGTCGTTACATTTGGTATCAGAGCTTAGATTTTGTACATTCCTAAGCTTTGATGTGTACTTAGTATAGATATGGATAGTAGCACCCTAGATTGAGTTTGAGTGTATTACATATGAGCGCGTATTTGTTAGTGAATATAAAATGTTTTATGTTTTGTTTACTTATCCGTTGAGCTATTTGTGAATTCTGATCGGTATGTGGGACGCCATATTATCGATAGGGATTTCCAAACACTTAAACGAGGCAAGTCGACATGGTATTATTGTAAATTGGTAAATGAAATAATTTTACCTCGATTATATTTTGTATATAAATAAATAATTTTTCAGAACTATTAAAGTGTTTATAAACTGATTGTTTGGTTGTTTGGAAATGTAAATATATATAAGATAAATAAAAGATGTTTGAATAATCTTAATCTAAGACAATAATTGTAAAAGAGTAAATTGTATAAGCAAATGAATTGTAAGTATTGAATTATAATTAATACGATTTACAATTGTGAAATAATCTTATATATAAGAAATGAAACCATATGAATATATTTATAAATATAAGTTGTAAATGAAAATGGATTTAAACTAAGCATTTGAAAATTTGAATCCTGTTTATATTTGAAGTTATTTTTCAAAAGTAAAAGAGGTTATATTATTATAAATCTAAATAAGATAAAAGAAGTTGGAATGAATCTTATATAAGAAAAGTGAAATAGTGAAATTATATAAGTAAGAAAATTTATAAATGTGATTTATAAATAAAAAGGAATTTTTGAAAGAATATAAAGCACTGAATTCACTACTGTTACTAGAAAATAATAAGGGTGATGACTGATGCATCATCACTATCATTTCTAGTTTTTGTGTGATGGATTTGCTACCAAAGTAAATTGAAATTTAAGTTTTGTTATGATAAACAAATTTGATTTAAAATCCAAGTTGAAATTGATAAATATAAGTAAAATAAGTTTTGGACTTATAATATATGAGATAATAAAATTTTAGCTTTAGTAAAGTTGAAATAAAATTTGAGTTGGTATAATTAAATATACGATTTGAAATTTAACTAAGGAAGGTTAAATAATTTGAACCAGATTTGATAAGTTATTGAAATGATATTAAACTTAAGTGGTAAGTGTTTATAATATGAATTTGGAAGTTTAAATAAACCTAAGTTGTAAAGTGATTGTATAATCATGAATGGAAATTATAAAATGAGTTTTGAAAATGGAAGTATACTTAGGTAAATGTTTATAGAAGTTTGAATAAATAAGTTGTATAACTTATAAAGTGAGAAAAGGTAAGTGAAACTAAACATTAAAAATGGTTAAACAATTTTGTTAAGTAAAATAAAATTTGAATGGTGATATGAAATTGACTTAAGTTATATAAAATTGACTTTATAATTGAAATCTGACTTAGATTTATAAGTTGAAATTTAAGTTAAGTGAAACCAAGTGATGTTTATAAAATGAAATAAAGCTTAAGCAATTTTGAATCAAGTTGATTTTGGTATCAAAGTAAATTAATAAAATGAATATGAACTTGAGTTATATAAAGAAATTCAACTTTAGTGGTTAGATGAATTAGCAATCTAACTGAAAATGAATTGATGTGGAATAGTGGATGTAAATGTAAATTCATTTAAAGCTAATTAAAAGTGTTAAACCAAATTGAATGTAAGCGAATTGAAACAAATTTGGTTGTGTTGGATATACATTGGTTGTTAGATGGATGCTAGTTGATTGTATAGAAATTCATTAAGTGTTAATGAAATTGAATTAATGAAACTGAAAGCTAAAGTAATTGAATTGGAAGTTAAGTGAATCTTAAATAGAATTGAATTTGATTTGGAAGTGAACCAACTTGAATGTAAATTAGTGAATGTAAACTAATTGAATATGAATGAATGAATGAATGTTAGTAAAATCCAATGTTAATAAATCAAATGTGGATTAAATTGAAAACCAATTCATTTAACATTAATGAGAAGTGAATTTATATTGATTTGGTTATGGAGTAGTTGGATGATAGTTGTTTGATGGTTGGATTTGTTGTGGTGATTGCATTTGCTAAATTGGCGTATATAGTTGTTGTAGTGATATATGTTGTATATTGATATTACTTTCATATATATGTGTTCTCATTTGTTTTTGAGTGTATAGTAGGTCCGGATGGCGCTTGCTTCGCATTTGGAGCTCGCTTTCGCGCTATATTAGCCATGTATGCTCACTAATAATATATAAGGTACATATCTCGGATTACATATCATACTTTTACACTTTTTTTCCCTTTGGGATGTCTCATCCTTGATGATGAGATGTATATTTGTGATATATATATATATATATATATATATATATATATTGTTATTTTTTCCAGATCGAACCGCGCAAAGGAGATGCTGGCGAATTTTTTTGAAAATTAAAGGCGTTAGAAATTTTTAGGGAAAATTGGAAAAATTTACGAAAACTAAATTTTGATTTTGAGTTATAAAAGTTAAACAATATTAGTTGATTTTAAAAAGATAACTACGAAAGGATTTGAAAACTTAGTAAAGTTTTTGTAAGAAGTTTAACAAATTATTTTGAAAAGTTAATGGATTTTGTGACTTTTTCCTACTTAGTAATTTCGAGGACGAAATTCTTTTAAGTAGGGAAGATTGTAACGACCTAGAATTTCAGTCGTTTGAAATTCGTATATTTAATTGATTTTAAATATTTAAAAGTTAAGTTTATAAGCTCAATAAATTTTGTTTGAAATATAGTGATTTAATTGGATAATTAAATTGATAATTTAATATTTGAAATTACAGAAATAATTGGAAATTGGATTTAAAGTGAATAAAAATGGTTTATAAAGTTGAATTAGATTATATTTGAATTAGAATAATGTTACAGAACATTTAAAATTGAATTAAAAGTCAAATTGTAAAAATTGAATATTTTAATATTTAATTGACGAGCAAAAATAGCCATTTTTCAAACAGTCTCGGATTTCGACGAAACCGTTTCATTGGATCCGTAATGTTAAATTATTGTAAGATTTCAAATTTCGTGTCAATCGGATTTACGGTTTGTTCGGAGCAAGCAAAAACGCGTAGAAATCTGTTTAAGTAAATTTTAAATTTAAATACTTCAATTTGAAAACTTATCTTTCAAATACGATCGAGTTAGCTCCCAATATATATTTCATTGCGTTCGGAATAGGGGTAAAACATTATAAACGCCAGGCGGCACGCTTTGTTTGGAGTTCAGAATTTTTTTGGATGAATAGTGTTTCAGAATTTTCTATAAAAGGACCTCAATTCTTCATTTTTGCAAAACCCTAAATAGTCTAGGTTTAGCCGCCGTTTGTTTTCAATGGCCGAAAATTGCCAAATTTCTTCCACTAATTTCTTCAAATCCACACATCGATTCGAAAAACTCTCAACTACAACATCGAAGATCATCACGAGATCTAGGATATCAACGGCTATGATCGTAAATGGAGCTGTGGATTGACGACAATTTGGCCTCGAAGGGCATGCGTTCATCAACGTTTTTTTGGCGATTGGTAGCACGTGGCGTGGCCGCGTTTGGTAAGGGGGAGGAGCTTGAGTAGGCGAACACGTTGACATGGTATGATCGACTTCCGATCGGCCGAGGTGGGCGCGGCCATCGATTCTTTATCGTGAGCATTGGGTTCACGCGCGTGATAATTACCTGGGGGAAGAAGCAATTTTGTGCGGCTGTGATCTACTGTGACCAATCATGCGGCCTTGATTTGGTTAGGGTTTTAAAATAAATAAAATAAAAGTGTAAATTAATTCATATAATTTGTGTGATATTTAGAACTGCATAACTTCTTCATACGAGGTCGAAAATTGACGAAACGACTTGCATTGGAATCGTATTGTCGAACACTACGCAATGGAGCGGTTTGGAGTTCATTGGAGCTAGTGTGAATTTTGGGTAAAATTAAACGGTTGTTTAATTTTATTCGGAATAAAACATTGAAACTGCGACTACAAGCAATGTGAGTACAACTCACTCTTTCTGACTCACTGATATTTCTATATAAGTGAGAATAAATATTAGTTATGATGATTGATGATTGTTTGGATGATATATGACACATTGATTGGTATTTGGATATGTATTTGCCTGGTGGAGTAGATGACCCTATACGTTCCCGTGTATATGAGCGGATGACCCTTTGTACTTGCGTCTGTCTTGAAGCAGACATTGTACACATATTCTAATATGTATATTTGTTGCAGGTGACAGGTTGGAAGGATCCAACTGGATTCCTCAATAGTATTGATTTTATTTACAGATATTGTGATATATTCTGTTATCATATGATATATGATGTTTTGGATGCTGTGATTGTTGTATTTAGTGCTGTTGCAGCATTGGGCCTATTTTTGGGAATTTAAAAATGTTTAAGTGATGATTTTCAAGTTTAAAAGGATTTTAAAGTGATTTCTGAAATATTATTGATTTTTGAATTGTAAAGGAATTGATTTATTTTAAATAAATAAATGTTATAATTTTTATCGTTATAAAAATTATGATTTTTGGTGAAATAAACTTAAGTATGGTTTTTGGAGTTATACAAGTTTTAATAACGATTTGAAATTATTAAAAGAATAAGTTAGTTAAAAATCGAGATTTTTGAAGTTATAATAAACGGTATATATATAAGATTTATAAAATTGATATTTTATAAATCAAAGAATTAAAATTATAAAGGATTTTTCTAAGTGTTAAAATGAGTTATAAATGGATTTTTACAAGTGAATAAGATTTATAATTTGTGAAGTTATAAAATGAATAGACTTCGTAAAATAAATGATTTATAAGCAATTAACTTATAAATTGGATTTTTGAATGTAAATAAGGTGTAAATGGAATTTTTTAATAAAGTAGATTTATGAATTGAAGTTTTTATAAAATATATAAATGTGAATTTATAAACATTATTTTATAAATCCGAAATCAATTGAATTTGATAAATTAAATATAGAAGTTTATTAAAGGAGATATATTCGTGATTCTGGACGGCGAATTATCCTTTAAATTAAATGTTGTAATAATAAAGAATTTGGTTGGGAATTATATCCACGATTTCGGACAGTGGATTATCCTTTAAATAAAATATGTAGAAGTATTGGATTTGGTAAACGATTTATATTCACGATTTTGGACAGTGAATAATCTTTTGAAATAAATAAATATTTTTGGGAAGTGATATTTTAAATGAAGTAAAACGATTTAAAGTTGTTTTAAAATGTGATAAGTATCGAATACATAGATTTCAACATTCATTGTTGAAATAGACGTTTTCGAGAAATAAGGAAATGATGGACTATAACACTGTTGTTATAGTAAATGATTTTCTAAAGGGAATGTTTTTGTATAGTATTGGGATTTATATATCTATCTTATTTTCGAATCCCTGTACTATTGATTTTGGATTGTCGTAACGATGTTTTACGCAACATCCGTTTTGACCCAAATAAATGTGTTTAAAGAGAATGGTTTCCTTAAAGAATAAAATATATACTTAATCGTGATTTAAGTATATATAATATTTTCTAAGTGTTGAAAATATGAATTGAATTGTGGGTTACTTATTTTTAAATAAGTATTTGGAAATGTTTTCCAATATAGAAGTTGAAATGGTTTGGGAATATATCTTTTTAAAGATAATTTGAAGTGAATATTTGGCAAATGGTTTAATTAATAAAAGATTAATTAAAAGGGCCCAGTGATTGTTATGGTGCTGAATATTTGTTTGTTTGTTTTGATAGTTAAATAACCGACTTTCGAACATTAGCCAAATTTTAGTTCCTCGACTTGATGTGGGAACTATTTAGTCGTACACTTAGTACGTAGCCTTCTGTGTAGGCTTGATATCGTTTGTGTTGAGGATGTTGATTCGTATAGTGCGGAGTATTATTCCAAGCTATCGAGCTTCCTTCTTGGCCCGAAGGATAGCAAGTTGAAAGTTGGAGACGTGATAAGTCTATGAGACTTAATTACTGTATGAGGTTGAGAAACGCTTTTTCGTTGTTGGTGCGAAGAGACCGGGATCAGATTTATCTGAAAACCACTTCGGACCAACGTATATGCGATGATTGTACAGGTTGCTTGTGATGATATTGATTTTCGAAGTTTCATGATGGGGTACTGCTTGTTGATCGTTTGAGGTTAAAATCCCAATACATATCCAGTAGCCGTGGTCTCTTCATTATGAAATATCCAATGCAAGGACTATTCGCTACTAATCCTGGGGATTTCCCGACAGGATGTGGTAGGAAAGTACCTTCAGTTTGTCCTGTTCCTGGACAACTTGTATGGATGTTTGTTTGACATTGCATTTCTATGGATTACGTACGTTGGTTTTTACAAACGTACATCAGTGGTGGCGGAGAAGGCAACTTCTCTTAGCTTAACACCCTCCTTGAGACGTATGAGCTTAAGGGTTGTATTTTTGTGGAAGGCAATTAGTAGTCAACGGAAATGGCCGTGTGGCATTCTAAGTGATGTGATTGTGCTTTGTGAAAGGTAATCGTTACCTCTAGCCTCATCAACCGGAAATGACCAAAACAGGGTTAGATGCGGCAAGGCTAAGTGGGTCATTCCCAAGTAGGATATGATCATCCTCTTCTAGATATATCTTTGCACGCTATGACGTCGTGTATCTGATTATGTGTTTTGTATGCTATAAGGGCCCTCGGTAAAGGTCGGTAACGACTGGAGGATGACATATTCGGTACCATCTATTTATAGAGGTGGGCCAGTCTTGTGTTGGTAGAGGGCAGATGTTCTGTGCCTCGAGACATCCATCTAGAGGTGTACCCCTTCGGAAGGTAGTCCCTTCACCTGGTCATTTGTATGGAAATCCAAACTCCACTATGTGTTTTCCATTTTGATTGTATTATCCAATTGGGCTATATGCTGGAATTTAATTAATGTAACAATTTTGGCTATGATTAGTATTATTTGTATATAGTAGACGCTACTATAATATAACATGAGATTTGATATGAAATGTTTTAGTTATCGTAAGGTTAAAACATGTCCGTATTTATGTGTGGACTTGTCTTACGAGATACTTTTTTTTTGAAAACTAAGGAAAAGTTTGGTAATTTAATAAATTCAATTGAGTGTGTTTCTCATGCCGGTTTACCAGACTGATCCGGGAGTTCTTCCCTTTCAATGCTCGGGTCAGACCGTGTATATTTATAGGTTTAGATTGGTTCTTTTGGAGCTTCAACAGGAGAGCTGAAGATCTTCATTTACGTATACGCGTATCGGTTTTGATTATCCGCTGTGCTTAGTTATTTTATATCATCGGCATTTGTAAGGACAGGTTATTATAACCGTTCAAGCTGATAAATCTGATTGATTGTTGAACTCTGATTGATGTATGTATATACAGTTTCTGTTTTGTAGAGATCATTGATATGATATTATATATTTTCCGCTGCGATGTGAGATTCTGTATTATTCTGTTTGGTTCTAGCTTCTCTCTTTCTTCTCTTTTCTTCTTCTCTCTTCTTTTCTTTCTCTTAACTTTCCGTCAGTCTGTGCTTTTTGGGTCGGACATGTGTGGATTATTGTCGATTCAAAAGGTACGGATTTTCGGGTCGTTACATTCGCGATTTTAAGCTGCGTTGATCGAAACAATTTGAATTTGAATTAAATATATTATATTATATAACAACATCAGACCTTTTGGGCCTTCATCTCAAAGGAACACCTGTCCTGCCCTTCCAAACACATGTTCGTTTGGTATAACACGCGTCATTTTATTTTTTAAATATAGGAACAACCGAGCTTACCAAAAAAAAAAGAAATCGAATTCATTCCTTTCATTAAACAATGGCCGCAAATTCTTTCCTTTCCCCTTTTAATTTAGCTGAAGAAAATAATAAACATAAATAACAAACAAAATTTCAATGCGATTCTTCACTCAAGCTCAAGAGTGGGGTTCGCTTGAGTCGCGCAGCGACGAAGAGGGGGCGTCGAAATCTTGCGACGTAGACAAGATTGGTAGAGCACGACTGGGTTGCTCACGACAGGCAATGGAGGTCAACAACGATCCGCAAAAAGGCTTTGAGTCGATACGTTCGCGTGGTGGATTGCGGCGAGCTGGAGACTTTAAGCTAGGGTTTCGCTCTGGTGTGGGTTCACATCGCGTGGCTGAGGCTGGTGAATCGTGCAGGAGGAAGAGGGGTATCACGACGAGGTCGTGACTGCTTGATCCAAGTCGCGCGCTTCGTGGTGGCTTCCTAGTGGCGATGTGAAGGAGGTTGTGGCTATGGTGCGGTCTAGTTGAGGCTAGGGTTTCGTTCAATTTTGAACTCGACAATGTAGGTATAGATATTTCTATTTTAATTTAAATTCAAAAAAGATATAATATAAATATGAACATACATATATACCTGTTTTAGTTTAAATATATGCAGATAATCAGAAGGATTTTTTTATTATATGTAGAAATGGTTTTGGAAAAACTTATATTGAAATTTTAAGTGTTGAAAAGTTTTATAAAAACTAGATTTCGAATCTATATAAATTAATTTTATAAGTATATGGGTTTCAAAGGAAAGAAAAGAAAATGTAGGTATATATATATAAGAATATATATATTTGGACTTACTAGATTATTTTAAAATAATGGATTTGGTGATTAATATGTTTAATTAAGTTATTTAATTTATTTTAGCTACTAAAAGGTTTTTAAAAGGGAAATTATTAGTTTAAAATAATTTATTAGTTAATTAAATTATAAATAGTAATTAATTGTACAATCAATTCAAATGTTAATAAACCATATAATGTTTATTCAAGGTCAAAATCGTGAAGGAAACAAGTCGAGATGGAAATGGGTTGCAAATAATAACAAAGGTGAGTTAATCTTACTCATTTGGATTACTATTAAATTTAAGTAGTTAAATTTAAATTTTTGGCTGTTTTCTTGAATTGATAATTTATTATTAGCTTGGATGTGATATGTTTTATATAGTGTATATATATTAGAGTGATTGGTTTCTCGCATTATATAGCGGATGAGACCCTATGCGCCCGCATAATAGCGGATGACCCCATATACTACGATATTCCACCTCAAAGTGGGATTGGTGTTTTATATTGTGCTAATGTCTATGGATGCAGGGAAACAAGTTGGAGGGGTCCAACTGGATTCCTCAAAACGTTGAATTTATTTTATATTCAGCGATGTGATTTATGTGATAATCTGATTATATTGATTATATTAGAAATTGAAATTATTGAATGCAATGGCTTGGTTGAATATATATTGGTATTTGGGAAAAATGAAATTTATAAAATTTGGATTTTTAAAGGAAATTAAAAGGGAAATTTTTAAGTAAAATAATTATAGTGAATTCAAATAAATTAAAAGAATGAATTTGGTAGAGGAATAAAGGTTTGATTTTAAATCCTATATAATAAATTCAAGGATGGGAAAAAAAATAGGGATTTTGAATAAACGGAAAAGGGATTTTATTTTAAATAAGAACTTAAGCAAAAAAAATTGTAAGTACGAAGATTTTTTTTTAAATTTAAGATGTGAAATGTGTTTGGGGAAAATAAAAGGAGAATTTGAAATAAAGTATGAAATTGGTATTTTCGATTTAAATAAGAATTTAAATCATAAATAAAGGTGTCAATATGGGTTAAATGGGTTTTGAAATAAATTTGGATGAGTAAGGGAATTTATTTTAAAATGGAGTTGGTTTTGGAATCGATTTGAAAACCGACTAAGTGTCGAAACTATGAATAAATGAGAATGAGATTGTGAAATTTATAAACAGGGTTTATAAATAAAGTGAAATATTTATCAAAGGATAATTTGGAAATATAAATTAAGGATGGGAATTTGTAAGGGAAGGTTGATTTGTTGAAACATAAATAGTGGTTTATTTTTAAAGGTATGGAAAGGAAAGCGTATTTCCCGGAAAAGTCAAGTATATTTTCAAAGAAATATTTCCAAGTATAAGTTATAGTTTTAAAAGTGGTTTTAAAAGAATGTTAGTAGAAATTATTATTTAATGGTTTTCAAATTTTTAATTTTTAAAAGTAAATATTTATCGAGTTAATTATATAAGTAAAGTATTTCAAAGGTTTAACTAGAATTTGATTTTAAAAGTTGGTTATTATATATTTATGTTCTATCTAATAGTTTATTTTAAATTTAGTTTTGGCTTAAGTTTTATATGAGAAATTATTATAAAATTCCATAGCTAGTATTTTAAATATGTATTTTTTTTATTTAAGTATTTTAAATTATATATTTTTAGATAAAGTGATTAAATTATTTTAAAATCTAAAGTATTTAGACTTTATGATTTTCAATGGAAACAAACAATATTTGGAAATTTATTCCGCGAGAGAAAAGTGATTTGAAAACTGTTTTCAAGATTTAAAGTGTAGCAAAATATCTTGTGAAGATATTTTGAAATAAATAATTTGGGAAATTATAAGGTCTGATGATGGTTTGTGGATGTTATATGATAGTTAAATAACCGACTATCAATATTGGCCAATGCACTTATCGTTTCGAAGAGACCGGGATTAGAATTAATTTTTCGAAAATCACTTCGATCCAGTTTGAAAGTTTTCATGAGGAAGACAAGAGCTAGGAGTTGAAGATGGAGCAGTGAAGTGCAAGGGCTAATCACTACTAGTCCTGAGAGTGATTCCAAAATGGATGTAGTAGGAATAGTGCCTTCGGTTCTGTTCGGACCCGGAACGGACTAGTATGGATGAATGCTATTAGTATATCATCAGGAGGACGATGAGCATTCTAAGTGAATATGAGAAATTATTATAAAATTCCATAGGTAGTATTTTAAATAAGTATTTTTTTTATTTTAAGTATTTTAAAGTATATATTTTTGGATAAAGTGATTAAATTATGTTAAAATCTAAAGTATTTAAACTTGATGATTTTCAGTGGAAATAAACAATATTTGAAAATTTATTCCACGAGAGAAAAGTGATTTGAAAACTTTTTTAAAGACTTAAAGTGCAGGAAAATATCTTGCGAAGATATTTTGAAATAAATAATTTGGGAAATTATTAAGGTCTGATGATGGTTTATGGATGTTATATGATAGTTAAATAACCGGCTATCAATATTGGCCAATGCGCTGATCGTTTCGAAGAGACCGGGATCGGTATTAATTTCTCGAAAACCACTTCGATCTGGTTTGAACGTTTTCGAGAGGAAGACAAGAGCTAGGAGTTGAAAATGGAGTAGTGAAGTGCAAGGGCTAATCACTACTAGTCCTGAGGGTGATTCCAAAATGGATGTAGTAGGAATAGTGCCTTCGGTTCCGTTCGGACCCGGAACAGACTTGTATGGATGAATGTTATCAGAACATCGTAAGGAGGACGATGAGCATTCTGAACGTGTGCTAAAAAGGCAACGCTTAACCTCGAGCCTCATTAACCGGGAATGGCTAAAACAAGGGAGGTACACACAAGGCTAAGTGGCTAGCAACCAATTAGGGTAAGGTCATACCTGTCTAGATGTCCCTTTTATTCGGCTGTGTGGGCGGTTGTTGATTCCAACAGCGGGATGATCTTATTCGAACTATCCAGTAAGGGGTAGCTCCGGTCTTGTGTAGCAGGGGATCAGGGTGGATCATCGGTACGGTGATCTAGACCACATACTGTGACGGGAGGTACCACAATAGCCCTGTCATTGATGGAAATCCATTCTCCCTGTGTGCCTTTACGGTTTTGATTGTAGAACTTAGTATTGTCGGTGTAGGATCGATTTCACCCTAGAGGGGGGTGAATAGGGTGACGGTATTAATTTTAAAAATTAATTGCGGAAGCTTTTAAAATAATTTCAACACAGATCACAGAACAATAACAGCATAAAAATAGATAGCAGAATAATAAAATGCAGAAATAGAACGACACAGAATTTACCCAGCTTCGGCAAAACCCTGCCTACGTGCTGCACCCAAGGTTTCTACTAGAAATTAAGTAGTCACACGCTTACACACGTAAACTCACGACACCCGCTACTGACTAACCTAACTCTACGCTCAAAACCCTGCCACAAATCAGCCATTGACTTGCGAATTCTCAAACTACGCCACATAGTTTGTCCCCTAGTCACACGACTAGAAATTTAAACGGTTTAAAAAGAAATTAAAAATTAAAAACAATTTAAAAGAAAAATTAAAATAAAAAACCCTATTTTTAAACTATTAAGCCTTAATGTAAACAAGGCCGACCCTATCATTTCTTCATTAATTCTGGCCCATTCCTTTTTCTTGAGAATGGCGGCTTTGTTAATTCGCGTTCATTCCTCTTTGCAAATTTAGGGCTTTCGTGATTTCAAAGAGGCCGACTTTAGTGCTCGATCGAGTGAATAATTTATCACGTCTTTTGGCTTGTCGATCGTTTGTTTCTCTGAATTGCTCACGGCTCTTTGAAATTGATCGAGTTCGAGGTTGATGCTGGTATGTTATTTATTCCTTCTCTTTTCTGGTTTGATGCTTGCTTGAACTCGATGATTATTTTGCCGATGATTTGTTTATACAGGGTTTGTAACCCTTGATTTTCGTTCGTACAAATATATTTGAATTTGTCAAATAATTTGCTCGGCCGTTCGATTAATTTTGGATGTTGATGATTTTACCGACTTAATCAAGTTCGTATAATTGATGCTTTCTTGGTTGACACGGTTTTGAATTGCTATCGTGGTCATCACGGTGTTGATTTTTGCTTTGACTTCGCCCATTTTTGATTTCGTGAATTTCTAGCTTTGACTTGAATTTGTTACGTGAATTTTTGGTCGACTTCGACTCTGGCCATCTTTGTGTTCATCACTCTGCTGTTTGCATTTGCATCATTCATGTATCTGCTGGCTACAGTAGTGCTTTCGACCTTGATTGGCTACAGTTCTGTTCAACATAACCTTGTTATCCACGGCTTGATGATTTTTTGATCTCCTTGGTCATTACGGTTTGATTTTCTTCGGCATTTAAACTTGACTATGTTATACTTGTACGCTTGATCACTGTTCATCATAGTGCTTTGCCGTATCATCATATATGTATATTCAAGTTGTTTACTGGTCTGATTTGTAGCTCTGTTCATCATGACTTGGCTTGACTTTTCCCGACTTCGACATCTTATATTCATTGAGATGTTCATTGTGAAGCTTGGTTTACTGGTCTATTATTATCATTTCTTGTTTGGTTCAACTTTGTAGCATTGACTTGATATCATTATTTCAATGTTTCTGATGCTACTTCGATTCAGTGAGGCTTGTATATGAATGTCAGCTGTATCAGTCCTTGGTGTAGTTGATTTATAGTCTCTGGTTCTTTGTTATTTATGTTTTCAGCTTGCACATATATTGTTTCATGTGCTTGTTCCTTCTGTAGCATGCATATAGCCACTCTGTTGCAGTTAGCTGCTGTTCATTTTGGTTTTGCTGTCACTTGAAACCGAGTTGTCAATGTTGGTTTGATTTCGGCATGGATTATGTGCACCCTTGTCTTTGAGTATTGCCGAGTTATCACTTGCTGTTGCATGGTGATCTTGAATTATTCCTCTTTGTCTTTGCTTATGCTATTTGATACATGTTTGAACTGACTTGTATTTATAAGCTGGTCTTTGCATTGAGTACATAATTTTCATTCACTTGTGTATATGAGCAGTTTGAAGTTGCTGACTTCATGTTGCCTTGACTTTGGTTGTTGCATTGAGTTGAGTCAAGATTGCAGTGACTTGACCTTTGCATTTTGTTTATTTTTCGAAATTTCACCTCAGTTGAATCCAGCTTAAGCTCGGATTTGACCTTGTGCTCGTGTCGAGATTTTATTTATATTGCACCTGAGTTGAACCCGTCCTTTTATTTTGGGTTTGACCTGTGCTCACCTGTCCCTGTAAATCAATCAAGTGTATATCGGTGTGCACGGGCTTGTGGCATGTACAGTGATACACTGTGCATGTCACATTGCTCGTGTGTGATGAATTCAAATGTAAATGATGACGAACAACCAAAATAACTGAGGCAAATAATATTTTCAATATCACATTTTATTTTATACTACGAAAATATTTCCTTTTCAATTTTACTGCGCTAATATTTATTTTTGCAGATTGCTCAGATGCTGGATTCAATTTGAAGTGAAGTTGAAGATAAAATACGAGTGTGAGTGATATGTAGTGAGGTCAACCGTAAATGTAAAATTGTGATGTAATTGAATTTGTATCAAAGTTGTATAGTGTATAGTGAGAGCTTGAATTTGTACTATTCAAAATTGTAATAAATATTTGTTTGAATAAAATTTCTGTTTGAATTCAAATTCTGTGTTATTTAATTTTATTCAGCAAATATTTATTTAATCTATGAAAAATAAAATAGTACATTAACAAATACATTTACATGAATATATATATGTTTATTATCATCAAACAAAAATCATATAATCGCATATTCAACAATCTCCCCCTTTTTGATGATAACAAACATATATTTAAGATTTTGTATATGTTAAATGTATTTGATCAAAGATATATCCTAATTGCTCCCCCTATTTAAATGCTTCCTCTCTACACACAGCTCCCCCTACATATATGCATACAAATAAAAATATGCAAATGAACCTAGATGCAAATAGAAAATTGTTTGACCTTTGCTTGATTTTATTTGACGAAATCTTAATTTTTCTCTCCCCCTTTTGTTATCAGCAAAAGAGTAATAGTGTTAGAGAAAAAAGAGATAAAGTGATCGATATTAATCCAACATTAAAACTCAATTAAATATAAATATTAAATTTCAATAAAAAATCAAACAAAAATCATAAATATTTTGTTAGACGCATATTCCACTTTTAGAATGATGGGAATGATGTCATCATATAAAACCATACAGTTGTGTCTATTTGCGGTATCTTTATATCAGGAATTTTAATATGTACTAACCATGCATAACCGTTAGGACTTTTAAATGAGATTAGTAGTATTCCAATTTTATTTAAAAAAATGAATTCAAGTATCTTCTAACCACACATAACCGTGAGGACTTTTAAACGGGATTAGAATCAACTTGTTTATTATAAAAATCAACTTTTGATATGCGTTCCATACATGCATAACCATGAGGACTTTTAAATGAGCATGGAAGCACATAACAAATTCCAAGTAATTCACCCATGCATAACCGTGAGGACTTTTAAATGAGAGTGAATACTTTGGTTTTTTTTTTAAAAAGGAATATAAAATGAAAAACGAATGATTCCTGTTTAAAGTACCACATATCGATAAACTATATTGAATTTTGATGAGTGATGGTCACTAGAAATATGATAGAAATAGAGATGGTCATGGAATTTTTACCAACAGAAGTTTTATAACTCTTGTTTAAATTTCTAAAGAAATTTACTAATTATACCGTCTCGAGTCATAATATATAATAAATATCAACACTCATCACCTTTTCAATCACTATTCATCTTTTCGATAATCGTTAGGGAGTCAGATTAGTCAAAATAGCCATTTAAAATCAAATTCTAAAATAATTATGAAATCATTTTTTCAAAATGACTAATCTGAAAATATGGTCAAAAATGATTTTCTCGAGGCGGTTTTATAAGAAATTTTTTTGCTATTTGAAATGAAAAATATGCAGATATTTTCTTTGAAAAACGATGCAGTTACTAAATGTCTCAAAAATCACGTTCAACTAGTAATTTTTCTATCAACTAGATTACCAGTGTAATCTGCATCAGAATTTCTCTTTCACTCAAAATTATCATTAATTGAATTTGATTGACTAAACCATGAAGTGTGCACCAAAAATTCCAAACTCAATTTTAACAACAATTTAAATGACATTCTTTTGAATTTGAATTGAAGCCGTGTAATCAAAAAACCGTGAATAAAGAGTTAGCCGTATTATAACCAAATGTATTATCATCGAACAAAACACTGTTTTTAATCCAAACTGATATATATGAAGTAATCAAAGAAATTAGAAATTTTATAGTGTTTTTGGCATAAGAATATAATTGGCCAACTATTTTGAATAAGTCAGAGTAAAAAACTATCATTGTTTCATCATCTCATTATTGGCTGATTTAATTTAGAATATGGTGCAGATTATCACATTTAATATATATCGTTTAAATAAATATACCTTTACCTGTTTTACCTTTACAATATTTTTCGTTGTTGTCCGTTGTCATTCTGTCACCTTTATACTAGGCTAAGGAACTTTGCTTTGTCGCCCGTTGTGTTTCTGGAACAGCCAAAATCCAGAGAACACTATAGTTGTTCCTTAGTCTGCCACCACACCTACACGTTGAAAGATTTTTGTTACCTATTTGTTTTTATAGGTCCATGATTGTTAGTGGTAGAATATTTTAAAAAATAATCTTGTGGAGACCCAAAACTATTTATAATTGTTCCCTTCGGCACCTAAATTTGTCTTACTTTGAGAGATTTTATATTTGTGCCTTTTGGAACCCAAATCGGTATAGTTTTCACAGGTTTGGGTCTATACCAACAACTATTTTGAGCATGTCCATATTTTCTACAAATCGTGCACATAGAATTAACTTGATTAATATTTCTTTCAACATTTTCAGAATGATTATATCTAAGTTCTTGTCTTACCGCATTAACAGTTTGCTTTCCTAATAGCATATTCAATGATTTTTCACCTTTTGAAAATTTATCTAAAGTCGTTGACAACTGTTGGACTTGTGTTTTGAGAGACTCATTTTCGTTTAATAATTGTGTGCACTTTTTAATAGAATTCTCTCTTCTAGTATTTTCATTCTCTTTTAAAATCAGAATTTCATTTTCAAGCGATTTCATTTTAATTTCTGATTTTTTAATTTCTTCATCAAATGTTGGACACTTATCACACTTAGGGATCCTACTTTGATAGGTTTTAACTAATTGGTCAAGTTGTTCATTTAATTCTATCAAAGTGTCTTTTTGTGATTCAAGTTTAGCGTATTTTTCCCTAAGTCGTTCAAAACAGCCATTTACTTCGTGGAAATAAATAAGTAATTCAGAGTGAGTGAGTTTTGATATCTCACTTGGCTCATCATCGTCGCTATCAGTTATATTTCCATGAAGGCACATATCTGCTTTCTCACTCTCACCATTAGTACTTTGATTATCTTCATCACTTGTATTCCACGTGGCTGTAGCATTTCTCCTTTTTGATTCCTTTTCAAAATTGCGTTGAAATCGGGGATAATTGGGCTTGATATCATCGGGTTTGTTGCAAATTATCCCGTGTTCTTCCGAGTTGTCTAGTGCTTTAATTATTCTGCTTTTCAATTGTTGATTTAGAGCTGGATTTCCGTATTTGTGGCTCCACTTTTTGAATATCTTTATTAGTAGTGTCAGCTCAGCTGCTCCATTATCATTATCCTCATCACAACTGCCTTTTACCAATCCTGTTAAGCACATTTCTTTAACTGAGTCGGTTGTGGAGGAGTTCTCATTGCTGTTGACTTTTGCACCATATATTGCATCGAAGGTATTCTAGATTTCCTGTGCATTTTCACAATGAGAAATGAAATTAAAATTATCTTGATTAATACGAGAATATAATATATGCATAGCAAGAGCATTAATCGAGATAATTTTCTTATCTGTTATATCACACCCGTTTTCAATAATATCCCAACATTTAACATTAACAGATTTTAAATAAAATTCCATTTTCAATTTCCAATTCAAAAAATCTGTTCCATCGAAAATAGAAGGAATAATATTGGAACGACCCTCAACAAAAGTATTATTAAAAGAAGCCATTTTAAAAATTCAAATTTCTAAAACAAAAACTGATTTTTTGAAAAGACGAATTTTTAAAGCGAATGTTGACTTCTATTCCTTGCTCTGATACCACTTGTAGGATCGATTTCACCCTAGAAGGGGGTGAATAGGGTGATGGTATTAATTTTAAAAATTAATTGCGGAAGCTTTTAAAATAATTTCAACACAGATCACAGAAATAGCAGCACAGAAATAGATAGCAGAATAATAAAATGCAGAAATAGAACGACACAGAATTTACCCAGCTTTGGCAAAACCCTTCCTACGTGCTGCCCCTAAGGTTTCTACTAGAAATTAAGTAGTCACACGCTTACACACGTAAACTCGCGAAACCCGCTACTGACTAACCTAACTCTACGCTCAAAACCCTTCCACAACTCAGCTACTGAGTTGCGAATTCTCAAACCATGCCACGTAGTTTGTCCCCTAGTCACACGACTAGAAATTTAAACGGTTTAAAAAGAAATTACAAATTAAAAACAATTTAAAAACACAATTAAAATAAAAAACCCTATTTTTAAACTATTAAGCCTTAATGTAAACAAGGCCGACCCTATCCTTTCTTCATTAATTCTGGCCCGTTCCTTTTTCTTGAGAATGGCGGCTTTGTTAATTCGCGTTCATTCCTCTATGCAAATTTAGGGCTCTCGTGATTTCAAAGAGGCCGACTTTAGTGCTCAATCGAGTGAATAATTTATCACGTCTTTTGGCTTGTCGATCGTTTGTTTCTCTGAATTGCTCACGGCTCTTTGAAATTGATCGAGTTTGAGGTTGATGCTGGTATGTTATTTATTCCTTCTCTTTTCTGGTTTGATGCTTGCTTGAACTCGATGATTATTTTTCCGATGACGATTTGTTTATATAGGGTTTGTAACCCTTGATTTTCGTTCGTACAAATATATTTGAATTTGTCAAATAATTTGCTCGGCCGTTCGATTAATTTTTGATGTTGATGATTTTACTGGCTTAATCAAATTCGTATAATTGATGCTTGCTTGGTTGACACGGTTTTGAATTGCTATCGTGGTCATCACGGTGTTGATTTTTGCTTTGACTTCGCCCATTTTTGATTTCGTGAATTTCTGGCTTTGACTTGAATTTGTTATGTGAATTTTTGGTCGGCTTCGACTCTGGCCATCTTTGTGTTCATCACTCTGCTGTTTGCATTTGCATCATTCATGTATCTGCTGGCTTCGGTAGTACTTTCGACCTTGATTGGCTGCAATTCTGTTCAACATAATCTTGTTATCCACGGCTTGATGATTGTTTGATCTCCTTGGTCATTACGGTTTGATTTTCTTCGGCATTTAAACTTGACTATGTTATACTGGTACGCTTGATCGCTGTTCATCATAGTGCTTTGCCATATCATCATATATCTATATTCTAGCTGTTCACTGGTCTGATCTGTAGCTCTGTTCATCACGACTTGGCTTGACTTTTCCTGACTTCGACATCTTATATTCATTGAGATGTTCATTGTGAAGCTTGGTTTACTGGTCTATTGTTGTCATTTCTTGTTTGGTTAAACTTTGTAGCATTGACTTGATATCATTATTTCAATGTTTCTGATGCTCCTTCCATTCAGTGAGGCTTGTATTTGAATGTCAGTTGTATCAGTCCTTGGTGTAGTTGATTTGTAGTCTCTGGTTCTTTGTTATTTATGTTTTCAGCTTGCACATATACTGTTTCATGTGCTTGTTCCTTCTGTAGCATGCATATATCCATACTGTTGCAGTTAGCTACTGTTCATTTTGGTTTTGCTGTAACTTGAAACTGAGTCGTCAATGTTGGTTTGATTTCGGCATGGATTATGTGCACCCTTGTCTTTTAGTATTGCTGAGTTATCACTTGCTGTTGCATGGTGATCTTGAATTATTCCTCTTTGTCTTTGCTTATGCTATTTGATACATGTTTGAACTGACTTGTATTTATAAGCTGGTCTTTCCATTGAGTACATAATTTTCATTCACCTATGTATATGACCAGTTTGAAGTTGCTGACTTCATGTTGCCTTGACTTTGGTCGTTGCATTGAGTTGAGTCAAGATTGCAATGACTTGAGCTTTGCATTTTGTTTATTTTTCAAAATTTCACCTGAGTTGAATCCAGCTTAAGCTCGGATTTGACCTTGTGCTCGTGTCGAGATTTTATTTATATTGCACCTGAGTTGAACCCGTCCTTTTATTTTGGGTTTGACCTGTGCTCACCTGTCCCTGTAAATCAATCAAGTGTATGTCGGTGTGCATGGCCTTGTGGCATGTACAGTGATACACTGTGCATGTCACATTGTTCGTGTGTGATGAATTCAAATGTAAATGATGACGAACAACCCAAATAACTGAGGCAAATATTATTTTCAATATCACATTTTATTTTATACTGCAAAAATATTTCCTTTTTAATTTTACCGCGTCAATATTTATTTTTGCAGATTGCTCAGATGCTAGATTCAATTTGAAGTGAAGTTGAAGATAAAATATGAGTGTGAGTGATATGTAGTGAGGTCAACTATAAATGTAAAATTGTGATGTAATTGAATTTGTATCAAAGTTGTATAGCGTATAGTGAGAGCTTGAATTTGTACTATTCAAAATTGTAATAAATATTTGTTTGAATAAAATTTCCGTTTGAATTCAAATTCTGTGTTATTTAATTTTATTCAGCAAATATTTATTTAATCTATGAAAAATAAAATAGTACATTAACAAATACATTTACACGAATATATATATGTTTATTATCATCAAACAAAAATCATATAATCGCATATTTAATAGCTGGAATTTAATAATGGTAACAATTTCCACTATATGAATAAGTATTTGTACTTAGACACTATTATAATATAAGAGGATTTAGATAAGAAATGTTTTGGTTATCATAAGGCAAAAACCCGACATGTTTATTTGTGGCGTGGTCTTACGAGATACCTTTGATTTCTAAAGGATTTTGAAAAATTTAATAATCCAATTGAGTGTGTTTTTCTCACGCTGGTTTTCCAGATTGACTCAGGTGTCATTTCGCTATAATGCTCAGGTCAGACCGAGTATTATAGAGTACAGATTCTGGATGGACTGCTATGGAGCTTAGAGGATGCACTGGATGGCGAGACGTATCATACGTATTTGATGAATATTCCGTTGTGTATGATTAACTACATAGTCAGTTTTGTAGAGCAAGTTATGATAACTGTCCAGTTGTGTGCTATGAATTATGTTGTACTCTAATGATGTAATGTAATAAACAGTTACAGATTCTTTTGTATAAAAATTTCGTTGTTATTTATTATATATTATTCTGCTACGATTGTGAGATTCTGATATTGCTTTTCTATTTCCTTCTTCTACCTCCTTCTTCTTTAACCCTAATGGTTCGGTTTTTCGACATTCAATTGTTCGGCATTTGATACATTGGACATATTGATGTTGATTTTTGGGCATCGAAAAATCAGGTCTTTATAGAGGAGTTGGGTTTACTCGTGGAAATTTAAAGCTAAAACAGATTCAGGATTTTCGAATCAAATAAGGAAGGGAAGTTTTTCCACAAATGACAAGGAAAGTACACCCCCTTGAAGTATACCTCTAGTACTTCCGAGAAGCTCGTATACTCTGTGACACTTCTTGGACAATAGCAAGACGAACCCCGCTGGACCTTACCGAGTATCCGAATATTTCACATCTAAATCTTAACCATTTTTCACGCGACGGTACAAAAAATCTAGATGAGATGTGAAAATACCCTAATAGGAGAAAATCCATATAGCTTGGCTTCCTCTCGCACTTTTGGTTTAGTTATTTCTAACAAAAGATAACAATGCTCAATTAAGCAACAAATCGTCTTAGAATGACGTTCATAAAGTTGCTGAAGTAACCGATAGCTGAGATACTAACTATCGAGGATATAAAATGATCGTACATGGAAATTAAGTTTTGTCAACTTATCACCACCTTTTGAATTCAAACCTGTGTTGTTTCTTGCTTAACAATAATACCGGACAAGTCAAGGTAGTGTTACCTCAAAGTTATGTCACATGATTACTCTTAACTTCCGAAATAGCGACAAGTCTACTTCTTCAATGTTTAGTGCTAATTGTACAAATAAACGTTTCCATACAAGTGATTCGCTTTATAGAAAAATTCATTTCCATAAAGGAATCAAATTTTTTATTTTTTTAAAAACAAACTGAACTTTTGCTTAATTCCCGTATTGGTAAAAAAAATTAGTTCCTTATTATTAAAACTTTAAGAGAAAATTTGTCCAAGTGCGCGACCCCTAAGGCCTAAACCAACATTAGACCGAACACCCAAAAGGTATCCAACTTACATCCCAATAATCGAGTTCCAATTCCTTTTTATAACTTTAAAAACAATATTAATATCTAAAAAAATAGTTAATCTCATTTAAAGTCCCTTTAAATAAATAATTCACTATCTATAATAAAATAGATAATTATTTCCAAATACTTATATAACATTGGTAAATTAACTATAAAATCTTCATTTAATCAGTTTATTAACTTCAAATGAGTTTATTAAAGCAATTTTTATTATATCAGTTTATTTACTTTAATCTCCTTTACTAAATCAATTAATTAAAAAGATTTATTAAATTCAAATAGCCATTAATTAAATAAATAAATAATCTCAAACATCATTAATTAAAATGATAAGTAATTCTAAATTCCATTGATTAAAACAATTAACTAAGTTCAATTAATCATAAATCAATCGGATTAATTAAATTCAAACTTCATTAGTCAAACCGATTAATTAAAGCATCATTTGTTAAAATGATTTATTTAATTATAGAACATCATTAATTAAAATGATTTAACTAAATTCTAAAAAAATCATTAGTTAAAACACTTAATCAAATTTAAAAAAATTATTATTCAGAATTATTAATTAAATTCCAACATCACTATCAAAAATGATTTATTAGGTTTAAATATCATTAATCAAAATGATTATTAATTTCAATTATCATTAATTGAAATAATTAATTAAGTTAATTAATTAAACTCCATGATCATTAATTAAAACAATTAATTAAACACAAATAATCATTAATTAAAATGATTAATTAAGCATAAAACATCATTAGCAAAAATGATTAATTAAATTTAAAGATAAACCAATTTGTAATCATCATTTATAAAATTGGTTAATTAATCTCAAGTTAATTAAAATAATTAATTAATTTTAAAATATCATTAATCAAAATGATTAATAAATTTCCAATATTTTTTTTAGCGGAAACACAAGCTCAAGTTCGAATAACAAGGTTTTGGGAATGAAATGGAATGAATGACGATGTAGCAGATATTGCTATAACAGCTTTTAATCTATTAAGTGAAATATGAGGGTTTTATTTTAATTAACCATCAATATTACCATATAATGATGTAAAAATATAATTTATGGTTGAGAAACCCTCTTTGGGTCTCTTTATAGATTTTCCCTGCAAAACAATGGTTACCCGATAATATATAGATAATCATATGAGTTTATAACGATCAAATTAATATGTCATCCATTTTCCAAACGGAAATTCAACCAAACAAGCAACCAAACAATTTTAACTGACGTCCAAACAATCAATAAATGATTTTAGTATCATTAATATGATACAATAAAATTAAATGTGAGTTATACTCACCGGAAATCCTTTGAAAACTTGATACACTTTCAAATTCGCGAAGCTTGGAAAACCATAAAATCTTCTCGAAAATGGGTCATTTTACACTCGACTTTTGGACCCTTTCCCTTGGATTTGGAAAGTGTTTAAAAGTAAAATTTTAGATAATTCTTTCCTCTATCATTTAAAAATAATAATGTAATGGCCTGATATTTTCAACTATTCTCATCCACACATTGCGGATTTGAATTTCTCAAAATACCAAAGTGTTAATTTATATTTAGTAAAACTCAACAGATATAGTAAATAAATAAATCACAGAATCACAGACACAAAGCAATATACAATATGCAGCGGAAATAAAAGGATAGTAGTTCATGAAGCTACTATATACATAACAGAGTTAAATGAAATACAACAGAAGTCTCAAATACAATAGTCAAATACACGATCTGAATACACCACTGAAATCAACTGAATAACTGAAAGCTGGATAGATAGCTGGATCTCCAAGCGAAGCTCCAACTCCAAAGGTGAGTCTCAAAAGCTGTATCACTTAGTCTGACCCTAGCGTAAAGCAAAAAACAAAACACTCGAGTCAGGATTAACATTCTTATATCATTAAATCCAACTCAATTGAAATAACAACTGAAATACAAGTAACTCAAAGGTTGTTTGGGATAACCATCCTCTAAGGATCCATTAAACCATCTACTATGTAGTAATATACGCTATTATAATAATGTCTATAGTAGAATAAACTTACTTTTAAATAGCGTTAAGGGGTTACCCATATAGCCCTTAACACGGCATAGTCCCAGTAGTCCATCCAGTATCATAGTCCCTCCTGATCGGGAAGCCACCAGAGGATACTCCATGGGCTACGAGAGAAAACCAAACTCATACAAGGCGCGTTAGGGTAAATGACACGACACAACTAGGCAATGCCAGGGTAGATATACCAAGTACACTTCCAGGCCGGTGGTAACGCGTAGAAGCTGCTACCGCCCACCTCGAGCCACACCCCTGAATCAAAATCAAAAGTGGCCACTAAATCAATCACAAAGTAATAGAATGGCATCGAAGGAATGTGTCCGATCAGAGGAGCGACCTCATTAGCCCGTCGATTGCTCCTGTTTTAGCCACCTTATGCTAACTCACGGGAGTCGTGTGTCCACGTTCATACCTCAAAGGACGTCGCCACCATCCTACTTCATTCTGGAATCTCCACTGCGTACACGGTTGTTAAAGTGGTTTTCGTAGCTGGTAGAGAATATGGCAACTTCTGATCCTAGTTTCTTTAACAACCAACCAACCATTATTATAACACCGTGGTCATTTCAAATTAATTTATACTGTAAAGCCAAAATACTATTTCCTTTTCAAAACCATATTAATATGGTATCTTTTCCATTTCAAAACCAAATACAATATAATTCCCATTTCAAATATATCCATTTCAAACAAATCCATTTCCAAAATCTTAGTACTTCAAAGTTATAACACTTTCTAAATCAAAACACTTTGGAAATCATAATATTTCCCACTTAACCGATTAAATACTAAATATATATATAATAAAGTTGTTTCCCTCAAATTTCACAAATTAATTCCAAATCAACTCGAAATCCAAATTCGAATTTCATCATATCTCGAATCATGAATTCCAATTCAGCTTCTAAGTAAACCATTCAAAATTATATCGATTTCAAATACAGTTTTGAACCACAAATCAACCATTTCAAAATATATATTTCAAAGCTCTAAATATTCTTGATTTCAAAACAAAATGTGATAATTTTATACATATCTTAACTCCATTTACTATTATTCAATTTTGAAATATTTACTTAATAAATTCAATATCATTTGAATAAAACTCAAACTTGAAATATTTATTAATCAATTTAAACCAACATCAAGTTATAAAATCATATCCTTTAAAATTTCATATTCAATAAGTTCCAAATCGATTTTAATTAAAATAATTCTTAATTTAGTACAATTTCAAATCCATCTTCTCGACATTAATTTATTAAAATCATTATCAACTCTATATTAAAATATAATTTAAATAAATCCTTAACCATATTATATTTTAATAAAATCAAACTTTATTATTGAACTTATTTTATATTAAACAAACTCATACATAGCTTAAATTCAAGAATTTAACTATATATAAAAATATTTATATAACATCAAAAATCAATTTTTATTAAGCTATACATTTCTTTCCAAAACCATAGAAACCCTTTTTCAAAATATTTATATATAGACCAGCTGTGTCTGTATATATTTTTCTATTCTATGGTCAAGTGATACAGATATTTATTATTTCAATCCGTAATTTATATATATATATATATATATATATATATATATATATATATATATATATATATATACACACACACACACACGGGTATATATCGTTTCAACCCGCAATCCCAAATTCAATTCAGTGAAAATTGCTTGGGTCTATCATTTCAACCCATAACGATTTTCTCCTATTCTAAATTCCGTTCGGGTATGTGTCATTTCAACCCATAGTGAATTCTATACTAACAGAGAACTTGCAGAGTGATAACTGATATGATAATAATATAATAAGGATATATCATCAATATAAATAATAGATAATACAACAGGATATGGTATCATATCCCACAGGTGAGCAGTACAGATAATAGCATATGAAACAATTTAAATAACTACAGCATCATATTTAAATTGTCCTTTCAATTGAAATCAAATTTAATAAATACAAGAACGTTAATCGTGAGTGCTTGCTTACCTTTCGAGGATAGAGAATGCGAAAATGAACAGAGCTACGGATCTAAGCACGAATTTCGAAGCAACGCACGATAGACACAAGTTAGACGGACAAGCTGATAGATAAGAAATCGATGAGAATGAATCAAATCAATTTTGATATGAACTGAAAATATATACCTTATTATTATACCATATATATTATCAATATATATATATATATATGTTATTTAAGTAATATTAAAATAATATGAAATTTCAATTTCATTATTCTTAAAACTCAAGTAATAAAATCAAAGATATATAATATATTTAAAACCCATACTCACACATTATAACAACTTTATATATACATTTTATTATAAAATTCACAAATCCATGTTTTATCAGCAAATATAAAATCCCACAGGCAAAAAATATATGTCCACCAAAATTTATATGAAATATATATGTGTTTATATATACACATATAAATGCGAAATCATTTGTTCAAACTATCAAGTGTACGTTAAAATATATATATATGTAATACATATAATGGTTTCAGAAATATACATACGAAACATATATGCATGTACGATTATATAAGCTTATATACATATATACTAACAAACCCATCCAAACAATTTATAACTATATATATAATAATAAATATACCAAACTCATATAACTTATACTTATATAACATCATAGACTTACATATATACATACAAATATATATATAACACTGTATCTTTTATAAACTAATACATATACATATATAACTCTTAAAACAGACAGTAGGAACTAATATATATAAACTTTATATAATATATATATATATATATATATATATATATATATATATATATAACACCTATGATAGCAAGTTTGGATAAAATTAAACTTATATCAAACAATAATAAACTTCAAAATCTCACAAATCAAAGCATATACATATGAGCGCGTACGTATACATATACGCTTAATATCGTATCCATTATGATAAAGCATAGTTATCAAATTTTCCTTCAAATGCACGTCCAGTCTATACAAAAAAAATGTTACAAAAATATTTTTTTCTTCATTCTTTTTTCTCTCCATAAAATATAATATATGTATGCAAACACTATATACTTATCTTATATACGTTTATACAAAACAGAACGTATTTTACTTATAAAAAAATATAATAGACTATATATAAACTATATAAACTTAGTAATTTAAAACTCAATAGAACCCATTATGAACACACACACACACACACACACACACACACACATATATACACACGAAATTTTAGACAGAACAAACACATTTGCAAAACAAACATATATACATACCCATAATCAAAGAGGTAGGAGCGAAAGAGGCTGGAAGAAGCGCTTCCTGAGCTCGGCAACGAAGGACGAGGAGAGGAGGGACTGCTACGCACGGTTGCCGAATGTCCTTGGCCAGGGGAGAGTGGGTCAGTGGTGGCACGGTATATGGCGGCGGCGGCGATGACTTGGCAAAGGACATCAAAACTGGTCGGCACGGTGGTGCTTGCGTTCGTTGTGGGTTGGGCAACGGAGGAAAGAGGAGAACGCGCGACGTCGATTATATATATATATATATATATATATATATATATTTTGAACAGAGAATGAGAATAGCAAATTTGGAGATATAGGCTATTAGGAATCATGTATATATGAAGCTACGCATGAGATCTTGCATGAAACTGACATGTTTCCAAAAGTTAGAGATATCATAAAACCATGTAAAGTTGAATTTGGATACGGGTAAAACTATTTATATATTTAAAGCAGTATTTCCAAAACTATTATATATATAATCCAAAAGCTTATTATATATTCCAAAACTGACGCATATGTGTGATAGACTATGCGAAGCAGACGAACGAACAGTTTCCTTCGTATTTATGTGTGCTAGCCAACATTATTTAATTTCCTCAAAAGCCCGACCCGTAACAAAGAAATGAAAAGACCCATATGAAAAAAATGGACCATCCAAATTTAATATGAAATGATGGAATAACAACGGTCAGAAGGTTAGATTTAGCTGAAAGGTTAATAAAGCAATTCATTTCGGTCATGCTGCACATTTCAAATTTGAAAGGCAAAGGACAACTAACGTCCCAATTTATGGTACCGATATGACGTACTGTTTTATCGTTTTCGTCGTATACCAGACCTCAAAACACAGAATTGAATATACCATAGAGATCCGTACGACGAGACGATCAAAACGGTATACAGACATTAGTGGTACGGTCATCCTCTCAAAAGTCGATAATTGATATTGAAAATGCTGCTAATTTCGTACGGAAAAATCCAAACGGAGCTAGAAACGTTCGAATTTCACGAAACGAATTTCGCAGTATGAATCGGAGCGTTCTAAATTAATTTCCTCATGCTGACAAATTTAGGTTACGAAATCCTTTTAAATTCAACTATTATTAATTGATTTAAACTGAATTTCTAGCGACTGATGGAACATCTATATTATTCGACGAAAATTTGCCATTTTCTATGTTTAATTAGAAGTATTTCAAATATCAAATTTATATTTCAAAATTTTACCATTTAAAAATATCACAAAATTTCAATTAATTTAAATAAATACAACTACTAAAATTTCCGGATCGTTACACTCTCCCCTACTCAAAACTTTTCGTCCCCGAAAAGGATGGAGGTAGGAGAATAGAAACAACCGGAAAGAAAATAGATTTGGAATACAAATAAACAATTAATTTAGACAATATAAATTCTAATTTAAATTAATTAATATTCAATAATTGATTTCATCTATTGAATTTCACTTAAGTTAAATCAATCTTAACTATTCTAACTTGATTATCTTATCTAGTTATCTTTAATTAACAATTTTCTAAAATCATAAATTTGCATAGTCATTTATCATAATCATATTTTATTCAACCAATTTACTTCTTCTTTATTCAATTTTTTTTTTTAAATTTATTGCACTTAATATATTTAATCACATATATCAAGCATATTTGGTCCTACTATATCTATTCCAATTTATTTATAAATTCATTTAACACCATTTATATTGTATTTTATTCAATTAAATTTTCATTCTATTTGCCTCCATTAATCTTTTTATAACTAAAATTCAAGTATATAACATCTATTATAACCACTCAAATTTTATTTATAAAATCCTTTTATATTGTATATTATCCAATTACATTGTTAACTTTTAATAACTAAGGTAAGTTATATTGAAATGCAATTGAATATTGTACAAATAAATTTTTTCCCAATTCAATTATTCAAGTTTACATATTTATTCAAACTTTGATTTCCTTTTATAATTGAAATTTTCCTTTAAGATAAAATTTTAGAGTTAAGTTCCCAATTAACTTCAAACAATTAGAGATAAATAAGTATACACAATATATATAAAATCAAATTTAAATCTTATATCACCTTTATTATAAATCAAGTCATATTTTAGAAATCCAAATCGATTTAATTCTCCAAAGCAAGACAGTAGCAAAACTACAGAATGGTCTCTTTACTTCGAAACTCGAAAATGAATGTTGATGATGCTATAGTCATCACCGAAATTATTTTCCAACGACAAAGAAAAGAGCACCGATTTACAAATTAAAATTTCTTGAAACAATTTCTACTTGAAATACCTTAAATAATACCCCCTTTAAAACTTTAAACACAAAGTTTGAAACCATCGGAAATTAAAGTCTTAGTTTCTTGTTTTAATTCATTTAAATTTCCAAATTAATTTATAGCCTTGTTTAAGTTCAATTATTTATATGAGAAACAAAAGCTAAGGTTACAAGCTATATATACAGAGTAAAATATTATTCCTCAACATCCAATTCAATTAACTATCAAAATTCAGAAAATTATACTTACATATACAATATAATTATGCAAAATTTATTTCATTTACTAAATTTGAAACTATATTGTGTCGGTTCGCTCTGTTCAAGTGTTTTGGAGATCCTATCGATAGCGTTGATCAGACGAATCGATCGAAAACCCAAATCAACATCAACAACTCAAACAACACAATATATAAAACATTTTAAATATAGATTTACAAATACACTATACAGGAATAGATTTTCAAAGCAAGGACAGAGGTTCTAATTTGGTTAACTCAAATCAAAGAAATTTTTGATTTGAGGATAAGTTCGAAACAAAGATAAGATGATTAAATAACAGAATAAACAAATGGATAAGTTTATATAAGTCATGGGCAACCTTAATTGGGTCGTCCGTGACTTCAAGAATTAGATCGATGTGGAATTCTAAGGCAAATCTACATTCGATCTCAAGAGGTAGAATTCGGGATAACCAGAGATACTAGCATCTAACCAAGGATATATAAAATCTCCGGTGAATCAATGCCTATTGTAAAGGATCCGTTAAACTATCTACTATGTAGTAATATACGCTATTATATTAATATCTATAGTAAAATAGACTTACTTTTAAATAGCGTTAAGGAGTTATCCATATAGCCCTTAACACGTAGTATTCCTAGTAGTCTATCCAGTATCACAGTCCCTCCTCATCAGGAAGCCACCGGAGGATACTCCATGGGCTACAGGAAAAAACTAAACTCGTACAAGGCGCGTTAGGGTAGGAGACATGGCACAGCTAGGCAATGCCAGGATAGATATACCAATTACATTTCTGGGCTGGTGGTAACGCGTAGCAACTACTACCGCCCACCTCGAGCCACACCCCCAAATCAAAATCAAAAGTAACCACCAAATCAATCACAAAGTAATAGAATGGTATCGAAGGAGTGTGACCGATCAGAGGAGCGACTTCATTAGCCCGTCGATTGCTCATGTTTTAGCCACCTTATGCCAACTCACGGGAGTTGGGTCCACGTTCATATCTCAAAGGACGTCGCCACCATCCTACTTCATTCTGGAATCTCCACCGCGTACACGGTTGTTAAAGTGGTTTTCGGAGTTGGCAGAGAGTATGACAACTTACGATCCTGGTTTCTTTAACAATCAACCATTATTATAACACCACGGTCATTTCAAAATAATTTATACTTTTAAAGCCAAATACTATTGCCTTTTCAAAACCATATTAATACGGTATCTTTTCCATTTCAAAACCAAATACAATATAATTACCATTTCAAATATATCCATTTCCAAAATCTTAGTACTTCAAAGTTAAAACACATATAAATCAAAACACTTTGGAAATCATAATACTTCCCACTTAACCGATTAAATACTAAAATAATATATGTGATAAAATTATTTTCCTCAAATTTCACAAATTAATTCCTATAACGACCCATAAATTTTCAACGATTTAATTTTGTTAAATTGATAAAGTTTGGTAATTTATATTGCAATTAATCAAAATAATGTAAAATGTCATACTTGATTATAAGTTAATATAAGAAACAAATGGGAATGTTGAATTTGTGAATTATCAATAATAATATTAACTAGAATGGAATTCAAATTAATATAATAATAGAAAGTGTAAATTGTTGCATTTGGGTATAAAATTTAATATAAGTAAATAAAAGTAGGCATTTAATTTACCCATGGAATAATACGTTGATTAATAGTAACTGTATGAAAATTAGGTAGTAATGTTAATGGCAGTTGATGAATAACCAATTTAGTGCAATCCCAATTTAATTGAAAAATGGTAAGGTTGTAACTGACTGTAGTTAGAAAATTTGAAATAAATTTCAATTAATGTAATTAAATAGTAGTTGTATGAAGGATAAAACGTACAAGTATTATAAGAGTATATTGTTGATAAATGATTATTACAAATAAGTAATTTAATATTACTTTAGTGAAAATAAATGTAGTAACGGAAGTGTGAATGTAAATTTAATAAAACGAAAATTTATTTTAAGGTAGTAATTGGAGAATTGGGAATTTAATTCAAAGGTTATATTAATTGAGGAAACAATACGTAATAAATTACAATTTGATTGAATCAATGCAAATTAAGTAATTATAATAAATTGTAGTTGGTAATTAAGTATGAATGAGAGTAAATTTGACATTTGTGATAAATTATTAAAATTTACCCATTCATCTAATTTATTTAATTAAATCTAAACCAATGGCAACATTGTTGTTAATGATAGTTGTAAGTGAATTTGAATGTTAAAGGGTAATAATTATTTTAGGTTAACCATTTATTTAGTGGATTAAGTTAAGACTGGTAATCGATTGCAATAAATCTAAATCAATTATTTTGTTTTGTTAATGTGATTTAGTTTATAAAGGGGAATTTATATGAAATGAAGCATGCATTAATGAAATGTATTATAATTCAATGTTATTTATACCCATAAAATGTCTATTTACCGAATAGCAAGATTTTAAATAAATAAACAAATTTATTGACGTTTCAATTTATAATTAATAACATTTAATGTGGAATCAATTACAATTAATTGACTTAAATTGTGCAGTTAGGGTAGATTTGTTTTGTAATTGAAGATGGTTAATTTTATAAGATGAAATAAATGCTAAGCCTATTTACAATATGAAAATTCGTTGATTTAAAAAATAGAAAGCAAGATTTATTAATTTGATTGAAGTGAAAAATTCAATAATTGAATTTATGGCGAATAAATGAAATTCAACATTTAATATTACGTTAACTGAAACTAGATGGAATGTGAGGATATTAGTATAATAGATTTTGAATCAAATATTGATTTCATCCGGTGTAATATTGAATTGAATAATATGAAAAAAATTAACTTATAATTTCTAAATTTAATGAAATTGAAAATTTTATAGTGAAATGGATAAATTAATCGACTCTAAATTAACATTTAATTTTGGTTAATTAGTGTAAATGATTAAGAAAGTTAAATTTGATGAAATTTGTTAACTATAGAGTCGAAATTAAAAAGTGATTTAATTAATTTATTTAATTAATATAAAAATAGCCATCTTGGCCACTGACTCGGATTTCGACGAAACAAGTTTCATCGGATCCGTAACGGTGAATTATTGTAGGGTTTCAAAGTTTCGTAGCGATCAGACTTGCCGTTTGATCGTAAGGACTCGAAACGCCTTGAAATCGATAAATTGAAATCAATTTGAAAAATATTGATTTTAGCATAACTTCATACGATGCAATTTGAACCTTAAACCTTTTCCATTGCATTTAAAATATTTTAAAACATCTATTTTGATATATGGATTTACCCAATTTCGTTCCGGGGTCAGAACGGGCTTTTTGGGCCACTTTGTCGTTAGCGCGTATTCAAACCGATCTATTTATTCTATTCCAACTTTCTCTATAAATATCCTGATATAAACCCTAGCCTCCCTAATTCTCATTTGTCTGTACGTATATCTTCTTCTCAACTACTCATTTCCAATGGCATACAAACCCTAGATCCAATTGCAAATTCAAAAATCAAATGAAAATTTAAACTCCTCAGAAAAATTTGAAAAATATATATATCGAAGATCTCATCGATAGGAATCTACGTCAGGTGTTCGTTTTTGCAATGGATGCTTGAATCATTCGAAAAGCTCGGTCAAAGTTCAATATTCGTGGAACCTTAAATTCAATTTGGGTATTTTTGATTCGTGAATATTTCGGCAAAATTGGGATATGGGTATCGGAGAGCTTGCTGCGTGGAGTAGTTAGGAGGTGGTCGCATGGCCTGGAATGCTCTGTGGCACTGGGATTTTGCCGTGGTTGATCGAACAGCGACCGGAGGTGGGTGTAGCTCGGGGCAATCACTCCGGTATGGGAAGATAGCGCGCGGCACGATCTGGAGAGGGGTAGTGCTCGTAGGTCAAGATTTGTGGTAGGGGCATGGCTATCGTCGATCAAAGTTAGGGTTAGTGGCGGTGCAAAATCTTCTGGAGACGCGAATTTAGGTTTCGTTCGTGACCTAGATGAAGCGCTACAGGGGATACTGTGACATGGCAAGAGATGAAGGCTGGTTATTTTATTTTGTTTATTATAAATTTGGATTTCGAATTTTCTAATGTGTGTAACTTTTACGTACGATATCCGATATACGCACAGTTTCTTTTGTTTGGATCGTAATAAAATTTTGAACATTTTGACACTGGTATGGACGGATTTGGAGACCTTCAAATTTTTGGGTTTAATTGAATTCAAATTCAATTTAAATTTAAAAGGTGAGTGTTTTAACCCACTCACAACTTCTAAGATTTCTTATGTTTGTTAAATTCATTTATGATATGATTTGAAATTTATTTATAGCTGTTTGACATATATTTCATCATTATCTCAGTTAATTTGCATTTATTTAATTAACTGTTATTTAATTCATTATTGCATATTAACTGCCAGTTAAATTTTTATTTATTTTATTGCATATCAACTGCCAGTTAAACAGTTATAATTTATTTTTGAATATAAACTGATAGTTGATACCTGTTATTATCACCTGTTATATATTGATGTATTGTTTGAATTTGGATGATGATTTTGATAAATGGTTGATGGTCGATATTGGATGAATGGATGCTGTACTTGTATTTTTATAAACTGCAAGTTATTATGCATTTTCATTTCATTCGGGATTGCGGTTTGAAATGATAAATAACCATAATTTTTATTTTAAATTACGGATTGAAATGATAAATATCCGTATCACTTCACCATAAGATAGAAAATTTTATACAGGCACCGCGGTATATATATATATATATATATATATATATATATATATATATGAAATTATCTTTGAAATGATTTTTCTATGGTTTTGGAAAGAATATGGTTTAATGAGTATTGATTTTTGATATTTTAAATATTATTTTTATATATCGTTAAACGCTTGAATTTAAGCTATGTATAAATTTGGTTAAAGAATAAAAGAAGTTTAAAAATAAAAGTTCAATTTTATTTAGATATAATACGGTTAAGTATTTATTTAAATATATTGATGGAGTTTATATTGTCTTAAATAAAATAAATGTTGGAAGATAAATATGAATTTGCTTTGAAATAGGGTATTTAAGAATTATCCTCGAATAAGATTTATTTGAAATTTTAATTAATTTGGGGTTTTAAAAGGTATGATCTTTATAACTTGATTTTGGTTTAGAGGACTTAAATGAATATCAAGTCGATTTAAATGAATATTATCAAGTTAATTAAATTGAGAGAATATCCTGTTATTTGAAGTTTAAAGGTTTTACTTAAATGATATTTGATTTATTAAGTAAATATTTCAAATCTAAATAATAGTAATTGAGTTTGATATATATGAAATTATCAAAGAATAAGTTTTGAAATGGTGGAATAATTAAAGCTTTGAAATATATGGAAATTGAAATGGTTTATTTGGGAATTTAAACCTATATTTGGAATTTATTTGTAAAATTTAAAAAGCTATTTGTTATGCAAAGCAGTTTAATACTTAAACCATTTAAGTATTAGAAATTTTGTTTTAAAGCTATGGGGGTTAAGATATATATATATATTTGAAAGTATTATGATTCGGGAAAAAGGGTATTTATAAAATAAAAATGATATCATATTGATTTGGGGTTTTAGAAATATAAACGATATCGTATTTATATGGTTTTGAAGGGGATATTTATTCTGATTTTAAAGTATAAATTATTTTGAAATAACCGCGGTGTTATAATAACGATTGGTTGTTGAAGAGACTGGGATCGGAAGTTGTCATACTCTTTGCCAACTCCGAAAACCACTTTAGCAACCGTGTACGCGGTGGAGATTCTAGAATGAAGTAGGATGGTGGCGACGTTTCCTTTGAGGTGAAAACGTGCACCCGACTCCCGTGAGTTGGCATAAGGTAGCTAAAACAGGAGTGATTCTCGGGCCAAGAGGGTAGCACCCTTTATCGGACACATCTCTTCGATACTATACTCTGACTTTGGATTGATTCGTTGGCCACTTTTATTTTTTTGATTTTGGGGGTGTTTGTTCGAGGTGGGCGGTAGCTGTGGCTATGCGTTACCACCAGCCCGGATAGCAATTGGTATATCTACCCTAGCATTGCCTAGTTGTGCCGTGTCACCTAACCTAGCGCACCTTATACGATTTTGGTTTTGTACCATACCTATGGAGTGCCCTCTGACGACGCCCAGTACGGGGGAGATTACAGTACTGTATAGACTATGGGAATATATAAATGTGTTAAGGTAGAAATTGTAAAGCCTTAACGCTATTTTAAAGTAAGTTTATTTTACAATTAGACACTATTATAATAGCGAAATATACTACATAGTAAATAGTTTAACGGATCCTTAAGAGATGTAAATCCCGAGCATCTCTTGAGTTACTGCACTCATATTTATTTCTGTTGATTTAACTTACATAAGATCTTTTAGTTCTAACTCGAGTGTTTTGTCTTTTCAATTCGCTCGGGTCAGTCCGAGCATTTCAGGATCAAAGTCTTTATCTCTGGAGGACGAAGACGAAGATTTCAGTATTATTATATATACTATATTATTCCACTACACTATTGTATTCCGCTGCATTACTGATATTCTATGGTATGTATAACTCTGATATATATTGAAAGTATAATTAAATATTTTGAAAAACAGCTTCATGAACTGTATATTTGATTATTATATTTTTCCTTCCGCTGTGAGATTTTGTTTTGTTTTATTTCTTTCTTGGTTTTCTTATTTACCCCATAACAATCCGCCCTTTCGTATGGTTTGAATTGTCACGCATGTCGGTTTGAAGCGTGCAGAAAGGTGGGATGTTACATCTGGTATCAGAGCTTTGGTTTAGCGAAAAACCTTAGCTTTGTGGGGTTTGACTCTTTACTAATAGGGTAGTGATACCCTGTGCGAGTCGCTGAGTGTATATATGAGAAAGCGTACTTGTTAGTGTTATAAAAAGGTTTTAATATTGTGTTAACCTGTTCCATTTTGTATTTATAAGGTTTGGTTGATGCATGAGACGCTATGACATCAATAGGGATTTCTAAGCACTTAATAGGACAGACCGACATAATATTTTGTTTTAATATAGGTGAATGAAATAATTTTGCCTATTATATTTTCTATATATAAAATAATTTTTTATATATTTGTTTGCTATATATTGGTTGTTAGGTAATGAAAATATAAATAATAGTTGAAATAAAGTTGAAAATAAATAAATGAAAATTGGAAATTTAGAACTTAAGTTCCGGGGTTTTGAAATTTCTTTTGAATGATTTTGGAATATAATAATAATATTATTAAAAGAAGTATTTTCTGATATAAGTATTACAATATAATTTGAAAGAAATGTTTTAAAAGAAATTTTGGAAAGATAAAGTTGTACTCCCCTCTCTGTCACTGGAAAATAATTTTGGTGATGAGTGCACGCATCATCGACATTCATTTTCGAGTTTCAAAGTGGGAAGGCCACTGTAGTAGTTTTACTGCAGATTTATTTTGATAAACAAATATAAATTTTAAACCGTTTTGTATATAATGGATATATAAAGTGTAAGTATATACATTTATCTGTTATTTTAAAATGAATTTGAACAAAGCCGGTATTTAATTCTTAAGTTTCCATTAATTAATAGTTTCAATTACTGTAGTGAATTGGAATGTAGGTAATTAATAAATTGGAACCTCGAAAGGAAATAAGAGATTTAATGCTAGGTTATAAATGATATTAAATGAAATTTGAAATTTGTAACAACCTATGAAATAAAAGATATAATTATTGAACATTAAATTAATTAAAAGAAATGAGAAAACTTCTATAACTTTCAATTTCATTCTTTAAAAGCATATATATAACTTACCAAATATTAAAAGTTGAAATGTTAATAAGAAAATGTAATAGATATTATACAAGTAAGAAATTTGAGGAAATGAAAGTAATTAATGAAATGCTTTTATAAATAAGGATTTAAAATTATAATTATTATATACTTAAGTTATGACTGAAAGACCACTAATTAAATATAATAGAAAGGTTATAAAGAAATGATAATAAACTTAAGTAAGTGTTGAAAGCATTTATTTTGAAATATAAGCAGAAAATGAATACTGTAAATAAATGAAATTAAGCAGTAAATAAATGAATTAATATGCAAAGAAACCGAATTAAAAATGAAAATTTGCAAGAAATAATGTAAAATTAAAGAGATAAATCAATATATGGATTAAAAAGAAATCAAACAACAATAGTATGAAATGAAATTATAATAAGTAAATTTGATTTGTTGTTGAAATTGTTGTTTGTTTTGGTTTATGGTAGTTTGGGCAAGGATACTTTAAATCTGTTTGGAAGGTATGAATAATCTATTTAGTGTCACCTAAGACTGTTGAGTGAAGGGTACGCTTAGTAGTTTATTTTCGTTCCGTACAGTTTAAAGTTTTAAAACTCGAACAACTATTTGTTTGTTTGATATAAATGAATGTTTGGTTTGTGTTGATTTTATGTGATGGTTGTATGCCTTGTTGCAAGGGATTGTTGATTGTATTGAATTGTTTGTTTGTAGTTGCACAACCTTAAATATTTCATTCTATATAATTGCTAACTCTTATCAGATTATATAAGTGAATTACAGGTTATGGAAGCAATTGCTACTGCTTTTGGTTCTATAAAATAAGCGTTAATTGCCCGACAAATAGGTACGTTTTTCGAATTACGATTTATAGCGTTATTATGTTATTTTTTCCGTATGGGGATATATTATTTTGGAAAATATATGTTATATATTGTTATTTTGATATTATATTTTCTCCCGAGCCTCTCCGTACAAAGGAGACTGCCAAAATTTTTCGTAAATTTTGGACTTAGAAATATTTTGAAAATGTTTTCCAAACTTTGTTAATTTGAGTATAAAAGATTTATGGTTATAAACTGATATATTTTATATAAATGATTAAATTTTGTAATTTTTATTTATTTATAAATTAGATATTTTGAATAAGATATTGATTTCTTAATTCTTTCTTTTCCCTCCTTTTTCCTTTTCGGGGACGAAAAGTTTTGAGTGGGGAAGAATGTAACGACCCATAAATTTTCAATGATTTAATTTTGTTAAATTGATAAAGATTGGTAATTTATATTGCAATTAATCAAAATAATGTAAAATGTCATACTTGATTATAAGTTAATATAAGAAACTAATGGGAATGTTGAATTTGTGAATTATCAATAATAATATTAACTAGAATGGAATTCAAATTAATATAATGATAGAAAGTGTAAATTGTTGCATTTGGGTATAAAATTTAATATAAGTAAATAAAAGTAGGCATTTAATTTACACATGGAATAATACGTTGATTAATAGTAACTGTATGAAAATTAGGTAGTAATGTTAATGGCAGTTGATGAATAACCAATTTAGTGCAATCCCAATTTAATTGCAAAAATGGTAAGGTTGTAATTGATTGTAGTTAGAAAATTTGAAATAAATTTCAATTAATGTAATTAAATAGTAGTTGTATGAAGGATAAAACGTACAAGTATTATAAGAGTATATTGTTGATAAATGGTTATTACAAATAAGTAATTTAATATTACTTTAATGAAAATAAATGTAGTAACGGAAATGTGATTGTAAATTTAATAAAACGAAAATTTATTTTAAGGTAGTAATTGGAGAATTGAGAACTTAATTCAAAGGTTATATTAATTTAGGAAATAATACGTAATAAATTACAATTTGATTGAATCAATGCAAATTAAGTAATTATAATAAATTGTAGTCGGTAATTAAGTATGAATGAGAGTAAATTTGACATTTGTGATAAATTATTAAATTTTACCCATTCATCTAATTTATTTAATTAAATCTAAATCAATGGCAACATTATTGTTAATGATAGTTGTAAGTGAATTTGAATGTTAAAGGGTAATAATTATTTTAGGTTAACTATTTATTTAGTGGATTAAGTTAAGACTAGTAATCGATTGCAATAAATCTAAATCATTTATTTTGTTTTGTTAATGTGATTTAGTTAATAAAGGGGAATTTATATGAAATGAAGCATGCATTAATGAAATGTATTATAATTCAATGTTATTTATACCCATAAAATGTCTATTTACTAAATAGCAAGATTTTAAATCAATAAACAAATTTATCGAGGTTTCAATTTATAATTAATAACATTTAATGTGGAATCAATTACAATTAATTGTTAAATTGTGCAGTTAGGGTAGATTTGTTTTGTAATTGAAGATGGCTAATTTTATAAGATGAAATTAATGCTAAGCCTATTTACTATATGAAAATTCGTTGATTTAAAGAATAGAAAGCAAGATTTATTAATTTGATTGAAGTGCAAAATTCAATAATTGAATTTATTGCAAATAAATGAAATTCAACATTTAATATTACGTTAATTGAAACTAGATGGAATGTGAGGATATTAGTATAATAGATTTTGAATCAAATGTTGATTTCATCCGGTGTAATATTGAACTGAATAATATGAATAAAAATTTTAACTTATAATTTCTAAATTTAATGAAATTGAAAATTTAATACTGAAATCGATAAATTAATCAACTCTAAATTGGCATTTAAATTTGGTTAAATTAATGTAAATGATTAAGAAAGTTAAATTTGATGAAATTTGTTAATTATAGAGTCGAAATTAAAAAGTGATTTAATTAATTTATTTTTAATTTATTTAATTAATATAAAAATAGCCATCTTGGACACTGACTCGGATTTCGACGAAACAAGTTTAATCGGATCCGTAACGGTGAATTATTGTAGGGTTTCAAAGTTTCGTAGTGATCAGACTTGTTGTTTGATCGTAAGGACTCGAAACGCCTTGAAATCGGTAAATTGAAATCAATTTGAAAAATATTGATTTTAGCATAACTTCATACGATGCAATTTGAACCTAAAACCTTCTCCATTGCATTTAAAATAATTTTAAACATCTATTTTGATATATGGGTTTACCCAATTTCGTTCCGGGGTCAGAACGGGCTTTCTGGGTCACTTTGTCGTTAGCGCGTATTCAAACCGTTCAATTTATTCTATTCCAACTTTCTCTATAAATATCCTGATATAAACCCTAGCCTCCCTAATTCTCATTTGTCTGTACGTATATCTTCTTCTTAACTACTCCTTTCCAATGGCATACAAACCCTAGATCCAATTGCAAATTCAAAAATCAAATGAAAATTTAAACTCCTCAGAAAAATTTGAAAAAAATATATATCGAAGATCTCATCGATACGAATCTACGCCAGGTGTTCATTTTTGCAATGGGTGCTCGAATCATTCGAAAAGCTCGGTCAATGTTCAATATTCGTGAAACCCTAAATTCAATTTGGGTATTTTTGATTCGTGAATATTTCGGCAAAATTAGGATATGGGTATCGGAGAGCTTCCTCCGTGGAGTAGTTAGGAGGTGGTCGCTTAGCCTGGAATGCTCCGTGGTGCTGGGATTTTGCCGTGGTTGATCGAACAGCGACCGGAGATGGGTGTAGCTCGGGGCGATCGCTCCGGTATGGGAAGATAGCGCGCGGCACGATCTGGCGAGGGGAAGTGCTCGTAGGTCAAGATTTGTGGTAGGGGCATGGCTATCGTCGGTCAAAGTTAGGGTTAGTGGCGGCGCAAAATCTTCTAGAGACGCGAATTTAGGTTTCGTACGTGACCTAGAGAAGCGCTACAGGGGATACTGTGACGTGGCAAGAGATGAAGGCTGGTTATTTTATTTTGTTCATTATAAATTTTGATTTGGAATTTTCTAATGTGTGTAGCTTTTACGTACGATATCCGATTTATGCATGGTTTCTTTTGTTAGGATCGTAATAAAATTCCGGAAATTTTGGCGCTGGTTTGGACGAATTTGGAGACCGTCAAATTTTTGGGTTTAAATTGAATTTAAATTCAAAAGGTGGGTGTTTTAACCCACTCACAACTTCTAAGATTTCTTATGTTTGTTAAATTCATTTATGATGTGATTTGAAATTTATTTATAGCTGTTTGGCATATATTTCATCATTATCTCAGTTAATTTGCATTTATTTAATTAACTGTTATTTAATTCATTATTGCATATTAACTGCCAGTTAAATTGCTATTTATTTTATTTCATATAAACTGCCAGTTAAACAGTTATAATTTATTTTTGAATATAAACTGATAGTTGATACCTGTTATTATAACCTGTTATATATTGATGTATTGTTTGAATTTGGATGATGATTGTGATAAATGGTTGATGGTTGATATTGGATGAATGGATGCTGTACTTATATTTTTATAAACTGCAAGTTATTATGCATTTTCATTTCATTCGGGATTGCGGTTTGAAATGATAAATAACCGTAATTTTTATTTTAAATTACGGATTGAAATGATAAATATCCGTATCACTTGACCATAGGATAGAAAATTTTATACAGGCAACGCGGTATATATATATATATATATATATATAATTATCTTTGAAATGATTTTTCTATGGTTTTGGAAGGAATATGGTTTAATGAGTATTGATTTTTGATTTTTTAAATATTATTTTTGTATATATTTAAACGCTTGAATTTAAGCTATGTATAAATTTGGTTAAAGAATAAAAGAAGTTTAAAAATAAAAGTTCAATTTTATTTAGATATAATACTGTTAAGTATTTATTTAAATTTATTGATGGAGTTTATATTGTCTTAAATAAAACAAATGTTGGAAGATATATATGAATTTGCTTTGAAATAAGGTATTTAAGAATTATCCTCGAATAAGATTTATTTGAAATTTTAATTAATTTGGGGTTTTAAAAGGTATGATCTTTATAACTTGATTTTGGTTTAGAGGACTTAAATGAATATCAAGTCGATTTAAATGAATATTATCAAGTTAATTAAATTGAGAGACTATCCTGTTATTTGAAGTCTAAAGGTTTTACTTAAATGATATTTGATTTATTAAGTAAACATTTCAAATCTAAATAATAGTAATTGAGTTTGATATATATGAAATTATCAAAGAATAAGTTTTGAAATGGTGGAATAATTAAAGCTTTGAAATATATGGAAATTGAAATGGTTTATTTGGGAATTTAAACCTATATTTGGAATTTATTTGTGAAATTTAAAAAGCTATTTGTTATGCAAAGTAGTTTAATACTTAAACCATTTAAGTATTAGAAATTTTGTTTCAAAGCTATGGGGGTTAAGATATATATATTTGAAAATTTTATGATTTGGGAAAAAGGATATTTATAAAATAAAAATGATATCACATTGATTTGGGGTTTTAAAAATATAAATGATATCGTATTTAAATGGTTTTGAAGGGGATATTTATTCTGATTTTAAAGTATAAATTATTTTGAAATAACCGCGGTGTTATAATAAGGATTGGTTGTTGAAGAGATCAGGATCGGAAGTTGTCATACTCTCTGCCAACTCCGAAAACCACTTTAACAACCATGTACGTGGTGGAGATTCCAGAATGAAGTAGGATGGTGGCGACGTTTCCTTTGAGGTAAAAACGTGGACCCGACTCCCGTGAGTTGGCATAAGGTGGCTAAAATAGGAGCGATTCTCGGGCCAAGGGGGTAGCACCCTTTATCGGACACATCTCTTCGATACTATATACTAACTTTGGATTGATTCAGTGGCCACTTTCAATTTTTTGATTTTGGGGGTGTTTGTTCGTGGTGGGCGGTAGCTGCGGCTATGCGTTAACACCAGCCCGGATAGCAATTGGACCCTGGCATTGCCTTGTTGTGCCATGTCACCTACCCTAACGCGCCTTATACGATTTTGGTTTTGTACCATACCTATGGAGTGCCCTTTGACGACGCCCAGTACGGGGGAAATTACGGTACTCTATAGACTATGGGAATATATAAATGTGTTAAGGTGGAAATTGTAAAGCCTTAACGCTATTTTAAAGTAAGTTTATTTTACAATTAGACACTATTATAATAGCGAAATATACTACATAGTAAATAGTTTAACGGATACTTAAGAGATGTAAATCCCGAGCATCTCTTGAGTTACCGCACTCATATTTATTTTTGTTGATTTAACTTACATAAGATCTTTTACTTCTGACTCGAGTGTTTTGTCTTTTCAATTCGCTTGGGTCAGTCCGAGCATTTCAGGATCAAAGGCTTTATCTCTGGAGGACGAAGGCGAAGATTTCAGTATTATTATATATACTATATTATTCCACTACACTATTGTATTCCGCTGCATTATTGATATTCTATGGTATGTATAACTCTGATATATATTGTAAGTATAATTAAATATTTTGAAAAACAGCTTCATGAACTGTATATTTGATTATTATATTTTTCCTTCCGCTGTGAGATTTTGTTTTGTTTTATTTCTTTCTTGGTTTTCTTATTTACCCCCTAACAATCCGCCCTTCCGTATGGTTTGAATTGTCACGTGTGTCGATTTAAAGCGTGCGAAAAGGTGGGATGTTACAATTCCTAATCAACTCGAATTCCAAATTCGAATTTCAACATATCTCGAATCATAAATTCCAATTTAGCTTCTAAATAAACCATTCAAAATTATATCGATTTCAAATATAGATTTGAACCATAAATCAACCATTTCAAAATATATATTTCAAAGCTCTAAATATTCTATGATTTCAAAACTAAATTTGATAATTTTATACATATCTCTACTCCATTTACTATTATTCAGTTTTGAAATATTTACTTAATAAATTCAATATCATTTAAATAAAACTCAAACTTGAAATATTTATTAATCACTTTAACCCAACATCAAGTTATAAAATCATATCCTTTAAAATCTCAAATTCAATAAGTTCCAAATCGATTTTAATTAAAATAATTCTTAATTTAATACAATTTCAAATTAATTTCAAATCCATCTTCTCAACATTAATTTATTAAAACAATTATTAACTCTATATTAAAATATAATTTAAATAAATCTTTAACCATATCATATTTTAATAAAATCAAACTTTATTATTAAACTTATTTTATATTAAATATACTTATACATAGCTTAAATTCAAGAATTAACTATATATAAAAATATTTATATAACATCGAAAATCAATATTTATTAAGCCATGTATTTCATTCCAAAACCATAGAAACCCTTTTTCAAAATATTTATATATAGACCAGCGGTGTCTGTATATAATTTTCTATCCTATGGTCAAGTGATACAGATATTTATCATTTCAATCCATAATTTAAATATATATGCGGGTGTATATCATTTCAACCCGCAATCCCAAATTCAATTCAGTGAAAATCGCTTGGGTCTATCATTTTAACCCATAACGATTTTCTTCTGTTCTAAAGTCCGTTCGGGTATGTATCATTTCAACCCATAGTGAATTCTATACTAATAGGGAACTTGCAGAGTGGTAACAGATACGATAATAATATAACAGGCATATATCATCAATACAAATAACAGATAATATAGACAACGGGATATGGTATCATATCCCACAGGTAAGCAGTACAGATAATAACATATATAACAATTTAAATAACTACAACAACATATTTCAATTGTCTTTTCAACTAAAATCAAGTTTAATAAATACAAGAACGTTAATCTTGAGTGATTGCTCACCTTTCAAGGATAGAGAATTTGAAAATGAACAGAGCTACGGATCCAAGTATGAATTTTGAAGCAACGCACGATAGACACGAGTTTGACGGACAAGTCGATCGATAAGAAATGGATGAGAATGAATCAAATCAATTTTGATACGAACTGAAAATATATACATCGTTATTATACCGTATATATTGTCAATATATATATATATATATATATATATATATATAAGAAATATTAAAATAATATGAAATTTCAATTTCATTATTCTTAAAACTCAAGTAATAAAATCAAAGATATATAATATATTTAAAACCCATGCTTACACATTATAACAACTTTATATATACATTTTATTATAAAATTTACAAACTCATGTTTGATCAGCAAATATAAAATCCCACGGGCAAACAATATATCCACCAAAATTTATATGAAATATATACATGTATATATAAATGCGAAATCATTTGTTCAAACTATCAAGTGCACGTTAAGATGTATATAAGTAATACGTATAATGGTTTTAGAAATATACATACGAAACATATATGCACGTACGATTATATAAGCTTATATACATATACACAAACAAACCCACCTCAACAATTTATAACAGTATATATAATAATAAATATACTAAACTCATATAACTTATACTTATATAAAACTATAGACTTATATATATATATAACATTGTATCTTTTACAAACTAATATATATATATATATATATATATATAACTCTTAAAACAAACGGTAGGCACCAATATATATAAACTTTATATAATAATATATATATAACACCTATGATAGCAAAATTGAATAAAATTAAACTTATATCAAACAGTAATAAACTTCAAAATCTCACAAATCAAAGCGTGTATACGCGAGCGTGTATGTATACATATACTCTTAAGATTATATCCATTATGATAAAGCATAGTTATTAAATATTCCTTCAAATGCACGTCCAGTTTATACAAAAAAAAATGTTACAAAACTATTCTTCTTCTTTATTTTTTCTCTCCATAAAACAGAATTAACAAATATAATAATATGTATGCAAACGCTATATACTTACCTTATATATGTTTATACAAAACAGAACGATTTTACTTATAAAAAATATAATAGGCTATATATAAACTGCATAAACTTAGTAACTTAAAACTCAACAGAACCCATTATGAAAAAATATATATATACGAAATTTTGGACAGAACAAACATATTTGCAAACCAAATATATATACATACCCATAATCAAAGAGGTAGAAGCCAAAGAGGTAGAAGCCAAAGAGGCTGCAGGAAACGCTGCCTGAGCTCGGCAACAAAGAATAGAGGAGAGGAGGGACTCTTGCGCGCGGCTGCCGACTGTGCTTGGCCAAGGGAGAGTGGGTCAGTGGTGGAACGGGATATGGCGGCGGCAGCGGCGATGACTTGGCAGAGGACAACAAAACTGGTCGGCACGTGGTGCTTGCGTTCGCTGTGGGTTAGGCAGCGGAGGAAAGAGGAGAACACATGGCTTCAGTTATATATATATATATATATATATATATATATATATATATATATTTGAACGAAGAACGAGAATAGCAAATTTGGAGATATAGGCTATTAGGAATCATGTATATATGAAGCTACGCATGAGATCTTGCATGAAACTGACATGTTTCCAAAAGTCAGAGATATCATAAAACTATATAAACTTGAATTTGAATACGGGTAAAACTATTTATGTATTTAAAGCGGTATTTCCAAAACTATTATATACATAATCCGAAAGCTTATTATGCATTCCAAAACTGACGCATATGTGTGATAGGCTATGCGAAGCAGACGAACGAATAGTTTCCTTCGTATTTATGTGTGCTAGCCAACATTATTTATTTCCTTAAAAGCCTGACCCGAAACAAAGAAATGAAAAGACTCATACGAAAAAAAATGGACCACCTAAATTTAATATGAAATGATGGAATAACAACGGTCAGAAGGTTTGATTCAGCTGAAAGGTTAGTAAAGCAATTCATTTTGGTCCTGCTGCACGTTTCAAATTTGAAAGGTAAAGGACAACTAACTGTCCCAATTTATGGTACCGATATGACGTACCGTTTTATCGTTTCCGTCGTGTACTGGACCTCAAAACACAGAATTAAATATACCGCAGAGATCAGTACGACGAGGTGATCAAAACAGTATATAGACATCAGTGGTACGATCATCCTCTCAAAAGTCGTTAATCGGTACCGAAAATGCTGCTAATTCCGTACGAAAAAATCCAAACGGAGCTAGAAACGTCCGAATTTTGCGAAACGAATTTCGAAGTCTGATTCAGAGTGTTCTAAATAAATTTTCTCATATTGACAAATTTAGGTTTCAGAATCCTTTTAAATTAAACTGTTGTTAACTGATTTAAACTGAATTTTTAGCGAGTGATGGAACATCTATATTATTCGACGAAAATTTGCCATTTGCTACGGTTAATTAGACGTATTCCAAATAACAAATTTATATTTCAAAATTTTACCATTTAAAAATATCATAAAATTTCAATTAATTTAAATAAATACAATTACTTAAATTTTCGGATCTTTACAAATAATTACTCAAAAAAAAATTAAATTTTGACAAAGTTATAGCCAAAATAGTGAGGGATATTTTCGGACATCAAAATCTAGGTTCAAAAACACTCTTGCAAATTTTTTTTTTGGAGCATCTAAGTTCGAAATAAGTAAAAGTGGTAAATTAAAAAGTTGTACCCACAGGAAATGTACATAGTTTGAAAAAAGAAAATATTGATTTAGTTTAGTGTGGAGAAAGTTATGACCGAATGAAGTAGGAGGACAAATGGAAAAAGTGGAGATGAAAACAAGTGAAGTAAAACCAAGGTTTTAAAGTAAGAATTTGATTTTTTAAAACATTAAAACCTAAAAGCTAAATAGAAAAGCCATGGATGTTTTGTTTCCATGCTTAGAAAAGTATTGAAAATGGAAAAGAGAATGAGAAAGTGAAATAACAATTAGGAAAATTAGTTTATATATTATGTTCACATGTTGAATTACCAAACTACTCCTTGTCCTTTACTCTCCATTCCACGAATGCCCCATCACCGTGTCCTCCTCCTCCCATTAAATCAATGCCACCATAGCCTCCCCCCATTCACATCAGGCCACCAATATGTCAATTCATGTCCCCCTCGATGTGACATTTGCTTTTATTATTTTATTATAGTTGCCAAAGTGTCACATCATCATTTTCTTAAGTTAATTAATTACTCTTAACCCTAATTAAATTACTAATATATGTTTATAACATTTCATATATATATACACACACACACACAGACACACACAAATGTGTACACAACATTTCAAACAATTTTTATATGATGAAACGATGAAAATTCAAAAAACGGTTTCTGGTCACCTTTTTTAATCTTCATCGAACTATATATTTTTGTAAACAAATTTTGAAACCTATTTTACCATTATTATTTATTATTAAAAAGAGTTTTATTTTCATTATAAAAACATTTATTTGAATATTTAAAATTAATTTAATATTCGCAAATCAAAACAGTGAAATTTTGGGTCATTACAATTGTATACATCTATATGTACCAATCCGAAAAGTTCACCAACTCTTATGATGCTCCCACTAATTGGGTGCATAAAATTTCAATTGTTTGAGATATAATTAACCAGTGTCATATGATTCATAACCATATAATAAAAATTATTTCTCAAAACTATAACTTAGTCTATAATTCAAAATAATTTTAGATACTTCTATATTTTCAATGCATCACCTTCCTTCTGAAAACAAATACCATACAATATTTTTACTTCATAAAAAATATTCATAATATGCACAATGAAAGATAACTAAGTCTATTTTTCAATCAACACCAAAAAATATCATTATTTATAAATAATGTTCGGTGTGTTTTACAAAAAAAACTTTTGTAATTTGATGCAATCAAATATGTTCTATATGGCATGCTCCCACTATTTTGCCATTACTATAATAGCACACTAAATTTGGAGGTCCTTCATTCACTTAATATAGTTTATTTATTTCATATAATGTAACTGGATTACAACAGAGAGTTTTTTGATCAATTATCCTGAACTCAAAGAAATAAATCTCACATAACTAATTTTCTATATGAAATTACATTTCGGAATAGAAATCACATTTATTTTTCTAATTTGAGTATCATATCATATTATTACAATTATCGTTTTCGATGTTTCTTTATAAAATAGAAGCGTCCATTCACTCTCTACATCCTAATTGTACCTTAAGTCACATCTACTTTTGTACATTCGTTATCTTTCTAAATGATTAAACCATTCAAAAACCATTACTGCAATATCATAATGAACTCTTTACCAAATTGAATTTGATTATCCTTAACTTTGAAGGACATCAGATATGTTGTATTTTGCGTAAAATGATCAAACTGACATTTCAGTGATCTAGTTCTTAGATTTTTATTTTGCTTTTGGCCTAGTGTTACATTTAATACGATATAATCCTTTTGTTATCAATCAAATGAATACTTGATCTCACATGAAGGTTTATTGTTTTTTCTGATGAACTAATTTCATCGAAATATTATACATTACAAATTTTGATCGCTCACCATATAACATTTATATGCGATTGTGTATGAATCAAATATCTATAGTTTTGTACTGCTTTTAAAGTTCGAAACTCATAAAATTCAATATATGGTCTCGACCAAAAAAATGCGTAAGTGACTAAATTACGAATGTATTTAGTACTTGTAAAATCAGACACCTACATAGGTGTTAAAAAATTAACATGCAATAATCTTTTATTGTGAATATGTGTTATATTTCTATTTGTTAATTTTCAATTCATTTATATATCCTAATTAATAAACATTTTATCGATCTAACTAAATGCAAAAATTTATCTATGTCGATTATATAGCATATGTTCTTATAATATTAGAAATGTTAAATGTTATCATTTCATTTTTATAATAAGATTCATGTAACGATCCGGATTTTTAGTCGGTTGATTTTGGAACATTTAATTTATCTTAAATGTTGAATTTGAATCATTAATTTATTTTGAGTATGGAGGTTTTGGTTGAATTAGTGAAATAGTTTAAAATTTTCAATATATTGATATGTGAATTTGAGGTAAATGTACATAGAAATGATTTATAAAATTGATTGAAATTGCATTTGAATTAGAATTTTGATATTGGACTTTTGGATGGGATTAAAAGTCGACAAATTAAAATTTGGAGCTTTTATATGTTAATTTAATAATGGAATTTAATATTGGGATAGAGTGGAAAAATTAAATTTGTGATTTTATATGAATCGAAATGGTTCTAATATGAATATAAATTCTATTTGAATTATAATTGAGATAATAAGTTTTTAAAATTGGAATTTTAAGCAATATCGACGATTTTGAAAACCGCTCGATTTAATCGACACGTTAAAATAAGCCTTCCGAGGCACAATCTTGGAATCGACGAAACTAGTTCCACTGGATCCATAATTGTGTATTATTATCAAATTCCAAATTTTATAACATTTGGAGTTACCATTTGGTCGTACGGGATAGAAATGCGTTGGAATCAATATCAAAAATTTAATATTTTAATTCGATTCAAAAAGTTATCTGCCATATAGGATCGAATTAGACCTTGGAACTTATTACATTATGTTCAGAATAGGGGTAAAACAATATAAATGCCCGGTAGCACGCTTCGTTTGGAGTTCGTCTAGAAAAGTACGTGAGAGAAAAAATATATATTAAAATAATATGAATATACGCGTATATATGTCCCTACACAGTAAAACCCTAGTCCATGTTAACAGCCGCCACCACCTCTATATTTTTAATGGCCTAAAATTAATCATCTTCGACTTCAGATCTCCCACAATCCATTGACTTTTAGCAAATATTCCCAACTACAATATCGAAGAGCTTTGCGAGAGCTTTCCATCCATATGGACGTGATCGAGTTTAGTGGAGTGTAGAGGCCAAGAAGTTGTCGCGTTCTTTTGGAGTTTGGAGGCAATTTTCACGGTAACGTCGAGGCTAGGGTGGATCGGTCGGTGGCCATAGGTGGAGGGAACGTAGGGTTATCAGGTGGTAGAGCTCAATCAACTTTCGGTTGACCAGAGGTGGAGCAACGATCGGTTGTGGGTCGGCGACGATGAGTTATCTTGAATGCGAATACTAGAAGGAACGAACGCCAAGGAAGATGAGCACGCGGTCTAGATTCTCTTCATCCTGAACGTACGGCTGTGTTGTGTTTTAGTAAAATAAAAAAATAAAAAAAATAAAAAATTGTAAATTCATATATATTAAAACGTGAATCTTATAAAATGCATATCTTTCTCATACGAATTCCAAATCAACCAAAACAAGTGGCGGTGGAATTGGGGCAACGAGCACTACATGCTGAAATTGATTTGGAGTCGATCTGAGCTAGATAAAATTTTAGGTTAAATCAAATGTGTTTGATTTGATTTGAAATATGTACGTTGGCAAATAAAAATCAAGACGGGTAAATCTCACTCTTTTTGGATTGCTAGAATTAAATTTTAGATAGTTAAAATTAATTATTAGATATTGGGATGGACTGGTATTTTATTATCGGTTGAATGTTATATTGTTATATATATGGTAGCATATCTATATACTAGTATTTGGAGTGATATTCCCACACATTATAGCGGATGAGACCCTATGCGCCCCGTATAATAGCGGATGACCCAATATACCGCGATATCCCACCTCGAAGCGGGATTGGTATTTTTATGTTGTATTAACATCCATGGTTGTAGGAAAACAGGTTGGGGGGATCCAACTGGATTCCTCAAAATGTAGAATTAAATTTCATATATAATGATATACGATCTATTTGAATAGTCTGTAGAAGATTATAGTGTGTGTAACGACCCAGAATTTCCGTCATTTGAAATTCAGATATTTAATTAATTTTAAATATCAACAAGAAAAAATTTGTAAGTCAAATAATTTATTTTTCGAATATTTAGATTTAATTGGATAATTAAATCGATAATTTAATATTTGAAATTACGTAAATAATTGGAAATCGGGTTAAATGTGATTAAAAATGATTTATAAAGTTATATTAAATCATGTTGGAGTTAGAATAATGTTTGTGAACTTTTAAAATTGAATTAAAAGTTAATTTGTGAAAATTGAATATTTTAATATTTAATCGACTAGTGAAAATAGCCATTTTTCAAATAGTCTCGGATTTTGACGAAACCAGTTTCATCGGATCCATAATGTCAAATTATTACATGGTTTCAAATTTCGTGTCAATCAGATTTACCGTTTGCCCGGGGCGAGCCAAAACGCGCAGAAATTTGGTTAATCGATTTAATTTAAATTTGATCGTTTATTTCCGTATCTCGCACAGATGATCGAATTAGCTTCCAAAACCTATTCCATTATGTCTGGAACGCGGGGTAAACCCTAGAAACGTTGGTCACCGCGCGAGATTTGGAGTTCGAAAAATTCGGGATGAATAGTAATTTGGAAATTTTCTATAAAAGGACTTGCTATATTCTCATTTGCAAACATTAAGCCCTAGGGTTTCAGGCCGCCGCTTACAACATTCTATGGCCAAGAATGCTCGTTTCTTCCCTCCTCGATTTCATCAAATCCACTCGCTATCATTAAAAAGTTCCAACTGCAAAGTTGAAGAGGCCAATGAGATCTATAAGATCAACGGTTAAGATCGTAATTAGTGTAGTAGATCGTTGGCAAATCGCGAGCAAAGTGCTGCCGTTCGCACGCAATTCTAGGGAGGCAGTGGCGACCGTGCTCGACCATATTCGGAGCATTGATGGTGTAGGTGGAGGGCTTCGTGAAGAGGGTCTCTGATCGATGTATATGTTAACGAGGGTGGTCGCGAAATTGATGATGCACGGCGGCGTTGGGTTCAATTTGGTCCGAACCTGGAGTGTTGTCGTGCGTGAGAAGAAGGGGGCATGCACGGCCAGGATCTGCAGAAGCAAAATGAACGGAGATGTGGATTAGGGTATAAAAATTAAAATAAATTTGTAAATTAATTATATTTAAAATTGTATAATCTTTAAAAATCGATATCTCTTTGATACGAGGTCGGATTGTGACGAAACGAATTGCGTCGGGTTCATTTTGTCGAGCACTACGCTATGGAACTGGATTGGAGTCGTTTGGAGCTAGTGAAAAATTCAGGTAAAATTAAACGCACGTTTAATTTTATTCGAAATAAAACGCTACAACTATTATCGAAAACTCAAGGTGAGAACTTCTCACTCAATCGAATTATTTCGATTTACATTTTAAATAGTTAGATTTAAAATTGCTTGATTGTGTGATTGGATGAAAAATTGTTATCTATTGTGTTAAATAGACCCTATATACCGTATACTAAGCGGATGTTATTTATTAAAAATATATACCGCGATAATTCCAACTTGTATGGAATTGGTATTATATATGTACTTGGAGTTGATTTTCCCGCATTATATAGCGGATGAGACCCTGTTGTGCCACATAATAGCGGATAGTATTTTATAAATCCCATATACTGCAATATTTCGTCTTGAAGCGGAATTGGTATTGTGCTAACATCTTTGAATGCAGGGAAACAGGTTGGAGGGATCCAACTGGATTCCTCAAATAATTGAATTAATCTCAATGTTGTGTGTTGATCTATTTATAATCTGCGTGATTATCTTTGTGATTGAAATTGTTAAAGGCTAAATTTTAGCCGAATGTATTTTTGGTATCGTTAGATGCTGAAAATAAATAAAATTTGATTTTTGAAAATTAAGTTGAGAATTCATAATAAAATTTAATTTTGGAATTTATTCATTTTAAATAAATAAACGTTGTAATTTTTATATTATAAAAATTATGATTTTTGTTAAATATAACCGAAATGTGATTTTTAGTTGATTAATTTATAAAATGGTTTAAATTGGGAATTTTGAATTATTATAAATGATTTATATAAAAGATTTATAAAATTGATATTTATAAACTTAAAATATTGGAGTTATAAAACGAGTTTCTATAAGTGTTAAAATAAATATAAATGGATTTCATAAGTGGATGAAATCTATAGATTTATAAATTGTGAAGTTATAAAATGAATAGAATTTGTAAAATAAAATATTTATAAGTAACTAACTTATAAATTGGATTTTTACGTGTAAATGGAATATGGATAGAATTTGTTAATAAAGTGATTTTATAAGCTAAAAGTTGTTATCAAATATAAATGGAATTTATAAACGTTGTTTATAAATCCGAAATCGACTTATTTTGATAAGTTTAATTATTATAGTTTATTAAAGGAAATATATTCACGATTTTGGACGGTGAATAATATGTTTAAGAAATATTTCGGGAAGGGATATTTTAAATAGAATTAAAACGATTCAAAATTATTTTTAAAAAGGTGTTAAATATCGAAACCATGGATTTCAACATTCATTGTTGAAATAGACGTTTTCGAGAAATAGAAGGAAATTGTGGACTATAACACTGTTGTTATAGTAAATGATTTCCGAAAGGAAAAGTTTTGTATAGTATTGGGGTTTATATATATTTATCTTAATTTCGAATCCCTATACTAGTGATTTTGGGTTGTTGTAACGATGTTTTACGCAACATTCGTTTTGACCCAAATAAATGTGTTTAAGTGAACGTTTTCTTTAAAGAATAAAATATATACTTAATTTGGATTTAAGTATATTGAATATTTTCAAAATGTTGAAAATAAATAGATTGGTGGATTACTTATTATTAAATAAGTATGGAAATGTTTTTCCAATATGAAGTGAATGTTTTGGGATTTTATCTTTTAAAGATAAATTGATAGTGAATAATTGAAATCGATTTGAGAAATCGTATAAAAGGTGAATATTTGGAAATGTAAATTCATAATGGAAATTTATAAGGGAAATTTGTTTTAAAAATAAACATGATTTATTTTTAAAAGTGTGGAAATAAATTTACGGATTTGGAATGTAAATTTAATAAATCGGTAAGGATTTATTTAATTGGTTTAAATGAACCATTTTGAAATGAAAGTTGTAAGGGTGTAAATTGATTTTTGGAATTGGTTTTCAAATGGTTAAAGTGTGGAAATTATATCTTGTAAAGATATTTTTGGAAATAAATAATTTGGGAAATTATTTGAAATCGGGTGATGTTGTGAATACTGATTGATAGTTAAATAACCGACTATCAATATTGACCCTTGATTGGTTATTTGTTGTGAATTGGTTGAAATTGAATGCTACACTTATTTTTAAATTATTGCGCTCGTTATTCGGACTACCCATTCCGAATAGTGATACGACGTAATGGATAGCATTGAAGACCGGTGGTGAAGGCTGGGTATTTTTGAAAACGATAGGATGACCTATCGATTATCTCTGCACCGTTAGCTACGGTATAGAGATTTCCTTTGTGATGGGAAATTCGATCGGGATTGTGAATACGCAGATTGCAAGGGCTTCTTTTGAAGTGCCTTCAGTTCTGTTTGAGCCTGAAACAGACTTGTATGGTTACGTGTCTGACATTACATTTTGAGATATAAAGCATATTTCTTTCAAATACATTTCTGTGGTGGCGGAGAATTTATTCTCTTAGCTTAACACGCTTCCCTGAGACGTATGCGCTCATAGGTTATGTAGTTGAAGGTTATCGGCGATATATTCCCAATTTGGTAATGTGGCATGCTGAGTGTTGCTGTGTGATGATGATTTATTGATCATTTGTTGATCAAAGCGTAGCTTTGTGAAAAAGCGTGGCTTTGTGGACGAGACTTCGTCAGACCTCACACCCCGGAAATGGTCGAAACAGGAATATGCGGCAAGGTTATGAGGGTCGCTCCCTTTAGGGTATGTCATTCCCTTCTGGAAAAGGGTGGTGTCAGGTATGGAGCCCTGATGCTTAACCTATGTGGTTGCTCCAATCTCATTTTTCTGTGTGGTTGTTGCTTGATGATAGAGGGCCCTCGGATAAAGGTTCCAAAGGACCAGGGGGTGGCATATTCGTGTAGTAGTTACCTAGTGACAAAGGTAACCCGGCCTTGTGTTGGCAGAGAACTGGTTAAGTTCTCGGGACGTCCCGCCAGAGGCGATCCCATGTGGCAGTAGGAAGTTCCTTAGCCTGACTATTTGTTGGAAAATCCAAAGAAACAATACGAGCCTTGTATGGTTTTTGTTGTATAACCTGCCTCCTCAAGAGGTAGCTATAGCAGGCATAATATAATGGTACCTATGCTGGCTAAGATTTATATTCTATTTTCGAAATGCTTTCATCACTATGCACTAATAATAATATCAAAAATGATTTGTTTTTGCATATTAAGCATCTTTGACTATCATAAGGAGAAATCTCCTCCAATTCTGCGTTTGCATTGTGTGTGTGCGGGGAGGCCTTATGGTAGTTTCATTTTCCAAAAGCATTGCGGATATTTTTCACTTCCCTTGTTGTTGTTGTTTTAAAAGATTAATAACTGTTTTAAGTTCTCACACCAGTCCCATGACTGACCTGGAGTTTATTGTTCTCTTTCTAAACTCTGGGTGCCCATAATTTTCCACACGGGCAGTCTAGAGTCAGGTTATCAGGTCATTCTGGATTCAGAAGTGCTATGGAGCTCAAATGGCGAGCTGGATGGCGAGGCGTATAACTTGTATATGATATTATCTTTCCGCTGTGTACTTCACTTGTAAGGACATGTTTGTGTAGCTGTCCATTCTTGTATTGTGTTGTATATTGTTGTTGTACACTCTGATGATAATGTAATGTAATAACTGAGATAGTTCTTTGTTTTAAAGATTATTCATTTATCTATTATATGTTGTTCCGCTGCGACTGTGAGATTCTGATATTGTTTCTGTTCTATCTTTTTCTTATTTCTTCTATCTTTTTCTTCTACCTCTTCTTTTTAACCTATCAATTCGATTTTCCAGCATTCGATTACGCGGCATTTGATACAGTGGACGTATTAATGCCGACCTTCGGATCCCGACAAAACCGATACGTTACATTTGGTATCAGAGCATATGGTTAAGTGACAACCTTGGCTCTGTTGGGGATTACTCATTAGAGATAGAGTCAGTAGTACTCTAGAATGAGTTTGAGTGTAATAATAGATATAAGCGCGTATTTATTAGTGAATATAAAATTGTTTGTATTGTGTTGACTTATCAGTTGATTGTTTATAGATTCTGGTCGGTGCAGTCTAGCTAACTGTCATCGATAGGGGTTTCTAAACTCTTAAACGAGATAAACCAACATAGTATCATTTTAAATTGGGTAAAAGAAATAATTTTACCTTGATTATATTTTATATATAAAGGAATAATTTTTCAGAATTATTGAAATGTATATAAAATTGAATTGTTTGATTCTTGAAAATGTAAGAAAATATATAAGTGAATCAAAGTTGTTCAAATAATCTGAATAAAAATAACAATTGTGAAAGAATAAATTATATAAAAGCAACAATTGTATAAGTATAGAATTATGATTGAAATGATTTACAATTGTGGAATAATCTTGTATAAGTAAAGGGAAATAGTGAAATTATATAAGAAAGGATTTATAAATGAGATTTATAAATAAAAGAAAATTTTGAAAGAATTTAGAGTATTGGATTCACCACTGTTGCTGGGAAATAATAAGGGTGATGACTGCAGCATCATCAGTATCATTTTCGAGTTTCTGTCTGATGGATTTGCTACCATAGTAAATTGGAAATTAAATTTTGTTGTGATAAACAAATTTGAAATTAAAATCCAAGTTGACATTGATGAATATAAGTTATCAAGTTTTGAACTTATAATATGAGATAATAAAGAATTTTAACTTTGGTAAAGTTGAAGTAAATTTGAATTAGTATGATAAAATATATATGATTTGGAATTTAACTAAAGGAAGTCAAATAAATTAAATCAGATTCGGAAGTTGAATAATAAGTTGTACAACTTACTAATGTGAAGATGTAAGTAAAACCAATTATCAAAATGGTTAAACAACTTTGTTAAGCAAAACGAGGTATGAATCTCAATAAGTGATGAAAATTGACTTTGGTAAAAGTTAAATGGAATTTATTTTGGAGTTGGAATTTGAATTGGATTAGATATGTTATTGAAATGGAAATTTAAGTTAAACAAATGATGTTTAAATGGAATATAACTTAAGTAATGCTGAATAAGGTTGATTTTGTATTAAAATGAATTAATGAAATGAAGTCATTAAATGGATGTGAACTTGAGTTATATAAAAGAGATTCAACTTTATATGTAAAATAAATTAGTAATTGAACTAATGAATTGAAGGTAAATCAATTGAATGTAAATAAATTGATATGAAATAATGAATATAAGTGTTAATTCATTTAAGACTAATTGAATGTTAAACCAAATTGAAGGTTAACAAAGTGAACATGAATGTTGAATGTGAAGTAAATTAAATTTGGTTGTGTTGGTTATACATTGGTTGTTAGATTATTGTTAATTGATTGAATAGAAGTTCATATGCAATTGAATGAATAAAATTGAAAGCTAAAGCAATTCAAATTGGAAGTTAAGTAAGTTAAATTGAATAGAAATTGATTTGAATTGAAAGTGAACCAATGTGAATGTAAATTAGTGAATGTAAACTAATTGAGAATGAATAATTGAATGTCATTGTATATGAATTGGTTGTAAACAATTATAAGTAATGTCGAAATCATATGAGTTGTTTATAAACCTTGTTTGGTATGCATTTCTTTTAATATGCATGTGTTGTAGTTGTTTAAAAGAGTAAAATGTTAATAACTTCTTATATATGTCACTTACGTGTTTATATTGAGTAAGTACAGGTAACAGGGCTACTGTTAGCGGGATTTGGGTTGCGCAAAATGCTTAATAAATAAATGCTTTGCTTAAAAATGCTAAAAAGGTATGCCTATGCAATAAAAATAAAAATATGAACTGTTTTTCTTTTTTTCCGACCGGGTGGGTCGATGTATATATATTTATATCTATTGTGATATTGTAAAAGCTCCTCTGTACAAAGGAGGTTGTGGCGAAATTTTTTGAAAATTTAAGGCATTAGAAAATTTTCGGGAAATTTTGGAAACTTTTTTTGTGAAAACTAAGTTTTGATTTGAGTTGAAAGGTTAAAGATATAGTTGATTTTGAAAAGATAACTATATATGGATTTGAAAACTTAGTAAAGTTATGTAAGAGGTTTAACTGTTGAATGTTTGGAAAGCTAATGAATTCCAAAAACTCTTTCTTACTTGGCAATTTCGAGGACGAAATTCTTTTAAGGGGGGAAGTTTGTAACGACCCAGAATTTCCGTCATTTGAAATCCAGATATTTAATTAATTTTAAATATCAACAAGAAAAAATTTGTAAGTCAAATAATTTATCTTTCGAATATTTAGATTTAATTGGATAATTAAATCGATAATTTAATATTTGAAATTACGTAAATAATTGGAAATCGGGTTGAATGTGATTAAAAATGATTTATAAAGTTATATTAAATCATGTTGGAGTTAGAACAATGTTTGTGAACTTTTAAAATTGAATTAAAAGTTAATTTGTGAAAATTGAATATTTTAATATTTAATCGACTAGTGAAAATAACCATTTTTCAAACAGTCTTGGATTTCGACAAAACCAGTTTCATCGGATCCGTAATGTCAAATTATTGCATGGTTTCAAATTTCGTGTCAATCGGATTTATCGTTTGTCCGGGGCGAGCCAAAACGCACAGAAATTTGGTTAATCGATTTAATTTAAATTTGATCGTTTATTTTCGAAACTCGCACAGATAATCGAATTAGCTTCCGAAACCTATTCCATTGTATCCGGAACGAGGGGTAAACCCTAGAAACGTCGGTCACCGCGCGAGATTTGGAGTTCGAAAATTCAGAATGAATAGTAATTTGGAAATTTTCTATAAAAGGACTTGCTATATTCTCATTTGCAAACATTAAGCCCTAGGGTTTCAGGCCGCCGCTTACAACACTCTATGGCCGAGAATGCTCGTTTCTTCCCTCCTCGATTTCATCAAATCCACTCGCTATCATTAAAAAGTTCCAATTGCAAAGTTGAAGAGGCCAATGAGATCTGTAAGATCAACGGTTAAGATCGTAATTAGTGTAGTATATCGTCGGCAAATCGCGAGCAAAGTGCTGCCGTTCGCACGCAATTGGCGTTGATGGTGTAGGTGGAAGGCTTCGTGAAGAAGGTCTCTGATCGATGTATATGTTGACGAGGGTGGTCGCGAAATTGATGATGCACGGCGGCATTGGGTTCAATTTGGTTTGAACCTGGAGTGTTGTCGCGCGTGAGAAGAAGGGGGGCGCGCACGGCCAGGATCTGCAGAAGCAAAATGAATGACAGATGTGGATTAGGGTACAAAAATTAAAATAATTTATATTTAAAATTGTATAATCTTTAAAAATCGATATCTCTTTGATACGAGGTCGGATTGTGACGAAACAAATTGCGTCGGGTTCGTTTTGTCAAGCACTACGCTATGGAACTGGATTGGAGTCGTTTGGAGCTAGTGAAAAATTCGGGTAAAATTAAATGCACGTTTATCCGAAATAAAACGCTACAACTATTATCAGAAACTCAAGGTGATAACTTCTCACTCAATCGAATTGTTTCGATTTACATTTTAAGTAGTTAGATTTAAAATTGCTTGATTGTGTGATTGGATGATAAATTGTTATCTATTGTGTTAAATAGACCCTATACGCCGTATATTAAGCGGATGTTATTTATTAAAAACATATACCGCGATAATTCCAACTTGTATGGAATTGGTATTATATATTTACTTGGAGTTGATTTTCCCGCATTATATAGCGGATGAGACCCTGTTGCGCCGCATAATAGAGGATAGTATTTTATAAATCCTATATACCGCGATATTTCGTCTTGAAGCGGAATTGGTATTGTGCTAACATCTTTGGATGCAGGGAAACAGGTTAGAGGGATCCAACTGGATTCCTCAAATAATTGAATTGGTTTCAATGTTGTGTGTTGATTTATTTATTGATCTATTTATAATCTGCATGATTATCTTTGTGATTGAAATTGTCAAAGGCTAAATTTTAGCCGAATTCATTTTCGGTATCGTTAGATGCCGAAAATAAATAAAATTTGATTTTTGAAAGTTAATTTGAGAATTCATAATAAAATTTAATTTTGGAATTTATTCATTTTAAATAAATAAACGTCGTAATTTTTATGTTATAAAAATTATGATTTTTGTTAAATATAACCGAAATGTGATTTTTAGTTGATTAATTTGTAAAATGGTTTAAATTGGGAATTTTGAATTATTATAAATGATTTATATAAAAGATTTATAAAATTGATATTTATAAACTTAAAATATTAGAGTTATAAAATGAGTTTTTATAAGTGTTAAAATAAATATAAATGGATTTCATAAGTGGATGAAATCTATAGATTTATAAATTGTGAAGTTATAAAGTGAATAGAATTTGTAAAATAAAATATTTATAAGTAATTAACTTATAAATTGGATTTTTGCGTGTAAATGGAATATGGATAGAATTTGTTAATAAAGTGATTTTATAAGTTAAAAGTTGTTATAAAATATAAATGGAATTTATAAACGTTGTTTATAAATCCGAAATCGACTTATTTTGATATGTTTAATTATTATAGCTTATTAAAGGAAATATATTCACGATTTTGGACGGTGAATAATATGTTTAAGAAATATTTCGGGAAGGGATATTTTAAATAGAATTAAAACGATTCTAAATTATTTTTAAAAAGGTGTTAAATAACGAAACCATGGATTTCAACATTCATTGTTGAAATAGACATTTTCGAGAAATAGAAGGAAATGTGGACTATAACACTGTTGTTATAGTAAATGATTTTCGAAAGGAAAAGTTTTGTATAGTATTGGGGTTTATATATTTATCTTAGTGATTTTGGGTTGTTGTAACGATGTTTTACGCAACATTCGTTTTGACCCAAATAAATGTGTTTAAGTGAACATTTTCTTTAAAGAATAAAATATATACTTAATATGGATTTAAGTATATTGAATATTTTCAAAATGTTGAAAATAAATAAATTGGTGAATTACTTATTATTAAATAAGTATGGAAACGTTTTTCCAATATGAAGTGAATGTTTTGGGATTTTATCTTTTAAAGATAAATTGAAAGTGAATAATTGAAATCGATTTGAGAAATCGTATAAAAGGTGAATATTTGGAAATGTAAATTCACAATGGAAATTTATAAGGGAAATTTGTTTTAAAAATAAACATTGATTTATTTTTAAAAGTGTGGAAATAAATTTATGGATTTGGAACGTAAATTTAATAAATCGGTAAGGATTTATTTAATTGGTTTAAATGAACCATTTTGAAATGAAAGTTGTAAGGGTGTAAATTGATTTGGAATTGGTTTTCAAATGGTTAAAGTGTGGAAATTATATCTTGTAAAGATATTTTTGAAAATAAATAATTTGGGAAATTATTTGAAATCGGGTGATGTTGTGAATATTGATTGATAGTTAAATAACCGACTATCAATATTGACCCTTGATTGGCTATTTGCTATGAATTGGTTGAAATTGAATGCTACACTTATTTTTAAATTATTGCGCTCGTTATTCGGACTACCCATTCCGAGTAGTGATACGACGTAATGGATAGCATTGAAGACCGGTGGTGAAGACCGGGTATTTGTGAAAATGATAGGATGACCTATCGATTGTCTCTGCACCGTTAGCTACGGTATAGAGATTTCCTTAGTAATGGGAAATTCGATCGGGATTGTGAATACCCGGATTGCAAGGGCTTCTTTTGAAGTGCCTTCGGTTCTGTTTGAGCCCGGAACAGACTTGTATGGTTACGTGCCTCACATTACATTTTGAGATATAAAGCAGATTTCTTTCAAATACATTTCTGTGGTGGCGGAGAATTTATTCTCTTAGCTTAACACCCTTCTCTGAGACGTGCGCGCTAAGAGGTTATGTAGTTGAAGGTTATCAGCGATATATTCCCAATTTGGTAATGTGGCATGCTGAGTGTTGCTGTGTGATGATTATTTATTAATCATTTGTTGATCAAAGCGTGGATTTGTGAAAAAGCGTAGCTTTGTGGACGAGACTTCGTCAGACCTCACACCCCGAAAATGGTCGAAACAGGAATATGCGGCAAGGTTATGAGGGTCGCTCCCTTTAGGGTATGTCATTCCCTTCTGGAAAAGGGTGGTGTGAGGTATGGAGCCCTGATGCTTAACCTATGTGGTTTCTCCAATCTCATTTTTCTATGTGGTTGTTGCTTGGTGATAGAGGGCCCTCGGATAAAGACCGCAAAGGACCGGGGCGTGGCATATTCGTGTAGTAGTTACCTTGTGACAAAGGTAACCCGGCCTTGTGTTGGCAGAAAGCTGGTTAAGTTCTCGGGACGTCCCGCCAGAGGCGATCCCATGTGGCAGTAGGAAGTTCCTTAGCCTGACCATTTGTTGGAAAATGCAAAGAAACAATACGAGCCTTGTATGGTTTTAGTTGCATAACCTGCCTCCTCAGGAGGTAGCTATAGCAGGCATAATATAATGGTACCTATGCTGGCTAAGATTTATATTCTATTTTCGAAATGCTTTCATCACTATGCACTAATAATAATATCAAAAATGATATGTTTTTGCGTATTAAGCTTCTTTGACTATCATAAGGAGAAATCTCCTCCAATTCTACGTTTGCATTGTGTGTGTGCGGGGAGGCCTTATGGTAGTTTCATTTTCCAAAAGCATTGCGGATATTTTTCACTTCCCTTGTTGTTGTTTTAAAAGATTAATAACTGTTTTAAGTTCTCACACCAGTCCCATGACTGACCTGGAGTTTATTGTTCTCTTCCTAAACTCTGGGTGCCCATAATTTTCCACACGGGCAGTCTAGAGTCATGTTATCAGGTCATTCTGGATTCAGAAGTGCTATGGAGCTCAAGTGGCGAGCTGGATGGCGAGGCGTATAACTTGTATATGATATTATCTTTCTGCTATGTATTTCACTTTTAAGGACATGTTTGTATAGCTGTCCATTCTTGCATTGTGTTGTATATTGTTGTTGTACACTCTGATGATAATGTAATGTAATAACTGAGATAGTTCTTTGTTTTAAAGATTATTCATTTATCTGTTATATGTTGTTCCGCTGCGACTGTGAGATTCTGATATTGTTTCTGTTATATCTTTTTCTTATTTCTTCTATCTTTTTCTTCTACCTCTTCATTTTAACCTAACAATTCGGTTTTCCGGCATTCGATTACGCGACATTTGATACAGTGGACGTATTAATGCCGACCTTCGGATCTCGACAAAACCGATACATTACAGTGTGATTTGGATTTATTGCATGTGATGGTAGCACTGGACTAGATTTTGGTATTTTAAAATACCATAAATGTATATATTGAACTTGCAAAGAAATTAAAAGGGAATGTTGGAAGTGAAATATTATATTGAGTTTGGAATTTATTAAAGAGGTATTGTTTTGGATAAAAATCAATAATTTGGATTTTAAATTTATAATTAATTATTTCGTGACATAATTTTAAATAGAGATTTTAAATTAATGTAAGTAAAGGATTTTAAACAATAAACTCAAGTGGTATGTTTTGAAAAAGAAAACGGGGTTTAAAAATCGATATTTAAATAGTTAGGAAAATAAAAAGGGAATTTGGAAATATAATATAAAAGTGGTTATATCGAATCTTAAATAAGATTTCTTAATTATAAATGGAAATATAATCGAGATTGGATTGGGTTTGGAATATAGTTTGGATTATTTAAGAAATTGATTTATAAATGGAAATTAATTTAGGAATCAAATTTATGATGGATTTAAGTGAAGTGAAACCGTTGTAAACGGAAGATGAGACTATGAAGGTTTTGTAAACTAGAATGAATAATTATCACTTGATAAATTGAAGTTATAAAGTCACGGTGAGAATTTATAGTGGTGTGGGCAAAACGGTTTAAAAGAAAACGATAGATTTTTCTTTTGAAAATGTGAAAAGGAATTTATGAAATTGGGACGTAAATCAATTGGTGATAAATTGAGAAGAATTTATAAATGTTAGACTGGCTATAATGGAATTGAAAAACATATATTTTTCTGAGAAGTTAAGTTTGTTTTAATAAGAAGGATTTTTAATTATTAACTAGGTAATTTAGAAGGGTTTAAGAATATTTCAAAAAATTAATTGTTTAGTTGTTTAAATTATTTAAAGTATATTTAATTTTTAATTAAGTTAGTTACAATGTGTTGATAATAAGTTAATTGTTATTTAAGAATTAATTAGTATTATTATTTTAAAAGGACAAATTATTCAGTATTAATATTATTTTTATATAATAACTTTTATAAAAGAGTATCTGCCTGAAATAAACTTGGAAATTTATATAGGAATTTTATAAGTATTATTTTCAAAAAATATATTCAATGAAGTTTTTGGGAAGTAATGGTGTACTTTCATAGCGAAATCGGAGGCAGATTGAGTGCCTGCAGTTAAGTTTTGGATTTCTTTGGGATATAGATGTAACCATTGAGCTATAAATCCATGGTTGATACCGTAGTGGTACTTTCCTTATTATTTTAAAGGGTTCAAATATTTTGGAAAAGGATACTTTTGGATAAGGAGATTTAATTTATTTAAAATTTAAATTAAATGAGACTTGGTGTTTTCAGTGGAAAATGGAACATTTGTTTGAATGATTGTTTGTTTGATAGTTAAATATTCGACTATCAAATCTGGTACCAAAATATAACTTTGGGAATATTTAAGAGAAACACGAATTTTACGGTACAATTACCGTCGAAAGGTGCTATATTGTACGTATAAACTCGTTTCTTTCTTCTAGGATGTTTATAAGGAAATCTGTCCACTAACGGTTAGGAGGTGATCTTTGATCTTATTTTCGTCTGTTTATTTCCTAAAGAACTGAGGTTGAGTTTACCAGGAATATCGAACGTTGTTTTGAAGAGATCGGGATCAGATAAGTTATCTGAAAACCACTTCGATCCAACGAGTATGTTTTCGGAGTGAAAACAAGAAAATGGAATCGAAGATGTAGAAGTGAATTGCAAAGGCTAATCGCTACTAATCCTGAGGATGATTCCAAAATGGATGTAGCAGGAATAGTGACTTCTGTTTCGTTTAGACCCAGAACGGATATGTATGGATGAATTATATCAGTACATTATCACTGGAGGACAATGAGAATTCTAAGTGAAAATTCTTTTAAAAAGGTAATTGTAGTCTCTAGCCTCTTCAACCGGGAATGACTGATAATCAGGGGAATGCAGCAAGGCTAAGTGGGTCACACCCAATTAGGGTATGTTTATCGCCTTTCTAGATACCCTCGGATATTATATATTATGGATACGGTTGCATGCGAAAGAGCTCTCGATAAGGGTAGGAACACCCGGAGTGATAGCATATTTGGTCTATCCAAGTTAGGGGTAGTCCGGTCTTGTGTTGCATGGGATCTCAGCATGGTCCTCAGTACATTTTTCTAGACATGTACTGTAACAGGTGGTACCCCAATGCCTAGTCATTCGTATGGAATCCATTCTCCACTACGTGCCTTTACGGTTTTGGTTGTAGAGCCTAGTATGATGAAATTTAATTAATGTAACAATTTCAGCTATTTGAATAAGTATTTGCACTTAGACACTACTATAATATCAGATGATTTTGATATAAAATGTTTTGGTTATTATAAGGTAAAAAACCATCGTGTTTATGTATGGCGTGGTCTTACGAGATACCTTTGGTTTTAAAGGATTTTGATAAATTTAATAATTCAAGTTGAGTGTGTTCTCTCACGCTGGTTTTTGAGACTGACTCGGGTGTTATTTTATTATAATGCTTGGGTGAGACCAAGTATTATAGATATAGGATAGGATGCTATGGAGCTCAAGAGATGAGCTGGATGACGCAGACGTATTGCTCGTATTTGACTTTTATTCCGTTGCGTATTGTATGCTGTATATTCAGCACTTGTGAGGAAAAGTTATTATAACAGTCCAATATTGAGTTATTGATTTATTGTAATCTGATTATGTAATGTATAAGAAATGTTTTATAGCTCTTTTTATATAGAGACATGTTGATATCTATTATATATTGTTCCACTGTGATTGCAATAATCTGTGCCGTAGTTTTCTATTTCTTCTTCTACCACTTTCTTCTTTTTCTCTAACGATCTAGTATTTCCGGCATTCGATTGCTCGGCATTCTATATAGTGGACGTATTGATGTTAATTTTCAAGGGTCGAAAATCCGGTTTGTGGCACTTGGTATCAGAGCATAGATTGGCGATATAGCTAGGCTTTGGTAGGAATTACTCATTAGTGATAGAGTCAATAGTACTCTAGAATGAGTTTGAGTGTATTAATAGATATGAGCGCATATTTGTTAATGAATATAAAATATTTTATATTGTGTTGATTTATCGGTTGAGTGTTTATGAATTCTGGTCAGTACGGGAAGTACAACTGTATCGTTTCTAAACTCTTAAACAAGGTAAACCGACATAGTATTGTTTTGAAGAGGGTAAATGAAATAATTTTACCCAAACTATATTTTGATATAAAAGAATTAACTCTCTGAAATTATGACATATATTTTGTGTATTTGGTTGATATCAATATAATCAAAACAAGATTATAAAATTGAAATGGTTTATATAACCAAATGAAGATTGTATAAGGATAATTTATGCAAATAATTATACAAATGAGTAAAAACTAAAAGTGGATTCAACTAGAATTTGAAAATTTTAAGTCTTGGAAATATTTTCGGAAATATTTTAAGTCTCGGAAATTGCCATAATTATTTCATAATTTTTAAATCTTGGAGATTTTTAGAAATGTTTTCCCAACTATTTGAATGGAAGAATGGTGATATTATTTTTGGAGATATTTCTGAATAGAAATTGTTTAAAAAGAGCTTGGGAAAGTAAGGAAGTACTAAACTCACTTTAGTCGCTGGAAAATAATTATGGCAATGACGACCGCATCATCGGTATTCATTTTTTGAGTTTCTAAGTGCCAAATTGCTACCGTAATGATTGACTTCGATTATTTGTTTTGGACTTTTTTGATAAACATGTTTTGTTTTGGAAATTCCAAAAGGGGAATTGTTTTGGGCAAAAGCAAGTTGTTTTAAAATTTTGAAAGTATGATTTGACATACAAAATTAGATATATGTATATTTATGAGTTCAAAATGATTTGAAATAAAACCGGGTGATTGAATTCTGGGATTTCCATGAAAATGATTTGTGAAGTCGGCAGGAAATCAACTATTGAAATTTTAATTTGGAATTGATATGGATAAGAAAGGAAAGTGTGAATTTTAATCCTGGAATTTAATTTAACTTGGGTAAGACTAAATGAATAATATGGGTTGAAATTTAATTTTAGATAAGGTAAATAAAATTGAATTGGATTTGAATTGAATTGGATTGAATGTAAAGTTTAAAATGTAAAATGATTATATAACTATAAGTTATGATTATTGAATGGAATGGATACACTTAAGCTATTAAGTGATAAAAATAATATAGAGTTATGATTATAAGATGTGATTGGACTCAAGTAAGAAATGTGATATTTTAAGTAAAAAAAGTCCTTGAACTTATAAATTGGGAAATGAAATGGTAAAACCCAAAATGAATGGTTTGATATTATGGTGAAGTGTAACATTCATGATTTTATGGCCAAATTAATTTAATAATTAATTTGATCTTTGGAATTAAACTTTGAGATATTTGATAATTAATATAAAATTTTGAATTAAATTGCGAGATTAATTGGTAAAATTTATTTGAGTTCTCCAAAAACCAATTAAAATGTGGGTTTTATAAATAAATTGTGAAAATAGGAATTAATAAAGCTTTAAAATTTATATATATATATAAATGGATTTTGAAATTGAATTTGGAATTTGAAATTCAAGAATAAATATTCTAAGAAATAAATTGGATTTAAGAATTTTATAAACTAGTAGAGATTTGATTTCTATTATATATACATGTATGTAAATATATACATTGTGATTGGGAAGATAGGATTTAAGATCAATATAAGAATTATAGATGTATAAATAGTTATAAAAGGAAACATAAATAGAAAATAATATAAAGATATTTGAATTTAATTTTATGAAATGGATTTTAAAAGTTGTTTGAAGTTAAACCTTTATTCTAAAGACTTATATACATATATATAATCTATATATGTGTTTATTATTAAAATACAACTAAACTTTGAAACCAATTTCTTTAAAAGTTATGATTTGTACAACGACTTGAATTTAAAATTTAAAAAAAAGAATGAATATAAATTATTTACCTTTTGAAATTTAACAGAATATATTGTAAATGAAATGTGATTTTGAAATTAAACATATATATGTATTGGAAATAAAAAATTGATTTAATAAATAAATTTACAAAAGCTTTATAAACTAAGATATATATATATATATATATATATATATATATATATATATATATATATATATATATGCATGCATAGAAATCAAGTATAGAAGTTTTAAAAACTCTCCTATACGTGTACATATCTTTTGAAAAAAAAACAAATTTATAGAATAATTTGATTAAGGAGTTAAATATGATTTGTGTGTATATATATATATTAAACATTAAAGATAGAATTCATAAATCAATAAAAACATGATTTGTAAATTTATTAAAGTTAAGATTTGAACCATAGTTTATAAATAAAATTTTGTACAAGGATATAAAAATAAAATGTGTTGTTTTGAACAAGTGTAAGCCATGCATAAGTAAATTAAACAAGTGTAAGAATTTTGGCATGCAAATGAACAAGTGGCAAAGAAAGTTTATTTTCTTTTGAATTAAAATTGAAGGCATGCATAGAGAGAAAAAAGAAACCAGGTCATTTTTTTCTCAAAACTGAGAAACCAAATTCAAAAGTTATCAACCATCAAAAAAAGAAGCTACAGATCAAATTATTTCAATATCAAAACCAAAAAAAACAGAGATCAAAAGGGAACAAAAGTAGTTTCAATTCTGAAACCAAAACAAGGTAAATTTGCAAACTGGAAATTCAAAACCTGCTATCAAAGATCTGAAACAAATCAAGTTCAAGCAATCTAAACAAGTACAGAGGATAAGCAAATGAAGCTTCAGGCAAATTGAAGGATGCATGCAATCCAAGTTACAATTCAATCAAGATGTTTTCCAACTTTTCAAACTCAAAAGCAAAATCCTCTGTCTCAACAGTTCCAGGCTTCTTCTCTATCAAACAACTCAGGTAATTCAAGCAAACCCATAAGTAAAGTTTAAATTTAAATTTTGAAGCAATTAAAATCGTAATTAACTCTAGTATTTTCGACCCGAGGAAATGATAACCAAAACAAAGAAAAATTGGAAATTAATCCAGGAGCAGCTCAAATGAATCAAGCTTGGAAAACCAGATCAAACAAATCATTTCCAGTTTCTTTCAACAGCCTGCTCCCTGTTCTCTGCTTTAAAATCTGTGACCAAACTTTAATCCCCTTCATACTTTGGTTTGCATGTGATGATCATTGATGGATGAATGTGGATTATGATTGCATGTGTGTATATATGAAGGTGTATATATGCAGGTCTGTACTTATGTTTAAAACACTCCATTCAAAGTTTACAGGTTTCAAACCCTGTCAAGGAAAAAAAGGAAAAAAAAAATCTAGGATCTTTTCCTCTGATCCTTTTTAGGCTTAAAGATATAAACAAAATATGTTTATAAAATCAAGATATAAGTTCTAATAAATATTCTTTGTTAAACCAGAAGATAAAATTGACCGGAGAAGAAATTATACAGTGAAACTTGAAAAAAAATGTCAAATTTGAATTTCATAATTCTTTGATTTACTTACATTACTAATTTCATCTTGGAAAACCATGAATTTTAATGGAAAAATCAAGATTTTTAATAACGCAATTATTGAGAAATTCGACGGTGAACAATTTTGGGTTTTTTGTCAAATTCTGGTGATCAATGAAGTGGTGGGTCTCGAATTCATACCTGGAGGTAGCTGGAGTCTAGGGGATTCAGAAAAAAATGGTAAATATTTTTTTTAACGACTCTAATGGCGGCTCGACATGATTTTAGGGTTCGTGGTGTCATTTTAGTTGATGTTTTTGCCATGGCATCTGTGACAATGTCGGAGCATGGGGATTTGTAGCAAGGTGGGGGATCGATGCTTTGGTTCGTGACAAAGCTTTGGTTAGCACGGCGTGGTCGATAGTGACTAGGATCGGTGGCGTGGGGGAAAATTTCATAAACTAGTTAGGTTTCTGGGTTGTTCCAGTTTTGGCTCCAACATGTTCGATTCCATTTTCGTGATTGATGCTTGGATCTGAAGGGAGGAACCAATAGTGGGGTATTCGATGACTTGTTTTCGTCGGTGAAGTTGATCGGAGATGATTCGATCACCTGTGCACGTGTACAGGTGATGATAATGTCAGTGGATATGGGTTTCAGGAAGAAGGACTTTGCCTCGTAGATGATTCCGGGTAGAAAGGGGTGTGAGTCGAGTAGACTATCGGGGTAGTGTGAGAGTTAAAATTTTACCAGACTTTAAAACTTTAAATTTTAAACTAAGCTTTAAAAAGAAAAGAAAGAAGAAAGCTCGGGAATTTTGTGTTTTCACTCGGGTATCTACTCGGGTAGATTATGGAGGTGACCCGGGTTGTGAATTAAAGGTTAACAAATTTGCGTTCTTTATGAAAGATAATTAAATCGTGAATTATGGAGGTGACCCAGATCGCACTTGGAAATCGGTTAAGTCAAAGATATTTGAATTAAATATTTTAAAATGAATTTTAAATTAAAGTTAAATTTTGAATTCAAATGATTTTTGGAAATGGAATGGAATTAATATGAAGGACTTTTGAAAAGAAGTTTTAAAGAGAAAAGTTATTTTGAATAACTTAATAAGGTTTTGAAATTTAAATAGTTTGATTTGAATTTGAATTCAATATTTGAAATTGAATTCAATGATTTGGAAATTATGGTTTAAAAAGATTATACAAGTTATAAAGGTGTTTATATGGGTTTTTAACCATTTAAAAAGTATTGTTTTAGGAATTTACATTTAAACCCAAGTTTTATACTTGAATGGCTTTAACTTATGTAAATGTATTCAGTTTTTCTCAAAAGAAAACTATTTGTTTTCAGATAATAAAGCTTTCATATAAGGAAAGAATTTCCGATGTGTATCCAAAGATTTCAAGTTTTAAATGAAAATGTGAATTGTTTTGAAAGATATGAATTAATCTTTATGAAAGATAATTGAATCTTGTTTTGAAATTGACGAAGATTTAAAAGGTGTATCTTTTGAATAAAAGATTTGAAATGAAAATTGTTTATGAAAAGCTATGAATTTTTGGAAATGGTTTTGGAAATTATGAATTGAGTCTTTTATTTAAATGAGTGGATGAGTTAATCCAATTTGAAATTGTTTTGAAAGCTATAATTAAATCTTTGTGAAAGGTGAGTGAACTTTGTGAAATAAGTCTTTTTATTTAAAAAGATTTGAAATGGTAATTTGTTTTAAACCATTTAAAGAAAGGTTTTGGATAATAAGTTGTGACTTAACTGAAATCCCATTATACATATGTTTTTAAATATTGCGATCATTATTTGGTTTAGCCGGGAGAGGACCTTGTGTCATATAACCTATTCCGATTAATGATACGTCGTTATGGATAGCATTTGAAGACCGATGGAGAAGACCGGGTATTTTCGAGAACGAAAGGATAACCCGTCGATTGTCTCTGCACTGAGTTGAGCCGGTATAGAGATTCCCTAAGTGATGGGATGTCCAATCGAGATTGTAAATACCTGGATTTGCAAGGGCTTCTTCGAAAGTGCCTTCGGTTTCGTTCGAACCCAAAATGGACTTGTATGGATGTGTGTCTGACATTACACTTTGAGATGGAAAACCGGTTTCTATCAAATACATTTCTGTTTGGTGGCGGAGATTTATTCTCTTAGCTTAACACCCTTCTCTGAGACGTATGAGCTCAGAGGTTATGTAGTTGATGATTACTAGTGATACATTCCCAATTTGGTAATGTGGCATACGAAGTGCTGTCGATCATTTGTTGATCAAAGCATGGCTTTGTGAAAAAGCATAGCTTTGTGGATGAGACCTCATCGAGCCTCACAACCATGTAATGGTCGAAACAGGAAAGCTGCGGCAAGGTTTTAGGGGTAGCTCCCCTAGGGTATGTCCATTCCTTCTGGAAAAGGGTGGTATCATGGTATGGAGCCCAGATACTTACTCATGTGGACACTGTAGTATATTTATTACTGTGATGTTATTGGTGTAGTGGATCCTCGAATAAAGGTCGCAAATGACCGGGGGTGGCATATCTTAGGTTTTACCCCAGGGAAGGGGGTAGACCGGCCTTGTGTTAGCAGAGAGCCGGGTAGGTTCTCGGGGCGTCCCTCCAGAGGCGTACCTATGTGGCACTGGGAAGTTCCTTAGCCTGACCATTTGTTGGAAATCCAATCATCCAATACGTGTCTTGTACGGTTTTAGTTGTAGAACCTGCCATTTAACATGGCAGCTATAGTAGGCATAGTATAATGGTACCTATGCTGGCTAAGATTAATATTATACTTTCGAAGGTTTTATGAACTATGCACTAATAATAATATCAAAGGATTTTTGCTTAGTAAGCATGTTTGACTATCATAAGGAGAAATCTCCCCCAAGTGTGTGATTGCATGGTGTGTGTGCCGGGAGGCCTTATGGTTGTTTCATTTTCCAAAAAGCATTGCAGATTTCAATTTAAATTCTTTTGTTTGTTTTTAAAGATAAAATGTTTTTGTTTGCTCATACCAGTCCCATGACTGACCCGGAGTTTATTGTTCCCTTCCTAAACTCTGGGTGCCCATAATTTTCCACACGGGCAGTCTAGAGTTGGGTTTTTCAGATAGTCGAATAGTGGGAATAGATTCGATAGCCTTCAAAGCCCTTTGGATTTGTGGATCGCATTTACTACACTTCAGCATTCACGACTGACCTTGTTTAGCTTTGTGAAAGTTGATGGGGTTCGAGCTAGTGGTTTGGAGTGTTGGCTTTGGAGCATTGGATTGGAGTTGCAGTTTGATATTGGAGTTATCTCTTTTGCTATTTGTTTTCCGCTGTTGTTTATTGTCTCTAATATTCTTGTATCATATTGATATCATTGTTGTATATCATTGGATATTGTATTCATTGGAGTTGTATATGATATTCATTTCTTTTCTTCCGCTGTGTTGTTATACTTAATGTGTTATAAGCTCCGGCACGTCAAATTTCAACGGTTGAATCTTCGGTATTCAAGTACAAGTGAAGTATGGGTGTCGATTTTCGAACGCTGAAATTTCGAACGTGACATCTTGGTATCAGAGCTGAAGGTTGAAACTTTAGCTCAGGAGTACAACACATTAGGTAACTCATTACAGATAGGGTGTAGTATACCCTAGAATGAGTATATCCCTAAGATATCCGTCCGAGTGCCTCAGTAAATTCTCGTACTATCCACTGATAGTAAGTATGGGTGCAAGAAGAAGACGAGATAAGGGACAGGGGAGTCCCGCTACAAATGATCAAGAAATAACTTTCTCTATCAATCTCCTTTGATCCGATTCCAATTTCTTTGATGTCTTCGTGGCAGCTCGAGGAAGAAGCTTCGGTGTGATCGTGGCCCTACGAGTCCTTAAAGATAGTTTCTATTTCATATTCTCTTTATCAAATCTCTATCAACTTTTCATTTTCAACTTTGATAAATTTGAAAATTTAAGTTGAAATAAATTGGTAACTAAAATATAAAGTTAAATAAATTGTATCGATAAAAAAAATTCGATTAAACCAAAATTTGAAATTCTATCATAATTCCTTGTAAGGATCAAAGTCCGAAGAGGGACAAGATATATAATTTAGGGTGTTCCGACTTAAGTTTGGAATCCATACTTAGTATTTGAGAATTTCGAAAGACTGTATCCAATTATCTGTTCTTTTGGGGTCCACAAATATACTACGAACGGTTAGTTATCCCTTCGAACTAACTAATGCCCATGTATATTTCGTAGATCTGGATGACCCCGAGTATCTTGTAAAGAGTTAAATAGATTCGTTCTTGTATCTATTATTTATATTCTGATTTGGTAAGCCAAATACAGAATAGATAATCAGCTTGATTTGTGAGTCGATTCTCTATCTTTGTGTATCTATTCATTCTTTGTTGTCTCCCTGGCAAATTTCGGGGATGAAATTTTCTTAAGGGGGAACCTGTAACATTCTTGATTTTAAGGCCAAATTAATTTAATAATTAATTTGATCTTTGGAATTAAACTTTGAGATATTTGATAATTAATACAAAATTTTGAATTAAATTGTGAGATTAATTGGTAAAATTTATTTGAGTTTCTCCAAAAACCAATTAAAATGTGGGTTTTATAAATAAATTATGAAAATAGGAATTAATAAAAGCTTTAAAATTTATATATATGTATATAAATGGATTTTTAAATTGAATCTGGAATTTGAAATTCAAGAATAAATATTATGAGAAATAATTGGATTTAAGAATTTTATAAACCAGTAGAGATTTCATTTCTATTATATATACATGTATGTAAATATATACATTGTGACTGGGAAAATAGGATTTAAGATCAGTATAAGAATTATTTTTTTAAAGATGTGTAAATAGTTATAAAAGGAAATATAAATAGAAAATAATATAAAGATATTTGAATTTAATTTTATGAAATGGATTTTGTTTGAAGTTAAACCTTTATTCGAAAGACTTATATACATATATATAATATATATATGTGTTTATTATTAAAATACAACTAAACTTTGAAACCAATTTCTTTAAAAGTATGATTTGTACAATGACTTGAATTTAAAATTTAAAAACAAGAATGAATATAAAATATTTACCTTTTGAAATTTAATAGAATATATTGCAAATAAAATGTGATTTTGAAATTAAACATATATATATATATATATATGTATTGGAAATAAAAAAAATTGATTTAATAAATAAATTTACAAAAGCTTTATAAACTAAGAAATATATATATATATATATATATATATATATATATATATGTATATGTATGTATGTATGTATAGAAATCAAGAATAGAAGTTTTAAAAACTCACCTATATGGGTACATATCTTTTGAAAAAAAAATTTACAGTATAATTTGAATTAAGGGGTTAAATATGATTTGTATGTGTGTGTGTGTGTATATATATATATATATATCTATATATATATATATTAAACATTAAAGACAGAATTCATAAATCAATAAAAACATGATTTGTAAATTTATTAAAGTTAAGGTTTAAACCATAGTTTACAAATAAAATTTTGTACAAGGATATAAACATAAAATGGGTTGTTTTGAACAATTGTAAGCCATGCATAAGTAAATTAAACAAGTGTAAGAATTTTGGCATGCAAATGAACAAGTGGCAAAGAAAGATTATTTTCTTTCGAATTAAAATTGGAGGCATGTATAGAGAGAGAAAAAGAAACCAGGTCATTTTTTTTCTCAAAACTGAGAAACCAAATTCAAAAGTTATCAACCATCAAAACAAAAAAAAGCTACGGATCAAATTATTTCAACATCAAAACCAAAAAAAAAAACATAGATCAAAAGGGAACAAAAGTAGTTTCAATTCTGAAACCAAAACAAGGTAAATTTGCAAACTGGAAATTCAAAACCTGCTATCAAAGATCTGAAACAAATCAAGTTCAAGCAATCTAAACAAGTACAGAGGATAAGCAAATGAAGCTTCAGGCAAATTGAAGGATGCGTGCAATCTAAGTTATAATTCAATCAAGATGTTTTCCAATTTTTCAAACTCAAAAGCAAAATCCTCTGTCTCAACAGTTCCAGGCTTCTTCTCTATCAAACAACTCAGGTAATTCAAGCAAACCCATAAGTAAAGTTTAAATTTAAAATTTGAAGCAATTAAAATCGTAATTAACTCTAGTATTTTCGACCCGAGGAAATGATAACCAAAACAAAGAAAATCTAGAAATTAATCAAGGAGTAGTTCAAATGAATCAAGCTTGGAAAACCAGATCAAACAAATCATTTCCTGTTTCTTTTAACAGCCTGCTCCCTGTTCTCTGCTTTAAAATCTGTGAGCAAACTCTTAATCCCCTTTATACTTTGGTTTGCATGTGATGATCATTGATGGATGAATATGGATTATGATTGCATGTGTGTATATATGAAGGTGTATATATGCATGTCTATACTTATGTTTAAAACACTCTGTTCAAAGTTTACAGGTTTCAAACCCTGTTAAGGAAAAAAAAGGAAAAAAAATCTAAGATCTTTTCCTCTGATCTTTTTGTTGAATATGCGCTTATATGTTTTTGTTTGATGATAATAAACATATATATTCATTTAAATATATTTGGTTATGTACTATTTTATAGATTAAATAAATATTTGTTGAATAAAATAAATTACACAGAATTTGAATTTGAATTCAAACAAAACAAGTTACACAGATTTTGAATTCAAACAGAAATTTTATTCAAACAAATATTTATTACAAACTTGAATAGTACAAATTCATGCTCTCACTATACATATACATTTCTGATTACATCACGATTACATCACAAATATTTTTACATTGATAACCTCACTACATATCACTCACACTCGTATTTTGTCTTCAACTGCATTCCAGTTTGAATCCAGCATCTGAGCAATCTGCAAAAATATTCACTAACGCAGTAAAATTGAAAAAGAAATATTTTTGCAATATAAAATAAAATACGATTTTTGAAAATATGATTTGCCTCAGTTATTTGGGTTGTTCGTCATCATTCACACTTGATTTCATCACAAAGTCGTGCATATAGATATTACAGGGACATGTAACCATAAGTGGCTGCAATACACACGTGTACGTTCATACACGTGTGCACTGCCTCGCCAACTCGTGTGCGCAGCCAACAATAGCAAGCGTGCAAGCACAACATGAAGTGAATCAAGCTCAAGGCAGTAGTGTACATGAATACAACTCGACTACAACAGCCAGTCCAATGATCAAATAAACTAATGAATGAATGCAAAGGCAACAGCTCAGGTCAGAGACAACCAACAGCCCAAATGAGCAACAGAGATCAGAGACCAAGCAAAGTATAGTAACTGCATAGCAACAGCAAAAAGGGACTGCAACAAACATGTATGCAGCATCAAGTCAAAGTATGCAACTACGTGACATAAATGCAACTACAACGATGCAAGCGAAGAACCAAAGTCAGTGACAACATAGAGCAGTCATAATGAAACAACTGCAGAAGCAACTACTATAATGCAACAGTGTAGCAGTGCAAATCAACAGTGAAGACTGCATAAGTGACCATGCAAACTAACTCGAACCAATACAGTGAAAATATGCAGCATACCAGAGGTCTCAACAAGAACCAGAATACAAGTACAGGAGGCAGCTCAATATAAACAGCTCAGAGTACATGCATGAAACAGTGCAAGACCTCAAGTGACACAGTGAAAGTAGCACAAAGTACAGTGCAACTTAAGCCAGACCTCAAGTGACACAGTGAAAGTAGCACAAAGTACAGTGCAACTTAAGCCAAATCATTTACAACATGTACCCAGCAAAGTCAAATGAATCAAGTCAGGCATGAAGACAATGACAACAACAAAGACCATAAAAGAAATGCCATCAGACATGACCAAAGAGAAGTAGTGCAAGCATATGAAATAAGAACTCAGTGATGTATGCAACAGTGTGATAGATCAAGTGAGCACACTCATATGAACAAATGCAAAGAACAGTGAAGCATGCACATAGGCCGCCAGTGAAACAAAGTAATATATACATGAACAAGTGTAGCATCTGTTACAGTGAAAAAGCCCAAGTCAAGATGGAGTTACAACAATGCATCAGTGAGGAACACAACAACAATGAATACTGCAACATGACCAAATGTCAAAACTGCATCAATCACAAATGCAATGCAAAATGGAGTGAATGCAACATGGTGAACAACCAAGACAAGTATTGCAGTAATGAATGCATCACATACACAACATCAAAGTGACACAAATGTAGAACCGACAAATGTATCAACTCAACTACAGCCAGTGCCGACATGAACAGAAGTTCTGAATCAACAATGCAGACACAAGTCAGTTGCAGCATGAAACAAGTACATGAAGACCAACGTCACAGTAAACATGCAGATGAACAGAAGATAGTGAGCATATATTTTTGTATAAAATGCAAAGTTCAGATCTACAGAATGGGGATGAGCTCGACCGAGTAAAGTATGCAGCAGAGATGATCGAAGTTAAATACAAATAGAAGTCAGAATTTAATGAAACTCAAATTTGTAATCTTTGAAATAGTCAGCAAAATTAAAAAGGAAAGTTTCTGTTTTATACAAGAAGAATCGAAAGTGTAAAAGTTAAAGCCGTGTGACTCAAGGCAATCAAACGCTACAGAATAGAAGCCGTGCGTATCAAAGTTGCAACAAATCAGGAAAGTGATGAATTCGCGAGTGAATACGAACGAATCAATTGATTCGAATTCATATAAATTCAACCCGAAGGTATCATCATCAGGAAGTGCTTCAATTCACAATCGAACTATCAATCGAAATCCCAATCTATCATCATCGGCATCGAAAAAGAGCAAGCAATCAAACAAGCAACAAAAGAAACAACATACCAAAGAGTCGATTGCTGAAGTAAGACAGAGAAGGACCAAATAGTCATCAACGAATAGAAGAAACCGAAGCCGAACCCTAGTTTCTCAAATTAAGAGAACAAGCAAGCGGAGCAACGCAATCTCAAAGTCAACCAAATCATCAGAGAACGAGCGCGAGCAACATCAGAGGAATCGAATATTGAAAAGCCCCAATTATGGATCGCAAGCCCTAATTTCAGAACGACAAGAGGCCGCCATTTTTCTTCTCAAAAGAAAGTGGATCGGGTTAATAAAAACAAGGGGCCGACCTTGTTTTTTATAAAAGGGCTTAAGTTTTTGTTTAGGGTTCAATTAAAAAAGGGGTTTTTTAGTTATTTTATTTTGAGCAAAAATCACGCATTCAAGTTGTAGTTTAATTTTTGCTCCGGTGTTATTTTTTGAAGTTGTTTTTTCTTTTCGAGTCGAAGAATCTGTAAATCACCACCTAGGGATTAGGTAGTGTCAGATTGTCTATTTAGAATTAGTTCAGTGAGCAGGGAGTGCGAGTTTGCAAAGCTCTAAAGGCGGGAGCAGTGTTTGCGAGTGAGCGAAACTCTATAGGCGGGAGCAGGGTGTGCGAGTCTAGTAGAGTGTTTGTGAGCGGGAGCAAAAGGGTCTGCGAGTCTAGTAGAGTGTTTGTAAGCGTGATACTGTTTAATTCTAATAGAAATCTGTGAATGCAGCAGTAGGCAGGGGTTGCCGAAGCTGGGTAAATTTTGTGTGTGATTTACTTTTCAGCATATTTATTTCTGCTATTATATTTCTGTGTTTAATTCGAGAAAACTTGCTATAACCCAATTCACCCCCCCTCTAGGGTTAATCTAGACCCTACACTTTTCAGGCTTAAAGATATAAACAAAATATGTTTCTAAAATCAAGATATAAGTTCTAATAAATATTCTTTGTTAAACCAAAAGATAAATTTGACTGGAGAAGAAATTATACAGTGAAACTTGAAAAAACATGTCAAATTTGAATTTCATAATTCTTTGATTTACCTACATTACTAATTTCATTTTGGTAAACCATAAATTTTAATGGAAAAATCAAGATTTTTAATATCGTATTTATTGAGAAATTCGAAGTTGAGCAATTTTGGGTTTTTTGTCAAATTCTGGTGATCAGTGAAGCGGTGGGTCTCGAATTCATAGCTGGAGGTAGCTGGAGTCTAGGGGATTCAGGAAAAAATGGTAAATATTTTTTAATGACTCTAATGGCGGCTCGGCATGATTTTAGGTTTGGTGGTGTCGTTTTAGTTGATGTTTTTGCCATGGCATCTGTGACAATGTCGGAGCATCGGGATTTGTAGCGAGGTGGGGGATCGATGCTTTGGTTTGTGACAAAGCTTTGGTCAGGACGGCATGGTCGATAGTGACTGGGATCGGCGGCGCGGGGGAAAATTTCGTAAACTGGTAGAGTTTCTGGGTTGTTCTAGTTTTGGCTCCAACATGTTCGATTCCATTTTCTTGATTGATGCTTGGATCTGAAGGGAGGAACCAATAGTGGGGGTTGTTGATGACTTGTTGTTGTCGGTGAAGTTGATCGAAGATGATTCGATCACCTGTGCATGTGTACAGGTGATGATAATGTCAGTGGATATGGGTTTCAGGAAGAAGGACTTTGCCTCGAAGATGATTCTGGGGAGAAAGGGGTATGGGCCGAGTAGACTATCGGGGTAGTGTGAGAGTTAAAATTTTACCGGACTTTAAAACTTTAAATTTTAAACTAAGCTTTAAAAAGAAAAGGAAGAAGAAAGCTCGGGAATTTTGTATTTTCACTCGGGTATCTGCTCGGGTAGATTATGGAGGTGACCCGGGTTGTGAATTAAAGGTTAACAAGTTTGAGTTCTAACAAGTTAAGTTTAAACTAATTTTCTTTAAAAATTATTTTGAGTAATAAATGATTAATTAATGTTTGATTAAGTTGAGGAAATTATTTTAAGTTTTTATTAATAAAGTTTAAAAAGTTGATTGTTTAAAAGTAATTGTATAATGGGAAATTCCAAGATGTTGCAAAGGTGATTAAATGATAATTACTTAATAATAGTAATTAAAGAATAATTAATCAATTTCCTAATTGATGATTAACAGGTAATTTATTACTAAAAGAAAAATAATAATTAATTAATGAAAGTAATTAAGGATGAATAATTAATGATTTAAAACTTGATAAATCGAGTGTTTAAAGGTTAATGAATTAATGAAAGTAATTAAAGAATAATTAAGATAAGTAATTAAGGGGTAATTATTGAATGAATTAATTAAAAGTTAATTAATTTAAGGTTAGTTAATTAATTAATAATTAAAGGTGGATTAATTTATAATTACTTAAGGTAATTAATTAAAGGTTAATTAATTTTGCAATTAACTTAAAGGTTAATTTAATTAATGTGATTAATTATGGAATAATTAATAAATCAAGAATGATTAATTAGAAGGGTAATTAATTAATTTTATTAATTAATATTAAATGATAAATTTGGGTAAATAATTCATAAGTAATTAATTTAATTGAAAATTAAATTGAATTAATTAAGGATTAACACATTTAATTAATCCTGCTTATAAATAATTATTGAATGCTTGAATTGCTTATGAATGGTTGTATAGTATGAGATGCCTTGAATTGATTATCCTATCTGATCTGTGACATTCTGATTTGTGCTGTAAACTGTGATGTAATTTATTCATATGCGATGTAATTTATTCATTCGTGATGTAACTTATTTATCTGTGAATCTGTGTACATAGATAAGCACTATTGGGATATACCGCTTATCGATATTGATATGATTGAATCTACGATGATTGATGTTGTTGCACTATTGTGTGAAACCACTGGACTACACCTTACACACACAAGTATGGATCGCACATGGAAATCGGTTAAGTCACAGATATTTGAATTAAATATTTTAAAATGATTTTTAAAGTTAAAGTTAAATTTTGAATTCAAACGATTTTTGGAAATGGAATGGAATTAATATGAAGGACTTTTGAAAAGAAGTTTTAAAGATAAAAGTTATTTTGAATAACTTAATAAGGTTTTGAAATTTAAATAATTTGATTTGAATTTGAATTCAATATTTGAAATTGAATTCAATGATTTGGAAATTATGGTTTAAAAAGATTATACAAGTTATAAAGGTGTTTATATGGGTTTTTAACCATTTAAAAATTATTGTTTTGGGAATTTAAATTTAAATCCAAGTTTTATACTTGAATGGCTTTAACTTTTGTAAATGTAGTCAGTTTTTCCCAAACGAAAACTATTCGTTTTCAAATAATAAAAGCTTTCATATAAGGAAAGAATTTTCGATATGTATCCAAAGATTTCAAGTTTTAAATGAAAATGTGAATTGTTTTGAAATCTATGAATTAATCATTGTGAAAGATAATTGAATCTTGTTTTGAAATTGAAGAAGATTTAAAAGGTGTATCTTTTGAATAAAAGATTTGAAATGAAAGTTGTATCTGAAAAGCTATGAATTTTTGGAAATGGTTTTGGAAATTATGAACCGAGTCTTTTAATTAAACGAGTGGATGAGTTAATCCAATTTGAAATTGCTTTGAAAGCTATAATTGAATCTTTGTGAAAGGTGAGTGAACTTTGTGAAATAAATCTTTTTATTTAAAAAGATTTGAAATGGTAATTTGTTTTAAACCATTTAAAGAAAGGTTTTGGATAATAAGTTATGACTTAACTGAAATCCCATTATCCATATGTTTTTAAATATTACGCTCATTATTCGGTTTAGTTGGGAGAGGACCTTGTGTCATATAACCCATTCCGAATAATGATACGTCAATATGGATAGCATTTGAAGACCGGTGGTGAAGACTGGGTATTTTCGAGAATGAAAGGATAACCCGTCGATTGTCTGTGCACTGAGTCGCTCTGGTATAGAAATTCCTTAAGTGATGGGAAGTCCGATCAGGATTGTGAATGCCCGGATTTGCAAGTGCTTCTTCGGAAGTGCCTTCGGTTCTGTTCGAACCAGGAACATACTTGTATGGATGTGTGTCTGACATTACACTTTGAGATGTAAAACCGATTTCTATCAAATACATTTCTGTTTGGTGGCGGAGATTTATTCTCTTAGCTTAACACCCTTCTCTGAGACGTACGAGCTCAGAGGTTATGTAGTTGATGGTTACTAGTGATACATTCCTAATTTGTTAATGTGGCATACGAAGTGCTGCTGATCATTTGTTGATCAAAGCATGGCTTTGTGAAAAAGCGTAGCTTTTTGGACGAGACCTCATCGAGCCTCACAAACAGGTAATGGTCGAAACAGGAAAGATGTGGCAAGGTTTCAAGGGTAGCTCCCCTAGGGTATGTCCATTCCTTTTGGAAAAGGGTGGTATTATGGTATGGAGCCCAGATACTTACTCATGTGGACACTGTAGTATATTTATTATTGTGTGATGTTGTTGGTGTAGAGGATCCTCGGATAAAGGTCGCAAACGACCGGGGGTGGCATATTTTAGGTTTTACCCTCGGGAAGGGGGTAGACCGGCCTTGTGTTAGTAGAAAGCCGTGTAGGTTCTCGGGGCATCCCTCTAGAGGCGTACCCATGTGGCAATGGGAAGTTCCTTAGCCTGACCATTTATTGAAAATCTAATCATCCAATAAGTGCCTTGTACGGTTTTAGTTGTAGAACCTGCCATTTAACATGGCAGCTATAGTAGGCATAATATAATGGTACATATGCTGGCTAAGATTAATATTATACTTTTGAAGGTTTTCTGCACTATGCACTAATAATAATATCAAAGGATTTTTGCGTATAAAGCATGTTTGACTATCATAAGGAGAAATCTCCCCTAAGTGTGCGATCGCATGGTGTGTGTGCCGGGAGGGCTTATGGTAGTTTCATTTTCCAAAAAGCATTGCGGATTTCAATTTAAATTCTCTTGTTTGTTTTTAAAGATAAAATGTTTTTGTTTGCTCATGCCAATCCCATGACTGACCCAGAGTTTATTGTTCCCTTCCTAAACTCTGGGTGCCCACAATTTTCCACAGGGGCAGCCTAGAGTTGGGTTTTTAAGATAGTCGAATAGTAGGAATTGATTCGATAGCCTTCGAAGCCCTTTGGATTTGTGGATCGCATTTGCTACACTTCATCATTCACGGCTGAGCTTGCTTATCTTTGTGAAAGCTGATGGGGTTCGAGCTAGTGGTTTGGAGTTTTGGCTTTGGAGCATTGGATTGGAGTTGCAGTTTGATATTGGAGTTATCTCTTTTGCTATTCGTTTTCCGCTGTTGTTTATTGTCTCTAATATTCTTGTATCATATTGATATCATTGTTGTATTGTATTCATTGGAGTTGTATATGATATTCATTTCTTTTCTTCCGCTGTGTTGTTATACTTAATGTGTTATAAGCTCCGGCACGAGTCAACTTTCAACGGTTGAATCTATGACATTCAAGTACAAGTGAAGTACCGGTGTCGATTTTCAAACGCTGAAATTTCGAACGCGACATGCAGAATGGAAATTCAAAATTTTGAATTATAAATAGAGGGTGAATTGGAATTGAGTAAATTGAATATAAATCACTTGAAAAGCAAGGTAATGAAGTGAACTCCCAAATGAGTCAAATGAAATTGGTAGTGATTGAAATGAAGCAAATGGGATGATTCCAAAATGACATAGTATAAATTGGATATACTAAGTAAATGAAAGCGAATAAATTGAATAGGGATCAATTTAAAAGCGAAATGAAATTTGATTGCAATGGAAACCTAACCCAAGTGATTATTTATGAAATGATTCATGAATAAGTTAACATGAGTTGGAATGTTGTTTAATATAAAATGAAGTGAACAAAGTTTGGTGAATAATTTGAATGTGAATCAATGGAAAATAGATGGATTGATTTAGAATCAATTTAAATGGATAATCTGAAGCTTAATAAAATGGATATGAATATAATAACTGTGAATGTGAATAGAATGAAATTGATGGATTGAGAATCAATTTGAAATTCAATATACATTGATTAGAAACGGATAATTAAATGTTTAGACCTTGTATTTGCTTATACATTCAAATACACACGCCATAACGTATTTGTTTTTTGGGAAACATGTGTTAATTCATTAAAGGAATGGAATGTTATGTAAATTTCATGATTTTGAAACTTGTGTGCTTATTTTGAGTAAGTAAAGGTACAGAAGCTATTTGGATAGATTCTGGGTGTGTGATTGCATATAACTTTAGCAAGCTCACTTAATAACGCTAATATAAGGTATGCTTATGCATTAAAAGCAAAAAAAAAATGAAATATATATTGATATATAATCGTGTTTTCGACCGTGTGCGTCAATGTATATATATTTATCATATTCGTGATATTGTAAAAGGCTCTCCGTACAGAAGAGACTCTGTCAAAAAATTTCAAAAATTTAGAATGTTAGAAAAAAATTTGGAAAATTTTTGTTAGGCAAAAAGTTGATTTTTGAGTTTGAAATTGAAGTAAAGAATTTTGGATTAGAAATGGAAACTAATTGTTGGGGTGGAAACTAAAGAGTTAGAAAGTGGAATATCCAATTTTAACTTAGTGGGTTTTTGAAAAGAAATGGGTTTGGAGCATTTTTCCTGCCTTAGCAATTTCGTGGACGAAATTCTTTTAAGGGGGGAGGAATGTAAAGACCTGGATTTTTAGTCGGTTGACTTTGGAACATTTAATTTATTTTAAATGTTGAGTTTGAATTATTAATTTATTTTGAGTATGGAGGTTTTGGTTGAGTTAGTGAAATAATTTAAAATTTTCAAATATATCGATTTAACGAATTGGGTAAATAGTAAATTTAATAATTGAAATTGGGATAATATGTGAATTTGAGGTAAATGTACATATGAATGATTTATAAAATTGATTAAATTCCTTTTGAATTAGAATTTTGATATTGGACTTTTGGACGGGATTAAAAGTCAATAAATTAAAATTTGGAGTTTTTATATGTTATGGAGCTATAGAGCTCAAGAGACGAGCTAAATGACAAAGACGTATTACTCATATTTGACTTTTATTCCTTTGTGTATTGTATTTTATATATTCAGCACTTATGAGGCCAAGTTATTATAACTGTCCAGTATTGAGTTATAGATTTATTGTACTTTGATAATGTAATGTTTTTATAGCTCTTTTTGTATAGAGACATGTTGATATATATTATATATTATTCCGGTGTGATTGCAAGATTCTGTGTTGTAGTTTTTTGTTTCTTTTTCTACCGCTTTCTTCTTTTTCCCAAACGATCTGGTATATCTGGCATTCGATTGCTTAGCATTCTATACAATGGACGTATTGATGTCGATTTTCGAGGGTTGAAAATCTGTTTTGTGACAGCTTCCGCTAGTGTTTATTGTTGCATCAAATCTTAAGTGAAACATAGAAGCCTTTCGACTTCACTAGTGGGAGCTAGGACTCGTTCACCTTGGAATTCTGACCTTGAGTTACCTCAACAAGTCGCAACTTCACAGACGATGAATAACTCCTTATCGGTTGTATCACGTATAACTCTTAACCCTTGGTTTCTTGTTCTAATCTCATTTCGACCTTGAGTTTGCTCGACAAACTGAAAGAGATTATTCACTTGTAACTATTATATCACGATGGCCTAAGTGTAGTATCGCATGTATCACACTCAACACACAGCTCACACATCACACATCGCACATATTGCATGCATCCACACATCGCACATCATACACATTACACATGCAACAACCTGCATTTTCAATGATAAGATATTAATTTACATATTGAATCGCTATAGAATCGAAGGTCCAAAATATAACTTTTCACATACGTCTAAATTAGGACCCGAGACCACCTTTGTTGAGCCCAGATCGATGTTGTGAATCAAAATGGGTATAGATATCGCAACATTTGAAATTGAACGATTAAATGGCCAAAATGACATCGAGCAGTGAAATTACCATCATGGAGTGCTGTCCCGAATAGCGACGAAATTTATACCATTGGGGTCGAAAAAATGAGGTGATGTGTGTCGACGAGTTTTATGGCAATCTGATGTGTTGTGTGATCATAAAGCTCAAAACATATGATGATTTAGTTGAGAAATCAAATAAACTATTACATTATAATATATACACACACATCACCATGCACTTCTTTTTCCCAACTCCTACTTTTCTTCTTTTCTCCTCTTTGATGTAAAAGAAACGAAAATGCCCACTCCTTCAAAAATCAAGATCTAGAGTTTTGGTCAATGGAAAATGATGAGGCCAGATTCATTAAGCTCAAGGATGAGAGGGATTCACATATTTATGACCATTGGAGGGAGCGATGATGTCTTGCTAAACTTAATCTTTTGCCATTGAACTAGGTTTTGACATTGTCGACGTATAATAGAAGATAGGAGAAATAAAGGCCACTATCATTCTTCTCATGATGACATTAATCCCTCCAGGTGATTTCAACTACTCCGGCCATCATCTAAGATACGCCACATTTGCAGGTCTAGAGGGAAGGGCAGGCGGTTGTGTTTTGCAGGGGAGGTGTGGACTTCGTATGGAGGGGTCCATGGTGATTAGCATGCGAAGTGTAGCATGAGGCAATCGACCGTTCAACGAATCGTCTTGTGTGCGAGGAGAGAGAAGGTGGAGAAGTGGGTTGCACATTTCTATTGTGCAGTGGATTTGGGAAAGAAGGGGAATTATAGTTAATGAGGTAATTTGTGTACTAATTATAATTCATTAATGAATTAATTATTTGATTCATGTTTAATTTGTATCTCTTGCATACGAGGTTCAATTGAGACACGGTCTTCACCATCGCACTCGTTGTGGATTATTTATAATATGATATAGACTTGGACTAGGTTTGGATAATTGAAAATTTGCAGTTTAGGTGAGTGGAATTATAACTCTAAATTGATATTTCGGTATAAATTTCCATTATATATATATATATAAATATATTACCTTATAGAGGTAGAACATAAATAAATATGAAATTGTTTCCTCATTTGATTATATTTGTTTGAATAAATACCTGGGATAGTTGGTTGAAATCCCATATATATTTATATTTTGTTCTATTCGTATTGAATAGAGTTAGATGTTCTATTTGTATTGAATAGAGTTAGATGGCAGTGATAATAATTTATAGCATGACTATAAATAAACTAAACTCTAATTCGTCGTTGTATTAGTGATAGAAATATTATTATATACTTTAGTACTAAACAAAGATGAGAGTATGATTTTAAAATGGTTTTATGGGTTTAAGTATTACTTACAAGCTAATGATGTATTTTATAAATAATAAAGTGATTTTTATAAAATAATAGAAGAGTGGTTGAACTTTTATTTAAAATAATTTAGTAAATAAAGTAAGACTTGACTTAAGTAATAATTTAATTACATACTTGAATATATGTGTACATATATGAGCACGAGCGGGTATGCATATACGCATATTTGAGGTTATACAACAAGTATTACAATTATTGTATTGTAGTTAGAATTGTTGAATAGTTTGGATTACCGATAACATTTTATTAAATTGTGTAAATAATTATATATACATAAAGAAACATCCATATGTGTATATTATCAAGTTGTGAATAACCACCGGGTGCGCTAAGTTACGTAAAAGAGTACTGAGTAATTGCTCTGGCAAAGCCTGAAACATGATTTATGAGGTTTTGTTTGTTTGTGAATACGTGTGCATATGCATGCATGAGCGGTGTATCGACACATGTGCATCGCATGAGGTGAGAATATCAATTGAGTTTGTTTTGTCATGTCAGAGAAGGCTGGGTCATTATATTCACCCGTAGATCTCTACCCATGCAAAGAGTGGATTTTGGTATTGAAATCGGTTTTTGAATACTTAAGAAACCACTTTTAAAATGTTAATCAATGAACTTTTTTATAACAAAGGCAGACTACAAGAGCTAGACGACTCATCGAGTGAAGCGACGGATAAGATGAAGCTTGAATCGATGAGAGGTGGCCAACTTGGCTCGCTTGCCTAGGCTTACTACCTAAGAATGCCCAATCATAGACGACTGTTGTGTGGTATCAGTCGATTGGGAAGGTTTCCCACTCGACTGAAGGTGCACAAACCTGGGCAATAAGCCCAGGTCAGGTTAAACTCGATTGGGGTTTCTCCCCAAATCCAGAAGCAGAGCAACGTGAGGCTTCAACACGATTTTGGGAAGGCTTCGAGCTAACTGGGAAAGTGGAATGCAAGGTGATCGTTAGGATTCGAATGCAATGTGTAGTGATATGTATGCGATTAATGATGATCGAATATGATATCAATGTAGTGATTAATTACATGGTCACGTTTGGTGAGCAGTACGATTCAGCGGAGTTAATCCATGCCCCATGGCTTTGACTTTGGGGTAGATATGTTTGGTGAATGGTATTAATCTTATATTAGTAATCAAACATTGTATTGGTATTATATTAGTGACCATACATATGGATAAATGATGGTGATATATCGATCTTTGTTTGTTAGAGGTGTATTTAATTATGCATTGTTATAATTGATGTGTGCATATGTATACGACATAGGTGTTCCTTCGCTGTCCTGATAGTATATGATGCGAGACACAACCTTCGTTCTCTTTTTAATGAGAGGCATACATTTGTTATTTTGGAAATCCTTGATCCTAGAGGAGGATGATGAAAGTCACAAACTATGGGATCCTAGAACACATATGCTCATTACAGGGGTACAGTGGGATCCGCAAAAGTCCTATATATTTAGAATAGATCATATAACACTTGCGTTCATTACAAGGGTACGATGATTCTATTTACTATTGTGACTAGGTTTCGAGTATATAAAGTAAATCATAACTTATGCCCATTATAGGGATACAATGAGATCTACGTGAGATTTATGGTCTGGGGTCTATGGTATATTTAGATACCGACGCCATATGTCATGAACTCTTGAAGGGAATCATTGGATCACGATAGACGTCCACTGTTGACTCCACCAATCGGTAATGATGGGTATTGATTTTTATTCCTTAATTATCTTTCATTTGTTATATTAAGTATGCTATTAGTTGACTATTGTTGTTATTTCTACATTTACTATCACTTTTTACTTTGTGATTTACTTATATTATGACCACATTACTTTTGGATGTTAGGCTACCATTGTCATAGTATGATTATTAAGTTTTAGTCACATTACATTAGTTATGTTGACTCAAGAGAAGAGCAGGTTATGACATGATTTTCTATCTTTTGGGTAGGTTTTACATTATTTGTTTATGGATAGTCCAGTTTACCCCCGAGCCACGATTGTGGAGAGGACTGATTGTGCTTTAGTACTTTTTGTTTATTTGTATATAGTTTTAATATACGTTTTGAAATAGTTCCCTTCACACCAAGCTTTATGTATGACTTGTGTTTTGTCTTTTTCATTTTATGTCATGATAATTTTCGGGTACTCGATTGAGTAGTTTGGATGTCAGGTGCTTTTGGGATAAGTTTTTAGGGCAGTTGGAGCATTATGTGGAGATGATGTCGATACTTCTTATATATACTTGATATTGTAGTGGTACACGACGAATGTTATTTATATACGAGACTTATTATGCCAGATGTTATATTCCAACTCTTTGTATAGATATTTACTTATAAGTTACTTCTACTAGCATAATCACTTATATATATTATAATCATGTTCTGCTCGTGTATATTCAGTATATTATATATTATCATTCCGTTATGATATTCTATCGATATCCCCTAGTATATGTTTGTTTTATATTTTCTTTTTCGATAATCTATATTTTGTGGTATTCGAAAGTCAGACATTTTCATTCAGTGCTGATTTCAGGGTATTACGAAGGGCGGGTTGTTACATTTGGTATCATAGCCTAGATTTAACACCTAGGGCCAATTATACCAGTTTGGGTTAAACTAACTGGTAGAAGGAGATACGTTAAGAGAGTGTACGTATATTTTTATACTATATAATATTGCAAACACCGCTTGTCCTAAGGGCTTTCATTTATTTCTATCGCTAGATGATGGGGTACCTTCCTTCCAGCTATCCTTATTAGCAGACGGAGCACAAGAGCGATTATGGACATGTTGTATGGGATGCCTAATTTGTCCAGGGACTATTTGATTATCGCACATGATGCTCCACCACCCACGAACATTCTAGTATCTACGGTATATGATGAAAGTGGTGTAGCCCCAGGGGCACTAGTATTTCTACCTCCACCAGCTTTTAACTTCCTAAAGTTATCTTGGGATTCCTTCAACCCCAACGGTAAGCTATTTACGAGTTTTGAGGCTGCGCTGTGACACCGGCTAAGATGCGTATTTGTGATATGGCTCTCGCCAATATGATTTAAGGGATGTTCTCTTGTAGTGGATTATCTTCTATCTTCTTATGAGGGAGGTTTTGGCATGGTGAGATATAATAGTAGAGGTAGTAGACGAGCAGGGCATGCTTTGGATTGATTTTGAGCATTGCCTTGGGTTTTAGTTTATTTTTAAAATGGAGAAAACCAAGCGATTTGAGTGTTTCTTCCATTAGAAGTAGGGCATCTTGTCAGTGAAGGAGTATGTTGACCAATTCAAACTTTTGTATTTAGGGATTCAGATGGTTGGTACTCCATTGGTGTGGGCAAAAGAGTTTTCCATGGGTCTTAAAGCATTAGTTGGGGATTCATTACTTAGTCTTATCCTTGTTAGGGGCCACTCTAGAAAGTCTTTTTGGGATGGTTCTCCTCTGAGAGAGCATCCCCAAGGTACCGTTGGAGATAGCGAGAGTGGAAAGCAAACCGAAGTTCCTACCGAAGTGCAAAGACCATGATGTAAGGGATGATTGAGCTTATGCAAAGAAGAAAGCTAGCCTAGTATGTCACTTCCATGGCATATGGGGACATTTCGCCGTGAGATATCATCTAGCTAAAGGGAAGCATAAGTGCTTTAATTGTGATTGGCTTAATCACTTGAAAAAGGATTTTGCTACATTTTCAATGGGTGTGTAAATGATGATCTATGCCTCGTAAGCATTACCAAGTCGTAGAAATCCTACTGCTTGGGAAAAGAAAAGGGATTTATGTAGCAGGGTATGCTTTAGTTTGTAAGTTACTTGCTCATGTTCTTTCTGATACTTGAATGGTATATTCTTGCATTGCTAGTTACTTGGTAGATTGGCTAAACTTGACACCCACTATTATAAGCAAAATCTTTTGCAATGTTATCTGTATATAAATAACCTTAGTGTTAAACTAAGGTAAGACGACATAACGTACTGTCATTCGAACTTGATGCATGAGCATCTAGATTGAGTGAGGTAAATCTATGATAACTTGGATTCGGTATCCAGGCAGAGTTCGGTAGTTTCCCAGTAATGGGCAAAGACCGGCTGAGTGACTAAAACGTTTTGCATAAAGTCATTTGTATTAGAATTGTTTGTCCTTATATTTGAAAACCTTAGGTGATGGGAGTAATCCCATATGCCAAAAGGAATATTTTCTAAAGACTGTTCCATTCATGTACCGGTTCCTAATTATTAATTTGAGCATAGAGTTTTTAGACGATTTGCACCAGTCAGGCATAGGATTTTCACTCCATTCTTAAAGGCGATCGCTCGAATTGGATTCTTGAGGCAATAAAGAGATTTCCGAAGCGCGACTCCAGTCATGCGAGGAAATTTTGGTGTTCTAGTCAAGGAACTAGATTTTAATTTGCACGAGAGGTGTCAAGTGGCCGACCTTAGTTTAACAAAGAAATCATGTGAGCGAACAAAGGATTAGATCATATATCGTATATTATTTTGGATGATCTTTATTCATTATAGAATTATTTATAATATAGTTTGGAATGCTTGTGATAGCTTAGGAAAGGGCTTCTCGACTAGTTTTGTGGCGATTCAGATAATCTTCTGATTGGCGATATGATATTTATCTGAGCGAGCATCTTATTACACTTAGTATATTATCCTTATCAACATTGTACGGTTGAGATGAGTTTGAACCCGAATGAACCCATGCATTTATACATCATCTTAATTAATGATTTAATCAGCAGAATTTTCTCTTTTAAAGAAACGATCTCTGCTCGGATGGAAAGGAAAGATTGAGACTTACCTCGACGGATTTATTCAAGAATTTTGAAACTCGATGATCTTTCATACTGTGTAAAGTTTTCCTTCTCGTAGCGGATGGCGTAGTAGTCTTTCCTGCATTGTACTCATGGAAGTACTTACATCAGCTAAACCTTTAGTCCATCCTAGATGTCGGACAGGCCCATTGGAGTTTATAGTTTGCCATGCACCTTCAACCATTGTTGTTCATCGTGCATGTCAGTATAGACTCTTTGGTATGGTTCATTGTTCTGTATACTTATTGTTTGTTGTTGCTTGCTATTATTTGATTGTTGCTTTTTTTCGTGCCATTGGTCGTTGTTGATTGATTTTAATTTTTTTGATTGGTTGTTGTTGCTTGTCTTGTATAATTGGTAGTTTATATATTATTAATTGTTGCTTGTTTATTATTGCTTGTTTTTGTTTGCTGTTGTTTGATTATTGTTTGTTATTAATTTGTATTGGTAATTGTTGCGTACTTTGCATACTTGATAGTATATTCGTAAATTATTGTTGTTTATTGCTATTTATTGTGTATTTGATTGCTTGTATCTTAATTTAAATCTCCTACTAAAGCATTTTGGGGGGAGAGAGAGAGTGATAGCTATCTAAAATAAATCATGTCATCCAGTGCCATTGTAGAGGTCAATATGAAATCTATACGAGTCCATTGCCTTTTAATGTGACTTGTAGTCAATGGTAAATTTAGACGTCGACTTATTTGAGCTTACTCACTAATTGGTAGTCATGTATGATTGGGATAGTATCGATTGCTACACTATTTTCAGATTTCATGATTATTGCTTAGAAATGCTAGTTACACAATTTATGTAACAACCCGCTTTTCGATCCTCAGAATTCGAGACTAATACATCTATGGTATTCACGTGCCATGCATCTAAGTGTCAGAAAGATAGATTGTTGGGGAAAAGAAATGAAGAAGAAAGATAGAATCTAACAAAAGCATGACAAGTAATATATACTACTAAACAAATCTTTACAAAAAGAAAGAGACTTTAATATACATATATAAATCAGAATGCAACACTAACACATCATTAGCATGGACAGTTATAACAATATGTCCTTAAAATTGCTGATAATGCAACAAGGACAAACAGTAGAAGATTATAGAAAATATGGAAGTACATCTTTAAGGCACTAGCTCGTATCCTGAAAGCTCTAAAGTGTCCAACAAATTCTGGAAAATATGCTCGAGCTGACTCGAGCATTATAAGAAAACAACACCCAACACAGTCAGATTAAACCAGTGTGAGAAACACAATCAAATAAAATAACGAAGCTCCCTTTTAGAGGTGACTACAAATGGTACCTTATTCTTGATTTATGGCCAGCCTCTCGACTGTCTCAATCAACCCATAAAGGGACATGTATGGGTAGGAGACAAAGCTTCGTCACACATTCACTAATGTAAGAACCCCTATCACCTATGCCCACCTATTACCTGTGCCCACGCACTCACCAAGAACGATGACATATAATATAAAAATCATAATTTTTACAAAAAGAACATTTTATTGTACATAAAACAATCAGAGAAAAAATAACATACCATCAGCCTGGATAGTTATACCAACATGTCCTTACAATTGTCGATAAATATAAACAAAGCAATGCAGTGGAAATAAAATCTATGGTAGGAAATCATCCAGCTCCTCTCTCTAAGAGCCCTAATGATCATCAATGAAACCTGGAAATATATATAGGACTGACCCGAGCATTATAAGAAAAATAACATCAGGATTAGTTTGGTAAACCAGCATGAGAAAACTCAAGTCATGTGAATTATTTAATGCTATAAAACCTTTTTTAAAAAAGGTATCTCGTAAGACCACGTTGTACATAAGCATGGATGGGTTTTTACCTTACGATAACCAAAATATTTTATAGGAAAAATTTAGTGCTATTATAGTAATGTCTAGGATTGAAAATATATATCAAGTAGTCATGTTGTGAGTGAGTGTACAACACAACTGTAATAAGTATATAAATCAAATAGTTAAGGCGCGTTCACTAATTGTGTATGAGTCTACGGAGAAGCCCCATTGCTATGAGGTGGATCTCCTGCACAAGGAACAGAGCTATCCTTCCGAGTAGTACATATCTCTAGCGATGTACCATATGGCTAACACAACTGGGTTATCATCGAAACACTCTCGTGAATAATGTGCACACCAAGTATCACCAACTTCGGGCCCAATAATCGAAAGCATACTCTAGATAATAGAGTTGTTGTACCTCGATGGGTCAGCTAAACCCCAAGATTGTGCATCCCTATAAGATCCTGGTATTTTCAACCATTCGCATCTGCATATGTCGGACCTGAATTACTCAAAGTACCAGATTGTTAATTTATATTTGGCAAAACTCAGCATATACAATAAATAAATAATCATAGAATCACAGGCATAGAGTAATATACAATATGCAGCGGAAGCAAAATAATAGTAGTTCATGAAGCTACTGTATATATAAAAGAGTAAAACAAGATACAACAGAAGTCTCCAATACATAGAAGTCTCAATACGATAGTCAAGTAACAAAAGCCGAATATATCACTGGATCAATTGAATACCGCAAGCTGAATAGATAGATGGATCTCCAAGCGAAGCTCCAACTCCAAAGGTGAGTCTCGGATACTGGTACACTCAGTCTGACTCGAGCTTAAAGAAAAACACAAAACACTCGTTTCAGGATTAACATTCTTATATCAATAAATCCAACTCAATTGAAATATCAACTGAAATATGTGACGACGTGACTTTTCGATGCTCGAAAACCAACATAAATACGTCCACTGTATCAACTGCTGAGCAATCGAATGCCGGAAAAACCCTACCGTTATGGTTTAAGAAGAAGAAAGTGGTAGAAGAAGAGAGAAAAATATAGAACAGAACAGAAAGAAACAACAAAACAATATCAGAATCTCACAATCGCAGCGGAACAGCATATAATAGATAAATGAATAATCTTTAAACAATGAACTATTTTAGTTATTACATTACATCATATTACATTACATTACATCATCAGAGTGTACAACAACAAACAACAACAAAAAACAACAAACATCGGAAAAGAAATACTATATACTAGTAATACGCCATGCCATCTAGCTTGCCTCCAGCAACTCCTGAATTCCAGAATATCCTGATAACCTAACTCTAGACTGCCCGTGTGGAAATTGGTGGGCACCCAGAGTTTAGGAAGGAAAACAATAAACTCCGAGTCAGTCATGTGACTGCTGTGAGAACTAAAACAGTTTATTTTTAAAACAAAGTAGAGGAATATTTTAAAATAGATTCACAACGCTTTTTAGAAAATGAGACTACCCTCCCGCACACACACACACAATGCAAACGCAGAATCGGAGGAGATTTCTCCTTATGATAGTCAAAGATGCTTGATACGCATTAAAAAGAAACATTTGATATTATTACTAGTGCATAGTGTAGGAAAAATCATTTCGAAAGTAAAGATATAAATCCTAGCCAGCATAGGCATTTCTCACTTATGCCCACTGTAGCTACCATGTTCAATAACAGGTTACCGCCACATTCCATGACAGGTTATACAACTAAAACCGTACAGGGTTCGTATTGTTTCTTTGGATTTCCAACAAATGGTCAGGCCAAGGAACTTCCCATTGCCACATGGGTACGCCTCTGGAAAGACGACCCGAGAACCTAACCGGATCTCTGCCAACACAAGGCCGGATTACCCCTAACTGGGTAACTACTGACACGAATATGTCATTCCCCGATCGTAACCGATCTATATCCGAGGATCCTCGATTTCCAACAACCACAAAGCAATAAATTTGCAGCAACAACATAGGTTAAGTATCTGGGCTCCATACCATGATACCACCTCTATCTAGAAGGAATGACATACACTAAAGGGGCGCTACCCCCTAATAACCTTGCCGCATCCTTCCTGTTTTGACCATTTCCGGGGTGTGCCGACGAAGTCTCGTCCACAAAGCCACGCTTTATACAAAAGCTGTGCTTTGATCATCAAATGCTCAACAACACTTCGTATGCCACATTACCAATTTGGGAATGTATCACTAGTAACCATCAACTACATAACCTCTAAGGGTGTTAAGCTAAGAGAGTAAATTCTCCGTCACCAACGGAAATATATTTGATAGAAACCAGCTTTATATCTCAAACTGTAACGTCAGACACACATCCATACAAGTCCGTTCCGGGATCGAACGGAACCGAAGGCACTTACAAAGAAGTCCTTGCAATCTGGATATTCACTAATCACGAACGGACTTCCCATCACAAAGGGTAATAAATTTCTATATCGGAGATCAGCCGATGCAGAAATATTCGACGGTAATCCTTCCGTTTTCACAAATATCCGGTCTTCAACACCGGTCATCAAATGCAATCCATAACGACGTATCACATATTCGAAATGGGTTATACGACCCCAAGGTCCTTTCCCGGCTAACCCGAATAGTGAGCGCTTATTTTAAAAATAAGTGTGGCATTCAAATTCAAGAAAATCACAACAAATACCTATTTAAAGGTAAATATTGATAGTCGGTTATTTAACTATCAATAGGCGTATTCAACATCACCAAATTCCAAATAATTTCCCAAATTATTTACTTTCCAAAATATCTTTACAAGATATATAATTTCCACACTTCAACATTTGAAAACAAATGTTCAAATCACTTTTCACCTTTACCACTTTTGAAAACAAATTTCAAATTGTTTCCCTACACGGGATATACTTTCATTTCAAAATGGTTCATTTAAACCAATTAAATAAATCCTTACCGATTTACTTTATATTTACATCCAAATCCGTAAATTTATTCCCATACTTCAAAAATAAATCAACATTTATTTTTAAACAAATTTCCCTTCCTTTTTATAAATTCCACAGTGAATTTACATTTCCAAAATATCTATGAATATACAATTTTCAAATCGACTTCTAATATTCATTTTCAATTTATCTTTACAAGATAAAATCTCAAAACATTCACTTCATATTGGAAAACATTTCCATACTTATTTAATAATAAGTAATTCACAAATCTATTTATTTTCAATACTTGAAAAATATTCAATATACTTAAATCGAAATTAAGTATATATTTCATTCTTTAAGGAAATCATTCTCTTAAACACATTTATTTGGGCCAAAACGAACGTTGCGCAAAACATCGTTACGACGACCCAAAATCACTAGTATAGGGATTCGAAATTAAGATAGATATATAAATCCCAATACTATATAAAACATTTCCTTTCGAAAATCATTTACTATAACAACAGTGTTATAGTCCATCTGTTAGCGCCAAAATTGGTCACTAACACCCTTAGAGAGTTTGTGTAGAGAGATTAATGAAGAAGATAAATTAAAATAGAGAAGATAATATAAATTAAAATGCGAGAGACGAGAACACAGAATTTATAGTGGTTCGGCGTTGTAGCCTACGTCCACTTTGAAGTTGATCCTTTATTTCTTCACTTTAAACTTGATTACAGATACAATCCACTTTTAAGTATTCGAATACCATTGTGAAATAAAAGTAGAAGTCTTGGATGAGGTTTGGATGCGGTAGAGTCTCCCATGTGTTCTCTGAAATCTCCTCCTCCTTTTCTGTGCCCCTGCCCCTCTATTTATAGACGAATGTGGGTTGGACTTCCCTGGTGGGCCAGATGGCTAGATAGCTCGGTCTAGATACGACGCGCCCTGCATGCTGAGTGGAACATGCCGAACGGTCGGCATGCCGAGCCCTCCTTTCCAAGTCGATGGATCTCTCTGTTGAATGGAGGAAGTGGGCCGAACGATGCTGGGATACCGAGTGAGGCGTGGATGCCGAGTGAAAGGATACGCCGAGTAGAGGGGATGTCGAACACATGACATGCCGAGCACGGGATGTGCCGAACAAAGGGTATGCCGAGTGAAGAGCAGGCCGAGTGGAGGGAGTGCCGAGTGAAATGCTGAAGGTCTCGTGCCGAGTGCAAACCTGGATGGACGTACGTTCTTCAATGCCGAGTACAACCCTTGACTGCCGAACGTTCAAACGTGTCGAGTGCTCATTTGTGCCGAGTACAACCCTGCATGCCGAACGTTCTAGTTGCCTGGTCGATTCTCCAGGTAACATTTTGCCCCCCAAAGTACACCGTGTGTTCGAACAGGGTGTGCTTTGAACTACTTGATTAGTGCATTGCCGCCGAATGCCAAGGATGCCGAACGATCTTGCCGAACGATGCGAGTGCCGAATGACTGGAAGCCGAGTGAAACCGTTTTGACCGGTAGAGCCAGTCAGAGTCCCTTCATCTTCCTCTTCTTCTCTATAAAAGCCGCCTTCTTTCCTTCTCTTTTCTCACTTCTTGCTTTTACAATTCCGAGCTCACAAACCATTCGTGCAATCAGAACTCATAACTTTCCTACATTCGATCCACGTACTAGGTAACCCGAGTTCCTCTTCTAGCAATTCCCCATCGATTCGCTGTTGGTGGGGACTTAAGTTCGATTTGGAATGTTTCCAAGGTCGAGCGTCTAGTTGTAGAGAGAGAGAGAACCAAATTCGAATGCCTTGTAGGATCATTAGTGAGTGTTCGGCGAAGGAGGAGAAGGTATGGAGGATATGCCGAGTGTTTGGACTCGGCATAATCTTAGTTTGGCACGGCGTAGTTTTGGCCGAACGACACTAGCTCAGTGCGAACTGAAGCTGGGCCGGACGATGGCCGTATGCCGAATTGTAGCCCTGCCGAGCCACTACTTTAGCCGAACAAACTGTTATGCCGAGCGTACATAAATGCCGAGCCTACCTCCATGCCAAGCAAACCAACATACCGAACGTACTTGAGTGCCGAACAAACTATCCTGCCGAACAAACTAAGTGCCCAACAGACCTTAATGCCGAACCCAAGTGAATGCCGAACAAACTATCATGCCGAACATAACTAGGTGTTGAGCAGACCTTAATGCCGAACCCAAGTGAATGCCGAACAAACTATCATGCCGAACATAACTAGGTGCCGAACAAACCTAAATGTCGAACACAAGCAAATGTGGAATATACTTAACATGCCGATCATACATAAATACCGGACCTATCTTCATGCCGAACATAATTAGCATGCTGAGCATAATTAGGTGCCGAGCACACATAAATGCCGGACATATACAAATGCCGAACATACTCTCCTTGCCCAATTTCATAACTGGTCTTTACTTGGCATAATCGGATAATTACCTCTAGTGTCTTACTACAGTCGTTATTCAGAAGGCTTTCGGAGACGGTCAGCGATGACGGTTTTCGGAAGCGATGTTTTTAGGCTTGACGTTATATTAAATGCTTATGCACGATTGATTGCACTAGTTCACACACCACACGAGGGGGGGGGGGTTATCTGCATTGTTAATTCTAACGTCGATCATTTTTCGAGTATAGTTCACACAGGTGCTTGGTTGGGTCTGCTATTTATTCAAGATGTCCAAAAGATCCAGTTCTGCTACACTTTCCGACAAACCTGGGCCGTCTTCTAAGCGAACGGCCCCCGACACAACTGACCCGTCAGTTTCTCCCGCTCATGACTGGGCTCCCGATACTTTGGAATCGTCGATTTTACTGGATGACCCAGTTGACTCACAGGCTTCGAGAGTCACTGAGGCCGCTATTAAGCGGATATGTTCTACTCATGGCATTCCGTTTGCTGACGTGCTCGTTCCGTCGGGGCATGACCGCCCACATCTGCCACCAGTGGGATATACGGCGTGTAGCAAGTTCATGTGCTGGGTTGGTAGCGTGCCACCTTTCAATCTATTCCTTCGCGACGTGCTGCAGTATCTGGACGTCGCCCCGTCTCAACTTCATCCAAATGGTCATGCTTTCATTTATGGCACGTACATGCTTTTCATGGCCGTCTTCTCCAGGTCTCCAACTCCCGGCGATATAAGGTACATCTATATGACCAAGAAACGGAGAGAAAGCCCCTCTTACATGTTTCTTGAGCCACATCGGAAGTGCCAACTTTTCACTAGCGCGTGGAGTAGAAAATTCGCCCTGTACAAACAGGAGTGGTTTTACGTGCGCTTCCCCCAAGGCTTTGCGAGGCGGTGGGTTGAAGGAAGTAAGTCCTTTCTCTGAGTTAATGTCCGTTCCCGATTGAGGTTGAACTTCTCCTAACTCATTGTTCTATTTTTTCAGATCTCGTCCCCCCGTCCCGAGGGCCGGGGGTACTCCGATGCTGTCGACGCCATTAGAGCTCTTCCTGCTGAAGAGCGAGATATCCGAGCCCTCATTTCCAATGAGTCACTATTGAAGTTCGGCTTGCTAGCCCCTGGCCGCCGGGTTAGCCTTCCAGAGGGCGTATCGCTTCCCAAGTCCGTGCCCGTCAGAGGGAAAAAATTGCCTGAATCATCCGTTCGCCCTTCTCTTGAAGCACCGGAAGAAGGGGAAATTCCAGACGAGCCACCTAAAAAGCGAGGTGAGGATTTAGGTCCTGCAGCTGAAGTTCATGATATCGAAACGTCATCTTCCCCTTCGAAGGGGAGAAAGGAGCTGGCGCGCAAGTTGAGGAATGAGAAGGTTGGTGGGACTTCCAAAGCTACGCCTGTTCAGCCAGAGAAAGAGGCTTCTTCACAGCGCGTTGGAAGTTCTCTGAAAGGCTTATCGAACCTCTCCATTCCCGACGACTTGCTCGACTATGATTTCGATGACCCGGAGCTGTTTAAGTTTCGCTCACCCGTCAGGGGTGATGCGGGCGTCCCGGCCCCGATCCAAGGGGAAAAAACTCCCGTTAGCAAAGCCACTGGTCCGTCGGGGGGTAGCACTAGGACACACACAGACACATGCATTTTACTTTGTACCTACTTTTCTTTCACCATTCTGCTCTCTCGCTAATTCGCTATTGTTTGATTGCAGGTGACATGGGGCGCTCTCACGGATACGACCGCCTTCGTGGTTCGTCGACTTTACGCCAGTCTGGTCGGGACTCGGGCCTCGGGAAGCGCCGAGACAGAGACAGCGACAGCGACCGAGATTATCATGCCCGGGACTCGTCATCCTGGAAGAAAACTTATTATCAGCCCGAACACCGCCAGGAGACCTCTTCTTATCAGGAGCGAAGCAAAGACAAACGTGGCCATAAGAGGTCGCATTCTGATGCTCCCCGGGACCAACACTCTGACTCTTCTTCTACCCGACACTCCCAAGATTCTCATAGGAAGGGCGAACTTTCAAAGCCATCTCCTCCCGGTCCCGTAACAGACCCGACAGTGTCGGAGAGGTTGAACGAACTTAAGGCTAAGTTTCCGAAGATTTGTTTTGATGGGTTAAAGTTCCTCCCGGCGATTCATCCTATTCCCGGAGATGTCAAACAAAATGCTATCGCCTGTACCAATGACGTCTACGTGCAACATGACGCCTTCGTCCATCTGGATGAGAAACTTTCTGAAGTCTCTATGGAGCGCCAGCACGAAATTGACCGCCTAAAGCTTGAAGCTATTCATGACAGGGATATCCTTAAGGCCCAGGATGAAGAAATTGCCGCCTATAAGTCCGAGCTTGAAGCTACTCGTCAGAGCGCTAAGGACACCGCCGAGGCTGTTTCCCGCGTTGAATTGACTCATAAGAAAGAGCTCGATGAAGCGGTTCAACGGTGTGGGGAATTAGCTTTGGAGAAAGACTCCGTTCAGAAGGAGCGGGACACACTTAGTTATCGGGTTAAGGAACTCGAAGAGAAACTTTTCGAGGAGAGGAAAGAGAAAGTGGCTGCTCAGGTTGAGGCACAACATTATTGTGATGAGATTGTCGCCACCCGACTCCTAAAGGGGAAACTTGAAGACGATCTCTCCAAAGTCGAGGCACTGAGGAATAAGGCCCGTGAGGAAGGTAAAAGGGCAGCAACTGTCGACATCGACTCTCGCCTCGAGGCGGCCAGGGAAGAAGGCAGGGAGGAGATAAAGACCGAATTCGACCCGCTCATCGCTGAGTTCAATGCCCGAGTTCTCATGCATCGAGATCTAACTTTTCTGGGCGACGGCTACCTTGAGTCATTGGCCGAGGCATGGGAGACCCTGATTCAGATCAGGAAGGTTGAGAGCGGCGCCGATGAGGTCGACGAAGAACCATTGATGAAAGAATTCCTGAGGGGGAAGGAGCCTTCAGATTTATCGACGGCTAAAGCTCTCTACAGCAAAGGTTCTCCCTCTAGGAAAGGGAAAGAGGTGGCTACGGACCCTTCCGGCGTTGTGCCCCCAGTTCACGTGCCTACCCAATCGGCCAGTCGATCAACACTTGACCCCTTCGAGCAGCACGTTGGTTATGACCCGGAAGCCCCCGAGCTTGGCATTCATGTTTTATCTCCCATCCCGGAGGGCGGGACACCCCTGGCGACTAAGAACCCACCGGCATCTGGTGAGTAACCTCTGGGCTTCACAAAGATCTTTCTCGTTCCCTCAGAAGTTGTTGTGTTCTAACACTTGTTTACTTTCGTGTCTTCTGTGCAGGCTGTTCTGACCCCGAGCCCACTCCGAGGAGCGATGCCGCCAAGGAGGTGGAGATAAAGGCGAGTGAGGCTACTCAAGTCGGCGGAGATCCTGGTCCAGATGCTCAAGTAATTGGGGCGCTGGATGAAGGCAAATCTGACTCTTCCTCGGAGAGTTTCGAAATAGAAATCACAGGCGCCTCTGAGCACACATCCGACTTGAGCATGAAGGAACGCCTCGAGAAAGAGAAAAGAGATACGACCTCAGTCAAGGTCGGGCCGCGTGAAGTGGACCTGGACGATCCTCTGAAAAAACCATTGAAGATCATTTTTCCTGGCAAGTCCCAGCCCATGGATATTCCCCCTATGTCTTCGGTCGTCACCCCTCCGTCAGGGAAGGATTCCAAGAGTAAGCGCTCTGGGAAGGAACCATCCGGGAAGAAGTCAAAGAAACACAAGAAATGACCGTCGTCCCCGTTCAACGAGAACTAGTTTAAGTCATGTACTAATTTTTGTAGATTGTGTAAATAGGCTGTTGGCTCCGGACTTCGGAGCGTTTTTGTAACGGGAAGCTTTTTGTGAATAAAATTTGATCTTCACTTTTGTCTTCTCAAAAGACTTTTATTATTCAGTTTCTTTTATGGTTGCGATTGAAATCTGAATTGTTATGGGTAACTTAGACTTCTTGGTTCGTCTTTACATGGCTTGGGAGCTTCCCTGGATTTGATCAATCTCCACTTGGTGCTTCAAGCACTTAGAATATTTCATAGCTCGTATGTTGGGGACTTGACATATCCAAGTCATTTGCATCGTAGTTCCTATTCAAGGAAATCGGAGGTCTGAACTGCTTGTAATTAAGTCTATACACCGGACTTTGAGTACTCCAGTCCGTGCTCCGGGGACTTGGAGATTTCGAGTCATTTGTATTCGAGTCCGCACTCTGGGCACTTGGAGATTTCAGATCGTTTATACTCGAGTCCGCATTCTGGGGACTCAGAGTACTCCAGTCCGCGCTCTGGGGATTTGGAGGTTTCAAATCGTTTATACTCGAGTCCGCACTCTGGGGACTTAGAGTACTCCAGTCCGCGCTCCGGGGACTTGGAGATTTTGAATCGTTTATACTAGAGTCCGCACTCTGGGGACTTAGAGTACTCTAATCCGCGCTCCGGGGACTTGGAGATTTTGAATCGTTTATACTCGAGTCCGCACTCCGGGGACTTAGAGCACTCTAGTCCACACTCCGGGGACTTGGAGATTTTTTGTCGTTTATACTCGAGTCCGCACTCCGGGGACTTAGAGTACTCCAGTCCGCACTCCGCGGACTTGGAGATTTTGAATCGTTTATACTCGAGTCCGCACTCCAGGGACCTAGAGTACTCCAGTCCACACTCCGGGGACTTGGAGATTTTTTGTCGTTTATACTCGAGTCCGCACTCCGGAGACTTAGAGTACTCCAGTCCGCACTCCGGGGACTTGGAGATTTTTTGTCATTTATTATAAGCGTTCATACGCTAGCCAGGATATCATAATTTTTAATTGCGCGTCATAGGAATATCATACGAAGAGACATTGGTCATTCATGGAAAAGATGGCTTCAAGCCTTTATTGATGAAAACAAGCTAGATTATCTTATTACATGCCAAGAAGAAAGCACACTGGAAATAAATGCAACTACCGCATAAAGGAAATAGACTAAGTGTAATAACGCCGCAAATGCTCGCTGTTCCATGCTCGGGGGAGTGTCGCACCATCGACGGTCGTTAGCTTGAAAGTTCCTTCTCCAAGCCTCCGTTCGATGACGTATGGACCTTCCCATGCGGGATTCATGTGCGAAGGGGTTGGAAAGATTCGTTTCAAAACGAGATCTCCCACACTAAAGGTTCTTGGCTGGACTTTTCCATTATAATATTTAGCGACTCGGTGTCTGTATGAGGCTGCTCTCAAATCAGCTTCTTCGCGTTTCTCATCAGTGAAGTCTAATGATTCCAATAGGAGATCCTGGTTTGACGCAGGATCGTAATAGGTTACCCGATGTGACGGAACTTCAAGTTCTACGGGTATGACGGCTTCTGTGCCGTACGCCAGTGCGAATGGTGTATGGCCAGTCGCGGTCTTGTGGGTAGTTCTATAGGCCCAAAGCGCTATTGGGAGTTCATCCACCCACTTGCCTCTAGCCTTTTCCAAACGCTTCTTCAATATGGACTTGATGATTTTATTGACGGCTTCTACCTGCCCATTTGCCTTCGGGTGAGCAATTGCTGCGAACCTTTTCTCAATGCCATACCTCTGACAGAACTCTTTGAATTCCTTGCTTTCGAATTGAGTTCCGTTGTCCATTATGATGGTCCGTGGGAGGCCAAAACGACATATGATATTTCGTACAATGAAATTAATGACTTTCTTGGTGGTGATTGTGGCCATTGGCTCTGCTTCCGCCCACTTGGTGAAATAATCGACTGCCACTATTGCATATTTCGCGCCTCCTTTGTCTATGGGCAGAGATCCAATTAGGTCGATTCCTCACATTGCAAATGGCCAGGGACTAACCATTTGTGTGAGTTCCGTTGGTGGAGCTCTCGGAATCTTTGCATATATCTGGCATTTGTCGCATCTTCTCGCATAGTCTGCAGCATCCCGATTTACAGTCGGCCAATAATATCCATAGCGGAGGATTTTCCTCGCCAAAGTTTGCCCCCCGTATGATCACCACATTCTCCCTCATGGACTTCTTCCAACACCTGTTTTACCTCGTCATGGGCCACGCACCGGAGTAAGGGGGTCGAGAATCCCCTCCGATACATTATCCCGTCTTGCATTACATAACGCGAAGCCTTACGAAGGACTTGGCGTCTTTCGCTTCTTTTCTCAGGTAAGTCCCCGTATAGCAAGTATTGTTTGATCGGGGTCAGCCATGATCCCCTTTCGAGTTCGGTCTCCAAGACGAGATCTATCTCCATCATGTCTGTACTTGGAGCAAGCAGAGTCTCGACAGGGAACAATCCCATCTGCTGTGCATCGCCAGTACTCGCGAAATTAGCCAACGAGTCGGCCTCCCTTTTCTGTTCACGCGGGACATGCGAAATGTCATAATATCCCAAGTTTACTAGTAGCTCCCGGACCCGAGCAAGGTAAGGAGCCAGTCTCTGTCCTTTCGCTTGGTAGTCTCCCCGTACCTGATATACCACCAGCTGTGAGTCGCAGAAGATTTCGATGGACTTTACCCTAAGTTCATTGGCAAGTCTTAAGCCAGCAATCAGTGCTTCATATTCGGCTTCGTTATTTGTCGCTGTAAATTCGAGCTTCAAAGCGTAGCAAATCGATCGGTTTTCGGGAGTTACCAGAACTATCCCAGCTCCCGACCAACGGTCGTTAGAAGCCCCGTCAGTGAACATCTTCCATCGGACAGGAGGAGTTACTTTGTGATTTTCACTCGGTTCATCCGGAATGGTGAACTCAGCAACGAAGTCAGCTAATGCTTGCCCTTGGATGGTCCGTCACGGCAGGTAGGTGATATCAAACTGACTTAACTCGATGTTCCACTGTAGCATCCTACCGGAAGTTTCCGCTCGTTGGAGTACCTGTCACAAGGGTTGGTCAGTGTAAACACTGATTGAGTGCGCCTGAAAGTAGGGACGAAGCTTGCGTGATGCAATCACCAGGCAATAGGCAAGTTTCTCGATCTTTGGATAATTATTTTCTGCCCCCGTCAGTCGTTTACTAACATAGTACACCGGCCTTTGAACCTTGTCTTCTTCGCGAACTAGGGCTGTACTGATAGCGTGTTGAGACACAGCCAAATATACGTACAACATCTCGTGGTCTACTGGTTTTGACAACACTGGAGGACTTTCCAAGTGTCTTACCAGGGCTCGGAATGCTTCCTCGCAGTCAGTCGTCCATTCGAAGTTTCTCTTTCCTTTCTTTATGACATCGAAGAAAGGAACACACTTATCTGTGGCTCTGGATATGAATCGACTGAGCACAGCTACTTTTCCGTTCAAGCTCTGTACCTGTTTTACGGTTCTAGGTGCCTGTATATCTCGAATGGCCTGGATCTTTTCCGGGTTAGCTTCAATTCCTCGTGCATTCACGATGAAACCCAAGAACTTTCCCGACGCTACGCCGAAAGAACACTTCAGGGGGTTGATTTTCATTTCGAAGAGCCTCAGTATATCGAACATTTCCGCCAAGTCTCGAATGTGGTCGTTTGACTGCCGTGACTTCACAAGCATGTCATCCACATAGACTTCCATTGTTTTCCCAATCTGATCTTTGAACATTCGATTTACCAGACGCTGGTAAGTTGCTCCGGCGTTCTTCAGTCCGAAGGGCATCACTACATAGCAGTATAACCCAACATTTGTGACAAAGCTGGTGTGTTCTTGGTCCGGGATGTGCATCGGAATTTGGTTGTATCCAGAGTATGCATCCATAAATGACAATAACTCATGCCCTGTAGTTGAATCGACCAGTTGATCAATTCGTGGTAGCGGGAAGCTATCCTTCGAGCATGCTTTGTTTAAATCAGAATAGTCAACACAGGTTCTCCATTTCCCGTTTGCTTTCTTTACCAACACAGGGTTGGACACCTATTCCGGGTAGAGGGCGTCGCGGACAAACCCATTGGCTTTGATTTTATCCACCTCCTCTTTGAGAGCTGTAGACCTCTCCGGGTCCATGCCTCTCCTTTTTTGCTTCACAGGTACGTGTTTCGGGTCTATATTTAACATATGGCTCGCAATTGCAGGGGAAATCCCATGCATATCAGAGTGTGTCCAGGCGAAGACATCAAGATTCGCTCGGAGGAAATCAGATAAATTCTCTGCCATTAGGGGATCGAGCTGTGACCCAATTTTAAGAACTCGTGTCGGGTCGCTGTGGCTAACTGGAATATCAATTGTTAGTTCGACCGGTGCTGCGTCTGGTTCCCTGGGTTCCCCTTTGTCATCTCTCGGATCTATGTCTCCAACGATCCGAGAATGTCGCCCGAGCCAGGGCTCGGGCGCTAATTGTCAATCATCAGAATTCGGGATGCGGACGATGCTGTCCGCAGTCTTCCCCTTTTCTCTACGCTGGGCCTCTCTCAGCTCAGCCACGTAACATGCACGTCCGGTTGCTTGGTCGCCATGCACTACGCCAACTCCTTTGTCCGTCGGGAATTTCAGTGGGAGACACCACGGGGCCAAGGCTGAACTGAAATATGCGAGGGCTGGTCGTCCTAAAAACACGTTGTATGGTGAATCAACATCCAGCACTATGAATGGTAGGATTCGCACTCTCCTGCGTTCACCTTGTCCCAGTTCAACTGGTAACTCCACATATCCTACTGCGTCTGTGGTTGCGCCATTAAAGCCATGGATTCGGGCTTTAGATGGCTTCAAATCCTTAGTCTCCAGCTTCATTTGGTCATACGCTTTCTTGAAGATGATGTTAACGGAACTTCCGCAATCAATTAGGATTCTCCTTACGAATGTCGGTCCGATGGTTGCGGATATGACCAATGGATCGATGGTGGGAGCTTCCACCTTATCCGCGTCTCTATTCCTGAATACAATATCGTCGTGCATCGTGCGCTGCTGCTTTGCGGGAGTTCCATCCTCCACATTTGAACAGCACTCATGCTCTGTATGTCTCAAGGAATTAGCATATCGCTCCATTTCCTGCCAATTTTTATCCGCAGGATGAGGTCCACCAGCAATTGTGTTAATAATCAATCTTCCCACAGTTCGAGTAGGTTGCTCTGGTTGTTGTAGAGCTGGGCCACGTCCGGGGTGTGAAGTCTCTTGTCTTCCTTCTGGCGTATCTTTGACGAATTCCTGCAGCTTCTTCTGCCTAATCAATTTCTCAATAGCGTCATGGAGATGCCTGCATTCGTCTGTGTTGTGCCCATAAGACTCGTGAAAGCGGGAATACTTTCCAGTCCGCTTTTGCTCCTCTGTTGATTCCTTAGGGCGTAGTTTTCTGTACTGAAAAGTGTTGCAGGTCGATAAGTAGATGTTTTCAAGAGACGCATTCAGTGGAGTGTATTCGTTGTAGGTTGGGATCCTTGACTTCCATCTCCCCGTTTCCTTCTTCTTTCCAGGATTTCCACTTCCAGTTCCCTTAGACTGCTCGGGCTTATTTTGGACGCTGGTCTGAGTCTTTCCAGGGTTATCGTCGGTTGCTTTCATGGCGATGTTGCCCTTTACAGACTCCTGAACGGACCCTGGTGCCTTATCTTTCCTTATCCACCGAGCTTCTTCCCTCCTTATGAACTGGTGGGCTTTCGAATAGAAACGTTCCAACGTAGCTAGTGGCTTTCTCGCCAACCAATCCCCAAATTCAAAGTCTGGATCCACTCCACGCATTACTGCCATCAAAATCGCGCGGTCGTTTGGATTGCTCACTTCAGTAGCGGCAACATGAAATCTCTGCAAGTATGCTTTCAGTGATTCTCCAGGAGCTTGGGTCACGCTTGATAAGGACATCACATCCTTGGGTCGAGTGGCGTGTATCCTAAATTGTTCTATGAATTTCCTTGCTAATTCGTCGAAGTTTGAGATTGACCGTGGAGGAAGTCGAGTGAACCACATGGTGGCAATTACGGACAGAGCTATTGGAAAGCACCTGCACTTAGTTGCGTCGTTGGCCCTTGCTGAATCCATCATCCATCCATACCTCATTACATGTTGTCTAGGGTCAGTTTTTCCTTCATAGGCGGGTATGGTGGGCATGTTAAACTTCCTTGGGTATTCAGCCTGTAGAATGGTATCTGTGAAGGGAGTATGACTCTTAGACATTCCCCAATCTTCATTAGTCAAACCTTGATTCTCTCTCATCAACTGCCTGACCATAGCTGTCAAATCCGGGGTTTGTATGGTAGGAGGAAGGTTGGGTTCCACTCCACAGGCTTGATTTCTAGTAGAGCGATCAGTGACACCTGCTTGGTCATCTTCATCCTTGCGGCGTCTACGCCTGGGAGGTTCATCAGCTGAAGTTGAGCTATCATCTTCAGAGTAGGGGACAGGGCTACCTCCAGCATTCTGATGCTGCTGTTGAGCAAGTTGGGTCATGAGGTCAGCATTAACTTGCATTTGCTCAGCGAGTTGCTTTCTGCTTTCCGTAAGCTCTTTTATCAAGTCATTCAATTCTGCTCGTGAAACGGCTTCCGCTTGGTTTTGGCTGGAGGGCCCCGTGCCTCGAATTGCTTGTTGATCGTTAGGTCCAAGTTGTTGAACACTAGCAGTTTCGCGGGCATCTACATTTTGGGAGGTCGATCTTGTTCGTGGTCTTCCCATGGTAGAGTCGTTGGTTGTAACTCTGAGTAGAATTAACAGATGCCTTATGGATAATTACGAATCTTCTTCGGGGGATTTATGCAATCCAGTAGCTACAAAGTAGATCCTCACAACCTGAGAATTCGGTTCTCAGTGAAAGCACTAAAATGTTAGCGCCAAAATTGGTCACTAACACCCTTAGAGAGTTTGTGTAGAGAGATTAATGAAGAAGATAAATTAAAATAGAGAAGATAATATAAATTAAAATGCGGGAGACGAGAACACAGAATTTATAGTGGTTCGGCGTTGTAGCCTACGTCCACTTTGAAGTTGATCCTTTATTTCTTCACTTTAAACTTGATTACAGATACAATTCGCTTTTAAGTATTCGAATACCATTGTGAAATAAAAGTAGAAGTCTTGGATGAGGTTTGGATGTGGCAGAGTCTCCCCTGTGTTCTCTGAAATCTCCTCCCCCTTTTCTGTGCCCCTGCCCCTCTATTTATAGACAAATGTGGGTTGGACTTCCCTGGTGGGCCAAATAGCTAGACAGCTCGGTCTAGATAGGACGCGCCCTGCATGCTGAGTGTAACATGCCGAACGGTCGGCATGCCGAGCCCTCCTTTCCAAGTCGATGGATCTCTCTGTTGAATGGAGGAAGCGGGCCGAACGATGCTGGGATGCCGAGTGAGGCGTGGATGCCAAGTGAAAGGATACGCCGAGTAGAGGGGATGCCGAACACAGGACATGCCGAGCACAGGATGTGCCGAACAAAGGGTATGCCGAGTGAAGAGCAGGCCGAGTGGAGGGAGTGCCGAGTGAAATGCTGAAGGTCTCGTGCCGAGTGCAAACCTGGATGGACGTACATTCTTCAATGCCGAGTACAACCCTTGACTGCCGAACGTTCAAACGTGTCGAGTGCTCATTTGTGCCGAGTACAACCCTGCATGCCGAACGTTCTAGTTGCCTGGTCGACTCTCAGGTAACACCATCATTTCCTTCTATTTTTCGAAAACGTCTATTTCAACAATGAATGTTGAAATCTATGTTTCGATGTTTAATACATTTTAAAACATCGTTAAAACGATTAAATTCATTTTATAATATTCATTTTCCCAAGCATATCCATTTTATTTAATAATATATTCACCGTCCAAAATCGTGAATATACTTCCTTAACCAATTTCAACATTCAATTTATCAAATTCCATTGATTTCGAATTTATAAAGAATGTCTATAAATTCCATTTCTATTTATAAACTTCGATTTATAAATCTCCTTTATTAATCCAATTCAATTTATATATCTCAAATATATACCAAAAGTCCATATTATAAGTTAAATACTTATAATTCATTTATTTACAAAATCGTTCTTTTTAAAACTTCTATTACTTATAAGATTCATTTATATTTTATAACAACTTCAACCTATAAAATCTCCTTTATTAACAATTTCTATTAATATCCCATTTAAATGCCCAAAATCCAGTTTATAAGTTAATTACTTATAAATCTTTTATTTTACAACATCTATTCATTTTAAAATCTTCACAATTTATAAATCTGTAATTTTTAATGAAATCCATTTTATACTTCATTTTAACACTTAATAAACTCGTTTTATAATTCCAATATTATATATATGTATATATATATATATATTTGTATTATAAATATCAATGTTAAATATCTTTTATATACATCCTTTATAATAATTCAAAAATCTGAATTTTAACTATTTTATAAATCTTTTTATTTTAAAAATCACCTTTTGGTTATATTTCACAAAAATCTTAATTTTTATAACATAAAAATTTATAACGTTTTAATCATTTAAAATGACTCAATTCAAAAATTTAATAAAACGTATACTTTGAAAAATCATTTTAAAAATCCTTTTAAAAATCCTTTTAAAATCAAAATCGTTATTTTTAAACTTTAAAAATGGATCCGATGATGCAACAGCACCCAATAGTCAATCACGACAACAAACATCATATATCATCATATGATAATCAACAAACATCAAAATATCTGTAATCAAATAAATACTGGTGAGGAATCCAGTTGGATCCCTCTAACCCGTTTCCCTGCATCCACAGATGTTAGCACAATACCAATTCCATTCCAGTACGGAATTATCGCGGTATATGGGATTTATAAAATATTATCCGCTTAATAGACGGCGCAATAGGGTCTCATCCGCTATATAATGCGGGAAATCAACTCCAAGTACATAAATAATACCAATTTCACTTTTCAGTGAAATTATCGTGGTATATGTTTTTAATAAATAACATCCGCTTACTAACGGTGTATAATGTCTATTTTAACCATCAATAGATAACAATTATCATTCAAACATACAATCAAGCAATTTTAAATCTAACTATTTAAAATTTAAATCGAAACAGTTCGATTGAGTGAGAAGTTCTCACCTTGATTTCAATGCAGTTTCCGCGTTTTATTTCGAATAAAATTAAACACGCGTTTAATTTTACCCGAAATTCAAACTAGTTCCAAACAACTCCAAACCAGCTCCATTGCATAGTGCTCGACGAAACGAAGCCAACGCAATTCGTTTCGTGTGTTTTCGACCTCGTATGAACAAGTTACACTATTTTAAAGTTTGTACAAATTATTATATAAATTAATTAACATTTCCATTTTAAAAATTTACAACCTTTTTACATCAGGCCGTTGATTCCAGCCACATGAGATCAGGGCCGCAACATCCTTCTTCCTCCCTCACGTCTTTCTTCTAGGTAAACGATCGTGAAGAACCCATTTGCACGCCATATAGGGCTTGATGCCTCCCCGCCTGCGTCGCACTAAAGCTTGATCGGAGACCATCATCTCGTTGCCCATTGCGAGTGCCTCCATCACCGAAGAGCCGGCCACACTCGGTCGCGCGCATCATGAGGTAAATGTGAACAACACCGGCCGTTCAAACGCAAAATGCCGCCAATCCACTCGATAAAACTCGATCATAACCATTGAATTTATCGATCTCGATACGCGCTTCGATGTTGTAGTTGAACGTTTTTGATAATTGTTAATGGATTTGGAGATAATTGAAGGGGAAGCATACAAATTTCTGGCCATTGAACTAAAAACCGCCGGCTAGGGTTTAGTTTGATTAGGGTTTGCAAATGAAAACATTGAGGGGCTTATATAGAAAATTTGCAAACACTATTCACCCCAAAATTTTCCAAACTCCAAACGAAGCGTGTCGGCTGGCGTTTCTAAGGTTTACCCCACGTTCCGGACACAATGGAATAGGTTTCGAAATCTAATTCGATTATCTGTGCGAGTTATGGCAATAAACGATCGATTTAAATTAAACTGATTTAAACTAATTTCTAGGCGTTTTGGCTCGCCCTGGACAAACGGTAAATCCGATTGACACGAAATTTGAAACCTTACAATAATATCACATTACGGATCCGATGAAACTGGTTTCATCGAAACCCAAGACTGTTTGAAAAATGGCTATTTTAACTCGTTAATTTAAATATTAAAATATTCAATTTTCACACATTAACTTTTAATTCGATTTTAAAAGTTCATAAACATCTTTCTAACTCCAACATGATTAAATAAAATTTTACAAATCATTTTTAATCATATTAAACCCAATTTCCAATTATTTCTGTAATTTCAACTATTAAATTATCGATTTAATTATCCAATTAAATCTAATTATTCGAAATAAAATTTATTCGACTGTTTAATTTCACTTCTTAATATTTAAATTCCATTAAATATACGAATTTTAATTAATAGAAATTCTGGGTCGTTACAAAATACAAGTAACCCAAAGGATGTTTGGGATAACCATCCTCTAAGGATTCGTTAAACTATCTACTATGTAGTAATCTATGATATTATAATAATGTCTAAAGTAAAGTAAACTATTAAAATAGCATTAAGGCATTACCCATATCTCCCTTAACACATTTTAATATATTTCCATAGTCTATACAGTACCGTAACTTCCTGCAAACTGGGCTGATCAGAGGGCACTTCATTGGTATGGTACAAAACAAACTCGTAGTGGTCTCGCTAAGGTAGGTGAAACGGCACAACTAGGCAATGCCATTGTAGATATACTAATTACACTTCCGGGTTGGTGGTAATGCATATCAGCCACTACCGCCCACCTCGAGCCACACTCCCAAATCAATAATCAAGGGTGGCCACCAAATCAATCACAAAGTCAGAATATAGTGTCGAAGGAGCATGTCCGATCGGAGGAGATACCTCACTTGGCCCGTCAATTGCTCCTATTTTAGCCATCTTAAGCCAACTCATGGGAGTCGGGTCCATGTATATATCTCATATAGGATCGTCGCCACCATCCTACTTCATTCTGGAATCTCCACCACGTACATAGTTGTTAAAGTGGTTTTCGGTTTTGGCAGAGAGTATGACAATAACAAGTCCCAGTCTCTTTAATAACCCAACATTATTATAACACCGCGATCATTTCAAAATAATTTATATTTCAAAAACAAAAAATCATTCCCATTTCAAATATATCCATTTCCAAAAATCATGTCAATTTCAAAGTTACAACACTTCGAAATTATAAAGCATTATAACACTTTGAAAATCATAACATTCGATAACATAATACTTTGTAATTCATAACATCGAAATCATAACATCGAAATCATAACTTCGAAATCATAACTTCCCACTCAAACAATTTAGATATTAATAATAGTATATATAATAAAATAGTTTGTAAAAATAAAATAGTTTATATAATAATTGTTATAAGTTAAAATAGTTTATATTAAAATAATTTGTAAATCAAATAGTTTATATTAAAAATAATTTATATTAAAATAATTTATAAAGTAAAATATATAAATAATTTTAGATATAATTTAAAAATATTTTATATAATAAAACACCTACCTCAAATTTAATAAATCGATTCAAATCCACTCGAATTCCAAAACTCAAATTCAATCCAATCTCAATTCATCAATTTCAACTCGATTCAGTTTCTCAATAAACATTTCAAATTTTATCGATTTCAAATACAGACTTGAACCATAAAATAAACCATTTCAATTTTAGTATATTTCAAAGCTTTAAGATTCCACATTTTCAAAACTAAATTTGGTAATTTCCTTAATATCTCAAATTAACTTCATTATTATTTAGTTTGAAATATTCACTTAAATAAAATCCAATATCATTTAAATAAAACTTCAAATTCCAAATTTAAATAAAACTGAATATACCATTTCAATTTATGTAAATTTGAAATATTCATTTAAGTCACTTTTAAACCAAAAATCTAGTTATAAAAAATCATATCCTTTAAAATCTCAAATTCAACAAGTTCCAAATCGATTTAATTAAATAAAATTCTTAATTAAATACCATTTCAAATCAATTTCAAATCTATCTTCCCAATCTTAATTTATTAAAATTTATTATAAACTCTATGTTTGAAAATATAGTTTTAAATAAATATTTAAACACAATATATATAAATTAAATCAACTTTATTAAATTACTTTTATTATCAAACTTATTTTATAGTAAAACTAATTTATACATATTTTAAAATAGTAAAATTATAAATAAATTTTTAAAAATCATATTTTCAAAACTAACTTATAGTTTTAAACAATTTAAAAACATTGAATTTTTTAAAATCAAGAATTTAAAACTATATAGAATACATTTATGTAATATCTTAAAAAACTCAATATTTATTAAACCATATATTTCTTTCCAAAACCATAGAAATCAATTTCAAAATATTTATATATAAACCAATGATGTCTGTATAAAATTTTCTATCCTAAGGTCTAGTGGTACAGATATTTATCATTTCAATCCGTAATTTAAATATATACGGGTATATATCATTTCAACCCACAATATCAAATTCAATTCAATGAAAATCGCATGGGTTTATCATTTCAAACCATAACGATTTTCTCCTATTCTACAGATCGTTCGGGTATGTATCATTTCAACCCATAGGGAATTCTAAACTAATAGAGAACTTATAGAGTATGGACAAATATGATAATAATGTAACAGGCATATATCATCAATATAAATAACAGATAATGGTGTCAGATGTCACAGGTGAACCGATACACATAATTACATATATATAGCAATGTAAATAACTAATAGCAACATACTTCAATTTTTGTTTCAATTGAAATCAAATTTAATAATATAAGAACATTAATCGTGTGTGATTTTACACCTTACGAGGCTAGATAGGTTTGACAAAGAAATGAGCTACGAATCCAAACACAAATTCCAAAGCAAATCAAAATTGGCACGAATTTGATGATCAAAGATGATAAAAGAGGAATTGATAAACGAATCAGAACTATCTTAATATAATAGAAATGAAGAGTAAATTATATTATTATTTTATTACTTTCTTTCAAAACAAACACTTAAATTAAGACATGCATTTAAACAAAATCTACGGATACGTGACAATCAATATAACTTATAAAACGTATACATATGAGAAATCAAAATCTATCTCTAAAATTCAAAATACATATATATAATATAATGTAAAATCTGTAAGCATTTTGAAATCAAAGTACCAATATAGGAAATATATAATATATTTTAAAATCTAACTTTATATATCTAACTGTAAACAAATCTTATGAACTTGTATATATGCCTTTTGCTTCTAGATCAGTTCAAAACATAAAATTTCAAAACCACATATACATGCTTATCTTCAAAATCCAAAACTCTGTCAACCTACATAGTAACTAAGTAACAAAATAAAATCATATATCTATATTATTATTAAAACTGTTACAAAACAGCATAGTTTACGTACACATTTTTACATATATTTATAAAATTTGTATAAACTAACCCTTTTTCAGAACTTATATATACTTCCTTTATGCACAGAATATCAACTACTTTACAAATAATAAAATATAACATTCAAATTATATGTAAAATATATGCGACAAAAGAGATTGGAAAATATACGGCTTATATGTATTGAAGTGTTACGTACATATACACGTTTCATTCAAACTCTATATTGCCAACGTATGAAATATTTATATAAGACGTACGCACTAACATATATGTATAATATATATACTTATGGAACATGTTAACATAATAGAGCTTTAAAACATATTATATTTTATACCCTTTTACATATTACAAAATACTATACAACACTACTATATATATATGAGGCAGCAAAGAGGCTACAAAAATATAACTATGGGTACTGTGTTATGTTATAGATTTACTTTACAAATAGACACACACACACACACACACACACACACACACACATATATATATATATAAATAATATACAGAAGATCGAGTATATATATATACTTTCAAAACCAACTCTGGTATACACTTGTATATATAACTTAAAGATCATATATAAACGAAAGTTATAAATCTTATACCTTTTATATATATATATATACTATAAAAATATATATTATACTTTTATATATATAAACAACGTCTTAGATACATAAACTAGTATACTTACACATATATAAAGAAAACAGAACATATTATAACTTAGTACGCTAATATATAAGAAGATTATCTAAACTATATATATATATGTAAATATTTTAACACTCATATATATGCAAACTTTGCAACCATTATATATCTATAAACCAATGTACATATATAAATATATACTCGCCTATGTCAAAACATAGAGGAGGAAGGGAGGATCGGCATTGAAACGACGGCTGCGGAATGGAATGCCGATGAGCTCGGCTGCCGCTGTGGGTCCGCTAGCAAGGGTGAAGGGCGGAGGTGAAAGCTGCATGGCCGAAGGGAGATTATCAGGGAGGAGCGGTGAAGGATTTTGGAGCTCATGTAAGGCCGCATAGGGGATTTATGGTTTAAGTTGAGGTGCTTCATTGGATTTAAGGGTGGAGCGATCGGCCCTGCTATGAAGTGTTGATATGGAGTAGAGGGAATAGAAAAGAAAGCAGCAAATACACTTTCTTTTAGAAAAAAAATGAATTGAATGATAGTTAGAAAAATGGACGATATGAATACCCATGATAATTTATTACCAGTGAGAAAAATAAATGTCAATAAATATTTCTAGGAATTTTAAAAGTCAATGACTATTGGCTCACACGACATATGAAATGTCATGGGAAAACAATGGGTTCGAAAACAGTTACCGATACAGAAATCGTTTTACGGATTTCGTGGTGTACCGAACCCCAAAATATATAAATGAATACACTATGGAGATCAACACGACGAGATGATCATAAGCTATACATATATCAGTTGTACGATCATCCAATCAAAAGTCGATATTCGGTACCGAAAATGCTATTAATTTTTCGAAAATAAAATAAACGAAGCACTAGCATTCAAAATTTGGAGAAACGAGATATGATGCCTCACTCAGAAGAAGATTTACCAATTTACCGTTTCAAAATATTCAGGTTTGGAAATTATTTTATAATCATCAAATATTAACTAATTTAAATTGAAATAGAATTACACAAGAAAATAAACTTCCATATTATCTGATGAAAATTTACCATTTGCTATATTTAATTAGACATATTCCAAATATCAAATTTTTATTTCCAAATTCAAAAGTTTAAAATTTCTCAAAAATTTAGTTAAATATGTTATTAAAAATTATTAAAATATACAGATTGTTACACTCTCCCCCACTCAAAACTTTTCATCCCCGAAAAGGAATGAGGCAGGGAAATAGAAACAACCGAAAAAAAAGATTGAAAAGCAAAATAAAACAATTAATTTAAAACTATATAAATTTTAATTTAAATAAATTAATATTCAATAATTGATTTTAAATTCTAGGTATTTTATTTCAGTTGATTTAATTTCAATTTATTAATATTTGATACAAAAAGGTTTCTTTCAAAACAAAATTTAATTTAATTTATCTTATTTTCTATTTAATCAACTTATTTTTCTATTTATCTCTGTTAACATTTTATAATTAAAATTTAAGTGTATAACATTTATTATAACCACTTAAATTTATTTATAATTTCTTTTAACATCATTTTACGTTGTAAATTATTTAATTACATATTCAATTTGTGAATGATTTAGGTAAGTTATATTGGAATGTAATTGGGTATTATACAAGTGAAATTTTTCCAATTCAATTATTTCAAGTTTAAATATTTATTCAAAATTTCTGGATCTATTTATAATTATCATCCTTAGACATAAATTTAAGAATTTAAATTTTCGATTCACTTCAAACCATTTAGATATATATATATATGTATGTATGTATGTATATATGTATATATATATACACACATGCAATATATATCAAACAAAATTTATAATCATATATATATATATATCAAGTCATATTTGAAGAATTCAAAGCAACTCCATTTTCCAAAACAAAGTGTAGCAAAGCTACATGATGGTCTCTCCACTCTAAAAGTCGAAAATGAATGTCGATGATGCGGCCACCATCATCGAAATTATTTTCCAGCGACAAAAGAGGAGAGCACTAATTTAAACATTTAAAATTCTTTGGAAACGATTTATATTCGAAATTACTTTAAATAATATACATTTTTAAACTTTACAACCAAAGTTTAAAATCATCGAAAATTAAATTCTCAAACTCTCAATTTAAATTCATTTCAAATTCTAAATCAATTTATAAACCATATTTATTTTTTTCATTTATTTATAATGTGACAATAGTCAATGATTTACAAAGCAATAAATGAAAATCTAATATTATCATTTCAAACAACCAATTCATTTAACAATTTAATTTCAAAAAATTTACTTATATAGTATAATCATATAAAACTATTTCATTTACCAAATTTGAAAACAATATTGTGTCAGTTCATTCTGTTCAAGTGTTTTAGAAATCCTATCGATAGCGTTGATCAGACTAATTGACCGAAAATCCTAATCAACATAACAACTCAAACAACAAGACATATAAAACATTTTAAATATTAATTACAAATACACTCCCTCACTCAAAAATTCTAGAGTGGATTTCAAAACAAAGTTAGAGATTCAAGTACAAGGGGACTCTAACAAAAGAGAATTCTAATTGGAAGATAGATTTGAATAGGAGACAAGATAATTAAATTGCAAAATAGAAGGATGGATGTACTGATATAGATCGCGGGCAACTTAACCGGGTCAACCGTGACTTCAAGAAATAGATCAATGCAGGATTCTGAGGCAAATCAGCATTCGATCATAAGAAAAATTACCCTGGTTGTCTACTAGAGAATGGTTCGGGTATAACAAGATATAGCAACATCTAAATCGAGGATATAGAAATCTTCGGTGAAACGATGCTTGTTGTAAAGGAGTTTCACTACTTTACAAATGATTCAGTGGAGCTCCGAAATCAAGAAAACGAATAGGGAGAGACAATGATGGATTTTGGAACTGAGGGGAACGTTCCAAAATTTAAAGGAAACCGAGTCAAAGTGGAAGAGATTTAAGCTCGAACGAAAGTGATTCTAAAATTAAATTTACTCTATATACCGAGTTTTCCCTAAAACCAGAGCTCTGATATCACATGTAACATCTTGGTATTTTCAACCATTCGCATCCGCACATACCGGACTTGAATTGCTCAAAGTACCAGATTGTTAATTTGTATTTGGCAAAACTCAGCATATATAATAAATAAATAATCATAGAATCACAGACATAGAGTAATATACAATATGCAGCGGAAACAAAAGAATAGTAGTTCATGAAGCTACTATATATATAACAGAGTAAAACAAGATACAACAGAAGTCTCCAATACACAGAAGTCTCAATACAATAGTCAAGTAACAAAAGCTGAATATATCACTGGATCAACTGAATACTACAAGATGAATAGATAGATGGATCTCCAAGCAAATCTCCAACTCCAAAGATGAGTCTCTAATACTGGTACACTCAGCCTGACCTGAGCATAAGCAAAACACAAAACACTCCAGTCAGGATTAACATTCTTATATCAATAAATCCAACTCAATTGAAATATCAATTGAAATACAAGTAACTCAATGGATGTTTAGGATAACCATCCTCCAAGGATCCGTTAAACTATCTACTATGTAGTAATATACACTATTATAATAATGTCTAAAGTAAAGTAAACTATTAAAATAGCGTTAGGGCATTACCCATATCCCCCTTAACACATTTTTATATATTCCCATAGTCTATACAGTACCATAACTTCCCGTAAATTGGGCTTATCAGAGGGGATTCCATAGGTATGGTACAAAACAAACTCGTAGTGGTCTCGTTAAGGTAGGTGACACCGCACAACTAGGCAATGCCAGTGTAGATATACCAATTACACTTCCAGGCTGGTGGTAACGCATAACAGCCACTTCCGCCCACCTCGAGAACTTCTCCCAAACCAAAAATCAAAGGTGGCCACCAAATCAATCACAAAGTCAGAATATAGTATCGAAGGAGTGTGTCGATCGGAAGAGCTACCTCACTTGGCCCGTCAATTGCTCCTATTTTAGCCACCCTAAGCCAACTCATGGGAGTCGGGTCCATGTATATACCTTATATAGGATCACCACCACCACCCTACTTCATTCTAGAATCTTTACCGCGTACACAGTTGTTAAAGTGGTTTTCGGTATTGGTAGAGAGTATGACAATAACAGATCCCGGTCTCTTTAACAACCCAACGTTATTATAGCACTGTAGTCATTTCAAAATAGTTTATATTTCCAAACCAAAATATCATTTCCATTTTAAATATACCCATTTCCAAAAATCATGTCTCTTTCAAAGTTATAACACTTCGAATTATAAAGCTTCGAGATTATAACACTTTGGAAATCATAACACTCGATAACATAATACTTTGAAATCCATAACTTTGAAATTATAACTTCCCACTCAAACAGTTTAGACATTAATAATAGTATATATAATAAAATATTTTGTAAAAATAAAATAGTTTACATAATAATAGTTATAAGTTAAAATAGTTTATATTAAAATAGTTTATAAATCAAATAGTTTATATTAAAAATAGTTTATATTAAAATAATTTATAAAGTAAATATATAAATAGTTTTAGATATAGTTTAAAAATACTTTATATAATAAAACGGCTACCTCAAATTTCACAAATCGATTCAAATCAACTCGAATTCCAAAACTCAAATTCAATTCAATCTCAATTCATCAATTTCAACTCGATTCAGTTTCTCAATAAACCATTTCAAATTATACCGATTTCAAATATAGATTTGAACCACAAAATAAACATTTCAATTTCAACATATTTCAAAGCTTTAAAGTTCAACATTTTCAAAACTAAATATGATAATTTCCGTAATATCTCAAATTAACTTCATTACTATTTAGTTTGAAATATCCACTTAAATAAAATCCAATATCATTTAAATAATACTTCAAATCCAAATTTAAATAAAACTGAATATACCATTTCAATTTATGTAAATTTGAAACATTCATTTAAGTCACTTTTAAACCAAAAATCAAGTTATAAAAAATCATATCCTTTAAAATCTCAAATTCAATATGCTCCAAATCGATTTAATTAAATAAAATCTTAATTAAAGACCATTTCAAATCAATTTCAAATCTATCTTCCCAACCTTAATTTATTAAAATTTATCATAAACTCTATATTTGAAAATATAGTTTTAAATATATACTTAAACACATTATATATAAATTAAATCAACTTTATTAAATTACTTTTATTATCAAAACTTATTTTATAATAAAACTAATTTATACATATTTTAAAATAGTAAAATTATAAGTAAATTCTTAAAAATCATAATTTCAAAACAAACTTATAGTTTTGAACAATTTCAAAACATAGAATTTTTTAAAAATCAAGAATTTAAAACTATAACGAATACATTTATATAATATCTTAAAAAATCAATATTTATTAAACCATATAATTCTATCCAAAACGATAGAAATCAATTTCAAAATATTTATATATAGACCAACGATGTCTGCAAAAAAATTTCTATCCTATGGTCAGTGATACAGATATTTATCGTTTCAATCCTAGTTTAAATATATACCGTATATATCATTTCAACCCGCAATCCTAAATTCCATTCAATGAAAATCGCTTGGGTTTATCATTACAACTTATAACGATTTTCTTCTATTCTATGGATCGTTCGGGTATGTATCTTTTTAACCCATAGGGAATTCTAAACTAACGGGGAACTTGCAGAGTGAGGATGGATATGATAATAATATAACATGCATATATCATCAATATAAATGACAAATAATGGTGTCAGATGTCACAGGTGAACTGATACAGATAATAATATATATATAGCAACGTAAATAACTAACAGCAGCATACTTCAATTGTGGTTTCAATTGAAATCAAATTTAATAAATATAAGAACGTTAATCGTGAGTAAGTTCTCACCTTTCGAGGCTAGATAGGTTTGACAAAGAAATGAGCTACGAATCTAAGCACGAATTCCAAAGCAAATCAAGATTGGCATGAATTTGATGATCAAAGATGATAAAAGAGGAATTGATAAACGAACCAGAACCATCTTAATATAATTGAAATGAAGAATAATTATATTATTCTTTTGTTACTTTCTTTCAAAACAAACACTTAAATTAAGACACGCATTTAAACAAAATCTACAGATACTTGACAATCAATATAACTTTTAAGACGTATATATATATATGAGAAATCAATATCTATCTCTAAAATTCAAAATACATATATATATAATATAATGTAAAATCTATAAGCATTTTGAAATCAAAGTACCAATATAAGACATATATTATATATTTTAAAATCAAACTTCATATATCTAACTTTAAACAAATCTTATGAACTCATATATATGCCTTTTGCTTCTAGGTCAATCCAAAACATAAAATTTCAAAACCACATATGCATGCTCATCTTCCAAATCCAAAACTCTGTCAACCTACATAATAACTAAGTAACAAAAAAAATCATATATATTATTATTAAAACTGTTACAAAACAGCATAGTTTAAGTACACATTTTCACATACAATATATTTATAAAATTTGTATAAACTAACCCTTTTTCAGAACTTATATATACTTCCTTTATGCACATAATATCTACTACTTTATAAATATTAAAAACTAACATGTAAACTATATTTAAAATATATAAGACAAAAGAGATTGGAAAATATACGGCTTATATATATTAAAGTGCAACATATATATACACGTTACGTTCAAACTCTATATTGCCAACGTATGAAATACCTGTATAATACATACACACTAACATATATGTATAATCTATGTACTTATGGAACATGTCAACATAACAGAGCTTTAAAACATATTATATTTTATACCCTTTAACATATTACAAAATACTATACAACACTACTATATATATATATATATATATATATATATATATATATATATATATATGAGGCAACAAAGAGGCTATGGAAATATAACTATGGGTACTGTGTTAAATTATAGGTTTACTTTATAAATATATATATATAAACAATATATATATACATAAATAATATATAGCAGATCGAGTATATATATATACTTTCAAAACCAACTCAGGTATACACTTGTATATATAACTTACAGATCATATATAGACGAAAGTTATAAATCTTATACCCTTTATATATATAGACGAGCTATAAAAAATGTATCATACTTTTATATATATAAACAACATCTCAGATGCATAAACTAGTATACTTACATATATATAAAGCAAACAGAATATATTATAACTTAGTACACTAATATATAAGAAGATTATCTAAACTATATATATAAAAATATATAAATATTTTAGCACTCATATATATGTAAACTTTACAACCATTATATATATAAACCAATGTATATATATAAAAATATATACTCACCTACGTCAAAACACAAAGGAGAAGGGGAGGATCGACATTGTACGGCGGTTGCGGAATGGAATGTCCAGGGCTCGGCTGCCGCTGTGGGTCTGCTAGTGAGGGTGAAGGGAGGAGGTGAAAGCTTGCATGGCCGAAGGGAGATTGTCAGGAAGGAGCGATGAAGGATGTTGAAGCTCGCTTAAGGCCGCATAGGGGATTTATGGGCTAAGTTGAGGTGCTTCGTTGGATTTAAGGGTGTAGCGATCGGCCTTGCTATGAAGTGTCGATATGGAGTAGAGGGAATAGAAAAGAAAGCAGCAAGTATACTTTCTTTTAGAAAAAAAATGAATTGAACGATAGTTAGAAAAATGGACCGATATGAATACCCGTTATAATTTTTTACTAGTGAGAAAAATAAACGTCAGTAAATATTTCTAGGAATTTTAAAAGTCAATGACTATTGACATACACGGCACATGAAATGTCATGAGAAAACAAAGGGTTCGAAAACGGTTACAGATAAAGAAATCGTTTTACAAATTTTATCGTGTACCAAAACCCGAAATATATAAATGAATACACTACGTAGATCAACACGACAAGACGATCAAAACGGTATATAGATATCATTAATATGATCATTTGACCAAAAGTCGATATTCAACACCATAAATGCTGCTAATTTGCCGAAAATAAGATAAACGGAGCAATAACATTAAAAATTTGGAGAAACGAGATATGACGTCTCACTTAGAAGACGATTTACAAATTTATTGTACAAAAATATTAAGGTTTGAAAATTATTTTATAATCATCAAATATTAACTAATTTAAATTGAAAGTGAATTACACAAGAAAATAAACTTCCATATTATCTGATGAAAATTTACCATTTGCTATATTTAATTAGACGTATTCCAAATATCAAATTTTTATTTCCAAATTCAAAAGTTTAAAATTTCTCGAAATTTAGTTAAATACGTTATTAAAAATTATTAAAATATACGGTTCGTTACAATCCCTCCCTCGTTTTTTTCAATACTGATGATGAGGCTACTTTCTGCATCTTCTCATGAGTTTCCATCGAAACTCGATTGCATAATGAATCCCATATGGATTCCCATACCCCAACGGGTTTTGAAACCACATATAGGTTCCATCATCTAAGAAAGAGCTCAAGGCTCATCCATAGAACTGTATATGGTTCTTGGAGTGGTTACGGTACGAGTCATCTCTTACAAGTACACTCCCCCGCTTATTGAATGTCCCATAAACCAATGACGATGTTACAGAATGCTCAATACCGGTTCTTTTGGAAATAAAAAGACATAAATAAGAACGGAGGTCACTTCTAACCGTTTAAGTGGATGGATTTCCTTATTATTAACCTAGAAGAACCAATGGGTTTATATGTATTGTATAGCATCACCAAAGATAACCGTACCACATAAATCTCACATTTCTTCTAGATATTTTCAGAGTTAAAACCTTTCGGTGCTAAGTAGAGAATATTTCCATACCACTAATATGAAGAAGGATTACATATTTAGGCCGAATTGATAGTTGGTTATTAACTATCGAATAAAAATAACATATCAATATAAGTTTAATTTTATAAGAATTTAAGCATAGTTAAATCCATAATCATGATTAAGTCACATAAATGATTTTCAATCCCTTTTTAAATTAATTTATCTTTTGTTAATTAAAACCCTTTTTATTAGTGAAACTTCTTTATATCCAATAAAGCTTCTTTCGTTAGTCAAAACTCCCTTTATTAACTAATACTCGTTTATTAATTAAGAACCCCTTCATATACCTGTATATATTGTTTAATTTCTCACTTATACACTTTTCAATACTTAAAAAGTATTTATATACGTATTCCAATGGTATAAGTATATTCACAAATTACTTAACAAGTTTTATTTACTTTAAAATACAATCAAAGAGATTAGAACAATTACCACCAAAACATTGTTATAATAAACTCCTTTTCTTTTATAAATTAAACATACTACATATTCTATCTTTTTATATAAGACTGCTATGCTTGTTATTATCTTGAAAATTCCGGTATTAAAGATCTAAATATTTTTATAATATTTCTTCAAATTTATAGTTTATGTTGCTAAAACATTGTTTACTACAAACCCAAAATAGTTTACTTGTATTTTTCTACTAAATATCCATTAGTAAATATCTAATTATATCTATGAGTATAATGTAACTACCCACATTTTTGATAATTAAGAATATTAAATTAAATAAGACTTTGGAATCTAATATTGTCAGGAATTTAAATTTTATGATTTGTTAACATGAATTTATTAGATTACAAATTTTGACCTTAAATAAAATTCCAAACAAATAACAACTATAGTGAAGGTAAAGATGTTAATTCATATTAGAGTATAATTCAATGAAATTGATTTGAATATTATTAATAACCGTTTAAAGGTTAATTCCATCAATTGTAACAATAAATGTCAATAAAGAATGTGATAAACAATATTTAAATATGTTAGCATGTAATAAGAAATCAATCATTTAGTACATAAATTTACTAACCTTTGTTTGTAAACGAAAAGTTCATAAATGTGTTTAAATTACTTAAATGAATATTGTTTTGTTTCTCATTCATTTTGTTAACCCATTCTGAAATTTAATTTTATAATCAACTAAAATTAATGCAAATGAAATATTGCAGTTAATATATGAAAAGATGTTAACGGTGGAATAATGAGTGTAATAAATGAACACTTATGTTTAATGAACACAGAAGGTAATATTTAATTTAATAATAAGAACATGTAAATAAAAATAAAAGAATTTTTTTGAAATTTAAAACATAATAAACTAGGATTATTACTATTACGATTAAATGTTGAAATTAATTTAACACTTAAATCTTAGGTAAACATGAAAAATTGGATTTCAAAAGATTGTTAAATTCATGTTTAACCAAGAATAATGATAGAAAACTTTTAATTCAGAATTTAAAAGTGATTAAATCGGTTTAATAATAATTCGGTTAATTAATGTATGAAAACAAATATAATTTGATTTATTTCTAACTTCGATATACAATAGAATTAGGGTTTGAAATTAGTTCCATTATGTTTAAAAATATTGAAAGCCTACATTTCAATATATGGGATGACATATTTTTGTTTCGGGAACGAAACGGGTTTTCGGGCCTTTGTTATCGCTCCCGCCCAATTGATATCCGTTCCATCTATTTCTGTTTCATCTTGGTCTATATATATGCTGATATGAAACCCTAGCAGCCTTTCATTCTATTTTTTTTCTATATGTTCTTTCAAATATAACGGCTACTTCCCAATGGTGAATATCCCAAGAACCTAAATTTCAATTTCAAATCTAATCCAAAAGTTCAAACTGCTCAAACCCGATCATATTATATATCGTCATGAAGCTCTTGACAAATGGAATCAGCATCTGTAGTTTGTTTTTCGATTAGAGGCTCCATTTGTCTAGAAATCAGCGAAGAAGTCTCGGCTGTTCATGTTAGGGTTTGTTGTTTAACGGTTGATCGTCGACCATTCGACTTTCGGGTAGTTGCATCTAGTAGAGAAGGCGAAGCAGTCTTCATCCATCGGAGTCGATCATCCTAGTGTGCTCGTATTAGCCAGAAATCATAATTGAATAGTGGATCCATGTCGACCAGTGGAGGTCGCGTGGGGACCGGCAGGTGCGGACGGAGGTGGAGGAGAAGGCGACGACGTTGAATCGGAGATATGGCGTTCGAGGCGGAGGTGGTCGGCAATCAAAGGTCGACGACTGGGTAGTTCGAGCATGCGTATGAATGTTAGAGTCAGGGATGATGATGGTAAACAAATATTTTGCCTTGATTTTGTTCCAATTTAACTTTCAAATTTTCAAGTGTTCTAATCTTTATAATTTTTGTATACGAACTCCAATTGACATGCGGTTTCTTCGATTGGATTTTTATCGAAATTCCAAACAACATTAAACTAGTTTGGTGGAATTTGGATACTACTGAAATTTTATGCTTTTATTGGATTTTAAATGGGCTTTAAATCAAAGGTGGGTGATTAAATCCACTCACGCAATACTAATTTTTCTAAAGTTAGTTAAATTGAAATCATGAAGTGGTAAAATTTTATTGATTGTTGTTTGGTAATTTAAATTTACATTTGAATTGAAATTGATATTGAATCGACATTTAAACTAATACAGAATTTAATTGCTAGTTAAACACCGACAATTGATAACTAGTAACTATTGTGACATATTGATTGATTTGGACGTTGATTGTAATTTGTAACGACCCACTATTTTGGACCATTCAAATTGACAATAAATCCACACATGTCTGACTTGAATAATTCAAAGCAGAAGATTGTAATATAATTTGGAGAAAATAAAACCAATCATAGAATCACAGACACAGATAAAATCAGAATAACTCGCAGCGGAAATAGAAATAACCATAGTGGTTCATGAAGCCACTACAAACTCAAACTCAACAGGTACCAAAATACATAGTCTAAAAATCAAATACAGTTCCGAAACAAATATAGTAGAAATCCCAAATACATATGTCTCTAATACATGAGCTGAAATAGAAATACTAAGACTAAAATAGGCAACAACTTGATAAGCAGATAACTCCAAGATCTCTAGCTTTCAGAAGGTAGATCCAAACTGCAACACTCAGGCTGACCCGAGGGTAATAAATAAACACAAACACTCGAGTTAGGACATGCATACGTATAATATAAATAAAGGATGCTTGGGACCGCCCATCCTCTAAGGATCCGTTAAACTATTGACTATGTAGTAATATTTCGCTATTATAATAATGTATATTAGTAAAATAAACTTACTTTTAAATAGCTTTAAGGCTTTACATTTTCCACCTTAACACGTAATAATGCCAATAGTCTATACAGTACTGTAATACCTCTTGATCGGGAGGCTACCAGAGAATGCCCCATAGGTACGACACAAATCGAACCCGTACAAGGCGCGCTAGGGTAGGTGACATGGCACAACAAGGCAATGCTAGGGTAGATATACCAGTTACGCATCCGGATCGGTGGTAATGCATAGTAGCTACTACCGCCCACCTTGAACAACACTCCCAAAATCAAAGGTGCGCACCAAACAATCACAAAGTAATAGAATGGAATACGAAGATGTGCGTCTGATAAGAGGTGCTACCTCCTTAGCCCGAGAATTTCTCTTGTTTTAGTCACCTTATGCCAACTCACGGGAGTCGGGTTCACGTACATACCTCAATAGAACGTCCCCACCATCCTACTTCATTCTGGAATCTCCACCGCGTACATGGTTGTTAAAGTGATTTTCGGTATCGACAAAGAGTATGCCCATATCCGATCCTAGTCTCTTTAACAACCAACGTTATTATTACCCATGGTTATAAATTTCAAAAATGGTTTATATTCCAAATAAAAATAATTTATTAAACCATTTAAATATGAAGTAGTTATCCTTTCAAATCAAATTTTCAATTTCCAGAATTTCAGAAACTTCTAAGTTCATTAGTTCAATTTTAACATTTCAAAGCATTGAAATTTTCAAAACTGCAGCACTTATAAAGTGCTGTGATAGGTTTATTTAGTATATATAAAAGCATAATTCAAATTCAGAAACTACAGCACTTTAGGAGTGCTGTTATAGGTCTTTTAGTGTATTTTCCGCCATAATTCAAATTTACAGAATTTACAACAATTCAGAAACGCTGTTATAGGTCTTTTTAGTGTATTTTCAGCCACAGTTCAAATTTACAGAATTTACAGCACTTCAGAAATGCTGTTATAGGTCTTTTTTGTGTATTTTCAGCCATAGGTCAAATTTATAGAATTTACAGCACTTCAGAAATGCTGTTACAGGTCTTTTTTGTGTATTTTCAGCCATATTTCAAATTTACAGAATCTACAACACTTTAGAAATGCTGTTATAAGTCTTTTTAGTGTATTTTTAGCCATAATTCAAATTTACAGAATTTACAACACTTCAGAAATGCTGTTATAGGTCTTTTTAGTGTATTTTCAGCCATAGTTCAAATTTACATAACATTTCTGAACCGCTATGATTTCTGTTATACCCTTTTAAAACAATATTCTCATTTTTAACTTATCCAACTTATTCTGCTTTTCACAAATTTTTATTTGGATATTATTTAACTTATAAATTTTAATAAAATAACATTTTATTAATAAATATCCAGTTTAGAATAAAATCCATTTGTTGAGTCAATACTTTATAAATTTTTTAACTTTTATTTCAACCAATAACTTAATATTTTATTTAACATACCTATCTCTTAAGTAAATTTAATTTCCATTTATTTATTTAACTTAAATTCCCATTTAGACCAAATTTCCAAATTCCAAATTAAGTCATATTCAAAATACGCTTTTTCCATTATTTATTTACATACTTAACTTATAGAAAATAACTATACACTTTCTTTAAATCATTTAATCCAATTTTTACTAAAATTTCATATTTACTATTTTAAAATACTTAACACCTCAAAAATAATACTTTAAAAATAACCACGGGTCTGTATAATATTTACTAACCTAGGTCAAGTGATACGTATAATATATCATTTCAATCCATAATTTAAAAAGAAAAATCCGGGTTCTATCATTTCAAACCCGCAATCCCGAGGAAAATAAATACAATTAAAATCACTCGAGCCTATCATTTCAGCCCATAATGATTTTTCCTTATTCTAAAGTCCGTTCAGGTATGTATCAATTCAACCCATAGTGATAAGGGAACTTGCAGTGTGAGATGCAGAAATAAAATGAACAGTTAAATATAACTTCTCATATTGGATGATGCAATATTTTTATATACAGGATAAACATCATAAAATCACATCACAGGCATATATATGAATAATATATCAATTTATACAAATTCACTTGCCATCATTTCACAATAACATAAGTATATACTGTCTAGAGTGAATAACTCACCTTATAGACGCTAGAGCTCAATTAAAACAGAAAGATCCACACACCGAAAAGCATGAGAAGGCACGAAAAGATTTGGGATGAAGTAAGAACCAAGTTGTGATCTTGTAATCAAAATAGATATTACAATTATTAATATATATGATTTACCACAACCCAACATGGATTAAACGATGAGAACAAGTCCAATACAAATTTTTTATTTTTTCAAATAAAAAGGCAAAATGAATTTAAAGTGAAACAAAGTGGAATAAATCATCAAGTGGGCTTGGCTACAACCTTTATATGCTCGGCCTCATCACCCATAGGCTAGGCCATGGTGGGTTTGAGCGATGTAGGCTCGGGTATGGATCAAGCACTCACAGTCATGGCTTGAGGAAGGTGGAAAAAGGTAGGCTATACATGGAAATGAACAAGGCAAGCAATTTTTGAGGAGTTTTGGGGTCCAGGGTTACATGGCCGTGAGTGGAGAAGTGATGGTAGGTCATGGTGGAGGAGGAGAGGAGATGGTGGTCGGAATAGGGGAGGAGGCCGAGAATTCCATGAAGAGAACCAAGACAAAAAAGAAAAAGTAAAAGAAAGAAGCCATGGACTTACAGTGTTTCTCCCTGGAGACAAATGAAGATGAGATGTTTTTTTCTCACGTGAATGATAGTGTTGGCGGCTAGGGTTTAGAATACATGGCTATAATCAAGGAACGTCTATGGTAGGAGATCAAAAGGTTGGGCAATATAAAGGCAGGAAATAAAAATGAAACGTATGCCCAAATTTAAAACAAGTAACATATCTTAATTGATTTATTTCCTATCCATTGAATAAAGATATATAAAAAAGAAACATTCACTAAATAAAAATGAAGTTTATGTAAACACCATTGAAAATAAATAAGAAGATGGATATAGAAACATATAAAATAAAATGTAGAAATTTATTGTTTTTAAAACGTTGTCTGCTACTCAATTTACAAAGCATTGGTCAAAATTAAATGAAACAAAAAGCAGAAAAAATGTTACAAATATATACATTTCAAATAAAAGATTAGAAATTAAAATTTTAAATTTTAAAAATATCAATTGAAGTCAAAGTTTGACCCAAAATCTAAAATTCCAGAAATTGTTTATATTTATTATATTTAGGAAAATAATTTATAACAAATTCCAACATTATATAGGAAAATTTTCCAAAATTCAATTTTTTAATAAAGAAACACCAAATTTTTAAATAAAATGAATTAAAATACTTATTAAATTTTTTGGGTTGTTACACTCTCCCCCACTCAAAACTTTTCGTCCTCGAAAAGGAACGAAAGAGGGAAAACAAAGGAAGATAAGACAGCAAAGCAAAAATACATGAAATAAACAATTCCGGATTCGAAGCACGTATGCTCTCCTTCGTCTCTCAGGTACAATCCCGATCATCGGTGCTCCACTGTAATTTGACCAGGTTGACAGATTTCCTTCTTAGCTGCTTCATACCTCAATCGATAATACGAAGTGGCTTCCTCTCAACAGTCGGATTGGGCTCAATATCCATACTGTCAAGAGCAGAAGGCTGGATAAGGATCATGCAGATAGCGACGAAGATGCGGTACGTGGAATACGTTATGTACTCCAGCAAACTTCTCAGGCAAATCCAGACGATAAGCAAGAGAACCGATCCTTACCAAGATACAGAAGGGATCAACAAACCTAGGAGCAAGCTTCCCTCTATGACCAAACCGAATCACATTCCTTAAGGGAGAGACCTTAAGGAAAACCAAATCACCAATAGCAAACTCCAAACTCCTCCTATGCCGATCAGCATACTTCTTCTGCCTATCCTGGGCAATTCTCATCTTTCTCTTAATCTCCTCAAACTTCTCCGAAGCCTCCGAAATCATATCAGGACCAAGAACCAAACGATTACCGAATTCAATCCAGCAAGAAGGAGATCTACAAGGTCTTCCGTAAAGAGCAGCAAACAGAGACATTTCAATACTAGCCTGATAATTGTTGTTATAGGTTAATTCGAGAAGATGGAGATGGTCTTCCCACGATCCTCCATAATCAAGAACACAAGCACGAAGAAGATCCTCTAGGATCTGATTCACTCTTTCCGTTTGACTGTCGGTCTGTGGATGGTAAGCAGTGCTCAGATTCAAATGAGTGCCTAAAGATTCCTGAAAAGCCTTCCAAAACTGACTGGTGAAGATAGGGTTCCGATCACAAACAATGCTGATAGGAACACCATGGAGATGAACAATCTCTCTCATGTAAATCTCAGCCAGACTAGAAGCAGACGGGTAGATTTGACCAGAATAAAATGAGCGGACTTGGTCAGTATATCCAGAATAACCCAGATACTTTCATTACCCCTCCGAGACCTCGGCAAACCATCAATAAAATCCATAAAAACTTGTTCCCATTTCCTATTGGGAACCTCATGGGGCTGCAACAACCCAAGGGTCTTCTGGTGATCAGCCTTAACTTGCTGACAAGTCGCACACCTACTCACAAAGATAGAGATATCCCCCCCATGCCTCTCCACCAATAGAGCTTCTTCATATCCTAATACATCTTCGTCACGCTAGGATGGATAGAAAGTCTGGATCGATGATGTTCCTGAATTAACTCCTGCCTCAAACCATCAAAATTCAGGACACAAATTCTATTATCAATCCTCAAAATCCCTCTATCATTGATCTGGGCTCCACTACCATCAGAACTACCACCACCAACTCTACTACGAACACTCTCCTTAATCAATCTGATGATCCTATCCTCATCCTGCTTAGCTTTGATACGATCCAAAAGAGGAGAAGAAGAAACAACAAGCTGACACTACATAGCCTTCTTCCGACTCAAAGCATCTGCCACAATACTAGCTTTATCTAGAATATAGCTAATATCGAGGTTGTAAGAAGCAAGGAACTCGAGCCACCGAACTTGTCTCTGATTCAAATCCTTCTGGGTGAAGATATACTTCAAAGACTGATGATCAGTGAAGAGCTCAACTTAGCACCCAAGAGATGATGCCTCCAAAGCTTCAAAGCAAAGACTACAGCAAGCAATTCTAAATCATGAGCAGATAATTTGCCTCATGGGTCTTTAACTAATGATTAGGAGAAGCAATCATCTTCCCATCTTGCATCAATACAGCTCCCAAACCCTCACGATAAGCATCAGTGTATACTGTTAATCCTCCTTTCCGTTCGGAACAGTAAGCACTAGTGCGGAAGTAAGCTTATGCTTCAACTCATTGAATGCAGCTTTGCACTTATCATTCCATATAAATTTAGAATTCTTTCGAGTTAAAGAAGTGAGAGGTGTATAAATCCGAGCAAAGTTCTCAATGAACCTCCGATAGTAACCGACAAGGCCCAGAAAACTGCGAATATCAGTTGGAGTCCTAGGAGTTTCCCAATCCTGTAACAGAATAGGGAGAAATAAGGACCCTAGAAAAGATAGAATGATCAAATTAAGGAAGTAGAAGAAAGGGGGAACTTACATTGATTGTAGAAATCTTGACTGGATCAACAGAAACTCCATCACTAGAAACAATATGCCCGAGAAAACGGACTTCATCCTTCCAGAAATGGCATTTAGAGAATTTAGCCTTCAACTGATGATTTCTAAGAGTCTCTAGACAAAACTAAAATGAGATTTATGCTCTTCCTCATACTTGGAGAACACAAGAATATCATCAACAAAGACTAGAACAAATTTATTGAGCACATCACGAAAGACCTGATTCATCAAATCAACAAAGAAAGCATGAGCGTTAGTCAAGCCAAAAGGCATAACTAACCATTCATAGAAACCATTCTCAGTACGGAAAGCAGTCTTAGGAATACTTTCCTCAGCAACTCTGAGCTGGTGAAAACCTATGGCAAGATTAAGTTGAGAGAAAACAGTAGCTCCATGGAGCTGATCAAACATATCATTAATGTGAGGCATAGGATATCTGTTCTTCATAGTGAGCTTATTCAGCTCCCTATAATCAACACACATCCGGAGAGAACCATCGGACTTGGTGATGAAAACCACAGCTGCTCTCCATTCTGAAAAGCTAGGTCTGCTAAGACCTTTAGAGGACAAGTCCTCAATTTGCTTCCTTAACTCGACTTTCTCTCGGGATCCATTCTTCTAGGAGGAAGAACTATAGGTCAAGCTCCAGGAATAAGATCAATAAGAAAATCAATTTCCCGCTTAGGAGGTAAAGAAGTGACTTCACCAAATACATCGGGATAGAGATTGACTGCACGAGTCGAATGAATATCACCAGGAGAAGCATCAAGAGAATAAATAAAGCTGCCAGCAAAATCTTGGGGCAAACTACACTGAATCTCCAAAGAATTTCCAAAATCGTCGTCAAGAGAAACAGTTCGGGAACTACAAGAGATATGGGCATCATGCCTATTCAACCATTCACCCCCAAGTAAAAGATCAAAAGCATCAAAACCCAAAACATATAAATCACCAGCGAAACGGTGATCAAGATAGAGAAGCTTCACCTGCTTGCAAATCTTACTAAGATTCGCAGATCCACTAATAGGATTTGAAACACACAAAGGCACAAAAGAAAATTCGGGCAAAAGACGTGCTCGAATTTATTATAGAGATCCAAAGAAATAAAGCCATGGGAAGCTCCAGTATCAAATAAGACACGAACTTGAGATCTAAACAAAGTAAAGGTGCCCTGAAGAGTACCTTGAGAATCACTTGGAGCAGGAGCAGGTGCAGGAGATGAGGCTGGAGAAGATGCAAAAGTAACAGTAAAAATACCTGATGCTTTGCTCTTCTTCTGAGTAGGGCAGTCCCTCTTGAAATAGCCAGGCTGCAGACAAATGTGGCAGAGGTCGCGCCTGGTCAACTAAGCTGGAGGAGGGATGGGAGCACCCAAGGTAGGAAAACTATTAGCATAGTGTCCCTTCTGATCACATCTGTAGCAAGTAATGGCAGATAAATCGATCGACTGCCTCTGAGATGAAGAAGATGATCCCAACCCTGGAGTGCTATTCTGATTCCTCTGCCTTTGATGAAAATCGGGCTTTCTCTTCTTGGTATTGCTAGAGGAAGACTGAGACGGAGCAGACTGAGCAGCTGGAGAGTCCTTAGAAGTCGGATTCTCATATCTAATGACCATGTCCATCAAAGAGGTGAATGTTCTATGCACATGGGCTATGAGGCGATCATAGTACTCCGGGCGTGCACCAGCAATGAACATCTCATTCTTCTTGAGAGGAGTGTCTATCATATTTAGGCCAAACTTCGATAGCTCATTGAATTTCCTCTCATATTCAGCAAAAGACATATCACCCTGCTTCAAATCCATGAATTCCCGATATAGCTGAGACTTTCCTGCCTCGGGCATTCATTTCACAAGAAAAGCATCCCTAAAGCACGTAAGAGATATAAGACAGATTCAAGAGGAGAAACCTGAACCAAATTTGAAACAACAGAAGATGATACCTAAATTGTTCCCAAGAGATGTCAGCCTCAGCGGTAAGAGCTGTGATAGACTGCCACCAATCCAAAGCTGCTCCTTTCAATTGCCAAGCTGCCAACTGACACTGCTGGGCATTAGTGATTTCTAAACCAGAGAAGATTCTCTGTAAGTCCCTCAACCACTGTTGATCTTCAATAATGCTCTCAGATCCTGTGAACTTGGTGCCACCAAGCTCGGTATATTCCTTGCAAAGCTTAGTGAACCTGACTGGGGCAACATCACGTCCCCTACCTCTTGCATTCCTACCATCCATCCTGAAAGACCAAGAATGAAATTTTAGGACAGAGGTAATTGAGAAACAAAGACAAGATTAGATAAACCTGAAAAGATTCAGCAGGAATTAAATATCCCGAACAATGCAATTTCCAATAAGGTGGATAAGAAAAGGAAGAAGTTAGAAGATTGACTTTAAAACAGGAAGGGTTTTTAATATCGAAATACTCTTTAAAAATCCTTTGAAAATCATTTGGAAATTGCTTTATACTTTAAAATATGTTCTCTCACAAAGAAGGGATTCCTAGATTGATTTCACTCATTCTAGGGTATTTCTACCCTATTTCTAATGAGTTTTTGCTCCGTAGGCTAAGGTTTGCCTAAAACCAAAGCTCTGATACCAAATGTAACGACCCACTATTTTGGACCATTCAAATCGACAATAAATTCACACATGTCTGGCTAAAATAATTCAAAATAGAAGATTGTAATATAATTTGGAGCAAATAAAACCAATCATAGACATAGATAAAATCAGAATAACTCGCAGCAGAAATAGAAAATAACCACAGTGGTTCATGAAGCCACTACAAACTCAAACTCAGCAGGTACCAAAATACATAGTTTGAAAATCAAATACAGTTCCGAAACAAATATAGTAGAAATACCAAATACATATGTCTCTAATACATGAGCTGAAATAGAAATACTGAAACTAAAACAGGCAACAACTTGATAAGTAGATAACTCCAGGAATCTCTAGTTTCCAGAAGGTAGATCCAAACTGTAACACTGACGCAGACCCGAGCGTAATAAATAAACACAAACACTCGAGTCAGGACATGCATACTTATACAATGTACACCAACTCAAGTGAACTGTAATATAAGGTATAAGTAATTAAAGGATGCTTGGGACCGCTCATCCTCTAAGGATCCGTTAAACTATTAACTATGTAGTAACATTTCGATATTATAATAATGTCTATTAGTAAAATAAACTTACTTTTAAATAGCGTTAAGGCTTTACATTTTCCACCTTAACATGTAATAATGCCAATAATCTTTACAGTACCGTAATACCTCTTGATCGGGAGGCTACCAGAGGATACTCCATAGGTACGACACAAATCAAACTCGTACAAGGCATGCTAGGGTAGATGACATGGCACAACAAGGCAATGCTAGGGTAGATATACCAATTACACTCTGGACTGGTGGTAAAGCATAGCAGCTGCTACCGCCCATCTAGAACAACACTCCCAAAATCAAAGGTGCACACCAAACAATCACAAGTAATAGAATGACATACGAAGAAGTGCATCCGATAAGATGTGCTACCTCCTAAGCCCGAGGATCGCTCCTGTTTTAGCCACCTTATGCCAACACACGGTAGTCGGGTCCATGTACATACCTCAATAGAACGTCCCCACCATCCTACTTCATTCTGGAATCTCCACCGCGTACATGGTTGTTAAAGTAGTTTTCGGTATCGACAGAGAGTATGCCCATATCCGTCTTTTACTATATTTTCAGCCATAGTTCAAATTTACAAAATTTACAACACTTCAGAAAGCTGTTATAGATCTTTTTAGTGTATTTTCAACCGTAGTTCAAATTTATAGAATTTACAGCACTTTATAAATGCCGCTATAGGTCTTTTTAGTGTATTTTCAGCCATAGTTCAAATTTACAGAATTTACAGCACTTCAGAAATGCTGTTATAGGTCTTTTTAGTGTATTTTCAGCCATAGCTCAAATTTACAGAATTTACAACACTTCAGAAATGCCGTTATAGGTCTTTTTAGTGTATTTTCAGCTATAGTACAAATTTACAGAATTTACAGCACTTCAGAAATGCTGTTATAGGTCTTTTTAGTGTATTTTCAGCCATAGTTCAAATTTACATAGCATTTCTGAACCGCTATGATTTCTGTTATACCCTTTTAAAATAATATTCTCATTTTTAACTTATCCAACTTATTCCACTTTTCACAAATTTTTATTTGGATATTATTTAACTTATAAATTTTAATAAAATAACATTTTAGTAATAAATATCCAATTTAGAATAAAATCCATTTGTTGAGTCAACACTTTATAAATTTTTTAACTTTTATTTCAACCAATCACTTATTATTTTATTTATCATACCTATCTCCTAAGTATATTTAATTTCAATTTATTTATCTAACTTAAATTCCCATTTAAACCAAATTTCCAAATTCCAAATTAAGTCATATTCAAAATACACTTTTTCCATTATTTATTTACACACTTAACTTATAGAAAATAACTATACACTTTCTTTAAATCATTTAATCCAATTTTTGCTAAAATTTCATATTTAATATTTCAAAATACTTAATACCTCAAAAATAATACTTTAAAAATAACCACGGGCTTGTATAATATTTTCTAACCTGGGTCAAGTGATACAGATAATATATCATTTCAATCCGTGATTTAAAAAGAAAAATCCGGGTTCTATCATTTCAAACCTGCAATCCCAAGAAAAATAAATACAATAAAAATCACTCGAGCCTATCATTTCAGTCCATAATGATTTTTCCTTATTCTAAAGTCCGTTCGGGTATGTATCATTTCAACCCATAGTGATAAGGGAACTTGCAGTTTGAGATGCAGAAATAAAATAAACAGTTAAATATAACTTCTCATATTGGATGATGCAATAATTTTATAAACAGGATTAAGCATCATAAAATCAAATCACAATAATGTATATGAATAATATATCAATTTATACAGATTCACTTGTCATCATTTCACAATAACATAAGTATATACTGTCTAGAGTGAATTACTGACCTTATAGACGCTAGAGATCAATTAAAACAGAAAGATCCACACACCGAAAAGCACGAGAAGGCACAATAAGATTTGGGATGCAGTAACACCCAAGTTCCGATCTTGTAATCAAAATAGATATAACAATTATTAATATATATGATTTACCACAACCCAACATGGATTAAACGATGAGAACAAATCCAATACAAATTTTTTATTTTTTCAAATAAAAAGGCAAAATGAATCTAAAGTGAAACAAAATGAAATAAATCATCAAGTGGGCTTGGCTACAACCTTTATATGCTCGGCCTCATCACCCATAGGCTCGGCCATGGTGGGTTTGAGTCATGTAGGCATGGGTGTGGATCCAGTATTCACAGTCATGGCTTGAGGAAGGTGGAAAAAGGTAGGCTACACATGGAAATGAACAAGGCATTTTTGAGGAGTTTTGAGGTCCAGGTTTTCATGGCTGTGAGTGGAGAAGTGATGGTTGGTCATGGTGGAGGAGGAGAGGAGAGGAGATGATGGTCGGAATAGGGGTGAAGACCGAGAATTCCATGAAGAGAACACAAGAAAAATAAAGGAAATAAAAGAAAGAAGCCATGGAATTACAGTGTTTCTCCCTGGAGACAAATGAAGACGAGATGTTTTTTTTCTCACGTGAATGATAGTGTTGGCGGCTAGGGTTTAGAGTACACGGATACAATCAAGGAATGTCTATGGTAGGAGATCAAAAGGTTGGGCAATATAAAGGCAGGAAATAAAAATGAAACGTATGCCCAAATTTAAAACAAGTAACGTATCTTAATTGATTTGTTTCCTATCCATTAAATAAAGATATATACAAAAAAAATTCACTAAATAAAAATGAAGTTTATATAAACACCGTAGAAAATAAATAAGAAGATGGATATAGAAACATATAAAATAAAACGTAGAAATTTATTGCTTTTTAAAACGTTGTCTGTTACTCAATTTGCAAAGTATAGGTCAAAATTAAATGAAACCAAAAATAGAACAAATGTTATATATATATACATTTTAAAATAAAAGATTAGAAATTAAAATTTAAAATTTTAAAAATTTCAATTAAAGTTAAAGTTTGACCCAAAATCTAAAATTCCAGAAATTGTTTTTATTTATTATATTTAGGAAAATAATTTATATCCAATTCCAACATTATACAGGAAAAATTTCCAAAATTCAAATTTTTAATAAATAAACACCAAATTTTTAAATAAAATGAATTAAAATACTTATTAATTTTTTTGGATTATAACACAATTGGATGCTTATTGGTTGATATGTTGGATGTATGACTGTTTATTTATTTGACATATTTCTACTAATACCCTATTTACAATTTGACATTGTATACATTGTCATTTGGACCATTTGAAATGAACTAAGAAGCAAATAATTGTGAACATTTATATTTTAATGTAAAACTTTGAATTTACTTTAATTAATGTGGTTTAAATTCGTATTTCAAAATTGTGGATGTGAAATGAATTTAAACTAAATTGTTTAAAAATAAGAACTTAAATTGAAACTTTTTAGCCATTTGAAATGAACTTTTAAATTGAAGTTGGAGTAAAGTTTTGAAATCATTCCGAGTTGAGGTTGATTTAAGTCAAATTTTGAGATTTGAAGTTGATAGAGTTGAAAACTGAAAATTGAATTCTTGGTGATTTGGAATTTGAACCTGAGGTCAAATTATTGTGAAAGAAAGAAATAGTTTTAATATAAACTATTTTAGTATATAAACTTTTTAATAATCAAATTATTTTAATATATAAACTATTTTAATTATCTGAACTATTTTCAATATTTAAACTATTTTATGTTCAAAACTATTTCCAATCTTTAAAACTATTTTAATTATTCCGAACTATCTTTCAATATTAAAACTATTTTAATTATCCAAATTAATTTCAATATTCAAACTATTTTAATTATTCAAAACCATTTTCAATATTCAAACTGTTTTAAAGGGAAACTATTTAGATTAAAACAATTATTTAAACACAGATGTTTTGGTATGAAGGTATAAATAAATTTGGATTCAAAATTATTTTTGAAGTGAATCTGATATTTTGATATGAAATATGACTTGTTCCTGAAATTTAAAAGAACTAATCGGCATGAAAATTAATGTTTCGTTGTTAAAGAGACCGCGACCGAATATTGGCATGCTCTCTGTCAATAGCGAAACCACTTTAACAACCGTGTACGCGGTGGATGTTATCCACAATGTAAAGGTTGAATTGGAGACATTTGTTGGATTGAAAAAGAGAACGATGATGGATAGACCCTGACACTTGTATGAATTTGAAATGACTAAAACAATTATCATACTGGATCAATGAGGCTAGGTACCTTTAGCGACATCTGTTCTTCATATTGCTATCTTGATTTTTGGACACGATCGGCGCACCTTTATTTGATTATGGGATAAATGTTCATGGTGAGCCGTTAGGGGTTACCACCAGTCAGGAAATGCAAAACGGTAGTATCCTACCTTGGGCATCGCCTCACATGCATTGTCATACTCTTTATCCTTATTTGCAACCACTATGATTTTGTTTTAGTGTTGTCCTATCACGACGCCTCCCTAGCCACCAACGTTACTGGTTGTGTTACTGAGGCAAATTGTAGGACAATGCTTAAAAATGTTTTAAGGGAGATTAATGTAAAGCCTTAACGTTAGGAAAAGTATTTATCTTATTAATAAACATTACATATGTAGTGTAACTTACTACAAATAGATAGTTTGATGGATCCTTAGGAGATGGAAAGTCTTTTAACATCTCTTAAGTTATTGCACTCACGTAGTACACTTGATAGGAGATGGAAAATCTCATAACATCTTTGAAGCTGTTACACTTATATTTACTTGTTGTTGATTTAACTTAGATAAGAACTTTTAGTTCCGACTCGAGATTTTTTTCTTTTCATCACACTCGGGTCAGCCTAAGTATTTCAGTGTTTGAAGACATTATTCCTTGAAGAGGAAGATGAAGTTTCCTATATCGTATTTACTATTATTATTTCGCTGCATTATGTTGGTATGTTTGTTAATTGTACTTTGATTATGTTGTAAAAATTGAAATCAAATATATGTTGTATAACAACTTCATGAACTGCTTATTTGATTATATATTTTGTCATTCTGCTGTGAGATTCTGTGTTTTGCTTTCCTTTTTCTCTCTTATTTTCTTATTAAACCTCATTGATAATCTGCCCTTTTGAATGGTTGGAGTTTGACATGTGCAGTTTATTGTCGACTTAATTCGTCCAAAAAGATGGGTCATCATAGTTGGTGTCAGTGCTTTGGTTTAGAGACACTTAGCCTGTTTGCGGTTGACTCATTAGATATAGGGCTAGTGGCACCCTAGAATGAGTTTGAGTGTGTGTGTGTATATGTGTGTGTGTGTGTGTGTGTATATATATATATATGAGAGCATATTTGCTAGTGCTATAAAAATATTTTTTTATTGTGTTAGTTTGTTCTATTGAGTATCTATAAATTCCGGACATTACATGGGACACCATGGCTTCGATAGGAATTTCTAAATATTTAAATAAGACAAATGGATATAGTATTGTTTTAAAAATTGGTAAATGAAACATTTTGAGAAAAACGTATGATCCTCTAGAATAAAGGAGAGCGCACATGTAAATATGTATATATCGCAGAAGACAAAGTGCTGCCAACATACCTAACAGGTAGCTAATCATAGTATGGATAATAAAGAAAAGAACTTAGGTACCCCTATAATGAGCTCCAGTAAGGCCACCGCCCATTACACCCCAATATCGAGCTCCCACAAGGCCACGTTTCGGTATTGAGGTGTTAGAAGTACCTAAAGAATCTATGAAGCAACTCCGCACCAATGATGCTAGAAGATAGCTCCATCTAAGAAGGAAACGCTGCACTGCAGACTCGAAAGGACCGCAAACGCGAATGATCTAGAATGGAAAACGCCACTCTATAGACTCGGTAGAACTGGAGAGAGCGCCTCGTTGAAAAGTGAATCATCCAGAAAGTAGAATGCCACACTGAAGATATAGAAGAACCGAGAGGAATCCTCACTGCAAACAGCAATCTTGCCATCAACCATCCTGTGAACTTGCAGAAAGAATCTAACACCATTTCTGGCCAAAACATGTATCTATAAAAGGAACTAAAGAAAATTATAAGAATAATACACATATATGTTGTAGCGACCCAGAATTTCTGTCATTTGAAATTCGTATATTTAATTAATTTTAAATATGCACAAGTAAATTTTACAAGTCGAATAACTTATATTTCGAATATAAGGATTTAATTGGGTAATTAAATTGTTAATTTAATATTTGAAATTGCTGAAATAATTAGTAATTGGATTTAATATGAATGAAAATGATTAATAAAGTTGAATTAAATCTTATTTGATTTAGAATGATGTTATAGAACTTTTAAAATTGAATTAAAAGTCAAACTGTAGAAATTGAATATTTTAATATTTAATCAACGAGTGAAAATAGCCATTTTTCAAACAGTCTCGGATTTCGACGAAACTAGTTTCATTGGATCCGTAATGTTAAATTATTGTAAGATTTCAAATTTCGTGTCAATCGAATTTACGGTTTGTCCGGGACAAGCTAAAACGCGTAGAAATCTGTTTAAGTGAATTTTAAATTTAAATAGTCGATTTGAAAACCTATCTTCCAAATATGATCGAATTGGCTTCTGATATATATTCCATTGCGTTTGGAATAGGGGTAAAACATTATAAACTCCAGGCGGCATGCTTCGTTTGGAGTTCGGCAAAATTTCGGGTGAATAGTGCGCGAAAATTTTCTATAAAAGGCCATAAATTTTCATTATTTTAACAAAACCCTAATGGGCTAGGGCAAGCCGCCGCAAAAAGCTTCAATGGCCGAAAATTATTCTTCTTTCCCCTTGTTTTCTTCAAATCCGTCAATCGAATCAAAAAAATTGTCAACTACAAAAACGTAGAGGATGACGAGAGCTTTAAGATCAACGGCTGTGATCTGATTTGGAGTGTCGTGGTGGTCGCTAGGGGGCCACATTCGTCCTTGGTTGCACATGTCTTTTCACGCAATATGGGGGTCCGAGCTAGACGTGCTCTTGGCTGAAGGTAGAGGCAGAGACGAGCATTCGAACGGTGGGAGCTGATCGACGAATTGTCGAGCATAGGTCGTCGCGAAAATACATAGAAGGTGGCGGCTTTGGGTTATCTCAATCGGGTTCTTCACGTAGGAGAAGAAGCAACATCTAACGGACCAGTCTCATAAATTGAAATCTACGGCCACGATGGATTCAAGGCCAAAAAAAGTAAAAAAAAAAAAAAAAAGAGAATTATAAATTGTATTATATAAATTGTTTAAACTTTAAAACGTGATAACTTTTTGATACGAGGTCCGTTTTTGACGAAACGACTTGCGCTGGGTTCGTATGGACGAACACTACGCGATGGAGCTGGTTTGGAGTTGATTGGAGCTAGTATGAATTTTGGGTAAAATTAAATGCGCGTTTAATTTTATTCGGAATAAAACACTAAAATCGCGACTACAAGCAATGTGAGTACAACTCACTCTTTCTGACTCACCGATATGTTTATATAAGTGAGAAATAATGATGTTTGATGATTGTTTGGATGATATATGATATATTGATTGGTATTTGGATATATACCTGCCTATTGGAGCAGATGAGACCCTATACGTTCCCGTGTATGAGCGGATGACCCTTTGTACGCGCGTCTGCCTTGAAACGGACATTGTACACATATTCTAATATGTATATTTGTTGCAGATGACAGGTTGGAGGGATCCAACTGGATTCCTCAACAATATTGATTTATTTACAGATATTGTGATATTTTTTGTTATCATATGATATATGATGTTTTGGATGTCGTGATTGTTATATTTAGTGCTGTTGCAGCATTGGGACTATTTTGGAGTTTTAAAAATGTTAAATTAACGATTTTAAATTGAAAAGAATTTTAAAGTGATTTTGAAAATAAATGTTTTATTGAATTTTTGAATCGTTAAGAATTGATTTATTTTGAATAAATAAATGTTATAATATTTATTGTTATAAAAATTATGATGTTTTGGGAAATATAATTGAAGTGTGATTTTTTAAAATATGAAGTTAACTGTTTTATGAAATAGTATAAATGAAGATTTTTGAATTTATTATAAACGGTTTATAAATAAGATTTATAAAATTGAATTTTTATAAATCTGAAATGATGGAATTATAAATGAGTTTTTATAAGTGTTAAAATGAATTTTATAAGTAAATAAGATTTATAGATCTATAACTAAAGTAGTTATAAAAAGAATGATTTTGGAAATAAATAGTTTATAAGTAATTAACTTATAAATTGGATTTTTGAATGTAAATAAGGTGTAAATGAAATTTGTTAATAAAGTAGATTTATAAGTTGAAGTTTTTATAGAATATAAATGGAATTTATAAACATTGTTTATAAACTCGAAACCAATTGAATTTGATAAGTTAAATATAGAAGTATATTAAAGGAGATATATCCACGATTTTGGACAGTGGATAATCCTTTAATGAATATATAGAAGCAAAGATTTGGTAAAAGAACTATATCCATGATTTTGGACAGTGGATAATTCTTTAATAAATTTGTAGAAGTTTTGATTTGGATAAGCGATTTATATTCACGATTTTGGACAGTGAATAATAATGTATTAAATAAACGTTTTGGAAAGTAATCTTTTAAATGGAGTTAAAATGATGTAAAGATGTTTTAAAATCGAAACCATAGATTTCAACATTCATTGTCGAAATAGACGTTTTCGAGAAATAAGGAAATGATGGACTATAACACTGTTGTTATAGTAAATGATTTTCGAAAGGAAATATTTTGTATAGTATTGGGATTTATATATCTATCTTATTTTTGAATCCCTACACTATTGATTTTGGGTTGTCGTAACGATGTTTTACGCAATATTCGTTTTGACCCAAATAAATGTGTTTAAGAGAATGTTTTCCTTATGTAATAAAATATATACTTAATCGTGTTTTAAGTATATTGAATATTTTCCAAGTGTTGAAAATAAATAGATTTGTGAATTACTTATTATTAAATAATTGGGAAATGTTTTCCATTGTTGAAATGTTTTTGGAATATATCTTTTTGAAAGATAAATTGAAGTGAATATTAGGCGAGTTATTTAATTTATGGAAGATTAATAAAAGGGCCTAGTGATTATATAGTGCTGAATATTTGTTTGTTTGCTTTGATAGTTAAATAACCGACTATCAAATTGCACAAAAATTTTAGTTCCTCGACTTGATGTGGGAACTATTTAGTCGTACACTTAGTACGTAGCCTTCTGTGTAGGCTTGATTATCGTTTGTGTTGAGGATGTTGATTCGTATAGTGCGGAGTATTACTCCAATCTATCGAGCTTCCTTCTTGGCCCGAAGGATAGCAGGTTGAAAGTTGGAAACGTGATAAGTCTACGAGACTTAGTTGCTGTGTGAGGTTGAGAAACGCTTTTGCGTTGTTGGTGCGAAGAGACCGGGATCAAATTTATCTGTAAACCATTTCGGACCAACGTATATGCGACGATTGTGCATGTTGCTTGTGATGATATTAATTTTCGAAGTTTCATAGTGGGTGACTGCTTGTTGATCATTTGGGGTTAAAATCCTAATATACATCCAATAGCAGTGGTCTCTTCATTATGAAATATCCAATTCGAGGACTATTCGCTACTAATCCTAGGGATTTCCCGACAGGATGCGGTAGGAAAGCACCTTCGGTTTATTCTGTTTTTGGACAACTTGTATGGATGTTTGTCTGACATTGCATTTCTAAAGATTACGTACATTTGTTTTTACAAACGTACATTAGTGGTAGCGGAGAAGGCAACTTCTCTTAGCTTAACACCCACTTGGATACGTATGTGCTCAAGGGTTGTATTTTTTTAGAAGGCAATTAGTAGTCAATGGAAATGGCCGTGTGGCATTCTAAGTGATGTGATATGTGATTATGAAAGATAATCGTTACCTCATCAGGCCTCATCAACCGGAAATGACCAAAACAGGGTAGATGCGGCAAGGCTATGTGGGTCGCTCCCATTAGGGTATGATCATCCTCTTCTAGATATATCTTTGCACGCTATGACGTCGTGTATATGATTATTGTGGTTTGTATGCTTGAGGGCCCTCGGAAAGGTCGGTAACGACCGGAGGATGACATATTCGGTACCATCTAGTTAAGAGGTGGACCGGTCTTGTGTTGGTAGAGGGCATATGTTCTATGCCTCGGGACATCCATCTAGAGGTGTACCCCTTCGGAAGGTAGTCTCTTCACCTGGTCATTTGTATGGAAATCCAAACTCCATTATGTACCTGCTAATTTATTTGTAGAGCCTAGTATGCTGGAAATTAATAATGGTAACAATTTCGGCTATTTTTAATATTATTTGTATACTAGACACTAGTATAATATAAGAGTATTTGATATGAAAGAAATGTTTTAGTTATCGTAAGGTAAAAACATGTCCGTGTTTATGTGTGGACTTGTCTTACGAGATACTTTTGTTTTGAAAACTAAGGAAAAGTTTGGTAATTTAATAAATTCAGTTGAGTGTGTTTCTCATGCTGGTTTACCAGACTAATCCGGGCGTTCTTCCCTTTCAATGCTCGGGTCAGACCGAGTATATCTACAGGTTTTCTTCGGTGCTTTTGGAGCTTCAGCAGGAGAGCTGGAGATCTTCATTTTCGTACACCATTATTTGCATGATTATCCGCTGTGCTTTGTTTGTTGTTGTATATTATCGGCATTTGTAAGGACAGGTTAGTATAACTGTTCAAGCTGATAACTCTGACTGATTGTTGAACTCTGATTGATGTGCATATATATATATACAGTTTCTGTTTTGTAAAGATCATTGATATGATATTATATATTTTCCGCTGCGATGTGAGATTCTGTATTGTTCTGTTTGGTTCTATCTTCTCTCTTTCTTCTCTTCTCTTCTCCTCTCTTCTTTTCTTTCTCTTGACTTTCCGTCAGTTTGTGCTTTTTGGGTCGGAAGTGTGTGGATTATTATCGATTTAAAGGGTATGGATTTTCGATTCGTCACATTTGTTACCAGAGCTTAGATTTTGTATATTCCTAAGCTTTGATTTGTACTCAGTATAGATAGGGACAGTAGCACCCTAGATTGAGTTTGAGTGTATTATATATATGAGAGCGTATTTGTTAGTGAATATAAAATGTTTTATATTGTGTTTACTTATCCGTTGAGCTGTTTGTGAATTCTGGTCATGACGTGGGACGCGATATTATCGATAGGGATTTCCAAACACTTAAACGAGGCAACTTGACATAGTATTACTTTAAATTGGGTAAATGAAATAATTTTACCTCGATTATATTTTATATATAGAATATTAATTTTTTTTGAACTATTAAAGTGTTTATAAACTGATTGTTTGGTTGTTTGAAAATGCAAATATATAAGTTAATGAAAAAGATGTTTGAACAATCTTAATCGAAGACAACAATTGCAAAAGAATGAAATTATATAAGCAAATGAATTATAAATATGGAATTATAATTAATATGATTTACAATTGTGAAATAATCTTATATATTAGAAATGAAACTATTTGAGTTATAAAAAATGGATTTAAACTGAGAATTTTTGAAATTTTGAATCCCGTTTATTTTGAAAGTTGTTTTTCAAAGTGAAAAGATGTTATATTATTTTAAATCTGAATAAGATAAAAGAATTTGGAATGATTTTGTGTAAAAAAAGTAAATTTATAAAAAAAATTATAAATGTGATTTATGAATAAAAAGAAATTTCTGAAGAATATAAAGCATTGAATTTACTATTGTTACTGGGAAATAATAAGGGTGATGACTGCAGCATCATCAGCATCGTTTTCGAGTTTCTATGTGATGGATTTGCTACCAATAGTAGATTGAAAATTGAAGTTTTGTTTTTATAAACAAATTTGATTTGAAATCCAAGTTGTAATTGATAAATATAAGTGAAATGAGTTTTGGATTTATAATATGGAATAGTAAAATTGAGTTAGCATATTAGATATATGATTTGAAATTTAACTAAAGGAAGGTTAAATAAATTGAATTGAATTTTAATTGGATTAGATAAGTGATTATATAATGTGAATTTGGAAGTTTAACTAAATAAGTTGTATAACTTATAAAATGAGAAAAGGTAAGTAAAACCAATTGTTAAATTGGTTAAACACTTTTGGTAAAGCAAAACAAAATCTGAATTTGAATAATGATATAAATTTGAATTAAGTAAAAAAGTTAAAAAAAAATAGAATTTTAATTAAATTACAAGTGAACTTAAGTTGTATAGTGAAAGTGAAGGTAAATGAAGTTGAAAAGAAAGATAACTTAAGTGATGTTGAATGAAATTGATTTTGGTATCGAAGTAAATTAATAAAGTGAAATTAAATGAATGTGAACTTGAATTATATAAATAAATTCAACTTTATCTGTAGATTGAATTAGCAATTGAAATAATGAAATATGGATTGAATGTAACCAATCGAATGTAAGTAAATTGATATGGTAAGGGATGTAAAGGTTAATTCGTTAAAAGCTAATGAAATTGGAAATTGAATAATTGAATGAAAGTCAATTGAATGTTAAACCAATTTGAAATTAAAAGTGTTGGACCAAATTGAATGTAAGTGAAGTAAAGCGATTAAATAAATTTGGTTGTGTTGGATATACATTGTTTGTTAGATGATTGTTAATTGATTGTACAGGAAATTCATATGAAATTGAATAAATGAAAATGAAATCTATAAATTATTGAATTCAAATTGGAAGTAAGTAAATTTGAATAGAATTGAATTTGATGTAATTTGGAAGTGAACAAATTGGAATACGAAATTAGTGAATGTAAACTAATTGAAAATGAATAGATGATGTTAGTAAAGTCCAATGTTAATGAATCAAACATGATTAAATTGAAAACCAATTCAATGAATATTAGTAAGAAGTGAATGTATATTGATTTGGTTATGGAGTTGTTGGATGTTAGTTGGATGATAGTTGTTTGATGTTTGGATTTGTTGTTTTTGATTACATTTGCTATATTGGCATATATAGCTGTTGGTATAAGTTGTATATTGATATTACTTTCATATATACATGTTCTTATTTGTTGTTGAGTGTTTATTAGGTGCATATTGCGCTTGCTTCGCATTTGGGGCTCGCTTTCGCGCTATATTAGCCGTATATGCTCGCTAATAATATATAAGGTACATATCTCGGATTACATATCGTACTTTTACACCTTTTTCCCTTCGGGATGCCTCATCCTTGATGATGAGATGTATATTTGTGATATATATATATATATATATATATATATATATATATATATTGTTATTTTTTTTCCGGATCGAACCGCGCAAATGAGACTATGGCGAATTTTTTGGAAAATTTAAAGCGTTAGAAAAATTTTGAGAAATTTTGGAAAAATTGGAAAAAATTGTGAAAACTAAAAGTTTGATTTTTGAGTCAAAAGTTAAACGATAGTAGTTGGTTCTGAAAAGATAACTAAGTAGGTTTGAAAACTTAGAAAAGTTTTTGTAAGAAGTTTAACTAATGGATTTGGTGAAAAGTTAAAAGGTTTAAAGTTTTGGTAAATCTAATTTGAACGATTTGTTTTGAAAAGTTAATGGATTTTGTGACTTTTCCTTACTTGGTAATTTCGGGGACGAAATTCTTTTAAGTAGGGGAGAATGTAACGACCCAGAATTTCTGTCATTTGAAATTCGTATATCTAATTAATTTTAAATATGCACAAGTAAATTTTATAAGTCGAATAACTTATATTTCGAATATAAGGATTTAATTGGGTAATTAAATTGTTAATTTAATATTTGAAATTGCTGAAATAATTAGAAATTGGATTTAATATGAATAAAATGATTAATAAAGTTGAATTAAATCTTATTTAACTTAGAATGATGTTATAGAACTTTTAAAATTGAATTAAAAGTCAAACTGTAGAAATTGAATATTTTAATATTTAATTAACGAGTGAAAATAGCCATTTTTCAAACATTCTTGGATTTCAATGAAACCAGTTTCATTGGATCCGTAATATTAAATTATTATAAGATTTCAAATTTCATGTCAATCGGATTTACGGTTTGTCCGGGGCAAGCTAAAACGCGTAGAAATCGGTTTAAGGGAATTTTATATTTAAATAGTCGATTTGAAAACCTATCTTCCAACTATGATCGAATTGGCTTTCGATATATATTCCATTGCATTCGGAATAGGGGTAAAACATTATAAATGCCAGGAGGCACGCTTCGTTTGGAGTTCGGAAAAATTTCGGGTGAATAGTGCGCGAAAATTTTCAATAAAATGCCATAAATTTTCATTATTTTAACAAAACCCTAATAGCCCAGGGCAAGCCGCCACAAATAGCTTCAATGGCCGAAAATTATTCTTCTTTCCCCCTTGTTTTCTTCAAATCCGTCAATCGAATCAAAAAAAATTGTCAACTACAAAAACGTAGAGGATGACGAGAGCTTTAAGATCAACGGCTGTGATCTGATTTGGAGTGTCGTGGTGGTCGCTAGGGGGCAACGTTCGTCCATGGTTGCGCACGCCTTTTCACGCAATATGGGGGGCTGAGCTCGACGTGCTCTTGGCTGAAGGTAGAGGCAGAGACGAGCGTTCGAACGGTAGGAGCTGATCGACGAGTTGTCGAGCATAGGTCACAGTGAAATTCATAGAAGGTGGCGGCTTTGGGTTATCTCGATCGTGTTCTTCACGTAAGAGAAGAAGCAACATCTAACGGCCCGTTCTCATTAATTGAAATCTACGGCCACGATGGATTCAACGTCAAAAAAAAAAAGAAAAAAAAAAGAGAATTATAAATTATATTATATAAATTGTTTAAACTTTAAAACGTGATAACTTTTTGATACGAGGTCCATTTTTGACGAAACGACTTGCGTTGGGTTCGTATGGACGAACGTTACGCGATGGAGCATGTTTGTAGTTGATTGGAGCTAGTGTGAATTTTGGGTAAAATTAAATGCGCGTTTAATTTTATTCGGAATAAAACACTGAAATCGCGATTACAAGCAATGTGAGCACAACTCACTCTTTCTGACTCACCGATATGTTTATATAAGTGAGAAATAATTTATTATATGATGATTGATGATTGTTTGGATGATATATGATATAGTGATTGGTATTTGGATATATACCCGCCTATTGGAGCAGATGAGACCCTTTATGTTCCCGTGTATGAGCGGATGACCCTTTGTACGCGCGTCTGCCTTGAAGCGGACATTGTACACATATTCTAATATGTATATTTGTTGCAGATGACAGGTTGGAGGGATCCAACTGGATTCCTCAATAGTATTGATTTATTTACAGATATTGTGATATATTCTGTTATCATATGATATATGATGTTTTGGTTGTCGTGATTATTATATTTAGTGCTGTTGCAGCATTGGGCCTATTTTGGAGTTTTAAAAATGTTAAAGTAAAGATTTAGAATTTAAAAGAATTTTAAAGTGATTTTGAAAATAAATGTTTTATTGAATTTTTGAATCGTTAAGAATTGATTTATTTTGAATAAATAAGTGTTATAATTTTTATTGTTATAAAAATTATGATGTTTTGGGAAATATAATTGAAGTGTGATTTTTTAAAATATGAAGTTAACTGCTTTGTGAAATAGTATAAATGAAGATTTTTGAATTTATTACAAACGGTTTATAAATAAGATTTATAAAATTGAATTTTTATAAATCTGAAATGATGGAATTATAAATGAGTTTTTATAAGTGTTAAAATGTAGTATAAATGAATCTTATAGGTAAATAAGATTTGTAGATTTATAACTAAAGTAGTTATAAAAAGAATGATTTTGGAAATAAATAGTTTATAAGTAATTAACTGATAAATTGGATTTTTGAATGTAAATAAGGTGTAAATGGAATTTGTTAATAAAGTAGATTTATAAGTTGAAGTTTTTATAGAATATAAATGGAATTTATAAACATTGTTTATAAACTCGAAACCAATTGAATTTGATAAGTTAAATATAGAAGTTTATTAAAGGAGATATATCCACGATTTTGGATAGTGGATAATCCTTTAATGAATATATAGAAGCAAAGATTTGGTAAAAGAACTATATCCACGATTTTGGACAGTGAATAATTCTTTAATAAATTTGTAGAAGTTTTGATTTGGATAAGAGATTTATATTCACGATTTTGGGCGGTGAATAATAATGTATTACATAAAGGTTTTGGAAAGTAATCTTTTAAATGGAGTTAAAATGATTTAAAGATGTTTTAAAATCGAAACCATAGATTTCAACATTCATTGTCGAAATGGACGTTTTCAAGAAATAAGGAAATGATGGACTATAACACCGTTGTTATTGTAAATGATTTTCGGAAGGAAATATTTTGCATAGTATTGGGATTTATATATCTATCTTATTTTTGAATCCCTATACTATTGATTTTGGTTTGTCGTAACAATGTTTTACGCAACATTCATTTTGACCCAAATAAATGTGTTTAAGAGAATGTTTTCCTTATGTAATAAAATATATACTTAATCGTGTTTTAAGTATATTGAATATTTTCCAAGTGTTGAAAATAAATAGATTTGTGAATTACTTATTATTAAATAGTATGGAAATGTTTTCCAATGTTGAAATGTTTTTGAGAATATATCTTTTTAAAGGATAAATTGAAGTGAATATTTGGCAAGTTATTTAATTTATGGAAAATTAATAAAAGGGCCTAGTGATTATATAGTGCTGAATATTTGTTTGTTTGCTTTGATAGTTAAATAAGCGACTATCAAGTTGCCCAAAATTTTTAGTTCCTCGACTTGATGTGGGAACTATTTAATCGTACACTTAGTACATAGCCTTCTGTGTAGGCTTGATTATCGTTTGTGTTGAGGATGTTGATTCGTATAGTGCGGAGTATTACTCCAATCTATTGAGCTTCCTTCTTGGCCCGAAGGATAACAGGTTGAAAGTTGAAAATGTGATAAGTCTACGAGACTTAGTTGCTGTGTGAGGTTGAGAAACGCTTTTGCGTTGTTGGTGCGAAGAGACCAGGATCAGATTTATCTGAAAACCATTTCGGACCAACGTATATGCGACAATTGTGCAGGTTGCTTGTGATGATATTGATTTTCGGAGTTTCATAGTGGGGGACTGCTTGTTGATCGTTTGGGGTTAAAATCCCAATATACATCCAGTAGCAGTGGTCTCTTCATTATGAAATATCCAATGCGAGGACTATTCGCTACTAATCCTATGGATTTCCCGACAGGATGTGGTAGGAAAGTACCTTCGGTTTGTCCTGTTCCTGGACAACTTGTATGGATGTCTGTCTGACATTGCATTTCTAAAGATTACGTACATTGGTTTTTACAAACGTACATCAGTGGTGGCGGAGAAGGCAACTTCTCTTACCTTAACACCCTCTTGGATACGTATGTGCTCAAGGGTTGTATTTTTTTAGAAGGCAATTAGTAGTCAATGGAAATGGCCGTGTGGCATTCTAAGTGATGTGATATGTGATTATGAAAGATAATCGTTACCTCATCAGGCCTCATCAACCGAAAATGACCAAAACAGGGTAGATACGACAAGGCTATGTGGGTCGCTCCCACTAGGGTATGATCATCCTCTTCTAGATATATCTTTGCACGCTATGACGTCGTGTATATGATTATTGTGGTTTGTATGCTAGAGGGCCCTCGGAAAGGTCGGTAACGACCGGAGGATGACATATTCGGTACCATCTAGTTAAGAGGTGGGCCGGTCTTGTGTTGGTAGAGGGCATATGTTCTATGCCTCGGGACATCCATCTAGAGGTGTACCCCTTCGGAAGGTAGTCTCTTCACCTGGTCATTTGTATGGAAATCCAAACTCCACTACGTACCTGCCAATTTATTTGTAGAGCCTAGTATGCTGGAATTTAATAATGGTAACAATTTCGGCTATTTTAAATATTATTTGTATACTAGACACTTGTATAATATAAGAGGATTTGATATGAAATAAATGTTTTAGTTATCGTAAGGTAAAAACATATTCGTGTTTATGTGTGGACTTGTCTTACGAGATACTTTTGTTTTGAAAACTAAGGAAAAGTTTGGTATTTTAATAAATTCAGTTGACTGTGTTTCTCACGCTGGTTTACCAGACTGATCCGAGCGTTCTTCCGTTTCAATGCTCGGGTCAGACCGAGTATATCTACAGGTTATGCTTTGGTGCTTTTGGAGCTTAAGCAGGAGAGATGGAGATCTTAATTTTTGTACACCCGTATTTGCTTGATTATCTATTGTGCTTTGTTTGTTGTTGTATATTATCAGCATTTGTTAGGACAGGTTAGTATAACTGTTCAAGCTGATAACTCTGATTGATTGTTGAACTCTGATTGATGTCTATATATGTACAGTTTCTGTTTTGTAAAGATCATTGATATGATATTATATATTTTCCGCTGCGATGTGAGATTTTGTATTGTTCTGTTTGGTTCTGCCTTCTCTCTTTCTTCTCTTCTCTTCTTCTCTCTTCTTTTCTTTCTCTTGACTTTCCGTTAGTTTATGCTTTTTGGGTCGGACATGTGTGGATTATTGTCGATTCAAAGGGTACAGATTTTCGGTTCGTCACACATATGTGTGTATATATATATATGAAATATATATAAATATATATGTATTAATGAAATAAAAGTAAAGATATTAAAGCTAAGTTAATAGGACGTACAACAATAAAAAATATAAAAAAAGACTACAAAAGAATCCACTATCAAGTTAAAAATCTATAAACTAAAAAAACAAACTAAAACTAAAACAAATTAAAACTTATGCTTATGCTACTTTGATCAAAAGGATATTATGATTATCAGTGAAATCATCATTTAAGTTTGAAATAATGTTAATGCTACGTTTATTAATGTCAAAAATATTGTTTTTATGTTTAAATAACTTAATTTTATTACTAACCTTAATAAGATATTCTTTAAAATGATTATTTTTAGCTAATTTATATATATGATTTGAGATCTAATTAAAAAAATAAAGATACTATAAAAACCAATTTATTCAAGTTACTATTATTGTTATTAAAAAGTCTCTGATTTCTCTCAAACCAAATATACCAACAAATTATAATGAATAATATCAAGTAAAAATCTATTTTCCTTTTTAAACTTAAACCTTAAATTATTCTAATAATATTCGCAATAAGTAACTTTAGTTGTAAGATTAAAGTTAAAGAATTTGAGAGTATTATTCATAATATAGTAAGTATCGATGCAATCAAAGTATATATGTTTAATATCTTTAAAATGGAGATTGCAAAAATAACATTTATTATAAATTTGCATATTTTTTCTTTTTAAAATTTCTATAATATTTAGTTTTTCATGCATGATTAAACATATATGAATTTTAGGTTTAGGAGGAGCATTTGTTTTCCAAATAAATTTAAAAGAGTTATTATCTACACCCGAGAAATTTATAAAAATAATTAGAAGTAAATTTCTTACTCTTATCCCATTCCCAGCTAATATTATCATTTTCATTATCAATATTACATAGATTCAATCTAGCATAAAGCAAAGAAGTTGCCTAGAAGTTGTACCTACTAAAATTCTATTAAAACTAAAATTCCAAGGGGGGTTATTTTCGAGAGAAAAAAACATCTATAATTAAAGCATTCTTAAAGTTACAAATGTGACGCCCCACCTCTATACCCACGCTAGCCAAGAACACTACGGTGTAGTGCTGTCAACTAGCACGGAGAATAAGGCTGTTGAGGAGCGGCCATCAATAGTTAGGCCTTACACTAGTATTTGTTATCTCGGTAGGAGTGGTATGTAAATATATATTCTTTCATTTTCCATCTCTGATTTATTTTCTCCCATCGAAATACCCCAATTCCAGTATAAAACGAACTACGATGGTTCATAATAGTTTAGAACAGTAAATATAAAATATTACACAAATAATAAAATGCGGAACACAAATAAAATATCATACACGCCATACCGTGTGGCTGCAGTTCACGCTTGCGTGCACTGCCTTGCCACTACAGTGATGTCGTGCCCAAAAACTCAATTCCGTGTGGCTGCAGTTCACGCTTGCGTGCACTGCCTTGCCACTACAGTGATGATGTACACAACCTAGCACAAGGTCAAACCCAAAATAAAAGAACGGGTTCAACACAGGTGAAATATATTTAAAATCACGACACGAGCACAAGGTCAAACCCGAGTTACCGGATTCAACACGGGTGTATTCAAATGAAATGGCCGATACTAAAATAAATCGACCAACATAGAACAAAGACTGCATGGTGAAACACAAAAATGGACCAGTTAAATATGAACTAGCTTAATCGAGTCAAAATGCAGACAGTAAAAAACCAAGCCCCAAAACGACTCATACAAATCAATGTTACAACCTGAAGCTGGATAGTGCACCTATGATAAGGCAACATAGCCGGGCATCACGAATAACAAAATACAAGACAATGCCAATTGTGGAACAATGAAGCACAAAGACTACAAGTACAAACTGAACAAAGCAATGCAACTAGCAACAATGAAGGCAACTGGCATTAATGAATGCAACTGGCAACAATGAATGCAACTGGTAACAATGAAGCACAGGGACTCCAAGTACAAACTGAACAAAACAATGCAACTAGCAACAATGAAGGCAACTGACATTAATGAATGCAACTGGCAACAATGATGCACAGGGACTACAAGTATCTAAATACAAGGGCAGTGACCTCATACCATGATGAACAGGCAGTAAGCCCAAATACAACATGACAGTAAGGTGGCTAAGTGACAACATGAATGTCACAAATATACACAACAAGCATCAGAGTGCAAAAGCTCGAGCACAAGAACATGACAGCAAACAGAAGTGCACAGCAACAGTAAGGCAATGCACAAATACAACAGAATCAAGTGAAGCATTTCTGTCAAAAGTATAGCAACTGCAAGAATATAAACATGTGATACAGTGAAGTCAAACAGAGGCATCAACTAAGACAACATCAACAGCACAAAGGTGGGCCGAAGTAGTGTCAAAGCAAATGATAAATAATTTTTACAGTGTCAAGCTCATGTATGCAAACAGGTTACTGCATATCAAGTATGCAATCCACAGTAGCAGGAAAGAAAAAAAAGAAAAAAAAAGCTCAAATGTCTGCATATTGAATATGCAGACAAAAGTTGCAATAAAAACAACAAAATGACCAAGTATCAGCATATAAAATATGCAAAACAAAAGTTGCAGTGGTGAAGAACAATTCAACTACAAACGCACTGTCACGACATGTACCCATCTGCATGAAACAGCAAGTACAAACACATGTAAACTACATGTGTAGAAGAATAGAGCACAGAACTCGAATGACCAAATACATATGTCAGTGGTCCAGCATGAAGACACTGTAGAATGGAGGTGAAGGCAAACAAGATGGCAACTTTAACTAAATCAAAAGAAGTCCAAATATACTGCAACTACACTCTCAACCTCAATTTTCACGAATACAACTTGACAGTAAAAGGCTCGGGGCAGTTTTAAATATGAATACTGTCACAAATGAAATAAAATGATCAAATACAAATGAATACACTGCATTAATACAGTGTATCAGGTTCGAGTTCAACCAAGGAGACAGACATCAAGTGGACACAAGACTCACATATATAGTGAAGTACAACATCAACATCTACAACATGGAACAGCAGAAATTCAAGCAACAAAATACACAGATAACTCGAGACATGAATTAGATGTGAGCAAACTCACCTTTGCTATGTTGAAGTGGCCGAAGCCCCAGCGAGGAGAAGGCATCAATCGCCACTCGATCGAGCTTCGGTAGTTGAAGCCTTCGATTTTTCGCGAGCCCTAATTGATCGGAGCCCTAATTTTCGAATGCGAACGAAGGAGCACGAGGGGCCGCCATTATTAGTTTTCTTCGTTCGATTAGGGTTTTAAAACGAATCAAAGTCACTGAATGGGGGACGGGTTAATGGTTGAGGTTACACGGCAACAACAGAGAAAACAATGGGCCAAGATTTAAAACTCACAAACCCTTATCGAATATTTAAAAGAATTTTAACCCATTTTCAATAGAATTCAAACAGATTAAAAACTCAAATTAGCAATTGACAACAATATTAATCGTCTAACGACGATAATAAAATAACAGCGAAATTCCGGGTTGTTACAGACTCCCCTCCTTATAAAAATTGCGTCCTTGCAATCATAAGGAATAAATGAAAAAAAAAATGGTAACAACCATAAAGAACATCACCACAAGATGAAGAAATTTGAATAGGAAGTTCACCAAAGAAATCTTTTAATTTCATAAAAGAAATTCACAAATTCTCTACGAAATTTAATTATCAGTAGAAAATTCAGAAATCTCAAATCACAAATATTCGATTATCAAAAACGATAATCAAATCAACAAGTATTCGATTATAAAAATCGAAAATCAATCTTAAATCACAAATATTCGATTATCAAAAACGATAATCAAATCAACAAGTATTCGATTATCAAAATCGAAAATCAATGTTAAATCACAAATATTTAATTATCACAAACGATAATTAAATCTCAAATATCTAATTATCACAAGCGATAATCAGAAACAATAAATATCTGATTATCAAAAACGATAAATCAGAAATCACAAACATCCGATTATCAAAACGATAATCAGAAATTACCACAACGGTAATCAAATTTCAAATCACAAATATTTAATTATCACAATTGATAATCAAATCTCAAATCGCAAATGTTTAATTATCACAAGCGATAATTAAATCTCAAATATCTAATTATCACAAGCGATAATCAGAAACAATAAATATCTGATTATCAAAAACGATAAATCAGAAATCACAAACATCCGATTATCAAAACGATAATCAGAAATTACCACAACGGTAATCAAATTTCAAATCACAAATATTTAATTATCACAACTGATAATCAAATCTCAAATCGCAAATGTTTAATTATCACAATCGATAATTAAATCTCAAATATCTAATTATCACAAGCGATAATTAGAAACAATAAATATCTGATTATCAAAAACGATAAATCAGAAATCACAAACATCCGATTATCAAAACGATAATCAGAAATTACCACAACGGTAATCAAATTTCAAATCACAAATATTTAATTATCACAATTGATAATCAAATGTCAAATCGCAAATGTTTAATTATCACAAACGATAATTAAATTTCAAATATCTAATAATCACAAGCGATAATTAGAAACAATAAATATCTGATTATCAAAAACGATAAATCAGAAATCATAAACATCCAATTATCAAAACGATAATCAGAAATTACCACAATGGTAATCAAATTTCAAATCACAAATTTTTCAATTAACGAGTCCGAAATTAACCGAAATAGCAAACGCACATGACCCATAACCACGAGTTTTACTAAATCGTTTAATTCACTTCATCGTTTCCTAGAAAGTGCAAAATTGTGTATTTTAAATAAATAACATTTTAAAAATTTTAAAAACCATTTTATTTATAAAATTACAATTTACATTCTCAAACGAACAAGTCCGGAATTAAGCGAATCCGCAAAAGAAAGGGGTCATAGTCCTCGATTTTACTGAAACGTTTAATTCGCTTCCTCATTCTTTTGAAAGCGCAAATCGTAAAAATTTTGAAAACAAATTTTGATTTTTTTTTTTTTTGAAACAATTTTTAAAACATGTGATTAAAACAGCGACATCAGTAGCAACTTCGATAAGTGGATTTTCATTCATCAAAAGTGTCACAAGAATCTTCTCAAAGATAGAAAGGGGTATCATACCCTAAACTTGTATTTATAACAAGTCAATAACACACGAGTTCATCAATGCACAAAAATTGATAAAACTTATCAATAGAAATCACGAAAATTGGTGAAGCACAAATTCTAGAAATCTACACAAGAAATCCAGAAATCACAAGGTGAGAGTATGAAAACTCGAACCGGAGTATGAAAACTCGAACGCGAGTATGAAAACTCGAACCGGAGTATGAAAACTCGAACCGGAGTATGAAAACTCGAACGGAGTATGAAAACTCGAAGGAGAGTATGAAAACTCATCAGCACATGTAAAGCAAAGCGAGAACGGGAGCACGGAATCTCACCTACACGTGAGCATGAAAATCACCAACACGTGCAACGCAAAGCGAGAACGGGAGCACGGAATCTCACCTACACGTGAGCATGAAAATCACCAACACGTGCAACGCATAACATAAAATATCCATAATATCATACTACTATAAGTATGTAAATAATGATCAACAGGAGATCAACCGATGAGAGGTATGGCATAAATATGAAATATCCATACTGACATACGACTATAAGTATGCAAATAATGATCAACAGGAGATCAACCGATAAGAGATAATCAATATCACAAGAATCTTCTCAAAGATCCAAAGAGGTATCATACCCCAAATTTGTACTCATGACAAATCAATAACATATGAATTCACCAATACACAAAAATGGGTGAAGCATAAAATTTCCAGAAATCAACATAAGGAATCTAGAAATCACAGAAAAAGGGAAAGAGGCCTATCACATGACGGTCCGAAGACCAAGTGGAGCTACCCCACATGTGTGAATGGAATCACACAGATTGAGGTCAAGACTAACCAAAAAGCAGAAAGGTATGTGTGTATGGAATCACACAAGTGGTGTCTAGTCTGACCATCAGAACGATCATCATGATCAACGACGAGTGTCAATTACACTAAGCATGTGTGAATGGAATCACACAGATTGAGGTCAAGACTAACCAAAAAGCAGAAAGGTATGTGTGAATGGAATCACACAAGTGGTGTCTAGTCTAACCTCGCAAATAAAAAGACATAACACAATTGCTAGTCTAGTTCATAAAGCGATCGTCAAGATCAACGAGAAGTGTCAATTATACTAAGCTAGTAAATATTAAAGTTTAGCTTCATGTCCCATAACCACTTGCTTAACTTAAATATTTACGAACAAACTGTAAATCTTCACTAATAAAATTGTCACAAGAGATTCAATCGAATAAGTCCAAGAATTAACCGGCGAAGTAAACGCAAGCGTTATATACCACTCGTTTTACTAAGTCGTTTAATTAGATTTCTCATACGAGTGAGGTAAAGGTTAGTATATACTAATAGATTGGAAAACGGTTTAGGAAAAGAGTTTTGTAGTAAAATAGTTTTGAAATCGTTTGGAGAAAAGGGTTTTGATATTTACTACTAGTATAGAAAACCTTTATATTTTTAAAGTGACAAATCACAAAGAAGATTGTAGGAACAATCAAACACAAGAATTCACATACAAAGATGTGAATAGAATCCAAAGAAATCGATACTGTATCCATCAAAAGGAATGTTCACAAAAATCCCGAAGAAAATATTATCAAAGTTGCTAATAAATGGTAGCAACAAATCGGGGAATTAACAAGAATCGATTAAATTTGGAAAAACAAAGCAGAACGAGCATAAATGCATAAATGACTTCAACGAAAATGAAAATCAAGTCAATGCCGAAGTCAACAAGTAATGGCCATAATAGAGTACAAAACGATTCAACATCATCAACAAAGAATTCAACGGCAAACAAAGTCAGAGTCTTGGAAATCAAGAAATTAGAAATTTCTCAAAAACAAAGTGACCGAAGTCAAATGGAAATCAAGCCGAGGAAAACATAAAATATCAAGTTCGGAATCGTTGAGATTCGAACAAAATCAATCATCGGCTAAATCAAATCAAAGCCGAAAACACACGAATCAAAATCAAATGCATATGAATAAACGTTAGGAATTCATACCTAACAATCAAAGACAACCATATGCAAATATGAGAGATAAAACGTCGACAAATAGTTGTAACACAGGTACTATCTAAGTTATGTTTTATAGTTGTTCTAAACCCCAGGCTCTGATACCAAGCTGTGACGCCCCACCTCTATACCCACGCTAGCCAAAAACACTACGGTGTAGTGCTGTCAACTAGCACGGAGAATAAGGCTGTTGAGGAGCGGCCATCAATAGTTAGGCCTTACACTAGTATTGGTTATCTCGATAGGAGTGGTATGTAAATATATATATTCTTTCATTTTCCATCTCTGATTTATTTTCTCCCATCGAAATACCCCAATTCCAGTATAAAATGAACTACGATGGTTCATAATAGTTTAGAACAGTAAATATAAAATATTACACAGATAATATAATGGGAACACAAATAAAATATCATACACGCCATACCGTGTGGCTGCAGTTCATGCTTGCGTGCACTGCCTTGCCACTACAGTGATGTCGTGCCCAAAAACTCAATTCCGTGTGGCTGCAGTTCACGCTTGCGTGCACTGCCTTGCCACTACAGTGATGATGTACACAACCGAGCACAAGGTCAAACCCAAAATAAAAGAACGGGTTCAACACAGGTGAAATATATTTAAAATCACGACACGAGCACAAGGTCAAACCCAAGTTACCGGATTCAACACGGGTGTATTCAAATGAAATGGCCGATACTAAAATAAATCGACCAACATAGAACAAAGACTGCATGGTGAAACACAAAAATGGACCAGTTCAATATGAACTAGCTTAATCGAGTCAAAATGCAGACAGTACAAAACCAAGCCCCAAAACGACTCATACAAATCAATGTTACAACCTGAAGCTGGATAGTGCACCTATGATAAGGCAACATAGCCAGGCATCACGAATAACAAAATACGAGACAATGCCAATTGTGGAACAATGAAGCACAGAGACTACAAGTACAAACTGAACAAAGCAATGCAACTAGCAACAATGAAGGCAACTGGCATTAATGAATGCAACTGGCAACAATGAATGCAACTGGTAACAATGAAGCACAGGGACTCCAAGTACAAACTGAACAAAACAATGCAACTAGCAACAATGAAGGCAACTGACATTAATGAATGCAACTGGCAACAATGATGCACAGGGACTACAAGTATCTAAATACAAGGGCAGTGACCTCATACCATGATGAACAGGCAGTAAGCCCAAATACAACATGACAGTAAGGTGGCTAAGTGACAACATGAATGTCACAAATATACACAACAAGCATCAGAGTGCAAAAGCTCGAGCACAAGAACATGACAGCAAACAGAAGTGCACAGCAACAGTAAGGCAATGCACAAATACAACAGAATCAAGTGAAGCATTTCTGTCAAAAGTATAGCAACTGCAAGAATATAAACATGTGATACAGTGAAGTCAAACAGAGGCACCAACTAAGACAACATCAACAGCACAAAGGTGGGCCGAAGTAGTGTCAAAGCAAATGATAAATAATTTTTACAGTGTCAAGCTCATGTATGCAAACAGGTTACTGCATATCAAGTATGCAATCCACAGTAGCAGGAAAGAAAAAAAAGAAAAAAAAGCTCAAATGTCTGCATATTGAATATGCAGACAAAAGTTGCAATAAAAACAACAAAATGACCAAGTATCAGCATATAAAATATGCAAAACAAAAGTTGCAGTGGTGAAGAACAATTCAACTACAAACGCACTGTCACGACATGTACCCATCTGCATGAAACAGCAAGTACAAACACATGTAAACTACATGTGTAGAAGAATAGAGCACAGAACTCGAATGACCAAATACATATGTCAGTGGTCCAGCATGAAGACACTGCAGAATGGAGGTGAAGGCAAACAAGATGGCAACTTTAACTAAATCAAAAGAAGTCCAAATATACTGCAACTACACTCTCAACCTCAATTTTCACAAATACAACTTGACAGTAAAAGGCTCGGGGCAGTTTTAAATATGAATACTGTCACAAATGAAATAAAATGATCAAATACAAATGAATACACTGCATCAATACAGTGTATCAGGTTCGAGTTCAACCAAGGAGACAGACATCAAGTGGACACAAGACTCACATATATAGTGAAGTACAACATCAACATCTACAACATGGAACAGCAGAAATTCAAGCAACAAAATACACAGATAACTCGAGACATGAATTAGATGTGAGCAAACTCACCTTTGCTATGTTGAAGTGGCCGAAGCCCCAGCGAGGAGAAGGCATCAATCGCCACTCGATCGAGCTTCGGTAGTTGAAGCCTTCGATTTTTCGCGAGCCCTAATTGATCGGAGCCCTAATTTTCGAATGCGAAAGAAGGAGCACGAGGGGCCGCCATTATTAGTTTTCTTCGTTCGATTAGGGTTTTAAAACGAATCAAAGTCACTGAATGGGGGACGGGTTAATGGTTGAGGTTACACGGCAACAACAGAGAAAACAATGGGCCAAGATTTAAAACTCACAAACCCTTATCGAATATTTAAAAGAATTTTAACCCATTTTCAATAGAATTCAAACAGATTAAAAACTCAAATTAGCAATTGACAACAATATTAATCGTCTAACGACGATAATAAAATAACAGCGAAATTCCGGGTTGTTACAACAAATTTCGTAAAGCTCTTTAAATTCTATCCTAAAAGGAATAACAAAAATTCAATAGTTATGCCAAAAAGAAGTGCTATTTCCTGAATAAACTGTTGTATTTGTACCAAGGTTAAATCTTATGACATTTTAAAATCGATTTCCAAAAATTAAACAATTTATTTATAATCGTTGGAGTAATTTGGTATAAGTTATTACTTTCATTATAGTAATATTTAGAAATGATTTCTTTCCAAATATGGTTATCATTAATATCCTTAAATTTTCATAACCATTTCCCTAACAAAGATAAATTCATATTACACAAATTAATGACCATTTACCTACCTTTTTGGATTTACAAATCGTTTCCCAATTTACTAAACATTTAATATTACCATTAGAGTTGTGCCCACTCCATAAGAAGTCCCTTCTTATTTTATCAATTTTGTTAATGACCTAATATAGGAAAAGATGCATAGACACCCAGTAGATTGGAAGAGTAGATAAAACAAAATTTATGAGAACTAATCTACCAGCTCTAAATAAAAATCTCCCATTCCAATTAGAAATCCTATTTTTAATTTTATCTATAATAATAAGCCAATCACCATGTTTTAGTTTAGTTGGTCTAATTAGAAAACCAAGATAATCAAAAGGAAAATTCATAGTTTTATAGTTAAGCGTATTAGCAACTAAATATTCAACCTTTTCAAAATCATTTAAAACTAAAATCGAACTTTTGTCAAAATTGATTTTTATACCTGAAAGAAGTTCAAAACTATATAATATAAATTTAAGGGTAATGACATAATTAGGCAAATGAGCGGTAAATAGTAAGGAATCATCCACAAATTGAAGGACAGATAGACCGTAATGCAAGATTTCACTACCAACATTCCCCAAAGACCCATTATCAACCGCTTTTTTAATTACCTTAGCGAAAACATCTGCTGCTAAGTTAAACAAAAGAGAGGATAAAGGATTACCTTGTCTTAAACCTCATTTAGATTGAATTTTATTACATAAAATGCCATTAACCATCATATGGGAGTTACCAGTTTTAAGCAAATTCATAATCCAGCTAATCCATCTATGACTGAAACCTCTAGCTAATAATAGATCAACTAGAAAATCCGAATCAACCAAATCAAAAGCTTTCGCAAAGTCCAGTTTAAGAAGAGCACAAGTAATGTTGTTTTTACAGCAATGATTAATGTATTCTTGAATAGCAGTCACTCCATCTGTGATATTTCTACCCTTAATGAAAGCTGTTTGTGAACAATCAATTAAATCATTCATTTTCGTATTAAGTCCATTAGCTAAAACTTTTGAAATAATTTTAACAGAACAATTTATTAAAGAAATAGGTCTAAATCTTTTAAATTGTTGGCATCAATGCTTTTATGTAATAAAATTACAGTTGCAGAATTAAATCGTCCAAATTGTAATTTACCATTATAAAAATCAGTAAACATGCTGATTAAGTCAAATTTTAAAACATCCTAAAATAATTTGTCAAAATGAATGGGAAATCCATCAGGACTCGGGGCTTTATCACTAGGCGTGTCATTTATAGCTTTCAAAATTTCCTCTTCAGAAAAAAGATTATCAAATTCAGTAAGATTAATCCTAGAATCATTAGGATAAATTGAAGGAACTGCGCCAGCCCACAGCGGAAGAAATGGATGGATTTCAATTTTTTTGCCATTTTGGATCTTTAATAGGCCTATAAAGTCAAAATATACTTAAAACTTTTCTATATTTCTTTTAAATAAAATCAATATTTTATTTAATTTTATAACTAAAATTTTACTTTAATTTAATGTGTATGCAAATTAGAGTATATCAAATATACTCTTATGTACATAATTGTGTGTAACAGTAACTTATTAAATTTATTTAGAGAAGGAAACTTTTCATTATTATGTACATAACTCCTCTTTCTTTATAAGTATGGCCGAAAATTACATGGCATCAAATGACATAAGATTCCATAAATTAACGTATGTAATTATCTTTTATTTAATTACAATGATATCATATATCAATGCGTGCAAATATAACTTTTATAAATGCATTCAAATAAATACAAATAACCCCCAAACATCAAATAAGATAAATAATAATTAATATTTCTCAAATACTAATTAATTTAATTAATTTACAACTTTTTATAAATTAATTAAATCATGTGGTTTTTTGGAGAATTCATCATTACAGTTATGCGACTCAAAGGTGTAAATTCAGTCAGCGATTAATATTGAATAATTCAAATATTTACATTCACATGTCACTTAGCAAGTGGTGTGACATTTTGGCTAAATTCATCGCTTACACATCTTTTGGTAAAATCCAATTTTACTTATTATAAGCAGTACCTAATAATGACAATTATTTACACCGACCCTCTTTGTCAAAACTATATCACTTTGAATTTATGAAATTTGGTAATGGTCAAAATTCCAATGTCATCCATATTTAACTTTATAGTCTAAACATAAAGTCCTTAGTTCAATAATAACAATTATTATTAACCAAAATGCTCTGGCCATATACTTTGACTTTGAGTGGACTTGTGTTGACCATGATACTAACCCCATGTAACTGAGGAGATGAATCCTTTCTTGAATAGTGCTTCACTTCCAATACTTTCACTCGATCCAACTATAGTCACTTGATGGAATGCCATGCCATGATTTGACTATAATCAAAGTGAATCTTTCATATTGAAGATCCACAGTATTCTCAGGTCGAGAGAACTGTGTAAATCAATCGCATCGAATTTTCTATTTGACCTAGTTATACTAACCAACAAAAAATTATCAAGTGAGTCGTTCCGTAGTTATCTAATAACTATCAGTACGTAACCTCTAGGTGCCCCCAGTAGTCATGAGTAATACACTGCCCAATATTTGGAGAGTGTTACGATATCCAGTCTCAACATATACATCGATATCCAGTCTCGATGCATCTTGACTAGGAACATTTTAAATGGTATATTTGTTTCATTGTGATAAATTACTCACGGTTACAATACTTTGTAACTACAATCACAAAACATACCATTTGTAGATTTTCTATTAAATATATTTGTAATCAAATTGATTAATTAATATAACCACATTATATTAAGTATGTAATAGAAAGAAAACACCTTTATTTCGAACAAGATTGGTCAACAAGTTATATATATGTAACAAATTACATAATTGCCCCTTGGGCATACCGCTAACTCTATCAATCTCCCACTTGCACTTGGAGTCAATTATGGAATCTTATTCCAACTTCTCCAATCAGTTTTCACATAACCAATTAGGTCAGTCCCTTTATGAACATGTGTGCTATTATGTTTTAATTATCTACTTTGTTAATCAACTCTCTCCAACGGTGATAAACTACTTTATCATGTGGAACAATTCGAAATAAGTCTCTCGACCTCTAGTGAGCTCTACGTACTATTACGAACCATATCATGACATTGTTGTCATATAACAATGTTATAAGATTCTGAACATCTAGAATTAGCTCCGTTATAGATTTGTGTACTTATATTTTCGTATACATTATTTTTATTTCGGTAATATTCAAGACGATGCACTTAGCCTTTTCATTGAATCAGCCACATTCTTTCATTTGGAACATTTCCAACTTAAAGATTCTTAACTTAAATGTATTATTGACATATTATACTCAATATTACTTATGAAATTGGAGTCCGAGTACTCCTTCATAAGGTGTATTTGTTTCTGTAAATAATTCTATAGTATTTCATAAATACACGAGAACACTTTAAATCACTATTAAGTGATATCAATTTTGATTTGATATTTGCTTCATGTATCAAATACATAAACAAATCATAATATCAAAGACAACATAACATGCATGATAATTCCTATTGCCAATTCAAAGGAATCAATCTTACATATTTCATATTAAACATTTTAATAATGTGCCCTTGCATTTCATTTGGGACATTTCCGACATCTTTTATACTTACTATAAAAGTCATCATTTATTAATGCAATGTTGAGTATTACAACAACTAAGGCTGATCTTAACACTAGTACATCGTTAAAGTCAATAACTTGTTATTTACTTATAGTTTAGAAATATCAATGTACCTTTAACGTTCTTTCTAATGAACACATGCTTCCTCTGCCTTTTGATTAAAATCAAACTATTTGATATTTCTACCAAAATGCTTATTCAATCACGATGCTTATAAACTGATACTTTCATATCATTTCTTGGATCATGTCCAAAGACTCACAAACTCAATATCACTCCTATCGACTTCGAGACATTTTTGATTAATATATGTAAACAACTTATTCTAAATCATTATTTTGAATTTTCTACTTCAATACATATGTACCAAAACACTAGGACTTATCAAGTGATAATTTTGTGAGTAAATCCAAATTGACATGAACATGTAGAATATCGAATCTATTACGTTAATTTCAACAATTGAAATTTGCGATATTATTCTTATCAACATTGCTCATTTAATTCCAACTGCATTAGTCTTACTCATAAAGATATAGTCGAGATCGATGGATCATATCCCTTCAGTTACGACGGCCAAAATCTATATTTTGATAGCGTACTTGGGATTCTTTTGGATTTGCGCATCATACCATATAGAGTCAACACTCTTAATGGTTTAATTAAACAATCTAGGACTATATATTTTCGACATTAATAAGAAACTCATATTTTCTCTTCGATGTGCAAGAATACTTATTAGACATTCTAATGCTATGTATTCATTTAGGTTAGTTAATTTCATTTCATCTCATATAATCAGATTTATCCATGGATAGTATCAAATTCCATTTTACTACCAATAATTCCTTAAAGAAATTTCTTCACGATGAAGTTGGAATATCTTGAACCAACAATAGTTTCTCAATGCAGTAGAATAGGTATTCTTAATGATTTATGAATTTATTTATTTATAAAACTGATTTGGTTTTAGTTACAAAATTATGTTCGAAACATAAATATGTCATCCAACGATACTTTTCAAAATCATTTTGGGGAGATTCATACAAGATCCCTTATGAACAATTATTACGTGCAATCTTTCGACATGCACAACCTGCTAATTCCTTGACTTAGGATATGTTGGAATTTCTTATAGACCCTTATCTTGTAAAATTTGATAAACTATTATTCAGATGAAATAATATTAACCTTATGTACTACCTTTAAGTACATTACCTTATAGAAAGAAACTAACTCAACTCCATTCATAATTAATTGTACATTATCCAACAAAGTTTGATTATTCCATATCATTGCATCATTATGTATCATATGGAGGAGTAATTTTGAGATTTAATCTTTATTCATTTTAGGTACGTTCGGAACATTTTCCAATATACTCATTCATTCGATCAAATCAAATCATTTCTATCGCATGTTATTTTATTTACTTTTGTTTTATATTCTATAAGTTTATAATAGACATACTACATGTGTATCAAATACAAATGTCCATGTCGACGATAACTTATCGATGAATATGACGAAGTACATGGAACCATTTTGGTATTTATAGAATTGCGATTGCATACATTTATATGTACCAATCTGAAGAGTTCATCAACTCTTACTCCCACTAAATAGGTGCATGGCCCTTTATTTTTTGAGGTATAATTAACAAGTATCATATGATTCAAAATCATACAATAAAATTATCTCTCAAAACTATGGCTTAGTCTGTAATTCCAAAATAGCTATAAATAATATTAGATACTTTTGTATTTTCCAATGCATCACTTTTGTTATAAAAAATTACCACAATATAGTTTTATTTCACAAAGAATATTCATAATATTCATATTGAAATATATCTATATATGTTTTTTTCTTCAGTCGATTTTGAAAAATAATCGTTATTTCATAAATAGTGTATAGTAAGTTTTACGAAAACAATTTACATACTATGATGCAATTAATAAGTGCTATATGGCAACCCCCACTATTTCCACCATTACTACAAGAGGGTGCTAAATTCAGAGTTCCATCATTCACTTAATACAATTTATTTAATTCATACACTGCAACTATTTACAGTGGAGAGCTCGTTAATATGAAAATATCTTGAGCTCGAAGAAATAAATCTCATAGAAAATAAGTTTCTATATGAAAATACATTTTGGAAAAGAAATCAATTTTCCTATTCCAATATTAAGTATTAATTATTATTACAGTTCTCATTTCCAATGTTTCTTTATGAAGCATAAGTGACCATTCATTCTTTTCATCCCAATTGTACCTCAAATTACGTCTATTCTTATACATTCATTTTCCTTTCAAATTATCAAACTATTCAAAAGAAAACCATACTACAATATCATAACAAACTCTTTACAAAAGCACATTTGATTATCCTTAACATTTAAAAACGTCAAATATATTGCACTTTATCTAAACCGATCAAAATGACATTTCAGCGATCGAGTTCTTATATCTATCTTGTAGTTTTTGGTCTTATGTTACATTAATCCCTTTTGAAATCAATCAGATTGAATACTCGATCTCACACTTAGGTTTATTTGGTTTTTTAGATGAATTAATTTTATTGAAATATTGTACATTACAAACTTTGACCATTCACCATATAACATTTATATGAAATTGCATATGGATCAAATATCCATAATCTTGTATTGCTTTTAGAGTTCAAAATTTATAGAATGCAATACATGATTTTGACCGAATAAATTTATAAGTGACCAAACCACAAATGTAATCATTAGTTGTAAAATCAGGCACTTGCATGGGTGTTGAAACGTTAACATGCAATAGGAATTTAATAGTGGGCATTATATTTCCATTTGTCAACTTTCAATTCAGTTCGTTTGTATATGTTAATTGATAAACATTTTATCAATCATATTAAATGCACAAATTTATCGTTGTAGATAATTATAACATTATTTAGCTTATGTTATAATATTAGAAAGGTTAAATATTACCATTTCATTTTCCTAGTAAGGCTCCCACTAGTCTTTTATGTTTCTCCAAACCCTAAGATGAAACATAGAAGCCTTTCAAATTCACTACCGGGTGTTAGGACTCGTCTGTCTAAGTATTCTGACCTTGAGTTTTCTCAACAAATCATATCCCCATAAACGATGGGTAACTCTTTACCGGTTGTATCACATACAACTCCTAACATATTTTTCCTTGTCCTAATCTCATTTCGACCTTGGGTTTGCTCAACAAATCGAAAGAGATTATTCACTCGTACCTATCATATCGTGATGGCCTAAGTATAATATATGTACCTTGAGTTTGCAAAAAATACATATAGTTATCTTACCTCATCTATTCAATATATTAACAATACTACACATAACATCCCTAGCTTGAGTTTGCTCAACAACCAAGAAGTATGTAAGTAATTTATTAATATATATATATATATGGTAGAGGACAACATTATATCGAAGAGTCAAAATCTTTAATATATTATATTGAGCGATATCAACTTATCGAATAACGTATTTCTTATGAAATACCCTCGTGATTCAAGTGTTAGACACATAAGAAATCACAGTATACGCATATTTACATATGTATTTATTTCTTAAGTCTATTTGGGTTTCTTTAATGTTCCACCTTTAAATTATACACTCATATTTTATAATTTCATTATTATATAAATTTTATATTTTAATTAACTTATACAATAATCTTATGTATAACATTTCATTAATTAAATCTTATTTAATTAATTAACTCTTTAATTAATTTTAAATTAGTATTCCAATACAACTTTTATATTGGACATATCTGTTATAACCATTATAGTGTATACTATAACCTTTAATGGTATAACACATATATCCTATGTATGTGTATTTTTTATTTAATTAATTAACCTTTAATTAATTTATTTAATTAAACAATTTTAATAAAATTATATCAATTTCAAAATTTATCTTACACACATGTACAATTATGTTGTCTTAACACTTTAAAATAACATAACATATATCAACATAAATAATACATGCATATAAGTATTAATTAATCTATTTTATTAATCTTATTAATAAATTTTAAAATTTGAAATTAATAGTTTCAAACATTTTGAAATTTTCATTACATTTTCAAACATTTTTAAAATTTATATCATATTATAATTTTTTATAATAAACATGTTTTTATTTTAAATTTAACTTTTAAATTTAAAATCATGTCTTAATATTCAAAATTATTTTAGAAATAAGCCCAAAGCCTCATTCAAATTTGGCTTTTTCTATTAGGTCAACCTTTGGGCTCACATCACCTTTTAGGCCAAGCAGGTAACCAGGTAGGACAAGATACTTGATTACCCAATTCCAATCCTAGACATCATCTTTCTAGACACCATACTAAGAGCATAAGCTTAATTAGTTAGCCCTAACATGACTAACTTAGACCGCATAGGCTATTGGGCTCTGATACCATTGAAGGAACCGGGCCAGCCCGTAGTGGAAGAAATGGCTAGATTTTAATTTTTTTTGCCATTTTGGATCTTTAATGGGCCTATAAGGTCTAAATATACTTAAAACGTTTCAAATGTTATTTTAAATAAAATCAATATTTTATTTAATTTTATAAATAAAGTTTTACTTTAATTTAATGTATATGTAAATTAGAGTATATCAAATATACTCTTATGTACATAATTGTGTGTAATAGTAGCTTATTAAAATTTTTTAGAGTAGGAAACTTTTCATTTCCTATCTCTCAAATTATTTAATTAACGTCGGGGAATCCCTTAACTTATTCAATTAATGATGGGCATAAATTTTTATAGAGGGAGAAACCTTTCATTTCACTCTCTTTAAGTAAGTTGATTAATCATATGAATGTCATTAATTGGCAACATATATATGTCATGAATATAAGTTTAAACAAATATGTTATAGTGTAAATTCTGTAAGTGCAACATGGTGGTGTTATTAATTGGTGGCAAGGGGTAGAATATAAACAAAAATAAATGGACAACTAATCACATAAAGGAAAAATGAGAAATACATAAAGGGTAACAACGATGATTGAATCAGTTTCCCATTTTGTAAACCTAATTAATGCAGCATATAAATGAAAAATTATAGGCATCATAATATAGGGATATAAACAGAAGAAAATAAATATATGTATATATTATTACCTCATTTAAATTGTTTCCTCCTTTTGCAAAGAAATCTAAACATAGTTTGACAATATAAAATACATGTATAAAATTTAATATATGCAAACACATATATAAAATTAATCCTATGTATATAGGATTAAATCAAATCTTTCTAGTTGATAAAAATTAGAGATTTATAACAATCAAGTGAAAAGTAGGTTTACTCTCAAAACATTAAGTATATGTATGTAATATTCAATATTATATCTCTAATTAATACAAATTAGAGACTATAGTAATCAAATTAAATTTTAGATTTATTGCCAAAACATCTTCCTTTTTTGATTTCCAAAACAATAGAAACACAAAATACATACATGTAAACTTTCAAATCTAAAATTACATTTTGTTTCATATGATTGGAAACATAAATCTTCAGTAAAACGCTGTAATGCTCATAAACAAATTTTAGCTTAATTTGTTAAAGTAAAATCCAATCAAAACAATATGAACATACAAAGTTTTAGATCTAAGGGAGTATACTTTGAATTGAATGTTTAGAATATAGATCTATAATAAAACATTGTATTCAGGATATATAAATTTTAATTACAATTTAACAAAATAAGAATCCAATTGATAAATTGAACATACAAAATGTGACGACCCGGATTTTGATGTGTGTTAATCGAACGATTAAATGAATTTAAGCATTGGGGTATTAACTCTTATTAAACAAATAAATAAATTTTCTGATATTTAATATCCGAATCTATATTAAATATATATAAGTGTAAACATAGATGTGCATGGTACAATGCAAGTAGAATAGATAAGAAGAAAAAAATATATACATAGCTATATAGATGTATATATATAGGTATACATACGAACAAAGAATGTATACATATATCAACTCATATGAACTTTAGTCAAAAAGGGAGGCAAGCATTTAATGAAAACACATTAAACATCAAATCTAAGCACACAAAATAAATTATCAAAGTCAAGTCTGCATAAAGGAAAAAAATCTAATTCAAGTTATATGAAAAGTAAATCACCTTTTGTTAAATCAGCCTTAGCTTACACTATACACCTCCACTTTCTTTATAAAAGGCTCCGCCCTTGTCTTGCATTCGAACTAGAGAACCAGCTAAAGAAAAAGAAGAAGAAAAATCAAACAAATTAAAAACTGAAGCATCTTCAACCCAAGGTAAAAGTTTCAAGCAAATCAGAGCTCAACTCAAAATACAAGCAAGACTTAAGATCAGATTAAATTCAACTTCAACAATTCAAAACTCCAGATCAAAAATCAAAAGAATTTTTCCAGATTTCAAAACACTGTCCAGTGTTCTCTGTTCCAGGAGATAAGGTGAGTAAATATCTTTCTTAAAATTTTAAGAATAAAAACCTGGAGCATGTGAACATACCGGAATATCTGATATATGATATGTTTTGTATGGTAGTAAAAGTGATTTCCAGTTTAGTTGTATGAGGATGTTTGTATGAATGTCTAGAAGATGATGTATGCTCTGTCTTAGTTTTACAGTTTTAAATGTTGTTCAAAATCAAATTGCTCCTCCCTTAATTATTTTTTAGGGATTGATATCTAAAAAAACTCATTTGAAATGGCAAGATATTTAATCTAAAAATAATTTTTGATAATTATCAAGAGTAGTTTTGAAATAAAAGGAAAAGAACAGCAGTACTGTAAATTTTATCAAATTTCGACTTGAATGATTTCTAGTTTCAAGTTTATAATCGATTTTATTTTCGAAACTTAGGATTTTTAAAGACAAATTCATGATTTTTAAGTTTATAATTTAAGAGAAATCGTGAGTTGAACGGCATCGGGGTTTTTAGTAATTCCTGGTGATCGCAGCGATTAGGTGTCTCGGCATTGGGGTCATTGGAGGCATGAATGGTGGTAGACACAGGAAAAATGCTCGATGATTTTACTGATGACCGTGGTGATCACGCGAAGGGGAATTAGGGTTTTCGAACCCGTTTTATCGGCGACGCTTCAGGGAATTTTTGTGACACGATGGTAGTATCGGATGCAATCGCGACCAGGGAGATCAATTTAGTGTATCGAGGCGATGCTTGGGTCCGAAGTGCGATGGTTCTGGGGAATGAAATCATCGGTGGATGATGGATTTCGTCAGAGCATTGGGTTCTAGATTTTGGGCTGGGTGACCAAATTTCGATATGATGTGTCGATCTGGATTCGGGGTGGAAGATTGAGGCAGGGTAGATGCTTCGCGGGGCTGGCTGATGGCGAGTAGGAGGTGATGGAAGTTGTGTGCATGTGCACATGATGGTGCACGGTCGAACGTAATTGAGGAAGAAGAAGTAGATGAGGACGAAGGAATTTTGCTCAATGTTTTCTCGGGGTAGTGAGGGCGTTACTCGTGTTTGATCTCGAGTTTGATCAGGTAAGGTCTGAGATTTTGTAGACTCGGTTAGGAATCATGAATTACTCGGGTTTCTGTAAGATAATACTCGGGTTTGTTCTAGATTAAATTTGAGATTATCTGAGTCTAGATAAACTAATTACCTTAAACTGTTGAAAGTGATAAATTGATTATTTAATATTTTGTTTAAGTTGAAAAAGTATTTAAGTTATTAAACTAATCAGTTATATTAATTAATTTAATTATCAAGATAATTAGTTAATTAGTTTGTGTAATCAATTTAAGGGATTGATTTATTAATTATGGCAATAAATTAACAGATGGTAAATTTATTAAGTATCAAATACTTAATGTAATTAATTAATGATAGTGAACATATATCATTAATTAATGTGGGTAATTAATGGGAAATTACTAGATGAGATTTAATAAAAAGATTATTACTTAATGGAAGTAATTTAAGAATAAATTTGTTAAGGATTAAGTAATTAAATTTGTAATTAAAGGTTGAATTAGTGAATGAATAATAATTAAAGGTAAATTAATTAAGTAATTAATTACTCAGTGTAATTAATTAAGTTGATGGGGATAACGTTAGTTAATTAATTAAGTTTAAATAAATTAAAGGTAATCATTGATGTTGAGTTAAGTATAATTACCTAGGGTAATTAATGAGGTGTAATTACTTAGTGAAGTAATTAATGGATAATTACCACGTGTAATTAAATAAAAGGAAATTACTTGATGGTAAATAATTAAAGAATAATTTCTTAGTGGAAGTAAGTGTTAATTATTCAATGAAATTAATTAAAGGATTATTAATTAATTAAGGGATTAATTAATTAATGTAAGTAATTAAGAATAATTAATTATTGAATGTGATTAATGAAGGTTGATTAATGAATGAGGTAAATTAATTAAAGGCTAATTACTGAATTTAATTAGAGAGGATAATTAGGGGATGATTAATTAATGGTTTATAATTAATTATTGTTAAGCAAGCAAGATTAAAAATGATTAAAGTAATTAATTTGATTTAATTAGTAATGGGTGATTAATAAATCTTGCTTATGAATGATTGGTTGATATTTCTGATATGGAATGTTTGTGATATGATATGTTTGTCTTGTATAGTGATTGAGTGGTTATCTATCGATGATGAATTGCTGTATAAAAAGTGACATCTTGTATTTTAAAGACGAATTATGTTTCACTTGAATAACGTGGGTTAAGGCGGTATTGAATTCGAAGAGACCGGAGGCGGGTATTAGTAAATACTTGAAACCACTTCGATTCTTTATAGATTGATTTGTGAAATCAATAAGCTGGAATGGAATGATTTAAGTAAATTGGACCATTTAATCTAAGATTTGGTATTTAGAAATTGATGAGTGAAATAAGTGATGTCTATAACAATTTGTGAATTTGTAATGATACATATTACCTAGGTTATATATAAGTTGTAGGCTTTTATAATTCATGTTAGATGGGTTTACTCACGCTGGTTTCCAGCCTGACCTGGGTGTTACTTTAATGTAATGCTCGGGTCAGACCGAGTATTACAGATTTTCAGGTAAGGGCGTTCTGGAGCTCAAGAGACGGGCGGGATGACAGGAAAGTATGGAGAGTTCCCTCTGTATTATATTGTTGTATATCTATGAGTCATGTTGATTGTATATGTATATGTGTTGTAACTCTGATGTATTAAGGTGAAATTTGACAAGTACAGTTTTCCTTGGTATAACTGTTATTATTATTTGATATTTTAATTTATCCGCTGTGATTGTGAGATGTTGGTATTTCTGTTCTTCTTTTCTTCTATCTCTTCTCTTCTTTTCCTAACTATCTGGAATTTTCGGGATCAAAAATTCCGGTTCGTTACGGTAAATTTCTGATCTAAAAATTAGACTTTAAATTGAATGTTTACAACATAGTTCCAAAACAAAACATTATATTCAAACATATACAAATATTAGTTTTGATTTATTAAATAAAATACCAATTAGTTCATCTACTAAATTGTACAAGCTACATAAATAATTCTCAACTTAAATGAGGCAATGATATGTACTTACAAATTATGATGTTTAAATTTCTCTTTCAATAAACATTACATCAAATACCATTATTTATTAATGAAAACATACCTTATTACCCAAAGCCTTGAAGCACATCTTGAAATTAGACTTTCCTTAGGATGTTGCCTAGATGTCACACCTTGAATGATGATATCTCCTCAGATCTTCAAGATCCCCATCCTATCCTTGCAAGAGATGGATGAACCACTTTTGTTTTATTTATTTTTGATGTTTACATATGGATTTGAAAGAATTTTGGAATTTTTTTGTTTTCTGCCATGAAAATTAAGGAGAGAAAGAAAAAGAATGAATAAGAAAGAATGAATTGTGCGTACAGAATGAATTAAGGAATATGTTTTATTTGAAAGAAGGAAACCTCTACCATTCTTTAATTGAAACTTCTCTAATTAATTCTCTTGATAAACTTTCTCCTTTTACTCCTATTGTAACGGCCGGGATTTCGACCCTCGAAAATCGATACTAATATGTCCATTGCATTACATGCCATGAAAATCAAATGCCGGAAAACCCGATAGTTGGGGGAAAGGAAAAGGAAGAGGTAGAAGAAAAAGAAACAAAAACACATAATCTCACAATCGTATTGGAACAATATATAATAGATAATAATATGTCTTTATACAAAAAGAACTATAACTATTACTTATACATTGCATCATCAGAGTACAACAAATCAATAACTCAATACTGGATAGTTATAATAACTTGTCCTTACTAGTGCTGAATATACAACCTATAATACACAGCAGAATATAATCAAGTATGTGGGATACGTCTCTGTCATCCAGCTGATCTCCTATGCTCCATAACATCCTAATCAGAATCTATAATACTTGGGCTGACCCGAGCAGTATAATAAAATAACACCCGAATCAGTCTGGAAAACCAGTGTGAAAAAGCACACTCAATTTGAATTATTAAAGTTATCAAAATCCTTTGAAAAACAAAGGTATCCCGTAAGACCATGCCACATATAAACACGACGAATTTTTGCCTTACGATAACCAAAACTTTTTATATCAAAATCATCTGATAATTTAATAGTATCTAAGTACAAATACTTATTCAAATAGCCGAAATTGTTACATTATTATATTCTAGCATACTAAGCTCTACAACCAAAACCGTAAAGGCACGTATTGGAGAATGGATTCCATGCAATGACTAGGAACGAGTTACCACCTATCATGGTACACATCTAGAAAATGTACCGAGGACCTCGCCGGGATCCCTTACAACACAAGACCGGTTCTATCCCTAACATGGATAGCACTGAATATGTTACCACCCCAGGTGTTCCCACCCTTATCGAGAGCTCTTTTCCATGCACCACTGTATCCATAATTAATAATATATCCGAGGGTATCTAGAAAGGCATAACATACCCTAATTGGGTGTGACCCACATAGCCTTACTGCATCTCCCCTGATTTTTAGTCATTCCGGTTGACGAGGCTTGAGGCTACGATTACCTTTTTTAGGAGTTTATATTTGGAATGTTCATTGTCCTCCAATGAACATGTATTGAAAATATCCATCCATACAAGTCCATTCTGGGTTTGAATGAAACCAAAGGCGCTATTCCTACTACATCCATTTTGGAATCATCCTTAGGATTAGTAGCGATTAGCCCTTACACTTCAATGCTCCATCTTCAATTTCATGCTCTTGTCTTCACTTCAAAAATGTATTCGTTGGATCATAGTGGTTTTCAGATAACTTATCTAATCCCAGTATCTTCAAAACAATGTACGATATTTCTGGTAAACTCAACCCTGGTTCTCTAAGAAATAAATAGACGAAAATAAGATTGGAGATAATCTCCTAATCGTTAGTGGATGGATTTCCTTATCATCGTCCTAAAAGAATGAAACGAGTTTATACGTACACTACAACAGCTTCGACGATAACTGTACCATATAATTCCTATGTTTCTCCTAGATATTCACAAAGTTATGTTTTTGATCCAGATTTGATAATCGATCATTTAACTATCAAATAAACAATCATTCAATCAAAGATTCATTTTCCACTGAAATCTCAAAGCCTTATTTAATTTAAATTTCAATAAATTAAATCTCTTTCTAAAAAAGATATATACTTATCTTATCGGAATAAGTAATTTCACAAACCATTCCCTTCAAAAATATTTAAATTTTAAAAAAATAAATATGGAAAGTACCACGCAGTATCAACCATAGATTCACAGCTCAATATTATGTCTCTATCCTAGAGAAATCCAAACTAAACTGTAGGAACTCTCTGCCTCCTGATTTCGCCATGAAAGTATACCATTGCTTTCCTAAAACTTTATTTAATAATTTAATATACTATTAAATAATTAAAATAATTAAATAACTTTGAAATAATAATAAATTCTGATTTATTGATAAAATTCTAATCGATTTTCAAAACATGTTTATAAAAATTATAATACATTTCGACAATTTAAAAATATTTAAATAACTAACTTCTGAAATATTTTTATCCTAAAACATTTATCAATTCCAGTATAACCAATCCAATATTCATAAATCTCTATCGATTTATCGCCAATCGATTTACATCCCAAATTTCATAAATCCCCCTTTTCACATTTCCAAAAGCAAAATATATCATTTCTTTTTAAACCGATTTACCCATCTCATTATAAATTCTTACCGTGAATTTATACCTCCAATTTATCAAATAATAATCATTTCATTTTATATATAAACATTGTTTATAAATCCCAGTCTCATTTCCAGTTTACGACTGTTTCACATCACTTAAATTCATTATAAATCAATTTCTAAATTAAATGTCATTTATAGAACAATCTCTTAAATAACCCAAACTATATTCCAAAACCAATCAAATCTCGATATTTCTTCTATTCCATAATTTAGAAATCTTATCTAAGATCCAGTGTAACTAATTTTATATTTATTTCCAAATTCCCTTCTATTCTCCTAATCTATTTAACGATCTCGATTTTTAAAACCCTTGATATTTAAACAAGTATCACTTAAGATTTATTGTTTAAAATCCTTTATATACATTATTCCATAATCTCCATTAAAATATCATGGAATAGTCAACTACAAAGTCAAAACATTTGTTTTATCCAAATCAGTTTCTTTTAACCAATCCAAAATTCTATATAAATACTTCACTTCCAAAATCAAATTTTTATTTCTTTTTAAATTCAAAACATATATTCATGGTATTATAAAATACCAAATCTAGGCCGGTGTTACCATAACATTAAATAAATTCAAATCACATTATAATCTATCACAGATTATTCAACCATATCATATATCACTATAAATGAAATTAAATTCAACATTTTTGAGGAATCTAGTTGGATCCCTCCAACATGTTTCTCTACATCCACAAATGTTAATACAATATAAAAATACCAATCCTGCTTTGAGGCAGGATATCGTGGTAATATAGGGTCATCCGCTATTATGCGAGGCGCATAGGGTCTCATCCGCTCAAATAGGATGGAATAATCAATCCAAATACTAATATACATACTACTATATATAATAAACATCCAACCAATAATAAAATTATCAATGTCATCCAATCAACCAATAAATAATTTTTTAATTGCTATAAATTTATCTAATCAACCAAATTGAGTGAGATTTACTCACATTGATTTTTAATAGTTGCTTTTTGCATTCTGGCTGGTCTACAGTCGAACGACGTTCGACTATAGCTAAAAATTCAACAAGCTCGAAATGCATCCAATCTAATTCCATATCATAGTTAACATCGTATTGACCGTAAGGTGACTGACCGCGTTCGATTCAGACCTAGTATGAACAAGTTATTATATTTATAAGTTAACGAGATATAATATAAATAAATATGTAACGATCCCGATTTAAGGACGAATTTAAATTTTTAATTAAATTAAATTTTTGTAATTTGTGAATTTATTTGAATTTTTCAAATTTAATGAGATGTATATACTTATTTGTTTTAAAAATTTGGATTTGAAACTCAAAATGAATACTTTCAATTGAATTGGATTATAAATAAAAATTTTGATTTGGGAATTCAAAATAAATTTAAAATAAATTAGACTTAAAGATTATACTTGGAAAAAAAATATATGCATGATTAATTATTAAATGTATACATTGTATTTTACTCCGATTTCTTTATGAAGTTATAAGAAGTATAAAAATTTATCTTATCAATATTTAATGTAAAATATAAAATAAAACATATGTTATAAACTTAATGTTTGATCAAATTATAAATAGAAATAAAAATTCAAGCATATATGTTAATAATTTATATGGTCATATGGCAACATAAAATCAAACTATAAATAGAAGAAACAAAAATAAAATACATACAAATTTGCTTGAATTAGGCAAGCAAGTATAAAAGAAAAGAAGGCTTGCAAAGGAAGTTAACAAACAAGCAAACAAAAATGTTTATAAAACAAACTGTACATACAAAAAAACAATCAAATGGATTATATGTAAACAAGAGAGGAAGCATGCATTTAATACCATCTATTCCAAGCACAAATAAAAATCTTTTCAGCCGAAATTATGTAAATTGAGATAAAATATCTTTACTCAGAAAAAAAAACCTGTTCAAAGAAAAATAAGCCAAACCAGTAAAACCTTCCCCTTATACCAACTATTTTTTCTATATATATGTGTTCATCAACTTATTCCTATTTCGTTCAGTGGAAACTAAGCAGAAAAACCAGAGAAAAAAGATATATACATTATTATCTTACAAACTCATCAACCTGGAGACGAAGAAAAAAATATAAAACACAAACCTGAAGCAGTTCAAAATTAAATAAATTCAACTCAGAAGTAAATTTCAAAGCTTAGGTGCATCTCAATCAACATAAATGATTCAAGAATAAGCTTCAGATTCCATTCAACTGGGAAAAGAGCAAAATAAAATCATTTCCAGATCTCCGTTCTTCTCTATCATTTTTCAAGGTGAGCAAACTTTCTCTAAAAATTCAATCCTCTGTCTGACTGTGTTCGGTAGTGATAAAAGATATGAAAAATGTTGTAACTTGTTTGAATGCATATTTATGTATATATACGTGTGCAGAGTTGATGATGTATGTCTGTAGATATGTATATGCATCTGATAAAATATACAGGCTCTAAAAACAACTTCAAAAATCACTTCCCCTAATTCTACTTGCTATTAGGACAGGGTTAAAACAAAAGTTGTTTGTTTGATGATCAACTAAGTTTTAACAATTTATTAAAGTCAAACAACTTCTCAGTGCCTCTGACCTTTGGAAATTAAGAACTGATTAAAACTTTAAATAAGTCAAAAATTTAAACTTCTTAATTCATGAATTCAAGGATATAATCTGAATTCTTATACTTTAACATGATTTTTAAAGCAAGAATTATAATTTATAGGCTTAGGATTGAGGAACAGTATTGATTCATTCAAATTTCATTTTTTTTGGTGATTTCTGGCGATACACTAACTTGAAGTAGTCGGAACTTCGTCCGGTGATGGAAGGACGAACGACGGTCCAGGGAAAAATAAGGTAATGGTGTGTAGTTGGCCGTGGTGGCAGTGGCGATCTTTTGAAACTGGGAAACCTAGTTTTGTTCGAGTATACAAGTTTGATTCGTTCATCATCAATAGTTGATCGAGCCGCACGAGGATTTGGGAGGTGATAGCTGGGAGTGTGATGAGTTGGTGGCCGGAGTTGTGGTGTCGCTGGTGGTCAGAGACGTGGTGGCGAGGCAATTTTGTTTTGGTGAGTTCGAGATGTAGTGTCGAGCAAACTGCTAAATTTCGAATGCGAGTCTTCTATGTCGAATCGAGGTTCGATTGCAAGTGTGTGTTAGGTCTTTGACTTGCTGAAGCTCGCAACGTTCGCCCGAACGATGGCGCGATGATGTGCACGTTATTGTTTTGGTGTCAGTGTTAATGGGGGTGAGCAACTCGAGCTGTCACTCGAGAAAATGTATGCGATGCTTCGGACTTGTACTCGAGTGCGTGAGTTTTGTTACCTATTGTCATAATTTAACTTAAGTTTACTTACTGAAAAAAAGAGAAGAAGAAGAGGTGTACGCGAGAGAAAGAGGATAGCTCGGGGAAATGTATTGGGGAAACTCGAGCGTAGACTCGAGTGAAAACCTGGGAAGACTCGGGTTTTGTTTAAAAATGGGTTAAGCCCAATAAACCTCAAGTTTCCAATGTTAAGTAAATTTTAGTAGTTATGGAATAATTAGTGTTGACTAATTTAAGTTAAGAACTTATCACAAGTTTTAAATTCACTAAGTGGATACTTAACAACATTTTTAAAATCTAATTAACACTTTAGCTAAATAATTTAATTTAAGTTAAGTATTAAAGTTAATTAACATTAAAGCTCTTTATAATTGTAATAAATTGATTTTCAAAATGTAAGGAAGATTTGAAATGTTAATTAAGGTAAATAATTACTATTAATTAATTGTTTTTAAAAATAATTAAGAATGATTTGTAATAGTAATTTCAAATTGGTTAATTAGTAATTAAGTGTTTAAATTAATTTGTAATTAAAAATTGTTTATTAGATAATTAAAGTTAATCAAATTGTAATTACTAGTTAATTAAAATAATTAATTAAGGAATAAATAATTAATCAAGTTGATTAAGATTTAATTAATTTATCTAAATTTTTTTAAATTAACATTGATTTAAAATAATCAATAAAAATAATTATGTGGTTAATATATTAAATCACATTCACCTTGATTAGGTAAATAATTAATTATCGTTGTGCACTGGATCGATATTTCTGTTGTGATACTATGATTTGTGATTTGTTCTGTATGTATGTGAAAACCCCTTTGCCCGTAAAGCGGCATTTAAATTTCGATGCGACAGGGAGTCAGAATCCAATTGGTTATCCGAAACCCACATCGAATTGTAATAATGAATCTTTGTGATTGATAAATTTACTTTATCTGTGATTTGTGAATGAAGATAAGCGTTATGGGTCATACCGCTTATCGATATTGATATGATTGAATCTGTGATGATTGATGTGCGCACTATTGTGTAAAACCCTTGGACTACACTTATATACACACAAATATGTATTGCACGTGGAAATCGGTTAAGTCATGGATATTTGAATTTTTTAAATAGTTTTGAATTTGACATTTAAATCCAAATGGTTTTGGAAATGGATTGGGTTTAAAGTGAAAAGCTTTTTAAAAGGCATTTTAAAAATAAAAGTTATTTTGAATAACTTAATAAAGATTTGAAATTTGAATAATTCGATTCAAATTGGAACTCAATATCTGAGATTGAATTCTATATTCAGTGTTTATGATTTAAAAAGGGATTTTACAAGCTTATATGGGTTTTAAACCATTTTTAAAGTATTGTTGTGGGAATTTGAATTAACCCAAAGATTGTAACTTGTGTAAATGAAATCGGATATTCCGAAATGAAAACAGTTTGTTTTCAAATGATAAAAGCTTTCACATAAGTAATGAATTTCCAATTCGTATTAAAAGGGATTTCAAGTTGAATTGAAATAGTTTTCCAAGTTATGGATAAATTTTTGGAAATGGGTTTTGGAAGCTATAAGTTAAATCTTTGATTTAAAGATTGAATGAGTTAATCCAATTGAAATGGAAATTGTTTTGAAATCCGTGAATGGATCTTTGTGAAACTGGATGAAATTTGTGAAACAAATCTTTTTGTTTAAAAGATTTGAAATGTTAATTGGCTTAAACCATTTGAAAGAAAAGTTGTGACTTAATTGAAATCCCATATCCATATGTTTTCTAAATATTGCGCTCATTATTCGGTTTAGCCGGGAGAGGACTTTGTGTCATATAACACATTCCGAATAATGATACGACGATATGGATAGCATTTGAAGACCGGTGGTGAAGACCGGGTATTTGTGAGAGCGATAAGAGGATCTATCGATTGTCTCTGCACTGAGTAGCTATGGTATAGAGATTCCTTAAGTGATGGGAAGTCCGATCGGGATTGTGAATACCGGATTTGCAAGGGCTTCTTCGGAAGTGCCTTCGGTTCTATTCGAACCCGGGACAAACTTGTATGGTTATATGTCTGACACTACACTTTAAGATATAAAGTAGATTTCTTTCAAATACATATCTGTTGGTGGCGGAGAATTTATTCTCTTAGCTTAACACCCTTCTCTGAGACGTATGAGCTCAGAGATTATGTAGTTGAAGGTTATTAGCGATGTACTCCCAATTTGGTAGTGTGGCATGCTGCGTGCTGCTGTGTGTTGATGATCATTTGTGATCAAAGCATGGCTTTCTTGCAAAGCGTAGCTTTGTGGACGAGACTTTGTCGAGCCTCACAACCCGGTAATGGTCGAAACAGGAATCGTGGCAGCAAGGTTTCAGGGGTAGCTCCCCTAGGGTATGACCATTCCTTCTGGAAAAGGGTATTATCATGGTATGGAGCCTAGGTACTTACTCATGTGGAGACCGTAGTATATTTATTACTGTGTGATGTTGCTGGACGGCCCTCGGATAAAGGTCCCAAAGGACCAGGGGTGGCATATCTCAGGTTTCTTACTTCCCGGGAAGGGGTAGCCGGCCTAGTGTAGCAAAGAGCTGGGTAAGTTCTCGGGGGCGTCCCTCCAGAGGCGTTCCATTTTATTTGGGAAGTTCCTTTGCCCGACCATTTGTTGGAAATCCAAACAAAACAATACGAGCCCTGTATGGTTTTAGTTGTATAGCCTGCCATGGAATGTGGCGGTAACCTGCTATTTAACATGGTAGCTATAGTAGGCATACGACAAAATGTGGTATGCTGGGCAAGATTGATATTATACTTTTGAAATGTTTTTCACTATGCACTAGTAATAATATCCAAATGGTTTTCGCGTATTAAGCATTTTTGACTATCATAAGGAGAAATCTCCTCCAATTCTGCATTTGCATGGTGTGTGTAGTGGGAGGCCTTATGGTAGTTTCATTTTCCAAAAAGCATTGCGGATTTCAATTTTATAATCTTTTGTTTGTTTTAAAGACAAACTATTTTTGTTTGCTCATATCAGTCCCATGACTGACCTTGCTCATCTAGGTGAAACGTGATTGGGGGTTCTCGCTTTGCGTTAGGTGGCGAACGTGAGACTCTTACCCCCACACGTCCTCTTTAAGGGGTTGGTTAGGCGTAAGCTGTGACAGTCGAAAGGATGGCCGTAAAAGCAAGGGCAGGGTACCATTGTAAGCCACGGTGGGGCTGGGATGGTTGAAAAGCCTACCAGTCGAGATTGGCCGCTGTCGATGGTTGAAAAGCCTAGACCGTTACAAGTGGTATCAGAGCTGAGGGTCAAAACTTTAGCTCAGGAGTATAATACATTAAGTAGCTCATTAGAGATAGGGTGAAGTATACCCTAGAATGAGTATCCCTAAGATATCCGTCTGTATGACTCAGTAAATTCTCTTACTATCCACCGATAGTAGATATGAGTGCAAGAAGAGGATGAGATAGGGGACAGGGGAATACGACTATAAATGGTCAATACCCTGTAACAACAAGGGGACAATCTTTTCTCTATAAATCTCTTTTGTTCAGCATCTCTTTTCAATTCTTCGATGGTTCCTGGTAGATCCAGGAAGAAGATTTGATATATTTGCATGGGACATAAACTCCAAATAGGTCAGAATTGTTTGTTTCGATGAATTGGTTGCTATGGTTAATAGGTATACTTTAGTTTCTAAACTAAAAGTTTTGAAATTGTATCCATATATCTATCTATTTTTGGGTCTGGATATGTTCTACGAACGGTTAGTTATCCATCGAACTAACCAGTGCCCCTGCATATTTCGTAGATTTGATGACCCGAGTATCCTGTGTAGTATCGAATGAGTTTGTTCTTATATTGGTAATATTCTGATTTGGTAAGCCAAATGCAGAATTGACATTCGGTTTGATTTGGAAAGATATTTCTCTATCTTTCATCTATCTTTGTTATCTCCCTGGCAATTCGGGGACGAAATTTCCTAAGGGGGGAATCTGTAACGATCCCGATTTGAAGACTAATTTAAATTTGTAATTAAATTAATTTTTTGGATTAATTTGTGAATTTATTTGAATTTTTCAAATTTAATAAGATGTATATACTTATTTTCTTTATCAATTTGGATTTGAAACTTAAAATGAATACTTTCAGTTGAATTGGATTATAAATAAAAATTTGATTTGGGAATTCAAATTTTTTTTAAAATAAATTAGAATTGAAGATTATACTTGGTAAAAATATATGCATGATTAATTATTAAATGTATACATTGTGTTTTACTCCATTTTCTTTATGAAATTATAAGAAGTATAAAAATTTATCTTATCAATATTTAATGTAAAATATAAAATGAAACATATGTTATAAACTTAATGTTTGATCAAATTATAAATAGAAATAAAAATTCAAGAATATATGTTAATATGTTCATATGGCAACATAAAATCAAATTATAAATAGAAGAAACAAAAATAAAATACATACAAATTTGCTTGAATTAGGCAAGCAAGTATAAAAGTAAAGAAGGCTTGCAAAGGAAGATAAACAAACAAGCAAACAAAAATGTTTACAAAACAAACTGTACATACAAAAAAACAATCAAATGGATTGTATGTAAAAAGAAGAGGAAGCATGCATTTAATACCAACTATGCCGAGCACAAATAAAAATCTTTTCAGCAGAAATTATGTAAACAAAGATAAAATATCTTTAGTCAAAACAAATAAAAAAATCTGTTCAAAGCAAAATAAGCCTAACCAGTAAAACCTTCCCCTTATACCAACTATTTTTTCTATATATTTGTGTTCATCAACTTATTTCTATTTCGTTCAGTAAAAACTAAGCAGAAAAACCAGAGAAAAAAGATATATACATTATTATCTTACAAACTCATCAACCTGGTGAAGAAAAAAAAATATAAAACACAAACCTAAAGCAGTTCAAAATTAAATAAATTCAACTCAGAAGTAAATTTCAAAGCTCAGGTGCATCTCAATCAACATAAATGATTCAAGAATAAAGCTTCAGATTCCATTCAACTGAGAAAAGAGCAAAATAAAATCATTTCCAGATCTCTGTTCTTCTCTGCCATTTTTCGAGGTGAGCAAACTTTCTCTAAAAATTCTATCCTCTGTCTGACTGTGTTCAGTGATGATAAAAGAGATGAAAAATGTTGTAACTTATTGAATGCATATTTATATATATGTGTGTGCAGAGTTGATGATGTATGTTTGTAGATATGTATATGCGCCTGATAAAATATACAAGCTCTAAAAAAAACTTCAAAAATCACTTCCCCTTATTCTACTTGCTATTAGGACTTAGGGTTAAAACAAAAGTTGTATGTTTGATGATCAACTAAGTTTTAACAATTTATTAAAGTCAAACAACTTCTCAATTCCTCTGGCCTTTGGAAATTAAGAACCGAGTAAAACTTTAAATAAGTCAAAATTTTAAACTTCTTAATTCATGAATTCAAGGATATAATATAAATTCTTATGCTTTAACATGATTATTAAAGCAAGAATTATAATTTATGGGCTTAGGATTGAGAAGCAATATTGATTCATTCAAATTTCATTTTTTGGTGATTTCTGGCGATGCACTAACTTGAAGTAGTTGGAACTTCGTCTGGAGATGGAAGGACGAACGGTGGTCCAGGGAAAAATAGGGTAATGGCGTGTAGTTGGCTGTGGTGGCGATCTTTTGAAACCGGGAAACCTAGTTTTGTTCGAGTATACAAGTTTGATTCGTTCATCGTTAATAGTTGATCGAGCCGCACGGGGATTTGGGAGGTGATAGCTAGGAGTGTGACGAGTTGGTGGCCGGAGTTGTGGCGTCGCTGGTGGTCCAAGATGTGGTGGCGAGGCAATTTTGTTTTGGTGAGTTCGAGCTGTAGTGTCGAGCAAACTGCTAAATTTCGAATGCGAGTCTTCTGTGTCGAATCAAGGTTCGATTGCGAGTGTGTGTTAGGTCTTTGACTTGCTGAAGCTCCCGACGTTCGCTAGAATGACGACGCGATGATGTGCACATGCACATTATCGTTTTGGTGTCAGTGTTAATGGGGGTGAGCAACTCGAGCTATCACTGGAGAAAATGTATGCGATGCTTTGGAGTTGTACTCCAGTGCGTGAGTTTTGTTACATGTTGTTATAATTTAACTTAAATTTACTTACTGAAAAAAAGAAGAAGAAGTGTACGCGAGAGAAAGAGGATAGCTCAGGGAAATGTAGGGGGAAACCTCGAGCGAAGACTCGAGTGAAAACCTGGGAAGACTCGGGTTTTGTTTAAAAATGGGTTAAGCCCAATAAACCTCAAGTTTCCAATGTTAAGTAAATTTTAGTAGTTACGGAATAATTAGTGTTGACTAATTTAAGTTAAGAACTTATCACAAGTTTTAAATTCACTAAGTGGATACTTAACAACATTTTTAAAATCTAATTAATACTTTAGCTAAATAATTTAATTTAAGTTAAGTATTAAAGTTAATTAACATTAAAGCTCTTTATAATTGTAATAAATTGATTTCAAAATGTAAGGAAGATTTGAAATGTTAATTAAGGTAAATAATTACTATTAATTAATTGTTTTGAAAAATAATTAAGAATGATTTATAATAGTAATTTCAAATTGGTTAATTAATAATCAAGTGTTTAAATTAATTTGTAATTAAGAATTGTTTATTAGATAATTAAAGTTAATCAAATTGTAATTAGTAATTAATTAAAATAATTAATTAAGGAATAAATAATTAATCAAGTTGATTAAGATTTAATTAATTTACCTAAAAAATAATTAAATTAATCATTGATTTAAAATAATCAATAAAAATAATTATGTGGTTAATCTATTAAATCACATTCACCTTGATTAGGTAAATAATTAACTATTGTTGTGCATTGGATCGATATTTCTGTTGTGATACTGTGATTTTTTTTGTGATGAACCGTGATTTTTGATTTGTTTCTGTATGTATGTGAAAAACCCTTTGCCCGTAAAACGGCATTTAAATTTCGATGCGACAAGGAGTCGGATTCCAGTTGGTTATCCGAAACCCACATCAAACTGTAATGATGAATCTTTATGATTGATAAATTTACTTTATCTGTGATCTGTGAATGAAGATAAGCGTTATGGGTCATACCGCTTATCGATATTGATATGATTGAATCTGTGATGATTGATGTGTGCAATATTGTGTAAAACCCTTGGACTACACTTATTCACAAAAATATGGATTGCACGTGGAAATCGGTTAAGTCACAGATATTTGAATTTTTAAAATAGTTTTGAATTTGAATTTTAAATCCAAATGGTTTTGGAAATGGATTGGGTTTAAAGTGAAAAGCTTTTTAAAAGGCATTTTAAAAATAAAAGTTATTTTGAATAACTTAATAAAGATTTGAAATTTGAATAATTCGATTCAAATTGGAACTCAATATCTGAGATTGAATTCTATATTCAGTGTTTATGATTTAAAAAGGGATTATACAAGCTTATATGGGTTTTAAACCATTTTTAAAGTATTGTTGTGGGAATTTGAATTAACCCAAAGATTTTAACTTGTGTAAATGAAATCGGATTTTTCGAAATGAAAACGGTTTGTTTTCGAATAATAAAAGCTTTCACATAAGTAATGAATTTCCAACTCGTATTAAAAAGGATTTCCAGTTGAATTGAAATAGTTTTCCAAGTTATGGATAAATTTTTGGAAATGGGTTTTGGAAGCTATAAGTTAAATCTTTGATTTAAAGATTGAATGAGTTAATCCAATTGAAATGGAAATTGTTTTGAAATCCGTGAATGGATCTTTGTGAAACTGTGTGAAATTTGTGAAACAAATCTTTTTGTTTAAAATATTTGAAATGGTAATTGGTTTAAAACATTTGAAAGAAAAGTTGTGACTTAATTGAAATCACATATCCATTATTTTTTTAATTATTGCGCTCATTATTCGGTTTAGCTGGGAGAGGACTTTGTATCATATAACCCATTCCGAATAATGATACGACGATATAGATTGCATTTGAAGTTCGGTGGTGAAGACCGGGTATTTGCGAGAGCGATAGGATGACCTATCGATTGTCTCTGCAGTGAGTAGCTACGGTATAGAGATTCCCTAAGTGATGGGAAGTCCGATCGGGATTGTGAAAGGATTGTGAATACCCGGATTTGCAAGGGCTTCTTCGGAAGTGCCTTCGGTTCTGTTCGAACCCGGGACAGACTTGTATGGTTGTATGTCTGACACTACACTTTGAGATATACAGCAGATTTCTTTCAAATACATATCTGTTGGTGGCATAGAATTTATTCTCTTAGCTTAACGCCCTTCTCTGAGACGTATGAGCTCAGAGGTTATGTAGTTGAAGGTTATCAGCGATATACTCCCAATTTGGTAGTGTGGCATGCTGAGTGCTGCTGTGTGTTGATGATCATTTGTGATCAAAGCATGGCTTTCGTGCAAAGCATAGCTTTATGGATGAGACTTCGTCGAGCCTCACAATCCGGTAATGGTCGAAACAAGAATCGTGGCAGCAAGGTTTCAGGGGTAGCTCCCCTAGGGTATGGCCATTCCTTCTGGAAAAGGGTAATATCATGGTATGGAGCCCAGGTACTTACTCATGTGGACACCGTAGTATATTTATTACTGTGTGATGTTGCTGGAGGGCCCTCGGATAAAGGTCCCAAAGGACCGAGGGTGGCATATCTCAGGTTTCTTACTTCCCGGGAAGGGGTAGTCGACCTTGTGTAGTAGAGAGCTGGGTAAGTTATCGGGGGCGTCCCTCCAGAGGCGTTCCATTTTATTTGGGAAGTTCCTTTGCTCGACCATTTGTTGGAAATCCAAACAAAACAATACGAGCCCTGTACGGTTTTAGTTGTATAGCCTGCCATGGAATGTGGCGGTAACCTGCTATTGAACATGGTAGCTATAGTAGGCATACGACAAAATGTGGTATGCTGGCTAAGATTGATATTATACTTTCGAAATGTTTTTCACTATGCACTAATAATAATATCCAAATGGTTTTCGCGTATTAAGAATTTTTGACTATCATAAGGAGAAATCTCCTCCAATTCTGCGTTCGCATGGTGTGTTTGGTGGTAGGCCTTATGGCAGTTTCATTTTCCAAAAAGCATTGTGGATTTCAATTTTAAAATCTTTTGTTTGTTTTAAAGACAAACTGTTTTTGTTTGCTCATACCAGTCCCATGACTGACCTGGAGTTTATTGTTCCTTTCCTAAACTCTGGGTGCCCACTATTTTCCACACGGGCAGTCTAGAGTTGAGGTTTTCAGATAGTCGAATAGTAGGTGTAGGTTCGGTAGCTTCCAGCCTTGTGGATTTGTGGATCGCATTTTCTACATTTTAGCTTTCACGGCTAACCTTGCTTAGCTTGGTGGAACTTGATGGTGGTTCGAATTTGTGGTTTGGAGTACTTGGAGTTTGGCATTGAAGATATTCTTTCCGCTGCTATGTCTTGTATCTCTGATAGTATTGATATTCAGTTGTATCATTCCATTGTATCAGCATTGTATCTGGATATTGTATCAGATGTTGTATTTGATATTCATTTCTTTTTCTTCCACTGTGTTATCTACTTAATGGTGTTATAAGCTCCGGCGAACCAGAGTCGACGTTTGGATTTGCGGCATTTGAATATGAGTGTCGTTTTCGGTGCCGATTTTCGAAGGTCGAGTCAGGTTCGTTATAAAATAAATCCCTTAATTATACATTAACTTAATTACCCTAGCTTAACATCCAATCTTCTTCCTTAATATGATCTGCCGCCCAACTCTAAATGCTTGCTCCAGAAAGCTGATCTTCCATCCATCCTAACTCCATCGGTTTCACCATAAAATGACGTGAACCCACCTCCATTCATCACGTCAAAGAACCACAAATCCGATGACACCCTCGAACCAAAACTGCAACCCCATAGAAATTCTTGATTTTGGCATTCTTCCACCACTATACTATATGTCGCAACCTCCCTTACTTGACATAAAGAACACACAACTGCCCTCCCTCATACACGCACAAGCAACCGCAACCATCCCGACCGTCAAACTCACCTCCGCACCTCCCTCACAAATCGTGACGACTCCATCACCGCAAAATCAAAAACCGAGCCTCCTTCCTCCTATGCACATGCGTACACGAGCACACACTCCTCTCAGTTGTGACCACCACGTACGTGACTGCGAACGATTTCCACCTCTACGAAATCGCGATTTGATCATGACCCTCCCTTTGAAAAAATGTCGAATTGATTTTAACAGAGGCCTCGTTCAATTTATTTTTTTCCTCTAAAATATTTAATTTGAAGAGAAAGGAAATGTAAGTTCGAGATTTTAAATTGAAGGAGGGAAATAGGAAAGGATAAGTTGCGTGTTATGGGAGGTTGAAAGGATAGAATGCATCTGTTTGACTTAACAATTCAAAAATGTTATTCTAATTTCAAATGTCTTCTTTAAATCATTTTAAAATTCTGAACTCCTATAGAGGCATGCTATTAGGCGTTCATAATGATATACCCCTATTTCAAACGTAATGGAAAAGGTTTTGAGTCCTAATTCGATCGTATAGAGAAGATAGTTTTTAGACCCAACTATTCTATTGAATTTTCGATATTAATTTCAGTGCGTTTTTATCCCGTACGACCAAACGGTAACTCCAATTGCTACGAGATTTGAAATCCGATAATAATACACTATTACGGATCCAGTGGAACTAGTTTCGTCAAATTCTGAGATCGTGCCTCGGAAGGCTATTTTTATATGTTAATTCAAACGAGCTATATTTAAAATCGAACAAATCACTTTTAAATCCAATTTTAAAAATCTTATTATCTTCCTTCTTTTTAATATAAATTAAATAAACCTTGAAATTATTTTTAACAAACTTAAAACTCAACATTCAATTTTTTGACTAATTTCAAATTATTAAATTTAACGATTATTTTATTCAATTATCATTATATTTGAAATTCATATTATAAATCTATAAAATTAACTTTTAAATATTTTAAAAAAAATAAATATTCTAGTTTCAAATAACCCAAATTCTGGATTGTTACATTCCTCCCGTCTTATAAGAATTTCGTCCCCGAAATTAACAAGGTAAGGAGAATGGTCCAAAACTCATTAACTGTGCCCCAAAACCAATCAGTTGAAACAACTTCCCAAAATCAATTTATTGCAACCACACTATCACTTTTCCTAATTTCCAAATTCATCCATAGATTCCAAATAATATTATATACTTAACCATTTCAAGTTGTAATCAAACATCAAATTTAAGTTATTAGTTTTTTTTCTTCAAAAATTTCTAACTCCTTAAATTTTCAAAAAATTTCGCCAGCGTCTCCGTTGCGCGGCTAGATCCAACCAAATGCAAATCACCTCTACGGGCCTAAATAATAAAAAAAAACAAAAGCCAAGTGGCTCAATCATTAAATCATCAATTTCAAACAACAATTCAAACATGTACCTTTTAGTCGGGCAATCCAACTTTTTTCTTGATTTTAAATGCGTGCATCTTATTTACCAATGATATCCAATCGTATAATTCAAAATCATTTTATTCAGCATTTTCAATTTCCAACATTTATTTCACCCAAACCTGTACGATGTACATATATCATCCATACACAATTTCAAATCTGATTGCTCGCTTGATTACACAATTTCACTTCCGAACTAGTATCGTTCACATGACTCTCTAGTGCGAACTCAGATATGGTTTCTTGATCAGAAACCGTCATTCTCCTTGCATAGCCATATACTATAATAGAGAGTTCCAGAATCAACCAAAATTTCATATCCAGTTTTTTCCCTCGAAAATCGAGTGAAAAATCCTAACTCAGATCAATATAAATTATCTTGAAATTCCATGCTCGAATCTGGATCAAATCGTTATTGGAACAAAATAATATATGTACAACTTACATATTTAATTCTAATTGATTCTTAACTAACCCAGTTTCTCTTATTCACATTCATTTCATATATATTCACTTATCAACAATTATCATTCACACCTATAATTCACATTCACATAGTGTATCCTTTTAATACCGATTTCACTTAAGAATTTCACCACCAATTTTTTTTAGTCTATTACAAACATTTTATACAAACTTCTTATGGTTATTACCACTTCATTACTCAATTCCCTACCCATTTTAATCAAATTCAGTTTCAATTCTCCAGTTTCACATTTGATTTATATCAATCAACATTCCAAACCATATCCAAATAACTAATAGATTTAAATAGTTCATTTATTCATTTATCCCAAATCTCAATAGATTCCATTTCCAATAAATATTTCATTTAGCATTTACGCTAAATTTTCAAAATTCACTTTATTTAACTTAATTCAAGTTAAATTTCAAATTTTTACTTTTCGTGCATCCATATTCAACACTTTAAAATATTGCTTTAACTTGCAATTTACAAATTTCGTAAGTTATCAACTTACTCATATTCCATAAAACATTTTGAACAAAAATCCCAGAGTTAAACACTTTGTTCTAAGTATTTCAAATCACTTTTGAAATTCTATATATGTATATACACAAATAACCCCTTGGTATATCGAATTATTCCTTTGAATTTCACAGCCAAAACCAGTTCCCCAAAACAAAACTCCAATTGGTAGCAATTCCTCCCTTGGAAACTCGAAAATTAATGCCGATGATGCTGAAGTCATCACCGAAATTATTTTCCAGTGACCAAAGTGAGTTCAGTGCTTTTATTCCCTTAAAATTTCTTTTTAAACATTTCCAATTCAAAAATATTCTCCAAATAATATCGCTATTATTTTTCCAAGACCTTGAAAAACATTTCAAAACCAACGGGAATTAAATTCCTAAATTCCCAGCCTTCAAACCCTTTTAACAAGTCATATGTAGATATACTTCTAGGATTTCATTACATTTCAAATTATAAACCCCATTTACAAAATCATTTCTACATAATCCCATTTTCTATATGAAATTATTTCTTAACTTTTGACTATAATATCACTCTTTATTCAATCACCACTACAACAAATGATAATAGTTTAATATTATCATTTCCTAACAACCAAGTATGCCAAATGAAAATATAATGATTTTTGAAAATTTATTCCTTTCATATAAAAATATTTTGGGTAAATTATTTCATTTACCCAATTTCAAAACAATACCATGTCGAATTGCTCCGTACAAGTGTTTAGAGATCCCTATCAATAACGTTAATTACTCTTATTGACCAGAATTCATAAGCCACTCAATAGATCAATCAACACAATAAAAACAATTTATATTCACTAACAAATACGCGCTTATATCTATTAATACACACAAACTCATTCTAGGGTGCTCTTGATCCTATCTCCAATGGGTAACCCCATCAAAGCCAATGTTAGAGGAACAATATATAATAGATAATAATATGTCTTTATACCAAAATAACTATAACTGTTACTTATACATTACATCATCAGAATACAACAAATCAATAACTTAATACTGGACAGTTTTAATAACTTATCCTCACTAGTGCTGAATATATTGCCTAATACACAGCGGAATATAATCAAGTACGTGGAATATGTCTCTTTCATCCAGCTTCGCTCTTGAGCTCCATAACATCCTAACCGAAATCTATAATACTCGGCCTGAATGGAGCATTATAATAAAATAACACCCGAGTCAGTTTGGAAAACAAGCGTGAAAACACACACTTAATTTGAGTTATGAAAGTTATCAAAATCCTTTGAAAAACCAATGTATCTCGTAAGACACTCCATATATAAACGCGACGGGTTTTTACCTTACGATAACCAAAAAATATGAAATCAAAATCATCTAATATTATAATAGTGTCTAAGTACAAATACTTGTTCAAATATCCAAAATTATTACATTATTAAATTCCGAAACACTAGGCTCTATAACAAAACCGTAAAGGCACGTATTGAAAAATGGATTCCATATAATGACTAGGCACTGGGGTACCACTTATCGGGGTATATATATAGAAAAAATTTATCGAGGACCTCGCCGGAATCCCCTACAACACAAGACAGGTCTACCCCAGACTTGGATAGTACTGAATATGTTACCACCCCGGGTGTTCCCACCCTTATCGAGAGCTCTTTTCCATGCACCACCATATCCATAATTAATAATATATCCAAGGGTGCCTAGAAAGGTGATAACATACCCTAATTAGGTGTGACCCACTTAGCCTTATTGCATCTCCCTTGGTTTTCAGTCATTCCAGTTGATGAGGCTTGAAGCTATGATTACCTTTTTAAGGAGTTTATACTTGGAATGTTCATTGTCCTCCAATGACAATGTGTTGAAAACATTCATCCATACAAGTTCGTTTTGGGTTTGAACGAAACCGAAGGCACTATTCCTAATACATCCATTTTGGAATCATCCTCAGGATTAGTAGCAATTAGCCCTTGCGCTTCAATGCTCCATTTTCAATTTCACGCTCTTGTCTTCACTTCAAAAGCAAATACGTTGGATCGAAATGGTTTTCAGATAACATATCCGATCCTGGTCTCTTCAAAACAACGTTCGATATTTCCGATAAAATCAACCTCGGTTCTCTAAGAAATAAACGGTCGAAAATAGGATCGGAGATTATATCCTAACCATTAGTGGACGGATTTTCTTATCATCGCCCTAGAAGAATGAAACGAGTTTATATGTACCGTATAGCGCCTTCGACGGTAACTGTACCAAAGGTGTTTTAGCTAATAATTTAAGAGGCAAAATTAAGGTAATTTCCTCCATCCTCTATCCCATCTATTAAGGCTTATTCTCATATTTTAGTTTTTCTCATGAACTTGTTTTGCCTATTTTATGAGAAGCAACCTAGGGTTATCTACTGAAAGTCATTGGCGTAAGGGAATCCTTGTTCATGCTATCAATTCGATCTTGTATTGGTGAGTTAATCTCACACTTCTAGAATATGGCTGAATACATGTTGTAAGCTGTTGTTTTCGATGATTTTCGACGTTGAATTAATTTCAATCTCTTGTGTTGTTTATGGAAATTGCTATACTACTTTCAATTTGTTGAAACCCACTTCATATGATCAATAATTACATTCAATTTTTGATGTTTGTATGCTTACATGACTGCTAAATCAGTGTTTTAAAAGTCAATGTGGTTATCGACATAGAAATAAGCGACGATGGATGAACTAGGAGCCCCAGGCATCGCTTGGGACTCAGCCCAGGCATTGCCATCAGCCCACCAGCCCCACCAAACTAGCGCACTAGTCAAGACCTGGACTAAGCCTTAGGTAACAGCATGTGGCCGCCCATTCGCGCCCGTTCGTTCGTCTCTTGGACTCCTTTCGATATTTGATTTTGATGCTCCAATTCATGTTGATTTGAATGCAAATTTTGGAGTTTTGATTATGAATTCGTGAATTCATCTTGGAGTATCTATTCCCTAGAAATACTCTATGGATACATTAGATTGCACACAAATTTTGTCACACAATTTCAGCTAGAGTTTTCAAAAGAATGATTTTCAATCCAAACCATTTTCCTAAATAATTTAAAATATGAATATAATTACTTTAAAGGATATTTGGAGTGAATATATATATAATCTATTTATTTATAATAATAGTGGTTTTGAAGTTGATTTTGGAACAATGAATTAAAGTTGTACTTATATATATTTAACAAAGGCTTTCCAAAATATACATACATACACATACAAACATACATACATATATTCTAGCTTATAAAACTATATTTTACAAGAATGATTTTAAAGTAAAATATTTTTATGAAATTTCTCGTTATCAGTTGAATGAGAGGTGATTCAAAGGTTTAATAAAATGAGTGGCATGGAACGCTCGAGTTTGTTTTACCAATTAATTCCCAAACTTGTTTGATTTTTTCATTTATACACACGAATGGAATTTACTATCTTGTGGTAAATGTTTAGGTAAACCTATGTTGTAACGTCCCCCTACTTAGAGGCCCAAAACTAATAGCTATGGATGCTGCAGTCATTCATAGTTATTAATCCTCAATAACCAATTACGGCGACATTAGATACATTGATATGCAGAAGCTATAAAATATGGAAAAAAATCAAATAGCAAACAAATTCCACGTTCCATTTCAAAATATTCCAAATTGATTACATAATCCCAATTCATAGACCACGTTCAGATAATATATAATTATTACAAAATACGCCAAGAGCAGCATATGAAGATGCCCACTTGGTAGATCAAAGTATATAGATAGGAAAGTAACTATTTGCCTTTACGAACAAAACACACAGTGGAAATAAAAGAACACTAATAACAATCTTGCCTTCTGCATGTCCACGAAAGCTTTATTCATCTAAAAGAACACCTAGAAACCTTGACTCTCAACCTACTCAAAATCAATTGAGTACCCAAGAGTTTAAGGGAAAAACTAAAACTTCGAGTCAGACATAAAGCCTAGTATGAATAATAATTTACCATCACTAACCATTTAGATATCTAGTGAGACCATGTCGCTTAGCGGAATGGGTTTTCCCTTCACTAGTATCCTAAAGCATTTATAAAACATATACTGTGCTCGTGCATCGACAATGGTTAAAACATAGTATTTCAAAACATTATGATGATATGCAAAACAAATAAATCAATTCTGGGTTACCCATCCCATTTATTCTAACTATTTATCTCAATTATAGTTTATGGGGTTACTATTAACCTGTTAAATGTTTATGGACTATCTGTCCAATTACTTAGTTTCCTTGGGATCACTAAGAACCTATGGGTAACTCCAATATTTTATTGCTTATCTTAGTTTTCATGGGCAAACTAGGAACCTATTGGCTGACTGCCAATATCTTAATCCGGATATAATTTTTACGGGCCAACTACGAATCTGGCCCCTACTAATATCAAATCATAGTTTTCATGGGCTTACTATGAACCTATTGACCTCTGCATATATCATACAGTTTTCATGGGCTTACTATAAACCTATTGGCCCCTGCCAATCCATTTAATTAAAATTTTAACATTTGTTAAGTTATACTCACTGCTAGGTCAACCTAACTGGTTATTCCGCCCTTGCCCCAAAATACAGTTATGGGTTAATAACAACGTGAATAACATTGCAAAATCCTTATTTATTTATGCCATTTTTATTACTTTAAATTGAGATTGGGTTTATGTTTCAAATCGTAAAAACATCTCTTTCAAAACCTCTAGATAGCCTCCTTCGAAAGCAAAGACCTCTTTTCAAAGCAGTGTATACATACATTTCGAAGCCCTTAGGAAACCTTCTCTTTCGAAACATATTATACCTTTCGATGGTATCAAACCACCTTTTTAAAATTTAGAGCTTCGAAACAAATGAAAGTACCCCTTTCGAAAGCATTGGGTTTACTCTTTAAAAACATCATTTGGGTCAAAATGGTTATATACGAAAGTATATCTTTTGAAACCAATGAAAATTTGTTTGGGGAAAAATAGATGGTGTCAGAACCATCTTAGTCGAAAGCAAAACCTTTAAAACAAAAAACTTTGTAGGACAGAGTCGAAACACCTTTCTACTCCATCACCTTCAAAACCCTCAACCCTTTCGAAAGCAATTAGGAAAAAGACTTAGTTTAAGGTAAAAATAAGGGTAACCTTTTGAAAGCATTGCTGGTCAATATAGTGAAAGGTAGAGTAGTGACTTGGTTTCGATTAGGTCGGAACCTACTGTTTCGAAAGCAATTATATAAAGGAAAACGGTACTCCTTCGAAAGCAAATACTTTAACACAACATGACAGCCTTCTTCGAAATGATTATAAAACCTTTTAGAAAGCATATGTTTTGACTATGTTGAAAGCTTTGGGTAAAACTAGGCAAGAATTTTAACTTATGAAAACAAAGTAGGGTTACGACTCCCTCGAAAGCTACCCTTTCGACACCAAGGCTTCCGTTTTCCTTTAAATCCACTACATACCATCTAAATGATATCTTATGTATTGGTTTCGACTATGGTAGTTTCGACTGTATTGGTTTCGACTAGGATGAGGCGGAATCAAAGGAGTCGAAAGATCCTTACTAATAGAGGTGAAACGCCTTTTTCTGATTTAATGGCCAAATTATAACAACTTTTAGTAATTACTTTCTAACAACTTGACTATCTATAAACAATTAATTGGTTGTCGTAAAAACTTTTCAATTACTTTACCTTTATGACTGCCATATTTAAATCAGATTAAAACCATTAAAATGCAACATTTTGGCCCTTCCATATAATACAACCAATTATTTCAGAAAAGTCCTTTTAAAATAATTTATTTTCCCTAGTAAATCTATTAGGGGAAAAAACCCAACAATCACAGAAATTCAATTTCATAATGTAATCAAACATATTAAAATTTTAGACCCAATTTCTTCCTGAAATTCTCGAAATAAATTTTAAACCGAATTATATCATATTTTTCATTCAAAATTCATAATAAAATTTCCATAGCTTGGAAAATTCTGAAAATCAAAACCCATTGCCAAAATCATGTTTTACATAACATAAAATTTTTCCATGACAATCTAAAATCACCGACTCTCGGTTTCATGTGAAAATTGTGCAAATTCATGTGCTTATGAATTAAAACAAATCATCATAATATAACTCAAGCATATCATTATCCATTTTATCACAAAAATGAATTAAATCATAAATCCAAAACCATATAATCATAGAAAAAAAATAGAGAGGGTAATAGATTATTATTCACTTTAAACTTGATAAGGAATTTGAGATTTGTTGTTGATTAATCCTACCTAGCTTTTGATTCTTAGCTTTAGACTAAAATTCCTCTCTACCTCCTTTATAATGGCCCACTATCTTAGGGTTATTTGCATTTATTTTGGTTTGAGAAATAAAATGAACGTGAATGGGCAAAGGAAAATGTTTAGCCATGAATAGAAAGTGCATCTATTTTTACTGATAAGGCCTTATGTAAGTTAATTATCTTATAAACCAATCTAAAGCCCATTTGTCTTATTAATAAGCACGACCATACATAAAAAAATCTCTATCGGCTTTTCATCGTCATTCTATTTCATTTATGTAATTAAATTTTCTGAATAATCTTATCAAAAAATTTAGGGTGTAACATATGTGGTATGTGACACACGATGTTACTTATTCGGTTGCTATTTAGAGCATATGACAATTATATCGACGAGTCTATGACTCGTCCTTGGAGTTTTATATGTCTTGCACCTATCTTGGAGTTTTTATTGGTCTAGTACCTATCATGGAGTTTTATAGGACTTGTTCCTATCTTGGAGTCTATAGGCCTCGTACTTATCATGAAGTTCTATAGGTTCTTGCATATCTTGAAGTTAGTACGGGAATTATACCCATCTTCAAGTTTTATAGATGCTTACTTGGAGTTACACGCGTGTAGGTGAATTTATTCACCAATTTTGGAGTTTTGTTGCCTTCCCCTTTCATGTGCTTTCTTTATTTTTATTGATGATTTCTTGATTATATGTTATTTGTGCTATTACCAAATAGTTTCGGGAGTTAAACTTTTAGAAGCTATCTTAGGTTTTGATATTTGGTGATTACATTCTTGGAGTTTATTGAAGCAATTCTAATGTTTTTCAATGCTTGGCATTATGTTTATATTTGAGATTTAGTTCCCTGATCCATTATTTATTTTTCTTAACTCGTTCATTACAATCTAGACTGACCCATTTATTATTTTATAATACTCGGGTCAGACTAAGATATTATAGGTACTCTAGTTTGATAGTTCTAGAGAGGATTACACTCCAATTATCTAGTATCATCCGTCTGACTTTCCTCTTGTATATGTGTACATATTCATGTAGCATTGTTCTTTATATGAGCTTAGACTCATTTAAATGTATATATTTTATCTATGGAATGTGATACTTGTATATTATGTGGTTCGTAGTGACTATCAATTTGTAGTTGACCTTATGTACTTAATCAATTTGATCAGTTTGTATCTATTTTTATTCCACTGTATATATTCTGTAATCTATGATTCATTGATTTTCATTTATCGTATAATGTCCTGGATTATTATTTTAACCACCATAGTTTTGTTTTAAGCCTAGTTCGCATAGTCATTCAACTTGAGATAGAAAAAAATTAGCATATGAATCGACGTATTTATCCTCGCTTAAAGTAAAATTCATGGATGGTCGCTCCTAACTAGTCCTATTCTCTACACTGGTAGATGATATTACTTTGTAATATCCTTTATTAGTGTGGGTCTTGGGATTGGGCATCACAGCTTGGTATCAGAGTTGAGTCCAGAACAAAATATGATATTACAGACACAAATCTTAGCTTAAATGAGTCTTAGAGATGGTCCATTAGGGATTCTTGGAGTAGATAGTAGGAAACGTCCCCTTTAGAATAAGGAAGTGTCTTTTGGTAATCTAGGAACATTTCTCTTCGTTTCTACTCCTCGATTTTCTTGTATCAAATCATGTGATTCCTAAGCAATCTTTGATCTAATCTTATCCATTCCAGAGGTGCAATTGGCTGGCAGTTAAGTCACTCATTCTAGTAGTTGATAATCCAGCGAGTCTAGTTGAGATATAGTACTTTGTTTGCCTAGCCAATCAAGAAGTCTATTGTCAATCTTTTTATGATCAGAGCCGCGAAGTGGAAGCAGACGGATTATTCCACAATGCAATTATCTAGTAAATTTGTGACTGTATGATTAGTTGGTTGAATGTTTATTTGCATAAGATTCTTAATGACAATTAAATCAAGAGTTAACCCTTGATGATTATAATTTTATTTAAAGGCTAATAACTGAATCTTGCGATATCGTCATATTGGAAATTACCACAAGAGAAATTGAATTTATTGGGTATAAAATAAACGAGGATCAAATCTTATAGTTATATAGATTAATCAATAGGAAATGGAGGTAAATTTTGGTACTTGATTACCAACGAGCCAAAAAATAAATGATTTATTATCTACTCTAAACAAAGAGTTGATTAAGAATTGTTTAATGAAATCATCACCTAATTAGGAAATACCACCCTATGAAGTTTTCTATGCGGTGGTTAATGGAGATGATTATTAGCTTATTATTATATGCATAAACTAGAATATATAAATATATAAGTATTCTTCATTTAAAAGTTTGAAATATATATATTTATGAGCGTTAAATTGCCCTTTGGGTGCTTTAAGGATTTTGGTCGGGGACATCTAGCCAATGCACTCGATAGGGATTCATAAACATCAAATAAGACAATTGGACAAGCACTTTTATTAAATAAAATAAGTGTTTTGGAAATATCATATTTTTGGAAATATGTCAATTCAAGAAGGAATAATAATATTTATAAAAACAAATGTGATTAAAATAAATGATATTTGGAAATACATATGAAGGTATGTATATAATTATATAGTAGGGTTTAGAAATATAAAAGTATTTCTATATTATGAGAAAAATAGAAATATAAATAAAGGTAAATTATATGAATTAATAATCCAATAATGGACTAAAATGCTTAATCATGGAGTTCACCAAGAACAATGGTGAGGCGGTGTTGATTTTATCAACACCATAGCCAATAGTCAAGGAAATTTGTTATTAATATATAAAGAGGTAGCATTATGTTTTGTTTATGACATTTGGGAATTGTTTTAAGGTTTGCTTTGAAAATTGAATTTGATGTAATGCTTTGGATATGCTATGAAAGACCATTATAATCTAAGTGAAAACACATAAGTGTAAATCCTTAAATAGTCAAATCAATAAAAGCTAATTAGAAACATGATTCTTTTACATAGATTAATTGGAAGCAAATTCAAAATGTTAAAAAGGGGCAAACTTTTAAGCTTGGGAATAAGCTTAGGTTAAATAATATATGAGTTTGAGATGCTACCTCTAATTGCATTTTTAATAAAAAATTATGGAAATAACTTTATGAATTAATTCATCTTTTGGATACTAATTCTTATATCAAATGAAGTTTTTTGTAACGGTTTGTGGAGCATATATTATATATGTTGACTCACTATTCAAACTAGTTATTAAGGAAAATAACTATTTGAACTTAAATAATTAGGAGTTTAAAATTTATCTTGAAAATTTTAATGATTGCTTTATGGATTAATTTGTCTCTTGGATATTAATTAAAATATTAAAGCAAATTGATGTATCCTCAAAAGGGGGCTAGTGACTAAATAATAATTCGTGATATATATATATATATATATATATATATATATATATATATATATATATATATATATATATATATTTAACTTTTAGTTTGTGGTCGAATAGAAACACAATTCAAAACATAACAAGCTGTTGCAACTGCTTCAGCTCAGAAATGTTTTGGTAACGTACTTCCATTTAACAAGGTCCTTGCACATTCTTGTAAGGTTCTATTTTTACGTTCTACAACTCCATTTTGTTGTGGAGTTCTAGGAGATGAAAAATTATAGAATATTCCTTTTTTCTTACAAAAATGTTCAAAGGCTACGTTTTCGAATTCTTATGTTTTTGATTTTCTTATGTTGTGGAGTTCCATGATCACTTCTTATGTTTTTGATTTTCAAACCTTTAAAATTTTGATTTCTTTTGACAAAACTTTTGAAATTATAAAAGGTATCACTTTTATTTTTCATAAAAATAGTCCAAGTATATCTATAAAAATCATCAAAATTTACAAACACATATCTACTGTGATTAATGGATTGTACTTGTGTTAGTCCAAATAAATCCATATGTAGTAATTCAAGTGGTTGTAAAATTGAAATAAGCTTTTTAGATTTAAAAGATGACTTAGTTAATTTTCCTAACTGACATGCATCACAAATATGATCAATTTTAAAATTCATTTTTGTTAAACCTTTTACTAAATCATTTTTAGAAAGCTTGTTTATAGCTTTGAAGTAATATGACAGAATCGTTTGTGCCATAACCAAGGATCATTTTCTTTGGCTATTAAACACATATCTGAATTATGATTTATTTTCATTCAAAACGTAGATATTTCTGTCTTTATTTCCTTCCAAGATAAGATTTTGATTTTGATCAAAAATATTACATTTTTTTTCAGAAAAAGTGATTTTGAATCCTTTGTCACACAATTGGCTGAATTATGTTTTAAATTTTTGACTAGCAAAACATTTGAAATAAGAGGTAAATTTGAAATACCATTGTTGCTCACATCGCCTTTGCTGATGTTATAGCCTTTGGGGTTGTCCCCAAATGTGACGGAGCTTCCATCAGAGTAAGTAATATTTGATAGCATATCTTTGTCTCATGTCATTTGTTTTGAGCAACCACTGTCTAGTATCCATTTTCCTCTTTTCTTGAGTGGGACCTACAAAAAATATGAGATAACATTGGTACCCACCTTTTAATAGAGTCCTAAGAGTTAAATCTTAGAAAACCAAACCCAAGAGGGTTCAGTATCCCATTTGAAAAAATAATCTTTATTTTTATGAACAGTTTCTAAAAAGGCGTTTATATATTTCTTCCTAATCAAATTGTTGTTTGTTTTAGGAACCCAAACTGTTATGCTTTTTGGGTAAGAATTTTTTTTTGCCTGTACTATAGTAGGATTAACATTTTTCCTAATTTTCTTTTCAGGTGGAGCTGTTGTTTTCTTAACATATCCTAATCCTTTCCTACTTGAAACAGATTGAGAACTATCAATAATTTTAGATAGAGTTTCTCTTCCTTTATTAAAGTTCGAAACATTTTTGGTGATGCTTTCTAACTTAGGTTTGAGACTAGTATTATCCAATTCTATTAATTTTACCTTTGTTTTTAGTTCATGATTTTCAGAAACAAGAGCGTCATTCTTCTCTTTTTGCGTTTCAATTACTTGACTCAAAAGAGTGAGTTGAGAATTGATATTAGAGAATGATTCTTGTAATTTTTCAAGTTCTTCCTCTAGTATTTTCTTCTCATCTTTAAGCATATCCCTTTCGAACTCTGCTTTGTTCTGATGTTCACAAGTCTCCTTATATTTTCTTTTGAGATTTTTCAGAGTATCAACTAGCTCTAAATTTATCTCTATCATATCATCGAAAGTAAAATCACTAACCTCGTTTTCAGTAGCCATGAAACAGACATTTGCTTGCTCGTTTTCACTGTCACTACTGTTATCTGATGAAGAGGTATCTGAGTCATCCCATGTTACGGAGAATGCTTCTTTTTTCTTATCTTTTCTGCCCTTGTTGAAGTATTTTTTCTTTAGTTTTGGACATTCTTTCTGGATATGACCTTTCTTATGGCAATTAAAACATTCTAGAACTGAAGATGATGGTTTGTTTGGAAAGTTCCTTTTTCCATTAATTCTGTTGTTTTTCCAGAATTTCAAGAAATTTTGAAATTTTTGGCAATAAATGCTAAATCTTCCTCATCTTTTTCTTCTTCGGCATGGAAAGCTATGTTCTTTTTGTCTTGTGCTTGTACTCGTTTTGCCTGCAAATTCACTTCACAGGACATTATATTTCCTATTAACTCTTCAGGTTTTATGGTAGAGAGGTCATTAGCTTCTTCAATAGCCAAGACTTTTCTTCCCATTCATCGATTAAAGAGTTTAGGATTTTTGATACGATACCAAAATAAGTGTACTTTTCTCCTAATCCTAATAGTGAATGATAGATATCTTAAAATCTAGAGTACATATCATTAATGGATTCATCTTGTTTCATTCTAAAGTTTTGAAACTGATTTTTGACATGGAGATTTTGCTTTGTTTGACCTTTTTTAGTTCCTTCATGAGTGATTTTAAGCGTTCTCCATATTTCATAAGCAGTTTGACACATGCTAACACGATTAAATTCATTTCTATCTAGTGCACAAAATAACATGTTCATAGCTTTAGCATTGGCAGTAGCATCTAATTTTTGTGTGTTTGTCCATGTGGAGTATTCTCCAGTAGGAAGAGTGAATTCATTATGTGTGATATTCCATGGATCAGAACTATTTGATTGCATATAGATTCTCATACAAGTAGCCAATAATTATAGTTCGAACCATTGAAAAATGGAGGTCATGCAGTGGATTGACCTTCAATAAAACTAGTGTTAGTGACAGTGTTAGTGGTAGTGCTGCCGTTGTTTTCCATATTAGCAAGATATCAGATAACTATGTAACGGTTATAAGATGCCTTGCTCTGATACCAAATGAAAGTGTGTAGGATCGTGCAATATGGATGTAGTAATGCAGAGTATAGTAATGTAGTGAATAGTGCAAAAAATAAAAACAGTAATATAATAAAAATAATACCAGAGATTTTTATACTGGTTCGGAGCACCGTCCTACGTTCAGTCCCAGACTCCTTCTGGAATTTCACTAAATCAACAATCCTCACTTAACCGGACGGAACAGGTAAACACAGTCTGAGCAGCAGAACAGACACCTGAGCAGCAGAACAGGATTTTCGCCTCAGCAGCAGAAGAGGACTTCACTAATACAAAAGAATATATGACACCGTGTGTTCTTGATAATACTAATTGTCTCTGATAGTACAAACCTCCTACAATCAAATCCTCAAGTATATGAAGTGTATGTGAAGATATGAAGAGAAAGTAATGCTAAAAATCGAGGATTAAGAAAGTTATTTGAAGATTCAAAGCAGTAAAAATGTTTGTTCGCTGTTTGAAAGCAAGTATGAGAGCACAAGAAGAATATATGAAAGTTAGAATGAATTTCGGTGATTGTGAAGTGTTTGGGAACATGTATATATAGTAGTCAGAGAGTTACTGCCATTGGTGAAGGGTTCTGACCAAAAGGAGTGTCAATTTCCGTTCATAGAAAGAACACAACCTTTCGCAGAATGAAGATGTCTATTCAAAAAATGACAGTTGGACTCAGGTCAGTCGACTGGTCGTTCTTGGTCAGTCGACTGACTATGCAACAATTTTTTTTTAAAAAAAAGTAGTGTATACTTGTGTATGTACAATAGTCAGTCGACTGGTAGTTTATAGCCAGTCGGCTGGCTATAGTATTTTTTCACAATTAGCTCTATTTTGTTTTAAAAGGTGAGAACAATTAAGTGCAGACTACTTGAGGATAGATTTTAACAAATTTCTATGACTCAACCATAAGAAATAGACAGTGAAAACATAGACTAAAAGTCTTGATATAGCCATAGTTCTTTGATTGTCTCTTTTTGTATTGATTAATCATGTATTCTCTTTTTATTCTAACTTGCTTTGTCATGAATCAAAACTAGTGATTCAACAAGATTCCAAAGATTTTTATCTACATTCAAACCACTAGGATTTCTTTATTTAATTTCCATAAGATATAGTTTTGTTAATTATTTATTTGAGACAAACTCAAAAGATTGGTTTGAATTCACAAAATTTCTATAATCTTTTACTTCTATAAATTTTTTAGTTACCTCACTCTTAAATTGCACTATGGATTACTTCTATAACTTGTTTAAAAATTTACAAATTCCAATCTCAGCAAATCAAATAAAGATTATAACCCAAAAGAGGTTTTTAGTTGTAAATTTCCAAGCAAGTTTTAATCCAAATTTTCACATCTCAATTTATTAAAAGTACTTTCTCTATTCAAAATACTTATTATCTTAATCTTCTAAGATACTTGCTTAATTAATCATATTCAAATGTTGCGAATTAATTCTAGGATTTCTCCTTGATATGACTACTAGATACATAGTATAAATATATCTTACCACAAAATTCTTTCCCATGGGTTTTAATTTTAAAATTCACAAAAACACCAATTACAAATTACATTCTTTCAAATATGCAATTTTCTTATTTTTATTTTGAGTAGAATTCTTATTTGCATTAATTAGGAAGAGATAATTCATATAACTCTTTCTAAAGAGTTCATGTTATTTATTTGAATTTTCAAATGAGATCTTCGTAATTAAATTCCTTATAGTTCAACCACTGCCCCTTTATTATGCAATATGTGAACCAAAAAGGATTCACTAATATAATTTATTTTTTTAGGTACACTTTGATTTTATTTTTTTTCCAATATTTAGATAGGTTTTATTTTATTTCAACAAAGCCTATATTAGGTGATAACCCAAAATATTGATCTGGTCTTATTCCTTATCCTTGGATTTTCATCATTTACCATTTGGAAAAGTACTTTCCAATCCTTGATTATTTCTAATTTGAAATAAAACCTTTTCTAAGTGCACGTTGAAAGTTTAGACACTACCTAATATACTCCTTATGAACTTCTTAATGGACGAAAACCAAATATTTCTTATTTTAAAGTTTTCGATTCAAATTGTTTTGTTTTAAACACAAAAGATCAGCTTGGCAAATTCGATCCTAAATCCGATGAAGGAATCTTTTTAGGATATTCAGATCGAAGCAAAGCTTATTGAATTTATAATAAAAGAACAAATATCATCGAAGAAACACTTCATGTATCTTTCGATGAAAATTTGAAACAAATCCCAAGTATAAGAGATGATGAAGAATTCCCTGATAATATCACAAATATAGAAATTTCAAATCTTGTAAATAATGAAAACATTGTTCACAATAACAACGAATTAAGATTTCCACCTAGATTATTAAGAGATCATCCTTCTGTTAATGTTATTAGAGAACTCAATTCATCTGTTAGAACAAGAAGTCAATTAAATCAAATGGGTCATGTAGCTTTCCTTTCTCATATAGAACCTAAAAATGTTAAAGAAACATCTACCGATGAAAATTGGTTAATCGCTATGCAAGAAGAGCTAAACCAATTCGAAAGAAATAACGTTTGGGATTTAGTTCCATGGCCTAGTGATCAATCAGTTGTTGGTACATAGTGGATTTTCAAAAATAAAGCAGATGAAAAAGAAAATATTACTAGAAATAAAGCTAGATTAGTTGCTCAAGGATATAATCAAGAAGAAGGGATTGACTATGAAGTTATGTTTGCTCCGGTCGCTAGACTAGAAGCAATACGAATCTTACTGGCCTACTCATGTTTTCATAACTTTAAATTATATCAAATGGATGTTAAAAGTGCCTTTTTAAATGTATTTATAAAAGAAAAAGTCTATGTTGAACAACCTCCTTTATTCGTACACGAACAATTTCCTGACCATTTCTATAAACTTAAAAAGGCCTTATACGGTTTGAAACAAGCATCCCGTGCTTGGTACGATCTTCTTAAAAGATATTTAATAGATTTTGGTTTTGAAATTGGGAAGGTTGATCAAACTCTTTTTATTAAAATAAACAAGCAAGAAATTTTAGTTGTTCAAATATATGTTGATGATATTATTTTCGGATCTACAAATGAAGAATCATGTCAAGAATTTTCTAAAATAATGACCAAAGAATTTGAAATGTCGCATATGGGTGAATTAAATTATTTTCTTGGTTTACAAATAAAACAATTAGAAAATGGTATTTTTATAAATAAGAAAAATATCGTAACAATCTAATTAAACGCTTTGGTATGGAAAATAACTCTACCAAACCAACTCTTATGAGTACAACTATACATCTTGATAAAGATGAAAACGGGAAAAGTATTGACCAAAAATTATATCAAAGTATGATCGGATCGTTACTATATTTAACTGCTAGTCGACCTGATATAATGATGAGTGTTTTCTTGTGTGCATGATTTTAAGCAGATTCCAAAGAATCACATTTACGAGCAGTGAAACACATGATTTTGGACTATTCTATCCAAAGGAATGTCCTTTTGAATTAGTGTCCTATAGTGACGCTGATTTTGCAGGAAGCCGGATAGATAGAAAAAATACAAGTGGGACTTGTCACTTTATTGGACGGTCTCTTGTATCTTGGTTTAGTAAGAAACAAAACCATGTTTCATTATCAACATGTGAAGCGGAATATATTTCTGCAGCTCTGGCATATGCTCAAGTTATCTACATGCAATAAACACTACAAGATTTTGGTTTTAATTTATCCAAGTCAACTATTTACTGTGATAGTGCTAGTGCTATAAATTTATCTAAAAATCCTGTTGTTAGCACCAAAGTTGGTCATTAACACCCTTAGAAAGATTGTGTAGAGAGATTAATGAAGAAAGTAAATTAAAATAGAGCACATAGTATAAATTTAAATGCAAAGAACAAGAACACCAAATTTATAGGGCGTAATTGCCTACGTCCACTTTGAGGTTAATCTTTTTTGCTTCTCCATTACTTGAGTACAGATACAATCCGTAAATCAGTCGCTTGAATACAAGTTTGAATGAATAGAAGAGAGTATAAAAAAGGCAGAGTCTCCCCAATGTTCTCGGGAAAAAATCCCTTTTCAGTGTACCCCTGCCTCCCTATTTATAGACAAAGGTGGGTTGGACTTCCCTGGTAGGCCGGGTAGCTGAATACCTCGGCCCAAATGGAGTGGTCTCTGCGTATCGAACTGGACATGCCGAACGGCCAAATGCCAAACAATCCTCTTTATGCCGAATGGTGCGTTTGTTGTGTGGGAAGAGTAGACCGAGCAACAATCGAAGCCGGCCATGCTGGGGAGAATGCTGAGCCATCTTTGAATGCCGGATGTCCTTGGTATGCCGAACGAGGCATTTGGCCGATCGCTCCTGGATGCCAAGCGTTTCTGAATGTAAAGAGATGCCAAATGACCCAGTTGAGCCGAACGGTGGGTATGCCGAGTACTAAGTTGCCTGGTCAAGTCTCCAGGAAATACTTGCCCCACAAAGTGTATTACGTGACCGAACGTAGTACGCTTTGAATTACGTATCCCCCATGCTCTGCTTCGAACCTTGGCCCATCACTCTTGGGGATTTCTCTCTTGTTAATACCGGTTGTGGAGATGTGTGCCGAACAGTGTAGCCGAGGCCGAACGATATGACCGAAGCCGAACATCCCTCGTATGCCGAACAAGCTGATGCTGAACGATGTGGCTTTGACCGGTTCTACCGGTTATCATTGTTTCGCCTTCTTCTTCTTCTTCCCTATAAAGGCCAGTGTCTTCCTCCTTCTTCTCTTTCCACTTTCTACCTCCGCTACCTTATACTTGTCAACCTCACCAGCTAACAGCCTTCACAGATCTGTCAAACCCTTTCCAAGTTTCGACCTACTAACTAGGTACCGATTCTTCTACCTAAATCCTTTCCCATAACTAAAAAAAATTTATGCTCAAGTTCGTAGATTGAGTCAAGTCTTGATTGAGGTGGTTTAAGAGTTTTTAGGGTTAAATGACGAGGGGAAAGGAGGAGTGATTAGAGACGAGCTTATTAGGAAGCTGTTGGGAGACGTGTTGTGGTTTGGCACACTTACCTTGTGCCGAATGAGATTGGAGGAAGAAAGAATAGAGGAGGAGTAGGAAATAGTTGGGATGCCGAGCGACATGGTCTGGCATGATTTACCGAGCGGTCGGCCCTCGTTGTTCGGCCTGGACAGTGGAAGAGAGTAAGCGCCGAGCGTTGGAGTTCGGCGTAATTCTGGTTCGACGTGACTCATCACATGCCGAACGGTGGGATGGAAGGTTAGGGAGGAAGCATGAGTTAGTCGGGATGCCGAACGTTACTTTGACCGGGCAGAACTTAGGCCGGACGTTATTTAGGCCGAACGATAGTTTCACCAATTAGCACGACCGAACGATAGCTTGCCTGGTCGACAGTTGGGCCGAACAATCTTTAGGCCGAACGATCATGAATGCCGACCCATATTTCAGCCAAACAATACTTAGGCCGAATAAACATAAATGTCGAACCATACTTAGGTCGAACAATCATAAGTGCCCAACCATACTTAGGCCAACCAAACATAAGTACCGAACCATACTTAGGCCGACCAAACATAAGTGCCGAACCATACTTAGGCCGAACGATCAATTGCCTTGCCTAATCACATAACAAGACAGGGACAGAAACTCTAGCATACTAGTATATCGAACTGATTTGGACTGGTAACCCCCTAATTTCAGCAGACATAAACCTGAACTTAAATTGACACAACCAGATAACTTCTTCTAACATTTTCTGAATCCGAAACTATAAACACTATAAGGCAGGCTTTTGGAGACGGTCAACGATGACGGTCTTCGAAGGCGATGACTCGAAGCTCAATTTTATGTTATTAACTCCGTGACTTTCAATTTTTTAGCACTTATATACGATTGACCACACTAGTTCACACACCACATGGGGGGAATATTTGTGTTGTTAATTCTAACGTCGAAAGTTTTTCAAGTATAGTTCACACAGGTGCTTAGCCGAATTCACTATTTGTCGAAGATGTCTAAAAAATCCAGCTCCGCCATGATCTCTGATAGACCGGGACCATCCTCTCGACAGGAAGTTGCAGATGTTTCAAATCCATCAACCTCCCCTGCTCATAATTTAGCGCCCAATGCCCTGGAGGCGTCGATTTTCTTGGACAACCCTGTCGATTCACAGGCTTCAAAAATCAATGAAGTTGTGCTCCGGCGAATATGCTCCATCCATGAAATACCTTTTGACAACGTTCTGGTTCCATCGGGGCACGACCGGCCACACTTGCCCCCAGTCGGATACACAACGTGCAATAAATTCATGTGCTGGGTTGGCATTGTGCCACCGTTCAATTTGTTTCTTCGGGACGTGCTGCAATACATCGACATCGCCCCGTCGCAGTTGCACCCAAACGGTCACGCCTTCATCTATGGCACTTACATACTCTTCATGACCGTCTTCTCTAGGCCTCCCACTCCTAGCGACATCAGATATATTTATATGATCGAGAAGCGGAGAGATAGCCCCTCCTTTGTCTTCCTCGAGCCGCACCACAAATGCCAAATTTTAACCGGGGCGTGGAGCAAGTTTTCCCTGTACAAACAAGAATGGTTCTATGTGCGTTGCCCCCTGGTTTCGTGAGGAGATGGGTTGAAGGAGGTAAGTTTTCATCTTGGAACGCTACTCATGTTTTGGTCGAAGCTATACCTATTCTAACTCTTGTTTCATCTTCTCAGGTATCAATCCATGTCCCCGTGGCTGCAGATATTCTGAGGCCGTTGAAGCTATTAGAGCTCTTCCCACCGAAGAACGAGACATTCGAACTCTTATCTCAAATGAGTCGCTATCGAGATTCGGATTGTTAGCAGAAGGTCGCCGGGTAAGTCTTCCCGAAGGCGTTACTGTACCCAGGCCGGTCTCTGGCAAAGGGAAAAAATAGCCAAGTCGTCAGCACGCCACACCCCTGATGTACAAGAAGAGGGGGAAATCAAGTAGGGTGAAACATCCGAAGCACAAGATGAGAATTTGGGTCCAGCCCAAGATCCTATAGTTAAAGTGCACGATATCGAAATGTCATCTTCTCCTTCACAGAGGAAAAAGGGATTGACGTACAAGATCAGAAAGGAGAAGGTTGGCGGAACTTCGAAAGTTACGCTTATTCCAACGGAGAAAGAGGCTTCTTCGTAGCACGGAGAAAGAGGCTTCTTCGTAGCACGTAGAAAGTTCTTTAAAAGGCTTATCGAACCTCTCCATTCCGGATGATCTGCGCAATTATGACTTTGACGATTCGGAGGCACTCAAACTCCATTCGCCTATCAGAGACGACGCGGATGCTCCAACCCAGAGTCAGGGAGAGAAAACTCCTATTAGCAAAGCGATTGGGCCATTGGGGGGAAACACTAGGACACACACGAACGCTTGCACTTCAATTTTCGCTTAGAATTTTGTCGTCACACTACTCTTTGCTAATTCACTGTTATTTAAAATCTATATAGATGGTATGGGGCATTCACATGGATTCAATCGCCTTCGTGGCTCGTCTGTTCTTCACCACTCTGGACGGGACTCGGGTTCCGGAAGACGTCGAGATAGGGATGGTGACGGCGATAAAGACTATCATTCCCGGGACTCGTCATCTCGGAGGAACACTTATTATAAGCCAAAATACCACCAGGATACCTCTTCTCATGCGAAGCAGAGTAAAGACAAGCACGGCCATAAGAGGTCGCAACCTGATGCTCCCCGGGACCAACACTCCGACTCCTTTTCCACTCGACAGTGCCGAGATTCTTACAGGAGGGGCGAACTTTCAAAGTCGTCTCCTCCCGCTCCTGCAACGGACCCGACAGTATCAGAGGTGCTGGCCGAGCTTAAAGATAAATTTTTGAAAATCTGCTTCGATGGCCTGAAATTCCTTCCAGCAAATCACCCTATTCCCGGACATGCCAAACAGAGCGCCCTTGCCTGTACGAATGACGTCTATGTTCAACATGGCGCGTTTGTTCATCTAGCTGAAAAACTTTCTGAAGTTTCCGTGGAGTGCCAGCATGAAATCGACCGCCTGAAGCTTGAGGCTATCCATGACAAGGATATCATTAAATCTCAGGACAAAGAAATTGCCGCTTACAAGTCGGAGCTTGAGGTCGCCCATCAGAGCGCTAAGGACATTGCTGAAGCCGTTACTCGTCTGGAGTCAACTCATAAGAAAGAACTTGACGAGGCGGTTCAATGATGTGGGGATTTGGCTCTAGAGAAGGACTCGGTTCAGAAGGAGAGAGACGCACTCAGCCTCGGAGTCAAAGAACTTGAGGAACAGCTCCACAGGGAGGGGGAAGAGAAAATGGCCGCTCAAGAAGAGTCACAACGGTACTGTGACGAAATCGTTACTACTCGGCTCTTAAAGAAAAAACTTGAGGCCGAGCTTTCCCAAGTTGAGGCGATCAAGAGTGAAGCCCGAGAAGAGGGAAAGAAGATAACATCCGTGGATATCGATTCGCGTCTCGAGACGGCTAGAGAAGAGGGCAGGGAAGAGGTCAAAAGCATGTTTAACCCGCTAATTGCTGAATTCAATGCCCGCGTTCTCATGCATCGAGACTTGACTTTTTTGGGCGAGGGCTATCTTGAATCTTTAGCCGAGGCATGGGAGGCTTTGATAGAAATCAGGAAGGCCGAGCATGGCACCGAAGAGATTGATGAGGGGGCATTGATAAAAGAATATATCAAGGGAAATGAGCCTTCGAACTTGTCGGCGGCCAAAGCTATCTATTGCAAAGGCTCCTCCTCAAAGAATGGGAAAGAAGTTATTACTGGTCTATCCGGGGCCGTGCCTCCAGCTCATGCGCCTATTCGATCGGCCGATCGGCCAATACTCAATCCATTCGAGCAGCATATTGGTTACAATCCGGAGGACCCTGGCCTTGGTGTCCATATTTTATCTCCCATTCCGGAGGGTGATACCCCCTTGAAGGCTGAGAGCCTGCCGGAAGCTGGTAGATAGCTCTCTACTTTGAGATTCCAAATGTCGATATCCTGGGACTATTGTATTCTAATGCTTGTTTTCCATGCTTTCACGTAGGTCATTCTGATCCCGGGCCCACTCCAAGGAGCGATATCTCCAAGGAGGTGGAGGGGAAGATAGGTGAGGCTAGTCAGGCAGGAGAAGCTCCTGGGCCAGATGCTCAGGTGATTGGGGCGCTAGACGAAGACAAATCTGAGACTTCTTCTCCCATCGAGGGGAGTTATGAAGTAGAGATCACAGGTGCCTCCGAACACACGTTTGAGCTGAGTATGAAGGAGCAGCTGGAGAAAGAGAAAAGAGAAACGACTAAGATCAAGGTCGAACCTCAAGCCGTGGACTCCGACGATCCTTTGAATAAGCCGCTGAAGATCATTCTCCCTGGCAGTTCTAAACTCGTGGATGTCCCTCATACTTCTCCGGCTGTCACTCCTCCATCAAAGAAGGGTACCAAGGGTAAACGCGGAGGAGAGGGGTCGTCTGAGAAGACAACGGAGGCGAAGAAGGCGAAGAAGCATAAGAAGTAATCATTAATCTCGTTCAACGAGAGTCGGTTTAGATTAGGAAAGTACTTTTGTTTTTTTAGTTTGTGTAAATATACTTTTGATTCCGAGCTTCAAAGGAGTTGTAATGGAAACTTATCTTTGATGGATAAAACATAGTTTTTCTGTCTTTCCATGGCTCTTGTCGTTCAATTTTCTTTGTGATTGTGATTCAAATTCAAGCTGTTGTGAATATAATAGACCTCTCGGTTCATCTTCATATAGCTCGGAAATTCTTTGAGAACTATCTGTTTTTTCTTCCACGCCCCAAGCACTTAGAGTATTTTCTAATACGCACATTGAAGGCTCGATGTCTTCAAGTCATTTATATCCAGTCCGTCTTCAGCGGGCCTAGTCATTTAATTCGTTTATACTCGAGTCCGTGCTCCGTGGGCTCAGAGTACTCCAGTCCGCACTCCGGGGACTTGGAGATTTTAAGTCGTTTATACTCGAGTCCGCGCTCTGAGGACTTAGAGTACCGTAGTCCGCACTTTGGGGATGTAGATGTTTTAAGTCGTTTATACTCGAGTCCGCGCTCTAGGGACTTAGAGTACTCCAGTCCGCATTTCGGGGACTTGGAGATTTTAAATCGTTTATACTCGAGTCCGCGCTCCGGAGTGCGGACTGGAGATTTTAAGTCGTTTATACTCGAGTCCGCACTCCGAGGACTTGGAGATTTTAAATTATTTATACTCGAGTCCGTGCTCCGGGGACTTAGAGTACTCCAGTACGCACTCTGGGGACTTGGACGTTTTAAGTCATTTATACTCGAGTCCACACTCCGGGGACTTAGAGTACTCCAGTCCGCACTCCGGGGACTTGGAGATTTTAAATCGTTTATACTCGAGTCCGCGCTCCGGGGACATAAGAGTACTCCAGTCCGCGCTCCGGGGACTTAAGAGTACTCCAGTCCGCACTCTGGGGACATAGAGTACTCCAGTCCGTGCTCCGAGGACTTGGAGATTTTAAGTCGTTTATACTCGAGTCCGCGCTTCGGGGACTTAGAGTACTTCAGTCCGCACTCCGGGGACTTGGAGATTTTAAATCGTTTATACTCGAGTCTGTGCTCCGGGGACTTAGAATACTCCAGTCCGCACTCCGGGGACTTAGAGTACTCCAGTTCGTGCTCCGGGGACTTGGAGATTTTAAGTCGTTTATACTCGAGTCCGTGCTCCGGGGACTTAGAGTACTCCAGTCCGCACTCCGGGGACTTGGAGATTTTAAATCATTTATACTCGAGTCCGCGCTCCGGGGACTTAGAATACTCCAGTCCGCACTCCGAGGACCTGGAGATTTTAAATCGGTTATACTCGAGTCTGCGCTCCGGGGACTTAGAGTACTCCAGTCCGCACTCCAGGGACTTAGAGATTTTAAGTCGTTTATACTCGAGTCCGTGCTCCGGGGACTTAGAGTACTCCAGTCCGCACTCCGGGGACTTGGAGATTTTAAGTCATTTATACTCGAGTCCGCGCTCCGGGGACTTAGAGTACTCCAATCCGCGCTCCGGGGACTTAGAGATTTTAAATCGTTTATACTCGAGTCCACGCTCCGGGGGCTTAGAGTGCTCCATTCCGCACTCCGGGGACTTGGAGATTTTAAGTCGTTTATGCGCGTTCGTACGTTGGCCGGAATAACATAATTTTGTTTGCCCATTACTAGATCATCATTTGTAGAGACATTAGTAATTCATGGAAAAGATGGCTTCAAGCCTTTATTAATGAGAGCGAGCTAAATTGCCTTATTACATGCCAAGAATTAGAAATAAAAGCATACTGGAAATAAGTGCAACTAATACATGAAATAAATAGACTTAGTATAATAATGCCGCAAGTGTTCGCTATTCCATGCTCGGGGGACTTTCGCACCATCGACGGTCGCTAGCTTGAAAGCTCCTTCTCCAAGCTTCCATTCGATGACATATGGACCTTCCCATGCGGGATTCATATGAGACGGGATCGGGAAAACTCGTTTCAAAACGAGGTTTCCCATACTAAAAATTCTTGGTCGGACCTTCTCGTTATAATATTTAGCGACTCTATGTCTGTATGCGGCCGCCCTCAAATTGGCTTCTTCGCGTTTTTCATCAATGAAGTCCAACGATTCCATTAAAAGATTCTGGTTCGACTCGGGGTTGTAATAAGTTACCTGATGTGATGGGACTTCAAGTTCCACGGGTATGATAGCTTTTGCGCCATATGCCAACGCGAATGGAGTGTGGCCAGTAGCAGTCTTGTGGGTGGTCCTGTAAGCCCAAAGTGCTGTTAGAAGTTCATCCAACCACCTGCCTCTTGCCTTTTCCAGATGTTTTTTTCAATATGGACTTGATTATCTTATTTACGGCTTCCACTTGTCTGTTGGCCTTCGAGTGAGTAACCGCTGCAAACTTCTTTTCAATGCCATATTTCTGACAAAATTTTTTGAACTTCTTGCTTTCGAATTGAATCCCATTGTCTGTAATGATGGTCCGTGGAAGGCCGAAGCGGCATATGATATTTCGTACGACAAAGTTAATAACCTTCTTGGTGGTTATCGTGGCCAGAGGCTCTGCTTCTGCCCATTTGGTGAAGTAGTCGACCACAACTATTGCATATTTCGCTCCACCTTTGGCTATGGGTAAAGAACCAACTAAGTCAATTCCCCACATTGCAAATGGCCAGGGACTAACCATTTGCGTGAGTTCCGTCGGTGGAGCTCTCGGGATTTTTGCATATATCTGTCATTTATCACATCTTCTCACATAGTCTGCAACCTCCCGATTCACAGTTGGCCAGTAGTATCCATAACGGAGGATCTTCTTTGCTAATGTCTGCCCCCTAGTATGGTCGCCGCACTCTCCTTCATAGACTTCCTCCAGGACTCGTTTTATCTCATCATGGGTAATGCATCGGAGTAGTGGGGTCGAGAATCCCCTTCGATACATTATTCCATACTGTAGTACATAACGAGAAGCCTTACGAAGGACTTATTGTCTTTCGCTCCTTTCTTTGGGCAAGATCTCGAATAGCAAGTACTGCTTGATTGAGGTCATCCACGATTCCTTCTCGATTTATGTTTCCAACACGAAATCTACCTCCATCATATCTATACTCGGAGCATGAAGGATCTCAATAGGAAATAATCCCATATGTTGTGCGTCGCCTGTGCTTGCGAATTTTGCTAATGAGTCGGCTGCCCTGTTTTGCTCATGCGGGACATGTGAAATATCGTAGTACTCGAGATTCGCTAGCAGCTCTTGAACTCGAACCAAATATGGGGCAAGTCTCTGCCCCTTGCTTGGTAGTCACATCACACTTGGTACACCACCAGCTGCGAGTCGCTGAAGATTTCAACCAATTTTACTCCTAGTTCTTTGATAAGTTTCAAGCCGGCGATCAACGCTTCATATTCGGCTTCGTTATTCGTTGCTTCGAATTCGAGCTTCAAAGCATAGCAAAGTGATCGGTCTTCAGAAGCTAGGAGAACTATGCCAACCCCCGAACAACGGTTGTTAGATGCCCCATCGGTGTATATCTTCCATCGAACGAGAGGTATGACATTATGATCATTTAATTCGTCTATCGTAGTGAATTCAGCAATGAAGTCAGCTAGTGCCTGTCCTTGAATGGCCCTTCGCGGCAGGTAGGTGATGTCGAACTGACTTAGCTCAATATTTCATTTTAACATCCTTCCGAAAGTTTCCGGTCTTTGGAGTATCTATCGCAAAGGCTGATCAGCACTGATTGAGTGTGCCTGAAAATACGGGCGAAGCTTGCGTGCTGCAATCACCAAGCAATATGCTAGTTTTTCAATCTTCGGATAATTTCTTTCTGCCCGTCATGCGTTTACTAACATAGTAAACGGGCTTCTGGATCCGGTCTTCCTTGCGAACCAGTGCTGTGCTGATAGCGTGCTGGGATACAGCCAAGTATACGTACAACATTTCATGGTCTATTGGTTTCGACAATATCGGAGGACTTTCCAAGTGCCTTAAAAGAGCCCGGAATGCTTCCTCATAGTCGGATGTCCACTCGAAATTCCTCTTTCCTCTTTTTATGACATCGAAGAAAGGAATACACTTGTCTGTGGCCCTGGATATGAATCGGCTCAGCGCGGCCACCTTTCCATTCAAGCTTTGTACCTGTTTTATGGTTCTGGGCACTTGTATATCTCGGATAGCCTGAATCTTCTCTGGGTTAGCCTCGATTCCCTGGGCATTCACAGTGAATCCCAGAAACTTTCCTGACACTACGCCAAATGAACACTTTAATGGGTTGATCTTCATTCCATAATGCCTGAGTATGTCAGACATCTCGGCGAAGTCTCGGATGTGGTCATTTGACTGCCGTGACTTCACGAGCATGTCATCCACATAGACTTCCATTGTTTTACCAATCTGATCTTTGAACATTCGATTCACCAGGCGTTGATAAGTCGCTCCTGCGTTCTTCAATCCAAATGGCATTACTACATAGCAGTACAATCCCATGTTCGTGATGAAACTAGTGTGTTCTTGGTCTGGGAGGTGCATTGGGATTTGATTATATCTAGAGTACGCATCCATAAATGATAATAGCTCATGTTTGGCAGTTGAGTTGACCAGCTGGTCAATCCTAGGCAACGGGAAACTAGCCTTAGGGCATGCTTTGTTTAAATCAGAATAATCAACACAGGTCCTCCATTTTCCATTTGCCTTCTTTACTAGCATCGGGTTAGATACCCATTCAGGGTAGAGGGCATCGCGGACGAACCCATTGGCTTTGAGTTTGTCCACTCCTCTTTGAGAGCCGCAGACCTCTCCGGGTCCATGCTCTCCTTTTTGTTTCACAGGTACATGTTTCGGGTCTATATTCAACATATGACTCGCAATCGCAGGAGAAATCTCGCACATATCAGAATGTGTCCAGGCGAAAACATCAAGATTCGCTCGGAGGAAATCAGTAAGGCTCTCAGCGGCCAAAGGGTTGAGTTGCGACCTAATTTTAAGAACTCGTGATGGGTCGCTCCAGCTAACTAGGATGTCAATGGTTTGTTCAGCCGGTGCTGCATTTGTTTCCCTGGGTTCCCCATCATCATCTCTCGGATCTATGTCTCTATAGATCCGAGAATGTTGCCCGAGCTAGGGCTCGGACGCTACTTGTCAATCATCAGCATTTTGGCTGCGGACGGAGCGGTCCGCAACCTTTCCTTTCTCTCTACGCTGAGCCTCTCTCAGCTCAACCATATAGCAGGCACATCCGGTCGCCTGGTCGCCGTGCACCACTCCAACACCGCTGTTTTTGGGAAATTTTAATGTCAGACACCAAGAGGCCAATGCTGCCCTAAATTCTGCCAAGGTTGGACGTCCTAGAAATAGGTTATATAGAGAGTCAACGTCCAACACTATGAATGGTAGGATTCGCACCCTCCTACGCTCGCCTTGCCCCAGTTCAACTGGTAACTCCACATACCCCACTGCATCTGTTGTCGCGCCGTTAAAGCCATGGATTCTGGCTTTAGAGGGTTTCAAATCCTTGATCTCCAGCTTCATTTGGTCGTATGCCTTCTTGAAGATGATGTTAACGGAACTTCCACAATCAATCAGAATTCTCCTTACGAATACCGGCCCGATTGTCGCAGATATGACCATTGGGTCGATAGTAGGAGTCTCTACCTTGTCCGCATCTCTGCTTTGGAATACGATATCATCATTCATTGTGCGCTGCTGCTTTGCAGGAGTCCCATCCTCCATATTCGAACAACACTCATACTCCGCATGTCTTAAAGAGTTCGCATATTGCTCCATCTCCTGCCAATTCTTATCCGCTGGATGAGGTCGGCCAGCAATCGTATTCATAACCAATCTGCCCACAGTTCGAGCAGGTTGTTCTGTTTGGTGCGGGGCCGGCCCATGTCCAAGGTCCGATGTTTCTTGCCTTCGTCTTGTGGGTCTTTGACAAATTCCAGCAGCTTCTTCTGTCTAGTTAGCTTTTCTATTGCATCATGGAGGTGTCTACACTCCTTTGTGTTGTGTCCATAAGACTCGTGAAAGAGGCAGTATTTCCCTGTCCGCCTTTGTTCCTCTGTAGATTCCTTTGGGCGTGGTTTTCTATACTGGAAAGTGTTGCAAGTTGATAAATAGATGTTCTCAAGAGATGCGTTCAACGAGGTGTATTCATTGTAGGTCGGGATCCTTGACTTCCATCTCCCTGTTTCTTTTTTCTTTCCAGGATTCCCACCTCCGGATCCTTTAGACTGCCCAGGCTTGTTCTGGACGTTAACTTGGGTTTTTCAAGAATTATCGCCGGTTTGCTTCATGGCGATGTTACCTTTCACGGACTCCTGAACGGGCCCTGGTGCCTTGTCTCGCCTTGTCCACCGAGCTTCCTCCCTCCTTATGAACTGATGAGCTTTCGAATAAAAACATTCCAACGTAGCTAGGGGCTTTCCCGCCAACCAATCTCCAAATTCAGAATCTGGATCCACTCCACGCATTACCGCCATCAAAATTGCGTGATCGTTTGGATTTCTTACCTCAGTAGTAGCAACATAAAATCTCTACAAGTATGCTTTCAATGACTCTCCCGGAGCTTGGATTATGCTTGATATGGACATCACATCCTTTGGACGAGTGGTGTGTATTCTGATCTGCTCTATGAATTTCATTGCCAATTCGTCAAAGTTGGATATAGATCGCGGGGGAAGTCGAGTAAACCACATGTGGCGATTCCGGGCAGAGTGATTGGGAAGCACCTACACTTGGTTGCATCATTGGATCTTACAGAATCCATCATCCATCCATACCTCATCACATGCTGCCTGGGGCAGTCTTCCCCTCATAGGCTGGAATAGTTGGCATATTGAACTTCTTGGGGTACTCAGCCTGCAGGATACCATCCGTAAAGGGGGCATGGCTTCTGTTCACTCCCCAATCTTCATTGGTCAAGCCTTGGTTTTCTCTCATCAACTGCCTGACCATAGCTGTTAAGTCCGAAGTTTATATGGAGGATGGAAGGTTAGGTTCTGTTCCACGGGACCGTGCGGGTTGATGTCCCGTCTGATTTGGGTCTTGGAGATTCGGGTATCCGGTCACTTCGTGGGCTTGATTCCCAATGCCTGCTTGTGCACCATCATCCTTACGGCGTCTACGCCTAGGTGGTTCGTCAGCTTAGGTTGAGCTATCAGATTCAGAATAAGGGGCAGGGTTACCTCCAGCATTCTAGCGCTGCTGTTGAGCGAGCTGAGTCATGAGGTTAGTGTTGGCTTGAATCTGTTCAGCAAGCTGCCTTCTACTTTCCTTGAGTTCTCTTATCAAATCATTGAACTCCGTTCGGGAAACGACTTCCGCTTGGATTTGGGTGGAGGGCCTGCACCTTTGGTTGTCTGCTGATTTCAAGGTCCAACTTGTTGTACGCTAGCAGTTTCATGGACATCTGCATTATGAGAGGCCGATGTAACGACCCGCAAAGTTTGGTTGAACATTGACGTTTCAAGACTTTTCTCAAGTGAAGTTAAACTTTTATCATTTTGGGGTGGATGAGCAGAATTTGTTTGAAAATTTGATTGTTGTGGTTGATTATAGGAGGGACCCGCAAAGTTTGGTTGAAAATTATTGGGCTGAAAGAGAGGATACGAAGCATTATTCGAGAATGCTTGAAAATTGGGACGAATCGTATTCGTGTTGGGATTGTTTTGGTTCCACGCAAAATTAGGATGATTTATCCAACCAGGATTGTAAGTTGGAGAAAACGGGTCATTTTTGGCTTTATTGAAAGCATTGATTTGTTCGACAGAATTGGGACACTGATCGGCTATATGATTAGGATCGTTGCATTTATAACACATTGGTTAGGAAGCTTGGTTCATTTGATTCGATGAGAAAACGTTATCGAAATTTTTAATCATTGCGTCGATTTTAGCTTCCAAAGCAAAAGAAGATCTTATCGAGTGTGCACTCGACCGTGAGTAAATTGATTTCTCGTTCGAACGTTCCCATTGAGATGACTTTTCAGTGAGGTTTTCAAGAAATTGCCAAGCATCATCGTGATGTTGGGCAAGAAAGTTGCCTTGGCACATTGATTCGAGCATTTTTCGCGAGCTGTTTTCGAGTCCATCGTATAAGATTTGGCAAATTGTCCATTTTTCAAAGTTATGACATGGACATTTTATCAAAAGCTCTTTGAATCTTTCAAAATATATTCCAAATGGTTCTCCTTTGAATTGATGAAAATTACAATTTCATTTCGAATTTTACTTGTTGTTTCCAAAGGGTAGAAATTTTTCAAGAAAGCTTTTACGAATTCTTCCCAGGTTTTAATCGAGTTTGATGATAAGCTGTACAACCATTTTTCAGCGTAATCCGTAAGAGAGAATAGGATTAATCGAAGTTTGACTCCATCATCGGAAAGTTGTTGGAGTTTAATGGTTGTGCAAACTTGTTCGAATTTAGTCAAGAAGATGTATGGGTCATCGTACTCGAAATTTCCAAATTTTGGAAGTGTGGCAATATGGTTCGAGTGAATTTCAAAATGGTTACCCGTAGGGGCGGGTCACGTGATGCAAAATGGAATAGAAACTCTATCGGAAAAGATTCTATCCATAAGAGTTCGAGGGCCGTTTTTGTTTGCCATTTCAGGAGGATCGTCTGTTCGAGTTATACGGTTTATAGAAGGGTTGTGAGTCCAACGATACGTTGTTGGGTCACGAGTCCAAGTACTCATGCACAAGTGAAAGTCGAGAAGAGAAAGGAGTTAGAATCGAGTTTAGAGACTGAAAGAAGATTTGAAAAATTGTTTTTGATTTTTATTTTTTGAATTTTCTTTTTTTTACAAGGAAGAAAACTATTTACCAAGTGAGATTTATTTTCAAAAGAAAAGTTTGATTTTGTTTTGTTTTTGGTTTTCAAAGTTTTTTATATGTTTTTGTATTTTGTTTGTTTTTTTTTGAATTTTCAAATATTTACCAAAAGGATTTTTTTGTTTCTAGGAAATGGAAATTGATTTTTGTTTTTGTTTTTTGAATTTTCAAATTTTTTTTCTTTTTTAAAAGATTTTATATTTTTTTCTGATTTTTTTTGATTGAAAATTTTCAAAGGAAAGGAATTTTTTTTGGTTTAAATAACTAAGTTAAGTAAAAATTACAATTTTTTTTGGATTTTGGATTTTTGTTTTTTTAAATATGCAAGAACTAATGCAACTAAATGAATGCAAAGGACTTAATTACAGTCATCTGTCCTTAGTAGCTCCTAACCCAAAATTGTATAATCGCACTTTGTCTTAAATCAACAAAAATATTTCTTAGCCAGGTAACGGACATGAGTTATCGGTGCACCACGAATCACCGTAGCAATGCAGCCGAAGGTTTAAGTACCTTCAGAGGAACAACCAGTATAATATTTACATATCACCATAATTTTTGTGATTGGTTATTACTCTACCGCAGCCTAGACACCAAGAAATAAAATCGTTCAAATAAAACAATTGTGAAGATACAATTAAGCCCTAAGTGAGCTCGTGACACCCTTAGGTCCAACGTCTAACCTTTTTTATTAGTCAAATTCTACGATGAAATGCATTTGTGGGCTAAGGAAAGGGTGATGAAATCCCTCACCTTATGTGAATTGGGGTATTGCTCTTAGAAAAGAAAAACAAGACGAGATGAATGCAAAGCAGAAATTAAACGTGAAATTACAATGCAACTAAAATGAAGTTTGTTTTTGTTTTTGGATTTTAATTTTTTTATATATACAGAAATGCAAATGCAAACAACCAATAATGCAATTCAAATAGAAACAAGGATAAAGGTGCATGATACTAGAGCGTGCAGATTATTTAACAATATATATTTTTTTAACGGCGATTTTTCTTAGCAAAGCAAAGTAGTTTATTTGTTGGCAAGCACTTCTTCCTTTTGAATTTCTGCTTTGGCAACCTGAAATGAAGAACAAGATATATTTACATTTTTTTTAATATAAGGATGAAACTTGAGAGCAACTTGAAACGAGACAAAACAAATTTACAACTAATTTTTTTTACAACTATATAGTATAACAAAACCAAACTCAAAAGAAATCAAACAAAATAAATTGGGATAACTTTTTTTTTAACAAACCAAAACCAAACAATTTTAAAAAAAGAAAACAAAAACACACTAAAGCCCAAAACCCGGCCCACACCAAAATTTAGCACCACTCCCCAGTTAAAACAAACACAACAGTAGCCGGAAAAAAATCAAAATCTCGAATTAATTTTCACTGCAAAGTTCTAAATCAAATTCGCAATCCAAAACTCGTCTGAATTTGCTGTTGTGGTGATCGTAATCAGTGATAAACAGGAAGTTTTTTGGTTCGATTTGGATGGTGGTAGCTGATTTCAGGCCAAGGCGGTTGAAGCAATGGGCGACTTGAAATTGGGGTGGTGAAGGTTGCTGGTTGAAGGAATTGCGGAGTGTGGTCTTAGTGGTCTGATGTTGAGGTCGAGTTCGATTAGGGATTCGCGATTGCAGTTCGAATGTTGGAGGCACAGAGTTCGATAGTGGTTTCGTGGTGGCGAATTGTAGAGTTCGGCGATTGGGTTGCAATCGAATTTCGAGTTCGAATTGCAGGCAAGATGATTCTTTCTAGCCGATGGCGATGGATTGAGAAATTGAGGTGATCGGCGGTTGAGGTTTGGCGGTGGTAGAGTGTTGATGAGTTTTGGGTTTCGAAGTTGGATTCGAGGTCATTGAAAAGTCGCGGTCGATTGATTCAAAGCGAATTTCTGGTTATTGGGTTCGTGTTCGAAGTCGGTTGCTTGTTTATTGGGTTATTGGGTTTTGGGCTCTTTGATTTTCGTTGTTGGTTCTGGAGCAGTTTGATGGTATGCGGTGGTTGATCTGGTGAAGGCCGCAGTTTCGGTTGAAGGTGGAGCTGCAGTTTGATTTGCGGTATGTTTGTATGATGGAAAAAGTGGATTGTCAGAAATGAGTGTGGAGAAGTAATGTGTGAAGAAGATTGAAATGGCTGTGTAGGGTATTCAATGTCAGCAGGCAGATAATTGGAGCAGTTTGTATTGTATGAGTGAAGTGATAAGGAGAATGAAAGTGGGAAGTTTGCAGATGTGGTAAGTGGTGATGTGTTGACTTGTAGATGTTTGGTCAGCAGTAGTAGAGGAATATGTGTAGAGGAGTTTGTGGACAACTTGGAGATGGCAGGAATTTGAATTGTGATGTGGAGGGATGTTTGTTGTAGCTGACAGAGTTGTGTTTGTGGCTGCTGTAGACTATGGGGTATAGGGTGAAGTGGTAAGATGATTGAATGGTTGTGAGCAGTGTTGTTCGAAGTGTACTTTAGAAGTTTGTTTGTGATATGTGTGTGTAAATGATGGAATGTGTATTGGTGGATGAGATTGTATTGCAGTAAGGAAGGTTGTTGATGTGAAGTGTGGATCACTGAACCAAGTTTGATGGTTTTTGGAGTGGCAGTAGGTTGATGAAGGTAGTTTTGGGTAGTTGTTGGGTAGCTTGTGGTTTGGTTGAGTCGGAGAACATGTACAGGCAGAATCAGAGATGATGGGTGAAGGGAAGTGTAGATGACAGGCAGTAGTGGGGTATGTCAAATGTAGCAGAGAGGTGAAGGCAGCATTGCTAGAAGTGATGGGATGAAGTAGTGGATTTGGGAATGGTTTGTTTTTAGAGGTAAGTGGCAATGGAGTTTGGTCGGATGTGATGGAGTGGTATTGCAAGGGTGGTGACCGGTGGTCGGCAAGGAGGAATGTATAGGGGGAGGCTGTTGTATTGGAAGAAGTGCAACAGTATGGTGGTAGAATGTAGTGGCAGACAAAGTGTAGAACAGAACTGCTGTCGAGTGATGAATTGTATGTAACAGTGAGTAGGGTGTGGAACTTGGTTTTGAAGAAGTAAATGGCAGAGGGGGTTTGTGTGGTGTAGTAGTAATGTGCACAGATGCACAGAGAGGAAATATTTGCAAATGTAAAAGCTAAATCTGTGAAATCAAAGTGAAAATTGCAAATGTAAATGAAAATAAATGAAATAATTTTTTTTTATTTTGTGTATTTTTTTTCTTTTTAAATATGAAATGAAAATGAACAAAACACTAGAAAACAACAACAAACACACAAACCAAATGCAAACAAAATCAAACAACAAACACAACACAATTTTTTTTAATGCAAATAAACACACAAAAACCAAAAAAAAATTCGAAGAATAGAAAAATAAAATCAATACAGTTCCCCGGCAATGGGGCCAAAAACTTGTTAATTGGCGGAAATTCTATCGAGTTAGAAAACCATCGAAAAATTTAGAAATAAAAATAACCGCAAGCGCACGACGTACTATTGAAGTACGTGGCGAGTACGGGTCGATCCACAGGGAATTGTGATATTAAAAATCTATTCAATGAAATTAAACCAAAGTTGAAGAGTGTGATTAGCTAGAAAATGAGAAAAATGTCAAAAAGAAAGTGATAAAAATATGAGAGTTAAATGATAATTTAGAGATGATTCCGCTCTCTAGATCATATAGTTCAACAAATTATGAAATTATGATATCTCTTTTTTTGGTCATAAGTGAATTTAAATGATGTGTTTATCATAAGTATGGCTCATTTGTGCTATTAATTAGCTCAACATAAGTCATCAAACTATAACACAACCTTTAAACCACTTACTAACTCTAATGAAAATGACAACAAAGTTGAAAATAGAATCTATTTTAAGTATGGTCAATTAATTATTAATTAGAAATATAGACCATCAAATTTTAATTTCAAATCACTTTCTTATTCCATAATCATATTTTGATGAAGAGGCATTTGTGTTAGTGATTGTTTAAGTATAACTTATTTGGTTTCAACAATATAGGCTATCAAATTCAAAACAAAAACAACATGTTAAACCACTTCAAGCATTGTCATTAAGCATAAAAAGAGAGAAATAATATCAAAATGTTGAATCTACATACTAGAGAGTTTCATTACCCCTAAATTGAAGGGAATAAGCTCTCATATTTGTTGAACAAATGTAGAAAGCAACATTAAACAAACAAGAGAAAAAATAGAGCAAAAGGAAAGGAAAAATTATTCTATTTGCATTAAAAATAAATCTACACTACTAACATGAAAGTAAATAAAAAAAATAAGCATGTAAAAGAAAGAGAGCGCTAATTAACATTGCATGGAAAAAAGAAAAAAAAATATATGAAGTAAAAATGGCTAAATAGCCATGGAAAAGAGAATTTGTCTTTTATTTTGAGGCTAAACTAATCTAAAGAGAGACTAAGAGAGAGAGAGAGAGATTACATGAATCATATGGGTATTTATACATATATGAAACCCTAATTCATATTTTTGAAGAATACCCAAAATGCCCTTGAGGTAGTGTTGCCACCAATTAATCATTAGCATGTCATAATCCCCATTTAAGTGTACATGAAGCCACTCATTCCATAAGCATGTGTATTAGCCTCTAATTTGTACATTAAGGTGGTGGGTAGGTGGGGTCCTCCATGATCTTTACTTTGAATTATTTCCATCTTCATTCCTTTGCATTTCATTTGTGCATGGATGTATCCTCATATAAGCCTCTTCCATATGCATCCAAATTCCTATGAAAATCATCAAAAATGTCCAAGTAAAAATTCTCAAATTTGCACATGCATAAAAATGACCATTTTGTCCTTGAATGAAGATGAAAATATGATGGTTTTGTAAATAACTGAATTTTGGTTTTAACATGTACAAATCCCCAAATATGGTGTTTATTTAGATAAAAAAGAGATAAAATATGGATGTAAATATATGCACATTTACGTGCACATCACTTTAGCTGCATAATAAATGCACATTGCTTCTTCTTTTCCTCGTACCTCGCTTCCCATCGTCAACAACCTCACCTTATTCTGTATTCGTCCCGTTGGCTCATGCACCAGACTGTGACCATGCAATGAGGGGAGTCATGTTACCACAACCATTGGGAAGCTACCTTATAGTCGGTCAAACTAGGATAGGGTTAGAAAAACTTCTGGTCATCACATCTACATAAGAGACTTTGCACTCCATGTTCCACTCAAAAGTGGATATAATCATATTCCAGCTTAAAAATAAAATATGGAATAATATAATCTAACTCGCACATCAAGTCAGGAATCCAAGTAATATCCATTAATTTTTGCATATAATATAAAATTGTTCACTGATATCCAAATATTGAATACTTGGTCTTCAATGAATTACTCGACAATATATTAATGTTGAGTAAATAAATAAACCCTATACGGATGTTCCATATTGACTGGAGAATTATAATCAAGTACACACACCCTCAATTAACCAACATTAAATAAATTTCCGCTTCGCTTATTAATTTTCTCTTGCTAAACTTTTACTTCAATCCATTATTCTTTATTTTCATTACTTCAAAGTTCAATGAATAATTTAAATTTATCTCATTCGTAGCAATCCAATCAACAACCATCCATACACTTATCAATATATTATTCAATTAGTGATTAACGAGATGAAGGGTTTTATTAAAAATATTTCACTTCATTTTTCCTTCTTTTTATAAAAAAATTTTCAGTTTAAATCACAAAACATCTCTCTCTTTTTTATAAAATCACTTTAATTAATTTATCAAATACCTCTTTTATTCATTTATCTTTCTTAATAAAATAAATAATAATCCTTATGAACCCATATTTTAAAATCACATATTTATTTTCAAAGTAACTTTATTCAAATCCTTTAATTATTTAAAACCAAAAAAACCCATTCGTCTCAAATTTCTACTTCAATGATATATTATCAAAACTCCACGAAGAAGTTTACATTTTCAAAACCTTTAAAATCATTAAAACATCGAACACAAAGATTATGCTTAATCCATAAATATTTTCCAAACTTAGGGATACATATAGTTTCAAAATCCTTATTTAAAATTTCCATTTATTTTCCAAACCTATTTAAAACCATTATTATTGAAAAGAAATCCATTAGTCTTAATTTCTACCTTATATAATATAATCCCAAAATACTTTAATAATTAAACACAAATATATATCCAAAAATATTTCCCATCTTATATGAGTGTATGTGTGTATTCAAAATCATTATTCAAAATCCTCCTTTATTTTCAAATCTCTTTAGACAATCATTCAACCAAACTAAAATTATATATCAAACACACACACGCATATTGATTCTAAAAATTTATTTATCCCATAAAATCCCAATTTCATCATTTTCCAAAATAATTTCCATTCACAAAATTCTCAAAAATATTGCACTTGTATATTTTTCCATATCCCGTAAAACCACAATCATTCACTTTAATTAATTTCATCAACCCACTTTCAATTTTTTTATTTATTTCAATATCTTTAATTTTAAATATTAAAATCAAACAAAAAATCGTTATTTATTTCCAAAATAATTTATTTATTTTCAAATTTCATCTTTTAATTCATTTTCCTCATTTCCAAAAAATTTCAAATATTGTACCAATATTTTATAAGTATCAAACTACTACTCAGATATTACAAATCAATAATCTTACAATAACCATTGCGATCACAAGTAAATCATAGTTCATAACACAATTCCACCTACCTCAAACCATATTAACCATCAATCATCATCAAATAATCAATTTCATTTAATAAATCAACAATCCAATCGACCAAGCAAATCAAGCAAAATATGGAATATATACAAATCTAATTACATGGTAAAGGCATAGTTGGGAGTTTAGAAACTCATCAAAATCAAAGCTTTAGTTCTATCAAAATTTCGTCACCACTGCCTTAGCTAATTGCCAAAGCCGCTGCTGTTATTTCCTTCATCTCCATAATCTCAAACACCATCAAAACTCTTGTTCCTTGGCTAGCCTCAGCTGCCCAAATTCATCGCCATCATTTCCTAAACAATTGCCACCAACCTCCAAAAACCACCACCTATAAATCACTTACATCACCATGCTCAACCTACCATTACAATGCCTTCTACATCACGCCTAACAACCCAAGTCAGTCTCCCTAATCGTTAACAACTACGACAACACTCACATGAACTAAACGCGTCACCTCCATCCCCAGTCGCATTGCCCCACCTCAAGTCGTGATGCCATCTCACCACGGTCGATAATGCCTTTAGGCATTGAGTGCTTGCTCATTCACAAGCTAGGTAACGTGGTTCCTCTTTCTATTTTTTTAAAATAAGGGATTTGTTAATCTAAGGGGTTATGGTTGAAAAATAAAATAGGTGGTTCGGGTTAATTAGGAGAGTCTTTCAAACACACAAAGAATTGGTCCTGGGCTTGGGCTAAAATAGTTTTAGGCCTTAATATAATTAAATTCGAATTTAGTTAATTTTCAATGCATTTAAATTTTATTCTAATCTTCGAATAAATTCCAGTCTAGTTTAAATTGATTCACATCTCATCCTACAAATTACATCTTCGTAATTGAAATTTTCATTCAATTTAACGCTCGCTTAATTTTTTTATTTAATCATCCATCGTTCTATTACATAATAAATTTGTTTTTCAACTATTCCAAACATAATTAAAATTAATTACCCTTCAAAATATTTCATGCTAATTCACACGTTTTTATTCACTTTAGTAAATTATTCGAAAAGAATTTATTAATTTAATTAAATTCACTAAATCAAAATCCTTTATTAAATAGAATTTAATTAACTAAAATCTAGTTTCCAAATATTAACTATCAAAACTCGAGTTTGAACATTTTATTTTAATTAAGTTTAGTTATTTATATGACGTAGAAAGTAAGGCTATTATAATTTATAACCGATTGAATATGGTGTTCTCCATATGTGGAACACACATACTCTGACTTTCTTATTATATATTTATTCCTGCATGGGAAAGATTTTGATTTAATGATGTAACCAATCTTGTAATTCCAACTGATGTAATGAAAAAATCATTTAGCTGCTCTATTTACTTATGTTGTGCAAATAATACTAAACTCACTTTTTGCTGGAAAATGATTTTGCTGATGACTATAGCATCACTGATGTCTATTTTCGAGCCTTGGAGTGGGGGATGTTGTTAGTACCTTAGGTATTGGTCTTGATGATAACATGTTTTATCAAGGTAAATATAGTATATAACGTAGGATATTAAGCAGGTAGTGATTAAGAAGATTGTACAATATCAAGATGCTGATACCAAGAGTAGATTCAAGATGCTGATTAAAGTTAAAAGAGTTGAAGAATGAAGACTCATGGGTATTGAAGAGTTTAAGTTTTCAAGATATTCTAGATAAGTTAAAGTCATTGAATTTATATTTAAACCATGATAGCACTTTCTAGATCTCTCTTACCTTATCTAATTTTGTTTAAATTATTTTTCAAATATTCTATTTAAAAATAATATTTTCAAAATATTACCAAAATGATTTTCAAATCTCTTATACTTAAAAAGATATTATTTTAATGTTTTTAAGTTTATATATATGTTGAACTATTGTTTATACTTTAATAATTTATAACTATATTGATTTTATACATATAATTTACATCATCTTAAATATTTTTTAAATCTTTCAAAATTATTTTCTAAAGTTTTATTAAGTTTTAATATGATTAAAAATATGTATAAACTATGTTTAAATGTTTGTACAATGTTTTAAAATATTTTACAAAACTTAATATTTTTAAAACATTTTTTATTAAGTAAATTTTCAAAATACAAAGGGATATGTCGACATATCCTCTGCAAGTATGTCGACATACTAACCGTATTTTTCAAAATTCAAATTTGAATGGAAGTGTTTTTTCGTTGTATCTCTTTGCAAATGGACATGGCCATTGTTTTCCTATGTATACCAGTCTTCCAAATGAATTTTCTTTAGTTACTTCTTATTTTTCTCCTCTCTTTTCACTCACTTGATTTCAAAAGTAATTTCTATCGGAACTCTGCATAAATTCAACCAGAATCAAATTTGGTTATTACTATTTTGATTCTCTTTCATGTACTCTCTGATTTCTTTTATCTCTCTCAAGATCAAGTGTTATTCAAGAGTTATAGGATCAATTGTTATCAAGGTCAAAAATCTGAGTCTGTAAACCCTGTCAAATCATACTCTTATACTATGTGGTATACTTGGTATCCTTGAAATCCAGTAGATGTGATTGTACCCTGATTAAATCAATTGGGTAAGATCATAGTCCGTAAATCTAATGGGTGTGTTTGTCGCCCGAAAATCAAGTGGCTCTACTCAGAGACTGGGATTGGGGATGGTATGTCTCATAGCCTTGAAATCGAGATTGTATTAGCATTTACTAGTTGAAAAGAAATCCATATAAAGAATTATGCATGACTGGATGTAAGGTAACTCTGAACTACTATAAAATCCTGATGTGTTCATTCGTTTTTACTTTTACTGCATTTACTTTTATCTGTACTTTGATTCTGTTATTGTTTCCGTGATTGTTAATTCCACCATTCCAAGTAAAATCTTAAAGAATTTGAATAATATTCATATAATCCTTTAAACACTATTCGACCCCTCAAGTGTTAATTTAGCCTTAAGATCCCTATTTCGTTGACTCATAGATGTTACCATACCGAACCTCATGGGGTCTCAACTGCCTACGTGGATAAGCTATTACCTTACTCATCTGCATCAACACTGCTCCCGATCTAAAACCTGAAGCATTCATGTGCACTACTATATCTTCATTCCCTTCCAATGTTACGTAAACTGGAGAATCCATTAGCCGAGGCTTCAACTACTGGAATGCTATCTCATACTCCTTCATCCACACATATCTCTTATTCTTTCAGATAAGTTTTTTTAATGGCATGGCTATCCAGGAGAAGTCCTAATGAATCTCTGACAGTATCCTGCCAATCTCAAGGAACTCCTTATCTTGGTAATTGTCTTAAGTCTCTTCCAACTACTTATGGCTTCAACCTTCAAAGAAACTATGGAAATCCCTCATATGAAACCAAATGGCCTAGAAACTTTACTTTCGGCTTAAAAAATGACAATAAAAAACTTTGCCTTCAACTTATGCAATTCCAAGGTCTCTAAAACCAATCTAAGATGAACTTCATTATATTGCTCATCATTATAATACATGAAGATATCATCTATATAGAGCACCAAAACCTATCCAACTGATCGTGAAAAACCCAGTTCATAAGACCTATATAGAATGTTGGAGCGCTGGTTAGTCTAAAGGGAATGACGGCCACTCATATGAACCATACCCAGTCATGAACGCAATCAAAGGTATACACTCCTCAACAACCCTCAGCTGATGGAATCATGTAGTCAAATCTAACTACGAGAATACTCTAGCTCCACGCAACTGATCACATAAATCCTTTATCCTCAACAATGATAAGGATTCTTCATTGACATCTCATTCAACTTCTTATATCTGATGCACATCCAAAGTGATCCATCTGACATCTTCATAAATACCGCCGAAGCTTCCCATGGAAAATTTCTCGATCTAATAATACTCTTATGTTCATGTTCCACTAACTGCTACCTTCAACTTTCTTCAGTGACATTCTATTAGGCGGTTTACTAATAGGCTATGCCCTTGGTACTGCATCTATGCAAAACTCAATCATGCCTCGAAGATAATCTCATATTAGTTCAAAGACATTTGCAAATTCCTAAACCACAAATCTTATTTCTTCCCTTTTAAACTTTCCATTACGCTTAATAAAACCCAAGACTATCCCCTTATCTCGTCTAAATATACCAAGATCCTCTCTCTAAGCTTAGGGTTCTGTAAGACAATGATTCTTTCGGCATAATATATTTTAGCATCATTCTTGTAACTCCCTTAGTTTTATTACACATAAATTAAATATCTAATTATTATGGGATAATTAAATGAGATGCTATAAAGAATTTTTTATATTAATTAATTTAAGTGGTCGTATTAAATATAACTAGAGAAAAAGGTTAAGGAAATAAGATTTAATAAGCATAAGTATAAAAGGGAAAAGAGGAAGAAAAAAAAATCTACACTACACTCTACCATTCCCCACATTCGTTTTCATTTTCATTCTAAAAAACAAAGAATAGAAACCAAGACCGGACACCATTGTTGAGGGAGAAGAAGGAAAACCAAAGAGAAGCTTGTTAGGAACTGAGTTGATGATGTTTTGATGACAACAACCTTATATAGTCATTATACTTTGCTTTATAAAATATATACTAACATTTTCATATATATATATATATATATATATGTATATATATATATAGGAAGTATATGCAGGTATTATCGAAGACTGATCAGTATAAAGACTCAAGCATCAAGATGAAGATTAGAGATTCAAGATTCAAGACTCTAGAGAATCAAGATTTCAAGATCTCAAGATAAGTGTCTAGTATTTTGTTAAAACTTCATAATAGCACTCTCATCTTTCTTCCAATTTTCTTTTGGGATGGAACCCAATTTCTATCGAAACCAGTGGCTTACAAACCCACGACAAGTAGCTTACAAACTTACGACAACTTACAAACCCACGAAAATCAAAATCATTTAAACTACTTTGTACAAGTTCTCGAGTCCTATGGAGGAGCTCTGTAGGAAGGTTCTTGCAATTTCAGTTTGAATAGATTTTTCAAAATGTTTTTAAATCTGTTTTCAAAATGTTTTAGCTTTCAAAATCATGTTTTCAAAAATGTTTTCAAACTTTGTTTTAGCCTTGAAATATACCTCCATTATGATTTTAAAAACTTCTATTTTTAAAACATCAAAACTTATTCTGATTTTAAATATTACTTATATAATTGACGGTCTATATCAATTATATATATATTTAAAATAATGTTTTATATTCATTCTCTATCTCAAAATATTGTTTACACACTTTATTTTGCTTCAGAGAAGTTTCAACTTGTTTTAAATTCAAATGATTTTACAAAACAACATCTCTACAATTTTGAATTGAGGGATGTCGACATAAGGGGATACCCCATGTCGACATGGTGACAGTTGGATTCAAAATTCAATTTTCAAAAGAAGTGTCCATTTGTTCAAAAACCTTTCGCTAATGGTTATGACTGTTGTGCATCTATATAAAGGCTTCCAAAACGAATTTTTTTAACAACTACTTTCTTATTTTCTTCACTCTTTCTTCTCCACCATGCCATATCCATAAAACTTCATATTTTCAAGATCATGCCATCATTCTGCCAAATTCTCAATAGGAAATCATTTAGATACTCTCTCTATTTGATTCTCCATCATTCTACTAAAGATCAAAGTGTTATTCAGAGTTATAGGATTAATTTTTATTCAAAAAGTCCACAGAGTCTATCCATTCAAAAGGGTTATTATTAAGAAGTATTAGGGTGATCTTGTGTCCCGTAAATCAAGAGAGTTTACCCCGGACTCGAAGATAGGAGGGCTCCTCAAGGCCTTAGAAATTGAGGGTTGTAATTTGGATATTGGATTATAAAAATCTGTACAAGGATATTGCCTTGGTGCAGGACTGGATGTAGGAGGATTCCGAACCAGTATAAAATCCGGTGTGTTCTTTCCTTTTACTTGCTTTATTTTACTATTTGCATTTGTTATATGTTCTGTGATCATTCTGTGTTAGAATTCTGTTTAGATTTGTGTTGAAAGTTTTAATTTAGTCATATAGTTCATATATTCTTTAAAACACTATTCACCCCTCCTCTAGTGTTATTTCTTCCTTAAGATCCTTAATCCGCATCCCCAACAAAGCTAAATAAAGAAAATTCCATAATTTCAAAAGGATTAAAAGGTGAATGGTGTTATGATCTCATTTGTTTGGTGCATGCTGATTAGGGTCTAACTGTAGATCTAAATTTATTGAATGTTTAGCATACATGGTTAATGTACAATCATGTATACAATTGAATGGTTCTATTGAGGAATTTTAGAAATTTTCCTAAAGGGTTTTTATATAAAACAACTCAAGGTTTTTATTTTCAAATGAGGTAAATTTTTGATATGATGTTGAATTATTATTTCGGAGATGGGGAAATTTCATAATTTTTAGAATTTGCATAAATATATTAAATTTTCTAAGGAATAAAATGGTTAATTTCAGAATTTAATTATTTAAAATACGAGGAATAATTATTTTGGTTCGAAACTTTAATATGATGCTAAGGAATTAAATATTGATTTTTTGGGAATTTTCCTAAGTGTTTACAATTTAATATAAATTATTTTGTGCAAATTGGAATTGTGTGCAAAATATGACAATAAAATAAATTCGATGAAAATTTCATTTTTGGGAAAATGAAAGTAAAACTTTCACTTTGATTCTTGAAAGAATTCTAAAAAGATGAATATTGGCCAATGAGACTTTGACAAACAATATGGGTTTGGTGAAAAGTTGATGCTTTTAAAGGAGAATTTTCAGTATTGGAAAATATTACATTATAAGTCCATGAAAGCCCTCATTTTTATCCACGAGATCTATTGTCCATGATAGCTTTATTTTAATTAGCCATTGAAAACTTTTGTATAACACTAGAAAGCTATTATCTATGGTAATTATGATTGAAAGCTTTTTTATCCATGACAGCTAAGTTTTACTTGTCTGCGCCAAAAATGGTCACAAACCCCAAATACCGTGAAAGCACCAGTGTATGGACACAAATCAACAATATTCAAGCACAAATATCAGATCTCAACAAATAAAAACAGCAATTCAGAAATTATAATCAGAAACACAGGATTTATAGTGGTTCGGCTATCTCCGGCCTACGTCCACTTCAAAGTTTTATCCTTTTATTGATTATCCTTGCTGGTTACAGATGATTATAGCAGTAGCAATGAAGAATTTCGAGTACAATAGTTATATTGAAGTATAGAAATGAATCCGGTAGAGTCTGGACGTCCAATAGCCAAAAGGTCCTTTTTCTGTAGGCTTCAGGAGGCTATTTATAGGCGTAGGAGGCTGAGATTGCGGTCAAACTTCGGGAGACTTCTTCTGGCACGTGAGTGGGCCCACGCGACCGACCCCACCAAGTTTCGACTCAATCTGTGATCGATACGAATTGATTTTGTATCCATCAATAATTGATCCAATCGGGATGAAACTTGGCAGGAACATTCTTTACCTTGTATGCAAGCTGCTATGAAAATTTCGTTGCATTTGGATCATCGGTTTGGGAGATATGATCGATACAAATTGCATTTGCGTGAGTGCTGTTGCGTTCGTATCCACTGGTTCGAATCCATCCTATTCGACTCTATCAAAAGCACACGTGCGCAATGACGTGGCGCTAACCTCCTGGATCGATCCGAACTCTGTGGCGTGTTGACTGGGTCGATCCACTTTGTGCGCCGAGTCGAACGCTTCTTTCCGGGAGACGTGGGTGTCCTTCACCGCTTTGAATGCTTATCCCCTTGATTCGTGAATCTTCCTTGTTCGTATCTGCATTTCGTGCTTGTTTATATTCATAACATCGTTCGTTCGCATCCATCTATTCGTGTCTTTCTTCGTATCGACTCCAGGAATACATTTCGTACAGCTTCCATATGTGCCGATGGATACGAAATGAGTATGGGGGGACCGATATGAAGTGGTCGTGAAAATGGACACGAACCTTATCCTTGGGATGGATACGAACGAGACCTTACCTGATGGATACGAACAAGGTTTTACTTGATGGACACGAACAAGCCTTTACCTGATGGATACGAACAAGGCCTTACCTGATGGATGCGAAACCATTGAGTCGAGTCCATGTTGATCGATACGAAAGATATCGATTCGAAGTCTACCACTATGCTCTATCTCTGATCAATACGAATAGTATCGACTCGAAATGCCAACAACTGATCGATGCGAAATGCATCGATACGAAAAGACTGCCGCTTTATGGATACGAACTGCCGGGCATGCGTGAACCATCTCTTTCCATCCTGATCGATACGAAACCATTGAGTCGAACCAAAACCTGATCGATGCGAACCCCATCGAGTCGAACTTCTACCGATCGATACGAAGCCGATCGATACGAAACACCAACTACCTGATCGATACGAAATGTATCGATACGAACCATCCCTGTGCGCCGATGGATACGAACAACATGCTCTTCCTACCTTGCATCGATCATATCTCCTTCATACGAACTTCGATTAACCTGAAATCTGAAATATAACCTCTCCTAGTCCTCATCATCATCCCCAATCGATTCCGTCCCGATTGGAGCTCAACCAAATTTTGACGTCATCGATTGCAGCCTTGATTCCAATCGATCTCCAATCCCAATATCCATCATTCCTTGTCAATTTGCTGATATTCCAGCCTTGACCAAAAGGTGGGATAACATTACTAGCCTTCAATGTTTTGCTTTTACCAATGAAAGCTTTATTTCAATTAGCCTACGAAGGCTATATTTTCAATTATTCACAAAAGTATATTTTTTAATTACTCATGACAATGCCTATCGTGCAAACTCACGATGACTATGTTTAAGACAAAAAGCTATGTTTTATTTAAAGCACGACGGCTAGGTTTTACTACTTTGGTTTCATTGTTTCTATTACTCATGATGACTAACCATCATGATAAGTCATAAAACCTTTGTTTTATGAAAAGGGCATGAGGCCTATCAGTCACGAAAACTATGGTTTCCTCAATAAAAGTTATGATTTTAATATGACACAACAGCCTCTATTTTTAACATGTGATGACTAAGGAATTTATAAAGCGTGATAGCCAATATTTTTGCCATGATGGCCTTGCTTTGTCAAGCATGATGACTATTTTTATTATCCAGCATTTTGACCGGGCTATGTCTGAACTGATTGGACATGTTAGACCCGACTATCGTCAAGGCTAGTAAGCCCAGAGCAATGGTTGTGATGTTCAAAAACCAAGTACAGATGATGATATGGAGTCATGATCGAATGAAATTAAGATGCATGCTATATAAAATGGTCTGAGTGTGGAATATAATCTAATCTAGAAAAGGGATCTGGTGTGATCCCTCTCTGCCAAAGGGATCAGATTACTTCAGCTAAAACAAGTGCAACTCAATGGAAAATAATTGATATCCCAAAATCCAGAAGTCTAATGCATATGAAACTTTGAGAACAATATATGGGGACCTTAAGGAGTCCACCCTAGGGATCGTACCCCAATAGGAGCAAGCAAGAGGGACCGGCCCTCTTTCCTCTGGAGGGATCGACCAGAATCAAGCTACACAACATGTTGTAACAAATATTGATCAATAACTCAAGTTCTATAAATCCAATTGGCATGAAACTTGGAGGATAGGCATGATACAACATGGAGAAACTTCCATAGGGATTGCAACCCCAAATTCCTTCAAAACAGGGATCGGCCTCGATCCCTATTTCTTAGGATTTGGGTCATGTGATCCCTCCTGTGGGCTCCTACGATTTTGAAGATCCTTCTGCCGAATTTTCAGAGAGATATTTCACTGTGTTTCTCTATAAATAGACTTGATTGTTCATTTTCAAAATCCTTATGGTGCTTGTTACTTTGTACTCTTTTTAACTAAGGATTTTCATCGATCTCTCTTATACTCAGTTTGCAAAGTGATTAAATATCTCTTCAAAGTGGACGTAGACAAACAATGCCGAACCAGTATAAATTATCGTGTCACTTTATTAGCTTATTTATTATTGCTTTATTGCTATATTCTCTCTGTTTGCATTTAATATGCTTCATTTACAACTTTACACAATCTCTTTTAGGTGTTTGTGCTAATTTTTGGTGCAAAAATTTTGGTGCTTTCATTGAGAGTCAAGCTTCTCAACTTCATTCGGATCCCTTTACTGGTACTGGATTGCACAAATCCCAGGAAGAGATCCAGAATTATCTTCAAATAGTTTATCCATTCTACTTGGACTTCAAAAAGTCTAAGGAAAACTATCAATATTGGTTGGGAACAACATATTAACCTCTCAAAACACAGAAGGAAACAAGAACGCTAGCATCCAACAACAAGGCCAGAGAAATTACCAGCAGATGTTAATCCTACCAATCCAGTTGATGTCCAAAATCTAGCTGATTCCATCGCAAGGGACGATTTCCAGAATCTGATGAGAGAGCTCATGGATAGCCACCAATAGTTGAACCATTAAGATAATATTGATTTAATGAATCAACTCGGAGATCAACAACACGGGAAAACTAAGACTGAGCCAACTCCTTATTCTATATCAGAGAGCTCTACTTCATCAAATGATTATCACATATATATCATAGAACTAATGGATATCATGTAGAAGCATCTAAAAATCAACTAATGAACCTACCTGGGTTACCAGGACCAATCAGACCCGATCCCTCTAAAGGGATCGAGGTCGATCCCTCCTCTAGAGGAGGAAATTTGAATGTTCCTAATGGAGCACAAGTTAGAACTGACACAGTTGATTTGTGTTATCCAGCATTTTAATCCTTCTATATTCGCACTAATTGGATAAGATAAATTCGACTATCATCAAGGCCGGTAAGTCTAGAGCGATGATTTTAGGATCCAAAAGTCAAGTATATATGGTAATATGAAGCTGTGGTCAATGGAATAAAGAGATATGGTATATACAATGTTCTAAGTATGGAATATAATTCAGCATAGAAAAGGGATCAGATATAATCCCTCTCAATCATAAGGATCTGTAACGACCCAGAATTTTTAGAAATTAAAATTTGAATATTTAATTAATTTTAAATGTTAATAAGTGAATTTTTAAGTCAAATAAATTTTATTTTGAATTATTGGATTTAATTGGATTATTAAATCGATAATTTAATATGTTAAATTATGGAAATAATTAAAAATTGAGTTAAATATGATTGAAAATAATTTGGAAAATTTTATTTAATCATACTGGAGTTATAGAAATATTTTTGAACTTTTAAAATCGAATTAAAAGTTAATCTGTGAAAATTGAATATTTTAATATTTAATAATCGACTGTAAAATAGTCAATTTTTTGAACAGTCTCAGAATTGAACGAAACCAGTTTCATTGGATCCGTAATAGTTAGTTATTACCGGATTTCAATTTTCGTGTCAATCGGAGTTATCGTTTGATCGTGGCAGCTCGAAACGCATCGAATTATTTTTAATTTAAATTTGGCGAGTCAAAATAGCCATTTTTCAAAAAGTCTCGGATTTCGACGAAACCAGTTTCATCGGATCCGTAATGTGATATTATTGCAAGGTTTCAAATTTCAAGTCAATTGGATTTACCGTTTGTCCGGTACAAATTAAAACGCCTAGAAATCGACTTAAATCGGTTTAATTCAAATTGAACGTTTTCAGCCATAACTCGCACATACTTCCGAATTAGCTTCCGAAACCTGTTCCATTGTGTCCGGAACGCGGGATAAACCCTAGGTACGCTGGTTACGGCGTCTAAATCAGAGTTCGGAATTCCTGGGATGAATAGTGTTTACGCTTGCTCGTTCCTTATAAATAGACCTAAAATCTAAAAAAAAAAAAAAAAAAGAAAAACCCTAGCTAATATTTGCAGCCGCCTCCTATTCATCCATGGCCGAAATCTTCTTGCATTCACCCCTCAAAAAAACTTAAAATCCAAGCATCGAATCGAAAATCCTTCAACTGGAAAAACGTGGAGCGCTTCGAGATGCTTCAATCCAACGGCTGAGATCTGAAATGATGAAGTATGAGGGCTTCAAGGGGCTTGCGTTCGGCAGTTGTTTCGTCTCGTCGTGCGTGCGCAGGGGGTAGCCGAGTTCCATGAGCTTCTGGCCGAAGGTGGAGCATGCGGAGGCGAACGAAATGGCACTTCCTGATCGACAAATTGTTGAGCGTGGAGGTGGAGATGTTCAACCCTAGTTAGGGTATATTGGGTTCGGTTTCGTTTATGAAACCTGTAGGTTTCGTGCGCGTGAACGAAGGGGAGAAGGAAAGGAGGGGACGGCCTGATGTGAGCAATGCAAGATCCAAGGGTCCATATGAGTTGAGGGTTTAAATTATTAAGTTAGTTGTGAATTTAGTTATATAAATCGTGTACGATCTTATAAAATGCATAACTTTTTCATACGAGGTCGAAAAAATGCAAATTTAGTTGCGTTGGAATCGTATGGACGAGCACTACGCGATGGAGTTGGTTTGGAGTCGTTTGGAGTTAGTGAGAATTTCGGGTAAAATTAAACGCGCGTTTAATTTTATTCGAAATAAAAGCTTAAACGGAATTTAAAACCAAGGTGAGAATTTCTCACTCAATCGAATAGATTTCGATTTTATTTTAAATAGTTAGATTTAAAATATTTGAATGCATGTTTGAATGATGACTGTAAATTATTGATTGTTAAAATAGACATTATGCGCCGTTAGTAAGCGGATGTTATTTAATATAAACATATACCGCGAATATTCATAAACAGTGAAATTGGTATTATATATAATATCAATATATATATATTGGCATATGTATATATTGCAGTTGTTGATTTCCCGCATTTTTTTGTTTAGCGGATGAGACCCTATTACGCCGTTATTAAGCGGATAATATTTATTAAGAACATGTACCGCGATAATTTCGTACTGGAGCGAAATTGGTATTGTGCTAATGTTTTTGGATGCAGGAAAACAGGTTGGAGGGATCCAACTGGATTCCTCAACAGTATTTATTTACTTTCAGATATTTTGATATTTGATGGATTATCATATTGATATATGATATCGTTGTTAGTCGTGATTGACTATTTGGTGTGTAGCATCATTGGACCCAGATTTTGGGATTTTAAAATGATTTTAAAAGTGATTTTGAAAATATACTATATTTTTGGAATTGATCCATTATAAATAAATAAACGTTATAATTTTTAAAGTTATAAAAATTATGGTTTTTGTGAAATATAGTTAAAAAGCTGATTTTTAGAAATACGATTAAAAGTCGATTTTTGAGAAATATGAACTAATGATTTTATAAAATAATTTAGATTGGATTTTTGAATATATGATAAAAGTTTAAATATAGGATTTATAAAATTTGATTATTTTATAAATCGAAATGATGAAATTATAAAGGAATTTAAAGACGTTTTAGAATAATAATGTAAACTGATTTATATTAAGAGATTTATAAATGGATATTTATAAATTGAAATATAGACATTATAAAACGAGTTTTTATAAGTGTTTGAATGTAGTGAAAATGAATTTCATAAATGAATGAAATTTATAGAATTATAAACTGTGAAGTTATAAATGAAATTTATAAATAGTAAGATTTATAAATTTGTGAAGTTAATTGAAGAATAGATTTGGTTAAATAAATGAATCTTATAAGTTATAAGATTTATAATTATGAAGTTTAAAGAACGATTTTATAAAATAATCGTTTTATAAGTATTTAACTTATAATATAAACATTTAGTTTATAATTGAGTTATAAACTGAAATATGTTAATAAAGGAATTTATAAAAAAAGAAGTTTTTATAAATAAATAGAAATGGAATTTATAAACGTTGTTTTATAAATTCGCAAACGACTTATTTTGATAAGTTAATTGTTATAACTTATAAATGGAGTTATATTCACATTTTTAAATAGTGAATAATCCTTTGAATTAAAATGAATAAAAGGATGAAATTGTTAACGTAGTATATTCACGTTTTTGAATAGTGAATAACACGTTAAAGGAAATATTTTTAGATTTGATGTTTTAAATAGAATTAAAACAATCTAGTGATGTTTTAAAAGGTGTTGAGATTCGAAACCATAGATTTCAACATTTATTGTTGAAATAGACGTTTTCGAGAAATAAAAGGAAATAGTGGACTATAACACTGTTGTTATAGTAAATGATTTCCGAAAGGAAATGTTTTGTATAGTATTGGGATTTATATATCTATTTTAATTTCGAATCCCTATACTAGTGATTTTGGGTTGTCGTAACGATGTTTTACGCAACATTCGTTTTGGCCCAAACAAATATGTTTAAGTGAATGATTTCCTTAATAGAATGAAATATATACTTAATTCGATTTAAGTATATTGAATATTTTCCAAGTGTAGGAAATAAATAAAATTTGTGAATTACTTATGAATAAATGAGTATGGAAATGTTTTCCAATATGAAGTGAATAATTAGAATTTATCTTTTTGAGGATAAATTGAAATGGATAATTGAAATCGTATATGCATTGATATTTTGAAATATAAATCCATTATGGAATTTATATGAGAAAGAGAAACTTGTTAAAAATAAATATTGATTTTTTTTTTTTTTTGAAGTATTGAAATTATATATCTAGTGAAGATATTTTGGAAAATAAATAATTTGGAAAATTATTTGGAATCTGGTGATGTGTGCATATTCATTGATAGTTCAATAACCGACTATCAATATTTCCCTTTGAATGGGTATTTGATGTGAACTGTTTGAATTTGAATGCACACTTATTTTTGAATAAGCGCTCACTATTCGGGTTAACCGGGAAAGGACCATGGGGTCGTATAACCCACTCCGAATATGTGATACGTCGTTGTGAATCGCATTTGAAGATCGGTGTTGAAGACCGGATATTTGCGAGAGCGATAGGATGAACTATCGATTGACTCTGCACCGAGTTGCTCCGGTATTGAGTTCTCCATATGTGATGGTGAATCCGATCAGGATTGTGAATATCCGGATTGCAAGGACTTCTTTGTAAGTGCCTTCGGTTCTGTTCGATCCTGGAACAGACTTGTATGGATTGTATGTCTGACATTACAATTTGAGATATAAAGCCGATTTCTTTCAAATATATTTCTGTTGGTGGCGGAGAATTTATCCTTTGCTTAACACCCTTCTTTGAGACGTACGAGCTCAAAGGTTATATAGTTGAAGTTATCAGCGATATATCCCATTTTGGTAATGTGACATGCTGAGTGATGCTGAAATGATCATTGTGTTGATTATTTGTGATAGGATCATTTATTTGATCGTCTATCTTAGTGATCATTGTGTTGATCATTTATTGACCCAAAGCATGGCTTTTGTATAAAGTATGTTTTTGTGGACGTGACTTCGTCGAGCCTCACATCCCGGAAATGGTCAAAACAGGAAAGATGCGGCAAGGTTATTAGGGGTTGCTGTAGCTCCCCTTAGGGTATGTGCATTTCCTTCTGGAAAGGGGTGGTATCATGGTATGGAGCCCAGATACTTACTCATGTTGAAAACACTCTATTTATTATGGTGTGATGTTGGATATCGAGCGCTCGGTTGAAAAGGTCCTAAAGGACCGGGGAATGGCGTGCTCGTGTCAGTAGTTACCCAGTTAGGAGTAACCCGGCCTTGTGTTGGCAGAGATCCGGTTTGGTTCTCGGGGATGTCTTTCCAGAGGCATTCTCAGTGGCAATGGGAAGTTCCTTGGCCTGATCATTCGTTGGAAATCCAAAGAAACAATACGAGACTTGTACGGTTTTAGTTGTATAACCTGCCATGGAATGTGGCGGTAACCTGCTATTGAACATGGTTAGCTATAGTAGGCATACGATAATGGTCGTATGTTGGCTAAGATTTATATTCTACTTTTGAAATGAAATTTTCTCTATACTATGCACTAGTAATAATATCAAATATTATTTTAAATGCGTATCAAGCATCTTTGACTATCATAAGGAGAAATCTCCTCCGATTCTGCGTTTGCATGTGTGTGTGTGCGGGAGGCCTTATGGTAGTCTCATTTTTAAAAGCATTGCGAATTGAGTTTAAAAATATTCCTCTATTTTGATTTTAAAGTAAATAAATTGTTTTGAGTTCTCACACCAGTCACATGACTGACTTGGAGTTTATTGTTTTCCTTCCTAAACTCTGGGTGCCCACCAATTTCCACACGGGCAGTTAAGAGTTAGGTTTATCAGGATATTCTGGATATTCTGGAGTTGCTGGAGGCAAGCTGGAGGGCATGGCGTATTACTAGTTTATATAGTATTTCTTTTTCCGCTGCACTGTTTGTTGTTGTATGATGTTGTACACTCTGATGATATGATATGATGTAATGAAATGAAATGTAATAACTGATATAGTTCTTTGTTTAAAGATTATTCATTTATTATTATATGTTGTTCCGCTGCGAATTGTGAGATTCTGTTGTTGTTCTGTTATTTCTTTCCTTTCCGTTCTATTTGTAAAATTTTCTATCTTCTGTTTTTCTAATTCTCTGTTTTCTAAAAAATTGTCTATCTTCTTTCCTCTCTATTTTCTATCTTCTCTTCTCTCTTCTTTCTTTTTCTTAATTCTTTTTAAAACCCCATAACATCTCGGTTTTCGGCCTTTGATTTCTCGGCAGTCGATAAAGTGAGTGTCGATGTGGAATTTTCGAAGAATGAAAATCCGTGACGTTACATTTGGTATCAGAGCTCTGATGGTTAAGCGAAAACCATGGTTCTGTTGGGTATTACTCATTAGAGATAGAGTCAGTTGTACTCTAGAATGAGTTTGAGTGTAATAATAGCTATGAGAGCGTATTTGTTAGTGAATATAAAAATTGTTTTATATTGTGATGATTGGTTTATTGAGTGGCATATGAACCTTCCTCAGCACGGTATGTACAACTTTGCCGAAGGGGTTTCTAAACACTTGAATAGAACAATTCGGCACAATATTGATTTTAAATTGGGTAAATGAAATAATTTTACCTTGATTATATTTTTATATATAAAGGAATAATTTTTCAGAAATTATTAAAGTGTATATAAGTTGATTGTTTGGTTGTTTGAATAATCTAAATAAAAGAATAATTGTATAAGCAAAAGAATTATGAGAATTGAAATTATAATTAAAGTGTTTACAATTGTGAAATAAACTTATATATATATAAGAAGTGAAACTATATGAATATGAGTTGTAAATAAAGGTGAATTTCAAGTTAAATGGAATATAACTTAAGAGTTGTTGAATGGAATTGATATTGGTATCGAAGTAAATAATCAAGTGGATTAAAAGAATATGAACTTAAGTTATGTAAATGGAATTCAACTTTGTAATTGAATTGAATAAATGAATTGAATGTTAATCGATTGAATGAAAATAATTGATAAAAAAATAATGAATATAAGTGTTAATTCATTAAAATCTAATTTTATTGGAAGTTGAATAAATTGAATGAGAATGAATATAAGCAAAGGAATTTGGTTATAATTAATATACTTTGGTTGTTATATGATTGTTATATGATTGTATAAAAGTCATTAAGTGTTAATGAAATTGAAAGCTATGTAATTGAATTCAAATTAGAAAGTAAATAAATTTGAATAGAATTGTATATGAATGAGAATATGAATGAAAGTTGATAAAATCCAATGTTAATGAATCAAATGTGATTTAAAGTGAAAACCAATTCATTGAAAATTAATGAGAATATGAATATTTATTGATTATGAATGGTAATTGGTTGCATTTGTTGCTTTAGTTGCATTTGCTATATTATGTAGTAGTTATGTTGCTATATGTTTTATATCGATACTACGCTTTATATACATGATTCTCATGTTGTTTGTTGAGATTAGTAGGTGCGGATCGCGTTTGCTTCGCATTTGGAGTTCGCTTTTGCGCTATATTAGCCGTATATGCTTGCTAATAAAATATAAGGTACATATCTCGGATTAAATATCGTACTTTTACACTTTTTTCCCTGCGGGATGCCTCATTACTTGATGAGATGTATATTTGTGATATATATACTGTCATTTTTTTTTCGGATCGAGCCGCGCAAAGGAGACTATGGCGAATTTTTCCGGAAATTTAAGGCGTTAGAAAAAATTTTGAGAAAATTTGGAAAGTTTTGAAAACTTTAACTTTGATTTGAAGTTGAAAATTAAACAATGTAGTTTGATTTTGAAAAGATAACTAAGTATGATTTTGAAAACTTAGTAAAGAATTGTAAGAAGTTTAATTATGAATTTTGGGAAAAATTAATAGATTCTGTAACTTTTCTTACTTGTAATTTCGAGGACGAAATTCTTTTAAGTGGGGAAGATTGTAACGACCCAGAATTTTTAGAAATTAAAATTTGAATATTTAATTAATTTTAAATGTTAATAAGTGAATTTTTAAGTCAAATAAATTTTATTTTGAATTATTGGATTTAATTGGATTATTAAATCGATAATTTAATATGTTAAATTATGGAAATAATTAAAAATTGAGTTAAATATGATTGAAAATAATTTGGAAAATTTTATTTAATCATACTGGAGTTATAGAAATATTTTTGAACTTTTAAAATCGAATTAAAAGTTAATCTGTGAAAATTGAATATTTTAATATTTAATAATCGACTGTAAAATAGTCAATTTTTTGAACAGTCTCAGAATTGAACGAAACCAGTTTCATTGGATCCGTAATAGTTAGTTATTACCGGATTTCAATTTTCGTGTCAATCGGAGTTATCGTTTGATCGTGGCAGCTCGAAACGCATCGAATTATTTTTAATTTAAATTTGGCGAGTCAAAATAGCCATTTTTCAAAAAGTCTCGGATTTCGACGAAACCAGTTTCATCGGATCCGTAATGTGATATTATTGCAAGGTTTCAAATTTCAAGTCAATTGGATTTACCGTTTGTCCGGTACAAATTAAAACGCCTAGAAATCGACTTAAATCGGTTTAATTCAAATTGAACGTTTTCAGCCATAACTCGCACATACTTCCGAATTAGCTTCCGAAACCTGTTCCATTGTGTCCGGAACGCGGGATAAACCCTAGGTACGCTGGTTACGGCGTCTAAATCAGAGTTCGGAATTCCCGGGATGAATAGTGTTTACGCTTGCTCGTTCCTTATAAATAGACCTAAAATCTAAAATAAAAAAAATAAAAAAAAAAAGAAAAACCCTAGCTAATATTTGCAGCCGCCTCCTATTCATCCATGGCCGAAATCTTCTTGCATTCACCCCTCAAAAAAACTTAAAATCCAAGCATCGAATCGAAAATCCTTCAACTGGAAAAACGTGGAGCGCTTCGAGATGCTTCAATCCAACGGCTGAGATCTGAAATGATGAAGTATGAGGGCTTCAAGGGGCTTGCGTTCGGCAGTTGTTTCGTCTCGTCGTGCGTGCGCAGGGGGTAGCCGAGTTCCATGAGCTTCTGGCCGAAGGTGGAGCATGCGGAGGCGAACGAAATGGCACTTCCTGATCGACAAATTGTTGAGCGTGGAGGTGGAGATGTTCAACCCTAGTTAGGGTATATTGGGTTCGGTTTCGTTTATGAAACCTGTAGGTTTCGTGCGCGTGAACGAAGGGGAGAAGGAAAGGAGGGGACGGCCTGATGTGAGCAATGCAAGATCCAAGGGCCATATGAGTTGAGGGTTTAAATTATTAAGTTAGTTGTGAATTTAGTTATATAAATCGTGTACGATCTTATAAAATGCATAACTTTTTCATACGAGGTCGAAAAAATGCAAATTCAGTTGCGTTGGAATCGTATGGACGAGCACTACGCGATGGAGTTGGTTTGGAGTCGTTTGGAGTTAGTGAGAATTTCGGGTAAAATTAAACGCGCGTTTAATTTTATTCGAAATAAAAGCTTAAACGGAATTTAAAACCAAGGTGAGAATTTCTCACTCAATCGAATAGATTTCGATTTTATTTTAAATAGTTAGATTTAAAATATTTGAATGCATGTTTGAATGATGACTGTAAATTATTGATTGTTAAAATAGACATTATGCGCCGTTAGTAAGCGGATGTTATTTAATATAAACATATACCGCGAATATTCATAAACAGTGAAATTGGTATTATATATAATATCAATATATATATATTGGCATATGTATATATTGCAGTTGTTGATTTCCCGCATTTTTTTGTTTAGCGGATGAGACCCTATTACGCCGTTATTAAGCGGATAATATTTATTAAGAACATGTACCGCGATAATTTCGTACTGGAGCGAAATTGGTATTGTGCTAATGTTTTTGGATGCAGGAAAACAGGTTGGAGGGATCCAACTGGATTCCTCAACAGTATTTATTTACTTTCAGATATTTTGATATTTGATGGATTATCATATTGATATATGATATCGTTGTTAGTCGTGATTGACTATTTGGTGTGTAGCATCATTGGACCCAGATTTTGGGATTTTAAAATGATTTTAAAAGTGATTTTGAAAATATACTATATTTTTGGAATTGATCCATTATAAATAAATAAACGTTATAATTTTTAAAGTTATAAAAATTATGGTTTTTGTGAAATATAGTTAAAAAGCTGATTTTTAGAAATACGATTAAAAGTCGATTTTTGAGAAATATGAACTAATGATTTTATAAAATAATTTAGATTGGATTTTTGAATATATGATAAAAGTTTAAATATAGGATTTATAAAATTTGATTATTTTATAAATCGAAATGATGAAATTATAAAGGAATTTAAAGACGTTTTAGAATAATAATGTAAACTGATTTATATTAAGAGATTTATAAATGGATATTTATAAATTGAAATATAGACATTATAAAACGAGTTTTTATAAGTGTTTGAATGTAGTGAAAATGAATTTCATAAATGAATGAAATTTATAGAATTATAAACTGTGAAGTTATAAATGAAATTTATAAATAGTAAGATTTATAAATTTGTGAAGTTAATTGAAGAATAGATTTGGTTAAATAAATGAATCTTATAAGTTATAAGATTTATAATTATGAAGTTTAAAGAACGATTTTATAAAATAATCGTTTTATAAGTATTTAACTTATAATATAAACATTTAGTTTATAATTGAGTTATAAACTGAAATATGTTAATAAAGGAATTTATAAAAAAAGAAGTTTTTATAAATAAATAGAAATGGAATTTATAAACGTTGTTTTATAAATTCGCAAACGACTTATTTTGATAAGTTAATTGTTATAACTTATAAATGGAGTTATATTCACATTTTTAAATAGTGAATAATCCTTTGAATTAAAATGAATAAAAGGATGAAATTGTTAACGTAGTATATTCACGTTTTTGAATAGTGAATAACACGTTAAAGGAAATATTTTTAGATTTGATGTTTTAAATAGAATTAAAACAATCTAGTGATGTTTTAAAAGGTGTTGAGATTCGAAACCATAGATTTCAACATTTATTGTTGAAATAGACGTTTTCGAGAAATAAAAGGAAATAGTGGACTATAACACTGTTGTTATAGTAAATGATTTCCGAAAGGAAATGTTTTGTATAGTATTGGGATTTATATATCTATTTTAATTTCGAATCCCTATACTAGTGATTTTGGGTTGTCGTAACGATGTTTTACGCAACATTCGTTTTGGCCCAAACAAATATGTTTAAGTGAATGATTTCCTTAATAGAATGAAATATATACTTAATTCGATTTAAGTATATTGAATATTTTCCAAGTGTAGGAAATAAATATTTGTGAATTACTTATGAATAAATGAGTATGGAAATGTTTTCCAATATGAAGTGAATAATTAGAATTTATCTTTTTGAGGATAAATTGAAATGGATAATTGAAATCGTATATGCATTGATATTTTGAAATATAAATCCATTATGGAATTTATATGAGAAAGAGAAACTTGTTAAAAATAAATATTGATTTTTTTTTTTTTTTTTGAAGTATTGAAATTATATATCTAGTGAAGATATTTTGGAAAATAAATAATTTGGAAAATTATTTGGAATCTGGTGATGTGTGCATATTCATTGATAGTTCAATAACCGACTATCAATATTTCCCTTTGAATGGGTATTTGATGTGAACTGTTTGAATTTGAATGCACACTTATTTTTGAATAAGCGCTCACTATTCGGGTTAACCGGGAAAGGACCATGGGGTCGTATAACCCACTCCGAATATGTGATACGTCGTTGTGAATCGCATTTGAAGATCGGTGTTGAAGACCGGATATTTGCGAGAGAGATAGGATGAACTATCGATTGACTCTGCACCGAGTTGCTCCGGTATTGAGTTCTCCATATGTGATGGTGAATCCAATCAGGATTGTGAATATCCGGATTGCAAGGACTTCTTTGTAAGTGCCTTCGGTTCTGTTCGATCCCGGAACAGACTTGTATGGATTGTATGTCTGACATTACAATTTGAGATATAAAGCCGATTTCTTTCAAATATATTTCTGTTGGTGGCGGAGAATTTATCCTTTGCTTAACACCCTTCTTTGAGACGTACGAGCTCAAAGGTTATATAGTTGAAGTTATCAGCGATATATCCCATTTTGGTAATGTGACATGCTGAGTGATGCTGAAATGATCATTGTGTTGATTATTTGTGATAGGATCATTTATTTGATCGTCTATCTTAGTGATCATTGTGTTGATCATTTATTGACCCAAAGCATGGCTTTTGTATAAAGTATGTTTTTGTGGACGTGACTTCGTCGAGCCTCACATCCCGGAAATGGTCAAAACAGGAAAGATGCGGCAAGGTTATTAGGGGTTGCTGTAGCTCCCCTTAGGGTATGTGCATTTCCTTCTGGAAAGGGGTGGTATCATGGTATGGAGCCCAGATACTTACTCATGTTGAAAACACTCTATTTATTATGGTGTGATGTTGGATATCGAGCGCTCGGTTGAAAAGGTCCTAAAGGACCGGGGAATGGCGTGCTCGTGTCAGTAGTTACCCAGTTAGGGGTAACCCGGCCTTGTGTTGGCAGAGATCCGGTTTGGTTCTCGGGGATGTCTTTCCAGAGGCATTCTCAGTGGCAATGGGAAGTTCCTTGGCCTGATCATTCGTTGGAAATCCAAAGAAACAATACGAGACTTGTACGGTTTTAGTTGTATAACCTGCCATGGAATGTGGCGGTAACCTGCTATTGAACATGGTTAGCTATAGTAGGCATACGATAATGGTCGTATGTTGGCTAAGATTTATATTCTACTTTTGAAATGAAATTTTCTCTATACTATGCACTAGTAATAATATCAAATATTATTTTAAATGCGTATCAAGCATCTTTGACTATCATAAGGAGAAATCTCCTCCGATTCTGCGTTTGCATGTGTGTGTGTGCGGGAGGCCTTATGGTAGTCTCATTTTTAAAAGCATTGCGAATTGAGTTTAAAAATATTCCTCTATTTTGATTTTAAAGTAAATAAACTGTTTTGAGTTCTCACACCAGTCACATGACTGACTTGGAGTTTATTGTTTTCCTTCCTAAACTCTGGGTGCCCACCAATTTCCACACGGGCAGTTAAGAGTTAGGTTTATCAGGATATTCTGGATATTCTGGAGTTGCTGGAGGCAAGCTGGATGGCATGGCGTATTACTAGTTTATATAGTATTTCTTTTTCCGCTGCACTGTTTGTTGTTGTATGATGTTGTACACTCTGATGATATGATATGATGTAATGAAATGAAATGTAATAACTGATATAGTTCTTTGTTTAAAGATTATTCATTTATTATTATATGTTGTTCCGCTGCGAATTGTGAGATTCTGTTGTTGTTCTGTTATTTCTTTCCTTTCCGTTCTATTTGTAAAATTTTCTATCTTCTGTTTTTCTAATTCTCTGTTTTCTAAAAAATTGTCTATCTTCTTTCCTCTCTATTTTCTATCTTCTCTTCTCTCTTCTTTCTTTTTCTTAATTCTTTTTAAAACCCCATAACATCTCGGTTTTCGGCCTTTGATTTCTCGGCAGTCGATAAAGTGAGTGTCGATGTGGAATTTTCGAAGAACGAAAATCCGTGACGTTACAGGATCAGTCTATTTTAACCTTACAAGTGCAACTCAGTGGATAAAAAAATAAATATCTCAAAATCCATAAGTCCAATACATATGAAACTTTGGAAATAAGATGTGGAGACCCTAGGGATCGCATCTCAAAAGGACTAAGCAAGAGGGTCGTCTAGAATTAGAATGCATAACATATTGCAACATTAATCGAGCATTAACTCAATTTCTACTGTCCCAATTAGGATGAAACATGGAAGCTAAGAATATTACAACATGGAGAAGCTCCCATAGGGATCATACCCCTAAATTCCTCCAAACTATGGATCAACACAATCCTTATTTCTTAGGATTTGGGCCATACGATCCCTCCTATGGGCCCATTTGGTTTTGGAGATCCTTTAGCCGAATTTCTAAGGAGATATTTCATCATTTTCTCTATTAAATACAGGCTTAACTATTCATTTGGATAACCTTTACACTGCTTGTTGCTTTGTACTCTTTTATAACTAAGGATTTTCATCCGATCCCTATTGTACTCATTTTAAAAAGTGATTAATAAAGCTATCTTTTGAAAGTGGGCATAGGCAAACAATGTTGGACCATTATAAACTACCGTGTCTCTGTTATTTACCTATTTATTTATTGCTTTATTATTATATTCTCTCAATTTATATTTAATATTCTTCATTTATTCCTCTACAAAATCTTAATTGGGTGTTTGTGCTAATTTTTGGTGCAAACATTTTGGTGCTTTCACTAAGAGAGAAAATTCTCAGCTCTATTTGGATCTCTTTACTGCTACTAGATTGCGTAACCCCTCGAAAGTGGTCTACAATTATCTTTAAGTAGTTTATTCGTTTTATTAAAATTTGCAAAAGTCTAAGGCAAACTATCAACAATGGTTAGGAACACCAAATCTACCACTCAAAGCACAGAAGGAAATGAGGACGCTGGCATCTAGCTAGGAGGCCCGAGCAATCTACTAGTAGATCTGAATGCTGGCAATCCAGTTGAAGTCCAAAATTCAACTGAGCTGATTTCCAGAATCTGTTTAGAGAGCTAGTGGATAGCCAACGACGACTGAACTAACAGATTCAAGACAATATCGATCCAACGAATCAACTCGAGGAGAAATAGAGTAGGAAAACTAGAAGAGAGCCAACCACTTATTCTATATCAGAGAGTTCTAGCACATTAGATGACTATCACAGATGCCAGGCATCGTAGAACTGATGGATATGATAAAAACTTCTGGATATCAATGAATGACCTTACTTGGGTTGCCAAGACCAATCGTGCCCAATCCTCCTATATAGATCAATGCCGATCCCTCCTCTAAAGGAGGAAATATCCCATCCCCCGGTAGAGCATGAGCTAGAATCGCCACGGTTGATTTGGATGCAGGGGTTCAATTGGACATAGGCTAGTTACCTTCCCGGAATGACATGAAGTGAACGCGCATGATACACATTGAGAGGATGTTGAGCCAAGAAGTCGTGGAACGGCCCGTAGACATCGACTAGACCATACACATAAGGTGGAGCACGACTACCTCTTGGCTTTATCTATCCAGAGATCAGACTTGTCAGCTATGTTTAGATAGCTAGTACAGGAGAGACAAGGCTTGACCAATGATGATTGGGGGAACTCGAGAAGTCATACCCTGCTCACTGACAATATCATACATGTGGAGTATCCAACGAGGTTCAACATGCCATCGATGCCTACTTACGAGTGAAAAATCGACCCCAAGCAACACATCATGAGATATGAATAACAGATGGATTCCGCACGAGCTGATGATGTCACAAAATACAGATTTTTTCACATTACTCTTTGGGATAGCAACGATGTGCTTTACGAGATTACCCCAATAGTCAAATTCTAGATTTGATGATTTAGCAATAAAATTTGTGGATAAATTCCATATGCATGCAACTCGATCCAAATATGTAATGTGCCTATCCAGCGTGATCCAAGCTCTAAGAGAATTGCTGAAAGATCATTTGGAGAGATTTTATACGGTCGTCACAGAAGTCGGTAATCTGAATTACCATTCAATATTGATAGCGATAATAAGAGGGATTGACCCATAATCTAACTTTAGCGATTGGTTAGCTGGCAAACAACCCGTAAAGTTGGAGCGCTTCTACGCAAAAGCAACTCAATACCTGAGGAAAGAGGAAGCTAGATGCTCTAAGAATAAGAATGTTATAGGACCAAGTTGAAAGGGAGAGCAGAGTAACATTGTTGGGAAACCGTCTGAGGAGAGTTTCGAAAAATTTCAAGTAAATGTCCAAAATAAGCAGAAGCAAAAGAAAGACGGTGATTTGAACTGTAAACGAAAGAGGAATTCTGGAAGAAGAAAGCCTAGGATTCCAATGTACGATACCCATACACCACTGAATGCATCTTTAAAGAACGTCTACTTGTCTACATGCAATATCATGTAGTATAAGAAGCCACCTCTAAAATAATCGATGGAGAAGCAGAAATAAACTAGAAAATATTGTCGGTTCAACGAATGATTTGTTCATAACATGAACGAATGTTGGCATCTCTAAGATGTTATCGAGAAACTGATTCGGGAAAGGAAAAACAAAAGTTTGTTAAAGCCCCGTATGATGGCAGGCAAGGGACATCCGAACCCAATAAGGACAACGCCGCATAGGGCTAAGGAGACTCCGTGAACTGGTGGAAGATTAACGATCAATACAATTGTCAAAGGACCAGATCCAGCCGATAAGAGCTGGCACAAGATGGAGCACTATGATAGCGCAATTAGGAATATGAATTTTGAGTATGGTTCGAGTACAAAAGATGGGGCTTCGACAAAATAGCAGCATATAATGGCAGACGACATTGTATTTAGAAATAGAGATGTAGACAAGGTGGAGGCACCAACGATCGACCCAATGGTCATTTCGGCCATGACCAGCCCCTCCTTAGTGAGGAGGATCTTGGTTGATTGTGGAAGTTCCATAAATATAATTTTCAAAAAGGCTTATAATCAGATGAGGATGGAAGCCAAATACTTGAATCCATCTAAAGCCTACATTCATAACTTTAACGGTGCCATGAACAAAGCTGTCGGTTATGTCGAATTACCTGTGGAATTGGGAGAAGGTGACTGTAGGAGAGTGCGGATGTTGTCATTTGTTGTTTTGGATGTTAACTCTTTATACAATGATTTTCTAAGCCGAACAACCCTAGCTGAATTCCGAGATGCTCTTACCATATGGTGTTTGACTTTGAAGTTCCAAAATGATAATGGTGTTGGAGTTGTGCACGTTGATCAGCCAACCAGACGTGTCTGCTATATGGCTGAATTGAGAGATACTCAATGGAAGGAGAAAGGTATGGGTGTGGACAAGTCTCTCCATATTCAAACCACCAAAGATTGATGAGGAGGATCCCAAAGAGACCAAGACTGCATTGGCTGAGTTGATGATTGCCATCATAACCAGCCACGGTGACCCATCACGGGTCTTAAATATTGGATCATAGCATAGCCTCCTGATGATGAAAGAACTTGCTGGTTTTCTCGGAGAGAACCTTGACATATTTTCTTAGAATTACTCTGACATGTGTAGATTTCACCTACCATTGCAAGCCACGCATTAAACATCGACCAGAGGCATGTTTTGGTGTAATAGAAAAGGGCATGGTATGGATCCAGAGAGATATGCTGCTCTTAAAGAGGAGGTAGATAGGCTCAAAAGCAATGGGCTTATTCGCGATGCCTACTACCCTAAATGGATATGTAATCCTGTACTTGTGAGAAAGGCGAATTCAAAATGACAGATTACTTGGACATAAAGAAGGAGTGTCTAAAAAATAGTTTTCCTCTTCCAAGTATCGACTAGCTGATAGACTCAACCGTAGGACACGAGTTACTACCTTTCATGAATGCGTACTCTGGATATAACCAAATCTCGGTGCATATCCCTGACCAGGAGCACACCATCTTCATTACCGATGTCGAATTATATTGCTACATGATAATTCCATGTGGATTAAAGAATGCTGGAGCAACTTATCAAGTCTAGTTAACTGAATCTTTAAAGATCATACTAAAAAGACAATGGAGGCATACGTGGATGATATGCTTGTAAAGTCACGACGATCAAGTGACCACATTACAAACTTAGCAGATATGTTCGACATCCTCTGATATTACAAAATGAAAATAAAATCCTCTGAAATGTTCGTTTGGTATTGCATCAGGAAAGTTCTTGGATTTCATCGTCAATGCTCGTAGAATTGAAGCCAATCACAAGAAGATTCGAACTATTCACAACATCCAAGCGCTAAAGATCATCAAACAAGTATAGAACCTAAATGGAATGGTTTCCAACCTAAGTCGATTTATTTCCAGAGCCATCGATAAATGCATTCCTTTCTTCGACTTGATTAGAAGAGGAAAAAGGAACTTCGAATGGACACAGGATTGTGAAGACACATTTCAAGCATTGGTGAACAATATAGAGAGGCTTCCCATCTTGGCAAAGCCAGTAGATTATAAAGACTTGTATATCTACTTAGCCGCATCGGTACATGCTATAAGTGTCGTGCTGCTTCAAGAGGAGAATCGAATCTAGAGACCAGTCTATTATGTTGGCATGCGATTAATAAGAGTTGAAAGGAACTATCTAAAGATAAAGAAATTGGCGTACTGCTTGTTGATTGCCTCATGAAAGCTCTACCCCTATTTTCAGGCTCACCTCATCAATGTTTATACCAATCAGCCATTATGATAGGTCTTATCGTGACCTGAGACTTCTGGAAGGTTACTAAAGTTGAACATCGAACTACGCTAATTCGACATCGCTTATCTCTCTCTGAGAGCAATCCAAGGAGAGGCACTGGTGGACTTTATAGAAAAATTCTCTACACAAGATGATCTCCCAAAGAGTGGTGGAGCCCTTACCGTTCGGTGGAAAATGTATACAGCTAGGGCATTTAATGATCGTTGTTCTGTAGCCAGAGTAGTGTTAATAACTTTAGAGGATCAATCAATCTGCTACACTTTGAAGCTTGACTTCCTTGCAATGCAAAACGAAGCTGAGTATGAAGCTCTGATTGTTGGACTCAAACTTGCATGAGAACCGGGAATAAAATCCCTTGAAATCTTTTGAGATTCCTAGTTGGTGGTATATCAAATCAAGGGAGATTACCAGGCAAATGGACAATGACTCGCCTCGTACTTTATCCAAGTCCAAGAGCAATTGACTGGCTTAGAGTATTATGACATCAGGCATATTCCCTAGGATCAAACAAGGAGTCCGACTTACTGGAAACGTTTGCTAATACTGAGGATGTGTAGAAAATAGGCTTATATCCAATCAAAGACTAGATGCTCTGAGCATAAAACAGACGGAAATCGACTTGGTACTAGAGACGGAGCCTAAAAAGTGTAGTGGATAGCTCCGGTTAAAGACTATTTACTACAGGGAGTACTTTCCCAACAGAGGAATGAAAGGCGATAAGTCCTCCATAAAGCTACACGGTATATCATTCAAGAAGGGTTCATGTATAGAAAGGGTTTTTTCGTTCCCCTTCTTTGGTGTATCATTCGCGATGAAATAAAATGAGTCCAAAATGAGGCTCATGAAAGGGAATGAGGCGATCACTCTAGGAGGCAAATCTTAGCAAAGAAAATACTCCGTTATAGGTATTATTGTCCTATTATCAATGGATATGTTTCTGATTACGCTAAGAGACGCGACTAGTGCCGGATGTATTCAAAAGTTCCAAGAGCTCCACCGGCGTAAATCACATAAATGGTCAGTCTAAGGCCGTTTGTCATATGGGGCATAGACATTATCGGTTCATTTCAAATCTCAAAAGGTGGCATGAAGTACACCATCACAACAGTTGATTACTTCACCAAATGGGCTGAAATTGAACCTTTAGCCACAATCATGACAAAGAAAGTTATTAACATCATTGTCCGAAACATCATCTGTTGTTTTGGCCTTCCACGAACCATTGTAAATGATAACGGAACTTAATTCGACATCGTTGAATTCAAAGACTTCTACCGTCAACATCATATTGAAAAGACATTTGCCGCAGTTTCTTACCCTCAAGCAAATGGGCAAGTCAAAGATGTGAACAAAATCATAAAATCCATTCTGAATAAGCATTTGGAAAAGGCTAGAGGCAAGTGGATGGACGAACTCCCAATAACATTATGGGCTTATGGCATTGAAGCCATTATTTCTATTAAATTCGAAGTCCCTTCCCATCGAGTAAACTACTACGATGCCAGAACAAATAGAGATCTCCTCTTAGAATCTCTAGATTTTGTAGATGAGAAGCGAGAAGAAGCTGATTTGAGGCCAGCTACACATCGGCACTAAGTCGCCCGATACTACAATACTAAAATTTGGCCTAGAACTTTTGAAATCAGCGATCTCATCTTGAAATGGGTTTTTCCTGCCCCATCACACTTGAATCCTACTTGGAAAGGACCATATGTTATTGAACAGAGGCTTCGAGAGGAAACTTTAAAGCTAGTGACTATTGATGGCATCACACTCCCAAGGGCGTGGAATAACGAGCATTTATGATGCTATTTCACTTAGTTTATTCTTTTTCATTCCGTTCTATTCAAATTTTGAATTTTCTTTATCATTTTATTTTCTATATATGTAATAAGACAAATTATTTCATTCCTTTCCATTTGGTAAATAATGTTATTGTTGTAGCATTACATATTAGTTATAATATGCAAATAACTAATATTAACATGTCCAAGAAGGTTCCCTGAGTTTGGGGCTAGCCGATCACATAAGTTCACGATTGAAAATGAGCATGGTCCGACCTTTCTTTTGATGATTCTCTCTCACAACCCAACGAACAAGGTATCTAAGGGGAATAGATGTGACCTGGCTATCTGGTAACCAAATTAATCCCATCGAGCGATGGGACAGGCATGAATCAAAAGTGATCATGAAATGATCGACGCTCGCTAAGTTAAACCCCAGACTTGGGGGCACATCAATCAATTAAGGAAAGTATGGTCCAACTATTTTCCAAAATAACCCTAAGTCCATAGAGTGTGGACTGGAGTATAAACATGAATTAGATGTGATCTGATCGTCTGTCAACTAACTCTTATCCATAGAGTGCGGATATGAGTATAACAAAAAGACGAGTGTGGTTCAACTACTCACTACTCCATAAATTCCGACCTGAAACCGACATGAGGAGTATGAACTCACTAAGGATGGAGTTCGACCATCCGTTATCTAATCTGCTAATCCAAGAGTGCGACAAGAGTATAATTACTCGAGTCACTGAATCTAACAGCTCGGAGTTTGGCACAACATAATGCCATGACCATATGGAGGCCTTCAGTAAAAAATTTGATTATCTGAACCAATGAGCAACGAATTACAAGTACATTAAATGGAAGAGTAATAGCTTGACTACTCAAAAAAAATCACATACGAGTTCCACAGAAAATAAAGAACTTTTATTTGCACATTAAACTTGAAAATCGTAGTACAAGTTTATCTAAAAGCGGGGGTCGTACCCGCAATCATGGCTAATACAAAGAAAAACAGTTATACAAGCTATATACAAACTAAGCCAAAGCGATGGCTACTTCTTTTGTCCTTTCTCTCTTCTAGATTTCTTAGGAGTGGCACCACCCGAGCTTCCTTCTATCCTTCTGTTCAATCCTTTACTATTTTTAGTAGGAGAGCATTCAGAGGTTGGAGAGAGTTCTTCGGGAACCGACCCACTAGGTGGAATAACTTGTAATGGGACGATATATGGATCATCGACGCCCACATCAGCGGGTTCAACTTTATCTTTTTTGTTCAAAAACTCCTCTCTCTCAATGCGCTCCTTCAAGCTGAGCTCATTAGTGTGTTCGGAGGCACCAGTAATCACAATGTCATTAAATTCATCTGGCAGTGGCTGATCATCGGCCTTTTCATCATCAAGTACTCCAATAACTTGAGCATCGGCGCTTGGAATGTCGGTAGCCGTTTGAATTTCAGTAAATGTGGATTATTACTCCACAATTGCACCATTTCTTGGAGTTTGACTAGACCTGGAGGACCTGCAGATTCATGGGAGTAAGAAAATAAATCCATAATTATTAGGCATGAGGAAAAAAATCTCTTGGACAATGGAGAGTAAAGTGGAATACCTATGTTCGACTGACTTTCAGTTGTCATCGAAGTGCTCCCTTCTTGATTAGAAGTCAGCACCTTTGATTGAAAACTGGGGCTGTCCGGATCATAGCAAAGATCCTATCCCGGGCTAAGTGAAACTGATGGTCTGGCTGCTTGAAGTTATGGGGGACCTTTAGGATCAGACTTCGAAGCTTCAACGATGTTTTTTCCTTTGCCGGAGGGTGCTATAATACAAAAGTATCAAAGCCTTGCGGTGGCAAGATCTAAAGGTTTATCCTTATGAAGGATCTCTCATGCCACTTTCTCCTTATCTAAATTAGCTTTGCCAAAGGCTTTCTTCTTCATTTCAATTATATATTCCAAAGCCTCAGTGAGCAAATCGAGGTAGCCCTCTCCAAGAAAACTCAAATCACAGTGGATTATGACTTTAGCATTATATTCAATAATCAAAGGATCGAACATATCCTTAATCTCATTCCGACCAACCTCTTTAGCATCCTATAACTGACCTTAATTTGTTCTCTTACTTCATTACGACCAGCTTCTTTTGCTTCTTCCTTGAGGACGTCAATTTGAGCGAGTTGCTAATCAAGTTTAATTTTCTATTCTCGGGCTTTGACGGCCTCTTCAGGATACCTTTAAGACTCCATCGAAGCTTCGAAATTTACTTCCTTCTCTTTCTTAATGAGTTCTTCGAGTTCCTCAAAGCAGTGGGCTAGAGTGTTGTTCTATTTTTGCAATTTATTCTTCCTCAAAGCAAGCACAATGCTGTGGTTATGGGAATCATCCAGCTCCTTTTTATGAGTTGTTTCCAAATTACTAACCGCCTCAGATGTTTCTTTGGCACTCTTCTCTGCTACGGCTAGCTTCGCTGTCAACTCCGTAATCTCATCATTTTGGTGTTTAATTATGTCTTTATCATGGATCACCGCTAGCTTGAGGTGATTGATTTCATGTTGACTCTCAGTGGACACCTCGAAGATCTTCTCGACTAAATGTTGGAATGCTTCATGCTGCATGAAAACATCATTGATACATGTAAGTGAACTTGATTTAGAACTCCCTGGAATTGTATGGATAGAAGGAGAAACTTAACCCATCAAAGCAGATTTTTGGGAAATTGACCATTATTTCGGCCAATCTTTCCAACATAGAGGATTTAGGTGCAATAATAGCCAAAGCTGGATCAGAAGTAGCAATTAGACGTTTACTCGACCTATGATCGCAAGGCTGCCAAGAACCCGATGAACCGAAATAATGCTCGGGCGGCATAGTAGTTTAAAGAGCATGGGAAGAGGTCTGGTCATGGCTATGTGCTTGAAGATTGGGCTGAACTTCCCGATGAGATGATTTAGATTGAGACTTGTGTTTGGAAGATAAAGACTTCCTTGAACCATGACTTCTTTTTCGGTTGTTATCTCTTTCTCGACACCAACCCGAGTCTGGACTGAATTTGGATCCATACCATGTTAAGGAGCCCCTCAAATGATCGAAGGCATGTGAATGAGACAAAGCACATGTGAATCAAACAAGAGTATATAAGTGACCATCAAATAAAAGATAGACGAAAACCATGTAGTGAAGAGCGTATGATTGTGAGTGTCCTAGTGTCCCTCTGACGGACCAGTTACTATAGCCTTGCTTGTAGGACTGTTTTCCCCTTTATCATAGAAAGGATTATCATCATTGGTTCTAGTGGGAGAATTGAGCCCTCCAATTCTGACACTGGAGAAGTCATAGGTCATTATATCGTTAGTAATCGTGAGACTCGAGAACCCTTCCATCGAATTTCTAAATATCTAGAGGAAGACTCTTCTTCTAAAAAGTGATGATGAATTCAGGCTCTTTGGCGGTTTTCTCCTATGGAGTTTATAAGCAAGTGTTTTTCCTTTTCTTGTTGGTAATGAGATTGTGCGTCTTGTAATGGTTTGACCACAGGCACATTGCTTGGACCTGCATCAGTACCGCTAGGCTAGTTGGCTTCAGCACCTCTAGTTTCACCTTCTTTGGCTGTAACAAGGCCTGTCAATAGGCTGGGTTCGGTTTGGGTATTATAAAACCTGGACCCGAGTCCGATTACAATAATTAAAACCCGAGCCTGGTCCGAACTCGCGGGGTATTTAATCCCAATATCCAAGCCCGACCCATCGGGCTTTTTAGGTCCATTGGGTAATAACTGTATACCTAACTTAGAATATTTATGTTAAACCCATATTTTAAAAGTGCAACTTTGGTAAAATTTGTATACAAACAATGTTAGCATATAAAGTGGGCGGTGAACAAAAGTGTGCAAAAATATGTATATATAAACAAAAAATGGTAAATAAATAACATGCACACTCATGTTTTGATACGATGGAAACCTAATAGTTGGGTCGGGCCCTAACTGGGCCGAGTTTTGATAAAACCGTACCCAGCCCGGGTCGGTCCCGTGCCGGGCTTGGGTAATAAAATGCAAAACCCTTACCTGCAATAATAGGGCGGGTTCAGGCCGATCTCAGGCCGAAACTCATACCATTGACAGGACTAGCTGTGACATCCCCTATTTGGAGGCCTGAAGCTAAGCGCTAAAGATACAGCAGTCACTCATAGTATTAACTTTCGGTGACCAAATACAGTAATGTTAATGGTATACACAATATCAGAAGCACATGAATATGAAACAAAATCACAGATTTCAAGAATAACTTTTCTAATTACATTTCACAAACATGTTTCATATTCCATTACATAATCCCAATCGTTTTCCAAGTTCAGATCAAATATAATTTATTACAAAATATGCGGCGACATATGAAGATGCACCTTTGGTTGACCAGAATGCTAAATAGTCATAACTGACTTAATACAACACAACAGAATCAAAATAAATAAAACAACTACTTCTAAATAGCTATCCATCATCCTCTTGCTCATCTTTGGATGTTTTATTTGTCCACCTACTAAAACTTGAAAATCATCAACCCTCAGCCTACTCAAATCAATTTTGAGCACCCGAGAGTTTAAGGGGAAAAATATAAACTTCGAGTCAGACATAAAGTCTGCTGTGAATAATACTATACATCTCGGTTATTAGATATTAAGTGAGACTACGCCGCTTAGCGGAACGGGTTTCCCCTAACTAATATCCTTTTAAAATATATCTTTTGCAAATCATAATCTTGCAACTAAACTGGGTAAAACTACAAAGCATTGTCATGTAAACATACATATTATGTAACAATGAACTATCTATCCGAGTATATAGTTTTGTTTGACTAACTACTCACCTTTAGCTGACTCGGGTCTACTAGACAATATAAACAAATAATATAACATCTGTTAGATACTCTGCTTCTGGACGGTCTGTCTCTAACTCACTTTTCCAAGTCAACTGATCCTAATGGTTTTGCGGGCTCACCAATAACCTACATCTATACACATATGTACTTTCTACGTGTAACATCATTTTAGTCTTTCCTATGACAAAGCCCTGCATTCTAGAATTCAGGACTAAATTAGCTAGGGGCTAATAGCTAATGTATAGGGCATGACCCTATACCAGTCCCATCGGGTATTCTAATACCCGAGACATTTTACTTACGGTGATCTTCTATTAAATTTCCCTTTAAAACCTTTTCTTCTCAAATTGATTTAAACCTTTAAATTTACTTTAAACAAGGAAAATAAATTCTATGCTTTACTCAAATCACCTTGCCATTACACAAATCTTTATTGATGAAAACATTTTAAACCTTTGAAACCATTCATATAAAACTTTCAAAACTATTGAAAAACCTTTCCTTCGAAAGCCCTAAAACCTTAGACATCCTATCTTTAAAACACTTGAATATTGTCTTTTGGAAAACCTTTCCTTTCAAACCTTTCAAAACCATTGGGGAACCACCCCTTAGAAACCATCGGTAAAAACCTTTCGAAGGCTCTAAAAAATCAAACCATTCGAAACCGTTTGGGTTCAAGTAAAAGATGTGGAACAACCTTTCGATACTAGTCAAAACTATATCTTTCGAAACCTTTGGGTATATCTTTAAAAATCCCAATGGACCATAAAAGAACAGGGTCGAAAGCAATGCTTTCGAAATTATTCCTAAGAAAAGAAGTGATGGGGTCAAAACCAACCCCTCCGAAAGCATTGGAGAAGCAGCTTAGGTTTTATAAAACAAAATAACTCTTTCGAAGGCATTGCTTCGAAATGTGGAAAGCGACAGCAAAAGGGGTTTTGACCAAGATGAAAGCATTTACTTAAAAACAAAGGCGCAACCTCTTCGAAACCATTTTTCAAATAAATTTGATCCGGTTGGAAGCCAGCTAACTTGAAAGCTTCTTGGTTGTTAGCAAAGCAGGCTCATTTTCATTTAGGAGCACAGACATGCTTCGATCTCTTCGAAACCCATTGTTTTGACTTCATACCTTCTGCCTACATCCAATTTACTACGTATCAAGTACTGATACAAGGCGCATTGGTTTCGACTGTGAAGGACGCTGGAGTACTGGGTCAAAAGCATAGTGCTAAAAGTGGCAAAACATGGAAAAACCATGATTAAACTGATTTTTAACTTTTTAAAGTAATCTTTTCAACCAACCTACCTTATTTGTAAATCCAAATTGGTTGCTAATTTTCTTTTCTATAAGTGCTGCAAATAATTTCAGAATTAAACAATTTAAAATTTTTACAAAATACCCCTTCTTCTTTTATAAATATATAAAGCATTTAAGTCCCAGACCTTAAATAATTTTATATATTCATTAAAACACTTAGGAAAATCCTACAAAAATTCATATAAAGCATTTTTATTATGTATCCAACATATATAATTTTAGACCCAAAACATTTATTATTTAGCTGTAAATAATTTTAAACCCAATTAATCAATTTCCTCACTAGAAAAATTAATATTAATTTCACATTAATTCAGAAAATTATGAAAATTGAAACCCATCTCTAAAATATCATTTCCGTCTAAATCTAAAATTGCAAGGTATATGGTTGTTTAATAGGGTTTTCACATCAAAACACATCATAAAAACTATATGAATAAGCATAAATCATCAACAAATATATATAAACATTTTATCATTCAAAATCATGGCATAACCTTGCAAAATAATTCGGATTAATCTTAAAACCGAAAATAATAGAAAATGTGAGTTGTAGTCATTATTCACCTTAGCTTTGAGACTAAGGATTTGAGATTTAAGTTGCTTAAGCTTTTCCTTTGAAATCTTGCTTATCTTCTCTTTTCTTCCCTTAATGGTGACCGGCCTCAAGTTTTTTTTTTTGAATATGGAATGAAGGTGTGAATGATGGGTTTAAGGGCTTAGGGTATAAGGATGTGCCCTATTCCTATATTGCCCCTTATTTATTTTCCTTAACATTTCAATTCATTAGCTCATTTGTATACGGCACAACTACCCTTACTAATCACAAATCTCAAGCCATTAACCATTTTACATTATTTCATTTAATTTATCTATCTAAATGTTCCTAATAATGGTACTAAAATCATGGGGTGTTGCAGACTCCCTTCTTTAAATAATTTCATCCTTAAATTACAATAAGTACTCATACAAATCGAACATAAAAGTAAAACATACCATCAAACAAATTAGGATTAGCGTCTCTAATCCTGCTCTCAGTCTCCCAAGTACAGTCTCTCTCATCGTCACTCCATTGGACTTTCACTAATCTAACTGTTTTGTTCCTAAGCCTCTTCTTATCTCTTGTAACTATCTGAACTGGCTTCCTAACTATAATCAAGTTTGGTTCTACTACCAAGTCATATAACACAGTCGGTGCTATAGTAGACTCCGGGTCTTTAACACACTTCCTTAGATGAGAAACATGGAAGACATTGTGGACTCCTGTCAAACTGTTCGATTACTCTACTCTATATGCAAGTGTCCTGATCCTCTCTACAATAGGAAATAGTCCTACGAATCTCGGTGCCAACTTTCCTGATTTTCCGAATCTATTAATACCCTTCATCTGTGATACCTTAATGAAAACATGATCCCCGTTGGAGAACTCTAAGTCTTTTGATCTTCTATCTGCATAACACTTCTGCCTGGAATGAGCTTCCTTCATCCTAGTTCGAATAAACTCAATCTTCCATATGGCTTCTTTAACCAAATCTCGACCAAGAACTAACCTATCCCCGGTCTCTAACCAACAAACAGGAGATTTGCATGGCCTTCCATACAAATCTTCAAACGGTGCCATCCTTATACTAGTCTGATAACTATTGTTATACAAAAACTCAACTAAGTGTAGATGGTCTTCCCGTGATCCTCTAAAATTTAACGCATAAGCTCTTAACAAATCCTCGAAGACTTTGTTAACCCTTTCCATTTTGCCCATCAGTCTGTGGATGGTGAGCGGTATTCATCTTGAGCTTGGTTCCTAAAATATCCTATAGACTCATCTAGAACTCGCTAGTGAACAAGGAATCTCTATCACTTACTATACTACTAGGAATTCCATGAAGTCTAACTATATTCTTCAAAATAACTTAGCTAAAACTGTTGCCGTCCTAGTTGACTTAACTAGAATAAAATGGTTACTCTTGGTCAATCTATCCACTATGACTCATATACTTTCATTTCCTTTATTAGATCTTGGCAAATTGTCTATGAAATCCGTAGAAATAGAATCCCACTTCCATACCGGAATATATAATGGCTGAAGCAACCCACTTGACATCTGATGTTTGGGTTTTACCTATTGGCAGTTCAGACACTACTTTACTCATAAGCCTACATCCCTCTTCATACCTTCCTAGAAGAAACTCCTTTTTATATCCTGATACATTTTAGTTCCTCCTGGATGAATAGTGAACTTCGAACGATGGCATTCCTCTAAAACTTCCTTCCTTATGTCTCCTACATTCAGAACACATAACCTTCCTTTCTTTCTCAACCACCCATCTGCTCAAGACTAAAATCCTTCAAGTCAACGCTCTTCCTTCCTTTCCTTAACTTCTTGATCTGTTCAACTAAACTGGATCCTCCTCCTGTTTAGAAGTAATCTTTTCAATCATAACTGGTCGAACTTATAAACATGAAAACATAGCAGTTTCCTTACCGGATCTAGCTTTAGATCTCCACTATACTCTGCATGGCATCAATGCTTCCAAATCTTTCCACTCGGCTATCAACGTCAATACTGCATTTTAATGTTTCCTACTAAGTGTGTCTGCAACCCTATTGCTTTTCCCTGCATGTATTTAATACCAAAATCATAAGTAGCTATAAATTCCTATTAGGAAATCAATTCTATGATTTCGATGGCGACGACTATACAATGGAAATCGAATATGCATATATATTTCTATTCACAGGTAATTGCTAAAGTAACATCACTAAAGAGACAAGAAGAAGACTCAAAGAATGTATCAAGAGGCTACAAGTCGATATAATCAGAAGAGAAATGACACAGGCACAAGAAAAGCAATATGCACAAGATCAGACATTTGGGTGCACTAGCCAGACGTCTGAATGAATCTTCTAGATCACAAACCAGACAGAATCAGACGTCTGGTTAATGTACTCAGACGTCTGAAAAGCTACTATATACAAAAATATATAGAGCCAGACGTCTAAGACTTATTCCAGACGTTTGAAACTAAACTCAGGTCTTGATATTTAAATTACAACTGCCACAATTAAAAAGACGCTTTCGCTTCTCTTCGCTGCAACTCGTTATCACCATCAGAAGCGATTACAGAACACTTGTTAATGGATGCAACTACTCAAGGAATCTCTCTACCATTATAAATAGCATCAAGAATCCAAGAGAAGGTTTTACCTTACTTACTTGTGCTCTTTACTCTTATACTCTGATATATTGTTGATCTCTAGCAATCATACATTTGTATTCCACTCTTCCATGTATACATAACTCTTCAATCGATATCCTCTAGATATATATATTGAAAGAATTTGTACTTAATAGTCAATATTCGTGTTATAGAACACACACTTGATAAGAACAAGCTTTTGTAACCAAGCCTACTCCTCCGGGAGAAGTATGGGTGCTTGATAGTCGAATTCCGAATAGGAGCTTCAGGACTGGACGTAGGACGGGAGGCCCGAACCAGTATAAAATCCTGGTGTGCTTAGTTTATATTTTACTTGATTAGCTTTGTATTAGTTACATCATATAGTTAGTCACATATACTTGCATATATACACTACACGATCCATCATATAGATTTTCAATTCAACCATCTCTAATGTCTCATATTCAGCTCCTTTTGAGAGAATAAATACTTCAACAACTTATGATCTGTATATAGCTCAAACCTTTCTCCTAAAAGTTAATATCTCCACACCTTTAATGCAAAAATCACTGCAGCCAATTCCAAATCAAGCGTAGCATATCTAACTTCATGTGGTCTAAGCTGTCAAAAAGCATAGGCAGTCACTTTACCTCTCTACATTAACCCAGTTCCACATGCATCTGTATATACTACCAAATCATGATTCCCATTTGGAACAACTAGTATAGGTGCATGAGTCAACAAGTGTTTCAAGCTCTGAAATGCTTCCTCACATTTATCGATCCAAACAAACTTCACATCATTTCATCCTAGCTTGGTCATCAGTGGTGCTATCCGCAAAAAATCCTTAATGAACCTCCTTTAATATCCATTCAATCTAAGAAAAATCTCTATCTCGGTCACTGTCTCGAGTCTCTTCCAATTATTCACTGCTTCAATCTTAGTTGGATCTATAGATAACACTTTCTCTGAGACTACATAACTAAGAAACTTCACTTCCTTCTTACAGAAATGGCATTTCAAAATTTTTTCCTTTAATTGATGTTGTCTCAGTGTCTCAAGAACCACTCCAAGAAGAATTTCATGCTCTCTTTCATCCTTAGAGTATACAAAAATATCATCTATGAAAACTAACATGAACTTATCCAAGCGCTCTCGGAAAATTCAATTCATCAAATCCATAAAGAATTTTGACGTATTAGTTAGTCCGAACGGCATCACTACCCACTCGTACGATCCATATCTATTTCTAAATGCCATAAAAGGAATACTATTCTCTACTACTCTAAGCTAATGGAAACTTGTTGTTAAATCCAACTGTGAAAATACCTTAGCTCCACTAAACTGATCGAACAAATCGTCAATTATAGGCAAAGGATATCGATTTTTTATCACCTTCATTCAACTTACGATAATCGATAACGTCAACGATCCATAAGGCTTCTTAGCAAACACTATGGCTGCTCCCCAAGGCGAACTGCTTGGCCTAATAAAATTCTTGTTTTCCAAATCTATCAACTCCTTCAGCTCTATCATCTCTGTAGGTGTCATCCCACTTAGTAGCCTACTCATTAGTTCTTCTCCAAGCACAAAATCTATTCGAAACTTAATGGCTCATTTCGGTCCTACTACCAGCTTGAAGACATCCGCGAATTCTCTAACCAAGGAAACTTGATTCAACTCGTCCTCTAACAACACAACACCCAACAAAGTATTCACCTCACAACTAGGGCTTTCTATGGTATGTACAATCCAATCACTACAATCAAGGTGTTTAAGTGATATTTTCCTATCAAGGAAAAATATCCTATCATCATACATACTTAACCAATCTAACTCAAAATAATTATGAACTCTATGAATTCAAATTCATACAAACTGCAAACAATGGTACGACCGAACAAATCAAACCTAAGTGGTCACACTTCTTCCTAAGTGTCACATACTCTCCTATCGGATTTGCAGCCCTTAAGGAAGTAACTAAGCACGAGGGCTCTAGGTTGAGCTTATAAACCAAATAATGAGACATAAAAGAATGTGATGCACCAGTATCAAATAGAATGCTAGCAGACATACCATGGATCTGAAGCATACCTCCCAACATTGCCTTTCCTTTTTCCTCTGCCATTGGCCTCGAAGTAGTTGGCTCCAATGCTAATACTTTTCCCCTTCCATCCTCAGAAGGATCTTTGCATTGGTTCTTGTAATGACCAATCTGATCTCAGTTGAAGCATCTATTATTCTTCTTCTCGATCACTTCTTTCGTCTTTCCAGTACGACATTCATTATCAAAATGTCCCTTCATATTGCACTTGAAGCAAACAACCTCCGACTTTCCTTTCTTCACTGCTGCACCTATCTAAGCACCCTTCTTATGAAAGAACTTCCTTTTCTGACTCTGCTCTCCCGGGACTTCCATTGCCTTATTCTTCTCCAAAGTAGCAAGCATCTTATCATGTCTTAATGCTATCTCTACTAAAACATCACAAGGAACCCTAATATAAGGAAATGTAGCCCTTGCTAACTCAGGCTTCAACCCTCTTATAAATTTCTCATTTCTCTTAATCATGGTATCCATTGTAGCATACCCATACCTAGCCAACTCCTCAAATCTTCTAGCATACTCCAACACAGTCATCTTCCCCTATTCTAGCTCAGCAAACTTTATGAGTAAGGTAGACTTCGCCATCACATAACATGAACCTTCCCTTGAACCTCCTCTTAAACTCAGCTCATATCATCGTTTCTTCGTTCACTCCAACTGTCACACTATTCCATTTGGAATAAAGCTGCTCCGTGTAGCTATCTCGATGCAAGCCTTCTCTTCTGCTCATTATTGATCACTAAGTCTACAAAGATCCCCTCACAATGTAGTAACCAGATCTCTACCTCAATAGCATCTTCAGTTTTCGATGAATGGCTTTCCTCCAAGCCTAACATAGACTCCAATGAGAATAGCATATTATTGACCACCGAAGCTTCTAGAACTCCTCCTCGAACTACTCCAGCAGCAACACCCGCCTGCATCATGTTGATAAAGAACTAATACATAGCTCCTAAGTCAACTTGCGGGACTCCAGCACCAACATTTCCAACTTGTTCCTGACTTCAGTTTCTCCTATTATCTGGTCTGGCATTTCCATTTTTTGTGGTGCTTCTCCCTCCAAGGTTAACTAATCCACTTCTAGCATCTATATTTGTATTCAAGTCTTGTAAGATATAGAAGAATAGCCTATAATAGATAGGATAATAGAGATATAGCATATACTCATTTATAGCAAAGTAAGTTACTATAACGTTATCTCATACCTTGATCTTATCTCTAATTCCTTAGGACTATATTTTCAAAAATCATTTTAGTTTAAAGTTTTTCATAAACCTATGCTTTGATACCAAGTTGTAACATCACCTATCTGGAGGTCTGAAGCTAAGCGTTAATGATGCTGCAGTCATCCATAATATTAACTTTCGATGACCAAATATGTGATGTTAATGGTATCCATAATATCAGAAGAATATGAACATGAAACAAAATCATAGATTTCATACTTTTCTGATTACATTTCACAAAACAAGTTTCATATTCCAATACATAATCCAAATCATTTTCCAGGTTCAGGTCAAATATAATTATTACAATATACGGTAAGAGCGACATATGAAGATGCCCCTTTGTTGACCAGAGTGCTGAATAGTCATAACTAACTTAATACGACACAGCGAAATCAAACAAAATAAAACAACAACCCCTAAATATCTATCCATCTTCCTCCTACTCGTCTTTGGAAGCTTTACTCATCCACCTATTAAAACCTAAAAGTTCTCAACCCTCAGCCTACCCAAATCAATTTTTAGCACCCGAGAGTTCAAGGGAAAAAACATAAACTTTGAGTCAGAAATAAAGCCTCACATGAATAATACTATACATCTCAGTTATTTGATATTATGTGAGACCATGCCGCTTAGCAGAATGGGTTTCCTCTCACTAAAATCCTTTTAAAACATACCTTTTGCAAACCATAATCCTGCGACCAAACTGTTTAAAACAGTAAAGCATTATCATGTACACATACATATTAGGTAACAAATGAACATTCTGTCCGAACATTATAGTTTTTATTAGCTAACTACTAACCTTTGGCTGACTTGGGCCTACCAGACAATACAAACAAATAATCTAACATCTGTTAGATACTCCTCTTCTAGATGATCTGTCCCTAACTTACTTTCTCTAGGTCAACCGATCCTAATGGTTTTGCAGGGTCACCAATAACCTACCTCTATACATATATATTCCTTTCTATGTGTAACGTCATTTTAGTCTTACCTATGACAAATCCCTACACACTGGAATTTTGGACTAATTTAGCTAGCGGCTAGTAGCTAATATATAGGATGCGACCCTATACAGTCCCATCTAGTATTTTAATATCCGAGTCATTTTACTTAGGGTAATCTTCCCGTAAATTTTACTTGAAAACCTTTTCTTCTCAAATTGTTCAAACCTTTAAATCATACTTTAAACAAGGAAAATAAATTCTATGCTTCACTCAAATCATTTTCCATGTTATATATAATTTACACAAATCTTTGTTGATGAAAACATTTGAAACCTTTAAAAGTACCTCTTTCATCCCATTGAAAGTATCCCTCTCGAAACCATGTAAAACCTTTATAACCTAGGCCGAAAGGCCAAAACATTCCTTTCAAAACCATTCATATAAACCTTACGAAACTATTGAAAAACCTTTCCTTCGAAAGCCTTAAAACCTCGGACATCCTATCTTTAAAACACTTAAACATTGCCTTTCGAAAACATTGAAAAACCTTTCGAAACAATTATGGAGGCATCCCTTCGAAACTGCTGTTAAAACCTTTCAAAAGAATTAAAATATCAAACCTTTCGAAACCATTTGGGTTCAAGTAAAAGATGTGGAACCTTTTGAAACCATTCAAAACTATATCTTTCGATACTTTTTGGTTTATTGTTAAAAATCTCAAAGGGTCAAAATAGAACAGGTTCAAAAGCAATAATTTTGAAAGCTATTGCTAAGTAAAGAGGTGATGGTGTCGAAACCAACTCTTTTGAAAGTTTTAGAGAAGCGGCTTGGGTTTTATAAAATAAAATAACCCTTTCAAAGGCATCGCTTCGAAAGGTAGAAAGCGGCGCAAAAGGGGTTTTGGCCCCAACGAAAGCATTTACTTAAAAACAAAGGCGCAACCTTTTCGAAACTATTCTTTAAATCAATTTGACCCAGTTGAAAGCCAACAAAGTCAAAAGCTACTTAGTTGAAAGCAAAGCAGGTGAATTTTTATTAAGGAGCAAAGACATGCTTCGACCTCTTCGAAATCTATCGTTTAGACTTCATACCTTCCGCCTATGTCCAATTCGCTGCTTGCCAAGTACTAATACCAAGAACATTAGTTTTGACTGTGATGGAGGCGTGAGTACTGGGTCGAAAGCATAGTGCCAAAAGTGGTGAAACATGGAAAAAGCATGATTAAACTGATTTTTAACCTTTTAAAGTAATCTTTTCAACTAACCTGCCTTATTTGTCAAAACCTGATTGGTTGCTAATTTTCTTTCTAAATGTGCTGCCAAAAAATTCAGAACTAAATAATTTACAAAATACCCCTTCTCCTTTTATAAATATATAAAACATTGAAGTCCCATTCCCTAAATAATTTTATATATTCATTAAAACACTTAGAAAAATTCTACAAAATTCCTGTAAATCATTTTCAATATGTTTTCCAACATATATAAATTTTAAACCTAGAATGTATATTATTTAGCCATAAATAATTTTAAACCCAATTAATTAATTTCCTCACTAGAAAATTAATATTAAATCCACATTAATTCAAAAAATAATGACAATTGAATTCCATCTCTAAAATATCATTTTTGATCTAAATCTAAAATTGCAAGGTATTTGGATGTCATTAATAGGGTTTACACATCAAAACATATTATAAAAACTATACGAATATGTATAGATCGTCAACAAATTGGTATAAACATTTTATCATTCAAAAACATGGCATAACCTTGCAAAATAATTCGGAATAACCTTAAAACAAAAAACAATAGAAAATGTGAGATGTAGTCATTATTCACCTTAGCTTTGAGATTAAGAATTTGAGATTTGATCATGATTAAGTTGCTTAAGCTTTTCCTTTGAATTCTTGCTTATCTTCTCTTTTCTTCCCTTAATGGGTGTCGTCCTCAAGTTGTTTTTCTTTTGTGGATATAGAAATGAATGTGTGAATGATAGGCTTAAGGGTTTAGGGTATAAGGATGTGTTTTATTCCTATATTGCCCCTTATCTATTTTCTTTAACATTTCAATTCTTTAATTCATTTGTATATGGCACAGCTACTCTTACTAATCAAAAATATCAACCCATTAACCATTTTCATTATTTCATTTAATTTACCTAATTAAATGTTCCTAATAATGTCACTAAAAATATGGGTGTTACATAGGCATCGCCCCGAACCCCCACGACTAGGGGTACACCAGAGCTATTAGTGCAGCCTTCTTGTTCATATCATTCTTTTGGAAGCATAATACAACGACCTTCTTCTAATAGCCCAAAAAGAGATATCCACTTATCGGTTACAAGGCATATGATGTCCACATCCTTAACTGGGGTGGTGCGGATTGTAGAAACCACCCTTGATTAACTATCACCTTCATGCCATTGATGGACACCTAAAAATTTCAATCTTTTTGTTTGTTCAGAATATGACTCGGGCTAAAGAATTTGGGAAAAAATCAAGGTAACACTTATGTCCTTCCAACCATCGCCGCACGAATCCAAATGGACAACGAATGTAGAACCTTTTGTGTTCAAAGTTATGGAGGCTGTTCCAAGCACAACTAGAACTTGAAAGTTGGGCGAAGGCTTGAGGAAAGTATAAGAAAGGCTCTCCATCCATCATTTGAAGTTGTAGATAGACCTGATGTCTTCAAAAGATGATGGATGGAACATAACATCCATAAATAGCAAGAAAGTTCCCTAAAGAAAAGTATAGTTATTCGGATGCAGCTAAGCATGAGCTATTCCTAGATAATTTTGCATCTATAAGATAAAAGAATTAAAAGGCGGCATACATCTTGCTCAGCATATAAATTTATTACAAGCCGTATGCCCCTTCGTGGGCAAATGAGCCCAGGAATAAATGGAATACCAGAATAAATGGAATACCATGTTTAGAGTATAATATATGGAGAGTGGCCTCACAAATTATGGAGGCCTAGGAATAAATTGGATTATCCAGAAATACCTCACCCTCTATAGTGTCATGGGCAAGGTTTATCTCCTCTGCCGGAAGGACAGGAACATCAGAGAAAAAGTCAACCAACAGGCCAGAAATCTCCCGTTGCTTAGATTGACGTTTATGGGAAATTTTATCGGATACAGGCGTAGAACTTGACTCGGTGCATGGATTGTTGTGTTGTGAAGGACGTCCAGAGGGCATTGTGGCTAAACACCCTAAACATATAGAGCCCATATTGACTAAATTCAATAGATAATCGAGATTAGAAAATTTTACCCATCCCCTCATGCTAAGTGTAAACTAGTGTGGTGTAGTGTTGTGTAGAGCAGAGATAAACTGTTTAAATTAAAAGCCAAGGTAAAAGACTAGACTTTAGATTCCAACTAGAGGACCGTCATCATTGACCGTCTCAACTGGCATTCAGATTGACTGGTTGTGTAAGCTTTAGGATCGACCATCGGCATATTAGAGTGTGAAGTCTATTATTGAAGTCCATATGTTAAGTTTCAATTCAAATTCAAGTCTCGACAGTTTAGTTATTCAATTTCAAATTCAAAGCTGGATAAGCAAGTCTTATTGTTCGTTATCGTCATATGTTCAAGTTCATTATAACAAGATTGGTTCTGATTGTTCATGCAAGTGAATATTGATTTGCTTAAATGTTCAAGTTCAGTTTAAAAGGCTTAAAATTGGTTGGGTCCCTATAGCTGATCCCTTGACTTAACAAAACAACCAATCTCTGTCAGGAAGCCTACAACTGATCCCTCCATTCTCTAACACCACCGATCTCTATGCCACAACCAATATGACCAATCCCTTAACCGAGTATATGAACAAACAATCCCTCTACTTAACAATGCAACCGACCCCTCTCTACACCTAATCATGACCAATCCCTCTCAACTCGAATGATACCGATCCCTCCACTTAACATAATTCCACGCCTCATTTCCATGACTTTCCTTGCTCTTTACCTTCTCCTCTCCTACCACCTCACCGAACCCAACGTCGACACCACTCTGCTCCTCTTCGCTTAATTCAATTCAACACATGCTCCAAACAGAAAGCTTAACCAAACCTATCATCTCGTCACAAGTTAAAGATTAATTGTAAGAAAACCTATCTAAGTGTATAGAATATAAGTTGCTCGAGGGGAGACGTTCGATTTCTATTTTGATTAAAGATGGAGTGGTGGTCTAAAGTAAGGATGGCGAGTCTAAGGAAAGAGGCGATATTTGATCTGAATCGAAGGGATCGGGGTTCAAGTTGGAAGGGGAGGGTTCGGAGGCGAGCTCAAAAGAAATGGGAAAGGGAGATAAATAAAGTGAAGTGAAGGATAGAGAAGGAAATATTAGTTTACATATGGGGGTTAAGGGGTCGACCCGCCTTTTCATTCCCCACGAGGCCAAAAAGATTAAGTGCCCAAATAAGAAGGGATCGGCCATGATCCCTCGACTTGAGGATCGGCTAGAGGAATGTTGATCCCTATAAACATAAAAGTAACAGAGAGAAAGACGGGATCAGTGACAAACCCTATGTGCATGCCAAACATGTACCCAAAAACTATACAAAGTAAATAAATAGAAAATGTAATGAATTGCATCTAATTCAACAAAAATTGGCAATGATCCATGAGCATGCAAATGCATGGGGAGCCAATGATAAGAACGTGTACCTGGATATGCACATGTATATTCTAAAAGTTCAACTTTTAAAATCGATGGAAATTGAATTCAAACATGAAGCCTTCAAGGTCAAGACTGGATCGGTTGGACAAAGCTTACTAGTCCTGTAGAACTGGATATAAATATCAACTGATAAAATATAATCCTGAAATTATACTATTGGAAATCGATCAAACGTCATGACGATCATGAAGAGATACTACACTTTAGGAAAATAATTCGATGGAAGGATAGTGATTAGTAAAAAACTGGATGGATTTCCTATCGACTACTTTAACATGCTTCAATTCAAAGCACGTCACATTCAGCACAAAATGTACTTTGGTGGGCAAGTATTATCCGGCATTTTAACCCAGCCCGGCTAGCCGAACTGATTGGACAAGTTAGACTCGACTGTTGTTAAGGTCAGTAAGCTCAAAGCGATGATTAGGGATCCATAAGTCAAGTGCATCTGGTAATATGAAGCCGTAATCAAGCGGTATCAAGAGATATGCTTTATAGAACATTCTAAGTATGGAATATAATTCAATATAGAAAAGGGATCGACCAAATTCAGCCAAACAAGTGCAACACAATGGAAAACAATCAATCTCGAAATCCATAGGTCCAATATATGAAATTTTAGGAACAAGATATGGGAACCCTAGGGAGTCTATCCTAGGGATTGCACCTCAAATGACTAGGCAAGAGGGATCTGCCTCTTCCCTTCATAGTGGTTGGCGAGAATCAGGATGCATAACATGTTGCAACAATGATCGAACAATAACTCAAGTTCTACTAACCCAATTAGCATAAAACTTGGAAGCTAAGTATATCACAACATAGAGAAGCTCTAATTAGGATCGCATCCCTGAATTCCTCCAAAATTAGGATTAGCACCAATCCCTATTTCTTAGGATGTGATCCCTCCTGTGGGCCCTTGTGGCTTTGGAGATTCTTCTATCGAATTTTTAAGAAGATATTTCGCCTTCTTCCGCTATAAATATAGGCTTGATTGTTCATTTTAGGAAGATTTATGCTGCTTCTTGCTTCTTACTCTTTTGTAACTAAAGATTTGCATTTGATCCCTATTATAATTAGTTTACAAAGTGATTAATAAAGCAATCTCTTCAAAGCGGACATAGGCAAACAATGCTAAACCATTATAAACTACTATGTCTCTATTATTTACTTTTTTTTTTGTTGCTTTACTTTTATATTTTCTCTATTTACATTTAATATTCTTTATTTATTTCTCTACAAAATCTCTATTGGGTGTTTGTGCTTATTTTTGGTGCAAATAATTTGGATCTAGAGTTCAAGTGGACGTAGACCAACTACCTCCTCAGAATGATGATGAAGATAATGCACGTGATATGCATCGAGAGGATGTTGATCCAAGAAGGCATGGAACGGCTTGTAGACAACGATCGGACAATTCACATGACATGGACCACGACTATCGCTTGCTCTAACTATCCAAACGTCGGACTTAACGCCTATGTTCAAGCAACTAGTAAGGGAGAGCCAATGCTTGACCAATGATGATTAGAGGATCTCGAGAAGCCATACCCCATTCACCGACAATATTCTACATGCAAAGTATCCAAAAAGGCTTAGCATGCCATCGATGCCTGCTTATGAGGGAAAAACTGACCCATGCAGCATACCATGAGATATGAACGGTTGATAGATTTTTCATGAACTGATAATGCCATAAAATGTAGATGTTTTCCTATTACTCTCTCTGGCATTGTGACTATGTGGTTTATGAGATTACCCAAACGGTCAATCTCTAGATTTGATGATTTGGCAATATAATTTGTAGAGAGGTTCCATATGCATGCAACTCGCTCCCAAAAATGTAATGTTCCTATCAAGCATGATCTAGCTCCAAGAGAATTGTCGAATGTCTAATTAGGGTGATTTCATACAACCGTCACAAAAGTGTGTAATCCGAATGACCGTTCAATATTGATGGCGATAATAAGAGGGATTGACCCAGAATCTGACTTAGGCGATTGAGTAGCTAAAAAATCACCAACTACATTGGAGCGTTTCTATGCAAAAGCAGCATAGTATTTGAGGAAAGAGGAAGCTAGATGCTCTAGGAAGAAGAATGTTATGGGACCAAGTAGAGAGGGAGTGCAGAGTAACATTGCAGTGGAAAATCCAAGGGAGTTTTGGAAAATTTCAAGTAAATGTCCAAAATAAACCGAATCTGCAAAAGAAAGGTGATGATAGAAACCATAAACGAAAGAGGGATTCTGGAAGAGGAAAGTCTAGGATTCCAATGTACGCTACTTACACACCACTAAATACATCTCTAGAGAACGTCTACTTTTCTACATGCAATACCATGTAATATAGGAAGCCACCCCCAAAAGAGTCAATGGAGAAGCAGATTGGAAAATATTTTCAGTTCCATGAATGTTATGGCCACAACACAAATGAATGTACGAATATCCAGGATGAGATTTTTAAAAAAGTTCAAGTAAATGTCCAAAATAAACCGAACCAGCAAAAAATTTCAAGTAAATTCCAATATATGACACTTACATACCACTGAATACATATATAGAGAACGTCTACTTGTCTACATGCAATACCATGCAGTATAGGAAGCTATCTTCGAAAGAATCGACGTAGAAGCGGAATGGAAAATATTGCTGGTTCCATGAATGCTATAGTCACCACACAAATGATTGTAGGAATATCCAAGATGTTATTGAGACACTAATTCGGGAAATATAACTACAACAGATTATTAAAGCCCCCAAGAATGGTGGGCAGGTGATAGTTGACCCTAATCGAGGATAAGCGCCACACAGGGCCGAGGAGCCAGCGCTGACTAGTGGAAGATTAGTGATCATTACAATGGCTGGAGGGCCACACCTAGCTGATAAAATATAGCACTAGATGGAGCGTTATGCTAGTGCAATCAAGCATATGAATTTTGAGTGTTGTTCAAGTACAGAAGACGAGGCTTCAGCAAAACGGCAGCATACAACGGCATACGACATTGTATCCAGAAAGAAGTAGATAAGGTGAAGGCACCGATGATCAACCCAACAGTCATTTCATCCATGATCAGTCCCGCCTTAGTGAGAAAGCTCTTGGCCGACCATGGTAGTTCCATGAGTAAAATTTTCGAAAAAGCTTACAATCAGATGAGGATGAAAGCCAAGGACTTGAATTTGTCTAAAGCCCATATTAATGGCTTTAACGATGCTGCGACCGAAGCTGTCGGTTATGTCGAATTGCCTGTGGAATTGGGAGAAGGTGACAGTAGGAGAGTGCAAATGTTTTTGTTTGTTGTCTTGGATGTTTACTCTCCGTCAAATGCCTTTCTGGGCCGACCGGCCCTAACTATATTTTGGGTAGCCCTTGCCCATGGCATTTGCCGTTGAAGTTCCTAGCTGATAATGGTGTTGGAGTTGTACATGGTGATCAAGTCACTGGGTGTACCTGCTATATGGTTGAGTTAAGAGATGTTCAATGGAAGGAGAAATATAAGGGTGCAGATAAGTCTCTCCGTGTCTAAGCCATCGAAGATTGACAGCCAGTGCTTGAGGCTTGTCTCGGACACCACAGTCTATTCTATAAAGACATGGATCCAAAGGATGATGAGGAGGAGCCCAAAGAAACCAAGACTGCACCAGCTGAGCTGACGATTGATATCACTGTCAGCCATGATGACCCATCATGGGTCCTCTACATCGGATTACAACTCAGCCCATGATGATGAAGGAACTAGCTGGTTTTCTTCGAGCGAATCTTGATGTGTTTGTTTGAACCCATTTTGATATATGTAGGATCTTGCCTTCCATTATGAGCATACATTAAATATCAATCCAAGGCATGTCCCGATGAAATAAAAAAGACGTGCCCTTAAATAGGAGGTGGATAGGCTTAAAAGCAATGGGTTTATTCGTGACATCCTCTACCCAAAAAGGGTATCTAATTCTGTACTTATGAGAAAGGAAAATGGAAAATGGAGGACATGTATTGACTATTCAGAATTAAATAAGGCGTTCCTAATGATAGCTTTCCCCTTTCAAGGATTAATCAACTGGTGGACTCAAACGCAGGATAAGAGTTGTTATCTTTCATGGATGCATGCTCCAGATATAATCAACTCTTAATGCACATCTCCGACCAAGTGCACACTAGCATTATTATAGACGTTGGATTACAATGCTATGTGGTAACGTTGGATTTTAAAGCGCTGGAGTAACTTATCAGCGCTTAGTCAAACAAATGTATAAAGATCAGATTGGAAAGACGATGGTGGTATATGTGGATGATATGCTCATGAAGTCACGACGATTAGGTGACCACATTAGGGACATAGCAGAAATGTTCGATATCCTCCAATATTACAAAATGAAGACCAATCTTATGAAATGTTCTTTTAACATTGCATCATGAAAGTTCTTTGGTTTCATCGTCAATGCCCACGAAATCGAAGCTAATCTAGAGAAGATTCGAGCAATATGCAACATCCAAGCGCCAAAGACAAATCAAACAAGTACAAAGCCTAAATGGGAAGGTTGCGGCCCTAAGTCGATTTATTTCCAAATCCATCGGTAAATGCATTCCTTCCTTTGAATTGATTAAAAGAGGGAAAGGAACTTTGAACGGACACGAGATTGTGAAGATGCATTTCAGGCTTTAGTGAACCAATTAGAGAGGCTCTCATCTTGTCAAAGTTGATAGATCACAAAGATTTGTATATCTACGTGGCCGTGTCAATACATGTTATAAGTCTCACACTACTTCGCGAGGAGAATCAAATCCAAAGACCGGTCTATTATGTTGGCAAAAGATTAACAGAAGCTCAAAGGAACTATTCGAAGATAGAGAAATTAACATACTGATTGTTGATTGCCTAAGAAAGTTCTTCCCTTATTTTCAGCTCACCACATCAACGTTTAAATCGATCAGCCGTTATGACAAGTTTTATAGCGACCTGAGACGTCTGGAAGGTTACTAAAGTGATATATCAAATCGATTCAATTCAACATCGCTTATCTTCCTTAGAGGGCCATCGAGGGATAGACACCGGCGGACTTCATATCAGAATTCACTGCATATAAGGATTTCCCAGAGAGTGGTGGAGCCCCTACCATTCGGTGGAAAATGTATACGGATGGAGCATCCAATGATTGTTGTTCTGGAGCTGGAGTCATGCTAGTAACTCTAGAGGATCGATCAATTTGCTATGCTTTGAAGCTTGACTTCTCTACAATGAACAATGAAGCTGAGTATAAAGCCCTGATTGCTGGACTCAAACTTACTAGAGAACTAGGAATAAAATCTCTCAAAATCTTTTGTAATTTCAAGTAAGTGGTATACCATGTCAAGAAAGATTACCAACATAAAGGACAACAACTCGCTCCATACCTCATCCAAGTCCTAGAGCACATTCCCCAGGATCAAAACAAAGAAGCCGACTCATTGGCAAACTTTGCTTGCACCAAGAATGCACAACAAATGGTCTTGGTTCCAGTCGAAGTACTAAACGCTTCGAGCATAAACCAGATAGAAATTGATAAGGTACTAGAAACAAAGCCTAAGAAGGAGCCACGGATGACTCGGATCAAATATTATTTATTACAGTAAGTCCTTCTTGAATGGAGGAATGAACGACGACAAAGCATCCACAAAGCATCGCAGTATATCATTCAGGAAGAAGTCATGTACAGAAAGGTTTTTTCCATTCCTTTGCTTCAATGTATCGCTCATGATGAGATAAAACGAGTCCTAAAGGGTGTTCATGAAGGGAATGTGGCGATCACACTGGAGATCAAACCCTAGCAAAGATAATATTCCATTATTGGTATTACCGGCCAACTGTCAACCAAGATATTGTTGATTACACTAAGCAATGCGATAAGTGTCAAATTTATGCAAAAAATCAAAGAGCTACACCGACAGAAATTACACAAATGGTCAGTCCATGGTCCTTTTCTATATAAGGCATAGATATTATCGATTCTTACTGATCTTTAAAGGTGGTGCGAAGTATGCCATTATAGTAATTGATTATTTCACCAAATGGACCGAAGCAGAACCTTTTAGCCACAATCATGACAAAGAAATTAATCAACTTCATTGTCCAGAACATAATAAGATTTTTTGGCCTTCCACGAACCATTGATGATAGTGGAACCCAATTTGATGGCATTGAATTCAAAGACTTTTGCCATCGGCAGCATATTAAAAAGAGATCTCCTCTTAGATTCTCTAGAATTTGTAGATGAGAAGTAGAAGAAGTTAATTCTGGCCTCATATCCCATTTACCTATTCTTCTCAGGGTAGCTGCACAAAGACGCCAAGTCACCCAATACTACAACACTAAAGTCTAATTTAGAACCTTTGAAATCGACGTTCTCATCTTGAAATGGCTTTTTGTGTCCCATCACACATGAATCCTATTTGGAAAGGATCGTATGTCATTGAACAGAGGCTTGGAGAAGTAAATTTCAAGCTAGCGACTATTGATGGCATCACGTTCCCAAGGGTATGGAATAGCGAGCATTTACGATGCTCTTCACTTAGTTTATCTTTTTCATATAGTTGTATTCAATTTTCGAATTTGCTTTAGCATTTGATTATACAAATATGTAATAAGACAAATTACGTCATTTCTTTTCATTTGGCAAATAAAATATGAAATTTACTTTATATCTATGATTGCTATAGCATTACATATTAGTCACGATACCCGACTAACTAATATTGGCATGACTGAGCAGGTTCCCAGAGTTTGGTGCCAGTCGATTACATAAGTTCAAAATTGAACTAAACAAAATGAATGTGATCTGATTGTTCATTCGATGATTCTCGCTAACAACAAAATGAACGAAGTACCTAATGAGAAATGGATGCGACTTGGCCATTCGATAACCAATTTAATCCCACCAAGCAATGGAATAGACATGAATCAAAGCGATCGTGGCACGATTGATCACTTGCTAAGTCAAACCCTAGACTTGGGAATAAATTAATCAATTAAGGAATGTACAGTCCGATTATTTTTTGAAATAACTCTAAATCACTAGAGTATGGACTGGAGTAGAAATACAAATTACATTTGATTCGATCACGCGCAAACTAACTCTTATCTCCAGAGTGTGGATATGAATATAAACAAATAGGTGAGTGTAGTTCGACCACTCATTATTCCATAAAATCGGACCTGAAACCAACGGGAGGAGTAAAAATTCTCTAAGCATGGAGTTCAACCATCCACTATCTAACTCGACTAACCCGAGACTTGGAGTAGGATACAATCCTGCGGAATTCAACAGCGTAAAACTTGGGCTCGAGCCAAATGTTTAGCACAACTTGAGGCAACGTCCACATGGAGGCCTCGAGTAAAAAAATCAACGAATGATTATTCGAATCAACAAGAAAAAAATTACAAGTACATTGATTTGAAAAGTAATAGCTCGATTACTTAAACAAGTTCACGTAAGAGTTCAATAAAAAATAAAGAAATTTTATTTACACATTACACTTGGAAATCATAGTACAAGTTCATCCAAACGAGGAGGCTATATCCACACCTACACAACCAATAAAAAAATAGTTGCATATGCTATATACAAACTAAGCCAATGTGACGGTTACTTCTTTTGCTTTTTCTCCCTTTTGAGTTTCTTGGTAGTAGACCTACCCAAGCCTCTGCTGATTCCTCTCTTTGATCCATTACCATTGCCATTACCACCTTTGGGGGGGAGAGCTTTCAGATGTTGGAGCGAGTCCTTCAGGAACCAACAAACCAGGTGGAATGACTTGAAAAGGGATAAGCTTTGGATTATCAACGTTTGCAACAACGGGTTTAGTTTTAGCTTTCTTCTTCAATGACTCTTCCCTCTCGATGCACTCCTTCAAGCTGAGCTCATCTGTATATTCAAAGGCACCCATGATCACAACATCATCAAATTCATCTTGCAACCGTTGATCATTGGCCTTTTTATTGGCAAGAGCTCTAATAACTTTAGCATCAGGCCTTGGAATGTTGGTGGTCACTGGAATTTCTGTAATGTCAGTTGTTTCTCCACAGTGGCATAGCTTCTCGGAGTTTGAATCGAAGCCTGGAGACCTGCAAATTTGCAAGAACAAGCAAATAAGCCCAGAAGTATTAGGCATGAAGAACGAAACATTTGATTTTGGAGTACGGCGAGATACCTATGTTCGGCTGAATTTCAAGTTGTTCTCGGAGTGCTCCCTTCTTGAATAGGAGTCAATACATTTGATTTATAACTGGGTCTATCCGGATCATAGCTAAGATCTTGTCTCGGGCCAAGTAATGCCCCAGCTGGTTGAAGTGAAGGGGAACCTTCAGGATCAGACTTCGAAGCTTCATCGATGTTTTTCCCTTTAAAAGGGTGCTAAAATATCAAAGTATCGGAGCCTTGCAGTGGTAAGTTCTAAAGCTTCAACGATTCGAGGTGGCCCTCTCCATGAAAAATCAAGTCACATTGGATTTGGACCTTAGCATTATATTCAACAATCAAAGGATCGAACATGTCCTTAATGTCATTCCTGCCAGCCTCTTTTGCATCCTACAACAAGGCCTCAATTTGCTCTCTAACTTCATTACAGCTAGCTTCACCTGCCTCTTCCTTGAGGACTTCAATTTGAGCGAGTTGCTTGTCAAATTAATTTTCAGCTCTCAGGCCTTGACGGCCTCCTCATATTACTTTTGAGACTCCTCTTGAACCTAGAATTTTTCTTCTTTCTCTTTCTTGAGAAGATCTTCGAGTTCCTCAATGCGGCGCGGTAGAGTGTCTTTCTCTTTTTGCATACTTTTGGTTTTAGTATCAAATATAATGCTAACAGACATACCATGGATCTGAAGCGTACCTCCCAACACTGCCTTTTCTTTTTCCTCTGTCGTTGGCCTCGAAGTAGCTAGCTCCAATACAAATACTTTGCCCCTTCCATCCTTAGCAGGATCTTTGCATTATTTCTTGTAATGACCAATCTAATCGCAGTTGAAGCATCTAATATTCTTCTTTTCAATCACTTCCTTCGCCTTTCTAGTATGAAATTCATTAGTAAAATGTCCCTTCTTATCTCACTTGAAACAAACAACCTCTGACTTCCTTTCTTCATGGCTCCACCTTTCAAAGCACCCTTCTTATGAAAGAACTTCATTTTCTAATTGTGCCCCCACCTGGACTTCCTTTGCCTTGTTCTTCTCCAGAGAAGTAAGCACCTCCTCATATCATAAATTCATCTCTACTACAACATCGCAAGGATTCCTAATATGAGGTAATGTAGCACTTTCCAACTCAGGCTTCAACGGCTTATAAACTTCTTATTTCTCTTAATCACGGTATCCATTGTAGCATACCCATACCCAGCCAACTCCTCAAACCTTCTAGCATACTCCAACATAGTCATCTTCCCCTGTTCTAACCAACAAACTTTATGAGCAAGGTAGACTTCGCCATCACAAAACACGAACCTTTCCTCGAACCTCCTCTTAAACTTAGCTCATGTCATCGTTTCTTCATTCACTCCAACTGTTACACTATTACACCAGAATAAAGCCACTCCCTGAAGCTGTCTCGATGCAAGCCTTCTCTTCTGCTCATTATTGATCCTCAAGTCTACAAAGATTCTCTCACAATGCAACAACCATTTCTCTACCTCAATAGCATCTTCAGTTCCGACGAATGGCTTTCCTCCAAGCCTAACATAGTCTCTACTCAAAATAGCATGGTTGGTGACCAACAAAGCTTCCTGAACTCCTCCTCCAACTAATCCAGCAGCAACACCCACCTGCATCATGTTGATAAAGAACTGATACATAGCTCCTATGTCAACTTGCGAGGACTCCAGCACCAACATTTCTAGCTTTTTTCTGACCTTGGTTTCTCTTGATATTTGGTCTGGCATTTCCATTTATTGTGGTGCTTCCCCTCTAAGGTTAAATCTTCCACTTCTAGCATCCATATTTGTATGCAAGTCTCGTAAGATACAGAAGAATGGCCTAGAAGAGATAGGAGAATAGAGATATAGCATATACTTATATATAGCAAAGTACGCTATTATATCATTATATCCATACCCCGATCTTATCTCTAATTCCTTAGGACTATGTTTTCAAAAATCATTTTAGTTTAAAATTTTTCATAAACCTATGCTTTGGTACCAAGTTGTAACATCCTCTATCTGGAGGTCCAAAGCTAAGCATTAATGATGTTGTAGTCATCCATAGTATTAGCTTTCGATGACCCAATATGGTGATGTCAATGGTATCCATAATGTCAGAAGCACATGAATATGAAACAAAATCACAGATTTCAAAAACAACTTTTCTAATTACATTTCACAAAACATGTTTCATATTCCATTACACAATCCCAATCATTTTCCAGGTTCAGATATTATATAATTATTACAAAATATGGCAAGAGCGACATATAAGGATGCTCCTTGGTTGACCAGAGTGCTAAATAGTTATAACTAACTTAATACAACACAACGACATCAAATATAATAAAAAAAACTCCTAAATATCTATCCATCAGCCTCCTACTTGTCTTTGGAAGCTTTATTCGTCCACCTACTAAAACCTAAAAATTCTCAACCCTCTGCCTACTCAATCAATTTTGAGCACCCGAGAGTTTAAGGGGAAAAACATAAACTTTGAGTCAGACAAAAAGCTTGGTGTGAATAATAATGTACATCTCAATTATTTGATATTATGGGAGACTATGCCGCTTAGCGGAACGGGTTTCCCCTTACTAATATCCTTTTAGAACATATCTTTTGCAAACCATAATCCTGCAACCAAAAACTGGTTAAACTGTAAAGCATTATCATGTAAACATACATATCAGGTAACAAATGAATTATCTGTCCGAACACTATAGTTTTGTTTAGCTAACTACTAACCTTGAAAACCTTTTCTTCTCAAGTTGATTTAAACCTTTAAATCATACTTTAAACAAGGAAAATAAATTCTATGCTTTACTCAAATCACCTTGCCATGTAATATATGTACTTTACATAAATCTTTGTTGATGAAAACATTTTAAACTTTTGAAAGTACCTCTTTCGATCCCATTGAAAGCATCCTTTTCGAAACCAATTAAACCCTTTATAACCTAGGCCAAAACATTCCTTTCGAAAGCATTCATATAAATATTCAAAACTATTGAATAACCTTTCCCTCGAAATCCTTAAAACCTCAGACATCGTATTTCTAAAAAAATTAAACATTGCATTTCGAATACATTGGAAAACCTTTCGAAACCATTATGGAAGCATCCCTTCGAAACCATCGTTAAAACCTTTTGAAAGCATTAAAACATCAAACCTTTCAAAACCATTTTGTTCCAAGTAAAAGATGTGAAACAACCTTTCGAAACCATTCAAAACTATATCTTTCAAAACCTTTTTGGTTTATCTTTAAAAATCTCAAAGTGTTAAAAAAGAACAGGATCTAAAGCAACACTTTTGAAAGCTATTCCTTAGTAAAGAAGTGATGGTGTCGAAACCAACCCTTATGAAAGTTTTGGAGAAGCGGCTTTGGTTTTATAAAACAAAATATCCCTTTTAAAGGCATCGCTTCGAAAGGTAGAAAGCGGCAGCAAAAAGGGTTTCGACCCCAAGGAAAGCATTTGCTTAAAAATAAAGGCACAACCTCTTCGAAACCATTCTGTAAATCAATTTGATCTAGTCGGAAGCCAACTAAGTCGAAAGCTTCTTAGTTGAAAGTTGTGCAGGTGAATTTTCATTCAGAGCAAAGATATGCTTCAACCTCCTCGGTATCCATCATTTCGACTTCAGACCTTTCGCCTACATCCAATTCGCTACGTATTAAGTATTGATACCAGACACATTGATTTGGACCGTGAAGGAGGCGGGAGTACTGGGTCAAAAGCATAGTGTCGAAAGTAGCAAAACATGGAAAAGCATGATTAAATTGATTTTTAACCTTTTAGAGTTATCGTTTCAACTAATCTGCCTTATTTTTCAAAATTTGATTGGCTGCTAATTTTCTTTTCTAAAAGTGCTTCCAAAAATTTCAAAATTAAACAATTTAAATAATTTACAAAATACCCCTTCTCCTTTTATAAATATATAAAACATTGAAGTCCCATACCTTAAATAAATTTATATATTCTTTAAAACACTTAGGAAAATTCTACAAAAATTCCTATAAATCATTTTTAATATTTTCTAACATATATAAATTTCTGTCCCAGAACATATATTATTTAGCCGTAAATAATTTTAAATCCAATTAATCAATTTCCTCATTAGAAAATTAATATTAAATCCACATTAATTCAAAAATTTATGAAAATTGAAACCCATCTCTAAAATATCATTTTTGATCTAAATCTAAAATTGCAAGGTATTTGGATGTCATTTAATAAGGCTTTCACATCAAAACATATCATAAAAACTATATGAATAAGTATAAATCATCAACAAATATATATATAAATATTTTATCATTCAAAAGCATGACATAACCTTGCACAATAATCCGGAATAACCTTAAAACCAAAAACAATAGAAAATGTGAGATGTAGTCATTATTCACCTTAGCTTTGAGATTAAGAATTTGAGATTTGATCTTGATCAAGTTTCTTAAGCTTTTCCCTTGAAATCTTGCTTATCTTCTCTTTTCTTCCCTTAATGGCGCCGGCCTCAAGTTTGTTTTTCTTTTGTGAATATAGAAATGAACATGTGAATGATGGGGTTACGAGTTTAGGGTATAAGGATGTGTTTTATTCGTATATTGCGCCTTATCTATTTGCCTAAACATTTCAATTCTTTAATTCATTTGTATATGGCACGGCTACCCTTACTAATCACAAATCTCAACCCATTAACCATTTTTCATTATTTCACTTAATTTACCTAATTAAATGTTCTTGATAATTTCACCAAAAAGATGGGTGTTACATAGGCATTGCCCCAAGCCCCTCGACTGGGGTTACGACAAGGGTATTAGTGCAGCCTTCTTGTGCCACATCATTCTTTGGTTTTGCAATGCTTCCTGGAAGCCCGATACTATGACCTTCTTCTAACAGCCCAAAAGGAGATATCCACTTATCGGTCATAAGGGATTTGATGTTCGAGTCCTCAAATAGGGTGGTGTGTTTGTAGAAACCGTCCTTGATTATCTATCACCTTCATGCCATTGATGGACATTTAAAAAATTTCAAAGTATTTGTTAGTTTCGATTATGACTCGGGCTAAAAAATTTGGGAAAAAAGTCAAGATAACAATTATGTCCTTCCAACCATCGCCTTACAAAGCCAAACGGACAACGAACATAGAACCTTTCGTGTTTAAAGTTACGTATTTTTTTCCAAGCACAATTAGAACTTGAAAGTTGGACGAAGGCTCGGGGAAAGCATTAGAAAGGCTCCATGTTCGTCATTTTAACTTGCAGATAAACCTGATGTCTTCAGAAGATGGTGGGCGAAATATAACATCCACAAATAGCAAGAAATTTCCACGAAGAAAATCATAGTTATTCCGATGCAGTTGAGCATGAATTATTCCTAGATAATTTAGCATCTCTCAGATAAAAGAATTAAAAGGCAGCATACATCTAGCTTAGCATATAAATTTATTACATGCTGTATTCCCCTTCATAGGCAAATGAACCCTAGGAATAAACCGAGTACCATGTTTAGAGCATAGTCTATGGAGAGTGGCCTCACAAATTATGGAGGCTTAGAAATAAATTGAATTATCCGAAAATTCCGCACCCTCATAGTGCCATGGGCAAGGTATATCTCCTCTACCGGAAGGACGGGAACATTAGAGAAAAAGTCAAGCAACATGCCAAAAATCTCCAGCTGCTCAGATTGATGTTCATGGGAAATTTTACCATATACAGTTACAAAACTTGACTCGGTACGTGGATTGTTATATTGTGAAGGTTGTCCAGAAGGCGTTGTGGCTAAAAGCCCCAAACGTATAGAGCCCATATTGACTAAATTCAATGAATAATCGAGATAAGAAAATTTTACATGTCCCCTTATGCTAAATGTAAACTAGTATGGTATAGTGTTGTGCAGTGCAGAGATAAACTGTTCAAATTAAAAGCCAAGGTAAACGATCAGACTTTGGATTCCGACCAGAGTGACCGTCATCGCTGACCATCTTAACTAGCATTTAGATTGATCGATTGTGTAATCTTTAGGATCGACCATCGGCCTATCGAAGTGTAAAGTCCATTATTGAAGTCCATACGTTAAGTTTCAATTCAAGTTCAAGTACCGGCAGTTTAGTTATTCAGTTTCGAATTCAAAGTTGGATAAGTAAGTCTTATTGTTTGTTATCGTCATATGTTCAAGTTCATTAAAACATGATTGGTTCTGATTGTTCATGCAAGTGAATACTGATTTTCTCAAATGTTCAAGTTCAATTCAAAGGGCTTAGAATGGGCTAAGCCCCCATAGTCAATCCCTTGACTTAACAAAACAACCAATCTCTCTTAGAAAGCCTACGACTGATCCCTCCATTCTATAACACCACTGATCCCTATGCTAAAACCAATATGACCGATCCCTTAACTGAGTACACAAACAAATAATCCCACCACTTAACAATGCAACTGATCCCTCTCTACACGTAACCATGACAGATCCCTCTCAACTTGAATGATACTGATCCCTCCACTTAACATAATTCCACGCCTCATTTCTATGATTTTCCTTGCTCTTTACCTTCACCTCTCCTACCACCTCATCGAACCCAATGTCACCACCACTCTCCTCCTCTTCACTCAATTCAATTCAACACATGCGCAAAACAGAAAGCCTAATCTAACCTATCATCTCGTCACAAGTTAAAGATTAAATGTAAGAAAAACCTACCTAAGTGTATAGAATATGAGTTGCTCAAGGGGAGATATTCAATTTCTATTTAGATTGAAGATAGAGTGGTGGTCTAAAGTAAGAGAGGATGGCGAGTCTAAGGAAAGAGGCGATATTTGATCTGAAGAGAAGGGATCAGGGTCTAAGTTGGAAAGGGAGGGTTCAGAGGGAAGCTCAATATGGGAAAGGGAGAGAAATGAAGTGAAGTGAAGGATAGAGAAGGAAATATTAGCTTATATATAGGGGTTGAGGGGTTGGCCCGCCTTTTCATTCTCCACGAAGCTAAAATGATTAAGTGCCCAACATAAGAAGGGATCGACTATGATCCCTCGAATTGAGGATTGGCTAGAGAATGTCGATCCCTATAAACATAAAAGTAAGGGAGAGAAAGAAGGGATCAATTACAAACCCTATGTGCATGCAAACATGTACCTAAAAACTACATAAAGTAAATAAATAAAAATTGAAGTGGAACTACATCTAATTCAACAAAAATCGGATGCGATTCATGAGCATGCAAACACATCTGGGATCCAATGATAAGAATGCGTGCCAGGATATGCACGTGTATATTCTAAAAGTTCAAATTTTGAAATCGAAAAAAATTGAATTCAAACATGAAGTTTTCAAGGTCGAAACTGGATCGGATAGCCAAAGCTTACTAGTCCCGTAGAACTAGATATAGATATCAACTGACAGAATATAATCTTGAAATTATACTACTGGAAATCGATCAAGTGTCATGACGATCAAGGAGAGATACTAACATTAGGAAAATAATTCGATGGAAGGATAGTGACTGTTCAAAAAACTAGATGGATTTCTTGTCGACGATTTTAACTTGCTACAATTCAAGGCACGTCATGTTCAGCAAAAAACGTACTTTATAGGCCAAGTGTTCTCTGGCGTTTTGACCTAGCCCGGCTGAATCCGAACTGATTGGACAAGTTAGACTTGCCTGTTGTCAAGGTCAGTAAGTCCAAAGCGATGATTGTGGGATCCATAAGTCAAGTGCATATGGTAATATGATGCCATAACCAAGCGGAATCTAGAGATATGCTATACAGAACATTCTAAGTACCGAATATAATTAAATATAGAAAAGAGATTGGCCTATTTTAGCCAAACAAGTGCAACACAATGGAAAACAATCAATCTTGAAATCCATAAGTCCAATAAATATAAATTTTCTAGGAACAAGATGTAGGAACCCTAAGGAGCCTATCCTAGGGATCGCACCTTAAATAACTAAGCAAGAGAGATCTGCATCTTCCCTCCATAGACGTCGGCCAGAATCAGGATGCATAACATGTTGCAACAATGATCGAACAATAAGTCAAGTTCTACTAACATAATTGGCTTGAAACTTGGAGGCTAAGCATATCACAGCATAGAGAAGCTCTAATTAGGATCGCACACCTAAATTCCTTTAAAATTGAGATCACCGCCAATCCCTATTTCTTAGGATGTGATCCTTCATGTGGGCCCAAATGGTTTTGGAGATCCTTCTATCAAATTTTTAGGAAAATATTTTGTCATCTTCCTCTATAAATACAGACTTGATTGTTTATTTTGTGTACATTTACGCTGCTTCTTGCTTCGTACTCTATTGTAACTAAGATTTTGCTTCAAACCCTATTGTACTTAGTTAACAAAGTGATTAATAAAGCTATCTCTTCAAAGTGGATGTCGACAAACAATGTTGAACCATTACAAACTACTATGTCTCTGTCATTTACTTGTTTTTTTATTGCTTTACTACTACATTTTCTCTATTTACATTTAATATTCTTCATTTATTTATCTACAAAATCTCTATGGGGTGTTTGTACCAATTTTTGGTGTAAACAATTTGGATGCTAGAGTTCAAGTGGACGTAGACCATGTTGAATATATGAGTATATGATTTTTGTTTGATGATAATAAACATATATATATACATATATTCATTTAAATGTATTTGTTAATGTACTATTTTATTTTTCATATAATTAAATAAATATTTGCTAAATAAAATAAATAACACAGAATAGAAATTCAAACAGATATTTTATTCAAACAAATATTTATTACAATTTTGAACAGTACAAATTTGAATTCTCACTATATATATACAAATTCAATACAATTTTGATTGCATCACAATTTATAATTTACAAATACACATCACTACATATCGCTCATTCACTCGTATTTATCTTCAACTTTATTCCAGATTGAATCCAGCATCTGAGCAATCTGCAAAAATAAATACTGACGCAGTAAAATTGAAAAGGAAATATTTTTGTAGTATAAAATAATATTTGGATTTTGAAAATATTATTTGCCTAAGTTATTTGGGTTGTTCGTCATCATTTAAATTTGAATTCATCATACACGAACAACTTATGACATGCACAGTGTATCACTGTACATGCCATAAGGCCATGCACACCGATATATACACTTGATAAAATTACAGGGACAGGTGAACACAGGTCAAACCCAAATGAAAAGTCGGGTTCAACTCAAGTGCAATACAAAAAAAGTCACGACACGAGCACAAGGTCAAACCTGAGCTATAAGCTTGATTCAACACAAGGTTAACTTCATGAAAATAGTCAAGACACATAAATCAAGCCTCGATCAAAGTTCGAGTCGTACACATGAAAACAGAGGCTAGACATTTTAACTCGACCAAGACCAGACTGCAACATCAAAGTGATGATATGGATTGATACAGATGCGAGCAAACTCGAGTCACAATGTAAATAGAATCAGCAAGTCATAAACTAGTTCAAATGCAAATCCAGACTCGAGCACAAATGTAACATTCAAAGTTTCAACTGCAACATGGCTCAAATAACAAACTGCACTGATCCAGAACATCAAGGAGCAACAAAATGATGAAGTTCCAAATCAACATAAGTTCAAAGAAATGCATATGGTCAAGCAACAGTGAAACGAAGTGGATAGTTAACCAAATCAGTACTGACCATATAGCAAGGCCAAATACACACAAATGGCATGCACATGTCAGCAAGTCCAGACCACATACAAGTGAAATAATCAGTCTGCAAATATCACAAAGGCACAAAGGAACAAGACCACACTTAAAAAAAACTCAAGCTCAGTACAAATCCAACCATAAAACCATAATACAGTGAATACAGTGAATCAAGATTGAGTTCAAGCAATCAACCATAAAAGCAAAAAGGAAAATAACATACCAATTTATATTCGAACTCGATCGATTGAAGTAGCCGAAAGCGACCAACAGAGAGAAGAAAGAAATCGAAGCATCATCAATCAAATCGACAAAGCCGGCGACTTCACAACAAAAGCCCTAATTTTCGAGCAAGAACGAACCGCAATTTTCACCAAGAAAGAAGCGGGCCGAAGGAAATAAAAATAAAAAGGGAAACGAACTTAGTTTTCTTAAATCCAAGTTTTGGGATGGCTTCTCTCAATTTTGAATCGAGTATTCATATTTAAATTAGGGTTTAATTGTTTTTAAATTGTTGTTTTTGTATTTTCTCTTTTAAACCATTGTAAATTCTAGTCGTGTGACTAGGGGACGAACTACGGTGGTGTAGTTTGAGAATTCGCAACTCAGTGGCTGAGTTGTGGTAGGGTTTTGAGCGCTGATTTAAGGCTAGTCGATAGTGGGTGTTGCAAATTAACGTGTGTAAGCGTCTGACTGCTTAATTTCTAGTAGAAACATTGGGGGCATCACGTAGGCAGGGTTTTGCCAAAGCTGGGTAAATTCTGTGTCGTTCTAGTTCTGCATTTATTATTCTGCTATTATCTTTGCTCTTATAGTTCTGATATATCCGTGTTGAAATAATTTTATACAAACTTCCACAATAATTTTAATAATTGATAGTATCACCCTGTTCACCCCCCTCTAGGGTGAAATCGATCCTACAAGTGGTATCAAAGCTAGGAACAAAAGCCATTTTTGTTTTAAAAGTTTGATTTTTCAAAAACCAACTTTTTAAAAAAAATTGAATTTTTAAAATTGCTTCTTTTAATAATGCTTTTGCGGAGGGTCAGTCCATAGTTAGACCACTAATGTTCAATAGTGAATATGCTTACTAGAAAAATAGGATGGAAATTTTTCTGAAAACCATTGATGCTTGGGATATTGTTGAGACAGGGTATAGAGCACCAACTATAATTGTAAATAATCAGGAAATAAATAAACCGAAGGATCAATGGACAGAGCTAGAAAATAAATTACAAAATGCTAACGCTAAAGCTATGAATTCTATTATCTGTTCATTGGATCAATTTGAATTTAATCGTGTCTCTATTGTTCAAATGCGCAGGAAATATGGCATACACTCGAAGTCACTCACGAAGGAACATCTCAAGTCAAAGAATCTCGCCTTGCCATGCTGAGTAGTGAATACGAGAATTTGATAATGGCCAAGGAAGAAAATGTCAAAGAGATGTACGCACGACTTTCCAATATCATATATAAATCAAAAGTTCTTGGAAAGTCATACATGAAATTAGAAATAGTCCGAAAAATTCTCAGAATCCTTCCACGAAGTTTTGAAGCAAAAGTGACTGCCATTCAAGAATCGAAAGATTTAAAACAAATCAAAGTTGAAGAACTCATCGAAAATCTCACCACTTATGAGTTAGAAATGAAATTCAAAGAAGAGCGTGAAGGAGGAGATGCTCGAATGAAATCAATAGCTCTCAAAGGAACAACTAAAAGTGAAGATGATGATGATGATGATGATTATGAAGCAGAACTAGCACTATTAATAAGAAGATTCAAAAAGTGGAATCGCAAATATTGCAATTCGGCAAAAAATCATCAAGTAAAGAGCAGAATAAACAAAGCATTAGACAACCCAGAAGAGAGGAAAGTCATTTGTTGCAAGTGCAATAAACCCGATCATATTAAGCCCAATTGTCCCCAAAATCAACTCAGCCAAGGAAAGAAACTAAAACGAAGAAGTTTTGCAGCTACTTGGGATGAAAGCGATAAAGATGGAAGTGATAACACTTGCAGTGAGAGTGAAAAAGAAAATTTATGTCTTCATGGTGAAATAACTGATAGTGATGATGACGAGCCAAGTGAGGTATCAAAACTTACTCATTCAGAATTAGGTATATATTTTCACGAGATAAATGGGTGCTTTGAACATCTTAGGGAGAATATGCTAAAATTGAATCACAAAGAGATAGTTTGATAGAAGTAAATGAATAGCTTGAACAATTAGTTAAAAACTATCAAAGTAGGATCCCTAAGTGTGGTAGGTGTCCATCACTCGAAGAAGAAATTAAAAAAATTAGAAATTGAAATTAAATTGCTTGAAAATGAAATTATGATTTTGAAAGATAGTGAAAATACTAGAATAAAAAATTCTATTAAAAAGTGCACACAATTATCAAACGAAAATGAATCTGTCAACTGTCAACGACTTTAGGAAAATTTTCAAAAAGTGAAAGATCATTGAATATGCTATTAGGGAACCAAACTATTAATACAGTTAGACAAGGACTTGGATATAATCAATCTGAAAATATTAGAAATGAAATTAATCAAGTCAATTCAATGTGTACAATTCGTAGAAAATTTGGACACAATCACAATATTTGTTGGTATAGACCCAAACAAGTGAAAACCATACCAATTTGGGTTCCTAAAGGCAGAAATATAAAATCTTTGAAAGTCAAATAAATTTGGGTGCGAAAAGAAACATATATAAATAGTTTTGTGTCTCCACAAACATATTTTTTGAAATCTACTGCCACTAACAACCATGGACTTATAAAAACAAATAGGTCACAAAAATCTTTTAACGTGTAGGTGTGGTGGCAGGCTAAGGAACTACAACAGTGTTACTTGGATTCTGGCTATTCCAAGGACACAAAGGCGACAAAGCTAAGTTCCTTAGCCTAAAACAAAGGTGACAGAATCACAACGGGCAACAACGAAAAATTATCGTAAAGGTAAAAAAGGTAAAGATATCTTGAACGATATATGCGAAAATCTGCACCATAATTTGATTCAATTCAGCCAGTTATTGATAAAGAAATAATTAATGATAATGATTATGACTTTTTTAAAATTGTTGGCCAATTATTCTTTTATGCTGAGAACACTACAATCCTTGAAACACTTCATATAGATTAATTTGATTAATTATGGTGTTCTATTGGATGATGATGATACATTTGGCTGACTCTATATTCATGGTTTTTTATTATTTACACGGCTTCAATTAAAATCCAAAATAATTTCATTTAAAAAGTTGAAAAAAAGGATTTCAAGATTGGAAATTTCACGGTCTGGTATATGACATTCAATTAATGATAATCTCGAGTGCAAGAAAAATTCAGATGCAGATCACATTGGTAATCTAGTTGGTAGAAAAATTACTAGTGAAACGTGATTTATGTTGAGACATTTAGTAACTGTATCGTTCTTTTTTCAAAGAAAATATCTGCATATTTTTCATTTCAAATAATTTTCAAATAGCAGATATTTTTCTTATAAAACCCCTTCTAGAAAATCATTTTTGACCTTGTTTTCAAATTAGTCATTTTTAGAAAAATTGATTTTATAATTATTTTTGAATTTGATTTTAAATGACTACATTGACTAATTTGACTCCCTACTAATTATCGATAAGATAAATAGTGATTGAAAAAGTGATGAGTGTTGATACTAATCATATATTATAACTTGAGATAGTATAATTAGTAAATTTCTTTAGAAATTTAAACAAGAGTTATAAACACTTTTTGTTGGTAAAAATTCCATGATCATTTCTAAGTGGTCTTTGATCTTCCTTAGGAAGTACTCTCTCACTACTATAGGCCTTGGCTAAACAGTTTCAGGTGTAGCTTCCCCGATCGTCTGTAACAACCCTACTTTCTATGTCGTAACTTGAATAAACTTAATTAAAATAAAAATATTTGAAATTCAATTTTTGATAATTATTATTTTGAAAATAAATTCTTAGTTAATCAAAATTTAGTTAATAAAAGATATTCTTTTAATAAATTGAAATTAATTTATAAATTCTCATCGAATAATATTTTGAACAAGAAAATAATGATAATATATTAATAAAAGTAAGACATATTCAAAGGGAATAAACCAATAAAGATGGACAAATATTGAATTTGAATAATTTGGACAGTCTATTAAAAATATAATTTTAAACAACATAATAAATCAGTTCAATTTGGAAATATATTGATAAATAAATGAAAAATCATTTAAATGTAAATGAAGAGATTTTGGTTTGCAATTAAAATAGATAAAATGCGAATTATTTTCTATAAAATATTAGTTGAAAAATGAGAAGAAATAATAACTACCAAATAATTATATTCCATTATCTCTCTCCATCATTCTAAAATCCCCATTTATTTCATATTCAACCCAAACATGTAATTTTCCCAAGCCCATTTAAAATACTTCACCTCTCTACCTATTTTCAGAAAACGATGTAACGACCCGTAATTTTAGATAATTAAAAATATTTAATTTAATAAGATGGAGGTGTTAATACTGGAAGAAATAAAAATTTGTGATCCATTAATGAGAATAATAACCAGAATGAAATGTAACAATGTTAATTTGAGTTAATTGCTAACTATTTTAATGCAATTCCAATTTGTTGAAATGATTGAAAGGTCATAATTGGTTATAAAATGTAAATAAGGAAATAGATTATATATTATATTAACTTGTGAAATAATGTGTAGTTAATTGTAATTGGATAAAGTTAGTGTTGTGTAAGTAGGTATAATATTTGTTTGTAGATAATAAACATGTAAATGTGATTTAATTAAGTAAAAGGTGGCAATTGTTATTTGTTACCTATTTATTTGATTGGTTGAAATTAAATTGGAAATAAATTGCAATAAATGTAACTAAATATTGGTTTAATATGAATAAAGATGATAAAGGTAGATTTTTGATGTAATAAGATTTAAACTAATGTTGATTATATTCATATAATGATAGTGGATTGAATAATAAGATGAAAGATCAAATAAATGGATTTATTGTTAATAATTAATTGAATTTATTGCTATTGAAATAGAACACTATAACTAGTGTAATTTCAACAATGAATTTATATGGAAACTTGTTTTAAAAAGATTATATGTTACTAAGTAATCAAAAATGATAAAATTTGTCATTATAAAATTTGAATTGAAAAATTATTTAATTAATTTAATAAAAATTTACTTATTTAATGTGAAAATAGCCATTTTGGCCACTGTATCAGATTTCAGCGAAACTAGTTTCATCGGATGCGTAATGGTGAATTATTATAGGATTCAAGTTTTGTAGCGATCGGACTTGTCTTTTAATCGCATGGGCTTGAAAAGGGTAGAAATCAATTTAATTAAATTCAGTTGAAATAACCTAATTTTAAAAGCTAACTTCTTCATATGATGGAATTAGGACTTCAAACTGGTTACATTGAGTTTAAAAATGTCAAAAATTTCTATTTTGATATATGGGATGACCTATAGTCATTTTGGGGTCAGATCAGGCTTTTTGAGTCACGTAGTCGTTTCGCTCAATCCAATCTTGTCCATTCAATCCTAATTCAGATCTGCTCGTATATAGGCTGTTATAAACCCTAATTGTTTCTCATTCTTTATTTCTGTACATGTAACTCCATCTGTCTGCGTCTCCTTCTCAATGGCAGAAACTCTATTTTCGCCCAATCCAAATTTCAAATCAAAATTCAATTTCAAAATTCAAACTTTCCAAAACACATACTATTATATTCCATTTCGAAGCTTCCGAATAGCGTAATTCACTAGTGCAATTCATTTTTGCAATCGAATCACCGTTTGATCAGAAACTGAGGATGAACCTCAACCGTCCATATTAGGGTTTTGATTATCTAACGGTGAATCTTCGTCCTGAGGACGATCGGAGGATATGGTGAGATATAGCTCATCGAGCAGGTCTGGGATCTGTTACTCGCTTATCATCGATGGTTGGAAGTTCGCCAGTAATAGAGATTGTTTGTCCATGTTTGGCTCACGGCAGCGCCGAGCTGCATAGTGGCGGAGGAGGTCGCCTAGGTAGGGTGGGTGTGGCCTGGAGAGTGGGGTCGAACGTCATGCTCCATCGTGGGTCACGTGGTCGTAATCGAGGTGATTAGTGGTCAAAGTACAGCGGCTGAATGTTGGGTCGATCGAGTAGTTCGTGCGCACTAGGGTTTCGACCGAGAGATCACGTGCAGGTGACGTGTATTGCAAACTAAATTTTTTTTATTTGATTTTAAATTCAAATCATATGATATTCTAACTTGTATATCTTTCTCATTCAAGCTCGGATTCACATGTGGTTTGCTCCATTGTGATCATATTGAAATTCAAGGCATTATGGAACTGGTTTGGATGAATTCTAAGACTGTACAATTTTGGGCCTTGGTTTGGATTTTAAATCGACTTGAAATCAATGGTGGGTGTTTTAACACACTCGCAATCACTAAATTATCTTATGTTAGTTAAGTTGAACTTATGATGCGATTAGAAATTGACTGGTTGACGTTTGATATATTTAAATTGTCACTCTAGTTAAATCTGACTTTTATTGAATTTAATCGCCAATTAATTTAATATTGAATTTTAAATTGCCTGTTAATACCTGTTATTTATAATCGGTCAATTACTTTTATTTATTTGTTGATTTGAATGGTGATTGTGATGGATGTTTAATTGTTGATATTGGATGACTGGATGTTATATTTATATTGTTACAACACTGCAAATTCCCTAAGTTATTGCTAGGAAAATCACTATTGGTTGAAATGTTACATACCCGAACGGTCTATAGATTAGGGAAAATCATTATGGGTTAAAATGATAAACCTGAGCGATTTTATGGATTTTGAATGTTAATTCGGGATTGTAGGATGAAATGATATATACCCATAATTTTGAATATATTTGTGGATTGAAATGATAAATATCTGTATCACTTGACCGTAGGGTAGAAAATTATATATGGATATCGGATTGGTTAAATTAAATGATTTTAAATCCTTAAATTTGTGTTCAATTAAATAATATTTTGAAATAATATTTGATTTATATAAGCAAAATTATTTTTAAAAATCCAAGTTTTAAATGTTGAAATTGGAGTTGGTTTTACGAACTGTTTAAAGAATAAAATGGATGTTTCAAAGTTGAAATTTGAAATGTAAATGAAATTTATCAAAATTGAGTTATTGAAATGTTTAAATAATTAAACTTTTAAAACCGTGAAATTAAAATGCTTTAAAAATTGGAGTGCGAATTGGAGTATAAACATCAACTCCAAATTCCCAAAGTGCGAGTCGGAGTATAAACATCGACTCCAGATTCCTAGAGTGTGAGTTGGAGCGTGAACATCAACCAACTTCAAGTTCCCGTAGTGCGAACTAGAGTCCAAACGTCGATCATCTTTGGGTTCCCAAAGTGCAAACCAGAGTACTGATCGCAAAATAATTTAAGTCCCCAGAGTGTGAACACATACTTTAAACTTAAACAAGCGTGATCGACCGCTAACATACAAATGCATGTCCCCGAAGTGTGGACACGGTTATCGATAAGTAAACAAGTATGATTCGACCACTCGACTCTTACTTGTTTTTGCATCGATTCAATGATGTTAAGTTCGAAGAAATGAGGGCGAAATGCAATCGCTGGCCAATCTTTACAACTCGTCTCCGAAACTAGGGGCAAAGCTTAAGTGTCAACACTTGACCGAAGCAGTGCAACATCAAAGTTCTACTTTATCCCCGATCACTACTCGTGTTTGTGATTTCCGAACTTGACAAATAAAAACAAACTCAATTCAAAGGTTGGAACTCCGCAAGTGCACTGGACTGGAATTCAAATACTGGAACAATTAAGCATAAAAGACAGTAGTAGTGCTAAAGCAAAAAAAAAATAGATTCCAACTAACTATGAAAGAAGTTCACGTATAGGTTATTTCAAAATTCCTACTAGCAGGGGTCGAACCTGCATCTACACATAGCCTACGAAAGGAAAAAAATAGATTCCTATCCATCTACAAAAAATTTGCCGAAGCGGCCTATCTACTCTTTTTTCTTTTCGGCTTCCTCTTCGGTGTAGACCCACTGGAGCGGCTACGTGATCTTCTCTTTGGGCTCTTGCCTTTTGGCGGATGATCTCCAGGCGGGAGCATGATCACAACGTCCTCCTTCGAACTCTAGTGTACGGGGATAATTTCTAAAGACGGAGTCGGAGGGGTTGGATCTACTATGCGGCGGAATAGACACACCGGTATCAATAATTGTACCACTAAGTGATATCATTCTCAGCAGAGCCGGGCCAGGTGCCGCTATTCCACCTCCAAAACTACCACCATGAGTCACTGCCTCCATTTCAACATTGATTTCGGCCAATATCTCTTCTTTTCTAGTTGCTTGGGCCTCGCTGGGGGCATCGGTGGTCGGCATTGAAGAACCAGTAGCAGGTGCGATCCCACTTATAACAAATGGTAGGTCTACAAAAGGGTCATTATGGCGACTGAGGAGCTCCTCCATCATTTGCTCGTTGAAAGAGAGTGTGCCCCCTGCATCCCATCAATCGGTGCAGTCGTCGTTGTGGTGATTGCCTCGGTAATGATGGCCTCCTGTGTTTGATGCGATTCTTGAGTTGCAGGAGGTGCTATCAATGTAACTCTAGTCACTGGACAGAGAAAAAGACGGACTATTATTAAACGCTTCAAATCAAGCCTTTTACTTTGGACACATATGAAGAATGTTCAGAGTACCTTCCTCAGTTAGGCTGGTGGACGGCTAAGCGGCTTCAGAGGTGTGCTCTTTATTAGGAGATAGCTGCGGCTTTTCTGGATTATAAGCAAGGACGGATTGGGGTTCAACCACTGGTGCAAATTCAGATTGAGTTGGTGCAGGGATCTCATGACTTGTATCGTGATGTTCAACGCCTGAACCTTCCCCAACTTTCGAGTGTTAAGCACCGAGCTTCTCCTTTTCGTGCGAGATCATCGTCTCATGGAGAATCTTTCTCTCATCTTCGTTCAGCATGTGATTCTCGAGCTCAAATTCATCGATCGATTCATCTGGGTGCACCGCCTTCTCCTCCTCAACCAATCGGCCCCAGGCGCTGTAAAGATGCACCGGGTAATTTTTGAGCCAGGCCAAGTTTCTATGCTCCAGCACATTAGCATTATAAGTGATGAGGAGATCTTTGATATCATCCTCTATCCTAGACTCCGCCGCTCGGACCGTCTCTTCAACCTCAGTCTCCACCGCACGGACTTTAGCCATTGCCGCGTCCTGTTCAGCCCGGAGTACTACCGCTTGCTCACATGCCTACTGCGCTGCGGTATTGGCTTCATCCCTCTCCTTGATTATTTTAAAAAGTTTGGACTTAAGCTCGTTAAGTTCTTTGAGAGCCGCATCCCGCTCGGCAGTAACGGTGGTGTTTCGATGGCCCATCTCCTCCACAAGGGCGTAGTGTGATTGCCTCATCCTCTCCATGGATGAGTTGGCCTCGTCAGCCTTATGAATATCCTCCATTTCTGACTTTCCCGAGGACTCAGCCTCGGTATTAATCACTTGGATAATACGGTCCTTCTGGGCAAGCTCATTCTCTAACTTTTCAATGGTGGCCGCTCGCTCAAAGGCCAGCTTTGATGCTTTTTTTGTGGCTTTCCCCCACTCCTTGTATTGAGTGTAAATGTCATGGATGTAATCGTACATTGTGTTCTCAGCTTCCGCAGGAATTATCTTTAAGTGTAGGTGAAAAAATATAACCATCGAAGTAGATATCTAGAAAATCCTTCTTCAATTGGGCGATTTTAATCGCTCCTTCCCCTATAGGCTCGGTAAGGACCTGCTCTGCAATTATGGGAGCCATTGTTTCAGTTCTATGATGGTGAGTTTCAGGCCTTGAGACGTGAGAAGAAGGCTTGTGTCGTGAAGTTTCCGGGGTCGTGAGAGACATAAACAGGAGGCTGTGTAGGGTTTCTAGGAGGGAAGAGCGAGATCGGGATCGGTGTCTATAGTCCTTGTCCTTATCTCTGTTGTATCGTTCTTGACTAGAATAACTGTGGTCGCGGTTTCTATCATCTTCCCTTCTACAGGGCTCATAATATGAACTCGAAGACTGACGCGCTGAACAGGGGCTCTCAAGCATAGAATCCCGCCTAATCATCGTATCTGCGAAGTAAAAGAAGGATAGAGTTAGTAATCTCCCAGAGTAAATTGAAATCGATATAAATTGAAATGATTTTTATAAGAACTTGAAATGAAAGAAATTTAGTTTTGTTGAAATCTAAATATGGTACAGATTTGTTGAAATGGAAGAAATAGTTTAAATTTGATATTAATTTCAAATTTATTATTAAATATAAACTGTTCAAAATTATATTATCTTAAAAATCCTATTTTTAAGATATTCAAACTATTAAACTAATTTAATCTATTTTCAAACTATTTTAAAAGCTATTTTAATGAATTTAAAACTATTTTTATTTATTTTAATCTATTTTATCTATTTATTTTAAATCTGTTTAATCTATTTTATTTATTTTAATCTATTTTAAATCTGTTTAATCTATTTTAATTTATTTCAATTTATTTTAAATGTATTTAATATATTTTTAATTTATTTTAATCTATTTTAAAATCTATTTAATCTATTTTAAACCTATTAAATCTATTTTTATTTATTTTTATCTATTTTAAATCTGTGTAATCTATTTTAAGTTATTTTAATCTATTTTAATTCTATTTAATCTATTTTAAATATATTTAATCTACTTTAAATCTATTTTAACTATTTTAATCTACTTATAAACTATTTAAGGTATTTTAACTATTTTAAAATTTATTTTAAAACTATGCTAAACTATTTATAACTATCTAAACTATATTCTAAATTTCAGACTGTGTAAAGTGGAAGTATTTAAAAGCAAATACGGTTAAATAATGATATAATCTAAGTTGGGTTTTAAAATGATGTTTTTTAGTGAAATAACAAATTCTGAGTAAATATGATGATTTTAAATGAGGGTTTAACCTATTTTGAAAGTTTGATTTTGAAAGAAAATATGATTTCGAAAGTGATATGGTTTTGAGAATATGATATTTTGATATCAACGATGAATTGATTTTGGAAATGTAAAAGAGCCATCCGGTGTGAAATAAGTGTTTAGTTGTTAAAGAGACCGGGATCGGATATTGTCATACTCTCTGCCAATATCAAAAACCACTTTAACAACTGTGTACGGGGTGGAGATTCTAAATGAAGTAGGATGGTTTGGCGAATGATTTTGTAACAACCCATAATTTTTAATAAATATTTTATTCAATTTATTTGAAACTTTGATTTTAAATCATTTAAAAATTGGAATTTTGGCATTTTCCAATGTATTTTTGGATTTTGTTTATAATTATTTTTCCAAATATAATTAAATAATGATTTTCTGAAAATTTTATATTTTGGTCAACTTTTGTAAAATTTTGACTTTTAGTTGAAATTTTTAAATTTGAATTTTTAGTTTCCAATCTTTTTCTTTGAAGTTGAATTTAATTCTAATATTCGTTCTACTTTTCGTTTCGTCAAATTCTGTTTCATACTTTTTAAATCTGATAAATTTCAGTGTTCTACACGCGATTATTTTTAGTATTTTGTTGTTTATTTTCTGTTCTCTCTATTTTCTATTTCATTTTTGTTTTCTATTTTGTTTGGGCTTGATTTTTCATTTGGGTTAAACTTGTTTTGAAGTGGGCTTTGCTATATTTGTAATTCCTAATAGCCACTTGTTTGCCTTTGCAAGACGAAAAGGGGTCCATTTATTTGCTAAGCTGTTCAAATCATTTCTCATCTCCATCTCTCTTTCTCATTTTCATTTCCTGAAGAAAATTTTTACAGTAAGTTTTACTTCTTCTCCTCTTTTTCAATTTTCTTTTTCTTTTGTATACAAGCATAGCTCGGCCATCTTTATGCCTTCCTATAGCCGACCATCTTTCCACCATCCACCACCTGTGATCGGCCACCACCATCTCATCACCATCCCCATGCCATGCCGTGAACCATAGATCCAAAACCCATCACCTAAAGGCTTCACAAACCCTAGCCGAGCCCTCTACATCATCACCTTCCCTTCCCCTAGCCTCGACCACCACTAATTCCTCCACCACCTTGACTTGCCTTGTCGTGAACACTCCATAGCCGTGCCACTTCAAGTGCCTTGACCTGATCCAAGCCCAAAGCATCACCATGAACCCAGGCCGAGTCATGCTAGCCCTAGGTCCGAACCATTGTGCTCATGACCTTTCACTTGCCTTGTCCTTTTGCCTTCCACAAGCCATATCTTCAACAAAGCCAAGCCTAGCCGTGACATCTCCTTAGGGTTGAGCCTAGATCATCATGGCCGAGCACAAATGCATGTGACTGAACCCAAAACACAAGTGGCCGAGCCTATTCCCTATGTGGCCGAGCCTATTTGTGTTGAGGCTTGTCTATTTTCTTTGTAATTGATTTTTTTTATATTCTTTTATGTATAAATAGTTACTTATATATGTTTGGTATTCGTTGTTTACAAGACTTGGATCTTGGCTCTCCATCTACTGGAATCTAGTTCGTGCTTTGTCGTGCTTTTTGGAGTTTGGTTGTGTGTCTCGTATTGTCATCTCTAGCTTTAGAAGGTGAGTTATCACTCTTGACATTCGTACTTATATAATTGTGAAACGATGTCTTGTTAATGTGTAGTAGTTGATATGCTATGATGATCTAAGTTCATATATGCTTATTACATGACATTATATGATGCCATAACCTGATTATATACCTGTTACATCACTTGATATGACATGCTATACCGTTTATTTTATTTTCTGCTTCTCACACTGCAAGTTCCATGTTAGTATAGAATCACTATGGGTTGAAATGATACATACCCGAATGGACTTTAGAATAGGGAAAAATCGTTATGAGCTGAAATGATAGGCTCAAGCGATTTCTATTTTTTTTGACTTGGGAATGCGGATTTGAAATGATAAAACCTGGAATTTTATAAATTACAGATTGAAATGATACATATCCGTATCACATGACCTAGGTTAGAAAATATTATATAGACCCATGGTTAAATTTTAAATAATATCTTTATAAAAATTTATATAGTATTATGAAAATTTAAGCATATGGAATTTTAACTTAAATTTTGGAATAAATGAGTTAAATAATATATATATTTTAACTAAATAAGTTAAGATTTTTAAAAATCAAATTTTTAGGACTTTATATGAAATAAGTTTAACTCAATAATATAATTTAAATTAATATGGAATTTAAATTTAAACTAGTCATTGTAATATATTTTATTTATGAAAGAATATGTTTTGTATAATTAAATAATTTTAAACTATGATAAAAATTGAATAGTATGTTTGAAACATGTTATAGTAGCATTTGTAGCATTCAAAATGCTATGTTATTTTAGTCATGTTTTAAAAATGCTATGTTACTTTAGGTTATGTATTGAAAATACTACTATTTCTAAATTGTAATGTTTTCCAAAATGCTATTATATAGGAATAACCTTTTCAAAGTGTTACAATTTATAACTTATTACATTTTTAAAAGAGCTATAATAAGCATACGGTTTTGAAAGTGTTATGCTTTCTAAATTATTACATTTTAAAGTGCTATAACTAATACATACGGATTTGGATATATTACCAATTTTGAATGGATGTTATTTTGGAAGAGTAATAACATTTGGTTTAAATGGTTTTTGAAATGGAAATTTTTGTTTTGAAATGTAAACCATTTGAAATAAATAACCATGGGTTATAATAACGTTTGGTTGTTAAAGAGACCGGGATCGAATGTTGTCATACTCTCCGCTAACTCCGAAAACCACTTTAACAACCGTGTACGCGGTGGAGATTCCAAAATGAACTAGGATGGTGGCAACGTCCTATTGAGGTATATACGTGGACCCGACTCTCGTGAGTTGGCATAAGGTGGCTAAAAAAAAGCGATTCCAGGCCAATGAGGTAGCTTCTCTGATCGGACACACTTCTTCGATTCCATTCTATAACCTGGTGATTGATATGGTGCGCACCCTTGATTTTTAGAGTATGGCTCGAGCTGGGCGGTAGCTGCGGCTATGTGTTACCACCAGTCCGGATGCGTAATTGGTATATCTACCCTGGCATTGCCTTGTTGTGCCATGTCACCTAACCTAGTGTACTTTACTACGAGTTTGATTTGTGTCGTACTTATGGAGTATCCTCTGGTGGCTTCCCGGTCAGAAGGGACTACGATATTGTATAGACTATTGGCACTATAAAATATGTTAAGGGGGATATGGATAACGCCTTAACGCTATTTAAAAAAATAGATAATACTTTACTTTAGACATTGTTATAACCGCGTATATTACACTACGTAGTAGATAGTTTAACGGATCCTTAAAGGATGGGCGGTCCCAAGCATCATTTAAGTTACTTGTGCATTTCTATTACAGTTCACTTGAGTTGGTTTACATTTTATAAGTATGTATGTCCTGACTCGAGTGTTTTTTGTTTCGCTTTACGCTCGGGTCAGCCAGAGTATCAGCTTTGGATTTCATCTTCTGGAGCTAGAGGATTTGCTGGAGATTATCTATCTATCTAGTTGTCATCTATTTCTATTTACTTATTTCTATTCAGCTTATGTATTAGTGAATATATATGTATTGGGATTTCTTATTGTATTTGCTTTCAGACTCTGGTATTTTGTACTTGTTTTGAGACTATGTTGTAGTAGCTTCATGAACTACTATGCTTATTTTATTTCCGCTGCGAGTTATTCTGATATTTCTGTGTCTGTGATTCTGTGATTGATTTTATTTGCTCTAAATTATATTACAATCTATTGTTTTGAATTATTCAAGTCCGACATGCGTGGTTTTATTGTCGATTTGAATGGTTCAAAATAGTGGGTCATTACATATTCTATATAAGGTATTAACGTAACCTTGACTCTCGCAAGTCAGATTGATGTGGCTAAAACAAGAGCTATACCTAGCCAAGTGAGGTCGCACCTCTGATCGAACATGTTTCTTCGATACCATATTATGACTTTGTAATTGATTTGGTGGCCACTCCTCGATTAGATTATGAGAGTGTGTTTCGAGGTGGGCGGTAGTAGCTAATATGCGTTACTACCAGCCCGGTTCTGCAAACGGTAGAATCCTACCCTAGCATTGCTTCGTGTGCCTTCTCACATGCCTTATCAAGCCTTCTACGAGTTTGGTTTTTGTAGTATCTATGTAGTGCTCCCCGATAGCTCATCAGTTTATGGTGGAGTTTACAGTACTGTATAGACTACGTCATTATATAAAATATGTTAAGGGGAATATGGGTAACACCTTAACATTATTTTTAATACTTTACTTTACTGTACACACTATTATAATAGCATATTTTACTACTTAGTAAATAGTTTAACGGATCCTTAGGACATGGTAATCCCGAACATCTCTTAAGTTATTGCACTCACGTTAGACACTGGATTGGAGATGTCAAACCTTGTAAACATCTCCGATGCCTTTATACTCATATTTATTTACTATTGATTTAACTTACATAAGATCTTTTAGTTCTGACTCGAGTGTTTTGTCTTTTCAATTTGCTCCAGTCAGTCTAAGCTTTTCATTGTATCGAAGACTGCTTTTGTAAAGGACGAAGACGGAGATTTGTATACTACTATTATTTGTTATATTTATCACATTGCATCATGTTGTTCCGCTGCATTATTTTATTTATTACTGCTGTATGTAATCTGATCTCTATTGTAAAAGTGTAATCAAATGCTATTTGTAAAACAACTTCATGAATTGTTTATTTGATTATTATATTTTGTCATTCCGCTGTGAGATTTTATGTTTGTTTTTTTTCTTTCTCCGCTTTTTCTTATTTACCCCATAATAATTCTCCCTTTTGAATTGTTTGAGTCAGATGTGTATGGTTTATCGTTGATTTAAACCGTCCAAGTGGGTGGGTTGTTACATTTTGTATCGAAGAGAGGTTTACCGATAACCTTAGCTTTATAGGGTCTGACTCATTAGAAATAGTGTAGTAATACCCTAGAATGAGTCGTTGAGTGTATATATATGAGAGAGCGTATTTGTTAGTGTTATAAAAGGTTTTTGTATTGTGTTAATTTGTTCTGCTTGGCCTTTATAAATTCCAATAGGAACATAGGATGCTATGGCATTGATAGGGATTTTTAAACACTAAATAGGGCAGACCACACAATATTTGTTTTGAAATATAGGTAAATGAATAATTTTACCTAGTATACATTTTATATATTAAAGGATAATTTTTATATATGATATAGTTGGATGAAACATATTGTTTGCTAGGTAGTGAAATTTTATAAATATTGATTGTAAAATAGTATTTACAAGTAAAGTAAATATAAATTGGAAATTTAGAACTTAAGATCTGGGATTTTGAAAATTTCTTTCGAAAGATTTTGGAATATAATATTAGGATTATTTGGAAGTATTTTCCGATATTAATATTTCAATATGATTTGAAAGGAATGTTTTAGAGAAATTTTTAAAGGAAATAAGATCTGTACTCCCCTCTCTGTCGCTGGAAAAATATTTCGGTGATGAGTGCACGCGTCATCGACGTTCATTTTTGAGTTTAAAAGTGGGAAGACTGCTATAGTAGTTTTACTACACAATTGTTTTGATAAACAAATTCTTCATTTTAATTGTAAATATGATTTATATATATAAGATATAAGTATCTATATTATTTTAAAATGATTTAAAAAAGGAACCCGCTGTCTAGTTCTTAAGTTTCTGCAAATTAGAAATTTTAATTATTGTAGTGAATGAAATCTTAACTATTTTAATAATCGAAAGTTTCTAAAATGAAGAAAATATAAGTAATTAGATGTTAAGTGATTGACGAAATATATATACGAAATTGGAAACTTGTAAATTAAGGAATAATGAAATTTAGAAGATGAATTATTGGACATTTGTTAATTAAATTGAATAAGATGAACTTGTGTAACATTCAAATACATTCTAAAGGACTATATAACTTACCACAATATTGAAAGTTGAAATGTTAATAAGAATATGTAATAGAATATTATACAAGTAAACTTAAGTAATTAAAGTATTCAATGAAATTGTTTCTATAAATGAGAATTTTTATGTTATAATTGTTATATACTTAAGGTAATAATTTGAAATGTTACTAATTAAATTTATAGAAAGAGTGAATACCGTAAGTAAATGATTTTAAACTTAAGTTAATGATTGAAGCCGAAATTATTTAGGAATGGATTTAATATTCAATAATACTACATATAGAAGAAATGAATGTGAACAAGAAATAAACTATTAACGGTGAAGTAAATTGTAAAGAGGCTTACATAATACTGGATAATCTAATAACTGAAATGGAAATAACTTATGTAAGCAATGAACATAAAGTAATGAAAAAAGAAAAATGGCATTGTATAAATGAATGAGGAATGAATTTTGTTGGTGTTGTATGTAAATTATAAAAATAAGCATTGTATGAATGAATAAAACTGAAGAATAATAAATAATATGAAAGGAGATCAATAAGAATAAACATAAACAATATTTGAAATTATTATTGTTTTGGCATATGGGATGTTTGGGAAAGGATACTTTTAATTGGTAAGGTTATATGAATAATCTAATAAGTTTTATCGAAGATTGCTGAGTGTATGGTATACTTATTAGTTTATTTATCATTTTATACAATTAAAAGTTTCTGAACCTGAATAAACCATTTGGTTTGGTCGCTATGGATGTATGATTGATTACATTGATTGCATGTGATGATTGTATGATTTGTTTGTAAGTGACTATTGTTATGTTATGTTGTTTTGTTTGTTATTGATTGAAACAACTCAATATTTCTCTTTTTACACAATTATTAACTTCTTTGGATTATATAAGTGAAATACAGGTTTATGGAAGCAATATCTATTGCTTTTAGTTTCATAAAATAAGCGTTGTTTGCCCGACAAATAGATACGTTTTCGAATTACGATTTTATAGCGAAGTTATATCGTTTTCCCGTGGTTTGGGATACATTATTTTAAAATATGTGATATATATTATTATTATTGATATTATTATTTCTTCTGGACCTCTCATACAAAGGAGACCCCGTCGAAAAATAATAAAATTTGCTAATTATAAAATTTGAATTGAAAAAGAGATTTAATTAATTTAATAATAATTTATTTAACTAATGTGAAAATAGCCATTTTTGCCACTGTCTCGGATTTCGACGAAATTAGTTTTATTAGATCCATAACAGTGAATTATTGTAGAATTTCAAGTTACATAGTGATCAAACTTTTCATTTGATCATATGGGCTTAAAACGCGTAGAAATCAATTTAATTAAATTCAATTGCAATAAGCTGATTTTAAAAGCTAACTTCTTCATACGATGGAATTAGGACTTAAAACCTGTTCCATCGAGTTCAAAAATATCAAAAACATCTATTTTGATATATAGGATGACCTATTTTGTTTCGGGGTTAGAACGGACTTTTGGGGCCGCGTAGTCGTTTCGACCAATCCAATCTGGTCCATTCAATTTTAACTCAGATCTACCTATATATAGGCTGTTATAAACCCTAATTGTTTCTCATTCTTTATCTCTGTACGTACAATTCCATTTGTCTGCTTCTCTTTCTCAATGGCAGAAACTCTATTTTCCCCAAATCCAAATTTCTTATAAAAATTCATTAAAAATTCAAACTCTTCAACGCCTATAATAACATATACAGTTTCGAAACACTCGACGAGCGTAATTCACTGGTGTAATTCATTTTTGAAATCGAATCACTGTTTGATTAGAAATTGAGGATGAACCTCAGCCGTCCATATTAGGGTTTTGATTATTTAACGGTGGATCTTCGACCTGGCGACGATCGGAGGACAAGGGGTGGTGGAGCTCGCCAAGCAAGTCTAGGATCTGCTACTCGCTTGTCATCGATGGTTGGAAGTTCACCAAAAACGGTGCTTGTTCGTCCATTTTTGGCTCACGGCGGTGCCGTGCCGCGCAATGGCTGAGGCGGTCACTTGGGTAGGGTGGGTTCGGCCTGGAGAGTGGGGTCGAACGACATGCTCCATCATAGGTCAGGTGGTTATAGGCAAGGTGATTAGTGGTCAAAGTACGACATCTGAACGTTGGGGCGATCGTACAATTCATGGGCACTAAGGTTTCGGCCGAGAGATCACGTGCAGGTGACGTGTATTGCAAACTAAATTTAATTTTATTTTATTTTAAATTCAAATCGTACGATATTCTAACTTGTATATCTTTTCCATACGAGCTCAGATTCAAGCGTAGTTTGCTTCACTGTGATCATATTAAAATTCCGGACGTTATGGAACTAGTTTAGACAAATTCTGAGAATGTCCATCTTGGGCCTTATTTTGGTTTTCAAATCGATTTGAAATCAAACGTGGGCGTTTTGACCCACTCGCAACTACTAAATTATCTTATGTCAGTTCAATTGAATTTATGATGTGATTAGAAATATATTGGTTGATGTTTGGTATATTAAAATTGTCACTCCAGTTAAATCTGACTTTTATTGAATTTGACCACCATTTAATTTAATATTGAATTTTAAATTGCCTATTAATACCTATTATTGACAATCTGTCAATTATTATTATTTGTTTGTTGATTTGAATAGTGATTGTGATGGATGTTTGATTGTTGATATTGGATTACTAGATGTTATATTTATATTGTTATAACACTGAAAGTTCCCTTAGTTATTGCTAGGAAAATCACTATGGGTTGAAATGATACATACCCGAACGATCTATAGATTAGGGAAAATCATTATGGGTTGAAATGATAAACCTGAGCAATTTTATGGATTTTGAGTGTTAATTCGGGATTGCGGATTGAAATGATATATACCCATAATTTTAAAAATATTTGTGGATTGAAATGATAAATATCTGTATCACTTGGCCATAGGGTAGAACATTATATACGGACACCGTATTTGTTAAAGAAAATGATTTTAAATCCTTAAATTTGTATTCAGTTAAATGATATTTTGAAATAATATTTGGTTTATGTAAACTGAATTATTGTCAAAAATCAAAGTTTTAAATGTTGAAATTGAAGTTGGTTTAATGAATTGTTTAAAGAATAAAATGGAAATTTTAAAGTTGAAATTTGAAATGTAAATGAAATTTATCGAAATTGAGTTATTGAAATGTTCGAATAATTAAACATTGAAATCTATGAAATTAAAGTGCTTTAAAATTTTTAGTTCAAACATGAGTTTGAAATCGATATAAAATGAAATGATTTTTATGGGAATTTGAATTGAAAGAAATTTAGTTTTGTTGGAATCCGGATATCGTCCAGATTTGATGAAATGGAAGAAATAGTTTAAATTTGATATTAATTTAAAATTTATTATTTTAATGTAATATGTTTAAAAATATATTATTTTAAAAGCTATTTTAATCAATTTAAAACTATTTTTTATTATTTAAATCTATTTTATCTGTTTAATCTATTTTAATTTATTTTAATCTATTTTAAACCTATTTAATCTATTTTAATCTATTTTAAATCGATTTAATCTATTTTCATTTATTTTAATCTATTTAATCTATTTTAATTTGTTTTAAAATATATTTAATCTATTTTAAATCTATTTAATTTACTTTGATTTATTTTAATCTATTTTAAATCTATTTAATCTATTTTAATTTATTTTAATATATTTTAAATCTATATAATCTATTTTAATTTATTTTAATATGTTTTAAGTCTATTTAATTTATTTTAAATCTGTTTAATCTAATTTAAATCTGTTAAATCTATTTTAAATCTATTAATTTATTTTAAATCTATTAAACTATTTTAATCTATTTTTAAACTGTTTTTGGGTATTTTAAGTATTTTAAAATTTATTTTAAAACTATGATAAGCTATTTATAACTATCTAAACTATTTTCTAAATTTTAAACCGTGTAAAGCGGAAGTATTTAAAAGCGAATACGGTTAAATGATGATATAATCTAAGATGAGTTTTGAAATGATGTTTTTAGTGAAATAACATAATTTGAGTAAATATGATGATTTTAAATGAGGGTTTAACCTATTTTGGAAAGTATGATTTTGGAAGAAAATATGATTTCGAAAGTGATATGGTTTTGAGAATATGATATTTTGATATCAACTATGAATTGATTTCGGAAATGTAAAAGAACCATCTGGTGTGAAATAAGCATTTGGTTGTTAAAGAGATTGAGATCGGATATTGTCATACTCTCTGCCAATACCAAAACCCACTTTAACAACTATGTACATGGTGGAGATTCCAAAATAAAGTGGGATGGTTTGGCGAGCGATTTTGTATGAGGTATTAACATAACCTTGACTCTCGCGAGTTTGCTTGATGTGGCTAAAACAGGAGCTATACCTGGGCCAAGTGAGGTTGCACCTCCAATCAGACATGCTTCTTCGATACCATATTATGACTATGTGATTGATTTGGTGGCCACCCCTCGATTTGATTATCGTAGTGTGTTCCGAAGTGGGTGGTAGTAGCTGCTATGCGTTACCACCAACTCGGTTCTGCAAATGGTAGAATCCAACCCTGGCATTGCCTCGCGTGCCTTGTCACATGCCTTATTACGCCTTCTACAAGTTTGGTTTGTGTCATACCTGTGGAGTGCTCCCTGATAGCCCACTAGTTTACGGTGGAGTTTACAATACTGTATAGACTACGACATTATATAAAATGTGTTAAGAGGGACATGGGTAATGTCTTAACGCTATTTTTAATACTTTACTTTGCTGTAGACACTATTATAATAGCGTATTATACTACATAGTAGATAGTTTAAAGGATCCTTAGGAGATGGTAATCCCGAACATCTCTTAAGTTATTACACTCACGTTAGACACTGGATAGGACATGTCAAACCCCGTAAAAATCTCCAACGCAATTACACTCATATTTATTTACTGTTGATTTAACTTACATAAGATCTTTTACACCAGACTCAAGTGTTTTGTCTTTTCAATGCGTCCAGGTCAGTCTGAGCTTTTCAGTGTATCGAAGACTGCTTTTTTGGAGGACGAAGACGGAGATTTGTATAATATTATTATTTCTTACATTTATCCCACTGCATCATGTTGTTCCGCTGCATTTTATTTATTTATTACTACTGTATATACTCTGATCTGTATTGTAAAAGTTTAACCAAATTTTATATGTAAAACAATTTCATGAACTGTTTACTTGGTTATTATATTTTGTCATTCCGCTGTGAGATTTTGTGTTTGCTTTCTTTCTTTCTCTTCTTTTTCTTATTTATCCTATAACAATCCTCCCCTTCGAATGGTTTGAGTCTGACGTATATGGTTTATTGTCGATTTATATTGTCTAAAGGGAGGGTCGTTACAAACGAAATATCCTGAACCTCCTCCCTCATCTTTGAATTTGCCCTAGAAAACCAAAATTGAATTATACAAAAAAAATTGTGTTTGAAGCCACTAGGGTTAGGCAACGTTGGTGGTACTACAAAGGAGCAAGCGACAAAAATATTAAGGTCACAACCTAGTTTTGCAGACGCAATAAAGGAGGTGATTATGAACGACCTGGGCGCTAGCAATGAAGTGGAGGAGCAAGTATGCAGCGTTGGGATGATGGCTAGCAATATGTTGCAGGAGTTGAGTGAATGGAAGCCGCAGGTTCAGACATGAGTCGGCGAGGGTTGGAAGTCTGTAGTGGGTTGGAATATGCGGTTGACACATGAAAGATGGAGGAGACAGAAGTGCAGATGGCGACCTGGTTGCTTATGTGAGGTGAAGCGATGGTGATGGCAGTAGTGGCTATGGTGAGGTTTGGGTTTTGGGCAGCGATGGTCTGGGGTTTGGCAAAGGTAGAGAAACCGTAGTTTTCGACAGCTTGAGCTAATTTTTGGTTAGTAATTGCAGCCATGAACCTATATCTAAATCATGATATGAATTGTGTGTGCTTTGAATGGCTACTTGTTTGTTGATTGGTATGAAATTCAATAACATCGTAAGCCCTACCATCCATTTTATGGTGAGTTTTATACTCACAACTATTTATATAACCCATTCTTTTATATGTATTATCCCCAATTATTGCTTAAATTACATAATGAATGAAATCGCATCACAAATATTGTTGAATGATTCTTTGAATCATTTAGTTTAATCGATTGTTTTGTATTGCTTTTGTTTGGATTATTGATATATATTGGTATGAAATTGGACGATATTGAGATATTTGTTGGTTTGTATTTATTTGGCGTCAATTTGCAAATGGAACTTTGTTTGTTTGCGAAGTAAGCTTTATATATTTATTTTTATATGGAAATGGATATTTTATAAACTACTAGAGTTTGATGGAACTCGACTCGAGTCATGCGATATAGATAGTAATGTTTGTTGATATGTTTGTAAAGTAATTTCACTCCAAAATATTTATGTATATAGATATTTATTTATTTCTTGTTTTAAAGAATGTTTGAAAGGCTTAGAAGTATTGTTTAAGAGTTTTAGAACCTTATTTAAGTATTTTGTAAATAATGCTATATTAAAGAGACTTTATTCTAAAGATTATTCAAATTTATTAATCTATCGAAATGGAAGTTATAATTTGGTTAAATAATTATTTAAGGATTGTATAAATTTTTTGAAATAAGAAATGTTTTCTACTTAATATTTGAAGTAATTTTGATAAGTAATTTTACAAGTGAAAAGTCTAATTAAGAGTATAAGATATTTACTATATATTTGTTAAAATGATTTATTACAATATTTTCTTATGGCTTCTTCCTTCTGTATCAATTTCATTGTTATAAACAACTTATTATTAAAGATTGATTCGGTTATAAAATATATTTGTTTAGTTAATTGACTTTTTCATACTTTCTTCATTTTTCCCATATTAATTTCAATATTCTGAATGATTCACCGTTGATGTTGATTTTGTTTTATTATCTAAGTTATTTAAGATGGTATGTTGAAGACATCCATAAATATTATTTTGTGATAATTTGTATTGTGTGACAAGAAAATCCAAATAAATGGATTAGCAATACCATTGGGATAGGGTATTCGATAATACCTTTTCGGTTATTCATCGGACTTGTCATATAGAAATATTTAGTATGGATTGAATGTAGTTTATGAACTTTGAATAATTATCTGAATATCATGTGTATGGGACACTGTTATGTTATGTGTTTGATTATTCATTGTACGTAAATGTCACTCAAATAGGATTGTACTCACGGGTCCATATGATACTAAGTGAGGAGTATCCTATTGATAGATATTGGTATGGGAGCCGCTTGTCAACTTATTATAAGAGATATTTTTAGCGATAGGATATGAGTTCTATATGACCATCCACATTGAGTCCAGCTTCCTTTATTTTTCGAAAGTGAACCAGATTGGTCAGTATCCACCCAAGCGGCCTGATCTTAGGGTCACGCACTAGATCCATAACATCGTATTTATATGTCCATTTGATGTGCATCACGCTATTTGTAGTATTAGATGGGTTGTTGCCCATAGCCCTTTTGTCGCTTAGGACAACAGTTTGTTACCGTTAGGGACAAAGCAGGGTCATGACGAGAGCTATGCGTAGACGAGCCACTAGTGGATAAAGTCATGATATCTGTCAAGGTAACTGAAGATTGTAGGAATATATGGTACTCTTTAGTAGGCAAGTAGACCTGGGTTCCTGGAGTAGGCTTATGGGAGGCGGCTATCAGTCTCCATATATGGTTCTGGGTAAGTAAGTATAGTAGATTGATATATACCTTGAAGACTATAGGAATAGACGGTTACTCTACGGTTGGCGAGTAGACCTGTCTTCCTGGAGTAGGCTTATGGTGGGCGGTTGTCAGTATCCTGTTAGATTCAAGGTATATATGTGTAGTGATTGGCATTTATGTCTCTTTCCTTTAATGAGTTGACTATACTAGAGACTAGTTGAGTCTAAAGTGTAGTCAGTCCCCGTTATATCCATACTGTTTGGTGATTTGATATATTTAGATAGCCTTTATTATTGATTTGGATTATACCTATTGATTATATGATTTTAGGATATTGTATTAGGGCTTTGCTATGTGTTTGCATGATTCACTTGATTGTTTCATTTTCTATGACGACGTTTTATTTTATGGATGATTCACCCATTGGATATAGTTTTCTTGATTTATATTTAATTATTTATATCGGTGATGACATTTTATTCTAGGTAATGTGGTATTTTATGGATATGATATTTGGCATTATTGTGATGAAATTAATATATTTATTTATACCTAGTATATACAGAGTTCTATATCTTATTGACCTTTGATTATATATAGTTTGACCCATTTATTATCTATATAATACTCGAGTCAGTCCAAGACATTTCAAGTATAAGGAGGTCATGACCAACATGTGTTTTACTGGGCTTAGAGGAGTATAATATTAGGGCTGTATATGATATCAGGTTCATTATATGTATATATAATTGACATTGGGTTGCATTGTATTCTTATAACATTAATGTATTTTATATATTATATATTATCCTTGTGATTTACTGTATTCTCTGTTATTTTACTGTACATTATGTATTGTTCTTTCTTGGAGGCGCTCGTATCTATTACTTTGTATGGATACTGTGTACGTATAGATTTGTTATTTATTAGATGTTTTAAAATGTATCATTGTTAGTCTAAGGGAATATTCGCATGCGTGCCCCTTGTAACTGTTTCTTCGTATTATCTGATAGTATTACTTTGTAATACTCTTAGATAGTATGTGTATAGAGGTGGGATGTTACAAATTGGTATCAGAGCAGATTCCGAACAATACACTAAATGTATAAGAGATACAAGTTTTGGCAAATGAAGAGATTTAGAGTCCCCGTTCCTCATGTGTGTGTGGCAAATTTTTATTTATACTTAAGCGATAATAGGAGTATACAATGATTACTACGATAATCATCTGGGACGTATTTGTTATTTTTCCCATTATACATATTTATGCACACACATATTATTTTATCCTTCTCTACCTCTTTTGTATTTGTTGGTCTTTGTGTGAAGTAGAAGTTGTTGAGGTTGGGAATAATTAGCTCGACGAGTAGTGTCGACATCGGTGAAGATTAATAACATATCTTTGGCTTTAATTAGAGTAGACGAATCTTGTAGAGGTCAGTGTGCGCAACGGATGCTGATAGAAAGCTTTCCACTGAAGGCATTTATTTGTTGTTTGTTTGATACACGATAGTTTGTATTGGTGTTAATGGTTGTTGAATTGAATGTATATATTAATTTTGAAAATGCATATTTCTGTTTAAACAAACATGATTTAATGAAATATGAATTTGGTTTTTCCAAGAGATTTAAAATGTTTTAATAGTTATTTTGGTGTTAATTTATCCGCTGAGTGCTTTAAGAATTCTGATGGATGCATTTGACCAACGTTATCGATGAAGATTCCTTACCACTAGGACAAAATATTTTGATACAATTTTTTAAAAAAAAATTGTGAATATAATGTTTTGGAAAAAATATATAATACAATGTTTTAATAATATTAATACTAACATTGAAAATAATATTTGAAGGAAGTTAAATGACTATCTAGTCCATATGTAGATTGAAATGTAGAAGGTAATAGCAAAATTCAGAAGAAAGAAACATAAATTAATATTTTTATAGTATAATTTATTCTCCATCAAATCGCCAAACCCAAATGTGCATAAATTTGACAAAGTAAGGTCGCACGCTAATTAATATTTGTATGTGTATGCCATATTGTTACTTTGTAGAATGCAAGGTGAGCATTGAACAAACCAAATCCTTGTTTAAACAAACCTTAACAATCAGAATAAGTTCCCCTCAGGGTAAGTAAAATAAAATAAAATAAAATTATACTACTTTTATTTAATTAAATCCGGTATAAAAAAGTGACCATTTGTGAATCAGATGGCATGATTACCTTCTAAATAAAGTTCATATTTAACTTTGAATTGCAACCGACTCCCACAAGCAATGCAAACTGTTTTCATTAAGAATGTAAAAGATGGCAAGAGATTATAATGGATGATAGCTTTGTGCTGTTACGGCCTGCAGGTTCTTAACTTCTTAAGTGCTTTTGATCAGATCTTATGTATTTCACATGTTTAGTGATTGTTCACTCGTTGATTGGTTATTTGGTTTATGCAGTTATTGATTGAAATTATATCGTATTTAACTTGTATTGGTTTGGTCGATAGTCAGTTTACAAAAAAAATAATAAATAAATAAATAAATAAACTTTTTCGAAAAAATGTTCACATTGTCAAAAACATTGATTTGTTTAACATATTCCAATGCTACAAGTACAGTCAAACCTTTAATTTTAAGACTTTGTCCACTGGATTTTTCCAATCAATGTTAGCCTTTGAGTATTTGTTACCTTCCGAATTAGAACCCTCTTTTCCATAGATGAATATTTTGAAAATTATGACAAATATAATAAGCATTTACCAATGCGAGTACAGTAAGTTCAGGCAAACAAGATGAACTAAGCATATATGGATTTAGAGTGGTTCTAATAAATGCTTCAAGACAATGTATACTTGGTGAAAATAGATCTACTAAATAATATTTTGTTAAATAATTAGTGTTTTGGAAACTGCATTTTAGCGAAGTTTGGAAAAGAAAAAAAAAACTGATGAAATTTTATTGTATTTAATTTTTGGAAAAGAAACTTTAAATGACATGATGAATGAGATTCACATTTTATTATTTTATTTTATTATAAGCATCATGGTTAATTAAATTAGTGGTTAGTATACTTTAATAGTTTTAAATTTAATCCAAAATTTTGGTTATGTTTAGAAAATTTATGATAAAACAATGATCATATTAAATCATAAATTTTGAACTACCAATCTTTTTTTGACAAATTTAATTTCATTAGAAGGCTATGTTATTAGAGAACAATTTTCATTTGGATACAACGTAAAATTTTGAGTTTAAAAATGATACAAACGTGAATTGAAACCGAGATATATTGCTATCCAGAAATTGAAAGATCCATGAAATAGTTCATATTTCATTTGACCATGTCTTTTGAATGGTTTGTCCGATTTTGATGATTTTATCCATTTCAGAAAGCTTAAAATATATACTTCAACTTTTAATCTAAGTGTTTCGCAAATTTATGAGGTTTAACTTGTTAAAAATGTGGCTTTACATGGTGGACCTGCTTTGCACATAATAAGTGCTAAGGGGATACCTTTATTAAAATGACTAAAACTTTTGAACGGTTCATCCGAATTCAACCATTCTACACTTGTCGGAAAGCTTACCACCTATGCAACAACTTCCATTTTAAGTCTTTCGCCATGTTTTGAAATTTTCTAGGCAAAATCTTACAATTAAACTGATGGACCTACGTATTTTTGACCACTTCAGCTTCGACATCCCGTTGAAAAAAATTGTTGTAAAACAAGTTTTGCTTGATGTTTTTGCAACCTGCAAGTTGTTTTATAAAGTTAATTCATTATGCAACCATTTATTCTTTCAAATCATTACATAATTTTGTGTTTTAGCATCTAGAATTTTGTGGAAAGTAGTTTAAGTGTAAATGTGTTTTTGTTCTAAATTAATGAACGTACACTTCTTATAACTCCTCCTATGTTACCAATGTTTGAATTTGAGATTAAAAATAGGTACAATTAGAGCTTATAGGTACTACTTTGCATCATAGTTCACTTTTTCTTGCATTATAGCATGAAAACTTGCTTAAATGTTAAATGAAAAGGTACGTTTTTTGCGATATTATATTGTTCTCTCCATGTTTCGGAATGCCCCATTAGTAGGGATGTATATTATGTAATTATATTTTGTTTTGATTTTTTGGAATGCTCTCTGTACAAAGAAGAATTGGCTGAAATTTTTCGAAAAATCTAACACTTAAAATTTTTTTCCAATATTTTTGTCGTATGCAAAAAATAGAACATCGTTGAATTGAATTTATTTGAACTGTAGCATATGATAAAATAAATTGGAGTTTGAGCCACATTAAGGATTGCGTAGTTGAGTTTGATGGAAGAGTATTAATTTCGAGGAAAGCCATGATATGAGTTAAATGACGATTCCCTATTAGAAATTGCGAGAATGCAATTTTCTTAAGAGGGTAAAAACCATGCTTTACGCTGTAACATGAATAAATTTAAATAAGATATAAAATTTTAAATTAAATTTTTGATAATTATTATTTTAAAAATAAGTTCTTAATTAATTAATATTTAGTTAATAAAAGATTTTCTTTTAATAAATTGATATTAATTTATAGTTCTTGCCGAATAATATTTTGCACTCGAAAATAATAATAATATATTAACAAATGTAAAATATTTTCAAAGGGAATAAACCAATAAAGATGGACAAATATCGAGTTTGTATAGTGTGTATTAAAAATATATTTTTGAGCAACATAATAAATCAATTCAATTTGGAAATATATTGATAAATAAAAGATACGTGAATGAAGAGATTTTGGTTTGAAAATAAAAGAGATAACATGGGAATTATTTTCTATAAAAACTTAGTTAAAAAAAATAAAAAATAATAACTACCAAATAATTATAGTCCATTATCACTCTCCATTATTCTAGAATCTCCTTTTATTTCATATTCAACCCAAACATGTTACTTTCCGAAGCCTGTTTAAAATACTTCACCTCTCTCCCTTTTTCAAAAATGAAATTTCCCAAACCTCCACCATCTTTTTCGAATTTGCCTTAGGAATCCAAAATTGATTTATACGGAAAAAAACCGTGGTTGAAGCCATTAGAGCTAGGCAACGTTGGTGATGCTATGAAGGAGCAAGTGGCAACAAGATTGAGGTTGCAACCTGGGTTTGCGAATGCGATGAAGGAGGTGATTATGATTGACTTGGGTGCTAGCAGTGAAGTGGAGGAGCAAGTATGCAGTGTTGGCGTGATGGTTGTGATATACAGCCGGAGTGGAGTCGATGGGAGCTGCAGGTTTTGACTTGATTCAGCGATGGTTGAAAGTCTGTGGTGGCTTGGAATTTGGGGCCGATACACGAAAGATGGAGGATACCAAAGTGTAGATGGTGACCAAGTTTCTCATGTGAGGTGAAGCGATGGTGATGGGAGTAGTGGCTACTGCGAGGTTTGGGTTTTGGCAGCGATGGTTTGGGATTTGGAAAAGGCAGAGAAATGTGCTTTTGGGCAGCTTGAGCTATATTTCGATGAGTAATTACACTCACAAACCAATATCTAAATCATGTTATGAATTGCATGTGCTTTGAATTGCTACTTGTTTGTTGATTGGTATGAAATTCACGAACATCATAAGCCATATGTTCCATTTTATAGCGAGTCTATACTCACAACTATTTCTATAACCCACTCTTTTATGTATATTATCCTAATTATCGCTTAAATTAAATAGTTGAATGAAATCCCATTACATATATTGTTGAATTGATTGGTTGAATCATTTGGTTTAATTGATTGTTTTGGATTGCTTGTGTTTGGATTATTGATGTATATTAGTTTGTAGTTGGATGATATTGAAATAATTGTTGGTTTATGTTTATTTGATGTGTCAATTTGCAAATGGAACTCTATCTATTTGTGAAGTAAGCTTTATATATTTATTTCTGTATAGGAATGGATATTTTATAAACGACTAGAGTTTGATAGAACTCGACTCGGGTCTGGCGATATAGATAATGATGTGGGTTGATATGTTTGTAAAGTAATTTCACTCAATATTTTATACATATTTATTTATTTATTTATTTCTTATTTTAAAGAATGTTTGTAAGGCTTAGAAGTATTATTTAAGGGTTTTTTAATCTTATTTAAGTATTTTGTACATAATATTATACTAAAGAGATTTTATTCAAAAGAATTATTCAAATGTATTAATCTATCGAAAAGGAATTATAATTTGTTTAAAATAATTAATTAAAGATTGTATAAATTTTTGGAAATAAGAAATGTTTTTATTTAATATTTTAAGTAATTTTGATAAGTAATTTTATAAGTGAAAATTCTAATTAAGTGTATAAGATGCTTATTATACATATTTGTTAAAATGATGTATTACAATATTTTATGTTGGCTTCTTCCTTGTGTATTAATTTTGTTGCTATAAACGATTTATTATTAAATATTGATTTGATTGTAAAATATATTTGTTTAATTATTTGACTTTATCATGCTTTCTTGATTTTTCCCATATTGATTTCGATATTGTGAATGATTCACCATTGATGTTGACTTTTTATTGATTTGAGTTATTTTATGATGATATGGTAACGACATCCTTCTATATGATTTTGTGATAATTTATATTCTGTGTGACGAAGAAATCAAAATAAACTGATTAGTAATACGTTTGGGATGGGGTATTTGATAACACTTATCCAGTTATTTGTTGGACTTGTTATATAGAAATATTTAATATGGATTATGTAGTTTATGAGATTTGAATAATTATCCGAATAACATGCGGTGGTATACGACACCATTACGTTATTTGTTTGGTTATTCATTGTATGTAAATGTCAATAAATGAGGATTATACTCATGGGTCCATATGACTCGGTGAGGAGTATCCTATTGATAGATATAGGTACGAGAGTCACATGTCGACTTATTATGAGAGATATGTTTAGCAATAGGATATGGGTGCTATATGACCATCCACATTGAGTTCAACTTCCTTTATTTCTCGAAATTGAACTGGATTGGCCAGTATCCACCCTGGTAGCCTGATCGTGGAGTTGTGCCCTAGATCTAGGACACTGTAGTTATATGTCCCTTTGATGAGTCCAGCAATCTGTTACCTTACGGGCTAAGCAGGGTCGTGACTGAAACTACGTGTAGATGAGCCACTGGTGGATCGAGTCATGATGTTCGTCGAGGTAACTGAAGACTATAGGAGAAGTCGGTACTCTATGGTAGGCGAGTAGACCTGGGTTGCTAAAGAAGGCTTACGGTAGGCGGATGTTAGTCTCCCTATCCGGTTTAGGGTATGTGAGTATAGTAGATTGACATATACCTTAAAGACTGTTGGAATAGATGGTTTCTCTATGGTTAGCGAGTAAACCTGTGTTCCTGGAGTAGGCTTGCGATAGGCAGCTATTAAGATTCAAGGTATATATGTTTGGTGAATTGGTATATATGTCTCTTTCCTTTAATGAGTTGACTAGACTATAGACTGGTTAAGTCTAAAGTGTAGTCAGTCCCTATTATATCTATACTGTTTGGTTATTTAATATATTAGGATAGCTTTTATTGTTGATTTGGATTGTATTGGATAATCCTTGTGATTTGTATAATATTGGTTTGGATGATTCGATATGCTATCTCACATTATATATCGATTATATGATTTTATGATATGTATTAGAGCATTACTATGTATTTGCTCGATTCACTTGATGATTTCATTTTTTACGATGATGTTTTATTGTAAGGATGATTCACCTATTGGATGTAGTATTCTTGATTTATATTGAATTCTTTATATGGGTGATGACATTTTATACTGGGTTATGTGGTGTTTTATGGATATGACATTTGGTATTATTATGATGAAATTAATATGTTTATTTATACATAGTATATATAGAGTTCTATATGTTATTTATCTTTGCTTTAGTTATAGTTTTACCTGTTTATTATTTATATAACACCCGAGTCAGTCCGAGACATTTTAGGCATAGGGATGACATGACCAGTATGTGTTTTACTAGGCTTAGAGGAGTATGATATAAGGATTGCATGTGATATCTGATTCAGTGTATGCATATATAATTGGCATTGAGTTGCATTGTATTCTTATAACATTAATGTATGTTATATATTATATGTTATCGACACGATTGATTGCGTTCTATGTTATTTTACATATTATGTATTGTTCTTTGCTAGAGGCATATATGTCTACTTCTTTATACTAATACTGTGTACGTATAGATTAGTTATTTATCAGATGTTTTCAAACGCACCAGTGTTAGTCCAAGGAAATATTCACGTATGTACCCCATATAGCCTCATTCTGTGTATTATCTGGCAGTATTACTCTTTAATACTCTTTGATAGTATTGGTATAGAAGTGGGGTGTTACATCATCTGAGCCATGAAATACATAAACGAGGCATTCAAAATGATGCTTGCCTCATTTGTTGGCCGTGCAGCTTCCTACCCTACCGCTCTGGGAACTTCGCCTATATTTCTTCCATCAGTAAGTGTACTTTCAGTCTCCCTTCATACACTTTCTCTACCTACCGTAATTCTTCCAATTTTCAGATGCATCTTTCCATTTCTTTTAAGACTGTCTTTATTGGAAAAAGAAAGAAAGGGAATGAAATAATAATAGAAGGATAGATATATCTTTCTATATATCTTTATAGCAACAAAGAAGTACGTTAGATATAGTAGCGCATCCCTCCCTAGGGTGTTCACTTTATCCTAAGAATTGTTCCTATTTTTCTAGCTCTATTTTTGTTAAGTATCCCCTTACTAAGCTCTGATACCAAAATTGTAACATCCCCCATTTCGAGACTCTAAGATGAACATCGATAATGCTGTAGTCATTACCAAAATTATCTTCCAGCGATGGTAGTGAGTTAAGTATATTCAAAACAAGACTAAGTAAATAGAGCAACTACATATTTTCATTTCATAATAATATACTTGTTATTCATTACATATAATTTTAACAACATTAACTCCTAAAGTAATGCTTATGTAGGGGTCAAATAAAAATAGAAAATAACATAGTAAAGAGTCAGGTTATAAAGATCCTGACTTGACCTTCAAAAATCGAAATCGTACTCGAACACACCCAACCTGGAACGAACCCAGATCAACCAAATCCACTTATCGACGTTGATCCCTACCACCAGTCACCCCGCCACTTGTCCTAGCCTCGCCCAAAGACCTACTCACCTTTTCCTCTTGTCTCGTGAAACCCGATCATCCATAGATGCCACTGTAGCCATTTAAACCCAGTCAACTAAAATTAGCAATCAAGCCCTAATTCGATGCCACACCACCACCATGGTGTCTTAAAAATTCAACCATTATTTTTCTAGTGATCTACACCCTCCAATCGACACCAAAAACCACACGGCAATAAGTATGCAGCAACCACTAGGTAAATATCTGGGCTCCATACCGTGATACCACCTTTTATCCAAAAGAGATGGACATACCCTAGGGGTGCGACCCCTGCTACCTTACCGCAAAATTCCTTTTTCAAACAGATTCACGCACCATTTCTTTTCTTCGAGCCATTCACCTAAAGAACTCGAGCACGAACTCAAGAATGCATCTTCTTCTCCAACGCTTTAACCACCCAGACATATTCATATAAGTCTGTTCCGGGTTCGAACAGAATCGAAGGCACTTCCAAAGAAGCCCTTGCAATCCGGGTATTCACAATCCCGATCGGACTCCCCATCACATATGGAGATCTCTATACCGTAGCTACTCAGTGCAGAGTCATTCGATAGGTTATCCTATCGTTCTTGTAAATACCCGGTCTGCAAATGCTATTCATATCGTCGTGTCATTATTTGGAATGGGTTATATGACACAAGGTCCTCTCCAGGCTAAACCGAATAATGAACGTAATATTTAAAACATATGGATAATGAGATTTCAGTTAAGTCACAACTTTAGAACCCAAAACAAATGGTTTGAAAGTGATGAATTGAGTCTTTGATTTAATGATTGGATAAGTTAACCCAATTTGAAAAGGGAATTTTTTTTGTAAGCCGTAAATTTAAAAGTTAGTTAATTATGGAATAATTAATTTAATGCGATTAAGAAATTAAGGTTAATTAATTAATAATTTAAGTTTGATTTATAAAGTTATTAAAGAATAATGAATTAAAGGAAAATTAAGGATTAATTACTTAATGATTAATTAATTAGAGGATGATTAATTTTTATAATTAATTAAGTGGTAATTAATTAAAGGTTAATTAATTTATTAATTAATTAAGGATGATTAATTTAAGAATAATAAATGATTAGGGATTAATTATTTAATGATTAGAGGTTAATTTATTTAAGGTTAATTTATTAATAATTAATGGGTAATTAATAAATATTTAAAGTTAATTAATTAAAATTGGTTTGTAATTAATTAATATTAATCAACCAGGATTAGTAAATTTTTCATAAGTAATTAATTTGATTTCGTTTAATCGGATGACTAATTTATCTTACTTATGGATGTTTGAATTGCGTGAAATGCCTTGCATTGATTGATATCCCTGATGTGTGCTATTATGTGATATGAAATGTATGTTTAAGCTGTGATCTGTGACTCATTAATCTATGATGCATTTATATATTTATCAGTGATTCCGTGAATGAGGATAAGCATTATAGATTATACCGCTTATCGATATTGTTGTGATTGAATCTGTGATGATCGATGTTGTTGCACTATTGGGTAAAAGCCCTGGACTACACCTTACGCACACAAATATGGATCGCACGAGGAATTTGGTAAAGTCGCAGATTTTTGAAATGGTTTTAAATTTGAAATTTGAATCCAAAATAGTTTTGGAAATGGATTTGGGTTAAATGTGAAAAGCTTTTGAAAAGAAGTTTTGAAGATGAAAGTTATTTTGAATAACTTAATAAAGTTTTGAAATTTAATTAATTTGTTTTGAATTTGAATTCAAAATTTGAAATTTAATTCTATGTTGGAAATTACGGTTTAAAAATGTTATTCAAGTTATAAAAGTGTTTATATGGGTTTTAAACCATATTAAAAGTATTGTTTTGGGAATTTAAATTTAACCCAAGTTTGAAAGACTTTAACTTGTATAAATGTAATCGGATTTTTTCGAAACGGAAAACTATTTGTTTTCAAATAATAATAGAATTCATATAAAGAAAGGATTTTAAAGTTTAATAAAAACAAGTTTGAGAAAAAAATATATAAAAGAGGACCTCGGGTGTTGTCTCAGAGTTAGCTCGAGAATTATGTAGATGGGCTCGGGTTTTTTTCCTGTGCAAGTTAACAAATTTTTCAAAAGAAAAAGAAGCTAAATTTTAAAGCAAAAGTTATACAAGTTTTAAAAGTAAATTTTTAATAAGTTTTCTTAAAAAAGTTTTAAACTTGAATTTAAAATTCAAATATGATTTGAAAATAATTGATGTGGTTTTGAAATTTGGGTCGTGACACTGGTTAATATATGAAAATGCCACTTGAACTCCTTCAAATAGCGAACACATCCTTATTAGCTAACAAAACCTTATGCTCCCTCTTCGATCTTCATAGTGTGGCCATTATCTTTTAAACCTACTTATCTTATAACCTAGCCTACTCAAATGAGTAACAATGCGTTTATGGGGAAAACAATAATAAAACACTGGTCAAACATAAAGTCTGATGTGAATAATAATTACCCAAAATAAACATATAGTGAGACCAAGTCGTACTACATGGAATGGAATTCTCCCTCACTATCCAATACATCATAAGTGAAATAATCATAGTTCTAATGTAAATACTTCTTATTTAATATTGCACCTTTACACGTTCCTATGTGGTTGCCATTTACTATTGCACCCATAGCGCAGTCCCTACTTGGTTATAATTTTTAGATTATTATTTAATATGTTATTCCAATCTGCTACCGTGCTCCCAGCATAGTCCAATCTAAACTTTATTATGGCTTTTTCAGTAATCTGATACTACCTAGAACTAGCCACCCACAATATCATTTTACTTTATTCAAATTTAAAATGCGTAGAATAACCCCACCATAATCTCCATGTACTTATTTCATTTTATACTTCTTGGAATACCACCATCATAGTCCCTATGTATTTACTTATTTTTAAATTTCTTTAAACAACCCTAACATAGTCGACTAAAAAGAAACTCACATGCAGTCCTTAAAACTTATTTAATTTAGAACTATTCGGAATACCCTACCTTAGTCCATGGAAATTGAATGCCTCACCTTCTCTTGGTGTGCATTTGAGTAAGCATCCTTACTGGGTGTCAAAAGCCCTTCCAACTCTATCTCTTAGCATGGGAGTTCTTTCCCCTTACTAGCCCTGGCCTCTCCTTGGGTCCTACCTAATTTGTTTTATTAGGTTTCATTCACACTCTCACTTGGCACTGTACACTCCTACCCCAACCTATAGGCACAATTCACTCTTTACTTATTAATCAAAAACTTTTAAATTGCAGCGCAGTGTCACATTCACACATTGCAGCTCAATTCAATTTCTACAATCTCTATAAAATTATGGCATGGTTGTTCCTCTAAAACTTATGGTGCAGTTCTACTTTCCCTTGAAAGTCCCTAGATCTCCTTGACAAATCACTAACTCTTCCCTGTGTGCACAGGTCTTTTATAAAACATTAAGCCACCACCTCAACTCCATACTAGACATTGTCTAACGTATCAGATAACGTCTTTACACGTGTCACCTTATATACATTAAAATTTCATTTTCTGTTATTTGCAGTGCCCTTTATATTTTTTTAGCATTTTATTTGGATCTTGTTCCTTGTTTAGCTAACACTTGTTTTTCCATATAATTTTATATTACATGCGTCCCCGCAGTTCCCACTTCTCCCAACCCAGTACCTATCATATAGCAGCTTATTTTCCTCATAGAAAACCTTAATAAAATCCCATAAAATTTGTGAATGCTTGTTCTAATATGTTCTATCCTTTATTTTGATTTTAGAGTATGTTCCTTAGTTATTTTCTAGGAATACTTTTTCCATAGATCATAAAAAATTATTTTTGGCATAGGAAATTTCTTAAGCTCAAAACCCATTTCTAAAATCATGTAAGAAAATCACAAAATTCTTCATAATATTTCACAACCGATAAAGTAGGAAACACATTTAATCATCCTATGTTCATCTATTTCCCCCTTGAAACGTTCATTAAACAATTTATGTGTTAATAAAAGTCCATATGAAACTCCATCATATATACTGGTTTACAAAATCATACTGAAGCCAATTATTTGGGTACGGTAAAAATGGGTTTAGTATTACTCATCTAGGTCTTTAGATATCTTGCTTTAGTCTTCTAAATCCTCCTTTTAACTTACATTTTTCTTATCTTCACTTTATTTGCTCTCTTTAAGCAACCACCATTAAAGTTTCTCTCAAGCTTTTGTTTTGTTTTTGGTTGAATGAAATGAATGAGTGCGCAAAAAAGGGAATGCTTATTGTTCCAAAATAATTTGGCATTGGGCCCTCATACACCTTTTCATTAACTCATACCCATTTTCTTCTTATTTAAATTATTTTGGCCACTTAATTAATTAATTAATTAAATTCCAAAATTACAGGTTGTTACAGCCTTTCTTCCTTAAAGGAATTTCGCCCAAAATTCACTTAAGGCATGGTAGTGATTTGCCAACTATCCCATGCTCACTCTAAGCGTAACCATGAATTCCCAACTCATTTGTAAAAAATTCTAGTGCTATCTACTAATATGGAAAGCAACCAAAATATTCGTATACATATATAGTTTATAACAGTACAATTCAATACATAGCTCATAAGCTAATCTGAATCGAACTAATCTAAATAGGTCCCCTTAACCTTATCCTTTGTTTTCCACATGCAGTCATCTCGATCAATGCTCCATTGGACACATACTAGCTAAACCATATTGTTCTGAAGCTACATCTCATCCCGATCCACTATATGAATTAGCCTATACACATAGGTCATATTTGGTTTTATGACCAAATATTCTACTATCCTCTGATCAACTATTGCGTCTGGATCTCTAATGCATTTCCATACATATGATACATGAAACACGATATGAATCCCTATTAAAACAATAGGCGGTTCCACTATGTACGCCACCTTCCCAATCCTACCTATGATAGGAAACGACTCTACATATTTTGGTGCTAACTTCCAAGCCTTCTTAAAATGCATCACGCTTCTCACTAGAGAAACTTTCATGAGCACCTAATCACCTACTGCAAATTCTCCTCCTAGTATCGGCATAACTTTTAGCCTAGACTATGCTACATTTATCATAGTTTGGATTAACTCTACTTTCTCAGTAGCATCCATAACCACATCTGGTCCTAACACCAACCTGTCCCCTGCCTCCAACCAACAAGCAGGCCACTTACATGGGCTTCCATACAACGCCTCAAACATTGTCATCCCATTGTTGCTCTGGTAGCTATTGTTGTATGAAAACTCTACCAGATGTAGATGCTCTTCCCAGGATCCACCGATGTCTAAAATGCGAATCCTTAGCAAGTCCTCCAGGACCTTCGTAACGACCTGAAATTTCACTGCTTTGATTTGAGAATATTTAATTAATTTTAAATATTAAAATAAATGGTTTTATAATGAAAATAAAACTTTATAATAAATAATAATGGTGAAATCATTTTTAAATTTTGTTTACAAAAAATATATAGTTTGACGAAACACAGAAAATGTGACCGAAAACTGTTTTTCGAATTTTCGGTGTTTCATTGTATAAAAGTTGTTTGAAATGTTTTATACACTTTTGCGTACATATGCATACATATACTAATAGTTAAGAAATATAAAATGGTTTAAGTAAATTAATTAAGTTGAGATAATATGGTTTGAATATAAGTATAGGTATGTGTCACGTCAGGAAAGACATGAAGTGACATTTTGGCGATATGAGTACAAATCATAATTGCCTGTCGACTTTGATTTGATGGAAAGGTGGCTAAGGGGAGGCTTTGTGGGATGAATTGGTGAGGTGGAAAGGAGGTGGTGATATGGCAATACAGGAGTGGAGAGTGGTATTGGAAGGATATTATGGTAATTTAACAAATGCACTTAGTATGTATACAAATTTTCCTAATTTCCTTCCCATTTTTCTCATCCTTATCTTCATGTCCAAAGTTTTCTAAAGATCTAAGACATTTCAGTAGCTTCCAAAATGATTTCAAGTTTTAATCCCTAAGTTTTAAAATTTTAAAATGTTTAAACTAGTTTGAATCTCCTTTTCTTTTTTTTAAAAGAAATTCTTCCATTTTAGCCAAAATGGTTTCAGTCATAACTTCTTCGAAACAACTCCAAATCAAGATTTTCTTTTTATCATACCTTGTAATTTCTAGTGGCTATAACTTTATAGTTTACCACTTTTCTTTATTCGAGCTTAGATGCTCCAAAATTCCATTTTTTTCAAGAGTGTTTTTGAACCTAGATTTTGATGTCCAAAAATACCCCTCACTATTTTGGTCATAATTTCCTTAAAATTTAAATTTTTTTTGAGCAATTATTTTTTTAATAATAGAGGAAAGAATAGTCTAAAACTTTCCTTTTGACCACATGTCCAAAATTTGAGAGGTAAGGGTTCGAAAGTCGAGTGCAAAATGACCCATTTTAGAGAAAAATTTGTAGTCTTCCAAGTTTCCCAAATTTCAAAGTGTATCGAGTTTTCAAAGGATTTTCAATGAGTAAACGTTTTTTTAAACTTAAGCTTTAAATTGCAATATATCTGTTGATTTATGGCTTGGTTGCTAGTTGAAATCTTAGTTTATTATTTGATTGCTTGTATGTGTACATTGGTTGTATGTGATGGTAGTTAGACTTGAAGTTAAAATATAAATATGGTATCATTCGGCAAGTTGTAAACTTTGTTATATGTTATGAGCTTGCTTATGTTTTGGTTGTTGCATATATATGTTGGCTTTGACATGATTATAAGTTAGGTTGATATGAAGCATGTCACTTTGATTTGGTTTCCGATGGAGAATCCTTGTATGGAAGAAAGATACAAACTTTGATTTTAAATCTAAATCATTTTAAAGTTGGTGAATGGAAAGTTAGTAAGAGATGTTAGTGAATGGAAGTTAGTGAGCAATATTAGCACTTGAAATTACGTGAATCCATAACGATGGTCGCTAAGGATGCAGTTTCGCGTTAAAAATCCGATTTTTTTAAAAAATTGGGTTTTTAAAATTAAAAATGTTCGTGAAAGTTTAATAAACTTAATTATAATGTTTTAGAATGTTAATTAAGTTTTTTAATACTTAATTTTTAATTAATTAAGTTTTTAATAATTAGTAATTAATTAAGGATTAAACAAGGTTTAATAATTATAACTAAGTAAAGATTAGTTCTTAATTAATTAACTTTTAATGTTAAGATCTGTTTTAATTAATTATTAATTAAGTTAATTAAGTATGAGTTAAGTAAATTATTTATATTTAATTTATCATTCATTGAATATCGGATTAATCATTAATCAAGGGTTAATTATTTTTAATTATAAATAATTAAAGGTTGCAATTTATAATAAATTATTTATTAAAGGTTTAATTTATTATGTAAGTTTAATTAAAGATTATTTAATTAATTAATTGAGGTTAATTAATGTTTAATTATTTATGAAGGTTTAATTAATGATTAATTTGGGTTTAATTAATAGCTAATTATTATTTAATTATATTAAGTTAATTTTAATTAAAATTAATTATGATTTAAATAAGAATTTAACTTATAATTAATTATTTTAAAAGGGGTTTTAAAGTTTTAAATCCTTTGGTTTGCAAAAGTAAATTGTTTAAAGGTGCTTCTTTTTCAAAGATGGTTTTGAATACAAGCGACTCATGTGTCGATACCATTAAGAAACCATATAATAGTGATGAGTTATAATGTAGATTTTTAGGTTTGTTTGTGTGGGCATGTGTTAGCAGAATAAATCCCGTTCTGCCATAAATTGTCTGCTTGTTTGATTGTTTGTTTGTATGGACATGTGTTAGCAGAATAAGTCCCCATTCTACTATCAATTGATTGAATTTTTTAGACATTTATTTAACAAGACAAATCACTATCCTGCTATTATGTTATTTGGACATGTATATGCTAGTAAGCTTATATTGGCATATTATTCACAAATTTGGATATGAGTTGTATTTAAATACATGTTGACCTCCATAAATAACTGTTTAGTGAATTTAAATTCAATTAAGATTGAATGGTAACTTAAATTAGTACCATTGGGATTGCTAAGCCTCGTTTCGAATTACTAAAGTATGTTTTTGAATTAACTTTAAATTCTTAAATCAACTTGGAGTTAAAAGTTTATAAATGATTTTCAGGTTATACTATTTTTTTATAAAGCTATTTATAAATAATATCTTGCCTAAAAAAGGGTTTATTAAATAAAAGGTTTACCTAAAGTGATTTACAAATGATTTCTTGAAAATGATATTTTGTAAACGAGATTCTGCAAAGGAATTATGAAGGAAGATTTTTAAATAGTTTTAAAAATATAAAGAGATTTTATAAATTATTTTAGAGATTTTTGAAGGAAATTTTGAATCAAGTTTGAAAATTTATACAGAAGTTTGAAATGTGAAGTGAACTTATAAACAAATTTTTAAAAGAGATAAGTGGATGGATTTTATAAAGTGAATGGGTTTAAAAGTAAGTGATGTTTTGAATGGGAATTTTTAGCTATTTAATATGGAATGTGAGAAGAAAGTATTTTCCAAAATGTTTTTGGTAAATACTTAAATTGTTTCCAAGTAAAAAGGGAAATGTTAAGGAAAAGAGATTCAAAAGGATCTTTTGATCAAGTCTAATAAAGCGATTTTATTAATTAAAGTTTAATTAATAAAGGCTTAGAAGATCCCATATGGGATTGAATCAATGTTTGATTGTTTGTTTAATTTGATAGTTAAATAATCAACTATCAAATATGGACCTAAATATAACTTTGGAAATATCTACGAGAAACATGAGAAATATATGGTACAGTTACCATCAAAGGTGCTATACATTACGTATAAACTCGTTTAATTCTTCTAGGATAAATGATAAGGAAATCCGTCCACTAACTGTTAGGAGGTGAACTCTGCTCTTGTCATTTGTCTGTTTATTTCTAAAGAACCGAGGTCGAGTTTACCGAAATTATCGATAGTTTTATCAAAGAGACCGAAATCAAATATGTTATCCAAGAACCACTTCAATCCCACAAATCCATTTCTAAGTGAAGAAATCAGGAAGAGCATGGAATCGAAGATGGAGATGTGAAGTGCAAGGGCTAACTGCTACTAATCCTCAAGGTGATTCCAAAATGGATGTAGTAGAAATAGTTCCTTCGGTTTCTTTCAGATCCAGAACGGACTTGTATGGATGAATGCTATCATCACATTATCGTTGGAGGGTAATGAGCATTCTAAGTTTAAATTCCTTGAAAAGTAATCGTAGCTTTAAGCCTCATCAATTGGGAATGACTGAAAATCAGGGAAGATGCAGTAAGGCTAAGTGGATCGCACCCATTATGGTATGTTGTCACCCTTCTAGATACATCTACATATTTATGGATTGGTGTGCATGAGATCTCGATAAAAAGGATGGCAAAGAAACCAGGGTAATGACATATTAGGTACTATCCATTAAGGGTAGGCTGGTCTTGTGTTGGCAGGGATTGATAGGTTCGATCTCGGTATATATTCCAGACGTATACGGTGATAAGTGGTACTCTAGTGCCTAATCATTGTATGAAATCCATTCTCCAATAAGCACCATACAGTTTTGATTGTGCCTAACTATGATGAAATGTGAGATGCAAGCATTCCAACTATATTAATATTTTACTTTGAACCCTTAGGCATTATTATAATATCATTGGATTTTATATGAAAGTGTTTTGGTTATCGTAAGGTAAAAATCCATCCGTATTTATGTGCGGTATAATCTTATGAGATACCTTTGCTTTCAAAAGAGTTTTTAAAAATAATAATTCAGTTGTTTGAGTTTACTCACACTAGACCCTTGTCGGACCCAGAGTTTTATTTTTCTTTCCCAAAAACTCTTGGGTGCTCAAATTTTTACAAGCAACGAAGTAGTCCAAGTTTTCTACGGATGCATTTTGGGAGCAGCTTTGAGCAGGAGGCTTCACCGATAGTTAGTTATTATCTTATTTCCGTTGTATATTATGTACTCTATTTGATGTACAAGGATAGGCTGTTATAAATATCCTATGTTAGAAATTGTATTAGTGTAACTCTGATGTATTATTTCTAAATGTCTTTGTAAAGGATTATATTTCGTTGCATTGTCAGATTCGGTGTTTTCTTTTAGTTTCTTCTATCTTTATCTCTTTTCTTTTCCCCTGACAAACGGTTTTTCCGACACTTGATGGGTCGGCATGCAATACAGTGGTTATATTAGTGTCGATTTTCGAGGGTCAAAATTCTTGTTACAGTGGTATCAGAGCTTAGGTTGAGCTAACACCTAGGCCGGGCCGAGTTGACTCATTTGAGATTGGGTAAGTGAGACTCTAGGATGAGTTTGAAAGTATATATATAGAGCGTGTATTTGTTAGTGATATAAAAATGTTTTGCATTGTGTTGTTTGATCTGTTGAGTGGCTTAAGAATTCTGGTTGATGCATTTGGCCAACGTTATCGATGGGAATTTCCTAAACATTCGAACAAGACCAATTAATATAGTATTGTTTTAAAATGGGTAAATAAAATAATTTTACCTCTAAATATACTTTTTATATATAAAGGAATAATTTTTTATAGTTATTCTAAGTGTGCTTGATTGTTAGGAACTGATAATATTCCATCATTATCATCTAGGATTTTACCGGCCATGCTCTCCCATTTTTGAGCATTGTCCGTTATTCATTAATCTATCTTAAATCATCTTTTTGAAATCAGAATTGGGTAGATAGGAATTTTGGGAGAATTGAAACGAGTACCTTGTGAATTAAATTTCAAAATTTGAATATAAGGCATTCGTTGAAAATGTTGAGTTAAAATTTGATTTCTAAAGGTTGTTTTAAAAGAAAATTTAAAATATTTGGAAATAATATTTGGAAATGTTGAGTATAAGAGTTAGTTGTTTTAACTTGAGGTTTTATAAAAGAAGTTTATTATAATGGAAACTTAAACATTTCCAAAATAATTCTTGAAGAATGATTTATATGAAGAAAGCTAGAATGATTTCACAACAAATATTCGGAAATGGATTAAATATTATATCTTTTAATTAAAAAGAATTTAGGTTGAAACTTGAGAACCGAAATCCCAGTGCTTTGAAAAATGATTTTCAAAGTTTTGGAAACTAAAGATAGTGATAGTTTTATTTGGAAAGGTAAAATGTTGTTTCAGAAATGGGAATTTGAAATAAAAGTAATATTTTTAAGTTAACTAGTTCGAATGGCTCGAAAATAACTTAAAATTAGGGAAGAGGTGCGTTCGGATGTTAAACACTTCTCTTGACTATTACCCTTTTTGGTAAGGAATTGTATGATACTATTTTGGTAATACCCAATTCTTTAGTATCATTTTGGAGTTACTCGGGCTGTATGTAAATCTTTAAAGAATTGAAATTATAGTTTCATTTAAAAAAGTTTTCGAATAAAACCTGGGTATTTGGATCTTGTGTTTTATTAGAAAAATAAATTCAAAATGGAATAATACGATCTGATAGGGGTATACACTCTCAAGATGTAGTGGAGTATTATATAAGAAAACAAATATTTAGTTTATGAAATTTTTTCATAAATGATTTAGTGAAATAGAATTGGTATTAAGGAGAACCAATATGGTAAGTGAGTGGGGTGGACGTAGATCGATTCTCCTTTTTATAGAATTTTGATATAAGATTCAAGTATATGACTTTAAGGTATTTGCACCGTTCCGAATAAGGATTTATTACTCAATTTTTGACGGCTAGCATTTGATGAGCATTTTGATTTGGGACCAAAGTTTCTATCATGGTTACAACTATGTAAGGAGAAAAAAGGCTCCAAATTAAGGAGCCTGATTGGAGTCCGCACTAGAGAATCGGGTAAGCGATACTAGTTCAGAAGTGAAGTTATGTATTCAAGTTGTGATCAAATTAGATTTTGCATGGGAATGATCTATGTACATCATATGGAATGATGTAGAGTGTTCGGTGTTTCTGAATGGGTTATGAGGTGTAATTTTAGGGACGTCTTTTAAGGGGAGAAGAACGTAATGATCCGAAATTTCACTACTTTGATTTGCGAATATTTAATTAATTTTAAATATTCAAATAAATGGTTTTATAATGAAAATAAAACTCTTTTTAATAATAAATAATAATGGTGAAATGGTTGTTTCAATTTTTTTACAAAAATATATAGTTCGATAAAAAACAGAAAATGTGACCGGAAACTGTTTTTCGAATTTTGGACTTTTCATCGTATAAAAGTTGTTCGAAATGTTATGTACACTTTTGTGTATATATGCACATATACAGTAATTATATGAAATGGTTTAAGAAACTTAATTAAGTTGAGATAATATGGTTTAAATATAGTGAATATTAGTCACACATTCGTAAAACCAAAGTTAATTCAAATGACATCCTCACTAAAAAAAAGTAGTAAAGCAGGTCCCTATAATTTTTTTACCGTAGCAGCATGTATTTTTTGCCTTTTATTTGCGCCAATGCTTAAAAAAAATTTCAAAAAATTGTGAATATTATAACTAGGTTTCTGAAATGAAAAAAAAGAAATTGCAGACATATCTGCAATTATTCCATATAATTGAAGATATGTCAGCAATTATTCACTGAATAATTAAATTCGATAAACATCTAAATAATTGTTGATATGCATGCAATTATTCCATATAATTGCAGACATGTATGCAATTATTTACTGAATAACTGCGTTGAATAAAAAACTATATAATAACAGACATGTCTGCAATTATTCCACATATTTGTAGAAATGTATGCAATTATCCACTGAATAACAGCACCTTGATTTAACAATCAGGATATTTACGTAAATATCTGCACTTATTCCATAAAATTGTAGATATATCTGCAATTTTTAGTTGTAAAGACATGCTATCTAGAATAAGTGCAGACATATCTACAATTATTCTCTAAAATTGCATACATGTCTGCAAGTATTTCTGAAACATACTGTGTCATTTTTCTCTCTTTTCATCCATGTTTTTTTGATTTTTTTTTGACATGAATACGAAGATAAATATTAAAGGAAATAAGTTTTAAAAGTTGGAAGTTTTTTGTTTTTTTTTTATATGTTTTAGTGATTTTCGAAAAATAAGACCTAATTTACATACTTTTTTCCATTGGGGTTTTTGTGAATTTTGAAACTTGTCAAGGACCTATGCCAAAAGTACCCTTAAATTTAAGTATACGTATGTGTCACATCAGAGGAGACATGAAGTGATATTTTGGCGACTTGAGTATAAGTCATAATTGCATATTGGCTTTGATTTGATGGAAATGTGGCTAAGAGGAAGCTTTGTGGGCTGAAATGGTGAGGTGGAAAGGAGGTGGTGGCATGGCAAGGGTAGTGTTGGAAGGGTATTATGGTAATTTAACAAATGCACTTAATATATATATATAGACACACACACACACACACACACACATACACACAAACAATTTCCTAATTGCCTTCTCATTTTTCTCATTCTTATCTTCATGTCCAAATTTTCCTAAAGCTCTAAGACATTTTAATGGCTTCCAAAATGATTTCAAGTTTTAATCTCAAAGTTTTAAAATGTTTAAACTGGTTTGAATCTCCTTTTCTTTTTTCTAAAGAAATTATTCCATTTTAATCAAAATGGTTTCGGCCATAACTTCTTTGAAACAACAACTCCAAAACAAGATTTTATGTTTTTCAAACCTTGTAGATTTCAAGTGGCTAAAACTTTTTAGTTTATCACTTTTCTTTATTTCGAGCTCAGATACTCCAAAATTCCATTTTTTTTCAAGAGTGTTTTTGTACCTAGATTTTGGTGTCCGAAAATACCCCTCACTGTTTTGGCCATAACTTCCTCAAAATTTAAATTTTTTTGAGTAATTATTTTACTAAAATTTTAGAAGAAAGAATAATCTAAAACTTTCCTTTTGACCACATGTCTAAAATCCAAGAGGTAAGGGTCCAAAAGTCGAGTGCAAAATGACCCATTTTCGAAAAGAATTTGTAGTTTTCCAAGCTTCTCGAATTTCAAAATGTGTCAAGTTTTCAAAGGATTTCCGGTGAGTAATTTTTTTTTAAATCAAGCTTTAAACTTTTATATGTTAGCTGATTTGTGGCTTGGTTTTTCTAGTTGAAATCTTAGTTTATTATGTGATTGCTTGTATGTGTACATTGGTTGTATTTGATGGTAGTTAGACTTGAAGTTGAAATTTAAATATGGTATCATTCGGCAATATGTAAACTTTGTTATATGTTAAGAGCATGCTTATGTTTTGGTTGTTTCATGTATATGGTGGCATTGATATGATTATAAGTTAGGTTGCTAGGAGGATGGCACTTTGATTTGGTATTCGATGGAAAATCCTTGTATGGAAGAAAGATACAAACTTTGATTTTATATCCAAATCGTTTTAAAGTTAGTCAATGGAAAGTTAGTAAGAGATGTTAGTGAGTGGAAGTTAATGAGCAATATTAGCACTAGAAATTACAGGTATCCATAGCGATAGTCACTATGGATGTAGTTTCGCGTCAAAAAACCGACTTTTGAAAAAATTTGGTTTTTAAACTTAAAAGTGTTTGTAAATGTTTTGTACACTTAATAATAATATTTTAGATAGTTGATTAAGTTTTTATTAATTAATTTTTAATTAATTATGTTTTTAATAATTAATAATTAATTAAGAATTCAACAAGGTTTAATAATTGTAATTAAGTAATGATTAGTTCTTAATTAATTACCTTTTAAAGTTAAGATCTATTTTAATTAATTATTAGTTATGTTAATTAAGTATAAGTTAAGTAAATTATTTATATTTAATTTATCATTAATTGAATATAGGGTTAATTATTAGTCAAGTGCTAATCATTTTTAATTATAAATCATTAAAGGTTTTAATTTATAATAAATCATCTATTAAAGTTTAATTTATCATTTAAGTTTAATTAAAGATTAATTAATTAATTAATTGAGATTAACTAATATTTAATTATTAATGAAGGTTTAATTATGATTAATTTGGGTTTAATTAATAGTTAATTATTGTTTAATTATTAAATTAAATTAAATTAATTTTTAATTAAAATTAATTATGATTTAAATATGGATTTTACTTATAATTAATTTTTTTAAAAGGGGTTTTAAAGTTTAAACTCCTTTGGTTTCCAAAAGTAAATTGTTTTAAGGTACTTCTATTTCAAAGATGGTTTTGAATACAAGTGAATCAAGTGTTGATACCATTAAGAAACCATATAACTGTGATGAATTATAATGTAGATTTTTTGGATTGTTTGTGTGGGCATGTGTTTGGAGAATAATTCCTCATTCAGCTCTAAATTGTTTGTTTGTTTGTTTGTGTGGACATGTATTAGCCGAAAAAATCCCCATTCTGCTATTGATTGATTGAATTATTTAGGCATCTGTTTAACAGGACAAATCACCATCCTGCTATTATGTTATTTGGACATGTATATGCTAGTTAGCTTATACTGAAATGTTATTCCTTGATTTGAATATGAGTTGTATTTACATACATTTTGACCAATATAAATAACTATTTAGTGCATTGAAATTCAATTGAGATTGAATGGTAACTTAAATTAGTACCATCAAAATTGCTAAGCCTCTTTTTGAAATAGTAAAGTATGTTTTTGAATTAACTTTAAATTCTTAAATCAATTTGGAGTTAAAAAGTTTATAAAGGTTATGCTATTATTTTACAAAGCTATTTATAAATTATATCTTGTCCAAAAAAAGGGTTTATTAATTGAAATGTTTACCAAAAGTGATTTACAAATGATATCATGAAAATGATATTTTATAAACGAGATTCTGCAAAGGAATTATGAAGGAAGATTTTTAAATAGTTTTAAAAATATAAAGAGATTTTATAAATCATTTATAGATTTTGAAGGAAATTTTGAATCAAGTTTGAAAATTTGTAAAGTGATTTTAAATGTGAAGTGAACTTATAAATGAATTTTTATAAGGGAAAAGTGGATGGATTTTATAAATGAACAAGTTTAAAAGTAAATGATGTTTTGAAGGGGAATTGTTTAGCCATTTAATATGGAATGTGAGAATAAAGGATTTCCAAAATGTTTTTCGTAAATACTTAAATTATTTCCAAGTAAAAAGGGGAATAATGTTGAGGAAAAGAGTTTTGAAATGATCTTTTGATCAGGTTTAATAAAATGATTTTATTAATTAAAGTTTAATTAATAAAGGTTTAGAGGATCCCATATGGGATTGAATCAATGTTTGATCGTTTATTTAATTTGAAAGTCAAATAACCAACTAACAAATATGAACCTAAATGCAACTTTGGAAATATCTAGGAGAAACACGAGGATTATACGGTACAGTTATCATCTAAGGTGCTATACATTACGTATAAACTCGTTTAGTTTTTTAGGATAAATGATTAGGAAATCCATCCACTAGCAGTTAGGAGGTGAACTCCACTCTTGTCATTTGTCTGTTTATTTCCTAATGAACCAAGGTTGAGTTTAACAGAATTATCGATAGTTGTTTCGAATAGACTGAGACCGGATATGTTATCCGAAAACCACTTCGATCCAACGAATGCGTTTCGAAGTGAAGATAACGGGAAGAGCATGGAATCGAAGATAGAGATGTGAAGTGCAAGGGCTAATCGCTACTATCCTGAGGGTGATTCCATAATGGATGTAGTAGGAATAGTGCCTTCGGTTTCATTCAGACCTAGAACGGACTTACGTGATGAATGTTATCAACACATTATCATTGGAGGGCATTGAGCATTCTAAGTGTAAATACCTTGAAAGGTAATCGTAGCCTCAAGCCTCATCAACCGGGAATGACTAAAAAACAGGGGAGATGTGACAAGGCTAAGTGTGTCACACCTATTAGGGTATGTTGTCACCCTGCTAGATACTTCTACATATTTATGGATTGGTTGTGTATAAGATCTCGATAAAAAGGGTTGCAAAGCAACCAGGGTGATGGCATATTCGGTAGGGGTAGGCCGTTCTTGTGTTCGCGGGAATCGATAGATTCGATCTTGGTATATTTTCTAGACATATACCATGATAGGCGGTACCCCAGTGCCTAGTCATTGTATAGAATCCATTCTCCAATAAGCGCAGTATGGTTCTGATTATGCCCAAACCTGTTGAAATGTGAGATGCAAGCATTCCATCTATTTTATTATTTTACTTTGAACCCTTTGACATTATTATAATGTCACTAGATTTTATATAAAAGTGTTTTGGTTATCGTAAGGTAAAAATCCATCTGTATTTATGTTCGATGTGGTCTTACGAGATACCTTTGATCTTAAAAGAGTTTTAAAAAACAATAACTCAGTTGTTTTCGTTTACTCACACTAGACCCATGTCTGATTCGGAGTTTTATTTTCTTTCCTTAAAACTCTTAGGTGCTCAAATTTTTACGAGCAGCCAATTAGTCCTGGTTTTCTACGGATGCATTTCGGAAGGAGTTTGGAGCAGGAGACATCACCGATAGTTGGTTATTGTCTTACTTCCACTGTATATCATGTACTCTATTTCATGTATAAGGACAGGCTATAATAACTATCCTAAACTAGAAATTGTATTAGTGTAACTCTGATGTATTATTTCGGAATGTCTTTGTAAAGGATTATGTTGATTAATATATTTTATTCCATCGCGTTGTTAGATTCTATGTTTGCTTTTATTTTCTTAGATTCCATGTTTGCTTTTATTTTCTTTTGTCTTTATCTCCTTTCTTTTCCCCTAACGAACGATGTTTCTGACACTTGATGGGTCGCCACGTAATACAGTGGTTGTATTAGTGTCAATTTTTGAGGGTCGAGAATCTCGTTCGTTGCAACCTTGTTGACTCCCTCGATCTACCCATCTATCTGTAGATGGTATATAATACTCATGCGTAAATCAATACCTAACACCTTCCACAAGCTGCACCAGAACTCACTGTAGCGATCCCAGTTTTTAAGCTAAATTTAAATTGGTAATTAAAATAAATTTTTGGATTCAATTGTAAATTCATTTGAATTTTTCAAATTTAAATAAGATATGTGCTTATTTATATAAATTGATAATAATTTGAAAATTTGAATTTTAATTTTTCCAATATATAATATGTGTTATTTATTTTTATATATGTATATAAATGAATTTTTAAATTAAATTTGGAATTTGAAATTCAAGAATAAATGTTTTAAGAAATAAATTGGATATAAGAACTTTGTAAATTAAAAAAAGTTTTGTTTTCTATTATATATGTGTATATATATACATTTTGATTTAAAAGATATATTTTTAGAATTAATAAAAAGGTTTAAAGATATTTTATTTCATATTTGAAAAAAAATAGTTTGTAAATAAATTAAGGCAATTATGTAAACATAAGTATACATATATTTAAATTCAATTGGAAATAATAATAGATAAATATAATTTGTATAAGGATATAAACATAAATATTAAAACAAGGGATTTAAACATAAAAGCACTCATTTTAACAAGTGTAATAAAATTTACTCATATGAGTGATAAATGTTAAATAAGTAATATGCAAAGATAAACAAGTGGCAATGAGATTGTTTTCTTTGAATCAAAATTTTGAAAACATGCATAGGGAAAAAAATCAACCAGGCTTCCCATTTTAGTTATTTTTCCTTCAGTTTTAAAATTTCCCAAACCTGAAAAAGATAAATACAAACTAAAGAAAACAATTACAAACTCAGATCAGAAAACAAAATCATCACGGTCTCAACTCAAAGCAGATTTCAACTTGAATTCTAAAAAACAAAAATTCAAAAATAACTGAAGCATGTAGATTCAAAAGAAAATACAAAACCAAGGCTTCTTTCAAACTTGAAGCTATAAATCACCTCAAAACAATCAAGCTCGAAGTTCAGATCAATCAAATTTCTTCAAGCCTGAAAATTAACTCAAGCAAGCAACAGCTGCAGGCAATTTAAAACAATTCAGAGATCAAAAGGAAGAAAAGAAAAAAACAGATAGCTTGAATCTGGAAATCAAACCAATATCAAAACTGGAAGTTACAAACTTGAAGCAAGATAAAGAAGATCAAGCAAACAACTTCAACTAAAATCAAGTTCAGGCTAAATCAAAATTCAGACAAAAACTTGCTTTTCAAATTCCAGTCCTCTGTTCATCTGCTTCCAAAACTAAACTCAGGTGAGCAAACCACCCTTATTGATTCTTAAAGCTTGATATATCTGATTTTCTTGTGATTAGTCTTTGATGTAAGTTATTAAATGTTCTTGCATGCTTTTATATATGCATGGATGACTGTGTGCATGATTGCTGTATAGGCATCATGCCTCTATTCCAAGTCCAACAGGGTTTAAACAATTTGGAAAAAATCATATCTTCTTATCTAAATAAATTCAGGTTATAATTCCTGAAAAGAAAATGCTTATAGCAATGTTAAGTTATTTTTAAAAATGATCCCAAGTAAAAACATTTAGTAAATACTTTAAAAAAATAGAAATGACAGTGGAAACCTTTATAACCAAAAAACCGATGATCATGATTTTGCAATTTGATTTCGTAAGTTGATTAGTGCCAACAAATGATGATTTTTAAAGGTTAAATTGAGATTTTTAGATGAGTATTTGGGCAGTAATTGCAAGATGAACGGAGAAGCTTTTTTTGTCAATTATCGATGATAGTGGCGTCATGAGTCGTTGGGGTTGGAGCTCGAGCGGGCTGGGTATCAAGGATCATCAGAAAATTGATGGATGAATTTATAATTCGCCATGGAAGATGAGCGAGATCGATTTAGTATTTAACCCTAAGTTTTAGTTAAGGTCATAATTCAAATAATTCCAGCGATGTTAGTGCATCGAGTCATACCGATCCGAGATGAATAGGAGCGTGGCAACGTGACATAGCTCGTGGTTGGTTGGCGTGAGCTCTAATGAACCATATCGATGGCACGAGGTGAATTTGTGGTCGAGGTTGGTTTCCAGTTCGAAGCTGATTGCTCGATTTTGATTACAGGATCAATTCGTGGTTCTGAGCGGATGCTCGGGTCGAGTGGGTCAATGATGTCTCGTGGGTGGTCACGATGATGGTCGAAGGTTGCTCGGTTGATCGTGCATGTGCACGAGTGTCGCTTGTATTGGTGGTTGTTGAAGGAAGGAGAAACAGAGAGTTACTCCGATTGATCTAGGGTTGGTGCCGTGACTGACTCGAAGGAAAATGGGAACACGAGATACTTGAGTTTGGTTTGGAAAAAACATTTAAAAGAGGCTCGGGGTTTTATTTAAGTACCAGGTTTTAAAAAGAAATCTGATCGAGTTTTACACAAGATATTTGGTACCTGTGTTATCAATTTGAAATATAAATTAAGTTTTCTTTTAAACTTTAAAACTATTGTCTCTATATAAAGTAATTGTTTTAAAAGTCTGTTAAAGAAAGATTGTATAATTAATCACTTAAAAAAATCAAGTTAATTTTTATGATGACAAAATGTCTTAATTATTTTGTAGAATAACAAATGATTAAACAAGTTTCCAAAATGTATATATAGATCAATACTTTGTTTGATTTAAAATAAATTTATAATTTGATTTAAATCCCTGATTATTTTCAAATATAGTTAATAAATGGTTAAGATAAATGGTTTATCTTAATAATATTTTGATTACTAAATTACTTAAAGGTTTTCAAAAAATTCAGTTAATTGTTAATGACGATTTACTTTATTGAACAAGGTTTAATGGATGCAATTTAGTAATTAAATAAGAATAATTACATTGTGTAATTAAAGTAAAGTTAATACTTTGGGTAATTACCTTTAAGGATTGATGTGATTAATGAATTAAAATTATTTGAGGTTAATTTGGTTAATGTTATTAATGTATTAAAGGTTGATTAAATTATGGTATTAATCAAGCTATTGAAGAATAATTAATTAAGGCTAATTAATTTGAATGATTAATTAGTAGAGGTAGTTAATTTTAGAATAATTTATCGGTTAAGGATTAATTAATGAAAGTGATTAGGGGTAATCACTTATTGTAATAAATTGAAGATAATTAATTTAATTAATTTATTGATTAATTAATTAAGGTTAATTAATTAAATAATAATTAAATAATTAAAGGTTATTCATTTAATTATTAAGGTTCAATTAATTAATGTAATTAATTAATGAAAATTGATTAATGAAAGCAATTAAAGGTAATTCATTGCTTAAAGATAATTACTTAGCTAAAAATAATTAATTAACGATTAAAGGTGGATTAATCAAGTGATTAACATTGATTTAAGATTAGGGATAGTCACTTATCGTAACTAATTAAGGATAATTAATTTAATGGTAATTAATTAATTAAGGGTTAATTAATTAAAGATAATTAATCAAATGGTGAATTAAATAATTAAAGGTTAATTATTTAATATTTAATAGTTGATTAATTATAATTAAAGATTAATTAATTTATTATTAATGGTTAATTAATAAATGATTAAAGAATAATTAATCAAAATGATTTGTAATTTATTAATGTTAATTAACCAGGATTAGTAATTCATAAGTAATTATCTGATTTGGATTAATCAGACAATTAACTGATCTTACTTATGAGTGTTTGATTGAATTAGATGCTTTGAATTGTGTGATATCCCTGATATATGATGTTCTGTGACATGATTAAGCTGTGAAAATGTAACTTATTAACTATGACGAATGTAATTTATTTGTTTGCGATGTACCTATGTTATTTATCTGTGATCTATGAATAAAGATAAGCGTTATAGTTTATATCGCTTATCAAATATATATTGCTGTATTTGAATCTGTGCTAATTGATGATGTTGCACTTTTATTGTGTAAAACCCCTGGACCACACTTATACACACACAAATATGGAATGCACGAGTAAATTGGTTAAGTCACAGATTTTTGAAATAGTTTTAAAATTGAATTTTTGAATCTAAATGGTTTTGGAAATGGATTGGGTTTAAAGTGGAAAGCTTTTGAAAAGGTGTTTTAAAGATGAAAGTTATTTTGAATAACTTAATAAAGTTTTGAAATTTAATAATTTGATTTAAATTTAAATTCAAAATTTGAAATTGAATTTTGTGTTTGGAAACTATGCTTTAAAGATGTTATACAAGGTATATATGGGTTAAACCATTTTAAAGGTATTGATTTGGTAAATTGAATTTAACTCAAGGGCTTTAACTCGTGCAAATATAATTGGATTTTTCCAAAACGAAAACTATTTGTTTTCAAATAATAAAAGCTTTCCTAAAAGGAAAGGATTTCCAATTTGTGTTGAAAAGTTTCAAGTTTGAAATGAAATTGTGAATTGTTTTGAAAGCCATAAATGAACCTTTGTCAAAGATTATTAAACCTTGTTTGAAATCAAAAAGGATTTTAAATGGTGTATCTTTTATATAAAAGATTTGAATTGGAAACAAGTTTGAAAGCTATTAAATCTTTGATTTAAAGATTGAATGATTTAATCCAAATTGAAATGGAAGTTGTTTCGAAATTCGTGAATGGATCTTTGTGAGACTGGGTGAACTTTGTGAATTAAAACTTTTTGTTTAAATATTTGAAATGGTAATTGTTTAATCCATTTGAAGAAAGGTTTTGGGTTTTTAAAAAGTTGTGACTTAACTGAAATCCCTTATCCATATATTTTTAAATATTGCGCTCACTATTCGGTTTAGCCGAAAGAGGACTTTGTGTCATATAGCCCATTCCGAATAGTGATTTGACGTAAATGGATAACATTTGAAGACCGGTGGTGAAGACCGGTGGTGAAGACCGGGTGTCTTCAAGAACGATAGGATAACCTGTCGAATGACTCTGAACTGAGTTGCTCCGGTATAGAGTTCTCTATATGTTATGGGGAGTCCGATCGGAATTGTGGATGCCCAGATTGCAAGGGCTTCCTCGGAAGTGCCTTCGGTTCCGTTCGAACCCGGAACGGACTTATATGGTCGTATGTCTGACATTACACTTTGAGATATAAAACTGATCTCTATCAAATACATTTCTGTTTGGTGGTGGAGAATTTATTCTCTTAGCTTAACACCCTTCTCTGAGACGTACGAGCTCAGAGGTTATGTAGTTGATAGTTATCAGTGATATACTCCCAATTTGGTATTGTGACATGCTGAGTGCTGCTGTGTGTTTTTGATCATTTGTTGATCAATTGTTGATCAAAGCATGGATTTTGTATAAAGCGTAGCTTTGTGGACGAGACTGCATCAGGACCTCACATTCCGGAAATGGTCGAAACAGGAAAGATGCGGTAAGGTTATGAGGGTCGCGCCCTTTAGGGTGTGTCATTCCCATCTGGAAAAGGGTGGTATCATGGTATGGAGCCCAGATACTTAACTCAAGTGGTCACTGCAAATCTATTACTTTGTGATTGCTTTGTGGTTGTTAGTTTAGAGGTACCTCGGATAAAGGTCGCAAACGACCGGGAGATGGCATGCTCGTGTAGTAGTTACCTAGTTACAGAGGCAACCCGGTCTTGTGTTGGCAGAGAGCTGGTCAAGCTCTCGGGACGTCCCTCCAGAGACGTACCCATGTGGCAGTAGGAAGTTCCTTGGCCTGACCATTTATTTGAAAATCCAAAGAAACAATATGCACCCTGTACGATTTAAGTTGTATAACCTGCCATGGAATGTGGCGGTAACCTGCTATTGAACATGGTAGCTATAGTAGGCATAAGTGCAAAATGCCTATGCTGGCTAAGATTAATATTATACTTTCGAAAGGTTTTCTGCACTATGCACTAATAATAATATCAAAATGGTTTTCGTGTATCAAGCATATTTGACTATCATAAGGACAAATCTCCTCAAATTCTGCGTTTGCATTGTGTGTGCAGTGGGAGGCCTTATGGTAGTTTCATTTTTCAAAAAACATTTTGGATTTCAATTTTAAATTCTTTTGATGTTTGTTTTAAAGGTAAACTGTTTTGTTTGCTCATACCAATCCCATGACTGACCTGGAGTTTATTGTTCGTTTCCTAAACTCTGGGTGCCCACAATTTCCCATACGGGCAGTCTAGAGTTGGGTTTTTCATATAGTCGAGTAGTAGGTGTAGATTCGGTAGCTTTCTGTTTTTGGGAATCTTCTTCAGTCTTTGGATGACTGACCTTACTTAGCTTAGTCCAACTTGTTTGGGGTTCGGGCTAGCATTGGATTGGAGATGGAGTTTTGGAGTTGGCATTGAAATCATTGTCTTTCCGTTGCTGTTGTCTTTGTTATTGTCTTGGGTATATTGATAGTCATTTGTATCTCATATTCAGTTGTATCATATATTTTATTAATGTTGTATATTGATATATTCTTTTTCTTCCGCTGTGTTGTTATACTTAATGTGTTATAAGCTCCGGCGAACCAGATTCGACGTTTGAATCTGCGACATTTGAATATAGGTGATATATTCGGTGCCGATTTTCGAAGGTCGAGTCAAGGTCGTTATAATTTGGTATCAGAGCTGAAGGTTGAAACTTTAGCTCAGGAGTATAACACATTAGGTAACTCATTAGAGATAGGGTGAAGTATACCCTAGAATGAGTATCCCTAAGATATCCGTCTGTATGCCTCGGTAAATTCTCTTACTATCCACTGATAGTGAGTATGAGTGCAAGAAGAGGACGAGATAGGGGACAGGGGAGTACCACTACAAATGATCAATACCCTGCAAAAGTGGAAACCATTTTCTTCTCAATCTCCTTTGATCCAGTTTCAAATTCTTTTGATTGCTTCGTGGCAGCTCGAGGAGATGTTTCGGTGTGGTGTGGCATGGCAAATCGTGTAGATAAGTTCCTGTTCGTATTTTCGTTATCAGTTTTCATTTTAAACTCTAATGAATTTGAAAATTTATTTGAAATAAATTGGTTATCAAATATAAGGCTAAATGTGAATAGAATGATATCGGTTAAACCCAAATTTGAAATTCTATTGTGTAGATCGAAGTCCGAAGAGGGACAAGTTGGTATACACTTTGGTATACATTTTGGTGTTGATTTGAATTGGTTGGTTGATGTATGGTTGTTGGGTAAGGAATTTTGAAGTTGTTGGATGGAGAAATAATCTATCTTTGTTCCATCTAAGACTGTTGAGTAAAGGATGCACTTGATAGTTATTTTACATTTCGTACAATTTCGGAATTTGAACCTAACAACTAATTGTTTGTTTGATTGAATGATTTTGTTTGCGGTGTGTGCTGTTTGTTAAAATGTATGGTTGTTGCATTTGATTGGATATGAATGATTGAATCCACTAGAATAGTTCATTTTAAAATAAATATTTAACCTTTTAGGCTTATAAGAAAATACAGGTTATGGAAGCAACTGCTACTGCTTTTGGTTCCGTAATAATAAGCGTATTGCCCGACAAATAGGTACGTTTCCGGATTACGTATAAAGCGCTATTTTATATATTTTCCCGTGTTGGGATATTTTATTTGGATAATATGTGTAATATATTTGTATATTTGGATATTATATTTTCTCCAGAGTCCCTCCGTACAAAGGAGACTTTGCCAAAATTTTCAGGAAATTTTGGGACTTAGAATTTTGTGAAAGTATTTTTCCAACTTTAATAATTCAAGTATTAAAGGATATAATGATTATGAAACAAGTATATTTCATTAAAGGAAATTAATCCAGTAAAATAGTGTTTATAAGTTAATATTTGAAATAAGATGCACTGTAAATCTTCCTCCTCCCTTCTTTTTCCTTTTCGGGGACGAAAAGTTTTGAGCGGGGGAGATTGTAACGACCCGTTAAATTTATGATATTTAATAAAATGAATTAATATAATTTCTAATTTGGTTAAGAATAAATGTAGAAATTTGGTATAGTGGTTGCAATTTAGTGTAACTATAAAATTTTATGATAATAGATGTGGATAATGTAAATTTTCACAACTTGATTTAAAGTAATTTTGAAGAAACAAATAAATGTTGAATTTGTGAATGTTAGTATAAATATTAACTTAAATGGGTTCATTAATACAAAGATGTAATTAGTGTAGATAGTAATAATTTATGCCTGTAGTGAAAGGAAAAGAAAACTAATAGAAACATAAAATTTATTTTATGTAAACAAAAGTATAGTTTTGAACAAACTTATGAAAATTGATAGAAACAGTGTTTGTAATCAGTTTGGTTATTTTATATTTGAAAGATAGAGATGTGTAAATACGTTAATGAATATAAAATGGGAAGGAATGGTAGAATGAAAAGAATATATATAATAATAAGCATTTGATTCAATTAAGGGAATTAAATTATAATAAGTGGTCATTTAATAAATTCAACGTTTGTGAGAAATCATAATAGTTGTGTAAAATGTGTACAAACTTGGATTTGGAAGTTTATTGGATTTATAACGGTTTTGTTATTAAGTGTATGAGTTTAAAAGTTATTCCCTTTTTGTAAAGTAATAGAAGAATGCATAAGATATAAACAGGGCTTAATAGAATTGACACTTAATGAATTGAATAAATTACCCATTTATGTAGATATGTATAGTGGACTATAAATGGCCTAAGCAAATATAAAATGGAATAATCATTGAGATTTGTACTATGAAAATAAATAGTAACATTTATTCGCAAGGAATAAAAGACTATTTAGGTGACTAGAATTTGGAGTAATGACTATTGTATGTTACCTACCCTTGTTTCTTGTTAATTTAGATTTTGGGAATCAAATTCAATTTATCCGCCAGTTTACCGCAGTTAAAGTGAAATGAATTGGTGATTGAGAAATGTTAAATACAAATAAGATGTAAACCAAAGAAAATCCCATTTGTAATAAATTATGTAGAATAAAGTAAAGAAACTAGGAAATGAAAATGTGAAAATGTGGATGCAGTGAGATCTTAAGTGATAATAACCTTGTTAGGCAAGTGATAACGGAATTTTGTGTATATGTAATATTTACTGGTGTGTCAAGTAATAAACACATAGATGCAAGAAAAGGAAAGTTGGTAGCAATCTATATACGTTATTTATCTTACTTAGTATATTAAATAAGGTTTGGAATTCAAATTTTAATTAAAGGAGTTGGTAGCACGTTAGTAGGAAATAATTGTAAGGGTGGGATAACAACTACTATAAACTATCTAATTTAAATGAGTCAATGAACTTATTTGAAATAACGTTCATCTAAATATGAGTAATTAAAATGGCGGGCTCAACAATAAACGTTACTTTAGAATTAATTTATATTTTAACGGAAGTGTGAAAGTAAAGCAATAGAAGCGTAAACTTATCAAGGTAGAATTTAGTAGTGTAATGAAAAAATGTTAAGAATGTTATAGTATAATGATTGATTGGAAATCAAAATTTACTTGTTTGAATGTAACTTTAGGGAAATTGGGTTTAATTAAAATAAAAAGGAAGAAAAAAAATGAATGAAATTTAATGTTGGAATATTATGTAAATATAAACTTAGATAAAATTTAAGGATATCTACGTAATAGAGTGTAAAACCAATGTTAATTTCATCTATTTAATACTAATAGGTTAATAATAAAATGAAGAGTAAATTTAATGTTAAGTTAATATGAATTAAGGTAATATTGGGGAATAATGTGAATTTTCTTCATAATATGATAAGTTGTAGAATACAACGTAAACTTAAGTATAACCTTTGGATTGAAAACATTGTTAAGGGTTACCTGTTAAATTTGGATGGAATTGGCAATAAATGTTACACTTATGGGTAAGGAAATAAAAATGTCCAGAATTTGAGTATATTAAGAAATGGGGATTGAAATTGAAATCTTGCAACGAATCTAATAATACGTTACATAAGTGTTAAATTAAGGTAACATTTGGAAAATATGATAATGATTTTCAAATTGAACAAGTTGTGGAATTAATAAGGATGGAAGAAAAAAAAAATCAAGATTTATTTTATTTATTGGAATGAAAAATTTATAATTTGATTTATTGCGAATAATTGAAATTTAATTTGGTAATTGGCGAAATGATTAATGATTGAATTAACATAGAACTTGTTGTTAGTTATTAAAATTGTTTAAGAAATCAAAGGAGAGAAATTTTATAAAATTTTGTAATTGGATTGGCCAAAGTGGGAAAGTGGAATTAATCAACGTTGTTACTTTTTATCTCCTTCCCTGTTAGATCCTTATGTGATTGCATCCACATTTATTGTTGATTATTCCTATATATTGTCACCAATTAATCGTACTTGATGTATGTTTAGCAATTTTGTCACACGGTTAAAGTATGAATATATATATATATGATGTATTCAAATTTTTCTGTATCTAGCACTTAATTAATTTAGAATCAAACTAACGAAACGTGTCATTTATTTTTGTCCCTCCATATTCATTTTCTTTCTAATTAATAAATACCTCTTTTTAATACCTGCTACTTTAAAAAAAAAAAAGGGACTGTTCATATTTGCTATATTTCAATACCAAGTGTTCATATTCACTTTATTTCTAATTAATAGCAGCCTCTCCTTTCAAATCTATTTGTCCCTAAACCTAACTCTAACCTTATAAATAACCTACTTCTTATTCTTCTATTACATTTTGTTTCTCCTAACTCTAACCCTAGTCTCCATGCTATTCTTCTTCTTCTTCTTCTTCTTCTTTTTCTTTTTTCTTGTTTTTCTCAAAGCTCCTTATTATCTCTCATTTTAATTTTTTTTTTCTTTCTCTTCAAATATTCTTCTTCTTCTTCTTCAAATTTACTTCTATTTCAAACTTTCTTCTTTTCAAATCTAGATCTTCTCTTCCGTTTTCAATTCTTATTTTAATCATTTTTTTTCAATTCTTCTTTTTCAAATCTTCTTTTTCTTTCAAACCTTTTAAAATACATACATTCATATAATAAGGAGGAAAATTAAAGTAAATCGAAATAAAAGAAAAATTACGGAACAAAGTTAGCAATCAAGAAGAAGCATATGCGTTTTTCACGAGGGAAGGTGGATGTGGCACGGTATTTTATTTTTGTTTTGTTTATTTTTAATTTTTTTTATTTCAATTGCAAATCGTTTAATTGTGATAACTTTCACATACGAACTCCGTTTCACACGAAATTTCTTTTGTTAGGATCGTAATTAAATTCCGGATCTGATGACGCTGGTTTGGATAAATTTAGAGACCGTCAAATTTTGGGTTTAAATCGGATTTACATTCGATTTAAATTCAAAAGGTGAGTGTTTTGACCCACTCACAATTACTAGAAGCTTTTATGTTTGTTAAATAAATTTTAGAAATGAATAGTAATTTATTTATGAGTTTTTGGCATGTTATTTCATTCATATCTGTTACATTTCATTTTATTGAATTTAACTGTAAATTTAATTGATTTATTGCGTATTAATTGACTATTAGAAATTATTGTTTGCATATGAACTGCTAGTCAATAGTTATGTAAATTTTTACTAAATAAACTGTTGGATTAATAGTTGATAAATTTAATTTGAATAAACTTCCAGTTATCACCTGTTATATATGATCATATATATATATATTGTTATTGATTGATATTGGTTGATGGTTGCGATTGGATGATGGATGTTGTTGATGAATGAATGTTTATTGCATATCATTAAATTGCAAATTATCATGCATATTTCATTTCTTTCGGGATTGTGGTTTGAAATGATATATAACCGCAAATTTTCATTTTTAAATTGCGGATTGAAATGATAAATATCCGTATCACTTGACCATAGGATAGAAAACTATATACAGGCACCGCGGTCTATATATAACTATTTTAAATGAAATTTCTATGGTTTGGATGGAATACGGTTTATAATAATCTTAAATTTTATACTGTATAAATATTTTCTTCCATATTTATATACATATGAAGTTGAAAATTTTGAAATTAAGAGATGTTTAATTTCTTTATTACAAATGGAAAACAATTAAGAAAATGGAGTTGATAATTCACATCACATGTTTAAATGTTAAGTTTGGAATTTTAAGATATGATATTTATAATTGGATTTTCCCAAAATAAATTAAATGAATATTCTAGTATAACTTGAATTGGAAAATATATATAATTTACTACTAGAAATTGAAGTCTTATAAATTATGGATTCTATGTGAATATTCAAGGCTAATTAATAGAACATTTGATTTGAAAGAATAAAATCCAACTTTAGTTGAAATATTTATACTCAAAATGGATATACGTATATATATGAATTTATTGAAATGGTTTTGGAACTTGAAGCGATATTAAATTTTTGGTTTTAACTTTAAATAAAGAAATGTATTGTAAAGCCACGAGAAATATTTCTTTTCAAAGTAACATTTAAGTTAAACCACTTATTTTATATACTGTTGAATATCCAAACCATTTAGTTTTGAAAGTAATGGTTTTAAAAACTATGGATTTCGAAGTATTATGTTGAAAGTTAATATTCAAATATTTGGTTACAAGGAATTATAAATTTTAAAGGTGGCATAATTTTTGGAAAAGATTTATATTTGGGAAATGATATCATTGATTTGGGTTTTATAAAATAATATCAAAATGAATCTTTTTGGGTTTTAAAGAAGAAATGATATCGTAATATTATGGTTTTGAAATGGATTATATTCTGGTTTTAAAGTATAAACTATTTTTAAATGACCGCGGTGTTATAATAACGATTGGTTGGCAAAGAGACCGGGATCGGATATGGACATACTCTCTGTCGATACCGAAAACCACTTTGACTAACCGTGTACGCGGTGGAGATTCCAGAATGAAGTAGGTTGGGGCGACGTTTCCTGTAAGGTAAATACGTGGACCCGACTCCCGTGAGTTGGCATAAGGTGGCTAAAACAGGAGCGATTCTCAGGCCAAAGAGGTCATTCCTCTGATCGGACGCTCCTCTTCGACATTATACTTTGACTTGGATTGATTCAGTGGCCACTTCTATATTTTGATTTTGGGGAGTTAGTCCGAGGTGGGCGGTAACTGCGGCTACGCGTTTCCACCAGCCTGGATAGCAATTGGTATATCTACCCTGGCATTGCCTAGTTGTGTCGTGTCACCTACCATACCGAGCCTTTACTACGAGTTTCTATTTGTGTTGTACCTATGGAGTATCCTCTGGTAGCCTCCCGATCAGGAGGTATTACGGTACTGTATAGACTATTGGCATTATTTGTGTTAAGGGCTATATGGGTAACCCCTTAACGCTATTAAAAAGTAAGTTTATTTTATAAATAGACACTATTATAATAGCGCAATATACTACATAGTAAATAGTTTAACGGATCCTTAGGAGATGTAAATCCCGAACATCTCTTGAGTTACTGTACTCATATTTATTTCTGTTTATTTAACTCACATAAGATATTCTAGTCTGACTCGGTTGTTTCTGTCTTTTCAAATTCGCTCGGGTCAGTCCGAGCGTTTCAGGATAGCAGATTTTAGCTTTGGAGGACGAAGATGAAGAATCAGTATTATTTTATATATAGTATTGCACCACACTCTTTCTATTCCGCTGCATTGCTTGTATTGGTATGTGTAACTCTGATATTTATTGTAAAAGAAGAATCAAGCTTTTGTAAACTGTTTATGAACTGTATATTTATTATTATATTTTATCCTTCCGCTGTGAGATTCTATTTTGTTTTATTTCTTCTCTGTTTTTCTTATTTACCCCATAACAATCCGCCCTTCCGTATGCTTTGAATTGGCACGTGTGTCGGTTTAAAGTGTGCGAAAAGGCGGGATGTTACAGTTGGTATCAGAGCTTTGGTTTAGCGATAAACCTTGGCTTTGTGGGGTTTGACTCTTTGTTAATAGGGTAGTAATATCCTATGGGAGTCGCTGAGTGTATATATATGAGAGAGCGTATTTGTTAGTATTAATAAAAAGATTTTATATTGTGTTAATCTTTTCCGCTTTGTATTTATAAATTCTGGTTGATGCATGGGACGCTATGTCATCAATAGGGATTTCTAAACACTTAATAGGACAGACCGACATAATATTTGTTTTAATATAGGTGAATGAAAGAATTTTGCCTATTATATTTTCTATATATAAAAATATTTTTATAAAGATATATATATATATTTGGTTGCTATAGATTGGGTGTTAGGAAATAAATTATTTATAATAACTGAAGCTAAGTTGAAATTATAATAAACCAAATTTGGAGATTTTAGAACTTAAGTCCGGGGTTTTGAAAATTTGCTTCCAAAGAATTTGTGAAATTTATTGTTTTGGTTTATAAAATTTTCTTGCATAAATATTTAGTATAATTCGGAAGAAATGTTTTAAAAAGAAGATTTTGGAAAAATTTAAATTTTGTACTTTTCTCTCTGTCGCGGGAAAATAATTTCGGTGATGGCGGCCGCATCATCGACTTTCATTTTCGAGTTTCGAAGGGAAAAGGCCACAGTAGTAAATTCTACTGCAGATTTATTTTGAAATTTTCTAAATTTTTTTCTTTTATTGTTCTAACTATAATTAGAGATATTGAGTTGTAAGAACTTATTTATCTATTATTTTGAAATAAATTGAAATCTGACCCGGAATCCAATTCTAAAATTCTCCATTAATTAATTAATTAATTGTTAAATTGTAGTGAAATAAATGTTAAGTAATAAATGAATTGAAACCTCTAATTTAAATAAGAGAATAATTGCATACTTATAAAGAGGAATTTGCATACATATGAGACAAAGAGAAATATGGATAAACATCAAATTTAATTTAGAGAATTGAGATTCAACTTGTATAAGTTCAATTGCACTTTCTTTGACATAAATAACTTACCCAAATATAAAGGTTGAAATGTTAAATAAGAATTTTAAATAGGATATTATACAAGTAGAATTTTGGAAAAATGAAGTATTCAATAAATTACTGTTGTAAATAAGAATTCAATGGTATAAACTTAGGTTATAATTGAAATTTTATTATTAATAGATGATATGAACCTAAGTATATAAAATGAAATTCAAAATAAGAATTGATTGTATGATTATTGACTTAAGTATGTTTTAATCTTCCCTATTCTAATATAATGGAAAGTAGGAAAAATTAAATGACTGCAATTCATAGTTAATGGATAAATAAAAACTTCCACTTATAAGAATGAATGTTAGCAGATTAAGAATTTAAGGGAAATCTTACAAGTGAAGAGTAAGGAAAGGAAGATATTCAAAATATTTGTTGTTATTAATGAGAATTATTTTATAAACTTAAGTAATAAAAAGGAAATACAAATATAATAAATTTGGTGATAATTGGAAAATAAAACTTGTAAGAACAAAGAAATCCCTCATAAATGAAGGGAAGAAAATCAAACCACTGAAGTATGAAATAAATGTATAATAAGCTATTTTGGTGTTGATTTGAATTGGTTGGTTGATGTATGGTTGTTGGGTAAGGAATTTTGAAGTTGTTGGATGGAGAAATAATCTATCTTTGTTCCATCTAAGACTGTTGAGTAAAGGATGCACTTGATAGTTATTTTACATTTCGTACAATTTCAGAATTTGAACCTAACAACTAATTGTTTGTTTGATTGAATGATTTTGTTTGCGGTGTGTGCTGTTTGTTAAAATGTATGGTTGTTGCATTTGATTGGATATGAATGATTGAATCCACTAGAATAGTTCATTTTAAAATAAATATTTAACCTTTTAGGCTTATAAGAAAATACAGGTTATGGAAGCAACTGCTACTGCTTTTGGTTCCGTAATAATAAGCGTATTGCCCGACAAATAGGTACGTTTCCGGATTACGTATAAAGCGCTATTTTATATATTTTCCCGTGTTGGGATATTTTATTTGGATAATATGTGTAATATATTTGTATATTTGGATATTATATTTTCTCCAGAGTCCCTCCGTACAAAGGAGACTTTGCCAAAATTTTCAGGAAATTTTGGGACTTAGAATTTTGTGAAAGTATTTTTCCAACTTTAATAATTCAAGTATTAAAGGATATAATGATTATGAAACAAGTATATTTCATTAAAGGAAATTAATCCAGTAAAATAGTGTTTATAAGTTAATATTTGAAATAAGATGCACTGTAAATCTTCCTCCTCCCTTCTTTTTCCTTTTCGGGGACGAAAAGTTTTGAGCGGGGGAGATTGTAACGACCCGTTAAATTTATGATATTTAATAAAATGAATTAATATAATTTCTAATTTGGTTAAGAATAAATGTAGAAATTTGGTATAGTGGTTGCAATTTAGTGTAACTATAAAATTTTATGATAATAGATGTGGATAATGTAAATTTTCACAACTTGATTTAAAGTAATTTTGAAGAAACAAATAAATGTTGAATTTGTGAATGTTAGTATAAATATTAACTTAAATGGGTTCATTAATACAAAGATGTAATTAGTGTAGATAGTAATAATTTATGCCTATAGTGAGAGGAAAAGAAAACTAATAGAAACATAAAATTTATTTTATGTAAACAAAAGTATAGTTTTGAACAAACTTATGAAAATTGATAGAAACAGTGTTTGTAATCAGTTTGGTTATTTTATATTTGAAAGATAGAGATGTGTAAATACGTTAATGAATATAAAATGGGAAGGAATGGTAGAATGAAAAGAATATATATAATAATAAGCATTTGATTCAATTAAGGGAATTAAATTATAATAAGTGGTCATTTAATAAATTCAACGTTTGTGAGAAATCATAATAGTTGTGTAAAATGTGTACAAACTTGGATTTGGAAGTTTATTGGATTTATAACGGTTTTGTTATTAAGTGTATGAGTTTAAAAGTTATTCCCTTTTTGTAAAGTAATAGAAGAATGCATAAGATATAAACAGGGCTTAATAGAATTGACACTTAATGAATTGAATAAATTACCCATTTATGTAGATATGTATAGTGGACTATAAATGGCCTAAGCAAATATAAAATGGAATAATCATTGAGATTTGTACTATGAAAATAAATAGTAACATTTATTCGCAAGGAATAAAAGACTATTTAGGTGACTAGAATTTGGAGTAATGACTATTGTATGTTACCTACCCTTGTTTCTTGTTAATTTAGATTTTGGGAATCAAATTCAATTTATCCGCCAATTTACCGCAGTTAAAGTGAAATGAATTGGTGATTGAGAAATGTTAAATACAAATAAGATGTAAACCAAAGAAAATCCCATTTGTAATAAATTATGTAGAATAAAGTAAAGAAACTAGGAAATGAAAATGTGAAAATGTGGATGCAGTGAGATCTTAAGTGATAATAACCTTGTTAGGCAAGTGATAATGGAATTTTGTGTATATGTAATATTTACTGGTGTGTCAAGTAATAAACACATAGATGCAAGAAAAGGAAAGTTGGTAGCAATCTATATATGTTATTTATCTTACTTAGTATATTAAATAAGGTTTGGAATTCAAATTTTAATTAAAGGAGTTGGTAGCACGTTAGTAGGAAATAATTGTAAGGGTGGGATAACAACTACTATAAACTACCTAATTTAAATGAGTCAATGAACTTATTTGAAATAACGTTCATCTAAATATGAGTAATTAAAATGGCGGGCTCAATAATAAACGTTACTTTAGAATTAATTTATATTTTAACGGAAGTGTGAAATAAAGCAATAGAAGCGTAAACTTATCAAGGTAGAATTTAGTAGTGTAATGAAAAAATGTTAAGAATGTTGTAGTATAATGATTGATTGGAAATCAAAATTTACTTGTTTGAATGTAACTTTAGGGAAATTGGGTTTAATTAAAATAAAAAGGAAGAAAAAAAAATTGAATGAAATTTAATGTTGGAATATTATGTAAATATAAACTTAGATAAAATTTAAGGATATCTACGTAATAGAGTGTAAAACCAATGTTAATTTCATCTATTTAATACTAATAGGTTAATAATAAAATGAAGAGTAAATTTAATGTTAAGTTAATATGAATTAAGGTAATATTGGGGAATAATGTGAATTTTCTTCATAATATGATAAGTTGTAGAATACAACGTAAACTTAAGTATAACCTTTGGATTGAAAACATTGTTAAGGGTTACCTGTTAAATTTGGATGGAATTGGCAATAAATGTTACACTTATGGGTAAGGAAATAAAAATGTCCAGAATTTGAGTATATTAAGAAATGGGGATTGAAATTGAAATCTTGCAACGAATCTAATAATACGTTACATAAGTGTTAAATTAAGGTAACATTTGGAAAATATGATAATGATTTTCAAATTGAACAAGTTGTGGAATTAATAAGGATGGAAGAAAAAAAAAATCAAGATTTATTTTATTTATTGGAATGAAAAATTTATAATTTGATTTATTGCGAATAATTGAAATTTAATTTGGTAATTGGCGAAATGATTAATGATTGAATTAACATAGAACTTGTTGTTAGTTATTAAAATTGTTTAAGAAATCAAAGGAGAGAAATTTTATAAAATTTTGTAATTGGATTGGCTAAAGTGGGAAAGTGGAATTAATCAACGTCGTTACTTTTTATCTCCTTCCCTATTAGATCCTTATATGATTGAATCCACATTTATTGTTGATTATTCCTATATATTGTCACCAATTAATCGTACTTGATGTATGTTTAGCAATTTTGTCACACAGTTAAAGTATGAATATATATATATGATGTATTCAAATTTTTCTGCATCTAGCACTTAATTAATTTAGAATCAAACTAACGAAACGTGTCATTTATTTTTGTCCCTCCATATTCATTTTCTTTCTAATTAATAAATACCTCTTTTTAATACCTGCTACTTTAAAAAAAAAAAAAAAGGGACTGTTCATATTTGCTATATTTCAATACCAAGTGTTCATATTCACTTTATTTCTAATTAATAGCAGCCTCTCCTTTCAAATCTATTTGTCCCTAAACCTAACTCTAACCTTATAAATAACCTACTTCTTATTCTTCTATTACATTTTGTTTCTCCTAACTCTAACCCTAGTCTCCATGCTATTCTTCTTCTTCTTCTTCTTCTTTTTTCTTGTTTTTCTCAAAGCTCCTTATTATCTCTCATTTTAATTTTTTTTTTCTTTCTCTTCAAATATTCTTCTTCTTCTTCTTCAAATTTACTTCTATTTCAAACTTTCTTCTTTTCAAATCTAGATCTTCTCTTCCGTTTTCAGTTCTTATTTTAATCATTTTTTTTCAATTCTTCTTTTTCAAATCTTCTTTTTCGTTCAAACCTTTTAAAATACATACATTCATATAATAAGGAGGAAAATTAAAGTAAATCGAAATAAAAGAAAAATTACGGAACAAAGTTAGAAATCAAGAAGAAGCATATGCGTTTTTCACGAGGGAAGGTGGATGTGGCACGGTATTTTATTTTTGTTCTGTTTATTTTTAATTTTTTTTATTTCAATTGCAAATCGTTTAATTGTGATAACTTTCACATACGAACTCCGTTTCACACGAAATTTCTTTTGTTAGGATCGTAATTAAATTCCAGATCTGATGACGCTGGTTTGGATAAATTTAGAGACCGTCAAATTTTGGGTTTAAATCGGATTTACATTCGATTTAAATTCAAAAGGTGAGTGTTTTGACCCACTCACAATTACTAGAAGCTTTTATGTTTGTTAAATAAATTTTAGAAATGAATAGTAATTTATTTATGAGTTTTTGGCATGTTATTTCATTCATATCTGTTACATTTCATTTTATTGAATTTAACTGTAAATTTAATTGATTTATTGCGTATTAATTGACTATTAGAAATTATTGTTTGCATATGAACTGCTAGTCAATAGTTATGTAAATTTTTACTAAATAAACTGTTGGATTAATAGTTGATAAATTTAATTTGAATAAACTGCCAGTTATCACCTGTTATATATGATCATATATATATATATATATATATATATATATATATATATATTGTTATTGATTGATATTGGTTGATGGTTGCGATTGGATGATGGATGTTGTTGATGAATGAATGTTTATTGCATATCATTAAATTGCAAATTATCATGCATATTTCATTTCTTTCGGGATTGTGGTTTGAAATGATATATAACCGCAAATTTTCATTTTTAAATTGCGGATTGAAATGATAAATATCCGTATCACTTGACCATAGGATAGAAAACTATATACAGGCACCGCGGTCTATATATAACTATTTTAAATGAAATTTCTATGGTTTGGATGGAATACGGTTTATAATAATCTTAAATTTTATACTGTATAAATATTTTCTTCCATATTTATATACATATGAAGTTGAAAATTTTGAAATTAAGAGATGTTTAATTTCTTTATTACAAATGGAAAACAATTAAGAAAATGGAGTTGATAATTCACATCACATGTTTAAATGTTAAGTTTGGAATTTTAAGATATGATATTTATAATTGGATTTTCCCAAAATAAATTAAATGAATATTCTAGTATAACTTGAATTGGAAAATATATATAATTTATTACTAGAAATTGAAGTCTTATAAATTATGGATTCTATGTGAATATTCAAGGCTAATTAATAGAACATTTGATTTGAAAGAATAAAATCCAACTTTAGTTGAAATATTTATACTCAAAATGGATATACGTATATATATGAATTTATTGAAATGGTTTTGGAACTTGAAGCGATATTAAATTTTTGGTTTTAACTTTAAATAAAGAAATGTATTGTAAAGCCACGAGAAATATTTCTTTTCAAAGTAACATTTAAGTTAAACCACTTATTTTATATACTGTTGAATATCCAAACCATTTAGTTTTGAAAGTAATGGTTTTAAAAACTATGGATTTCGAAGTATTATGTTGAAAGTTAATATTCAAATATTTGGTTACAAGGAATTATAAATTTTAAAGGTGGCATAATTTTTGGAAAAGATTTATATTTGGGAAATGATATCATTGATTTGGATTTTATAAAATAATATCAAAATGAATCTTTTTGGGTTTTAAAGAAAAAATGATATCGTAATATTATGGTTTTGAAATGGATTATATTCTGGTTTTAAAGTATAAACTATTTTTAAATGACCGCGGTGTTATAATAACGATTGGTTGGCAAAGAGACCGGGATCGGATATGGACATACTCTCTGTCGATACCGAAAACCACTTTGACTAACCGTGTACGCGGTGGAGATTCCAGAATGAAGTAGGTTGGGGCGACGTTTCCTGTAAGGTAAATACGTGGACCCGACTCCCGTGAGTTGGCATAAGGTGGCTAAAACAGGAGCGATTCTCAGGCCAATGAGGTCATTCCTCTGATCGGACGCTCCTCTTCGACATTATACTTTGACTTGGATTGATTCAGTGGCCACTTCTATATTTTGATTTTGGGGAGTTAGTCCGAGGTGGGCGGTAACTGCGGCTACGCGTTTCCACCAGCCTGGATAGCAATTGGTATATCTACCCTGGCATTGCCTAGTTGTGTCGTGTCACCTACCATACCGAGCCTTTACTACGAGTTTCTATTTGTGTCGTACCTATGGAGTATCCTCTGGTAGCCTCCCGATCAGGAGGTATTACGGTACTGTATAGACTATTGGCATTATTTGTGTTAAGGGCTATATGGGTAACCCCTTAACGCTATTAAAAAGTAAGTTTATTTTATAAATAGACACTATTATAATAGCGCAATATACTACATAGTAAATAGTTTAACGGATCCTTAGGAGATGTAAATCCCGAACATCTCTTGAGTTACTGTACTCATATTTATTTCTGTTTATTTAACTCACATAAGATATTCTAGTCTGACTCGGGTGTTTCTGTCTTTTCAAATTCGCTCGGGTCAGTCCGAGCGTTTCAGGATAGCAGATTTTAGCTTTGGAGGACGAAGACGAAGAATCAGTATTATTTTATATATAGTATTGCACCACACTCTTTCTATTCCGCTGCATTGCTTGTATTGGTATGTGTAACTCTGATATTTATTGTAAAAGAAGAATCAAGCTTTTGTAAACTGTTTATGAACTGTATATTTATTATTATATTTTATCTTTCCGCTGTGAGATTCTATTTTGTTTTATTTCTTCTCTGTTTTTCTTATTTACCCCATAACAATCCGCCCTTCCGTATGGTTTGAATTGGCACGTGTGTCGGTTTAAAGTGTGCGAAAAGGCGGGATGTTACATAAAATAAATTGTTTTCTATTATATATATGTATATATATACATTTTGATTTAAAAGATATGTTTTGAGAATTAATAAAAAGGTTTAAAGATATTTTCTTTCATATTTGAAAAAAATATAGTTTCTAAAAAAATTCAAGGCAATTATGTAAACATAAGTATACATATATTTAAATTTAATTGGAAACAATAATAAATAAATACAATTTGTATAAGTATATAAATATAAATTTTAAAACAAGGGATTTAAACATAAAAGCACTCATTTTAACAAGTGTAATAAAATTTACTCATATGAGTGACAAATGTTAAATAAGTAATATGCAAAGATAAACAAGTGGCAAGGAGATTGTTTTCTTTGAAACAAAATTTTGAAAACATGCATAGGAAAAAAATCAACCAGGCTTCCCATTTTACTTATTTTTCCTTCAGTTTTAAAATTTCCCAAACCTGAGAAAGGTAAATACAAACCAAACAAAACAATTACAAACTCAGATCAGAAAACAAAATCGTCACAGTCTCAACTCTAAGTAGATTTCAACTTGAAGTCTGAAAAACAAAAATTCAAAAAAAATGAAGCATGTAGATTCAAAAGAAAAATACAAAACCAAGGCTTCTTTCAAACTTGAAGCTGTAAATCACCTCAAAACAATCAAGCTCGAAGTTCAGATCAATCAAATTTCTTCATGCCTGGAAATTAACTCAAGCAAGCAATAGCTGCAGGCAATTTAAAACAATTCAGATATCAAAAGGAAGAAAAGAAAAAAAAATATAGCTTGAATCTGGAAATCAAACCAATATCAAAACTGGAAGTTACAAACTTGAAATAATGTAAAGAAGATCAAGCAAACAACTTCAACTAAAATCAAGCTCAGGCTAAATCAAAATTCAGACAAAAACTTGCTTTTCAAATTCCAGTCCTCTGTTCATCTGCTTCCAAAACTAAACTCTGGTGAGCAAACCACCCTTATTGATTCTTAAAGCTTGATATATCTGATTTTCTTATGATAGGTCTTTGATGTAAGTTGTGAAATGTGCTTGCATGCTTGTATATATGCATGGATGATTATGTGCATGATTGGTGTACAGGCATCATGCCTCTGTTCCAAGTCCAACAGGGTTTAAACAATTTGGAAAAAATTCATATCTTCTTATCTAAATAAATTCAGGTTATAATTCCTGAAAAGAAAATGCTTATAACAATGTTAAGTTATTTTTAAAAATGATCCCAAGTAAAAACCTTTAGTAAATACTTTAAAAAAAAATAGAAATGACAGTGGAAACCTTTATAATCAGAAAAACCGATGATCATGATTTTGCAATTTGATTTCGTAAGTTGATTAGTGCCAACAAATGATGATTTTTAAAGGTTAAATTGAGATTTTTAGATGAGTATTTGGGCAGTAATTGCAAGATGAACGGAGAAGCTTTTTTGTCAATTATCGATGATAGTGGCGTCATGAGTCGTTGGGGTTGGAGCTGGAGCGGGCTGGGGTATCAAGGATCATCAGAAAATTGATAGATGAATTTATAATTCACCATGGAAGATGAGCGAGATCGATTTAGTATTTAACCCTAAGTTTTAGTTATGGTCAGAATTCGAATAATTCCAGCGATGTTAGTGCATCGACTCATACCGAACCGAGATGAATAGGAGCGTGGCAACATGGCATAGCTCGTGGTCGGTTGGCGTGAGCTCTGATGAACCATATCGACGGTGCAAGGTGAATCTATGGTCGAGGTTGGTTTCTAGTTTGAAGCTGATTGCTCGATTTTGATTATATGATCAATTCGTGGTTCTGAGTGGATGCTTGGGTCGAGTGGGTCAATGATGTCTCGTGGGTGGTCGCGATGTCGAAGGTGGCTCGGTTGATCATGCAGGTGCACAAGTGTCGCTTATATTGGTGGTTGCTGAAGGAATGAGAAGCAGAGAGTTACACGGGTTGTGTAAGGTTGGTGCCGTGACTGACTCAAAGGAAAATGGGAACACGAGATACTAGAGTTTGGCTCGGAAATTTTTTTTAAAGAAAGGCTCGGGGTTTTATTTAAGTACCAGGTTTTAAAAAGAAATCTGATTGAGTTTTACACAAGATATTTGGTACCTGTGTTATCAATTTGAAATATATAAATTAAGTTTTCTTTTAAACTTTAAAACTATTGTCTCAATGTAAAATAATTATTTTAAAAGTCTGTTAAAGAAATATTGTATAATTATTCACTTAAAAAAATCAAGTTAATTTTTATGATGACAAAATGTTTTAACCATTTTGTAGAATAACAAACTATTAAACAAGTTTCCAAAATGTATAATAGAACAATACTTTGTTTGATTTAAAATAAATTTATAATTTGATTTAAATCCCTGATTATTTTCAAATATATTTGATAAATGATTAAGATAAATGGTTTATCTTAATAATATTTTGATTACTAAATTACTTAAAGGTTGTCAAAAAAATTAGTTAATTGTTAATGATGATTTACTTTATTTTACAAGTTTTAATGGATGTAATTTAGTAATTAAATAAGAATAATTACATTGTGTAATTAAAGTTAATACTTTGGGTAATTACCTTTAAGGATTGATGTGATTAATGAATTAAAATGATTTGAGGTTAATTTGGTTAATGTTATTAATGTATTAAAGGTTGATTAAATTATGTTATTAATCAAGCGATTGAAGAATAATTAATTAAGGCTGATTATTTTAAATGATTAATTAGTAGATGTTGTTAATTTTAGAATAATTTATTAATTAAGGATTAATTAATGAAATTGATTAGGGATAATCACTTATTGTAATAAATTAAAGATAATTAATTAATTAATTTATTGATTAATTAATAAAGGTTAATTAATTAAAGAATAATTAAATAATTAAAGGTTATTCATTTAATAATTAAGGGTAATTAATTAATGTAATTAATTAATGAAAATTGATTAATGAAAGAAATTAAAGGTAAATAATTGCTTAAAGATAATTAATTAACTAAAAATAATTAATTAATGATTAAAGGTGGATTGATCAAGTGATTAACATTGATTTAAGATTAGGCATAGTCACTTATCGTAACTAATTAAGGATAATTAATTTAATGGAAGTTAATTAATTAAGGGTTAATTAATTAATTAAAGATTATTAATTAAAGGTTAGTTATTTAATAATTAAAGTTTGATTAATTATAATTAAAGGTTAATTAATTTATTATTAATGGTTAATTAATAAATGATTAAAGAATAATTAATCAAAATGATTTGTAATTTATTGATGTTAATTAACCAGGATTAGTAATTCATAAGTAATTAATCTGATTCGAATTAATCAGACAATTAACTGATCTTGCTTATGAGCGTTTGGATTGAATTGGATGCTTTGAAATGTGTGATATCCCTGATATATGATGTTCTGTGATATGATTAAGCTGTGAAATGTAACTTATTATCTATGATGAATGTAATTTATTTATCTGCGATGTACCTATGTTATTTATCTATGATCTGTGAATAAAGATAAGCGTTATAGTTTATACCGCTTATCAAATATATATCGTCGTATTTGAATCTGTGCTAATTGATGATGTTGCACTTTTATTGTGTAATACCCTGGACCCCACTTATACACACACATATATGGATTGCACGAGGAAATTGGTTAACTCACAGATTTTTGAAATAGTTTTAAAATTGAATTTTTGAATCCAAATGGTTTTGGAAATGGATTGGGTTTAAAGTGGAAAGCTTCTGAAAAGGTGTTTTAAAGATGAATGTTATTTTGAATAACTTAATAAAGTTTTGAAATTTGATAATTTGATTTAAATTTAAATTCGAAATTCGAAATTGAATTCTGTGTTTGGAAACTATGGTTTAAAGATGTTGCACAAGTTATATATGGGTTAAACCATTTTAAAGGTATTGATTTGGGAAATTGAATTTAACTTAAGGGCTTTAACTCGTGCAAATATAATTGGATTTTTTCGAAACGAAAACTATTTGTTTTCAAATAATAAAAGCTTTTATAAAAGGAAAGGATTTCCAATTTGTGTTGAAAATTTTCAAGTTTGAAACGAAATTGTGAATTGTTTTGAAAGCTATAAATGAACCTTTGTGAAAGATTATTAAACCTTGTTTGAAATCGAAGAGGATTTTAAATGGTGTATCTTTTATATAAAAGATTTGAATTGGAAACAAGTTTGAAAGCTATTAAATCTTTGATTTAAAGATTGAATGGTTTAATCCAAATTGAAATGGAAGTTGTTTTGGAATCTGTGAATGGATCTTTGTGAAATTGGGTGAACTTTGTGAATTAAATCTTTTTGTTTAAAGATTCGAAATGGTAATTTTTTTAAACCATTTGAAGAAAGGTTTGGGTTTTTAAAAAGTTGTGACTTAAGTGAAATCCCATATCCATATGTTTTTAAATATTGCGCTCACTGTTCGGTTTAGCCGGGAAAGATTGTGTCATATAACCCATTCCGAATAGTGATATGACGTAAATTGATAACATTTGAAGACCGGTGGTGAAGACCGGGTGTCTTCAAGAACGATAGGATAACCTATCGAATGACTCTGAACCGAGTTGCTCCGGTATAGAGTTCTCCATATGTGACGGGGAGTCCGATCGGTATTGTGGATGCTCGGATTGCAAGGGCTTCCTCGAAAGTGTCTTCGGTTCCGTTCGAACCCGGAACGGACTTGTATGGTTGTATGTCTGACATTACACTTTGAGATATGAAGCTGATGTCTATCAAATACATTTCTATTTGGTGGTGGAGAATTTATTCTCTTAGCTTAACACCCTTCTCTGAGACGTACGAGCTCAGAGGTTATGTAGTTGATAGTTATCAGTGATATACTGCCAATTTGGTAGCGTGACATGCTGAGTGCTGCTATGTGTTGTTGATCAATTTTTGATCAAAGTATGGATTTTGTATAAAGCATAGCTTTGTGGACGAGACTGCATCAGGACCTCATACCCCGGAAATGGTCGAAACAGGAAAGATGTGGCAAGGTTATGAGGGTCGCGCCCTTTAGGGTGTGTCATTCCCTTCTGGAAAAGGGTGGTATCATGGTATGGAGCCCAGATACTTAACTCGTGTGGCCACTACAAATCTATTACTTTGTGATTGCTTCGTGGTTGTTGGTTTAAAGGTACCTCGGATAAAGGTCGCAAACGACCGGGGGATGGCATGTTCATGTAGTGGTTACCTAGTTACAGAGGTAACCCAGCCTTGTGTTGATAGAGCGCTGGTTAAGCTCTCGAGACGCCCCTCCAGAGGCGTACCCTTGTGGCAGTAGGAAGTTCCTTAGCCTGACCATTTGTTGGAAAATCCAAAGAAATAATACGCACCCTGTACGGTTTTAGTTGTATAACCTGCCATGGATTGTGGCGGTAACCTGCTATTGAATATGGTAGCTATAGTAGGCATAAGTGCGAAATGCCTATGATGGCTAAGATTAATATTATACTTTCGAAAGGTTTTCTGCACTATGCACTAATAATGATATCAAAATGGTTTTCGCTTATCAAGCATATATGACTATCATAAGGAGAAATCTCCTCCAATTCTGCGTTTGCATTGTGTGTGCGGTGGGAGGCCTTATGGTAGTTTCATTTTTCAAAAAGCATTTCGGATTTCAATTTTAAATTATTTTGATGTTTGTTTTAAAGATAAACTGTTTTGTTTGCTCATACCAGTCCCATGACTGACCTAGAGTTTATTGTTCCTTTTCTAAACTTTAGGTGCCCACAATTTCCCACACGGGCATTCTAGAGTTCGGATTTTCAGATAGTCGAGTAGTAGGTATAGATTCGATAGCTTTTTGTCTTTGGGAATCTTCTTCAGTCTTTGGATGACTGACCTTACTTAGCTTAGTCCAACTTGTTTGGGGGTTCGGGCAAGCATTGGATTGGAGATGGAGTTTTGGAGTTGGCATTGAAGTCATTGTCTTTTCGCTGCTGCTGTCTCTATTATTGTCTTATATCTATCTTGCATATATTGATATTCATTTATATCCCATATTCAGTTGTATCAGATATTGTATCAATGTTGTATATTGATATATTCTTTTTCTTCCGATGTGTTGTTATACTTAATGTGTTATAAGCTCCAGCGAACCAGGTTCGACGTTTGAATCTGCGGTATTTGAATATAGGTGATTTATTCGGTGTCGATTTTCGAAGGTCGAGTCAGGGTCGTTATACTCACTGTCGAACAATGAATCTTGATCACTAATAATCGTGCTAGGCACCCTAAGCAATCTCACTACTTCCTTTATATATATATATATATATATATATATATATATATATATATATGTCTATGTTTACTTCGATGCAATTTTCTTGGCCTTCACTAGAATGAAATGGGCAAACTTTGTTATTCTATCAAATAGCCTATTTAAAGGCTTGGCTATAAAATAATTGGCTTACATCCTTTAATTGTGATCAACATGTACACATATGTATGCAATAGCAGGCACGCACACTCCCAGGAAAACACCCACAATGCAAACCTTAACTCCTAAAGAGGAGATTTCAATCTCAAAATCTGCCAAAGAATGGCACTCTCAAATTATAGTTATTTACAGTATTTTTAATAAATTACTGTAATTTATGCTTTATTTACATCTTCTCCTACGCTTTGGATTTCTTCTATTTTCAATTTTCTTCCATTTCTCCTTTTTCTTTGCAAATGGATTAGAATAGGTTAAATGTGAATTTGGATTAAATTAAAAAGAATACCGAAATAACAAAAGGTAAGATGTAAATTGTAAAGACTGTAATAAAAACAGAATTGGACTAAAATTATGATGTAAATATTAGAATGGGACTAAATTAAAGAAATTGTCCTAGTTATAACGTAGAATTATAACTAGAAAGAGTAATAGATGAAAGAAGCTTATTTTCACACTTAGACCATCGGTTAAGTAATAAGCATGATTATAACGTAGGTTATAATAAGAAAATAGAAGAGAATGAGGCTTATTTTAAGACCTGGAATAAATTAATAAGCACAGCAAATCAAAGTAATAATAAAGGCTTATTTAAATAATTTATCTAAGTTAATAAGCAAAAAATTAAAGTAGGACTTGTACCAATAACATTCCTTATTAGACAAAATGGTGGTTTCACATTAGCCTGAAGTGAGATGAGGGCACGCTGCCGATGATACGGGGCGAGTTATGAGCTTTCTAAGATTTGTGTTTTAAATTATTTTGTTTTCTCGTGTGACATTGACTAACAGTTAGTAAATCGTTAAGCGAGAACGTGCGGTGTGGGACATACCATTACCGCTTTTCGGGTTCCTATCTAAGAGTTTATGGCATATTCACGATGTTATTACCAGTACTAGACGTTCAGGTCATCAGGAGGAATTATGACTTCGGTCATCACGATGTATTTATGACTTCGGTCATCACGATGTATTTATAACTTCGTTAGTCACGATATATATATGACTTTGGTCACCACGAGGCATATGTGACTTCGTTCACCATGAGATGGGAACCTATACGTTAGTACTGGACACGAGGATAACACATGTAGCATTGCTTTGCATGCAATCGCGGATTTGGATCCAATCTGGGTTACTTTCTAAGTTTTGAGTTTTATGATTTCACCATTTCATGATGATTGTTTTATTTATTTTATAGCCTAGAGCTATATGAGAATTTATTTATATATGTTGATTTCATTTATGAGGTTTTGAACTCTTAATTGAGTTTCACGAGTTATGAGATTTATGAGGTTTTGAACTCTTAATTGAGTTCCACGAGTTATGAGGTTTTTGAAGATTTCTGTGGTTTACTTCTGAGATTTTATATGATTTTATCAGAATTTATACTCAAGTAGCTTTTAAGAAGGAAACATTCATATTTATTTGATGTTATTCACGTGTTAAACCTTGAGATATTTTGGAGTTCTCCATCACTTTGAATTTTTGTAAATCCAAGTTTATACCATTTCTTTTTTATTAAAGGGATGTTTCCCTTATGAGACTTATATCCTATTTATCAAGTGCAAATCATCTTTTTCAAGTTAGACTGACCCATATATTTATTACTAGGGTCAGAACAAGTTGCAGGTTAGGTTATTTGGCTCTTTCTTAGTCGTTCACTGTGGACCCTTTTATCGACACTTTGGATTATATGTATAGTTTTTGTGTAGCTTAACTTGTAATGTGACATCATGTCTTGGTTATGTATGTATTCTTTTATGGGAACTTGATGTATGTGTATATATAGTGGTTGTATCACCAATCACGTATGACGCTTTGTATTGTACTTGTGTATATGTATAAATATGACTATGTTTGCTATTCTATGATTTTATTTTATTATTTCTATTGAGTTTTGTTCTGAATCGATCTTGTAGCCACCATGGTATTGCATTAGATGATAATTAAGTATGTCGAACCACTTAAGGTAAAATGAAAAAAATTGAAAAAAAAATGAGCACCTTATTGACATACTTTATGCTTATTTAATACAAGACTATGGATAGTCAATCCTAAATAGCCCTATTCTTTGCACTAGTAGACAGTATTACTCAGTAGCACTCTTTGTTAGTGTGGGTCTCGGGGTTGGGCATCATAGCTTGGTATCAGAGCTGAATTCAAAACAAAATGTGATAAACACAAAGCGGTATACATACTACTATACATTAAGGATAATATGATTGAAAGCATCATCCCTAATCGAAGTTGTTTCTAATCTTACCCTTAACCTTTTCGAGTCCTCTAGGGTAGGATAAGTTAGGAATACGTCTAGGAATGCATTTTCATTCCGTATATTCCATAATTGAATTAATGTTTTCTTACTCTATGAGTAATCCTAATCATGATTCTTCTATTCGAGTTATCTTCGATATGGGTGCTTGCCACTCATCCATATCGAAAGAGTTTGTTGATGCCACTGGATATCTCTTGTGTTGTTACTTCTTTAAGGATTATGAATCCTACTGAAGGATCCACAATACTTGGCATGTTGTGTAAGATTATGGAGATTTTTCTTTGTAGTTTTCTTTTCGTGCAAATCTGTATGTTATTTACTATCTTGGGTTTGATGTGAATTTGGGATGGATTGGCTTGCATGCTATCAAGCCTAAATCCTATGTTGTGAAAGGATCCCATACCTTAGGTATCATGATTCAGCTGATCTGATATCTCTTGTTCTTTGGAATGTTGATGGTGATTCCGAAGTAACTTTCTTTGCTCTTGGATCTCGAGATGATGATGAAGTTTCTCGAATTCCAGTTATTTGTGATTTTGCTGATGTGTTTGAGTCCTTTTCGGGTTTGTCATCCAAACGGGAAATTGAGTTTCGTATTGACCTCATTTCTGGACCTCAGCCTATTAATTGTCCTCCTACAAGGATGTCTACTAAGGAAATGAGGAACTCTAAAAGAAATTTCTAAAGCCTGAAGCCAAGCAATTCATTCAGTCTAGTCTTCACCATGGGGTGTCGCGGTTGTCTTTATTAAGAAATCTAATAGTACTATTAGGCTTCACATCGATTACCGCAAGCCTAATGAGTTAGCCATTAAGAACAAGTATTCATAGCCTAGATCAATGGCTGGTTCGATCAATTGAGTGGTGCTAGAGTCTTTTTCTCAGCTTGACCTTGCATCGGTTTTCATCAGCTACAGGTTGTGGAGGATAGCGCTCCTCTTACAGCATTCCGCGCTCGTTACGATATTTTTATGAGTGGCCCGTTATGCTGCTCGGTTTGACGAATGCTCCATCTTATTTCTTTGATCTTATGAATCAAGTATTCTAGGAATATCTCGATGAATTCGTCCTTGTATTCATGATTGATGTTGAGTGAAAACTACAAATTTAAATTGCAATTCTTTCTAATTGAAGGGAGTGTAATTTGAATCTATTTATTGAGTCAAGCAAAGAATATTTTGTCAAATTACATAAGAGGCATTTTTTTATATTATATAAAATGATTTTGTGTTTGATTGCCCATCGAGTGCTTTAAGAATTCTGGTCGATGCGCCCAATCAACGTTATCGATAGTAATTTCCTAAATGCTATAATGAGACAGTCAAACACGATAAAATTGAGTTGTAATAAGTAAAGGTTTGAAAATAAATAAATATGAGATTGTGTATTAATGTTATTATAGAGGATAAAAGTAGTCACTGAACCATAAAAAAATTGTTAGATAAGTGGTGAGGCAACTTTGACCGTTTGGTCAACTCTGCAGCCAATTAATTGGGTCTTTCACAATAAATCAATGACGAGACAATACCATTATATTATTGGAAATTTGTGAAATTGAATATAGTTATTTTTTAATTGGTTATGTAAGTATAACCTATATGAAGCTAAATAATGATATCATATGGTAAATTGAGTAAGTGAAGTAAATAATTCTAATTAAGGAAATGTCTTAATTGGAAGAAAATATCATTTGATGCTTTGATTAATAAAATGATGTATTCAAGGTAAGAAAATAAGTTGGTTAGAAAATTAAAGTACCAATTGAGTATTTTAGTGCAAAGTTATAAATGATGATTATAAAATTTGTCTTGACAATTGGTTGTTTTAATAATAATAATAGATAGTAAGATTCAATATTCTATCTTAAAGAAAATAAAGAAATGCTAATTTAAACTTTTAGCATAAATTTGTGAGCAAAGATTTTGTTTAAAACTTTTATAGTATTAAAACTTATTGATATTAATTAGTAAAATTCTTTTGAAAACAAGTTTTAGTGAATTATCAACCTTAGCTAATTTCATGTTGATAATAAGATGGAATTTAATTTATACGACAAGAGAAAATATGAATTTAAATAGTTCATTTATTATAAAATGTTATATTAAGAAATGCAAGGTACAATAAAAGAGTTAGTCAGGAGGTATAATCATTTTAAATTGTGGGAATAATTTTGAAATTAATATGTAAAATCCAAAATTAATTTTGGATGAATGATTCTTTCGTAATAATGGAAGAGAATAGTTGTCTCTTTTGAAACGAGTATTCAAAATTAATTATTTGAAAAGCTTGACCTTGTGTAAAGTGATGATAATATTCCCAATGAATGAATTGTTTATTTTAAAGATAATTACACGAGGTTAATTATAATTTTAAATGTTTTAGATTTTTGGAAAAGATGAACTTGTAATAAGTGATTTAGCATATAATTTTTTTTTGAAAATGTAGTTTGAAACTAGAAGGGGTTGGGAATTTCAAATTTTAAATTGATTTTAAAAGCTGAAATTTTATTTGGAAAAATGCTGTATTAAAACAGCGATAATTTGAGATTAATAACTCCAAATGAATTCAATCTTTTTGTAAACGAAAGTTCTTTTAATAATCTATAGATTTTCATGATACCACTTTGGAAGATTTTTCTTTTATTTTATTTTAAAATGGGTTTGAAAGTGGATGGACATTTCTGTCCTATTATAAAAATTTCTATGATTAAAGATGAAAGTAAATTTAGCACAACTTTCAAACCATAAATCCAATTTTAATGATATATATTACTGGAAAGAACAGACTTAGTAGAACAACTTTCATTTTATAAGTATTCCCATATTTTGAGGTTTGCTAGGTAAAAACTTAAGATCTTTACAGTTGGTGTGAAAAGCAAAAAAATGATGATGGTTTATTTCCCTTAATAGTAAAATGCAGTATTTCTTATTTGTATGTGCAACTTAAATGATTATTGGTAAGGAAAATATACACTATAAATCTAAGTATATTTATGGAAGAATTAGAGTATAGACAACCCAAAAAATTTATTTACTTCAAATAAAGAGTAATGAGTTTAAATTAAAAATCTAAATAAGAAGCTTTGAAATTTTACAAGTGTTGAAAATTGAGAATTTAGTTATGAAGATAAGGGGTTGGAAAAGTCTAATAGTATTTGGTTAATAAAAGGGAGTATAAAATTTAATCCTTTTGTTTTTACTTGCCTTTGTGCAATTAGCCAGCGACCTGAATTTATGTAGTCGTATGAGCTTGGTGGTATTTGGAGTAACCACCTTCCTCTTGTTGAGTTTTCTTTCCGTAGTGATTGTCAATCTTATATTGGTATGACTCCTTTCGTGGCGTTATACGGAAGTTCATGTTGATAATTATCAAGTTGGTTGGAGCCCGAATAAACTTGTGCTAAGTCCCGACTCTACTCGAGAAAGCATTTGAGGAATCGATCTCATCCGATCTATCTATTGTGTAGCATCCTGTCTGTGTTGCTTCGAAGGTGAGACGCCTTCGAAATGAAGATGTTCTACTCATAAAAAATTCAATGGTCCACTAATCCCAATGACTACACTTAAAAAACCAGGGAATTTATCGAGCAATCTTATCTTGGCTTTCTATCTTATTATGTAGAGGGTGAGAATTTTAAACTTAAGCTTGTCCATTTTCCTTTGCTAAATAAATTAAATCGTGTTGAATACAACTCTTCTGTAGAAATTGCAAGGACGCAATTTTTATAAGGTGGAGTTTATAATAACACTGGTTTTGCAATTACCTATTAATAATAATAGTAATAAATTATGAATAGATTATAATTTATTAATCAAGAGATAAATATAATTTGAGATAGTTAATTTAAATCAATTATTTAGGTAAAATCTAAAATTTTGGATTTGAAATTTTCTTGGGGAAAAATTGAGAAAAAGGATGCTAGATTATTGAAAATGATTAAATATGGAGTTTTGGAGAAAATATATTTAGTATGGAGAAAACTTGAGGAAAACAGATTTAAAATATGAGTTGGGTTGGATTTGAAGTAAAATAAAATGTTAGGAATAAAATGATTTTCAAAATTTATATTTGAAAGAAATAAAATAAATTTGGGATGGAAAATTTGTTAAAATTGTTGTTGTAAATAAACAATGAATTTTGAATAAATAAAGTGGAATTAAGATGTTGGGCTGGTAATAAATTGTGAATAACGAAAATATGTTAATATGGGGATTAATTGAATGTGACAAGAGAATTTAATTCAATATTAATTTTTTGAAATAAATCTAAAGGTTGAAAATAAAGTTTTAGAAACTTTATTTTATTTGTTTGTATAAAAATGAACTTTTTGTATTTTAATTTGAGAAAATGCAATAATTTTGCAAATTATTGCCAAATTTTGAGTTTTATAAATTCTAATGGAGTATTAGGTTTAATTTGATAAAAATTGAAAATAGAATTTTGTTCTAAAATAATTTTTGGATGTAAAACTGATGTTAATAAGATTTTTTGTATTTAAATTGATAAGAAAATGATTTTTGTGTGAATTTTGGAGTTAAAAATAGTGTTTTATGTAATTAAAAGCGTAAATTGTAGTATATGTAGTATTTGTGTAAAAATAAAAATTTTATGATGAAAATAATTTTTAATTGCTAAAATAGTCTTTTATATGTTGTGAAAACATTTTAGTTAACATAAACATTTGTTGTATAAAATTTATTTTGGAAAATATATGTAAATATGTGAAAGTAGGGTGAATTAAAGTGTAGCATTGAATAACCTAGTTAAATTTTAAATATGTATGGATATATAGTCTATTTGGGTAATGAGTTCAAACCCTAACCCATTCACTAAGAAAGATCTAGAGGGAGAAATTGTACTACACGTATACTTTTCTCTCCTTCTTCTAACATCTTCTTAAAATAAACCAGTAAAAGAAACAAAAATGGATACTTCTTCTAATATCCATACTAGCTTCATGTTTGGTGAAATTAAAAGAAAAAATTTGTAAATCAAAGTGTATTACAAGTAATCAAAAACCAAAACACCAAGTCATCTCCTCAATTTTCTTCTTGAGATAAATTGTCTGTAACTTTTTTCTTTTCTTTGCTGCATGTTGTTATCTAAGCTTCTACAGGTCAGTGAAGCACCTTTGCACCAGAAAGTCACCTTCTTGCATCTTAAATACACTCAAAATTTTGCTAAGGCGAGTATAACTCATGGATTCTAACATAAACAAGTTATACCATGTTGTACGGACGTAACGCCCTGGAATTTTCGATCCCGAAAATTTCAGATAGTTAGGAAAAGAAGAAAATAGATAGAAGAAGAAACAGAAATGAAACACAGAATCTCATATACACAGCGGATCAAAATATAATATCAAATAAAATAACAATTATACAAGGGAAAACTGTATCAGTTAATTTACATTAATACATCAGAGTTACAACATTTCACTATCACTGAACAGTTAAAATGACTTGTCCTAGATAAATAACAGTATATCACCGCGGAATACACTCCATACGTTCCTGTCATCCAACTCGCCTCCTGAGCTCCAGAATGTCCTTACCTGAAAATCTGTAATACTCGGTCTGACCCGAGCATTACATCAAAGTAACACCCGGGTCAGGCTGAAAACCAGCGTGAGTAAACCCATATAATTGTAAATACTAAGTTCAAACCATAAAAGAAAAACCCGGGTAACTCGTACTTCACTACGAGTTCATTACCAGTTATGCTTAACACTTTTTTAACAAATCAATCCCTAAGTACCCATACTTAGTTTTCAATGGTCCAGTTTGCTTAAATTATTCCATTCCAGCCTATTGATTACACATATCAAATCAATAAGGAATTATAGAAGATTTCAAATCGAAGTGGTTCTGGTATTTACTGATACCCGACCCCGGTCTCTTCGAATCCCATGTCATCTTAACCCAAGTGTTTCAAGTGAAATACAATTCAAACTAAAATACAGGATGTCACTTTACATTGCAATTCATCACGATAGGTATCCACATTATCATTGTTCAACCCAATCATCTCACAAAACAATTCATATCAGAGATATCAACCAATTATTCATAAGCAAAATTAACTTGTCACATCATTCCTAATTAAATCAAATTAATTACTTTAGTCACTTTTAATCCTGCTTACTTAACAGTAATTAATTACAAACCATTAATTAATCATCCCTTAATTATCCTCTCTAATTACATTAAGTAATTAGCCTTTAATTAATTACCCAAATTAATTTAACTTCCACCCATTCACATTAATTACATTTATCCTTAATTAATTACTCAAATTAATTATACGATAATCACTTACGTTTAGTGATTATCCTTTAATTAATCACACTCATTAATTAAATAATCCTTAATTAATCGATCCTTAATTAATAAATCCTTAATTACTTCCCTTAAGTAATTTACCTTTAATTACTTTCATCAAGTAACTATCCCGTTGGTTAATCCTCAATTAATTAACCTTAATCATTAATTAATTTAACCTTTAATTTCTAATTAAATTAATGAACCCTCAACAAATTAATCCTTTAATTACTTACATTAAGTAATTATCACTTAAGTAATTAATCTCTAATTACCTATATTAATTACTCCCCAATTAATTAATCTCTAATTAAATTAATTTATAACTCTCGATTATAAATTAATTTATCCTTCTTTACTTAAGTCCCTAATTGATCTAAGATAATCATTATCTTAATTAATTTATATAAATCATTTTTAAATTGAACGCCTTAAAATTAACTTAACATACAAAAATTACTTTAGACCCTTAATTGACTTAAGTTTAACATACTTATCTTAAAACATCTACTTAATTTAATCATTAATAAATCTTATTTGAGAAATAGTTAAAAATAATTTATTATCAACCCTATGTATAATTATTCAAATAAACAAATTGAATCCAAAACACATTTACTTTATAAATTTTAATTCCTTGAAAAGCTATGTTAACACTATACATTGTTTAAACTTGAAACATCCTGGTTTGATGTGATTTTTTTACTAAATTTCTTATTTTAACACCAGGTCAAAGTAACCCAAGCCAAGTCTAAATGTCCCCGATCCATTACTCGAGCCAAAACCACCTTTCCTTGCATTCAAACCCAAGATCGATCCTTCTTTCTCGACCTTCTTAGAGAACCGATACGATGATACATGCACATGCACAAAAATTCAGGCCATCTTCGACCGGCGCCGTAGCCATCATTACGTCGGCGACATCATGTCAACCCGGTCGACAACCCAGATAACTCGAAAGCTCAATAATACGAAATCGAGCAATTCAATTGAAACCAGAAACACGACGATCACCAATAACTCCTCAACATCGCCACCACAGGCCACCGGTGGCCACGAAACTCCGGCCCAGACCACGTCTGACCTCCATAATCCCCTTCCACCACCTCTAATCCGCCCCGATGCTATCATGTGTCGCGAATACCAAGAAACTAACCCCATCGAAACTCATCCTATAACCCTAAATCAACGTAGTTCAACTTCCTCAATGATCGATAAATCCAAAATCCATTTTTCCCAAGAGCCTCTACAACTAAGCTTGCTCCAGCCAAAACGGCGATGATCCTATCTTCCCCAATCGATGAGTATCAACGTTCTCCCCAATATCGTTCAACTCAAGATTTCTCTTGATTTAAAAAACATAAAAATCATGATTATACTATTAAAAATCATAATTTTCGATATCAAACCCGACTATATACCTGAATCAACCAATTTTTTTATCGAGATTTTGATATACTTTGATTCTTACTGTTCTTCTTCTCTTTTTACTACAGCTACCATCAAATTCTTATTGGAAATATTTTTAATTCCATTATCTTGTGATTATGAACAAGTTTTGTTTATAAATCCAGTCTAAAAGAAGATTTAGGGAAGAGAAAATTTGATCTTTGAATATTTTTAAACCTGTAGCACTAAGAACAGAACAAATTTTATGGTTCCAGACATGCATACAATCATTCATATTCACATATACATACATGTCTGATTTAACTAATTATGCAATCACTTATCATGTTTCACTTTAAATAATAACAGCTTACATTTATAATTTAACAGATTTTAAAACCTCTTAAACAAAATTGTTTACTCACCTGATTTCTGGAAATAGAGAACAAAGCTACAGGTACTTCTTTGATCTGGATTTTGAAACAAAAGTTTTGATTTCTGATCCGCTTCTAGGATGCTTAAGTTGAACCTGAATCCACTGCTTGCTCAAGTTAATTTGCAAGAGTTCGTTTTGATTTCTCTTTTTTTTTTTTTTCAGTTTTTAGTTATGAAAGGATGAAAGAAGATTTTGAAAAAGGAATGAAGATACTTTGTTTTGTATAAAGCCTGGTGTAATTTCATTGATTTTTATTCACATTACAAATTTGAAAAGAAAACTTATTGGCCACTTGTAAAATTGTACGGTATATAAGTTACAATTGTCAAAACAATGAATTTATTGTTACAAATGTTAATTCTATGTATTATAAAGCTTACAAATATATAAGGCCTTATTCATATATTTCTTATGTTTATAAATTTTGGATTTTATGTATTTAAATTATATATAAACTATACTTAGCACATGTGTAATTTAGAAAGAAGAATATTAACTCTTTGATATATCCATGTATAAATTTTATACATAAGTTGTCATCAAAATTGAAAATTATACATAAACTAATGTTAAAAATGTCGAAAACAATGTTAAATAATTTTCTAATTTAATACAAGATTCATCATTTTAATTCAATAATTATTATTGTTTCAAATCTACCTATATAATCATCAAGACATTTTTAATTATCAAATTTTATTTGTTCAACCAATTAAAATTAGTATCTCAATAATTTGAAATCCGTTAATTATCCAATTGACAGATGTTTAAAAATCCGGGTGATCTGATGTGCACGTAAATGTGAATATTTTTACCACCATATTTAATCTATTTATATTAAATAAATGATCATATTGGGTATTTTAACTTGTTTTAACCAAAATCCATATTAATTCCAAATTGTCACATATTCATCTTTATACAGGGATAAATTGGTCATTTTTGTGCATTAATTAAATTATGAAAATTTACATATAATTTTCTATGTTGTTTTTTAGGAAATTTGTTGAATTTTACAAGTCTTTTATGATGAAACATGCATGCACGAAGAAGATACGAAAGAATGAAGATGAAAATAATTCAAAGTGAAGAACATGGTGGACTCCACCTACCCACCTAACTTAATGTACAAATTAGAGGCAAATGCACATGCTTATGGAATTAATGGCTTCATGTACACTTAAATGCGGATTATTACATGCTAATAATTACTTGGTGGCCACACTATCTCATGGGTATTTTGGGCATTCCCCAAAAATATGAATTAGGGTTTCATACATGTATAAATACCCATATGTTTCATGTATTCCCTCCCTCTCACTTTCTCTCTCTTCTAATTGGTTTAGGCTCAAAATAAAAGAAAGATCTCTTTCTCTTTTCATGGCTACTTAGCCATTTTTATTTTATGTAATTTTCTTTTCATTTTATGCAATGTTAATTATTGTTTCTTTTTAATCACATGTTCATTTCCTTTTATGCAAGTAGTGTAGATCTCTCTTATTTCATGCAAGTAGATTAGTTTTGTTTCTTTTCTTTGCTCTCCTTTTCTTTTCCTTTCATGTTGCAAGCAATATTTGTTGTTTTGATAACAAATATGAGAGGCTAATCCCTTCAATTTAGGTGTAATGAAGCCTCTAATCATGTAGCTTCAACATTTTGACAATTATAGCTCTCTTTTTGTGCTTAAAGGAAACACTTGAAGTGGTTTATTTTGTTGTTTTTATTTTGAATTTGATAGTCTATATTGTTGAATCCAAATAGGATATGCTTAAACAATCACTAACACAAATGCCTCTTCATCAAAATATGATTATGGCATAAGAAAGTGATTTGAAATTCAAATTTAATGGTCTATATTTCTAATTAATATTTAATAGGCCATACTTAAAATAAATTTGAAATCACTAACACAAATGCCTCTTCATCAAAATGTGATTAACATTATTACATTCCTCCCTCCTCAGAATCTTTTCGTCCTCGAAAAGAAACAAAGCCAGAATTTATTCAATACTTAAAATCAGATAAATCACTTTTGATCATTTTTAAAACACTTTAAAAATCTATATAATATTACTAAATTAGTTTTTATATAAATACTTTTATAATTCGATGTTTCAACAAGTCCATCCTCATTCTCACAGAAATTCGGTCATACGTTGATCAGGCGTAGGACTGAAAATCTAAAAGTGCTTAGTAGACCCATTCCAACATCCAGTGAAAATACTTGGAAAATAATTTTATTGAAAATATAGATAACATTTTTAAAATAGAGGGAACATCTTTTGGTGAGAATGCTATGGAAATCATCACGCCCATCCATGGTCGCAGTTAACCCGATGGTTACGTTGCCATCCCGACAAAATCCATAGATAACTGTAGACACTCCACGCCCCTCGATTACCCCATGGAACCCGCTACAGATCGCAGCTACATCTGGGATTACGTTGCTATCATAGCAAAAACCCATATACCTATAGGCATCAACGTCCTTGAATTCTGCTGCCAAAAGAATGCAACTTCTCCCCTCGACCATAGATCGCAGTCTACCGATGTTACGTTGCATTCCTGACAAAATAAAACGTAGGTCGTTGACACTCACCTCCACAAGATTTTCGCTATGGTTCACAGTAGATCGTGGAAACATCGAGTTACACTGTCATCATAGCATAACCCAAATGCCTCTATAGGCATCAGTGCCCTCGACTTTCACTACCCAATAATCCTCATGAACTTCAGTTTGTCCGAACTTCCTTATAGGATCCACTTTAGAGCCTCCCCACTTTGGGGCTCAAGGCAGTACCAACCTATGGTACTCCTGAAAAGTTCATTTCAAGGGAGCACCTTTTTCTCCAGAGCCATTTTCAAAACACTTTATCTATACACATATAGTATCTTCCAAATCATACACCTAGTATGAATCTCATATAAATCTCCTTTTCTCAAAATCGATTATCCCGAAATCGATAATTCTCAAACTAGGCTTTTCCAATTTTCCAAATTGATTTTTCCCTAAAAATCAAAAGCCTTTCCAAATCCATAGGTTCCAAAAACCTTTTTGCAATATCATTCTCATAAGATCCTATATATATATATATATATATATATATATATATATATAACTTTAATAATCTTTTGATCACTTCAAACTTGTATAAATTCTCTTTTTATACTTCAGATACTTTCAAAACCCTTTTCTTTTGGCTATAGATTCAACAAGGGGAGTTTATCAATCATATGTACATAAATTTGTTTATGCCAAATCAATATTCAAACTTGATTCCTCTATAAAGTCACTTACCATATTACTTACTTCTATAAAGTAAATTTCTACTATAGAAATATCCAACTTCCACTTTACTTCATCATATATTTCACAAAATATACTTTTCATTTCAAAACCCATTTTACAGTTCTTGTCCAAAAAAATTCAATATCAATTTCACTCAAACCTATACGATGTACACATATCATCTGTACGCTATATCAATCTGATTGCTCACTCGGTCGCATAATTTCTCTTCCGAATTAGTATCGTCCACTCGACTTCCTAGTGCGAACTCAGTTCTAGTTTCTTGATCAGAAACCGTCATTCTCCTTGCATAGTCACAACTATGATAGAGAAATTCCAAAACCAATCAAAAATACATATCTATGTTCGCCGTCGAAAATTGAGTGAAAAATCCTAACTCGGATCAATATACTATCTGGAAATTCTATGCTCGAATCTGGATCAAATCACTATGCGAATAGAATAACATATGCACATCCTACGTATTTATCCTTATCGATTATTAGCCAAATCAATCTCCTTTTCTATTCACATTTACTTTAATTTCTATCCACTTATTCGCAATTGTTCCAATTCCATTTGGATTATCACTTTAATCCTTATCTCAATTGGTAGATAATCATAAACAGTTTGTACTCTGACCAGCTTAAATTTTGAAAATAGCTTAAAAGGTTAAAAATAGATAAGTAGTTGAAAAATAGCTATAAAATAGTTAAGTAGTTGTAGGATAGTTACAAAATAGTCAAATGGTTATAAAATAGTTAGATAATTGCAAAATAGTTTTTAAAATAGTAATTAGTTATAAGTAATTGGAAAATAGTAATTAGTTTAAAATAGTTGTAAAATAGTTAAATAGTTCCAAAAATAATTGTAAAATAAGTATAAGGTAGTTTGGCTTTAAAAAGAAAGGTTGTATATGGTAAATAGCTTGGAAAAATAGATTTAAGAAAACTTATATTAAAATAATTATTATGAAAATAGTCCAGAGCTAAACTGTTCAATTTCCCATCCTCCAAATCAATCAATTCAATTTAAATTTCCACTTTCTCTTGAATTGATTCAATCCCAATTCAAGTTGAATTTACCCTCAATTTCTTTCCAATTTCAATTCAAATTCCATTTGAATTTAAAACTATTCAACTTTAATCATAATTCCAAATCATTCAAATCATATTTCAATTTGGACTAATTTTTAAATTGAACCAACTTCAATTTCAAATCATTTCAATTCCTATTTGAATTAGTCCCAATTCCAATTTCCACTTTTTGAATCATCTCGAATTTTATAAAGTCGAGTTAAAATTTGGTGATAAATTGGATTTCAAAGATTAAATTGCCAAAAAAGGATTTGAATTATTGTTTGAATTTAGAATTATTTTTAAAGTGTTAAAGGAATTTATGGGATTGGAACGTAAATTAAATTGGGATAAATCGAGAAGGATTTATAAATAATGCGATGGTCTATATTGGAATGGAATGTGTATTTTCCTAAAAAGTCAAGTATATTTTCAAAGAAGATCTTTAAGTTTAAATTAGAAATTTAAATGTATTGGAATGAATGATTGGAAAAGTTATTTCTTTAGCTGTTTAAAAATATTTAAAGTAATATTTATTATGGTAATAAATTATTTTTAAAAGGGTTAAGTAGTGTTATAATTTAAAGGATTTTTAAAAAATTATATTTCATAAATAGCTTATTTTATTTAAGTAGCTTGGTCAAAGTTTTTCTTAGAAAATTTATTTTTTGTTAGTTATTTTAAATTTTTTAAGTAAATATTTATTCAACGTAATTATAGTGGTAATTATTTTAATAGTTAAACTAGTATTATATTTTAAAAGATAATTATTAAATATTTATACTTTATACAATAGTTTTATTTTAAAAATATTTCTTTGTGACTTAAGTTTTACTTGGAAAATTATTTTAGTTACATGTTGTGTAACGCCTCAGAATTTTCGATCTCGAACATTTTAGATAGTTAGGAAAAGAAGAAAAGAGATAGAAGAAGAAGTAGAAATGAAACACAAAATCTCACATTTGCAGTGGATCAAAATATAATATCTAATAAAATAACAGTTACACAAGGGAAAACTATATCATTTAATTTACATTAATATATTAGAGTTACAACATTTCAGAATCACTAAACAGTTAAAATAACTTGTCCCAAATAAACAATAATATATCATAGCGGAATACACTCCATACGTTCCTGCCATCTAGCTCGCCTCCTGAGCTCTAGAACGTCCTTACCTGAAAATCTATATTACTCGGTCTGACCCGAGCATTACATCAAAGTAACACCCGAGTCACGCTGGAAAGCAACGTGAGTAAACCCATATAATTTGAAATACTAAGTTCAAAACATAAAAGAAAAACCCGGGGTAACTCGTACTTCACTATGAGTTCATTACTTGTTATGCTCAACACTTATTTCACAAATCAATCCCTAAGTACCCATACATAGTTTTCAATGGTCCAATTTGCTTATATTATTCCATTTCAGCCTATTGATTACACATATCAAATCTATAAGGAATTATAGAAGATTTCATATCGAAGTGGTTCCGGGTATTTACTAATACCCGACCTCGGTCTCTTCGAATCCCATGTCATCTTAACCCAAGTATTTCAAGTGAAATACAATTCAAACTTAAATAAAAGATGTCACTTTACACAGCAATTCATCATGATAGATATCCACATTATTGTTGTTCAACCCAATCATCTCACAAAACATTCATATCAGAGATATTAACCAATTATTCATAAGCAAGATTAATTTGTCACACCATTCCTAATTATATATAATCAATTACTTTAATCACTTTTAATCCTGCTTACTTAACAGTAATTAATTGCAAACCATTAATTAATCATCCCTTAATTATCCTCTCTTATTACATTAAGTAATTAGCCTTTAATTAATTACCCAAATTAATTTAACTTCCGCTCATTCACATTAATTACATTTATCCTTAATTAATTACTCAAATGAATTATACGATAATCACTTACATTTATTAATTATCGTTTAATGTGTCACATTCATTAACTAACTAATCCTTCGTTAATAAATCCTTAATTACTTCCCTTAAGTGATTTACTGTAACGACCCAGAATTTTCGATCCCGAAAACTCTAGATAGTTATGAAAAAAAGAAAGAGATAGAAGTAAAAGAAGAAAATAGAAACACCAAAACACAGATTCTCACATTCGCAGCGGATCAAAATATAATATTAAATAAATATTAGTTACACAAAGGAAAACTATACTGGTCAAATTACCCTTTAATATATCAGAGTTACAATAATTACACAACACCGAGCAGTTTAATTCAACATGCCCCAGATAAGCTATAAATAAACACAGCGGAAAACTCTACATACGTTCCTGCCATCCAACTCGCCTCCTGAGCTCTAGAACGTCCTTACCTGAAAATCTGTAATACTCTGTATGACTCGAGCATTACATCAAAGTAACACCCGGGTCAGGCTGGAAACCAGCTTGAGTAAACCAATCTACTATGGAATACAACAGCATAAAACATACATAAAACCCGGGGTAACTCATATCAATTTACAACTTCACAAGTTGTTATAGACAACACTTATTTCACACATCAATCCCTAAGTGCCAAACTTAGATTAAATGGTCAAATTTACTTAAATCATTCCATATCAGCCTATTGTTTCCATATATCAATATATAAAGAATCGAAGTGGTTCCAGTTATTTACTATTACTCGACTCCGGTCTCTTCGAATCCCATGTCATCTAAAGCCAAGCTATTAAATTAAATCCAAGTCAACTTTAATTACTGAATAACACTTTTACACAGCAATTTAATTGATAGATAATCACATTATCACTGTATCCAGCATATCATATCACAAGGCAATTCATATCAGAGATATCAACCAATCCAAAGCGCTTATCTTCATTCAATCATTCATAAGCAAAGTTGATCACTTTCATTAATTACATTAACTAATGATCCTCTAATTACTTCATTAGTTAAATATATATATATATATATTAAATTTCCTTTTATAATTAACCTTTATCTTAATTACATTCACTAATCGACCATGATTAATCAAAAATTAACTTTCCTAAATTACTCCATCAATTAAACCAACTCCTTGATTTATTATATTAATTAATCCTTTAATTACACTGAGTAACTATGACTTAATTCCTTCCATCAAATAATGATCCTTTAATTGCTTCTCATCAAGAAATTTTCTTTTAATTAATTACATCGATAATTATTCACTCACTACTACACTAAGGAATTACATATCATTAATTACTTAAAGTAATTATACTTAATTTTTAATTAATTATTTTTATTAATCATTCTTGATTAATCTCATTCTGTAATTTATTACTTTTAATTAATTACATCACTTAATTAACTTCCCATAACTTTTATTAGCAAATTCTTAAATTAATTACACTAAGTAATTAATTATTAATTACTTCTACTAAGTAATTATTCTTTATATCAGGTAATTAACCCAAAACCACTTTCAAATCTTCAATTAGCTACACCCTATAATTACCATTACTAATTCCTTCACGAAGTAATTACACTTTATAATCCTCATTAAATAATTATATTCAATCCCATCAATCAAGTGATTACTTAAAATTAATTAAACCAATTAATTAACTTAAGCTAATCATATCAACTAATTACATAGAATAATTAATTTTTTAATTAATTACACTAATTATTTAATCCTTAATTAAATAACCTTTGATCATTAATTTAAACTTTAATTAATCCTTAACAAATTTTATCCACCTTAATTAATGACATTAAGAAGTATCTTTAATTACTTCCATTTAGTAATTATCATTAATCCATTAATCTTATTCAGTAATTAATCATCCCTTAACTACTTAATTTAATTTATAAAAATCTTAATTGACTAAAGATAAACCATTTATTTTTATAAATGGCTTAAATTTCCTTTAAATCCTTACTAAATGAATTTTGAAAAATAACTTATCACCATACTATTAACTTAACCTTTAAAGTTAAATTTTACGATATAAAATTACCTAATCTTTTAATCATCACTTAATTTTCAAAATCAAGTTTCGTTTTAAACAAGCTTCAAGCAAAGAATGTTTATATTATAAACACTTTAAATTTTAACCTTGCAATATGATCAAACGGAACACCATCGTCAAACTTGAGCCTACCTTACTTCCCTCCCGACATGAAACCCGAGCTACGTGAGTTACTCAACTACTTCGAGTTCAACAGGCAGGCTCCTCGAGTTCGACCCGCACATTCCCTTTTCTTCCCAAATCCCATCCAAAACCAGATACCCAATGTTCCACCGTGCACATGCACATGCTTTCCTGCCATTGACGATCACTGCCGTGACCGTCGGCACACCACCCATGGTTCCCCCAAACCTTTCGATCAACCACGTGCACCGAAGTCGACCGGAATCAAATTCGAGCTTATCGAACCTCCCTCGAACCCAAACCTGATGATGAAATCCCCTTGCCTCGTCGGTCTAGTTCATTAGAAATCATGCCGAACCACCAGTAATCATCATCTCCGACTCACGCATCAATTCTACCAACTCCGATCAAGCTCAATCCATTCTCACAATTGCGATGATTCCTGATTCATCGCCGAACCCATGAGTCCATAAAACCCTATAATCTCCCTGAGTCACCGCCTAGTCGATTTCTGAACCCAATCAACCATTTCCCCATGCTCGTTGACCACGTGGCCTCCTTCGACCAAAATCCCAACGTCAAAAACTTCCGTGATCGCCAACAAACGATGAAATTCCAATTTCCGATCATTATTCAATATCTCATGAATTACTTAACTAAAATTCATGATTTAAATTTTAAAAATAATCATTTTTGATAACAATTTAAATCATCTACTTGAATCAACAAATTATTAAGGTCGAATTTTTGATATGGGTTGAATCTTCACTGTTCTTCCTTCTTAATATTAAAACTAGCTTCAAATTTAGCTTGGAACTATTTTTAAAATTGATATCTTGTTATAACAACTAATTCTCGTTTATTCATTGAAGACAAAAAATTTACAGACGAAGAGCATTTAAATTTTGAACACTATCTGCAATCTGGAAGAGAAAAACAGAGTTATAACACTGACATGCACTCTTAAATGTTCATAATATATACATATGAGATCATATACAACAAATCGAACAAGAACTTTACAATTTATCTAAGTTTTGCTGCATGCGACATAGATTATACAGATTTTATAACTTCAAATAAGGACTGTTTACTCACATATGCAGTGGCTTCAGGTCAGAGTTTAATCCTTTGATTACTTCACTTTGAGTTTGAATTACTATACTTACCATTGCTCCCAAGATTGAAACTCCCAGTTTTAAAATTGCTTTGAATGTTATCTTTGATCTGCCAGGTTTTGTGAATTTGTTTACTAATTTGTTTTATATTATTTTTTATTTGATTACTTCAGATTTAAAATATTAAAAGAAAGAAAAAAATGGTGACACTTGTTTGGTTTGCATGTTAATAACCTTACATTTGTTAATCTTATATTATATATGATTTACATTTGTAATATCCATGTTTTAGTATGTTTTAATATGTATTTATATAATATTTCAATTTAGTTTATTCATTTATAAACGTCTTTTGTTTGATAAGTTTAAATTTTATCTTAAATAAAACTTAATTATATTTATTCTTTCTCTTATATTTGTCTTATATATATATATTTAAAGTATGTAATATAAAATTCCAACTACACACATAATATAGTTATACAAATATATTAATTATACTTTATATACTTTATTTATATTTTGAATGTTTTCCCTAAAACTCTTTATATAATTTTTTTATTTATTTAGTAACCTCTTTCCTTTATTTATTTTAATATGATCTTTAAATGAAAATAACAACTATATACAAATAAAATCATATATATATTATTTCTAAATTCAATTTACCTTAAAATGTTTATCTTTGAAATTTCAGTTTCAAATTCAAATTAAAATCAACTTATTAAACTGTATATATTTAAATGCTTTTATTTATCACATTTTATTTATTTAACCAACTGGAATCAGCATTTTAATGATTTAAAATCAGTTAATTATCCAATTAACAGATATTAGAAATCCAGGTTATCACATTTACCTTTAATTACTTTCATCAAGTAATTATCCCATTGGTTTAATTGTACTCAATTAATTAACCTTGATATTAATTAATTTAAAATTTAATTTATAATTAAATTAATTAACCCTCAACAAATTAATCCTTTAATTACTTACATAAAGTAATTATCACTTAAGTAATTAATCTCTAATTACCTATATTAATTAATCCCCAATTAATTAATCTCTAATTAATTAATTAATTAATTTATAACTCTCAATTATAAATTAATTTATCCTTATTTACTTAAGTCCCTAATTGATCTAAGAAAATCATTATCTTAATTAATTTATCATATAAATCATTGTTAAATTGATTGCCTTAAAATTAACTTAACATATAAAAATTACTTTAGAACCTTAATTGAATTAAGTTTAACATACTTATCTTAAAACAACTACTTAATCTAATCATTAATAAATCTTATTTGAGAAATACTTATAAATAATTTATTATCAACCCTACATATAATTATTCAAATAAACAATTTGAATCCAAAACACATTTACTTTAAAAAAATTAATTCCTTGAAAAGCTAGGTTAACACTATACATTGTTTAAACTTGATACATCCTGGTTTGATTTGATTTTCTTTTTACTAAATTCCTTATTTTAACACCAGGACAAAGTAACCCGAGCCAAGTCTAAATATCCCCGATCCATTACTCGAGCCAAAACCACCTTTCCTCGCGTTTGAACCCGAGATCGATCCTTCTTTCCCGACCTTCTTAGCGAATCGATACGATGATACGCGCACATGCACAAACATTCAGGCCATCTTTGACCGGCACCGCAGCCATCATCCATCGGCGACGTTGTCGTCAACCCGATTGACGACCTAGAAAACTCGAAAGCTCAACAATACGAAATCGAGCAATTCAATTGAAACAAGAAACATGACGATCACTAATAACTCCCCAGCAGCGCCACCACAGGCCACCGGTGGCCACGAAACACCGGCCCAGACCTCGTCTTACCTCCATCATCCCCTTCCACCACCTTCGATCCACCCCGATGCTGTCACGTCGCCGCGAATACCCAGAAACTAACCCTATCTAAAACTTAGCCTATAACCCTAAATCAACGTAGTTCAACTTCCTCAATGATCGATAAATCCAAATTCCATTTTTCCCAAGAGCCTCTACAACCAAGCTTGCTCCAACCAAAGCGGCGATGATCCTATCTCCTCCGATCGACGAGTATCAACGTTCACCCCAATATAGTTCAACTCAAGATTTCTCTTGATTAAAAGACATAAAAATCATGATTATACTTTTAAAAATCATAATTTTCGATATCAAATCCGACTATATACCTGAATCAACCAATTTTTTTATCGAGATTTTGATATTGTTCGATTCTTACTGTTCTTCTTATCTTTTTACTACAACCAATATCAAATTCTTACAGGAAATATTTTTAATTCCATTATCTTGTGATTATGAACAAGGTTTTTTATAAATCAAGTACAAAAGAAGATTAGGGAAGAGAAAATTTGATCCTTGAATATTTTTGAACCTGTAGCACTAAGAACAGAACAAATTTTATGGTTCCAGACATGCATACAACCATTCATATTCATATATACATACACGTCTGATTTAATTAATCATGCAATCACTTATCATATTTCACTTTAAAAAATAACAGCTTACATTTATAATTTAATAGATTATAAAACCTCTTAAACCAAAATAATTTACTCGCCTGATTTCTGGAAACAGAGAACAAAGCTACATGTACTTCTTTGATCTGGATTTTGAAACAAAAGTTTTGATTTTTGATCTGCTCCTAGGATGCTTAAGTTGAACCTGAATCCATTGCTTGCTCAAGTTAATTTGCAAGAGTTCGTTTTGATTTCTCTTTTTTTTCTTCAGTTTTTAGGTATGAAAGGATGAAAGAAGATTTTGAAAAAGGAATGAAGATGCTTGGTTTGTATAGAGTCTGGTTTAATTTCTTTGATTTTTATTTACATTAATTTGAAAAGAAAACATATTGGCCACTTGTAAAATTGCATGGTATATAAGTTACAATTATCAAAGCAGTGAATTTATTGTTACAAAAGTTAATTCTATGTATTATAAAGCTTACAAATATATAAATCCTTATTCATATATTTCTTATGTTTATAAATTTTGGGTTTTATGTATTTAAATTATATATAAACTATACTTAGCACATGTGTAATTTTGAAAGAAGAATATTAACTCTTTGACAAATTCTTGTTTAAATTTTATACTAAAGATGTCATCTAGATTGAAAATTATACATAATACTAGTATTAAAAAATGTCCAAAACAATGTTAAATAATTTTCTAATTTACTATAAGATTCATCATTTTAATTCAACAATTACTATAGCTTCAAATCCACTTATATAGTCATCTAGACATTTTTAATTATCAAATTTTATTTGTTCAACCAGATAAAATTAGTATCTTAATAATTGAAATAAGTTGATTATCTAATTAACAGATGTTTAAAAATCCAGGTTATGACAACGGATCAATTTTGGTTTGTTGTGAACAAATTTCCTTGCTAGAATGTTTACAGTAAAAATCAGCTCTTGAATGCTTCTCTGTATGATTATAACTCTTTTGTGACGCCCCACCTCTATACCCACGCTAGACAAGAACATTAAAGTGAATGCTATCAACTAGCATAGAGAATAAGGCTGTTGAGGAGCGACCATCTGTATAATTGCTTTGTGCGAGTACCGATATACCGGATAAAAATATAACTTTTCATCTCAAGAGGAAATCCGACATATCGACACAAACTCAAAGCTACTACACAGTGGCTATAAAGGTCTTCGGAAACAAATATAAAAATAAACATAACACAAATCAGTCACAGACAATTCATATCACAAAGGCGGAAATAGATATGAATATTACACTAGGAAGTGTACATCAGAGTAGTGGTCTAAAAAGATCCACAATATCACAAAAGAATAGTTACATGAACTACACAAAAGAATAAGTATACATTATGGAGTCTATATCTCAAATGTATACAACAAAAACTACTAATCTAAGTAGTTAATCAAAAGTCAGAGAAATCAATCCCAAGAGAGAAGTCAAGCAGAAGCACCTGTAACATCTCGGTCTGACTCGAGTATTATTTAACAAGAAAATAATAAACGGATCAGTCTAACTATAGATATCAGATGAAACGATATAGAATAAGAGATATGACTAAACACATAATAATCACAATTCCAAGCTATGATATATATATATATATATAAGTTATTGAAAATCAACGAGAGATTAATCAATATCACCAAATCTACACAAGAATCAAAGAAAGGCCATACTCCTTATTTCGTTCATCAAACCACAAATATTGACGATTATATCAATGTCAATCACAAAAGTCAATGACACACAAATTCTAGAATTCAATATGCGAAATCCAGAAAACACAAAAGTCAATGACACACAAATTCACCAATGCACAAATATTGATAAAACTTATCAATGGAAATCACGAAAATTGGTGAAACATAAATTCTAGAAATCATCTCAAGAAATCCAGAAATCACAAAAGGGGGGAGGCCTATCACAAACGGGAGCATAAAGCTCACCAACACGTGTATCACAAACGGAACGCTAATTCCATGGTCGCTAACCATCACAAATTGAGCCGAAGCTCCACAAACGGTCCGAAGACCATGGGTTGCTACCCCATCAAATTGAGTCGAAACTCCACAAAACGGGGTTTAGTCTCCCACGCAGACAAAGAGACATCGCACATTGCTAGTCTAAATCACAAAGATGATCGTCATGACCAACGAGCAGTGTCGATTACAGTAAGCTAGTAAATATATGAGCTTAGCATCATATCCCATAACCACTAGCTTAACTTAAATATTTACGAACAAATTGTATATCTCCACTAGAGAATTGTCACAAGAGTTTCAATCGAACAAGTCCAAGAATTAACCAACAAAGTGAACGCAAGCGTTTCATACCACTTGTTTTACTAAGTCGTTTAATTAGATTTCTCATACGAGTGAGGTAAAGGTTTATATATACTAATAGATTGGAGAACGGATTTATAAACGAATTTAGTATTAAAATAGTATTGAAATCGTTTGAGGAAAGAGTTTTTATATTTACTACTAGTATAGAAAACCTTTATATTTTTAAAGTGACAAAGCACAAGGGGGATTGTAGAAACAATAAATCACAAAGATCACATTCGAAGATGTGAATAAAAATCCAATGAAATCGATAAAGGATCCATCGAAGTGGATATATCTAAAATTCCCAAAGAAAATAAGTCATCAAAGATGATAATAAATGATGACAATAAATAGGATCATCACGAATCGATTTAAATTGGAAATTCAATCCAAAAAGGCAAATTGGACTCAAACAGCAGGTTCAGTCGACTGAACAGAGTTTTCAGTCGACTGACCCTGTGCCTGGAAATTTTCCAGGTTCAGGAAACTTTCTGTTTCCAATTTCAGTCGACTGAACAGAGTTTTCAGTCGACTGAATCATGCCTGGAAACTTTCGGGTTCCAGGTTCAGTCGACTGAACAGAGTATTCAGTCGACTGAATCATGCCTGGGTTGTTTTTCAGCCTTATTCAAATGAAGAGCAAACTCTTCCAAAATGCAACCGGACGAACATTGGCTCTAAGGGTTTATGCCAATCGACAACCCGGCCCTATATGCTCCATGATGCATCACCAAAATCATGATCAAACATCCATAAAAGGATTTTCACACAAATTGACTTAAAAACTCAAAAATTAGAATATTCACAAACCCAATCCAAATCAAGAGCAAATGCACATGAAGAAGTGTTAGGAATTCACACCCAACAACCAAAGATAATTATAGTCATAGATGTGAGATAAAAATCTCACCTTTTCTCAAAATCAAACAAGAAGAAGCTTGAAAGCAAATGGAGAATCAACCTCTCTTCAACACAACCCAAATGAGCTTGAATCTATGCTCAAAAACAAGAACATTCCCAAAATTAGGTTTAGGAATTTCTGAAATTGGTAAGGGAACAAGTTGGAGAAGAAGAAGAGAAGCTTACCAATGGGTTCTTCTTGAGTTTGGAGCTAGGAATTTGATTTGCAAGAGAAACTAGGGTTTTGGAGTTTTAATTTCCAATCTCTCCCGCTATTAATGCTAAGAAGACTGAAATGAGAAGAGAATGAGGGTGAGTGGGGAAGAGTGGCTCAGATTTGTGCATAAATTAACATAGGGCTGAGCCCAAACCAAACCCAAAGTGAAAAGTAGCAAAAATCAACTTTCTCCAAACATATCGAAGCTTATACTCAAAAAGGTCGCAAACGGCATTTTAAAATCAATGGGAGTGGTCCCGAGTCCTAATTCGACCGTATGCAAAAAGTAGCTTTTCGGACTAAAATCCGACTAACGATAAAATATTTAAATAAAATATTTAAATATAAAATCGATAAATATGCGGGTTGTTACAGACTCCCCTCCTTAAAGAAACTGCGTCCTCGCAATATTACAAGAAGAAGATATATAGTAACAACCATAAAAGCATATTCAACACAAAAGAAGTTTGAAATAAGAAGTTCACCTCAAAGAGCACGAGAAAGTAAGTCCGGATGTGTTCGCTCGATGTACTCTCTAGATTCCCAAGAACAATCCTTAGGATTTGAAGACCATTGAACTTTAACAAGCGGAACATCTTTATTTCGAAGTCGTTTGACTTCCGAAACAATGATACGAATAGGATGTTGCTCATAAGTTAAATTAGGAGAAACTTCAATCTCTTCCACAACACCGGGCTCAAGAACAGAATCGGAATCTCGAAGACATTTCCGAAGTTGAGAAACGTGAAACACGTCATGGATAGCAGAAAATTGAGCCGGTAATAAAAGGCGATAAGCCATGGAACCAATACGTTCAGTGATAGGAAATGGCCCGATATATCGAGGCGCTAACTTTCCCGAGCGACTGAAACGCACAACACCTTTCATTGGTGAAACACGAATGAACACAAGATCTCCCACAGAAAATTCTAACTTCCTTCTCCGGTTATCGACATAGGATTTTTGTCTACTCTGGGCTTCTTTCATCCTATGACGAACAAGATCAATCTTTTCTGTGGTATCACGAATAAAATCTGGACCTAAAACCAGCTTCTCACCGGCCTCAAGCCAACAAGAAGGCGATCAGCATGACCTTCCATAAAGTGCCTCGAAAGGTGCCATACCAATACTAGATTGGAAGCTATTATTATAGGAAAATTCAACAAGTGAAATATGATCTTCCCAACCTCCACCAAAATCAAGCACACAAGAACGAAGAAGATCTTCAAGAGTTTGATTCACACGCTCAGTTTGTCCATCGGACTGGGGGTGATATGCGGTGCTAAAATTAAGCTTCGTTCGTAAAGCTTTTTGAAGACTCTTCCAAAATCCACTAGTAAACAATGGATCACGATCATTAACAATAGAAGTAGGAACACCATGCAATTTAACAATTTCTTTGATAAATATTTTGGCCAAAAGAGGAACGGTTCGATTAGATCGAACGGGAATAAAATGGGCGGATTTAGTAAGTCTATCAACGATCACCCAAAAGCTATCATGACCCAAACGAGAACGGGGAAGGCCATCTATAAAATCCATGGAAATTTGGTCCCACTTCCAAATTGGAATTTCTAAAGGTTGCAATGACCCACCGGGCCTTTGATGTTCGGCCTTAACGAGTTGGCAAGTCATGCAACGCTTAACGAAGTTAGCGATGTCAAGTTTCATTCCCTCCCAATAATAAAGTCGCTTCATATCCGCGTACATTTTACTACTACCGGGATGAATGGTAAATTTAGAATGATGAGAATCTTCTAAAATGTCTTTACGAAGATCACTAATATTTGGTACGATAAGTCTACCAAATCTCCGAATGCTGCCACGAGAATCGATATCAAAGTCCTTCAAACCTTCAATATCAATCTTATCCTTAATATTTTGGCCAAGAAGAGCCAATTCGGGATCTAACCTTTGAGCTACAAGAATGCAGTCTAAAAGAGAAGGATGAGCCTCAAGGCTACATAAAACAAGAGATGAACATAAATCGGATATGCGGTCTCGAATCTCACAAGTGGATAAGATCTCGAGATCGTTCCATTCGGATATCATCATAGAAACAACTGCTTGTTGCTTACGGCTAAGAGCATCGGCGACACGATTACCCTTACCGGGGGTATAAAGAATATCAAGATCATAAGGTGCAAGAAACTCGAGCCAACGCTGTTGACGCAAATTAAGTTCCTTCTGAGAGAATAAATACTTTAAGGACTTATGATCGGTATAAAGAACAAATTTCTCTCCTAAGAGATAATGACGCCAAATCCGAAGAGCGAAAACAATAGCCGTGAGTTCTAAATCATGAGTGGCATATCTAGTCTCGGCCGGCTTCAATTGCCTAGAAGCACAAGCAATAACACGTTCTCTTTGCATAAGAACGGCACCCAAACCAACGCGACTAACATCGGTATAAACAACGAAATCTTGATTCCCCTCGGGAATAACAAGAATAGGAGCACTAGATAGGAGTTCTTTTAATTTCTGAAAAGAAGCTTCACATTTGTCCGACCAAATGTATTTAACACCTTTCTTCGTCAAGCTAGTGAGAGGCAAGGCAATCTTAGAAAAGTCTTTAATAAAACGACGGTAATAGCCCGCCAATCTGAGAAAACTATGAATCTCTGTCACACTCTCCGGTCTCTTCCAATCTTGAATCGCTTCAATCTTTGAAGGATCAACGGAAATTCCGGATTCGGAAATAATGTGACCGAGAAACTTCGCACGAGATTGCCAAAAGTGGCACTTAGAAAATTTTTCCTTTAATTGATTACTCCTAAGAGTTTCCAACACAATCCGAAGATGTTTTTCATGCTTCTCCTCGGTTTTAGAATACACAAGAATATCATCAATAAAGATGAGAACAAATCGATCGAGAAAGTCTTTAAAAACTCGATTCATTAAGTCAACAAAATAAGCTGGGGCATTCGTTAACCCAAATGGCATCACAAGCCATTCATAAGATCCATAACGAGTACGGAACGAGGTCAATGGAATACTATCCTCTACAATACGAAGCTGATGAAATCCAGTAGCTAAGTCTAATTGTGAAAAGACTCTAGCACCACTAAGTTGATCGAATAGATCATCAATCCGAGATAAAGGATATTTATTTTTGATAGTAAGATCATTAAGCTTGCGGTAGTCAACGCAAAGCCTAAGTGTTCCATCGGATTTCTTCACAAAAATAGCTGAAGCTCCCCAAGGCAAAGAACTAGAGCGAATAAATTGCTTCGTCTCCAATTCGGATAATTGCTTACGCATCTCCTCGTTTTCTTTATTGGACATACGATACGGAGGACGAGTGATAGGTTGAGCTCCAGGAATAAGATTAATTCTGAACTCAATTGCTCGCTTAGGTGGTAATCCTAAAACGGGCTCGAATATGTCGAAAAATTCACGAACGATGTGAATAAGAGAAATAACACCACCCTCATCATCATCATCGTCATCACGAGGATTTAAAGAGTATAAAGATGCAACCAAGCTGGAAACTGAATCTTGAAGATTAATAGAAATTTGCTTAACAGATTGAGGATGTCGAAGATGAATAGTCCGCTCAGGACATAGGATATTGCCTTCATAACGGTTAAGCCAATCCATTCCCAAAATCATTTCAAAGCCTAAATAACGCATGACATGCAAATCGGCTAGAAAAGAAAAATCACACAAAATAATCTCGACATCTTTACACAATAAACTGATCGTTGCGGATCCACCAACCGGATTCGCAATTCTCAAAGTAGTCATTAAGCACAAAACATCCAAAGAAAAAGTATCAACAAGTTCTTTTGATATAAAAGAATGGGATGCACCCGTATCAAAAAGAACTCGAATAGGATGATCACTAAATAAAATAATTCCATCAAGGATAGAATGAGAAATACCTTGGCCACGAGATGTGTTGCCAGGGGCTTGAGCAACATTTAACTTTCCCTCCTTCCTGCCCTGAAGCTTGGGGCATGAAGATATAACATGACCGGGGACTTTACAGTAGCGACAAGAGAGAGACTTTGGGCACTTGTTCGCATAATGGTCCTTCGAACCACAATTATAGCATTCCCCACGGCTAAAGGTAGAAGCGTTTGCTGCCGAAGATGTTTGCTTCCCTTTCTTATTAGGATATGGGCCTTTGAATTTTTCTTGGCCTCTTCTTGTTGTTGAAGTTTGGTTTGGAACCTACCACTTCAACATCATTCTCCCTATCCGCCTCTTCCAGACGAAGAGCGATATCAACGAGTTGGTCGAAAGAAACTTCTAACTTTAGAAGTAATGGCTTCTTGAGACTTCTGTTTAAGCCATAGAGAATCTCTGATTCTTCTTCAGAGGGGTGTTGATGTGTTCAACCCCATATTTGAAAAGCGACTCGAAGGAGGCGACGTAATCAGTCACGGAGGACTCACCTTGAACAAGGTCTATAAATCGCCGAGCCAATGTCACTTTCTCAGCTTCTGGCACGAATTTTAATTCGAAGCGTTCCCGGAATTGCTCCCAAGTGAGATCCGCTTCATTAATCTCAGAAATGAGAAGTTCGTACCAGTCCAACGCTCTTTCTCGGAGCATACTAGAGGCCACCTGAACTCGGTGAAGATCGATAAGATTCATGCGCGAAAAGATGAGATCGCATGTTCTAAGCCAAGCTTGGACTTCAATAATAGTTTCGGAACCTTTGAAGGGCTTCCCACCCAAATTAGTGTAATCGTTGCACAAGCGTGCAAATCCCGACTTTGGGTGAGTAGGTTCCGGGTTAGTTCCAACTGCTTGAGCATTTGTCACTAAATCAAGAAGCTGTTGAGCAGTCATAAAAACTCCATCCTGGGGTAGAGTGCTAGATGGCACGGCTCTGGGGCGGCCAGGTCTAGACATTTCTCTTCCTTTAGAAAGAAAGAAGAGGAAGAAGGTTATTCACCAATTGAATATCAAGAAATCTTGATAGCTAAAACAAGGAATCATAAAAGAAAATAGGATAGAACGGTACGTCGACCCGAATAAAATCCTAAAGCACGACTCCTAAGATGGACTTAGGACGATGATCCTTGTTATAATATTCCATATTGTTCCGAAGTTTGGCTCTGATACCAAGCTGTGACGCCCCACCTCTATACCCACGCTAGACAAGAACATTACACTGAATGCTATCAACTAGCACGGAGAATAAGGCTGTTGAGGAGCGACCATCTGTATAATTGCTTTGTGCGAGTACCGATATACCGGATAAAGATATAACTTTTCATCTCAAGAGGAAATCCGACATATCGACACAAACTCAAAGCTACTACACAGTGGCTATAAAGGTCTTCGGAACCAAATATAGAAATAAACATAACACAAATCAGTCACAGACAATTCATATCACAAAGGCGGAAATAGATATGAATATTACACTAGGAAGTGTACATCAGAGTAGTGGTCTAAAAAGATCCACAATATCACAAAAGAATAGTTACATGAACTACACAAAAGAATAAGTATACATTATGGAGTCTATATCTCAAATGTATACAACAAAAACTACTAATCTAAGTAGTTAACCAAAAGTCAGAGAAATCAATCCCAAGAGAGAAGTCAAGCAGAAGCACCTGTAACATCTCGGTCTGACCCGAGTATTATTTAATAAGAAAATAATAAACGGATCAGTCTAACTATAGATATCATATGAAACGATATAGATTAAGAGATATGACTAAACACATAATAATCACAATTCCAAGCTGTGATATATATATATATATATATATATATAAGTTATTGAAAATCAACGAGAGATTAATCAATATCACCAAAATTACACAAGAATCAAAGAAAGGCCATACTTCTTATTTCGTTCATCAAACCACAAATATTGACGATTATAACAATGTCAATCACAAAAGTCAATGACACACAAATTCCAGAATTCAATATGCGAAATCCAGAAATCACAAAAGTCAATGACACACAAATTCACCAATGCATAAATATTGATAAAACTTATCAATGGAAATCACGAAAATTGGTGAAACACAAATTCTAAAAATCATCTCAAGAAATCCAGAAATCACAAAAGGGGGGAGGCCTATCACAAACGGGAGCATAAAGCTCACCAACACGTGTATCACAAACGGAACGCTAATTCCATGGTCGCTAACCATCACAAATTGAGCCGAAGCTCCACAAACGGTCCGAAGACCATGGGTTGCTACCCCACCAAATTGAGTCGAAACTCCACAAAGCGGGGTTTAGTCTCCCACGCAGACAAAGAGACATCGCACAATGCTAGTCTAAATCACAAAGATGATCGTCATGACCAACGAGCAGTGTCGATTACAGTAAGCTAGTAAATATATGAGCTTAGCATCATGTCCCATAACCACTAGCTTAACTTAAATATTTACGAACAAATTGTATATCTCCACTAGAAAATTGTCACAAGAGTTTCAATCGAACATGTCCAAGAATTAACCAACAAAGTGAACGCAAGTGTTTCATACCACTTGTTTTACTAAGTCGTTTAATTAGATTTCTCATACGAGTGAGGTAAAGGTTTATATATACTAATAGATTGGAAAACGGTTTTATAAACAAATTTGGTATTAAAATAGTATTGAAATCGTTTGAGGAAAGAGTTTTGATATTTACTACTAGTATAGAAAACCTTTATATTTTTAAAGTGACAAAGCACAAGGGGGATTGTAGAAACAATCAATCACAAAGATCACATTCGAAGATGTGAATAAAAATCCAATGAAATCGATAAAGGATCCATCGAAGTGGATATATCTAAAATTCCCAAAGAAAATAAGTCATCAAAGATGATAATAAATGATGACAATAAATAGGATCATCACGAATCGATTTAAATTGGAAATTCAATCCAAAAAGGCAAATTGGACTCAAACAGCAGGTTCAGTCGACTGAACAGAGTTTTCAGTCGACTGACCCTGTGCCTGGAAATTTTCCAGGTTCAGGAAACTTTTTGTTTCCAGTTTCAGTCGACTGAACAGAGTTTTCAGTCGACTAAATCATGCCTGGAAACTTTCGGGTTCCAGGTTCAGTCGACTGAACAGAGTATTCAGTCGACTGAATCATGCCTGGGTTGTTTTTCAGCCTTATTCAAATGAAGAGCAAACTCTTCCAAAATGCAACCGGACGAACATTGGCTCTAAGGGTTTATGCCAATCGACAACCTGGCCCTATATGCTCCCCGATGCATCACCAAAAGCATGATCAAACATCCATAAAAGGATTTTTCACACAAATTGACTTAAAAACTCAAAAATTAGAATATTCACAAACCCAATCCAAATCAAGAGCAAATGCACATGAAGAAGTGTTAGGAATTCACACCCAACAACCAAAGATAATTATAGTCATAGATGTGAGATAAAAATCTCAGCTTTTCTCAAAATCAAACAAGAAGAAGCTTGAAAGCAAATGGAGAATCAACCTCTCTTCAACACAACCTAAATGAGCTTGAATCTATGCTCAAAAACAAGAACATTCCCAAAATTAGGTTTAGGAATTTCTGAAATTGGTAAGAGAACAAGTTGGAGAAGAAGAAGAGAAGCTTACCAATGGGTTCTTCTTGAGTTTGGAGCTAGGAATTTGATTTGCAAGAGAAACTAGGGTTTTGGAGTTTTAATTTCCAATCTCTCCCACCATTAATGATAAGAAGACTGAAATGAGAAGAGAATGAGGGTGAGTGGGGAAGAGTGGCTCAGATTTGAGCATAAGTTAACATAGGGCTGAGCCCAAACCAAACCCAAAGTGAAAAGTAGCAAAAATCAACTTTCTCCAAACATATCGAAGCTTATACTCAAAAAGGTCGCAAACGACATTTTAAACTCAATGGGAGTGATCCCGAGTCCTAATTCGACCGTATGCAAAAAGTAGCTTTTCGGACTAAAATCCGACTAACGATAATATATTTAAATAAAATATTTAAATATAAAATCGATAAATATGCGGGTTGTTACATCTTTGATCTTGTCACGAAATCATGCCAGATTTTCTACGGATTGTTGTTTGAGTGTTGTAGTATGTAAATTTTCACTATCAAATTCATCTTGTAGATACCTAAAATTATTGCTCAAAATCAAGTCGAAGAAGTAGAAAATAGCCTGTAGAATTCGCGTTTTACATGTCGACCAAGCACACACATGGATCGAACTTACGTTCGACCCTGGAACTTGATACATCGACCTTAGGATCGACCTATCCACTATGAAGGTCGACCTATAGGTCGATCTGTAGGTTGACCTGAGTAGTTGATTTTTTTCTGCCTTCTTCCCTTTTGTTACGTGATTTCTCCAGCTAGTTCCACTGGTTTCTGTAGCTTTTTTTATGATATTTTGGAGTGTTTCCAAAGGGCATAAAACCTATCAATAGGTAAGAGTATATTTTGGTTGATCCGTACTTTGGATAGATGAGTTTTGAGACGTTTTCGTATGCTGAAATTTCAGTGTTTTCCGATGATTTCTGTTGATTTCGAGCATGGGTTTCCTAAACGATCTTTGAAATTATTTTTATATTAAAATAGCTTTTGAAATAAATATTTTACAATATTTTTAAAGCTATTAAAAATATATATTCTCGTTAAATAGGAGAATTCCAAAGGTTTGTTTTCCAGACGAGTTTTGTAAAATTGTTTTAAATACTAGTTTTCCCAAGCAAATTATTTTCTAAATAAAATACACGTTTTTGCACTCTTCGAGCGTATGAGAAAGAGAATTAAATGATTTATATGACACGTGATATGGGACACGTGTGTTTACTTTTCGGTTGATTCTGGACTCATTTGTTTGAAGTTATGGACCTTCGGGATGATATTTGTGTTTGCCATTTTTTGGCATGTTTTGAGATTTATGAATTCATATTTTTAGGAATTATTTGTGATGCCATTCTTTGGCGGATTTTGAGATTGAGATCTCCTCTTTAGGAGTTATTATTTGGTAAAAACCATTATTTTGTCTTTTGTACTTGCCGATGATACGAGGCGAGTTATGAGCTTTCCGAGATTTGTGATTTAAATGATTTTGTTTTCTAGCATAACATTGGCCAACAGCTAGTATACTGTTAAGTGAGAACGTGTGGTATGGGATGCACCGTTACCACCTTTTGGGTTCCTATTTGAGAGTTTGTGGAACATTCATGATGTCATTTCCAGTACTAGACATGAGGAATTATGACTTCCATCATCACGATGTATTTATGACTTCGGTCATCACAATGTATTTATGACTTCGGTCATCACGATGTATATGTGACATCGCTCACCATGAGGCATACGTAACTTCGGTCACCATGAGATGGGTACCTATACATTAGTACTGGACATGAGGATCACATGTGTAGCATTGCTTCGGCATGCAATCGGGTATTTGGATCCAATCCAGGTTATTTTCTGAGTGTTGAATTTTATGATTTCACCATTTCAAGATAACTATTTTATATATTCTATAGCCTAGAGCTATATGAGAATTTATTTGCATATGGTGATTTCATTTATGAGGTTTTGAACTCTTAATTGAATTTCACGAGTTATGAGATTAATGAGGTTTTGCACTCTTAATTGAGTTCCATGAGTTATGAGGTTTTTGAAGATTTATGTGGTTTCCTTTTGAGATTTTATATGATTTTATCAGAATTTATATTCGAGTAGCTTTTAAGAAGGAAACTTTCATATTTAATTGATGTTATTCATGGGTTAAACCATGAGATATTTTGGAGTTTTCCATCACTTTGAATTTGTGTAAATCCGAGTTTATACCATTTCTTTTTATTAAAGGGATGTTTCCCTTATTAGACTTATATCCTATTTATAGAGTTCTAATCATCTTGTTCAAGTTAAACTGATCCGTGTATTTATTACTCAGGTCAGACCGATTTGTAAGTTAGGTTATTTTTCTCTTGCTTAGCCGTTCTCAATGGACCCTTCTATTGACCCTTTGAATTATATGTATAGTTTTTGTGTAGCTTATCTTGTAATGTGACATCATGTCTTAGTTATGTATATATTCTTACTTGACGTATATGTGTGTGTGTATATATATATGTATGACAATGTTTGTTGTTTTGTGATCTGCGTTTATTATTTCTATTGGGTTTTGTTCAGAATCGATCCTATAGCCACTATGGTATTATATTAGATCAGAAATAAGTATGTCGAACCACTTAAAATGAAATGAAAAAAAACGAAAAAACGAGCACCTTATCGACATACTTAATGCTTATTTAATACAAGACTAAGGATGATCGCTCCTAAACAATCCTATTCTCTACATTAGCATATAGTATTACTCAGTAATACTCTTTGTTATTGTGGGTCTCGGGTGGGAAGGGGAGGGCGCGTCACACTTTGGCTCTATTCTCCCATCTTTCATAGGCTACTTTCTGTATCTTTCAATGACACGAATGTAGATTTTAAGGAAGTAATATATGGATGCTAGGAATGAAAGAGTTAACCTTGGCAGAGATGCACCACCACTAATGGTAATGCCAGACAAAATACTAGAAGGAATCCAGGTCGGACATCGGCTGCTAAAGTAGGTACTACAGTGCCGCAAGTTGATATGGGATGTATCAGTTCTTCGTCAACCTAATGCAAGCTGGAGCTACTATGGGATTAGTTGGAGGAAATTCAAGAGAAGGAAATCAGGAAGCTCCGGTGGTTAATAACTATGCCGTACTAAGCAAAGACTACGCTAGGCTCGGTGAAAAGCAATTTATCGGGACCGAGGATGCAATAGAAGTAGAGACTCGGTTGCTTCATTGCAAGAGGATTTTTGCTGATTTGGGGCTTAATAATGAGTAGAAGTGGATCTTACTTTTAGCTTGTTGCAAGAAGCAGCACTGTACTAGTGGAACAGTGTTACTGTAGGGGTAAATGAGGAGACTGTGACTTGGGTGGAATTCAGAAGGAGATTAGAGGAAAGATTCATGTCAGTGATCGCTAAGTCAACTTTGCTCAGGAAGTTAGCAGAGTTAGTGTAGGGAGACATGAAAGTACTTGAGCATGCTACTAGATTTGAGGAGTTACCGAGATATGGTTATGCTATGGTAGATAACGTTATCAAAAGTAATGAGAATTTCATCCATGGATCGAAACCTAAGCTTGCTAAACTAACTTTGCTACATATTAGGGATTAATGTGATGTAATATTTTATATGGATTTGAGGCATAAGGAGATGCTCACTTTCCAAGATAGTAATAAAGCAAGGGAAACTCAAAGTGGGCAGAACCAGAAGTGAAATATTTTCCATATGAAAGGCACTCAGAAAGGAGGAGTGGCCAAGAAAGGGAATGTAGTTTGCCATAAGTGTGACAAGAATGGACATTTTTCTCATGAGTACCAGATAGGCAAAGAGGAGAAGGTTGCTACAAAGAAAGAAGTGAGGTGCTTCAACTATGATCAGATTGGGCATTACAAGAACCAGTGCAAAGAACTGGCCAAGAATGTAAACGGAAAAGTGTTTGCATTGGAACCAGCTACCTCAAGACCAATAGTAGAGGAGAAAAGTAAAAATATGTTAGGTGGTACGATTTTGATTCATGGTTTGTTAGTTATAATTCTATTTGATATTGATGCATCACATTCTTTTATATCTCATTATTTGGTAGTTAAGCTTAACCTAGAACCCTTATACCTAGTTACTTCTTTAAGGGTTGCGAATCCGATGGGAGGGTATGCAACTCTTGGAATGTGGCATGACCACTTAGAGTTTGAATTGTTAGGACATATATTTGCTTGTAGTTTGCATGTATTTAATGTCGCAGGGTTCGAAATTATGGGTATAGATTGGTTAAGTAAGTATGATGCTAGGATATTTTGCCACGATAGGAAAGTATCACTCAGACACCCTAGTTGTAGTGATTAGATTATATACTCTGTAGAAAACGTGATGTTAATGCTTTATTGGGTGTTATGGAGGTAGAAGATGAGTTAAACTAAATTTTTGTTGTTTGAGAATTTATAGATATCTTTGAGCCCATGATAGGACTACCGTCGAGATGAGCCATTAAGTTTCGGATAAATTTAGTAATGAGTACTGAACATGTGAGTGGATCACCGAGAAGAATGACACCTAACGAGATGAAGAAGTTAATGGTGAAGTTGGTGCATCTAGAAGGTAAGAATTTTACCAGACCAAGCAGAACGCCTTGGGGAGCAACTGCAATGTTTGCAATAAAACCGAACGGATCGTTAAGGTTATGTATCGATTATCGTAAGCTGAATGAGAAGAAAATAAAGAACTGATATCCATTACCTAGAATTGATGATTTGTTCGATCAATTGAGTGGAACCGAAGTTTTTCCCAGTTAGATTTGGCAATAGGATTCCATCTGCTTAGAGTAGCAGAGGATAGTATTCCTTTTATGCCGTTTATGACTAGAAATGGATCGTATGAATGGTTAGTGATGTCGTTCGGACTACATGGATTTAATGAACAAAATCTTTCAAGAACATATGGATAGATTTGTACTAGTGTTCATAGAAGACATATTAATATATTATAAAGATGAAAGGGATCATGAAGTTCACCTTAGAATAGTGCTTGAGACGCTAAGGCAGCATCAACTAAAGGCGAAGTTTTCAAAATGTCATTATCGAAAGAAAGAAGCAAAATTTCTTAGTCATACAGTTTTAGAGAAGGGTTTGTCACTTGGTCCGGATAAGATGGAAGTTACTAACAAATAGAAGAGACCAGAAATGTAACAACCCGTATATTTTACGACTGTATATTTAAATATTTTATTTAAATATAGCATCGTTAGTCGGGTTGAAGTCCGAAATGCTACTTTTTACAAACAGTCGAATAAGAACTCGAGACCACTTCCATTGAGTTCAAAATGGCGTTTGCGACCTTTTTAAGCATAAACATCGAATCGGAGTTAGCTTGTATTTTGACATTTTCACTTAGGGCTTTGGGTTTGGGTTTCAGCCTAATAACCTAACATAAGACCCTAGCTCCTCCCCCGCTCCTCTTCATTCATTCTCATTTCCTAACACTTTGAGCTTTATCAAAAATGAGGGAAGAGATTGGAAACTAAAATCCTAAGCCCTACTTTCTTTTGGAAATTCAAGTTCTCGCTCCAAAATCAAAGAGAAGCTTAGGTAAGCATCATCTTCTTCTTCTCCATCTCAATCTCTCTCCAATTTCAGAAATTTTCTATAACCTAAGTTAGGAAATATTTGCTTATGATCTTAGATTGGAGCTTTTAGAGTTGAAATTGAAGAGTAGTTGATCTTCCTTTTGTTTTCAAGCTTCTCCTTCATTGTTTTTGAGAAAAAAGGTGAGTTTTGGAACTCACATCTATGCCTACAATTTTCTTAGTTTTTAGGTATGAATTCCTAACATCTATTCTTGTTCGTTTGCTTTGGATTGAATTGGTTATATGAATATTCTAATTTTTGGTGTTTTGAAGTCACATCTTTAAAAATCCTTGCTTTGGTGTTTGAACATGATTTTGGTGGTGTATCGAAGAGCCTATAGGGCTGGGTTGCCGATTGGCGTAAACCTCTTTTTCCCATCGACCGATCGCAATTTGTTGGATTTTTGCCCTTGGGAGGGGCTAGGCCGAATATGCTTTAGAAGCAGGTTCAGTCGACTCGATCAGGAGGTCAGTCGACTGAACTAGAGGACATAAAATGCTTTAGACACAGGTTCAGTCCACTGGACCAGGAGGTCAGTCGACTGAACCTGGGGACAAAAAATTTATGTCCATTTGTCAGTCGACTGACCACATGGTTCAGTCGACTGATCTGCTTGCCTCAGCCCAAATTGCCTATTCTTTTTGTGTTTCCAATTTTTAATCGATTCATGGTGATCCAATTTGTTGTTATCGTTTATTATCCACTTTGATGATTTCTTCTTCGAGATTTTTTTGGGAATATCCATCTTGATGAATTTGGTATCGATTTTTATGGATTTGATTCACGTCTTCATATGTGAATTTTTTGTGATTAATTGTTTTTACAATCATTTTTGTGATTTGTCACTTTGAAATACAAAGGTTTCTATACTAGTAGTAAATATTGAAACCCCTTCACAAAGATGATTTCAACTTTATTTTTAATACAAAGCTCATTTATAAAAACGTTTACCAATCTATTAGTATATACAAACCTTTTCCTCATTCGTTTGAGAAATCCAATTAAACGACTTAGCAAAACAAGTTGTATGAAACGCTTGCGTTTACTTTGTCGGTTTATTCCTAGACTTGTTCGATTGAAACTCTTGTGAAAATTTTCGAGTGGAAATCAACAATTTGTTCGTAAATATTTAAGTTAAGCCAGTGGTTATGGGACGTGAAGCTAAACTCATTTATTTACTAGCTTAGAGTGATCGAAACTTCTTGATGGTCGATGATGCTCATTTTGTCGTTTAGACTAGCAATATGCGATGTCTCTTTGTCTACGAGGGAGACTAAACCCCGTTTCTGTGGAGCTTCGGCATGGTGGGGCAGGGACCTATGGTCTTCGGTCCGTTTGTCGAGCCTTCGCTCAAAATTGATGGTTAGCAACCATGGAATAGCGTTCCGTTTTGTGGTGCACGTGTTGGTGAGTTTTCGTGCTCCCATTTTGTGATAGGCCTCCCCCTTTTGTGATTTTTGGATTTCTAACTGATGATTTCTAGAATTTGTGTTTCACCAATTTTGGGATTGGCATTGATATATTTGTCAATATTTGTGGTATGGTGAATAAAATAAACAATATGACATTCTTTTCTGTGTTTTGAGATTTCGTGAGATATTGTATGATTTTTGTTGATATTTAAAGTATACTTGTCGCAGTATAGCATTATTGTTATCATGCGTTTTTGTTATATCTCTTGTCTTATCTCATTTTATCTGATATTTATAGCTAGACTGATCCGTTTATTATTTTCTTATTAAATAATACTCGGGTCAAACCGAGATGTTACAGATGTTTCTGCTTGACTCCTCTTCTGGGAACATTATCTGACTTTTGACTAACACTCTAGTTTAGAAGTTTTTGTTGTTATACATACGAGATAGAGATTCCTTGATGTATACTTATTCTTTTATCTAGAACTTGTACATATTCTTTTATGATATTGTGGATCTTATTTGACCACTACTCTAATGTACATTTCTATGTGTTATATTCATATCTGTTTACGCCTTTGTGATATGGATATCTGTGACTGATTTGTGTTATGCTTATTTCTATATTTGTTTCCGAAGATCATATAGCCACTGTGTAGTAGCTTTGAGTTTGTATCGGTATGTTGGTGCTAAACCCGCCTTTTGGCAAGGCCATGGATATGCAGATTTAACTTAATTGACTACGCGTGCGTCGAGGCTGATGTACGATGGATTCAGTCGACTGGATGGATGGATGACGCAGCGTGCTTGGAAGATGGAAATATGATCGGATAAAAATGAACCGACTATAATTTGGGTCTACGAAACATGGTTCGGCATTAAACATGGTTCGGCATGGTGGAAGTTCGGCATAAATCTCGTTCGGCATTGGATGGGTCATTCGACATACCTCCATACCTCGGTAGATCCACACCTCCATACCTCGTTAGATCCACACCTCCATACCTCGGTAGATCCATACCTCGGTAGATCCATACCTCGGTATATCCATACCTCCATACCTCGGTAGATCCATACCTCCATAACTCCGTAGATCCATACCTCCATACCTCGGTAGATCCATACCTACATACCTCGGTAGATTCATACCTCGACACCTCGATACCTCGGTACCCTTGGTGGGCCCAAACTACTCAGGAGGACCAACAACCTGGTTTTTCCTATAAATACAACATGTGGGTCTCCAAATGAGAGGACGACTACTTCTTCTTCTTTCCGCTCTCTTACTTTTTACTTTCTAAGACTAAGACAAGTCTACAATAACTGTAATGAATTATTGCATCAATAGAAAGAAAACTTCTGGAGTGGAAGTAGGCCGGAGTTAGCCGAACCACTATAAAATCTATCGTTCTTTACTACTTTCATTTTAATTTTTACTCTTCATATTATTACTCTCTACATACATCCTATCTGTGAGCTGTGATTGGGATTTGGTGCTTTCATCTGGATTTGGGTGTTAGTGACCAATTTTGGCCCTAACATTTTGGTGCTTTCACTGAGAATTGAAGCGCTCAGGAATTTTGGAGTTAGAAACTTGGATTTGAAGGAGCAATGGCTACACCATCAGCAAGGAAGCAAGTGATAGAGAGGAGCATTCAGGAGGGAAGTCAAGAGGCTTCCCCTGGAATGGAGCAGGTGGAGCATCCATTTACATCACTAGAAAGGAAATGGAAGCCATGGCGAAAAGACAAGAGGAGATGAAGCAGGCTCTTCTCAGACAATTTGCGCGAGCAGGAAAGGCAGGGGCTCAGATCCATGGAGCTGGATCTGAAACGCTCAACCAGCAAGCAGAGGGAATGGCTCAGCAGGGGCAAACCCAATCAGCAGACGGCTATCAATCCGGATGGATCTAGACTCGGGGGCATACCATCAGGAAATGCTGGACCAATCCATAGAGAGACTACCACCTACCTTTAATGGAGATGGCACTGGATCTAGGCAACGACAGCTCATTATCAACTAAACAGGTTTATGGTTTTGAATAAGTAATAGAACTCAAATTAATGCGGCTAGGTCACTTACACTCGTACGGGATCGAGAACGGTCCCTAGGCGTGCTCTGAGATGACAAAAAACGTGCTACTTGAGTCTATGAAATCCTACTTTCTTTCTATTTTTCTGCAAACTTTGGTTCCCTCTTTCGTATTTTTGACGTTTACTTTTCTTTGGTATGGTTTTGGAGTTTGGATTGAACTCCTTGTTTTGTTTGTTTCTTGATTTGGATTCCCATTTTTCTGGTTTGGTTTTGGAGTTTGGTTCGAACTCCTGATTTTGTTTGTTTCCTGGTTTGAATTTTGGTTTGGATATTGGTTTGGATTTTCGATATGGATTTTTTGTTTTCTAATTTGATCTGGATTTTGGATTGGCTTTTGATTGGATTTTTGTCTGGTTTTTGGTAAACGGTCGTCGGGTACAGATTGTGCCCAGCAAGGGGTAAGTCTTTTCGCCCAAATGCGGTCTCGGTAAGGGTCCAGAGAGACTAGGATTCGGCCTAGGACTTAGGCCCCATATCATCGGTTACTACTTCAGGTCATCGAGTATGGACTATGCTCGGTAAGGGTCCAAAGAGACCAGGATTCGGCCTAGGACTTAGGGTCCATATTATCGGTTACTATTTCAGGTCGTCGAGTATGGACAATGCTCGGCAAGGGTCCGGAGCGACCAGGATTTGGCTTAGAACTTATGCCACGGCAATACTCAACATCCAGGGACACATGATCACGGTCGTTAGGTGTGGATTGCGCTTGACAAGAACCCGGAGAGGTTACGGATATGGATATCGGCTATGAACGGCAGAGGAATTGGATATTGACCCGGAGAGGTCCTAAAGTCGGTTATTGGCTATTGGATATGGATGAAACATGGACTTCGGATATTGGACTTGAGACTATTCAAAACACACCTTCCAACAACAAGGTATGTTTTGGGGGGCAAGTGTTAACCCGCCTTTTGGCAAGTCCATGGATATGCAGATTTAACTTAATTGACTACGCATGCGTCGAGGCTGATGTACGATGGATTCAGTCAACTGGATGGATGGATGACGCAGCGTGCTTGGAAGATGGAAATATGATCGGATAAAAATGAACCAATTATAATTTGGGTCTAGGAAACATGGTTCGGCATTAAACATTGTTCAACATGGTGGTGGTTCAGCATAAATCTCGTTCGGCATTGGATGGGTCATTCGGCATGCCTCCATACCTCGGTAGATCCATACCTCCATACCTCAGTAGATCCATACCTCGGTAGATCCATACCTCCATACCTCGGTAGATCCATACCTCCATACCTCGGTAGATCCGTACCTCCATACCTCGGTAGATCCATACCTCGGTTGATCCATACCCCATACCTCGGTAGATCCATACCTCCATACCTCGGTAAATCCATACCTCGGTAGATCCATACCTCCATACCTCGGTAGATCCATACCTCGACACCTCGATACCTCGGTACCCTTGGTGGGCCCAAACTACTCAGGAGGCCCAACAACCTGGTTTTTCCTATAAATACAGCATATGGGTCTCCAGATGAGAGGACGACTGCTTCTTCTTCTTCTCCCTTACTTTTTACTTTCTAAGACTAAGACAAGTCTACCACATTGTAACTGTAATGGATTATTACATCAATAAAAAGAAAACTTATGGAGTGGACGTAGGCCGGAGTTAGCCGAACCACTATAAAATATGTTGTTCTTTACTGCTTTCAATTTACTTTTAACTGTTCTTCGTATGATTACTCTCTACATACATCCTATCTGTGATCTGTGATTGGGATTTGGTGCTTTTATCTGGATCTGGGTGTTAGTGACCAATTTTGGCGCAAACAGTCGGATTTTCTCTTGAAAAGAAATGCATGTTATACTATCTGACATATCGGTGCTCGCACAAAGCAATTATACGGATGGTCGCTCCTCAACAGCCTTATTCTTCTTGCTAGTTGATGGCATTAGCTTGTAGTGTCCTTGGCTAGCGTGAGTATAGAGGTGGGGCATCACAGGTTGGTATCAAAGCTAAACTTCGAAAAAAAGTAGAATAATCTAACAAGGATCATTGTCCTAAGTTCTTCTTAGGAGTCGTGCCTTAGGATTTATTCGAGTCATTGGACCCGTTTTATCCTTTTCTTTTATGGTGCCTTGTTTGATCAATCATGATTATTTGATATTCATTTTGTGAATAACTTTTTTCGTTTTCTTTCTTTCTTAAAGAAGAGAAATGGTTAGACCAAACCGTGCCAGTGTTGGAAAATCCAGTGCTACTCCTCAGGATGGAGTATTTATGTCAGCTCAACAACTTCTAGATCTTGTAAAGAATGCTCAAGCTGTCGACCCATTCCAGACACTACTCACCCAAAATCAGGATTTGCACGCCTATGCAGTGATTATACAAATTTGGGTGGAAAGCCATTCAAGGGTTTCGAGGGTGTTATCGAAGTCCAAGCTTGGCTTAGAACATGCAATCGCATCTTTTCTCGCATGAATCTTATTGATTTGCATCGTGTCCGAGTGGCTTCTAGTATGCTCCAAAAAAGAGCATTAGATTGGTATGAGCTTCTGATTTCTGGAATTATTAAAGCAGATCTCACTTGGGAGCGATTTCGGGAAAGATTTGAATTGAAGTTTGTGCCAGAAGCTGAAAAAGTGACTTTGAATCTTCTGTGACGGATTACGTCGCATCTTTTGAATCCTACTCTAAATATGGGGTCAAGTATGTTAATACCCCGTTGAAAAAAAATCAAAGGCTCGTCTATGGCTTGAATAAGATTCTCAAAAAGCCTTCACTTCTAAACTTAGAAGTTTCTTTTGACCAACTTGTTGATATCGCTCTTCGATTCGAAGAGGACGATAAAGAAGATGATGTTGAAGTTGTTGGTGCCAAACCGAACTTCAACAACAAGAAGGAGATGCCTAATAAGTTCAAAGGTCCTTATCCCTACAAGAAAGGCAAGCAAGCAACTCCGATAGCAAAGACTTCTACCTCTAGTGGTGGGCAATGTTACAATTATGGTTTTAAGGACAATTATACAAATAAGTGTTCAAAGACCCTTGCTTGTCGCTATTGCAAAAGTTTGGGTCATTATATATCTACATGTCCCAAACTTCAAAGCAAGAAGGAGGGAAAGCTAAATGTTGTGCAAGCCCCTAGTAACACTTCTCATGGTCAAGGTATTTCTCATTATATCCTTGATGGCATTATTATGTTTCGTGATCATCCTATTCAAATTCTTCTTGATACTGGTGCATCCCATTCTTTTATATCAAAAGAACTTCTTGATACGTTTTCTTTAAGTGTTATGTCTTTGATGACTTCTTTGAGAATTGTGAATCCGGCTGGTGGTCCACAACACTCAGTTTGATTTGTAAAGATGTCGAGATTATTTTATGTGGTTTTTCTTTCCGAGCCGATTTGCATGTCATGCGTTGCTTGGGCTTCGAAATGATTTTGGGAACGGATTGGCTTAAACGTTATGAAGCCCATATCCAATGTCCTGAGCGGACAATTCATCTTCGACATCCTCAATCTATTAATCAGATTTCTATTGTTCTCAAAGATTTAGACTCTAAATTGGCAGCATATTTGTATTCTTTAAATCCTCATGATGATGATGATGATGATGATGATGAGGAAGATATTATTTCTCTCATTCACATTGTTCGTGAATTTTCTGATATATTTGACCCCGTTTTAGGATTACCACCTAAGCGAGCAATTGAGTTTGGAATTAATCTAATCCCTGGAGCTCTACATATCACTCATCCTCCTTATCGTATGTCCAATAAAGAAAATGAGGAGATGCGCAAACAATTATTTGAATTGGAAGAGAAGCAATTTATTCGTTCTAGTTCCTCTTCCTGGGGAACTTCAGCTATTTTTATAAAGAAATCTGATGGTACACTTAGGCTTTGCGCTGACTACCGCAAGCTTAATGATCTTACCATTAAGAATAAATATCCTTTACCTTAGATTGATGATTTATTTAACCAACTTTGTGGAGCAAGAGTCTTTTCACTGCTAGACATAGCAACCGGTTTTCATTAGCTTTGTATTGCAGTGGATAACATTCCTTTGACGTCATTCCATACTTGTTATTGATCTTATGAATGGCTTGTTATGCCATTTGGTTTAACGAATGCTCCAGCTTATTTCGTTGACCTTATGAATCGAGTTTTCAAAGACTTCCTCGATCGATTTGTTCTCATTTTTATAGATGATATTCTTTGTTTATTCTAAAATCGAGGAAGAGCATGAAAAGCATCCTCGGATTGTGTTGGAAACTCTTCGTAGCAATCAATTGAAAGCAAAAATTTCTAAGTGCCACCTTTTGCAATCTTGTGAGAAATTTCTTAGTCATATTATTTCCGAATCCGGAATTTTCATGGACCCTTCAAAGATCGAAACAATTCAAAATTGGAAGAGACCGGAGAGTGTGACGGAAATCTGTAGTTTTCTTGGATTAGCGAGCTATTATTGTCGGTTCATAAAAGACTTTTCTAAAATTTCCGTGCCTCTTACTAGTTTGACAAAGAAGGGAGTTAAATACATTTGGTCAGACAAACGTGAAGTTTCTTTTCAAAAATTAAAAGAACTCCTTTTCGATGCTCCTATTCTTGTGATTCCCGAAGGGAAACAAGACTCTATTGTTTATACCGATGCTAATCGTGTTGGTTTGGAAGCCTTTCTCATGCAAAGGGAACATGTTATTGCTTATGCTTCTAAGCAATTAAAGCCTGCCGAGACTAGATATGCCACTCATGATTTAGAGCTCGCGGCTATTGTTTTCGCTCTTAGAATTTGGCGTCATTATCTTTTGGGAGAGAAATTTGTTCTCTACACCGATCATAAATCTTTGAAGCATTTATTTTTTCAAAAGGAACTAAATTTGCGTCAACAACGTTGGCTCGAGTTCCTTACATTTTATGATCTTGATATTCTTTATACTCCCGGAAATGGAAATCGTGTTGCCGATGCACTTAGTCGTAAGTAACAAGCGGTTGTTTCTATGATGATATCCAAATGGAATGATCTTGGGATTTTATCCACTTGTGAGATTCGAGATCGTGAACCCGATTTAGGTTTATATCTTGTTCTATGTAGCCTTGAGGCTCATCCTTCTCTTTTAGACAGCATTCTTGAAGCTTAAAAGGTAGATCCTGAATTGGCTCTTCTTAGTCAAAGTTGTAGGGATAAAATTAATATTAAAGTTTTGAAAGACTTTGATATTGACGCTCATGGCGGTATTCGAAAATTTGGTAGACTTATCGTGCCAAATATTAGTGATCTCTGTAAAGACATTTTAGAAGATTCTCATCATTCTAAATTTACCATCCATCCCGGTAGTAGCAAAATGTACGCGGATATGAAGCGACTTTATTATTGGGATGGAATGAAATCTGATATTGCTAACTTCATTAAGCGTTGCATGACTTGCCAACTTGTTAAGGCCGAGCATCAAAGGCCTGGTGGGTTATTGCAACCTTTGGACATTCCAATTTGGAAGTGGGATCAAGTCACCATGGACTTTATTGACGGACTTCCCCGTTCTCATTCTAGCCATGATAGCCTATGGGTGATAGTTGATAGACTTACAAAATCCGTCCATTTTATTCCTGTTCAGTCTAATCGAACCGTACCTCTTTTGGCCAAACTCTATATTAGAGAAATTGTTAAATTACATGGAGTTCCTACTTCTATTATTAGCGATCGTGATCCATTGTTTACTACTAAATTTTGGAAGAGTCTTCAAAAAGCTGGGAACGAAGCTTAATTTTGGCACCGCTTATCATCCTCAGTCCGATGGACAAACCGAGATGTGAATCAAACACTTGAAGATCTTCTTCGTGCATGTGTTCTTGATTATGGTGGAAGTTGGGAAGATCATATTTCTCTGGTTGATTTTTCCTGTAATAACAGGTTCCAATCCGGTATTGGTATGGCATCTTTCAAGGCACTCTATAGAAGGCCATGCCTATCTCCTTCTTGTTGGCTTGAAGCCGGTGAGAAGCTGATTTTAGGTCCAGACTTTATTCGTGATTCCACAGAAAATATTGACCTTATTCGCCATAGGATGAAAGAAGCTCAAAGTAGACAAAAATCCTATACCGATAACTGAAGAAGGAAATTAGAATTTTCTATGGGAGATTTGGTATTTATTCGTGTTTCACCTATGAAGGGTGTTGTGCATTTTAGTCGATCGGAAAAATTAGCACCTCGATATATTGGTTCATTCCCCATCACCGAACGCATTGGTTCTGTGGCTTATCGCCTTTTACTACCGGCTCAGTTTTCTGCTATTCATGACATTTTCCATGTCTCCCAGCTATGGAAAGGCCTTAGGGATTCCGATTTTATTCTTTAGCATGGTGTCATTGAAGAGGTTGAAGTTTCGCCTAATTTGACTTATGAGCAACATCCTATTCGCATCATTGCTGAGGAGTTTAAACGCCTTTGAAATAAAGATGTCCCGCTTACGAAGGTTCAATAGTCCTTAAATCCTAAGGATTGCTCTTAGGAATCCAAAGGATTCATCGAGCGATCACATTCGGACTTACTCTCTCGTGCTCCTTAGATGTGAACTTCTTACTTCAAATTTTCTTTTGTGTCGATATGCTTTTATGGTTGTTACTTTATATTTTCTTCTTAAGTATTGTGAGGATGCAATTTCTTTAAGGAGGGGAGTCTGTAACAGCCGGCATATTTTACGACTGTATATTTAAATATTTTATTTAAATATAGCATCACTAGTCGGATTGAAGTCCGAAATGCTACATTTTGCAAACAATCGAATTACAACTCGAGACCACTTCCATTGAGTTCAAAATGGCATTTGTGACCTTTTTAAGCATAAACATCGATATGTTTGGAGTTAGCTTGAATTTTGACATTTTCACTTAAGGCTTTGGGTTTGGGTTTTAGCTCAATAACCTAACATAAGACCCTAGCTCCACCCCCTCTCCTCTTCATTCATTTTCATTTCCTAACACTTCAAGCTTTAGCAAACATGGAGGAAGAGATTGGAAACTAAAATCCTGAGCCCTAGTTTCGTTTGCAAATTCAAGTTCTAGCTCCAAAATCAAAGAGAAGCTTAGGTAAGCATCCTCTTCTTCTTCTCCATCTCAATCTCTCTCCAATTTCAGAAATTTCCTATAACCTAACTTAGAAAATATTTTCTTATGATCTTAGATTGGAGCTTTTAGAGTTGAAATTGAAGAGTAGTTGACCTTCCATTTGTTTTCAAGCTTCTCCTTCATTGTTTTTGAGAAAAATGTGAGTTTTTGAACTCACATCCATGCCTATGATTTTCTCAGTTGTTAGGTATGAATTCCAAATATCCATTCTTGATCATTTGCTTTGGATTGAATTGGTTTTATGATTATTCCAATTTTTGATGTTTTGAAGTCAAATCTTTAAAAATCTTAGCTTTGGTATTTGAACATGATTTTGGTGGTGTATCGAAGAGCCTATAGGGCTGGGTTGCCGACTGGCATAAACCCCTAGTGCCCATTGCTCGACCGATTGCAATTTGTTGGATTTTTGCCCTTGGGAGGGGTAGGCTAAATATGCTTCAGAAGCAGGTTCAGTCGACTGGACCAGGAGGTCAGTCGACTGGACCAGGAGGTCAGTCGACTGGACCAGGAGGTCAGTCGACTGGACCAGAGGACAGAAAATTCTTTAGAAGTAGGTTTAGTCGACTGGACCAGGAAGTCAGTCGACTGAACCTGGGGATAGAAAATTTGTGTCCCTCTGTTAGTCGACTGACCGCCTGCTTCAGTCGACTGATCTGCTTGCCTCGGCCCAAATTGCCTATTTTTCTTGTATTTCCAATTTTAATCGATTCACGGTGATTCAATTTGTTGTTATCATTTATTATCCACTTTGATGACTACTTCTTCGGGATTTTTTTGGGAATATCCATCTTGATGGATTTGGTATCGATTTCTGTGGATTTGATTCACATCTTCATATTTGAATTTTTGGTGATTGATTATTTTTACAATCATTATTGTGATTTGTCACTTTGAAATACAAAGGTTTCTATACTAGTAGTAAATATTCAAACCCCTTCACAAAGATGATTTCAACTCTATTTTTAATACAAAGCTTATTTATAAAATGGTTTTCCAATCTATTAGTATATGCAATCCTTGTCCTCATTCTTCGAGAAATCCAATTAAACGACTTAGCAAAACAAGTGGTATGAAAAGCTTGCGTTTACTTTGTCGGTTAATTCTTAAACTTGTTCGATTGAAACTCTTGTGACAATTTTCGAGTGGAAATCTACAATTTTTTCGTAAATATTTAAGTTAAGCCAATGGTTATGGGACATGAAGCTAAACTAATTTATTTACTAGCTTAGAGTGATCGACACTTCTTGATGATTGATGATGATCATTTTGTGGTTTAGACTAGCAATGTGCTATGTCTCTTTGTCTGCGAGGGAGACTAAACCCCGTTTCTGTGGAGCTTTGGCTCAAAAATTGGTGGGATAGCGACCCATGGTCTTCAGGCAGTTTGCGGAGCCTCGGCTCAAAAATTGATGGTTAGCAACCATGGAATAGCGTTTCGTTTTGTGATACACGTGTTGGTGAGTTTTCATGCTCCCGTTTTGTGATAGGCCTCCACCTTTTGTGATTTCTGGATTTCTATTTGATGATTTCTAGAATTTATGTTTCACCAATTTTGTGATTGGCATTGATATATTTGTCAATATTTGTGGTATGGTGAATAAAATAAAGAATATGACATTCTTTTCTGTGTTTTGAGATTTCTTGAGATATTGTATGATTTTTGTTGTTATTTAAAGTATACCTGTCGCTGTATGGCATTATTGTTATCATACGTTTTTGTTATATCTCTTGTCTTATCTCATTTTATCTGATATTTATAGCTAGACTGATCCGTTTATTATTTTCCTATTAAATAATACTCGGGTCAGACCAAGATGTTACAGGTGTTTCTGCTTGACTCCTCTTCTGGGAACATTATCTAACTTTTGACTAACCACTCTAGTTTAGAAGTTTTTGTTGTTGTACATACGAGATAAAGACTCCTTGATGTATACTTATTCTTTTATCTAGCACCTATACCTATTCTTTTATGATATTGTGGATCTTATTTGACCACTACTCTAATGTACACTTCTATGTGTTATATTCATATCTGTTTGCGCCTTTGTGATATGGATATCTGTGACTGATTTGTGTTATGCTTATTTCTATATTTGTTTCCGAAGATCATATAGCCACTGTGTAGTAGCTTTGAGTTTGTATCGGTATGTCGGATTTCCTCTCGAAAAGAAATGCATGTTATACTATCTGACATATTGGTGCTCACACAAAGCAATTACATGGATGGTCGCTCCTCAATAGCCTTATTCTTCATGCTAGTTGACGGCATTATCTCATAATGTCCTTGGCTAGCGTGAGTACAGAGATGGGAAGTCACATGAAATGGTGACTAAGATCAGAATTTTTCTTGGACTCGCTGGTTGTTATGGGAGATTTATTAAGGATTTCTCGCGGATGGCAGAACCTTTGACTAAGCTAACCAAGAAGGACATGAAGTTTATTTGGCCAAACAAATGTGAGGAAGCATTCCTTAAGTTAAAGCATATGCTGACCAATGCACCTGTGTTAGTTGTTCTAAAAGGAATTGGGACTTAGTGGCTTATACAGATGCATCTCGATAAAGGTTAGGAGCTATGTTAATGCAAAGAGGTAAAGTGGTTACCTATGCTTCTCAATAGCTCATACCGCATGAAGTTAGGTACCCAACACATGATTTGGAGTTAGCTATAGTAATTTTTGCATTGAAGTTATGGAGACATTACATTTTGGGAGCAAGATTCGAGCTGTATACGAATCATAACTCATTGAAATATTTGTTTTCTAAGAAGCGGTTAAATAGGAGATAGCAGAGGTGTTAAAGCTTGTAGCCACTTATGACTTTGGTATTGAGTACGTAGTAGGAAAGGGGAATAAAATTGCAGATGAACTTAGCAAAAAATATCAGAATGAAGTATTTGCAATGATAGTTGAGTGGAAAGGTCTGGAATTATTGACTGCATGTGGAGTACAATGGATATCTAAGGCTAGTTCTAGTCAAGAAAACTGCTATGTTGTCATGTTTAGAAGTTCGACCTGTGATGATAAAAAAGATTGCTTCTAAGTAAGGAGAGGATCCATTTTTAGCTAAACGAATCAGAAAGTTAAGGGATGGAATAGAGGGTGATGACTTGAATGATTTCATCCTCAATCAGAATGGGTGGTTGAGGAAGAAAGGAAGGTTTCGAATGTGGGAAACATTAGGGAGGAAGTTCTTAGAGAATGCCATTGCTCGAAGTTCACTAGTCGTCTAGGAGGAACTAAGATGTATCAGGAAATGAAAAGGAATTTCTTCTGGGAAGGTATGAAGAGAGATGTAGGCTTGTGAGTGAGGCAGTGTTTAAACTATCTACAGGTAAATGCCGAACATCAGAAACTAAGAGGTTTATTTCAACTTTTAGATGTTCTAATCTGGAAATAGGATTCTATCTCAATGGATTTTATAGACGAGTTGTCAAGGTCAAATCGAGGAAATGAAATATATGGGTTATAGTGGACAGGTTGACCAAGAGTGCTCATTTCATTCCAGTTAAGTGAACCAAGACGACACCTGTTTTAGCTAAATTGTTTATGAAGAGCGTAGTTAGACTACATGGAATTCCCTATAGTATAGTAAGTGATAGAGATTCCTTATTTACTAGTGAGTTCTGAAATAGTTTATAGGAAACTTTAGGTACCATACTCAAGATGAGTACCACTTACCATCCACGGACAGATGGGCAAACAGAAAGAATTCACAAAGTCTTAGAGGATTTGGTAAGAGCTTGTGTGCTAGATTTCAAAGGATCATGGGAAGACAATCTACACTTAGTTGAATTTTCATATAAGAATAGTTATCACGCTAGTATAGGGTTGGCACCTATTGAAGCTTTGTATAAAAGGCTATGCAAATCTCCCATTTGTTGATTAGAGACCGAGGATAGACTGATTCTTGGTTCGGAATTGATTAAAGAAGCTGTAGAAAAGATTGAGTTAATCCGATCTAGGATAAAAGAAGTTATTCTAGGCAGAAGACTTATGCTGATGAGAGATGGAAAGACTTAGAGTTTTCAGATGGAGATAATGTTTTCATTAAGATGTCACCGATGAAATGTGTAATCCGATTTGGAAAATCTAGAAAATTGCTACCGAGATTCGTTGGATCGTTTCCTATTATAGAAAGGGTCGGGAAACTAACGTATAAGTAGAGTTACTAAATATTTTGTTAGGAGTCCACAATTTTTCTCATATTTCTCATCTAACGAAGTGTATTAGAGATCTAGAGACTACCGTTTCACCGACTATGTTAAATGATCTAGTAGTGGAACCGAATACGACTTTAGAAACTCAATTCTTATAGTCGCGAGAGATGAGAAAAGATTAAGGAACAAGACAATCGGATTAGCCAAACTCTAGTGGAGAGACGACGAGGGACACTGTTTCTAGGAAACTAAGAGAAGGATTAGAGATACTTATCCTGACTTGTTTCATGGTATGTTTTAACCTTTATGTTTGATTATTGTGAGGACTTATTGTAATTTTGTCGACGAAATTCTATAAAGAATGGAGCCTTTAATGACCCTAATTTTGACTAACATTATTTAGGACATTTAATTAGATAAATAAAATAAAATAATATAGATGGTTAAAGGATTGAGATTTGTTGATTAATTAGGGATCGTGCCTCAATGAACATATAAGTAAAAGGGAATTAAAAATAAGTAACTAAAAGGAACGTAGTATGAAAAAAATAAGAATAGCTTTTGTTCTTATAACCTAAACCCTTCTATCCTTCATTGCTTATTCATTCTAACATTCACAAATAAAAATCAAAACCCTCAGAGCTCGGCCGGCCACCATTAAGAGGAATAAAAAAGAAGATAATCTAGGAATCAAGTAGAAAGCTTGAAGAAATTAATCATATGGAAAATTTCAACCTTCTTAACAACATGCCAAGGTGAATAATTTGATTTACATCTCACTTTTGATAATGATCTCGGTTTCATGGTTTGAACCAAATTAATTTGCAAATAATATGCCATGTTATGTTTTTTTAAATGGGTTTATATGTTTGTTGATGATTTATATTGTTTCATATAGATTTTATGATAAGTTTAAATTAGAGAACCTATAAAATGATATCCAAATGATTTGCGTTTGTGATATATGATCTAAAACATTATTTTAGAAGTGGATATCAAGTTTCATAATTTTCTAAGTTGTTGTAGATTTATTCTGAATTTTGTATGAAATAAAATAGTTAATACTGGGTTTACAAATTTAGTGCAATTATATAATGATTTCTTGTCTGAAATTTACATATGTCCGGAAACATATTAAAAATGAGCTATGGTTATTTTTGGGTAATTTTCCTAGGTATTTTATCATGGTTATTAAATTATCTAAGTTATGGGACTTAAATGTTTTATATGTTTTATCATGGAGAATGGCTTATTCTTATGATGTTTTCAACTGATAATTTTGAATTCGACAGCCTTTCAAAAAAGGGTTTTGATAAAAAGAATGCCAACCAATTACATTTTGACAAATTAGGTGAAAAGAAATTAATTTGAAAGACATAAAATCAGTTTTACATGGATTAACCACTTTGCCACTACCATTTGCTAGCTTTCGTCACCATACCTCCGCTAATGAACTTATTTGAAACTAAAGCACATGGTATCAAGAAGTTTATACGTAGTGCATTGGAGAAAGGCGAGAAGGACCATGTCGAAACCACGCTTTCGAAGGGGAAGAAGTTATTCTTCTAAGCTTTCGAATCCTTTACTTACTCTTGTTTATAAAAGATGCTTTCAAAGGGATTGTTTTTAACTTGTCTTTGTTTAAAAGAAGAAGCTTTCGAATAAGTTGCCACATGCATTTTTTTAGAAAGGAGTTTTGAAAGTGTTACTTCTTGCTTTAGTTTTAGAAGATGATTTTGAAAGGATAGCCGTTTTGAACCTATTTTATACTAATGCTGCCGCATTCATACCTTTCGAAGTAGTTAAGGCCACATATCTTTATAGCCTTAAAACAAGGTATTCGAAAGGGTGCTTTCACCCTTTTACTTTGAAGCCGCTTTCTTAATGCTTTCTAAAGGTTCACGTAGCTACTTTTAAATATTTTTGGAGGCAGTGGTTTCGAAAGTGTAGGTTTCAAAGCTATTTTCTTCCCCAATTCCTTTATTTGGATTAAAGCTTTTGAAAAGGATACTTTGGCTTCCGTTTTCTTTGACCCATTGGTTATATTATATGTAAGATCCAATGGTTTCGAAAGGAATAATTTTAAATGGTTTTGAAGTAAAGTTTCCACAGTCCTTTACTTGAGTAATACTTTTGAAAGGTATATTGTGAATGTTTCCTAAGATATGTTTTAAATATTTCGAAAGGAAGGTTCTAATGCTTTCAAAAGGTAAGTATAAATGGTTTTGAAATAGGATGTATAAGGTTTTAGGTAAGGCTTTCGAAAGTATGTTTTCAATGATTTTGAAGGTGTTGTTTAAGGTTTTAAAACAAGGGTTTTGAAGGTTTTACTTTGGCTCATGGTCTAAAGTTTTCTAAGTTAAAGGTTTTTTAACTTATTTTGAAGGAATAGATAATCCCATTGGTTAGATTTCATCAACCTTTGTTTTGTGTAAAGCATATATCGTGGCATAAGTATTTTGAGTAAAGCAAAGAGTATGATTTCCTAGTTTTTATAAAGATATGACTTCAAGGGTAAATCATTTGTAAAGAATGTTTACAAGGAAATAAAAATTTAATAGGGCAGTTAACCCTAAGTTTATGACTCGGATATTAGAAGATCCGATGGCTATGGGGTAGCAGCATATACTTTAGCTATTAGCCCCTGGGTAAAATAAATCTAAAATTCCAGTGTGTCGGGCTTTGTCACAGATGGGAATAAAATGATGTTACACACAGATGGGAATATATAGAGTAAAGATAGGTTATTGGTGAGCTCACAAAACAATTAGGATTAGTTGACCCAAGAAGTAGATGGTGAAGGGCAGATGGCCTAGCATTGTGTCTAACATAAGTTAGATTATTGTTTATGTCAGGTAGGCCCGAGTCAACCAATGGTTAATAATTAGCGAGATAAAACTATAATGTGGACAGATAGTCCATTGATTACCTGATTTATATGCATACATGTCATTGCTCCTACTATTATAATCAGTTTAACTGCAGGATTTTAATTTGTAAAAGATATGCTTTTAAAAGGATATTAGTGAGCGGAAACCTGTTTCTATAAGTGGCATTTCTCACTTAATATCAGTAGGTTAGGTGAATAAGCTTCCGAAGATGCGTATGAGGAAAAGTTAGCTATTTAGCAGTTATTTAGCATTATTTCCACTGTGATGTATTTATGACTGATATGTCTATCTCGTGCATTGTTCATCTAAGAGGGCATCTTCATATGTCGCTCTTGGCATAATTTGTAATAATTGTATTTTATCAACGCCTGGGAATCATTTTTGGGATTATGTAACTGAATATGAAACATTGATTTGAAATGTAATCGGAGAAGCTTTTTTTGAAATCTATGATTTTATTTCATATTCATGCGCCTCTGATATTATAGATACCGTTAATATTATAGTATTTTATCACCGAATGTTAATATTATAGATAATTGTAGCATCTGTAGCGCTTAACTTTGAACCTCAAGATAAGGGATGTTACATCTTCACAAACTAACTCATCCTCTAGTATCTATAATTGGGATTCATTAGCAACCCCCTAATAGATAAATAGCTTAACTGGAACGACTACAAACGTATTCGACTCCTATATACTATATATCTAATAGAAAATACATGTATGCACTCTCAATACTTTCGTGTTCCTATTCTAGTTCATAACGTATGCTCTAATACCAAACATAATAACCCTCCTTTTCGACATGTGGATCCAAAGCCAGAAGTCCGGACCTGAGAACCAAAAATATGAGTTGTTGGGTTAGATAAGAAATACATATAGTCATGTCATAGACAAATATCACATACAATTCTAACTATTACTATCTACTTTTAGAGTCTCATAGTGAAATGAATTAAATATAATACATAGTCAAATCTCCATATCACGTCTTAATTGTCAAATACCCATGTCTGAAGAAATACGCGTATAATCCAAACCCTTATATACAGTGTCAAATCCAAGTACAACATTTAACTTCATCATTTACAAAATACTCAAATGAATCATTTTCATCGATTCCATATTGTCTCCAAACTCCATAACATGGATATACATACATGCAACACACATATATATAAGGGAAAAAATAAGGAGTGGTTCATACATAAGTCTGTTGAGTGAGTTATACTCTACACCACATAGTAAAAATAATAATACAATAACATGATATGAGTCAATCGTTTGACCACCAAACATTTCATCGCCAAATCATACATAACTATCTTGTACATCTTGTCATATTGCATCTATCTGTATAGACACACACCATGGTCCGGCCTCATACCCTATAAGGAACTTATCATCTGTCATCATGTAATTGTAATAGGACTCACTTTCCTAAACCTCCTATAGCCTATAGGGAAGCTTATCGTCCTCATGCTACCTAGGGGACTCACGCCATAGACCGATCTCTTGCTCTATAGGTTCACTTAACATCCATCCTGTCCACTTAGTTCGCATAAATCCTTCAAAAGGAAGGAAATATTTCAGTACTTGGACATCTATCTATGGTATAGGTTCGTATTTGTATTCGCATATGCACTCTGTGCATCTATCCTGCATCCCGAACCTGCCCATCATTGCATCTCAATCAAGTATCACAACACACACATCTACGCACGGGCATACATATATGAATGTATGCATGTATATTTATATTCTCTTTACTCGATAACCAAATGATTCAATATTCATTCATTTCATGATGTTATTGCATTCCATACATCCATTGGTTCCATATCATCATCATGCTCCATTCATCCCTTCACTTCATAGCACTATCTGTTGCCTCATCATGTCTTAGATCTCCCTTCAGAGTATAAGAGAAAATAGAAGCCAAATCGATAGTTTATTATTTATATAGTCTTTTAAGGTTAGGGTTCACGCTGACATATTTTACAAACACCGGTCTATAGCCGCCGATCCACCGGCGAGTGCATTTATTTGGGATTTTAGTTCCGGGATCATATGCACTTCATTGTCGTTCTCCACACTCTGGCCGCTGGCACCTCATCTTAGATCATCATGAGACCCTAGCCCTAAGTCCCAAAGTTAAATTTGGTCATTTAATTCATGAATGATGATGTAGAACTTTCAAATTTTCAGCTTATATCTAAATCAAGTTTCTAAGTATTTATGTCGACTAAATCCCGCTGAAACCCTTTAAATTACTAAATTAAATAATCTATTAACATTTAACTACTCTAATATTGGCTACATGTCATAATTAAAAGATCATAATCATACTATATAGGGAGGCGAGCAAGAATCACTCACTATTACTCCAAAGATGCTCTTGCCTTTACCGTTCTTTCATTTTCTAGCCAGGAACTTTCATATTTTATCCAAAATCCTTTTCCTAATTGTATTACATCCCATATGATCATTTCAAGTGATGGTTCACTGATTTTTCATAAGAAACATGAGACATGTTGATTTGAAGTTGGACGTTGTAGGTAGAAAATGAGTTATGGGTTTTGCAATATTCTACTTATCGTCTGGCACTGTTGCACTACCAAACCTTTGATTTTTGCCACAAAACTCATATTTTTAAGTAGTATTCTTTTCTTTCTTTTTCCACTGGATGCATGAAAATCCATTGAGAAACGAGGGAGATATGCCACTTTGAAGATTGACATAGAAAGCATGACTAGCATTTTCGATTTTCATAACTGTCCCTCGCTGTCTAGGCCTGATGCAACCCTATTCTCTGGAAATTTGCTTTCCAATTATGCCAAATCAACAGCACTCTTTGATAGCTTTGAAATGTTCATCGATTTTGTGATATTTCATTGAGAGAGATAACGATGTTTGACTGAGAGTGGTTTAGAGAATGATAGAGAAAAAGGAAGTTACGGAGTAGTTTTTTTTCTAAAGTGAGAAATAATATGTACTTTCTATTATAACTAAGGAGGGAAAACTCTAACTGCTAAATTCAAATTCAAATTCAAATCTCGTTTTGATTGCCCGTTCGATTCAATCATCTTTTCATCCATAACTCCTCCATACAAATTCCAAATGGAATAAACAATAATACTATGCAACTCAGAAAAACAAGACAGTCGCAGTGACTCCAGTTTCATAATCAAACTCCATCATTTGAAAAATGACCATTTTTCCTCTTCTTCTATTTAATTCAATTAATTATTTCATTAATTCCAATATTTTTCACAATATCATATTACTTATATTTAAATAACATTTAACTTAAATTTTCGGGTATTACATTAAGGTCCTTATGTGAGAAAAATTATATTAATGACTTATAGTCAACGAACAACTTGAACCTTTCTCATAGAATGTAATGAAACCATGCCTTTAGTTCCAATACTATGGCAAGTAACTTTAAATCGCGAATTGAATATTTCTCTCATGCAGTTTCAATTGCCTGCTCGTATAAGTGACAATCTTATTACCTCCCCGATCTTGTACCACGTGCATCTATGTATGCTATCAACTCCTCCTTTCCATTTGGAATAACTAACATTAGGGCACTGATTGGTATTATTTAGACTAATGAACATGTGTTCACACCTTATATACAATGTAAAAGTTTGATACTTCTTCGTCAATGAGTCAACGATACGACTACCTTAGAGAAGACTTTAAAGAATATTCTATGACAAAATAGTAATCAAAGAAATCTTCTTTTATTGGTCATATTCTTAAATCTTCACCAATTCTGGAGGCAGGATCTATGCCAATTGCCCTATTCTGAAACAACTAAGAAGCTGACTTCCCTTCTCTAAAAGTAACACTTTAAATACTTATCTTTTAGCTAGTGTTTTCTTAACCTCCGAAGCACCGCTCGCAAATGCTTCTTGTGTTATTCTTCTATTTGTTAATAGACTAGAATATAATGATAGGAAAAAGTATGTACTTATTAAGCCGATCTTTGAAAACACGATCCATATACCAATAAAATATGTCGGTGCAATGGTTTGTCAGAATGGCATAACCAATGACTCATAGAATCCCAATGGTTTTGGAATAGAATAATCGACACATTATCCGTTGCAACTCTTAGTTGGTAAAAACCTGTTGCCAAATCCAACTAAGAAAACTTTACATTATGAAGCTAATCGTACCAGCCATCTATATAAGGAAGAGGATTCTTGTTCTTTTCATCACCTTATTCAACTCATGATAATCCAAAAAATAATCTCAAAGTTCCATCAACCTTAGTGGTAAATAATACAAGTTCTCCTCACTTAGAAGTAATCTTCTGAATTAATCCCTTTCTAAATAGAGTTATGACAATCCACATCTTCCGCCCAGACGATCCAAAGCCTAATGTGACTTTCGGACCCACCTTATGCCTAAAAATGTATATCACCGAGGTTATAACATTTCACAACACAAAGATTAATACAAATAGATATAATATGAGATATAATATGCTTTTAGACCTCACAGCGGATGGAATATAACATATAACACAAAAATATATTTGTCTCAGAAAATATCCAAATCACATTCTCAAAAGCCGATACGTGATCAATACAGTGTACTAGGTAATATCGTTCCAAGTCTGAAAAATGAGATAATCTATACTGATAAAATAGATAAATTATAGATAGTAAAAATGGTAAAAAGCACTCTCCAAAGAAAAGCTCGAGCAATCTAAGTGTCAAGAATGAGCCGATGACTTGATGTCCTGTCCATGTGTGGTGGGAAAAAGAAGAAAGGAGAATGGATCGAACGATAGTTCTAGTGAATGAAAGTTTAATATGTGATGAACATATGCAGTTACTTTAATACTACTCTGAATGATAGAGGGTGTGATACAAGTGTCCATGAATTCCTAAGGTCTGTTACCTAAGGATTCTTGTCTAATATATTCCTATACTACAATTTTTGTAAGCTAATAAAATGGATCGAATCTCATGTCTAACAATATTCCACCGCTCCTAGAGCTACTCTATATGTAAGACACCATCCTCTTGGCTATTAATTATGGAAAACACCACCATAAGGCTACTTGTGAAAACAAACTCCAACTACTATCACCACCACAAGGCTACTAGGAAGTGTTTCTCCTTACTATGCCTGAACAGAAAAAATTCGAGATGCCGACTCGTCGGAATGTCTTATTTTCTGCATTCGCTTCCACCTCTGGATCATAACGTTGGCCTCTTATTGCGTGCTTCGAGTCTTCCTTTTTAACATGTCATGTGGGTCAGAATTTCATGCATACTAGGATCTCCAGTTGTATCAGACCCACTCTATCAAGCATCCTCATCAATGCTACATGCCAACCGTGGAACCTCCTTTGAATGCCATTTTCTAAAACACATTGCCTCGAATCGATTACTATATCCTAAATTAGGTAAACAATATTTACCCTATATCACCATGATCTAGCGCTCGCTCCTGTAGAACAAGCTTCACTACAAGTTCTAATATTCATCTAATTGCTTTTAAACAAGCTCACAACAGTTAACATTTATTATATATTTTTGTTACTAAACTTGGACCTTAGGCCAATGTTTAATATATTTATTTTCATTGCGGATGACCGACCATTACTGGTCGACCACTAGGGGTCCGGCGTCGACCGTTCATGAACGAAATTTAAGGTTTTCATACTTTTTGATTGTCGATTGTTTGTATATTTAATTTAGGTTGTTAACTGTATTGATTAACCCTACTTATAGTCTACACATCACTTTGTAATTAAAGTGGGAGTTTTTTGATTTAGGGATTTCAATCTCAAGTGAGAAATGGGTACATAGTATTCTCCAATTAACAGTTTACTGACATTTTAAAGTTTGGGTTTTGCATATTCAATTTGGGTTTCCAATAAGTTTAATCAGAGTTTATAATATCCTAAATCAATTAATATAGTTTAAAATAAACTACAATAATCATCTTATTAAAGTTGTGCCCACTACACCAAGCCTAAGCTCTTCCTATTGCTTTTGCTTGAGAACCACCTCACCCTCAAAGCGATAGCTCCACCTTAATCCAACCGCTTTTATTTAATTTTATTGTTAAAGTAAAGGAAGAAAGAAAGCAGAGTTTGGTTACTGCAAACATTTATTTGAGAATTTAGGGTTCCATTAACTTAGTATTTATAGGGGTAGGGTTTTAGTTTAGGCCATTAAATTAGGTTAGGAAATATTTTCATAGCATCCCCAAACAACACATATCAACCGTTCAGCGCATCATTAGGAAATATAAAAAACATTCAATTGATAAGGCCATGGTCGACTATCGATACCCCTAAGTCGACCATTACCAGTCGACCTAAATACCTTTCAGGTCGAATGGTGGCCATATCAATTTTTTTGCAGTTTTATATCTTTAATTAATTCTAATGCCCGTAACTCTTCCAAACTAACTGTGATTACGAAGTGTTATATAAGAAAATCATCCGAAAAATTGTTACAAACATGATGGTGCAAGTTTCATAGCCAGATTCGAATGTTTATGAAAATTTACTTTTAATTTCTCGTTTATTTTAATTAAATTTTCGTCTAAATTTCTGTTAATTTTTTGGAGTGGTACAAGATCATTCACTTGCAACTCTAGTTCTAGTTGCTCTGTGGGTGCCGTCCATCTCAAATGCAAACAACTAGTATAACATCTATTGCTAAATCGATACAAAACTTGATCTCTCTATCTGGCGGTGGTTCTACAACCTCCTCAATCAGGATACTCCCTTGAAACTAGTACCAATAATGACTCAGTGCGAAGAAACTCAAGGAAAATGTAAAATGAATTATAACAAGGGTGTAATTCCATGTCAAAAAAACATTATTATGAAGTGCCCTAGTAACACAAAGCCCAACATTAAAGACGAATGAAAGAAACAAGAATAGGAAAAGTTAGTAAAATTTCCACTATCGAAACTCTACCATCCAGTTTCAGATTTGACCTCAACAGGTGTTCGTATGTCAAAATCTCATAGATTTTATCTTGTAGTACCTATATGTATATCTAGGTTTTTCAAACATCCTGATTAATAGAATGGATATCTGAAATTTAAGTTAAACATCTTACTTTGCTATTCAGACATCTGAATTGTTGTTGGATTGGTAGTTGAGGGTTTTTTCTTTGGAATTTGATGTTTAGGTATTTAGGTTTTCTTTAGGGACCTATAAAATGCTTGTAAGCTCTTAAATAACTATAATGCAACATAACGAGTTCAGGGACATTATGTCATGTCATGGGAAAAGTGTGATGCATGTTAGATGATACATACAATGGTTATGGTTTAAGTTGTAAATCGATCCATATAGTGATATTTAATAAGTATCCGTTGGCTTTAAGAAGAGAAGAATAGGGTACCATAATATACGATTTCATATGATGTTGCATATACAGTGTAAGTCTCTATCCCTTGGCTATGGCTTTAGGATTTGATATTTATCGACCATTCATGGAACGAGGCGAGGTTGTCTCGGTTGCTCATTTTAGGCAACATTAATTCTATGATAGAAGATGTTCTATCTTGATAGCAAAGGCATAAACATTGGGCTACGTTATAACAAGGGTTACTGGCCCGAGTTATTTTTCCCAATTCCTTTTGTCAAACAAATGGAAGTAGTTCCACATTTGTATATCTATAACATCCCTCATTTTGAAATTGAATGATGAAACTCCAATGTGATGTAGTCACTTGGTAATTATCTTTCAATGATACAGATGAGATCAGTTATATATATAGACAGTTTAAGTAAATAAAGAAACAAATAAATGTGTGATGACCTTGAATTTTAGGCAATATCCATTTAATAATCTGAATTAAAAATTAATTTGATTTGATAATCTTTGATAATAAGATTGGAATTAATTTAATAATTCAATTAAATAAGTATTTAATTGATAAATTTTATCTTTTAAAAGCTAATAATTGTTTTCTATTTATAATGTGTATAGAATATGTATATATTGTAAATAAATAAGCCTTGTTTTAAATTTAATAAATAAATAAATCTTGTTTTCTAAATATAAATATTTTTGGTAAAATTGGAAATTATGATTTTATTTAAAGTTAAACTTTTAAAAGCAATTGAATAAATAAAATATGGTTTTAAATTGATAAGATAAAAATTTAATTTGTTTAAATTAATTTATTTGATATTAAGTTTTTTAAAAGTATATAATAAACAATTATATGATTTTAAATACATAAGGTAAATGTTTAAATGGTTTAAAATATGTTTTAACTTAGGTTTAAATTTAAATAAAATTTACAATAAGTTTATTTTGATTTTCTTTTTAAATATAGTGTGATTAAATAAATAATTTATTAATAAAGAAACAATTTCTTTTATAAATTAATTAAAGTTATCAAATTTGTTATTTTAAAAATATAATAATATATTGTTTTCAACAAATAGATTTTAATAAAAATAGTTGTATTTCAAGAATTTAATTATGTAGTTATATATGTATATATATAAATTGATTTCAAAATTTAATTTTAGAATTTGATTTGGATTTGAATTTAAAGCTTTGAAAATTTAAAGTATAAATATTTTTAATTTGTTTTGAATTTTAAAATATTTGTATAAACCTTTATTTTATAAATATAATTGGATTTATTCATTTCAAAATTATCTACATGTAAATAAGTATATATTAACTAATTAATTAAACATAAGTTTACATTTATCTTATATTAATCTATTAACTAAATAACTAATTAACATTTAATTATAACTAATTAACGTTTAATTATAACTAATTAACTTTAAAAGACAAATGTAAACGTTTTACAAATTAAAAGAACATGTGTTAACTAATTAACATACCTACTTGACAAATGTTAAATTTGGAGAGAAGTGTCATTTATTTTAATTTTTCTTTTATTTTAACAAAAACAAATTTTAGCCTATATAAATACTTATGTTTTCTTATCTTCTTCTTTTTCTATTTTCTTTTTCAAAAGAAAATTTGAATCAAACCTTCATAAATTCAGAAACAAGAACAAGCTTGAAATTTTAATTTCATTTTTTAAAAACCTGAAACATTTAAAACCTGTAACCCACTTCCAAATCAAAGCCTATCAACAAACTTTCAAAGAAACCTGTAACTTTTGCAAACATGCAAAAGATCTTAAGCTTGCATCATTTAGAATCTTGAATTCAAGTAGCTGCATATAGTTTTAAATCAAAGTAGCAGGGATTCCAACATTTCTGTGCAAAGTCTTCAAAGCAATTCAAGTTTTTAAAAAAGAGCTACTGCATATTCCAGTTTTTAAAAATCAAAACAGATTTTCAAATGAAGGCTCTGTTTTTAAAATTCTTTCAGGTGAGTAACTTTATATAAAAAAATAGTATAAATTTCTGGTTGCGTGCTTGTGATGATGAGATGAATATGTTTGTGTGAACCTGCTATGTATACATACATGAAAGATATAAGCTTCTGTTTCAATAGAATTTTCTCTGTTTATTAGTTCCTGAATTTTGTTTTGATTGGAATTCAATTTTGTCTAGGAATAATTATTGTTAGACCTGATATACAAACAAAGGATGTTGATTTAACATAGATTAAGGTTTAAAAACTTAATTTAGTTAACTTAAAAACCTGGGTGTCTCTGAATAACTAAAAATAACAGTGCATGTTGAATAATATGGAAAATTAAAATGGGTAGTTTATAAATCCAGGATTGTAAATTGAATACACAAAGCAAAAAAGAAATTTCAACACTAAAATCATAATTTATAGTTTGAGGAAGAGGGTGCAGTTTTGGGTTGAACAGGAAATGGAAAATTGGTGGTTTCTGGTGATCCATGAGGTTGAGAGGGTCGGGGTTCTTCTAGTGGATAGAGGAGTGATCAGTGAAGCTTGGAAAAATACTGGATGGCGATGAACTTCATCGAGGTGGCAGCGGTGGCAAAATTCTCTCTGGAACCCTTGTTTAACTAGGTCAGGTTGATCGATCATCCACATCTTCTATAGTGGATCGAGTGTCATGGACTTTTGGGGATCGCTAGAGGGAAGGTAGTCGAGGCTGTGGCCGGTGGTGGAGGCTCTATGGTGGTCTGAGCGCCGTAGATGAAGCGTTGACAGGTTTTGGGTTAGTGCGTTCTGTTGTTTCCAGGTTTGAGAAGAAAAATCGAATTCGATTTCGAGCTGTGGAAGGGTGAATTGTTGGTCGTGTGGGGACGTGGGGTTGGTCGTCGATGTGGGGAGACCACCGGAGGTGGCTGGAGTTGATCGGAGGCACGGTGCATGTGCACTGTGCATTTTTGATTCCTGATGATTGCCTGGGTATAAGTAGGGTAATGGACTCGAGAATCACTCGAGTAGTTGCTGCGTATTGCTCGAAGTAGTGGGCTTGTTGACTCGAAGCAAAATTTGCTCTGGCTCGGGTTTAAAGTTTGGTAACAGGTTTTTAAACAGAAACCTGTTATTCTGTTTTAAAATTTTTAAAATAAAATTTAAAACCTGAATTTAAATGAAAGTAAAGTTTTTAAAACAAGGTTTAAATCTAGTTTCAATCTGAGTTTAAGTTTAAATCTAAGTGTAAAAATAGATTCAAGTTGAATTTGAATCTTAGTTTGGAAATAAAAAAGTTTTTAATTCAAATTGTCTTAATAACATATAAGAAGTTTAAAGTGTAATTAAAGAATTTGAATTTAAATGGAGTTTGAAATGTAAGGAAGGATTTAAACAAAGCTAAATCAGAGTTTTAAATTTGAATTCAAATTGGATTTGAATCTTAGGTTTTGGAAATAAAATTAAGTTTATAATTTAAATATTGTAAATAAGTTTAAGAGTTAAAGTATACTTTGATGATTTGAAATTAAAAAGGAATTTAGTTTAAAATCTTTAAATTTCTTTTGTATAAGTACTTTTTAACATGTGAATTTCAAAGTTTTAAATTGGTTAAAGATAAATTGGTTTACATTTTAAAACTTGAATTTAAAATAAAATTTGAAATTAATATTTTCAAATGTATTTATGAATGATAATTTAACCATAGATAAGAAAGGTTTTATCTTAAAGTAAATTTAGAATTTAATGATTTATAATTTCATTTAATTATTAAGGTAATTAAATGAATAATTTATTTAATTAATTAATGGAAAGGATAATTAATTAAAGTAATTAACGGTTTTAAATTATAAATTTAAAGTTTAAGTTAATCAATAAATTAAGGATAATTAATCTGTAATTTAGGATCATTAATTAGATTTAACTAATGATTAATAATTAATTAATCAAGTAATTATGAATTAATTAAGTTAAAATTAACACTTAATTAATTAAATAATTAAAGGTTAATTAATTAGATATTACAGATTAATTAATTTGGAAATTAATAATGATTAATGTAAGTTAATTACTTTAAGAAAGTAATTAAAGGATTTTTAATTATTAATGATGGCCATTAACTTGAGCTTATTTAACAATTAATTAATATGATTAATTTTTAATAATTAATTAGATTAATTAATTTATGATAATCAATTGTAGAATTTATTTAAGTGTAATTACTTAATGAAAATAATTAAGAAATTAATTACTTAATGCAATTAATTAAGTTTAAATGTAATTTTTTTAAGTTAATTAATTAAGTTTAATTAAGTTAAACATTGGATGCTTCGGTGAATAATTTCTTAATGTAATTAATAGATTGAAATTACTCAGTGGAGTAATTAGGTGATAATTACTGGATGTAATTAGTGGAAGTTGGTTTAATTATGGAAGTAATTTAGATTAAATTACTTTATAATTAATCAAGGGATTAATTAAAGAAATGAATTAAGGAGTAATTAATTTAATAAGTAATTAAGGGTAGTTAATTACAGAATGTGATTAATTAAAGGTGATTAATAATTATAGTTTAATTAAGATTAGTTACTTAATGTAACTATTTTAAATAAGTAATTAATTTAAATTTAATTAAGGATCATTAATATAAATAATGATGTAATTAAGATTGATTAATTAAGATTAATTAATCAATGATAAGTGATTAAGGGCAATTAATTAATTGTAATTAATTAAGGTTTAATGTAATTAATTATAGTTAATTAATTAATGAAGTAATTAAGGATTAATTACAGTTTTTGGTTAAGAGTAATTAATTTGTGAAATTAATTAAAGGATAATTACTAGAATGTAATTAAAGAATAATTAATCAAAGGTGATTAAGTAAGTTGATTAACTAGAGGATAATTAATTAATTAAATTGTAATTAATTAATGGATATATAAGTATGATTTATATTGATGTTGTAATTAATTTAATTCACTGTAAATTAATTAAAGATTATGTAATTAATTTAATTCATTTTAAATTAATTATAGATGGTGTGATTACAGATAATTGCTTATACATATGGATGATATTGGTTGCGTTGAATGGTTTGAAATCTCAGTTATGAGATAAGTAATGTTGTGTGATATGGATGCATTGGTTGCATTGTGATGATGATATGGATTATCTTTGATAATGATAATATGGATTATCTGTTGTGATGATAATGTTGACTATCTATTGTGAATCTATGAATTATCTATCTGTGTGTTTATAGATAATGAAATTGATTTGTTTTAAACTTTAAAACAACTTGGCCTTAAAAGACACTTTTTTGGATTTCGATGAGACCGGGATTAGGTTTCCAAATTTGGATATCCGAAAACCACATCGATCCAAATTAACAATAGGTGGTGAATCTCAAGTGAGGAGTGAAGAATCGAGGTGTAAGAACTATTCGTCAGTATAACTCTAAGGGTGATTCCGATATGAGTTTGACGGATATAGCACTTTCAGGTTCGAGATGAAGATTCAGAGTGCAAGGGTTATTGTCGTTAACTCTGAGGGTGATTCCAAAATGAATGTAACAAGATAATGCCTTTGGTTTCGTTCGAACACGGAACAAACTTGTATGGATTGAATGCTTTCAGAACTTCGTCAGGTGGACGATGAGCATTCTAAGATAAATGTGTCCTATAAAGGTAATCATAGCCTCAAGCCTCATCAACCGGGAATGGCTAAAAAAGGGGAGGTGCAGCAAGGCTAAGTGGGTCATGCCTAAGTAGAACGAGATTTTCCCTTGTCTAGAGGTCCTTTTTTATTCGGTTGTGTGGGCAGTTGGAATGCGCACCAACTGCGAATTTGTCTTGTTCGGGACTATCCAGTAAGGGATGGTTCCGGCCTTGTGTTGCAGGAGAGTTAGGGTGGCTCCTCGGTACGGTGATCTAGGCCACATACTGTGATGGGCGGTACCCCAGTAGCCCTGCCATTGTATGGAATCCAAAATCCAATAAGTGCCAACGGTTTTGATTGTATTACCCACTTTTGTGGCTAGTAGCTGGAATTTAATAGATGTAACAATTTCGGCTATTTCATATTTACTTGAAAAACCCTAGACCTATTATAATATCACTGGATTTCCTATCAAATGTTTTGGTTAGCGTAAGGTAAAAACTTTTTCATGTTTATGTGTGGGAAGTCTTACGCGATACCTTTTTTTTCAAAAGGTTTTTAAAAGTTAAGCAACTTTAACCTGTTACTCACACCAGACCCATGTTTGACCCGAAGTTTATCTTCTGTTTTCTTAAACTCTTGGGTACTCAAATTTTTACGAGTAGCCAAGGGATTTAGCTTAGCTTTGACAAATTGTGGAGGAGCAATGGAGCAGGAGGCTTCTGCGTGTAGATATGTATAGTGTTCCGCTGTGTTTGGTATCTCTGTGATTTCTCTATGTTGTATTTGAGTTGTAATAACTAGACATGTGTTTATAACTATCTAATATGTGTTGTATTATCGATGTAACTCTAATAGTTGTTGTATACTATGTAATATTTTATGTTATTAATATAATTTATTCGTTCCTCTATTTAGATTCTGATGTGTTGTTTCTTCTTTCTTCTCTTTCTTTCTCTTTTCTATCCCTTTCTTTCTTATTAATGATGAGTCATTCTGTGGAGATGAATGGCGGGTCGTTGCAGTGGTATCAGAGCTCTAGGTTGAGTGAATACCTAAGCTTTGGAGTGATTTCTTTCTTGAGAGAGTGTATTTGTAATTTTAAATATATTTATACATATTTGTCTATTTCTACCTATCTGATTGGGTTACCTGTTCGGGTTTTCCAATATAAGTTATAAAGGTAGTGATGTGTGTAACACGACAACTACCGTTGGCTGGAGTTTGTATGCTAAGGTTGGAAGTGTATCTGTTGAGACTGTAGACCTAATACCGTCTCGAGTGAGTTGTGTAGAGTGTAGAGATTTCATCGATCCCTGTAGGAAACCTGTTAAGGTTCAGAGACATCTTTGAAGTGCAGAGTTTGGAGAGTAGAGTTTGGATCTGTCGGCTGAGCAGAAGCGAGTGATGGTATCTTAATACCTCAGGAAGTAGCAGCTGTGTGATGAGATGCAGTGACTATGGATTGTCTCCGAAGATGTTTCTTTGGAACAGATTTTAGGAAGTGTGCCTGCTTCGGTGTTCTGGATGGGTTCAGCAGGATGTGGTGGTTGGCTTTGAAGTTTGAGTTTCTCGAAGAACTTTGGATTTGGAAGTCTTTGGCTTTGGTGTCAGCAGTGCAGCTCGGAGTGTTCTATGATGGTAGGAAGTTTTTAGCTGGAGAGTTTTCTGAAAGTGAAGTTCAGAAGCAGCAGAGTGGATCCGTTTCTTCGATGGATTATCTAGGCCAGTGTAAGTTGTTCTGTGGGTAAAGAGAGGACAGTTTTTCTTTGGAAATTGATCTAGGTTGATCGCAAAAGTGACTTGCGATAGTTGAGTGTTCTCTTGGATTGTCAGAGATTTTTCGGATGTCTTCAGGGAAGTCAGAGGTTTGTTCGCATCTAGAGATTGAGTTTTCTTATTGACTAGTATTCCAGGAGTGGAAGTGGTGGTTCAATTTAGTTGAAGGATGGTTCCTAGAGATAGAGTTTGATGAAGCAACTCAGGTTTCGGAGGAATTTTTGAGTTTTCTTTTATGGATCTGTTGAACTATATGTCTGGGATGTGATGTCCAGTTTGTGCTTGTGTTCATCATCAGCATTTTCTTCTACTTCGGATCAGAGTTGTGCAACGGAAGCAGTTTGGGAGTGTTTCTGTTGTCTTTTCCGGATAAGGAGAAGTAACTTCAGTCTTCTGCTGATTATGGAGTAGAGTCGTGTTTTTGGTTTTGGATTGATCTTGAGGAGATCATTGGGTCGGTTTGTTTTTGATCTAGTTTGTTTCTAGAGGAATCACCAAGGGATGAGCTGATCAGGAAGGATGTTGGCAGCCCAGGATCATCCGAAAAGTTTTGTGGTTAAGAGACGAAGGAATTTAGATTCTGAAGTCGGAGATTTGGTTTTGGTTAAGTTTACTTTGGTCAAAGGAGCTATAAGAAAGGGTAAGGCTGGGAAGCTAGCTCCGAGATGTTTGGATCTTTTCTGTGTTCTTTTGAGGATAAGTGTTTGATTTTCAGGATTGAACTGCCAGTATGGATAACTGGGATTCGATGTGTTTCACGTATCTCTAAGGGAGTACGTGCATGATCTATTTTTGAATTGTGCAATCAGCTGTCAGGAGGTTTGGTTGTTGAGTCAGACTCGTCTGTAGTCTGATATCCTGTCTAGTTCTGTAGATCTAAATGAGTAAGAGCTCTTTAGCTTATTAGTATTGACTGTTTGGGTTCTGTAGAGCGAGTATTCCGGTATTTATACCTGGGAAGCTCGAGGAAACTCTATCCAGAATTTCGTCTGAATAGTTAGATTTGTTTGATTTGATGAATTGATTGTTATAATTGTTAGCATATGTTTGATATATGCTTGTGTTCTAAAATTTAAAATCTTTAATGAGATTATTAAATTACCTTTGTTTAAATTTCGGGGACGAAATTCTTTTAAGGGGGAGGAATGTGATGACCCGGAATTTTAGGCAATATCAATTTAATAATCTGAATTAAAAATTAAATTGATTTGATAATCTTTGATAATAAGATTGGAATTAATTTAATAATTTAATTAAATAAATATTTAATTGGTAAATTTTATCTTTTAAAAGCTCATAATTGTTTTCTATTTATAATGTATATAGAATATGTATATATTGTAAATAAATAAGCCTTGTTTTAAATTTGATAAATAAATAAATCTTGTTTTCTAAATATAAATATTTTTGGTAAAATTGGGAATTATGATTTTATTTAAAGTTAAACTATTAAAATCTATTGAATAAATAAAATATGGTTTTAAATTGATAGGATAAAAATTTAATTTGTGTAAATTAATTTATTTGATATTAAGTTTTTTAAAAGTATATGATAAACAACTATATGATTTTACATACATAAGGTTTTAAATGGTTTAAAATATGTTTTAACTTAGGTTTAAATTTAAATAAAATTTACAATAAAGTTTATTTTGATTTTCTTATTAAATATAGTGTGATTAAATAAATAATTTATTAATAAAGAAACAATTTCTTTTATAAATTATTTAAAGTTATCAAATTTGTTATTTTAAAAATATAATAATATATTGTTTTTAACAAATAGATTCTAATAAAAATAGTTGGGTTTCAAGAATTTAATTATGTAGTTATATATGTATATATATAATTTGATTTCAAAATTTAATTTTATAATTTGATTTGGATTGTAATTTAAAGCTTTGAAAATTAAAAGTATAAATATTTTTAATTTGTTTTGAATTTTAAAATATTTGTATAAACCTTTATTTTATAAATATAATTGGATTTATTCATTTCAAAATTATCTACATGTAAATAAGTATATATTAACTAATTAATTAAATATAAGTTTACATTTATCTTATATTAATCTATTAACTAAATAACTAATTAACATTTAATTATAACTAATTAACTTCTTTTTTTGGCAAGGCCAGTCGGTTTTATAGTGGACCGTCCACTTTTTATTACGAACGTAATAAAAATTGAAGTACAGGAGCAAGGTAAAAGCACCTTAACTACTAAATAAAATACAGAAAATACAGCATAGGTACGTGACAACTATGTCACGATAACTATAAGAACCACAAAAACTAGCACTCCTCCGAGGAGGGAGAATGACCAACAACCCCAGTCACCAAGGAAGTGTACAATGGAACAGTCCCAGAGAGACCAGCAAAGGGGCGAAACCATAGAGCAAGACAAGGGTCATAATCCACAACATCAGCACAGTAGATAAAAGATCGATCCCAGGATGGATCATCAAGCATGTCAGAATTAGAACTCGCATCCATACCGTCCAAATCAAGAACTAGAGAGTCACCAGATAGTTTGTAGCGTAGGCACCTAAGGTCAAGATGATCGTCAGAAACAAACCGGAAGAAAGATTCATTTACCGGGTTATACCTCATATCAGAAATGGGATCAATCCAACACCCTTCGGGCTCATCCCAAGCTACAGGAGGCAGCAGCAAGGAAGGGACTGGAGCAACTAAAGGGGTGGCAGGAGCAACACTCGGAACCTCAGAACCAGGAGGTGAAACAGGCGTAACTAGAGGCAATGGAGGAACACTCAGAACAGGCATCGAAGTCGCAGGAGCAGGATAAGAGATAGAGGTAGGGGCAGAAGCCTTGGGGACCCAGATCCTACGACGGGGGCGCGGCAAGGGTGACTTCGGAGCAGCCGCGGATGCTTCAGAGTGATGGCAGTCGATAGACAGGTGTCCAAAAGAGTGACAAGAGGTACAAATATCCGGAACCCAACCATAGCGAACTCTGACTTTTACGACATGGCCGACAGCAAGCCACATTACAAGCTAACCAGTTCAATCCAATAAGAGGCTGTAGAACAGAGGGAATCTGAGAAAAATATACCTAAATAGGGATAGAGAATACTTTCTCACGTGCACACGCCACGGTAGGAGACCATAGGGTAACAATAAAAGGCCTTCCATCAACAAAAGATGGCTCCGCATCCAAAACAAGCCGACGATCCTCAGAAGAGGAAAACTTCAGGTAGTACATCGTATCAATCAGCTTCACATGCAAATTTCCACGAAGCTTCCAAACCCTTCGAAGCAACGTAGACGCATACGAAAGACGGTGAAGCGGATCCAAGAAAAAACCAACCAAATAGTCTGACCAAAAGTCCTCACCGGCTTGCATTACACTCGGGGGAGGAATCATCACTCCATTTTCCTCAACCAAATCAAAATCAATTGGGATGTATGCACCCGCATTACGGGGCAAGGATGTGAAAAGAGAAGACCACAATTTTGAGGAGTTCATCGATCCATCAGTTACACGGCTATCAACAATACTGGGGGCAATACCAGGAGTGTGCATAGTAGTATCAGAGCATTTAACAGTGTCATTAGGAACATATTTCTTTGGGGAAATTACACAAACATCTGATGTGCTATGTACACAACTAGGGAGACCGGCAGAAGTACACCCCTGGACAAGGTCTTGCTTACCAACGACTACACTAGCATCACACTCAACAAACACAGTAGTCTTGCCCACAACACTACCCACTTCAAGATGCTTAACAGGCTGAACAACACCCTTGGTCGCTTTCAAACTAATATCAGAAAAAATAGGACCAAAATCCCCTGTGTCATTTGAACATATAGGTGACGTGCAATGTTCAAAGAAAGTAGCTTCGCCCAACCTCACGTTACAACCACTCGTGCCACCAACACCACACTCATAGTTAATTGCAGACGAACTGAAACCACCACATTTAATCAACAAATCTGACATTCCGGAGCGTTCACAGGCAAACTCGATTTGGTACCAGGGAGAGGCGACACAGCGCGAGAACGATCAAAGCCAGATACCACAACCCCAATAATTCCAGATGACGCAGCTGTTGATTTGGAAGCTCGAAGTGGAGGAAAGTCGGAGTGGGAATGAATTATTGGCATGGTAGCGGATTTGGTTTTGAAGGGGCGTCCAGACCTAGTCGAAGAGGGAGAGGAAAGGGGGGGAGGAGAGGGACGAGGCGGAGAGGGGGACATGGAAGAAAAGACGCGATTAGAAGAGGGAAGTCACGGCGAGGTAGAGAGCAGAGGCTACAAACAAACGCGAATCGCTAGAAAACATTAGCAAACTTTGGGGCCAAGGAGACTATGTCGCCCTGGCCTTCAGTTAAGCCGGTTTTAAAGTGGCTGTGCACTATGTCTCATTATTGTGGCCGCTGGGAATCGATCCGGTGCCACTACAACACAATGTAGCAACATCCACTATGTCGAAACCACTGGACCACTAGAACTTGACATAACTAATTAAATTTATAAAAGACAAATGTAAACATTTTATAAATTAAAAGAACATGTATTAACTAATTAACACACCTACTTGACAAATGTTAAATTTGGAGACAAGTGTCATTTATTTTAATTTTTCTTTTATTTTAACAAAAACAAATTTTAGCCTTTATAAATACTTATGTTTTCTTATCTTCTTCTTTTTCTATTTTCTTTTTCAAAAGAAAATTTGAATCAGACCTTCATAAATTCAGAAACAAGAACAAGCTTAAAAATTTCGTCTTCCATTTTTTAAAAACCTGAAACATTTAAAACCTGTAACCCACTTCCAAATCAAAGACTATCAACAAACTTTCAAAGAAACCTGTAACTTTTGCAAACATGCAAAAGATCTGAAGCTTGCATCATTTAGAATCTGGAATTCAAGTAGCCGCATACAGTTTTAAATCAAAGTAGCAGGGATTCCCACATTTCTGTGCAAAGTCTTCAAAGCAATTCAAGTTGTTAAAAATGAGCTACTACATATTCTAGTTTTTAAAAATCAAAACAGATTTTCAAATGAAGGCCCTGTTTTTAAAATTCTTTCAGGTGAGTAGCTTTATTTAAAAAAAAAAATTAGTATAAATTTTTGGTTGCATGCTTGTGATGATGAGATGAATATGTTTGTGTGAACCTGCTGTGTATACATATATGTAAGATATATGCTTCTGTTTCAACAGAATTTTCTCTGTTTATTATTTCCTGAATTTTGTTTTGATTTGAATTCAATTTTGTCTAGGAATAACTATTGTTAGACCTGATGTACAAACAAAGGATGTTGATTTAACATAGATTAAGGTTAAAAACTTAATTTAGTTAATTTAAAAACCTGAGTGTCTCTGAATAACTAAAAATACCAGTGCATGTTGAATAATATGGAAAATTAAAATGGGTAGTTTATAAATCCAGGATTGTAAATTGAATACACAAAGCAAACACATGGATTTCAACACTAAAATCATAATTTATAGTTTGAGGAAGAGGGTGCAGTTTTGGGTTGAACAGGAAATGGAAAATTGGTGGTTTCTGTTGAGGTTGAGAGGGTCGGGGTTCTTCTGGTGGATAGAGGAGTGATCAGTGAAGCTTGGAGAAATACTGGATGGCGATGAACTTCATCGAGGTGGCAGCGGTGGAGAAATTCTCTCTGGAACACTAGTTTAACTAGGTCAGGTTGATCGATCATCCACATCTTCTTCAGTGGATCGAGTGTCATGGGCTTTTGGGGATCGTTAGAAGGAAGGTAGTCGAGGCTATGGCCGGTGGTGGAGGCTCTCTGGTGGTCGGAGCGCCGTGGATGAAGCGTTGATAGGTTTTGGTTTAGTGCGTTCTGTTGTTTCCAGGTTTGAGAAGAAAACTCGAATTCGATTTCGAGCTGTGGAAGGGTGAATTGTTGGTTATGTTAGGATGTGGAGTTGGTCACCGATGTGGGGACACCACCGGAGGTGGCTGGAGTTGATCGGAGGCACGGTACATGTGCACTGTGCATTTTTGATTCCTGATGTTTGCCTGGGTATAAGTAGGGTAATGGACTCGAGAATCACTCAAGTGGTGGGCTTGTTGACTCGAAGCAAAATTTGCTCTGGCTCGGGTTTAAAGTATGGTAATAGGATTTTAAACAGAAACCTGTTATTCTGTTTTAAAAAATTTAAAATAAAATTTAAAAACTGAATTTAAATGAAAGTAAATTTTTAAAATAAGGTTTAAATCTAGTTTCAATCTGAGTTTAAGTTTAAATCTAAGTCTAAAAATAGATTCAAGTTGAATTTGAATCTTAGTTTGGAAATAAAAGAGTTTTTAAATTCAAATTGTCTTAATAACATAAAAGTGTTTAAGAAGTTTAAAGTGTAATTAAAGAATTTGAATTTAAATGGAGTTTGAAATGTAAGGAAGGATTTAAACAAAGCTAAATCAGAGTTTTAAATTTGAATCTTAGGTTTCGGAAATAAAATTAAGTTTATAAATTTAAATATTGTAAATAAGTTTAAGAGTTAAAGTATACTCTGATGATTTGAAATTAAAAAGGAATTTAGTTTAAAATCTCTAAATTTCTTTTATATATGTACTTTTTAACATGTGAATTTCAAAGTTTTAAATTGGCTAAAGATAAAATTGGTTTTCATTTTAAAACTTGAATTTAAAATGAAATTTGAAACTAAATTTGAAATAAATATTTTCAAATGTATTTATGAACGATAATTTAACCATAGATAAGAAAGGTTTTATCTTAAAGTAAATTTAGAATTTAATAATTTATAATTTCATTTAATTATTAAGGTAATTAAATGAATAATTTATTTAATTAATTAATGGAATGGATAATTAATTAAAGTAATTAAGGGATTTAAATTATTAATTATAGTTTAAGTTAATCAATTAATTAAGGATAATTAATCCGTAATTAAGGATCATTAATTAGATTTAATTAATGATTAATAATTAATTAAGTAATTATGAATTAATTAAGTTAAAATTAACGCTTAATTAATTAAAGGTTAATTAATTCGATATTAAAGATTAATTAATTTGGAAATTAATAATGATTAATGTAAGTTAATTACTTTAGGAAAGTAATTAAAGGATTTGATGGTCATTAACTTGAGATTATTTAACAATTAATTAATATGATTAATTTTTAATAATTAATTAGATTAATTAATTTATGATAATCAATTGTAGAATTTATTTAAGTGCATTTACTTAATGAAAATAATTAAGAAATTAATTACTTAATGTAATTAATAAAGTTTAAATGTAATTTGTTTAAGTTAATTAATTAAGTTTAATTAAGTTAAACATTGGATGCTTTGGTAAATAATTTCTTAATGTAATTAATAGATTGAAATTACTCAGTGAGTAATTAGGTGATAATTAATGGATGTAATTAGTGGAAGTTGGTTTAATTGTGGAAGTAATTTAGATTAAATTACTTCATAATTAATCAAGAGATTAACTAAAGAAATGAATTAAGGAGTAATTAATTTAATAAGTAATTAAGGGAAGTTAATTACAGAATGTGATTAATTAAAGGTGATTAATAATTATGGTTTAATTGAGATTAGTTACTTAATGTAATTATTTTAAATAAGTAATTAATTTAAATTTAATTAAGGATCATTAATATAAATAATGATGCAATTAAGATTGATTAATTAAGATTAATTAATCAATGATAAGTGATTAATGGTAATTAATTAATTGTAATTAATTAAGGTTTAATGTAATTAATTATAGTTAATTAATTAATGAAGTAATTAAGGATTAATTACTATTTTTGGTTAAGAGTAATTAATTTATGAAATTAATTAAAGGATAATTACTAGAATGTAGTTAAAGAATAATTAATCATGGGTGATTAATTAAGTTGATTAACTAGAGGATAATTAATTAATTAAATTGTAATTAATTAATGGACATATAAGTAAGATTTATATTGATGTTGTAATTAATTTAATTCACTTTAAATTAATTAGAGATTATGTAATTAATTTAATTCATTTTAAATTAATCGTAGATGGTGTGATTATAGATCATTGCTTATATATATGGATGATATTGGTTGCCTTGAATGGTTTGAAATCTCAGTTATGAGATAAGTAATGTTGTGTGATATGGATGCATTGGTTGCATTGTGATGATGATATGGATTATCTTTGATAATGATAATGTGGATTATCTGTTGTGATGATAATGTTGATTATCTATTGTGAATCTGTGAATTATCTATCTGTGTGTATATAGATAATGAAATCGAATTGTTTTATACTTTAAAACAACTTGGCCTTAAAAGACACGTTTTGGATTTCGATGGGACCGGGATCGGGTTTCCAGATTTGGATATCTGAAAACCTCATCGATCCAAATTAACGATAGGTCGTGAATCTCAAGTGAGGAGTGAAGACTCGAGGTGTAAGAACTATTCGTCAGTATAACTCTGAGGGTGATTCCGAGATGAGTTTGATGGAGATAGTACTTTCAGATTCGAGATGAAGATTCCGAGTGCAAGGGTTGTTGTCGTTAACTCCGAGGGTGATTCCAAAATGAGTGTAACGAGATAATGCCTTTGGTTTCGTTCGAACCCGGAACGAACTTGTATGGATTGAATGCTTTCAGAACTTCGTCAGGTGGACGACGAGCATTCTAAGATAAATGTGTCCTATAAAGGTAATCGTAGCCTCAAGCCTCATCAACGGAGAATGGCTAAAATAGGGGAGGTGCAGCAAGGCTAAGTTGGTAATGCCCAAGTAGGACGAGATTTTCCCCTGTCTAGAGGTCCCTTTTTATTCGGCTGTGTGGGCAGTTGGAATGCACACCAACTGCGGGGTTGTCTTGTTCGAGACTGTCCAGTAAGGGATAGTTCCGACCTTGTGTTGCTGGGGAGTTAGGGTGGCTCCTCGGTATGGTGATCTAGGCCGCGTACTGTGACGGGCTGTACCCCAGTAGCCCTGCCATTGTATGGAATCCAAAATCCAATAAGTGCCAACGGTTTTGATTGTATTACCCACTTTTGTGGCTAGTAGCTGGAATTTAATAGATGTAACAATTTCGGCTATTTCATATTTACTTGAAAAATCCTAGACCTATTATAATATCACTGGATTTCCTATCAAATGTTTTGGTTAGCGTAAGGTAAAAACTTTTCCATGTTTATGTGTGGAAAGTCTTATGTGATACCATTCTTTTCAAAAGGTTTTTAAAAGTTAAGCAACTTTAACCTGTTACTCACACCAGAACCATGTCTGACCAGAGTTTATCTTTTGTTTTCTTAAACTCTTGGGCACTTAAATTTTTACGAGTAGCCAAGGGATTCAGGTTAGCTTTGACGAATTATGGAGGAGCAATGGAGCAGGAGGCTTCTGCGTGTTGATATGTATAGTGTTCCACTGTATTTTGGTATCTCTGTGATTTCTCAGTGTTGTATTTGAGTTGTAATAACTAGATAGGTGTTTATAACTATCTAGTATGTGTTTATTATCGGTGTAACTCTGATAGTTGTTGTATACTATGTAATATTTTATGTTATTAATATTATTTATTCGTTCCGCTATTTAGATTCTGATGTGTTGTTTCTTCTTTCTTCTCTTTCTTTCTCTTTTCTATCCCTTTCTTTCTTATTAATGATGCGTCATTCTATGGAGATGAATGGCGGGTCGTTACAAAATGTCATACAACATAGTCACTAGTTACATAGTCATGCCATTATGGAGGACAAAACTATAATACGATCATAGTTAATAGTGCATCCTCAACATAAGAAGATGTTTGCATGGAGACTTAATACAACAAAAATAAAAGCAACATTTATATCATCTAAGCCTTCCACCTCATCTCTAGAATTCCTAGTTCGTCTTCTACGAGTAACCAACCTAGATTCATAAACTCAATCTATTCGAACAAGTTCCCATGAGATTATAGGGAAAAATTATAAAACATATGTCATTCAAAAAGTCTTGTATGAGCAATAAATTACGCTAAACATAAAACATAGTGAGTCAATCGCACTATATCATAGAAAGGGGTTTCCCATCACTACTACATAACATATATTTTATCAACTTTAACATTAGCATAGATAAACGTTTGCTTCTCTAGGGCCTTATTCATTCAAATGTGCTATAATCGAAATCAATAGCCATTTCTCTCCGCATGTCATTTAGTACTCATTCTATTTTCTAACCGAAACCTAAAACCTACTATCTCGATTTCCACATCAGGCCCTACCCTATCTACCGAACCCATGGTTGCCACATCAGGACTTATCCAATTTCTTTTATGTTTCAGATACCACCTTAGGCCTAATCCCAACCTAATCTTTTTTGGTTGCCACTTAGACCTAACATCTTATAACGATAATATATCTTAAACTTAAAAGATATATAAATAAATCCACTCACATGTCGTCCTTAGCTTCGCCTGTGTTCCGATTGGCTCCACAGTCTGTTCGGATCCCCTTCTTTCAAGGTGTATAATATTTTAACTTAGAAGATCTTCTCCCTAGAAATTATTTTCTTTTAGGGCTAAGCCTTAGGCCAAGAACCTAAAGAAATATTTTCTATTTACGGTTCAGCCTTGGGCAATGAACTCATGCGAGAAAATATAATTCTGAGAAGATAGCTAGGCCTAGGGTCCTATTTATATATGAGCTTAGGGACCTCAGACCGATGGATTCTTGGATTAAACCTGGAGCCACCATGCCATAGGGTCGCTCGGAGCTATAAGATCGAAGAACGTATGGCTCAGATAATCCAAAAATGAGAAAACACGTCACTGTACGTACTTGGATGAAAATTCGTCTAGGTCATACACGGGTCGACCGCCCTTCGCCAGCGGTCGAACGTGAGGTCGGCCATTATGCCTATTAGGTCGACCTTCTGGTCGGCCCATATTTGTATTATATTATATATTTTTTCGTTCGATTACTAGATTCTGTTTCGTTCCTAACTTCTTCATATTGGCTTAAATTTTGACAAGTGATGTTTGCACAAAAATGGGCAAACACCTCCAAGTCGTACGATGTAGTTGATTATATGTTGTTCTTAATGATTTGGGTAATTTATGCAAATATATAAAATAGACGGACTAAACTGTGAAAGACACACAGATTTATAGTGGTTCGGCCAGAATGTGCCTACGTCCACTTTATATGTTATTCTCCGTTTCTGTTCAGATTACAAGTACAAAGCTTTGATTACAAGTATCTGAAAGTTGTTTGAAATTTCTATCCGTACTTGAGCTCTCAAACTTTTTCGCCATTGTTGTACCCCTGCCCCTCTATTTATAGAGTGAGACTGGGGGCAGGGGTCCTGGATGTATATAGCAGTTGGTGGGCCTGGGCTGATGCAATCTGGCCTGGCAAAGTTGGTCTGGAACGCCTTGATTCGATGGGACTTGGTTCGGTGGTGAGTGGTTCGGCAGTGCCTAGAGGTGAGTTGGTTCGGTAGTGCCTTAGGGGTGAGTTGGTTTGGCAGTGCCTAGAGGTGAGTTGGTTCGGCAGTGCCTTAGGGGTGAGTTGGTTCGGCAGTGCCTAGAGGTGAGTTGGTTCGGTGGTATCTTCCTTCTTCTTGGTTCGGTGGTGGTGGAAATGCACCCAACATTTGCCCCCCAAAGTGGGGCATATGCCAGCATATGTCGCGCTTTGTTTTAGGTCAGTTAGCTTGGGGGAATTCTCATTCGGTTTCAAGTGTCGAACCGGTTGGTTCAGTCGTCCATGTTTGCCTATAAATATGGGTTTCGCGTCTCTGTTCACCCTTCACCGTTTGAGACAGCCGAATCAATTGAGCACCGAACCAAACTTGACAGCTTGAAATAGCCAACCCAATCAACTACCGAATCAACTCGACTGCCGAACCAGGTGAGTTTTCTTCTGCCGAACGATTTTTTATGATTGAACTACCGAATGAACTCAAAGACTTTGATTTACTGAATGAACTTGGGGGCTTCGATTTACCGAATGAACTTGGGGGGCTTTAAGTACCGAATGAACTCAAATCTTAGGTTACCGAATGAACTCAAGCCATGAATTACCGAATGCGTTTGAGAAGTACGAGTGCCGAATGGACTTTAGTCTAGAACTAACGATCGGGCTTTTATGTTTTCAACTACAAATGAAATTCTAGACTTCATGCACTTTCTTGTTTACTTCCCTCATTCTAACGACGCACTTTTTGTGTTTGCAGATAAATGTCTCGTTAAGTCAAAACTCGATCAGATAAGAAGAAATCCATGGACAGAGAAGAGTCCTTCACAGTGCCCCCTGCTCAGTCAGGATCGGAACGTCATGGACCTCCCCCGAGATCACTAGTAGATGGGTACGGCCCTCAGGAGCTCCTGAACTCGCCACCTGACCACTTTCCTAGCTCACTTAATGAGGAGCAGCTTGATGTTATATCTCGTTCTTTCGGGATTGACAGAGCGCACATGGTGCTGCCAGGGAATGGTGTTATGCCGTATGACCCCCCTGAAGGATATTTCGCTTATAGTAGGTACCATTGCATGTGCGGGGCCATTCCCCCGATCAATGCTTGGATAGTCAGCTTCATTACCTATTTGAAGGTGGCCCCTTTCCAGCTTCAGCCCAATTCTTATGATATCTTGGTGAGTCTATTCATTATTTTCCAAAGAAGATATGGGCGTCCCCCTTCCAACCAGGAGATCCGGTATTTGTACAACTTGAGGGGCTATAAGAAGGGGTCTCCATACATCAGCTTGGAATCGGCCGTATCCTTCAAGCCGGTCCTGGACTTATATTCGAAGTTCAGCATGTTCAAGAAAGAATGGTTTTTCGTCAAGGATGACTCTGTTTCTATCCATCTCTTCACCTCCGGCTGTAAGTTGAAGCTTATTTATAATTTCCGTACTGACTGCAATGCTTCTTCTTATGTGTTTTTATTTCTTGCTAGCGACAGGCGGCTCTGCGGTCGTGGAGAGCGATCGCCTGGTTCAGATGGCTGCAGAGATAGAAGCCATTTCGGGAAGGGAGAGATCAGCTTCTTACCTGATCAGGAATGCTACTCTTCTACAGCACAACTTGACTCTACCACGTCAGTCTGTGGTCAAGCAGAGAGACACAGCTGAGGAGAGGGCTGCCAAAGCCAAAGGGGGGGCCACGAAAAAGAGCAGCAAGTGGAAACCCTTCTCGATACCTCCAGTCGCCGGGGGGAAGAAGCTCAAGAAATCTGATGGACCCACCCCTAGCACATGTCCAGATGTTCTGGAGGACGAAAATGTAGAGGAGGAAAGAGGCGAGGAGGAGAGCGGAGGTGATGGAGAAGGTGATGGTGGCGAAGGACAGAGCGGTAATGGCGCCGGGGCATTGTCTTCTGGGCAAGCAGGGGAGATCCAAGAGTGGACAGATGATGCTTTCCACCAGGCTTTTGAGGGGTTGGAGGAAGGATCGGCCTTGGTGGAGAAGCCAAAGGAAACTGATAAGGCCGGGACTGGTGCTGGTCCATCTTCCGAGAGCATTTCAGCTAGGGCAACTCCGGCGATTCAAGGAGAATTTTTGACTCCTCTTTTAACTTCACATGTTTCTTGGATTATAGTACCATGCATGCTTGTAACACTTGGTTTTTATTCCAAGAACGGGTAAGGTGGCCAAGACATCAGACATTCGGCACCGCCTCGAACAATTCAAACTCCTCAAAGCTTCCGCTAAACCAAAGCTTCCGCTAAACCAAAGCCTCCGACCAACCATTCCGGGGTCGTAGTCGGCTACCGTCCTCTTCTCGGAGTTATTGAAGAGGATATTCAAAAGAAAAAGAGGAGGCGCTCCTTATTCGAACCTTCACCTGGTCCTCAGGCTCCAACCCAGCCTATTCATGATATCACGAGGGAGAATACCGAGTTCATACACTCTCCGCATCCTTCTGAGAATCCTACCGTTACTCAGATTGATCGTCCCGGCTTGGCTCGTAATCCCTTTGCAGGTCATCCCGACCTGGATCCGGGTTCTCATGATATTTCCTTTGACGAGGTTACCGACGAGCACCTTCTCCCTCGCAACCCTATGGTAAGGGTGCTTGATGAGGCCAAGTCTCTAGACCTTGATTTGCTTACTACTCTATTGTAACTATGGGGGATGAAGCTAAGGCAAATATCGACCGGGTTGCTGAGGAGACTAGGAAGTTGATGGGGCATCATGCCCGACTGGTCAAGGCCGGGGAGGAAATTGGGAGTGCCAACATAGGATTGCGGTTAGTGGTTGCCGACCAGGCCAAGAAACTCGTCGATCAGGCCATCCAGATCTCTCAGCACGAGGCTGCCTCCAGACGGCTAAAGAAAACCATGGAAGAGGCTAACAGAGCTGAGCTGTGGAAAGAGAAGGCCATGTGCAAGGAACGGATCGATATGGCCATTGCAACGGTGGATGAGGTTTCGAAAGAGGATCTCGAGCGGGTAGAGGATTTATCTGGGAAGCTTGAGGCCGCCGAGTTTGCTCAAGCCAAGCTAAAGGAGGAGATGGAGGCGATGAGGAAATCCCTTCAGGCTGATCGCCCGCGATACCAATTGGAGAGGGATGTTGCCGTTGCAAAACTGTTGGCTTCTGAGGTCCGAATGAGGGATTTTGAGAAGAACGAGGGGATGATGGATGAGATGCTCCAGGACATGTATTTCCGCACTTGGAAGAAGGACAACTTATCTTGGATGGATGATTATCCCTGGATCATGGCCAGGATTTATCTCCGGGCTCTGGAGGAGGCCAAGGCTGATGCGGATAAGGAGGGTGGCATGGCCTTCAGAATGGATGTGGTTACGGCCCAATTCACTAAGGAGGAGAAAGTGGCGGTGAAGGAGGGCATGCGGTTGCTCGCTGCTGAGGAGGTAGGTGTGCAGTTGGGGGATGATGATCAAGGAACAGATGCTGGTAAGTCTTCCCTTTTAGCCTTTTCATAGCTTGGTTGCTTATTGTTTATTTAATGAATTCTTCTCCTGAATTGGACAGGCGGGACCTCTGAAGTGCCAACTACCTCTTGTCAGTATGCTGGGAGTTCTGATCCGCCGGTTAAGTAGACCTCGGAGGGCCAGCAGGATAGAGGCGAAGCCCCGATGCAGTCAGCTCCTTGGCTTGATCTGGACATTTTTCAGTTTACTTGACATTGCTGTCTATGTTAGTCTTAAAACATTAATGTAATTTTCAGGCTGTAATAATGTAGCGAACAACTTGATTTTTGGCATGTAACTTTATAACATAAGCTGATTTTGTCATGTTTGAATGCTTTAGTTATTTTGATGTGTTGCATAAAATGTAGTTGTGCATGTGTTAGTGATTCAATTGTGTTTGACGCTAAGTTTTTGCTTAAAATATAATGTCGTGTCTTGCAATGTTAGTGTGATGTGCGTAGAAATTATAGTTACATATTTATGTACAAGAGAATAAAGTACCGCCCTTCAAGTTTTTGCTGTAGACGGTAGCTTTGAATGCCTTGTGTAATCGAATATGGAATGCAGCTGAATGACCTTCCATCCAGCTTTGAGTTCTTATTCCCATTAGCGAGTGTCTCCTATTTTGTGTCCTGTACTTTAGTGATCGTTATAGAGGATAGGAGGAAAGTTTTTATAAATAAAATGGAAATATAAGAAATAGTAAAACTTCCAATCACGGAAGGACTTCGATGTGCTTAAGTTCGTGGCAAACGGGTTTTGTAGTCACTTTCCCTAGCTGTGGGTCTTGGAGACATTTGTCACCCATCTTATGCCTCCGCGGGGAGTTTTCTTTTTTACGACAGCCGTACTTAAGACACATCGGAGCCGAGATCGCGCAAAGTAACTACCCGGGCCATTATGGCCCGTAATCGTGGGTATTATTCGATTTATCGTGGTCGGCTAGCGCGGGTGTCGATCGTCAACTGTGAACTGCCCCTGGTTGGCCACACCTTATGTTGGGGCTTATAATCGGTTCACGGTTGCCGGCGAGCCGAATGCCGTAATGAGCTGCCTCGGCTATAGTCGGCCTTCTCGGTGGCTTATGATCGGCTCATTACAGTTGGCTTTGAGGGCCGTCGTGAGCAATGAGTTAACCCGCAGCAGAGGGATGCTGGAGCAAAAGTGTCTCATTGGCGAGGGCATAGATTCGTATAGTACCTGTTAGGTCTTGTCCAGGTGAGGTTGTGCCGTGAAGTGTCCAGAATGGAAATGCCGTTACACAGGATTTTGTTCAACAGAAAAGGATAAAGCTTAACAAGCAGCCAAGATATAAAGGAACAAGTTAAAAAGAGACAAGATTTTTAAAGTGGTTCGGCACGAAAATGCATACGTCCACTGATTCTGTTTGTTAATTCACTTCATATGGGCAGTACAAGTTAAGAAAAGTATCGACAAAGGTGTTGGATGTTCCATGCCCTCTGGAACACCTCTCCGTCCACTGTTGACAAAATATAAGCTCCATTGTGGAGATCTTTATAAATTACATAGGGTCCGTCCCAGATTAGATCTAGCGCTCTGGGGCGCGGGAAGATCCGCTTGAGGACAAGATCTCCTTCTTGTAAGCTGCGGTGCTTGACTTTGGTGTTGTATCGTGCTGCCACTTTTTGCTTGTGAGCTGCCGCTTTAAGTGCTGCATCATTTCTTCTCTCTTCAATTAGGTCCAAAGACATGTGGAGGAGTTCTTCATTCTCTTCTGGGTTGTAGTGGATCCTACGGTGGGAAGGCACTACAGTTTCAACTGGGAGCATGGCCTCCGATCCGTATGCCAAAGAGAAAGGAGTATGCCCTATTGATGTTTAGAAAGACGTGCGGTAGGCCCAAAGTGCCGTAGGAAGTTCATCCACCCAAGCGCCTTTTGATTTTTCAAGCTTCTTCTTGATCAGAGTTTTGAGAATTTTGTTGACAGCTTCGACTTGTCCATTTGCCTGGGGATAAGCCACGGACGCGAAGCTTTTGTAAATTCCGTGCTCTCGGCACCAGTCGGCGAACTCCTCGCAGTCAAACTGAAGTCCATTGTGCGATATGATTTTGAGCGGAACCCCGTACCTGCATAGAACATTTATGATCAAGAAGTTAATAACTTTTGCCGAAGATATTTTATTTAAAGGTTCCGCTTCCACCCATTTGGTGAAATAGTCGACTGCCACTATAGCATATTTGGCTCCGCCTCGGCCCATCGGCAGTTCGCCAATCAAGTCAATTCCCCATACTGCAAAGGGCCAAGGGCTGGTCATTTGAGTAATCTCATTTGTTGGTAGTTGAGGAATCTTAGCAAATTTCTGACATCTGTCACATCTTTTGATGAAGTCTAAGGCGTCTTTGTTTAAAGTGGGCCAGTAATACCCATATCAGAGTATCTTTTTTGCTAGAGTCTGCCCTCCAGTGTGATCTCCGCAACTTCCTTGATGGATGTTGGATAAGACTTCCTTGGCTTCCCTTCCAGCGGCTCACCTTAATAAGGGGTTAGAGAAGCCGCGCCGATAGAGGATGCCTTCTTGTATTGTGTAGCGGGAAGCTTTCCTCAAGATTTTCTTAACTTCGTTACGCCCGTCGGGCAGTGTGCCATCTTGTAAGTATTTCCGGATAGGAGTCATCCAAGTTTCTTCTTCGATTGCAGCTATCAGATCCTCTTGTTCGAAACTTGGGGCTAGTTGTTTTGAGATGGCTACTGTTCCGGAAATGGCGCTGTTCTTCATGCTAGCTTGCTTTGCCAATTCGTCAGCCTCTCGGTTCTCCTCTCGAGGAATGTGTCCGATTAAATAGTGGTCCAATTTATCGAGTAGCAGCTTGGTTTTATTTAGATATGTTGTGAGTCGTTCTCCTCGATTCTAGAATTCTCCCAGTATTTGATTTACAATAAGTTGAGAATCACTATGGAGACATAAAGAACCGACTCCAATCTCTAGGGAAAGTTCTAATCCGGCTATCACTGCTTCGTATTCTGCATTGTTGTTGGTGGCAGTGAATTCCAACCTTAGAGCATAGTGTAGCTTCCTTCCCCTGGGAGTGATTATTACAATACCTGCCCCCGAGCCTTGTTCGTTTGATGCTCCATCTACAAAGCGATTCCACTTGATATCTTCTGCTATTTCGGATGGCTCCTTACCTTCGTTGGTAGTGAATTCGGCAATGAAGTCGGCCATGGCTTGTCCCTTGATGGCGGTGCGAGGATGGTAGGTGATATCATATTGCCTTAGCGGTTGATCGGTTAGAAATCTGATGGAATGGGATTGGAAATAGTGTCGCAATTTCCGTGATGTGATTAGTAAACAATATGCTAACTTCTCAAGTTTAGGATATCTGGCTTCTGAACCTCTTGCTTAAAAAGTATACTGGCCGCTGCGCGCGGTTGTCTTCTCTTACCAAAGCGGCGCTTAGAGCATGAGATGACACAGCAAGGTATAGGTTTTGCTCTTCGCCTTCATTTGGAGTTGAGAGTACTGGTAGTCTCTGGAGGTGTTCGATTAGGTTGTGGAAAGCTGTTATGCATTCGTCAGTCCATTCGAACTTTCCCTTGTCTTTCTTTATAGCTTCGAAGAAGGGGACACACTTGTTAGTTGCTTTAGAGATGAATCTGCTTAGGGCGGCCACTTTCCTATTTAGGCTTTGCATTTCTCTTCGAGTGGAAGGTATCCTGATTTCTTTCAGAGCCCGGACTTATTCAGGGTTCGCTTCAATTCCTCTAGCATGGACGATGAATCTTAAGACTTTCCCGACGATACTCTGAAGGAGCACTTTAGAGGATACAGCTTCATTCCATATCGACGAAGTACATGAAACATATCGTCCAGGTGGCTTACGTGATCGTCGGCTTTTCTTGACTTTACTAGCATGTCGTCCACATAAACTTCCATGGTTCGTCCTATTAGTTCCGCAAACATCTTGTTGACGAGGCACTGATAAGTAGCTCCAGCATTTTTAAGTCCAAAAAGCATTACTCTGTAGCAGTACAATCCCCGGTCAGTGATGAAACTAGTGTGGTCTTGATCAGGGGCGTGCATAGGAAATTGGTTATATCCTGAGTATGCGTACGTAAAAGATAAGAGTTTGTGCCCGGCTGTGCTGTCTACAAGCTGATCGATTCGGGGGAGTGGGAAGCAATCCTTCGGGAAAGCGTCATTTAAGTTGGAGAAGTCAATACACGTTCGCCACTTCCCATTAGCCTTCTTTACTAGTACCGGGTTGGCGATCCACTCTGGGTAGATGGCTTCTCGGATGAAGTTATTGGAAAGTAGGTTCTTTACTTCTTCGTCGAGGGCTACTGATCGTTCTACCCCCATACTTCTCTTTTTCTGTTTTACCGGCACCTTGGTAGGATCGATGTTCAGCACGTGGCATGCTACATCTGGGGAGATTCCAGTCATGTCAGCGTGCGTCTATGCAAATACATCCAATTTGTGGCGGAGAAAATCAACGAGTTGATTCTTCAAATCTGCCTTTAGCTGAGATCCGATTTTCAGTAGTCTACTCGAGTCGTGTTTGTCTACAGATACAAACTCCATAGCCTCTGTAGGCTCGGCGGTAGCCTCCTCCTCCCCGTTCCTGGGGTCCAATTCGTTGAAAGGATCACTGGTATACAAGTTCCACGAGGTAAACGCTACTCATCATGCGGCTCAAAAAGACCAACACCGAAGGGCGATACCAAGGGAATATACATATCAATGAAACATCATAAAATTGCTCGAGCTCAGTACTGTATAAACAAGGATCCATGAGCCCGAAGACTCCAAACCCAATATCACTCGAGCGGCTCATAAAGACCTAACTCCGAAAGCGATACAATAGGGCAACCCAATATCACCCATGCGGCTCATAACAACCAATATAGAAAGCGATACTATAGGGAAACAAACCCGAAGGCACAAACCCGAAGGCACATGCCCGAAGGCAACAAACCGTAGTGGTGAAGGTCAGAGACCCAGTACTAGGCACCACTAACTGGCGGAATGTGTCACAACTCTCGAAAGGGAATCCGAAAAGTGTTAACGTATGTCCCATAACCACTCGTTCGCACTAAACGGTTTACTATCCGTCAGCCACTTTCACACTCAAAGCAGTACAAAGTTTACCTCATATCATCGATAAACCAAACCCGAAGGTTGAAACGATCAATTGAATAGGTAGGGGATTAATCGGAAGGATAAACGCACAGATTCATGGTCCGCGTTTTCCCCAACCATTTAATCACCCTTCCACTTCGCTCGAAGTGCGAAATTGTACGTGTGGTTTAAATAGAATTTATAAATCGGAGAAACGAACTTTTAATACAATTTGATGAAATAATTTATAAAAACCCGTGAATGAATTCAAAAAGGAATTATCAAGGTCAAATATGCATAAGCAACTAATTGGAATCAATATGCATCGATCAAATTTGGAAAATTAAACGAACAAGGAAAATTGGCCAAAAACAGCATATTCAGACGTCTGAAAGAAGGGATTCAGATGTCTGAATCTGAAAATTAATTTGTTTTTCAAAACAGAATTCAGACGTCTGAATCCATACTTCCAGACGTCTGAAATAGGTAATAATTTTCCTATTTCCTTTCTGGTTGAAATTTAGGCAATTCAGACATCCGGAAATATAATTTCAGACGTCTGAATCTGGGGATGAAAATATTCCCCAGAACAATATTCAGATGTCTAAAATAAGGGTTTCATGTCTGAAACTCAATGTTCATGCATTTCCTGAACCTAGGCCAACTATGGCCAAACAAATCGAAAGAAATCGGATGCGTGTTGATTATGGGCTTACGTCAAACGACTACCCAACCTTAACGACACACCCAAACACTCCGAACAACATAAACATCATCCATATAAGGATTTTCAAAGATTTGGCTTCAAAAATCATAATTTGGCAATTTCACTGAATCAACCCAAATCAAAAGCAAAAGAACATATGAACTGTGACGACCGCCCATGATTCCCGCACTAAAACAAGGGAATGGTGCGCTGAAAGGTGTGCCAGGCAGCCATGGACGATGGTCAGGGTAAGGCAAAATAGAATAGACTATCGTATTACTCACAGCACATGGACAAAATACAACAGAAAATATACATAGTGAAGCTCCATAGAACAGAATCATATAAACTCATAATAGTTTTATACAATCATCTGAATAGTCAATAAATCAAGCCTCACTACATAACACTCAGAGTATCAAACTAACAGCGGAACATCCAGTACATATAGTAAGAAAACAATATGCAAAAGCCACCAGCTCGTCTTCGTCATCAACAGCGTTGGTAGCCAAGAACAGCACCTGTCATCTGCTACCTAGTCTGCCCATCCCAACATGGATGAACAGCCCAAGGTAATAAGAGTTGAACATAAAACCTTGAGTCAGACAACAGTCTTAGTGAGCAGTAAATTAACTATCAAACATACCAAAAGAGCATAAAGGATAAAAGGAATAGGAACTCAACCATCCCACTCCACCTCATTCTACAGTGATAGCCCCCAGACCCACTAAGCAGAAACAAGCATAACAAAGCAGACATTTAAATTAAAGTAATTATCACTCGAGTCAAGGTCGATGTTTTCCAAGTACAAACCCCCAAGGCCTAAACAAAGATCAGATAAGCACTCCGAAAACACCGCTCTTGAGTCCGTATGACGATACAATCAAACATCCATGACTCTGGTTATCACTGTTATCATTGCCTCGATATCACCGTTAATTGAATGACCGGCACCTTCTTTCAGCCGTCCGTCAAGGGCTAATGGAAACCTCGGTTCTAGACATAACTCCGCACGTCATCATGACCCGTGCCTAGGACTATCGCATCTGCCCAGAGTACTAACACGTCATCATGACCCGTGTCTGGAACGTCATCGTGACCCATTCCAACGTACTCTTGCTTTGAGCATGCTAGAACCTTCAATAACGATAAGATCCAAGCCTCCTAGTCATCCTCCTCGACGACTATTCTCACACTAGCTCAAGCGCCTCTCGAGCCCACCATTATCCACAAACTCGGACCGCATCACCGAGTTATCAACATGCTTGGGATGATCCCGTCTGGACTAAACCAAGGCTTTCACACATTGTGCTTTGCTTCAACGCATCATAGCAAAGCCCCATCTCAACATCATGGTTTGCCTCATCGCATCATGGCGAAGTCCTATCTTAACAAATCTATCCATATGAGCTTCCACATCCGCTTCATATGCCACAAGAAGCTTTCACCATTCAAGAGCCTTTCCACTTAGATTTTGAATCATCTTCGACCAACTTGTCCAAATCAAGTTATCGTTCAACTAATCAATCAAATCAAACATTAATCCAAGCAATCAATCATTCAAACAAGATCTAAATAAACAATTACAACAATGATGGCAATTTTGTAAATAAAGAGTTCAAATCTAACATGCATTCTAACAAGCATGAATTATGAACAATATCTCTACAACTTGATGAATGAACTTGCATAAGTGAACATGTAGTAAAATGGATATCAAAACTTCATAGATGATGGATCTACATGCAGACTTAGGAAAAATGCATGAAATCACTATCTTTAACACATAAACAAGCCACCGATCCAATATACTCCTTTGGGTCCGTGTGAGAGATAACCACCACTCACCGAATCACCTAAACACCTCAAAAGCTACCAACTTCAGATCTGGACAGCGAAGAACTAAGCTTGATCCGACAAAATTCCGCTTCAAACGATGAAATCTCTCCTTGTTGGATGAAGATCTTCAACTTTGGCTCTTGAATCTTTGATCTTGATCTTCGATCTTGGATGGATGTTAGCACTAGAATAGAGTGGAGAAAAGAAGTGAAGAAGTGTTGTAGTCGAGGTCTCAAAATGGCAGCACTTCGTCGCTTCAAAATCCGATGCCAAAAAGTGAGCCAAACCCCTCTATTTATAGGCTGAAATCTCCATGAGTCGTGCCCCCATAAGTCGCCCACGACCTATCACATGAGTCGTCCACGACTCATCAGACCCCACAGCCTACGACTCAATACACATGCCGACCTAACCTATAACTCGGCACAGCCGACCCAACTCGAGTCTTCGCGCGACCTAAAACAGACACAACTTAACGACTTAGCTCTTAACGCGACTCAAGCCTTCGAACGACTTATCACCTCTACGACCTAACATTATACACAGGTCTAACTTAGGTCGTTTACTACTAGGTCGTTAACTCCTGGACCTCTATGCCGCAAACTTTCTTAACTCGGTCATATGACTCATCCCAACACACAGAGACTCACGACCTAAGCCACTAACCCTTAAGTCGTTACATCCTTTAGGTCGTTCCTTCCTATGAGTCGGTCAATTCTATGGGTTGTTAACTCGGTACAGACCTTAAGTCGGTCACTACCTTAAGCCGTTAAACCTCCTTATGTCGCTTACGACTTAAGCCTAGCACTAAGTCGCTCACCACTAACCCGCTAACTCCACCAACTTGCTAGCTCGTCCCAGTTCTTAAGTCGTAACTCGTACACGACCCAACCCCGAACGACTTAAGCTACACTTCAACCTAAGCCTCTACACGAGTTAACTTCCATACGACTTAAGCTCTAAGTCGTTATTCCTATAAGTCGCTACCTACCTTAAGTCGGCCACACCCTAACTCGGCCACACCTTAAGTCATCTATGCTCCTACACGACTCAAGCTCCAAATGACTTAAACTCCGAACGACTTATCAACAATACGACTTAAAGCATATAGTTTAACAATGTTTCGATCCGTAAAAATACGGGTCGCGGGTCGTTACATGAACAATTGTTAGGAATTCATGCCTAACATCAATGATATCAAAAGAAGTAGATGTGAGTTCAAAACTCACCTTTTAACCAAAAACAAAGAAGATGAAGCTCAATATCAAGGAGAAGACCAACCAAACACTACTTCAACTCAACAAGCTTCAATCTAAGAATAAAACACATATTTCCCAATTTAGGTTTAGGAAATTTTCTAAAATTGAAGAGGAGAAGAGTTGGAGAAGATGAAGAAGAGCTTACCAATGGCTTCTCTTTGATTTTGGAGCAAGAATTTGGAGTTTGCAAAGAAGAAACTAGGGCTAGAAATTTCTATTTCCTCTTCCCTTCCACCATTTCAGTTTTTACTTAAGCTTGGAGGAGTGGAATGAGAGAATGGATGAAGAGAGGGCTGAGTTAGGGGTTTAAACTAACAAATGGGCTGAACCCAAACCCAAAACCGAAATAGAAAAGTTGCAAAAATTCACAAACTCCAAACGTATCAAATATTATACTCAAAAAGATTGCAAACGCCATTTTGGAACCAATGGAGGTGGTTTCGAGTTCCAATTCGGCCGTTTGCAAAAAGTAGCATTTCGGACTTAAATCCGACTAACGACGCTATATTTAAATAAAACATTTAAATATAAAATCATTAAATATGCGGGTTGTTACACATATGGTCAAGCAACAGTGAAACAAAGTGGATAGTTAACCAAATCAGTTTTGACCGTACAGGAAGGCCAAATACACACAAATGACATGCACATGTCAGCAAGTCTAGACCACGTACAAGTGAAATAATCAGACTGCAAATATCAGAAAGGCACAAGACCACACTCAAAAACAACTCAAGCTCGGTACAAATCCAACAATATATGCATATACACATACATATATATGTATGCACATATATGCAGACTTGAATAAACATATTACAGCAAGGCCATGATTCAGACCAAATTGAAACAACAACAAAACTACAACAGTTTTGAAAACAATAAAATTGCATCGAACCACAATACAGTGAACTACAGTAATCCAGACTACACGAATACATGGAGCAATGCAACAGTCGACAGTGAAGACAATAACACGACTCAAATGAACAACACACCAAACCAGACTCAAGGAAATGAACAAAGAAAATATGCATATATACATGTCGACCAAGCTTCACATTGAAGATTGTATGCAAAGCAAGTACACATGAACTACACGGACAAATGAAACATGTATACATATATCCTGAGGCAACATGGAAGCAGTGCACATGTATACCTGACCAGGCGACATAACAAACATGCACAGGCAAAGGCTACACAAGCATGATGTAGTAAAATAGTAAATGCAACCTGAATAAAAGACTACAAGTACAAAGCATGCACATTGAACTCACCACAATGCATCACTATGACTTCAACATCAAATCATCAACAAAGTGAAACTGCACATATACATGAACCAGTGCCAATAGATCAAAGGCAAGTACATGAGTCATGTACAAAGGCACACTGGAATACGTAGTGAAATGAAATAATGAACCAACAATGCAAAATGATACAAGAATGAACATCACATGAAACAACCACGTATGGTATCAAGTTCAAGTGAAGTACACTAGAAAATGCAGACCTGACGGCACAGTGCAAACTACAACAGACACAGTGCAAACCAACTACAAGTGATTCGAGAATCATAGTGCAGACCAACAACAACAACAAATGGACTAACAGTAGCAGTACGAACTAAAACAGTGTTGCAAGAGTTTTTCAAATTATTAGAAATCAAGCTGCAGTTCAATCACAGAACATATACAGTAATACAGAAGTTCGAACCAATACAAAGTCGTGGCCGAGTCAAAAATGTCAAGTTCAAATGCAGAAACCCAAAGCTGTGGTATTCAGAAAATCATAGAATACATCATCAAATCAAGTCAAGCCGTGGTGGCCACGAAATCAATCAACTCCGTGTCAATCAAGAAACAAAATTATACGAATATGAACAAGTCAGAAATCATCATCAGCATCAAAACAAAATCGAACAGCCGGAACAAAGAAATTGACGAACTCAAACAAATATATACGAATGAAAATCAAGGGGTTCGAACCCTATATAAACAAGTAACATCATCGACACTTGGACATTCGAGTTCGAGCTAAAGAGAACAATAATCATTCAACTCGAATCAAAATCGAGTTCAAGCAATCAACCAGAAAGCAAAAAGGAAAATAACATACCAATTTTGATTCAAACTTGATCGAATTGAAGTAGCCGAAAGCTATCGACAGAGAGAAAAAGAAATCGAAGCATCATCAATCAAATCGACAATGCCGGTGACTTCATAAAAAAATCCCTAATTTTCGAGAAAAGTACGAACCGCCATTTTCACCAAGAAGGAAGCGGGCCGAAGGAAATAAAAATAAAAGGGGAAACGAACTAAGTTTTCTTAAATCCAAGTTTTGGGCCGGGTTCTCTCAATTTTGAATTGGGCTTTTATATTGAAATTAGGGTTTAATTGTTTTTAAATTGTTTTTTTGTATTTTCTATTTTAAACCATTGTAAATTCTAGTCTTGTGACTAGGGTACGAACTACGGTGGTGTAGTTCGAGAATTCACAACTCAGTGGCTAAGTTGTGGCAGGGTTTTGAGCGTAGAGTTAAGGCTAGTCGATAGCGGGTGTCGTGAGTTTACGTATCTAAGCATCTGACTACTTAATTTCTTGTAGAAACCTTGGAGGCAGCACGTAGGCAAGGTTTTTTCGAAGCTGGGTAAACTCTGTGTCATTCTATTTCTACATTTATTATTCTTCTATTATTTGTGCTGTTATAATTCTGATATATCTATGTTGAAATAATTTTATACAAACTTCCGCAATAATTTTAATAATTGATAGTATCACCCTATTCACCCCCAGGGTGAAATCGATCCTACAGACCAACTACCTCCTAGAATGAGGATGAAGTGAAAGCATATGATATGCATTGAGGGATGTTGAGCAAAAAAGGTAAAGAACGGCCTGTAGACATCAACCGGACAATGCACATGATGTGGAGCACGACTACCGCCTGCTCCAACTATCCAAACGTCAGAATTAACGGCTATGATCAAGCAACTAGTAAGGGAGAGCCAATGCTTGACTAATGATGATTAGAGAATCCCGAGAAGCCCTACCTTATTCATTGACAATATTCTACATGCGGAGTATCCAAGGAGGCTTAGCATGCCGTCTATGCCTACTTATGAGGGAAAACTCGACCCTGGGTAGCACATCATGAGATATGAACGGTTGATAGATTCTGCATGAGCTGGTAATGCTATAAAATGTAAACGTTTTCCTATTACTATCTCTGGCATAGTGACGATGTGGTTTATGAGATTACCCACATGGTTAATCTCTAGATTTGATGATTTGGCAATATAATTTGTAGAGCAATTCCATATGCATACGACTCACCCCAAAGATGTAATGTTCCTGTAAAGTGTGATCTATTGTCCAGGAGAATCGCCGAAAGTCTATTTAACGAAATTTCACACAACTGTCACAAAAGTGTGTAATTCGAATGACCATTCTACATTGATGGCGACAACAAGAGGGATTGACCTAAAATCTGACTTAGGCGATTGACTAGCTAGCAAATCACCCACAACTTTGTAGTGTTTCTATGCAAAAGCAGCTTAGTATTTGAGGAAAGAGGAAGCTAGATGCTCTAGGAAGAAGAATGTTATAGGACCAAGTGGAGAGGTAGTGCAGAGTAACATTGCAGTGGAAAAATCCAGGGAGAGTTCCAGAAAATTTCAAGTAAATGTCCAAAATAAACCGAATCAGCGAAAGAAATGTGACTATAGGAACCATAAATGATTGAGGGTTTCTAGAAGAGAAAAGTCTAGGATTCCAATATATGGTACTTACACACCACTGAATACATCTCTAGGGAATGTCTACTTGTCTACATGCAATACCATGAAGTATAGGAAGCAACCTCCAAAAGAATAGACGGAGAGGCAGACTGGAAAATATTTTCTATTCCACGAATGCTATGGCCACAACACAAATGAACATAGGAATATCTAGGATGAGAGTTTTAAAAAATTTCAAGTAAATGTACATAAATAAACCAAATCAGCAAAAAAAAGGCGATGATAGGAACTATGAACAAAAGAGTGATTTTGGAAGAGAAAAGTCTACAATTCCAATATATCACACTTACATACCACTGTATACATATATAGAAACGCCTACTTGTCTACATGTAATATCATGCAGTATTGGAAGCTACCTTCGAAAGAATCGATGGATAAGCAAAAGAACATAGGAAAATATTGCTGGTTCCACGATTCTCTAGTCACAATACAAATGGTTGTAGGAATATCCACGATGTTATTGAGACACTAATTCGAGAAAGAAAACCACAACAGCTTATTAAAGCCCTCCACGATGGTGGGCAGGGGACATCTGACCTTAATCAAGGATAAGTTCCACACAGCGCTGAGGAGCCAACATGGACTGGTGGAAGATTAGTGATTAATACAATGGCTGGAGGGCCGCACCTAGCTGATAAGAGCTAGTACAAGATGGAGTGCTATGCTAGTGTAATCAAGCATATGAATTTTGAGTACTGTTCAAGTACAGAAGAGGAAGCTTCGGTAAAAAAAGCAACATACAACGACATTGTATTCAGAAACGGAGATGTAGATAAGGTGAAGGCACCGATGATCGAACCAATGGTCATTTCGGCCACGATCGATCTCGCATTAGTGAGAAAGCTCTTGGTAGGCCATGGTAGTTCCATGTGTATAATTTTCGAAAAGGCATACGATCAGATGAGGATGAAAGCCAAGAAATTGAAATCGTCTAAAGCATATATTCATGGCTTTAATGGTGCTGTGATCGAAGCTGTCGGTTATGTCGAATTGCCTGTGGAGTCGGGAGAAGGTGACTGTAGGAGAATGCGAATGTTTTAGTTTGTTGTCTTGGATGTTTACTCTCCATAAAATGCCTTTCTGGGCCGACTGGCCCTAGCTAAATTTTGGGCAGCCCTTTCCTATGGCATTTGCCTTTGAAGTTTCCAACTAATAACGGTGTTGGAGTTGTACATGGTGATCAAGTGGCCGAGTGTGCCTGCTATGTGGTTGAGTTGAGAGACATTCAACGGAAGGATAAAGGTAAGGGTGTGGACAAGTCTCTCCACATCTAAGCCATAGAAGATTGATAGCTAGTGCTTGAGCCTTGGCTCGGGCACCACAGTCTGTTCTATAAAGACATGAATCCAAAGGATGATGAGGAGGAGCCCAAAGAAACCATGGCTTCACCGGTTGAGTTGACGATAGATATCATGGTCAGCCATGATGACCCGTCATGGGTCCTCTAGACCGGATTATAGCTCAACCCCGGATGATGAAGGAACTTACTGGTTTTCTTCGAGCGAATCTCGACGTGTTTGTTTGAACACATTATGATATGTATAGGATCTTGCCTGCCATTGCAAGCATACATTAAATATTGATCCAAGGCATGTCCCGATGAAATTGAAAAGACATGTCATGGAACCAAAGAGATCTACCACCCTTAAATAAGAGGTGGATAGGCTTAAAAGCAATGGGTTTATTCATGACGCCCTCTACCCCAAATAAGTATCTAATCATGTACTTATGAGAAAGGCAAATGGAAAATGGAGGACATGTATTGACTATTCAGACTTAAATAAGGCATGCCCTAAAGACAACTTTCCCCTTTCAAGGATTGATCAACTGGTGGACTCAACCGTGACAAGACTTACTATCTTTCATGGATGCATGCTCCAGATATAATCAATTCCTAATGCACATCTCCGACCAGGTGCACACTAGTTTTATTACAGACGTTGGATTGTAATACTATGTGATAATGCCATTTGGATTTAAAAATGCTGGAGTAACTTATCAATGCCTAGTCAAACAAATGTTCAAAGATCAGATTGAAAAGATGATGATGGTATATATGGATGATATGCTTATGAAGTCACGGCGATTAAGTGACCATATTAGGGACTTAGCAGAATGTTCGATATCCTCCAATATTAAAAAATAAAGACCAATCCTATGAAATGTTCTTTTAACGTTGCATCATCAAAGTTCTTTGGTTTCTTCATCAATTCCCATGGAATCGAAGCTAATCCAGAGAAGATTCGAGAAATTTGCAACATCCAAGCACCAAAGACAATCAAACAAGCACAAAGCCTAAATGGGAAGGTTGTAGCCCTATGTCAATTTATTTCTAGAGCCACCAATAAATGCATTCCTTCCGTTGACTTGATTAAAAGAGGGAAAAGGAACTTTATACGGACACGTGATTGTGAAGACGAATTTCAGGCTTTAGTGAACCAATTAGAAAGGCTCCCATCTTGTCAAAGAAAATAGATTACAAAGACTCGTATATTACTTGGCCGTGTCGGTACATGCTATAAGTGTCACGCTACTTCGTGAGAAGAATTGAATCTAAAGACCAGTTTATAATGTTAGCAAAAGACTAATAGAAGCTCAAAAGAACTATCTAAAGATAGAGAAATTGGCATACTACTTGTTGATTGCCTATGAAAATTCTGCCCTTATTTTTAGGCTCACCGCATCAACGTTTACACCGGTCAGCCATTATGACAAGTTTTACAATGACCTGAGATGTTTAGAAGGTAACTAAAGTGATATATCGAATCGAGTCAATTTGACATAGCTTATCTTCCTTATAGGGCCATCCAGGGATAGGCACTGGCGGACTTCATAACAGAATTCACTACATATGATGATTTTCGAAAGAGTGGTGGAGCCTTTATCATTTGGTGGAAAATGTACACGGATGGAGCATCCAATGATTGTTGTTCTGGCCGGATTCATGCTAGTGACTCTAGAGGATCGATTAATTTGCTATGCTTTGAAGCTTGACTTCTCTACAATGAACAATGAAGCTGAGTATAAAGCCCTGATTGCTGGACTTAAACTTGCTGGAGAACTGGGAATAAAATATCTTGTAATTTTTTGTGATTTCGAGCAGGTGGTATACCAAGTCAAGAAAGATTACTAGCCTACAGGACAATGACTCGCTCCGTACCTCATCCGAGTCCTAGAGCTATTGACTGATTCTGAGTATTATGACATCATGCACATTCCCCAGGATCAAAACAAAGAAGCCTACTCATTACAAACTTTGCTAGCACCGAGAATGCACAACAAATGGGCTTGGTTCTAGTCGAAGCACTAAACGCTTCGAGTATAAACTAGACAGAAATTAACTGGGTACTAGAAACGAAGCCTAAGAAGGAGCCATGGATGACTCCGACCAAAGATTTATTATTACAGGGAGTCCTTCCTGAATGGAGGAATGAAAGACGACAAATCAACCACAAAGCTTCATGATATATCATTCAGGAAGGAGTCATGTACACAAAGGGTTTTTCCATTCCCCTACTCCGATGTATCGTTCATGATGAAATAAAACGAGTCCAAAAGGAAGTTCATTAAGGGAATGTGGCGATCACACTGAAGGGCAAACCCTAGCAAAAAAATACTTCGTTATTAGTATTATTGGCCAACCGTCAACCGAGATGTTGTTGATTATGCTAAGAATACGATAAGTGCCAAATGTATGCAAAAATTCGAAGAGCTCTACTGACGGAAATTACACAAATGGTCAGTCCATGTTTCTTTTCCACGTAGGTCATAGATATTATCGGTTCCTTACTGAGCTCTAACGGTGGTGCAAAGTATGCTTTTATAGCAATTAATTATTTCAAAAAATGGGCCAAAGCAAAATCTTTAGCCATGGTCACGACAAAGAAATTAATCAACTTCATTGTCCGGAACATAATATGTTTTTTGGCCTTCCATGAATCATTGATGATCGTGGAACCCAATTCAACAGCACTGAATTCAAAGACTTCTATCATAGGCATCATATTAAAAAGATATTTGCAGCATTTTCTTACCCTTAAGCAAATGGACAAGTTGTATTTATGAACAAGATCATAATTTCCATTTTGTAGAAGCATTTGGAAAATGCTAGAGGCAAGTGGGTGTATGAACTCCTATTAGCATTATGGGCTTACAGAACCACCTACAAGTCCACGACAAGCCATACTCCATTCGCTTTTGCTTATGGCTCTGAAGCCATCATTCCTGTTAAACTCAAATTCCCTTCTCATCGAGTGACCTATTACGACCCCATAACGAGTAGAGATCTCCTCTTAGAATGCCTAGACTTTGTAGATGATAAGTGAGAAGAAGCTAATTTCTGGCCTCATATCCCATTTACCTATTCTTCTTAAGGTAGCTGCACATCGACACCAAGTCACCCGATACTACAACACTAAAGTCTAATCTATAACTTTTGAAATCTACATTCTCATCTTGAAATGGAATTTTTGTGCCCCGTCACACATGAATCCTATTTGGAAAGGACCGTATGTCATTGAACAGAGGCTTGGAGAAGGAACTTTCAAGCTAGCAATTATTGATGGCGTCACATTCCCAAGGGTGTGGAATAGCGATCATTTACGATGCTATTTCACTTAGTTTATTCTTTTTCATATAGTTGTATTCAATTTTCGAATTTTCTTAGTATTTGATTTTACAAATATGTAATAAGACAAATTACGTCATTTCTTTCCATTTGGCAAATAAACTTTGAAATTTACTTCATACCTATGATTGTTGTAGCATTACATATTAGTCAGATACTTGACTAACTAATATTGACAAGACCGAGCAGGTTCCCAGAATTTGGTGCCAGCCGATTACACAAGTTCAAAATTGAACTAAACAAATTGAATGTGGTCCAACCGTTCATTCGATGATTTTCGCTCACAACCAGATGAACGAAGTACCTAATGAGAAATGGATGCGACTTCGCCATTCGTTAACCAAATTAATCCCACCAAGCAATGGAATAGACATGAATCAAAAGCGATCGTGGCACGATCGATTGCTCGCTAAGTCAAACCCCGTACTTGGGAGAAAATTAATCAATTAAGGAAAGTACAGTCCGATTATTTTTCAAAATAACTCTAAATCACCAGAGGGTGGACTGGAGTACAAACACAAATTACGTATGATTCGATCACCCACCGACTAACTCTTATCCCTAGAGTGTGTGGATATGAGAGATGAGTGCGGTTGGACCACTCACTATTAACTGACGATAGGGGTAAAAATTCTCAAAGGATGGAGTTCAACCATCCACTATCTAACTCCTCTAACCCGAGAGTGGGAGTAGGAGTACAATCCCGCTGAATTCGACAGCGTAACACTAGGGTTCGAGCCCAATGTTTAACACAACTTGAGGCCAGGACCACATGGAGGCCTTGAGTAAAAAATTAACAAATGATTATCTAAATCAACAAGCAACAATTTACAAGTACATTGAGAGGAAAAGTAATAGCTTGAGTACTTAAACAAGTTCACGTAAGAGTTCAACAGAAAATAAAGAACTTTTATTTACACATTAAACTTGGAAATCATAGTACAAGTTTATCCAAAAGAGGGGCTATACCTACACATACACAGCCAATAAAAAAATAGTTACATAAGCTATATACAAATTAAGCCAATGTGACGGCTACTTCTTTTTCTGTTTCTCCCTTTTGAGTTTCTTGGTAGTGGACCCACCCGAGCCTCTGCCTATTCCTCTCTTTGATTCGTTACCATTGCCACTACCACCTTTAGCAGGAGTGCTTTCAGATGTTGGAGCTAGTCCTTTGGGAACCAACCCACCAGGTGGAATTACTTGAAAGGGGATATGCTTTAGATCATCAACGTCCATATCAACGGGATCAGTTTTAGCTTTCTTCTTCAATGACTCTTCCCTCTCGATGTGCTCCTTCATGCTGAGCTTATCTATATATTCAGAGGCACCCATGATCACAACATCATCAGACTCATTTTGCAGCAGTTGATCGTCCGCCTTTTCTTTGGTAAGAGCTCCAATAACTTGAGCATCGGGCCCTGGAATGTTGGTGGTCATTGGAATTTCTTTAATTTCGGTTGTTGCCCCATAGTGTCACCACTTCTCGGAGTTTGACTCGGAGCCAGGTGACCTACAGATTTGCAAGAACAAGCAAATAAGCGCAAAACTATTGGGCATGAAGAATAAAACCTCTCGAATAATGGAGAGTAAAACGAGATACCTATGTTTGGTTGAATTTCAGTTGGTTTCGGTATGCTCCCTTCTTGAATTGGAGTCAATACATTTGACTTAAAACCGGATATATTTAAATCGTAGCTAAGATCATGTCCTGGGCCAAGTGAAACTAATTCCCCAGCTAGTTAAAGTGAAGGGGAACCTTTGGGATCAGACTTCGAAGCTTCAGGGATATTTTTCCCTCTAAAAGGGTGCAAAAATATCAAAGTATTAGAGCCTTAAGCGGCAAGTTCTAAAGCTTCAGTGATTCGAGGTGGCCCATGGATAATCAAGTCAGGATGGATTATGTCCTTAGCATTATATTTAACAATCAAAGGATTGAACATGTCCTTAATGTCATTCCGGCTAGCTTCTTTAGTATCCTGTAACTTGGCCTCAGTTTTCTCTCTAACTTCAATTTGAGCGAGTTGCTCGTCAAATTAATTTTCAACTCTCGAGCCTTAACAGCCTTTTCACATTACTTTTGAGACTCCTCTTGAGCCTAAAATTTTTCTTCTTTCTCTTTCTTAAGATGCTCTTTAAGTTCCTCAATGCACGGGGGAAGGGGGTAGATTGTCTTTCTCTTTTTGCAGTGTGCCTCCTCTAGAGTGAGTGCATCGCTGCGACTAAGGGCATAGTCCTGCTCCTTTTTGTGATCCATTTCCAGCTACTTAACTGCTTTTGATGTTTCTTTAGGGCTCTTTACTACCATATCTAACTTCATGGTGAACTCCATGATCTCATCATCTTAGTGTTTGATTATGCCTTAATCGTGCATCGCCTCCAACTTAAAGCAACTGATTTCATGTTTCCTTTTAGTAGACACCTCGGAGATTTTCTCAGCTAAGTGTTGGAATGCTTCATGTTGCACAAAAACATCATTGACACATGCAAGCAAACTCGCTTTAGCACTTCCTGGAATTGTATGGATTGAAGGAAGAAACATTAGCCCATCAAAGCATATTTTTGGAAATTTAACCATAAGTTCAGCTAATTATTCTGCTGTAGAGGCCTCTGGAGCTGTAGTAGTCAATGCTGGATCAGAGGTAATAATAGGACATTTACTCGACCAGCGATCGCAAGGCTATCAAGAATCATATGAACCCGAATGATGTTTGAGCTGCACAGCAGTTTGGGGAACACGAGAAGAGGTCTAAGCACCGCTATGTACTAGAGGATTGGGTTGAACTTCTTGATGAGATGATTAAGGTTTAGACTTGTGCTTAGAAGATGAAGAGTCCTTGGAACGATGACTTCTTTCCCAACTATCATCCCTTTCTCGACGCATGCCGAGTCTGGACTATGACTGGACCCATACTGTGTTGAGGAGCCCCTCAAGCGTTGGAAGGCACGAGAATGAAACATAGCACCTGAAAACCAAACAAGAGCATGTAAGTAACCATCAAATAAAGGATAGACAAAAATCATGCAGTGAAGTGCGCATGATTGTGAGTGTCCTAGTGTCACCACCTCCTCCCTCCCAAATGTACCAGTTACTATGGCCTTGCTCATAGGAGTGATTTCCCCTTTTCTAGTGGGAAGAATGTTATCACAGTCCTAGTGGAGAATTAAGCCTCCTAACACCAATGTTGGGAAAGTCAAAAGTCTCGATGTCATCTGGAATTGGTAGATTTGAGAATCCTTCCATCAAATTTTCTAAAGGCCGAGAGGAAGATTCATCGTCAATAGAGGTGATGGTGAACTTGGACTTTTTAGCAGTTTTTCTCCTATGGAGTTTGTATGCTAGCTTTTTTCCTTCTCTTGTTGGTGCATGAGATTGCATGCTTGGTGATGATTCAACCACAGGCGCGTCGCCCGAACATACATCATCATTATTAGGCTTGTTGGTTCATTATCTTTAATTTCACCATCCTCGGCTATTAGTGACGCCTTCTTATTTCGCAATATTCCTTCGTGGTGCATTGCTTCCTGGATGTTCGATGGTGCGAACCTCTTCCAAATCCCGAAAAGAGATAATCAATTATCAGTTACAAGGTATCTAATGTTCTTGTCCTCAAATGGGGTGGCACGAACTATAGAAACTGCCCTTGAAAAACTATCGCATTTAGGTAGTGGATGGGAACCTATATATCTTTAAAGTGTTTGTTAGTTCATGGTACGACATGGGCTTAAAAAATTAAAGAATGAAGTGAAGGCAACACATATATCCTTCCAACCATAGCCCCGTGAAGCCCTACGAACAACGAACGTAGAAGCATTCATGTTTAAAGATACCGAGCTTATTCCAAGCACTAGTAAGAACTTGACTGTCGGGCGTGGGCTTATGGAAAGTATAAGAAAGACTTCCAATCTATTGGTTAAAAATAGAGATGAACCTGATGTCTTCAGGAGATGGCGGTGGAACAGAACATCCATAAATAACAAGAAAGTGTCATGAAGAAAAAGCATAGCTGCTTGGATGCAGCTGAGCGGGAGCTATTCCCAGATAATTTAGCATCTCTCGAATAAAAGAATTAAAAGGTAGTACCTCCAGCCCAACACATAAATTTATTACAAGCCATACACCACACCAGGGGCAAATGGGCCCAATCATTCCCTAAAGGGACTAGAACATCTCTAAACCAGATATCATGTTTAAAGCACAGCTATAGAGATTGGCCTCATCAATTTTGGAGGCCTAAGAATCCATCGATTTATCTAGAAATATAGCAACCTCTAAACTGTAGGGGCAAGATTTATATCTTCCCCCGAAAAGGACGAGAACATCAAAGAAAAGGTCGACCAAATGAGTGGAACTCTCTGGTTGCTTAGTTTGGTTTTTAGGAGAAATTCCATTGGCTATAGTCATAGAACTTGATTGGACAACTGGATGTTGTGTTGTGATGGTTTTCTAGAAGACATTATGACTAAACGCCCTAAACGTCTGGAGATTATATCAACTAAAATCAATAGATAATCAGGATCAAAAAATTTTACTTGTCCCTCTGTGCTAAGTGTAAACTAATGTGGTGCAGTGTTATGTAGTGTATAGATAAACAGTTCTGAATTAAAAGTAGTGACGAGACTTTCGGTTCCAACTAGAGTGACTATCATTGCTGGCCGTCTCAATTAGCGTTAACATTGATTGGTTGTGTAAGCTTCGGGATTGACTATCGACCTATTGAAGTATAAAGTTCATTATTAAAGTGCTTATGCTAAGTTGCACTCCATATCAAAGTTCTAGAAGTTTAGTTGTCCAATTTCAAATTCAAAGTTGGATATGCAAGTCCTGTTGTCATTTATAATCATATGTCAAGTCTATTAAGATAAGATTTGTTCTAATTGTTCATACAAGTCTACATGGAGTGGTTTGTTTAAGGTTTCTAGCTTGTTTCAAGGGCCTAAAATTTTCTAAGTCCCCATAGTCGATCCCCCTCGTAAAGCAAACAACAGATCCAACATGATCAATCCATGTCTATAACTAATCCCTATGCTAAAAAACACAAGCAATCCCTTACCAAGCATTCCATCACCGATCCCCCCTCAAGATTCAATAACCGATCCTTATGATGTGCTTCTACATCGATCCCTTTACTCGGTCATTCTCACACTGCCCTCAAATATTTATTTCGGTCCCTCAGGCAACACACGAGACCAATCCCTCTCCTCTACGTACGCCAATGACTGATCCCTCCATACTCCATAACGATCGGTCCCTCCATACTCCATCACGTCTAGTCCCTCCATGCTTCAAACATGATACATGACTGATCCCTGTACTTCCTTTATGCTTTACTCCTTCTCCTCTTCTTTACCTAATTCGAACCTTGGCACGACCGAACCCATCACCTCGTTACGAACCAAAATCATATGCAAAATAAAAACCTACCTATATGTAAATGAGTATGGATAGTCACGCATGAGATGGGATGAATTCAACTTCGAGGGGATGGCTAGGCAATATTCTCAAATTCAAGGTGGTAGCGGATTGAGTGATGGAGATAGTGATAGTTTCGAAGGGAGGAAGAAAGGGGTCGGCTCTAAGGTAAGACAAGAGGGTTTAGTGTTAGAGGAAATGAAAGCAAGAAGGAAATGAAGTTAAGGGAAGGATGGAGAGGGAAATATTAGTTTATATACATGGCTAGAGGTATCAGCTTGCTTACTCTTCTTCACGAAGCTCCCTATTCAAAAGGTAACCATCTGATCCCTATGTGTGCATGTACACATAAATAAATAATAAATAAAAAAGGAGGAAGAAAAGAGGTAAAAGGGATCGGTTAGAAAAATTACGATCCCTATTTTGAAAAAAAAAGAAGTTTGGAGAGAGGGATCGGCTAAAGGAATTCTGATCCCTATAAACATTAAAAAAAAGAGGAAAGAAATTGGGTACGACCTTTATGTGCATGCAAACATGTATATAAAAATATATTTAAAGTAAATAAATACACAAATGCAATGAAATTGCATCTAATTCAACGAAAATTGATGATGATCCATGAGTGTGCAAATGCATCCGGAGGCTAACAATAAAACGTGTACCTGAACATGCACATGCATATTCTAAAAATTCAATTAATCGATAGAAATTGAATTCTCACCTAAAGCTTTCAAGGTCGAGACTGGATCAGATAGCCAAAGCTTATTGGCCCTATAGAATTGGATATAGATAACAACTTAAAGAATATAATCTTGAATTTATACTATTGGAAATCGACCAAGCATCATGATGATCAAAGAGAGATACGAAACTTTCGGAAAATAATTCGACAGAAGGATAAAGACTATTCAGAAAAATGGATAGATATCTTTCCATAGACTCTAACTTGCTTCATTTCAAAGCATATCATGCTCAACATAAGACATACTTTAGACGGTAAGTGTTATCTAGAATTTTGACCTAGCTATATTCGAACTGATTGACAAGTTAGGCTCGACTGTCATCAAGGCCAATAAGCACAGAGCGATGATTGTTGGGTCCAAAAATCGAGTATAGATGATAATATAAAGCCGTGATCAAACAGAAATGAGAGATATGATACATAAGACATTTTAAATATGGAATATAATCTAATCTAGAAAAGGGATCGGGTATGATCCCTCTCTGCCAAAGGGATCAGATTACTTCAGCTAAAACAAGTGCAACTTAATGGAAAATAATCGATATCTCAAAATCTAGAAGTCTGATGCATATGAAACTTTGAGAATAAGAAGTGGGGATTCTAGGAAGTCCACCCTAGAGATCACACAACAAAAGGAGCAAGAAAGAGGGATCATCCCTCTTCCCTTTAGATGGATCGGCCATAATTAGGCTATACAACATGTTGTAACAAAGATTAATCAATAACTCAAGTTCTACAAATTCAATTGGCATGAAACTTAGAGGTAGGCATTATACAACATGGAGAAGCTCCCATAAGGATCATACCCCCAAACTCCCCCAAAGTAGGAATCAGCCTCGATCCCTATTTCTTGGAATTTAGGCCATGCAATCCCTCTTATGCACTCCTATGATTTTGGAGATCCTTCTATTGAATTTTTAGGGAGATAATTCACCATCTTCCTATATAAACATAGACTCGATTGTTTATTTTTGAGATCTTTATGCAGCTTGGTACTTTATACTCTTTTGTAACTAAGGATTTTCATATGGTCCCTCTTGTACTCAGTTTACAAAGTGATTAACAAAGCTATCTCTCCAAAGTGGACGTAGGCAAACAACATCGAACTATTATAAATTGATGTGTCTCTATTATTAGCTAGTTTCTTATTGCTTTGTTGCCATATTCTCTCAGTTTACATTTAATATTCTTCATTTATTACTTTACACAATCTCTATCGGGTGTTTTCTACCAATTTTTGGTGCAAACAATGTTTTACAGAAAAGGGCATGAAAGCTTTATTTTATAAAATAGCACGAAGGCTATAATTTTAAGGCACGAAGGCCAAATTTTCACAAGGCATGATGGCACTTATTTTGAAAGAAATAATAGCTATATTTTATGACATAAGGACTTTTAACCCTATATCGGGAAAAAATTTACTCAAACAAAAAGGATGATTTTGTTAAGTATTTATAAAAGTTGTCAAAGGAAAGTAATGATATTTTGATTATATTTAAAGAGTTATGTATAGAAGAAGCTATTACTTTGGAAAAGTAATTTTTGTATAAATTGGTAATCTTATTGAACATATATTAATTGATTAGTGATATGTTATATGTTCATTTAGTTTGTTGATCAGTTATAATTGCACATTGTTGACATACTCACATATTTGATGTAAGTTATCACCAAACATTTTGACCTTGGAAATTGGGGAATTGATGACCAGTTAGGCTTGCCTCACTAGTGGATATGGTCAAATTTGAACTCCTAAGTGATTATATTTGCATATAGGACATTGTGAAGATCAAATTGTGTTTGGATTCCCAAACAGGCTCCCTAACTAGGCGCCCGGGAGCCCCACTCATCAAAAGACAAGACTCATTGACATTTTTAAAACAAATTTAATAATTATGGGTAAAGTCTGGCGCAGGGTTGCTCCCTATGCTCCAATCATTATTCCTTGGTCGGATATATGGATTCCATTACATATGGCTTAGGTGAAGGTCCAACAAAATTTTGGTTATGCAAAGCAGGGAACTTGTAGCAATTAGCTCACCTATGTTTTTCTCCTACCGTTTTTAGAAGACCATTGTTATCTTCTCTTATCGGTCTTAGGGCACCATTGATATTTCTTCTAACCATAATAGAATACCATTGAATCATCTGGTAAATCTTGGCCCGAGTCAATCAATAGGTTTTTAATTGGCTTGAGAAAAGTAATATAGATTCATAGTGATCCTAGAAAAACTATTTCATTAAATGAATCACTCATGCAATTGAGTAGTTTTGGGAATGTATTACCCTTAAACTTGAGAATGATGGACTATTCATTTTAACGCATGCATGCATGCTATGTTATTGATGTTATTATCATGTTCTAATCATTTGGATGCAGGATATGTTACATATTAAATATTGATTGATAGGGCATTAGTGAGATGAAGCACATTCCGCTCTGCAGCATGGTCTAATTAAGTACCTAAAATTTTGGTCGGAGATGGTATAATATCATTTACACCAGACTTTTTGTCTGACCTGATGTTTTTTTTATTTCCTCTTAAACTCTCTAGTACTCAATTTGACATTAGGTAGGTTGAGAGTAGTGCTTTTTGAAGTCTAGACGAGTAATCTTCCAGAGATGTGCATGAGTTAAAAGTAGAAGATTATATTTCCGTCTTGCAGTAGTTTAACTACTTTTGATTTGTTGAATGTATGTAATGACGGTCAATGTAACCATCTAAGTACTTAAAAATAGATCATCTAATGGGACATCGTTATATGCTGTTGGAATTATATGTAATTATTGTATTTTATATGAATGATGTATTGATGGGGTTATGGAAATGAAACGTAATGAATTGGCAAGTTAATGAGTGAAAAAGTTTTGTTAAAAATTTGTAAATTCTAGCGCTCTCGGTTTAACGATTGTATAAAGGATCTCATTTGACCGTTAGGAAATAATGGTGAGAATAACTATAGCATCAATAATATCTATTTTCGAGCCTCGGAATGGAAGATGTTATAACTTGGTATCAGAGCATAGGATTACATAAAATTTATTAAGGTTTTGAAAAATATAACCCAAGTGAAATAAGAAAGAATAAAGAGTTATTGGGGTATGGTATAGTATTAGGATAACGTACTTAATATATATATATATATATACATATATATATATATATATATATATATATATCTATTTATACACTCCCTCTGTTTTAGACCATTCTACTGTATTTTAAGAAGACTCATATACATATTACAAGAAATGGATACTAGAAGTGGAAGACTAAATATGAAGGTGGAAGCATCACAACCAATGGAAACGTTCGGGTCAATGTTGGGAATGCTAACCGAACCACCAACATGAATGCAAGTGCAAATGCTAATGTTAATGTTGGTGCTAGAACCGCACCAGTTAATATAGGGACTATATACTAATTCTTCGTTAGTATGATGCAAGCTGGAGCAGCAGTTGATTTAACTAGAGGTAATGTTGGTAATGTTGGAGCTGTCGCTCCAGAAGGGCTACCCATAATAACTATCCCATGTTAAGCCAAGATTACAATAGCTTAGGAGGAAAACCAATCTTGGGACGGAGAATGCCATAGAAGTGGAGGATTTGCTTCTTCGGTATGAGAGGATTTTGGTTGATCTAGATTGAATGATGATTAGAAAAGAAAATTGGCTTCTAGATAGTTGCAAGGAGCTATTATGTATTAGTGAAATAATGTTAATATGGGAGTTCCAAAGGAAAAGCTTACTTGGGTTAGCTTTAGAGAGAGGTTTGAAGAGAAATTTCCGCCGAAAGTAGCTAAGTTGACTTTGTATAGGAAGTTTTCAAAGCAGGAACAAGGTGAAATGACTATGATAGAATATGTCATAGTTGATGAGCTATCAAGGCATGGAGAAGCCATCATTAACACTTTGGCTAAGAAGAATGAGAAGTTTATTAGAGAGCTGAAGCCGAAGATTGCTAGGGCAACTATGCCATACCTTAAAGATCTGTTAAATGTCGTACTGGACATGGATTTAAGGAATGAAGATTTACTTGCATCTCTAGGGAAGAATAAATCTAGGGAGGCTACTGGTTTCCATAGCAAGAAATGAAAGTTTATTTGGGCAAGAAGGGAGCTCAGAAGAAAGAGGTTATAAAAAAGGGAAAAGCTGAAGTGACTTGTTGTAAATGTAATAAGAAGGGTAGTTTGCTAAGAGTGTCATTCTGGTGAAGGAAAGAAAGCCATTGATAAGAAAAATATGAGGTGTTACAACTGCAACAAGATAGGGCGTTTAAGAATGAGTGTCCTAAACCGGCCAAAGATTAGAAAAGAAAGATTTTCATTTTAGAACTACAGCTTCTGGAACGACTACAGAAGGGAAGGGAAAGGATGTGTTAGAAGGTACACTTCTTACTTATAGCATTCATGTTAGCATGTTGTTCGATACTAGAGCATCACACTCTTTTATCTTTAGATGTGTGATAAATAAGTTAAACCTTGAATCGATATACATTACTGCTTCTCTAGGGGTTGCGAATCTAATACGTAGCTATGCAACTCTTAAAATGAGATGTAACCATGTAAAGTTTGATTCGTTTGGTCATTTGTTTGCTTGCAGTTTGTATGTGTTTGATTTAATGGTTTTTGAATAATTCTAGGTATAAATTGGTTAAGCCGATACGATGCTAAGTTATTTTATCGAGATAATGTAATATCCATGGAACACCCTGACTGTTGTGGCCGAATTATATACTCATAAGAGCTATGTCTTAATGTCTATACAATATTGGGTGCCATGGAAGGCGTGGAGGATAAAAACATCAGAGTTTCCATAGTGAGAGAGTACGGTGGCTTTTTGAGCCTGTTACGGGAAGTCTGTCGAAACATGCCATGGAGTTTCAAATAGATCTCGTATCTAGAGCTGAATCCATAAGTAGAACACCTAACAGAATGATACCTACTGAGATGAATGAGTTAAAGATACAACTAGTGGACTTAGAAGGAAAGGAATTTATTAGACCAAGTTGTTCACCTTTATTGGTTGTAGTGGTGTTCGTAAAGAAACCAGATGGATCGTTAAGGATGTATACTGATTATAGAAAGCTGAGTGAGTATACCATAAAGAATCGGTATCCTTTTCCTACGATTGATGATTTATTTGATCAATTGAGTGGAGCTAATGTGTTTTCACAGCTGGACTTAGAAAGGGTGTGATGGAGGATATTATCCATTAATGGCATTTCAAATGAGATATGGTTCATATGAATGGTTGGTTATGCCATTCGGATCGACCAACGCTCCTACTTTCTTTGTAGACTTGATGAACCAGATATCTGAGGGCATTTGGATAGATTCTTCCTAGTGTTTATTAATGATATTTTGAAATATATTGAGAATAAACAAGGCCATGAAATTCATCTCAGAATAGTGCTAAATACGCTGAGGAAGCATCGGCTAAAAGCGAAGTTTTCAAAATTTCATTTAGGGTTGGCTAGCTACTACTAGAGATTTATTAAAGATTTCTCTCGTATAGCAGCACCAATGACTAAACTAACAAGGAAAGACATGAAGTTTGTTTAGACCGGTAAATATGAAGAAGCATTTCAAAAGCTAAAGCATTTATTAATCAATGTGCCTATGTTAGTTGTTCAGGATGGGAATCAAGATTTGGAGGTGTATATCGATGCATGTGGATCTGGGTTACGGGCTGTATTGATGTAGAAAGGTAAAGTTATTGCCTTTTCTTCTCGATAGCTTCGACCACATGAAGTTAGATATCCCACACATTATTTGGAGTTAGCAATAGTGATAACTGCATTGAAAGTGTGATCGCACTATCTATTGGGAGAATGATTCGAGTTGTTTACAAATCGTAAAACCTTGAAGTATTTACTCTCTCAAAAAGAGTTGAATATGAGGTATCAAAGATGGTTGGAATTTTTAGTAGCGTATGACTTTGGGATTAAGTATACATTAAGGAAAGGAAATAAATTTGTATGTACTTAGTAGAAAACATCAGAATGTGGTGTTAATGATGTTATCTGAATGGAATGATTTAGAGGCATTGGCTTTGTGTGGAGTTAGAATGAGGTCAACGACCAGTTTCAGTCAGAGTACCACAATGATTTCTTTTTTAGAAGTTCGATGGGTATTGATCAAAAGAACAGCAGCAAAGCAAAACGATGATCCAATATTGATAGATCGAATAAAGAGACGAAGTAGGAAGCGAGATTAAAGATTTGAAAGATTTCGTAATTGATCAAAGAGTCTGTTTGCGAAAGAAGGGACAACTATGTGTTCCAGATGTGGATAAACTAAGAAAGAAAGTTCTTAGAGAACGCCATTGACCGATATTCACTATTCATCCCGGGGTCCAAAGATTCATCAGGATATGAAGAGGAGTTTCTACTGGGACACTATGAAGATAGATGCTTATTGGTGAAGCAATGTATGAATTGCCGACAAGTAAAGGCCAAGCATTAAAAGCCAAGTCGATTAATTCAATTCTTTGAAGGGGCAACTATGGAAATTGGATTTTATATTTATGGATTTTACAGATGGGTTGCTAATGTCAGGGTTGATAGACTGACCAAGAGTGCAAACTTTATCCCTGTTAAGTCGATAAGGACATCACCTAGTTTGACAAAGTTATTCATGAAGAATGTAGTGAGACTTCATGGAATACCGAATAACATTATAAGTATAGAGATCCTTTATTTACCAGTGATATCTGGAAGAGCTTACAAATGAACTGGGTATCGAGCTGAAGAAAAGTGCCACTTAACATCCGCAAACCAATGAGTAAACGGAAAGGGTTAACAAGGTACTCAAAGATTTTTTGAGAGCTTGTGTACCGGACTTCGAAAGGTCAAGGAAATACCATTTACACTTAATCAAATTTTCCTATAATAATAGTTTTTAGACTAGCTTAGGAATGACACCTTTCAAAGCACTTTACGGAAAGCCATGCAAATCACTTGCATGTTGGTTGGAGACAGATAATAGACTGATACCTGGTCCAAATTTGGTAAAAAAAAGCGACTGAAAAGATTGAGTTAATCCAAGTAAGGATGAAGGAAGCTCAAAAAGGCAGAAAATTTATGCAGACAGGAGGCGGAAGGACCTAGAATTCTCAGTCGGAGATTCTATTTTTGTGAAAGTATCACCGATGAAGGGTGATGTATGATATGGGAAGATGGAAAAATTAACACCTTGACATGTTGGTCTATTTTCTATCAGTGAGACAATTGGGAAACTCGCATATCGAATCGAGTTATCAAGTAGTTTGGCAAGATTCCATAACGCTTTTCATATATCTTATTTCAGAAAGTACGTGCATAATCCAGAGACTACAATAAAGCCAACAGTTTTGAAAGATATAGTAGTGGAGCCTAATATAACTATCATTATGCAACCTATTCGTATAGTTGATAATGATATGAAGAAGTTAAGGAATAAGACAGTCAAGTTAGTGAAGGTCCAATAGAGAACCGATGGACAAGATTGTGTACATGGAAAACTAAATATAGGATTAGGGATGTGTATCCTGATCTATTTTGATTATATGATCTACATTGTTGTATAGATTTTTGACTAGTAGATATGACTAGTGCTCTCGCTTTTATGTGCTTGTGATACATGTTTGTATATTGATGTACTTGTTGTTGTTTCCTTATTGCAATTTACAAGACAAAATTCCTTAAGGAGGGGTGCCTTTAATACCCCTAATTTTATTACATAAATCAAATATTTAATTATTATGGGATAGTTAAGTAAGAAGTTGTAAATGTGGAATTTGCTATATTAATTAACTTAAGTGGCCTTAATAAATATAATTAAAGAAATGGTTAAGGAAATAAAGTTTGATAAGCATAAGTATAGAAGGGGCAAAAGAGGAAGAGTAAATTTACACTACACTCTCACCTTCCCCACAATCATTTTCTTCTTCATTCTAAAAAATGGAGAATAGAAACCAAAACCAATCACCATTATTAAGGAGGAAGAAGAAGGAAAACTTAAGAGAAGCCAAATAAGTAAATTCTGTCATTTCAATAAGGACTAAACGACAAAATAATATTACCATTTCATTTGTCTGATGTACGTTGATTCGGGTCTAAGTGTAGATCCAAATTGTATTGAATGTTTATCGTTCATGTAAAATGTATAATCATGTATATGATTGAACGGTTATCATTTAAGAATTTTGTAAATTTTTCTAAAGGTTTTTATGTAAAAAATACCAAGTTTTTATCTTCAAATGAGCTAAAATTTTGATATGATATTCAAATTATTATTTGGATATGGGTTTTAAATTTCATGCTTTTTGGAATTTATGTAATTTTTTTATGAATTTTCCAAGGAAGAAAATGATCAATTTTGAAATTTAATTATTTAAAATATGAAGAATAATTATTTTGATACAAAATTTAATATAATGTTGAGGAAGTAAATAATGATTTTTTAGGAATTTTTCTAGATTTTTACCTAGTGCTTACAATTTAATGTAAATTATTTTGTGCCCATTGGATTTATTTGCAAAATATAAAAATAATATAAATTCGAAGAAAATTTTATTTCTATAAAAATGGAAGTAAATTTTCAATTTTTATTTTTGAAGAATTCTAAAAAGATGAATAATGGCCAATGAGATTTTGACAAACAATAAGAGTTTAGTGCAAAGTTTATTCTTTTAAAGAAAAAATTTCAATTTTGGAAAATATTACAGAAATGCCACTATAAGCCCATGAAAGCCCTCATTTTTATGCATAAGAGCTATTGTCCATGATAGCTTTATTTTAGTTGAACTTTCAAAGCTTTTGTTTAACATACGAAATTTATTGTCTGTGATAGTGATAAATTAAAGCTTTGTTTTACCCACGGCGGCTAACTTTTACCGGCCTTCAAATGTTTTGCTTTTACGTTACAAAAGCTCTATTGCAAATAGCCCACAAAGGCTATATTTTCGATTACTCACGAGAGGATTATTTTCAATTACTCATCACGATGCTTATCATGTTAAATCACGATGACTATGTTTTATTAAGATGAAAAGCCATATTTTAGTTAAAGCACGGAGGCTAAGTTTTATTTCTTTGATTTCATCATTTCTATTACTCACGATTACTACCCATCGTGATAAGTCCCAAAAGTTTTGTTTCATGAAAATGGCACAATGTCTATGTTTTTAATAATCACGAAGACTATGTTTTCCTCAATGAAAGCTATGATTTTAGTATGGCACAATGACCTCTATTTTAAACTTGTGATGGCTAAGGAATTTATTTGGTTTGATAGCCTACATTTTTACCCACGATGGCTTTGCTTCGTCAAGACACGATGACTATGTTTTATAGAAAAGGGAACGAAAGCTTTATTTTATAAAATATCATGAATGCTATAATTGTTAGGCAGGAAGGCTAAATTTTCACAATGCATTATGGAACTTGTTTTGAAAGAAAGGATAGCTATACTTTATAGCATGGTAAGGATTTTAAATCTATATTGGGAAAATCTTTACATAAATAAAAATGATGATTCTGTTAAGTATTTATAAAAGATTTCAAAGGAAAGAAAGGATATTTTACATATATTTAAAGAGTTGTGTAGAATAAGTTATTACTTTGAAAAAGTAATCTGTGTATAGAATGGCTATTATGTTGAATGTATATTTCACTGATTAGTGATATGTTATATGTTCACTTAGTTTGTTGATCAATTATTATTGCATATGATGAATTATTTACATACTCACATATTTTATGAACGTTATCACCCAACATTTTGATCTTGAGAATTTGGGAACTAATGACCAGTTAGACTTGTTCCATTAGTGGCTACGGTCAAACTTGAACCCCTAAGTGAGTAGAACTGCGTTTGAGAAGGATCAAATGGAACAAGTCTAACTAATTCCCCAACTGATCATAAGACATGACTAATTAATATTTTTAAAATTAAATTTAAGATTTAAGGATGGAGGCTGATGTAGGGTAGCTCCCTATGCTCCAATCGTTAGCCTTCGGTTGGTAAGGTCCACTAATTCCATTGCATAGGACTTAGCCGAAGAATAAGTGAAATTGGACTATGAAAAGTTGAGAACTCGTAGCAGTGAGCTCACCTATATTTCTCTCCTACCATTTTTAGGAGACTGTTGTTATCTTCTCCTACCAACTTTAGGAGACCATTGATATTTCTTCTGACTATATTATAAGACCATTGAATTATCTGGTAAACCTTAGCACGAGTCAACCGATAGGTTTTTAGTTGGTCTGAGAAAACTATTATAGGTTTATGGTTACCTTGGAAAAACTATGTCGTTGAATGAACCATATATATGATTGGTAGTCCTGGGAATGTGTAATCCTTAACCTTGAGAATGACAGATATTTATTGTAACGACCCAGAATTTTGAACCAATTAATTTGAAAATATTTAATTAATTTTAAATATTTGAATAATGGTTTGGGTTGAATTTTCAATATAACTTTGAATTTAGCGATTAAATTATAAAGTTTAATCTATTGAAAGTTGAATATAAATTTGAATCTTCAATTTTAAGCCGATTAAAAATATTTCAAGGGCTTGTAAAATTTATATTGATAATACTAAAGATAATAGAAGCTTCAGAATTGAATTTGAAAGTGATTTGTTCAAGTTTTGAAATTATATCATTTGAATCGATATTTAAAAATAGCATTTCGAGGCATAGTCTTGGAATTCGACGACACCAGTTCCATTAGGTCCGTAACATTGAATTGTTATCGGATTTCAAATTTCGTATTTTTTGGAATTGTTATGTGAGCACACGATAAGAAAACGCATTGAAATTAAATCGATTTCAATTTAATTTAATTTTTTTTAATGGTCAAAATCAAAACACGTTACCTTCCTTTAACCACGCCGAAACCCACGCTTAAAATCACGGTAGAAATCGTGCAGCGCATGCCCTTTCAATTTTAAATATTCCCTTCCCTCTTGTCTATAGACCAAAAATTTAAATCGAAATCAAATTGCCAGAAATAAAAATGGCCGATGCTAATACCCAGATCCGAAGCCGTTCAAAATTGATGCTTCCTCCTCTCTTATTTTCAATCCACGAAATAAATGGCCGCCTCCTATTTCAGAAAATCGATTCGTATATAAAAGAAAAATGGGGAGATCGCGGCATCGATGTCGGCATGTGATTTGGGGTGTGCGACATGGTGGGTGCTCGCGTGGATGGGGGGGTCGCGATTCGCGGCGGTAAGTGGCAAAGTCGAGTTCGTCGTTCGATCGAAGGGAGGTAGATCTGGGGCGGCGCACGCGAGGGAAGCCAAGTCGCGATAGTCGAACGAAGCTCGAGGCCGAGGGCAGCGGTCGCGTGGGAGCTAAAGTTTCGTTCAAGCAGGTGGTAGGTGTGCGTGCGTAGGCCGAGGTAGATGACGAGGTGCGGCGGCGACAAGGGGACTCGAACCCGAGTTCGAATTTGATGGGGGTGGATCCTGGTTGAGATCTGTGTCATGAGGGTGAGAGTGTTTTGTGTTGTTTATTTATTTAATTTATTTATATACATGTTAACAAATCTAAGATAGAAAGAAATTTCTGTTTATAGCTATTTACAGTAAGAGTATAGGTTGCTTTATTTTTTGAAATTTAACTTAATAAGTATATAGATATGTAGATTGAATATATATATAAGGTTAAAGAACAGAAACTTTCGGCCAGTGATATACTGGTGGCAGTAGGAAATAAGGAATTCTGTTTTTAAAATTTATGAATATATATATATATATAACCCGATGTTTAATTTTACAACAATGAGCAAAACCATTTCTGTTTTAATCTAAATATATATATATATATATATATATATATATATATATATATATGGATCTGATTTTGGAATTGGCAATTTGAAAATGGGTATGGAGTTTATGTAATTAAAATTAGATATTATATCTATATAGGTTAATTCTAGCATATAGGTAGTTTCAAAGAAATTTAAAAATAAGGTAAATATACGTAAACACATATTTAAACTTTATGGTTCATTTTGGAAAGAAAAAAAAGGGAAATGATAGATTATGGTGATTAAATTGTTAATTAGCCTATTTAAGTACTTTTGCTTCTAAAATGTTTTATTTAAAGGGAATTTAGTTTCAAAAAATTTAAATTTTTAATTAAACAAATTTATCAAAAGAAATTGATTTAAAGATATTAATTTAAAATAAAATAATTAGCTAAAATAAATTTATTAAAGGAAAAAAATTGGTTTAAATGAAACTATTAATTAATTAAACAATCAAGAACGAAAATTGGTTATTTGATTGGTTCGAATATTAATTAATTTGTATAATATTTATACAAGGTATGAATCAAGTAAATTCGAGTCAAGATGGAAATGCATTGCAAATAAAAGCTAAGGTGAGATCTTCTCACTCAAATTGAAAATTTGGATTGCAGTTATTGGTTGCTGTTTGGTTGTGATATTAGATATAGTAGGATATATCTATATATAGCAATATATATATATATATATATTGGCATATGTATATATTGGATTGATGATTTCCCGCATTATATAGCGGATGAGACCCTATTGCGCCGCCTATTAAGCGGATAGTATATTATAAATCCCATATACCGCGATATCCAGTCTTGAAACGGGATTGGTATTATGCTAATGTCTGTGGATGCAGGGAAACAGGTTGGAGGGATCCAACTGGATTCCTCAACCGTATTTATTTATTTATATATATTGTGATATTTGATTGATTATCATATCGATATATGATGTTTGAAAGTCGTGATTGACTATTTGATGTGTTGCATCATCGGATCCCTTTTTTCAAGTTTAAAAATAACGATTTTGATTTTAAAGGGATTTTAAAGTGATTTTTGAAATTATACGTTTATTCAACTTTTTGAATTGATTCATTTTTAATAATTAAAACGTTATAAATTCTTATGTTATAAAAATTAAGATTTTTGTGAAATATAACCAAAAGGTGATTTTTGAGATAAGTAGTTATAAATTTATAAAATAGTTAAATTGGGATTTTTGAATTATTTTAAAACGAGTTATATGAAAGATGTATAAAATTGATATTTTAAAATTAAAAACATTGGAATTATAAAACGAGTTTTTATAAGTGTTAAAGTGAAGTATAAATGGATTCATAAGTGAATGAAGATTTATAGATTTATGAATTGTGAAGTTATAAAATGAATAGATGTTGTAAGACAAAAGATATTAAGGAATTAAATTATAAATCGGATTTTTGCATTTAAATTGAAATCTTTAATGAAGCAAAAATGGTTTATAGTTGAGATTTATAAAATATATATTTTATAAATCGAAATAATAGAATTTTAAAAGGAGTTCTATTAATGTTGAAAATAGGGTTATAAAGAAAATCTTATAAGTAATAAGATTTATAATTTGTGAAGTTTTAAAAGAACGATTTTGTAAATAAATGGATTATACGCATTTAACTTATAATATGGACTTTTGGTATATAATTGAGTTATATAAATTAAGTTGGATTAATAAAGGAGATTTATAAATCGAAGCTTATAAATAGAAATGGAATTTATAGACATTGTTTAGAAATTCGAAATCCATGGAATTTGATAAATTGAATGTTGAAATTGGTTAAGGAAGTATATTCACGATTTTGGACAATGAATATATTATCAAATAAAATGGATATGCTTGGGAAAATGAATATTATAAAATGAAGCTATCGTTTTAACGATGTTTTAAAAATGTATTATAAATCGAATACATAGATTTCAACATTCATTGTTGAAATAGACGTTTTCGAGGAATAAGGAAATGGTGGACTATAACACTGTTGTTATAGTAAATGGTTTCCGAAAGGGAATGTTTTATATAGTATTGGGATTTATATATCTATCTAAATTTCGAATCCCTATACTAGTGATTTTGGGTTGTCGTAACGATGTTTTACGCAACATTCGTTTTGGCCCAAATAAATGTGTTTAAGTGAATGTTTTCCTTAAAGAATGAAATATATACTCAATTTCGATTTAAGTATATTGAATGTTTTCCAAGTGTTGAAAATAAATGGATTTGTGAATTACTTATTATTAAATAAGTATGGAAGTGTTTTCCAATATGAAGTGAATATTTTGAGACTTTATCTTTTAAAGCTAATGGAAAATGAATATTAGAAATCAATTTGGAAATTGTATATTCATAGATATTTTGGAATTGTAAATTCACTATGAAATTTATAAATAAAAAGGGGAATTTGTTTAAAAATAAACGTTGATTTATTTTTGAAGTGTGGGAATTAATTTACGGATTTGGAACGTAAATATAAAGTAAATCGGTAAGGATTTATTTAATTGGTTTAAATGAACCATGTTGAAATGAAAGTATTTCTCATAAGGAAAATGATTGAAATTTGTTTTCAAAAGTGGTAAATGTGAAAAGTGATTTGAAAATTTGTTTTCAAATGTTGAAGTGTGAAAAATATATATCTTGTAAAGATATTTTGGAAAGGAAATAATTTGGGAAATTATTTAGGATCTTGTGATGTTGAACACATCTATTGATAGTTAAATAACCGACTATCCATATTTACCTTTAAATAGGTATTTGTTGTGATTGTTAGAATTTGAATGCCACACTTTTTTTTTTAAATAAGCGCTCACTTTTCGGGTTAGCCGAGAAAGGACCTTGGGGTCGTATAACCCATTCCGAATATGTGATACGTCGTTATGGATTGCATTTGATGACCGGTGTTGAAGGCCGGATATTTGTGAAAACGGAAGGATTACCGTCGAGTTACTCTACATCGGCTGATCTCCGATATAGAGGTTTTATCGCCCTTAGTGACGGGAAGTCCGGTCGTGATTAGTGAATATCCGTATTGCAAGGACTTCATTGGAAGTGCCTTCGGTTCTGTTCGATCCCGGAACAGACTTGTATGGATTGTATGTCTGACATTACAAATTGAGATATAAAGCTGATTTATTTCAAATATATTTCTATTGGTGGCGGAGAATTTATTCTCTTAGCTTAACACCCTTCTCTAAGACGTACGAGCTCAGAGGTTATATAGTTGAAGGTTATTAGTGATATACTCCCAATTTGGTAGTGTGGCATGCTGAGTGTTGCTGTGAAATGATCATTGTTTGATCATTTGTGATATGATCATTTGTTTGATCATTTATCTTGGTGATCATTACTTGGATCATTTGTTGACCCAAAGCACAGCTTTTGTATAAAGAGTGGCTTTGTGGACGAGACTTCGTCGGACCTCACACCCCGGAAATGGTCAAAACAGGAAGGATGCGGCAAGGTTATTAGGGGGTAGCGCCCCTTTAGTGTATGTCATTCCTTCTGGATAGAGGTGGTATCATGGTATGGAGCCCAGATATTTAACCTATGTTGTTGCTGCAAATTTATTGCTTTGTGGTTGTTGGAAATCGAGGATCCTCGGATAGATCAGTTACGATTAGGGAATGACATATTCATGTCAGTAGTTACCTAGTTTGAAAGGTAACCCGGCCTTGTGTTGGCAGAGATCCGTTTAGGTTCTCGGGACGTCATTCCAGAGGCGTTTCCATGTGGCAATGGGAAGTTCCTTGGCCTGACCATTTGTTGGAAATCCAAAGAAACAATACGATCTTGTACGGTTTTAGTTGTAGAAACTATCATTCACTTATGGTGGCGCCCCACTGTTTGGATGGTAGCTATAGTAGGCATAAGTGCGAAATGCCTATGCTGGCTAAGATTTATATCTTTACTTTCGAAATAATTTTCCTACACTATGCACTAGTAATAATATCAAATGTTTCTTTTTAATGCGTATCAAGCATCTTTGACTATCATAAGGAGAAATCTCCTTCGATTCTGCGTTTGCATTGTGTGTGTGTGCGGGAGGCCTTATGGTAGTCTCATTTTCTAAAAAGCATCGCGAATATATTTTAAAATTATCCTATTCTTTGTTTTAAAGATAAATAACTGTTTTAAGTTCTCACACCAGTCACATGACTGACTCGGAGTTTATTGTTTTCCTTCCTAAACTCTGGGTGCCCACCAATTTCCACACGGGCAGTCAAGAGTAAGGTTTATCAGGATATTCTGGAATTCAGGAGTTGCTGGAGGCAAGATGGATGGCATGACGTATTCACTAGTATAGCATTTCTTTTCCGCTGCTGCTGCTGTTGTTGTTGTTGTTGTTGTTGTTATACACTCTGATAATGAATGTAATGTGATGTAATCTATAAAATGTACAGTTCTTTTGTTTTAATGAATATTCATTTATCTATTATATGTTGTTCCGCTGCGAATTGTGAGATTATGATATTGTTCTGTTCTATCTTTTTCTTTCTTCTTCTACCTCTTTCTTCTTCTTAAACCATAACGGTACGGTTTTTCGGCCTTCGATTGCTCGACAGTTGATACAGTGGACGTATTGATGTCGGCGTTCGTCGACGAAAAATCGCGTACGTTACATTTGGTATCAGAGCATATGGTTAAGCGACAACCATGGCTCTGTTGGGTGATACTCATTAGACATAGAGTCAGCGGTACTCTAGAATGAGTTTGAGTGTAATAATAGATATGAGTGCGTATTTGTTAGTGAATATAAAATTGTTTTGTATCGTGTTGACTTATCGGTTGATTGTTTATAGATTCCGGTCGGTGCAGTCTAGCTAACTGTGTTGATAAGAGTTTCTAAACTCTTAGACAAGGTAAACCGACACAGTATTGTTTTGAATCGGGTAAATGAAATAATTTTGCCCAAAACTATTTTTGTATATAAAAGAAATGATTTTCTGTAAATTATTATAGTATACGGTTGCTTGGTTGTTTGGTAGTGATAATATTAAATCATTATCATTAAAGTTGAATAAGAATTGAAATCATAATAAAAAAAAAGTTAAGAAATAAATCCATATACAAATGAAATTTGAGAATGTAAATTACAAATGTGAATTTTAATTTGAAATGGAACTCCAGAGAATGTTTTGAAAAGAATTTGGAATTTTGGAGATTTGGAAAGTTTAAATTCCTTTTTGATTTGAAAATGAATTTCAAAGGTTTTTGGAAAAATGTTTTGAAGGAATGGAAAGCTCTAAACTCTTTTGATCGTTGGAAAATAATTTCGGTAATGACTGCAGCATCATCGATGTTCATTTTCGGGTTTTCAAAAGAGAAATTGCTGCCAAACTGTTTTAAATGGAAGTTGTTTGGAAAATTTGGGGTTTGGTTTTGAAATTCAAAAGATAATTTGAATTGTCTTCAATAATAGTTTTGAAAAGTTGAAAAGACTCTGGAATGCTATATAAAAATATTTATGGAATATTATTAAGTTGAAAATAAATTTGGAGTAATTAAAATGAATTGGAATTTAGTATTGAATTATGGAAATAAATTGAGAATGAATGAATGAATTTATAATTGCAAGTAAATGAATTAAATTGAATTCATTTCGAATTTGTAAGCAAATAGAATTGAATTGAATAATTATAAATGAAAGATGAATTAAAATTCATATGGAATTCGAAATCCAGTTAAATATGAGTGGTTATAAACCAAAATAGTGAATTGAAAATAAATTTTGGAATGAACGAAAGAATAAAACTGGAATTGAAACTGAATGTTGAAAACAAATTTGAATAAAATGAATAGGAATTTGTAGTTAATTAGTAATTGGAGCTAATTTAAAATAGTGCAGTTGTGAATGAAAGATAGTTGATGAAATTCAATATTCAGAATAGAAGATAAATTGAATTCGAATAGAATTGAAATTGTGAATTAAATTCAAATGAAATTGAAATGCAAAAAATTGAATTGAATATATAACTTCAATAGTAAAGATAAGAAGCATATATTGAATATTTTGTAATGGAATTGGCAAAATGGTTTGAATGTTGGAATTGGATATTATGGCTAGCAGGATATACAGGTGTATTAAAAGAAATGGAGTTGGGATTTTGATTTCAAAGATAAAATTGAATTGCTCGACAAAAAGGTATGTACTTCAATTTCAGTATGAAATTTGGTGATTTTCTTCTCCAGCCACTTGGCTTTCTCTTTTCTTTTTGATTCTGAGGGGCCGTGGTGCCATTTTGTAGTCGTACCGATCGAGCCGCGCAAAGGAGACGCTGGCGAAATTTTTCGAAAATTTAGGGCATTAGAAAAATTTTGAGAAATTTTGAAAGTTTAAAATTTGAATTTAACTTTAAATTTGAATTGTTAAGGAAACAATGTTGTTTGGAACTTATAAGTGAAGTTGGAAAGCTAGTTGAAATAATAGTGAATCTTTAATAAAAAGATTTAGGTTAGTAAGTTGATAATACCATTTGGATTGTGAAAAATAATAGACGAGTTAAGGACCATTTCTTCCTAACTTGTAATTTCGGGACGAAATTCTTTAAAGGGGGGAAGATTGTAACGACCCAGAATTTTGAACCAATTAATTTGAAAATATTTAATTAATTTTAAATATTTGAATAATGGTTTGTGTTGAATTTTCAATATAACTTTGAATTTAGCAATTAAATTAGAAAGTTTAATCTATTGAAAGTTGAATATAAATTTGATTCTTCAATTTTAAGCCGATTAAAAATATTTCAAGGGCTTGTAAAATTTATATTGATAATACTAAAGATAATAGAAGCTTGAGAATTGAATTTGAAAGTGATTTGTTCAAGTTTTGAAATTATATCGTTTCAATCGATATTTAAAAATAGCCTTTCGAGGCGCAGTCTCGGAATTCGACGAAACCAATTCCATTGGGTCCGTAACATTGAATTATTATCGAATTTCAAATTTCGTATTTTTCGGAATTGTTATGTAAGCACACGGTAAGAAAACGCGTTAAAATTAAATCGAATTCAATTTAATTTAATTTTTTTAATGGTCAAAATCAAAACACGTTACCTTCCTTTAACCACGCCGAAAACCACGCTTAAAATCACAGTAGAAATCGTGCAGCCCATGCCCTTCCAATTTTAAATATTCCCTTCCCTCTTGTCTATAGACCAAAAATTTAAATCGAAATCAAATTGCCAGAAAAAAAATGGCCGATGCTAATACCCAGATCCGAAGCCGTTCAAAATTGATGCTTCCTCCTCTCTTATTTTCAATCCATGAAATAAATGGCCGCCTCCTATTTCAGAAAATCGATTCGTATATAAAAACAAATGGGGAGATCGCGGCATCGATGTCGGCAGGTGATTTGGGGTGTGTGACGTGGTGGGTGCTCGCGTGGATGGGGGGGTCGCGATTCGCGGCGGTAAGTGGCAAAGTCGAGTTCGTCGTTCGATCGAAGGGAGGTAGATCTGGGGCGGCGCACGCGAGGGAAGCCAAGTCGCGGTAGTCGAATGAAGCTCGAGGCCGAGGGCAGCGGTCGCGTGGGAGCTAAAGTTTCGTTCAATCAGGTGGTAGGTGTGCGCGCGTAGGCCGAGGTTGATGACGAGGTGCGGCGGCGACAAGGGGACTCGAACCCGAGTTCGAATTTGATGGGGGTGGATCCTGGTTGCGATCTGTGTCATGAAGGTGAGAGTGTTTTGTGTTGTTTATTTATTTAATTTATTTATATACATGTTAACAAATCTATGATAGAAAGAAATTTCTGTTTATAGCTATTTACAATAAGAGTATAGGTTGCTTTATTTTTTGAAATTTAACTTAATAAGTATATAGATATGTAGATTGAATAAATATAAGGTTAAAGAACAGAAACTTTTGGCCAGTGATATACTGGTGGCAGTAGGAAATAAGGAATTCTGTTTTTAAAATTTATGAATATATATATATAACCCGCTGTTTAGTTTTACAACAATGAGCAAAACCATTTCTGTTTTAATCTAAAAATATATATATGGATCCGATTTTGGAATTGGGAATTTGAAAATGGGTATGGAGTTTATGTAATTAAAATTAGATATTATATCTATATAGGTTAATTCTAGCATATAGGTAGTTTCAAAGAAATTTAAAAGTAAGGTAAATATACGTAAACACATATTTAAACTTTATAGTTCATTTTGGAAATAAAAAAAAAGAGAAATGATAGATTATGGTGATTAAATTGTTAATTAGCCTATTTAAGTACTTTTGCTTCTAAAATGTTTTATTTAAAGGGAATTTAGTTTCAAAAAATTTAAATTTTTAATTAAACAAATTTATAAAAAGAAATTGATTTAAAGATATTAATTTAAAATAAAATAATTAGTTAAAATAAATTTATTAAAGGAAAAAATTTGGTTTAGATGAAACTATTAATTAATTAAACAATCAAGAACGAAAATTGGTTATTTGATTGGTTCGAATATTAATTAATTTGTATAATATTTATACAAGGTATGAATCAAGTAAAATCGAGTCAAGATGGAAATGGATTGCAAATAAAAGATAAGGTGAGATCTTCTCACTCAAATTGAAAAATTGGATTGCAGTTATTGATTGCTGTTTGGTTGTGATATTAGATATAGTAGGATATATCTATATATAGCAATATATATATATATTGGCATATGTATATATTGGAGTTGATGATTTCCCGCATTATATAGCGGATGAGAACCTATTGCGCCGCCTATTAAGCGGATAGTATATTATAAATCCCATATACCGCGATATCCCATCTTGAAACGGGATTGGTATTGTGCTAATGTCTGTGGATGTAGGGAAACAGGTTGGAGGGATCCAACTGCATTCCTCAACCGTATTTATTTATTTATATATATTATGATATTTGATTGATTATCATATCCATATATGATGTTTGAAAGTCGTGATTGACTATTTGATGTGTTGCATCATCGGATCCATTTTTTAAGTTTAAAATAACGATTTTGATTTTAAAGGGATTTTTAAAGTGATTTTTGAAATTATACGTTTATTCAAATTTTTGAATTGATTCAATTTTAATAATTAAAACGTTATAAATTCTTATGTTATAAAAATTAAGATTTTTGTGAAATATAACCAAAAGGTGATTTTTGAGATAAGTAGTTATAAATTTATAAAATAGTTAAATTGGGATTTTTGAATTATTTTAAAACGAGTTATATGAAAGATGTATAAAATTGATATTTTAAAATTAAAAACATTGGAATTATAAAACGAGTTTTTATAAGTGTTAAAGTGAAGTATAAATGGATTCGTAAGTGAATGAAAATTTATAGATTTATGAATTGTGAAGTTATAAAATGAATAGATGTTGTAAGACAAAAGATATTAAGGAATTAAATTATAAATCGGATTTTTGCATTTAAATTGAAATCTTTGATGAAGCAAAAATGGTTTATAGTTGAGATTTATAAAATATATATTTTATAAATCGAAATAATAGAATTTTAAAAGGAGTTCTATTAATGTTGAAAATAGGGTTGTAAAGGAAATCTTATAAGTAATAAGATTTATAATTTGTGAAGTTTTAAAAGAACGATTTTGTGAATAAATGGATTATAAGCATTTAACTTATAATATGGACTTTTGGTATATAATTGAGTTATATAAATTAAGTTGGATTAATAAAGGAGATTTATAAATCGAAGCTTATAAATGGAAATGGAATTTATGGGCATTGTTTATAAATTTGAAATCCATGGAATTTGATAAATTGAAAGTTGAAATTGGTTAAGGAAGTACATTCACGATTTTGGACAGTGAATATATTATCAAATAAAATGAATATGCTTGGGAAAATGAATATTATAAAATGAAGTTAATCGTTTTAACGATGTTTTAAAAATGTATATAAATCGAATACATAAATTTCAACATTCATTGTTGAAATAGACGTTTTCGAGGAATAAGGAAATGGTGGACTATAACACTGTTGTTATAGTAAATGGTTTCCAAAAGGGAATGTTTTATATAGTATTGGGATTTATATATCTATCTAAATTTCGAATCCCTATACTAGTGATTTTGAGTTGTCGTAACGATGTTTGACGCAACATTCGTTTTGGCCCAAATAAATGTGTTTAAGTGAATGTTTTCCTTAAAGAATGAAATATATACTTAATTTCGATTTAAGTATATTGAATGTTTTCCAAGTGTTGAAAATAAATGGATTTGTGAATTACTTATTATTAAATAAGTATGGAAGTGTTTTCCAATATGAAGTGAATATTTTGAGACTTTATCTTTTAAAGATAATGGAAAACGAATATTAGAAATCAATTTGGAAATTGTATATTCATAGATATTTTGGAATTGTAAATTCACTATGGAATTTATAAATAAAAAGGGGAATTTGTTTAAAAATAAACGTTGATTTATTTTTGAAGTGTGGGACTTAATTTACGGATTTGGAACGTAAATATAAAGTAAATCGGTAAGGATTTATTTAATTGGTTTAAATGAACCATGTTGAAATGAAAGTATTTCGCATAAGGAAAATGATTGAAATTTGTTTTCAAAAGTGGTAAATGTGAAAAGTGATTTGAAAATTTGTTTTCAAATGTTGAAGTGTGAAAAATATATATCTTGTAAAGATATTTTGGAAAGGAAATAATTTGGGAAATAATTTGGGATCTGGTGATGTTGAACACGCCTATTGGTAGTTAAATAACCGACTATCCATATTTACCTTTAAATAGGTATTTGTTGTGATTGTTAGAATTTGAATGCCACACTTATTTTTTTTTAAATAAGCGCTCACTGTTCGGGTTAGCCGGGAAAGGACCTTGAGGTCGTATAACCCATTCCGAATATGTGATACGTCGTTATGGATTGCATTTGATGACCGGTGTTGAAGACCGGATATTTGTGAAAACGAAAGGATTACCGTCGAGTTACTCTGCATCGGCTGATCTCCGATATAGAGGTTTTATCACCCTTAGTGACGGTAAGTCCGGTCATGATTAGTGAATATCCGGATTGCAAGGACTTCTTTGGAACTGCCTTCGGTTCTGTTCGATCCCAGAACAGACTTGTATGGATTGTATATCTGACATTACAAATTGAGATATAAAGCTGATTTCTTTCAAATATATTTCTGTTGGTGGAGGAGAATTTATTCTCTTAGCTTAACACCCTTCTCTGAGACGTACGAGCTTGGAGGTTATATAGTTGAAGGTTATTAGTGATATACTCCCAATTTGGTAGTGTGGCATGCTGAGTGTTTCTGTGAAATGATCATTGTTTGATCATTTGTGATATGATCATTTGTTTGATCATTTATCTTGGTGATCATTACTTTGATCATTTGTTGACCCAAAGCACAGCTTTTGTATAAAGCGTGGCTTTGTGGACGAGACTTCGTCGGACCTCACACCCGGAAATGGTCAAAACAGGAAGGATGCGGCAAGGTTATTAGGGGGTAGCGCCCCTTTAGTGTATGTCATTCCTTCTGGATAGAGGTGGTATCATCGTATGGAGCCCAGATATTTAACCTATGTTGTTGCTGCAAATTTATTGCTTTGTGGTTGTTGGAAATCGAGGATCCTCGGATAGATCGGTTACGATCGGGGAATGGCATATTCGTGTCAGTAGTTACCTAGTTTGAAAGGTAACCCGGCCTTGTGTTGGCAGAGATCCGGTTAGGTTCTCGGGATGTCATTCCAGAGGCGTTTCCATGTGGCAATGGGAAGTTCCTTGGCCTGACCATTTGTTGGAAATCCAAAGAAACAATACGATCTTGTACGGTTTTAGTTGTAGAACCTATCATTCACTTATGGTGGTGCCCCACTGTTTGGATGGTAGCTATAGTAGGCATAAGTGCGAAATGCCTATGCTGGCTAAGATTTATATCTTTACTTTCGAAATAATTTTCCTACACTATGCACTAGTAATAATATCAAATGTTTCTTTTTAATGCGTATCAAGCATCTTTGACTATCATAAGGAGAAATCTCCTTCGATTCTGCGTTTGCATTGTGTGTGTGTGCGGGAGGCCTTATGGTAGTCTCATTTTCTAAAAAGCATCGCGAATCTATTTTAAAATTATCCTATTCTTTGTTTTAAAGATAAATAACTGTTTTAAGTTCTCACACCAGTCACATGACTGACTCGGAGTTTATTGTTTTCCTTCCTAAACTCTGGTTGCCCACCAATTTCCACACGGGCAGTCAAGAGTAAGGTTTATCAGGATATTCTGGAATTCACGAGTTGCTGGAGGCAAGATGGATGGCATGACGTATTCACTAGTATAGCATTTCTTTTCCGCTGTTGTTGTTGTTGTTGTTGTTGTTATACACTCTGATAATGAATGTAATGTGATGTAATCTATAAAATGTACAGTTCTTTTGTTTTAATGAATATTCATTTATCTATTATATGTTGTTCCGCTGCGAATTGTGAGATTCTGATATTGTTCTGTTCTATCTTTTTCTTTCTTCTTCTACCTCTTTCTTCTTCTTAAACCATAACGGTACGGTTTTTCAGCCTTCGATTGCTCGACAGTTGATACAGTGGACGTATTGATGTCGGCGTTCGTGGACGAAAAATCGCGTACGTTACATTTATTTTTAACTCATGCATACATGATATGTTATTTATTTTATGACTAGGTTATACTCATTTTTGGATGCGAGATATGTTATGGATTACATATTGATTGATAGGGTATTAGTGCGAGAAAACTCATTCCACTCTGCAACGTGCTAAGAACCAAAATTTTTGGTTGGAGATGGTATAATATCATTTATACCAGATTTTTTGACTAATCCGAAGTTTTTGATTTCCTTCTAAACTTTTAGTTATTTAATTTAACACTAGGTAGGGTGAGAGCAGAGCTTTTTCAGGTTTAGAGGAATAAGCTTTTGGAGACATACGAGAGGAAAGCTACTATATAAAAGATTACATTTTCGTTATATACTAGTTTAATTGCTTTTGATTTGTTGAATGTATGTAATGATGGGTACTATTACTGTTTAAGTAGTTAAGACTCTGATCATCCAAGGGGGCGTCATCATATGAAGCTCTTGGAACTATATGTAGTTATTATATTTTATTTGAATGATGCGTTCGTGGGGTTAGGAAAATGAAATGTAATGAATTTTTAAATTAGTGAATGAAAATGTTTGTTAAAAAATTGTAAATTCTAGTGCTTTCGTTATTAATTATTTAATAATGGATCTCATTTTGTCATTGGAATATAATGCTAAGGATGACCGCAACATAAATAGAATCTATTTCTGAGCCTTTGAATAAGGAAGGTTGCAATTCTGCATTAACCAATCCATACCCAAAATTAGCTTTTACACTACAAAGTCAAACACAAATGGGTCGCAAGAAAGAAAATGGTATATTTCAACTAGAGAGTAGCATACCCACCTACTGGATTAACCACACATAAAGAAGTAACTAGAGAGGTGATATCTAATCGTAATCTATTCAAAATAAAAGAATGTTAGCTCTAGTATCAAACAGAACTCTAATTGCAATGCTGGTAATCAAAATCATGCCTCCTAAAAATAATCTTGGCTTTCCCCTAAGTAAATGGTCCTCCGTTTCAATCTCGCTTAAGCTTGGGGCAATCTTTTTTTCTTGTAGCCAAGCTTATCACAGTTATATCACTTGATCTTGACTGCCTCATTTGGTTGCGGATACCTTGATGCATAATGCCCCTTCTACCAATAATTGCAAAAAATAACTTACTATAATATCTTTTCGGCCACCTCCTTTTTGTGTCTTTCCTCTCGACCACCGCCCCTTCTTTCCCTACGGGAAAGGAGAAAACATCCTCTTCAGCCCTAGTTTGGGCTTCCCTTACATGCATCGTTACTATTATCGCATACTATATACATTATTGTCATATCCTCCACAAACTCAAAAGGAAATTCTAGGCGCATCATCACCTTATGATCTAAGCCTTACTTCAATCCCCTAATAAACTTCTCAATCTTGTTCAACTATGTGTCAACCAGTTCTCGATCATACTTCGTCAAGGCAATGAACTTCTGAATATACTCTTCCATAGAAATTTTTTCTTACTTGAGATCATTGAATCCCCTCAACAACAGAACTCTTTGAGGTTCGAAAATAAATCGAGCCTCAAATTTTTTCCTAACTGCTCCCAAGTGATCTCCTCTTTGGGAGTTTTAGCAGTCACCATCTCTCACTAATCCATAGCATCTTAATGCAACCGAGTAGTAGCTAGCTTTTGCTTCTGCGCATCATTCAGCCTCAAATCCTTGAAGATGCACTCACTATCCTTCTATAATTCAACACTTACATAATGGTTCTCTCCCACTAAACATCTTTCATCGTAGGTTTTTGTATTGTTGATCCAGCTTCAAAAAATCCACTCTTACAACCAGCCTTGGCTCTACTATTTCTTTCTTATTTTCTCTCATCTTCTACACCATGAATGGCTGAAAGAAAAACATTTAAAGCCACGCCTACGATAGGTAGGGTAGCTTCATTTACTATTGCTGGAGATACCTCTCTTCCATTCTCTTTAACAGGTTGCATGCTATTATTATCCCTCCTAGCATTAGCTCTATCTACTGTGACCCTTCCAACCCTCATTTTCATTTCTGATAAGAAAACCTTAATTAGATCGAAAAGAAAGAGAGTTAAACGACCACAGAGGGATATATATATATATATATATATATATATATATATAGTAAACATAAATATGTTATATAATAGCATATACCTTTCGTAAGATGGTAGTGTTTTGCTATCTCGTTATATTCAAACCTTCACTTAGCTTTATTTTACTTAAGTGACCCCAAACCGAAGCTTTAATAACAACTGTAATATTCCTCATTACTTAGCTCTATTTTTTCAAAAATCAAAGAAGGAATTCCAATATGGTGTAGTCATCTTGAAATTGGTTTTCGACGATATAGATGAGATTAGTATGTGTGTGTGTATTTATGTGTGTGTGTGTGTAATAACAGTTTAAGTAAACAGAGCAGCTCAAAGTATTTACATAACATCACCATTTGTTTACTATTCAAGTTGTTCCTATCGTTGTGCCCGCACAAGGGTCAAAATATATTAAATTCATAGTTAATAGTGTTATCCCAACAATGAAGATGTTGGCATAAACACTTAATACAACAGAATCAAAGTAACAAATATAACTCTCAAGCCTCATACTTAGTCTTCAAATTACTTTATTTGTTCATCCAAAAGCATCTTCTCTATACCCACAAACTCAACCTACTCAAGCAATTATCTTGTTGTTTATGGGGAAAATAATAATAAAGTATGGGTTAGAATTAAAGTCTGGTGTGAACAATATATAACCCTACACATCAAAATCATAGTGAGACCATATTGATAAAGCATGGAATGGGTTTTCCCTTCACTATACAAAAATTTCATTTATTCAAACTTAAATTCAAGCATAAACATGGTTCAATCTTTAGTGTTTTTCTCTCATTGTAAGGCCATAACCAAAATCAAACCATTCGGTATGCCATACCGTAATCATTATCTTTCCCAACCAAACCTAAAAATACCATATCCTTGTCTACCATGAAGACCTTAAATCTTCTACTAAAGATAAATGATTATAGCCTTAGCATTCGGCTGCTATTAAGGCCTTATGCCTTCACTGCTTCCTTTGTTCTACTAATTATATTATTCGGTTTCAATTGCCACTCCATGCTTTACGCCTACTTTATTTACATGTTTCGGTCATCATACCCGGCCTTACACCTACACCTTTTTTGTGGATGTCACTAAGGCCTTACTCATGCGCCTCCAGTTCTTTGACTTCTACCTTAGGCCTTATGGAGATCATAACTTTTATTAGCCACACAAGGCCTTACACCAATTGCTTTAGTGTTTCAAATGCCACCCTAGGCATTACTCTAACACCTACAACTGTGGTTGACGCTCTAAGTCTTACTCCAATGCTTTTGTTTTCGGATGCCACTAAGGTTTTACACTTATGCTTTCGTTCTTCGTTGCTACTAAGGCATTACACACACATTTTAAATCCTTTAACTACTACCTCAAGACTTATCTCATCTACCGTCCTTCTACCTAACCATTCATTTATTAGGCTTTCTTGCTAGATATTCATTAAGCTAATACTTAGACTGACTAAATTTTGGCTAATAATGCTACTTACTATATTATCATTAATGTTTTGAATACTGACTGGCCAACTTAGCCTTAGCATGAATACTCTTGTAGAAGCCAATTAGTTCCAATTTTAATACTTTATTGATGTACCGTCAGCAATAAGTACTTTTGGTCTTATTGGTGAAGCATGTCTTAGAATAGCTTTAGTGACATGATATTTAAATATTAAAATTTTTGAAATCGCCTTCTCTACTCCAAATTCAACTTTAGGTTTCAAAAATCACCTCCGCTACCTATAGTTCCTCCTTAATCATCATCCCCCTTCGGCCTTCAACTAATACCATTAGTTTAATTACCATAGCCTTATACTTAGCGTTACATGGATTTCTTATTTAAATTTTTATGCTTAATTTATAGTTTATTTTACTTTTGGTTTGACTCTACCACACTCGGCACTGCCTCTCGGGTACAAGTTAGAAATCATTTCAGGCATGTCTGACGCTATTTTACACGTGCTGACTTCTGATTCATTTGACTTAATCCTTTTTTACCATTATCTTGTACTTTCTTGACATGTTCAACAAAAATCATGGATATAATCTATTGACTAACTATTATCCACTATTTAATAACTTATCTCCCTTCAACCTAGTGTATTTTCTTTTGAAAATCACTTATTTTACTTTTACAAAATCGAAGAAAATATATTCATATATTTTATTTTCATAAAATTTCTCAAACTCCATATTTCTAACTATTTTCCATAATAAAGGTTCGTAAATAATTCATATCAATTTATTTTCCTATGGGAAAGTTTTAAAAATCGAAACTCATCTCTAAATAAGTGTTCATAACATCATATCAAATTTTTAGATCATTTAGATTATAAGAAGCATATAGTATTTTAATCATTAATTGACTTTGAGAGATTTACAATGAAAAACGATTAGAGAATATATCAATCACCTAGATACTTAGTTGTATAACGTTTCAATTTCTTTTAGCTTAGGACTTCTTCTTTTTCTCATTTCCTTCTTAACCGCTACCACCGTTAAATACTTTAAACCTTTTATTTTATTTGATTGTAGAATGAAATATGAAGGACCGATCAAATGATTTGGAAAGGTATTATAATCCTTTATAGGTCAACAGCCCGCTATTTCCCCTTCCACATTAAATCCATTTCGATGAAGTTTCATTAAGTGGTAACCATTATAAGTAAATGTACACTCAAATACTTACCACACCTCACTACTTAATTTCATAATTTATCCACTTAAATTTTTATTCTCATAATTAATTCTTAAATTAATTATTTATTAATTTGTAGAGTGATAAAAAAGCATTCGTCTGACTTGAGGGTATTGTCGATAAGTAGCAAGGCTATACATTGATTATTTTTAAACACCTGGCATGGCGACCATATTATGACCATAGTTTGGTACATGTTGAACTACGTGGAGGGAAACATTATCCAATAGAGAACTCATCTCATTCATTGTAGAAAGTTGGTATCACCATAATTGATAGTCAACTTAAAAGTCAAAATTTCAGACCAGAGTAAAACAATTAATCAATATTGGATTAAACTGAGGATTTTAAAATGGTCTATGCAATTAAATATGAATATTAGTGGAGATTTTGATCATTGTTCTAAACTTTAGAAATGAAAGAAATACAACGACGATGAAAAGAATATATGTCATTACTAGGTAAGCTTAAAATAGATCAGGAATTAGATTTCTCCTAAGTGATCTATAACATTGAACTTATATCTAATACTGCATTTCGATAAAGTTCGTACATGCTTCATTGATTAAGTTGTTTAAATATTGATCGAGGGCTGAGTTCACAAACTAAAGAGTCAACACAGTCACATTGTTAATTATTTATGAATTCGACCATGAAAGTGTGCATGGATCATGTATAATATGACTTATATGAGTAAGCAATTATGTATTTCAAACTAAGCAAAACTAACTAGTAGAGAATTAAACAATAGATTAAATAAAAGTGATAACACCAGGATTTTTATACTAGTTTGGACCTCCTGTCCTACATCCAGTTCCGAAGCACCCCTTCGAAATTTCCACTAACAAAAATCCCTCACTTCGCCCAAAACAACAAGCAATATAAAAGAATTTCTTAAGTTGACAAGCTTGTGTTCCTTAAAAACAAATTTTACTATAGGTACAAATCTTCCTGTAATCTCCCCTTGAGTATAATGAGTGTAAACACGTCGATTTGTAAAGAAGTTTAATCACCAAATGTTATGGTATAGATTTTTGTGATGTAGAGTGAGAATATGAAATCCATAATAATGCTTGAAGTTAGATACAATACAGAAAGTAGGAAATAAGTGCAGTTAAAATTAAACCCAATCCGTATATATATTTATAAATGTTCAAGGTTTTTTTTAATGGTTATTACTATTCAAATGATATCTTTTGATGAAAGTTACAGCCATTAAAAAGAAGACACAACCAGCGAAGAAGAAGAAAAGTATCCTTATAGAAATTTCACAGTTGTAGGAATCCAGACGTCTAGAAAATAATGACAGATGTTTGGTTGTTTGAATATACAAAGCATAGAGATGGCGGTTTTAAAAGATAATTTAAAATTGGCGTAACCAAATGTCTTGGTATGCCAACTAGACGGTCGTCTTTGCTTGATCTGACATCTTAGTTTAAAAGAATAGAAACCTATGAGTTTTGCCAAACGTCTGATGATATTAGTCCGACATCTCTGTGAAATACATTTGAAAACCGGAGAGCTTTATCAGACATCTGATACTTTCACTTAGACGTCTGGTTGAGGTGTATTTGAAATCTTATATTTATAAGTTTAAAAGCTTATATTACAAGACATCTAGATAATGTTCCTAGACGTGTGGTTGCTTGAGTTGTGCAAAAATATGATTTCTAACTTTGTTTTTGAAAACGATAATGTTGGGAATATTCTTTGTTTTCTCATCTAACTCAAGGGAGATTGTACAAAGTAATCTAAGACACTAACACAAGTATATGATCTTACTTTGAAAACCTCTACATGTTGCTCTTTTGATTATTCTCTATTATAGCTTTTATTAATCTTTCGATGCCCAAGTGCTTTCATCCATCGTACCTGTAAAGTAGTTGAAATATTCTACAAATATAATTGTATAGTTGTTATCATTAAAACCCAAAAAGAAAGATTATAACGTTCTCTTCCTTTTTGATGATGAAAACTATACAATCTTTTCAAATGAATGGTCAAACAATAGTATGAACAATGCCCCTCTTAAATATGATCTCCCTATCAATATGCACATGTTTCTCTCCCTTTGTCGTTATAAAAAATACACGTGGAGAAGAGAGTATATAGATGAAAAATACTGCAAAAATAAATAAATAGAATGCACTAGAATAACCACATATGCTTAAAACACAAAGATTCGTAGTCTAACAAATAATAATCAACAACACAATAACAATATCATCCACAAAGTTACACCTAAGAACCAAAAAAACAACATGTTAAGTAGATTGTTTCAAAGCACATAAATGCAAATGAAAGGAAAGAGAAATTACTGATGATGACCATAAGAGAAACTACCATAATTCTCATAGTACTCATAGTATGCTGAAGGATCGGTTTGGTAACCTCTCATTCATTGTTGCTCCGTTTTTCTTAGCTCTTTGTTTTCATTAATTGTTAGACCTTTGAATAGAGCATAGTACAATTGTTGGGTAGGTGGTGGAGGTGGTGGATCAGACCAAGATAGCTCATCATCCTTATCTTCATCCTTGGGCAATTCCTTCATGATAGTCTTGCCTCTATCGCGATGAGAAGATTTAGCTTCGTGTGTAGATGAATGAGACTGAGTTGCATGTGTATGAGATGGTGGAGGACTATGGCAGAGAGATGACGTAGAAGTAGTGCATGATTGACCATGGATTATTCTCATGATCTTGGCTAGAGAAGACACTACCTTTTCCATTGTTTTTTGCATTTTACTCATCCTTGTTGAAAGTGATCTTTCAAAACCTTTGACCTTCTTCTCTAACATTTTTTGATTTACCGTAATCATTGGTTGGTTTTTAAGGGTCAAATCTCTTATGGATTCATTTGAGTTTGCTTGAATTCGGGCATCATAAATATCAAATTCGGAATGGTAGCATGTGTCATGTTCTATAGGATGAGATCTTGTGGAGGAGTTGGAGCTCGAACCGATGGTTGGGGAATGTTTTGGGAACAAATGTTCTATTGTTCCGCCCATTCGTTAAAGTTTATATGATGAGACATGGTTTCGAGGAGATGCATCAAACTAAAAAATCATCAACCACTGTATTTTACCAGAATCGATTCAAAGTTTGATGGGATGGTGTTTACTTCGAAATAACATAGAAGTCTCATTATGTAGGGAGCATAAATAATAGATGGGCATCGACGGCTCTAAATTATTTTATCTCGTCATGAATAAATTTTCCAATTAACTTTAATCCCACCAAATATAGCATATGGTGCTTTTTGGTCATTATCACATATTTGCTTGTTGCTTCCCAAATGAGGCAATATGGTATTGATCAACATTTTATTAACTAATCTAGCATGGGGTCCAGCCCACGGCATTGTATTTTCCCAAATTCCATGAATAATGGTATTTCTTGGCAACTTTCTACAATTCGCTAATTATTCTAACTCAACTCCATCTTTCCCAAACCCAAGAGCAATAGCAAGATGATTTACATTGATTTTTATTATTTTTCCATACACACTAGTCCAGAACCATCCTTCCTCATCGTGTGGTTTCCAAATATTTTAACTACACAAATTTGCATAGAAAGGTAAATGTTAGTGGATCGATTATTACCTAAGTTTGTTCATATTCGATCGAAGTAGTTATTTCAATGGTATTTATGAGTTCTTGAAAATGATATTCTTAAAAAATGATCAAGCAGTAGAAAGGCCCTTCATGAATTTGCTTGTTCTTAAGATCTTTTAAATATTATTCAGTGATTGTACTCTCACGATGCTAAAATATGATATTTTCATTTGTTTCTTAGGAGATGGACATAGAAAAGGAAGGTTGACCACTTCTTGGTTTCTTTGCAACTGTTTTGATGCCGTTTTTGATGTTTAGGGTTTTTTTAAGCTTTAGGGTATTGAACTCGATTTGGGGTTTTAAGTAAAAGAGAGAAAGAGCAAATGGAACGACATATTAAAAAACAAAAAGAAAGCGGCTCGGATGTCTACGTATTTGGTTGGATGTCTGAGTTGGATGGTGAACAGAGAAAAAAGAAAATAGTCTAAAAAATTGTTGTTTCAAATGTCTGATTTTGAAGAATAGACGTCTGAATATGAGTCTGTTAAATATGAAGACATAGATAACCATATGTCTAACAGTCGGAGACAGACGTCTATTATTCATAAAATTTAAAAAAATTAAAAAAAAAACCCTTTTATTGAATTCTTTTCCATATACACATATTTCACATATTCCAATTATTTATATTTAACATATATGCATTTATAAGAACTTTTGCAAATACTTTAATAGTGTTAATTATGAAGACTCGGTATCAATCTTAATTCATTAACAGACTCGATATTTCTTCGGATGGATCATTTTCCATGAGTTTTCAAGATGTGGTTCATATATTTTCATCGGATTTTACGATTATTTTGATGGACTAATAAGTTGCTTTGACGAAGTAGGTTGTATTGAAGGAGTAAGCTGTTTGGCGGGGTTTCCAATTGAGTGAATTCACTGCTTTGTCGGTGAATTTCTGCAAAATGCATTATTGATTTTTCTATAAAACTTAAATGTTCTCCCTGATGGTGTCTGTCCCAGTACAATTCTTTTTGCAACCATATAGATCCTCTTTAGATAGTGAGTTAGTTCATTAATACACGTATCTTGTGTAACGACCCAGAATTTGATCACTTTAAATATGGATATTTAAATATATTTTCGATTATTAATTGATAGATTTTATAACTCTAATAAAACTCTTTTAAATAATAACTAGTGATGGTGACATAATTTTCCAAATTTTTTACAAAAACAATTAGTTCAAAGAAAAATAGAAAATGTGGCCAGAAATCATTTTTCGGATTTTCGACCTTTTGGTGTCTAAAATTTGTTAGAAAACGTTGTGCACATTTGAATTAATATGTACATGCATTTATAAATGAGTTATAATCTTTTATATACACACACACATACACACTTAAGATATATAGTAGGATATGAAGTGACATACTATGCAAATTTAAAATAAAAATAAAAATGTAAAATATAAAGTGACATAATAAGTCATTTCTTTAGAGACATTGAGTACATTAGCTATTAATATATGTTTTCTCATCAAAATAGAAGGGGGGACATTATTACGTGAGCACCAAGGGAGGAGGCAAGATTGTAATGTGGTAAACATATAGTGGAGGTTATGTACCTTTTGGTTAATTTGGTAATTTGATTTATCATTTGCATATATACGAAATTCCTAACATTATTCTCATTTCTTATTTTTCATTTTCACTTTCTAAAGCCGCACCAATTTCTCATGTACAATTTAATAGCCACCAAAAAGTCTTAAGGCCAGAAATCCTAGTTTCATTCGCTTTTAAAATTCATTAAATCCTTGTTTAAAGCCTCCTTCTCCTATTTCAACACTCTTCCTTCACAAAACAAGCCAATACACAGCCATACCCTCCTTGGTAGAATTCATTTGCCCCTAGCCAAACCATATTTCTCATTCAAGCCTTCAAAAATATCATTTTTCCAAGTTAGAAGTGAAGGCTTATATCATATTTGAATTCTAGTAGAAGTTAGCTTGACTTAGTCAACTTTTGGTAAGTAAAGATATAGCCTTTAACTAAGTTTATAAACTTATGTATGCTTGAATTGGGTCTTAAATATGATGTTTATTAGGGAATATATAGTGTTGACTTGGAAGTATGTATATGCGCTTGGTTGAGATGACATATAGTTTTGAATATGGAAGTTAAAAAGTTAAGCTAGTATACAAGTTATGATCTTTGATTGGTTATGTAAATTATGGCATGTATATATGTTAGATATCTTGCCTATGTTGTGATAACATTGTGTTATGCTATGTGTTGTATTCTAAAGGAATTAGCATTTAAAATAACTTGTTTGCAACATCGAAAATCCTTTGCTTTAAGTTGCTTTTCTTATATGATTTTGGAAAAGTTTCCATAAAGTGTTAACTTTACTTCTATTTGGTTTACAAACTTCATACAAGTTATAAAATGGGTTTAAATAAAAAGGGATTAAATAAAAAGGGAATGGGTTTTAAGGCTATTCGGAAGGTTAAACAAGTTTGAAACTTAACGGTCATACAACGATGGTCGATATGGATGCAATTCGTAAAACAAACTATTTTTTAAAAAGATTCCAAAGTGTTTCACTTAGATATCTATAGAAAAGTGTTTTCAAACATATATTAACTAACAAAAAATGTATCTATTTATTTAATGATTAATTAATTAATTAAGGTAATTAGTACTTAATCATTAGTTAATGAAGGTAATTAATACTTAAGTGTTAATCAAATAAGATAATTATAATTAGATTATTAATTAAATTTAATTATTATTTAATTATCAGCTATGGATTAATTATTATTTAATTATTTATTTAAGGCTAATTATTAGTTAATTATTTATTTAAAAGAGGGTTTAATTTATTAATTAATTACCACTTAAGTTAAGTTTAACTAAGATTTTTAATTAAGACTTGACTAAGATTTAATTATTATTTAATATTTAACTAATTATTAACGGTTTAAATTTTAGAATTCACTTTATTTTCTAAAGTATTGGTTTTGTTTAATACTGTTTTCCTTTGCAAAATTGTTTAAGTCAATGGATTTCTTTATCGATTACCCTTAAGTAACCTCAAACACATACAAAACCAATGCTAATGTGGTGACACATTTATGGGAAGTATGTAGGAATGGCAATGGGGCGGGTTTTTAGTGCCCCATACCCGTCTCATAGACCCGGTGCGGGTCTGGAATTTTGCCCCGTACCCAGGACCCGTACGGGTCAGGGTAGACCCGACCCGCTCCAAGACCCGATAAGTCTCATGTATTAATTCAAAATTGTGTACCAACTTACATATATTTATTTGTTTATACTCGTTATCACCAAATAATACACGAAATACAAATAATAATGTGTCTAAGGAAAGTTAGGAAAAATGATGTGTACAATAACAATTCAGAAAATATATACATATGTTATTGTATAATTATCAGTGACGCAACTTAATACTCTAATTTTTTATATAGATTATTTATTGGAACATTTTAATATCCATGCTAGAATCACTTATATCTAAGAAGATTAATAAATCATTATAGTAATAAAGCGGTTTCATGAGATGTTAGTAGTGCCGGTCGGGTTGCGGCGGGTCAACCGAGCCCCGACCCGACCCTAGACCCGGAGCACTCAAGAATGGGTCACGGGTCTACCCGTCCCAATGACCCAATGGGATGGGTCTGGACGGGCCAAAACAGGGGCGGGTCGTTCGGGTTTGGACCCTAGACCCGCCCCATTGCCATCCCTAGAAGTAAGTCATCCCATAGTTAGCATTAAAAGCTAACGAGTGGACTAATCCTCTATCTATGAATCTACAATTTATTTTCTAGGCGAGGGATAGAGTAAGATCAAAATATCGAAAATGTAATAGATATAAGAGAGTTAATTTCCATCAACGGGTTACTTTTACTTAAGTATATGGTTATCCATATACTAATTCTGTATAATCACCCTATATAGCAGATTACCCACTATTTATAACTTGAGCTGTTTAACTTAGGAAGTATATTTGTGTATTCAAGTTCCTCAGTGAGGACTCGAGTACTTGTTGCATACTTCCAAAAAAACAAAATTGAGTTAGCCAGAAATTATCGCTTAGTTTAGAGACATCGGGTTCGGATAAATATGATTTATTTGATCCACTCTAAACTAATAATGCTCGTGATGGATCACTATGAAGTATGCTATAAAGCTATACTATTCTTCCTGAGGGTGATTCCAAAATGGGAGATAGTAAATGTTGAATTTTTGTTCGATCCCGAAACAACTTGTATTCATGAAGGCTATAATTGCATTGATTGCGTGGAGGGCAATGTTAGTATTCCACGATCATATGTTAGATGGAAAATTAAAAGCATAACCTCAAGCCTCACAACTGGTAAATGACTAAAATAGGTCAAATGTAGTAGGGCTATGTGGGTCGTGCCCATTATGTATGATCATCGTCTAATTTAGACTGATATTAAGGGATTATGTATGCTGGGGGATCCCTATATGGTTGTTGATTGCAACTAAAGTGGTGATCATATTCGGTACTATCCATAAAGGGGTAGGCCAGTCCAATGTTGGTAGAGGGAAAAATTCGTTTGCAGCCCTCAGTACACTTTCTCCAAAGGTGCATTATGCGGAAGGCAGTCCCTTACCTTGTCATTATTGGAAATCATTCTCTAATGCATGCCTTACCGATTTAGTTGTGCCCAACTAATGAAACGTGAGATGTAAGCTTTTCCGCTATATTGAATATTTACTTTAAACCCTAGACACTATGATAATATCACATAATATTACATGGGAATATTTTGGTTATCGTAAAGTGTTTGCACCAAAAATTGGCACAAACACCCAATAGATATTTTCTAGAGAAATAAATGAAGAATATTAAATGTAAACAGAGAGAATATGGCAATAAAGCAAATAGAACTAAGCAAATAACTAAGACACAATAATTTATAGTGGTTTGGCGTTGATTTCCTACATCCACTTTTAAGAGATAGCTTTATTAATCACTTTGTAAACTAAGTACAATAAGGATCAGATGATAATCCTTAGTTATAGCAGAGTATAAAGCAACAAGAAGTGTAAAGGTCCCCAAAATGAACAATCAAGCCTGTAATTATAGAGGAAGATGGTGAAATTTCTCCTTGAAAATTCGACAGAAGAATATCTGAAACCATAGGGCCCACATAAGGGATCGCATGGCCCAAATCCTAAGAAATAGACATTCAGGCTAATCCCCATTGTAACACCCCTAATTTTTGATGGCATTATTTAGGAGATTTAATTAGATAAATTAAATAGAATAATTTAAACAATTAGAGTGATAAGGGGATTGAGATTTGAATAAATGATAAGAAGGTCGTGCTTAATTAATTAATTAATTAAATGGGCTTAATAATGGATATAGGCTAATTAATCTGCACAAGGACATATTGGGAATTATCCACACCTTAATTCCGTAGCACTTATATATCCACGGCTTGTCATCCATTCACGTTTATTTCTCATTTTCGCAAAAATGTAAAAAACAAATATAAAAGAGGAGATGGCCATTGTTAAGGATGAAAAAGAAGAAATTTCAAATCAAGCTAAGAAATTAAAGCAAGAGGAGTAAATCTCAATCTTGTTAGGAACTGGAGATAGTGGTTTTGATGACAACAACCTTTGTAATTTATTTTATTATAACTTATATACTAACACTATTGTCTAGATATATATGAATATTATTATGCAGGATATATATATATATAAGGCAGGTACTAATTATTGAAGATTGTACAGTATAAAGATCAAGAATGAAGAAATCAAGTTTGAAGACTCATGAGTATCAAGATCAAGATTTCAAGATATGTGTCTATTTTCAGTTAAAACTTCATAATAGCATGGAAATCTTCATTCTGAATTTCATTTGGGATGGAATACATTTCTACCTTCTTAGTGGCTTACAAACCCACGACAAGTAGCTTACAAACCTACGACAAGTGGCTTACAAACCCATGAACATCTTGCTTTTGTACAAGTTCTCGAGTCCTAATGTGATGAGATATTCTGTAGGAAGAAGCTTGCAAAACTACTTCAAAATGGTTTTACAAAATGATTTTCAAAACAGCTTTTCAAAATATTTTAGTCTTAAATTTATTTTTTCAAATGATTTTCAAAAAGATGTTTTAGCCTTAAAATCTTATTTGTTTTTGTTTTAAAATACATTCTTGTTTTAAACTTCGTTTTCAAAACAAATTTTGCATTGCTTTTTTACATAGGGATGTCGACATCATGAGATACCCCATGTCGATATGGTGGCCATTGAATTCAAAAGTTTCAATTTCAAAAAAAGTGTCTATTCGTTTAAATCTCTTCACGAATGGTTATGACCGTTGGTGCTTCATAAATAGCCTTCACAAACAAATTTTATATCTATCTATTTTCATTTTTCCTTCGCTTCTTCTTCTCCACAAATCCATATTCTATAATTTTCATATTTTTTAAATCATGCTGAATTTCTGCCGAATTCTCAAGTGAATCAAATTAGAATCTCATTCTTGTTTGACTCTCTGCCCTCTTTCAAAGATCAAAGTGCTATTTAGAGTTATAGGTTTGTAATTAAAAGTTTATAAAGTCTCTCTATAAGGTATGGTTGTGCCTGGAAATCAATTGGGTAATCTTGTGGCTCGTAAATCAAGAGAGTTTGCTCCGGACTCGTGAGACATGAGGGTACCTTAAGGCCTTTAGAAATTAAGGAATGTAATCTCGACATTGGTATAATAAAACTCTGTATGAGGTGGTTTGCCTTAGTATGGGACTAGATGTAGGGTAAATCCGAATCAATATAAAATCCGGTGTGTTCATTCCTTTTACTGCTTTTTATTTACTTCCTGCATCTGTGTTAGATTCTGTAATTGTTCTGTGATTAAGTTTTGCATTTGTTTGTGTCATAATTTTTAAGTTAGTTCACATAAGTCTTAAAATCCATTAGACACTATTCACCTCCCTCTAGTGTTAAATTAGCCTTAAGATCCTTAATCCGCTGTCCATTTTCAATTGGTATCAGAGCATAGGTTTTCATAGTTTTCGTAATCTGAAACTTGAAAAGTTAAAAATGGCATTTTTAGGAAATTTTGTTAACACTAGTTTGAATTTATGCATTTCATCAAAAGTATCATAAGTCTACATATAGTTTTTATGAAAAATCAATTTATCTACCGAATTGGTTTGTTATGCAGGAACAAACATGTTATGTGGCTTTTGAAGAATCAACAACCAATGGACAAACTGTGCAAATTGAGAAAGATAAATGGATACTTGATAATGGTTATTCAAGGCATATGATTGGAAATCCCGAGATACTCAATGACATTATATATCAAGATGGTGGATTGGTCAACTTTGGAGATAACTCAAAAGGATATGTGATTGGCATCGGCAATGTCGATTATTCTAAAACTCTCTTATTTCTGATATTTTGCTAGTTAGGAATTTAAAACATAACTTGCTTAGTATAAGTCAATAATGTGACAAAGAATTTAAAATTAAATTTAGAAAAGATAAGTGTCACATCTAAGTCAAATATTATTTTTGAAGGAATTAGGAAGAAAAACATTTACGTCCTTAGTATGAAAGTTTCAAATGATAACTTATGTGTTTTGTCTAATACAAGTAACCCTTGGATTTGGTATAAAAGATTTGGTCATTTAAATTTCAAACTGTTATCTAGGATATTAAACTTGACTTAGTTAGAGGTCTTTCCAAGTTAAACTTTAAACTAGATAGTATAAGCGATGCTTGCCAATTAGGAAAACTTAAGAAAAGTTCATTTAAATTAAAAGATATGATTTCTACTTCTAAACTTGTAGAATTACTTCATTTACATTTATTTGGCCCATCTCAATTCAATCAATTAATCACGATAAATATGTTTTGTAACTGTAGATGATAATTCTAAATATACTTGGATGATTTTTCTTAAACTTAAAGTGATGCTTTTGAATTATTTAAAAAATTTGCTAAAAGAATTCAATATCAACTTTCTATAAAAATAAAAACTATTCGTAGTGATCACGGTGGAGAATTTGAATATGAAAATTTTGAGAATTTCTGTAATCAAAAAGGAATTACTCATAATTTCTCTTTTCCAAGAACTCCACAATAAAACGGAGTGGTAGAACGTAAGAATAGAATGATTTAAGAGTGTGCTAGAACAATGCTTTCTGATAGTAATTTACCTAAAAACTTTTGGACTGAAGCAGTCGCTACAGCGTGTTGTATATTAAATAGGATTTTAATTAGACCATTAACTAATAAAAAACATATGAATTACTTTACAATAAGAAACCCATAGTAGCTTATTTCAAAGTTTTTGGTAGTAAGTGTTTTATTCTTAATACAAAAGATAATTTAGATAAATTTAAACCTAAATCCGACAAAGGTATCTTCATCTGATATTCTAATAGAAGTAAAGCATTTAGAGTTTATAATTTAAGAACTAACACTATCTAAGAAACAATGCATGTATCTTTTGACAAATTTTTTAAAGATATTGTACAAATAGAAGATAAAGAGGATTTTGTAATTTTAAATAATGAACCTAATGAAACTAATTGTGAAATCAGTCAACCTAATAAAAGAATTAGGCTATTAAAAGATCATTCCGTAGAAAATATAATAGGAAATATTAAATCTATAGTTAAAACAAGAAATCAACTAAATAGTATGAGTAATGTAGCTTTTATATCAACTATTGAACCTAAAAATCCAAAGGAAGCATCATCGGATGATTCATGGATTCTTGCCATGTAAGAAGAACTGAATCAATTCACCAGAAATGATGTTTGGGAAATTGTTCCTAGACCTAAGGATAAAAGTATAATTGGAACAAAATGGGTTTATAAAAATAAAATGAATGAACTTGGTGAGGTCGTGAGAAATAAAGCTCTTTTATTTGCGTAAGGTTATTGTCAAGAAGAAGGAATTAATTATGACGAAACCTTTGCACCCATAGCAAGACAAGAAGCTATCAGGATTCTACTAGCTTTCGCAAACTACAAGAACTTTAAGTTATATCAAATGGATGTTAAAAGTACTTTTCTAAATGGTTTTGTAAAAGAAGATGTTTATGTTGAACAACCTCCACTTTTTGAAGATAAATTTCCAAATCATGTATATAAATTAAAGAAAGCTTTATATGGTCTAAAATAAGCTCCTAGAGCCTGGTATGAAAGACTAAGATCTTATTTACTACAATCTGGTTTTGAAATCGATGAAATAGATACAACTCTTTTTATTAAAAGAAACAAAAATGATATTCAACTAGTATAAATATATGTAGATGATATGATATTTGGATCAACTAATAACATAATGAATAAAGAATTTTTAGATATAATGACTAAAGAATTTGAAATGAGTCATATGGGAGAACAAAGTTTCTTCTTAGGACTTCAAATCAAACAATTAGATAATGGAATTTTCAGTCAAGAAAAATATGCTAAGGATTTAACTAATAAATTTGGATTGACCACTTCTGGTGGGAAACCAACTCCAATGACAACTAATGTAGCTTTAAGTAAAGAAGATAAATCAAAAGATGTTGATCAAAAATTATATAGGGGAATGATTGGTTCTCTGTTTTATATAATAGCAAGTCGTTCTAACATCATGCATAGTGTCTGTCTCTGTGCTAGATACCAATCTCAACTTAAGGAAACTCACTTAAAAGCTTTTGAAATAATTTTAAGATATGTAAAACATACTTTAGATTATGGTTTATTTTACCCTAAAAACGATGTATTTGACTTGCTGATTATGCTGGTTGTAAATTAGACCGAAAAAGTACAAGTGGAACTTGTCACTTTCTTGGACATTCTCTGGTTTCCTTGTTTAGTAAGAAGTAAAATATTGTATCCTTGTCAACAACCGATGCAGAATATATGTCTACTGCTTTGGCTAGTTCTCAAGTTATATATATGCAACTAACTTTAAAAGATTTTGGATTAACTATAACTAAATCACCAATTTATTGTGATAATACTAGTACGATAAACCTATCTAAGAATCAAACTCATCATGCTAGAACAAAACATATGGATATTATACATCTTTTTCTTAGAGATAATGTAAGTAAAGAAGTCATAACTCTAGAATATATTAATATTGAAAAACAAATTACTGATATATTAACCAAACCATTAAATGAACAAAACTTTACTAAATTTAGAAGAGAATTAGGTATATGTTCATTAACTGAAATATAAATTATAAATAATACAAGTATAATTAATAATTAATATAAATAAAAATTTCTCAAAAATTACAATAGGCATGTCGACATGACCCATCCCACTATGTCGACATACTAGCCATGATTTTCAAATTTGAATTTCCCTCTAAAATTAGTTATTAAGTTATATATTTATATATTTCGACTTTTACTCCTTTTATGTTCTCTTCTCTGTAATAAACTTCTGAAATAGTACATTAATGGCTTCCTTTTCTAATAATGAACCTTCTTCACCCAGTTCTCCTCATCTGGTCCTTTTTAACGATCCACACACGTAGTCATCAAATTGCTAGAGAAGATGAAAGGTTTACTTCAAATGATGACAGAGATTCAAGTGAGTCAACAGCGAATGGCTAGAGAACAAGATAGGTAGGGCAAAATTCTTAGGAATTTACAAAAATTCCTTATGGATAATCATGCCAATCCCATTGTTATCGAAGAATCATCACAAGCCTTGGCTTCTGAAGAAGAAGAGCCTCTAGATGAACCACAAGAGGATCAAGAAGAAGAACAACCTCTGTCGAATCCGGATGTTCATATGCATGAAGACAATGGCGTGATTCGCGTTGGAGAGGTCCTTTTTGACACTAATGGGAACTTGGTTGAAAAACATGGAAACTTTTGTCTCCACTATCCAAATTTTTTAGTCCATAAATCACCAATAGTTAATGGTCCTCGTTAAGCGTTTTTCGTTTTTCTCTTTCGTGATTGTATATTATTTTGTTAATTTGTATATAAATGTTTTGACAGTAACGGGTGTGCAGCGCGAGGCTACACAGCCGGTTAAAATAAGGCTAATATAGTAATAAGGTTCGACCAACAGGCCTGGTCGATGCCAAGGAAGAGTTCCACAACCCAACGTAACTACTTACAAAACCCAGTCGATAATTACACAAGAGCTAAGATATGCAAAAGACATGTCAACCTACTACTAATGCAATGAGTCAATTAGCTAAAGCATTATCCCTGAATGGTAGAACTCGAGTAGAGGGCCATCTGCGTGAAGAACGTGTCCAGATAGAAAATATATAAGCAATTCGATTACATATCTCATCAATATTTCTTGTAGGTTTATTGAAAATGCGTGCATTTCTTTCTTTCCGTAAGCACCAACTTTAGATGGCTATGAAGGAATCTAGATTCTTGTCCAAAGGGTTATATTGCCGATGCTCAAAAAACGAATGAATGACGGGAATGTGACCAAGGAGAGAAGCACTGGTAGTGGCCCAAATGTGATAAGAGAAGTCACAGTCAAAAAAAAGATGAGTGATCGATTCTTCATGCATGAGACACAAGACACAGGAAGGGTCTACCGAGATATTCAAGTGCCTAAGCCTATCTCTGGTGTTGATACGGGAATGAATGAGGCACCATTGGAAGAATATAATGCGTGGGGGAAGCTTACATTTCCAAATTCTTGCAAAAGAGTACGATCCGCCAGGATGATTAATAAAAGCGTAGCAGGAGGAGACGGAAAAGCCATACGTACGAGATAAAGCCCAGGTGTAAAAATCTGGTGAGTCAGAGAGATGGATTGAGGGGAGCAAGGAAGAGACTGAGACAAGCTCATTCAGAGTGTTGAGGTCGAAGAGGGATGGGGGCAAAGGCATTGTGGACCCAGGGCTGAGATCACACAAACTGTTGTGAAGTTGTGGAAAGTATGGGAAAAGAGATTAGGGTAAGAGCGGGCTAGGGGAGAATGACCGTACCAAGTGTCCAACCAGAAAAGGCAACTACCACCATTACCTAGAGTGACATGGAAAAGATTTTTGAACCGGGGGATGATACGTACGACTCCAGCCCAGAAGGGAGAGAGTCTGAGATGAGGGGTGGAGTGAAGGACCAGGTGAGGGTTGGCTTGATAGTGGAGCTGAAGAATCCAATTTTTCCAAAGGAGGTCACCCGGTGAGATTATGCGCTAGAGCCACATGGATAAGAGAGCTGTGTTGAAGGAGGCAAGGTTGGTAATGCCAAATCCCCCGTGATCTTGATGTAAACAGATTGATTTCCAACTGATTAAGCATTTTGTTTTGTTACCATTCCAAAGAAAAGAGCGTCGAATAGCATCTATTTTGAGTATAACCCAGTTTGGCAATCTATGAAACGACATCCAGTATGACGGTAGGGCATAGAGGACAGATTTGACAAGAACAAGGCAGCCAGCTGAAGATAGCGAGTTAGCTTTCCAGGATGCAAGGCGAGACTCAATCTTAAAAATGAGGGGGAGCCAGTCGGAATGGGCTAGTTTTGTGGGATGCAAGGGAATGCCGAGGTATGTGACGAGGAAGTGGCCAAGGTTACAATTGAGTAGTGAAGCGGTAGGTGGACCGAGGTGACCGGAGTTTCCAAGCATTATTATAGAGCTCTTGCTGAAGTTAATGGATAAACCCGAGATAAGTTCAAAGATATAAAGTAGGACCTTAAGGCAGTGGATATGAGCTAATTCAGGGGAGATCATCAAAATTGTATCGTCCGCAAACTGAAGGTTGGAGATCGAAAGATTCGAGTTGGGAAGATGGATGCCCTTTAATAGGTTGTTGGAAATTGCAAGCTTTACCATCCGATTAAGAACATCTGAACTAAGGACAAAGAGAAGAGGAGATAGGGGATCACCCTACTTTAATCCGCGAGCCGAGTTGATATGTCCACCTAAGGAACCATTGATGGAGATCGACGAAAAACTTGTGTTATGAATACACTTTATCCATTTGCACCAAGTATCTGGAAAGCCCCTGTGTTTCATGAGGTCTAGCAAAAAGAACCAGTTAACTAAGTCAAAGGTTTTGGAGAAGTCAAGCTTAAGTAAGGCTCCAGGAGTGTTTGAGAAGTGGCAGAATGAAATGACTTCCTGTGTTGCTGCCACATAATCCAAAATATTTCTGCCAAGGATGAAGGCTGATTGCTCAATACCAACTAAGGAGCTAATTACACTCTGCAGGCGGTTGGCTAAAATCTTAGTGATAATCTTAAAAGTGGTGTTGAGGAGACTAATGGGTCGAAATGAGGGAAGAGTGACGGAGCCAGGGATTTAGGAAACAGGATGATGTTGGCATAATTAATACGAGCAACTATGGTAGGATCTTTATGAAATTCGTGACACATCTCGATTATATCGGATTTAACTGTGCTCCAGAAATGCTTGAAGAACAGGGGCCAAAACCATCTGGGCCGGGGGCTTTGTCATCTGCCATACAGCTCAGGGCTGTCCAGATTTAATCTTTCGAGAAGGGATGATTGATGGGAATCGGGGAGGCATTAGGGTAAAGCAAATTCTAGTCAATGGGGGGAGTGCGAGGGAGGCGGATTGCCTATGATGTTTCGGTAGTAGTCTGTGAAAAGACAGAGAATGTCTGATTGGTCAGAGTAAATTGAATCATCATGGCAAATTTCTGAGATGAAGGCGGATCTGCGGTGGCCATTGGCGAGTCTGTGGAAGAAAGCGGTATTTTTGTCCCCTTTATTGATCCATTTAGCTTTAGGACGTTGTTTCCATCCAATTTCTTCTTGTTTAATCAGTCTGTCTTGTTCGAGTTCCAGCTCACGAAGTAGATTGGATTCTGAGGCAGATAATGGGCGGGATTCTTATAGAATATTAAGCTGAAGGATGTTGTCCTGGGTTGCCACAATACATGTTTGGATCGAGCCCTAAATAGATTTGGCCTAAGGTTTGACTAACTTTCTGAGAGATCTAAGTTTAGAGAATACACGTGTAGTTGCCGACTGAATCTGGCAGGGTTGGGACCATGCGAGCTTAACAAAGTCATCAAAAGATGGTTCCAGGAGCCAAAGTCGTTCGAATCTGAATGGTCGATTTGGAGTACGATTGTTACCAATATCAAGAAGAAGAGGGCAGTGGTCAGATAGGATGGTGGCGAGGCTAGAAACAATGGAGAGGGGGTAGAGGTCATCCCAGGCGGGGTTAAAGAGGAAGCGGTCTAATTTTGCAAGGACGGGGCCGACTCTTCGGTTGGACCAGGTAAAAAGACGGTTACTGATTTGAGGGTCGATGAGAATGCAAGAGTGGATGAAGTCGTTAAAGGCTTCCGAGTCCAGAGAGTGGGTGCCTGAGCTTCGCTCATAGGAGGATCTGGTAGTGTTGAAATCACCTCCGATAATCCAAGGGCCATTGATATGTGAGGCGAAGTCCATACAATTTGACTAGAGTGTGGATCTGCAATGGGTGTTAGGAGGTTCATAGATATTAGAGAAGGAATAAAGTAGGCCCGAATGAAGATGGCGAAGGATGACATGTAGAGCCGTAGGGTGAGTAATGGCTTGACAAACAGACCATAGCGATTCGTTCCAAGCAGTAATTATACCTCCCCTAGAATCGATCGCATCTATGTGGGCCCACCCAAACAGGTGGGGCCTACAAAGCAGTTTGAGATGAGTTGGGGAAGGGTCCGCTAGTTTGGATTCTTGAATAAACAAAATGTCAATTTTTTGTGGGGCTAGGACGAGATTAGCAGCATGACATTTAGACAGATCTCCCAGCCTACGAATATTCCATGATACAATTTTCATTGAAAACGGGACATACGCTCTGTTTCTAGCGATTGCATGGACGAATAGTGCTCATCAGATAAAATTACTCCCATGCAACGTGCCATTTTTTATTTAATTTAGAGTTAGATGATGAAACACAACAGGTTTAAAAAAAACTACCTGAGCTACTAGGAATGGAGTCAGCAAAGTTCAGGCAGTTGCTTCTTCTGACAAGGGCAGGGGAGAGTGAAGCAAGCTGCCAGGGGGCTATTGGGATTTCTCGGCTGGGCGAATGGGATGCCAGATGAGGGGATGATGGCTCGTGTTGTTGAGAGGTCTGGAGATACAGCGGAACGGAGAGGTCCACGTCAGAAAATGGTGTAGGATCGATTTCACCCCCCCTCTAGGGTGAAATCGATCCTACAAGTGGTATCAGAGCTAGGAACAAAAGCCGTTTTTGTTTTAAAAATTTGATTTTAAAAAAACCAATTTTTGTTTTAAAAATTCGTGTTTCAAAAATTAATTTTTGTTTTAAAAATTCGTGTTTCAAAAATCAGTTTTTGTTTTAAAAATTTGAATTTTTAAAATGGCTTCTTTTAATACTTTCATTGAGGTCGTTCCAATATTATTCCTTCTATTTTCGATGGAACAGATTTTTTGAATTGGAAACTGAAAATGGAATTTTATTTAAAATCTGTTAATATTAAATGTTGGGATATTATTGAAAATGGGTGTGATATAACAGATAAGAAAATTATCTCGATTAATGCTCTTGCTATGCATATATTATATTTTTATATTGATCAAGATAATTTTAATTTCATCTCTCATTGTGAAAATGCATAGGAAATCTGGAATACTTTAAATGCAATATATGGTGTAAAAGTCAACAGCAATGAGAAGTCCTCCACAACTGACTCAGTTAAAGAAATGTGCTTAACAGGATTGGTAAATAGCAATTGTGATGAGGATGATAATGATGGAGAAGCCGAGCTGGCATTAATAATGAAGAGATTCAAAAGGTGGAATCACAAATACGGAAATCCAACTCTAAATAAAAAATTAAAAAGCAGAATAATCAAAGCACTGGACAACTCGGAAGAACACGGGATCATTTGCAACAAACCCGGTGATATCAAGCCCAATTATCCCCGATTTCAAACCGACAAAGAAAATAAATCAAAACAAAGATGTTTTACAGCCACGTGGAATAAAAGCAATAGCAGTGAAAGTGAGAAAGCATATATGTGCCTTCATGGGAATATAACCGATAGCGACGATGATGAGCCAAGCGAGGTATCAAAACTCACTCACTCTGAATTACTTATTTATTTCCACGAAGTAAATGGCTGTTTTGAACGACTTAGGGAGAAATATGCTAAACTTGAATCACAGAAAGTTACTTTGATAGAATTAAATGAACAACTTGACCAATTTGTTAAAACCTATCAAAGTAGGATCCCTAAGTGTGATAAGTGTCCAACATTCGAAAACTAAAATAAAAAATCAGAAATCAATATAAAATCACTTGAAAATGAAATTCTTATTTTAAAAGAAAGTGAAAATACAAAGAGAGAGAATTCTATCAAAAAGTTCACTCAATTGTTGAATGAAAATGAATCTCTCAAAACACAAGTCCAACATTTGTCAACGGCTTTAGATAAATTTTCCAAAAGTGAAAAATCGTTGAACATGCTATTAGGAAAGCAAACTGTTAATACGGTTAGACAAGGACTTGGATATAGTCATTCTAAAAATGTTAGAAATGAGATTAATCGAGAAAATTTAATGTTCACAATTTGTAGAAAATTTGGACACGATCACAATAATTGTTGGTATAGACCCAAACATGTGAAAACTATACCGATTTGGGTTCCAAAAGGCACAAATATAAAATCTCTCAAAGTTAAACAAATTTGGGTGCCGAAGGGAACAATTATAGATAGTTTTGGGTCTTTACAAAATTGTTTTTCAAAATATTCTGCCACTAACAATTATGGACCTATAAAAACAAATAGGTCACAAAAATCTTTCAACGTGTAGGTGTGGTGGTAGGCTAAGGAACAACAACAGTGTTCTCTGGATTTTTGGTTGTTCCAGAAACACAACGGGCGACAAAGCAAAGTTCCTTAGCCTAGTATAAAGGTGACAGAATCACAATGGATAACAACGAAAAATATCGTAAAGGTAAAACAGGTAATGGTATGATTTGAACGATATATTAAATGTGATAATCTGCACCATATTCTGAATTAAATCAGCCAATAATGTGATGATGAAATAATGATGATTTTGATTCTGACTTTTTCAAAATTGTTGGCCAATCATGTTTTTATGCCAAAAATACTACAATTCTTGAAATACTTCATATAAATTAAATTGGAAAAATGATGATGTTTTGGTATTAGGAAATTCATTGATTGTTGATAATACATTTGGCTAATTCTATATTCACGGTTTCTTTTATTTACATGGCTTCAACTTAAAATCCTAATGAATTCTATCTAAAAAAAATTATAAAAAGGATTTTAAGAAATTGTTGAAACTTCAAGAAACTGTTTGGAATGATAATGTTTGCTTATGAATATAGTTGATTATTCTACGGCTTCTAAGATTGACCCTATGATATGTGTTTGATTATTAACACGGCTTCACTTCAAATTCAAAGAATGTCATTTAAATTGTTGTTAAAATTGAGTTTGAAATTTTTGATGCACACTTCATGGTTTGGTTAATCGAATTCAATTAATGATAATTTTGAGTGAAAAAGAAATTCAGATGCAGATTACACTAGTAATCTGGTTGATAGAAAAATTACTAGTTGAACGTGATTTTTGTTGAGACATTTAGTAACTGCATCGTTTTTTTTTTCAAAGAAAATATCTGCATATTTTTAATTCAAATAATTTTCAAATAGCAGAAAATTTTCTTATATAACCCCCTCGAGAAAATCATTTTTGACCATATTTTCAGATTATTCATCTTGAAAAATTGATTTCATAATTACTTTTGAATTTGATTTTAATGACTATTTTGACTAATCTAACTCCCTAATAATTATCGAAAAGATAAACAGTGATTGAAAAAGTGATGAGTGCTGATATTGATCATATATTATAACTCGAGAAAGTATAATTAGAAAATTTCTTTAGAAATTTAAACAAGAGTTATAAAACTTTTTGTTGGTAAAAATTCATGACCATCTCTATATGTATCATATTTCTAACGACCATCACTCATCAAAATTCTATATAGTTTGTCGATATGTGGTACTTTAAACAGGAATCGTTCGTTTTTCATTTTCGCATTTTTTAAAAAAAAAGGGATAATAATAATAATAATAAATACCTAAGTATTCACTCTCATTTAAAAGTCCTCACGGTTATGCATGGGTGAATTACTTGGAATTTGTTATGTTCTTCCATGCTCATTTAAAAGTCCTCACGGTTATGCATGTATGGAACGCATATCAAAAGTTGATTTTTAAAATAAACAAGTTGATTCTAATCCCATTTAAAAGTCCTCACGGTTATGCATGGTTAGAAGATACTTGAATTCATTTTTTTTAAAATAAAAAATTGGAATACTACTAATCTCATTTAAAAGTCCTAACGGTTATGCATGGTTAGTAGATATTCAAATTCCTTGTATAAATATACCACAAATAGACACAACTGTATGGTTTTATATGATGACATCATTCCTATCATTCTAAAAGTGGAATATGCGCCTAACAAAATATTTATGATTTTTGTTTGATTTTTTATCGAAATTTAATATTTATATTCAATTGAGTTTTAATGTTGAATTAATATCGGTCACTTTATCTCTATTTTCTCTAACACTGTTATTCTTTTGCTGATAACAAAAGGGGGAGAGAAAAGTTAAGATTTTGTCAAATAATATCAAGCAAAGGTCAAATAATTTTCCATTTGCATCTAGACTCATTTGCATATTTTTATTTGTATGCATATATGTAGGGGGAGTATTGTGTAGAGAGGGAGCATTCAAATGGGGGGTGAATAGGGTGATAGTATTAATTATAAAAATTAATCGCGGAGGCTTATAAAATAATTTCAACACAGATCACAGAACAATAGCAGTACAGATAATAGCAGAATAATAAATGCAGAAATAGAACGACACATAATTTACCCAGCTTCGGCAAAACCCTGCCTACGTGCTGCCCCCAAGGTTTCTACTAGAAATTAGATAGTCCCTCGCTTACACGCGTAAACTCGCGACACCCGCTATCGACTAAATCTAACTCTACGCTCAAAACCCTGCCACAACTCAGCCACTGAGTTGCGAATTCTCAAGCTACGGCACGTAGCTTGTCCCCTAGTCACACGACTAGCAAATACAACGGTTTGAAAAGAGTTTTAAAATTAAAAACAAATTTTAAAAAACAAAAGACAATTAAAAACCCTAATTAAAATAAAATAAGCTATAGCCCCTTTTAACAAACAAGTCCCCTTTTATAAAACACCCCGGCCTAATTGTTTTCTTTAACCCGATTCTCTTTTATTTTCTTTGTGATAATGTCGGCTTGTTCTTCTTTCTGAAACTAGGGCTTCGGCTCTTGTTCATTCCTCTTCCTTCAACAAATTAGGGCTTTTAAAGAATCGAAGATGCCGACATTATATTGATCGATCGAATTTGTGATTTTCGTCCTTTGGTCTGTCGATCGACTGTCTCCTTGTACCTTGCTTCGGCTACTTCGATTGATCGAGTTCGATTACAATTTTGGTAAGTACTTTATTCCTTTTGCTTTCTGATTGAATGCTTGAACTCGATGATCGTTGCCAGTGATGATGCTGGGTTTATATAGGTTTCGAAATCCTATTCTTGCGTTCGAATAAAGTCATTTGAACTTGTCAATAATTCTCCTCGACCACTTGATGATGCTTGAATGATTGATGATTAATCTGACTTTGTCAAATTTGTATCTTTCACGTTTCTTTGTTGACACGGTTTTGAATTAATTTTCGTGATGACCACGACTTCCACTCCGTTCCTTTTTCTGTTGACTTGTTAAAAAACACGGCTTTGATATCTTGCCTTGATAAAATTGATTTGCTATTTTTGTATCATAATCGACTTTGGTCATTTGTTTTGAAAACTGCAGCTTGATGCTTGCATCCCTCTTGCTGTTTACTGGAGTCAGTGGTTGATGCATTGTGGTGTCTAGTATTTGATTATATGATATTGTGATGATTTGCATTGTGCTTATGTCCACTGATGCTTCGAGTCTGCAATTATTTTTTTGAATAACAGCTCGACCATATGCATATTACAACTTGTACATGCTTTGATTTTCATTTTACATCACTTGAACTTGCTTTTGTCTCGGCCTGAACCTTTGCATTACATACATATGTATATGCTCACTGTCTTTGTACCTGCGCATATATGTTTACTGTTCGAGTTCATTGTTCAGTTGATTCATTGATGCATTGCCTTTGTGGTCTTCACTTTTGTATAGTCTGCACATGTTACTTGTATCACTTGATGTCTTCATTTGGTTCGAGACAGTGATCATTTGTGGCATAGTTTGTATTCTCTGTTTGAATTTGCATTGTGTCACTTGTATACTGCAGCTTGGTCTTGCCTTGGTTCTGGCCATTCCTTGTTTCCTTGTTGTAGTTTGATTGTGCTGTTTACCCGTGTACATGCTTCACTGTATCTTCATTCATGTTGGTTTAGTTTGTGCACTTGCTTGAGTTACTGCAGCTTGTAGTTTGGCTTTGATGTTGTACACTGTTTACTGTTAGTCGAGTTGAGTTGATCATGTTGCATTGTGAACTTTTGTGTTAGTTCCATTGTTGCATCTCTGACCTGTGCATTCCATTCTCGTGTGTTCATCCCTGTAGTATATGCTACTGTCTACTTGAGTTTTCTTTGATGCACTGTTGAATTTGTGTAGACTGTGCATTACACTTGAGTTGAATCCAGTTTCACAACTCGGGTTTGACCTTGTGCTAAAGTCGAGATTTTATTTATGTTGCACCTGAGTTGAACCCGTCTTTTTATTTGGGTTTGACCTTGTGCTCACCTGTCCCTGTAGCATTATCAAGTGTATATCGGTGTGCACGGCCTAGTGGCATGTACAGTGATACACTGTGCATGTCACATTGTTCGTGTGTGATGAATTCAAATTTAAATGATGACGAACAACCCAAATAACTGAGGCAAATAATATTTTCAAAATCTATATTTTATTTTATATTGCAAAAATATTTTCTTTTCAATTTTACCGCGTTAGTGAATATTTTTGCAGATTGCTCAGATGCTGGATTCTAACTGGAATGAAGTTGAAGGTTAAAAATACGAGTGTGAGTGATATGTTGTGAGGTTCTGAATGTAGAAAAGAATTGTGATGTAATCAGAAATTGTTTTGTAATTTAAAATGTATAGTTATAGTGAGAGCTTGAAATTGTACTATCAAAATTGTAATAAATATTTGTTTGAATAAAATATTCGTTTGAATTCAAATTTCGTGTTATTTATTTTATTCAGCAAATATTTATTTAATCTGTGAAAAATAAAATAGTATATTAACAAATACATTTAAACGAATGTATATATGTTTATTATCATCAAACAAAAATCATATACTCGCATATTCAACAAATGGGTCCCAGCGGGGCTCAATGGCGGGCCAGTCCCCCCACCTGTTCGAGTCCACGACCTCAAGGGAGTCATCACGCAGGTTGTTCTGAGGGGCACTGGGGGGATTCAGTGGTGACATAGAAGCTTCATGGTTCATGGCGTCGAATTGGGCATCCTGGTCTGACAGATCAGAGGGGATGTTGAGGGGTTCGGAGAAGCACCACCAGTCTCGGTCAAAGTCAGTACCCACGATGAGAGTCTCGGGTCGTCGCCTAGGATGCACATGCTCCCACTGTTCCACTGTCCGCAAATGCTCTGCATCGTTTATTTTAGCAACAAAGGTGGAAGGTGTGACTATGCCGCTGAAAAATTGAATATGTAAATATAGAAAATGGTGATCGAAGTAAGACCAATCACAATCATCCAGACCGATGGGGCGACCGACGGAGCTAAGGGCTTCAGTTACTGCTTCCAGGTTGTCCCTTAGGAGCACCGGGAAGCCATGCACTCTTGCCCACGATGGAGGTTCGAGGCTAGGAGCACTCGGAGGCACTACATCTGACCAAGGCTGTATATGAACCATGCCCGAGCTCACCGGTTTACTTATCGTCCCTAGCTGCAGAGCTCTTTCACGGATGATTATGGAGGGACTGTAAACAAGGAAGCAATTATCAGATAAGATTCAAATAGGCCATTCACGGAAGTCAAGTAGAGCTGACAAGGCGATAGAGGGAGTTTCAATGGTCCAGAAGCCGCTGATGATTGTGGCCGTGAAATACTTCGAGGGGTCATCCATGGGATATTGATGAGGAGTTGGAGATTTGGGATTTCGGTTAGAGGTATGAGAGGATTGTTGTTTGAGAATTTGGATAGAGGTATGAGAGGACTGTTGCGTGTGAATATGTTTTTGAAAAGAAACTTTTTGCTTGGCAGATTATTTTGGGACCCACTTAGGCTGCGCAGAATGAATGTCCTCGGGAGATGGTACTTTATGCACGGTAGACGAAGCATTAATTATGTTGGGACAAGTCAGCTGGGAGTGACCATAGAAGCAGCAGAAGAAAAAAAATCTTTGATTCTCTGCAATCTTTGGCCACGTGTTCCCTTCCAACGCATCGGAGACAGCGGCGTTTCGACTTTAAAAATTCGATGGTGGCGTGGGTCGTTTTGAAAATAGGAAGGAACTTATGGCGCTTGATCACCGATGGGTTATGGAGCAGGGGAGGGCAGGACGGGGAGGCCACAACTTGAGCGTATGTTTTCACCGAGGGTGATAAGGTGCGATGGACAGTATGAGAACGAACAATATGATTGAGGGCTCGGTTGGCTGGATCAAACGGAGTCGCCGCCAAGTAGGAGGTGCGAATGAGATTGGTTGGATCCCCATCACCAAGAGCCGACGAGGTAGTGGATGGGAGCCGAGACTTCGGCGAACGTAGGGAGGGAGAGGGAATGGAACGGGAAGGATGAGGGTACTGGCAGAAGGAAGCCATTTTTAAGAAGGATGTCTAGCTGGGTTAGCACTTGCGTGAAAATGTTAAGGTTCTTCTAAAAACAATCTTCATTGTATAGAAACATGAATTCCAGTTAGGATGATATATTAATTTTATGTTTGTTTATCTCATTTTCTATTAAGTCCAAGGTTTTTAGGTTAATTTTTATTGATAACAAAGGGGGAGAAGTTATATAAAATAATAGGCTTGGAATAAGGGGGAGTTGTTGGTGTAAGGAGGAGTTACGGTAGGATCGAAGTGGTAACTAATATTTTATAAGGTTGTCATCATCAAAAAGAGGGAGATTGTTAGGAAATGGAGATAGTGGTTTTGAAGACAACAACCTTTGTAACTTATTTTATTATAACTTATATACTAACACTATTGTCTAGACATATATGAATTTTATTATGTAAGATATATATAAGGCAGGTACTTATTATTGAAGACTGTACAGTATAAAGATCAAGAATGAAGATATCAAGTTTGAAGACTCATGAGTATCAAGATCAATAATTCAAGATATGTATCTAGTTTTTGTTTAAACTTCATAATAGCATGGAAATCTTCGTTCCGAATTTCATGTGGGATGGAACCCATTTTTACCTTCTTAGTGGCTTATAAACCCATAACAAGTAGCTTACAAACCTACGACAAGTGGCCTACAAACCTACGAACATCCTGGTTTTGTACAAGTTCTCGAGTCCTGATGTGATGAGATATTCTACAAGAAGAAGCATGCAAAACTACTTCAAAATGGTTTTTCAAAAGGATGTTTTAGCCTTAAAATCTTATTTGTTATTGTTTTAAAATAAACTCTTGTTTTAAACTTCATTTTCAACACAAATTTTACATTGTTTTTCACGTAGGCATGTCGACCTCATGGGATACCCCATGTCGACATGATGGCCGTTGAATTCAAAAGTTTCAATTTTCAAAAGAAGTGTCTATTCGTTTAAATCTCTTCATGAATGGTTGTGACCGTTAGTGCTTTATAAATATCCTCCACAAATGAATTTTTTATCTCTCTATTTTCATTTTTTCTTCACTTCTTCTTCTCCGCAAATCCATATTCTATAATTTTCATATTTTTTAAGATCGTGCCGAAATTCTGCCGAATTCTCAAGTGAATCAAATTAGAATCTCATTCTTGTTTAATTCTCTTCCCTCTCTCGAAGATCAAAGTTCTATTCATAGTTATAGGATAAATTTTTAATCAAAAGTTTATCGAGTCTCTCTATAAGGTGCGATTGTGCCTGGAAATCAATTGGGTAATCTTGTGGCCCGTAAATCGAGAGAGTTTGCCCTGGACTCTTGAGATATGAGGGTACCTCAAGGCCTTTAGAAATTGAGGAATGTAATCTCGACATTGGTATAATAAAATCTGTATGAGGTGGTTTTCCTTGGTACAGGACTTGATGTAGGGCAACTTCGAACCAGTATAAAATCCAGTGCGTTCTTTCCTTCTACTGCTTTTTATTTACTTTCTGCATCTATGTTTGATTCTATAATTGTTCTGTGATTAAGTTTTGCATTTGTTTGTGTCATATAAGTCTTAGAATCCATTAAACACTATTCAACCCCCCCTCTAGTGTTAAATTAGCCTTAAGATCCTTAATCTGCTGTCCGTTTTCAAATCTCAATCCAATCTCCTTATCCTAATCAAGGTGAATATTAACTTATACCATCTCTATTTTGTATTATAAACGTATGTTTTTGGATTTAAGATTAAATTCGTTTCTATAATGTTTTAGATGATGATATGCTTGAATTATAATTTGTTTGATTCAAACAAGATTGTTTAAATGAGGATTTATGCGGTTTTAGGGCAAAAACCGATTAAAATTGATTTTTTGAGTGCTATGGAAAAAATTAAACGTTATGTAAAACATGATTTTGGAGTCAGGTTTTAATTTTTATAATTTTTCAAGTTATGGAAAGTTTATAATGTATTTTCAAAGGAAAATATGGTTAATTGGGTTTAGAAATTTATTTCTGAAATAATACTAAGAATTTGGTTTGAAATTTAAGTATGTTAGATAACATGTTAAAATTGAATTTTTATGATTTTTTAGGTATTTTCCTAAGTAATTTGCTATGGAAATTAAATTATTCTAGAAAAAGGACTTATTTGCATTATTAGTTTTGCTTAATAGAAGAGCTTATTTTTTAAATTAATCTTGGTTTAGATCTGAAATTATGCGGTAGTTATTTTGGTAAATAATTTGAAAAGTCGAGGCAACTAATCATATGTTTATATGTGGGCAGGTTAGTTAGATAGAATTTTCTTTAATTGGTATTAACCTGCTTTAACTCGAAAAAGTAGGTTACGCCTCTATTAGAAGTACCTTTCGACTCATAGTTTCCACCTTCAATCAAGTAGAGACCCCACAAAGCCAAAACCAATACACAAGGTATCAACATGGGTACATAGTGGATTGGAGGAAGGCGAAAGGCATGATGTCAATACTTCCGATGGGATCGGTAACTTTGTTTGTTTTAAAAATTGTTAGCGCATGCCTTTGTTTTACTAAAGTTTTCGAAGGAGTCGAAAATAAGCTATCGAAAGGGGTTTTTCTAAATAACTTTCAAAGAAGGTTGTTTACTTTCATTTTAAGTATGATGCTTTCAAATGAGTCCCTTGTCCATAAAACAATGCATTCGAATGCCGACCTAGTCGAAACCCAGTTGTTCTTTTTCCTTTCGAGTGTATTGAAGTCATCATTGCTTTCGAAGGGTAGCCTTGGTTTTAAAGATATACTAAGCGACTTCCAAAATTCTTTCGAAAGGGTCATGGGTTTCGAATGAAATGGCTTCAAAATGGGGGTTTTGATACCACCCTTCAGTGTTTTGCTTAAATGATTTGAAGCTTTCGAAAGAATGGTGCTGATGCCATCAAGATTTCGCAAACAAGTTTATATGAAGATTAAAGGTTTCGAAAGGGAGACTCGTATATATTCACTTTGATCCAAAAGATGTTTTTGCGTAAACCCAATGGTTTCGAAAGCGGTACTTTCATTGGTTTCAAAGCTGTGTTCCTAAGGATTACTAAGTAAAGTTTTAATAATTTCGAAAGGTTCATTTTGGTTTAGAGGAAATGATTTAAGGAGCTTTGAAAGGTTTATATGTAATGTTTTGAACTTTCGAAGGAGGTTATCTAGGGGTTTCAAAAGTGATGTTTTGAGGTTTCGAAAGCCTTAGTTTTCAAAACTAATAACCTATTCCCATTTTGAAAAAAAAACATGGCCTAAACAGAGTGTTTTGAAATGGAGTTTTGAAGAAGTTTTCCTTGATCAATGGGTAAAAGGGATTAACCAAGTTTTAAATAAAATGATTTCAAGGATATTAAACCACAGTGTGTGGTATTATTATGTTTGCTTCTTCATATATGTATCTGAATATATTCATATTGCAATGGACCCATAACTATAATTTGGGAAGGGCAGAATAACCAGTTAGGTTGACCCAATAATTAATATAAATTAAAACAACTCCTAAATGAGTACAATTGCTACCAGGAGGTCTGTAAGGCCAGAGTATAAGAAGCTAAGATATTAATTAAAGATATTGGCAGGGGCTAATAGATTCACAGTAAGCCCATGAAAACAACGTATTGGAAAAAGATATTGGCAAAGGCCAATAGGTTCATATTAAGCCCATGAAAACTATGTATAAACAAAGATGTCAGGAATATAGATTCGTAGTTAACTGATAAAAACTATGATTTGATATTGGCAGGGGCCAATAGGTTTGTAGTGAACCCATGAAAACTATATCTGGATTAAGATATTGACAGAAGTCAATAGGTTCCTAGTCAAACCATGAAAACTAGGATAAGAAGAAAGATATTGGAATTACCAATAGGCTCAGGGAGAACCTACTAAACAGTAAAGATATTGGAAGAGGTCAATTGGTTCTTAGTGATCCCATAAAAATTATGAAACTGGACAGGGAGTTCATAAACATTAAACAGGTTATTAGTCAGTCCATGAAAACTAATAGGTTAATTGTTACCCTAGAAACTATAAATGAGGCAGTTAGTCAAAATGAATGTGGATGGAAAATCCAAAACTGATTTACTTTTTTGCATATCATCATATTATTTTGAAATGTTTTAGCCATTGTGGAAGTAGGAGCACAGTATATGGTTTTATAAAGGTTTTAGAATACTAGTGAGGGGAAAACCCATTTCACTAAGCAGAGTGGTCTTACAATATTTCTAAATGGATTGAGATGGTAGATTATTATTCACACCAGGCTTTATGTTTGACTTGAAGTTTATGTTTTCCCTTTAAACTCTCGGGTACTCAATTGACTTTGAGTAGTTTCAGAGTTGAGGTTTTTAGGTACCTCTTTAGAAGAGTAAGCTTTCAAAGACATGCAGGAGGCATGATAGCTATCTAGAGTTTTCTTTTATTTTGATTCCGCTATGTTATTTTTGTAAAGGTAAAGTTGTTAAATTTCCTATATATACTCTGATTATCCAAGGGGGCATCTTCATATGTCGCTCTTGGCATATGCTGTAATAAATATATTTTCTCTAGACGTGGTTCTTGCATGGGGATTATGTAATAAATTTGAAAGGTTTTGAAATGGAATGTGGAACTTTTTTGATATTTTAAATTTTTTCCATATTCATGTGTTTTTGTATATCAATGTATCTAACATTACATATTTAGTCGTCGAGGATTAATAACTATGGATGACTATAGCACTCGTAGCCGTTATTTTTGGGCCTCCAAGTCGGGGATGTTACTTTTATTTTGGAAGTTTTTGGGAATGAGATCTCTATGGGCGCTTCTCCATGTTTCATTATGCTTAGCCTCCAAGTTTCATGCCAAATAGATTAATAGATGTTGAGTTATTGCTCGATCATTACTGCAAAGTGTGTTGTTACCTGATTCAGGCCGATCCTTATGGAAGGAAGAAGGCCAATTCATCTTGCTTGCTCCTTTTGGGGTGCAATCCCTAAGGTGGACTCCCTAGGGTCCCCATCTCTTGTTCTCAAAGTTTCATATGCATTGGAGTTTTGGATCTTGAGATATCGATTGTTTTCCATTTAAGTTTCACTTATTTGGCTAAAGTAAACCGATCCTTTTGGTTGAGGGGGATTATAGCTGAACCCTTTTCTAGATGAAATTATATTACATACCTTGAATATTATGTATAGCATATCTCTCAATTCCGTTCGATCATGGCTTCATATTACCATTTGTACTTGATTTTGGGACCCCGCAATCATCCTTTTGGGCTTATCGGCCTTGATGAAAGTCAAGTCTTACTTGTCTAATCAGTTCAGATATGGCCGTATTAAAATGCAAAATAATACTTACTTCCCAAAGTACGTCTTATGTTGAAAATGACGTTGTTTGAATCAAAGAAAGTTAGGGTCGCCAAAAAGAAGTCCATCCAGATTTTTGAATGTTCGCCATCCTTTTGTCAAATTATTTTCACAAATTGTCATATCTCTCTTTGATCATCATGACACTTGGTCGATTTCCAATAGTATAAATTAAGGATTATATTTCACTAGTTGCTATCTATGTCTGGTTCTACGGGGTAGTAGCTATAGCTTATCACCCTATAGTAAGCTATGCGTGCACGATCAGGTACACGTTCTTGTTATTGGCTCTCGGATGTGTTTGTGCGCTCACGAATCATCACCAATTTTCGTTGAATTAGATGCATTTTCATTTTATACTTATTTACTTTATATATTCTTTATATACATGTTTATATGCACATAGGGGTCGTACCTGATCCCTGTTCTACCTTCTTTTGTTATGTTTATGAGGATTGGAATCCTTCTAGCCGATCCTTCTCTTTTTTTTGTTACAACAGGGATCACAATTTTTCTAACAAAACCCTTTACCTTCTTTTCTTTCTTCCTATTTTTTATATATATGTAGGAGTTATATGGATTCTTCTTGGTAGGGATCGTACCCGATCCCTTCCAATCGGTGAGGATTTAACATTTCAGCTTTAAGGAGAAGCTTAAGCGACCCGATCCCTCTAGCCTTGTATTTAAACTCACATTTTCCTCTCCATTCTTCACTTCATGTCCTTCTCCTTTTCATTTCCTTCCAGTTTGCCTCCGAAACCTCACCTTCCAATTTGAATTACGATCCTTTCCTTTTAAATCAATTTCCGCCTTCATCTTTAGACACGCTATTCTCTCTTGTTCTAAACCACTACTCCATCTTCGATTTAAATTGAAATACAACATCTCCCTTTGAGCAACTCATACTTTATGCATTTAGGTAAGTTTCTTGAATTTAACTTTGGTTCATGATGATTTGATGGGTTTGTTTACATTAATTAACATAAACGTGGGTTAAGTTCAGAGAAGATGAGATGGATGGAGTGATGCAGGGTTCTATGAGGTGGTAGAGGAGGAGAAATGAGAGGATGAAACATGAAGGAAGTAGAAGGATTCATCATATATGGAATTGATATTGTTTTGTGATGGATCGATGATGTAATGTGATCGCCTATTCATTGAAGGAGATGACTTGTGGACTCACCTGTTAATGGATCGGTTGATGGAAGAAAAAGGAGGATTCAGTTATTTTCCATCCATGAAATAAAAGGATTGGTGGTGTGGTGTTTGACCTAGGGATCAGATGTCTTTGAGTAAGGAGGGATAAGTGTTATTGTAGCTTAAAGGGATCAGAATAAATATTTAAGAAAATCATGGGAATGGCTAAGTAAAGGGATGTATGCAGATGCAAGTCATAATGGTTGATCAAGTTTGCTAAGCATAGGGATCAATGGTGGAGTGTTCGAGGAGGGATCGGTCATAGGCTTTGCAAGAAGGATCGGTTGTATTAAGATATAGGGATTGACTATGGGAACCTAGCGGATTTTGAGCCTTTGAATCGAGCTTGAACACTTGAGCAAACCAAGCCATATTAGCTTCCCTAAATAATCAGAACCATTCCCATCTTAACAAACTTGAACAAATGACCGATAATGGACAACGGGACTTGCTAATCCAACTTTGAATTTGAAATTGAACAACTAAACCAGCGTGGCTTGAACATGAATTAAAACTTAACATATGGACTTCAATAAGGAATTTCATACTTCAGTAAATCGATAGTCGATCCCAAAGCTTACACAACCAATCAATCTAAACGCTAGTTGAGATGATCAATGATGATGGGCATTCTAGTCGAAATCCAAAGTCTCGTCACTTACTTTTGCTTTTAATTTTGAACTGCTTATCTCTACACTGCACAATGCCACATCACACTAGTTTACACCTAGCATAGGGGAAATGTTAATTTTTCTAATCTTGATTATCCATTGAGTTAATTGATATGGGCTCCATACATTCAGGGCATTTGACCATAATGTCTTTTGGACAACCTTCACAGCACAACAATACAGGTGCCACGTCGAGTTCTACAATTGTATCCGATAGACTTTCTCTTGAACGCCAAACTAAGAAACTGGAGATTTTTGGTCCATTGGTTGACCTTTTCTCTAATGTTCCAATCCTTCTAGTGGAAGAGATGAAACCTACCCCTAACACTATAGAGGGTGCTACATTTCTGGATAACCTGATGGATTCCTAGGCCTCCAGAATTGGTAAGGCTACTCTCACTAGGATGTACTCAAAACATGGGATCCCGTTTGGGGATGTCCTAGTCCCTTAAGTGAATAATAGGGCTCACTTGCTCCCGAAGGGGTATACGACATGCAACAAATTTATGTGCTGGGCCGAATATATGTCGCCTTTTAATTCTTTTATCGAGAGATGCTAAATTATCTAGGAATAGCTCCAACTCAGCTACATCTGAATAGTTATGCTTTTCTTCATGACACTTTTTTGTTATTCACGGATATTCTATTTTGCCCGCCATCTCCTGAAGAGATCAGGTTTATCTACAATTTCAAATGACGGACGGGAAGCCTTTCTTATACTTTCCTCGAGTGTTTGCTTGACTATCAAGTTATGATTAATGCTTGGAACAAGCTCAGTGTCTTTAAACATGAATGGTTCTACATTCGTGCTTGGCTTCACAAGGCGATGATTGGTAAGACGTAAGTGTTGCCTTCACTTTATTCTCAAATTCTTTAGCCTGAGCAGTATCCTGAATCAACAAATATTTTGAAAATTTCCAGTTGTCCATCCACGACCTGAAGGTGATAATTATTTGAGGGAGGTTTCTGCAATCCATGGCACCCCATTTGAGGACAAGGACATTGTATCCCTTATCACCAATGACTGGGTGTCTCTTTTTGGGTTGTTAGAAGAAGGTCGCAGCATCGGTCTTCTGAGTAGTGTTACACCACCAAGGAATGTTGCAGAACAAGAAGGCGACACTGATAGTCCTGTCATGCCCCCGGTTGAGGAGTCTTAGGACAATGCCGAAGAAGGTGAAATTAGAGGTGATGAAGCCAACAAGCCTGGCGATGATAATGTAGGTCCGGGCAACGCGCCTGTAGTCGAATCATCACAAGGCACGCAATCTCATGCGCCAATAAGAAAAAGGAAAAAGCTCACTTACAAACTCCATAAGAGAAAAACCACCAACAATTTCTAGTTCGTCATGATCTCTATTAAAGAAGAGTGTAACGACCCGAAAAATTTCGATAATTAAATTTATTATTTTAATGAATCTTGTTATTTAATATTGGAAGAAATAAAAAGTTGTAAGGTAATAATGTTAATGAAAGTTGATAAATAACAAATTTAGTGCAATCCCAATTAATTGAAACGATTGTAAGGTCATAATTGATTGTATTTAGTAAATTGGGAAATAAATTTCAATAAGAGTAATTAATATTATGTTAATGTAAATTAAGGTAATATTTGAAAATAATGTCAATTCCATTTATAATATGACAATTAGTTGATTTAAAGAAAGGAAATTAAGATTTATTAATTTATTAATTTATTTGAATTTAAATTATGGTAATTGGGTTTATTGCAAATAGATGGAATTAAATATTTATATATTACGTTAATGGGAAATTAAGATGAAATTTAAAGATTTTACTGTAATAAATCATGAACCAATGTTAGTTGCACCTTACTGCGATAAAAGATGTGAACAACAAGGTTAAAATTTAATAAATGGATTTTGGGAATTTTAATTTATAATTTCTGAATTTAATGAAATTGAAATTAAACATTGAAATTAATGGATTTATCAACTTTAATTTGACATCTAAATTTGTTTAAAATTATTGTGATTGTTTAAGAAATCAGAAATGATAAGATTTGTTGACTATAGAATTAAAATTGAAGAAGTGATTAATTAATTTGATATTAAATTATTTAATTTTTTGGTAAATAGCCATTTTGGCCACTGACTCGGATTTTGACGAAACTAGTTTCATCGAATCCGTAACGGTGAATTATTACAGGATTTCATGTTTTATAACAATCGGACTTGTCATTTGATCGTACGGACTCGAAACGTCTAGAAATCAATTTAACTGAAATCAATTGAAATCAATTTGAAATAACTTGATTTTAGCGTAGTTCTTCATACGATGGAATTTGGACTAGAAATTTGTTCCAATGATTTTAAAATATTTTAAAACATCTATTTTGATATATGGGTTGACCCAATTACATTACGGAGTCAGAACGGGCTTTTCGGGCCATTTATCGTGCAACGGTCCATGCCAATCGTATCCGTTCCTCTATTTCTCAGCTTTGCCTTTATATATCATATTATAAACCCTAACAGCCTTTCTATTTCTCATTTCTGTACGTATATAAATTTCTTTTCCTCCTCTTTCCAATGGATGAAAACTCTAAAACTCCTAAGTTCAATTCCAATCCAAATTTCAAATTCAAAATTAGAACTCTTCAAAATATATCATATTTTATATCGTTAGAAAGCTCTCAATGAGCACATCACTGATCTATAATTCTTTTTTCAAATTGAACCTCTATCTGTCCAAAAATTGATGAATTATTCACGGCCGTTCATCGCGTCTCGACCAAACTTGTCTGAACGTCAAATCGAGGGTACAGTATTGTAGAGAAGATCGAGTGGCTTGCATCGGCATGGTTCGTTTGATGTTTTGACGGCTAGATCGTATTGAACAATTCATTAGGGTTGAAATGGGTGCGACGGCCGGCGACGTTTGGGATGATTGGACCCACGACGACGTGTAGAGGGAACCTAGGCGAGCTCCTGGTGGTGGTGGCTTGGCCTACGGCGGCGCCTGGTGGCCGATGGACGTGGTCAAACGTTTGGTCAACGGTGATATTTTGGGTTCGAGCCTGATAGTTGCATGTGCAATTTTTGGCCTAGGTGCTGAGAGATGATTACATGGATGGTAACGTGTTATTTAAATTTTATTTTATTTAAACTGTAATTTTAATCGTATAACTTCTAACGTATATAATTTCCACATACGAGGTCCATTTCATGTGTGGTTTTCTCCGCTAGGTTCGTATTGGAATTTCAGATATTTTGGCTCTGGTTTGGATGAATTCTGAGACTATTCAAATTTTGGGTTCAAATTGGATTTAAATTCAAAAGGTAAGTGTTTTATCCCACTCACAACTTCTAAAATTTCTTATGTTTGTTAAATTGATCTATGATATGATTAGAAATTTATTTATGACTATTTGACATATTTTGAATCATCATCTCAGTTTATTGGAATTTATTTGGATAAATTAGTTATTTAATTGATTATTAAATATAAACTGCCGGTAAATACCTGTTGTTTATTATCTGTTCTATATTGATGTTATTGATTGAAGTTGATGATGATTGTGATAAATGTTTGATGATTGATATTGGATGAATGGATGTTTATTTTATATTGTTATAAACTGCAAGTTGCCATGGATTTTTATTTCATTCGGGATTGCAGTTTGAAATGATATATAACCGTAATTGTATTTTAAATTTCAGATTGAAATGACAAATATCTGAATCACTTAACCATTGGATAGAAAATTATATGCGGACACCATGGTCTATATATAAAAATATTTTAAAATGATTTCTATGGTTTTGTAAAGAGAAATATGGTTTCAGACAAATATTGATATTAAATATTCTATAAGTGTTATTTTATCCTTGACTTTAAGCTATGTATAATTTGTTTTAATATAGAATAAGCTTAATAATAAGTTTGATTTTATTGAAGATAATACGGTTAAATATTTAAATTATATTTTAATATAGAGTTTATAATGATTTAAATAAATTATGGTTGGAAGATAAATTTGAGATTTATTTAAAAGTGAATTTATTTAAAAATTAAACTCAGATAAGTTTGATGTGAAATTTATTAAATTTGAAATTTTAAAAGGTATGATTTTTATAACTTTATTGTTGGTTTAAGCTGAATTAAATGAATATTTCAAGTATAAATGAATTGAAGGAAATATTTAGTTACTTGTAATTTGAGTTTTATTTAAATGATAATAGATTTATTATGTAAAATTTTCAAAACTAAATAATAGAAAATTGAATTGTTGGATTGTAATTACCAAACTTAGTTTTGAAATAGATGAATACTTAAAGTTTGAAAGATATTAAATTTGAAATGTTTTTTCTGTGAATCAAATCTGTTTTGAAATCAATAAAATTTAGAATAGTTTATTTGGAAACTGAATGGCATAGAAATTTATGATTTGGGATTTGGGTTAAATTTAAATTTTAGAAATTCGATTTGTTTTGGAATTGATTTGTGGAATTGAAAAGCTATTTTATTATATAAAGTTTTAATATTTAAACCATTTATGTGGTGTAGGTATGTTTCAATATCATATTTCAAAGTATTATGATTTGAAAGTGTTATAATTTCAAGTGTTGGTTTCGAAGTGTATAACTTTGAAAGTGCAATGATTTTAGAAAAAGATATATTCGAAATAAAAATGATATTATATTAATTTGGTTTTTATAAAAATGATATCATATTGATTTGGTTCTTGAAATGGAAATGATATCGTATTTATATGGGTTTGAAATGGATATTATATTCTGGTTTTGAAGTATAATTATTTTGAAATGACCACGGTGTTATAATAACGTTTGGTTGTTAAAGAGACCGGGATCAGAAGTTGTCATACTCTCTTCCAACTCTAAAAACCACTTTAACAACCGTGTACGCGGTGGAGATTCCAAAATGAAGTAGGATGGTGGTGGCGTTTCTTTGAGGTATATACGTGGACCCAACTCCTGTGAGTTGGCATAAGGTGGCTAAAACAGGAGCGATTCCGGGCCAGTGAGGTAGCTCCTCTTATCGGACATACACATTTGATACCATTCTATTACTTTGTGATTGATTGGGGCCCTTTGATTTTTGGGATGTGGCTCGAGGTAGGCGGTAGCTGCGCGCTATGCGTCCCCACCAGTCCCGATAGGAATTGGTATATCAACCTTGGCATTGCCTAGTTGTGCCTGTCACCTACCCTAGCGAGCCTTGTACGAGTTTTATTTGTGTCGTACCTATGAGCATCTTCTTGTAGCCTCCCGATCAGGAAGTATGCAGGTGTTGTATAGACTATTGGCACTATTTATGTGTTAAGGTGGAAAATGTAAAGCCTTAACGCTATTTTAAAATAAGTTTATTTTACTATTAGAGATTATTATAATAGCGAAATATTACTACATAGTAAATAGTTTAACAGATCCTTAGGAGATGTGAATCCCGAGCATCTCTTAAGTTACTGCACTCACGTTTGACACTGGATAGGAGATGTCAAATCCCGTAAACATCTCCGACGCCGTCCCACTCATATTATTTACCGTTGATTTAACTTACATAAGATCTTTTAGTTTTGACTCGAGTGTTTGGCCTTTTTAATTCACTCGGGTCAGCCTGAGCATTTCAGGATTTGAAGACCCTATTGTTGGAGGACGAAGACGAAGATTGTATTATTATTATTTGTTATATTTCACTATATTCACACTGTTCCGCTGCATTTTTATTCATTCTCTGGTTTGTGTAACTCTAATATGTGTTGTATAAGTATAATTAAATGTTTTGTAAAACAGCTTCATGAACTGTTATTTGATTATTATATTTTGTCATTCCACTGTGAGATTCTGTTTTTTTATTTCTTTCTCTACTTTTCTTATTTACCCCAATAACAATCCGCCCTTCTGTATGGTTTGAGTCTGACGTGTGTGGTTTGTCGTCGATTTAAAGCGTACAAAAAGGCAGGATGTTACATTTGGTATCAGAGCTTTGGTTTAGCGAAAAACCTTAGCTTTATGGGGTCTGACTCCTTATTAATAGGGTAGTAATACCTTATGATGAGTCGCTGAGTGTATATATATGAAAGAGCGTATTTGTTAGTGTTATAAAAAGGTTTTGATATAGTGTTAATTTATTCTGTTTTGCATTTATAAATTCTGATCGGTGCATGGGATGCAATGTCATCAATAGGGATATCTAAACACTTAATAGGACGGACCGACACAATATTTTTTTTTGAATATAGGTGAATGAAATGATTTTTCCTATTATATTTTCTTTATATAAAATAAAAATTTTATAAAGTTATATTTAGTTGTAATATGTTGGTTGTTAGGTAGCGAAAAATTTATAAATATTGATGGGAAATGAGATTTGAAGAAAATAAGATTAATGAAAACTGAAAATCTAGGATATAAGTTCTAGGGTTTTGGAAATTTCTTTTGAATGATTTCGAAATATAATAATAATATTATTAGAAGTATGTTTTGATATAAATATTTCAGTATAATTTGAAAGAATTGTTTTAAAGAAATTTGAAAAGAAATAAGTTATGTACTCCCCTCTCGGTCATTGGAAAATATATTCGGTGCTGAGTGCACGCATCATCGACATTCATTTTTGAGTTTCTAAGTGGGAAGGCCACTGTAGTAGTTTTACTGTAGATTTATTTTGATAAACAAATGTAAATTTCAATTTTTTTTAAATATAATTGGATATATATATATATATATATATATTGTAAGTGTATACATCTATCTACTATTTTAAAATTATTTGAAATTTAACCCGGTATTTAGTTCTTAAGTTTCCGTTAATTAATAGTTTCAATTATTGTAGTGAAATGGAATGTAACTAATTAATAATTGGAACCTTTAAAGGAAACTAGAGATTAAATGCTAGGTTATGAATGAAAGTACAAGAAAATTTGAAATGTGTAACCTATAAGACAAAAGATAAGATTGCTGGACATTAAATTAATTTAAAAAGAATTGAGATAAACTTGTATAATTTTCAATTGCATTCTTTAACATGTATATAACTTACCAACTATAAAAGTTAAAATGTTAAAAGAAAATGTAATGAGAAATTTTACAAGTAAAAATTTAGTAATGAAAATGTTCAATGAATTTGCTTTATAAATAAGAATTTAATGTTATAGTTGTTATAAACTTAGGTTATGACTGAAATGCTGCTCGTTAATATAATAGAAAGGTTTAAATAAATGATAATAAACTTAAGTAAATGTTAAAGTTATTTATAATGAGAATAAGTAGAAAGATGAATCATGTATGAATGAAAAAAAAGAAAATTTATAAGAATAAACTTAAATAATGTTAGAATTGTTGTTTGTTTGATTTATGGTTGTTTGGGGAAGGATACTTTAAAATTTGTTTGGATATATAAATAATCTACCTAGTTTCATCTAAGACTGTTGAGTAAATGGTGCACTTAGTAGTTATTTTCCATTCTATACAATTTAAAGTTTTTGAACCCAAACAACTATTAATGTGTTTGATATGAATGGATAATTGATTGTGTTGATTTTATGTGATGGTTGTATGCTTTGTTGCAAGTGATAGTTGTTTATATTGATTTGTTTGCTATTGATTGAAACAACATTACATATTTCATTCTATATAATCATTAACTCTTTTTAGATTATATAAGTGAAATGCAGCTTATGGAAGCAATTGCTATTTCTTTTGGTTTCATAATTAAACGTTGTTTGCCCGACAAGTAGGTACGTTCTCGGATTACGGTTTTATAGCGTTATTATATTATTTTCTCGTGTTGGGATATATATTATTGGAAGATATATGTTATTATATTTTTATATTTGACATTATAATTTTTTCCGAGCCTCTCCGTACAAAGGAGTGCCGAAATTTTTCGTAAATTTTGGACTTAGAAATTTTTTGAAAAAAAATGTTGTCCAAACTTAATTAATTTGAGTATAAAAAGGTTTAATGATATAAATTGGTATATTTTATTTAAATTAAATAATCTTGTAAATTTATTTGTTTATAAAGTTAATACTTTTGAATAAGATGCATTGTTTACTCAATTCTTTCTTTTCCCTTCTTTTTCCTTTTCGGGGACGAAAAGTTTTGAGTGGTGGAGAGTGTAACAACCCAAAAAATTTCGATAATTAAATTTGTTATTTTAATGAATCTTGTTATTTAACATTGGAAGAAATAAAAAGTTGCAAGGTAATAATGTTAATGCAAGTTGATAATTAACTAATTTAGTGCAATCCCAATTAATTGAAATGATTGTAAGGTCGTAATTGATTGTATTTAGTAAATTAGGAAATAAACTTCAATAAATGTAACTAATATTATGTTAATGTAAATTAAGATAATATTTGAAAATAATGTCAATTCCATTTGTAATATGACAATTGGTTGATTTAAATAATGGAAATCAAGATTTATTAATTTATTTGAATTTAAATTATAGTAATTGGGTTTATTGCAAATAAATGGAATTAAATATTTAGATATTACGTTAATGGGGAATTAAGATGAAATTTGAAGATTTTAATGTAATAAATCATGAACCAATGTTAGTTGCATCCTTATTGTGATAAAAGAAGTGAATAACAAGGTTTAAAAATTTAATAAATGGATTTTAGGAATTTTAATTTATAATTTCGGAATTTAATGAAATTGAAATTAAACACTGAAATTAATGGATTTATCAACTTTAATTTGACATTTAAATTTGTTTTAAATTATTGTGATTGTTTAAGAAATCAAAAATGATAAGATTTGTTGACTATAGAATTTAAATTGAAGAAGTGATTAATTAATTTAATATTAAATTATTTAATTAATTGGAAAATAGCCATTTTGGCCACTGACTCAGATTTCGACGAAACCTATTTTATCGGATCCGTAAAGGTGAATTATTATAGGATTTCAAGTTTCATAACGATCGGGTTTGTCGTTTGATCGTACGGACTCGAAACGCTAGAAATCAATTTAATTGAAACAAATTGAAATTAGTTTAGAAATAACTTGATCTTACCATAACTTCTTCATACGATGAAATTTGGACTGGAAATCTATTCCATTGATTTTAAAATATTTTAAAACATCTATTTTGACATTGGGTTGACCCAATTTCATTCCGGAGTCAGAACGGGCTTTTCGGGCCATTTATCGTTCAACGGTCCAAACCAATCATATCTGTTTCTCTATTTCTCAACTCTATCTATATATATCCTTTTATAAGCCCTAACAACCTTTTTTATTTCTCATTTCTGTACGCATAGAAATTTCCGTTCCTCTACTTTCCAATGGCTGAAAACCATAAAACTCCTCAGTTCAATTCTAATCCAAATATCAACTTCAAAATTAAAACTCTTCAAACTATATCATATTTTATATCGTCGAAAAGCTCTCAACGAGTGCATCTCAGATCTGTAATTCATTTTTCAAATTGAACCTCTGTCTGTCCAGAAATTGATGAATTATTCACGGCCGTTCATCGCGTCTCGACCAAACTTGTTTGATCGTCAAATCGAGGGTACAGTATTGCAGAGAAGACCGAGGGGATTTCATCGGCGTGGTTCGTTTGATGTTTTGACGGCTAGATCTCCTCGAACATTTCGATTACGGTTGAAATGGGTGCGGTGGACGGCGACGTTTGGGATGATCGGACCCACGGCGGCGTGTAAGGGGACCAGGGCGAGCTCTTGGTGGCCGCGGCTTGGCCTGTGGCGACGCCTGGTGGCCGATGGACGTGGTCAAACATTCTGTCAACGGTGATATTCTAGGTTTGAGCCTGATAGTTGCATGCGTGATTTTTGGCCTGGGTGTTGAGAGATGATTGCATGGACAGTAACGTGTTATATAAATTATATTTTATTTAAACTGTAATTTTAATCGTATAACTTCTAACGTATATAATTTCCGGATACGAGGTCTGTTACATGCGCGGTTTTCTCCACTAGGTTCGTATTGGAATTATTGACATTTTGGCACTGGTTTGGATGGATTCTGAGACTGTTCAAATTTTGGGTTTAAATTGGATTTAAATTCAATTTAAATTCAAAAGGTGAGTGTTTTAACCCACTGACAACTTCTAAAATTTCTTATGTTTGTTATATTAATATATGATGTGATTAGAAATTTATTTATGACTATATGGCAAATTTTGAATCATCATCTCAGTTTATTGGAATTTATTTGGATAAATTAGTTATTTAATTTATTATTGAATATAAACTACCAGTAAATACCTATTATTTATTATCTGTTCTATATTGATGTTATTGATTAAGTGGATGATGATTGTGATAAATGTTTGATGATTGATATTGGATGAATGGATATTGTATTTTATATTGTTATAAACTGCAAGTTGCCATGGATTTTTATTTAATTCGGGATTGCGGTTCGAAATGACATATAACCGTAATTATATTTTAAATTTCGGATTGAAATGATAAATATCCGTATCACTTGACCATAGGATAGAAAATTATATACAAACACCGTGGTCTATATATAAAAATATTTTGAAATGATTTTAATGGTTTTGTAAAGAAATATATGGTTTCAGACAAATATTGATATTAGATATTATATAAATGTTATTTTATCCTTGGCTTTAAGCTATGTATAATTTGTTTTAATATAGAATAAGCTTAATAATAAGTTTGATTTTATTGAAGATAATACGGTTAAATACTTAAATTATATTTTAATATAAAGTTTATAATGATTTAAATAAATTATGGTTAGAAGATAAATTTGAGATTTATTTGAAAGTAAATTTATTTAAAAATTAAACTCAGATAAGTTTGATGTGAAATTTATTAAATTTGAAATTTTAGAAGGTATGATTTTTATAACTTTGTTGTTGGTTTAAGGTGAATTAAATGAATATTTCAAGTATAAATAAATTGAAGGAAATATTTAGTTACTTGTACTTTGAATTTTATTTAAATGATTGTAGATTTATTATGTAAAATATTCAAAACTAAATAATAGAAAATTGAATTGTTGGATCGTAATTACCAAACTTTGTTTTGAAATGGTTGAATACTTAAAGTTTGAAAGATATTAAATTCGAAATGTTTATTCTGTGGATCAAATCTGTTTTGAAGTCAATAAAATTTGGAATAGTTTATTTGGAAACTGAATTGCATTGAAATTTATGATTTGGGATTTGGTTTAAATTTAAATTTTAGAAATTTGATTTGTTTTGGAATTGATTTGTGAAACTGAAGAAGCTATTTTATTATATAATTTTTTTAATGTTTAAACCATTTAAGTGGTGTATTTATGTTTCAATGTCATATTTCAAAGTATTATGATTTGAAAGTGTTATAATTTCAAGTGTTGGTTTCAAAGTGTATAACTTTGAAAGTGTAATGATTTTCGAGAAAGATATATTTGAAATAAAATGATAGTATATTGATTTTGGTTTTATAAAAATGATATCGTATTGATTTGGTTTTTGAAATGGAAATGATATCGTATTTATATGGGTTTGAAATGGATATTATATTCTGGTTTTTAAGTATAATTATTTTGAAATGACCGCGGTGTTATAATAACGTTTGGTTGTTAAAGAGACCGGGATCGAAAGTTGTCATACTCTCTACCAACTCCGAAAACCACTTTAACAACTGTGTAAGCGATAGAGATTCCAGAATGAAGTAGGATGGTGGCGGCATTTCCTTTGAGGTATATACGAGGAATCGACTCCCGTGAGTTGGCATAAGGTGGCTAAAACAGGAGCGATTCTAGGCCAGTGAGGTAGCTCATCTTATCAGGCACACTCCTTCGATACCATTCTATTACTTTGTGATTGATTGGGGCCCTTTTATTTTTTAGGGGTGGATCGAGGTGGGCGGTAGCTGCGCGTTATGCGTCACCACCAGTCCGGATAGTAATTGGTATATCTACCCTGGTATTGCCTAGTTGTGTCGTGTCACCTACCCTAGCGAGCCTTGTACGAGTTTGATTTGTGTCGTTTCTATGAAGCATCTTCTCGTAGCCTCCCGATCAGGAGGTACGCAGGTGTTGTATAGACTATTGGTACTATTTATGTGTTAAGGTGGAAAATGTAAAGCCTTAACGCTATTTTAAAGAAAGTTTATTTTACTATTAGACATTATTATAATAGTGAAATATTATTACATAGTAAATAGTTTAACGAATCCTTAGGAGATGTGAATCCCGAGCATCTCTTAAGTTACTGCACTCATGTTTGACACTGGATAGGAGATGTCAAATCCTGTAAACATCTTTAACGCCATCCCACTCATATTATTTATCGTTTATTTAACTTACATAAGATCGTTTAGTTCTGACTCGAGTGTTTTGTCTTTTCAATTCGCTAGGATCAGCCCGAGCATTTTAGGATTTGAAAACCCTATTGCTGGAGGATGAAGACGAAGATTGTATTATTATTATTCATTATATTTCACTATATTCATACTGCTCCACTGCATTTTTATTCATTCTCTGGTATGTGTAACTCTGATATGTGTTGTATAATTATAATCAAATGTTTTGTAAAATAGTTTCATGAACTGTTATTTGATTATTATATTTTATCATTCTGCTGTGAGATTCTGTTTGTTTTATTTCTTTCTCTACTTATCTTATTTACCCCAATAACAATCCGCCCTTCTGTATGGTTTGAGTCTAACGTGTGTGGTTTGTCATCGATTTAAAGCATACAAAAAGGCGCCTTTTTACAAAGAGTCTTCCTCTCAGCCGTTAGAAAGTTCAAAAGAAGAGTTCTCGAGTGTCACGATCCCTGATGATATCATGACATTTGACTTTCCTTACATTAGTGTTGGGGGGCTTAATTCTCCCACCAGGACTAGTTATGACATTCCTCCCACTGACTAAAGGGAAATCACTCCTTGAGTAAGGCCACAATAATTGGTCTATTAAGGGGGCACCAAGACACTCACAATCACATGCATTGCACTACATAATTTTTGTCTATCTTTTATTTGATGGCTACTTACATGCATTTGTTTGGTTTGCAGGTTTTATATCTTATTCCCATGCCTTTGATCACTTGAGGGGCTCCTCTACACAATATGGATCCAATCGCGGTCCCAACTCGGGCAGGCGTCAAGAAAGGGACGACAATTGGAAAGAAGTCATTGTTCAAGGGAGTATTCATCCAATAAACACAAGTCCAAATCTAAATCATCTCACTAGGAATTTCAGCCTATTTCTCCTATACACAGCAGCGATCGGACCTCTTCTCATGATGCCACCCGAACATCATTTGGGTTCATTTGGTTCTCGACAGGCTCGCGATCACTAGTTGGGCAAATGTCCTATTGTTACATCTGATCCAACTTTGACTACTAAAGCTCCTGAGCCTCTACGACAGAAAGATTGGCAAAAATTAAGATCATATTCCCAAAAATCTACTTTGATGGGATAAATTTTCTTCCTTCTATCCATATAATTCCAAGGAGTGCTAAAGGGAGTTCATTTGCATGTGTTAATATGTCTTTATACAGAATGAAGTATTCCAGCATTTAACAGAGAAAATCTCTAAGGTATCTACTTAAAGGCAACATGAAATCGATTGCCTTAAGTTGGAGGTGATCCGTCATAAAGACATAATCAAACACCAAGATAATGAGATCATGAAGTTGACAACGAAGCTATCTGCGGTAGAGAAGAGTGCTAAAGAAACATCTGAATCGGTTAGTCATCTAGAAATGGCTTACAAAAAGGAGCTTGATGCTACCCTTAACTACAGTGGTGTGGTTACTCTGGAGAAGGACACGCTACAACAAAAGAAAAACACTCTAGACCACTATGTTATGGAACTCGAAGAACTTCTTAAGAAAAAGAAGGAAGAAAAACTTGAGGCTTAGGAGGAGTCTCAAAGGTATTGTGAACAGGCCCCGAGGCTTTGGAGCTGAAAATTAAACTTGATGAACAGCTCGCCCAAATCGAAGCCCTCAAGGAAGAGGAAAGGGAATCTAGCCAGAATGAAGTAAGAGAGCAAATTAAGGACCAGTAGGAGGATGCTAAAGAGGCTGGAGAGAATGAGATTATGGACATGTTTGATCCTTTGATTGTTGAATACAATGCTAAGGTCCTAATCCATAAGGACTTTAGTTTTCTTAGAGAGGGCTACCTCGAATCGCTTGCCGAGGCTTGGGAATATATCATTGAAATAAAGGAGAAAGCCCTTGGAAAAGCTGATCTGGATGTGAAAAACTGGTATGGGAGATTCTTTATGGAAATGAACCTTTAGATCTTACCGCTGCAAGGCTCCGATACTTGGATATTTAGGCAACCTCCAGCAAAGGGAAAACATCGTAGAAGCTTTAGAGTCTGATCACAAAGGCCCTCTTCACTTCAAACAGTCGGAGCATCAATTTCACTTAGCTCGGGCTTACATCCAAGCTATGATCTAGACAGACCCGATTATCAATCAAAGGTGTTGGCTTTTATTTAAGAAGGGAGCACTCTGGCAACAACTGAAAATCAGCCATATACAGTTATCCAACTCTATTCTCCATTTTTCGAGGGGTTTCATTCTCCATGCTCAATAGTTATGGGCTTATTCTCTTTCTTCCTTGAATTTGCAAGTTTCAACTTCCAGTCAAACTTCAGAAAGAGGTGCCACTATGGAGCAACAACCGACATTTACTAAAATTCCAGTGGCTACCAACATTATAGGGCATGATGCTCAAGTTATTGGAGCTCTTGTCGATGAAAAGGTTGACGATTAACTATTGCTAGGTGAATCTAATTATGTTGTAATCACAAGTTCCTTTGAACACACTAATGGGCTCGGTTTGAAGAGCGCATCGAGAAAGAGGAGCCACTGAACAAAAAGGCTAAAGTTGAACCTATCGATGTGGACGTCGATGATGCAAATCTTGTCCCACTGCAAGTCATTCTACCCGACGGGGTGGATCCTCCGAGAACTACTTCCAACTTCTGATAGCTCTCCTACCACGTGGTAAAGGATTAAAGAGAGGAATAGGTATAGGCTCAGGCAGGTCCGCTCCTAAGAAATCCAAAACGGAGAAGAGGCAAAAGAAGTAGCCATCACTTCGGCTGTATATAGCTCATGTAGCTTTTTTTCTTTTTTATAGGTCGTGCATATGCGACTATGGCCTCCACCTTAGGATAACCTGTACTTTAATTTCCAAGTTTAATGCGTAAATAAACGTTCTTTACATTCTTTTAATCTGTTATGTGAACTTGCTTAAATAGCCGAGCTATTACTTTTCCATTCAACGTACTTGTAATTCATTGCTCATTAATTCGAATAATCATCCGTTACTCAAGGCCTTCATGTGGTCATGGCATCAAGTTTTACTAAATACTGGGCCCGAGCCCTAGTGTTAGGCCATTGGATTCAATGGTTTAAGTGATTGTACTCCTGCCTCCAGTCTTGGGTTAGCGGAGTTAGATATTGGATGGCCGATTTCCATCCTTAGCGAGTTTATACTCCATATGTCTGTTTCGGGTTGGAGTTTACGAAATAGTGAGTGGTCGAACCACACTTGTCTATTGTTTATACTCATATCTGCATACTATGGAAAAGAGGTAGTCCGCGAGTGATCAAATCGCACCTAACATGTGTTTATATGCTAGCCCGCCTCTTTGAACTTATAGTAATTTTGGAAAATAGTCAGACCGTACTTTCCTTAATCTATTGGTTGCCCCTAAGGCCGGGGTTTGACTTACCAAGCAATCGGTCGTGTCTCGATCGCTTCTGATTCATGCTTGCCCAACCCTAGAGGGATTAATTTGGTTATCGAAAGGTTGTCCCATCCATTTCTTGTTAGGTACTCCATCCATAGGGTTGTGAGCGAGAATCATCGAATGAACAATCAGACCACATTCATTTTGTTTAGTTTAGTCATGAACTATGTAATCGACTAGCTCTAAACTCTGGGAACCTGCTCGTACATGTCAATATTAGTTAGCCGGGACCGTAACTAATATGTAATGTTAAAGCAATCACAAATATGATGAAAATTTCAAAATTTATTTTCCAAATGGAAAAAAATAACATAATTGGTCTTATTACATATCTAAAAAATAAATGCTAATGAAAATTCAAAAATTAAATAGCTGAATGGAAAAGAACAAACTATTTGAAATAGCATCGTAAATGTTTGATATTCCATGCCCTTGGAAGTGCAATGCCATCAATAATCGCTAGCTCGAAAGTTCCCTCTCCAAGCCTCTATTTAATGATATACGGTCCTTCCTAATTAAGATTCATGTGTGACGGGACTGGAAAAACCCATTTCAAGACAAGATCGCTGATTTCAAAGATTTTAAGTTGGACTTTAGTATTGTAGTATCGGGCGACTCGGAGTCGATGTGCAGCTAACCTCAAATTAGCTTCTTGAGCTTCTTATTTATAAAGTTTAAAGATTCTAATAGGAGATCTCTATTCATTCTAGGGTCGTAATAGATCACTCAATGAGAAGGGACATCGAGTTCAATAGGAATGATGGCTTCGGAGTCGTAAGAAAAGGCGAAGGGAGTATGGCCAGTTGCGGATTATGGGTGGTTCTGTAAGCACATAATGTTGTTGGGAGTTCATCCACCCACTTGTCACTAGTCTTTCCAAAATGCTTCTTCAAAATTCACGTTATGATGTTGTTCACAACTTTAACTTGTCCATTTACCGAGGGTGAGCAATTGCCGCAAATCTTTTTTCAATATGATGCCGACGGTAGAAGTCTTTGAATTCTGCACAATCGAATTGGGTTCCATTATCGGTTACAATGGTTCGTAGAAGGCTAAAAAGATTAATAATGTTTTAGATAATGAAATTGATTGCCTTTTTTTGTGATCGTTGCTAAAGATTTCGCTTAGGTTCATTTGATAAAGTAATCAATCGCTAAGTGGCATACTTTGCACCACATTTTGAGATGTGTAAGGAATCGATAATATCTATGCCCTATATGACTGACTATTTGTGTGATTTCTGTCGCGGAGCTCTCGGAACTTTTGCATACATCTAGCACTTGTCATATACTTAGCATAATCAGCAGCATCTCGGTTGACTGTCGGCCAGTAATACCAATAACGGAGTATTTTCTTTGCTAGGGTTTGCCTCCCAGTGTGATCGTCACATTCCCCTTCACAAACATCCTTTAAGACACGTTTTATTTCATCATGGATGATACATCAGAGCAGGGGAATGGAAAAACCCTTTCAGTACATGACTACTTTCTTAATGATATATCGTGAAGCTTTGTAGTGGACTTGTCACCTTTCATTCCTCCATTCGGGAAGGACACCCTGTAGACAATAGTCTTTAAACGAAGTCATCTATGGCTCCTTCTCAGACTCCATCTCTAGTGCGTAGTTAATTTCCATTAGGTTAATGCTCGGAGCATCTAGCACTTCGACTAGAACCAAACCCATTTGTTGTACATCCTCGATGCTAGCTTGCTAATGAGTTAGCCTCTTTGTTTTAATCTCGAGGAATGTGCATGTTGTCATAATACTCGAAGTCAGTCAATAACTCTTGGACTTTGATAAGGTATGGGGCAAGTTGCATGCATACAGAACTTCTTCATAAATGTTGTTGCAAAATCATCAATTCTAGATATTAACCGTGGGGGTAATCTCGTGAACCACAACGTTGCTATGCCAGAGAGAGTAATTGGAAAACATCTGCATTTTATGGCATCATCAGCTCGTGCAGAATTCATCGCCCATTCATAATTCATAATGTGATGCCAGGGGTCGGTTTTTCCCTTGTAGGCAGGCATCGACAACATGCTGAACCTCCTTAGATACTCTACATGTAGGATACTGTTAGTGAATGGGGTATGGCTTCTCGAGATCCCCCAATCATCACTGGTCAGGCCTTGGCATTCCCTTACAAGCTGCTTGATCATAGTTGTTAAGTCCAGCATTTGGATAGTTGGAGCTAAGCAATAGTCGTGCTTTAGCTCACATGGATGGTCTGATCGATGTTTATGGGCCATTCCACGCCTTCTTGGCTCCACATCCTCTCGATGCATATCATGTGCATTCACTTCATCATCATTAATTGGTCTGCATTCACTTGAACTACAACATCCGAATCAATTGCATCTGCTCCATTTTATGCTCCAACATGAAAAGGCAAGCCTCCTTCTCTATAGGAGGGATTGACCCTGATCCCTCTAGAAGGATCATGCTCAATCGGTCATGGCAACCCATATTGGTTTTGCCCATTGATCTCCAAATGCTTCTGCATGATATCTGTTAGTTCTACGATGTCTGCATCTATGATAATCATGTAATGAACTAGAACCCTCTGATGTAGAATAAGGTGTTGGCTCCCTCCTAGTTTTCCTACCCTATTGCTCCTTGATTGATTAATTGGATCGATATTGGTTTGAATCTACTGGTTCAACTGTGAGTAGCTATACATGAGCTCTCTTATTAGATTCTAGAAATCAGCTCTTATAATGGGATCAGCTAGATGCTGGACATCAACTAGATTGGTAGAATTAACATCTACTGGTAGATTTCTTTACTCTACTTGTTGGATGCTAGCGTTCTCATTTCTTTTGGTATTTTGAGAGGTAGATATGATGTTCTTAACCATTGTTGATAGTTTCCCTTAGACTTTTGCAAATATGAATAGAATGGATAAACTAATTCAAGATAATTTTGAATCTCTTCCTGGGATTTATGCATTCCAGCAAAAGCAAAGGGATCTAAATAGAGCTGAGAATCTCTCTTAATGAAAGCACCAAAATGTTTGCACCAAAAATTAACACAAATGCCCAATGGAGATTTTATAGAGAAATAAATAAAGAATATTAAATGTAAACAGAGAGAGTTTGGTAATAAATAATGATAATTAAGAAAATAAGTAAGGCACAACAATTTATAGTAGTCCGACATTGTTTGCATACATCTATTTTGAAGAGATAGCTTTATTAATCACTTTGTAAACTAAGTATAGTAGGGATCAGATGAAAATCCTTAGTTATGAAAGAGTACAAAGCAGCGTAAAATCCTAAAATGAACAACCCAGCATGTATTTATAGAGGATGACGGAAAATATCTCCCTAAAATTCAGCAGAAGGATCTCCAAAACCATAGGGGTTTACACGAGGGATCACATAGCCTAAATCCTTGGAAATAGGGATCCGGGCCGATCCCTATTTTTGAGGTTTTTATGGATGCGATCCTTATGGGAGCTTCTCCATGTTGTATTATGCCTAGCCTCAAGTTTCATGCCAACTGGATTAGTACATGTTGAGTTATTACTCGATCATTGCTACAAAGTGTATTATTACCTGATTCTGGCTTACCCCTATGGAGGGAAGAGGGTCGATCCCTCTTGCTTGTTCCTTTTGGGGTGTGATATCTATGGTGGACTTCTTAGGGTCCCCACATCTTATTCTCAAAGTTTCATATACATTAGACTTATAGATCTTGAGCTATCGATTGTTTTCCATTGAGTTGCACTTGTTTGGCCGAAGTAAGCTGATCCCTTTGGTTGAGAGGATTATAGTAGACCCCTTTTCTAGATTAAATTATATTCCATACCCTAAGAATTATATATAGTATATCTCTCAATTCTTTTTTATCACAGCTTCATATTACCATCTAACTTGATTTCTGGACCCCACAATCTCGCTCTAGACTTTCCGGTGTTAGTGACAATCGAGTCTAACTTGTCGAATCAGTTTGTATATGGACAAGTTATAATTCCAGATAACATAAGGCAAAAACCCAACTTTGTTTATGTGTGGCATGGTCTATGAGATACCTTTATTTTAAAGGGTTTTTATAAAGTTAAAAATTCATGCTTTACTCATACCAGACTCATATCTGACCCGGAGTTTTATTTCTTTCCCTTACACTCTTGGATACTCAAATTATGAGTAGCCAAGTAGTCAGGTTTCTTTGGAGCATTTTAGGAAGCAGTATGGAGTAGGAGATTTCCTCATCATGTTGTAGTTGTTTATATTTCCACTGTGATTGTATATTATGGGTTAGCAGCTTTGGTAGACTTGTATATTTGTCCTTGTTGGGAATAGTACTTTTTGTTATTTTGATATAACATTTTGGAGTATCCATATGAATTATTTTGTAATGATGTATATATAAGTCTGACATTATGAGCAAAATCTATGTTTGTTTTCCGTCTTTTATTTTCTTAATGTCACGATCTATCTTTTGGACATTTAAACGACTGACACATAAATATATGGGATGTATCAAGTGTATTCTTTAGGTGTAAGAAAGGTAGATCATCACACTTGGTATCAGAGCTTAGGTTGAGCAAACACCTAGGCCTTGTTTGGGATCAACTGATTAGAGATAGGTTACTGGTACCCTAGAACTATGTAGTTAATGCCCCGCTATTACCCCGTTATAACCCCGCTATATCTTATAGCAGATTTCCACCGCTATGATTTTTCCATATAGCCCTAGCATATAGCCTTTCCGCTTTAAGCCCCGCTATTTCCGCTATATCACGTTATTCCCGCTATATTCCGTTGTTTCCACTATATCTTCTTTAATAAAATGAATTGAAAAATTGCATTTATACATTATAAAAATTATGAAAATGATTTATTTGATTTAATTTTTAATATATTTTCAAAAATGAAAATACTCTAATATTCTACTAAATTCAATTATGTTATATAATAGTTTTACACTTGTTTAAAGTATATTCACACATATTTTTATTTAAAATTATTTATGTAATAATTATAATTCAATTGAATGGTAATTATTCATTTAGTTACCATTTACATATTTGTAAAAACATTAAGTACGAGTTTTTTATGCTATTTTAGAGTCATCCGCTATATCCCGCTATATCCTCGCTGTATCCCCGCTATGACTTTTTACACCTCCACCACTTTGAATCTGTCGAGCGCTTTAGCTGCACAGCCCTAGAATTAGTTTGGTCATTGACAGTGAGTTTCCATGTTGTTTTGATCAGCATTTATATGTTTGATTTCATGCTCCTTTTCCCTTATGATAATCTCATCTATGTATTCGAAAGATATCTTACTTTGTTCAGGTAGTAAAAGTGAGTATGAGAAGGGGATGAGGAAAGGGAACAACAGCACAAAAACCATAAATGGTCGAACCCTGAATGTTAGAAGGGTTGGGATAATGGAAAAAGCGGCCACAATGCAGCCTCGAGTAAACGTCTCAGCTCTATGCAAGGATTTCACAAACCTAGGAGGAAAACCTATCGAGGATACAAAATCCATCACTGAAGTACAGGCTTGGCTATGGTCATGTGAGAATATTTTCAAAGGTTTTGACATTTCTTATGATCAAAAATGCTTCTTGGCATCATGACAATTGCAAGAGGGTGTAGCAACATGGTGGGATTCTATCGCCGTAAATGTTTCAGAATAAGTCAATCCGTAATCTTTAACACTAGTTTAAAGTCCAACACCTGCTTTGGTGTCTATTTGTGGTGTAGCTTTCTTGAATGCCTCTATATCAGGAAAATTTGGTTAATTTAGTTCTTTTTTTACTATGTCAGTAACAATCTCATTTCTTTTGATGAAGAGGGGGTCCCCCTTCTTTTATTTTTACATCTAGGGTACAAACTATATTATTATTTATAATAGGAACTAAACATTATGGCAAGAAAATATTTGATTCAGAGGGAGAATAAACAATAGCAATTGGAATAGAAATATCATGATTTCTCATGGGCTAGATTCAAAGAAATAGTCGAAGACCAATACATGCCAACTGTAGGAAAAACTCAACTATATAGAAGTTTCATGGATCTCAAACAAGAAGACTTATAAGTGGCAGAATATGAGACGAAGTTTGATGAGTTATCTTATTTGGACCATGCACTTATTGACCACGCTACTAAAGAAAAACGAGATGTACGTATTAGTATAAGAGAAGAGTCCATGGAAAGATGACCGCTCATGTGAAGGAATCATTTGTAGGTTTGATAGATATGGCCTTAAGGTATGAAGTGCTTTTGAATAAGAAACTACCAACAGTAGTAGCACCTTGTAGCGGTACCATTAACCTAAACAAAAGGAAGTTTAATTCGAACTGAATAAGAAGGGAAAGAGAAAATCGGCAAGAGGAAATCAAGGAGACAAGTTGAAGGATGTTACATGTTTCAAGTGTAATAAAAAAGGACTTGTTTAGCCATATTGTCAATAAGTGAAGACTATCTCTCCAATAGTCCAGAAGATGCTTTGCTATAATTGCCAATAGACAAGACACATGGTTAAGGACCGCCCGCTATCAATGAAGGGTCATCAGACTAAGGTCTACGTCATCAAGGATAAGCCCTCGACTTCTAAATACATAAAAGGGAAGGGAGTCTTGTAAGGTACTTTACTTGTTAATGGTATTTTAGTTCATGTTTTGTTAGTACTTGATCTTCTCATAGTTTCGTCTCTAAAGAATTGGTAGAAAAAATCGGGCATACCCCAAAATTTATCGAAACCCCAATCTGTGTATCAAACCCTTTTGATGGTACTAATAGCCTATGTTTGATTTGTGAAGATGTACAAATTTATTACATTACCCATCACTTTGCTTAGGACATTTTTGTCCTTAACTTTAATGGATTTGACATTTTACTTGGTATGGATTGGTTAGCAGAGAATAAAACTTTTTTAAATTGCATTGAGACAACAATATTTTTAAGAACCAAGTTAGGGGAATTTTTTAAAGTTTCATGTAGGGAGACTAAGGAGTAAATGAGGAATTTCCTTTATACCCTTGTTTAGCCTCTCAAGGAGTTATGATCGATGATGTTGTTAAAGATTACCCTGATATTTAGTGCCGATTAGTAGTTTGCTTCCCTATCAGGAAATTGAATTTCGTATTGACCTAGTTCCTGGTATGAGACATATTATTCAACCCTTGCATAAAATGGCCCCAAGAGAGAAGCAGGAGTTAAGGGATCAAACCAATGATTTATTGAGAAAGGGAATCGGACAAAGACATTTGAATTAGGATCAGAGGTATTTTTTGTAGCTATGTCCGATGGTTCGTTAAGATTATGCATGTATTATAGGAAGTTGAACAAACAAACCATTCGAAATAATTACCCCGCATAGATAATATGTTTGACTAACTTCATAGGCTATAGTATTCTCCCAATTAAACCATGCTACGGGTGTCCATCAGTTAAGGGTAGCGAAGGATAATGTACCATTTATGACTTTTAGAGGGCCCGGCTTTTTCTATGGTGGTCCGTTATGCCTTTTGGGCTGACCAATGCACCTGCATTTTTCATTGATCTTATGAATCACATTTTTACAAATGTTCTCAATAAGTTCATGTTGGTTTTCATTGATGGAATTCTTATCTATTCCAAGACTAAGGAAGAGAACAAACGCCATGTGGAAGTGGTATTAGAAACATTACGTAAAAACGTTATTAAAGCTAAGTTTTCTAATTGCCACTTTTGGCAATCAGAAGTAAGATACTTATGACATGTTGTGTCGGGAGATGGCATCTCTATTGATCTGGCAAAGGTAACAGCCGTACAAGATTTCAAGAGACCCTAAACCCCTACGGAAGTGAGAAGCTTCTTATGGATTGTGAGATATTATAGAAATTTTATAAAGGATGACTCCAAGATCGCCTCTCACCTAAAAGAAGGATGTTAAATTCGAGTGGAATGCAAAGTGTGAGGGTGCATTTCTTGAGTTAAAAGGGAGACTGACCAATGCACTTGTTTTAGCTCTTATTGATGGAGGAGAGGGGTTGACTATTTGTACGGATGCATGTAGAGTAGGTATGGGTGCAATGTTGATGCAACATGGGAAGATTATAGCCTATGAAAGCAGACAGTTAAAGCCTCATGAGAAGAATTATGCAATGCATGACTTGGAGTTGTTAGCCATAGTATTTGCGTTAAAGATGTGGATGCATTACTTGTTGGGTAAGAATCCTTCTTTTCCTCTTTTGTTTATTTCTAATCTTTAAGGATCCTAGTTAGTAATTTCCTTCTTTAAATATGTGAAAAGTTTGAGATCTTTATGGATTATAAGTCCTTGATGTATCTTTTCACTTGGAAGAATCTGAACCTAAGGCGGTAACAATGGTTGGATTTTCTAGCAACATACGAGTTGGATGATCTCTATATGACAGGAAAAGAAAACGTGGTGGAAGAGGCTCTTAGTAGGGATGCAGTGCTGGCTCTTTAGAAGATGCTTCATCTCTTTTTGAAAGGATTGCGAGCAAATAAAAGGGAGATAATCATCTATTATAATTTATTCAAAGAATTAAGGTGGGTCAAAGTTCTAGTTTCGAGATTGAAAACCATGGCACTTTAAGGATGAATGGAAGATTATGCTTTCCTGACGTGGATGGCCTTAGACAAGAAGGTTTAATGGAATGCCATAAGTCTAAGTTAAGTATCCACCCTAGAATTAACAAGATGTATAAGGATATGAAACGAGTATTTTGGGTGCTCGAAATGAAGAGGGATGTTTCAATCTTTGTCAGCAGATGTTTGAACTGTCAGCAAACAAAAGGCGATAATCACAAAATGGGTGGTTTACTTCAACCCTTAGAGATTCCAAATTGGAAGTGGGAGATGATATCAATGGATTTATAGATGGATTACCTAGGACAAGAAAAGGAAATGAAGTAGTGCAGATTATCTTCATTGGTAGAGATTTATATGAAAGAGATAGGCAAATTTCATGGAGACCCAGTGAGTACTGTTAGTGATCGAGGTCCCATCTTCACTAGTCAGTTTTGGAAGGCATTGCAAGTAGCTTTAGGATAAATGCTAAGCTTGAGTATGACATACCACACCCAAACGGATGGATAAACGAAATGGGTGAATCAGATTTTAGAAGATCTCTTGAGGGCATGTATTTTGAATTTTGAAGGATCATGGGAAGATCACATGCACTTGGTATAATTCTCCTACAACAATAGTTATCAAGTGATCATTGACATGGCACCCTACAAAGCTCTCTATGGACGTCCATGTAAGTAATTGGCATGTTGGGTTGAGATTGGAGATAGGCTAGTGCTTGGATCCGATATGGTTTAGGAAGCTACGAAAAAGGTTTCCCTATCGAAGGAGTTGTTCGATTTGGAAGGGTCGGGAAGTTGAGTTGCCAAAGAGGTTGTTGTGGGTCCATTATGATTTTCATGCGTCCTATTTGAGGAAGTATGTTCATGACCTAATGCTAATTGTGGAGCCATCAATTCAAGTGGATTTAGAAATAGGAACGAACTTAATGGCGATCAGACTTCCAGATCATATTACGGATCAGGATGAGAAGAGGTTGTGTAATAAGATGGTGAAATTAGTTAAGATTCAATGGAGTGATGATCCTAGAGATTGTACCTAGGAGACTGTAGATCATATGAGAGAATCCTATCCTGAGTTAATGTTAGAATAGTTGTTTTTTGTATATATTGTGTATGCATAATTTTTGTTATAGATGGTTAGTGTATGTCTTTTGTATGGATTTCATGATATAAAATATATGGCCTTTTGATTTATTATGATTTATTATTATTTATCTCCTCGTTTGCTAATTTCCGGACGAAATTCTTTTAAGGCGGGGATAATGAATGACCCAGAATTTAATCACTTTAAATATGGATATTAAAGTATATTTTTATTAAGTAATTGATGGATTTTATAACTCAAATATAACTATTTCTAATAATAGATAGTGATGGTGAAATAATCTTCCAAATTTGTTTACAAAAATAATTAGTTCAAAGAAAAACAAAAAATATGACCATAAATCGTTTTTCAAATTTTTGACTTTTCATTGTCTAAAAGCTATCAGAAAACATTGTGCACATTTGAGTTAACATATACACACGTTTATAAATGAGTTAGAATTATGTAATATATATATATATATATATATATATATATATATATATATTTAAGAAATATAATAGGACATTATGTGACATATTATGTAAATTTAAACAAAATAAACATGTAAAATATAAAGTGACATAATATGTCATTTCTTTAGAAACATTAAGTACATTAGCTATTAATGTATGTTTACTCATCAAAATGGAGGGTATGACATCATCATGTGAGCACCAAAGGAGGAGACAAGGTTGTGATGTGGCAAACATGTAGTGGAGGTTATGTACCTTTAGGTCAATTTTGTGATTTGATTTATCAATTTGCATATATATATAATTCCTAACATTATTCTCATTTCTTATTTTAACTTTCTAAAACTCCTCTAAGTTCTCATGTACACTTTAATAGCCTCCAAAAATTCTTAAGTCCAAAAATCCTAGTTTCATCTCATTGAATCCTTATTAAGCCTCCTTCTACCATTTTAACACTCCTTCAAATACGGTAGTCCATATTTTATACATCTCTTTCCCTTTAGTTGTATATCTTGTTATTTCAACTACTACACTTTATTTATAAATCTGAAACTTGATAGTGTATAGAAATCCACATTACAACATGTTATATAATTCAACAAATTAAAATAACTACTTAAATCCCTACAACTTACCGTGATAACTCAATATGTTTTTATTTACACAAATCGCTTTAAATTCATAAATCTGGAACCATCACGTATTCTACCTATTTCAGGGACTACCAATACCTAATATTTTCTTGATTTACATACATGCAATGTACAATGCAAGTTATCAACAATAGAATATGTAGGTAGGGTTTATAATTTTATTTCACGTATGTAATTTTATCCTACAACTCCAACTTACAATTCAGGCATTCATGAATAGATTTACAATGATATAATTCAATATTGTATAAAAATATATAATTTTCCACTCACCTTTTAAGCTTTCCAAATCTCCAGATCTATTCCCTATTATTCTAGTTTGACTCCCTTTTCTCCCTATTTGGATATATACACTGCAAGCATACACGGATTTATCAGATATCTAGATTAGAAAAGAGACTTGTATTTGATTTACAATTTGGATCAGGATTTACAACTTACCTTGGCTTTAGCATATGATTTGACCCTATTCCTCTTCTAAATCAACTTTTATGATCTTCCAATTGAATATACGTATAAACTATAACTATTCTTAAGAACTTAGAATCTACGGAGAAGAAAAAATAGAAGATCTCCAACATTGCTTCAAAAATATAAGTTTAGAATTGAGGGTTCAAGTCTGTATTTATAAGTGTTCAAATCAATGGAAGCCTTTCGATTGAAGTATATTGAATCCGGACCATTTGGCCACTCATTATTGTCGAATTTTCAATAGCACTGGTCGACCAGCAGGCATTTAGGGTAGAACAGTCGCTTATTACTGCTGCAATTAGCAACAGCATTTGTTCAATTTTATTCCATTTTAAAACAGGTCAGTATAATTTTCTTCCCATTATCATCTTTCTTAATATATAAGCAATGTTAATTATCTGTTAATTTTAGCTGGCAGTAATTAATATTAGTTAATTAATTTTATTACCTTAATTACATATATAATTACTTCCAATTCAAATACTTTAAACGTTAATAACTTTTTCGTTTGAACGAATGGAACATGGATGGTGGCAAGGTGGCGGATGTAGTTTGATGTAGGTGTTTTCCTATCTATTTGGATGGAGCTGCATCAATATGGCTCACTTGGCTCCCTCTTAAGTCCATATCAACTTTTAATGAATTCATTGAGATGTGTTTGTAGTAGTTCAGGCTCCACAATGCTCGACCAATGGATGTGATGTCCTTGTCTGGCATTTCTTAGGGACCAAAAGAATGGTTGTATGATTTTTCAATCGATTTAATACCATGGTGACGGAAGTGAATAATCCAAAGGAGGATTTTGAGTTGATGGTTTAATCCAGAAGATACAACCGAATACGAATTTGGAAAATGGCTGAGGATAACGCATCCGAATACCATGGAGGAGGTTCATGGAAAGGCTAACTAGTTCTTGCGTTTGGAAGAGGCAGACCTGGTTTCTAGGAAGGCATGGTGTGGATCACCGAGAGAAGTGGTCCAAAGTAATGTTAATATAAAACAAACCGATGAGAGAGTGGTTAAGATTGTTGTGAATGTGGATAATACGATTTAACAAAAGAAAATAAATTGGGGTGCAAAATGCAGAAGGAATGATGCCAAAAAGCATTTAAACAATTTGAGGCCAGAGAAGTAAACACCTCTAAATGATACGATCAGAAACATAAACCTTGCTATGCAAAGGATAAAGAAACATATGGAGCCATCTCAGAGGGAGGCGAGGCTCAGAGGCGCATGGGGAAGTATTATCGCTTCCATAAGACAATAAGAACAATACTAATGAGTGTCATCAAATAGAGGATATAAAGAGTTGATCCATAAGTAAAATCTATAGAAATATGTTAGAGATCTATAGGATGCCAAACAGAATGTTAGAACCCAAGGATGACTGCTCAAGTAAGTCCGCATGGACCTAGCAGAGAGGGGCCCAGGTGACCTGATTAAAGGATCATGATAAATACAATAACCAGAGGACCTCATTCAGCGGAGACAAGCTAGGATGAGATGGAGCATTATGCGAATGAGGCATGCATCGCAGAAAAGCTACTTTGCTATTGTGGACAAAGCTTAGGCTAAGTAGCATAGATTAATGAGTGATGATATAATCTTTCATAATAGGGATTCTAACGGGCTTGAAGCACCAATCTTTGATCCTATAGTGATAATGTCCGTTGTAGATCTAGCTAATGTGCACTGAGTCTTAGTAGATTGTAGAAGCTCAAAAAATATTTTGTTCAAAAGGACTTTTGATAAAATGAAAATTAGTCCCAAGGATGTAAAGCCTCGTAAATATAGGGTTCAAGGATTAACCGAAGAGGCAAACGAGCCTATTGGAACTAGCCATTTGTAAGTTGAGTTGGGAGAATGAAACTGCAAGACCGTGCAGGTTTAGAAATTTGTAGTTATTGATGAATTCTCAGCTTGTAATGCCTTTTCGGGCCGACCAACCCTAGCAAGTTTCAAAGTAGCACTGGCTCCTTGATGCTTGATGATGAAGTTTCTTATGAAGAATGAAGTTGGAGCTATCCAATGAAACTAAAACACGGGTCGTGAATGCTACATAGCTAAGCTTAGAGTGCGAGGTGATAGAAGAAATAAAATGATATAGAGAAAGCTCTCAGCATCAAGAAGGTGGATGCATAGAAACTGCTACCCAGGACCTGGCTCAAGCGCCATAGAAAGCTCTTTAAGTCCAAGGTTCCCAAGAAGTAGTCAAAGGAAGCATGAACAACACCAGTTGAACTGGCGATCAATATCTCAGTCAATGTAGATGATCATACTCGAGTTCCTAAGATCTGATGCAGCTCAGCAATAGAATGAGAAAGGAGTTAGTTGACTTTCTCCAAGCAAATCTAGATGTGTTTGCTTAGATGCGTTTGGATATACGCGGGATATCGCTAGTGATAGAGTGTCTTGCACCGAATATGAACCCAAAAGCATTCCTGTAAAATAAAAAAATGCAATTTGGGTCCGGAGTGATCAACTACATTGAAAGAGGAAGTGGATAAGTTGAAGGCAAATGTCTTCATCTACAATGCATTGTACCCTAAATTGTATTGAAACTCATGCTGGTTAAAAAGTCGAATGGGTAGTGGTAGACATGCATTGATTACTCAAACTTCAGTAAAGAATCCCTAAAGGATAGCTTCCCAATGCCCAGAATCGACTAGATAGTAGACGGAACAGCTGGACATGAGCTGTTTTTTTTATGCTTACTCCGGCTATAACTAGATAGCGATGCAAATTCTAGATCAAGAGCACAAGAGTTTTATAGTGGATTGCGGATGAACTGCTATCAAGTGACATCATTCAGATTAAAGAATGCAACTGTTGCATATCGGTGATATGCTTCTAAAGTCATGGCTATCGAGGAACCACATGGAATATCTTTCGGTGATGTTCTATGCACTATGGAGGTACATAATGAAATTAAACCCATTGAAGCATATCTTCGAAGTTGCATCGAAAATGTTTTTGGGATTTATTGTGAATTCAAAGGGCGTAGAGGCTAATCTAGAGCAGATTAACACCTCAAAGCGCTTTACCATCCAAGGTTGAGGGGGAGATGCAGACTTGAATAGGAAGGTTGTTGCGCAAACTCGGTTCATCTCAAAGGCAACAAATAAATGGATACTGTTCTTCAATGCCCTCAAAAAGGAGAAACAAAAATTTGTCTGGACAGTGGAATGCCAGGATGCTTTCTACGAATTACTGAAGCAAATGGAAATAACACAATTCATATCCAAGCTTTCGGATGGAGAAGGTATATTTATCTATTTGCCAGTGTCTTTTCATGCACTAAGTGTAGCATCGGTATGCAAGGAGGCAAGGATCCAAAGGCTAGTGTACTACATCAGCAAGCGGTTTACCGGAGCAGAAAAGAACTATCCAAGGCTAGAAAAGCTCATTTATTACTTGTTGATAGCTTCAAGGAAGTTGTGACCATACTTCCAGGCTCACTGGATAAAGGTGTTGATGGATCATCCTTTAAAGCAAATACTGCACTGACCCAAGACTTCGGAAAGGTTATTGAAATGGAACATCAAGCTAAGCCAATATAATATCACTTGCCATTTGAGAAGGGGGATAAGCGTACAAGCATTAGCAGCCTTCATCACTGAGTTTGCTATTCGAGATGAGGGACAAGAAAAGGATATGGTTCCAGTTTCCCAATGGAAATTATACATAGACGGAGCCTCCAATCAATGGAACTCTTGGACAAAAGTGGTACTCATAACCCCAAAAAGGATGGACACTTTTTTATACATTGAAGCTAGTGTTTCCTGCGACAAACAACGAGGTTGAGTATAAAGCGTTGATAGCGAGGTTTAGGATAGCGAAAGAATTGGGGCAAGGATGTTGCATGTATTCAGTGACTCCTTGTTGGTAGTCTTCCAAGTAAAAAAGGAAAACTAGGCTAAAGGTGTGAGACTTGCCCCTTACCTAACGTGGATACTGGAACTATTGAATGATATAGAGCATTACACGATTACGCACATCCCTAAGGAGGAGAATATGAAGGTTGGTTAACTGGCTAAATTGGCTAGCTCTAGGGATGCAATGTTGATGGAAATGGTTCCAATGGAGGTTTTACCAGCTCTAAGGATTGATTAGATAAATGTCGACTAGATCTTGGAGGCCAAGGGGGAAAGGAACCATGGATGACTCCGATCAAGGATTATTAGTTAAACGGATATCTCTCGAAAGGAAGAAACGAATGGTAGAAACTCCTCGTAATATGTCATGATTCATAATGTAGGAAGAACTGCTATACATGAGAGGTTTTTCAACCTCCTGCTTTAGAGTGTAAACGATGATGCAACTAGGAAAATCCTCATGGATGTACATGAGGTTGGCCTATGGTGATCACACTGAAGGGAACACCTTAGCAAAGAAGATCCTTCACTATAGATACTTCTAACCAACAATAAACCATGATGTTGGTGACTGCACCAAATGGTGTGATAGGTACTAGAGGTTTGCGAAAATTCTGAGAGCTCTATTCATAGAGCTTAAGCAAATGGTTTGCCCGTGGCCATTTGTGGTTTGGAGGATTGATATAACCAGCGTGCTACTGATGTTGAAAGGAGAAGCTAAGTATGCTTTCCTTACGGTAGATTACTTCACAAAGTTGGTCGAGGCAAAAGTGCTTGCCATGATCACAATGAGAAAGGTAATCAGTTTTGTGATAGAGAATATTATCCATAGATTCGCAGTTCCTTAGAAAATTATAATTGATAATGGAACTTAATTCTAGACTACCGAGTTTAAGGATTTCTATAAATGGTACTAAATTGAGAATAGCTTTTCGGCAGTAGCACACCCATAGGCGAATGGATAGGTAAAGGCAATGAATAAAATCATCAAATCCATCCTTAAAAACAACTGATTAAAATTAAGGGCAACTGGATCGATGAGCTTCCACTTGCACTATGGGCTTATAGAATGATCCACAAGTCTTCAACTGGGTGCACTCCATTCACTCTGATTTATGGAGTGGAGGCCATGATTTTGATAGAACTGGAAGTCCCATCTCATCGAAACAAGCACTATGACCCCAAGGTGAACTCTTGCTTGAGTCCACTGACTTGGTTGACGAAAAATGAGAAAAGGTTGAACTGTAGTTAGCCACATACTAGAAAAGAGTCGCATGACATTTCAACACCAAGGTCCAGATCTATACCTTCAAAGTAGGGTCCTCATTTTGAAATCGATCATTTCTGGTATGAGGGCATGCACATGATCTGCATTGGGAAGGTACCTTTGCGATTATACAGAAGCTTGGAGATGGAACCTTCAAGTAAACGACTATTGATGGGATCACAATCCTATAGGTGTGGAACAACAACCTGTTGTGATGCAATTTCACTTAGATTTGGTTCTTTACTTTAGCAAATAAACCATTAAAATTGGCGGGATGAGATGCAATAAGTCAGGATTCATATCTTTTCATACATAAATATAGTTTGCTTTTTCAACCAGTGGAACCATGTCTATAAAGTCTGACTTCATGCTACATGATTAGCAGCAAAAACAGGCATCCAGTACTGTGAAACACCAGATGTCTAATTACTTGGAGATAGGTACCATAGGAATCTTTCGATCCATTATCAGATTATAAGAGTATAATCTTACTTGGGTTGATCCAATGATTTGCCCTACATATCTAACCTTTGAGTAATACCAAGAGACAGGTAAGGTCAAGGACCGATGCCTAGAGATAGGAATCTAGGAGACCAAATCCCAAAGATAGGAACCGATGTATAATTGAATCCTTTGTAGGAACAATCACACTTGCACCTGGTGAGACATGCCTATTCTAGGATAATTGAGGACGGTCGATAAATGCATCAATCGAACCCAAGAGCCAGGCATGGTTGACAATAGACGTCCAAAGATTGGCACTAAAGTTATTATTTACCGAAGATTGAAAATGGTACAAAGCTGAATGCTTCTGCACACGTAACCTTTTTTATAGTCGGAGGGAACACATCCAAGATTAAAAAAGGTAGGTCATGGCGTGTAAGCAACTAGTTTTGTTTAGCCAAAACAAGACTGCTTTGGCAATGATAAATAGAATTAAGTAATGAAATATCACTAAAGCACTCGTAGATATTTCCTTATATATACAAAGTTACAGTAAGTAATAGCATTGCACAGGCATACACATGTATAATATAAGTAAAGCACATTACATGTAGTTATAATATATATGTAGGTAGTTGATTTAGGCAAGAAAATAAAAATATAGGAATATAAATACAAAAAAGTTCGTAAAGAAACAACAGTCTTTGTTTACAAGCACTTTTTAAATAGATGTAGCATGGGCTAGTCCTGCACAAACTCGGCATATATGCGAAAAGGAACTAAATACATCAAAAGAAGACCAAAAAAACTATCTTTAAAATACATCAAAACAATCTTAGCATCTAGTTCCTCTTTCTAAAGCACTTTCCAGTTTGGGAACTTCGTCCATCATGTAGCCTCTTTGGACCCTTCTTGCCTTCGGACTTCCCATTCTCAAATATGAGTGGTCTTTCCCTTGGTTGTAATAATGGTGCGATCTTCGGATTTGTCAATGAGAGCATCAAAAGACTTAGAGGATCCACCAATGTTGCTACCTTTTAGAGGTTTGAATTTGACTGGATGAATTTTTTGAAGTGGACCATGTTTTCATAGAGAAACCAAGTATTTCAGTTCCTGGCTCCTTTCTTATTTTAATCTTGGTGGGGTCAATCTTCAGCCTTTCTTCCATGGTGATTGAATGGCCTATAGCACTGGTATTTATAATGTCTTTCTCAAAGGAGTGAGAGATGTCCTTCGAAACTTCTAGAGCCCCTATCTTCTATGAATCAGAAATAGGGATAGAACCAGAGGGAGGAAGAGGAGCGATATGTTTTGTGGTGGTAGAGATTGACTCGGTAAAGTGGTGCTTAGGCCAAACCTTGAGTTATTGGTAGTGGAGGACAAGGGATGGATGCCTGTAAGTTAGACAATAAAGTAAATATTAGTGATGACCTCAAATGAGAACTGAAGCTTCTCGAATACATGGGAGACGAGAGAAATACATTCGATGGGTAATGCTGCTTGAATTGGAGACTTATTAACCCCCACCTTCTTCGACAGATAACTGAATGGGTTGGGAAACATAAAGAGGAATATAAGGCTTGATTGAGGTTGCAGCGATGGAAGTATGAGTCGTAGTAAGTACGAGCTCAGAGGTGGCCCCCGTAGAAATTGGAATGTCCATTGCAGGTTCTTTTATTGAGGAGTCGACAACTCTGCTTAATCCTAATGCGGTAAGATCGGTAAGAGCCTCAATGGATGACTTGCCTGTAGACACATCCTTTTCAGCCAAGATTACCTTACATTCCTCTAGGCCTATAATGTCATCTATGCCTAAAAATTTGGTTGTTAACTGATCTTTGGTAAGGCCTTTGCTAGACGTAATTACAGGCACATAATCCCAAGTGCCTGGTAGAATAATAGGATAACTACCTCCCAAACACGTCACGTTCTTATCTTTGATAATGTTTGTAAATAATTGCTGAAGGGTGGAGTTCATTTCTTTCTTCTTTTTTGTCATCCGATCTTTAAGTTTGTTAAGTTTGCTTGCTACTATGGCGAGGCCAACCCAAGCTATTTTAATCGCTGTCTGGGCCTTTAAAATGGCCCTGAGTCTCTCAACTTTGACTTGGAATGTTTGAAGCTATGCATCCTTGGCCTAAAGTGCCAACTCCTTGGCCTGGAGCGCCTTTTCATTGAATCAACTTTGGCTAAAAGCTAACCACTCTCTCAATTAGCATTTTTAAGTTGATCATTCATAATTATTGGGGCCTGAATTTGTGTCATAGACATCCCCTCGATTAATGGTTTAGAGTTCTCGATCGATGTCTTAGCCTCCTCTCTTTGCTATTTAAGCTCGACCAAATTGGTTTTGTAGTTTGATATTGTTCTATCATGGCCTTTCTCTCTGATTCAAATGATCGAATGTATGTCTGGTTCATTCAATTAACCTTGGAAAGGGTAAAATCTAGTTTCCTCCACTCGTAGAGCTGATCAGCAAGCTCATTACCTCCCTGACCTTGTAGTTTACCTCCTCGCGAGGGATATCATTGATGCTACGGTCAAACTTCACCCTTCTTAGGCAAGGTTCGGGAAAGGTAGCCTATGTTTTGGTCACTGCGTCTATGGATGAGCCTGAAAGGAGTGATGGTGGTGGTGGAGCATGACAAGTAGAAACCTCTTTGGATTTTTTATGAGGTTGATATAGCGGTGATCAGAGGTTGTATCATCAGAGCTACTGAGGTTAAGGATGGGGCTGAGAGCATGGTTAGGAAGATCCGATGGAAGGACGTTGAAATTCATATTAATCACGAGACTTCTTCCGTTAATCATAATGTCCCCTCTTCTCATCTTGAGGTTTCTTTATTTCTTTGTCCTCGTGGTATTCAATCTCTTTTCTTCTTCATCTTTCTTCTTCAGTTTCTTGCTGTGAAGTAGAGTATGGAGGATAAGGATCTAGGCTGGTTCCCCAATGCTCGTCGGTGCCTGAGCAGAGGTAGTGAAAGAAGTTTCTTATCATTGCATATGAGACGAAGATAAAGGGATATATCAGTATCAAAGCACCAAAGTAAAGGCGAATGTAGGAAATGAGTGTTCGTGAGCCTAAAAGTATGTGGAATGCAAGTATTGCCCTTAGTGCTCTATAGAATTTGTTCAGAGGGTTGCAAAGATGGCGATTCATCTTCCTCCACTAAGAGGTCCTTGAAACGAAAACTGAAACTTGAAGGACACTCTTTGAGAATATTGTCAAAGGGGATGTCCAAATCTCCAAGTGAGCCAAAAATATTTTCTGAAGATCCTGTATGAGGAGTCGCCTCAGCAATTAGTGGTTCAGGGCCAGATGGTAGGTAGGAGAATTTGACAAATAATCTCTTTGGGAGAGACAAAGTAGAAATTTTAGTGCCTTCAAGGGAGGTCTCACCATACAATTCACATTCATTTTGATCAAAATGCTCATCGTCGCCATCATCTTCGTCTTCCTCCTTGCCTTGCCTTCTCCTTCCTCTCCTACTTCCTCTTTTTCCTCTTCTCCTACTCTTTCTGATCCTCTTCTCTCTTCCCCTTCTCTACTTTTTCTTCCTCGATGATGTTGTCCTCCATCGTTCTACATTGGCTTCGACAACAATACCAGGTATCGTGCCTATAAGTTTGACATCTATATGAAGTAATACATGTGATATCTACCTTGTAGATTTGTGATGTATTAGTTTGTATAGAAGTTCGACACCAAGTTTGTAGGGGTCCGATATTTCTAGTTGTTGAGATTCAACACCCAAGGTTTGTAACCCTACCTGTTTTTTTTTTAAAAGCTTGACATCATTCTATTTTAATGATTCGGCACCTTCTAATATCTATAGGATTGGCATCCTTACTGTTTTAACCTGACAAATCTTGCCCCTATATTTTCAATATTTATTTAGTGGTATAAATGTCGTATGTTCACAAACTTGATATCCTAGTTTTATAGGCTCAAAAGCCTTATGTTATGCAAACTAAAAGTTATGTTTTATAGGTGCGATAACCTTTATTTTTTACAAAATTCAACAACCACATATTTTGACCATATAGTCTTATGTTTTATAAATTAGAACACTTTTTTTAGAGATGTATTATCTAGAGGCTCGACAACCTACAATAGAGGTATCGATACCACATGTTTTAAATCTAATAGTTTTACTTAGAGGCTTGATAGTTAAGTGTTTTATAGGTTCGATAACCTTCTTTTTAGTAATGAATGTATAGAAAGCAATTTCAAAGAAGATTGTATTTTGTCATAAGAATTTGATTAAGTAAACGGCTATGTTTTCCTTGTATTAGATATGATTTTAAAGTATAAATCAATTATAAATACAGTTGTTTTTAAGGAAATAAAAGCGTATTTTAGCCCAAGATTATATAAGGAAATTATTAATCTTGTCACAATTTGATAAATTGTGATAGGATATTTTGACTCATGGATTTAGAAAACCATATAATGCGGGACTAATGTAGGGTCATGCCCTATGCTTAAGCTCGTAGCCCCCAGTTGATAAAGGTTTACGATTCCTATGCATGGGGCTTTGTCGAGGGTAAAGATTAAAAATAGGTTTACACATAGAAGGGAACTTATAGCTCAGATAGGCTATTGGTTGGCCTGCAAAACCAATAAATTCATATTGACCTTAGGAAAAATTATGAGTTAGACTGGTAGTCAGAGTGACCCTAAGAAAAGTAGGCTTGGACAATCAGTCCAGTTTCGTTTTGACATTATTCGGAGATTTGGGTATATCTGGTAGGTCCGAGTTAGCCATAGAGGTTTGTAGTAACCTTGGAAAAACTGTGATTAGGGACAAATAGTCCATTGATTAAGGCAGACTGGTCAGATTTAGCCATATTACATGCATATGGTTGTTTTATGTTATGTTCTGACCATTGTGGTTGAAGGTGCGTGATTTATGATTGACATATTTTCAAGGGACATTAGTGAAGGGAAAACCTATTCCATTCAACGGCGTGGTCTCACTAGATATTTATTGGATTTGAGATGAAATATTATTATTCACACCAAGCTTTTGTCTAACCCAAAGATTTTTTTTCCCTTAAACTCTCGAGTGCTCACTTGAGTAGGTCGGGAGTAAGGTTTCTAGTTTTTGGGTTCGACGAATAAGCTTCCAAAGACATGAGGGGGTAAACTAGCTATATTAGAGCTTTATTTTTTGTTGTATTGTCATTTAATTATCCTTAAATGAATGTAATCTCAGATTGTATAACTGTCAACTAGTAGAATCTGATCAACCAAGAGGGTATCTTCATATGTATCTTTTGGAATATTTCATAATAATTATATTTACAATGAACATGGTTGGGTATGTTCTATTTTGAAATTTAATTTATTTTAATAAATGCCATTGTGGTCAGTGTATAGTCCAACAGATGTCGACATGTGCTTACCAATAGGTTCTGAATGTCGACTAGAGCAGTGTGTCAATCTATGCTGTGTGTGTCCTGTGTCTAGAGCATGGTGTATGAAACACGAGGCGTTAATAGCCCGTTCATGCTAGCAAACGGGCTCAATCACATGATGGAACCATGTGTCGGGTGTTACCCTTTATCGTGGAGTAAACGGTAAGGGAACCGCTGTTTGAAACAACATCGAACATTCTTTGCAGAAACATAAGATTGTACAGTGACTTCAAATGCTGGATAAAAAGACTAATCGGATACCAGAGTGCGTTCAACATGACCGATTTTGGAGCCATCTCACTGAAACTTGGTCTGCAACTCATGTTCAACCAAGACTTATTGAACCCTACCGCAACACCTTACACATAGGGAAACTTATCGTACGAGTATAACTAACCGTTGGAAATCTGGAAGTGTGAATGGTTTCTACGCGAAGCTAACACCAAGTTATGAAAACTTAGAATAGGAATTATTCTTTCTTGATGTAAGCCTTGAGTTTGACTCAGGTCCCTTCTAAGGTAGGGTCGATTTTGGTTTATAGTGCAGGGTGAAGTGGTATTGAGTGGTTGGCCATGAGTTGAAGGCATGCACTCCCCTTAGCCATGAATAGGTGAACGGTGACTAACCAATGCCTGGTGATGGTGTCAGTAGTGCCGCTTACAACGGCTCTAGCGATGACATGGTAAGAACCCACCTTCTAACTTCGAATGAGATCTAAATATTAAGGATCGAGAAGTGAGGATCCAATTGATTTGGAAGTGAAAGTCTGTCAATAGGCGGCGGTGATTTGACGTTGAGCTCGAGGTGGCTAGCTATGGTGGTGCCTAAAAGAATGAATTAAGGGGTGTTGGAAACTAATTACTTGAAGTTATAGGAGGAAAGGATTTAGGGCTGAGAAAATAAATTAAAAGAAAAGGGCTTCAGTCCTGAATATGTATAGTGTTCAAATGACGGTTCGTGATTCCTGTCGTACCGACATAAAGCATTTGTTACCGACATGATTCAACCGATAAAAAAAAGAAAGAGAAAAAGGAAAAGAATAAAATAAGAAAGGAGAGAAGGGATTCTCACCTGGCTAGGGCATGGAACAATCTTCGTAGTGATGTCAATCTAAACCTTGGTGTGAAAAGAGGTTCACCAACTACATAAAATGATTGAATGAATGCTCTTGGAATAGTAAAGATTATTCAAACTGATTCCTTGATAACCAGTGGACTCATGCTATGACCACATACTGCTTGTCTTGATCCAAAGCACACTTCATTTTCAACAAAAGCATGCTTTGAGGTGCAAATGTTATCCAGCATTACACCAAGCAACCTTCAAGTGAATCTGGATGTCTAGATGAAGACAAAAAGGTTCAAGAACTTAGAAGCAAGCTCAATATAGCCTTGGAAGGGAACTCCAGAAGTTTGAAGTCTTGGAGTAATAAAGGAAAGGACTCGATACTAATACCAAGAGGTTACCCCAATACAATTTTAAGCGAGTATGATGTGGTCAAGTGATAAACTGTAAAGTGGTTATCGCGGGGCCAATATCTTTAGGAGTAGGCGAACAACTCCAAACCTATGCAGAAATGGACAAGTACTGCATAAGCCAAACCTTTCAGCACCAAGAGGTTCTCATATGCCAAAAAGTGATGAAGCTTGAAGGCCTAAAGATGCAAGATAAAGTGAAGTAAAATGCGATAATTTGCACAAAGCAACTCATGGTACCGATATGGTTTTTTGCAATAGAAAGACTTTGTCTTCCTCTCTTTTCTCAAGGATCTAAATTCTTACCCCATCTTCAACAATCTGGTGACTCTGGTGGATGATTGTTCAATGAATACCAAGCCTAGAGCAACTATTGGCGGACTTTTGGCCATCCACTTCTCCAGGTTCCATCCTTACTCAAATCTTGTCGCCTGGAGGCTTACTCTTACTTTTCTAGACTTAAAAATGAACTGTAAAGCCTTTGAACTTGTGACAATCTATAATAAGACTAAAGTGGACGTAGGCCATATAATTTTCAAACCATTATAACTATTTGTCTGTCTTTACTATTTTTGTTATTATTACTACTTAAATCTACTCTTCTATTTGATTGGCGGTTTACGTCACTTTTTGGCCCAACAACCATAAAATTAAGTTTGTGTAACTAATAATCCAAGAAAAATTAATAAAATAAATTTCAAATTTAAACCATTGATTAAGGAAATATCTAATTGGCATCTAAAATATTGGGAAGTCTTTCCAGTTCCTCTCTAGTAAAATTTTAATTAAATTTGAACTTGTAAATTTCATAATTATTCATAGTCTGAAAAGGTGGTAGAATATATGATATTTCATTAGTTGCAACTTGCATAAATAATCAAAATACATATATGAAAAAATACGATATATCAACATAATATATTCTTAATTTTGAATATATGTATGTGTGTGATATAAAGAAACTTCCATATAATTATAATTAAGGTTTCAAATATAATAATCAAAATAAATCTCAGATTTTTTCTTTGATTAAGGATCAACAAAATATCACAATTCAAAACAAAATTTAAGACATCAATTTTACGTTCACATCAAATACATGCTAAGTTATATCCAAAATAAATGATCATCATGCGTGCGTCATTTAGTATTTCATAAAATGCATTTTGAAAAGATGATTCACAAATACATAAGATCAAAATAAATAGATCAAGTCTCATTGTTGATTTTCATTTTTCCTTTAGAATTTTATTTATAAACAACACATGTAATAAATCGAACTTGAATAATGGAAAATGGAAATTTAAATACATATTACATACATTAATTTGGGTCAAGTGTGAACATATATAAGTATGTTAAATAAATATCTATATGCCTTTGTGATCTATCCCTTCATGACATCTTAAGCTGTAAATTTACTCTTAGATTTATTGAACTAACACCCGAACTTACTAGAATCAAATGAACCACTTTTATTTTATTTTGTTTAATGTTATATAGGGTGAAAAGTTTTGATGATGGGGGAAAAGTAAGAAAAAGTGGAAATAGGAAGAAGAAGGAGCAAAGATTGAATGAATGAATCAATGAGGAAGTTTTCGTTTATGGAGAGAATGAAAAACTTTCTCATTAGACATTCCTCTTTAATTCTCTAATTGAATCTAAATCAATATTCAGATCATTTTCTTATTTCTTATGGTCAACCATGATTTTGTCCTATATGGACCGAAAAACCCGAAGGCCTATTTAAGTAATCAAATATATTAAAGTTTGTTTAAATGTATATCGATACCATATATTAATACGCATATATACAACTTTTATATTTACATCCAAATAATTACTAATAGCACCCAAAATATCAAATAATAAATATTTAATATTCCTTAAATATTGATTAGTTTATAACACTTTATAACTAATTAAATAATGTGGCTTCTCGGAGAATTCATAAATGTGGTTATGTCACTCAAAGGTGCGAATTCAATCAACAATTAATATTGAATAATTCAAATATTAATATTCACATGTCACTTTAGCTAATGATGTGACAATCAGCTGAATGCATTGCTTACAGACCAATTAAGTAAAAAAATATCATATTTTATATTATTTTAAGTGGTACCAGTTCAACAACAACCTATCACATTAGGATGTATCAGAACTCCAATATTATCCACATTCAACTTGATTAGTCCATAAAAATCTTTAGGTCAGTAGTAACATTTATTATAGCCATTTTACTTTGGCCAAAGATTTTGACTTTGAGTTAACTATAATTAATTGTCATATTAAACTTATACAATGTGACGCCCCACTCCGAGAGCCTCGTTAACAAAGAGTATTATATAGATAATACTGTCGGCTAACGCGGACAATAGAGTATAATGGAAGCGACCATGTGCAATCTTACCTTAACTATTCACTAAATATGTCGAAAAGTAGAAACACATTAAAATTCGACCTATTCAATAAATATTTAAAGCAAAACTACAATGGCTATAGGATCTATCAGAAGAAAATATAACAACTCAAATGTAATATACATCACAGAACAGTCGATCATAATATACACATACACAGATACACCACAGAGTATACAAAATAATACATGTCAAGTGGTACAGGAGACCACAATATACAGACGAGACGAAAGAGTATAAATCAGAGTTACAACAGATAAGGACTACAGAAGTCGCTACAACAAAATGAAGCTAGCGAATAGTCCATGCAGAAGCAAAATAGGCTAAGTCCCCAAAAGCACCTAACCTGAAACATCTCGATCTGACCCGAGTATAAAATACACGGGTCAGTCTAGATTACAAATCAGTTAGATAAACTGAACAATAATAAATCTGCAAGGTCATACAGTATAATAAATATCTCTAGGGGAGATAACACAATCATCAACAAGAGATGAATCATATAGAACAAGCCTCATATCATCGGCAACATATAGAAACAAAGGATACAAATATCCCAAAACAAGCCAATAGGCAAACAACAAATACCCATAAGGTATACAAGTTCCACAAGGTAAACGCTATCCTCCATGCGGCTCAAAAGACCAATACCGAAGGGCGATACCAAGGGAATATACATATCAATGAAACATCATAAAATTTGCTCGAGCTCAGTACTGTACAAACAAGGATCCATGAGCCCGAAGACTCCAAACCCAAGTATCACCCATGCGGCACATAAGGCCAACATCAGAGCGAAACTATATAGGGCATCAAACCCGAAGGCACACACCCGAAGGCACACACCCGAAGGCAACATACCCGAAGGCAACAAACCTAGGGAGACAGTCCGAAGACACTATCCCAGAGGCAACAAACTGTAGTGGTGAAGGTCGTAGAACTGAACACCACTAACTGGCGGAATGTGTCACAACTCTCGAAAAGGAATCCGAAAAGTGTTAACGTATGTCCCATAACCACTCGTTCGCACTAAACGGTTTACTATCTGTCAGTCCCTTTCACACTCAAAGCAGTACAAAGTTTACCTCATATCATCGATAAACCAAACCCGAAGGTCAAAACAATCAATCGAATAGGTCAAGGATTAATCGGAAGGATAAACGCACAGATTCATGGTCCGTGTTTTGCCCAACCATTTAATCACCCTCCCACTTCGTTCGAAGTGCGAAAGTGTGTGTGTTTTAAATAGAATTTATAAATTAGAGAAACGAACTTTTAAATGCGATTCGAGAGATTATTTCATAAAAACCCGTGGATTAAAATTAAAAGGATCCATCAAAGTCAAAACAATTGATAATCATACATAGGATCATCATGAATCAATTCAAATTGAAAATTCAATCCCAAAAGGCAAAGTGGGCTAAAACAGCAGGTTCAGTCGACTGAACAGAGTTTTTCAGTCGACTGACCCTGTACCTGGAAATTTTCCAGGTTCAGGAAACTTTCTGTTTCCAGATTCAGTCGACTGTGCAGAGTTTTTCAGTCGACTGAATCATGCCTGGAAACTCTCGGGTTTCAGGTTCAGTCAACTGAACAGAGTTTTCAGTCGACCGAATCATGCCTGGGCTGTTTTTCAGCCTTATTCAAATGAAGAGCAAACTCTCCCAAAATGCAATCGGATGAACATTGGCTCTAAGGGCTTATGCCAATCGACAACCCGGCCCTATATGTTCCTCGATGCATCACCAAAACATGATTAAAACATCAAAGTTAGGATTTCAAAGATTTGAACCCCAAACACTAAAAATTGGAATATTCTTCAATTCAACCCAAACCAATTGCAAGTGCATATGAACAAGGTGTTAGGAATTCATACATAACATCAATGAAATCAAGAGAAGTAGATGTGAGTTCAAAACTCACCATTTTACACAAAACAAAGAAGATGAAGAAGCACAATTGCAAGGGATCAACCAACTACACTCCACTTCAACACTACAAGCTTCAATCTAGAATCAAAGCAAGTATTTCCTAAGTTAGGGTTAGGAAATTTACAGAAATTGAAGAGGAGAAGAGATGGAGAAGATGGAGATGAACTTACCAATGGATTCTCTTTGATTTTTGGAGCAAGAATCAAGCTACAAAGGAGAAACTAGGGCTTGCTAATTTCTATTTCTCTTTCCTTTCCCCCATTTCAGTTTTTAGCTTGAGAAAGAAATGAAATGAAGATGAAATGAAGAGAAGGGTTGAGCTAGGGGGTTAAGTGGGCTAGTGGGCTGAACCTAATCCCAAACCCAATAGGAAAAGTAGCCAAAATTTCACAAACTCCAAACATATCAAAGATTATACTCAAAAAGATCGCAAACGCCATTTTGGAACCAATGGAGGTGGTTTCGAGTTCCAATTCGGCCATTTGCAGAAAGAAACATTTCGGACCCCAAAATCCGAATAACGACGCTATATTTAAATCAAACATTTAAATATAAAATCGTTAAATATGCGGGTTGTTACAGATCTCCCCTCCTTACAAAATTGCGTCCCCGCAATTCCTAGAGACGATATTTGTAACAACTACATACATACAACTTACAAAAGAAAGAATAAACTTTAGACACAGAAATAGACTTACCATTACGAAGCAAGGATAGAAAACCTGGATAAGATCGCTCGATATACTCTCTGGTTTCCCAAGTACAGTCATTGGGATTAGCGGACCATTGAACTTTAACGAGCAGCACGTCCTTGTTCCGAAGGTGTCGCACCTCCGTGTCAAGCACGCGAATAGGTTGTTGTACAAAAGATAAGTCCGGTGAGATCTCAAGCTCTTGCAAATCAGGAGAATCAATTACAGAATCCGATTCTCGAAGACACTTCCGAAGTTGCGAGACGTGAAACACGTCATGAATGCCAGATAAATGAGCTGGAAGTGAAACTCTATATGCCACAGGGACAATACGTTCAGTAATAGAAAACGGTCCTATATAACGAGGAGCCAATTTTCCAGTCGCACTGAAACGCATAACCCCTTTCAAAGGAGAAACACGAATAAAAACAAGATCGCCGATCGAGAACTCGAGAGGCTTCCTACGGTTGTCCGCATAGGATTTCTGGCGACTCTATGCCTCTTTCATCCTCAATCGAATAAGATCAATCTTCACAGAAGAATGACGAACAAAGTCCGGGCCAAGAATAAGCTTCTCCCCAGATTCCAACCAATAAGAAGGTGATCGACATGACCTTCCGTATAAGGCTTCGAAAGGAGCCATACCAATACTAGACTGAAAACTATTGTTGTAGGAGAACTCTACAAGAGGTAGGTGATCCACCCAACAACCACCGAAATCAAAAATACAAATACGGAGAAGATCTTCCAAAATACGATTCACCCGTTCAGTCTGTCCGTCAGACTGCGGATGATAAGCTGTAGAAAAATTAAGCTTTGTTCCCAAAGCTTGCTGAAGACTCTTCCAAAAATGACTTGTGAATAAAGGATCACGATCACTCACAATAGACCTAGAAACACCGTGAAGTCTCACGATTTCCTTGACATACAACTTAGCCAAATGCGAAGCTGTCCTATTAGACTTAATAGGGACAAAATGAGCAGACTTGGTGAAGCGATCAACAATAACCCAAATACTAGAATGACTGATCTCGAACGAGGTAGGCCGTCAATAAAATCCATAGAAATTTGATCCCACTTCCACAATGGAATCTCAAGAGGTTGAAGAAGTCCAGAAGGACGCTGATGCTCGGCTTTAAAACGCTGGCAAGTTATGCAATTGCTCACATAACTCGCCACATCACGTTTCATGCCTTCCCAATAATAAAGACGACGCATATCGGCATACATCTTACCACTACCGGGATGAATGGTATACTTAGAACGATGGCAATCATCAAGAATGTCATGCCTAAGTGCAAAATCAGAAGGCACAAAAAGACGGTTCTTCTTACGAAGACACCTATGAGAATCAATGCTAAAATCTTACAACGCCTCATCACAAGATCCAGACTCACAAAGCTGAATAAAATGCAACAAATCAGGATCACGCCGCTGAGCATCGGCAATACGATCCAATAAAATAGGTCGAGCTCCCAAACTAAATAATAGAATAGGAGAATCAGAAGATGAACCTTGATCATGAATTTCACAAAAAGATAGAGTCTCAAGAATATTCCATTCGGCAAGCATCAAAGAAATAACAGCCGAATGTTTGCGACTAAGCGCATCTGCAACACGATTACCCTTACCAGGGGTAAACTGGATATCAAAGTCATAGGAAGCAAGAAACTCGAGCCAACGCTGTTGTCTCATATTGAGTTCCTTCCGAGTAAACAAATACTTCAAAGATTTATGATCGGTATAGAGAATGAAGCGCTCGCCCAATAAATAATGTCTCCAAATCTTCAAGGCAAAGACAATGGCGGCTAACTCAAGATCATGAGTGGCATAGCGAACTTCATTCGGACGCAGTTGCCTAGAAGCATAAGCAACTACCCGATCTCTTTGCATAAGCACAGCACCGAGACCACTACCACACGCATCGGTGTAGACAACAAGATCATGATTCCCTTCGGGAACCACAAGAATAGGAGCATTAGTGAGAAGTTCTTTCAATGTCTGAAAGGAAGCTTCACACTTGTCGGACCAAATAAAACGAATGCCTTTCCGAGTAAGGCTTGTGAGAGGAAGCACAACACGGGAAAAGTTCTTAATGAACCGCAGGTAATAACCCGCCAATCCAAGGAAACTACGAATCTCATGCACATTCTCAGGCCTCTTCCAATTCTGGATGGCTTCGATCTTTGAGGGATCGACAGAAATGCCATCGGAAGATACAACATGGCCTAAGAACTTAACCTTATTCTCCCAAAAGCAGCACTTGGAGAATTTGGCTTTAAGAAGATGACGACGAAGAGTACTCAAGACAATTCTCAAGTGATTAGCATGCTCAGCTTCAGACTTAGAATAAATAAGGATATCATCAATGAAGACGAGAACAAACTTATCGAGATATTCCCGGAATACCCGATTCATGAGGTCAACAAAGAAAGCAGGAGCGTTCGTCAAACCGAACGGCATAACGAGCCACTCAAAAGAACCATAACGAGTGCGGAAAGCGGTAAGAGGTATGCTATCCTCCGCGACTCGTAACTAATGAAAACCTGTGGCAAGGTTAAGCTGAGAAAAGACCATGGCACCACTCAATAGATCGAACATATCATCGATCCTAGGCAATGGATACCTATTTCTAATGGTCAACTCGTTAAGCTTGCGATAGTCAATGCAAAGCCTAAGAGTTCCATCAGACTTCTTCACAAAAACGACCGCGGATCCCCACGGAGAAAAACTGGACTGAATCAACTGCTTGGACTCAAGCTCTAAAAGCTGCTTCTTGAGTTCCTCATTTTCCTTTGTAGACATCCTCGTGGGAGGACGACTAACTGGCTGCGCGCCTGGAATGAGATCAATGCGGAACTCAATTGCCCGTTTGGCTGGCAAACCCGAAACAGGTTCAAAAACATCAGAAAAGTCACAAGCAATAGGAATACGAGATACATCATCACCATCTCGCGAATCAAGAGAATACAAAGCCATCTCGGAATTATCCACATCCCGAAGAACAAGAGATAATTGAGAAGGTGAATCAGGATGACAAAGATATAAAATTCTCTCGGAACAAATAATCCTGGCATCGTACCTCACTAGCCAGTCCATACCAAAAATCATATCAAAACCCAAATGAGAAACAACGTGCAGATTCGCACGGAAAGAAAAGCCACATAAAACAATCTCAATATCATCACAAAGCAAACTAAGGGTCGCGGATCCCCCAATAGGATTCGCAATCCTTAAAGAAGTAACCATACAAGAAACATCCAAAGATAAATCATCTACAAGCTTCTTCGATACGAAAGAATGTGAAGCACCCGTATCGAAAAGAACTCGTATACTATGATCATGAAATAGAATTGAACCCTCCAAAATAGATGGAGTCATACCTTTGGATTGAGAAGGACCTCCAGAAGCATTAGCCACATTGAGCTTGCCAGATTTTGCATTAGCAGGAGCAGTAGGACAAGCAGAAACATGATGACCTTCCTTCTTGCAATTACGGCAGAAGAGAGGTTTTGGACAAGCTCGAATAATATGATCCGGAGAACCACAATTAAAACACTTTCGAACGAAAGGTGTTCCGGAAAATTGAGGCTGAGAGCTAGGACCACCGGTCTTCTTCTTCTTATAAGGAAAAGGCTTCTTCTGAATTGGAAACTGCTTCTTGTTGGGGTTCCTGGAAACCTCAACATCAACATCAATATCACACTCCTTCTTGACGGTCTCGAGATGAAGCGCCGAATCAACCAATTCCTCAAAAGAAAGTTTAAGCTGGAGCAACAAGGACTTCTTAAGATATTTCTTAAGGCCTGAAACAAACTTCAAATTCTTCTTATAAGAAGTGCTGATGAATTCAAGACCATACTGAGATAAAGCCTCGAACGATGCGACATACTCAGAAACAGAAGATTTCCCTTGCTTCAACTCAAGGAAGCGACGGATCAATAAAATTTTTTCAAATTCAGGAGCGAACTTGAGTTCAAATCGTCCGCGAAACTGAGTCCAAGAAAGAGTAGACTCATCTATTTCAGCTACAAGAAGCTCATACCAGTCAAGAGCACGCTCTTGTAATAAGCTAGAAGTTACAAGAACTCTATCATGGTCATAAAGATCCATGCGAGAGAAAATATGCTCGCACGTGCGAAGCCAAGCTTGGACTTCAAGAACAGACTCGGAGCCCTTAAACGGCTTTCCTCCAAGATGAGCAAAATCACTGCACTGACGTGCAAAAGCAGACTTGCGAGGTGGAGACACTCGAGGAGGAACGGGAGGCTGAGTGCTCCTAAACAATTCCAAAAATTGATCGGCTGACATATATATGCCATCCGGATGCGAGCCACTAGATTGCCCAGCATCCGAACGTCGACCCCTGCCTCTTCCAGACATAAGCTGAAAGTAAGATAAGAACAAGATTATTCACAAGGTAGATATTAAAATATGGAATACTACGGAATAAAATGCATTCCTAGACGTATTTCCAATATCTATCTAACCTTGATGGAATAAAGAGACACGATGATTCAAGGATCTGTATCACTTGTACACTTTGATGTACCATAATATGTGCATCTATTCTGTGTTTATCATATTTTGTTCTGAACTCAGCTCCGATACCACGCTGTGACGCCCCACTCCGAGAGCCTCGTTAACAAAGAGTATTATATAGATAATACTGTCGGCTAACGCGGACAATAGAGTATAATGGAAGCGACCATGTGCAATCTTACCTTAACTATTCACTAAATATGTCGAAAAGTAGAAACACATTAAAATTCGACCTATTCAATAAATATTTAAAGCAAAACTACAATGGCTATAGGATCTATCAGAAGAAAATATAACAACTCAAATGTAATATACATCACAGAACAGTCGATCATAATATACACATACACAGATACACCACAGAGTATACAAAATAATACATGTCAAGTGGTACAGGAGACCACAATATACATACGAGACGAAAGAGTATAAATCAGAGTTACAACAGATAAGGACTACAAAAGACGCTACAACAAAATGAAGCTAGCGAATAGTCCATGCGGAAGCAAAATAGGCTAAGTCCCCAAAAGCACCTAACCTGAAACATCTCGGTCTGACCCGAGTATAAAATACACGGGTCAGTCTAGATAACAAATCAGTTAGATAAACTGAACAATAATAAACCTGCAAGGTCATACAGTATAATAAATATCTCTAGGGGAGATAACACAATCATCAACAAGAGATGAATCATATAGAACAAGCCTCATATCATCGGCAACATATAGAAACAAAGGATACAAATATCCCAAAACAAGCCAATAGGCAAACAACAAATACCCATAAGGTATACAAGTTCCACAAGGTAAACGCTATCCTCCATGCGGCTCAAAAGACCAGTACCGAAGGGCGATACCAAGGGAATATATATATCAATGAAACATCATAAAATTTGCTCGAGCTCAGTACTGTACAAACAAGGATCCATGAGCCCGAAGACTCCAAACCCAAGTATCACCCATGCGGCACATAAGGCCAACATCAGAGCGAAACTATATAGGGCATCAAACCCGAAGGCACACACCCGAAGGCACACACCCGAAGGCAACATACCCGAAGGCAACAAACCTAGGGAGACAGTCCGAAGACACTATCCCAGAGGCAACAAACCGTAGTGGTGAAGGTCGTAGACCCAGTACTGGACACCACTAACTGGCGGAATGTGTCACAACTCTCGAAAAGGAATCCGAAAAGTGTTAACGTATGTCCCATAACCACTCGTTCGCACTAAACGGTTTACTATCCGTCAGTCCCTTTCACACTCAAAGCAGTACAAAGTTTACCTCATATCATCGATAAACCAAACCCGAAGGTCAAAACAATCAATCGAATAGGTCAAGGATTAATCGGAAGGATAAACGCACAGATTCATGGTCCGTGTTTTGCCCAATCATTTAATCACCCTCCCACTTCGTTCGAAGTGTGAAAGTGTGTGTGTTTTAAATAGAATTTATAAATTAGAGAAACGAACTTTTAAATGCGATTCGAGAGATTATTTCACAGAAACCCGTGGATTAAAATTAAAAGGAACCATCAAAGTCAAAACAATTGATAATCATACATAGGATCATCATGAATCAATTCAAATTGAAAATTCAATCCCAAAAGGCAAAGTGGGCTGAAACAGCAGGTTCAGTCGACTGAACAGAGTTTTTCAGTCGACTGACCCTGTACCTGGAAATTTTCCAGGTTCAGGAAACTTTCTGTTTCCAGGTTCAGTCGACTGTGCAGAGTTTTTCAGTCGACTGAATCATGCCTGGAAACTCTCGGGTTTCAGGTTCAGTCGACTGAACAGAGTTTTCAGTCGACTGAATCATGCCTGGGCTGTTTTTTAGCCTTATTCAAATGAAGAGCAAACTCTCCCAAAATGCAATCGGACGAACATTGGCTCTAAGGGCTTATGCCAATCGACAACCCGGCCCTATATGTTCCTCGATGCATCACCAAAACATGATTAAAACATCAAAGTTAGGATTTCAAAGATTTGAACCCAAAACACTAAAAATTGGAATATTCTCCAATTCAACCCAAACCAATTGCAAGTGCATATGAACAAGGTGTTAGGAATTCATACATAACATCAATGAAATCAAGAGAAGTAGATGTGAGTTCAAAACTCACCTTTTTACACAAAACAAAGAAGATGAAGAAGCACAATTGCAAGGGATCAACCAACTACACTCCACTTCAACACTACAAGCTTCAATCTAGAATCAAAGCAAGTATATCCTAAGTTAGGGTTAGGAAAATTACAGAAATTGAAGAGGATAAGAGATGGAGAAGATGGAGATGAACTTACCAATGGATTCTCTTTGATTTTTGGAGCAAGAATCAAGCTACAAAGGAGAAACTAGGGCTTGCTAATTTCTATTTCTCTTTCCTTTCCCCCATTTCAGTTTTTAGTTTGAGAAAGAAATGAAATGAAGATGAAATGAAGAGAAGGGTTGAGCTAGGGGGTTAAGTGGGCTAGTGGGCTGAACCCAATCCCAAACCCAATAGGAAAAGTAGCCAAAATTTCACAAACTCCAAACATATCAAAGATTATACTCAAAAAGATCGCAAACGCCATTTTGGAACCAATGGAGGTGGTTTCGAGTTCCAATTCGGCCATTTGCAGAAAGTAACATTTCGGACCCCAAAATCCGAATAACGACGCTATATTTAAATCAAACATTTAAATATAAAATTGTTAAATATGCGGGTTGTTACATACAACCAAAGAGAAGAATTCTCTATTGAATAGTATTTCACTTCCGATGCTTTAACTTTGAACCAACTATAATCACTTAAGGGTAATCCATGATCTAACTATATTCAAAGTGGAGTATTCACATTGAAGATCCATAGTATTCTTGAGTCGAGGGAACTATGTAACATAATGACACTAAGATTTCCTGTTTGACCAAGTTTTTATCAACCAACAAGAATCTCTCGGACGAGTCATTCATTGGTTATCCAATAATTATAAGTATCTAACTCCTTGGTGCCCGCAGTAGCCATGAGTAATACATTACCCAACATTTATAGAGTGTTACACACTCCGATCTCAATGGATGAATTGATATTCTTTTCTTGAAACTTCTTTACCAGGAGTATTCAAAATCAAATTTCATTTTATCTAGTGATTAATTACTTATGATTGCAATTATTTGGAACTACAATCCCATCATATTTCATCTAAGGATTTCATTATTGTAACTTTAAGTTAATTATATCATAATATAGCAAAGTATATAAAAGAAATCAAAAACCTTTATTACAAACAAAATCGATTACAGATTCAAATCTATGTAACAAATTATATAGTTACCCCTAAGGCATACTGCTATTTCTTTCATAGTTAGCTACTCACTCTCTCCTCATTCCAAATGTGCCCATGTTACATCCACTCTCAAACTTATGTTTTATCTTCTAAATGGTTAAACAATTTAATAAAAACCCTTTACTATAAGTCTACACCAAATTTATTTGCAAAAATTGCATGCAGTCACCCTTAACACATTAAGAAGATCAAGCAAGTTGTACTTCAATGAATAAATTAAAACCCACATTTTGGTGATCAAATTCTTGGTTATATATGTGGTTCTTTGTCTTTTGTTGTTCCAAACGCAACAAAATTCTCATTGTATTCAATCGTGTTGAGCAAATGACCTTGCATTGTGGTTTACTTCCACATTTCAAATGAAACGACCCCACTGAAATTATGTATATTTCAAACATAACTGCTTATCATATAACATTATATGCGATCAAATAAGGATGGAATATCCGTACTCTTGTATTGTTTTGGAATTCTAAACTCATGAAGACAATACATAACCACTGGCAAATTCACAATTAAGCGATAAAGGCTCGAAAATTTTAAGTGGTTGTATTATTAGGATCTTGCATGAGTATTGAAGTGACAACATGCCAAAAGTTAATTTACCCGTAAGTATATTTTTATATTTAATTTGTAATCGATAATACAGTTTGTTTAGCACATTTTAATCAATAAACAATTTTAGCAATTACATTATCTTTGTAAATTAATTAAAGTAGATTATTTTCATATCACATATGTTCTTCTACTTGTTAGGATGATTTGTTTTATTTTTCTACTGAGGCTCCTATTAGATTTTAAATTTCTTAATACCACCAATTAGATACACAAATTTCATAAATTCCTCTAGTGAGTGTTAAGATCCTTCATGTTACCACAACCTTAAGGGCGTTTAATAAATTGTAATCTTATAAATGGTAAATAACAAGTTAATAGCTGTATCTCATATATAACTTATAACCACACATTCTTTGCTCCCAACTATCGTTATGACCATAAGGATGCTCAAAAAATCATAAGTACATTCAATGCTTATGACCCATCATTTTGTGATTGCTTAAGGAAAATAGTATAACTCTTAGGGGTGCTCAACAAAGTTCCAAAATGTTCTTACAAATCTAAGGAAAATATACACATGACCATAAATATTTTATGGCTTGGGATGCTCAACAAAACAAAAGCATGCGTAATACTCTATTTGTATTATTAATGTGAAGGATCGACATTATGTCAAATCCATAATCTCAAAATAATATTAATAAGTATTGTCGTTTATAAGGAATAATGAGTATTCACAACACTTAATCATGTCATTTGTCATTATATATACATGCACGTGCGCAATTATATACTTATGTATTATTCCTTATAACTATCATGGGTTTTTTTTCTCGATTTTAACTCTTAAAGCCGCTTTTTTATTTTATATGCATTATATAAGATTTCCTTATTTAATGATAATGACTATAGTATAATATATTTTTTCATTAAATTTATAGTATAAAACTAAATCTTATTTGTGTATATTTTATTATTAATTGAAAATTAATTAATATTATTGTAACCTATTATGAACTATAACATTTATAGTTCATATCACAATTTAAAATTATTTTAAAATTCTTTATTTATAAATTTTATAACTTTGAATTTAAAAGGGTTCAATTTTATTGATTTATAAATTTTATAAACTCATATTTAAATAATTTTAATTCTGTTCATTTATAACCTTTGCAATATAATTTTTCTAATTTTTTTAAAAAACCCTCATAATTTAATTTAAAATATTTTTTAAATCAATTTATATATAACTTTTGTGAACACAAATTTAAATGTTTTTAAAATTATTTATAACTATTATGAACTTAAATTTAAATTCATGCTAATTTTAAATTCAAATTTTATATGTTATTCATAATAACACAATATGGGCTCAAATATCATTTTAGAATCAAGTGCATGGGTATCAAGTACATTGGGCAGCAAAGAAAAATGATAAATTTCAAAAAAATCCTTCTAATTCATTATAAACTCGATCATTTATAGCGTTATGATGAATAATTTATGTACATTAAATCATATTTATTGTTGTTTGTTTGAAGCGTTTTGATTTTATTTTACAGATATATTATTATTAATACAAATTAATACTTATTCAAGTGTAGCACGTACTGAAATAATTTTATTGTTGATTTTTATCTAAATCCATTTAAAATGATACATTTAAAAATAAACATATTACTAGTTTTAGTGACATTTTTTCCAACGTTTAACTAAACAATTTTGTTAGGTTTGAATAAGATTTATTTAAAAATAATATTTAATAAATATGTATATCATAAATACTTACATATAAAAATACTTGTAGAAAAATGATTTGTATTTTTTGATTCGAACATGAATTTTTCAAATAATAAATGTTATCATTATTTACTTTCACTTAATGGCATTGATGTATAAATTCATATTAACAAATTAATATTTTACTATCTAATTTACAATATTATATACAAGTGTGTGATATATAGTTACATAATATAAAGCCATTTATAATTTTAGCAAACTCAATGGCATAGGTCTCGTGTGAAATAAAGCTTGCGTGTGAAAGTTATACATGTTTGAATAATTAGGATTATATATGTAATTTTGAAATTCACAAGGACTAAAAGGTAAAAAGTACCTTCTTCTCATTTCACTAAAATAGCCACCATTGAAATTTCTACCTCCTATTTTTCCCATCATTTACGATCATCTAACATCCTCCGACCAACACCACCATTCCCCATTGCTTGAAAATTCTAATGATTACCATAGCATCAAGCTCGATGCAACATGTCACAAACAATAATCTCCAGTACATAGGAAAAAAATATTATTTTATTTTTATTTATTTAATTTTTTTTACATAAATTGATTAAATACTTAATTTTGTAAATGGCTTTTACTGAAAATGACTTGAAAAATCTTCTTGGTGATCTTGCCGATCGAATACACCTTGAATTGTTAATTCCAAAGAGAACTATTCTCCGACTCAATGATGAAGTTGCAAAGTCTGCCATTAAAATAAAATTTATTTTTGAAGAGAAAGAATAAAATTCCATATATATATAATGAGGCCTCCAAGTATATTCATAGCACTAACGGGCTATGTAAAATAGCTTACCCACATTCACCATTGAAGAAATGACCCATTATAAGTGCGATCTTATCTCAAATAATTAATCAAACCTATTTAATTAATTCATCCCACATATATTTTGGCCTACCTTATTTTAAAAAAAATAAAAATTTCTACTACGAAAATAATATAAATACGTGTGTATAAGTTATTATATTTGAATATTTATAAAAGTCAAAAAAAATAATTAAATAAACATACAAAAATAATATATTCTATTGATTAATTTTAAGACCTATTTTGGTAATTAATAACGATAACAGATCAATTAATATAATCATTGTATTAAGTTATTTGTAATAATAATTTATAACTTTTATAGATTATTTCAACATGTTGTTTTTTGGTCAAAAACTGAGAGCGTTAGTTGTGTTACTCCCAAGGGTGAATATGCCCTTGGAAATATTTAAAAAAATTTAAAATTAAAGCATATATAGACTTTGTTGAAGTTTACTAGTAGACATGAGTTTAGTTGCTTATAGATTATTTAGGTGAAACCCAACTTCTTATGTTTTAAAGCGACACAAGCGATGATATGTTGTGCATATTTTCTCTTTATTGTCACCATACAGCTTAAACATGTAGAAAGTGGTTAATGGTCAAAACTCTACTAATATTTTTAGTTAATTGCAAAGTCCAATATAAATTCCATGGTTCAATCTGATAATAATTATCAATTAAAGATTTTATTTGGCCAAAGACTTTGAATTTATGTTGACTACCAATTATGGATACTAACCATCTATTCGAAGAAGACAAATAGTCTATTGAATAGTTTTTCACTTCAAGTGGTTCGACTTATACTTAACTATGGCCTTAGCATTATAAGCATTGTCGTTTGATCTACCATACCCAAAGTATAGTTTACACACCTAAGATTCACGGTATTCTCTAATCAAAAGACTAATACATATTATCATCTAAGATTTTCTATTTGGCTGTTAACCTATAGAAGACTCTCAATAACTCCTTTATTATTTTAAGAAACTACATCTGTGTAACCATTTGGTGTTCTTAATGGTCATGAATAATTTACCATCCATCATATGGAAACCGTTATGTACACTGGCATCAACAGATATATCGATATCTCGTTCTTGATACATCTTAACCAAGAACATTTAAGAATAAGTATTTATTTTATATAATTAGCAAACATGGTCACGAACACATTTGTAACTACAATCCATTAAATACATTTTATAAGTATTTTCTACTTGTATATATATAGTGTATTCAGATCATTAGTAATATCTTATGTATAATAGTAAATAATATAAAAAATAAAACAAACAGCTAACTTTATTTCTATGAGTTAAGTTATATAATCAAATTACATAAATGCCCCTACGTCGCACTCTTAACTCTATTGCACTCAACTCTCAACTGAAAAATTATAGTGCTTGCGATCAATTTGGCCATCACAGCTTTTAAGGCTAGCATACGAAGATGATCACCCTCGTATTGCCTGTGCATGCTCTAGCGATGATTGGAGGTTGGTCACACCAAAGATCACATATGTTAACTTACATTTCTAGTCAGTTCCGTTGTCCATCGAGGGACAATTTCCATTAACTCTTCTTTCTAAGGCAATCAATCAAACACCTCGTTATCTATATTCAACCAAGCTATTACATGCATCAAATTAGTTTGGTGGAATATTTACATATATGATCTTGCCAGTTGTTATCACGTCGAGCCTTCAACATCACTCTAGGGGAACTCCTTCTATCTAATTAATTGTGTGCAAAGACATTAATTAAAGTTAACATAAAGATGGAATTATTATATATCTAAATGAAGACTCTTTGGATCTATTTATAGCATCAGATGCTAAAAAATATCTCCTCGATATATTTCCAGATACCATATTTAATTTATTAATTAGGCCGATTAATCCAGTTAAATAATAAACCATTTAACTATTATCATTATGGTTAGCCCTTTAATTATATACCAATGCTAACAGTCTCGACTTCCATAAAATAATTATTATTTAATAAGAAATATTTCAACCTATAAATAATTATATATATATATATATATATATATATATTCATATTTTCTCACTTAATTTTCGACCCTTTGATAATGATAATAAATTAATACTAATTAATATAAGAATTGTATCAGTCTCTCTATAATAACTTATAACATTTGTAAATTATCATATTTAAGTTAATTTTGGACACATGAAAATATTTAGGGATGTGGGACTCCCAGTTATGAACTCGGCCCCTAATAATATTTAAACAATTTAAATATTAAAGCATGCATGGATTTTGCTGAAATACGGTAATGGAGACGAATTCATTTGCTTACATATCATCCAAGTAAAATCTAATTTCTTATCATTTAAAGTGACACCCTTAAACAACGATATATTATACATGTATTCTTCTTGTTCATCACTATATCACTTAGATATCTAGTGCTTTGGCAATGATCAAAACTATATTACTATGTGTAGCTAATTTTGAAGTCTAACACCAAGGTCTATGGTTCAATCTTATTACAATTATTGATTCACCGATTTATTTTAGCCAAATACTTTGATTTTAGTTGATACTAATTAAACTTCTATTTGAAGGAGACAAATTCTCTCTGGTATATTGTTTCGCTTGAAGTAATTCAACTTATACCCAACTATGGCCTTAACACAAACATTGATGTTGTATGATTGACCATAATTAAAGTATAGTTTGGAAAATTAAGATTCACGGTATTCTCAAATCAAAAGACTATAGTACATCGTCACATGAGATCTATTATTTGACTTTTAACCTATAGAAGGCTACTGGTAATCATTTTGTAATTGTTCCAAACAGCTACATGCACATAACAACTTGGTTAACCCAGCGGTCGTGAGTAAAACACCGTTTATTACATGGAAAATGTTTTGTACACTAGTCTTAAATGGATATATCAATATTCTATTCTCGATACATCTTGATTAGGAACATTTAAGATTTTTTTTATTTCATACGATTTAATATCAATGGTTATGAACCCATTTGTAACTACAATTGATTATCTAAGGACTTTTCACTTGTATATATTTAAAATATTAAAAACATTAATTATTTCCAAATATAACAATATTACAATAGATAATAAAACCATAAACTTATTTTATTTCAAACAAGACTCGTCATAAGAGTCAAGTTAATCAAATTACATAATTGCCCCTAAGGCATACCCTTAACTCTATCAACGACATGGGGCGCACAAGTGATCATTGAGATTTATGATCACATTACACACGCATAATGTTTATATTTATTATTACAATATATCCATGATTAATATACACATATATACACATTATTTAATATATTTATATAACTATATAAATGTATTACTTTCAACTCTTAAAATGATGATCTTCTATTTATCTCATGGCTAATATAAACATTTTTATTATATCGTATTCATTTACATACACGCATATAAAATATAAAAATATGTTTTAGATATTGTATTAACCTGCAAATTTTGCGCTAAAATTTAAAGATTAATTTTTAATAGAAGGATTGATTGGGTGTCATGTTTATTATCATTGTGAAGGTCTTTCCAAGATGATTAATTTAGTATATAATCTCAATATACTTGGAGTTATAGTTTAGAAGATACTTACACTATGAGTTTAAAAGATTTACATATATAACCAATAATTTTCAATGTTCTAGTTTTGAAATCAAAATTATGTTTAGTGGAGTTGGTTAAGGCAGTAGCCTTCACTTAGAAAGATCATGGGCTTGATCCTTATTAATGACATATTTTTGAATTTTTACGTCAAAATATATACATACATGCACATATATTTATATATGGAAAAAATGTATATATGTTCTCCTATATGTATGTATGTGTAACAACCTGCATATTTAACGATTATATATTTAAATGTTTTATTTAAATATAGCGTCATTAGTCGAATTTAGGTTTGAAATGTTACTTTTTGCAAACGGCCGAATTGGGACTTGATACTACTTCCGTTGAGTCCAAAATGGCATTTGCGATCTTTTTGAGTATAAGCATTGATATGTTTGGAGTAAGTTGAATTTTGCTACTTTTCTAGTTGGGTTTTGGGTTTGGGTTCAGCCCACTAGCTAACTAAATACTCTAACTCAGTCTCTTTCCTTCCATTCACTCATTTTCACTTCTAAACTCAAGCTAAAACTGAAAATGGGGGAAAGGAAGAAGAATTAGAAATTCCAAGCCCTAGTTCTTCTTGCAAACTTGAATTCTTGCTCCAAAATCAAAGTGAAGCTATTGGTAAGCCTTCTTTTCATCTTCTCCAACTCTTTCTTCCTTCAATTTTAGAAAGTCTCCTAAACCTAACTTAGGAAATACTTGTTTTGATCTTAGATTGAAGCTAGTAGAGTTGAAGTGGAGAGTGGTTGGTCTTCTCCTTGCATTTGAGCTTCTTCTTCTTTGTTTTTGGGTTAAAGGTGAGATTTTTATCTCACATCTTTATCTATAACTATCTTTGATGTTAGGTATGAATTCCTAACACTTTTTCATATGCATTTGCTCTTGATTTGGATTGGTTTTGTGAACGTTGCAATCTTTGGTGTTTTGGAAGTCTAAAACTCTAAAAATCATAGCTTTGATGTTTTGATCATGTATTGGTGATGAATCGATAAGCCAATAGGACCGGGTAACCGATGGGCATAATCCCCTAGCGTTCGTGCTCGACCGGTTGCGAATTGGGAGAGTTTGCACTTCAATTAGTAGGGTAGAAATGCAGGAACGTGGGGTTCGGTCGACCGAACTCTCTGGTCGGTCGACCGAGCTGGAGACCGAAGCCTTTCTGGGCTATTTTCGGTCGGCCGACTCAGGAAGTCCGGTCAACCGACCTGCTCCTGTTTCCCTATTTTGTCTAGCATGCCTATTTGTCTGTGATTCCAACTTCTATCTATTCATGTTGATTCCAATTAGTTGTTTATGCATATTTGACCTTGATGATTCCTTTTGACTTCATCCACGGGTTTTTATAAAATAATCTTTTAAATTGTATTAAAAGCTTACTTCTCCAATTTATAAATCTTATTTTAAAATGCACACACACAATTACGCACTTCGAGCGGAGTGGAAGGGAGATTAAATGGTTAGGTAAAACACGGACCATGAATCCATGCGCTTATCTTTTCGATTAATCCTCGCCCTATTCGATTGATCGTTTTCGCCTTTTGGTCTGGTTTACCGATGAGATGAGGTAAACTTTGTACTGCTTTGAGTGTGAAATTAACTAACGGATGGTAAACCATTTAGTGAGAACGAGTGGTTATGGGACTCACGTTACCACTTTTCGGATTCCTTTTTTAGAGTTATGACACATTCTGCCAGTTAGTGGTGTCCAGTACTGGGCCTCCGGACCTTCACCACTACGGTTTGTTGCCTTTGGGATAGTGTCTTCGGACTGTCTCCTTCAGGTTTGTTGACTTCGGGTATGTTGCCTTCGGGTTTGTGCCTTCGGGTTTGTTGCCCTATTGTATCGCTTTTGGAGTTGGTCATTCGTCACTGCTCGAGTGATATTGGGTTTGGAGTCTTCGGGCTCATGGATCCTTGTTTATACAATACTGAGCACGTGCAAATTTTCTGATGTTTCATTGACATGTATATTCCCTAGGTATCGCCCCTTCGGTGTTGGTCTTTTCGAGCCGCACGATATATCGCAGTTACCTTGTGGAACTTGTGTTACCTTCATTGGTATTTGACATTTGCCTTTTTGGCTTGTTTTAGGATATTCATATCCTTTGTTTATTGTGTTGCCGATGAGATGAGGCTTGTCTTGTTATGATTCATCTTTTACTAGATGATTGTGCTATCTCATTTAGAGATATTTGTTATACTTTGTGACCTTGCAGGTTATTATTGTTCAGTTTACCTAACTGATTTGTTTAGCTAGACTGACCCGTGTATTAATACTCGGGTCAAACCGAGATGTTTCAGGTTAGGTGCTTTTGGACTTAGCCTATTTTGCTTCCGCATGGACTATTCAGCTTGCTCCTTTTTGTTATAGCTTTTGTGTAGTCCTTTTTGTTGTAACTCTGATATGTATTCTTTTGGATTCGCCTGTATATTGTGGCTTGCTATACCACTTGACATGCATCAGTTCGTATACTCTGTTATGTATCAGTATATGTGTATATGATGATCTACTGTTCTGTGATGTATATTACATGTGAGTTGTTATATTCTGTTCTGATAGATCCTCTAGCCACCTATGGTTTTGTTTTAACTATTCATTGGATATGTCGACCTGCTTGGTATGGCTATTGTCGATGTACTCAATAGATAGTTAGTGCAAGGCTATAGATGGTCGCTCCTAACCAGCCTTATTCTCCGTGTTAATTGACGGCATTACCCTGTAGTGTCCTTGGCTAGCGTGGGTATAGAGGTGGGGCGTCACAGCTTGGTATCAGAGCAAGGTTCAGAACAAAATATGATAAACACAGAATAGATGCACATATTACGATACATCAAAGTGTAATAAGTGATACAAATCTTTGAACCATCGTGCCTCTGTATTTCTTTTGTGCCTTGGTGGTAGATAGAATGTGGGAATACGTCTAGGAATGCATTTAAATTCCGTAGTATTCCATATTGAATCATCTACCTTGTAAATAATCTTGTTCTTATCTTACTTTCAGCGTATGGGTGGAAGAGGCAGGGGACGACGTTCGGATGCTGGGCAATCCAGTGGCTCACATCTGGATGGCTTTTATATGTCTGCCGATCAGTTTTTGGAATTGTTTAGGAGCACTCAGCCTCCAGTTCCTCCTCGAGTATCTCCACCTCGCAAGTCTGCCTTTGCACGTCAGTGCAGTGATTTTTCTCCTCTTGGAGGAAAGCCGTTTAAAGGCTCCGGTCTGTTCTTGAAGTCCAAGCTTGGCTTCGCACGTGCGAGCGTATTTTCTCTCGCATGGATCTTTCTGACCATAATAAAGTTCTCCTAACTTCTAGCTCATTACAAGAGCGTGCTCTTGATTGGTATGAGCTTCTTGTAGCCGAAGTTGATGAGTCTACTCTTTCTTGGACTCAGTTTCGGGGACGATTCGAACTCAAGTTCGTTCCTGAATCTAAAAAAGTTTTATTGACCCGTCGCTTCCTTGAGTTGAAACAAGGGAAATCTTCTGTTTCTGAGTATGTTGCATCGTTCGAGGCTTTATCTAAGTATGGTTTTGAATTCATTAGCACTTCTTATAAGAAGAATTTGAAGTTTGTCTCTGGTCTTAAGAAATATCTTAAGAAGTCTTTGTTGCTACAGCTTAAGCTTTCTTTTGAGGAGTTGGTAGATTCTGCACTTCATCTTGAAACCGTCGAGAAGGAGTGTGATAGTGGTGATGATGTTGAGGTTTCCAAGAACCCCAACAAGAAGCGATTTCCATTTCAGAAGTCCAGGTCTTTTCCTTCTAAGAAGAAGAAGACTGGTGGTTCTAGCTCTCAGACTCAGTCTTCTGGAGCACCTTTCATTCGGAAGTGTTTCAATTGTGGTTCTCCTGATCATATGATTCGAGCTTGTCCTAAGCCTCTCTTCTGCCGCTATTGCAAGAAGGAAGGTCATCATGTTTCCACTTGCCCTATTGTTCCTGCTGGTGCCAAGTCAAGCAAGCTTTATGCTGCTAAGGCTTCTGAAGGTCCTTCTCAACCTAAAGGTATATCTCCATCTATTTTGGAAGGTTCTATTTTATTTCATGATTATAGTATTCGAGTTCTTTTCGATACATGTGCTTCACATTCTTTCGTATCGAAAAAGATCGTCGATGATTTATCTTTGGATGTTTCTTGTTTGGTTACTTCTTTAAGGATTATGAATCCTATTGGGGGATCTGCGACCCTTAGTATGCTTTGTGATGATGTTGAGATTATTTTATGTGGCTTTTCTTTTCATGCGAATCTGCACGTTATTTCTTGTCTGAGATTTGGTATGATTTTGGGTATGGACTGGCTAGTGAGATATGATGCCAGGATTATTTGTTCGGAGAGAATTTTATATCTTCGACATCCGTATTTGCCTACTCAGCGATCACTTGATCTTCGGAATGTGGATAATTCCGAAATGGCTTTACATTCTCTTGATTCTCAAGATGGTGGTGATATATCTCGTATTCCTATTGCTTGTGACTTTTTTGATGTTTTCGAGCCTGTTTCGGGTTTGCCACCCAAGCGGGCAATTGAGTTCCGTATTGATCTCATCTTAGGCATGCAGCCAGTTAGTCGTCCTCCCACGAGGATGTCTACAAAGGAAAATGAGGAACTCAAGAAGCAGCTTTTAGAGTTTGAGTCCAAGCAGTTGATTCAGTCTAGTTTTTCTCCATGGGGATCCGCGGTCGTATTCGTGAAGAAATCCAATGGAACTCTTAGGCTTTGCATAGACTATCGCAAGCTTAACGAGTTAACCATCAAGAATAGGTATCCATTGCCTAGGATCGATGATATGTTCGATCTATTGAGTGGCGCTAAGGCCTTTTCTCAGCTCGACCTTGCCATAGCTTTTCATCAGTTGCGAGTCACGGAGGATAGCATACCGCTTACCGCCTTACGCACTCGTTATGGTTCTTTTGAGTGGCTCATTATGCCGGTTGGTTTGACGAACGCTCCTGCTTTCTTTGTCGATCTCATGAATCGAGTATTCCGGGAATATCTCGATAAGTTCGTCCTTGTGTTTATTGATGATATCCTTATTTATTCTAAGTCTGAAGCTGAGCATGCTAATCACTTGAGAATTGTCTTGAGTACTCTCCATCATCATCAGCTTAGAGCCAAATTCTCCAAGTGGCATTCTTGGGAGAATAGGGTTAAGTTCTTAGGCCATGTTGTATCTTCCGATGGCATTTCTGTCGATCCCTCAAAGATCGAAGCCATCCAGAATTGGAAGAAGCCTGAGAATGTTCATGAGATTCGTAGTTTTCTTGGATTGGTGGGTTATTACCGTCGATTCATTAAGGATTTTTCCCATGTTGTGCTTCCTCTCACCAGCCTTACTCGAAAAGGCATTCGTTTTATTTGGTCCGACAAGTGTGAAGCTTCCTTTCTAACATTAAAGGAACTTCTCACTAATGCTCCTATTCTTGTGGTTCCCGAGGGGAATCGTGATCTTGTTGTCTACACCGATGCTTGTGGCAGTGGTCTCGGTACTGTTCTTATGCAGAAGGATCGGGTAGTTGCTTATGCTTCTAGGCAACTGCGTCCGAATGAAGTTCGTTATGCCACTCATGATCTGGAGTTAGCCGCCATTGTCTTCGCCTTGTAGATCTGGCGACACTATTTATTGGGCGAGCGCTTCATTCTCTATACCGATCATAAATCCTTGAAGTATTTGTTCACTCAGAAGGAACTCAGTATGAGACAACAACGTTGGCTCGAGTTTCTTGCTTCCTATGACTTTGATATCCAGTATACCCCTGGTAAGGGTAATCGTGTTGCTGATGCGCTTAGTCGCAAACACTCGGCTGTTGTTTCTATGATGCTTGCCGAATGGGATATTCTTGAGATCTATCTTTTTATGAAATTCCTGATCGAGGTTCATCTTCTGATTCTCCTATCATATTATTTAGTTTGGAAGCTCGACCCATTTTATTGGATCGTATTGCCGATGCTCAGCGGCGTAATCCTGATTTGTTGCATCTAATTCCGCTTTGTGAGTCTGGATCCTGTGATGAGGCGTTGCGGGATTTTAGCATTGATTCTCATGGGTGTCTTCGTAAGAAGAACCGTCTTTTTGTGCCTTCTAATTTTGTGCTTAGGCATGACATTCTTGATGACTGTCACCATTCTAAGTATACCATCCATCCTGGTAGTAGTAAGATGTATGCCGATATGCATCGTCTTTATTATTGGGAAGGCATGAAGCGCGATGTGGCGAGTTATGTGAATAATTGCATAACTTGTCAGCGAATTAAGGCCGAACATCAGCGTCCTTCGGGTCTTCTTCAGCCTCTAGAGATTCCATTGTGGAAATAGGATCGGATTTCTATGGATTTCATTGACGGCCTACCTCGTTCGAGATCCGGCTATTCTAGCATCTGGGTTATTGTTGATCGCCTCACTAAGTCTACTCACTTTATTCCTATTAAGTCTAATAGGACTGCTTCGCATTTGGCTAAGTTGTATGTCAAGGAAATCGTGAGACTTCACGGTGTTCCTAGTTCTATTATGAGTGACCGTGATCCTTTGTTCACGAGTCATTTTTGGCAAAGTCTTCAGCAAGCTTTGGGAACAAAGCTTAATATTAGCACAGCTTATCATCCGCAGTCTGACGGACAGACTGAACGGGTGAATCGTATCTTGGAAGATCTCCTCCGTATCTGTATTTTTTATTTTGGTGGTAGTTGGGAGGACCACCTACCTCTTGTAGAGTTCTCCTATAATAATAGTTTTTAGTCTAGTATCGTTATAGCTCCTTTCGAAGCCTTATACGGAAGGCCATGTCGATCACCTTCTTATTGGTTGGAATCTGGGGAGAAGCTTATTCTTGGCCTAGATTTTATTCGTGACTCTTCTGTGAAGATTGATCTTATTCGGTTGAGAATGAAAGAGGCACAGAGCCGTCAGAAATCCTACGCGGACAACTGTAGGAAGCCTCTCGAGTTCTCGATTGGTGATATTGTTTTTATTCGTGTTTCTCCTTTGAAGGGGGTTATGCGTTTCAGTACGACTGGAAAATTGGCTCCTCGCTTTATAGGACCATTTTCTATTACTAAAAGTATTGGCCCTGTGGATTATAGAGTTTCACTTCCTGCTCATTTATCTAGCATTCATGACGTGTTTCACGTCTCTCAACTTCGAAAGTGTCTTCGGGAGTTGGATTCTGTTATCGATTCTTTTGATTTGCAAGAGCTTGAGATCTCACTGGACTTATCTATTGTACAGCAACCTATTCGCGTGCTTGCCAGAGGTGCGACACCTTTGAAACAAGGACATGCCGCTCGTTAAAGTTCAATGGTCCTCTAACCCCAATGACTGTACTTGGAAAACAAGAGAGTTTATCGAGCGATCCTATCCGGGTTTTCTATCTTTGCTTGGGAATGGTGAGAATAACTTTTCGTCTCAAGCTTATTTCCTTTTCTTTCTGATGATGTATGTATGTAGTTGTTACAAATATCGTCTCTAGGAATTGCGGGGATGCAATTTTGTAAGGAGGGGAGATCTGTAACAACCCGCATATTTAACGATTATATATTTAAATGTTTTATTTAAATATAGCGTCGTTAGTCGGATTTAGGTCCAAAATGTTACTTTTTGCAAAATTGGGACTTGATACCACTTCTGTTGAGTCCAAAATGGCGTTTACGATCTTTTTTAGTATAAGCTTTGATATGTTTGGATTAAGTTGAATTTTTCTACTTTTTCTAGTTGGGTTTGGGTTCAACCCACTAGCTAACTAAATACCCTAACTCAGTCCCTCTCCTTCCATTCACTCATTTTCACTTCTAAACTCAAGCTAAAACTGAAAATGGGGGAAAGGAAGAAGAATTAGAAATTCCAAGCCCTAGTTCTTCTTGCAAACTTGAATTCTTGCTCCAAAATCAAAGTGAAGCTATTGGTAAGCCTTCTCTTCATCTTCTCCAACTCTTTCTTCCTTGAATTTCAGAAAGTCTCCTAAACCTAACTTAGGAAATACTTGTTTTGATCTTAGATTGAAGCTAGTAGTATTGAAGTGGAGAGTGGTTGGTCTTCTCCTTGCATTTGAGCTTCTTCTTCTTTGTTTTTGGGTTAAAAGTGAGATTTTTATCTCACATCTTTGTCTATAACTATCTTTGATTGTTAGATATGAATTTCTAACACTTTTTCATGTGCATTTGCTCTTGATTTGGATTGGTTTTGTGAACGTTGCAATTTTTGGTGTTTTGGAAGTCTAAAACTCTAAAAATCATAGCTTTGATGTTTTGATCATGTATTGGTGATGAATCGATGAGCCAATAGGACCGGGTAGCCGATGGGCGTAATCCCCTAGCGTCCGTGCTTGACCGATTGCGAATTGGGAGAGTTTGCACTTCAATTGGTAGGGTAGAAATGTAGGAACTTGGGGTTCGGTCGACCGAACCTCTGGTCGGTCGACCGAGCTGGAGCCCGAAGCCTTTCTGGGCTATTTTTGGTCGGCCGACTCAGGAAGTCTGGTCAACCGACCTGCTCCTATTTCCCTGTTTTGCCTAGCGTGCCTATTTGTCTGTGATTTCAACTTCTATCGATTCATGTTGATTACAATTAGTTGTTTATGCATATTTGACCTTGATGATTCCTTTTTGACTTCATCCATGGGTTTTTATAAAATAATCTTTTAAATTATATTAAAAGCTTGCTTCTCTAATTTATAAATCTTATTTTAAAACGCACACACACAATTTAGCACTTCGAGCGGAGTGGAACGGAGATTAAATGGTTAGGTAAAACACGGACCATGAATCCATGCGTTTATCTTTCCGATTAATCCCCGCCCTATTCGATTGATAGTTTTGGCCTTTTGGTCTGGTTTACCAATGAGATGAGGTAAACTTTGTACTGCTTTGAGTGTGAAATTAACTAACGGATGGTAAATCGTTTAGTGCGAACGAGTGGTTATGGGACTCCCGTTACCACTTTTCGGTTTCCTTTTTGAGAGTTATGACACATTCTGCCAGTTAGTGGTGTCTAGTACTGGGCCTCCGGACCTTCACCACTACGGTTGTTGCCTTTGGGATAGTGTCTTCGGACTGTCTCCTTCAGGTTTGTTGCCTTCGGGTATGTTGCCTTCGGGTATGTTGCCTTCGGGTTTGTGCCTTCGGGTTTGTTGCCCTATTGTATCGCTTTTGGAGTTGGTCATTCGTCACTGCTCGAGTGATATTGGGTTTGGAGTCTTCGGGCTCATGGATCCTTGTTTATACAGTACTGAGCACGTGCAAATTTTATGATTTTTCATTGATATGTATATTCCCTAGGTATCGCCCCTTCGGTGTTGGTCTTTTCGAGCCGCACGATATATCGCAGTTACCTTGTGGAACTTGTGTTACCTTCATTGGTATTTGATATTTGCCTTTTTGGCTTGTTTTGGGATATTCATATCCTTTGTTTATTGTGTTGCCGACGAGATGAGGCTTGTCTTGTTACGATTCATCTTTTGTTAGATGATTGTGCTATCTCTTTTAGAGATATTTGTTATACTTTGTGACCTTGTAGGTTATTATTGTTCAGTTTATCTAACTGATTTGTATAGCTAGACTGACCCGTGTATTTATACCCGGGTCAGACCGAGATGTTTCAGGTTAGGTGCTTTTGGACTTAGCCTATTTTGCTTCCGCATGGACTATTCAACTTGCTCCTTTTTGTTATAGCTTTTGTGTAGTCCTTTTTTTTGTAACTCTGATATGTATTCTTTTGGATTCGCCTGTATATTGTGGTTTACTATACCACTTGACATGCATCAGTTCGTACTCTATTATGTATCAGTATATGTGTATATGATGATCTACTGTTCTGTGATGTATATTACATGTGAGTTGTTATATTCTGTTCTGATAGATCCTCCAGCCATCTATGGTTTTGTTTTAAGTATTCATTGAATATGTCGACCTGCTTGGTATGACTATTGTCGATGTACTCAATAGATAGTTGGAGCAAGGCTATAGATGGTCGCTCCTAACCAGCCTTATTCTCCGTGTTAGTTGACAGCATTACCATGTAGTGTCCATGGCTAGCGTGGGTTTAGAGGTGGGGCGTCACAGTATGTGTGTGTGTCCACGTAGTAAATTTGATGCAAGGGAAAATGAATTGGGTAATTATGTGCTAATTTAAATTGTATGAAATGATGGATATATAAATACACATATATTCAATGCAGTGAATTTATTTCCATATACCTTAACTGTTGAATACATATATAATTGGTATTGTATTTATTTCATAACTTGGAGGAGATTAATTATATAGGCTAGTAACTAATTGTGCATTAATTGTAATATTTCCTAACTATTGAATCTATATGTACAAATTTTTTGTGTATTAATTTCATGTATCGTAGGAAACTAATAATGAAAATTAGCGATTAATAGCATATTAAATGACGTAAAGGTAAACTAATCCATTTATTTTGGGAGAATAATTCCCTATAGATGTTGGTTTTTTGTGTAAAAAGCGACTTTCTAATAGATTTTAAAACATATTTATTTGTTGGAAAATTCTATTTCAACCAAGTATTTACTTAGTAGCCCCCTAAAAATTAAAAAAGTCTGTAAACCAGAAAATAACTTAACAGCCCCTTACCATTTTCAGAACTACCCTTACCATCACGCAAAACATGAAAAATTGAATTTTTTCTTCACGGATTTAGAAACTAGGGTTAGAATTTTTTCTTCACCGATTTAGAAACTTAGTAGTGAAAAATTGAATTTTTTCTTAGTAAATTTTGTAAACCCAAAAAATAACTTAGTAGTGTAAAATTAAATTTTGTCTTTACTGATTTAGAAACCCAATTCATATTTTCTTCAGAACTACAATTAAAAAAGTCTATAAACCCAAAAAATTACTTAGTAGTGAAAAATATAATTTTTTCCACTGATTTAGAAACTAGGGTTTTGAAGAAGTGGTTGTTTAGACAGTAAGAAACTAACATAAGGAGATAATGGAATTGAGATGAAAGAAAGTACGTAAGCTTTCTACGGATATTTTAGTCTTTAAAATTTTATTTATTTTAAGGACGGCTACTAAGTAATTATCTGTGTTGAAATAGAATTTTCCTTATTTGTTCACTCTCTTTAAATGGTACATTTAAATTTCTTCTAACCTTTGGTCGGATGAAAATAAATATTGGGACCACAACTTTATCATCACCTCTCTCTACCTTCTTATCTCTATGTATTCACTATAATTTTATATCTTTGGGGGAAAGTGGGAGGAAAAATCCTAATTTATTCTTAACCTCCACCTCTATCTTATTCTAAAAATAACTAAAATATTATATTTAGAAAAATGGAAAGGATCATTCCATCAAAAGAAAAGAGGCTAGAAATTCATTCCATAATGTGTACATTTGGACTTTTCATTAATTAGGCACAAATCTATGTTAACCTTCATTTGAGATAAGTATTTATGTATCGTTTAATAGATATTTTGATTTTTATTTATATAATTGAACTTTATTAATTTAGATGAGGATTTCCTTTATTTCTAAGTGATGTTTTAAGATATGAAAATAGATTAAATTTATTGTTAGACGTGAGATTTATATAGTTAAAATTAAGTTTTTCGTTAGATTTACATTATTTCCTTTGGGTGAAATTTAAGTTACAAATAAAAGAGATTGATTCCTTAAACAAGAGATTTTTTTATATGAACAGTGTTTTGGAAATTATGTATATGAGATTTATTGCTGAACAATGATTTCATTGATTTGTATTTTATTATTTACTGTTAATTGATGTATCATTGATTTATGAGTGTATAATTTTTGATTTAAAAATGAAAAAAAATGATTAATTGAAAATGATTAAAAACATGAAACTTTGAAAGGTAAGATTATTTACAATCTTAAGAGATATTTGTAAATAACAAGAATTACTTTTAAATTGATAAGATTTTAAATAATAATGATAAGAAGAATTTCAGTAAAATGGTATTGTTTTATGTAAATGACAAAACGAATGATTTTGTGATGTTTATAGTATGAAATATTATTATCGCTTGAGTAATAAAATGAGGAAGTATTTTCTGAAAAATAATAGTAATAGCAAAAGCAAAGGAATGTTTTCCAAAATAAAAATACTTAACAGAAATCAAACAGAGTTATGGTAATTTAAAATAGAATATTATTATTTAAAATACGGTGTTTTTAGGGTATTTGTAAAATGGAGTAAAATAAAGAAATTTGAAGAATATTACTATTTTAGAAGGCTTATTATTGTTTTTGAAGATAAATAAATAAGGGGGGATTTACAATAAAAAATAATAAGAGAATTTAATAGAATAATGGATGAAAATATTATTTTGATGATTGTTGAATGTGTGCTTGGCTATTGTAATTAATACATATATGTTTAATGCTTGACAATGGTATCGCATTTTGACGAATGCAATATTTTACCTTTATTACTACTAGTTGATGTGTAGTTAATAATGGTTATTTGATAATGGATGCCAGATTACTAATATTGATTAGATTAGTACATGTTTGAGGATACTAATGGTTGTGTTAGTATTGTGTAGTGATTAGTATACAGTTCATGATTTGTACTTACATAAATGGTTTATTATTACAATTAAAAATTAATAATGTATATAAGTATACTTATGTTGTTGTTACCTTATTGGGTGATTAAGGTTGAAATTGCAAGTTGTTAATGTTTAATATTTAAATGTGTTATTTTGGATGTTACCCTATATTGATGATCGGTTGTGATGAATGAGTATCGATACTATTTTCTACTCTTGCATTGATACCACTGATTACAGTGGTTACAATAATTGTATTCAATTACATTGGTTGCAGTAGTTTCATTAATCGTATTAGTTGTGATGGTTGCAATGGTTGAATGGATACAATGGTTATTATGAACAAGTATTTAGATGCAGGAGGAGAGCATGAAATAGAACTACGGGGGCTTAACCCCTCAAAATGGGATACGTAAGCAGCCTTTTTCTATATCACTGGATCCCTTAGGTTGGCCAGGGGTATATAGAAAGTGACACGGTCAAACATAGTTGAGACCTTTTATCCTTTATCATATGTGTGTGTGTGTGTGTTTATATATCTGTATGTGTGCGCATTTGTAAGCTTGCAGATGGAAGCAAAGATGGAAGCAAAGAAATTGGAATAGGCCATATTCACAATATGATTTGGTATACCTCTTGAATCATAACTATATAGTTGTTGTTGTAAATCTAATTGGTTTAATGTATTGATATGAATATTATATGATGTTAAATTTTGTATAATATTAATTTTTTGAAATGATACTTCTATTTTTAGTTCAGTTGTGAGATTTTCCCCTTCCATTCGTTATTTTAGACTTTTTATATACCCACGGTCTATTGTCTTTGATATCTGAATTTAGTTGTAAGAATATTTTGATGTTGTTTATAACTGAATTTGGATGTTAAAAATAGTGGGTTGTCACACTTGGTATCATAGCTTAGGTTTAGCGGTTCCTTGAGCCTTGGGTAGGTTTAAAGCAACTAATGTAATTTAATTTATACCTTATATTGAGTTAAAATGTAGAATGAGATAACATTTTTATTAACAATTACATGCTTTGTGTGTATGGGTTTTTGTTCAACCACCATTGCCTCAACCTAAAATGATGTTTATTTATTATGACCTTTGCATAGAAAATAAATAAATTAAGAGTTAGGTAAGAAGAACACTAATAGGAGGGTTAAGTGTTTGGTTATAACCTGAGTGACATACATACACGATGTTAGATTATAATTGAAACCTAACCTTTGTAAGATGGAACTATTTAATTTTTATAGTGAGTAATAGTCAACCATCTCATTTGTTTATGTTTTTTTGGGAATTTAGGATTGATTTCCAAATTAGTTGTGATAATATTTCATGCTTAGATGGATAATATCATTATTAGATTGAATGATGGTTTGTTTGAATTTTATGGAATTGTTCTTGTGGGTTTTAAAGGCAAAAACCTAATTTTGATCTTTTATTGATTTGAAATTTGAGTATGTTATGGAAAACATTGTTTTGGAGATGGGGTTTCAATTTCATAATTTTTCAAGTTCATATGAATATTTTATGAATTTTCTAAGAAGAATATTATGTATATTTTTGGGTTTTTAATTATCCAAAATAATTAAATTAATGTTTTAATCCTAAAATTTTTGTATATGGAAGAAGAAGGAAATTCGGATTTTTAGTAATTTTTTGGAAAATTTCCCTAATGGTTATGATTTTTATGAATTTGTTATTCTAGAAAAGTTTTTAATTAGTATGAGTTAATGATATTAATTATAAGGGTTCTGCAAAGTTGACTGTGAAGGTAGAACCTGACCTATCATTAATTCAACAAAGAAAATGAAAAGTATTCTGTTATCCAATGATAATCTAACAAAAAGAAGGAGTCGGTTGAAAATTTTATCTTAAAAGGAAACAAATCAGTTTTTAGCCTATTTACATAAATGCCATCGGTACAATAACTTAGAGGCTTGATAACTCTAAAATCACTGAGAGTCGACAACTACAAGGGCTGATGCATGTGATAGCTACATGATGTATCCACTTTCATAGAGACTTGACACGTTGTGTTTTTAGGGGTTCGATATCTCATGGTTTGTAGATGCTCGGTAACCCCATGGTTTAGAGACTTGCCAACTTTTGTATTTTAGCCTTGACGCCCTCAAGTTTTTAGGGGCTCGACTCCCTCAAGTATAGAAGCTCGACAACCCTATTTGCTTTTAAGGAAACGACACCTCATGTCTAATAATGACTCGATAGCTTCCATGTAGCTACTCAACTACTATATTTTTAGCGGCTCAACAGCCATAATTTTACAAACCTGATAGCTACGTTTTAGAGGCTCAATAGCTCATGTTTTCTAGAGGCTTGACAACCCACTTTTGATAGCAAGTGTTTTAGAATCCATGTAAGGATGATAATTCTTTGGCACAAGATTTTGACCGAGTAGTTGAGCTATGTTTTCCTTGTTTTTAAAATGGTTTCAAGTGGTTTATCATTTCTATAGATAAATGTTTTCAATGAAATGAAATGGCGTTTAGCCCAATTTTATATCAATTTTGCCAAAGGAAACTATTACTTAAACTCAAGTAATTTCGTTATGTATATTACTATTGATTAAACATAATTTGATGAATGAAGTAATATGTTCTTGTTATCATTTAATTAATTAAATTTATATATTTTATCATTGGTTATATTCACATCTTCATTAGCCAACATTGCACCTTGGGAGTTAGGAACAGAATTACCAGTTAGCCTGTTCTAATAGTGAGTATGGTCAGAATAAACTCTTGAGTGAGTGGAATTGCATCCAGGGGATAATGTAGATAAATTGTGTTAGGATTCTTTGAACTGATCAAAGAGATATGACTCATAGATTTGAAATCAAATAAGATTTAGGTGAGACTGGTGTAGGGTCGTGCCATATGCTTCAGTCGATAGCCCCCGATTGGTAAAGGTCCATGATTCTCGTGCATAGAGCTTTGTCAATAGTGAGACTAAAAGATGTACATATACAGAAAGGAACTCATAGCTTTATATGCTCACTGTATTGTTTAATTTGTTTTCCTTCTACCTTGTAATTAGAGATTTTGGGACATTAGTTTCGTTTTGGCCCGATGGGATTGATAGGTCATTTATTGGCCTATCAAAACTAATAGGTTCATAATGACCCTAAGAAGACTATGATTTGATACAGATAATCAATTTTATGCGGTGGATAAACTTTGAGAATGCGTAACCCTTTAATGACAGACTAGTTATATTTACCCATATTGCATGCATGCGTTTATCAACCTATGTTCTATTGCAAACTTCTATTATGGTCAACTATGGTTAATTGTTAAAGTGCATGATTTATATGATGAAATTGTTTCAACCTTTTTTGATGGAGTGTTATTTTACATACTATGATTTGGACTGTATGATTAAGAAAGTGTATGTATTACTATAGTATGTAAGCTATGGTTGATATACTTCTGTATATTTTTTGATTAAACCTATGATGATGATGATTTATTGATTTGGTTGGGGTTTTTATTTGGAAAATTGCGAGGGCGTAATTTTTTTGAAGGGGGAAGAATGTAATGACTTGCAAATTTAATGCTTTTAAGACTGAAGTAATTAAGGATTAATTTAAAATAAAAGGATAGATTGGGTGTCATGTTTATTATCGTTGCGATGGTCTCTCTTAGACGATTAATTTAGTATCTAATTTTGATATATTTAGAGTTAGGTTTAGAAGATATTGACTTTGTGAGTTTAAAAGATTTGAACATATAACCAATAATTTTCAATGTTCTAATTTTGAAATCAAAATTATGTTTAGTGTAGTTGGTTAAGGGAGTAAACTTCACTTGGAAAGATCTTGAGTTTGATCCTTGTTAATGACACATTATTGAGTTTTTAAGTTAAAATGTACACATACATGCACATATATCTGTATGTGTGTATTATGTATATCTATGTAGTAAATCTAATGTAACAGAAAATAAATTTCGTAATTATGCACCAATTTAAATTGTATGCAATTATGGATATATAAATATACGTATATTCAATGTGATGAGTTTATTTCCATATACCTTAATTGTTGAATATGTATGTAATTGGTAGTGTATTTATTTCATAACTTGTAGGAGATTAATTGTGTAGGCTAGTAATTAATTGCGCATTAATTAACATATTCCATAATTGTTGAATATATATGTATATGTAATATTTGTTTATTGATTTTATGTATTATAGGAAACTAATAATGAAAATTAGCAATTAATGGCGTATTGAATGACATAAAGGTAAATTAATCCATTTATTTTGGGAGAACAATTCCCTATAAATATTTAAATTAATCTTCTTTGTATAAAATGTAACTTTCTAGTAGATTTTAAAACATATTCATTTGTTACTATCTTTAAATGGTACATTTTAATTTCTTCTTACTTTTGGGACTATAGCTTATCTTCACCTCTCCTTGCATTCTTATCTTTATATACTTATTAGCACTAGAATTGGTCACTAACACCTTTAAGAAAGATTGTGTAGAGAGATTAATGAAGAAAGTAAATTAAAACAGAGAACTGTATGCTAAATTAAATGCAAAAACAAGAACATCGGATTTATAGTGGTTCAATGTAATTGCCTAAGTCCATTTTGAGTTTTGATCTTTATTGCTTCCACAAATGATTGATTACAGACACAATCCGTACAATAATGACTTGAGTACAAGTGCCAACTGAAAAGAAAGAGACTTAAAAGCGGCAGAGTCCCTCCAATGTTCTCAAAAAAAAGTCCCTTTCACTGTGCCACTAAACTTCTATTTATAGACGAAGATGGGTTGGACTTCCCTCATGGGCTCAGGAACAAGGTACCCCGGCCCGCGGTAAGTAACTTCTGCGCACCGAGCCATAGATGCCGAACGGCAATTGCCAAGCGAGGTTGGTCGAACCAGAGAATGTCGAGCGAGGTCTCCGTGCCGAACAGCACTCGTATGCCGAGCCATACATCCAGGCTGAACGGACTTCGTATACCGTGCGAGGGATGCATGTTGAACTGCACTCGTATACCAAACGAGGTGCTGTGTCGAACGAGTGGAGGTGTGTCGAGCGAGGCCTATGCCTAACGACTCATCTATACCGAACGAGGCATTGATGCCAAGCGACCTTTCTACGCCGAGCGAGGCTGCATGCAGAGCGACCTTTCTATGCTGAGCGAGGCTTCATGCCGAGCGACCTTTCTATGCCGAACGAGGCAAGATGTCGAACGACCCCTCTATGCCGAACGAGGCATTGATGCCTAGCGACCTTTCTATGCCGAGCGAGGCTTCATGCTGAGCGAGGCTTCACGCTGAGCGACCTTTCTATGCCAAACGAGGCAAGATGCCGAACGACCCCTCTATGCCGAACGAGGCATTGATGCCGAGCGACCTTTCTATGCTGAGTGAGGCTTCATGCCGAGCGAGGCATTTTGCCGACCAAGGTATCTATGTCGAGCCACTTGTTACATGGTCAAACAACTGGGTAACACTTGCCCCCAAAGTGTATCGTGTGGACTAACATGACGCGCTTTGAACTGCGAGCACTCCGCGCTTTTCTTTGAACCCTTGTTATGTTCATTCGATAGTGATTTCCTATGATCTCCTGAATGCCGAACGAGGCATTGAATGTCGAACGAGGCATTGGATGCCGAACGAGGCATTGGATGCCGAACGAGCCCCTGAATGCCGAACGAGGCATTGGATGTCGAACGAGCTGTTGAATACCGAACGAGCCCCTAAATGCCGAACGAGGCATTGATGCCGAACGATCGAGGTGCCTTGACCGGTTCTACAGGTTACTGTCTACTCGCCTTCCTTCTTTCCTATATAACCAAACACTTCTCCTTTTTTCCCCTTTTACTTTTACCTCCACTCTACAAGGCTTCCGAACTCATATCCTATCAGACTCCTCCTAACCCCTCAACATCCCTTTCCCATACGAATCTGATACGTTGCCTCTCGACTGCCCTTAACAACAAGCCTGAGTTGATTCTAATTCCAAATCGAACACTTCACTAGACTTTGACCCATTCTTCTAGGTATGGACCTCTCAATTGTTCGATTTTCTTCAATTAGGGGTTTTGTACAAAATTCAAATTCACGTTCTTCCTTTAACTCACAAATAATGGAAGTCGTGTAGATATGGAAGATGGATCTAAGATTTAGACGTGCCTTAGGATTAGATGGAGAGGAAGAAGGAAGAGGGTGTCGGCCTAGTAGGAATCGGTGTGGGTAGGGACTGTTGGTCGAGGGCGACGTGCGAGTTGAAGTGGTGATAGACTAGCCATCTAGGAAGGTATTTAGTTTGTTCGAAGAAGTGAGTTGGAGGAAGACGTATGGCTGTGGCTTGGCATGACTTCCGCATGCCGAATGATGGAGAGGGAGTGTAGGAGTGAGCTTGAAGTTGGGGCTAGCATGCCGAACGATGTGGCTCGGTATGACCATGGCTCGGCATGAATCCCTTACGTCGAATGAGGTAATAAGGAGTGTAGGAGAGAAGTAGGAGTTGAGGGCAAACTGCTGAGCGATGCGGCTTAGCATGACTTGCCGAATGACTATCTGTGCGAAGCGATAGAGATGGGGTGTAGGAAGGAAGTTGGAGTTAGGTTCAATACGCCGAGTGATGTGGCTCGGTATGGCTGTGGCTCGGCATGACTTGCCGCATGTCGAACGGTGAAGAGGGAATGTAGGAGAGTGAAGTAGGCAATAAATAGTCGAGTCTTTCCTCTGCCCGAACATATGACAGTAAACAGAGACAAGGGATTAAACAATCAAGCAACAATCCAGACTAATAACTCTCTTGTCTTGACAACCATAAACCTGAACTTATCTTGACTAAAATAGATAATAACCTTTGGCATACAATGTCGATGCCGAGTTCGAAATAGAAACCATCATACGACAAGCTCTCGGAGACGGTCAGCGATGACGTTCTTCAAAGATGAAAGTCCAAAGATTAACTTTATTTCATCAACTTTATGACTTGTAATTCTTTGGCACTTATATTTGAACGGTTGCACTAGTTCACACACCACATGGGGGGAGTATTTTGTTGTTATGTCTAATGTCGATCGTTTATCAAGTATAGTTTAAATAGGTGTTTCATCGGATCCAACATTCATTGGAGATGTCTAGAAAATCCAGCTCTACCACAGTCTTAGATAGACCCGAGCTAACTTCTCAACAAGAATTAGTTGGAACTTCGAATCCGTCGACTACTCCTATACAAGATATTCCGAGCCCCACGATCGCATCCATCAACTTGGCTCCCAATGCCTTGGATGCAGCGAAATTTCTAGACAATGCGGTCGATTCTCAAGCTTCGAGAATTAATGAAAGCATTCTTCATCGCATATGTTCAATACACGGGATTCCTTTTGACGACATGTTGGTTCCATCAGGACAAGATTGTCCTCACCTGCCCTCAGTTAGATATACGGCCTGCAACAAATTTATGTGCTGGGTTGGTAGCGTGCCGCCATTCAACTCCTTCCTTTGCAACCTGTTATGGTATATTGAGATCGCTCCCTCGCAATTACATCCAAACAGTCACGCGTTCGTATACGACACATGCATTCTCTTCATGAGCGTCCTTTTCAGGCTCCCGACTCTTGGTGATATCCTCTATATTTATCGTTTCAAGAGACAATCGGATAGCCCATCTTTTGTATTTCTCGAGCCACACAACAAGTGTCAAATTCTGACCGAGGCATGGAGCAAATTCACCCAGTATAAGCAGAAGTGGTTCTACGTGCGTTGTCCCCCTGGCTTGGCAAGGAGATTGGTGGAAGGGAGTAAGTCTTTTTACTGGATCAATACTTACATTCGACGGAAATTGCACCTTTTCTAACTCTTTTTCTACTTTTACAGGCATTAGCCCACGTCCCCAAGGCTCCGGGTATTCCGAAGCCGTTGAGGCTATCCGAGCTATCCCCGCGGAAGACCAGGACATTAGATCTATTATTTCCAACGAATCGCTCTCTAGACTCGGGCTGCTAGTGGAAGGTCGCCGGATAAGTCTTCCTCATGGCGTCATCATTACCGGGTCTGCCTTGGACAAAGGAAAAAAGGCCAGTGGGGCCTTCAACAAGTGATGCCCCCGACACATCTGAGGAGGGCGAGATTAGAGAAGCTAAAGAGCTCGAAGCACCGGGTGATAACGTTAGTCCTGCTCCGGAGCAGGTAACTGAGGTTCATGACATCGAAGTAACGCCTCCCTCTACAAAGGGAAAGAAAAAATTGGCTTATAAATTGAGGAAGAAGACGGTAGGTGGATCCTCTAAGGTCACAACCACTCCGGTGGCAAGAGAGCCTTCTCCTCAACACTTAGAGAGTTCTTTGAAAGGCTTGTCGAACCTCACTATTCCTGATGATTTGCTTAATTATGGCTTCAACAATCCAGAAGCCCTTAAGCTTCATTCGCCCCCGAGAGGCAGTGCAGCATGTTCAGGGGGAAAAAACTCCTATAAGCAAAGATAAATAAACTGGTCCATTGGAGGAAAACACTAGGACACACATGGACACTTGCACTTCACCTTTCACTTCAATTTTAGCCATAACTCTACTCTTTTCTAACTTGTCGTTATTCTCATTCTACGCAGGTGACATAGGACGCACTCACAGACTTGATCGTTTTCGCGGGTCGTCTATTTTTCATCATTCTAGCCGGGATTCGGGCCCTTGTAAATGCCGAGACAGAGATGACTCTGGATATCGAGACTACCACCCCCGAGAATCAACTTATCGAAGAAAAACATACAGCCAGTCCTCATATTCCCACGATCATCCTTCTCAGTCAGAGCAAGGTAGGGAGAAGTCTGTGTAGAAGAGGTCCTAGCTTGAGGCCCACCGAGATCAACACTTTGGTTCATCAAGCACCAGGCAATTCTGAGAACCCCATAAAACATATGTAGTTTCCAGTCACACTCCTCCTACTCTTGTACCTGATCCGTCGGTAGCAGAAAGACTTACTAAGCTCAAGGCCACTTTCCCGAAAATATGCTTTGATGGTTTGAAATTTCTCCCGGCGATTCATCACATTCTGGAACACGTCAAAAAAAACGCTATTGCTTGTACCAACGACATTTACGTTCAACATGACACGTTTGTCCATTTAGCTGAAAAGTCTCGGAAGTCTCTATTGAGCATCAACACGAAATCGATCGCCTGAAGCTCGAAGCTATTCACAATAAAGACATTATTAAAGCTCAGGATAAAGAGCTCTCTTCATACAAGTCTCAGCTCGAAGCTGCCCAAAAAAGTGCTAAAGACATTATGGAGGCCATTAATCGTCTTGAGATGGCACATAAGAAAGAAATTAACGAAGCGCTCCGATGCTGTGGGGCCTTTGCTTTAGAGAAGGATTCCGTTCAAAAGGAGAGGGATGCATTCGCCTAGCGAGTCAAAGAGTTGGAAGAGCTACTCCTTAAAGAGAAAGAGGAAAAATTGCTGCTCGGGAAGAGTCACAACGATATTGCGATGAGATTGTTGCTACGTGACTATTGAAGACAAAGCTCAATGACGAACTCTCTAAAGTGGAAACGTTGAAGGATGAAGCCCATGAGGAGGGCAAAAGAATTGCATCCATGGAGTTTGAGTCTCGCCTTGAGGCGGCTACGGAGGGTGGAAGGGAGGAGATCAAGTGCTTGTTTGACCCGCTTATAGCAGAATACAACGCCCGTGTCCTCATGCATCGGGACTTAACTTTTTTTGGCGAGGGCTACCTCGAATATCTGGCCCAGGCATGGGAAACTTTGATAAAGACCAAAAAGGTCGAGCTGGGCACCGAGGAGATTGACGAGGAGGCTTTGGTAAAGGAATTTCTCAGGGCGAATGAACCTTCAGACCTGTCTGCAGCGAAGGCTCTCTACTGCAAAGGTTCTCCCTCGTCGAAAGGAAAAGATGACATTGCCGGTCCGTCTGGAACCGGGTCTCCAGTTCCTCCCCCTACCCAGTCGGCTGGTCGGCCAGTACTTGATCCATTCGAGAAACACATTGGTATGACCCGAAAGACCCTGGCCTCAACATTCATGTTCTATCTCCCATTCCATAGGGTGAGACTCCTCGGACGGTTGAGAGTCAATAAGAAACCGGTAAATAAATATTCTTCTTAAAGTTCAAAGAGCCATTGTTTTCGACGAGAGTTCATTATATTCTAACGTTTGTCCCTTGTGATTTTGCATAGGCCGCTCTGACCCCGAGCCCACTCCGAGGAGCGATGACGCCAAGGAGGAGAAGGAGAAGGAGAGCGAGGCTATTCAAGCGGGAGAGACTCCCGGCCCTGATGCTCAAGTGATTGAGGCACTTGACGAGGACAAGTCCTAAGCTTCGTCTCCCGTTGAAGAAAATTATGAAATTGAGATTACAGGCGCCTCTGTAGACACTTCAAAAAATGAGCATGAAGGAGAAACTCGTGGAGGAGAAGAAAAGCTGAAATCAAAGTCAAGCTCCATGTTATGGATCTAGATGATCCTCTAAACAGGCCTTTGAAGGTCATTCTCCCTAGTGGGTCTAGGCCACTAGAAGTCCCTCGTCCTCCCTTGGATGTTACTTCCCCATCTAGCAAGGCATCCAAACGAAAATGCGTAGGGGAGGAGTCATCTGAGAAAACGAGGAGGAAAAGAAACCGAGGAAATCAAAGAAGTAGCTGTTATACTCATTCCACGAGAGCTAGCCTAGATTATGTAAATATTTCTATTTATTTTCATAGTTTATGTAGATAGAATTTTTGCTCCAAGTTTTGGAGGAGTTGTAATAGAATCTCATTTTGGATTAATAAATGAAATTTAGTTCCTTTGTCTTTCAAATGACTTTTATTGTTTAGCTTATTGTATAACTATGGTCGAGACCAAAAAACTTGTGAATTACATAAATTCCAGTTCACTTCCTTATGGCCTGGATATTTTTTGGAAATTGTAAGTACTATGTTTCATGCTATGGGTACTTAGAATATTTTTGGTCCACGCTCGGGAAACTTGTAGATTTCGAATCATTTATCTCAAGTCTGCACTCTGGGGACTTCAAGTACTCCAGTCCGCACTACGGGGACTTAGAGATTTTGAGTTGTTTATACTCTAGTCCGCACTCTATGGACTTAGAGTACTTCGGTCCGCACACTGGGGACTTGAAGATTTTAAGTCGTTTATACTCTAATCTGCACTCTGGGGACTCATAGTACTCCAGTCTGCACTCTGGGGACTTGGATATTTTAAGTCGTTTATACTATAATCCGCACTATGGGTACTTAGAGTACTCCGGTCCGCACTTCGGGGACTTAGAGATTTTAGCCGTTTATATTCTAATCCCCACTCTGGGGACTCAGAGTACTCCAGTCCGCACTCCGAGGAATTGGAGATTTTAAGTCATTTATACTATAATCCGCACTCTGGGGACTCAAAGTACTCCACGCACTCTGGGGACTTGGAGATTTTAAGTCATTTATACTCTAATTCATACTCTGGGGACTCGGAGTACTCCAGTCCGCACTCTGGGGACTTAGAGATTTTAAGTCATTTATACTCCAATCCGCACTCTGGAGACTCAGAGTACTCCAGTCCGCACTCTGTGGACTTGGAGATTTTAAGTCGTTTATACTCTAATCTGCACTCTGGGGACTCAGAGCACTCCAGTCCGCACTCTGGGGACTTGGAGATTTTAAGTCATTTATACTCTAATCCTCACTCTGGAGACTCAGAGTACTCAAGTCCGCACTCTGGGGACTTGGATATTTTAAGTGTTTTATACTCTAATCTGCACTCTAGGGATTTAGAGTACTCCAGTCCGCACTCTAGGGACTTGGAGATTTTAGTCGTTTGTACTCTAATCCGCACTTTAGGGACTCAGAGTAGTTTAGTCCGCACTCTAGGGACTTGGAGGTTTTAAGTCATTTATACTCTAATCCGCACTCTGGGGACTCAGAGTACTCAAGTCCGCACTCTAGGGACTTGGAGATTTTATGTTGTTTATGCGCGTTCGTACGTCAGATAGAATAATGTAACTCTAGTTTTTTTCTATAGAATTATCTTACACGGAAACATCAATAATTCATGGAAAAGATGGCTTCAAGCCTTTGTTAATGAAAACAAGCTAAATTGTCTTATTATATGCCAAAAACTAAGATCAATGAAATAAAAACATACTGAAAATAATTGCAACAAAGAAAGAAAAGGACTAGACTAAGTATAATAATGCCATAGATGCTCGCTATTCCATGCTCGGAGGAGTGTCGCACCATCAACGGTTGCTGGCTTGAAAGTTCCCTCTCCAAGCCTCCTTTCAATGACGTATGGACCTTCCCATATGGGATTCAGATGCGATGGGACCGAGAAAACTCGTTTCAAAACGAGGTCGCCCACATCAAAGACTCTCAGCTGGACTTTTTCATTATAATATCGAGCGACTCGGTGCCTATATGGAGCCGCTCTTAAATTAGCTTCTTCACGTTTTTCATCAATGAAGTCCAATGATTCTAGCAAAAGATCCTAATTCGTCTTGGGGTCATAATGAGTTACCCGATGTGACTGAACATCAAGTTCTACGGGTATAACAGCTTCCATGCCATGTGCCAATGCAAATGGAGTATGGTCAGTTGCGGATTTGTGGGTGGTTCTATAAGCCTAAAGTGTTGTTGGAATTCATCCACCCACTTGCCTCTAGCCTTTTTCAAACGCTTTTTTAATATGGACTCGATTATTTTGTTCACGGCTTCCACTTGTCCATTGGCTTTTTGATGAGCAACTGCTGCAAATCTTTTTTCAATGCCATACTTTTGAAAAAATTCTTTGAACTCTTTGCTTTCGAATTGAGTTCCGTTGTCTGTAATGATAGTCCGTGGAAGGCCAAAATGGCATATAATATTTCGTACAACGAAATTAATCACCTTCTTGGTGGTGGTCATGCCTAAGGGCTCTGCTTATTCCCCCTTGGTAAAGTAATCGACCGCGACTATCGCGTATTTCGCACCACCTTTGGATATGGGTAAAGACTCGATTATGTCGATCCTCCACATTGCAAACGGCCAGGGACTAGCCATTTGTGTGAGTTTCGTCGACGGAGCTCTCGAGATTTTTGCATACTTCTAGCATTTATCACATCTCTTTACATAGTCTACAGCATCTTGATTTACAGTTGGCCAATAATATCCGTAGCGGAGGATCTTCTTCGCTAACGTCTGGCCCCTAGAATGGTCACCACATTCTCCTTCATGGACTTCATTCAGGACTCGTTTTATCTCATTATGGGCAATGCACCGGAGTAAGGGGGACAAGAATCCCATCCGATACATTACTCCATCTTGCATTACATATCGCGAAGCTTTATGAATAACCTATTGTCTTTCCCTTTTTCTTTCGGGCAAGACCCCGTATAGCAATTATTGCTTGAATGGGGTCATCCATGATTCCTTCTCGATTTCTATTTTTGACACGAGATCTATCTCCATCACATTTATACTCGGAGCATGTAAGGTTTCGACGGGAACCAATCCCATTTGCTATGCACCACCAGTGCTTGAAAATTTTGCTAATGAATTGGCTTCTTTGTTTTGTTCACACGGGACATGCCAAATATCATAATATTCGAGATTTGCTACCAGTTCTTGAACCCGTGCAAGGTATAAGGCAAGTCTTTGTCCCTTCGCTTGATAGTCCCCCCGCACCTGGTATACCATCAATTGTGAGTCACAAAAGATCCCAGCCGATTTTACCCTCAGCTCTCTGATAAGTTTCAAGCTGACAATCAATGCTTCATACTCAGCTTCGTTATTTGTTATTGGGAATTCGAGCTGCAAAGCATAAAAAATTGATCGGTTTTCGAGAGTCACTAGAACTATACCAGCTCTAGAGCAACAGTCGTTAGGTGCCCTATCCCTGTACAACTTCCATCGAATAGGAGGTATGACATCATGACTGTTTGATTCGTATGACACGGTGAATTCAACGATGAAGTATGCTAGCGCTTGCCCTTGTATGGCCCTTCGTAGTAGGTAGGTAATATCAAACTGACTCAACTCGATATTCCATTTCAACATCCTTCCAGAGGTTTTCGGTCGTTGGAGTGCCTGTCACAAGGGTTGGTCGGTATAAACACTGATTGAGTGTGCCTGAAAGTATGGATGAAGCTTGCGTGATGCAATCACCAAGCAATAGGCTCGTTTCTCAATCTTAGGATAATTTCTTTCAGCCCTTGTTAAATGTTTACTGACATAGTGCACTGGCTTTTGAACTCGGTCCTCCTTGCGAACCAAAGCCGTACTGATAGCATGCTGGGATACAGCCAAATACATGTACAACATCTCATGGTCTACCGGTTTCGATAGCACCGGGGGACTTTCTAAATGCCTTACCAGAGCTCGGAATGCTTCCTCATAGTTGGATGTCCATTCGAAATTTCTCTTTCCTTTCTTTATTACATCGAAGAAACAAATATACTTATCTATGGCTCTGGATATGAATCGACTCAGCGTGGCCACCTTTCCATTCAAGGTTTGTACCTGCTTTATAGTTCTGGGCACTTATATGTCTCAAATAGCTTGAACCTTCTCCAAGTTAGCTTCGATTCCCCGCGCATTTATAATGAAACCTAAAAACTTCCCTGACGCAACGCCAAAGGAACACTTTAAATGATTGATTTTCATTCCATAATGTCGGAGTATATAAAACATCTCCGCTAAGTCTCGAATGTGGTCGTTTGACTGCCGTGACTTCACGAGCATGTCATCCACATAGACTTCCATTGTTCTACCAATCTGGTCTTTAAACATTCCATTCACCAGACGCTGATAAGTTGCTCCCGCGTTTTTCAGTCCGAAAGGCATCACTACATAGAAATATAGCCCAATGTTTGTGGCAAAGCTGGTGTGTTCTTGGTCTGGAATGTGCATCGGGATCTGATTATATCTAGAGTACGCATCCATAAATGACAACGACTCATGTCCGACCGTTGAGTTGACCAGCTGGTCGATTCTAGGTAAAGGGAAACTATACTTCGGGCATGCTTTGTTTAAATTAGAGTAATCTACGCAAGTTCTCCATTTTCCATTAGCTTTCCTCACTAGCACAGGTTTAGACACCCATTCAAGATAGAGGACGTCGTGGACGAACTCATTGGCTTTGAGTTTAAACACCTCCTCTCTAAGAGCAGCGGACCTATTTACGTCTATGCCTCTCATTTTCTATTTCATAGGAATGTACTTCGAGTCTATGTTCAACACATGACTCGCAATAGCAGGAGTGATCCCGCACATATCAGAACGTGTCCAAGCGAAAACATCCAGATTCGCTCGGAAGAAATCAGTGAGATCTTCGGCCACTGAGGGGTTGAGTTGTGACCCAATCTTAAGTACTTGCAATGGGTCATCTTGGCTGACTGGAATGTCAATAGCCAGTTCAGCCGGTGGTGCTTTTGCTTCCCTGGGTTCCCCATCATCATCCCTCGGATCTATGTCTCTATTGATCCGAGAATGTTGCCTGAGCCAGGGCTCGGGCACTACTTGTCAATTGTCAGTATTCTGTATGAAAATGGAGTTGTCCACAACTTTTGCTTTTCTCTCCGTCGGGCCTCTCTCAGCTTAGCCACATAACATGCACGACCGGTCACCTGATCGCCATGCACCACACCAACTCCTTTGTCTGTCAAAATTTCAAAGTCAAACACCATGGGGCCAATGCTTCCCTAAACTCTGCCAGGGCCAGTCGACCCAGAAACACATTATATGGAGAATCAAAATCCAAAACTATGAAAGGTAGGATTCGCACCCTCCTACGTTCACCTTGTCACAGTTCAACTGGCAATTCAACATACCCCACTACATCAGTCGCTGCACCATTAATGCCAGGGATGTGGGCTTTAGATGGCTTTAAATCGTCTCCATCTTTATTTGGTCATATGCTTTCTTGAAGATGATATTGACAGAACTTCCGCAATCATTCAAAATTCTCTCCACGAATGCTGGCTCGATTGTCATGGAGATGACCATCGGGTCAACTGTAGGAGCCTCCACATGGTCGACATCTCTGCTCCTGAAAACTATATCATTCATTATCGTCCGCTGCTGCTTAGCTGGGACCCATCCTCGGTATTTGAACAACACTCAAAATCTGCATGCCTTAGGGAGTTAGCATACCGCTCCATTTCCTGCCAATTCTTACATGCAGGGTGAGATCCACCGACTATCATGTTTATGACTAGTCTTCCCACAGTTCGAGCAGGTTCCTCTAGATGGCATGGGGCCGGCCCGCGTCCGGGGTTCGATGTTCCTTGCCTACCTTCGTACGGGATCTTGACAAACTCCTGCAACTTTTTATATTCAATCAGCTTTTCTATGGCATCGTGGAGGTGTTTGTACTCCTCTTTATTGTATCCGTAAGTCTCATGGAAGCGGCAATACTTCCCAGTCCGCTTTTGCTCCTCTGTCGACTCCTTCGGGCGTGGCTTTCTGTATTGGAAAGTATTGCAGGTTGATAGGCAAATATTTTCCAGAGATGCATTCCATGGGGTGTATTCGTTATAGGTTGGAATCCTTGGCTTTTGTTATCCTGCTTCCTTTTTCTTTTCAGGATTTCCTCCTCCGGACCCTTTAGATTGCCTGGGCTTGCTCTGGACATTGACCTGAACTTTCCTTGAATTGCTATCGGATTGTTTTACAGCGATATTATTTTTCACAGTCTCCTAAATAGGCCCTGGTGCCTTATCTCGCCTTGTCAACCTGGCTTCCTCTCTTCGTATGAACTGATGAGCCTTTGAATAGCGTAGTTGGAGGTTTTCCTGCCAGCCAATCTCCAAACTCTGAGTCTGGATCCACTCCTCGTATTACAGCCATCAGAATTGCATGGTCATTAGGGTTGCTAACTTCAGTAGCCGCAACATAAAATCTCTATAAATCCTCCTTCAGCGACTCCCCTGAAGCCTGAATTACCCCAGATAGGGACATCACGTCTTTGGGACGAGTGGCATGTATCCTAAATTGTTCTATGAATTTCATCGCCAATTCGTTAAAGCTAGACATAGACCGCAGAGGAAGTCGAGTGAACCACATGGTTGCAATTTCGGACAAAGTTAATGGGAAGCATCTACACTTGATCGCGTCATTCGCTCTAGCCGAATCCATCATCCATTCATACCTCATCACATGCTGTCTGGGATCAGTCTTCCCTTCGTAGGCCGGGATAGTTGGCATACTAAGCGTCCTGAGTACTCGGCCTATAGAATAATATCCGTGAATGGAGTATGACTCTTGGATATCCCCCCAATCTTCATTGGTCAAGCCTTGATTTTCTCTCACCAACTGTCTGACCATAGCCGATAAGTCCGGGATTTGTATGGAGGATGGAAGGTTGGACTCTGTTCTACGGGAACGCTTAGGCTGGTGTCTCCTCTATTGGTGATCTGCCAAACGTGTATCTCGGGGACCAGCTTCATTAGGGTCTTGGTGAGCTGTGCATCAAGTTTCCACATGTGCTCCTGCTCCTAAGTTTCCTGCTCCAGCTTGGGTGTGGTCACCATGATGTAAGTGATCCCTAGTTGATCGATCAGCAGCACCTGCTTATGTAGTTTCAGTTTTGCGGCCTCTACGCCTAGGAGGTTCGTCGGACGAGGTTGAACTATCAGATGAAGAGTAAGGAACGGGGCAACCTCCAGCATTCTGATGTTGTTGCTGAGCAAGCTGAGTCATGAGGTTAGCGTTAGCTTGAATCTGCTCAGCAAGTTGTCTCCTTCTTTTCATGAGTTCTCTCATCAAGTCGTTGAACTCCGTCCTAGTAATAACTTCCATCTGGCTATGGGCTCCGGCAGTCCCTACGCCAGGATTAACTTGCTGACTGCTAGGACCTACTTATTGTACGCTAGCAGTAGCGTTGACATCCGCGTTATGAGAGGCTGATCTGGTACGTGGTCTTCCCATAGCAGAGTTGTAGATAGAAACTCTGAGTAGAATCAACGGACGTCCTATGAATGACTTGGATCTCCTTCGAGGGATTTATTCAATCTAGTAGCTACAAAGCAGATTCTAGTGGCCTGAGAATTCGATTCTCAGTGAAAGCACCAAAATATTAGCACCAGAATTGGTCATTAACACCCTTAAGAAAGATTGTGTAGAGAGATTAATGAAGAAAGTAAATTAAAAAAGAGGATTGTATGCTAAATTAAATGCAAAAACAAGAACATCGGATTAATAGTGGTTCAGCGCAATTGCCTACGTCCACTTTTATTTTTGATCTTTATTGCTTTGACAAATGATTGGTTACAGATACAATTCGTACAATAATGACTTGAGTACAAGTGCCAACTGAAAAGAAAGAGTCTTGAAAGCAGCAGAGTCCCCCCAGTGTTCTCGAAAAAAGGTCCCTTTCACTGTGCTCCTGTCCTTCTATATATAGACGAAGATGGGTGGGACTCCCCTTATGGGCTTAGGAACAAGGTACCTCGGCCCACGGTAAGTAACTTTGTGCACCAAGCCATAGATGCCGAACGGTAATTGCCGAGCGAGGTTGGTCGAACCAGAGGATGCCGAGCGAGGTCTCCGTGCCGAACGACACTCATATGCCGAGCCATATATCCAGCCCGAACGGAATTCGCATGCCGAGCGAGGGATGCGTGTTGAACTACGCTAATATACCGAATTAGGTGCTGTGCTGAATGAGTGGAGGTGCGTCGAGTGAGGCCTATGCCGAACGACTCATTTATACCGAACGAGGCATTGATGCCGAGCGACCTTTCTATGATGAGCGCACTTTCTATGCCGAGTAAGGCTTCATGCCGAGTGACCTTTCTATGTCGAATGAGGTAAGATGCCAAACGACCCCTCTATGCCAAATGAGGCATTGATGTCTAGCGACCTTTCTATGTCGAACGAGGCTTTAAGCCGAGTGACCTTTCTATGTCGTACGAGGCAAGATGCCAAACTAGCCCTCTATGTCGAACGAGGCATTGATGTCGAGCGACCTTTCTATGCTGAGCGAGGCTTCATGCCGAGCGAGGCATTGTGCCGACCGAGGTATCTATGCCGAGCCTCTTGTTACATGGTAAAACAACTGGGTAACAATATTCAATGTTCTTTCAGATCTTTGGGGGAAAGCGCAAGGAAAAATCCAAATTTATTCTTAACCTCCACCTCTATCTTATTTGAAAAGACACTAAAATATTAGGTTTAAGAAATGAAAATAAGTATTCAATCAAAAAGAAAAGAGGTTAGGAATTCATTCCATAACGTATACATCTGAATTTTTTTGGAAGGGAATTATTGATTGGGAACATATCTGTGTTAATCTTCATTTGAGTTGTGTATTTATGTATCGTTTATTAGATGTTTTGATTTATATTTATATAATTTATATTTATTAAATCAAGACAAATATTTCCTTTTCTTTTTCTAAACGTTGTCTCAAGATATGAAAATTGATGAAATTTATTATTCGATTTTGTTGGACGTGGGGTCTATATAATTCAAATTAAGTTTTTTGTTGGATTTACATTATTTATTTTGGATGAAATATGAGCTATAAATAAAAGAGATTTATTCCTTAAACAAGAGATTTTTTACATGAACAATGTTTTAGAAATTATGCATACGAGATTTATTGTTAAGTAATTTTTTCATTGATTAAAATTTAATTATTTACTATTAATAGATGTATCATTGATTTATGAATGTATAATTGCAATTAATTATTTATTTAAAAATAAAAATAATCAATTAATTGAAAATGACAAAAAATATGCAACTATAGGCCAAAGACCCTTCCCGGGCCCACGCAACTATCGTTAGTCATGTCCTAACAATGTGAGAGAAAGTATTTGAGTCACCTAGTACCTCTTAGTGGGAATCATGTAGACTCTGATCATTTAATACCTATAACCTAGGCAGATTCCCATCATATAATATCTAACCCAATGTGGGCTTCTCTCTCATACTCCCTAACTAACATCGCATGAAATCTCTTTAGGCCACTTAGTGCCTCGACCCTGAAGTGGACCTCTTCGATATTCCTCCCTACTACACCTAAATAATAATCTCAACCATTTAATACTTCTTAAGTAGGAAAAAGGTGGACCCTACAATAGCCACTTAATATCCCCGACCCAAAAGCAGCTATGTCTTATGAGTCGTAACCCAAGCTATGATGTCTCATATTAGACATAGATGCTGAGCTAGATTAGCTTGGTAGACTTATCCAATAGAATTGGGACTAACCACGCATCCTTCATGGGTGCTTATTATAGGTGATATCTCACATTGGTCGCAAAGTCACACTGTTGACAGCCAAATTAGCTGGGCAGACTTCTATATGCTTTTAACCGACCTCGCATTCCTATTAGTCATAGTTCCACTCCCCTAATATACTACTATATATATATATATGCCTCACACTTTTCGCATTAAGGCCACATAAGGAAAACTCTTCATTCCTCCCTTAATTATGGATTAATTTCCATAATTATCCCAACTTCCTTCCTAGCGGGTTCAATTCTAATTACTTATAACAAACTAGAATTTTGGTCGTTGGATTTTGAACATTTAATTCATTTAAATGTTGAATGTGAATTATAATTTGATTTTAAATAAGAAAATTTTGGTTAAATCATTAAGATTAGTAAAATTTCAAGTATGGAAATTCAATTGGATTTGGATAAATAATAATTTTATATTTGAAATTGGGATAATTGGTGAATCTGGTTGTATATAGATATGAAAATGGTTTCTAAAATTATTTTAAATCTAGGTGGATTTGAATTATAACATTATACTTTTCGATGGAATCAAAAGTCGATAAGTTAAATTTGAAACTTTTATATTAATTTAATAATGGAAAGTAATATATATATATATATATAATAATAATGCAAATAATCAGTTTTTGATTCGAAATGAATCGGAATGATTTCTAATGTGATTATAGTTTCAACATGATTTATAATTAAGTTAGTAAAATTTTAAAAGTGAAATTTTAAGTGATTTCGATGATTTTGAGAATCGTTCGAATTAATCGACGAGTTAAAATAGTCTTCCAAGACACAGTCTCAGAATTCAATGAAATCTATTCCATTGGATCCGTAATAGATAATTATTATCGGATTTCAAATTTCGTAGCATTTGGAATTACCGTTTATTCGTACGGGTGAGAAACGCTTTGAAATTTAAATTGATAATTTAATATTTAGACTCAATTTAAAAAGCTATCTTCCACATATGATTGAATTAGCCTCCTAAACATGTTCCATTGTGTTCGGAAGGCGGGTAAAACCTTATAAACGACAGGCAGCACATGTGATTTGGAGTTCGTTTGAAAGCTTGTTAAATTTGAGATAATATTAAATTAATATTAATAAATATATATAACTTGTTTCTGCAGCAAAACCCTAATAGATATTCACGGCCGTCGTTCTTTTTTTCCAATGGCCAAAAAGAAATAACCATCATCCTCAATTTTCTTAAAACTATCGACTTTCGTCTCAAATCTTCAACTGCAAAAAAAGAGAGGGAACCAAGATCTATGTTGTGAGTAGTGGTGATCGAGATCGACGCCGCGAGGACGGAGAAATCACGGCTTAAACCTTAGCCGTTCGTGCGTGAATTTCAACGTCATGGGGCCATCGAGCTGCGAAGTTTTCCTGTAGTGGGTAGAGGCGGCGACGGGCCTCGAAGTGGCGGGTTTCGATCTTGTTCAAGTGGGTCGGTGGAGGAAGAATTGATGGTCAATGATCGATGGTTATAGGTTTTCAACCCTGTAACGAGTAGGAAGAAGACATTTTGTTCGGCCTTGATTTTCTAGAATTGATGAACCACGATCTCATTTATGGTATAATAAACAAAAAGAATTTGTTTACAAATTATATTCGAATGATTAACAAGTCATATCTCTTGTATGTATGACCAGATTCCGACGAAACAAGGAGTGCCGGAATCGCAGCATCGCAATCTACACTGTAGTGCAGATCTAGAGGCATTTGGTGTGAGTGAAAATTTTGGATTAAATCGAAGGTGGTCGATTTAAATTAAGATTGGAAAGCTCGATGAACAAGGTGAGTAAATCACACTCATATCTGGATGCCATTTAATTTAAATAGTTGATATTTAAATGATTGATTGATGGGTTGAATGTGAAAATTATTATCAGATTGGATCGATATTTATTTGTGTGCTAACACCTATGGATGCAGGGAAATAGGTTGGAGGGATCCAACTGGATTCCTCACGATATAGAAATTATCTTCATAATTTTTGATGTATTTTATTGATATCCTATGATAGATTAATTTGGAAATTTTGTTGTGCCGTGTTATGATTGGATAAGTACAATCTGGTATTTAAAATACAAATAAAATGAATTGGGATTAAAAGGGAAATGAAAAGGGATTTTTAAGTAATGAATTTAAGGGAATTAAATTCGGAAAATTGGTTTGGAATTTGTTAAGTGTTTTTGAAACTGTGATTGGGAAGGAAATGAGGAATGAAAATTTATAAACTGGGTTTATAAATGAAGTCGAATATTTATCAGTGGATAAATTTGAAAGTATAAATTTCCGGTGGGAATTTCTATAAGAAGGTACAAATCGTTTTCAAAATAAAAGTAAGGTTATTTTTAAAAATGGGAAGTGTATTTTTCCTGGAAAACTAAGTATGTTTTCAAAGAAAAGCTTTCGAAGTATAAACTAGAAGTTTAAAAATGAGTTTTTAGAATGTTTTAGAAGAATTATTATTTTTAATTATTTTTTAGTGAAAAGTAAATGTTTATTAAGTAATTATGTATTTAAATATTTAAAAGATAAATTAGTATTATGTTTTCTAAAGGAAATTTTAACATACATTTTGATATAATAACTTTATTTTAAAAGGAAATTTTTGATTTAAGTTACTTAGGGAACTCTTATAGATTTTCAAAAGTATATTTTGAATAAAGAATTTAGTAACTTATTTTAATTAAGTTAAGTATATATTTTGGAAGTGATTTCCAAGAGATGGGAAATGTGTTTAAAATTAAAAGGTGTTTTATTTTTAAAGTGTTGAAAGAAATTTACGGGATTGGGACGTAAAATTAGATTGAGATAAATGGAGCAGGATTTATAAAGGGTTATAAGGGTTATTTCGAAATGGAAGTGTGTTTACTTGAAAAACCAAGTATCTTTTCAAAGGAATTTTTATGTGAGCCTAAAGTTTTAAAAATTGTTTTAAAAAGAATGTTTTAGAAAAATTTATTATTTTTAATGTTTTAGAATTATAAAGTAAATCTATTCAAATTAATTTTAGTAATAATTATTTTAAAGGTTAAACTGGCATTATGTTTTTAAAGAAATTTTCTAATATTTATACTTTATATAAAGCTTTTATTTTAAAAATAGTTGTGGCTTAAATTCTAATTGGAAATTTATTATAGAATTTCATAACTATTATTTTGAGTAAAGTGATTTAAAGTAGTTTTATTTTAAAATGTATTAAGTATATATTTTTGAGAAAAGTGATTTAAATTATATAAAAATCTAAATTTTAAGAGACTTGGTGTTTTCAGTTGAAATGAAATAATTAGTTGAATTGTTTGTTTGTTTAATAGTTAAATAACCGACTATCAAATCTGGACCCAAATATAACTTTGGAAATATCTAGAAGAGGTACGAGAATTATATGGTACAGTTACCATTCGAGGTGCTATACTATACGTATAAACTCGTTCGTTCTTCTAGGACGTTGGTAAGGAAATCCGACCACTAACGGTTAGGAGGTGAACTCCGATCTTATCTTCGTCTATGTATTTCCTAAAGAACCGCGGTTGAGTTAACCGGGAAATAGCGTACGTTGTTTCGAAGAGACCGGGATCAGATTTGTGATCCGAAAATCACTTTGATCCAACGAGTACGTTTTCGTGATGAAGACAAGAGCTTGGAGTCGAAGATGGAGTAGTGAAGTGTAAGGGTTACTCGCTACTAATCCTGAGGGTGATTCCAAAACGGATATAGTAGGAGTAGTGCCTTCGGTTCCGTTCGAACCCGGAACGGACTTGTATGGATGAATGCTTTCAGAACATCGTCAAGAGGACGATGAGCATTCTATGTGAAATGTTCTAAAAAGGTAATGCTTAGCCTCGAGCCTCATCAACCGGAAATGACTAAAAATCAGGGTTATGCAGCAAGGCTAAGTGTGTCACGCCCATTAGGATAAGGTCATCCCTGTCTAGATGTCCCTTTTATTACGGCTTTGTGGTGCAGTTGCTGAACCCAACCGCGGTGTGATCTTATTCGAGATTATCCAATAAGGGGTAGTCCCGGTCTTGTGTTGCAGGGGATTTAGGATGGATCCTCGGTACACTGATCTATACCAGGTACTGTGACAGGTGGTACCCTAGTGCCTAGTCATTAGTTGGAAATCCACTCTCCCTACGAGCCATTTACGATTTTGATTGCTGAACCTAGTATCGCCGAAATTTAATAAATGTAACAGTTTCGGCTATTTTGAATAAGTATTTGTATTTAAACACTATTATAGTGCCAGAGGATTTTAATAAGAAATGTTATGGCTATCGTAAGGTAAAAACCCGACATGTTTATTTGTGGCGTGGTATTACGAGATGCTTTTGGTTTTTAAAGGATTTTTGAACTTTAATAATCAATTTGAGTGTATTTTCTCATGCTGGTATTCCAGACCGACTCGGGTGTTATTTTATTATAATGCTCGAGTCAGACCGAGTATTATAAAGTACAGGATAGGATGCTTGGGAGCTCAGGAGAGGAGCTGCAGACCGAGACGTATTATCCATAAATATTTATATCCGCTACTATGATTGTTTGAAATTGCCAGGTTGGTAATTGTTGTTTTGTTTATGATACTCTGATGATGTAATGTAATCTATAAAACAAATATGTTTTCATTTTGTGTAAAGATCTGTTATTATCTACTATATTTTGTTCCGCCACGATTTTGAGATTCTGTTATTGCTTAGTTCCTTCTACCTCCTATCTTCTTCTTCTTCCTCAAAAATCTGTCTTTTTCGACACTCGATCATCGGCATATTATACTATGGCGTATTTTGTTTTGATTTTCGAGGGTCGACAAGGACGGTTCGTGACAGTTGGTATCAGAGCTTAGGTTAGCGATAACCTAGGCTTTAGTGGGGAAAATTACTCAATAGAAATAGAGTCAGAAGTACTCTAGAATGAGTTGAGTGTAATAATAGATATGAGAGCGTATTTGTTAGTGAATATAAAACTGTTTTTATACTGTGTTGACTTATCAGTTGAGTGTTTATGAATTCTGGTCGGTACGGGAAGTATAACTGAATCGATAGGGGTTTCTAAACTCTTAAACGAAATAAACCGACATAGTATTGTTTTTTAAGTGGGTAAATGAAATAATTTTACCTAAAATTATAATTTGATATAAAAGACATAATTTTATAAAATTATTATACATTTGGATGTTTGGTTGTTAATATTGTAATCAAATAAGAACCTAAAATTTTAAATGGTCTACATTTATAACCAAATAGAATTATATAAGTATGATTTATAACCTGGAGTATAACTAAAATTTGATTTAAACCTGAATTTAAATCCCAAAAATTTTGAAATGTGTTTTAAATGAATTTAAACAAAAAGTTTGAGAATTTAAAATCTTGGGAATGTTTTCCAAAGTGTTAGAAGGAAATAATGGAGAATTATATTGGGAAATATTTTCGAATGGAAATTGTTTTGAAAGGAATTTATGGTAGTAAGGAAGCACTGAACTCACTTCGGTCGTTGAAGAATAATCATGATGATGATGGCCACATCATCAGTATTCATTTTCGAGTTTCTAAGTGATGGATTCTGTAACGACCCGGTATTTTCAATCATTCGTGTCCACACATGTCGGACTTGAATTGCTCAAAATACCGCGTTGTAAATAAAAATTTGGCAATACTCAGCATAAACAGTAAATAAATAATCACAGATCACATACACAGAGTAATATAATGCGGCGGAATAGATAAATAGTAGTTCATGAAGCTACTATATAAACACTAGAGTTAGAAATAAAATACAACAGAATATCTCAGATGTAGTGAAGTCTCTAGTACGAGCAGATGACTTCTCTGAACTAATCAACTGGAAGGGATGAAAGCAGAATCGATAGTTGGATCCCTAAACGAAGCTCCAAACTCCGAAGGTGAGTCTCAAAAGCTATATCACTCAGTCTGACCTGAGCGTAAAGCAAAACACAAAACACTCGAGTCGTGATTAACATTCTTATATCAATAAATCCAGCTCAATTGAAATATCAACTGGAATACAAGTAACTCAAAGGATGTTTGGGATAACCATCCTCTAAGGATCTGCAGAACTATCTACAAGGTGGAAATATACACTATAACACCGTGGTCATTCAAATTAATTTATACTTCAAAACCAAAATATCATTTCCCTTTCAAATATATCTATTTTCCAAAATAGTATATGTACTAAATAATTTATAAAGTAAAGTATTTGAAATTTCCTAAACTATACAAATTGATTCCAATCAATTCAAATTCCCAATTCCCATTTATTCAAAGCTCAATTCATTAATTCAATTCAGTTCTCAATAACCATTTAAACTTTCGATATATTCAAAGCTTTAATATTCAACATTTTCAAAGTTAAATCTAACAGTTTCATATAGATCTTGATTTAGCTTCATTATTATTTAGTCAGGAAATATCCACTTAACAAGTTCAATATCATTTAAATAGCCTTAGATTACATTTTACAGAATATTCCTTAAATTTATTTAAACTTAAAATATCCATTTAATCCCTTTTACCAAAACCAAGTTATAAAATCATATCTTAAATCCCGAATTCGATAGTTTCAAATCGATTTAATTGAATATAATTCTTAATTAAATACCATTTCTAATTAATTCAACTTTATCTTCTTAATCTTAACTTGTTCAAAATTTTACCAAATCTATTTTGAAATATAAATTTAAACGAATCCCTAAACATATTATATGTATTAAATCAATCTCAATTAGATTAAATATTATGATTAGGACTATACATAAAATTTTCATTTTTATACATATAATATTCTAAGAATCAGTCTTTATTAAAACTATATTTTCTTTCCAAAACCATAGAAATTATTTTCAAAACATTTATATTGGACCAACGGTGTCTGTATATAATTTCCTATCCTATGGTCAAGTGATACGGGTATTTATTATTTCAATCCATAATTTAAATGTGTATGGGTAGATATCCTTTCGACCTGCAATCCCAAATTCAATTCAAATGAAAATCGCATGGGTCTATCATTTCAACCCATAACGATTTCCTCCTATTCTATATTCAGTTTGGGTATGTATCATTTCAACCCATAGTGAATTCTATACTAACAGGGAACTTGTAGAGTGATAACAGATAATATAAAATATAACAACAGGCATATATCATCAATAACAATATAATATAAACAACAGGATATGGAGTCATATCCCACAGGCGAACAGTTACAGGTAATAGCATATATAACAATTTAAATAACTAACAATGGCCTATTTAAATTGTCGTTTCAGTTGAAATCAAATTTAATAAATATAAGAACGTTAATCGTGAGTGATTGCTCAGCTTTCGAGGCTAGAGAGATTCGACATAGAAATGAGCTACTAAATCCAAAGCAACGCTAGATGGATATGATTTGATGTAGAAAACAAGCACGACGGACAAGGCTGATAATGAGAAATCGATGAGAACGATTGAATTCATTTTGATATAACGGAACTATTTCATTTTATATATTATTATTTGTTTCTAAAATAATTTCAAACATATATTTTCAAATCCATATCATGTCCCAAATTTTTTTATTTAAACAAAACTCAATATACGATGTTTACATAATTCATAAATTTCCTTAAAATTTCCTTAAATCCATTTTAAACGCTAACACTAATATAAGTTTGAAAACCGACCCAACATATATGCAGACAAATACAAATCCATATGCAATGATATATGTTGTCTTCCCATGAAATCAATATTAAATTTTTAAGATGAATGTTGAAATAAAAATCATTGTTTACATTTAAAACACCTAAATAGTTTAGATGTTGAAAATAGTACATATATTAAAATACCTTAAATAGTTTGTATATTAAAATAATTTGTATATAAATTCAAAATTTTAAACACATATTAAATTAAATATATATCTAAAATCATCGTTTTTGAAAAAAATAACATATCTACATCATATACTTTATATAATACTTACAGATATGCTGCCTAACACAAACAGATACTTTAAACAAATATATTTCTAAATAAGCAAAAATATACACAACAGGTTGAACCTATGTTATCAACTTTACTAAACACTTAACTTATATTATTATACAAATGATAGGTTATATGATTTACATACTTGATTCTATATGAATAACAAAATATACTGTAAGCTTTTCATATTATGTTGTAAGCCTATATATGCATGCACTATATAACTATATGCTGCTAATACAATTTTTATAGCTTAAGTAACTTATAAAAACAATGTAACTAATAGATTTGCATGCTCATATAAAACTTATACCTACCTATATTTTATTTGACTTTAATTTTATTTTTAAAACACACGTACACATTAAAAATCAACTTATATATAACTATATTGTTCGTACTATAACTTATAGATATAAAACAGCAAACCTATTTAAGCAAAATCAGATAACAGATTTATATACACTTATGGATATATATATCTTTAAATAAAAAGAGGAGCAAGGCCGAAAGTGGTGGTGGTGGAGGGGCGCAGGCCTGTCGTGGTGGTGAAGAGCCGAGCACTAAGGTGGAACAGAACAAATGGAAACAAAAGAAAAACAAGAAGAAGAAAAAGAAAAGAAATAAGAAAAAAATAAGTGCAGCCATTTACCTACAAGAGAAGTTTCACACGCAAGAGAGGAGATGAAGGCCAAATAATATGCGGTGGGTATTTGTGTACGTAGATTTTGAATATTTATCAGGGAAGCTTGCGTTGATTAAGTGGGAGAAAGGCAAGAAATTTTGTTTAAAGTGGCAAGAGAAAATTTAGGCATTCATTTCTATTAAATATACAGAAGCAAATGGAAAGAAACAAAAGAGTTTGAAATGGCTAGTAAATCAAATATTATATTCCTATTAAATACAGAGACGCAAATGAAAGTGGAACGTTTTACGCATGATTTGTAAGGCAGGAAATCAAATTTGAACGGCTGTTGATTGATTTTTAACAGCTAAGATATGAAGTCAAAGAGTGCGTATAATAGATGCCATAACTAAAACGAAACGTACGACCAAAATAATTAACAAAGTAACGTAATTTTAAATCTATTCGTTTCTTATTTATTTAGCAAATATGCTAAAGAATATATCAGGAAATAATGTGTCATTTATAGCACCAAATAAATTAAACAAGAACGGATATAAACGTACCAATTTAAAATGTATAATTTATTGCCTATTTTCAACATTATTTATTACTTAATTTAAAAGTATATAACCCAGTCTGAGGGCTTGGTGCGGTGGTGGGATGATGCGGCTCCCAAGTGGGAGGTTTGGGGTTCGAGTCTCACCTTGTGTGCAAGAGAAACGACTTTTCACTTGGGAGGTATCCGGTTCATTTTCGCGCCTCCTGCCCCAAGCCAACCGAAAGGTCTGGCTGCCTCGAATAGTTGGTTGTGGCGGGCCTTCCGGCTATTCCCTAGGTTTACTGTTCAGGAATCGCTGGTCGGTAGTGATTGAACAGGTTTCCCTAGTTCAAAAAAAAAGTATATAACCCATATAAGTAAAACAACAGCGAAATAAATGTTGTAAATATATATATTTTATATACAAAGATTTGAAGTTAGAATTTAGAATTTAAAATTTAAAATTTCATTTAGTGTCAAAATTTAACCAAAATCTACCATTACATAAATTGTTTATATTTATTTAAAATTGGATAAATTAATTCAAGAAATTTTAAAAATTCAAACTCCTTTAAACAATTAAACATCAAAGTTTTAAAAAATAAAATATATGCATAACATATCATGTTACACAAATTAGAACACGATTTTACAAACAAAAAATATTATTTATATAAATTAAAATAAACAAATTTGTTAAGTAAAACAATTTACACACAATATTGTAAAAAGCATAACTTTCACAATATTAATCTGATTTCAACGAAACGAAAAGAAGTATTCTTGAAACTAAATCTATTTTCATAATAAAAGATAAAATTTCAAAAATTTAAATATTTAAATTTTAAATTTAAAAGTCAAAGTTTGACCAATTTGACCAAAAATCCAATTTTTTGGAATTATTCCATTTATTCAGGTTTGGAATTATAATTCACACAAAAATCAAAATTTATATTTAGAATAACAAAATTTATCCATTTTAATAAATAAAATAAAGTTTTTAAATCAGGAATTTCAGTTAAAATAATTAAAATATAAAATTAAAATAAACACAAAATACAGGGCTGTTACAGATTGCTATCGTGGAGATTGGTTATGATATTTGTTTGGACTAGTTGGCTATACAAGTTATTTTAAAATTTTCAAAAGGGAAATTTGTTTTGGTAAAAACAAGTTGTTTTGGAATTCGGAGTTTGATTTGATATACCAAGTGGGTATGTGTTATTTATGATTTCAAAATGGTTTTAAAATAAAAACCGGTCAATTAAATTCTGAGAATTTTATTTTAATAAGAAAAGTTAAGATGAATCAACTATTGAACTTGAAGTGAAGTTGATCTAATTAAGAAGGAAAATGAAAATTTTAATCCTAAAATTAAAATTTAACTTGAGTAAATGGAAGTGAATAAGATATATATGAATTTAACTTAAATATGTTAAATAAAATTGAGATTGGAATCGAATTAAATTGGATATAAAGTTGAAATGTAAAATGATTATATAATGGTGGGTTATAATTATGTAATGAAAATTAATACCCTTAAGCTATTAAGTGTTACATACATAATCTAGGATTGTGATTATAAGATGTAAATGGACTTAGGTTAGCAAATAAGTTTTTGAACTTATATATTAGAAAGTAAAAATTTAAATTGAATGGAGAAAAAAAATTGGATCGAATTGGATTTAACTTGAATTAAAGGAATTGAGTTAAAATTGGACTGAAGTAAAAATCAAAATTCAGTTGTGTTACAAATAATATTGAAAGGAATTAATTCTTATTTAAATTAGTAAAGGAAATGGAATGAATTTAAGTTGGCTAAATAAAAATTTAGTTGAACTTGAATTAAATTTGGAAAAGAATTGAATTGAAAGAAAAATTAATTTAGTTGAAATGATATTAAATGAAATAAATTCTCACTCAACTAAATTCAAAAGAATTGTTTGAAGACGAATTTAGCGTAAGCTAAATTCAATAAAAAGTGTAACGGGATGAATAAAATGGATTGAGTAAGTAAACTAATTGAAATAAAAGTTGTAAATGGATTAGAATTTGATTAGATGAGAATCAAATTAAAAATGGAAATAAAATTGATGTAAGAAGAAATGGATATATTATGGAGTTGAGATAACTTAAGAAAATTGTGAAATGTTTGTTGTCAAACTTATGAAATGGTCTTGAATGAACCTGTATGGATAATGAAATTCAAATGTAAGAGTAGGGATTTAATTTAATAATTTTAATGGAATAAGAATGTAAAGGTTGTGAATAATTTGGTATGGATTGAAATTAATATAGATTGTATTGGAATTAAATTAAAATGGGTACAAAACTTAAGTAATGGTTATTTGCTTGAATAACATCAAATTTGCATTTAGATTAGTCATTTTTGTTGTAAGCAAAGTTAATAAATTAAGGGAAGTAAACAAAGTTGGTTTTTGAATAAATTGGAATGGGATAGAATTTAATTTAGTGGATTTGCATATAAATGAAAACGAATTATGAATATGATGCAAATAAATCAAATTGGAGATAAAATTTATTATGGAACAATTTAGAATTGAATAGAAGTAAATTTATGTAAGTAAGGCACATGTTAATCATATTGAAGTGAATATGAGTTGGTCGGGGCAAATATGAATTGAGAATAGTAAACTTGGATATGAATCATTCGAGTGGAGTGAAATGAAGTTTGGATTTGTAAAGGAAATTAAAATAGTGTTGAAACCTTATGATTGCTTATAAAGGATGGTTAACATGTAGGATTATGAATTTTTTTGTTTGGGCTATGTAATTGATGGTTTTGGTTAGTTCAATGAATGGATTGTTGTTAAAATTTCATATTATTGAAAACTTATGTGCTTGTTTGAGTAAGTACAGGTACGGGAGGCGATCGATAGAGTTGGAGCGCATAAATGCACAATAATTAGCCGCTTGCTTATAAAACGCTAATGTGAGGTACGCCTACGCAATAAAAATTAAGAAATGATAATACATTGCTACATATATTTTATTTTCCAACCGTCTGGGTCGATGTATATATTTATTATATTTGTTATATTGTAAAATGCTCTCCGTACAAAGGAGACGCTGTCAAAAATTTTAAAAAAAATCGGGAGTTAGAAAAAACTTTTGAAAGTTTTGAATATTTTGGGTTAACTAGAAAGTTGCGTGTTGAAATGATGTCGTAAACAAAGCTTTTGAGTTAAAAATAAAGCGCATGGTTTTGGAATTGAGCTAAATGTTTTGGTGAAGTGAATGTAAGTTTTTAACTAAGTTTGGGTAAATAAATGAGTTTGTAAGCATTTTCCTACCTTAACAAATTTCGGGGACGAAATTTTTATAACGGGAAGGAATGTAACGGCCCGGAATTTTGGTCATTAGATTTTAAACATTTAATTCATTTTAAATGTTGAATGTGAATTATATTTGATTTGAAATAAGAAAATTTTGGTTAAATCATTAAGATTAGTAAAATTTCAAATATGACAATTCAATTGGATTTGGATAAATAATAGTTTTATATTTGAAATTGGGATAATTGGTGAATCTGGTTGTATATAGATATGAAAATGGTTTCTAAAATTTATTTTAAGTCTGGTTGGATTTAAATTATAACATTGGACTTTTGGATGGAATCAAAAGTCGGTAAGTTAAATTTGAAATTTTTGTATTAATTTAATAATGGAAATTTAAATATATAATAATAATGCAAATAATCAGTTTTTGATTCGAAATGAATCAGAATGATTTCTAATGTGATTATAGATTCTATATGATTTATAATTAAGTTACTAAAATTTTAAAATTGAAATTTTAAGTGATTTCGACAATTTTGGGAATCGTTCGAATTAATCGACGAGTTAAAATAGCCTTCCGAGACACAGTCTTGGAATTCGACAAAACCAATTCCATTGGATCCATAATAGATAATTATTATCGGATTACAAATTTCATAGTATTTGTACTTACCGTTTATTCGTAGGGGTGAGAAACGCGTTGAAATTTAAATCAAAAATTTAATATTTAGACTCAATTTAAAAAGCTATCTTCCACATATGATTGAATTAGCCTCCGAAACATGTTCCATTGTGTTTAGAAGGCGAATAAAATATTATAAACGCCAGGCGGCACGTGTGATTTGAAGTTCGTTTGAAAGCTTGTAAAATTTGAGATAATATTAAATTAATATATATATATATATATAACTAGTTTCTACAGCAAAACCCTAATAGATATTCACGGCCGTCGTTCTTTTTTTCCAACGGCCGAAAAGCAATAACCTTCATCCTCAATTTTCTCGAAAACTATCGACTTTCGTCTCAAATCTTCAACTGCAAAGATAGAAAGGGAACAAAGACCTATGTTGTGAGCGGTGATGATCGAGATCGGCACGGCGAAGAGGGAGAAATCACGGCTTAAACCTTAGTCGTTCGTGCGTCAATTTCAACGTCATGGGGCCACCGAGCTGCAAAAGTTTTCCGGTCGTGGGTAGAGGAGGCGATGGGCCTCGAAGTGGCGAGTTCCGATCTTGTTCAAGTGGGTCTGTGGAGGAAGAATCGTTGGTCAATGATCGATGGATATGGGTTTTCAACCCTGTAACGAGCAGGAAGAAGACATTCTATTCGACCTTGATTTTCTGGAATTGATGAACGACGATCTCGTTTATGGTATAATAAAAAATAGAATTTGTGTATAAATTATATTCGAATGATTAACAAGTCATATATCATGCATGCATGACCAGATTCTGACGAAACAAGAAGCACCGAAATCGCAGCGGCGCAATCTACGCTGCAGTGCAGATCTAGAGGAGTTTGGTGCGAGTGAAAATTTTGGATTAAATCGAAGGCGATCGATTTAATTTAAAATTGGAACACTCGACGAACAAGGTGAGTTAATCTCACTCACATCTGGACGCCATTTAATTTAAATAGTTAATATTTAAATGATTGATTGATGGGTTGAATGGGAAAATTATTATCAGATTGGATTGATATTTATTTGTGTGCTAACATCTGTGGATGTAGGGAAACAGGTTGGAGGGATCCAACTGGATTCCTCACAATATAGAAATTATCTTCATAATCTATGATGTATTTTATATATATATCTTGTGATAGATTAATTTGGAAATTTTGTTGTGCTGTGTTATGGTTGGATAAGTTTAATCTGATATTTAAAATATAAATAAAATGAATTGGGATTAAAAAGGAAATGAAAAGGGATTTTTAAGTAATGAATTTAAGGGATTTAAATTTGGAAAATTGGTTTGGAATTTGTTAAATGTTTTTGAAAATGTGATTGGGAAGCAAATGAGGAATGAAAATTTATAAACTGAGTTTATAAATGAAGTGGAATATTTATCAGTGGATAAATTTGAAAGTATAAATTCCGGTGGGAATTTCTATAAGAAGGTACAAATCATTTTAAAAATAAAAGTGAGATTAATTTTAAAAGATGGGAGGTGTATTTTTTCTGGAAAACTAAGTTTGCTTTCAAAGAAAAGCTTTCAAAGTATAAACTAGATGTTTAAATATGAGTTTTTAGAATGTTTTAGAAGAATTGTTACTTTTAATTATTTTTAAGTGAAAAGTAAATATTTATTTAAGTAATTATGGTATTTAAGTATTTTAAAGGTAAATTAGTATCATGTTTTCTAAAGGAAATTTTAACATACATTTTGATATAATAACTTTATTTTCAAAGGAAATTTTTGGTTTAAGTTACTTAGGGAACTCTTATAGATTTTCAAAAGTATATTTTGAATAAAGAATTTAGTAGCTTATTTTAAATAAGTTAACTATATATTTTGGAAATGATTTCCAGTAGATGGGAACTGTGTTTAAAAATAAAAGGTGTTTTATTTTTAAAGTGTTGAAACAAATTTACGGGATTGGGACGTAAAATTAGGTTGGGTTAAATCGAGAAGGATTTATAAAGGGTTATATGGGTTATTCTGAAATGGAAGTGTGTTTACTTGAAAAACCAAGTATATTTTAAAAGGAATTTTTATGTAAGCCTAAAGTTTAAAAAATGTTTTAAAAAGAATGTTTTCGAAAATTTTATTATTTTTAATCGTTTTAGAATTATAAAGTAAATATATTCAAATTAATTTTAGTAATAATTATTTAAAGGTTAAACTGGCTTATGTTTTTAAAGAAATTTTCTAATATTTATACTTATAAAGCTTTTATTTTAAAAATAGTTGTGGCTTAAATTCTACTTGGAAATTTGTTATAGAATTTCATAACTATTATTTTGATTAAAGTGATTTAAAGTAGTTTTATTTTAAAATGTTTTAAGTATATATTTTTGAGTAAAGTGATTTAATTATATAAAAATATAAGTTCTAAAAGACTTGGTGTTTTCAATTGAAATGAAATAATTGGTTGAATTGTTTGTTTATTTGATAGTTAAATAACCAACTATCAAATCTAGACCCAAATATAACTTTGGAAATATCTAAAAGAGGTATGAGAATTATATGGTACAGTTACCGTCGAGGTGCTATACTATACGTATAAACTCATCCGTTCTTCTAGGATGTTGGTAAGGAAATCCATCCACTAACGGTTAGGAGGTGAACTCCGATCTTATCTTCGTCTGTGTATTTTCTAAAGAACTGGGGTTGAGTTAACCGGGAAATAGCGAACGTTGTTTCGAAGAGACCGGGATCAGATTTGTGATCCGAAAACCACTTCGATCCAACAAGTACATTTCCGTGATGAAGAAAAGAGATTGGAGTCGAAGATGGAGCAGTGAAGTGCAAGGGTTATTCACTACTAATCCTGAGGGTGATTCCAAAATGGACGTAGTAAGAGTAGTGCCTTCGGTTCCGTTCGAACCCGGAACGAACTTGTATGAAAGAATGCTTTCAGAACATCGTCGGGAGAGCATTCTAAGTGAAATGTTCTAAAAAGGTAAAGCTTAGCCTCGAACCTCATCAACCGGAAATGACTGAAAATCAATGGTTATGCAGCAAGGCTAAGTGGGTCGTGCCTATTAGGGTAAGGTCATCCCTGTCTAGATGTCCCTTTTATTTCGGTTGTATGGTGCGGTTGCTGATCCCAACCGCGGGGTGATCTTATTCAGGATTATCCGGTAAGGGGTAGTCCCGATCTTGTGTTGCAGGGGATTTAGGGTGGATCCTCAGTATGCTGATCTAGACCAAGTACTATGACAGGTGGTACCCCATTGCCTAGTCATTAGTTAGAAATCCATTCTCCCAACGAGCCATTTACGATTTTGATTATAGAATCTCGTATTGTTGGAATTTAATAAATGTAACAATTTCGGCTATTTTAAATAAGTATTTGTGTTTAGATACTATTATAATATCAAAGGATTTTAATAAGAAATGTTTTGCCTATCGTAAGGTAAAAACCCGACATGTTTATTTGTGGCGTGGTCTTACGAGATGCTTTTGAGTTTTAAAGGATTTTTGAACTTTAATAATCAATTTGAGTGTATTTTCTCACGCTAGTATTTCAAACAGACTCGGATGTTATTTTATTATAATGCTCGGGTTAGACCGAGTATTATAAAGTACAGGATGGGATGCTTGGGAGCTCAGGAGAGGAGCTAGAGACCGAGACGTATTATCCGTAAATGTTTATATTCGCTGCTGTGATCGTTTGAAATTGCCAGGCTGGTAATTGTTGTTTTGTTTGTGATACTCTGATGATGTAATGTAATCTATAAAATATATATGTTTTCATTTTGTGTAAATATTTGTTATTATCTATTATATTTTATTCTGCTGCGATTATGAGATTCTTTATTGCTTAGTTCCATGTTCCTCCTATCTTCTTCTTTTTCTTGAACAGGCTGTCTTTTCCGGCACTCGATCGTCGGCATATTATGCTGTGGCGCATTTTGTGTCGATTTTCGAGGATCGAGAAGGATGGGTCGTGACACTACTAACCCATTTATACCACATGATTAATACGTTAATAATATGTTCACAATTTGATATATGTATACATACGAAATTTAGTCTAAATATTCCTAAGCATGCGAAGATTTTTGCATTATATACTAATCGCTTTTAATGTCAAAACCTTCAATTCATACAAATCTTAACTCTAAATTTCAAAACCTTCAATTCATACAAGTCTTAACTCTATAAAATAACTTACAAATTTGCTAATATCCTTGGTCAAATAATATACTTACATGAAAAAATAAAATTTAATACCAAACTTATTTTACATTAATATAGTAGATCAGCACCTATAAAACTTACAATTAAAACCTTCTATATTATATTCAACTTTTGCAAAACAAATAAAGGTTCATATTTAAATTACAGGAATAGGCACCGCAAACTACGAATAGGAGAATTTGTACTTTACACACCATTTACCAACTTATTTTCTTTTTAGAACCGTTTATTACAACAAAAGAGAAACGATGGAAGTGAAATAGAATATAAAATATTCAAATTGCAATAGCAAAACAAATTCTACTATTTTAATATAAAATAATTGAGATTTCAATAAACATAAGAATAAATATTTCATTTAGAGAATTTTGGTGTTTTAGTTTTAGGCTTTCGTATACAAAAATCCTTAAGGCATAAAACAAATCCAAACTTCTACTATACAATACGAAAAATGTGAAAAACTAAGATTTCCACTCATAGATAATTTGTTTGCCTTCCTTTGGATTTGATTCACACCTGCTCCTAATTTCTCCTTCAGACTTCTTCTTTTTTAAATATACAACAATTGGATTGTATACAAATTAGATTCATAATTCAGGGATTAGAGAAGAATAAAAATAGACCGAATATATATATATATATATATATATATATATATATATATGCATGCATGCATGCATGTACGTATGCTTATATGTATGTATAAGCATATTACCTATTTCCCTTGAATTTGAATTCTTGAATCTAATCGAGGAAGAAGATCAACAGAGTTTCGTTAGCGTTCCAAATATTTTTATGAATAAATGTGAGGGGTCAGCCTTCTATTTATAGTGGTTAGAAGCCATCCGAACTGTAGGATTCAAGTCATGAATTAAAATAATAAAATTCAGGTTGTTCGAGTCTTAGAAAATCGTAGCCGCCACTCACTACTGGTTGTCCACTCCTCCCTAGGCGATCGACCTCTAGCGATCGACCGGCCTATTAAATTCGACGATGATAATCGTTGTCTCTTTTTTAACTAATTTCTTTCCTTATTTATTTTTAATGTTAACGTTTATTATTTATTGTTGCTTAAACCGTAAGCATCCATCAATGTTAACATATTTATTAATGTTTTAAATTTCAAATGCTGTCATTTATTATATTTTATAAATTTAAATTCATTTAAATTATTTTTTAAATTCAAAAACATCAAACGTTAATAACTTTTTTGCTTGAGCTCCAATAAAAAAAAATATGAAAGTTGTTTAGAAAATCACTAAGAACGTAATAGTGTAACTTTCATGACCAAATTCTGACATTTACTAAATTTTCATCTTTAACCTTATTATAATTAATAAATTTATTATTAATTTTTACGAGATGTTGCATTTTCTTTTGTTTTTGATTTGTTTAGTTTTGTTTTTTATTTAGAAATTTGAAGAAGAGATTGGAAAAATGATATTTATATATAAGGTTTTAAGGAAGAAAAAGAAGAGATAGAGATAGGCAGAGGCTAGGGTTTCTAATGAAGAGCTCAAGCCTCAACCACTTATTTATAATTGAAAATTAGATTTATTAGGCTGTCCCAAAATCATTATTTACAAAAAAGGCCACTGGGTGTAATTTTTTCTATTTCTGATCTGTTTTATCAAATTCAACAAATTATCTGTATTTGCTCATAAGTTGGACAAACACCTCTAAATTTGATTTTCTTTTTTTATTCTAGTTAAGTTTAATCTGATTTGATTGACATGGAGTTTTTATGTTCCAACACGTACGGAATGAATTTGAGGAAGTGCAGAGGCAATTCATAAGTGCAAAGTTTGTCAAGCGGATACAGAAAGCAAATAACATAAAGTTTTTATAGTGGTTCAGCCCGAACGTGCCTATATCACTTTCTATCTTATTATTCTCTCTTTGATTTAATTACAAGTACAAGATATATATGAAAAGAGTAAAAAAAAACTTTAAGTAGCCGAAGTGATGGATTTTCAGCAGAGATGTCCCTCTTTTTCTTCCAAAAATATGTCCACATTGTTGTTGAGGAGCTTTGGTATTTATAGAGTGGAGTTGTGGAATGTGGAGGTTGAGATATAACTCTCTGAATCTGGCTCGGCATTTTGGGCAGGAAAGCCTAGTTCGACGTTTGGTCAAGGAGCATGCTTTGCTTAATTGCTCTTAATGTTTGGTTTGGCATTTTTTCTTGGGGCGTCTTATTTTACGGACCAAACATTTGGTCCGGCATGTATGTGTACCAACCAAATGTTTGGTGCAGTGTTTGATATGTCAAGATGAACCAAACAATTGGTTAGGCATTTCGCAGAGTGCCAGACCAAATGTCTGGTCCCGCATTTTAGTGAATGACGGACCAAATATTTGGTCTGGCAGTTCTGCCTTCTATGTCATATCCCAACTCTGCTTCTTTACTTCCCTCTCTCTCTGCCTGTTGAAAAACTGAGCCAACACATGCCCCCCAAAGTATGTTGTGTAGTCACACAATGTGCTTTGTTTGGTTTGACACGAAGTTTCTACGACCGATTCGGAAATTTATGACTGTTCGAATTCCCTTCCTTTTGTTGAATATGCGCTTATATGTTTTTGTTTGATGATAATAAACATATATATTCATTTAAATGTATTTGTTAATGTACTATTTTATTTTTCATAGATTAAATAAATATTTGTTGAATAAAATAAATAACATAGAATTTGAATTCAAACAGAAATTTTATTCAAACAAATATTTATTACAATCTTGAATAGTACAAATTCATGCTCTCACTATACATATACAATTTTTAATACATCAAGGTTTCATATTTACATTAATAACCTCACTACATATCACTCACACTCGTATTTTGTCTTCAACTTCATTCCAGTTTGAATCCAGCATCTGAGAAATCTGCAAAAATATTCACTAACGCAGTAAAATTGAAAAAGAAATATTTTTGCGATATAAAATAAAATATGATTTGCCTCAGTTATTTGGGTTGTTCGTCATAATTTACATTTGAATTCATCACACACAAACAGTGTGGCATGCACAGTGTATCACTGTACATGCCACAAGGCCGTGCACATCGATATACACTTGATAATGCTACAGGGACAGGTGAGCACAGGTCAAACCCAAATGAAAAGTCGGGTTCAACTCATGTGCAATATATTTAAAATCACGACACGAGCACAAGGTCAAACCCGAGTTTTTAAAACTGGATTCAACATAAGGCTACATGAAGAATGAAGAGCCGTGAGCAAATCAAGGAGCATCGAAGCCTACTATTGAACGGTATCGAGCGGCGCTTCAGTTTGACAAGCCCTAATTTTGCAAAGGAACAAAGCCCCAAATTTGGATCGCGAGCCGAAGCCCTAATTTCAGAATGAACAATGAATACAACGTCGGCCGCAATTGTTTCAGAAGGAAGAACAAAGGATCGGGTTAAAAGGGCCGGCCTTTATTCTTATTAAAGAGGCTTTAGTTATTTTATTTAGGGTTTTATTTAAGGGGGGTTTTTTATTTTTTTATTTGAGCAAAAATTAGGGATTCAAGTTTATAATTTAATTTTTGCTCCTGCTTGTATTTTTGAAGTTGTTTTTACTTTTCAAGTCAAAGAATTTGTAAATCACCACCTAGGTTGTAGGTAGTGTCAGATTGTCTAGTTAGAATTAGTTCAGTGAGTAGGTGTGCGAGTTTGCAAAACTCTATAGGCGGAGCAGAGTTTGCGAGTAAGCGAAACTCTATAGGCGGAGCAGGGTGTGCGAGTCTATGAGAGTGTTTGTGAGCGGGAGCAAAAGGGTTTGCGAGTCTAGTAGAGTGTTTGTAAGCGGGATACTGTTTAATTCTAATAGAAATCTGGGAATGCAGCAGTAGGCAGCGGTTGCCGAAGCTGGATAAATTTTGTGTGTGATTTACTTTTCAGCATATTTATTTCTGCAGTTTGTTTCTGTGTTTAATTCGAGAAAATTTGCTATAACCCTATTCACCCCCCTCTAGGGTTAATCTAGATCCTACAAGTGGTATCAGAGCGAGGTATTTTTCTTTAACTCTAGAGTCATAAATCTACCAAATAATGCTTTTTTTGAGGGGCAATCTATTGCTAGGCCACCCATGTTTAATGGGAATGATTATGCTTATTGGAAAGTTAGGATGGGTATTTATCTTAGTTCTGTTGATTATGATGTTTGGGATATTATTGAAACTGGTTATAAACCTCCCACTATAACTGTTGGTGGTACCGAGATTCCTAAACCTAAGGATAGGTGGGATGCTAATGATAAGAAATTAAAAACTACAAATGCCAAAGCAATGAATGCTTTGATCTGTGCTCTTGATAAAAATGAATTTAATAGAATTTCTCATTGTACAACAGCACAGGAAATTTGACACACTTTGGAGGTGACACACGAAGGAAATTCTCAAGTCAAGGAGTCTCGTCTAGCCCTATTCAGCAATAAATACAAAAACTTTGTGATGGACAAAGGCGAGAGCATAAAGTATATGTTTGGACATTTTTCAACTTTGGTGTACAATGCTAGAGCGCTTGGGAAGGTCTTCACTGAGGTAGAGCTTGTGAGGAAGGTGCTACGAGTTTTACCAATAAACTTTGAGGCAAAAGTCACGGCAATACAAGAATCGAAAGATCTGAGTAAACTAAGCATGGAGGAGTTGATTGGTAACTTGATGACATATGAGCTTGAGCTAAAAGCAAAAGTGGAACACAACAACTTCGAACCAAAGAAGAAGACGATTGCCTTAAAGAGCAAAGAAGAGAGCGATGAAGATGAAGAAGATCTGATTGAAGAGCTTGCAATGGTTGTCAATAATCTTAGAAAATGGTCAAGATTCAAGCCAGCAAGAAGAAAACAAGTAGTAATAGGTCAAAACATTCTAACAATTTTGATAATGAATTAACATGCTTTAACTGCAAGAAGCCCGGACACTTCATACAAAAATGCCCACTTCTCAAAAACAATAAAGGAAAGAAAAAGAAGAAGAAGGCCTTTGCAGCGACGTGGGATGATGAAGAAGGAGAGGAAGTTTCGGATAGCAGCTCAGAGGAGGATAACTTGTGTTGTATGGCAAAATCAGAATCAGAAGCAAGCTCCGAGGAATCTAGTGAGGCATGTGAGTATTCCTATAGAGATCTTGTTTTTATGTGCTTAGATCTTACTAAAACAATTGATAGTCTTGAATCAAAAATTGAAAAACTGAAATCTGAAAGGAGTAAACTCGCCCATGAAAATTCTAGGTTAGAAACTGAACTTGAAAATATTCAAAATCTAGATTGTAAAAAATGTAAAACTTTAGATTCAGAATTATCAAGACTTAAGAATAGCTTTGAGAATCTTGAAAAAGAAAACTTGAGTCTTAAGGAAAACATTGACACTAGGAAAAAGGATTTTATAAATAGATGCACCTCACTTGTAACTGAAAACACAACATTAAAAACCAAAGTCCAAAATCTTGAGAAATCTCTGAATAACTTTTCAAAAGGAGAAAAATCTTTCAAAATGTTATTGGGAAATCAAATTTTTGCTAACAACAGAAAAGGACTAGGTTTTGGGAAATCACAAGATGATGATAATGCAAAAGTTAAAAGTGTCTTTGCTCGATCTGAAATAATTGGACATCATGTTGAAAATTGTAGTTATAGGAACAAAAACACAAAATTTATACAAGTTTGGGTTCCTAAGAATTCTACAAACAAATTTCACGTCTATTGGAACAAGAATAAAAGGACAAAACAAGTTTGGGTTCCATAAGGTTTGTTTAATCACAATTCTTTAGCCACTAACAACCATGGACCTATAAAAACAAATAGGTCACAAAAATCTTTCATCGTGTAGGTGTGGTGGCAGGCTAAGGAACAACAACAGCGTTCTCTGGATTTTGGCTGTTCCAGAAACACAAGCAAAGTTCCTTAGCCTAGTATAAAGGTGACAGAATCACAATGGACAACAACGAAAAAATATCGTGAAGGTAAAACAGGTAATTTTTTTTTGAACGATATATTAAATGTGATAATCTGCACCGTAATCTGAATTAAATCAGCCAGTAATGTGATGATGAAATGAATGATGTCTTTAATTCTGACTTATTCTTAATTGATATGATTTTTTTTGACTTGTTCTTATTTATAACCTTGATTTGTGCTTAAATGATGACCAATCAGATTTTCAACTTTGAACTAATCCATATAAATTTATTCGGTCAAATGATGGTATTTTATTGATCTTTGATTACTCATGCTACACGTAGATATATTTGTTTTGACAGTTTGGTCACTGCTTGTAAATTTGCACGATTTCAAATTTCATGTGGAAGCTGTTAAAAAGGATTTTAAGAAATTGTTGAAAGTTCAAGAAATTGTTTTTGAAATAATTATGATGTTGATTGACTGTTGATATAACTGTTTATCCTACGGTTTCTGAAATTAACACTATGATATTTGTTTGAGTGTTAACATGGCTTCATTTCAAATTTCATTCTGAGATAGTTTGTTGAAATTTCACAATCTGGTCTTTGACATCCAACGAGTGGATATTTTGGAGTGAAAGAGAAATTCAGATGCAGATTACACTGGTAATATAGTTGATAGAAAAATTACTAGTGGAACGTGATTAATTTTTTTTTAACATTCATTTGCTGCATCGTTTTTTAAAGAAAATATCTGCATATTTTTCACTTGAAATAAATTTCAAATAACAGAATTTTTTTCTCATATAACCCCTACGAGAAAATCATTTTGACCATATTTTCATATTAGTCATGTTTATTTGATTTTAAATGACAAATTTTGACTAATCCGATTCCCTGCTAATTATCGAAAAGATAAATAGTGATTGAAAAGATGATAAGTGTTGATATTTAACATACATTACTCAAGGGAGTATATTTGGAAAATTTCTTTAGGAATTCAAACAAGAGTTATAAAACTTTTTTGTTGGGTAAAAATTCCATGACCATTTCTATATCTATCATATTTCTATCGACCATTGTTTATCAAATCTTAAATATAGTTTGTCGATATGTGGTACTATAATCAGGGATCATTTGTTTTTCATTTCACATCTTTTAATAAATAAATAAATATCCAAAGTATTCACTCTCATTTAAAAGTCCTCACGGTTATGCATGGGTGAATTACTTGGATTTTTTTATTATGTGCTTCCATGCTCATTTAAAAGTCCTTACGGTTATGCATGTATGGAACACATATCAAAATTAATTGATTAAATAGACAAGTTGATTATAATCCCATTTAAAAGTCCTCACGGTCAAGCCTGGTTAGAAGATACTTGATTTCATTTTTTAAAATTAAATTGGAATACTACTAATCTCATTTAAAAGTCCTAACGGTTATGCATGATTAGTAGATATTCAAATTCCTGATATAAATGTACCACAAGTAGATACATCTGTATGATTTTATATGAGAATATCATTACCATTCTTTCTAAAAGTGGAATATGCGCCTAACAAGGGTAGTTATGATTTTTGTTTGATTCTCGTTGAAGTTTAATATTTATATTCAATTTGAGTTTAATGTTGGATTAATATCGATCACTCTATCTCTATTTTCTCTAAAACTATTATTCTTTTGCTGATAACAAAAAGGGGAGAGAAAAGTTAAGATTTGGTCAAATAGAATCAAGCAAAGGTCAAATAATTTTTCATTTGCATCTAGGCTTAATTATATATTTCTATTTGTATGCATATATGTAAGGGGAGCATCATGTAGAAAGGAAGCATTTAAATAGGGGGAGCAATTAAAGTATATCATTGATCAAATACATTTAACACATGTACAAAATCTTAAATATATGTTTGTTATCATCAAAAGGGGGAGAATGTTGAATATGCTCTTATATGTTTTTGTTTGATGATAATAAACATATATATTCATTTAAATGTATTTGTTAATGTACTATTTTATTTTTCATAGATTAAATAATATTTGTTGAATAAAATAAATAACACAGAATTTGATTCAAACAGAAATTTTATTCAAACAAATATTTATTACAATCTTGAATAGTACAAATTCATGCTCTCACTATACATATACAATTTTTAATACATCAAGATTTCATATTTACATTAATAACCTCACTGCATATCACTCACACTCGTATTTTGTCTTCAACTTCATTCCAGTTTGAATCCAGCATCTGAGAAATCTGCAAAAATATTCACTAACGCGGTAAAATTGAAAAAGAAATATTTTTGCGATATAAAATAAAATATGATTTGCCTCAGTTATTTGGGTTGTTCGTCATAATTTACATTTGAATTCATCACACACGAACAGTGTGGCATGCACAGTGTATCACTGTACATGCCACAAGGCCGTGCACATCGATATACACTTGATAATGCTACAGGGACAGGTGAGCACAGGTCAAACCCAAATGAAAAGTCGGGTTCAACTCACGTGCAATATATTTAAAATCACGACACGAGCACAAGGTCAAACCCGAGTTTTTAAAACTGGGTTCAACACAAGGCTACATGAAGAATGAAGAGCCGTGAGCAAATCAAGGAGCATCGAAGCCTACTATTGAACGGTATCGAGCGGCGCTTCAGTTTGACAAGCCCTAATTTTGCAAAGGAACAAAGCCCCAAATTTGGATCGCGAGCCGAAGCCCTAATTTCAGAACGAACAATGAATACAACGTCGGCCGCAATTGTTTCAGAAGGAAGAACAAAGGATCGGGTTAAAAGGGCTGGCCTTTATTCTTATTAAAGAGGCTTTAGTTATTTTATTTAGGATTTTATTTAAGGGGGGTTTTTTATTTTTTTTATTTGAGCAAAAATTAGGGATTCAAGTTTATATTTTAATTTTTGCTCCTGCTTGTATTTTTGAAGTTGTTTTTACTTTTCAAGTCAAAGAATTTGTAAATCACCACCTAGGTTGTAGGTAATGTCAAATTGTCTAGTTAGAATTAGTTCAGTGAGCAGGGTGTGCGAGTTTGCTAAACTCTATAGGCGGAGCAGAGTTTGCGAGTAAGCGAAGCTCTATAGGCGGAGCAGGGTGTGCGAGTCTATGAGAGTGTTTGTGAGCGGGAGCAAAAGGGTTTGCGAGTCTAGTAAAGTGTTTGTAAGCGGGATACTGTTTAATTCTAATAGAAATCTGGGAATGCAGTAGTAGGCAGGGGTTGCCAAAGCTGGGTAAACTTTGTGTGTGATTTACTTTTCAGCATATTTATTTCTGCAGTTTGTTTCTGTGTTTAATTCGAGAAAATTTGCTATAACCCTATTTAACCCCCCCTCTAGGATTAATCTAGATCCTACACCTTTTTCCTTTAAATACCGCTCCCTTCTCTTTCATTTATTTTCCTACCTAAAATTTTTCAGTCTACCCTAAGTCGGTTAAAATATTTATTGCCTGAACTCTTGATATTTCTGCTTCACCATTCCTCGAGGTAAGACCTTCCAGATTTGATTTACGTCCCAAGGCTTTAAGGTTTGGGTTTTAAGGGAGTTTGGTACGTGTAGTGAGAATGGATGGCCTTTGCTTCGAATTGAGGGAAGTTAGTGAGCAGTATGATTGTAGAGTAATACGGTGATGGAGAAATTCATTTTGGTGATGGTGGGGTGGTCGTGACTAATGTTTGCTTTTTATTTCCTTGTGCAGGAAAATGTCATCTGGTCGCGAGCTTCGATCCAAGCATGCGCCATCACAGCCTAGTGGTGCTGGCACTTCTTCTTCTAGTGCTCCTACTAATCCTCCAAAACAGCCTAGCTCTGCTTACTCTCTAGCGGAGGGCTACTCTCCCAACCAGATATTGGTGAATCCTTCCGAGTCTTATCCTAGCGTGCTGACAATAGAGAATCTTAATTCCATAGCCATAACATTCAGGATTGTTCACCAGAACATGCTACTACCCGGACCAAATGATAAGGAATGCTCTCCCCCAAAGGGATACATGGCATATAGTAAATATCATTGTATGTGTGGTGCAATTCCTCCACTCACCCGCTGGGTTGCCAACTTCGTGGTCTATTTAAAAGTTGCTCCACTGCAGCTTCAACTGAATTCCTATGCTATCTTGGCATGCTTGTATCTGATATTTGTGAAGCATTATCAGAGAACCCCACCCATAGAGAGGTTAAGTACTCATATAATGTGAGAAGTTATTGAAAGGGGAGCCCCTTCATCAGCCTAGAGTCATCTCATAAATTCAAGCCCGTTCGTGACTTATACTCGAAGTTTAGTATGTTTAGGAAGGAGTACTTCTTTGTGCGTGATGATGTGGTCCTTAAAAATGTTTTCACTTTTGGGTGTAAATTTCCTTTATAGCCTCTTCTAAGTTTTCTGTTGACTTGGTTCCCTGATGCTCCATATTTTTAGATTGTGTGAAGGTGGCAGAGGATGAAGGTTTGAAGAAGATGGTAAAGGAAATCTTAGCTATCCCTGAGGCTGAGAGGGAAGCCTCGTTCATGCCTCGTGACACAGCCCTTCGTTTTTACAACCTAATCGACTTCGGTCAATCCGTGTTCAAGATCAGGCCAAGCTCAGCTGAGAGAGAAAAGGGAGTTGAAGGAGAAAGGCGAGATACTGGATAAGGCAAGGAATTGGAGGAAGAGGGTGAAGGGGCCGGAGCCTCGAAGAAGTTTAGGCGTAAGAAGAGTGCAGTTCGTCCTCCCCGTTTGGGGAAATCTTTGCACATACGGGATGCACCTTCTCCTGATGACGAGGAGGGTTCTCGTTTAGAGGGAGATAGAGGAAGGGTCGAAGGGAGATTCCGTAGCAACCGAACCAAAGGCCCATGCTTCTCAGGATGTGGAGATTATTGGCAACGAAAGTTTGGGCGAGACTCCCTCGAAGAACGTCCAAGCTATGCAGGAGTGACTCGAGTAGTTTGATCAACCCGCATCGGTACCTGAGCCAACTTCCATCGCCGACCACACTCAAGAGAATATGGCCACATGTGACTTGAGTGGAATGGCGGTTCTTCGAATGCAAAGCGGAGCGGGAATTAGCGAGGCACTCGGGCTATCTCCAGGTACTTTCAATTTCTGCATGGATTTTGGGGTACTTTTTGAGAATTTTTTGCTTTTAGACGCGTCTGGGTCTCCACTTGCTCCTCAGTTCAATGAAGTCCAATCACCGTGTGTCCTTCCTCTGAGTGGAGTCCCGTCCCAGTGTATTCCCCACTTGATTGAGACCCCGTCTCGGCCACTTAATCCAATCTACCCTAAGGGTTTATAGTAGTTTGTAGTGTCTTGATAATTTCGTATTTTTTTGCTTTCTCACTTTCTTGGATCAAATGTTGTTGCCCGTATTCTAGGAAAAGGAGAAAGCCAAAGAGGAATGAAGTCTTTAGGCGGCTTGAGAAGTTCAAACGGATGAAAATGAATTCCATTTCTTCCAAGGCGACGCTTCAAGAGGAAAAAACTGTGCAAGAGAATATTAGGGAGAGCCCGTTAGGCCCGGATAAGGGAGAGAGCCGTGAGTCGTCTAAGAAATAGGCGAGGTCCCTAGATAAGGAAGCCACATCCCTTGGCTTCCAAACTTCCTCCTGCAGTCGCTGTCACAATCCGATGGATTCTGAAGTGCATGAAGTGCCGGATGAGTTGGGAGAGGGCAATGTTGATTCATTTTTCTCAGATTATCAACTGCTAACGCAGAATCCCTTTGGGAGTCATCCTGATATAAATTCTGACGATGCGGGTCATCGTGTGGTGGATCCTGACACCAAGTTCCTTTTACCTCGAAATCTCTTCGTCTGGATCCTAAATGAGGCAAAGAATCTTGATTTTGCTAAATTGACAACAAGGATGGTCCAGATTACAGAAGAGACCAGAAACATAGTCGATTATCAGTCCCATTTGGTCAAAGTCAGTGAAGAAGTAGGGAGTGCCAATATGCGGTTCATCTAGAGATGGAGGACCTTCGAAAGGCGTTCAGGAAGAAAGAGTCTAAGTTAGAGGAAGTCGAAGCATCCCGCGCATTTACGATAACGAAGGCCGGGAGGAGGCAAGGAAAGAGGCTGTTGACCTATGTAAGACGCAGATTGACATGGCTATTAGCTCAGTGGATGAGGCTTGGTAGAAGAATCTAGAGTTAATCCGCTCCCTCAAAGGAAAAATGAAGAAACCGAAAGAGGCCTTAGCCGAGCTGAGGGAGTCTCAGGGTAAGTGGAAAAAGGAGAAAGACTCATATCAAGCTGAGACCGACAGGTTGAAGGTGGAGCACGCTCGATTGAGGAGAGATAAGGAGAAGGACATGAATAAGTGGTGGCCCTCCAGACCGAAGTCGATAAATCCAGCGACTTTTAAGACATGGTCAACCAAATGCTGAAGAATACTTATTTCATGTTCTGGAAACATAGGAACCTTCAGTGGATGGATGACTACCCTTAGGTGTTGGCCGGGATCCATGCTCTACTTATTGAGGAGACTAAGGCTGTAGTCGCGGTGGAAGAAGGGGCTATGTACGACGTTGGGATGGTGAACAACCAGTTCACAGTGGAGGAGACCAAAGCTATTGCCAAGGGGTATTAGTTGCTGGATGAGGATGAGGATGAGGATGATGAGGGCGAATCGGATTTCGAGGTGCTCATGATCCAAGTTATGTTGCCATAAGTATCTCGTCTCTTTACTTTAGCTCTGCCATTACCTGTCCTGGATTGCTAAATTTATAATTATTTTTACTTGCCTCGTGCAGGGATGTCTCCGGGGCAAGTTGGGCCTTCGCGAAAGGAAGGCGAGCCTCTCGGGCAATCAGAGCTCTCGAAGGACATGGATGGAGAGAGCGGGCTGAGCGGCACGGATGTCCCTCCTTCTTAGTCAAGGATATTTTTTTCTCTTTGCATTTATGGAGGATGTATGGACGTTCTGCATATGTATATAAATATAAGCGATAAGCTTTGTACGAGAAAACTTGGACATTGTACTGTTCAACTTCTATGTTTATATATAAACACACACAGATATATATATATATATGTTTATCTGGGATGACTTTTATGATGCCTGGTTTTTATAGTCCACTCTATCTATTTGTGAGCGGTTTACGACTTGGTTAATTGCTATAGTGTTTAGAGATACAGAGAACCACATAAGCGTTTTTATATTCAAGGCTGATCGCGAACGATAACTACTCAGGCTAACGCCCGTGTCGTTAGTATTATATGATTTATCATTGCCGGCATGTGTAATGCCGATGGGCAACTGCGAACTACCCCTGGTTGCGGCCACGCCTTAATCGTGGGGTTTATAATCGGTTCGCAATTGCCGACAGGCCGAACGCTAATGATGAACTGCCTAGGCTACAATCTGTGCCTAATTTATGGCTTATGATCGGTTCATTATTGCTGACTTGGTGGTGCTGATCGTCAACAGTGAATTTTCATGGCGTGTTTTGTGCCCTTTATCGTGGCTATCTTATTTTCACTAATGCCGACGAGAGTCTGCGATTGTTTGTAGTAGGAATGGTCATCAAATAAAATAACTAAACGAAAGAACAACTAAATAAGATAAGTAATAGAGACACCAGATTTTATAGTGGTTCGGCCAAAATATACCTACGTCCACTGTCTTTCTTTTATTGCTTTAGTACATGCTTCGTTACAACTCAAGAGAAGTAGCGACGGAGATGTTGAAGATTCCATGCTTTCCCAAACACCTCTTCATCTACGTTGATAAGATGTAAGCTCCATTGTGAAGGTCTTTATGTACAACGAACGGTCCATCCTAAATTTGATCTAACGCTCCAGGTCATGGGAAGACTCATTTGAGAACCAAGTCTCCTTCTTGTAGTGTTCGAGGCTTCACCTTGGAATTGCATTGCCTTGCCACCTTTTGTCCATGAGTGGCTGCTTTGAGGACGGCATCATTTCTCTTCTCCTCGATCCGTTCGAGTGCTATGTTAATAGCTCCTTATTTTCTTCCAGATTATAGTGTATTCTTCGATGTGAGGGGACAATTGTTTCGATGTAGAGCATGGCTTTGGCTCCATATGCCAGTGCAAATAGAGTGTGCCCAATCGTGGTTTTATAAAAAGTTCGATAGGCAAACAAATTCGTAGGCAATTCATCGACCCATGCCCCTTGGATTTTTCCAGTTTCTTCTTGATCAGCGTTTTCAACACCTTGTTCACTACTTTGACTTGTCTGTTTGCCTGTGGATGTGCCACAGCAGAAAAGTTTCGGGCAATCCCATGCTCATGGCACCAATTGGTGAATTCCTGCTATCAAATTGGAGCCCATTGTCCGATATGATTTTGTGGTACCCCATACTTGCACAGGATGTTATGTATTAGAAAATTTATCATTGAAATATTGTTTAAAGGTTTTGCTTCCACCCATTTGGTGAAGTAATCCACTTCCACTATGGCGAATTTTTTTCCTCCTCGCCCCATAAGGAGTTCCTCAATTCGGTCAATTCCCCAGATGGCGAAGGGCCAAGGACCAACCATCTGGGTTAGACCAGTAGGTGGTAGTCTAGGGATTTTGGCAAATCTCTGGCACATGTCGCATCTTCTAGCAAACTCGGTTGTATCTTTATTCAGCGTGGGCTAAAAGTACCCATAGTGCAGGATCTTTCTGGCTAGAGTTTGACCACCGATATGGTCGCCGTAACTCCCTAGGCATATGTTGTTGAGAATATTCTTTGCGTCGCTTCGTTTCCTGCGACACACCTCAGTAGGGGATTGGAAAACCCACGACGGTACAAGATGCCATCCTAGATGGAATAGCGGGATGCCTTCCTTAGGATTTTTCTAATTTCATTGCGATTTTTCGTTAGGATTCCTTCTTGTGAGTATTTAATAATGGGGGCCATCCATGTCTCTTCGTTGCTACTGATAGGCGTGATCTGAAGACACTCAAAACTTGGTGTAGTTTGCGTTATGACGGGGGTTGCCCCCAGCATTGGCTCATTTCTCACGCTAGCTTCTTTGGTGAGGGAATCCGCTTCCAGATTCTCCTCCCATGGGATATGTTTGATTACACAGTATTCTAGCTCGTTCAGGAGGTTTTAGTCCTACTGAGGTAAGAGGCAAGTCTTTGCCCATGAGTCTGAAATTCCCCTAGGATTTGGTTTACGTTTAGCTGTGAGTCGCTATGTATACATATTGATTTGATCCCTATTTCCCTAGTGATCTCCAAGCCAACTATTACTGTTTCGTATTTAGCATTGTTATTGGTTGTGGCGAATTCTAGTCTCAGCGTGTAACTTACCTTTCTTCCTCGAGGTGTGATTATTACTATTCCTACCCCCGAGCCGAGCTCGTTGTATGCTCCATGCACAAACATATTCCACTCGATTGCTTCCTCTATTTTGATGGTTGTATCCTTGCCTTGGATGGTGAATTCAGCTATGAAATCAGTCAGGGCCTACACTTTGATTGCGGTGCATGGAAGGTAGGTGATATCATACTGGCTTAGCTCGATGCACCATTTTAGCAGGCGCCCTAGTGTATCCGGTTTATGTAGGACCTGGCGCAAGGGTTGATTTGTTAGGACCCTTATGGAGTGAGATTGGAAGTAATGCCACAATTTCCTAAATGCTATAAGAAAACAGTAGGCTAATTTTTCAATCTTCGGATATCTAGCTTCTGCCCTTGTAAACCTCTTGCTGGTGAAATATACTGATTTTTGGATATATTCATCTTCTCGTACCAAGGCGACGCTTAATGCATGCAGGGACACAGCAAAATACATGCAGAGGCTTTCTCCATCTACCGGAGTGGAAAGCACTGGCAGTTTCTACATGTGTTCTAGTAGGCTTTGGAAGGCCGACTAGCATTCGCAAGTCCATTCAAACTTTCCCCAGTTGTATTTTAGAGCTTTGAAGACTGGGATGCAATTGTCTGTGGTCTTAGATACAAATATGATTAGAGCGGCTACCTTCCCTTTAGACTCTGTGTTTCCCTTCGTGTGGCTAGTATTTTGATGCCCTTCAATGCTTGGACCTTTTCGAGATTCGCTTCAATCCCTCTGACGTGCACAATAAAACCCAAGAATTTTCCCAAGGACACTCCAAAGGAGAATTTCAATGGATTTAGCTTTATTTGATATTTGCGCAATACCTGAAACATTTCCTTTAAGTGGTGTAAATGATCTTTTTCTTTTCTTGATTTGACAAGCATGTCATCGACATACACTTCCATGGAATGACAAATCTGCTGCTCAAACATCTATTAACTATGCGTTAATAGGTTGCACCAACATTCTTAAGCCCGAAGGACATAACCTTGTAGCAATCTATGCCCCAATTAGTGATAAAGCTAGTATATTATTGGTCTTGTACATGCATGGAAATCTGGTTATACCTCGAGTGGGCGTCCATAAATGATAACAATTCATGCCCTGCTGTTCCGTCCACCAGTCGGTCGATTCAAGGCAGGGGAAAATAGCTCTTGGGGCAAGCATCATTGAGATTGGAGAAATTGATGCAGGTTCGCCATTTTCCATTGAATTTTTTCACCAGAACCGGGTTGGAGATCCATTTAGGGTAGATAGCCTCGCGAATAAAATCGTTGGTGAGTAGGTCTTTACCTCCTCATTGAGGGCGGTTGAGCGTTCCATCCCCATGCTCCTTTTCTTCTGCTTGACCGGGATTTCGGTTGGGTCTATGTTTAGGTAGTGACAGGCTATTTCGAGGGATATTCCCACCATGTGTTCGTGTGTCCATGCGAACACATCCAAATTCCTACGTAAGAACACTATCAATTGGATCTTCATATTTTTGTCTAGCTGCAACCCTATCATGAAAAGCCTTGTGCCATCGCGATTATATGTTGCAACATGTTCCATATCCTCCATGGGCTCGGCACTGGCCACCTCCTCTCTGTCCCTCGGATCTAGTTCATTAAATGGGTCACTAGTATACTCGAGAGGAGGGGCCTTCTTTGATTGCTATACTTGCACGGTTTTGGCGCAGAGGGTAGCCTCTACCTTTTTGCCCTTTTCCTTCCTTCTGTTCTGGCGGATTTCTGTCACATAACAATCGCTGGCTGCGTCTTGGTCGCCTTCTACCTCTCTTATTCCCCCGCCGATAGGGAACTTCATTTTTAAGCACCAAAGGGCTAAGACTATCTGGAAATCAGATAATGCAAGTCTGCCCAGAAATGCGTTATAAGTAGAATGTCCATCTACCAGCACAAATGTTTGCTTTTAGATAACGGATCGAGGGTAACTTCCTAGTTCAACAAAAAAGTCCAACCGACCCAGTGGAATTGTGGCTTCTCCAGTGAATCCATGTACGGGCTTATTACATGGCGATACATCTTTCATCGATAGCTTCATTTTATTGAAGGCATGCTTGAACAATACATTCACCGAGCTTCTCGTATCGACCAAAATGTGGAACACCTCTGCTGGGCCGATCCAGGTGGAAATGACCGTGGAATCGGTATGTGGGTACTGCTTTCCATCCAAATCCTCACAGTTGAAGGTTATATTGGCCCTTTCTCTTCATTTAGCAAGGCGCCCTTCTATAATGGAATGAACATACCCTTCTCCATCCTTCAAATATTTTCCTTACCTCTCCATCTCGGCCCAACTTCCGTCGGCTGAATGCGGGCCCGATGATGTAGTATGAACAATCATTTTCTCTTGATTAGAGCGGCTCGCACTTGCCTCTTCTTTATTATTTCCATGTCGGAGTGGCACAGGTCCATCGTGGGTCGGAGCGGGAGAGTTATACTTTTGATGTACGTACCGTTCCAATTTCTTTTTTTAGATGTATTCTTCAATAAGGTCCTGCAAATGTTGACTTTCTTCTGTGTTATGTCCATAAGACTCATGGAAGCGGCGATACTTTCCCGTCCTAACCGCAGCTTCCGATTCCTTTTTATATTGAGGGCGCTTGTACTTCAATTCGTGTTGAGTGGCAAGTAGATGTTTTCCACAGTGTCATTCAGAGGAGAGTAGGAATCAAATATCGGTTTCGGTCTGTATTGTCATTTATTGCTTTTTTCAGTTCTGGGGTTACCCTGACAGTTAATTTCATCGTAATTGTTTGGCATGCTCCCTTCTCCTCGGGGTGGGACTCTTATGTTTTCGTTAGAGCCGGAACGCCCTACGGGTTGCTCTCCATGCTAGATACCCGCTGCATCTTCCAATCTCACATATTTTCCTACTTCATGGTAGAATTCCTAAAGAGGCAGAGGTTTTTCCTTTGTCAGTCATCTTGCAAGTTTTGAGCCTAGATCGACACCTCTACATAGTGCCTTCAGTGTAAGTCTTTCATCCGCGTTTTGTATCGCAGCTACAGCTACGTCATAGCAGGTAAGGTATTACTGCAGAGGTTCCCCTGACTTCTTTTTTACATCAAACAAGGAATACGCATACCTAGGCTGCTCCACATGAATTCCGAATTGGCTTATGAACTTTTCCTTCAACATTTTCGAAGAACTGATAGATCCGTGAGGTAGGCGAAAGAACCATGTGGTTGCTAAATATGAAAAAAATAGCGGAAAATATTTGCATAGTACACCTTTAGTTGCTCCATTCATGAGCATGTGCTGAAAGTATCGTTGTAGGTGGACCATTGAGTCAGAGGTGCCCTTATATGGATCCATGGTAGGCATCTTCCATTCTCGAGGCGTGGTTGTTGTCTCTATGTCCCTCGTGAAAGGGTTGGATACTCTGGTGCCTATCCCCCTTTCAAGTTGTTCATGCCTGAGGTACTCCCTTAAGAGGCGTGTCATTCTTTCTTCGGACTCGGGAGTGGACCTGGGAGAAGGGATCCCTCTCTTTGATAGTGATGGCATCCAGTGCCTTGAATGAGGCTAGACTAGTGATGATCGGTTTGAAGCGTGACAGTATCAACCACAGATGGTCCATGTCTGGGGCCCCCTTGACTAGGTCCAGCCCTCGATGACCTCTCTGGAACAGCTTTGGGTTGAGTCCTGGCTTGGCTTCGATCCCCTAGGTCTTCCTGGTTGAACTCATCATTGGTAGGAGATATGTTCCTTCTACGCGACTCTCTTGACTGGGATTCGCCCTGGGATCTAGTATTGTGAGTGGATTCCTCCGTGCTCCTTAAACATGTCATGAGTTGGTCCACCAAAGCTTCTTGTTAGGTCGCGAAGCGGCGAAGCAGTCAGTCATCTCATTCACAACCCTTTCTAAGTCTACTCGGGTGATAACTGAGCCTAGAGATTGGGAGCGAGTACTTGGGTTTCTTGATCTTCTTGGATGGGGTTGAGCATATTTGTAATAGCTACATTCTTACCCTTGTCAGCATTTCGCCTAGAAGGAGCCATGTTCTAATGATGAGATAGGGTTGGAAGAATAATGGATGGGAGAGTTTGGCTTTCTATGCTCGCCCGTTGTGTCTCTCAGTGAAAGCACCAAAAATGTTTGCTCATAAGTTGGACAAACACCTCTAAATCTGATTTTCTTTTTTATTTTAGTTAAGTTTCGTCTTATTTGATTGACGTGGGTTTTTTATGTTCCAGCACATAAGTAATGAATTTCAAGAAGTGCGGAGACAGTTCACAAGTGCAAAGTTTGGAAAGCAGATAAGGAAAGCAAATAACATAGAGTTTTTATATTGGTTCAACCAAAATGTGCCTACATCCACTTTCCATCTTATCATTCTCTCTTTGATTTGATTACATGTAACGACCCGCCTTTTTGGATAGTTTAAACCGACGATCAAATACACGTGTCGATTCCAAAACTATTCAAAAGTGCAGATAGTTATTGGGGTAAATAAGAAAAGAAAAGAAAAGAAATAAAGGAAATGAAACAACACAGAATCTCGCAGCGGAACGATAAAATATAATAGTCAAATAAACAGTTCATGAAGCTGTCTACTATAATTTGACAATTATTTATACAACATTTATCAGAGTTATACATATACAGCAGAGCAATTAAATAATGCAGCAGATAGCATGATGCAAGGGTAATAATAGTGATAGTATACCAAATCTTCGTCTCCATCCTCCAGAATAGATCTTCAAAAATCTGAAAACTCAGGACTGACCCGAGCGTAATGAAAAGATAAAACACTCGAGTCAGGACTAAAATATCCTTATGAAAGTTAAATCAATCGTAAATAAATATGAGTGTAACGGCGTCAGAGATGTTTACAGGGTTTGACATCTCATATCCAGTGTCAACGTGCGTGCAATAACTCAAGAGATGTTACGGGATTTTCCATCTCTCAAGGATCCGTGAAACTATCTACTATGTAATAATATACGCTAAGTAGAAAATGTCTATCAGTAATATAAAGTATCAAAATAGCGTTAAGGCGTTACCATAATCCCCTTTAACACATTTTATATTCCCAAAAGCATATACAGGACCGTAGTTTCCCCAAAACCGGAAGTCACCAGAGGGCAATCCATATACTCAAGGTACAAATCAAAACGTAGTGGTCGCGAATAGGATAATCAGCATGACAAGGTACATGAGGCGATACCAACTAGGATACTAGTAGTTGCGTGATCCGGACTGATGTTGGGCATAGCCAGCAGCTACCCCAACACCGCGAAACAACACTCCGAAATCAAGGGGTGCACCCAAATCGCATCACAAATGTAATAGATATGGTATCGAAGAAGTGTGTCCGCTAGAGGTGGCGAACCTCAATGGCCCGGCGCGGCTCCTGTTTTAGTCATGTCAGGGGTCATCCAATAATCGTTCTCTTTCTTCAGTCAACGCGTTCACCAAACCATCCACTTCATTCTGGATCATCACTCCGCGTATAATAGTTATTAAAGTGGTTTTCGGTATCGACAGAGAGTATGTCCATATCCGATCCCGGTCTCTTTAATAACTACGTATTATTACACCTTTGGCTTTTTATATTTCAAATCGATTCATAATTGATATCAAAATATCATATTCGCTTCGAAAATCAAATCCATTTCAAATATCATCGTATCTTTCAAAAATATCAGATTCCATTTCAAATTCAATTTTCGCATCAATATCTCATTTCGATTTCAAAATCATTTCGAATTTCAATTTAGGTTGCAACTTCATTTAACTCAATTCGTATTTAAATTCAAGATTTAAATATAAACATTTCACCTTATTAACCAGCTTAGGATTTTAGAAAAAATAGTTTTAAGTAGTTTAAAAGTAGTTTAAATAATTAAAATAGTTAAAAATACTTAAAATCTTTAAAAATGGATTTAAAATAGATAAATTAGTTTAAAATAATTCAAATTGGGTTAAGTAGATTTAAAATAGATTAAAATAGTTTAAGTATTCAAAATGGTTTATAACAGAGTAATTTGAAAAACAAAATAAAACAGCTTCAAAACCAATCCATTTCAATTATAACTTCCCAATTCCAATCAATTTCAATTTCCATTCTACCGATTCAATTTCGATTTCAGTTCAAAACAACGTCGACTTTAACTTCAAATCAATTCAATTCTACATTCACCTTCAATTTATTCAATTCCAATTTTTATTGATTTGGAGCTTGATTTCAAAATATCCATTTATAACACTTAACAAATTTTCCATCAATATTCAAGTTTAAATTCCAAATTTCAAATATGATTCAATTCCAAACTCGATTTCAAAATATCATTTTTATATCACTTTTACTTAATAATTCAAAGCTCGATTTAAGGTTAAATCTTCAAACAAATTAATTTTCGAAATCCAATCATATCCAATTTCAAATCTCAAAGTCTCAACTTAAATTATTTAACAAAATTCCTTTAACCAAAATTTATTTCAACATTCCAAACTCAATTTTCCGACAAATTCGATTTCTATAAATTGATTTCTGTTTATAACTTTTAAATCAACATTTAATAACTTTCAAATCGACGATTTTCAAAATTATTTATTTAGCCAATTTGGTGTCCGTATATAATTTTCTATCCTATGGCCAAGTGAATATTTATTTCAATTAAATGTCGGGGATGAATATATATCACTTAAATCAAATCACAGTTTCATATGTATGCATAACAGGTTATATATAAGCAAATAAACATCCAAACATTTAAATATCAACCAATAGCATCCATCGAAATAAATCATCCAATAGACAATACAATTCATTGCAATTTCATAGTTATCAATGTCAGGTAATTTAATCGCAATTCAATTTTAATTTCAATTTAACTGTCAATTTAATTTTTCAACGGTTTATTCAAATGACAATCTATATGACAATTAAACTTTATCAAACAACGACAAATAAAATCATAACACTTCATAATGTCAAATTTAACTAGCATAAAGATATTTAGTACGTTGTGAGCGTTATAAACACTCACCTTGATTTTCGATTTTAAATCAAATCGAACGACGTTCGATTTGACTCAAAAATTTCTCTAGCTCCAAATGATTCCAATCCTGCTCCATTGTGTAGTGCTCGTCGATACGATTCCAACGCAAAAAGTTTCGTGCGTTTTCGACCTCGTATGAAAAAGTTATGCTATTTTAAAGATTGAACGATAATTAAATCTAATTTTTAATCTACAATTTCTATATATATATATATATATACATATATTTTATTTTTTTTACCCAGAATCAAATCTGACCGTCCCTCCCTCTACCATCAGATCTGGACCGCCAATTTCCACCTTCCTCCATCACGTTCTCTTCCAGTATTCGCGCGCACAACATGAACCCATAGCCGCCTAACATCAAGCAATTTTCACGACCTCCACGACGACTTCCAGAACGATCAGGACCCATCATCTCGAAGGCCTTCGCGAGCTCCATCTTCACCGTCAATAGCCTGAAGCTCGGCCACCCCCGTGCCTCGAATTGCATGAAAAACGCAGCCCCTTCTTGCTCGATTTCCCGTTGATTCGAAGCTCCGTTTTCGATCATCTCCATATGGATTTGAAGCTTTCATCGTCCTCTACAACTTTGTAGTTGAGAGATTTTGCTAATTGTTGATGGATTGAGAGGAAAATAAGGAGGAAGTTTCGAAATTTTCAGGCCATTGAAATGAAAGTGGCGGCTGGTCAAAAAGAGTTAGGGTTTGGAGCAAATGAAAGAGGATGGGTCCTTTTATAGAAAATTGCAAAAACACTATTCACCGAAAAAATTTCGAACTCCAAACGAAGCGTGCCGGCAGGCGTTTCTAAGGTTTACCCCACGTTCCGAACGCAATGGAATGTGTTTCGGAAGCTAATTCGATCGTATGTGAGAGTTACGGAAATAAACGATCAATTTTACATTAAACCGATTAAACGAATTTCTATGCGTTTTGGCTTGCCCCGGACAAATGGTAAATCCGTTTGACTTGAAATTTTAAACCTTACAATAGTATCACATTATGGATCCAATGAAACTTGTTTCGTCGAAATCCGAGACCGTTTGAAAAATGACTATTTTAACTCGCCAAATTAATATTAAAACAATTTCAACGCGTTTCGAGCTGCCACGGTCAAACGACAACTCCGATTGCTACGAAAATGGAAATCCGATAATAACTAACTATTACGGATCCAATGGAACTAGTTTCGTCAAATTCTGAGACTGTTCAAAAATTTGGCTATTTTCCAGTCGATAATTAAATATTAAATATTCAATTTTCACAAATTTACTTTTAATTCGATTTTAAAAGTTGTACAACATCATTCTAACTTAAGTATGATAAAATAAAATTTTAGAAATCCTTTTATATCATATTAAACCCGTTATTCAATAAATTCCAAATATTAAATTTTAACAATTTAATTGTTTAATATTTGACGGATTTCAATATTGGAATTTTAAATAAAATTTCATTATCAGTCGGTTTACTATATTACTTCGAATCAATTACCTTTGACTACATATTATTTCAATTGATTTGGGATTTCATTCAATTCATAAATAATTAACTAGATAAATTTGTTGCATTTCATTCTAGTTATTATTATTCCAAACGACTTACAAATTTTTTTTCTAACACCAAATCACGAAATCTTATTAAATTAGCTACTTTAATTATCGAAAATTTACGGGTCGTTACACTCTCCCCCACTCAAAACTTTTCGTCCCCGAAAAGGAAAAAAGAAGAGAAAAGAACTAAGTAAAGAATTCAACATTTGATGTATTTTATTCAAATTTATCCACTTATAAAACAATGACTTTCCATTTATAAATCGTTACCACACTTCTACTAATCTACTCAAAACGGCTTCTAAATTTAAAAGTTAGTTATCAAAACAAGTTATAAAATTTTAAAACTTGAAAATTTTTCTAACACTTGGATTTACGGAAAATTTCGGCAGAGTCTCCTTTGCGCGGCTCGATCAGAAAAATTTTACAATTCAATATATAACACAAATATAACCAATATATAACAAATATACAACTCATCTCAATGATGAGGCATCCCAATCATGGGGAAACAATATATAATATCAAATACGATATGTAATACGGGTATGTACCTTTTATTTGTTATTAGCAAGCATATTTTAGCAATTTAGCATGAAACGAGCTCCATACGTGCCGCACGCCATCAATACCTACTAAATACTCAATAAATAGATGAGAACATGTATATAAGAAGAAATATCAATATGAGACATCACAATCATAGCTTAAGAAGACAGCAACCTAAAATTTCACATTTTATAAATTCAGACCTGCTGCAAAGACTCAGGTTTTTGACACAGTAAATTTCGAAATCTGGGAATACTTATAAAAGAAAAGTTGTTTCGCTCGTTCTAAGCTTTCCATCGATATAAAGATCGTCAAAATCGGACTTACGGTTTGAAAGTTATGCTCAGTTTACTTTCAGCTTTCAACTTAGAAAATTTAGATAGGACAGGGAATGTCCATCCAGTTCAGACTCAGTTTAGGCTAATCAAATTACAAAATCTGTCAAAGTGATCCAAATAAGACTTTTAGCTTACTGAAAGAACTTTCATTTGCAAAAATTTGGACTCAATCGGATTAATAAATCTCAAGTTATCGTTGTTCTAGTACAGCACTTATGTGCAAATTTTTCCCAACCAAAACTAGTGTAACGATTTTGATCTAGAAATTTGGTAACATAGATTTTCAAGTGATTTTGATTAATTCAAGTTTATATATAACTTTATTCATATCAAATTTCACATTTTTACCTTCATTTAACGCTGGATCTATTGGTAGAACATTTCTAAACTCTTTTTCAAGTATACAATTATTTCATAGACATATCATTTTATTTATACATTCTTTTTAAGTATCCATTTTGTTTTAAAAAAAATCAATTCACACTCCAACCTTAAACAAATTTAAATATCAAACATTCCATTATTTTAGTTTCAACTTGTATAACATTCTATTACATATATACATCAACATTTCAACTTTTTTAAAAAAAAAAGGCAAGTTATATACGTTTATGTAAATGAAATTTTGAGTATTATACAAATCAATCTTATTAAATTTTGTTAACAAGAATGTTTAATGATTTAAACTTATTTGATTCCATTATATTCAATTTAAGAAGTTTAGGTTACTTTCCATATTTCACTTAACCATTTAGTTTCACCTTAAATTTCCATTTTGATCGTTTCATATTGAATTGATTTTTCATCCAATTCTCATTTACCTTTCTATTCAAATTCATTACAAAGATATAATTGATTCACTATTTGTTTACTTCATTAGATTTGAATATACTTACACAAATATCTTATTCGATTAAGAATTTACAGTTTCTAGTTTGTTTCAAATTTTACTACATTCCAATTCTAAGAGTTTTAACTTTTACTTTATACTCATTTTATATTAATAACTTTTTATTACAGTAAACCTCATTTCAATTTTTTTCCATATCTCAATTTATTTAATCTTTTTTTATGTTAAATATTCTTATCATTTTCATTCCATAAATTTAAATTCATTTTTAGCTTATTAATTCTCAATTAATTTAACACTTATTAAGTTAATCAATTATCATCCATCTAACAACCAATCATATCAACATTAACATCCCTCCAAGATCTACACTAAATCGATTATACATTTCCAAGTCAATTTTATTTTATTTCATACACTTCCAAGTTTATTAACATTTAGTTATATTCAAATTTAATTAGTTTCCATTTACAAGTTTTATTTTTCATTAATTTTAAAATTTATTCATTCATTTGTATATATCCTTCATTTTACAGCTTAAATTTCTTTTATTATTTACAACTATCAATAGATCTTCACATTTTATTATTCACTCTTACACTTGGTATATTATTCCTCTACTTATCCTTATTAGCATTTTAAACTTTTTAAGTATTTGGTAAGTTATATTTATGCTATAGAATGAAATTTAATACTATGCGAGTTTTACAGTTTCAAATTTTATTTTAAGTTCATAATTTCCTAATTCTAAGGATTTCTACTTCAATTGATATTTTCACTTAGCTCTTAGGTTCATTTCTCATTTCACAATTCAGAAGTTCCTTAATGATTCAAGTCCAAATTCATTTCAATCCTTAAAAAAATCATTAATTATTAAAGGACTTAAGAATTCCAATCCCGGTTTCATTTCAAATCAAGTTTTGAAATAATATATACTTATATAATTTATATATCAAATCATACTATAGAGAATACAAAATAAAATAAAATTTGAATCAAAACAAGGTTTAGACAAGCTATTAAGTGGTCTCCCCCACTCAGACTCTCGAAAATAAACGCCGATGATGCGTGCACTCATCACCGAAATCATTTTCTAGCGTCACGAGAAGGGAATATAACACTTATCATTAAAAATAAAATCCTTCGAAAATAATTTCAACTCAATTATACTATCATATAATACTCATATTATATTTTTCAAATTCTTGTAAGTCAATTTCAAACACCGGAATTTAAATTCCCAAATCCAAGTTAAAATTCATTTATATTCATTATCAATTGTGCTTGTAAGATTTCATTTTCATGAATCCATTGTTATTTAATTAATTGTTGTAAATGTTGAATGATCAACAATATCGATAATAATCTAATATTATCATCTCCTAAAAATCAATTCAATCAAAATGAATAAATATTCGAATAATTCTTTTATATTAAAATATATTCCAAAACGATATTGTGTTGGTTTGTCCTATTTGAGTGCTTAGAAATCCCTATCGATGCCTTGGCGTCCCAAGTATCGACCAAAATTCATAAATACTCAACGGAACAAATTAACACAATATAAAACCATTTTATATCAAATAACAAGTACGCTCTCTCATATACACTCAACTCATTCATATAGTCTACCTCTATTTCAATGAGTTATACCCCACTCGAGCCAAGGTTTATCGCTAAACCAAAGCTCTGATACCAACTGTAACGACCCGCCTTTTTGGATAGTTTAAACCGACGATCAAATACACGTGTCGATTCCAAAACCATTCAAAAGTGCAGATAGTTATTGGGGTAAATAAGAAAAGAAAAGAAAAGAAATAAAGGAAATGAAACAACACAGAATCTCGCAGCGGAACGATAAAATATAATAGTCAAATAAACAGTTCATGAAGCTGTCTACTATACTTTGACAATTATTTATACAACATTTATCAGAGTTATACATATACAGCAGAGCAATTAAATAATGCAGCAGATAGCATGATGCAAGGGTAATAATAGTGATAGTATACCAAATCTTCGTCTCCATCCTCCAGAATAGATCTTCAAAAATCTGAAAACTCAGGACTGACCCGAGCGTAATGAAAAGACAAAACACTCGAGTCAGGACTAAAATATCCTTATGAAAGTTAAATCAATCGTAAATAAATATGAGTGTAACGGCGTCAGAGATGTTTACGGGGTTTGACATCTCATATCCAGTGTCAACGTGCGTGCAATAACTCAAGAGATGTTACGGGATTTTCCATCTCTCAAGGATCCGTGAAACTATCTACTATGTAGTAATATACGCTAAGTAGATAATGTCTATCAGTAATATAAAGTATCAAAATAGCGTTAAGGCGTTACCATAATCCCCCTTAACACATTTTATATTCCCAAAAGCATATACAAGACCGTAGTTTCCCCAAAACCGGAAGTCACCAGAGGGCAATCCATATACTCAAGGTACAAATCAAAACGTAGTGGTCGCGAATAGGATAATCAGTATGACAAGGTACATGAGGCGATACCAACTAGGATACTAGTAGTTGCGTGATCCGGACTGATGTTGGGCATAGCCAGCAGCTACCCCAACACCGCGAAACAACACTCCGAAATCAAGGGGTGCACCCAAATCGCATCACAAATGTAATAGATATGGTATCGAAGAAGTGTGTCCGCTAGAGGTGGCGAACCTCAATGGCCCGGCGCGGCTCCTGTTTTAGTCATGTCAGGGGTCATCCAATAATCGTTCTCTTTCTTCAGTCAACGCGTTCACCAAACCATCCACTTCATTCTGGATCATCACTCCGCGTATAATAGTTATTAAAGTGGTTTTCGGTATCGACAGAGAGTATGTCCATATCCGATCCCGGTCTCTTTAATAACTACGTATTATTACACCTTTGGCTTTTTATATTTCAAATCGATTCATAATTGATATCAAAATATCATATTCGCTTCGAAAATCAAATCCATTTCAAATATCATCGTATCTTTCAAAAATATCAGATTCCATTTCAAATTCAATTTTCGCATCAATATCTCATTTCGATTTCAAAATCATTTCGAATTTCAATTTAGGTTGCAACTTCATTTAACTCAATTCGTATTTAAATTCAAGATTTAAATATAAACATTTCACCTTATTAACCAGCTTAGGATTTTAGAAAAAATAGTTTTAAGTAGTTTAAAAGTAGTTTAAATAATTAAAATAGTTAAAAATACTTAAAATCTTTAAAAATGGATTTAAAATAGATAAATTAGTTTAAAATAATTCAAATTGGGTTAAGTAGATTTAAAATAGATTAAAATAGTTTAAGTATTCAAAATGGTTTATAACAGAGTAATTTGAAAAACAAAATAAAACAGCTTCAAAACCAATCCATTTCAATTATAACTTCCCAATTCCAATCAATTTCAATTTCCATTCTACCGATTCAATTTCGATTTCAGTTCAAAACAACGTCGACTTTAACTTCAAATCAATTCAATTCTACATTCACCTTCAATTTATTCAATTCCAATTTTTATTGATTTGGAGCTTGATTTCAAAATATCCATTTATAACACTTAACAAATTTTCCATCAATATTCAAGTTTAAATTCCAAATTTCAAATATGATTCAATTCCAAACTCGATTTCAAAATATCATTTTTATATCACTTTTACTTAATAATTCAAAGCTCGATTTAAGGTTAAATCTTCAAACAAATTAATTTTCGAAATCCAATCATATCCAATTTCAAATCTCAAAGTCTCAACTTAAATTATTTAACAAAATTCCTTTAACCAAAATTTATTTCAACATTCCAAACTCAATTTTCCGACAAATTCGATTTCTATAAATTGATTTCTGTTTATAACTTTTAAATCAACATTTAATAACTTTCAAATCGACGATTTTCAAAATTATTTATTTAGCCAATTTGGTGTCCGTATATAATTTTCTATCCTATGGCCAAGTGAATATTTATTTCAATTAAATGTCGGGGATGAATATATATCACTTAAATCAAATCACAGTTTCATATGTATGCATAACAGGTTATATATAAGCAAATAAACATCCAAACATTTAAATATCAACCAATAGCATCCATCGAAATAAATCATCCAATAGACAATACAATTCATTGCAATTTCATAGTTATCAATGTCAGGTAATTTAATCGCAATTCAATTTTAATTTCAATTTAACTGTCAATTTAATTTTTCAACGGTTTATTCAAATGACAATCTATATGACAATTAAACTTTATCAAACAACGACAAATAAAATCATAACACTTCATAATGTCAAATTTAACTAGCATAAAGATATTTAGTACGTTGTGAGCGTTATAAACACTCACCTTGATTTTCGATTTTAAATCAAATCGAACGACGTTCGATTTGACTCAAAAATTTCTCTAGCTCCAAATGATTCCAATCCAGATCCATTGCGTAGTGCTCGTCGATACGATTCCAACGCAAAAAGTTTCGTGCGTTTTCGACCTCGTATGAAAAAGTTATGCTATTTTAAAGATTGAACGATAATTAAATCTAATTTTTAATCTACAATTTCTATATATATATATATATATATATATATATATATATATACATATATATATATTTTTTTACCCAGAATCAAATCTGACCGTCCCTCCCTCTACCATCAGATCTGGACCGCCAATTTCCACCTTCCTCCATCACGTTCTCTTCCAGTATTCGCGCGCACAACATGAACCCATAGCCGCCTAACATCAAGCAATTTTCACGACCTCCACGATGACTTCCAGAACGATCAGGACCCATCATCTCGAAGGCCTTCGCGAGCTCCATCTTCACCGTCAATAGCCTGAAGCTCGGCCACCCCCTGTGCCTCGAATTGCGTGAAAAACGCAGCCCCTTCTTGCTCGATTTCCCGTTGATTCGAAGCTCCGTTTTCGATCATCTCCGTATGGATTTGAAGCTTTCATCGTCCTCTACAACTTTGTAGTTGAGAGATTTTGCTAATTGTTGATGGATTGAGAGGAAAATAAGGAGGAAGTTTCGAAATTTTCAGGCCATTGAAATGAAAGTGGCGGCTGGTCAAAAAGAGTTAGGGTTTGGAGCAAATGAAAGAGGATGGGTCCTTTTATAGAAAATTGCAAAAACACTATTCACCGAAAAAATTTCGAACTCCAAACGAAGCGTGCCGGCAGGCATTTCTAAGGTTTGCCCCACGTTCCGAACGCAATGGAATGTGTTTCGGAAGCTAATTCGATCGTATGTGAGAGTTACGGAAATAAACGATCAATTTTACATTAAACCGATTAAACGAATTTCTATGCGTTTTGGCTTGCCCCGGACAAATGGTAAATCCGTTTGACTTGAAATTTTAAACCTTACAATAATATCACATTATGGATCCAATGAAACTTGTTTCGTCGAAATCCGAGACCGTTTGAAAAATGACTATTTTAACTCGCCAAATTAATATTAAAACAATTTCAACGCGTTTCGAGCTGCCACGGTCAAACGACAATTCCGATTGCTACGAAAATGGAAATCCGATAATAACTAACTATTACGGATCCAATGGAACTAGTTTCGTCAAATTCTAAGACTGTTCAAAAATTTGGCTATTTTCCAATCGATAATTAAATATTAAATATTCAATTTGCACAAATTTACTTTTAATTCGATTTTAAAAGTTGTACAACATCATTCTAACTTAAGTATGATAAAATAAAATTTTAGAAATCCTTTTATATCATATTAAACCCGTTATTCAATAAATTCCAAATATTAAATTTTAACAATTTAATTGTTTAATATTTGACGGATTTCAATATTGGAATTTTAAATAAAATTTCATTATCAGTCGGTTTACTATATTACTTCGAATCAATTACCTTTGACTACATATTATTTCAATTGATTTGGGATTTCATTCAATTCATAAATAATTAACTAGATAAATTTGTTGCATTTCATTCTAGTTATTATTATTCCAAACGACTTACAAAATTTTTTTCTAACACCAAATCACGAAATCTTATTAAATTAGCTACTTTAATTATCGAAAATTTACGGGTCGTTACATTACAAGTACAAGATATATGTGAAAAGAGTAAAAAACTTTAAGTAGCCAAAGTGGTGGATTTTCAACAGAGTTGTCTCTCTTTTTCTCCTAAAATTCTGTCCCCATTGTTGTTGAGGAGCTCTGGTATTTATTGAGTGGAGTTGTGGAGTGTGAAGGTTGAGATATAACTCTCTGAATCTGGCTCGACATTTTGGGCAGGAAGGTCCAGTTCGATATTTGGTCAAGGAGCATTCTTTGCTTAATTGCTCTTAATATATGGTTCAGCATTTTTCCTTGGAGCTTCTTATTTGTCGGATCAAACATTTGGTTCGGCATGTATGTGTACCGAACCAAATGTTTCGTCTGGTGTTTGATATGTCAAGCCCGACCAAACATTTGGTATGGCATTTTCGGAGAGTGCCAAGCTGGACCAAATGTTTGGTCCGACATTTTAGTGAATGCCGGACCAAATATTTGGTCCGGTAGTTCTGCCTTCTACGACATATCCCAACTCTGCTTCTTTACTTCCCTCTCTCTCTGCCTGCTGAAAAAACGAGCCAACAAAATGTTTTCTAACTGTAAACGATATGTCATACATAATGAAATAGGTCCCGAGATCTAATTCTAACGTTTGTCAAAATTGACTATTTTGTCCTTTTATGTATAGTTACATTTTTATCCTTACTAGAGTTTAATTTATTATTAAAATTCTTAGGGTGTTACACCTAGCATAGTGCAGAGCAGTGCCCCATTGAAAATATGTATATATGTTTTTTGATAACAAGAGTGATATTTAATCTAAGCAGGGTACTCATTTAGTGTTTCAATGACCCACGACATCTGCAATCACAATGTAAATATCTTACCATTTGAGCTAGTGGTTCTTTATATTGTTTTGTTCTGATGAAAAATTTATAATAGTATTAATATCATTTCATCTTTACACAAAATATATTTAGTTTTATTGTTATTTTTATTAAAAATAAATATTTTTCACAAATTATATAATATTTATAATTTAATATTTATTATTATGTATTATTTAATTTTAAACTTATGTCATATTATTAATTTAAATACTTATTATTTAATTAAAAAATGGGCACATCTAATGCATCGAATGATTTAAGCTAGAACAGACCGATTTTCTTATCCACCATCAACTAGGCAAAATGAGCTCTACCCAGTTTAGAATATCTGACGCGTCGAATGTTAAAAATAGTCTGTTTAATGACTCTGAAAGCACTCTTAAGCCATCTTCAACAAAAGTATAATTTGATTGATCCTACTTTAGGTAGATCATTAGCTTCCGAGCATCAAAATAATCGGTGTCCAGCGTTGGATGCTCAATAAATGGATACCCAATGCCGAGAGAACTAGAAAATGGTGTCCTAACGCTGAGCTTACCATTGATGGAACCAAAAAATGGGTACCCAATGATGAGAGAACCAGGAAATGAGTACCAAAGGTTGAGAGGGCCAAAAAATAAGCGTTTAGCTTTTAGCCATCCATTTTTAAACACTCATTGTTAGACAATAATTGAGCATTCAATTCAAAATTTTCAACATTTAGAATTTTTAATGTTGTATTTGTAGGAGATGCGCTTAAAGTAGGAGTAGTGTAAGCGCATTATAATATATTAGACTAAGCACAAATTAGGGTCTATTCTTAATGAGGCAAGGGGGTATTAGAGCAAGGAATTTGAGCAGGGTATTTAAGAAGGGAAGTTGGTTGAAAGGGGAATGTGTTTGATGATGCAAAAAGAGTATTTGACCGGGGTATTTTAAATGCTATTTTTAATTTAATTGATTTACAATTAATCAACTATTTGTCTTTTTGTAATATGCATTTAATAATTGCAAATGGCAAAAAATAAAATGTGCTATTTACATTAAAATAAACTAAAACATTTTCAAATTTAAATTCATAAAGAAATATCATGCAAATAACAAACTAAAACTAATGACAACGATTATGCAACATATCTAACTCACACAAATAAATATCATTGCTTCTTCATCACTCAATTTTTCCACGATATCCAAGGTTATAACTTTATTGCGAAGAACTAGAATAAACTCCCACCACTAAACAAGTGCAATATGAGCCAGTAAACTATAACAATGCTACACGATATTTTTGAAATGATTCGTATTAACAATCGACCTTCCTACGTTATATCTACTCGAACTGTTGTAACGACCCCACCATTATACCAATATTATCAAAGGACAGCACAAGTAGCGTTGTCTAATAATACGGAGAATACGGCTGATTAAGGGATATTGAATGTGAATATATCTTTATACTAACACTGACATGTCTCTATTACCTTTTGAAGATCTGAAAAAAAATGTTTCTAACCCGTATAATATTAGTGCAAATTAATAAACATACCGATTAAAATATTCAAAACAGTATATAATATAACAAATTAGAATCACAAATCGCAGTGGAATGATACACATCACATATATAGTAGAATGTGAGTTTACAAGATATCAGTATCAGAGCCACATAATATATACATCACATCCAAAAGTACTGTATCAAGTACATAATGACTACTTGATAATATACATGACATAACTCCTAAATGTCAATATACATAAGTACAAAATAAACTAAAATGGTCAAAATAGTCTACTTCAATGCTAGCTCAAAATCTAGAGAAAACGAGTCACTGTATCTGTAGAGTCTCGACGTGACCCGGGTATTTTAAAATAAATGGGTCAGACTACATTTAATAAAGAGATAAGATAATGATACCGTAATTATATACTTAAAAGTAAAATAAACCACAATAAATATAGTCCTAAAACCAAATCAAGATAAAAAGGAATATCAAATCCAAAATCACCATTTAACAAATCCATATCAAGTCTCAAGTTGACTATAATAAAAAAAAACGGTGATAACACTTCAAAATTCACTAAAGCAAAATGATGCTAAATATCTATCCTACAATATCTGAAGAAGTAATCATTAGCAATAAAATATAATGTTAGTCGACTATTAGTTTAAAAACAGTGACACAGAGTCTAATAAACCAAAATAGGCTGATAACAAACTTATAAATCAAAATCACTCTACCACATTGTAATAATCTAATCCCATAAAATAGACTGCTACTCGAATTTACCTAATCCCATTAAATAGGAAAACATCGTCAATTGTACATTAAATAAACCGATAGATCTACATATATGAGTTGTCCAAGGGATGAAAGGGAAGCCGCGTCATACCATAACAAACCTAATCCTCCAAAATAGGTCTGCCTATCCAAATCTAAGAATGTAAGATTTGCAGATCGATGAAAAAAATGAGTAATTGTCTCTCGGGGATCTATCGGCCTGAAATCCGAACACCCTAAGATAATATAACTCTAATGTTAGTTACCTTTACTCAAATAATCACAAGAATTTAACTAATTATCTCATATTAGATAGTAAATTCAAGTATTTACTACAAAATAGTAAATTCCACCCAAATTCTATTTAACAGATTATAATAATCAGGAAAAGGATTATATGAAATGTCTCATACCAATTCGAAAATTAAATCATTTATTAAAATTCTTTCTTTTATAGAAAATCACGAAATCCAATGGAAATAATTCATGCTTGCATAAAAATAACCAAAGGCTAAACACAAAAAAGGCCAATAATAATTTATAGTTTGAAAGCAGGTAATATAATTTTATCATATAGAAATGATTTCTAAAATATTTTATCTATGACTTATTTTCAAACTTCTCACCTTTAAATCCATAACTCATATTTTCAAAGAAAAGAGTTAAAAGGTTTTTTTACTCAAAATAGAATTCTTCTACCAAATTTAGAATCAAACTAATGTTTTTCCATAACTAATAACTTACTTCATTTTGAAATCGGTATAATATATATGTTTATTTTCATGAAATATTTATCAACTTTAAAACTTTGCAATCCTTTCAAGAATAAACAATTTGCTTTAAAAAGCTTGAAAACTCTTACGAATATTTTTTAATAACTTCTATAATCAAAATTAAATGAAATAGATAATTTCTTTTATAACATTTTTTTATAAAAGAGCGGTACTTTTTATTTCCTTTCAAACATTTTTGGATTTCCAATATAACTGAAAATGAAGATCTTTTAGGAGTTTGGAACTCATTTAAAGCTTGGAATAGAATTTGAATAAACAAATGAGTTAAGAAATTAATATGGTTCGGTAAACTTTCTAAAAGCAAACATTAACCAAAATCCAAAACAGAAGGAATCATAGTTGAGGTTTTAAAACATTTCAATCGTCTTTAAACATTACTTATCAAGTAGAGAACCATTTTAATGAGCGAGTCGCCTTTTGGTGAATTCCGATCACACAGATAATGCATAAATATTATATAATTTAGCTACACAATCAATAAGTTTTAATGGTTCTCGACATACATACTATTTCATAATCGATTATTGAATCAAATTTAATAATTGAACCATCAATCAAATTGAAATCATGGCAAGCAACTCAAGTAATTCGAACATTCTCTATCAATTATTATCTTAATCCAAATTCAAACAAGTATGTTAAGGGGATTAACTACTTTTTAATATAGATGTATATGTTAAATATATTAACTCACTTAACCATTTGTTTGCACACTTCGTTGAACTTGTCATTACTGTCGCTCCTAAATCTGCATCACCAACGCTGTTATCGCAGCAGCACTTCTCCATAAATCACATGTCTTCTCCTCTGCCTCAAGCATGAGCATGGCCAATGCCATCCAATCACGGCCAGCACCGCCAACTTGACAACAGGTGTAACCCGCTTCACATCCATCGAACCTGACATCTTCATCTCGCTATGTGCCCAAGTCACTACTCAAAATGCCCAAAGTCATGACATTTGATGACCGTGTGGCTCCTTCAAGCGCAACAATTGTGGATCCATGGTCGCACGTCTACCTTTGGTCGTCGCCAATGTTGAGCTTTCCCAGATGCAAGATTGATCGCGTGCATCATTATGATTTTTTTCTAGTGTCGATTTGAACGTTTCGGTTCGAAAATGAGGTTATAATGTAATATAGAGAGGAGGATAGAAGGGCTAGTTGTAAATAAGCTAGGGAATATAATTTTGAATGAGCCTTGAACTTTAAGTTTCTATTTACTATACATATTTCTTTTTCATTTAATCTATATGAAAAAAGACTCTTATTATTTATTAAAAAGTATATTTCAATTTAATTGGAATTAATTTACACTTCATTTTATGAAATATATTTATATATTTCGACAACCGTAAAATTTCATCCAATCCAATATTGTTCAATTATATTTAATTATTCATTGTATTAATAAAAAAAAGTCAATTCATCTTCGTTGATTTATTGATTTAACTAAATATAAACTATAAAACTTCTTTTTGTCTGTTCCAATTATATATAGTTCTTTGTACTTTAAAATATACTATATTTAACAACAACACTTTATCCAGTTTAATATACCTTTTGAAAAATATTTTATCAATTAATTCAATTTGTTAAAATAGAAATCTGTTATTAAATATACTTCTGTTAATTAATCTTATTTCTAAAATTCTAATTATAAAAAAATAAAATTGGAATAATTTTACTATAATTAAATTTGTTCAATATTACACTTCGAAAACAGAGTTATTACAGACCTCCCTTCTTATGAAAATTGTGTCCTCGCATTTTCTTATTGGGAGACATGACACACATACACTCAAATATTAACTAAATTCGAAACATATAATCATATTGAAACTCGCATAATACTCTATAAGATGCTAATATTCCAATCAAACATATAATATGTTATAAATTAAAATAGATTCATTTATAGATTTTCATTTCTTAGCATATGGAAAAAAATTGAAATTTTTTCTAAGTGTTAAATTTTTTAGAAAATTTCGGCAAAGTCTCCTTTGTACGGAGAGGCATTTGCAATTTTCCAATTATAATATAAACAACATACATCGACCACACAGTCAGAAACACAATATGTAACAATACTTCTATCATTTCTGAATTTTAATCTGAAAGCATTCTTTATTTTAACAATTAAAGAAAATTTTCTTATTATTTAGCGAGCAAAAGTTTATCATCATCGCTAAATTGCCCAGGCATGTTTTATGTATACCTATCTCAACTCAAAAAACTCATATGAGGTCATAGCATAAAATAATATTACATTCAAATAACTATGCAACAAGGTTGCATTTTTATTTTTGTCGACTTGCACCAGCGTTTAAAGCCTAAAAAAGGCAAAATTATTCGATTCTTTCAAAATCAAAGTTGTATGGTTATGAATTTTGCTTCGAAAAAACTTTCGGATTAATAAAATTTAAAATACCTTGAAAGTTATGATGGTTTTTTCTAAATATGTTAATTTTGAATGAATATGGAAGTGCAGACCCACTTACAAAAATCGAGTTTTTGGTTATGCTTCAAAATTTTACATAATACTTCAAACAATTGTTGTTTCTTAAGTTTTGAGCTTTCCAAAATGAGCAAAATCATCAAAATCGGACGAACAAATCAAAAGTTATGAGCAAAATGGTTCTGCTTAGTTTTTAGCAATTTCTTATTATAGGACAGCAAATATCATTCTCATTAACTCATGTTTAAATCTTTACAAACCTCAAATATTTGGAAAGTTATAAACATAAAAGTTTTTACTCATGCAATTGTCTAATTAACAGAAAAAGAATTGACAAAATCGGACAGTCAAATCAAAAGTTTTGACCAAATGAGCACTACACAGTTCTAAATTATTTCGACCTTTGCATGTCGATGAACTTTCTTTCTTGCTTCATGTTTTTAATATCGACAAATCTCATTATCATGCATTATATTTAAAGGATAAATCACTTTAACAAAAAATAGCCCCTCAACGAAAGTAAATTTGTTAAAAACAAGTTGACGATTTGGGATTTACAATTATAACAAATCATTGTTTCACAAAAATTATTATTATTATCCAAATATGTAACGACCCAGAATTTAAGTCATTTGAAATTCAGATATTTAATTAATTTTAAATATTCACAAGTAAATTTTACAAGCTGAATAAATTATATTTCATATATAAGGATTTAATTGGATAATTAAATTGTTAGTTTAATATTTGAAATTGCTAAAATAAGTGGAATTTGAATTTAATGTGAATAAAAATGACTTACAAAGTTGTATTAAATTCTAATTAAATTATAATGATGTTAGAGGACTTTTGAAATTGAATTAAAAGTTAAATTACAAAAATTGAATATTTTAATATTTAATTGATGTGTAAAAATAGTCATTTTCAAATAGTCTCGGATTTCGATGAAACCATTTTCATTAGATCCATAATGTTATATTATTGTACGATTTCAAATTTCGTGTCAATCGGATTTACAGTTTGTCCGAGGGAAGGTAAAACGCTTAGAAATTTGTTTAAGTGAACTTTAAATTTAAATAGGTCGATTCGAAAATCTATCTTCCAAATACGATCGAATTGGCTCTCGATATATATTCCATTGTGTTTGGAATAGGGGTAAAACATTATAAATTCCAGGCGGCACGCTTCGTTTGGAGTTCGAAAAATTTTCGGGTGAATAATATCGTGAAATTTTCTATAAAAGGACACATTTCTTTCTATTTTGCAAAACTCTAGCTAGGGTTGTAGCATGGCCGAAAATGTTCAAAACTTTATCCCCTCCGATCTCCTCATCCGTCGACATTCATCAAAGATGATCAACTACAAAAACATAGGGTGTAACGAGACCTTTCAATCCAACGGTTGATCTGTGTTATCATCGACGCGGGAAAGAAAGAAGGGCCCACTTTCGCATACGGTTTGCGTACGTTTTTCAATGTAGGGAGGCGACCGAGCTTGATGATATTTGAGCCGAAGATGGAGTGGAGAATGCGTGTTCGATTGGTGCTAACCGATTGTCTTCAAGATGCTCGAGGAGGTGGCGAAAATTCAAATATAAACGGCGGCCATGGGTTCTTTTGTAACCTGGGAACGATGATGAAGATAAAGAAATCAAACAGCAAGATTCTCATCAAACAGAAATGAACGACCGATACGGCTAGGTTAAAAAATTAAAAAGAAATGTAAATTAATTTATATATATTGGTTTTTACAATCTTTAAAACTTCGTAACTTCTTCGTACGAGGTCCGTTTTCGACGAAACAAGTTGCATTAGCTCCGTATTAACGAGGAATACATTCTAGAGCTAGTTTGGAGTTGATTGGAGCTAGTGTAAATTTTGGATAAAATTAAACAGCTGTGTAATTTCATTCGGAACAAAACACTGCAACTGCTATTGGAAGCAATGTATGTACAACTCACTCTTTCTGACTCACTTATATTTTTATATAAGTGAGAATAAATATTATTTATGATGATTCATGATTGTTTGGATGATATATGATATATTATCTATATATTGACTGGTATTTAGATATATTCATGCTTATTGGAGCAGATGAGACCCTATATGTTCCTGTGCATGAGCAGATGACCCTTTGTACGCACATCTGCCTCAAAGAGGACATTGTACATATATTTGTAATATGTATATTTGTTGCAGGTGATAGGTTGGAGGGATCCAAAAGGATTCCTCACCAGTATTGATTTATTTACAGATATTGTGATATATATGCTTTTATCATATGACATATGATGTTTTGGGTGCCGTTATTGATGTATTTAGTGTTGTTGCAGCATTGGACCTATTTTTGATAATTTAAAAATGTTAAAGTGGTGATTTCGAAATAAAAAGGATTTTCAAGTGATTTTGGAAATATACGTTCTATTGAATTTTGAATTTTTAAGAATGAATTTATTTTGAGTAAATAAAAGTTATAATTTTTATGTTACAAAAATTATTATTTTTGTGAAATACACTTAAGTATTATTTTTGAAGTTATATAAGTTTTAATAACGATTTGCAAATTATTAAAAGAATAAGTTTATTTAAATCAAGATTTTTGAATTATTATAAATGGTATGTATATAAGATTTATAAAATGGATATTTTATAAATCAAAATGATGGGACTATAAAGGAATTTTGTAAGTGTTAAAATGAGGTTGCAAATGGATTTTATAAGTAAATAAGATGTATAGATTTATGAATTTGTGAAGTTATAAAAAGAACGAATTTGTGAATAAATGATTTGTAAGTAAATTAACTTATAAATTAGATTTTGGCATATAAATGAGATGTAAATGGAATTGTTTAATAGAGGGATTTTATATATTGAAGTTTTATAAAATATAAATGTGAATTTATAAACATTATTTTATAATTGTAAAATCAACTGAATTGGATAAGTTAAATATAGAAGTCTATTGAAGGAGATAAATCCACGATTTTGAACTGTGGATAATCCTCTAATGAATATATAGAAGCAATGAATTTGGTAAATGAATTAAATCCACGATTTTGGACAGTGGATTATCCTTTAATAAATGTGTAGAAATATTGGATTTGGTAAATGGACTATATTCACGATTTTGGATAGTGAATAATATATTAAATAAACTGGATATTTTTGAAAGTGATATTTTAAATTAAGTTAAATGTCTTGAAAGATGTTTTAAAATGGGTTAAGTATCGAATACATAGATTTCAACATTTATTGTTGGAATAGACGTTTTCGAGAAGTAAGGAAATGTTGGACTATAACCCTGTTGTTATAGTAAATGATTTTCGAAGGAAAATGTTTTATAAAGTATACGGGATTTATATATCTATCTAATTTTCAAATCCCTATACAAGTAATTTTGGGTTTTTTTAACGATGTTTTACGCAACATTCATTTTAACACAAATAAATGTGTTTTAAGAGAATGTTTTCCTTAAAGAATATGTATATACTTAATCGTGATTTAAGTATATGAAATATTTTCTAAGTGTTGAAAATAAATAGAATTGTGAATCACTCATTATTAAATAAGTATATGGAAATGTTTTCCAATATTGAAATGGTTTTGGAATTATATCATTTTAAAGATAATTTGAAGTGAATATTGGTTTAATTAATAAAAGATTAATTAAAAGGGCATATTTATTGTATATGGTGCTAAATATTTGTTTGTTTTCTTTGATAGTTAAATAACCGACTATCAAACTAGTTCCTCGACTTGATGTGGGAACTATTTTGTCATACACTTATTACGTAGCCTTCTGTGTAGGCTTGATTATCGTTTGTGTTGAGGATGTCGATTCGTGTAGTGCGGAGTACTACTTAAATCTATCGAACTTCCTTCTTAGCCCAAAGGATAGCAAGTTTAAAATTGGAGAGTGGATGAGTCTGTGAGACTTAGTTTCTGTGTGAGGTTGAGAAATGCTTTGTGTTGTTGGTGCGAAGAGACCAGGATCGGTTTATTCCAAAACCACTTCGGACCAACGTATATGCGATGATTGTGCAAGTTGCTTATTGATGATATTGTTTATTAGGATTTTTATAGTGGGGGACTACTTGTTGATCGTTTGGGGTAAAAATCCCAATATACATATAGTAGCAGTGGTCTCTTCATTACGAAATATCCAATGCAAGGACTATTTGCTACTAATCCTAGGGATTTCCGGACAGGATGTGGTAGGAAAGTACCTTCGGTTTGTCCTGTTCCTGGACAACTTGTATGAATGTTTGTCCGACATTGAATTTTTACAGATTACGTACATTGGTTTTCACAAATGTACATCAGTGGGGGTGCAGAAGGCAACTTCTCTTAGCTTAACACCTTCCTTAAGACGTATGAGCTTAAGGGTTGTATTTTTGTGAAAGGCAATTAGTAGTCAAGGGAAATGGCCATGTGGCATTCAAAGTGATGTGATATGTGATATGTGAAAAGTAATCGTTGCCTCAGACCTCATCTACCGAAAATGAACAAAGTAGGGTTAGATGCAGTAGGGCTAAGTGGGTCGCTCCCAAGTAGGGTATGATCATCCTCTTCTAGATATATCTTTACATGTTATGACATCGTGTATCTGATTATTGTGGTTTGTATGCTATGAAGGCCCTCGGTAACGACCGGAGGATGATATATTTGGTACCATTTAGTTATAGAGGTGGGCCGGTCTTGTGTTGGTAAAGGATCCTTTGTGATGGTCCTCGGTACATTCTTCTAGAGATGTACTGCTGGAAGGTAGTCTCTTCACCTGGTCATTTTTATGGAAATCCAAACTCCACTATGTACCTGCCATTTTGATTGTATTACCCATTTTGGATTATATGCTGCAATTTGATCAATGTAACAATTTTAGCAATGATTAATATTATCTATGCAATAGACACTATTATAATATAACATGAATTTGATATGAAATCTTTTAGTTATCGTAAGATAAAAACATGTTTGTGTTTATGTATGGGTGTATCTTACAAGATACTTTTGTTTTGATAAAGGAAAAGTTTGGTAATTTAGTAAATTCAGTTGAGTGTGTTTCTCATGCTGGTTTATAACACTCATTCGCATGTTCTTCTCTTTCAATGCTCGGGTCAGGCTGAGTATATTTACAGGTTCAAATTTGGTGCTATTGGAGCTACAACAGGTGAGTTGGAGATCTTCATTTCGTATATGTGCATCGGTTTTGTTCGTTGATTATCCACTATGTTTAGTAGTTGTTTATTATCAGCAATTGTGAGGACATGTTATTATAACTGTCCAGGCTTATAATTTGTGATTGATTGTTGAACTCTGATTGATGTATGTATATATGCAGTTTTTGTTTTGTAAAGCTCATTGATATGATATTATATGTTTTCCACTGCGATGTGAGATTCTGTATTGTTCTCTTTGGTTATATCTTCTTTCTTCTCTTCTCTTCTTCTCTCTTCTTTTCTTTCTCCTGACTTTCCATCGGTCTGTGCTCTTGGGTCGGACATGTGTGGTTTATTGTCGATTCAAAGGGTCCGGATTTGCGGGTTGTCACAGCTGGTATCGGAGCTTAGATTTTGTATATTCCTAAGCTTTGATGTGTACTCAGTATAGACAGGAATAGTAGCACCCTAGATTGAGCTTGAGTGTATTATATATATGAGCGCGTATTTTTTAGTGATTATAAAATGTTTTACATTATGTTTACTTATTAGTTGAGCTGTTTGTGAATTCTGATCGGTATGTAAGACGCCATGTTATCGATAGGGATTTCCAAACACTTAAACGAGGCAAGTCGACATAGTATCATTTTAAATTGGTAAATGAAATAATTTCACCTCGATTATATTTTATATATAAAGGGAATAATTTTTCGAGAATTATTAAGTGTATATAAACGAATTTTTTGGTTGTTTGAAAATATAAATATGTATAAGTTAATAAAAGCTGTTTGAATAACCTAAATAAAAACAACAATTGTAAAAGAATGAAATTATATAAGCAAATGAATTATAATGTATGGAATTATAATTAATATGATTTACAATTGTGAAATAATCTTATATATAAGGAATGAAACTATATGAGTTATAAAAAAAGGAATTTTTAAAAAGAATAAAAAGCATTGAATTCACTATCGTTGTTGGGAAATAATAAGGGTGATGACTGCAGCATCATCAGAATCATTTTCGAGTTTCTATGTTATGAATTTGTTACCAATAGTAAATTGAAAATTGAAAATTGAAAATTGAAAATTGAATTTTTTGTTGTGATAAACAAATTTGAATTGAAAATCCAAGTTCAAATTGATGATATAAGAGAAATGATTTTTGGACTTATAATGTGAAATAATAAAATTGAACTTTGGTTAAGTTCAATAAATTTGAGTTAGCGTAATAAATATATGATTTGAAATTTAACTAAAGGAAAGTTAAATAAATTGAATTGGATTTGAACCAGATTTGATAAGTTATTGAAATGAAGTTTAGACTTAACTGTTAAGTGATTATATAATATGAATTTGGAAGTATAAGCAAATAAGTTGTATAACTTATAAAATGAGAAAATGTAAGTAAAACCAAATATTAAAATGGTTAAACAATTTTGGTTAAGCAAAACAAAATCTGATTTTGAATAAGTAATGAATTTGACTTAAGTAAAAGTTAAATAAATTAGGATTCGAATAAAGTGAACATAAATTGTATAGTGAAAGTAAATGCAAGTAAGAATGAAGTGAAACATAACTTAAGTAATGTTGAAAGAAGTTGAATTTGATATCAAAATGAATTAATAAATGACGTGATGAATATGAACTTGAGTTATATGAGGAAATGCAACTTTAATTGTAAAATGAATAAGCAATTGAATTAATACATGGATTGAATGTTAACCAATCGAATTGGTATGGAATAATAGATGTAAGTGTTAATTCATTAAAAGCTAATGAAATTGGAAATTGAATAATTGAATGAAAGTCAATTAGATATAAACCAATTGAAATGAAAACGTTGAACCAAATTGAATGTAAGTAAATTAAATAAATTAGGTTATACCTTCGTTGTTAGATGGATGTTAGTTGATTGTATAGGAATTCATCAAGTGTTAATGAAATTGAATTAATGAAATTGAAAGCTAAGTAATTGAACTCAAATTGGATAGTAAGTGAATCTAAATAGAATTGAATTTTATGAATAGAAAGTGAACTAACTTGAATGTGATTAGTGAATGTAAACTAATTTAATTTGAATAAATGAATGTTAGTAAAATCCAATGTTAATGAATAAAGTGTGATTAAATTGAAAACTAATTCAATGAATATTAATGTGAAATGAAAGTATATTGATTTGGCTATGGATTGAATGGATAGATATTGTTTTGTTGGATGATAGTTGTTTGATGGTTGGATTTTTGTTTTTGATTGCATTTGATATATTGGCATATATAGTAGTTGTATTGATATATGTTGTATATTAATATTACTTTATATATACATATTTCTCATTTATTTGTTGAGTATTTAGTAGGTACGTATGGTGCTTGCTTCGCATTTGGAGCTCGCTTTCGCGCTATATTAGCAGTATATGCTCGCTAATAATATATAAGATACATATCTCGGATAACATATCGTATTTTTACACTTTTTCCCTACGGGATGCCTCATCCTCGAAGATGAGATGTATATTTATGATATATATATATATATATATGTATGTATGTATGTTGTGATCCTACTATGATCAAACCGCGCAAAGGAGATGCTGGCGAATTTATTAAAAAAATTGAGGCATTAGAAAATTTTGAGAAATTTGGAAAAAATGTGCTAACTGTAATTTTGGATTTTGAGTTATAAAAGTTAACCAATATTAGTTAGTTTTGAAAACAATAACTATATATGGATTTGAAAACTTAAAGAACTTTTAAAAAAAGTTTAACTAATGGATTTTGGAAAAGTTAAACATTTAAGAGATTCGGTAATCCCATTTGAACGAATTGTTCTTGAAAAAGATAATGAATTTTGTGACTTTTTCTTACTTGGTAATTTTGAGGACGAAATTCTTTTAAGTAGGGGAGAATGTAACGACCCAGAATTTCGGTCATTTGAAATTCAGATATTTAATTAATTTTAAATATTCACGGGTTAATTTTACAAGTTGAATAAACTATATTTCAAATATAAGGATTTAATTGGATAATTAAATTGTTAATTTAATATTTGAAATTGCTGAAATAAGTGGAATTTGAATTTAGTGTGAATGAAAATAATTTATAAAGTTGTATTAAATTCTATTTAAATTAGAATGATGTTAGAGGACTTTTGAAATTGAATTAAAAATTAAATTATAGAAATTGAATATTTAATATTTAATTGATGTGTAAAAATAGCCATTTTTCAAACAGTCTCGGATTTTGACGAAACTAGTTTCATTGGATCAGTAATGTTTAAGATTTCAAATTTTGTGTCAATCGGATTTACGGTTTGTCCGAAGGAAGCTAAAACGCGTAGAAACTTATTTAAGTGAATTTTAAATTTAAATAAGTCGATTCAAAAACCTATCTTCCAAATACGATTGAATTTGCTCTCGATGTATATTCCATTGTGTTTGGAATAGGGGTAAAACATTATAAACGTCAGCGGCACGCTTCGTTTGGAGCTCGAAATTTTTTCGGGTGGATAGTGTCGTGAAATTTTCTATAAAAGGACACGTTTCTTTCTATTTTGCAAAAGCCCTAGCTAGGGTTACAGCCTCCACTAAGAAATTCTATGGCCGAAAACGTTCAAAACTTCATCCCCTTCGACCTCCTTATCTGGAGATTTTCATAAAAGACGATCAACTACAAAAACGTAGGGCGTAACGTGACCTTTCAACCCAACGGTTGATCTGCGTTATCATCGATGAGGGAAAGAGGGAAGGGCCCGCGTTCGCATACGGTTCACGCACATTTTTCAACGCAGGGAGGCGACCGAGCTTAATGATATTTGGGTCGATCGTCTTCAAGTTGCTGGAGGAGGTGACGAAAATTCAAATATAAACGGCGGCCATGGGTTCTTTTGTAACCTGGGAACGATGATGAAGAAGAAGAAATCGAATGGCCAGATTCTCATCAAATAAAAATGAACGGCTGATGCAGCTAGGTTAAAAATTTAAAAATAAATGTAAATTAATTTATATATATATTAATTCGTATAATCTTTAAAACTTCGTAACTTCTTCATACGAGGTCCATTTTTGATGAAACAATTTGCGTTGGGTCGTATTAACATGAACTACATTTTAGAGCTAGTTTGGAGTTGATTTAAGCTAGTGTAAATTTTGGGTGAAATTAAGTGGCTGTTTAATTTTACTCGAAATAAAATACTGCAGCTGCTATTGGAAGCAATGTGAGTACAACTCACTCTTTCTGACTCGCAGATATTTTTATATAAGTGAGAATAAATATTATTTATGATGATTGATGATTATTTGAAAGATATATGATATATTATCTATATATTGACTGGTATTTACATATATTCATGTCTATTGGAGCAGATGAGACCTTATACGTTCCTGTGTATGAGCGGATGACCCTTTATAGGCGCATCTGCCTCGAAGTGAACATTGTACATATATTTCTAATACGTATATTTGTTGCAGGTGACAGGTTAGAGGGATCCAACTGGATTCCCCATCAGTATTGATTTATTTACAAATATTATGCTATACATGCTTTTATCATACGATGTATGATGTTTTGGATGCCGTGATCGATGTATTAGTGTTGTTGCAGCACTGGGCTTATTTTGATAATTTAAAAATGTTAAAGCGGTGATTTCGAATTAAAAAGGATTTTCAAGTGATTTTGGAAATATATGTTTTATTGAATTTTGAATTGTTAAGAATGATTTTATTTTGAATAAATAAAAGTTATAATTTTAATGTTATAAAAATTATGATTTTTGTGAAATACACTTAAGTATGATTGGAGTTATATAAGTTTTAATAACGATTTGTAAATTATTAAAAGAATAAGTTTATTTAAATCGAGATTTTTGAATTATTATAAATGGTATGTATATAAGATTTATAAATTGGATATTTTATAAATCAAAAGATGGGACTATAAAGGAATTTTGTAAGTGTTAAAATGAGGTTGCAAATGGATTTTATAAGTAAATAAGATGTATAGCTTTATGAATTTGTGAAGTTATAAAAAGAATGAATTTGTGAATAAATTATTTATAAGTAAATTAACTTATAAATTGGATTTTGTCATATAAATGAGATGTAAATGGAATTGGTTAATAAAGGGATTTTATATATTGAAGTTTTGTAAAATATAAATGTGAATTTATAATGTTTTATAATTCAGAAATCATTTGAATTGAATATGTTAAATATTGAAGTTTATTAAAGGAGATAAATCCTCAATTTTGGACAGTGGTTAATCCGTTAATGAATATATAGAAGCAATGAATTTGGTAAATGAATAAAATCCATGATTTTGGAAAGTGGATTATCCTTTAATAAATGTATAAAAATATTGGATTTTGTAAATGGACTATATTCACGATTTTGGACAACGAATAATATATTAAATAAAATGGATATTTCAGGAAGTGATATCTTAAATGGAGTTAAATGTTATGAAAGATGTTTTAAAATGTGTTAAGTATCAAATGCATAGATTTCAACATTTATTGTTGGAATACGTTTTCGAGAAGTAAGGAAATGATGGACTATAACACTATTATTATAGTAAATGATTTTCGAAAGAAAATGTTTCGTATAGTATATGGGATTTATACATCTATCTAATTTTCGAATCCCTATACTAGTGATTTTGGGTTGTCGTAACGATGCTTTACGCAACATTCATTTAACCCAAATAAATATGTTTTAAGAGAATGTTTTCCTTAAAGAATAAAGCATATACTTAATCGTGATTTACGTATATGAAATATTTTCTAAGTGTTGAAAATAAATAGAATTGTGAATTACTTATTATTAAATAAGTATATGAAAATGTTTTCCAATATTGAAATGGTTTTGGAATTATATCTTTTTAAAGACAATTTGAAGTGAATATTTGGCAAATGGTTTAATTAATAAAAGATTAATTAAAAGGGCCCAGTGATTGTATACGGTGCTAAATATTTGTTTTTTTGCTTTGACACTTAAATAACCGACTATCAAATTTGGCCAAAATTTTAGCTCCTCGACTTGATGTGGGAACTATTTAGTCGTACACTTAGTACGTGGCCTTCTGTGTAGGCTTAATTATAGTTTGTGTTGAGGATGTTGATTCGTGTAGTGCAGAGAATTACTCCAATCTATCGAGCTTCCTTTTTGGCCCGAAGGATAACAAGTTGAAAATTGGAGACATGATAATCTATGAGACTTAGTTTCTATGTGAGGTTAAGAAACGCTTTTGCTTGTTGGTGCAAAGAGACTGGGATCGATTTATCCGGAAACCACTTCGGACCAACATAATGCGACGATTGTGCAGGTTGCTTATTGATGATATTGTTATTTTGAATTTTCATAGTGGAGGAATGCTTGTTGATCGTTTAGGGTTAAAATCTCAATATACATATAGTAGCAGTAGTCTCTTCATTATGAAATATCCAATGCAAGGACTATTCGCTACTAATCCTATGGATTTTCCAACAGGATGTGGTAGGAAAGTACCTTCGGTTTGTCCTATTCCTGGACAGTTTATATGGATGTTTGTCTGATATTGCATTTCTACAGATTACGTACGTTGGTTTTTACAAACGTACATCAGTGCTGGCGGAGAATGCAACTTCTCTTAGCTTAACACGCTCCTTGAGACGTATGAGCTTAAGGATTGTATTCTTGTGGAAGGCAATTAGTAGTCAACGGAAATGGCCATGTGGCATTCAAAGTGATGTGATATGTGATATGTGAAAGGTAATCGTTACTCAGACCTCCTCAACCGAAAATGACCAAAACAGGGTTAGATGCAGCAGGCTAAGTGGGTTGCTTCTAAGTAGGGTATGGTCATCCTCTTCTAGATATATCTTTACACGGACGTCGTGTATCTGCTTATTGTGGTTTTAATGCTACGAGGGCCCACGGTAAAGGTCGGTAATGACCGGAGGATGACATATTCGGTACCATCAAGTTATAGAGGTGGGCCGGTCTTGTCTTGGTAGAGGATCCTTTGTGATGGTCCTCGATACATTCTTCTAGAGATGTACTGCCGAAAGGTAGTCCCTTTACCTGGTCATTTGTATGGAAATCCAAACTCCACTATGTATCTTCCATTTTGATTGTATTACCCATTTTGGGCCATATGCTGGAATTTAATCAATGAAACAATTTCGGCTATGATTAATATTATTTGTGCAATAGACATTATTATAATATAACTTGAATTTGGTATGAAATATTTTAGTTATCGTAAGGTAAAAACATATCTGTGTCTATGTGTGGGCGTGTCTTACGAGATACTTTTGTTTGGATAAAGAAAAAGTTTGGTAATTTAGTAAATTCAATTGAGGTATTTCTCACGCTGGTTTACCAAACTGATCCGAGCATTCTTCCCTTTCAGTGCTCGGGTCGGACCGAGTATATTTACAGCCTCAGATTTGGTGCTATTGGAGCTTCAGCAGGCGAGTGGGAGATCTTCATTTCGTATAAGTGTGTCGGTTTTGTTTATTAATTATCTGTTATGCTTAGTTGTTGTTTGTTATTGGCAATTGGCAGGTTATTATAACTATCCAGGCTGAAAATTTGTAATTGATTGTTGAACTCTGATTGGTGTATGTATACAGTTTCTGTTTTGTAAAGATCATTGGTAGGATATTATATGTTTTCCGCTGCGATGTGAGATTTTGTATAGTTCTGTTTGGTTCTATCTTCTCTCTTTCTTCTTTTCTCTTCTTCTATCTTCTTTTCTTTCCCCTGACTTTCCGTCGGCCTGTGCTTTTTGGGTCGGACATGTATGGTTTATTGTCGATTCAAAGGGTACGGATTTGCGGCTCGTCACAAAATATCCAAATCTTTTAAACATTCAACATTTTCCATTAAAATTTAAATTCAAACTAAAAACAAATAAGTCCAAATTAAACCGTTAAAAATAAGAATTTTATTCCAAAATACTTCCACTATGATTTTGAAAAAAATTTTAAAACAATAAATTTGAATTCTCCAAATTTTTCATTTAAACAATAATATGTTATGCACAATAATCCGAAGCATTATACATAAATTTACTTTAGCGAATACTTATATATATACATATATACATTGAGTAAAAATTAATTTACTCTTATAACTAACTTTTCCATTTAAAGTTTAAACTATTTCATTCAATATTTAAAACTAATCTCGTTTTCATAACTCGTTATTTTAATCCAAGCCATTAAAATACAAAATTTCATTTGCTTTAATATTCTTGAAATTTTCTAAAATTTGTTCCCATCATTATTTACATTCGTAAATGTCTTTTATACTTTACAATACCAAAACTTAAATGTGTTCCAAGATACTTAATTTCTTTGATCTTGATTTAGAAACAAGAATGAAATAATAGAAATCTTTTCAAAATAATATAACTCTTTAAAAGCCATAAATTTTAACACAACTCTTTCATTTATCAAAAGATGTACACACTATTTAATTATGGAATCATGATAAATAACTTATTATTTTCCAACCCTTAATTAATTCCAAATCAAAAAATTTCAAATTCAAGAATTATAAATTGCTAAAATTCTTGAATTATATTATATATTTATAAAAATCTAATTTCATAAAATATTCCTTATCCAAGATCAAATCACCCAAACTCTAATAATTTATCTATTATAAGAGTATTATGGTTATATTTCAGTTATTCCTTTAAGATTTTAGATTAAATTTTAATTGAAATCCCATTATTTTCTACTTGAAACTAATTCAAATTCAAATTCCATTCATTCCAAAATATTAGAAAACCATTTTATAACATCTTTTCTAAACTATCCACTTTATTTTGCATAATGTTTAACTTATTTCAAAATTCTATTTTCTATTTAAAATATTTTATATTAACTAAATATTTTATACTTAAAAATATTGTGTTCGAATGTCTCGTCCTGGTATCTAAGAATCCCTATTGATAATGTTGATTAGGCGCATCGAACAGAATTCTTAAAGCACTCAATGGGCAATTTAACTCAAAATTATTTTCTATCAGATATACATTTTTTTAACACCTTATGCCTATTCAAAATATTTGCATGTTTATAATAAATATAATCAAATTTCATTTATATATATATATATATATATCAAATATAAAAAAGATAGATGCTTGCTTTTATTAAAATCCTTTCAATTAATATTAATATTTACATATAAGAATAATTCATAGATAACAATTCCATAACACTCATTCATCCAGAAATACTTTAGACAAACATCAAAATTTTAAATTCATTTTAACATTTAATTAGGTATACCTATGAATTAAAACTTAGTTTTATACAATTTTAATTTTCAATATTTCTTACAAATTCTTATTGTTATTATTAAGCAGTTTTCAACTCTCAATAGTAAATTCTACTTAATATTAATTTTGCACAATCATTTACAATTTTTAAAAAAACCAAGCATCCATCAACCGATCAGATTTTATTATGTCTTATTTTATTTATTCGTATATTTTCCAATTCCAAATTTAATTAGATACATATTATTTATAATTCTATATTTTGTAACTATTAATTGCTTAGACATTTTTATTATTCCCCAGTGATTCTATTTTGTAGAAACCGCTGGTTTTTATTAATAATTAGGTTCGTCAAGATTCAAATAGAATTATAAATTCTTTGACAAACAACATACATTCTAATCAAACAAATAAACAATCACCTTCAGGGGAGAGCTATTTTCCAGTTTCCACCATGCATTCTGATCACTATTAGATCAGAACACAACAATTCAATTATAAGCCATCTAAGGTTTCATTTATAATATCCACTAAATCTCACTCTTTACAGAAGCGAGTTCCAACCTTAAAATCATTTTCATAATAATATTAATGTGACGACCCAAAATTTCTAACAATTTAAATTGGAATATTTAATTAATTGTAAATATTTAAAAAGTTAATTTTTAACATGAATTCAAATATTTTTATTAAAAGCAATTAAGTTATTAGATTTAATAAAATGAAATTGGGTAAATTATTGAATCTTCAGTTTTAAGCCTGTTAAAAATAATGTGAAGGCTTATAAAATTTATAATGATGATACTGAAGATAATAGAATGGTTAAAATTTAATTTAAAGGTGATTTATTCAATTTTGAAAATATATCGTTTAAATTGAATTTAAAAATAGCCTTCGGAGGCATAGTCTCGGAATTTGATGAAACCAGTTCCATTGGATCCGTAATAGTTAGTTATTATTGGATTTCAATTTTTGTAGCAATCGGATTTGCCGTTTGACCCTGACAGCTCAAAACGCTTAGAAACTATTTTAATCGATTTAATTTAAAATTGATCGTTTTCTTCTATAACTCGCGCATATGATTGAATTAGCTTCCGAAACACATTTCATTGTGTTGATGCGGGTAAAACCTTATAAATGCCTTGCGGAATGTCTGATTCGGAGTTCGAGATTTCGAGTTATGCTAAACGAGATATTTTAGAAATTTAATAATATAAAAAATTAAAAAGTCAAACCCTTTATCAGCCGACCTACCCTTCTTTAGCCAACCTACATCTGATCGCGCCGCTCCCCTTCGCTCAAAAATCATGACATCTCTTTTATTTCTTCCTCCATGTCGTGCAGAACAAATGAATGGCCAAATTCATTTTAAAAAAAACACGAGGTTTAACAAGCCATGGCCTCGCCTCAAACTCAGAATAAAGAAGAAACCCTAACCCCAGCTGAAGACGGTCAGGAAGTGCAAAAGCTTTCTGATTCCACTAATGCAACTAATATTCAAAACGAATCCGCTCCTAAAACCCTAGAATTAGCAACCGAGCTTTTCAACAAGGGATCAAAAGCTATTGAGGAAGAAGATTATGTTGAGGCGGTGGATTGCCTCAGTCGTGCCCTAGAAATCAGGGCTGAAAGGTATGGAGAGTTTGCTCCAGAGTGTGCTACAACTTACTACAAATATGGCTGTGCTCTACTTTACAAGGCACAAGAAGAAGCCGACCCTTTGAGTAATGTGCCAAAAAAATCCACTAACAAATGCAGAAACGAAAAGCCACCTAAAAGTTTATCTACTGGTGAAGATTCGATAGCTTCTGTAAGTGATGCAAGCGCTGCTAAAGAGCTAAGTAATAAAAATGGATCTGATGAGACGGAGCAACAAGATGATAGCGAGGATGAAGCTATGGAAGCTGATGATGATGAATTAGCAGAAGCAGATGGAGAAGAATCCGATCTGGAATTTGCATGGAAGATGCTTGATATTGCAAGGGTAATTATAGAGAAAAATCCTGAAGAGAGAATGGAAATAAAGCAGGCAATCGTGCCGCTCCATGTACTGATGAAAAGGATAAAGAGGTGCTTAAGAGTATCTTTAATGATCTGGAGGGGAAGGCTTGAAATCTGAAAAGAAATAAGCTGGTCTGGAGTGGATTGCAAATTAGAAAGCAAAGGTGAGTAAATCTCACTCTTCTGGATTTTTATTTAAATTTTAAATGGTTAAATTTAAATAATTGGTTGAATGATTGAATTGATTTGATGTGCACTAATGATCTAGTGACTTTGGTTTTGGCTGGTTCTCGAGTTAATTGTTGCTTGACTCGAAGTATTCAAGTTTTAAATTATTTTTAAACTTAAACCAAAAATAAGAAAATGTTTTCATTTTAATGTTAATAAAGACTAAATGATTTGCGATTCATCAAATTAGTAGGGTAATTAAAATGGATAAATAACTAATTCAATTAATTAATGATTTGGGTTGATTAATTTAGTAATTAAGAGTTTGAATTAATTAATGAAGGTTTAAGTTAATTAATTAAGTTTAATTAATTTAGAATAATAAATGGGTGGATTGATAGGTAATTACTTAATGTAATTAATAAAATAACTTTACTTTGTGAAATTAATCAAGAGATTAATTAAGAATTTAATTAAGAAGTAATTAATTTATTTAATGAAGTAAATAAAAAGGTAGATAATTACAAGTTGAGATAAATCAAGAATAATTAATATTTGCGGTTTAATTAATGATTAATTATTTAATGTAATTAATTTAGATTAGGATAAATTGAAATATAATTAGAAATCATTAATTTATATAATTAATGATGTAATTAAAGATTGATTAATTAAGATTGATTAATCAATAATAAGTGACTTATGAGAAATTAACTAATATAAGTAATTAAGGATTAATGTAATTAATATAGTTAATTAATTTATGAAGTAATTAAGATTACTTATTGATTTTTGGTTAAGAATAATTAATATTGCGAAACTAATTAAAGTTAATTACTTAAATGTAATTGAAGGATAATTAATCCAGGGTGATTAATTAAGATGAATAATGAAGGGATGATTGATTAATTGATTTGAGATTAATTAATGTTAAATGAAGAAATCTAAGTCATTGAGATTAGTAATTCAATCAGGATTAATTAAATTAAATTTGTATGTGATTAAGCTTTGCTTATGAATGATTGAATGGTATTGGACGCTTTGAATAAGTTGATATCTCTGATAGGAAATGTTGTGTATTTCAATTGGATAACTTGGGTTAGGATGACATGAGATTCGAAGAGACCAGGGTCGGGTATTAGAAGATACCCGAAACTACTTCGAATTTTTATAGATTGATATGTGAAATCTATAAGCTCGAATGAAGTGATTTAAAGGAATTCGACTATTTAAATCTAAATTCTGGTACTTATAAAATGAATGTGTGGAATAAGTGATGTCTATAATAAATTGTGGCTTTTTCAAATTGATACGAGTTATCTCGGGTTTTAAATAAGTTGTATGCTTTGTATTCCATGTTGGATGGGTTTACTCACGCTGGTTTCCAGCCTGACCCGGGTGTTACTTTGATGTGATGCTCGGGTCAGATGGAGTATTATAGATTTTCAAGTAAGGACGTTCTGGAGCTTAGGAGTCGAGCTAGATGGCAGGAACATATAGAGTATTTCTGCTGTATTATATTATTGTATATCTGAGGCATGGTAATTGTGCATATCCGGTGTCTGTATAAATGTGTAACTCTGATGTATTATAAATGTACTTTGACGGATACAGAATTCTTTTGGTAAACTGTTATTATTTATTATTATATTTTATCCGCTGTGAATGTGAGATGTTGATGTTTCTGATATTCATCTTCTTCTATCTCTTTCTTCTTTTTCATAACTATCTGGAATTTTCGGGATCGGAAATTTCAAGTCGTTACAGTTGGTATCAGAGCTAAAAGGTTAAGCGAGAACCTTGGCTCTGGTGGGAATTACTCATTAAATAGAGTCCGTAGTACTCTAGGATGAGTTGAGTGTGTATATGTGTGTGTGTGTGTGTGTGTGTGTGTGTGTGTGTATGAGAGCGTACTTGTTATTTTCTTATATAAAATTTTTAAATGATTTTATATAAAAATATATTTTGATATACAAAGCAATATTTCCTTCTAATAAATATTAAGGTGATTGGTTGTTAAATTATTGGAATCAAATTTAGAAGTAATATAATACAACCAAATTGAAATCTTGAATTGGAATTAAATTAAGTGGTAATACAACCAAATTAAAATTAAATGAAAATAAGTTTGAAATAGTTTCAGAATTAAATGATATAAAGAGATAAGCTGATTTGATTTAAAGGATTAAATCAACATTTAAAAATTTAACTCGAAATTATATAATTCAAGATGGTTTAAATTTGGAATTTGAATAGAATTCGTTCAAATTGAATTTGATTTGAATTAATTGGATTTGTGATTAAAGATGTATAAGTTTAAAATTTTAAATGGAAAATTTGAATTGAATTGAATTGAAATAATTTGAAGTTGATGTGGGTTAAATTGATACTAGTCCAAATTGATTGGAGTAATTGAAATTATAATTAAAGTTGAGTAGATTTAAAATCAAATGGAATTTGATTTGAAAGTGGAAAGGAATCAAGATTGATTCAACTTGAATTGGGGTTAAATAAATTTCGATAGAAATTGAAGTTATTCAAGATAGAATTGAGTCAATTTAAATAGAAATGGAAATTTAAATTGAATTGATAGGGAGGTGAACAGTTTTGACTCTGGACTATTTTCGATATAAATTATTTTAATATAAACTTATTTTTCCAAGCTATTAAATATATACAACCTTTCTTTTTAAAGCCAAATTATTTTTATACTTGTTTTATAATTATTTTTGGAACTATTTAACAATTTTCCTACTATTTTATAAACCAATTACGATTTTTCAACTGTTTTACAAATTAATTACTATTTTACAACTATTTTGTAATTATCTAAAAATTTCTGAAACTATTTAACTATTTTCCAACTATTCTATAATTAGTTAACTATTTTACAGATATTTTGCAAACTAATAATTATTTTTCAACTACTTATCTATTTTTAAATTTTCAAGCTATTTTCTAAATATAAACTGGTCGGAGTTTAAATTGTTATTGATTAAATACCCAACCGAGATAAGGATTGAAGATATAATTCAAATGAGAATTAAGGCAAATGTGATTAAGTGAATAAAGTTCAATGTGAGGATAAATAGAAAGGAAATTGATTTGGTTAATAATCAATGAAAATAAATACGTAGGATGTACGTATATTATTCTATTCGCATAGTGATTCGATCCAATTCGAGCATAGAATTTCGAGATAGTTATATCGATCCAAGTTGGGATTTTTCACTCGATTTTCGACGGCGAGCCTGGATATGGATTGTTGATTGGTTCTGGATATTCTCTATCATAGTTATGGCCATGCAAGGATAATGACGGTTTCTGATCAAGAAATCAGATCTGAGTCCGCACTAGAAAGTCGGGTGGACGATACTAGTTCGAAAGTGAAATTGTGTGATCGAGTGAGCGATCAGATTGGTATAGCGTACAGATGATAAGTGTACATCGTACAGTTTTGAATGAAATTGATATTGGAAAGAGTAATCAAATTTGAATATTTGATTTTGAATAAACAAAGTTATATATCTTTATTATATAAGATAAATCTCCCCTTGTTGAATCTATTGCCAGAAGGAAATGATTTTGAAAGTGTTTGAAGTATAAAAGGAGTTTTATACAAGTTTGAAATGATCCAAAGTTTTAAAAATTATATATATCTGAATATATATAGAAAGGATCTTATGAGGATTTTGGAAAAAGGTTTTGGGAACCTTTGGATTTGGAAAGGCTTTTGATTTTTGGGTAAAATCAATATTGAAATTTGGAAAGCCTAGTTTGAGAATTATCGATTATGGGATAATCAATTTTGTGTAACGGAGCTTGGTATGAGATCATACTAGGTGTATGATTTGAAAGATACTATATGTGTATAGTATAAAGTGTTTTGATGATGGCTCTGGGGAAAAAGGCGCTCCCTTGAAATGAACTTCTCAGAAGTGCCACCGGGTGGTGCTGCCTTAAGCCCCAAGGGGGGGGGGTTCTAAAGTTGATTCTGTGAGGAGTCCAGACAAAACTAGTTCCTAAGGATTATGAGTAGTGTGTACCATAGCAAAAGTCGTGTGTGCCGCTGAGAGCCAACAGTCTGCGTTTGATTTTACATCGGTGACTGCGACCTATGTAGGAGTGGAAAAGTTTCATTTCGACAGCGAAAATCGAGGGCGCTGATGCCTGCAGTTACATGGACTTTTGCTGCGATGGCAACATAACCCTGGAATGTTACTGCGATCCGTTGTGGGTTCCATGGCGTAATTAAGGGGCGCGGAGTGGCTACAGTTACATGGACTTTTGCTGCGATGGCAACATAACCCAGGATGTAACTGCGACCATGGATGGGGGTGATGATTTCCAGAGCATTCTCACCAAAGATATTTCCTCTATTTTCAAAAACTGTTTTCTATATTTTCAATAAAATTATTTTCTAAGTATTTTCACTGGATGTTGAAGACGGGTTTACCAAGTACTTATAGTTTTTCAGTCCTATGCCTGATCAACGTATGATTGAATTTCTATGAGAACAATGATGGACTGGTTGAGACATCGAGTTATAAGACGTATTTTTTTATAAAAAGGTATTTTACTAGTATTATCTGAATTTTGAAGTATTTCTAAAATTTTAAAATAAAAATGTTGGAATTTTGGAAAATGAAAGAAAATCCAAAGTGGAATTATAAAAAAAAAATTGAACTCGGGAAAATTTAATAAAGTGATTTTTTGTAATAAAATCGAATATTGATTTAAAAATTGGAAGTAAGCTAAGTAGCTAAATAATTATTTGATTGAGTATGTTAATAAAATTTTACTCGGTTAAATAAAATGGATTGTAAGTTAAAAATGGAGTTTGGAAATGAATTCGAATTGTGAATAGAATTCGACTTGGGTTTGATAATGAATTAAATAAGAAGAGATGTTGTAAAAATAAAAATAAAATAGAGTTAGATCGAAATAGTGATGGTTTGAATTACAAATAAAATTCAAGTGTGATTTGAATAGTATTTAACGAAATTTGCAAGTAAATTTGATGTAAGGGAAGTTTTGTCGAATGAAATGGAAGTGAATTATAATAGATATGGTTTGAGTTGCAAACAAAACCCAGGTGAGTAGAAATAAACTGAGAATGGATTTGTATTAATAAAATAAATTCGAAAATGAATTAAGTAAGTGAATTAAAATTTAAATATGGGGCGAATAAATGGGTTAATCGAATTAAATAATAAATGGATGAAGTCTTATTGAATAAAGACTAAATTAAAGTTTTAATTTGAAATTGGGTTATTAGAATGGAAGACCATTAAATGAAGATTTGGGTTAAATTTATTTGGAAAATGGACATTAATATAAGCATCGAAGGGTGTCGAGCTCAATGAAATAGTTTTAAAATGAATCCAATGCAGAGATGAAATGAAATGCATATGTGTGGTTGGTGAATAAATCAGAAATAAAATGGAATAAAATATAAAATGAGTTGAAATTAATTTGAAGTAGTTGTAAACTAAAATGGATGCTCTATTAAGCGTATATCGCCGAATTTGCATAAAAGTAGTTGTCGTTTGACGTAAACGAAGGTTAAAGAAATTCTATGAATTAATAGAAGCAAATGAAATTGATTTTTGAATCATTTGAAGTGAATATGAGCTTGTTTGGATTAAAAATAAATTGAATGTAAGAAATTGAATTGTAAACCATTAAAATTGAATGAAATGGGATATGAGTTGGTTGGAAGCAATTGAATTAGCTTTAAATCATATAAATCGCTTATGGAAAGCGTTTGGTGCTTGTTGCTTATGAAATTCATGTGTTTAGCTATTGAAATTAAGTGAAATGCTAATAGATTTTCTGTATGTGGCACTTACATATTTAAATTGAGTAAGTACAGGTACCCGAAAGCCGTTTGGCTGGATTTGGTTGCGCTAATCGCTAAAATATATAAGCAGCTTGCTTAAAATGCTAAATAAAGGTACGCCTACGCAATAAAAATTGGAAATATGAACTGTTTTTGCTTTTCCGACCATGTGGGTTGATGTATATATATTTATATCTCTTGTCAAATTGCAAAAGCTCCTCCGTACAAAGGAGACTCTGCCAAAAAATTTCAAAATTTTGGGAGTAAGAAAATTTTTGAAAATTTTTTTTGAAAATTTTCCATTAGCAACAAAACGATTTCATATTGGAAATCAAAATAAATTAATGGATGAAACTAATTTAAAATAACGATATGAATCAGTTATAAATGGAAGATAAAATTAATTATTCAGAATTGAAGATGAATTAAATTCATATGGAAGTGGGAAAAATTAATTTGAATAGAAATAGATATGAAAACTTATGTAAGGAAATGTATGAAATGATTTTAAAAAGAGCTATGATTGGATATTATTGCTAGGTAAGATATGCAGGTATTAATAAGGGAAAGGAAAATTGGTTTTGATTTCAAAAGATAAATTTGAATGGCCCGACTAAAAGGTATGTATTTAAATTTCTGTATGAAATTGGATTGGGTTTTTGATCTAGCCACTTGGCCTTTTGTTTTCTTTTGAAATTTGGGAGCCTGTAGAGGCATTTTGTAGTTGTACCGAGCTAGCCGCGCAAAGGAGAAGCTGGCGAAATTTTTCGAAAATTTAGAGAGTTAGAAATTTTTTGAGGAAATTTTGATAATTCTAAATTTGGTTTTAAATTGAAATTTGAATGATTGAGCAAAAGGGTATTGTTTGAAAACAGTGGGAGAGTTTGGAAAGTTAGTAAGAATGATAAGGGGTCTTTTATAAAAAGATAATTGGTAGGATGTTAAATTGTTGGTTTTGGGAAAAAGGTAAATGGCTACTGGACCATTCTTCCTAACTAGTAATTTCGGGGATGAAATTCTTTTAAGGGAGGAGGAATGTGACGACCCAGAATTTCTAACAATTTAAATTGGAATATTTAATTGATTTTAAATATTTAAAAAGTTAATTTTTAACTTGAATACAAGTATTTTTATTAATAGCAATTAAGTTATTAGATTTAATAAACTGAAATTGGGTAAATTATTGAATCTTCAGTTTTAAGCCTGTTAAAAATAATTTGAAGGCTTATAAAATTTATAATGATGATACTGAAGATAATAGAATGGTTGAAATTTAATTTAAAAGTGATTTGTTCAGTTTTGAAAATATATCGTTTAAATTGAATTTAAAAATAGCCTTCCGAGGCACATTCTCGGAATTTGACGAAACCAGTTCCATTGGATCCATAATAGTTAGTTATTATCGGATTTCAATTTTCGTAGCAATCGGAGTTGTCATTTGACCCTGACAGCTCAAAACACTTAGAAACTATTTTAATCGATTTAATTTAGAATTGATCGTTTTCTTCTGTAACTCGTGCATATGATTGAATTAGCTTTCGAAACTCATTTTATTGTGTTCGGGATGCGGGTAAAACCTTATAAACGCTTTATGGCATATCTAATTCGGAGTTCGAGATTTTGAGTTATGCTAAACGATAAAAATCCTGAAGAGAGAATGGAAATAAAGCAGGCAATCATGCCGCTCCATGTACTGATGAAAAGGATAAAATGATGCTTAAGAGTATCTTGAATGATCTGGAGAGGAAGGTTTGAAATCTAAAAAGAAATAAGCTAGTCTGGAGTGGATTGCAAATTAAAAAGCAAAGGTGAGTAAATCTCACTCTTCTAGATTTTTATTTAAATTTTAAATGGTTAAATTTAAATAATTGGTTGAATGATTGAATTGATTTGATGTGCACTGATGATCTAGTGACTTTGGTTTTGGCTGGTTCTCGAGTTAATTGTTGCTTGACTCGAAGTATTTGAGTTTTAAATTGTTTTTAAACTTAAATCAAAAATAAGAAAATGTTTCATTTTAATGTTAATAAAGACTAAATGATTTGTGATTCATTAAATTAGTAGGGTAATTAAAATGGATAATTAATTAATTCAATTAATTAATGATTTAGGTTGATTAATTTAGTAATTAAGGGTTTGAATTAATTAATGAAGGTTTAAGTTAATTAATTAAGTTTAATTAATTTAGAATAATAAATGGGTGGATTGATAGGTAATTACTTAATGTAATTAATAAAACATAATTACTTTGTGAATTAATCGAGAGATTAATTAAGATAGTAAATTAAGAAGTAATTAATTTATTTAATGAAGTAAATAAAAAGTTAGATAATTACAGGTTGAGATAAATCAAGAATGATTAATATTTACGGTTTATTAATGATTAATTATTTAATATAATTAATTTAGACTAGGATAAATTGAAATATAATTAGAAATCATTAATTTATATAATTAATGATAAAATTAAAGGTTGATTAATTAAGATTGATTAATTAAGACTGATTAATCAGTAATAAGTGACTTATGAGAAATTATCTAATATAAGAAATTAAGGATTAATGTAATTAATATAGTTAATTAATTTATGAAGTAATTAAGATTACTCATTGATTTTTGGTTAAGAATAACTAATATTGTGAAACTAACTAAAGTTAATTACTTGAATGTAATTGAAGGATAATTAATCCAGGGTGATTAATTAAGATGAATAATGAAGGGATGATTGATTAATTGATTTGAGATTAATTAATGTTAAATGAAGAAATCTAAGTCGTTGAGGTTAGTAATTCAATCAAGATTAATTAAATTAAATTTGTATGTGATTAAGCTTTGCTTATGAATGATTGAATGGTATTAGATGCTTTGAATAAGTTGATATCTCTGATATGAAATGTTGTGTATTTCATTTGGATAACTTGGGTTAGGATGACATGAGACTCGAAGAGACCGGGGTCGGGTATTAGAAGATACCCGAAACCACTTCGAATTTTTAAAGATTGATATGTGAAATCTATAGGCTGGAATGAAGTGATTTATAGGAATTCGACTATTTAAATCTAAATTCTGGTACTTATAAAATGGATGTGTGGAATAAGTGATGTCTATAATATATTGTGGCTTTGTAAATGGAAACGAGTTATCCCGGGTTTTAAATAAGTTGTATGCTTTATATTCCATGTTGGATGGGTTTTCTCACGCTGGTTTCCAGCCTGGCCCGGGTGTTACTTTGATGTAATGCTCGGGTTAGACCGAGTATTACAAATTTTCAGGTAAGGACGTTCTGGAGCTCAGGAGTCGAGCTAGATGGCAGGAACGTATAGAGTATTTCCGCTGTATTATATTATTGTATATCTGAGGCATGGTGATTGTGTATATCCAGTGTCTGTATAAATGTGTAACTCTAATGTATTATAAATGTACTTTGACAGATACAGAACTCTTTTGGTAAACTGTTATTATTTATTATTATATTTTATCCACTGCGAATGTGAGATGTTGATGTTTCTGGTATTCTTCTTCTTATTCTATCTCTTTCTTCTTTTTCATAACTATCTGGAATTTTCGGGATCGGAAATTTCAGGCCGTTACAATTAATTTGTATAGTAATCCAAATATTTTTACAAATATGTCCCATTGATTATTCCTAAAAGTCATTTATATTTGAATCCCAAAATAGATAACTAAATTACCAGCTACCATGCACCTAAGGAATGGGATTATATGTCATCTAGCTTTAAATCTCGACTCTATGCAAATTATATTTTATAATGTTTTGAATCCAGCTCTGATACAAGGTTGTAACAACCCTACCATTGTACCTAAATTATTAAAGAACATTACAAGTAATGTAATCTAATAATATGGAGAATACGGCTTATTAAGGGCGATTGAATGTGAATATATCTTTGTAGTAACACTGACAAGTCTCTATTACCTTTTTAGGTTCTAAACTGAAACTTTTTTATGTGTACAGTACTAATACAAAGTAAAAAACACATGGATTAAAATATTTAGAATAATAAATAATATAAATTAAATCAAAATTAGAATCGAAGATTGCAGCGGACGAATGTACATCATATACATAATAGAATGTGAGTCTTCAAAATATCAGTACTAGACCCACATAATATATACATCACTTCCAAAAGTACTATATCTAGTACACAATGAATACTAGATAATATACATGACAAACTCCTAAATGTCAATATACACAAGTACGAAGTAAACTAAAATGGTCGAAATAGTCTACTACAATGCAAGTCCAAAATCCAAAGGTCAATGAGTTTTGTATCTGTGATGTGCGCGTAAATGTGAATATTTTTACCACCATATTTATTCTATTTAAATTAAATAAATGATCATATTGGGTATTTTACGAAGTGTTAACCAAAATCCATATTAATTCCAAATTGTCGCATATCCATCTTCATATAGGGGCAAAGTGGTCATTTGTGCATATATTTCTTTGAGAAAAATTAATTGGAAATTTATATATATTTGTGTAGGAATTTGATCTCATATAGGAGTGGTTTCATGAAGACACATGCATGCACAAAATGAATACAAAGGAATGAAGATAGAAATAATTCAAAGTGAAGAATATGAAGGAATCCACCTACCCACTTACCTTAATGTACAAATTAGAGGCTAATGCACATGCTTATGGAATTAATGGCTTTATGTATACTTAAATGATGATTAGTAAAAGCTAATGGTTACTAGGCCTCCACACTTTCTCAAGGGTAGTTTGGGCATTCCCCAAATTATGGATTAGGGTTTCATGCTTGTATAAATAACCCTTATGTTTCATGTAACCCTCTTCTTCCTTAGTCTCTCTTCTCTTAGGCTATTCTCTTAGGAAAATAAATTGAGAGCTCTCTTTCTTTTCATGGCTACTTAGCCATTTTTTCTTGTCATGTAACTTTTTACGCAATTTAATACATGTTCTTCTCCTCTTCTTGTTTATTTCCTTTCATGTTGTAGTGTAGATCTCTTTTATTTTATACAATTAGATTGGTTCTCTTTTCCATTAACTTTCATTTTCCTCCTCTTTTTGTTTTTGTTTAATTCATGTTGCTTTCTACTTGTGTTGACATGATAACAAAAATGAGAGGCTAATCCCTTCAGTTTAGGGGTAACAAAGCTCTCTTGAATCATGTAGATGCAACATAATTTTTCATTTATGTCTCTTTTGTACTTAATGGAAAGTTGAATGTTTATGTGATTTTGGGTATAATATTGAGTTTGATAGCTTATGTTGTTCAAAACAAATAAGCTATGTTTAGTCATATGAATCACTAATTACCTCTTCATCCACATATGATCATGCTAATGGAAGTGGGTTTAGAATCAAAATTTGATGGCTTATGTTTCCAATCTAATAGTTAATAAGTCATGCTAAAAATAGATTCTACTTTTAATTTCATACCATTTTCATTGAAGTTAGTAGGTGGATTAGAGGGTGGATTAAAGTTTGATGGCTTAAGTGTGTTAATTAACAACATAATTAGGCCATGCTTATGATATATGCATCAACTAAATTCACAAATGACCAAAAAGAGATTATAATTTCATTATGTTGATTTATGTGATCATGAGAGGGGATTTGCATCTAAATTGCTCTTTAATCTCATATTTTTATTCTCTTTAGTTTTAGTTTTTTTTACTTTCTTTTAATAGCTAACAATCATTCGACTGTGGTTTAATTGATTGATAGAATTATAATATCTACAATTCCCTACGGATCGACTCGTACTTGTATACGTGCTACAAGTATACGCCGTGCGTTTGCGGTTATTTTAATTTGAAAATTTTCGACTATTTTCTAACTCGATAGAAAATTAGCCGATTAACAAGTTTTTGGCACCGTTGCCGGGGAATTGCTTTGATTTATTATCTGTTCTTCGAATTATTGTTGTTTAATTTTTGTCTGTTTGTTTATGTGTTTGTGTGATTTTAAATTACATTTTGGTTTTGTGTGTGTTGTTTTCTAGTTTCCCCTTTTCATTTGCATTTTCATTATTAAAAAAAAAGAGCATACTCAATCCACAAAAAAAATATTCTATTTCATCTGCAATTTTTATTTACATTTTACTTTTTTACATTGCTTTTCTTTAATACAAAAAAGAAAAGAAAATTACACTGCACTATGCAACTGTTCACTGCAAACATTCTTTGCCTTAACCCGCCACCCCCCCCCCCTTCTCATACCAAACTTTTTGTGCTTTTCTCTCTGCCTCACTCTCTCTGTTCTTGCTTACTTCTCCCCTGTCATCTCTTCAACCCACAATTAACACCCTCTAGCCATTCTTCCCCTCTGCTACCAGTCCTCTTCAACAAACATCCATAAGTGACCAACCAGTCCTACAACAGACTTCCTCGAGAACTACTACAAGACACACCGCAATCCTTTGAGCCACATAGCCACTGAATCACCATACAGTCCTCAATTATCACTCCAATCTCTAGTACCCACTTTCACTTCACTCCACTGCTACAACTCCTACTTGTATACAGCTACTGTTGGAATTCCTATTGAATAAAAATATACTTAAGTCCCACATCGCCAAAATTGCAAAGCAATTCTAGTATATTAATAGCTTTGCAATGAAGGGGTTGGGGCCTAGGGGCACCCAAATGTGTGCTTCGTTGTGAGGAGAGAGATCATGCATCTCTACTAAACAGACGTGCGCGCGCACGGCCGTCGTCGTCCGTCCAACCGACCGAACCGGGTCGGGCCAGGCTCGGGCTCGGGTTTGGGTTTGGGTCTAATATGATCCTATTATTACTGCAAAATTGGGCCAGACTTTCTGACAGTTGCAGGCTATACGAATAGGTGCGAATCTATTCATAAGCGGATGCAGATTGACTGAGGGGTGTGACTTCTGAAGCGGACGCGGGTTTTTGGTGAACAGATGGAAGCGGGTGCAAACGGTTAGACCCGAGCGGGTGCGAACCGACTGAAGAAGTGTAGGCGAACAGAAGCAGTGCGACGCGAACGAATGCGAGGAGCAGGCGGATGCAACCTGTTAACGAACAGTAGCTGTTCAAAAGGCAACGGGTGTGACCCGTCAAGCGGACGCGATTGTTTGAAGGGATACAGACGAAATTATAAATAGGGGAGAATCCTGATCACATTCTCATTCTATTCCAATTCTAATTTCTTCTGCTTCTTCTTTTCTACTACTCTATACAATATATCACAGAGTTGACATACTCATTATAATCTCATGCAGATTACGTCTGTTGTATCTTGGAAGACTTTATATAAAGTCTTAAAGAAATTGTTACGACAAGCCTCAGACGAAATTTCCTTCTTCAAACCGGTTAGGTTTATAATTAATTTATATATACCATTTTTGTTTCTACATTGTACTATTTCTTTAAATAGTATAACATTTGATCTATTGTTATAGTTATTATCACTATAGTTGTTAGATTGTGGTTGTAATTTAATTATGACATATTGCTTAATTTAGCAAACACAGACTTCCGGAGTAGTGGAAATCTGATTGATAAACTTGTGAGACGGGTTTATAATTGATTATTCTCTGTTTTGGTATACTAGACGTATAACATCTGAAGACTTTCCCGTTTTAACTAAAACAGAGATGGCAACAGTAGAGCTCTTAACATAGGCTGCTACACACAACAGGCCCGATCCTTTTAAAGGAAATGGTGACGACTTTCTAACATGGCAGAATCAGATGTTATTTTATCGCACCACACTTGGTCTGCAATGGTATCTCAAGGAGGAGGAACTGATTCCTGCACCAGGCAAGGAATCAGATGTTGATATGTGGGAGCATTCCGATTTTCTATGCAGAAACTATATTCTGAATTGTCTCGACAAGGTGCTATACAAAGTATATTAGCCTCTAAAGACAACAAAAGCACTCTGGAATGCACTTGCCACGAAGTATAAGGCGCAGAATATCGGTCTTAAGAAATTCATTGTAGACAAATTCATGGACTACAAGATGGTTAATTGCAAACCTGTGACTGCTCAACTGCATGAACTGCAAATCATTATTCATGAACTCGAAGCAGAAGGTCATAAGGTTGGAGAATCATTTTTGGTTGAAGCCATCACGAGAAAACTGCCGCCGTCATGGAGAGATTACTGCAACTATCTAAAGCATAAGAAAAAGGAAATTTCTTTACAGGATCTCATAATCCGACTGAAAACAGAGTAGATAACCGTGGAGTTACAAAACCAAGCGAGGAGGCATTTGTGGCTGAAGGTTCAAAGACCAAAAACAAAAAGAAGAATTTTTAGAAGAAAAGGAAAGCTCCAGACAACAAACCAAAAGACAACAAACGAACCAAAAAGTTTAATGGTGAATGTTGGGTTTGTGGAAAGGTTGAACATGCCGCTAGAGATTGTAGACACAAAAAGGAACGCAACATAGAGGCAAATATAGTAGACAACATGGAAGTAGATGAGTCCAACTTCTCGGCAGTTGTATCTGAATGCAATTTGGTTCAGATCCTAACCAATGGTGGGTAGACATAGGCGCTACTCGTCATGTCTGCTTTGACAAATCCATTTTTTCTACATACCAGAAATTCGATCACGAAGAAAAACTCTACATGAGTAATTCTGCATTGTCCATGATCGAAGGTAGTGGCACAGTAATCCTCAAGTTTACTTCCGAAAAAATTGTCAGGTTGAATGATGTGCTCCATGTTCCAGACATACGCAAGAATCTCATCTTTGGTGCAGTACTATCAAAGAAAGGATTTAAAATGGTGTTCGAGTCAGACAAGATGGTTCTATCCAAAGATGGAATAGCTATCGGAAGGGGATATTTATGCGATGGCCTATTTTAGGCAAATGTAGCTGTTATCGGCAATAAAACTATGTATTCTGATTGTGCTATTAATAAAATTGAAGTTTCTTACTTGCTTGAGCATGAAATTTTACTATGGCATGATAGACTGGGACACATAAATTTTCGAAAAATGAAAATATTATCAAACTTGGAATTAATTCCGAAATTCCAAGTAGATAAGAACTACAAATGTGAGATATGTGTAGAAGCGAATATGGTTAAAAAACTATTTCAGTCTGTTGAAAGTAGCACCGAACCACTAGGTTTGGTTCATACAGATTTATGTGATTTTAAATCATTACCTACAAGAGGTGGGAAAAAGTACTTTATCACTTTTACTGATGACTATACACGATATTGCTATGTATATCTTTTAAATAGTAAGGATGAAGCAATTACATCATTTATGAAGTACAAAGCTGAGATAGAAGATCTGTTAAATAAAAAGATCAAGATATTGAGATCTGATTGAGGTGGAGAATATGAATCACCATCTGAAAAATTCTATGCAGAAAATGGTATAATGCATCAAACAACAACTCCATATTCACCACAACAAAATGGTGTAGCCGAGAGGAAGAACAGAACGTTAAAAGACATGATTAATGTTATGCTTTTAACCTCTGGTCTACCGACGAACTTATGGGGGGGAAGCCTTAAATATGTCTAATCACATATTAAACAAAGTCCCTCACAATAAAACAGGAACAATTCCATATGAGTTATGAAAAGGACACAAACCAAGTTTTAAATACCTCAAAGTGTAGGGGTGCTTGGCAAAAGTTCCAGTTCCGCCTCCCAAGAAAGTCAAATTTGGACTAAAAATAGTAGATTGTTACTATATAGAGCCAACCCAAAATAGTAGTGCCTACAGATTTTTGGTATTCAAGTCTGATATAGCTGATATTCATGTAAATACAATCATGTAATCTAGAGATGCCTCATTCTTTGAAGACGTGTTTCCACACAAAAATAATGAAGGGAATAATGTCCCTAAAAGGACAAGAGAAGAATCAAGTGATTCACACGAAGATGAAACTCATCATGAAATTGAGAAACTTGAACCAAGAAGAAGCGTAAGGGCTAGGACTTCTAAGACATTTGGTTCGGATTTTTTCACATATGTGTTAGAACACGAACCTCAAATGTGCAAGGAAGCAATGTCATCTTCTAAGTCTTTATGTTGGAAAGAAGCAATCCAAAGTGAGATTATTCAATTCTAAGTAATAAAACTTGGGAAATTGTTGATATTCCACCTGGAATAAAACCTATTGGCTGTAAATAGATTTTTAAGAAGAAAATGAAAGCGGATGGCTCTATCGATAAGTGTAAAGCCAGATTAGTAGCCAAAGGATATCGTCAAAAAGAAGGAGTAGACTTCTTTGATACATATTCGTCGGTAACACGAATAACCTCTATAAGAATGCTAATAGCAATTGCATCGATCTATAAGCTAGAAATTCATCAAATGGATGTAAAGACAGCATTCTTAAATGAAGATATTGATGAGGAGATCTACATGGGACAACCTGAAGGTTTTGTTTCCAAAGGAAATGAAAACAAAGTCTGTAGATTAGTAAAATCATTATACGGGCTAAAACAAGCTCCAAAACAATGGCACGCAAAATTTGATAGTGTCATGATGAGAAATGGTTTTCGTATAAATGAATGCGATAAGTGTGTTTATTATAAGCAAATTGAACAATCATATGTGATGATTTGTTTATATGTAGACGATATGTTAATATTTGGTCCAAATACTCCGATAATAGAGACGATTAAGAAGATGTTAATTAGCAATTTCGATATGAAAGACTTAGGAGTTGCATACGTTATTTTGGGAATCGAAATAATAAGAACACCTAATGAAATTGAATTATCTCAGTCACACTATGTAGACAAAGTGATTGAAAATTTTCAAAATTTTGGAATTAAAGGATTAAGAACACATTTTAATCCATCAGAAGTACTGCATAAAAACACTAATGAGAGTGTAATGCAACTGGAATACTCTCGTGTAATAGGATGTCTCATGTACCTCATGAATTGCACAAGACCAGATATAGCTTATGCAGTAAGCCGACTGAGCAGGTATACAAGCAATCCAAGAAAGGAACACTGGAAAGAACTAATGAGAGTGCTTGGATATTTAAAAAATACCACAAATTATTCCTTACATTATGGAAAATGTCCCGCCGTCTTAGAAGGATATAGTGATGCAAACTGGATTGCTGATTCAGAGGAATCAAAATCAACGAGTGGTTAGGTCTTTACCTTGGCAGGGGCAGCAGTGTCATGGAAATTTACTAAACAAACATTCATAGCTCGATCCACTATGGAATCGTAGTTCATCACTTTAGATAAAGCAGACGAAGAAGCAGAATGACTTCGTCACTTTTTAGAAGATATTCCGTTTTGGCCTAAACCTGTATCGGCCATATGCGTACACTACGATAACCAAACTGCGCTAAGTAGAGCGCATAACTTTGTATATAATGGAAAGTCGCAATATATTTGTCGACGCCATAGCACAGTTAGGCAGTTACTCTCAAATGGAACTATTTCCATAGATTATGTGAGAACAAATGATAACCTAACGGATCCATTTACTAAAGGTTTATCAAGAGAGAAAATTGACTACGCATAGAGGGGAATGGGTTTAAAAGCCTAAACTACCAAGAGTTATCTTATACGGAAACCTATCCTAGCGACTGGAGATCCCACAGACTAGGATCAATAGGCAAACCAGTTCTGAGTAACTCAAGATGTAATGCATTTGCGTGGACATTGTACAACTCCACTCCTATGATGCACAATATAAATTCATGCCTACATAAGTATTTAAAGGTTAAAACTATGTTTTTTAATGATGACCATATCTTGGAAATAACAAGTGGGGTATATGTAGGATACTCTTAATGGTTACGATTACCTATGTTAGTGTGAGCTGGGTCGGCTCTATGAGAATACTAAAGGCTTATATTTTCTATAAACACTCACAGAACCAAAAATTGTTCAGGACCAAAATGAACACAACCAAGAGATTGGATGAGAAGGGAATCAATGCTTCATAAAGCTTATTGTCTGGATATAAAATAAAGGCCGATGGTTCAAGATGAAATAATTCACCGGTTAGCCAAGTAGATCCAATAAGTTTTAACTAAGGAAAGTTCAAAGTGAAATATCTACTTATCCACGATAAAGCATTATTCCATATGTACTCTGTGGTATTTCGCTTTGTGTGGGGGATGTGTATATTATCATTCATGTGGGGGATTGTTGGAATTCCTATTGAATAAAAATATACTAAAGTCCCACATCGCCAAAATTGCAAAGCTATTCTAGTATATTAATAGCTTTGCAATGAAGGGGTTGGGGCCTAGGGGCACCCAAATGTACGTTTCGTTGTGAGGAGGGAGATCATGCATCTTCACGAAACGCGCTGCGCGCGGCCGCCGCCGCCACTGCCTTCCGACCGAACCGGGCTCGGGATCGGGTTTGGGTTTGGGTCTAATTTGATCCTATTTTTACCACAAAACTGGGCCGGGCTTTCTGATAGTTGCAGGCTATACGAACAGGTGCGAATCTGTTCATAAGAGGATGCGGATTGACTGAGGGGGTGCGACTTCTGAAGCGGGCGCGGGATTTTGGCGAACAAACGAAAGCGGGTGCGACCCGACTGAAGAAGTGCGAGCGAACTGAAGTAGTGCGGCGCGAACGGATGCGAGGAGCAGGCGATTGCGACTCGTTAATGAACAGTAGCGGCTCAAAAGGCAACGGGTGCGACCCGTTAAGCGGACGCGGCTGTTTGAAGGGATGCTTACGAAATTATAAATAGGAGACAATCCTGATCACATTCTCATTTTATTCCAATTCTAATTTCTTCTACTTCTTCTTTTCTACTGCTCTATACGGTTAGGTTTTTAATTGATTTATATATTTATTTATATATATCATTTTTGTTTCTACGTTGTACTATTTTTTTAAATAGTATATGTTTGATCTATCGCTGTAGTTATTATTACTATAGTTGTTAAATTCTGGTTGTAATTAAATTACGACATATTGCTTAATTTAGCAAATACAGACTTTCGGAGTAGTGAAAATCTGATTGATAAACTTGTGAGACGAGTTTACAAATGATTATTATCTGTTTCGGTATACTAGACGTATAACACCTGCAACAGACCACATCATCATCAACAAAGTTGATTCCTCCTCCAAATACTTCCACCTGACTACTGATTGTTGCCAGAGACCACCACCCATCCTTCACATCCTTCCCTGACTTCATTACCAAAAAGAAAAAGAAAAAGAAAAAACTCCTTTCAAACCCTTCAGCCTTATCGACCAACTCCAAACCCACAAAACACTTCCAACTCACTCCTACGGTCTTCCATTTAAATCAAATAACCTGCCAACATTCATCGTCTCTTCAAACCACTTTCAAATACCCCCTCAATAGACACCACATCACCACTACATTATCACAGACACCACATCACTTATACCACATCACTGTGAACAAACTTGCCTCTGCTATTCACACCACCTCAACGCATTCACCACAAATTCTACCTGACTGCTTCACAACGGTAGACCACCAAAGCTTCACCAGTTTGTCTCTAGCCTCTACTGCACCTTCACCATCATTCACAAAAACATCATGCCCTCTTCAAACTTACTACCTTAGTATCACTCTGTCATCCTCAAACTGCACACCTCACTACCACTGCTATCTCAACTTCATCAAGCATCGCCACAGTGCCTTCATTCGACCACCAATTACAACCACAATTACTGTCATACAACACCATATCGGCAAAAACTCCACCACCACTGCACTCGCATGCTTCCACAATTCCTCATCGACAACCCAAACATCAAAAAACTCCTGACACCTCACTTCATGATTTCGAACCACCATTAAACAAGTCACTATCACCTCCTCTACTCAATTGCCAAAGCCGTAACCAGAAACAACCCAAACGCCTCAAAGACCACAGCAACTTCCACTACTCCCAAACAGCATCACATGACCTGAAACCCAAATTCACAAGCGAGCATCACAAACGAACACCTGAACTTCAATTGAATGCCTGAACCACTGCAAAAGGTACAACCCGCCGACATATACGCGCCTCAAATTAACTTGGCGAATCATGAATTCGAAAAAAAAGAAGACGAGTCTCCGCATTTCCATACATTGTTTGAGAATCTCGATTGCTACATGCGAATTTGCTTGTAAAAGTTTGATTTGCGGATTTTGAAATTTCGCATATGAATTTTTTTGTAAAAGCTTGATGGTTTTATGAATATTGCGTGAGAAGTGAGGAACCGTGAGATTGAATGGTGAAAATTGCTTTTTCTTTTCTGCAAATTGTGAATTTTTTTATAAGGGCTGGTCCCTAAATCAAATAAAAAGATTTTTGGTATCTTGTTTTAAGTTTCTTTCTAAACAAAAAAAAAATCCTTTTTCTTTTCTTTTTCTTTACTTTGGCTCTATTTAAAAAAAAGTAAACATTTATTTTAGTTTTCATTTGTTTTGATTCTCACTTGTTTTGTTTTAGTTTCCTCTTTGATATATATTAAAAAGACTGTATGTATCTTGTTCAATTTTCAGGTTGCAGGAAATAAAAGAAGAAGTGTTTGCTAAAAAGAATTGCTTGCTCCGCTGCTTGCTAAAAAATAGAACTGCTTGCTTGCACTATCTCTTGTTTTTATTTGCTTTTCATTGTTGTCTGCTTGCATTTGAAAAAAAATCAAAAACCAAAAACAAAAACAAAAATCCATTCGTAATTGCATTGTTAATACACGTTTAATTTCCTTTTGCATTACATCTTAGAATTTGATTAAAAATAACACATTAATTATATATTGACAAGTTGTCTTCTTTGAACAATTTAATTTCTCGGTGTCTAAGCTACGGTAGAGTAATAACCATTTATAAATATTACGGTGATTCATAAATATTATAGTGGTTGTTCCTCTGAAGGTACTTAAACCTTCGGCTGCATTGTTATGGTGATTCATGGTGCACCGACAAATCCTGTCCGTTACCTGGCTGAGAAGTATCTTGTTGATTTAAGACAAAGTGTGATTATACAATTTTGGGTTAACTTAGAATAAATCATTTGTAATTATAACCTTGCATTCATTTAGTTACATTATTTCATGCATATTTAAAAAAAATCAAAATCCAAAACTAAAAAAACTGTAAATATTCCTTTTCCTTTGAAATTTTTAAATCCTTTTTCAGTGAAATTTCAAAAGTCAAAAAAAATTAGAAAAACTAAAATCCAAAAAACAAAATTAAACCTTTCCAAAAACAAAGAAAAAATTTGAAAAAAAACAAAACAAAAATCAATTTCCTTTCGAAAAATAAATTTTATTTGTAAATATTTTTCCTTTATAAAAAACAAAAAAAAATCTTGAAAATGCCCGAGTTTCCTTTTCCCTACTCACTTGAATTTTACAATAGTTGTGAAAATCAATATAATCCATATGATTTCACACTAAATTCGTATGGATATTTTAACGACAACTTTTGCATAAACAATTCAAATTTTAAACCACAAAATTTTCAAAATGACGATCAACCGTCAAATCTTGAAAATAGCATTTCATCTTTACTTGAATTCTCTACACAACAAAATCAAAGTATAAATGATTCGTGTAATTCATATTTTTGCAATAACTCTAGTCAAGGATTTCAAAATTTGAATTCAATTCAAAATTCAAACGATTTCGATTATAACCCATGCCAATTCAATTTCAAACTCCAAAATGAATTTCAAAATCAAAACGAAAATGTGATCCACTTTTCAAATAATTTTGGCAATGGGAATAATCTTGACTACGATGAGATTGAAAAATTTTGTCCTCAACAAATCCAAATCGAAAATTCTCAAGTTAATAACTACAAATTGGATTTTGTTGAACAAATGAACGAAATTTACGATGATCACACGGATTTGTTGTTTGAAACATATATGAAACAATGTGAAAAAAGAAAATCAAATCCCAACGTGTGACGAGTCAAATAATAATTCATCTTTTACCATAATTGACGATTTTCAAATAATAACTTTTGAAACTGAAAATGATGATCTTAATGAAGTTGTTGAAAACACGGTAATTGAGTTTGATTTCAAGTTTTTTAGGATGAAAAACTCGATTTAAGGTTCGATCTTCCTTTTCCTAATTTTGAACATAACAACTTTGAACTTTAAACTTGACACGTGTAATAAAGTTGTTGATAATCCAACAAAGGATGACGAATTCAATGAACACAAATTTTTTGGACTTTTGGATGACGAGTTGTTAAATTCCGATGGGGAAGATTTAAATCACCACTTTGACCTTGAAATCGATAATTTTGAAGAATTTTTCAGTGACAAACTTGAATTTCGATTTGGTGAAAATAAAATTGAATTTCAATCATTTGTTTTATTTACCCCTAAAATCATAGAAAACAAAACAGCTCGTACGATTTTCAATAAAACGACATTCGATTTTCCAAATCAACATTCAATTTTTAAATCTTCTATGATTTGGTTTTCCGAGCTTAAGTTGTGTCTCGCATATTTGACGAGACAAATAAATCGGTCTTTGGAAGCCCGTTTCATTTACTTTTTAACGATATACTTTCTGATGTCATGTAAATAATCATCTTTTCATTTTCATTTAAATAAAGGTTGTGTTTTTATTTTTCTCCTTCCAATGAGTTGACAATGGGGACACAGTCAAAATCAAGTGCGGGGGAGACTCGTCTTATTTTTTTGATTTTTCATGGTTGTTTTTTTCATTTTTTCTTCCAAAGCTCAAAATAAAATCAAAATTTTAAAGTACAAAAAAAATTAAAATTTTTGATTTATTTTTAAAGAAACAATATGGGATAAATATATGGTTTTGGTTTATTAAATTGAAATTTTTGGAAATTTATTTGTCTTAACAAAAATAAAAATGAAGTTTGATTACAAATAACGATAGTTTAACTAGTATATAGGAAGGTTCATACGTGATAATTATGAATATATCCTAATTGAAAATCTTTGTTTGAACAAGTGGTTGATTTAAAGTAAAGGATATAACAATTTTTTTGTCTTCTAAATTAAGTGGTCCTAAGATGATTTTGCAAAACTCTCTCTCTTTCAAAAAAAAATACAAAACATTCGTGTGTGTGTGTGTATTTTCTCTTAATACCTACGGGACAGGTGTATACACTTGTGTGTACACTCGCCATGCTCTGTATCTTTCTCGCGTAAGCCCGAATGGCAGTGGATGATCGTTATATCTGGCCTCAGTTTATCTGAGATAGGTGTATATATAAAAATTCTTTTTAATAACGTCTATAGTCAATAGATATTCACACTCGTGTATTCACTCGCCACACTCTATATTCCCCTCACATAAGCCGAAAGACAGTGCGTGGGTAATATATATGGCCTTAGTTTATCTGAGTTAGGCATATGTAAATATTGTAAATATCAATAAAAATTTAAAAATAAAATAAGAGAGAGTAAGCAATGAAATCCAAGCACTATTTCAACTTATTTGATTTGAATTGTTATTGAAAAGAAATGAAAATACCACTTTGATAAACTTTGATAAACTTTGATAATCAACTTAGGATCTATTTCATAATTACACTCTGTTATCAACCGAAAGAACGAGTTAAACTGTATTTTATTTGTTATGATAACTTCGTTTTTATTGGAAATTTTGACAAGTAAATGACTTAAATTTCAAGATAATTACCGAAACTTATATTTACTTATTTGTGTCGAATTTAAAAGTAAATCTTTCATTTGTAAATATTTTCAAAAACTCACATTCATCTCTTTGTAAATAATCTTGCATTTTGTAAAGATTTTCACTATGCATTTGGATTTTGTGGGTAGTATCCACTGAAAACCCTCACGAGACAATACTCGTCCTATTAGGGACACGCAAAGGTTTAACGGCTTGTTGCATATGCTCAATGTAATCGTGCTCCCTACAAAAACGGATTTATCTTAGTTTTTTTTCCTTTATTCGAGGAAGAATATAATGATAAATGTAGGGGCATTTGATGTGCACGTAAATGTGCACATTTTTACCACCCTATTTATTCTATTTAAATTAAATAGATGATCATATTGGGTATTTTAACATGTTTTAACCAAAATCCATATTAATTTCAAATTTTCACATATCCATCTTCATATAGGGGCAAGACGGTTATTTGTGTGCATATATTTCTTTGAGACAAATTAATTGGAAATATATATATTTGTGTAAGAATTTGATATCAAATAGGAGTGGTTTTATGAAGACACATGCATGCACAAAATGAATGCAAAGGAATGAAGATGGAAATAATTCAAAGTGAAGAACAAAGAGGACCCCACCTACCCACCTACCTTAACGTAAAAATTAGAGGCTAATGCACATGCTTATGAAATTAATGGCTTCATGTACGCTTAAACGATGATTAGTAGATGCTAATGATTACTTGGCCTCCACACTTTCTCAAGGGTAGTTTGGACATTAACCAAATTATGGATTAGGGTTGCATGCTTGTATAAATAACCCTTATGTTTCATGTAACCCTCTTCTTCCTTAGTCTCTCTTCTCTTAGTCTCTTCTCTTAGAAAAATAAAATGAGAGCTCTCTTTCATTTCATGGTTACTTAGCCTTTTTTTTGTGTAACTTTTTATGCAATTTAATGCATGTTCCTTTCCTCTTCTTGTTTATTTCCTTTCATATTGTATTGTAGATCACTTTTATTTTATGCAATTAGACAAGTTCTCTTTTCCATTAGATTTCATTTTTCTTTTCTTTTATTTTTGTTTATTTCATGTTGCTTTCTACTTATGTTGACATGATAACACAAATGAGAGGCTAATCCCTTCAATTTAGGGGTAAAGAAGCTCTTTTGAATCATGTAGACGCAACATAATTCTCATTTATGTCTCTTTTGTGCTTAATGGAAAGTTGGATGTTTGTGTGATTTTGTGTTTAATATTGAGTTTGATAGCTTATGTTGTTCAAAATAAATATGTTATGCTTAGTCATATGAATCACTAATTACCTCTTCATTTACATATGATCATGGTAATATAAGTGGATTTAGAATCAAAATTTGATGGTTTATGTTTCTAATTCAATAGTTAATAAGCCATGCTAAAAATAGATTCTACTTTTAATTTCATATCATTTTCATTGAAGTTAGTAAGTGGGTTAGAATGTGCATTAAAGTTTGATGGCTTAAGTGTGTTAATTAATAACACAATTAGGCCATGCTTATGATATATGCATCAACTAAAATCACAAATGACCAAAAAGAGATCATAATTTTATTATGTTGATTTATGTGATCATGAGAGGGGATTTGCCTCTAAATTGCTCTTTAATCTCATATTTTTATTCTCTTAGTTTGTTTTAACTTACTTTTAGTAGTTAACAATCATTCGACTTTGGTTAAATTTGATTGGACAGAATTTTAAAATCTATAATTCCCTAGAGATCGACCTGTACTCGCATATGTGCTACAAGTGTACCCCGTGCGCTTGCGGTTATTTTAATTTGAAAATTTTCAACTATTTTCTAATCGATAGAAAATTAGCCGATTAACAATCTGTAGATTCTCGGTCTGATCCGAGTATTTTAAAATAAACAGGTCAGATTATATCTAATAAAAAGATAAGATAATGATATCGTAATTATATAACATAAAAGTAAAATAAGCCCTAATAAGTACATGCCTGAAACCAAATCAACATAAAAAGATATATCAAATCCATATCAAGTCTCAAATGGACTATTATCAAAAATATGGTGATAACAATTCTGATAGAGTTAGAGGTATGCCCTAGGGGCAATTATGTAATTTTTTACATATATCTAACTCGTTGACCAAACTTGTTCGAAATAAGAGGTATTTTCTTCATATTATATACTTGACATAATGTGATTATATTAATTAATTAACTTAATTAAAAGTATATTTAATTGAAAAATCCATAAATGGTATATTTTGTGATAGTAGTTACAAAGTGTTGTAACCGTGAGTAATTTATCACAACGAAACAAATATACCATTTTAAATGTTCCTAGTCAAGATGCATCGAGACTGGAAATCGATGTATCCATTGAGACTAGATTACGTAATGCTGTCCAAATGTTGGGCAGTGTATTACTCATGACTGCTGGGGACTAATAGTTATTGGATTACTATAAAACGACTCACTTGATAGTAATCTGTTGGTTAATATAACTAAGGTCAAACAGAAAATATCGATGTGACTGATTTATACAGTTCTCTCAACTTGAGAATATTGTGGATCTTCAATATGAAAGCTCTGCTTTGATTATAGCCAAATCATGGCATGGCGTCCATCGAGTGACTATAGTTGGGTCGAGTGGAAGTATTGGACATGAAGCACTATTCAAGATAGGATTCGACTCCTCGGTTATATGCAGTTAGTATCATAGTCAATTCAAGTCAACTCAAAGTCAAAGTCTTTGGCCAGAGCATTTAGGTTAATAATTGTTATTATCGAACCAAGGACTTTGTATTTGGACTATAAAGTTGAATGTGGATGAGGTTGGAATTTTGACCATTATCAAATTCCATAAGTCCAAAGTGATATAGTTTTGACGAAGAGAATTGGTGTAAATAAATATCACAAACGGGTAATGCTTATTAAACTAAAATTAGATTTTTACCGAAAATGAGTAAGTGATAAATTTGGCCAGAATGTCACGCCACCTGCTAAGTAACGTGCGAATGTTAACATTAGAATAATTCAATGTTAATCGCTGACCAAATTTACATCCAAGAGTTACACAGCCAGAATGATGAATTCCCTTAAGCCCGAACGATTTAATTAGTTTATAATTTTTATAAATTAATTAAATTAATTAATATTTATAAAAAAATAATTATAAAATTTGAATATGATCAGAGAAATAAACAATGTTATATATATAACAATTATAAATACATCGATCGATATACAATGTCGATAAGCGATTAAATTAGATTTAATTGCATAGTATTTTGACTTGGGTTTGATGGGTTTAAGGCCTATCATTAGACCTACAGATTTCGGTTTTGAGAAGGTCTAGGGGTGGCTAGAACATAGGGAATTGGCTTGGAGATAATGGGTTGAGATCAAGTGAGAATGGGTAAAAAAGTTTTCCTCATTTCTCTCTAATACAACCATATATATTGTGTTTCCTAGAGATTTGACCAGGCAACTAGGTACTCGACATCTACATACCGTTTGGCATTTTGAACGATCGGCGGGAAATGTTCGGCAATCCAGGGATGCTCAGCATCCAGGGACGCTCGGCCATCTAGGGATGTTCGACGATCCAGGGACGTTCGGCAATCCAGAGACGTTCGGCAATCCAGGGACACTCGGCATCCAGGGACGATTGGCCATCCAGGGACGTTCGGCAATCCAGGGACGTTCGGCATAAAGAGATGTTCGGCATGGCAGAACCGTTTGGCATTCCATATGGCTCAGCGTCCAGACCATGTTTGGCAGATCCATCTCGTTCGGCATTCGCATACCATTCGGCATCCATCTCGTTCGGCATTTGCCTACCGTTCGGCATCTAGTATCGTTCGGCACAATTCTTGTTCAGCATCCCGAGGTCGTTCGGCATCTCACTTCGTTCCGCATGAAAGTGGTGGTTCGGCATTTGGCCGTTCGGCATGTTCGGGTCGTCATGCAGAGCTTACTCCATTTAGGCCAAGGTATTCAGCTACCAGGCCCACCAGGGAAGTCCAACCCACCTTTGTCTATAAATAGAGAGGCAGGGGCACAGTGAAAAGGAGGGGTTTTTTGGGAGAACACTGGGGAAACTCTGCTGCATTCAACACTCACTCAAGACTTAATCTTTTACTTTGCAATTGTATTCAAGTAATTGGAAATGGATTGTATCTGTAATCAACTATCAAGGAAAGCAATAGAAATCAACTTCAAAGTGGGCCTAGGCAATCACGTCGAACCACTATAAATTTGTTGTTCTTGTTCTCTGCATTTAAATTAACATATTGTCTTCTGTTTTAATTTACTATCTTTATTAATCTCTCTACACAATCTTTCTCAAGAGCGTTAGTGGCCAATTTTGGTGCTAACATTTTGGTGCTTTCACTGAGAATTGAATTCTCAGGCTGTTAGGATCTGCTTTGTAGCTATTGGATTGCATAAATCCCCTAGAGGAGATCCAAGATCATTCACACGGCATCTGTTGATTCTATTCAGAGTAACAACCAACAACTCTACCATGGGGAGACCATGAACTAGATCGGCCTCTCACAACGCAGATGTCTTGCTAGCTTGCAGCAAGTTGGGTCTAGAAATCAGCAAGCAACTCGAGGTGCAGGCCCTCCACCCAAAACCAAGCAGAAGTTGTTTCCCGAATAGAGTTCAACGACTTGATAAGAGAACTCAAGGAAAGTAGAAGGCAACTTGCTGAGCAAATTCAAGGCAACACTAACCTCATGACTCTTCTCACTCACTAGCAGCGTCAGAATGTTGGAGGTAACACTTCCCCTTGTTCTGAATCTGATAGTTCAACCTCAGTTGATGAACCTCCTAGGAGTAGGCGCCGTAAGGATGAAGGTGCACAGGCAGGTGTCACAGATCGATCGACTAGAGATCAAGCCCATGAGGAGACCGTACGCCCGAATCCCCAAGACCCAAATCAGGCAGGACATCAACCCATATGGTCCCGTGGAATGGAACCCAACCTTCCATCCTCCATACAAACTCCGGACTTAACAGCTATAGTCAGGCAGTTGGTGAGAGAGAACCAAGGCTTGACCAATGAAGATTAGGGAGTGTCCAGAAGCTATACTCCCTTTATAGATGGTATCCTATAGGCTGAGTACCCCCAAGAAGTTAAATAGCTATCCCAGCCTACAAAGGGAAGACTGATCCCAGGCAGCATGTGATGAGGTACGGATGGATGATGGATTCTGCAAGAGCTAATGATGCAACCAAGTGTAGGTGCTTCCCAATCACTCTGTCCGGAATTGCCACCATGTGGTTTACGCGACTTCCCCCACGATCTATATCCAGCTTCGATGAATTGGCAATGAAATTCATAGAACAGTTCAGGATACACACCACTCGTCCAAAGGATGTGATGTCCTTATCAAGCGTAATCCAAGCTCTGGGAGAGTCATTGAAAGCATACTTGCAGAGATTTCATGTTTCTGCAACTGAAGTGAGCTATCCTAACGACCATGCAATTTTGATGGCGGTAATGCATAGAGTGGATCCAGATTCTGAATTTGGAGATTGGTTGGTGGGAAAGCCCCCAGCCACGCTAGAGCGTTTTATTCGAAAGCTCATCAGTTCATAAGGAGGGAAGAAGCCCGATGGACAAGACGAGACAAGGCACTAAGGTCTGCTCAGGAGACTGTAAAAAGTACTATCTCCATGAAGCAGACAGGCGATAATTCGAGAAAAGATCAAGTCAACGTCCAAAACAAGCCTGGGCAGGCTAAAGGTCCGGAGGTGGAAATCCCGGAAAGAAAAGAGAGACGGGGAAATGGAAGTCAAGGATCCCGACTTACAATGAATACACCCCGCTGAACGCATCTCTTGAGAACATCTATTTTCCAACTTGCAACACTTTTCAGTATAGAAAACCACGCCCAAAGGAATCGATAGAGGAACAGAAGCGGACTGGGAAGTATTGCCGCTTTCACGAGTCTTATGGGCATAACACAGAGGAGTGTAGACACCTCCATGACGCTATAGAAAAGTTGATTAGACAGAAGAAGCTGCAGGAGTTTGTCAAAGACCCACAAGATGGAAGATAAGAGACATCGGACCCCAGACGTGGGTCAGCTCCATGCCAACCAGAACAGCCTGCTCGAACTATGGGTAGATTGGTTATTAACACGATTGCTGGCGGATCTCATCCTGCGGATAAGAATTGGCAGGAGATGGAGTAATATGCTAATTCTTTAAGACATGCGGAGTATGAGTGTTGTTCGAATGTGGAGGATGGGACTCTTGCAAAGCAGCAGTGCACGATGAATGATGATATTGTATTCAGGAGCAGAGATGCGGATAAGGTCAAGGCTGCTACCATCGACCCGATGGTCATATCTGCGACAATCGGGCCGACATTCGTGAAGAGAATTCTAATTTATTGCGAAAGTTCCATTAACATCATCTTCAAGAAGGCATACGACCAAATGAAGCTGGAGACCAAGGATTTGAAACCGTCTAAAGCCAGAATTCATGGCTTTAATGGCGCAACAACGGATGCAGTGGGATATGTGGAGTTACCAATTGAACTGGGGCAAGGCGAGCGTAGGAGGGTGCGAATCCTACCATTCATAGTGTTGGATGTTGACTCTCCATATAACATATTTTTTGGACGTCCAGCCCTGGTAGAATTTAGGGCAGCGTTGGCCCCTTGGTGTCTGACATTAAAATTTCCAACAGACGGAGGTGTTGGAGTGGTACATGGCGATCAGGCGACCGGTCGTTCATGCTATGTGGCTGAGCTGAGAGAGGCTCGGCGTGGAGGGAAAGGAAAGGTTGCAGACAGCTCCGTCCACATCCAAAATTCTGATTATTGACAAGTAGCGCCCGAGCCCTGGCTCGGGAAACATTCTCGGATCTATAAAGACATAGATCCGAGAGATGATGATGGGGGACCCAGGGAAACAAATGCAGCACCGGCTGAACTAACAATTGACATCCCAGTCAACCGGGATGACCCGTCACGAATTCTTAAAATTGGATCACAACTCGACCCCCTGGTGGCCAAGAACCTCAGTGACTTCCTCCGAGCGAATCTTGATGTTTTCGTTGGACACACTCTGATATGTGAGGGATTTCTCCAATAGTTGCGAGTCATATGTTGAACATAGACCCAAAGTACGTTCCTGTAAAACAGAAAAGGAGAGGTATGGACCCGGAGAGGTCTGCGGCTCTCAAAGAGGAGGTGGACAAACTCAAAGCCAATGGGTTCGTCTGCGACGTCCTCTATCCTGAGTGGGTATCTAAACCAGTGCTAGTGAAGAAAGAAAATGGAAAGTGGAGAACTTGTATTGATTACTCTGATTTGAATAAAGCATGCCCGAAGGATAGTTTCCCTTTACCTAGAATCGACCAGCTCGTTTACTTTACCGCCGGACACGAATTATTGTCATTTATGGATGCGTACTCAGGATACTATCAGATCTCGATGCATATACCAGACCAAGAGCACGCCAGTTTTGTCATAAATATTGGGCTATATTGCTATGTAGTAATGCCCTTTGGATTGAAAAACGTGGGAGCAACATATCAGTGTTTGGTGAATCGAATGTTTAATGACCAGATCGGTAAGACAATGGAAGTCTATGTGGATGACATGCTCGTGAAGTCACGGCAGTCAAACGACCACATTCGAGACTTAGCAGAAATGTTTGATATACTTAGACATTATGGTATGAAGATCAACCCCTTGAAGTGCTCTTTTGGTGTGGCGTCGGGAAAGTTCTTGGGTTTTATCGTGAATGCACATGGAATTGAAGCTAACCCGAAAAAAATTCAAGCTACTCGAGACATACAAGTGCCCAGAACTATAAAGCAAGTACAAAGCTTGAACGGAAAGGTAGCAGCGCTGAGCCGATTCATATCCAGAGCCACGGATAAATGCATTCCCTTCTTTGACGTGATTAAGAAGGGAAAAAGGAATTTCGAATGGACATCCTACTGTGAGGGAGCATTTCAAGCTCTGGTAAAGCAATTGGAGAGCCCCTCGGTGCTATCGAAACTAATCGACCATGAAATGTTGTATGTATACTTGGCAGTATCCCAGCACACTATCAGTACAGCTCTGGTTCGCAAGGAGGACCGAATTCAAAAGCCAGTATATTATTTCAGTAAACGCTTGACGGGGGTAGAAAGAAATTATCCAAAGATTGAAAAACTAGCCTATTGCTTGGTGATTGCATCACGCAAACTTCGTCCGTATTTTCAGGCACACTCAATCAGTGTTTATGCTGATCAACCTTTGCGGTAGGTACTCCAATGACCGGAAACTTTCAGAAGGATGTTAAAATGGAATATTGAGTTAAGTCTGTTGATATTACCTACCTTCCACGAAGGGCCATACAAGGACAAGCACTAGCTGACTTCATTGCTGAATTTACTATGTCAGACGAATCAAACGACCATAATGTCATACCTCCTGTTCGATGGAAGATGTACACCGATGGGGCATCTAACGACCGTTGTTCGGGGGTTGGCATAGTTCTTGTAACTCCTGAGAACCGATCAATTTGCTACGCTTTGAAGTCAAATTCACAGCAACGAATAATGAAGCCGAATATGAAGCGTTGATTGCCGGCTTAAGACTTATCAAAGAACTGGGAGTAAAATCAGTTGAAATCTTTAGCGACTCGCAGCTGGTGGTGTAACAAGTGTGAGGAGACAACCAAGCAAGGGGGCAAAGACTTGCCCCATACTTGGTTCGGGTTCAGGAGCTGCTAGCGAATCTCGAGTATTATGATATTTCACATGTCCTGCGTGAGCAAAACAGAGCAGCCGATTCATTGGCAAAATTCGCAAGCACTGGTGATGCGCAACAGATGGGATTGTTTCCTGTCGAAACCTTACATGTTTCGAGTATAAATATGATGGAGGTAGATTTCGTGTTATAAACAGAAACCGCGAAGGAATCGTGGATGACCCCAATCAAGCAGTACTTGCTATTCGAGATCTTACCCGAAGAAAGGAGCAAAAGACGACAAGTCCTTCGTAAGGCTTCACGATATATAATACAGGATGGGGTGTTGTACCGGAGGAGATTCTCGACCCCCTTACTCCGGTGCGTGGCCCACGAGGAGATAAAACGAGTATTAAAGGAAGTCCATGAGGGAGAGTGCGGTGACCATACTGGGGGGCAGATATTAGCAAAGAAAGTCCTCTATTACGGATACTACTGGCCAACAGTGAATCGGGATGCTGCAGACTACGTGAGAAGATGTGATAAATGCCAGATATATGCAAAAATCCCGAGACCTCCTCCGACGGAACTCACGCAAATGGTTAGTCCCTGGACATTCGTAATGTGGGGGATCGACCTAGTTGTTTCTTTACCCATAGCCAAAGTGGAGCGAAATATGCAATAGTTGCGGTCGACTACATTACCAAATGGGCAGAAGCAGAGCATCTGGCCATAATAACCACCAAGAAGGTTATTAATTTCGTCGTACGAAATATCATATGCTGTTTTGGCCTTCCACGGACCATCGTTACAGACAATGGGACTCAATTCAAAAGCAAGGAGTTCAAAGAATTTTGTCAGAAATATGGCATTGAGAAGAAGTTTGCAGCGGTTGCTCACCCGAAAGCCAACGGACAAGTGGAAGCCGTAAACAAGATAATCAAGTCCATATTGAAAAAGCATCTGGAAAAGGGTAGAGGCAAGTGGATGGATGAACTTCCAACGGTGCTTTGGGCCTACAGGACCACCCATAAGACCGTGACTGGCCACACTCCATTCGCGTTGGCATATGGCACGGAAGCTGTCATACTCGTGGAACTTGAAATTCCATCACATCGGATAACTTATTACGACCTTGAGTCGAACCAGAATCTTTTATTGGAATCGTTGGAATTCATTGACGAAAAATGCAAAGAAGCCAATTTGAGAGTTGCCGTATACAGACATAGAGTCGCTAAATATTATAACGAAAAGGTCCGACTGAGAATTTTTGGTGTGGGAGACCTCGTTTTGAAACGAGTTTTTTCGATCCCATCTCATATGAACCCCGCATGGGAAGGTCCATACGTCATCGAACGGAAGCTTGGAGAAGGAACTTTCAAGCTAGCGACCGTCGATGGTGCGACACTCCCCTGAGCATGGAACAGCGAGCACTTGCGGCATTATTATACTTAGTCTATTTCTTTCATGTATTAGTTGCATTTATTTCCAGTACGCTTTTATTTCTAGCTCTTGGCATGTAGTAAGACAATTTATCTTGCTTTCGTTAATAAAGTCTTGAAGCCCTCTTTTCCATGAATTACTAATGTTTCTGCATATGATGATCCTGTGACAGGCGAATGAAATTATATTAGCTGACGTACGAACATGAGCAAATGACTCAAATTTCCAAGTCCCCAGAGTGCGGACTAGAGTACTCTAAGTCCCCAGAGCGTGGACTCGAGTATAAACGACTCAAAATCTCCAAGTCCTCAGAGTGCGGACTGGAGTACTCTAAGTCCCCGGAGCACGGCCTCAAGTATAAACGATTCAAACCTCCAAGTACCTAGAGTGTGGACTGGAGTACTCTAAGTTCTTAGAGTGCGGACTCGAGTATAAACGACTCAAAATCTCTAAGTTCCCATAGTCCGGACTGGAGTACTCTAAGTCCCCAAAGCGCAGATTCGAGTATAAACGATTCAAATCTACAAGTCCCCGGAGTGCAGACTGGAGTACTCTAAGTCCCCAGGGTGCAGACTCGAGTATAAACGAATCCAAACCTCCAAGTCCCCAGACTGCGGACTGGAGTACTCTAAGTTCCCGGAGCGTGGACTCGAGTATAAACGACTCAAACCTCCAAGTCCCCAGAGTGCGGACTGGAATACTCTAAGTCCCCAAAGCGCAGACTCGAGTATAAACGACTCAAACCTCCAAGTCCCTAGAGTGCGGACTGGAGTCTCGAAGTCCCCAGAGTGCGGACTCGAGTATAAACGACTCAAATCTACAAGTCCACAGGGTGCGGACTGGAGCACTCTGAGTCCCCAATGTGCGGACTAAAAAAATATTCTAAGTACTTGAAGCGTGGAAGGAAAAATAAACACTCTCAAAGAATCTCCGAGCTATATAAAGGTGAACCGAGAAGTCCATGTTATTCACAACAGCTTAGATTTAAATCACTATCATACAAAAATTAAATGACAAGAGCCTTTTGAAAGACGAAAAAGGAACTAAGCTTTATTCAAAATAAGTTTCTACTACAAGCCCACCAAAGTTCGGAGTCGGCAATCTATTTACAAAGACTACGGAAGTAGATGAAAATAATTACATAACTTAAACTAACTCTCGTTGAATGAGAGTAATGATCACTTCTTGTGCTTCTTCGACTTCTTCACCTCCGTTGTCTTCTCGGACGGCTCCTCTCCTGTGCGTTTACCCTTGGTGCTCTTCTTTGATGGAGGGGTAGCAACTGAAGAAGTACGGGGAACCTCCACGGGCTTGGACCCGCCAGGAAGGATGACCTTCAACGGCTTATTCAAAGGGTCGTCCAAGTCCGCAACTCGAGGCTCGACCTTGATCTTGGCTTCTTTTCTCTTCTCCTCCTCAAGCCGCTCCTTTATACTCATCTCAGATGTGTGTTCGGAGGCGCTTGTAATTTCTACTTCATAACTCCCATCGATGGGAGAAGTAGTCTCAGATTTATCCTCATCCAGCGCTCCAATCACCTGAGCATCTGACCCGGGAGCCTCTCTTGCATCAGTGGCCTCACTTATCTTTCCCTCTACCTCCTTGGTGGCATCTCTCCTCGGAGTGGGCCCAGGATCAGAACGGCCTGCGCAAAATCATGAAAAACAAGCATTAGAATACAATAGTCCTTCATAAAGAATGATGACTTTTGAAATCTTAAAGTGAAGGGTTATCTACCAGGTTCCGACAGGCTCTCAGCCGTCAAGGGGGTCTCAACCGCCAGAATAGGAGACAAAATATGGACGCTAAGGCCGGGGTCCTCCGGATTATAACCGATATGCTGCTCAAATAGATCGAGTATCGGCCGATCGGCCGATTGAGTAGGCACATGAGCTGGAGGCACGACCCTGGACGGACCGGTAATAACTTCTTTTCCTTTCTTTGAGGGGAAGCCTTTGCAATAAATAGCTTTAGCTACGGACGAGTCCGAAGGCTCATTTCCCTTGAGGAATTCTTTTATCAAGGCCCCCTCATCAATCTATTCGGTACCGTGCTCGGCCTTCCTGATTTTTATCAAGGCCTCCCATGCCTCGGCTAAAGATTCAAGATAGCCCTCGCCCAGAAAAGTCAAGTCTCGATGCATGAGGACGCGGGCATTGAATTCAGCGATTAGCGGGTCAAACATGCTTTTAACCTCTTCCCTACCTTCTTCTTTAGCCGCCTCAATACGGGAGTCGATGTCCGCAGACGCTATCTTCTTGCCCTCTTCACGGGCTTCACTCTTTATCACCTCAACTTTGGAAATCTCGGCCTCAAGTTTTTCTTTTAAGAGTTGAGTAGCAATGATTTCGTCACAGTATCGTTGTGACTCTTCTTGGGCAGCCGTTTTCTCTTCATTCTCTCTGCGGAGCTGCTCCTCAAGTTCCTTGACTCGAAGGCTGAATGCGTCCCTCTCTTTTTGGACTGAGTCCTTCTCTAGTGCTAGGGCCCCGCAGCGTTGTACTGCCTCGTCGATCTCTTTTTTATGTGTCGATTCCAGATGAGTCATGGCTTTGGCGGTGTCTTGAGCGCTCTACCGGGCGGCCTCAAGCTGAGATCTATAATGTGCAATCTCTTCGTCCTGAGCTTTAATGATATCTTTATCGTGGATAGCCTCAAGCTTCAGGCGGTCGATCTCGTGTTGGCGCTCCACGGAGACTTCAGAAAGTTTTTCAACCAAGTGAACAAACGCGTCATGTTGAACATAGACGTCATTGGTACAGGCGATGGCGCTCTGCTTGACATGTCCGGGAATAAGATGAATCGCCGGGAGAAATTTCAGGCCATCAAAGCAGATTTTTGGAAATTTATCTTTAAGCTCGGCCAACCTCTCCGATATGGTTGGATCTGTTGCAGGAGCAGGAGGAGACGGCTTTGAAAGTTCGGTTCTCTTGTGAGGATCTCGGGACTGTCGAGTGGAAGAGGAATCGGAGTGTTGGTCTTAGGGGACATCAGATTGCGACCCCTTATGGTCGCGCTTATCTTTGCTTTGCTCCGGGCGAGAAGAGGTATCCTGGTGGTATTTTAGCTAATAGTAATTTTTCTTCCGAGATGACGAGTCCCGGGAATGATAATCTCTATCGCCGCCATTGTTTGCACCAAAATTGGGCACAACACTCTTCGGATGTGTTTAAAGAGATAAAATGAAGAGAATAAGTGTAAAATGAAGCAGATCTAACAAACACACCAATAAACATATAAGAAAATTCACAGAAACACAGAGTTTTAGAGTGGTTCGGCGTGTTGCCTACGTCCACTATGAAGTTTTATCACTTTATTGCTTGATACTTGAAGATTACAAGTTTTTGATAACGAAGTACAGTAGATAATAAGCTTAAATTCGAGATCAATGGCAGTAATGGCGTTCTGGAGTGAACGTGGCAGAGTCCAGGCGCTCTTTTACTCTCAAAATTCTCCGACCACTTTTCTGAATGACCAGGGGCTCTATTTATAAGTGCTGGAGGCTGATATTTCGCCTAAAATTCGAGAAGACCGCTTCTGGCATGTGAGGGGGCCCACACGCCTGGATTATGGAAATCCGAGCCCACTTTGGGATCGATTCGTACTCGGGTTCGAATCGATCAAGATTTGATCAGATTGAGCTGAAATTTTGCATGAACATTCCTCATGTTGGCAGTAAGCTACTGTGAAAATTTCATAGCATTTGGACTTATAGATCTTGAGATATGATCGATGCAAGTTGGTCCGTGATCGATACGAAGCAAGTTCCAATCGATCAAGAACTCATCCGATTGAGCTGAAATTTGGCATGAGCCTTCCTTAGGTTGCCAGTTGGCTTTTGTCCAAATTTGGTGGCATTTGGAGTTGTAGATCTCGAGATATGATCGATGCAAGTTGGTCCGTGATCGGTACGAAGCAACTTCGAATCAATCAAGAACTCATCCGATGGAGCTGGAATTTGGCGTGAACATTCCTTAGGTTGCCAGACGGCTCCTGTCCAAATTTGGTGGCATTTGGACTTGTAGATCTCAAGTTATGATCGATGCAATTTTGGATTTCTCAACCGTGATCCATCAATATCTTGAGCATACGAACTCCGATTGACTTGAAATTTGGAACATTGGCTTTCTCAGCTTTGCTTGTCATGTCATATAAATTGTAGCTCGATCCGGATTCGAAAAAAATTTACCGACATCCATAGTAGACCTATGTATAACTGATCTTCATGACGAACCGTCCTTGGTTTCTAGTCGAGTTCTTGGTGTCACGGCCTTGCCAAAAGGCGGGATAACAGCCATCATCCCTATCTCGACGTCTTCCTGAACCCGAGTCCCGTCTAGGTCGATAAAAGATAGACGAACCACGAAGGCGATCGAATCCGTGTGAACGACCCATGTCACCAGCACAGAATTTAAACAACAACGAATTAGCAAAGTGTAGCATGACGACGAAAATCTAAGTGCAAATTGAAGTGCAGGTGTTTGTGCGTGTCCTAGTGTTTCCCCCCGACGGACCAGTTGCTTTACTAATGGGAGTTTTTTCTCCCTGACTTTGGGCTACAGCGCCCGCATCGCTTCTGATGGGCGAGTGAAGTTTAAATGGTTTCAGGTCGTCGAAGTCATAATTGAGCAAGTCATCGGGAATGGAGAGGTTCGATAGGCCCTTTAAAGAACTTTCTACATGCTGTGAAGAAGCCTCTTTCTCCGTTGGAATGAGCGTAATTTTTGAAGTTCTGCCAACCTACTCCCTCCTGATCTTGTACGTCAATCCCTTTTTCCTCTTCGAAGGGGAAGATGACGTTTCGATGTCGTGCACTGCGACTATAGGATCCTGAGTGGGACCCAAGTTCTCACCTTGTGCCTCGGGTGTTTCATTCCCTTTAATTTCCCCCTCTTCTGGTGCGTCAGGAGTATGACGTGCTGATGACTCAGCTATACTCTTCCCTTTCCTAGAGGTGGGCCTGGGTACGGTGACGCCTTGAGGAAGGCTTATCTGACGACCCTATGCCAACAGCCCAAACCTTGAAAGTGTCTCATTCGAAATGAGAGTCCGGATGTCTCTTTCTTCGGCAGGAAGGGCTCAAATAGCCTCGACGACCTCAGGGTATCCACGACCATCAGGACGCGGGTTGATACCTTAAAGGATGAAACAAGAGTTAGAAAAGGCATAGCCCCGACCAAGCACAAACATCGATCCAGAGAGAAGACTTACTTCCTTCAACCCATCTCCTTGCGAAACCAGGAGGGCAACGCACATAGAACCATTCCTGTTTGTACAGGGCAAATTTGCTCCATGCCTCGGTTAAAATCTAACATTTGTGGTGCGACTCAAGGAACACAAAAGATGGGCTATCTTTTCGCTTCTTAATCATATATATATATATATATATCTGATGTCGCCCGGAATTGGGGACCTAGAGAGGACGGTCATGAAGAGGATGTAGGTACCGTAGATAAATGCGTGGTCGTTCGGGTGCAGTTGCGACGGGGCAATGTCAATGTATTGCAGCACATCACGAAGAAATAAATTGAACGGTGGCACTCTGCCAACCCAGCACATTAATTTATTACACGCCATGTATCCAACTGGGGGCAAGTGTGGACGATCGTGCCCCGAGGGAACCAGCACGTCATCGAAAGGGATTCCATGGATAGAGCATATTCGTTGGAGCGCAACTTCATTGACCTTCGAAGCCTGTGAATCAACAGGGTTATCCAAGAGAATCGCTACCTCCAAAGCGTCGGTACATAAATTATGTGCAGGGGAGGTTAAAGGATTTGAAATATCTGCGACTTCTTGTTGGGAAGAGGTCCCAGTCTATCTGAAATCGTGGCGGAGTTAGATCTCCTAGACATTTCCAATAAATATTGAATTTAGCGGAGCACCTATTTGAACTATACTCAAAAAATAATCGGCGTTAGACTTAACAACATAAATTTTCCCCCCGTGCGGTGTGTGATCTAGTGCAATCATTCAAATATAAATGTCGATAAATCATAGGTCACATAGTTGATGGTGTAAAGTTGAACTTTGAGCTGCCACTCTCGAAGCCATCATCGCTGACCGTCTTCGAAAACCATCCTGGAAATGTTTTCAATTTTAAACTCGGACATTGATATTATATGCCAAAAGCTTTTGTCTATTTTTATCGACTTCAGTTCAGGCTTAGCACGATTGGAACTAGGAAATTATCAGTCCAGATTAGTTTGATATGCCAGTTTGGTCCAGGTTAGTTTGATATGCCAGTTTGATTAGTTCCGGGTCTTTGTTTTTGTCTTATGCTCGGGCAAAGTTAGAATGTTGTTCAGCCTAAGTATCGACTAGCGAAACTGCCGTTCGGCCTGACTATTGTCCGGCCTAAATTTTGATCGGCCAAACTATCGTTCGGCCTAACTATTGTTCGGCCAAAGTATCGTCTGGCCTAAGTTCTGTTCGGCCGAAGTAATGTTCGGCATAAGTACTGCTCGGCCTAAGTAACGTTCGGCATAAGTACTGCTCGGCCTAAGCAACGTTCGGCATAAGTACTCCTCGGCCTAAGCAACGTTCGGCATTCTATCTAGTTCGTACTTCCTCCCTAACCTCCCATCCCACTGCTCGGCATGTGGTGAGTCACGCCGAACCAAATTTACGTCGAGCCCCAACGCCCGGCACTCCGTCCTTAACAAAGGCGTCACTTTCTCTTTTCTTCCTCCATCCATACCGAACAACGAGGCCAAATCGTTCGGCGAGTCATGCCGAACCATACTGTTCGGCATTATAGCCAATTCCTACTCCCCTTCTATTTTTTCCCTCCAAACTCGTCCGGCACAAGAGAACCATGCCAAACCACAATACATCTCCCATCAACTTCCTCGCGTGCCCATCTCTGGCCACTTCTCCTTTCCACCACATCATCTAGCCAACATCCTAATCACAGTTCAATCCTTTCATCCGTGAAATACCCATTGGCCACAGACCTAAGTTACGAGTTTAAGCCTCATGTCAAAACTTTTAATTAGGGAAAATAGTTAAATAGAAGGGATCGATACCTAGCAAGTAGATTGAAGGTAGGGATAATTCTAGAATTAAAGGCACGACGTTGATTATTTCCGAGTGATTTGGGAAAAGGGTGATGCAGGGTATGAAGCTCGAAGAAAGAAGGGTAGTAACATTCTTGGGGCTTGACGAGATTCGCGAATACAGGATAGCGGAGGTAAAAAGTGAAAAGAGAAGGAGGAGGAAGATGCTGACTTTTATAAGAGAAGAAGGGAAGTCGAAGAGGCTATAACCGGTGGAACTGGTCAAAGCGTCATCGTTCGGCTTCGGCATTCAGAGTCGTTCGGCATACATAGAGCGTTCAGCTTCATCTGTTTTGTTCGGCACTCGCATACTGTTCGGCACACATCATCACATTGTCGAGAGAAATAAACCAAGGGTCAAAGAGGAGCATAGAGGACATGTAATTCAAAGTGCATCACGTTCGGTCACGCGATACACTTTGGGGGGCAAGTGTTTCCTTGAGATTTGACCAGGCAACTAGGTACTCGGCATCCACATACCGTTCGGCATTCTGAACGATCGGCGGGAAGTGTTCGACAATCCAGGGATGCTCGGCCATCCAGGGACGTTCGGCGATCCAAGGACGTTCGGCAATCCAGAGACGTTCGGCAATCCTGGGACGCTCGGCATCCAGGGACGATCGGCCATCCAGGGACATTCGGCAATCCAGGGACGTTCGGCATAAAAAGACGTTCGGCATGGCAGAACCGTCCGGCATCTCATATGGCTCAGCGTCCAGACCTTGTTCGGCACATCCATCTCATTCAGCATTCGCATACCGTTCGGCATCCATCTCGTTCGGCATTCGCCTACCGTTCGGCATCCATCTCGTTCGGCATTCGCCTACCGTTCGGCATCTAGTATCGTTCGGCACAAGTCTTGTTCGGCATCCCAAGGTCGTTCGGCACCTCACTTCATTCGGCATGAAAGTGGTGGCTCGGCATTTGGCCGTTCGGCATGTTCGGGTCGGCACGCAGAGCTTACTCCATTTGGGCCAAGGTATTCAGCTACCAGGCCCACCAGGGAAGTCCAACCCACCTTTATCTATAAATAGAGAGGCAGGGGCACAGTGAAAAGGAGGGGTTTTTTGGGAGAACACTGGCGAAACTCTGCCGCATTCAACACTCACTCAAGACTTAATCTTTTACTTTGCAAGTGTATTCAAGTAATTGGAAACGGATTGTATCTATAATCAACTATCAAGGAAAGCAATAGAAATCAACTTCAAAGTGGACGTAGGCAATCACGCCGAACTACTATAAATTTGGTGTTCTTGTTCTCTGCATTTAAATTTACATATTGTCTTCTGTTTTAATTTACTATCTTTATTAACCTCTCTACACAATCTTTCTCAAGGGTGTTAGTGGTCAATTTTGGTGCTAACAATATGTGTGTGTGTGTGTCTCTAAAAATAACAACTAACCTTTTTTGTCTGTCCTTACCTTCTACATTGTTGGTTAAAACATAGCTCTCAATCCACTTCAAATTTCTCAAATATATTTCAAATTAAAATAATACTATTCGATAGTCAGAGGCCGACGATTCCAGACTTGCAATCTGACGGATCAAGAACATTAAAAGGAAGGGAAGTCATTGCTTCAATGTGGATTTAATGGCATTGTTAAATTGGTAATTTTAATTCATGTTCCAGTAATTAAATTATATTCTATGATCCTATAATGAGCAATTTCATATCTGTTTAAATATATTGCTACTAAATGTTCAGTTAGGTGAGATTTTGTAAGTAGATGTAAGTGTCACAAATTAGTTTGGTCATGTGCATAATTTGTTTATTATACTATTTGGTTTATGTATAGAAAAATGTTATTTACTGTACAAAATCTATTTTTGCCATTAATAATTGTTTTATATATATTTATTAATATATATATTAGTGTATGTTTCTCTCATAATAGCATATATGCATATATAAGATATATATATATATATATATATGATTAAAAAAAATTAGTACACTTATTTATATATATAATATGAATTTACAAATTCAAAAATTAATTATCATACATATATTCATATTTTCAAATTAACATTAATTGAATTTTGAATTATTTATTATATATAAAATAATTATTACATTAAAAGTTCAATTTTATATTTTTCAAAAAATTATATCTTTCCACAAACGTATAGAAAAAGTTTAGGATTTTTTCAATAAATTTTATTATTTTTAATAATTAATATTATTTTGAAAAAACTATTTATGATTTTAAAAATAATAATTTAATTGAAAAATTATTTAAAAAAATTCGTAACCTTTCATTCATGATCCTAGAATTTTTGAAATTTTAAATTTTAATAATATATTATTTTATATGAAATATCAATGTATTTGTTCTTAAAAATAATATTTCAACTTTGACAAATCTCTAGATTTTTTCTATGCTCTATTTTATGATCCTAAATTTTTAAAAATTGTAAAATTTTAATTTTCATCAATTTATTATTTTATGTTAATCATTTATAGATTAAAATATTATTTTATTCATAATATATACAAATTAAAATACTAAAATTATTATGTTTACAAAACCAAGTTAATTAGGAATTATAAATAATTTTTAGTAATTGTTCTCTCTCTTTCTATATATATTGATCTATATATAAATGTTTTATGTTCACATATTATATATAATATATTTATACATACATGTGTGTATGTGTATTTTGTAACACATATACATGCATATATTTGGACAATATATATGTCTGTTGCGGTGTAAATCCCAACATCTACATATATGCATATTACACCTTTCATGGATTATTATGTTACACATGCACTCACACATATATGTATATGATACATTTATGTATAAACTAAATTAAATAAAATTAATTTCATATGTTAATATATTTGAATTTAAATAAAATAAATGATTTTATTTAAATGAAATTTAGAAATATTCTAATTCAGTTGGACTTCATAGGCCCCATAAAAGATCCAATAAGGTAAAAAAAATTAAATTCACCCATAACTTCCGTTGCGGGCTAGTCCAGCTCCAACAAATTCAGAATTCTTCAGAGCCAAAAGATACTAAATATCTATCCCAAAATATATGAAGAAACAATCATCACTAATGAAATAATAATGGTAGCCAACTATCCGTTTAAAAACAGTGACATAAAGTTTAACACACCAAAATAGACTGATAACAGTCCAACATACCAAAAAAGACTCTGCCACATAGTGTAATAATCTAATCCCACAAAATAGACTATGTGAATTTACCTGGTCCTACAAAATAGGCAAACGTCGTTACTGTACACAAAATAAAATGATAAGTCTGCATACAACACGTGTCCAAGGGGCGAAAAGGCAGCCGTTTCATACCATAACAAACCTAACCCTCCAAAATAGGTCCGCTTGCCCAAATCTAAGAGTTTACTGATTTGCAATGAAAAAAAATAAGTAATCGTCTCTCAGGGTCTATCGATCTAAAATCGGAACACCCTAAGATGGTATAACTCTAAGTGTTAATTATTGTCACTTAAGTAATCATAAGAATTTAACTAAAATGTCTCATACCAGATAGTAAATTCAAGTATTTACTAAAAGCTAATAATTTCCATTCAAAATATGTTTAACAAATTATAATAATAAGAGAAAGAATTGTACGAAATGTCTCATACCAATCCGATAATTCAATCATTTATTAAAATTCTTTGTTTCATAGAAAATCAAGAAAACCAAAATAACCAAAGGCTAAACATAATAAGGGCCAATAATAATTTATAGTTTGAAAGAAAATAATATAATTTTATCATACAGAAATGATTTCTAAAATACTTCATCTTTAACTTACTTTCAAACTTCTCACCTTTAAATCCATAACTCATATTAAAAAGAAAAGAGTTTAAAGGGTTGTTTTACTCAAAATAGAATTCTTTTACAAAATTTAGAATCAAACCAATGTTTTTCATAATTAATAAACTACATCATTTTGAAATCTGTACAGATATACATATTTATTTTCATGAAATATCTATCAACTTTAAAACCTTATAATCCTTTCAAGAACAAGCACTTTGCTTTAAAAAGTTTGATAAATCTTCCAGATATTTTTTTAATAACTTCTATAATCAAAATTGCATGAAATAAGATAATTTCTTTTATAACATTTATTTTATAAAAGAGCAGTACAATATATTTCCTTTCAAAACACTTTTAGATTTCCAATATAATTGAAATGATGACTTTTGAGGATTTTGGAAATAAAACTCATTTAAAACTTGAATTAGAATTTGAATAAATAAACAAGTTAATAATTTAATATGATGTGGTAAAATTTCCAAAAGCAAATTTAACCAAAATCCAAAAATAGAAGGAATCACAACTGAGGTTTTAAAATATTTAACGCCATCTCTTAACATTATTCATCAAGTAGAGAACCATTTTAATGATCTGAGTCACCTTTTTGGTGAATATGATTAAACAAATAATGCATAAATATTATATAATCTAGTTATACATTCAATAAGTTTTAATGGTTCTTAACATACATGCTATTTAATAATCGATTATCAAATCGAATTTAATAATTCAACACACAATTCAACCATCAATCAAATTGAAATCATGGCAAGAAATTCATGCAATTCGATATTCTCTACCAATTATTATCTCAATCCAAGTTCAAACAAGCATGTCAAGGGAATTTACTATTTTTAAATATAGATGTGTAAATTAGATATATTAACTCAGTTTAACCATTTGTTTTCACACTTCATTGAACTTATCATTGCTATCGCGCCTAAACCCTACCACCAACGTCGTTGTTGCAACAACACTTCTCCTTAAATCACATGCCCGCTTCTCTGCCTCAAGCGTAAGCACGACAAATGTCTACCAATCACAATGGAAATTTCTATCGATTAGAAAACTACCGTTAAAATATAATCGTTATAAAATTCACAAGCGCACAACATACAATCGTACTACATATGCGAGTACGAGTCAATCCGCATAGAAAGGATTAAATTCTAATAATACTCGATCAAATTAGCCTAAAGTTTTGAAATGATTTTAAACTAAGAAAAATTGTAGAAAATAAACTAGAGCAAAAGTGAATAAAACTATGTGATTAAGAAACGATTTAGAGGCAAATCCACTTTTAATCATTCATATAAGTCAACATAATTTATAATTTCTCATTAAAATGTTAAGTAGAAATGATAGATGTGCTTCTTATAAGTATGAGTTATTTATGCTATTAATTAGCACGATTTAAATCATCAAACTCTAACACACCATTCAAACTCACTTATCAACACCCATGAAAATGACATGAAAATTACAAATAAAATCTATTTTAAGTATGATCTATTTACTATGAATTAGTAATATAGACCATCAAATTTTGATTCTAGCTTAACTTTCATCAATAAAATTACTTACGCAAATGATCAAATAGTTTATGTTCATATGGAGTTAAGCATAGCCTATTTGAGATGTCAACATGGACTATCAAAATTCACTAAAAAAGAAACATAAACCACCATCATTCATAATTTCCATTAAGTACATAAAAGAGATCATGAATGAAATCATTATGTTAATTTAATATGTTTCATGAGAGCTTCATTGCCCCTAAATTGAAGGGGTTTATCCACCCATATTTGAAAACATGTTAACATAAAATGATTTTAACATAAAAGAAGAGAAAAATGAGAGTTAATTAGAATAAAAGGGAGCTAACTACTTGCATGAAATAAAACTAAATTAATTTCAAGAATTAAGCTACGCTACTAACATTAAATAAGAGACGCATAAACCAAGTAAGTGAGCATGAAATAAAAAGAGCATGAAAAGAAAGCATAAATAAAAATTGCAATAAAAGTAAAAACAAGGCTAAGAAGCTATTTTAAAGAAAATTTTATTTAACTTTGATATATGGCTACAATCTTGCATGAAAAGAAGAGGATCATTGCATGAGACATAAAGGGTATTTATACATGCTTAAAATCCTAATTCTTATTTTAAGGGACTATCAAAAATGTCCATGAGAAAGTGTAACCTCCAAGTAATCATTAAGGAAATAATTAGTCCTCACTAACATGCTTTTAAGCCTCCATTAACATGTGCATGTGCTTTTAATTATGGACCATTAGTTAGTGGGTAAGTGGGCTCTTCCATGTTGTATGAATTCTTTTATTCCCATTATCCATTTGGTTTCAACATGTGTGCATGCATTTTTCCATGAAACCTCTTCATATTTGCACTCCATTTTCTACAAATAAAAAAATTAAACATGTGCAAATAAAATTTTCAAATTAAATCATTACAAAATTACCATTTTACCCCCCAAATGAAGATGATGATTTGAAAATAATTTAAATTTTGGTTTAAACATGTGAAATACCGTAATTTGCTCATTTATTTAATTAAAAGAAGATCAAATGTGGAAATAAAAATATACACTTTTACGTGCACATCAAATACCCCCATACTTACCTTTTTATTCATCCTTGAATAAACTAAACTAGGATAAATCCGTTTTTGTAGGAAATACGATTGTATTGAGCGTATGTAATAAGCCGTTAAACCTTTAGGTGTTCCTAGTAGGACGAGTGTTGTCTCTTGAGGGTTTTTAACGGATGCTACCCACGAAATTCAAATGTGATACGCAAATTCTAATCCGACTACATGGTGCAAGTTTTCAAAAATATTTACAAATGAAGAATTTACTTTTATATTGACATGAGTAAGTTAAATATAAGTTTTGGTCATTATTAAGAAATTTTAGTCCTTTTACTTATCAAAACTTCTAACAAAAATTAAGTTATCATCACAATTAGACTTTAGTTTGGCTAGTTGTTTCGGTTGCAAACATAGTGCAACTATGAAAATGATTCCTTGGTTGGTTATCAAGGTTTTGCAAAATGGTATTTTTATTTCTTTTGAATAACAAGTCAAATCAAATAAGTGAAGATAGTGCTTGGATTTCACTTGCTTGCTCTCTCTATTTTGAAAAATATTAACATTATTATTTACACATTTAACTCAGGTAAACTAAGGCCAGATATACTGATCATGCACTGCCTTTCGGGCTGAGTGAGAAGAGTACAAAGTGTGGCGAGTGCATATACTTGCGTATGAATACTTGACTCAAGGTGGTTACTTTTATTAATTTAATTTTGCTTACATACACCTAACTCGAATAAATTGAGGCCAGATATACCAATTATGCACTACCTTTCAGGCTTACGTGAGAAGAGTACAAAGGATGGCGAGTGTACACACTTACATGTAAACATCCGACTCTAGGTGTTTCTTACTTTTATAAAAGCTTTTTATAAGAAGTGAGAGTTTTTAAAAATCATCTTAGCACCACTTAATTTAGAAGATCAAAAATGCTATGGCCTTTACTTTAAATCAACCAGTCTTTTAAACAAAGATTACTATTAGGACATACTTTATAATTATCACCTATAAATCTTCCTATGCAAGTTAAACCAAAGTTACTTATAGTCAAATTTTATTTTTATTTTTATTGAGACAAATAAATTTTCAAAAATTTCAATTTAATAACTATTTGTACCAAATTTGGGCACAACACTCTTCGGATGTGATTGAAAAGATTAAAATAAAGAAATTAAATGTAAAAGGAGGTTAATCCAACAATCACACCAATAAAAGCATGCAGAAATAGAAAAAGACAAGAAATTATAGTGGTTTGGCATTGTAGCCTACGTCCACTTTGAATGTTTTGCTGTTTATTGATAATTGATAACTGATTACAACAGTACAACACTCTAACACTCAAGTTACAATGGAGTTGTGACAAAGTAACGGCGTAGCAGAATCAAAAGTCCTTTTTCTATAGGCATTGGGGTGCTATTTATAGGTGTTGGTTTGAAATATCTGCCCCTGAACACGGAATACTCCTTATCACATGTGGATGGGCCCAGCAGATCGATCAGGGATCATTTGGGATCGATCCCTACCATTTTTGTATCGATCAAGATTTCTTCCATTTGGGTTGCGATCGATTAGAGACATTCTTGAGGTAGTAAGCGAGCTCCTGTGAAAATTTCATAGCATTTAGACTTGTAGATTTTGAGTTATGATTGATTCAAGGTTGGTTTTGTAGTTGACTGAAGCATGTGTATCAATCCCTATTCATATCGATACTTCTTCATATCGATAGGCTACGTATCGATCAGTGGTTCATCGATGACATGGAGCGATAGTTCAAGGGAGATCCACATTTCATGTCGAGTGACCATTTCTCTTGGTTGACTTTGCCTTCTTTGTATTGATCGTGTGTGGATCCTTTTATAGCGATGTTTGTATGCCGCTTCGTATCGATACTTGGGAGGCGTCTGCGTATCGATGCCTGGTTGCTAACTTCGTATCAATGCCTGGAACGATCCATACGAAACGGAGGGAAGGGTTTGATCGATACGAACCAAACATATTGATTGATGATGCCCGATCGATACGAATAAGATGGAAGTGGAGTTGATGGATGGGAGGTCTGATGGATACAAAGAGGGATGGAATTTGATGGATACGAACTGACATCTTCGACATGGATTTTGATCGATCCATTATTTGAGCATATGAACTCCGATTGACCCAAAATTTGGAATATTGGCTTTCACATCTTTGTTTATTGTACCATGTTAATTGTAGCTCGATCCGGACTCGGATCAAATTTACCAGTATCCATAGTGGACCTATGTATAACCGATCTTCTAGACGGATTGCCCTTGGTCTATAGTCAAGTCCTTGGTGTCACGTCCTTGCCAAAAGGCGGGATAACATTTACCATCCTCCAAAAGTACGTCCTATGTAAACATGACGTGCTTTGAAAAGCTCCAATCTTTATTCTGAAGAAGCCATATCCGATTCGTTGTCATCTTTTCGTCAAGAGATGTAACATTTGATGGATTTTAAGCAATATATATATATATATATATATATATATATATATATATATGTTGAACTGCTGTCTGCCAATGATCATGCGGTGTTTTGTTGTAACTGAGGATTGAGTGCTAGCGATTTGCCTTTTATTGTTTTGGTTGTCGCTAGGTAAGCATTCAATTCCTGTTAATTTTGAAAATCGAACATTAGTTCGTCACACATGCATGTATGTTAACCTGACTCATGTTCACGTATGCACGTTCACGGGTCATTACCAAGTTCTTCGGTTCTTGTTTGGATCGAGTTTCATATCGATCCTCTCCTAGATCGATGTGAAATTTGAGTTGTAACAATGATTGATGGTCGCTTTAGATCACTCGTTCGTATTGATCCTCTGCTGGATCAATTTGAGATGTTGGAATGCATGCTTCATATCAATGGCTATCGATACGAAATGGATAATCCTTAGAGATGCTTCGTATCGATGGATACGAGGTCTTAGGGTCTTAGAATAGATGGATACAAAACTGACGCTTCGTATCGATGGAGTTGAGCATCATAGTCTTGATCTTGCAGCGACTTTCGTATCGATGGATACGAAATTGATGGCTGGTCATCGATGGATATGAAGTATAAATCATGGATTGCTCTGAGTTGATGGATACGAAGCAGCATCTTCGTATCGATGGATACGAATTTTTTAGGTAAGCTTGCACAGCGCCTTTTGTATCGATGAAACTTTGACCGCTTCTACCGGTTCTTGCTACTGGGATACAAATCATTTTCCATTGGTTACGAAGGCATATAAATACCTTTTATACTTAGCCAAAATTTCTCACTTGCTTTTGCTTTCATATCCGCTTCATATCGATTGAAAGAGAAAAAGAGTTGCAATGCCTTCATCTCCAAAACAAATAACTTTTAATATCCAAACCAATCCTTTTAAACTAGGTAACTAATTAATTAAATCCGTCTAAAAATGATGAGACTTGAAGCTCAATGCCATTTCATCCAAGGTTGTGGTCGATTCCGGCGTCGTTGATGTTGGAATTGGGCAGCAGTGAGGTCAAGGAAGTAGTAATAGAGTTTTGGAGGATTGGGGAAGAAAAAGATGAGACGACCCGACTTTCTCACCACAGAAAATCGTATCATCTTGAAGAAAGAACGGGATAGAAAAGAGAAAAGAAAGAGAAGAAAGAAGAAACAACATCAGAATCTCAACAGCGGAACGAATAAATTATATTAATAACATAAATATTACATAGTATACAACCATTATCAGAGTTACACGGATTACACATCACATACTAGACAGTTATAAACACCTGTCTAGCTATAAAACTCAATACAATATAAGGAAACTACTCAGAGAAACCAACACAGCGGAATACTATATATCTACACGAAGAAGCCTCCTGCTACATTGCTCCTCCACAATTCGTTAAAGCTAACCTGAATCCCTTGACTACTCGTAAAAATTTGAGTACCCAAGAGTTTAAGAAAACAGAAGATAAACTTCGGGTCATACATGGGTCTGGTGTGAGTAACAGGTTAAGGTTGCTTAACTTTCAAAAAACTTTTGAAAAGAAAGGTATCACGTAAGACTTCCCACACATAAACATGGAAAAGTTTTTACCTTACGCTAACCAAAACATTTGATAGGAAATCCAGTGATATTATAATAGGTCTAGGTTTTTCAAGTAAATATGAAATAGCCGAAATTGTTACATTCGTTAAATTCCAGCTACTAGCCACAAAAGTGGGTAATACAATCAAAACCGATGGCACTTATTGGATTTTGGATTCCATACAATGGCGGGGCTACCGAGGTACCGCCCGTCACAGTACGTGGCCTAGATCAACGTACCGAGGATCACTCCCAATCCCCTGCAACACAAGGCCGGAACCATCCTTTACTGGACAGTCCCGAACAAGACAACCCCGACAGTTGGAGCTCACAACCGTCCACACAGCCGAAATAAAGGGACCTCTAAACAGGGGGAAATCTCATCATAGTTGGGCATAACCCACTTAACCTTGCTGCACCTTCCCTGTTTTAGCCATTCCTGGTTGATGAGGCTTGAGGCTACGATTACCTTTATAGATCACATCACTTAGAATGCTCATCGTCCACCTGACGATGTTCTGAAAGCATTCAATCCATACAAGTTCGTTCCGGGTTCGAACGAAACCGAAGGCATTATCTCATTACACTCGTTTTGGAATCACCCTAAAAGTTAACGACGATAACCCTTGCACTCTGAGTCTTCATCTTCACTTGAGATTCACGACCTATCGTTAATTTGGATCGATGTGGTTTTCGGATATCCAAATATGGAAACCCGATCCCGGTCTCATCGAAATCCAAAACGTGTCTTTTAAGGCCAAGTTGTTTTAAAGTTTAAAACACTTCAATTATCTATATACACACAGATAGATAACTCACGAATCACAATAGATAATCAACATTATCATAATAAATAGATGATCCACATTATTATTATAATCATATAATCCATACTGTCATCAAAATAGATAATCCATGTTATCATCACAATGCAACCAAAGCATTCGTACCACATAACCTCACTCATCTCATTTCTGAGATCACAACCATTCAAGGCAATCTATATCACTGATTTATACATAAGCAAAGATTTACTTAATCACAATATAATTAACCTAAAATGAATTGAATTAATTACCTCCATCTTTAATTAATTTAAAGTGAATTAAATTAATTACTTCATCTTTAATTAATTTAAAATAAATTAAATTAATTACTTCATCATTATAAATCTTGCTTATCTAACCATTAATTAATTACAAGTCAATTAATTAAGCATTCAAATTAATTACCTTAATTAATCACCCTTGATTAATTATCCTTAATTACATTCAAGTAATTATCCTTTCCCAAATTAATTATCCTTAACCAAAACAGTAAATAATCTTTAATTACTTTAATTAATTAACTATAATTAATTACATTAATCCTTAATTAATTACATTAATTACTTACCTTTAATCACTTATCATTGATTAATTAATCTTAGTTAATCAACCTTAATTACATCATTAATTATTAAATAATGATCCTTAATTACATTTTAATTAATTACTTTTTTAAAATTAATTACAGTGAGTAATTAATTTTAATCAAACCACAATTTATTAATCACTCCTAATTAATCACATTCAGTAATTAAATAACTTAATTACTTCATCTTTAATTAATTTAAAATAAATTAATTATTCTTAATTAATTTCTTAATTAATCCCTTGATTAATTACAAAGTAATTTAATCCAAATTACTTCCATTCTTGAATCATCTTCAATTAATTACATTCAGTAATTACTAATTAATTACTTCACTAAGTAATTCCAATCCATTAATTACATTAAGTAATTATCATCAAATCATTCAAGTGTATAAAATTAATTAAACTTAATTAATCAATTTAAACAATCACATTAAACTAAATTAATTACATTAAGTAAATAATTCCTTAATTACTTCCATTAAGTAATTACACTTAAACAATCCACAATTGATTATCATTAAATTAATTAATCTAATTAATTATTAAAATTAATCACATTAATTAGTTATTAAATAATCTCAAGTTAATGACCTTCATTAACCATTCTTTAATTACTTCATTAAGTACTTAACTTAGATTAACCATTATTAATTACAAATTAATTTATCTTTAATTATTAATTAAACTCTAATTATTTAATTAATTAAGTGTTAACTGTAACTTAATTAATCCTTAATTATCTAATTAGTTAACCTTGATTATAACTTAATTGCTTAATTAGTAAATCTTTAATCATCAATAAGTAATCATTAATTATCTAATTAATGATCTTAATTACAAATTGATTAACCCTTAATCAATTATTTATTAAATTCCTAATCAATTAATTAATTAAATTAACTAATTATTCCTTAATTACCTTATTAATTTAATTTCAAATTATTAAATCCTAATTTAACTTTAAGATAAAAACATTTATTAATTATGACTAATTTGTCATTAACAAATATATTTGGAAACAAATTTACTTTTGGACTTACTTTAAAATTTCATTTCAAATACAAGATTTAAAATGAATATAATTTAAACTTAAACAAAGTTTTAAACAATTTAAAAATCTTTTTAAATTACATGGCAAACAAATACTTGTCTTATAAAAGAAATTTATAAGTGTTTAAAACTAAATTCATTTTAAAATTCAATAACTTAAATTTACACTTCGTTTAAATCTTTCAAATTTAAAAACTTCTTTATTTCAAACTGAAATACCAATTTAAATCTTTGATTTCCAGTTTTAAATTTAACTTTAAAACTTACTCATATTTTAAAACTTCAGTTTTAAAATTTCAAACTACTAACTATTTTACAGTTGTTAATAATTCAAGTTTTAAAACTTTATTACTTTTTTTATTATTATTTAAAACTGAGATTTTAAATTTAAACTTGGATTCTAAAATTTCAAACTTGGATTTAAAACTAGGTTTTAAACACTAGCTTTTTATTAAAAAACTGCAGTTTCAAAATTTAAAACAGATATTACAGGTTTTCTATAAAACCTGAAAACTATGAATAACCCGAGAAACCACAAATTTATTTCGAGTCTACAACCCATCCTCCCCGAGCCAACTACCCAACATCTTCGAGTCCAACCCAAAATTACTCGAGAACAAAACTAAAACCAAAGCAAACTTCATCAGAATAGGGCCGTGCACATGCACGTTGCCGACCGTCATCTCCGATCATCAGAGATGATCGTTCCACATCCAAAAACACTCCATCACCTCAACGTGATCATCAGATCGAACTCAAATCCTCGAAATCAAATTCGAGTACCAATTTCCAAACCTGGAAACACAATCAGGTTCCCCCTTCAAAACCTGTCAACACCACAACCTCGCCGCTCCGACCACCTGAAGGTTAGCAACTTCGGCCATGACTTCAACCATGACCCAACTATCAATCCCCAAAAACTTACTATTCTCGATCAACTATACTAACCGTAATGATCGATTCTTCAAACCCATTAAAAACTAGGGTTTAAAAAGAAATCTCACCACTGCAATTTCCACAATGAAATTTAGCACCAACCAAAATTTTTCCTAGCTTCTCTGATCAACCCTCCATCATCACGCAGAATTCCATCCCCTCTAGATACAAAGATCACCAGAAAAACCAAACATTCCCCTTTCCAGTCAATACCAAACTGCACCCTCATTAAATTTCTAAAAATCCTGATTCTTGATTTAAAAATCATGTTTTAGTTAATGCTTTTGATTTATAATACTGAATTACTAATTTACACGGTTTGGATTTTGGTTAAAATCATCATGCACTGATATTTTTATGTTTCCAGAGACAATAAACTTATATGTTAACTTATTTAAAATTTTAAATACTAACTTAAGATAAATCAAATAGCTTTGATTTATAAATTACATCCAATCTGCAACTAATTAAAAGAATAGGAATTTTAAATAGAAATCTTGAGCCTGGGTACAAACAGAGCACAATATACATACAGTAATGCACACAATCAATATTCACATCAAATTTCACCTATATTCACAAGAAATACTTATTTATATTCAACCCTTCAAGCATGCAACCTAAGTTATAATTTAAGATTTAAAAGTTACTCACTTATTTTTAGAAGAAGGCAGAACTTCCATTTGAAATGCCTTTGAATTTTGAGTTGCTGAAGACATTTGCATGAGACTTGATTTCCAAATCTAAGAAAATGCAGGCTCCCCTTTCTTTCTTTTTTAAACTGATTTTTAATCTTGCTTTAGTTTCGGGTAAATGATTTGAAGATGTGCAGATGCTTTGAAAATGCAGGTTTGATTTGAAGAACCAATTTTCCAAATTACAGAAAATGCAGATTTGTTTTTTGTTTGAAAATAGCAGGTGCGGGGTTTTGAAAATACAGGCTACAGATTTTGAAGAGGAGTTTGATTTTCAGGTAAATGTTTGAAGGTGTTTACTGGAAATTTGGTTTTTTATATGAACAGAATTTACTGATTTTGTTTTGAACTGGATTTCTGGATTTTTTCGGTTGAAGAGTTGTTTTTGAATCTGAAAATAGTTTTCATGTTTTCAGATTTTTTTTTTTCCAGGGATTTGATCTTTGATATGAGGAGTTTTAATGATGCATGAGAAAGGTTGAAGTTTTCTTTTGGATTAGGAAATGAGAAAAAGAAACAAGAGTGAAGGATGTATGTTTATATAGGCATATTTTCAGATTTTATTAAATTTTAGAAAATAAAAACAAAATGTGACACTTGTATAAATTTCAACATTTGTCAACTTAATATGTTTATCTCATAACATTTGTTTTATGAGGCTTAAGAAAACAACACTTGTCCCTTTAAAAGTAATTAGTTTTTAAATTTTAATGTTAATATAATAGTTATGCTAAATTAATTTGTTAATTAGTATTTAATATATATATAAATTTATAAAAGAAATAAAAATAAATTATACTTATAAATAAAGCTTATGCATATAAAAATTAAAACAATTAAAAATCTATACTTTGGAATTTAAAACTTTATATTCAAAATTTAAATCAAATTCTAAAATCTAATATTAAAAAAACCAAGCTATATTTATAAATTAAATTTGAAATAACAAATGCTATTTTTATTCAAAAATCTATTTGTAAAGACAATACAATATTAATATTATTTTTAGAAATGACTCATTAATAAATTAAAATAATTATAAAAGAAATTATTTCTTTATTAATAAGTTACTCATTTTATTAAGCTATAAAACTTTTTGTTAATTCATTTTAAATTTAAAAATTTAAGTCAAAATCATCTTAAACATTTAAACATCTTTCTTAACAATTTAAAAATCATATACTTATTATTAAATAGCTTTGAAAAACTTAATATTAAATTAAATCAAAATTTCTAGATTATTGATATATGTATATTAGAATATGAAAACAAGATTCATCTATTAAATTTAAACCAAGATTATTTATTTAATAACTTTGAAAAGCTTTATATTAAATAAAAACAAATTTCCAAATTACTAAAAATATTGGAATTATAAAATATGCTTTATTTATTAAATTTAAAACTAAGCTATTCTATTTACAATATAAACTATAAATTTATATTATAAATAGGAACCAATTTATTAGCTGAAAAAGATAAAATCTACCAATTTAATATTTATTAAAGAAAAATTATTAAATCTATTTGAATTATTATTAACAAAATTATCAATATCAATTTAATTTTTAATACAGATTATTAAATTGATATTGTCAAAAATTCCGGGATGTTACAATCCTCCCCCCTTAAAAGAATTTCGTCCCTGAAATTTAAAATAAAGGTAATTTAATAATCTCATTAAAGATTTAATTTTTAAATACAAGCATATATTAAATATATGCTAACAACCATAGCAACCAATTCATCCAATCAAACAAATCTAACTATCCAGGAAAAAATTTGGATAGAATTTCCTCGAGTTTACCCAAGTATAAACACTGGGATACTCGCTCTACGGAATCCAAACAATCAAAACTACTAAGCTACAGAGTTCTTATTCATCTATATCTACAACACTAGCCAGGATATCAGACTACAGACAAGTCTGACTCAACAACCAAAACTCCCGAACTGCTGGTTCCACAACTAGAGATAGATCATACACGTATTCCCTCAGAGATACGTGAAACTCATCGAATCCCAGCTATCCAAACTGGTAGTTCAATCCTGTAGATCAATCACTTAACCTCCAAGATCACAGAAAAGATCCAAAACACCTCAGAGCTAGCTTCCCAGCCTTACCCAAACTTATAGCTCCCTTTTGATCGGAGAAAACTTATCCAAAATCAAATCTTCGACTTCAGAAATCCAAATTCCTCCGTTTCTTATCCACAAAACTCTTCGGACGATCCTGGGCTGCCCACAACCTTACTGATCAGCTCTACCCTTGCTGATGCCTCTAGAAATAAACAAAACCAATCAACTCAACAAAACGATCTCCTCAAGATCAATCAAGATCAAGAACACAAACTCAACTCCTCAAACATCAGAAGACTAAACTCATTTCTTCTGACCGGAAAAGACAAACAGAACACTCCCAAACTGCTTCCGCTGCACAACTCTGATCTGAAGTAGATGAAAATGCTGAAGAAGAACCGAGCATAAACTAGACAACACATCCCAGAAATATGGTTCAACAGATCCATAAAAGAACTCAGAAACTCCACCCAAAACCTGAGCTGCTTCATCAAACTCTATCTCTAAGAACCATCCTTCTACTAAGCTGAACCACCGGTACCAATCCTGGAATCCCAGTCGATAAGGAAACTCAATCTCTGGATACGGACAAACCTCTGACTTCTCTGAAGATATCTAGAAAAATTCTGATAACCCAAGAGAACACTCAGCTATCGCAAGTCACTTTTGCGATCAATCCAGACCAAATCCAAGGAAAAATGTTTTCCCATTACCAAACAAAACAGCTTACACTTAACTAGCCAATCCATCGAAGAAATGGATCCACTCTGCTGCTTCTGAACTCCTTCTTCAGAAAAACTGCTCAGCCAGAAGACTCCCTGCCGGCACAGAACACTCCGAGCTGCACTACTGACACAGATGCCAAAGACTTCCTAATCCAAAGCTCTTCGAGAAATTCGGACCTCAAACCAAACAGAAACCATGTTGAACACAGCCACATCACCAATGCAGACCTACTTCATTAAACTTGCTCCAAAGAAGTATCTTCGGAAACATCCATAGTCACTGCATCTCATCACGCAGCTACTACTTCCTGAGGTATTAAGATGCCATCACTCGCTTCCATCTAGCCAACAGATCCAAACTCTACTCATCCAAACTTCAAAAATAGACTCCGAACCTTAACAGGTTTCCTTTAGAGATCGATGAAATCCAAACACCACTGCAGAACTCACTCGAGACGGTATTAGGTCTACAGTCTCGACAGATACACTTCCAACCTCAAAACATTCAAACTCCAACCAATGGTAGTCGTGTTTACTCCCACTACTACCCCATCTACCTTTATCACTTATATTGTAAAACCCGAACAGGTAACCCAACAGATAGGTATAATAAATATATATATATATATATATATATATATATATTAAAAATTACAAATACGCTCTCTCGAGATAAACACCACTCCAGAGCCTAGGTATTCACTCAACCGAATGCTCTGATACCAAATGAGACGACCCGACTTTCTCACCATAGAAAATTGTATCATCTTGAAGAAAGAAAGGGATAGAAAAGAGGAAAAAAAGAGAAGAAAGAAGAAATAACATCAGAATCTCAACAGCGGAATGAATAAATTATATTAATAACATAAATAATACATAGTTTACAACCATTATCAGAGTTACACAGATTACACATCACATACTAGACCGTTATAAACACATGTCTAGCTATACAACTCAATACAATACAAGGAAACTACTTAGAGAAACCAACACAGCGGAATACTATATATCTACACGAAGAAGCCTCCTGCTACATTGCTCCTCCACAATTCGTCAAAGCTAACCTGAATCCCTTGACTACTCGTAAAAATTTGAGTACCCAAGAGTTTAAGAAAACAGAAGATAAACTCCGGGTCAGACATGGGTCTGGTGTGAGTAACAGGTTAAGGTTGCTTAACTTTCAAAAAACTTTTGAAAAGAAAGGTATCACGTAAGACTTCCTACACATAAACATGGAAAAGTTTTTACCTTACGCTAACCAAAACATTTGATAGGAAATCCAGTGATATTATAATAGGTCTAGGGTTTTCAAGTAAATATGAAATAGCCGAAATTGTTACATTCATTAAATTCCAGCTACTAGCCACAAAAGTGGGTAATACAATCAAAACCGATGACACTTATTGGATTTTGGATTCCATACAATGGCAGGGCTACCGGGGTACCGCCCATCATAGTACGTGGCCTAGATCAACGTACCGAGGATCACTCCCAATCCCCTGCAACACAAGGATGGAACTATCCCTTACTAGATAGTCCCGAACAAAACAACCCCGACAGTTGGAGCTTACAACCGTCCACACAGCCGAAATATAGGGACCTCTAGACAAGGGAAAATCTCGTCCTACTTGGGCATGACCCACGTAACCTTGCTGCACCTCCCCTGTTTTAGCCATTCCCGATTGATGAAGCTTGAGGCTACGATTACCTTTATAGATCACATCACTTAGAATGCTCATCGTTCACCTGACGATGTTCTGAAAGCATTCAATCCATACAAGTTCGTTCCGGGTTCGAACGAAACCGAAGGCATTATCTCGTTACACTCATTTTGGAATCACCCTTAGAGTTAACGACGATAACCCTTGCACTCTAAATTTTCATCTTCACCTGAGATTCACGACCTATCGTTAATTTGGATCGATGTGGTTTTCGGATATCCAAATATGGAAACCCGATCCCGGTCTCATCGAGATCCAAAACATGTCTTTTAAGGCCAAGTTGTTTTAAAGTTTAAAACAATTCAATTATCTATATACACACAGATAGATAACTCACGAATCACAATAGATAATCAACATTATCATAATAAATAGATGATCCACATTATTATTATAATCAGATAATCCATACTCTCATCAAAATAGATAATCCATGTTATCATCACAATGCAACCAAAGCATTCATACCACATAACCTCAATCATCTCATTTCTGAGATCACAATCATTCAAGGCAATCAATATCACCCATTTATACATAAGCAAAGATTTACTTAATCACGATATAATTAATCTAAAATGAATTGAATTAATTACCTCCATCTTTAATTAATTTAAAGTGAATTAAAATTAATTACTTCATCTTTAATTAATTTAAAATAAATTAAATTAATTACTTCATCATTATAAATCTTGCTTATCTAACCATTAATTAATTACAAGTCGATTAATTAAGCATTCAAATTAATTACCTTAATTAATCACCCTTGATTAATTATCCTTAATTACATTCAAGTAATTATCCTTTCATAAATTAATTATCCTTAACCAAAACAGTAATTAATCTTTAATTATTTTAATTAATTAACTATAATTAATTACATTAATCCTTAATTAATTACATTAATTAATTACCTTTAATCACTTATCATTGATTAATTAATCTTAGTTAATCAACCTTAATTACATCATTAATTATTAATTAATGATCCTTAATTACATTTTAATTAATTACTTTTTTAAAATTAATTACAGTGAGTAATTAATCTTAATCAAACCACAATTTATTAATCACTCCTGATTAATCACATTCAGTAATTAAATAACTTAATTACTTCATCTTTAATTAATTTAAAATAAATTAATTATTCTTAATTAATTTCTTAATTAATCCCTTGATTAATTACAAAGTAATTTAATCCAAATTACTTCCATTCTTGAATCATCTTCAATTAATTACATTAGTAATTACTAACTAATTACTTCACTAAGTAATTCCAATCCATTAATTACATTAAGTAATTATCATCAAATCATTCAAGTGCATAAAATTAATTAAACTTAATTAATCAATTTAAACAATCACATTAAACTAAATTAATTACATTAAGTAAATAATTCCTTAATTACTTCCATTAAGTAATTACACTTAAACAATCCACAATTGATTATCATTAAATTAATTAATCTAATTAATTATTAAAATTAATCACATTAATTAATTATTAAATAATCTCAAGTTAATGACCTTCATTAACCATTCTTTAATTACTTCATTAAGTACTTAACTTAGATTAACCATTTTTTTACAAATTAATTTATCTTTAATTATTAATTAAACTCTAATTATTTAATTAATTAAGTGTTAACTATAACTTAATTAATCCTTAATTATCTAATTAGTTAACCTTGATTATAACTTAATTGCTTAATTAATAAATCTTTAATCATCAATTAGTAATCATTAATTATCTAATTAATGATCTTAATTACAAATTGATTAACCCTTAATCAATTATTTATTAAATTCGTAATCAATTAATTAATTAAATTAACTAATTATTCCTTAATTACCTTATTAATTTAATTTCAAATTATTAAATCCTAATTTAACTTTAAGATAAAAACATTTATTAATTATGACTAATTTGTCATTAACAAATATATTTGGAAACAAATTTACTTTTGGACTTACTTTAAAATTTCATTTCAAATACAAGATTTAAAATGAATATAATTTAAACTTAAACAAAGTTTTAAACAATTTAAAAATCTTTTTAAATTACATGGCAAACAAATACTTGTCTTATAAAATAAATTTATAAGAGTTTTAAAACTAAATTCATTTTAAAATTCAATAATTTAAATTTACACTTTATTTAAATCTTTCAAATTTAAAAACTTCTTTATTTCAAACTGAAATACCAATTTAAATCTTTGATTTCCAGTTTTAAATTTAACTTTAAAACTTACTCATATTTTAAAACTTCAGTTTAAAATTTTCAAACTACTAACGATTTTACAGTAGTTAATAATTCAAGTTTTAAAACTTTATTATTATTTTATTATTATTTAAAACTGAGATTTTAAATTTAAACTTGGATTCTAAAATTTCAAACTTGGATCTAAAACTAGGTTTTAAACACTAACTTTTCATTTAAAAACTGCAGTTTTAAAACAGATATTACAGGTTTTCTGTAAAACCTGAAAACTATGAATAACCTGAGACACCACAAAATTTACTTTGAGTCTACAACCCATCCTCCCCGAGCCAACTACCCTACATCTTCGAGTCCAACCTAAAATTACTCGAGAACAAAACTATAACCAAAGCAAACTTCATCAGAACAGGGCCATGCACATGCGCGTTGCCGACTCTCATCTCCGATCATCAGAGATGATCGTCCCTTATCCAGAAACACTCCATCACCCCAACGTGATCATCAGATCGAACTCAAATCCTCGAAATCAAATTCGAGTACCAATTTCCAAACCTGGAAACACAATCAGATTCCCCCTTCAAAACCTGTCAACACCACAACCTCACTGCTCCGACCACCTGAAGGTTAGCAACTTCGGCCACGACTTCAACCACGACCCAACTATCAATCCCCAAAAACATACTGCACCCGATCAACTATACTAACTGTAATGATCGATTCTTCAAACCCATTAAAAACTAGGGTTTAAAAAGAAATCTCACTACTGCAATTTCCACAATGAAATTTAGCACCAACCAAAAATTTTCCTAGCTTCTCTGATCAACCCTCCATCATCATGCAGAATCCCATCCCCTCCAGATACAAAGATCACCAGAAAAACCAAACATTCCCATTTCCAGTCAATACCAAACAGCACCCTCATTAAATTTCTAAAAATCCTCATTCTTGAACTAAAAATCATGTTTTAGTTAATGCTTTTGATTTATAATACTGAATTACTAATTTACACAGTTTGAATTTTGGTTAAAGTCATCATGCACTGATATTTTTATGTTTCCAGAGACAACAAACTTATATTTTAACTTACTTAAAATTTTAAATATTAACTTAAGATAAATCAAATAGCTTTGATTTATAAATTACATCCAATCTGCAACATATTAAAAGAATAGGAATTTTAAATAGTAATCTTGAGCCTGGGTACAAAACAGAGCACAATATACATACAGTACTGCACACAATCAATATTCACATCAAATTTTACCTATGTTCACAAGAAATACTTATTTATATTCAACCCTTCAAGCATGCAACCTAAGTTATAATTTAAGATTTAAAAGTTACTCACTTATTTTTAGAAGAAGGCAGAGCTTCCATTTGAAATGCCTTTGAATTTTGAGTTGTTGAAGACATTTGCATGAGACTTGATTTCCAGATCTAAGAAAATGCAGGCTCCCCTTTCTTTTTTTTAAAACTGATTTTTAATCTTGCTTTAGTTTTAGGTAAATGATTTGAAGATATGCAGATTCTTCGAAAATGCAGGTTTGATTTGAAGAACCAATTTTCCAAATTACAGAAAATGCAGATTTGTTTTTTGTTTGAAAATAGATGGTGCAAGGTTTTGAAAATACAGGCTATAGATTTTGAAGAGGAGTTTGATTTTCAGGTAAATGTTTGAAGGTGTTTACTGGAAATTTGGTTTTTGATCTGAAGAGAATTTACTGATTTTGTTTTGAACTGGATTTTTTGATTTTTTTTGTTGAAGAGTTGTTTTTGAATCTGAAAATAAATTTCATGTTTTCAGATTTGTTTTTTCAAGGATTTGATCTTTGACATAAGGAGTTTTACTGATGCATGAGAAAGGCTGAAGTTTTTTTTTTGATTAGGAAATGAGAAAAAGAAACAAGGGTGAAGGATGTATGTTTATATAGGCATATTTTCAGATTTTATTAAATTTTAGAAAATAAAAACAAAATGTGACACTTGTATAAATTTCAACATTTGTCAACTTAATATGTTTATCTCATAACATTTGTTATATGAGGCTTAAGAAAACATCACTTGTCCCTTTAAAAGTAATTAGTATTTAAATTTAAATGTTAATATAATAGTTATGCCAAATTAATTTGTTAATTAGTATTTAATATGTATATAAATTTATAAAAGAAATAAAAACAAATTATACTTATAAATAAAGCTTATGCATATAAAAATTAAAACAATTAAAAATCTATACTTTGGAATTTAAAACTTTATATTCAAAATTTAAATCAAATTCTAAAATCTAATATTAAAAAAACCAAGCTATATATATAAATTAAATTTGAAATAACAAATGCTATGGGATGGTTCGAGTCCCACCTTTGTGTGGGAGGAGATACGCCTTCACATGGGATGGTTTGAGGTTCACTTTCGCGCCTCCTGGACCAAGTGTCAACCGAAAGGTCTAGCTAGCCTGGAATAGTGGTTGTGGCGGGCCAACCATCTATTCCCTAGGTTTACTGTTCAGGAATCGCATGTCGGTAATGATTGAACAGGTTTCCCTAGTTCCCAAAAAAAAAATGCTATTTTTATTCAAAAATCTATTTGTAAAGACAATAGATTATTAATATTATTTTTGGAAATGACTCATTAATAAATTAAAATAATTATAAAAGAAATTATTTCTTTATTAATAAGTTACTCATTTTATTAAGCTATAAAACTTTTTGTTAATTCATTTTAAATTTAAAAACTTAAGTCAAAATCTTCTTTAACATTTAAACATCTTTCTTAACAATTTAAAAATTATATACTTATTATTAAATAGCTTTGAAAAACTTCATATTAAATTAAATCAAAATTTCCAAATTATTGATATATATATATATATTAGAATTTGAAAACAAGATTCATCTATTAAATTTAAACCAAGATTATTTATTTAATAACTTTGAAAAGCTTTATATTAAATAAAAAAATTCTAAATTACTAAAAATATTGGAATTAGAAAATATGCTTTATTTATTAAATTTAAAACTAAGCTATTCTATTTGCAATATGAACTATAAATTTATATTATAAATAGGAACCAATTTATTAGCTGAAAAAGATAAAATCTACCAATTTAATATTTATTAAAGAAAAATTATTAAATCTATTTGAATTATTATTAACAAAATTATCAATATCAATTTAATTTTTAATACAGATTATTATATTGATATTGTCAAAAATTCCGGGATGTTACAAAAGAGCTTTCAATCGAGGTAGCGGAGCCCTTCGTATCGATATAAGGCATGGATGATAGATCTGGGATGTTGGGAAGTAGTTCGTATCGATCTGGAACAATAAGGGTTCGTATCGATATGGAGTGATCGGTATGAAGTTGCTTGCCTTAGATCGATATAAAGTGGAGCGATCTAGTGTGATCGGTATGAAGTCAAGGCTTCGGGATCGATACGAAGAGCATCGATCTGGAACGATCGATATGAAGTCACAACTCTAGACTAATATGAAGGCAGACTTTGGTGGAACGATCCAAGTTGAACTGTAATGGATATGAACTAGTGGCCTTTTGCATATTCGAACGTTTGACTCCAACGAGCTTTAGCCTCGCATAACTGGACTTGACTATTAAACTGCGTACTTGACTATTCTTTAAAGCTTATCGATGGAACTGTAATTTGACAAACATAGCCAACTTTAACATGGTTTGTTCTTCAAAGTTAGGATGGCACAGTTTGGACGGTCAGAGATGACGGTCACCCGATTGAATGTCAAAATCTTGTTGTTTTAACATCTTCCGAACTTGTAGAAGTTCAATGTATCATGATGCACTACATTACACATCATTCACTTCACACCGGGAGGAACACCGGTTTATTGCCATCTAATGATAAATTTTACTGAGTTCAATAGCTATGGATCTCGAAAGCTCCAAGCTGCAGGACATTCAGAGTCCTCTACTTCCCAGAATCGAAATGCTATATGTCGCGGCAGATGTAGTTAATCCTACCCAAGATGAACTACCCGGTGCAGTCTTAGTTCTAAACCCGAAGGATTTTGTTCATTCTAAAATCTTCGAAGATATGTTAGGTAGGATCTGCCTTAGGCACGGATTATCTCTAAATGATATTCTATGACCAAGGCCCAAAGACAGAGCCCACAATCCCCCAGAAGGCTATATCGCCTACAATAGGTTCATGTGCGCAGCTGGGACGTTGCCCCATTCAATTAATTTATCTGGGAAGTTCTGTTCATTTTGAGGATTGCGCCTTCTCAATTTCATCCAAACGGATATGCTCTACTTAACAACTTGTATATTATCTTCATAGAGCATCCTTTCCTGCCGCCGACTGTAGAGGAAATCAAATATCTATTTAACATCAAAAGTCGTGGGGACAACCCTTTGTTCACCTTCTTAGAAGCAGTCAGCAACTGCCAAGTAGTGGCAAGCGTTTGGAGTTAATTAAGCTACTTTAAAACCGAGTGGTTCTTCACTCGGTGTCCACCAGGATTCGCCAAACGATGGCCAGTTAGACGTAAGTGCTCTAACTTCTTCGTTAATTAACTGGATAATATAAGTTGATGCCAATACTTCACTTCTTTTATAGCTTCGATTCCACGGCCCGAAGGAGAGCAATTGAAGGTGATAGTAAGGACTCTCCAATTGGTGTTAGCTGATCTTAGAGAGATCGATTAAGTCCTTACCGATGAAAAATTATCACCATGGGGTTGATAGAGGGAGATCAAAGCATCGGGCTAGTAGAAGTTCCCAGGGTGGCACCGATGAGGCAAGGAGGACGAAGAGCTCCTGGAGTCGTAATCGCCGAACACGAAGATGAAAAGAGTTTGCCTGCTGGGGATGAGCCCATAGTTGCACCTTCGCATAGTCTTCGATTATCGAAAAGAAAAGGCAAGGCTCTTGCCCATAAATCTCAGAGGCGTAAAAATGTTGTGGTATCTCTATTTACTGCGGCTGCTATAAGTCAAGAGACTTCTTCTCTGTAAATGGAGAGTTCATTGAAAGGATTAGTGGATTCCCTATTCCCGTTGACTTGACTTCACTCCAAGATTTTATTAGAGGGACTTCATTCCCCGTCGCAAGCCGACGCAGGCTAAAGTGGTTTAGATGTAGGGAGCCAACTCCTATGGGCAAGGCCACCACAATCGGTTGGTTAGGGGGTTTGCACATGCATACACACATTTCACAACATCACGCAACTTCTAATCACTTATTTCTCAATCTCAGGAGATAACTAGTTCTATTTTTCTTTTCATTTTTCAGATACGAAGGTGAGGCAAGGGTCTTTGCTTGGCAGTCTTCGTTCTTTGCGCCATTCTTCCAACTCTTACTCCGACTCTCATAGGCACGAAACTGAATGAGACCATGATCGCCACCGCTCCAGCCAAGAGCATGAGCGCTATGAATGAGAGAAGGAAAAATCTTACCAAGCTAGGCACCGCTCTTGGTTGCGATCACCTCCACCTAAGGGTCTCTCAAAATCCTCTGGTTTTGGCAGACAATCTTTTGAAATCACCTGCCAAACAGTGCCTCCTCATACTTCAAAATTCGACGATCAACGCCGTAGAGTTGAAATGGAAGCTCACATCATCATCGCACCAATTGCTATGGAACCCATAGGGGAGGGAACCATTAGAATTTCTAAGTTAAAAACAGTCTTCCTAAATATCTGCTTCGATAGCTTCCACATCCCTTCAAACTTGAAAAGAATTCCCAATGATGTAGAAAAATGATACATGACTATGTGCATGATGTTTACAGCCAGTACCGGGAGTGGGTCAAAACTACAGAAAAGGCCTCAGTGGTGGCTTTCGAGTGAGCCAGAATAATTGAAAAACTAGAAACTGATTTTGCTCAGGAAAATTAGATAATATAAGTGGCCAATGATGAAGCCGAATCTTCATGGAAATCACATATAGAGGCTGATAAGAGAGCTGAAGAGGCAAAACGGTTCATGAAAAAAATGCGACGGTCTCATATGGACTTGGTTCAGGAGATGGGCCACCGGAATACCCTTATCACGGAGGAGAGAGATGTTGCGGTGAAAGAACTCAAAGTGCTAAAGGCAAAACTTATCGAGGCCATTAGGGAGAAAGACGATGTCGAAAAAGCTGGCCAGGAGGCATGCAAACAGACGATTGTGCTTAAGGATGAAAGGGATGCGGCAAATTTAAAGGCTCAAGAAGCCGAGGCCAGGATCGAGAATATTAAAGCAGTGGAGGCTAGGATGGAGGATGAGTTTTAAGTTCTCTTGGTCACATACAATGCCAACGTCTTAAGAAACCGCAATCTAAACTGGCTCGGCGTAGATTATCCCATCCATTTGTACAGTGCCTGGACCCGCTTGGTGGAGGACGAAAAGGTGATCTGAAATACCATAACTGTTGATGATTTCGAACTGGAAGCTCAAATACTTGTCGGAGATTAACCGAAAGTCCTCCACGATACAGTCATCGCTCTTGAAAAGGAAAAGCTAGCTGCTAAATACTCGGACGTTGGAGAAGGATCTGAAGTCGAGCATCATGAAGAAGGTTCTAAAGAGCCTGCAATGTCTCAATCTGAACCTATTTCTTCTGTTGATCCTCCTGTCATTCCGGCGTATGATCCTGACAAGCCACATCTCTCACGGATAACTAAGTGTGGCTCGGAAGGCGTGTCGGCTCAACCGGGGAGCCAAACTGAGGAAGGTATTCTGAACACTTCTCCTATTCACTCGAACATAGGAACACTGTCAGAAGACACTACTAATATTTTCTTATATGTTCTTTCAGCCTTAGATTCTGCATCACTTAATCATCCTACAACTCAAAGAATGCATCATGAGAAAGAGGCACTAATGACGGAAGCTACAACTACAACGGTCACCACATTGCTGGGGAGATGCATGAAAGTAGTTGCGTTTTTGATGAACAAATGATGGAAGCACTCCTCGGCCATCAAAGCGATCCAATCACCGAAACACCTTTCGTCATTGATGAAGATGTGATGATTACGAGCTCCTCGGGCCTGACTAATAGCATACCAATGAGGATTCATGCAGATCGGGCTGAGGAGATAATGGCAGAAATTAAAGCTGAGATAGAATAAGCCAAGCAAGCTAGTAGTGTTAGTGGTGGCATGGCGTGTTCTGGCTCGGTCCCTATGCTTATTGTTTCTTCGAGTGGCATACGCCTCATTTTTCCAACGTTGAGGGTGCCACTGTTCCCCCAGTTCCACACACGTACGGTATTCTGGTCCCTTTAAGTTATAAGGAGGTGATAGCTGTTATTCCCTCGGTTGAAGACAAGCCAGCTGGTGCAGGCCGCGGAGGTAAGGGCTCGAAGAGACAGCTGAGGGCAGTTCGAGTGGGTCTACATCGAAGAAATATTTCCTTTTGCTTTTGTAGGCTGTGCATAGATGCGTGTTTGGCCCCTGCTTATAGGAATTCTTCGAATAAGTTTTTATACTTATATTTTTCAAAGAATAGTGGAAATGAAACTTCATTTTGTTTTTTCCAACATAACACTGTGTTTATTATCTAAGTATTTCAGCACTCGCATTTTCATTCAATGTACATGGGAGGCTTTAGTCTCTGAGTCAAACTTGAGTCCATTCGTTAAGTCCCAAAGTCATGGCTTTGGGTCATAACCAGATGTCGAGTCAAGTCCCAACGTTTTGGCTAGTGGCTATACTTGAGTTATGCCCCCAATTCTAAGGAGAATTGAAGTGGTCGGCCAGCAGTCGTTTTCCACTTTAACTAACTTTAATTTAACTTAGTCAGAACAAATTAAAGTAAAATGATATTGAGTGGTCGGATCACACTCGATCATCTGTTGGTATTCGCATCCATGCTCTGGGGATTAAATTCATATGTTGGTGGTTGGTCCTGCCTTCTTAATGTTTGAAGTCATATCCATGCTTCGAGGACTTAGGTTATTTTACGGGCAGTCAGTCATACCCGGTTAAGACTTAGAATTATATCCATGCTCCAGGAACATAAGTTAATTTTATGGGTTGTCAGTCACACCCGTTTGGCGTTTATACTCCATTCCGCACTCTCGGGACTAGAGTTAGTCGATGGGTGGTCAGTTAAACCCATTTGATGGTTATACATCAGTCAGCGCTCTTGGGACCACAGTTGGTGGGTGGTCGACCACATCCGTTAATGTTTATACTCCAGTTCGCACTTTGGGAATTTGGAGTCAGTCGAAGAAAGGTCAATCACATTTGTTTAAGTATTAGGATCTTGTTCGCACTCAGGGAACGAGGAGTTGATTAGGGTCGTGGACGGTCGGATCACATCCACCACGAGTTGGTAAGCGAAGTCGTAGATGGACAGGTCCACCTCTTCAAACTTGGATTGAATGAGGGCAAAGTCGTGGGAGGACGGCTCCACCATCTTTGAGCCCGTGTTTAGGAGTTTGTACTCCAGTTCGCACTCTGGAAGGTGGAGTTTATTAGAGAATTGTCGTGTTTCAATCTTTTTTTATTTTATTGTTGCTTGCCCCCCAGCTCGAGGTTTCACTTAGCGAGTGACCAGTCGAATCACAGTCACTCCTTATTTAAATAAGTCCTGCCTTGAGATGGAACTTAGCTCTTCGTACATTGTGACGGTCGCATGATGCATTCCATAAATTGTTTATCTGGCTTGATGAGTCTGCATTGCTGAAATAGGAAAGTACGGCAAAGTGGTTGCCCTATTACAAGTTTGAATTTAAAAAATGCATAAACAAATTTCAAAGGAAAAAGCCAGTTATGTGTAATAGCGACAAAGACTCTCGCTGATCCATGCTCTTGGTAAAGTAAGAGTGCCAACGTTGACAGTTTGAATATGCTATCTCCAAGTCTCCACTCAATGACATACGGTCCTTCCCATGTCGGTTTCATGTGTGAAGGGACCAGATAAATTTTATTGAGTATGAGATCACCAACTTCGAAGGTTTTGGGTCAGACCTTAGAGTTGTATAACCAGGCGACTCGACTGCCTATGTACGGCTGCCCTCAATTCAGCCACTTTATGCTTCTTAGCTAATAGATCCAAAGATTCTACAAGTAAGATGGTGTTCATCCTGTATCATAATAGGTCACTCGGTTAGAAGGTACTTCTAATTCAATTGGAATAACAGCTTCGGAGGCATAGGAAAGTGCAAACGGAGTGTAGTCGGTCGCGGAGTTGTGGGTAGTTCGATATGCCCATAGAGCCAAGGGAAGTTCATAGACCCATCTGCCTGCAGCCTTTTCCAGTCTTTCTTCAGAATGGACTTGTTAACTTTCTTAACTGCTTCAACCTATCCATTCGCTTGAGGGTGAGCTACTGTCGAGAACTTCTTATGGGCATGGTAATGTTGACAGAAATTTTTGAACTCGACATTATCGAATTGGGCTCCGTTATCAGTGATAATCTACCGTGGGAGGCCAAAACAATAGATAATATTACGTACAAAAAAGTTAATTACTTTCTTCGTGGTAACAGTAGCAAAGGGCTAGGCTTCCGCCCATTTGGTAAAGTATTAAACTACAACGATGGCGTATTTTGCATCACCTTTGGCTTGAGGTAAGGATCCAATTATATTAATGCCCCATGTGGCGAACGGCCATGGACTGACCATCTAATTGATTTCGGTAGGCGGGGCTCTTGGAATTCGAGCATGTTTCTAGCATTTATCACATTTCTTGGCATAGTCTGGTGTGTCTCGGTTCACAGTGGGCCAGTAGTACCCGTATCTGAGTATCTTCTTAGCAAGGTTTGCCTCCCAATGTGATCGCCACATTCTCTCTTATGCACATCAAGTAACACTCATTTGATCTCGTCTTGGGTGATACACTGGAGTAAAGTAATAAATTATCCCCTCATGTACATGACTCCGTTCAACATAATGAATCAGGAAGCTTTTCGGAGAACCTGCTTTTCTCACTTCTACGCTCGAGTAAAGTTCCATGCTCGGGACAATTTTTGAATGGATTCACCCACGACTCCTTGTCGGGCATTGCCTCGTGCACCCAGTCTATCTCTAATTGATCGATACTCGGAGTGGTAACTGTCTCAACGGGGATGAGTCCTATTTGTTGCGCTTCACTAGTGCTGGCCAGTTTTGCTAAAGAATCAGCTTTCTAATTCTGCTCTCGTGATATACAATGGATAACATAGTAGTCGAACTGATTCAACACTTCTCAGACCAGAGTAAGGTAAGTGGCCAATCTCTAGTCTCTGGCTTAATACTCCCCTCGAACCTGGCAAACGACCAATTGTGAGTCACAATAAATCACCACAGCAATAATTCCTAAATCTTTGGAAAGTCTAAGTCCAGTGAGTAGAACTTCATACTCGGCTTCGTTGTTAGTTGCACGAAAATCAGACTTTAAAGCATAGCATATGAATCGACCTTCTGGGGTTTCAAGTACCACTCCAGCACCTAAGCAATGGTCGTTTGATGCGTCATCGATGTATAGCTTCCACACATGCTTAGGAGATACACTGGATTTAGGCAAGTCTTCTAGTATGGTGAATTCAGCTATGAAGTCCGCTAGAACTTGTCCTCGGATGGCTCGCCTCAGTGTATAAGCAATATCAAATTGACTTAACTCGATGTTCCACTTGAGCAATCTCCCAGATGTCTCAGGTCATGTTAGGATCTGTCGTGATGGCTGGTTGGTGTAGACTGTGATTGGGTGAGCCTGGAATTATGGACGGATCTTTCTCGAGGCAATGACGAGGCAGTAAGCCAGATTTTCCAACTTCGGGTAATTTCTTTCCAGCCTAGTCGGTCACTTATTGATATAATAGACTGGTCGTTGGATTCGATCCTCTTCCCAAATCAATGCAGCACTGATCGAATTTGCTGAAAGCGCCAAATAGACATATAATCTATCGTGATCAATTGGCTTCGACAGAATAGGAGGTGTTGCTAGATGTTGAACTAGTGCTTGGAATGCGCCTTCACACTCCTTTATCCATTCGAAATTCTCTTTCCTTTTATGATCAGATCAAAGAAAGTGATGCATTTGTCCGTAGATTTAGAGATGAACCTGCTTAAGGCTGCTACCTTTCCGTTGAGGATTTGCACTCGCTTTATGGTTCTAGGAGCTTCGAGATTCCAAATCGCCCAGATTTTCTTAGAATTGGCTTCAAATCCTCTGGTGTTGACGATAAATCCAAGGAATTTTCCAGATGCAACTCTGAAATGTCACTTCAACTGATTGAGCTTCATTCTATACTATCGAAGTATATTAAAAATAGTCTCCAAATCACTGATATGGTTGATGGACAGTTGCGATTTTATGAGCATGTCGTCCACGTACACCTCCATGGTCTTTTTGATCTGGTTAGCAAACAATCGATTCACGAGCCTTTGATAAGTTGCCCCAGTGTTCTTAAGTCCGAACGGCATTACTTTGTAACAATGAAGTCCTAAATCGGTGACGAAGCTAGTATGTTCCTGATTAGGAAGGCGCATTGGGATTTGATTATAGGTAGAATATGCATCCATGAAAGATAAGAGCTCGTGTCCGGCTGCTGAATCCACAAGTTGATCAATTATGAGAAGAAGGAAATTGTCTTCAGGCGGTTTTATTCAAATCTGAGTAGTCCACACATGTTGGTCATTTCCCGTTTAACTTTTTGACAAGCATTGGATTTGATACCCACTCTATGTATAATGCATCGTGAATAAACCCATTCGACTTGAGTTTATTTACTTCTTCCTTAAGGGTGGTGGATCTCCCTAGATCCATACCGTGCCTTTTTTGTTTGACCAGGATATGCCGCGGGTCAATATTTAATGCATGGCTCGCGATGTCCAGTGAGATCCCACATATGTCTGAATGAGTCCAGGCAAACGCATCAGGGTTTCCCTAGAGAAAATCAATCAATTCCTATCTCATTTGGGAGCTGAGTTGAGATCCGACCTTTATCATTCTAGAGTCATCAATTATCGTGGATCACAACATCGATCGTCAACTCTACCAGGGAAGCCTGATTATCTTTGACTTCCCCTTCATCACTATTGTCTGGGGGATCAAGATCTTTAAGGAACTGGTTGAGGCGCTCGGGCCTAGGCCCAGGCGTTAGCTGTCAATTCTCTGAAAAATAAATGCAGAGAGATTCCTCTACGCCCTTGCCTTTCTCCTTACGCTGCGCAATTCGCAGCTTAGAAAAATAACAGGTATGTCCAGCTGCTTGATCACCATGTACTACTCCAACTCTGTTATCAGTGGGAACTACATAGTCAAACACCATGAGGCAATCGTTGCCCTTAACTCAGTGAGGGCCGGTCGGCCCAAGAAAGCATTATAAGGGGAATGAATATCTAACACAACAAACTGCAGCATCCGGACTCTTCGACGATCTCCAATACCTTACTCGACTGGCAACTCCACCATCTGTGCTGGTATAGTTGCACTTCTGTTAAAATCATGTATGCGTGATTGACACGGTTTTACATCTTTCGCTTCCATTCTCATTTGGTCAAAAGCTCGCTTAAAAAGAATGTTCATAGAGCTTCTACTATTGACTAAGATCCTCTTCATCCAAGCAGGACCTATTTCGGCTGAAATGACTAACAAATCGATAATGGGGGCCTCGACCCTATCAGCATCTCGGTTTTTGAAAACGATGTCGTCTGTCATCATTCTCTGTTGTTTTGTCGGGGCCCATCATTAGAATTACTACAACATTCAAAGCCCACATGCCAAAATCGAACTGGCATATGACTCCATTTCCTTCCTGCTCCGGTCAGCTAGATGAGGACCACCACTCACTGTGTTTATTACCAATCTCCTACCAGTACGTGCGGGTTCTTTAGGCCTAGCTTGGCCTTGACCTTGATTCCGGTTAAATGGGCCCGCACCTCCATCCTCCGGAGCCCGCACAAACTGTTCCAACTTCCTTTCTCTAATCAACTTCTTAATGATGTCTAGTAAATGACAGCACTCATTCGTGTTATGGCCGTAACAATCATGGAATCTACGGAATTTTCCAGTCTGAATTTGTTTCTCAGAAGATGGTATCAGAGCTGCTTCTTACACTGCTCGGTATTACAAGTCTGCAAATAAAAATTTTCCAGCTATGTGGTTACAGGGGTATATCGATTGAACATGGGAGCTCCGGGTCTCGGTCTGCGATTTGGGTGTCTTTTCTTCCTCTGACCTCAATTGCCCTTCTGTTGACCTTGCTTGTTCTGCATGTTCAATTGTACTTTGGGGGAATTCTCACCGGTCTGTTTCACAGCAACATTACTCTGAATGCCTTCAACAATGGGCCCCATATCGTCCTTCTTTCTAGATCGTCTAGCGTCTTCTCTCCTCAAAAACTGGGCTACCTTAGCATAAAAACGATCCAATAAAGCGGGGTGTTTCCTAGCCAACCAATTGCCAAACTCTGAGTTGGGATCGATCCCTTTAGTTATTGCCATCAAAATAGAATTATAAGTAGGGTTTCTGACCTCAGCACATGTAGCATAAAACCTTTCTAGATAACGTCTAAGAGTCTCTCATGGAGCTTGGGTAACACTGGACAAACTGTTGATTTCCTTTGGCCTTGTAACATGCATACAGAACTGTTCGACAAACTTTGTAGCCAACTGATCGAAACATAAAAAGGATCTAGGTGGTAGACCAATGAACCACATAGTTGTAATCCCTCCCAAAGAGATAAGGAAACTACTACACTTGACCGCATTGTTAACCCGAGGGGCGTTCATGAGCCATTCATACTTTAGTATATGCTGGTTAGGATCCGAACTTCCTTCGTACATGGGCAAGGTAGGCATCCTAAATCGACGAGATGGCTCAGCATAAAGGATGTCACTGGTGAACGGAGTATGACTTCGGGAGATTCCCCAATCATTATTAGTAAGACGTTGACTTTCTTAGATCATTTGGCGAAGCATGGTTGGAATATCAGGCATCTAGACATTCGGGGCCAACATGGTCGAGTTCCATGCTGTGGGGATGGTCTGGGAGTTGTTGATGGTCGGTTTCTTGCCTCTTTGGCTCCCGTTGTTCGAGAACATAGGGTTCATGGGCATGCATTTGTTGACGAAGGGCTAGATCTGGCTGGTTCTGGATCTTGGCATCCAGATCTTTAGCGGCAGCAGCTGCATGGTCATGGATGGTGTGATAAGGAAGCACCCCTCCATGGGAGGAGGGTCCAGCTCGGTGCCCTGTAGAAGGACCAACCCCGACTTGTCCGAAATTCACAATACGCTGGTGCCCGGAGGTTCTACATAATTTCCATCCAGTCGACGGCATGTAGATCTGTGGTTAAAGTCATATGAAGGCGAGCTTTCGATCGAGGAATGTGAGACATAATCCCTCCTAGATCTCTTTCACCTGTCCTTGTTTAGCTGGTTCACGAGCTCTGTGTTGGCACGGATCTACTGGGTGAGCTCTTGATGGCTCTGAGTCTCTGTCTCTTCGCTTGATTGCCCCCCCCCCCCCCCCCCCCCGCACCAGGTATACCATCAATTGTGAGTCACAAAAGATCTCAACTGATTTTACCCCCAGCTCTCTGATAAGTTTCAAGCCGACAGTCAATGCTTCATACTCGGCTTTGTTATTTGTTGCTGGGAATTCGAGCTTCAAAGCGTAAAAAATTGATCGGTTTTCGAGAGTCACTAGAACTATACCAGCTCCAGAGCAACGGTCGTTAGATGCCCTGTCCGTGTACAACTTCCATCGAACAGGAGGTATGACATCGCGACTGTTTGATTCGTCTGACACGGTGAATTCAGCGATGAAGTCTGCTAGCGCTTGCCCTTGTATGGCCCTTCATAGTAGGTAGGTAATATCAAACTGACTCAACTCGATATTCCATTTCAACATCCTTCCAGAGGTTTCCGGTCATTGGAGTGCCTGTCGCAAGGGTTGGTCGGTATAAACACTGATTGAGTGTGCCTGAAAGTATGGATGAAGCTTGCATGATGCAATCACCAAGCAAAAGGCTAGTTTCTCAATCGTAAGTTAAAATTTCTTTCAGCCCTCGTTAAATGTTTACTGACATAGTGCACTGGCTTTTGAACTCGGTCCTCCTTGCGAACCAAAGCCATACTGATAGCATGTTGGGATACAGCCAAATACACGTACAACATCTCATGGTCTACCGGTTGCGATAGCACCGGGGGACTTTCTAAAGGCCTTACCAGAGCTCGGAATGCTTCCTCACAGTCGGATGTCCATTCGAAATTTCTCTTTCTTTTCTTTATTACATCGAAGAAAGGAATACACTTATCTATGGCTTTGGATATGAATCGACTCAGCGTGGCCACCTTTCCATTCAAGCTTTGTACCTGCTTTATAGTTCTAGGCACTTGTATGTCTCGAATAGCTTGAATCTTCTCCAGGTTAGCTTCGATTCCCCACGCATTTACAATGAAACCTAAAAACTTCCCTGATGCAATGCCAAAGGAACACTTTAAAGGATTGATTTTCATTCCATAATGTCTGAGTATATCAACATCTCCGCTAACTCTCGAATGTGGTCGTTTGACTGTCGTGACTTTACGAGCATGTCATCCATATAGACTTCCATTGTTTTACAAATCTGGTCTTTAAACATTCCATTCACCAGACGTTGATAAGTTTCTCCCACGTTTTTCAATCCGAAAGGCATCACTACATAGCAATATGGCCCAACGTTTGTGACAAAGCTGGTGTATTCTTGGTTTGGAATGTGCATCGGGATCTGATTATATCTGGAGTACGCATCCATAAATGACAATAACTCATGTCCGGCCGTTGAGTCGACCGGCTGGTCGATTCTAGGTAAAGGGAAACTATCCTTCGGGCATGCTTTGTTTAAATCAGAGTAATCTACGCAAGTTCTCCATTTTCAATTAGCTTGCCTCACTGGCACAGGGTTAGACAATCATTCAGGATAGAGGGCATCATGGACGAACTCATTGGCTTTGAGTTTGTCCACCTCCTCTCTGAGAGCAGCGGACCTCTCTGGGTCCATGCCTCTCCTTTTCTATTTCACAGGAACGTACTTCGGGTCTATGTTTAACACATGACTCGCAATTGCAGGAGTAATACCGCACATATTAGAATGTGTCCAACCGAAAACATCCAGATTTTCTCGGAGGAAATCAGTGAGATCCTCGGCCACTGAGGGGTTAAGTTGTGATCCAAGCTTAAGTACTTGCAATGGGTCATCTTGGATGACTGGAATGTCAATAGTCAGTTCAGCCGGTGCTACTTTGCTTCCCTGGGTTCCCCATCATCATCCCACGGATCTATGTCTCTATTGATACGAGAATGTTGCCCGAGCCAGGGCTCGGACACTACTTGTCAATTGTCAGTATTCTGTATGCGAACGGAGTTGTCCACAACCTTTCCTTTCTCTCTCCGACGGGCCTCTCTCAGCTCAGCCACATAACATGCACGACCGGTCACCTGATCACCATGCACCACACCAGCTCCTTTGTCTGTCAAAATTTCAAAGTCAAACACCATAGGGCCAAAGCTGCCCTAAACTCTACCAGGGTCGGTCGACCCAGAAACACATTATATGGAGAATCAACATCCAAAACTATAAAGGTAGGATTTTCACCCTCCTACGTTCACCTTGTCCCAATTCAACTGGCAATTCAACATACCCCACTGCATCAGTCGCTGCACCATTAAAGCCATGGATGTGGGCTTTAGATGGCTTTAAATCCTTCGTCTCCATCTTTATTTGGTCATATGCTTTCTTGAAGATGATATTGACAGAACTTCCGCAATCAATCAAAATTCTCTTCATGAATGCTGGCCCGATTGTCGTGGAGATGACCGTCAGGTCAACTGTAGGAGCCTCCATATGGTCGGCATCTCTGCTCCTGAAAACTATATCATTCGTCATTGTCCGCTGCTGCTTAGCTGGGGACCCGCCCTCGGTATTTGAACTACACTCAAAATCTGCATGTCTTAGGGAGTTAGCATACTGCTCCATTTCCTGCCAATTCTTATCTGCAGAGTGAGATCCACCGACTATCATGTTTATGACTAGTCTGCCCACAGTTCGAGCAGGTTCCTCTAGATGGCGTGGGGCCGGCCCGCATCCGGGGTCCGATGTTCCTTGCCTACCTTCCTGCGGGTTCTTGACAAACTCCTACAACTTTTTCTATTCAATCGGCTTTTCAATGGCATCGTGGAGGTGTCTGCACTCCTCTTTATTGTGTCTGTAAGTCTCATGGAAGCGGCAATACTTCCCAGTCTGCTTTTGCTCCTCTGTCGACTCCTTCTGGCGTGGCTTTCTGTATTGGAAAATATTGAAAATTGATAGGCAAATATTTTCCAAAGATGCATTCCATGGGGTGTATTCGTTATAGGTTGGAATCCTTGGCTTTTTTTATCCTGCTTCCCTTTTCTTTTCAGGATTTCCTCCTTCAGACCCTTTAGATTGCCTGGGCTTACTCTGGACATTGACCTGAACTTTCCTTCAATTGCCATCGGATTGTTTTATAGCGATATTGCTTTTCATCGTCTCCTAAACACACCCTGGTGCCTTATCTCGCCTTGTCAACCTGGCTTCCTCTCTTTGTACGAACTGATGAGCCTTTGAATAAAAATGCTCTAGTGTAGTTGGAGGTTTTCCTGCTAACCAATCTCCAAACTTTGAGTCTGGATCCGCTCCTCGCATTACAGCCATCCGAATTGCATGGTCATTAGGGTTGCTAACTTCAGTAGCTGCAATATGAAATCTCTATAAATACTCCTTCAGCGACTCCCCTAAAGCCTGAATTACCCCAGATAGGGACATCACATCTTTGGGATGAGTGGCATGTATCCTAAACTATTCTACAAATTTCGTCGCTAATTCATCAAAGCTAGATATAGACCGCGGAGGAAGTCGAGTGAACCACATGTTTGCAATTCCGAACAAAGTTAATGGGAAGCATCTACACTTGATCACGTCATTCGCTCTAGCCGAATCCATCATCCATTCATACCTCATCACATGCTGTCTGGGATCAGTCTTCCCTTTGTAGGCCGGGATAGTTGGCATGCTAAATGTCCTGGGTACTCGGCCTGTAGAATAATATCCGTGAATGGAGTATGACTCCTGGATATCCCCCAATCTTCATTGGTCAAGCCTTGATTTTCTCTCATCAACTGTCTAACCATAGCCAATAAGTCTGGGATTTGTATGGAGGATGGAAGGTTGGACTCTGTTCTACGGGAACGCTCGGGTTGGTGTCTCCTCTATTGGCGATCTGCTAAACATGTATCTCGGGGACCAGCTTCATTAGGGTCTTGGTGAGGTGTGCATCCAGTTTCCACATGTGCTCCTGCTCCTAAGTTTCCTGCTCCAGCTTGGGTGTGTTCTCCAAGATGTAAGTGATCCCTAGTTGATCGATCAGCAGCACCTGCTTATGTAGTTTCAGTTTTGCAATGTCTATGCCTAGGAGGTTCGTCGGACGAGGTCGAACTATCAGATGAAGAGTAAGGAACAGGGAAACCTCCAGCATTCTGATGTTGTTACTGAGTAAGCTGAGCCATGAGGTTAGCGTTAGCTTGAATCTTCTCAGCAAGTTGTCTCCTGCTTTTCATGAGTTCTCTCATCAGGTCGTTGAACTCCGTCCTAGTAACAACTTCCATCTGGCTATGGGATCCGGCAGTCCCTACGCCAGGATTAACTTGTCGATTGCTAGGTCCTACTTATTGTACGCTAGCAGTCTCGTTAACATCCGTGTTATGAGAGGCTGATCTGGTACGTGGTCTTCCCATAGCAGAGTTGTTGATAGAAACTCTGAGTAGAATCAACGGACGTCCTATGAATGACTTGGATCTCCTTCAGGGGATTTGTTCAATCCAGTAGCTACAAAGCAGATCCTAGTGGCCTGAGAATTCGATTATCAGTTAAAGCACCAAAATGTTAGCACCAGAATTGGTCATTAACACCCTTAAGAAAGATTGTGTAGAGAGATTAATGAAGATAGTAAATTAAAAAAGAGGATTGTATGCTAAATTAAATGCAAAAACAAGAACATCGGATTTATAGTGGTTCAGCGTAATTGCCTACGTCCACTTTGAGTTTTGATCTTTATTGCTTTGACAAATGATTGGTTACAGATACAATTCGTACAATAATGACTTAGTACAAGTGCCAACTGAAAAGAAAGAGGCTTGAAAGCAGCAGAGTCCCCCAGTGTTCTCGAAAAAAGGTCCCTTTCACTGTACCCCTATCCTTCTATTTATAGACGAAGATGGGTTGGACTCCCCTCATGGGCTTAGGAACAAGGTACCTCGGCCCACGGTAAGTAACTTCTGTGCACCAAGCCATAGATGTCGAACGATAATTGCCGAGCGAGGTTGGTCGAACCAGAGAATGTCGAGCGAGGTCTCCGTGCCGAACGGCACTCATATGCCGAGCCATATATCCAGGCCGAACGGGATTCGCATGCCGAGCGAGGGAAGCGTGTTGAACTGCACTCATATACCGAATGAGGTGATGTGCTGAATGAGTGGTGGTGCGTCGAGCGAGGCCTATGCCGAACGACTCATCTATACCGAACGAGGCATTGATGTCGAGCGACCTTTCTATGACGATCGACCTTTTTATGCCGAGTAAGGCTTCATTCCAAGCGACCTTTCTATGTCGAACGAGGTAAGATGCAAAACGACACCTCTATGGCGAATGAGGCGTTGATGCCGAGTGACCTTTCTATGTCGAACAAGGCTTCATGCCGAGTGACCTTTCTATGTCGAACGAGGCAAGATGCCAAACGACCCCTCTATGCAGAATAAGGCATTGATGCCGAGCGACCTTTCTATGCCGAGCAAGGCTTCATTCCGAGCGAGGCATTGTGCTGACCAAGGTATCTATGCCGAGCCTCTTGTTACATGGTCAAACAACTAGGTAACAATATTCAATGTTCTTTCAGATCTTTGGGGGAAAGCGCAAGGAAAAATCCTAATTTATTCTTAACCTCCACCTCTATCTTATTTGAAAAGACACTAAAATATTAGGTTTACAAAATGAAAATAATTATTCAATCAAAAAGAAGAGGTTAGGAATTCATTCCATGATGTATACATCTGAATTTTTTTGGAAGCGAATTATTGATTGGGAACATATCTGTGTTAATCTTCATTTGAGTTGTGTATTTATGTATCGTTTATTAGATGTTTTGATTTATATTTATATAATTGATATTTATTAAATCAAGACAAATATTTCCTTTTCTTTTTCTAAATGATGTCTCAAGATATGAAAATTGATGAAATTTATTATTCGATTTTGTTGGACGTGGGGTCTATATAATTCAAATTAAGTTTTTTGTTGGATTTACATTATTTCTTTTGGATGAAATATGAGCTATAAATAAAAGAGATTTATTCCTTAAAGAAGAGATTTTAAAATGAACAATGTTTTAGAAATTATGCATACGAGATTTATTGTTAAGTAACTTTTTCATTGATTAAAATTTAATTATTTACTATTAATAGATGTATCATTGATTTATGAATGTATAATTGTAATTAATTATTGATTTAAAAATAAAAATAATCAATTAATTGAAAATGGCTAAAAATATGCAACTATAGGCCAAAGACCCTTCCCAGTCCCACGCAACTACCGTCAGTCATGTCCTAACAATGTGAGAGAAAGTATTTGAGTCACCTAATACCTCTTAGTGGGAATCATGTAGACTCTGATCATTTAATACCTATAACCTAGGCAGATTCCCATCATATAATATCTAACCCAATGCGGGCTTCTCTCTCATACTCCCTAAATAACATCGCATGAAATCTCATTAGGCCACTTAGTGCCTCGACCGTGAAGTGGACCTCTTCGATATTCCTCTCTACTACACCTAAATAATAATCTCAACCATTTAATACTTCTTAAGTAGGAAAAAGGTAGACCCTACAATAGCCACTTAATACCCCCGACCCAAAAGTAGCTATGTCTTATGAGCCGTAACCCAAGCTATGATGTCTCACATTAGTCATACTATTTGTAGATGCTAAGTCAGATTAGCTTGGTAGTCTTATCCAATAGAATTGGGACTAACCATGCGTCCTTCATGGGTGCTTATTATAGGTGATATCTCATATTGGTCGCAAAGTCGCACTACTGATAGCCAAATTAGCTGGGCAGACTTCTACATGCTTTTAACCGACCTCACATTCATAGTTCCACTCCCCTAATATATTATATATATATATATATATGCCTCACACTTTTCGTATTAAGGCCACATAAGGAAAACTCTTCATTCCTCCCTCAATTATGGATTAATTTCCATAATTATCCTTACTTCCTTCCTAGCGGGTTCAATTATAATTACTTATAACAAACCAGAATTTTGGTCATTGGATTTTGAACATTTAATTCATTTAAATGTTAAATGTGAATTATAATTTGATTTGAAATAAGAAAATTTTGGTTAAATTGTTAAGATTGGTAAAATTTCAAGTATGGAAATTCAGTTGGATTTGGATAAATAATAATTTTATATTTGAAATTGGCATAATTGGTGAATCTGGTTGTATATAGATATGAAAATGGTTTCTAAAATTTATTTTAAATAAAGGTGGATTTGAATTATAACATTGAACTTTTCGATGGAATCAAAAGTCGATAAGTTAAATTTGGAATTTTTATATTAATTTAATAATGGAAATTAATATATATAATAATAATGAAAATAATCAGTTTTTGATTCGAAATGAATCAGAATGATTTCTAATGTGATTATAGTTTTTATATGATTTATAATTAAGTTAGTAAAATTTTAAAAGTGAAATTTTAAGTGATTTCGATGATTTTGAGAATCGTTCGAATTAATCGACGAGTTAAAATAGTCTTCCAAGACACAGTCTCGGAATTCGACGAAATCAGTTCCATTGGATCCGTAATAGATAATTATTATCGGATTTCAAATTTTGTAGCATTTGGAATTACTGTTTATTCGTACGGTGAGAAACGCGTTGAAATTTAAATCGAAAATTTAATATTTAGACTCGATTTAAAAGGCTATCTTCCACATATGATTGAATTAGCCTCCGAAACATGTTCCATTGTGTTCGGAAGGCGGGTAAAACCTTATAAACGCCAGGTGGCACATGTGATTCGGAGTTCGTTTGAAAGCTTGTTAAATTTGAGATAATATTAAAATAATATCAATAAATATATATAACTAGTTTCTGCAGCAAAACCCTAATAGATATTCACGGCCATCGTTCATTTTTTCCAATGGCCGAAAAGCAATAACCTTCATCCTCAATTTTCTTAAAACTACCGACTTTCATCTCAAATCTTCAACTGCAAAGATAGAGAGGGAACCAAGATCTATGTTGTGAGTGGTGGTGGTCGAGATCGGCGCGGCGAGGAGGGAGAAATCACGGCTTAAACCTTAGCCTTTCATGCATGAATTTCAACGTCATGGGGCTATCAAGCTGCGAAGTTTTCCGACAGGGGGTAGAGGCGGCGATGGGCCTCGAAGTGGCGGGTTCCGATCTTGTTCAAGTGGGTCAGTGGAGGAAGAATCGTTGGTCAATGGTCGATGGTTATAGGTTTTCAACCCTGTGACGAGCAAGAAGAAGACATTTTGTTCGGCCTTGATTTTCTAGAATTGATGAACCACGATCTCGTTTATGGTATAATAAAAAAAAAGAATTTGTTTACAAATTATATTCGAATGATTAACAAGTCATATCTCTTGTATGTATGACCAGATTCCGACGAAACAAGAAGCGCCGGAATCGCAGCGTCGCAATCTACACTGCAGTGCAGATCTAGAGGCATTTGGTGCGAGTGAAAATTTTGAATTAAATCGAAGGTGATCGATTTAATTTAAAATTGGAAAGCTCAACGAACAAGGTGAGTAAATCTCACTCATATCTGGATGTCGTTTAATTTAAATAGTTAATATTTGAATGATTGATTGATGGGTTGAATGTGAAAATTATTATCAGATTGGATCGATATTTATTTGTATGCTAACATCTATGGATGCAGGGAAATAGGTTGGAGGTATCCAACTAGATTCCTCACAATAGAAATTATCTTCATAATCTGTGATGTATTTTATTGATATCCTATGAAAGATTAATTTGGAAATTTGGTTGTGTCGTGTTATGATTGGATAAGTATAATATGGTATTTAAAATACAAATAAAATGAATTGGGATTAAAAGGGAAATGAAAAGGGATTTTTAAGTAATGAATTTAAGGGGATTAAATTCGGAAAATTGGTTTGGAATTTGTTAAGTGTTTTTGAAACTGTGATTGGGAAGAAAATGAGGAATGAAAAATATATAAACTGGGTTTATAAATGAAGTGGAATATAAGGAAATGAGGAATGAAAATTTATAAACTGGGTTTATAAATGAAGTGGAATATTTATCAGTGGATAAATTTGAAAGTATAAATTTTCGATGGGAATTTCTAGAAGAAGGTACAAATCGTTTTAAAAATAAAAGTGAGGTTATTTTTAAAAGATGGGAAGTGTATTTTTCCTGGAAAACTAAGTATGTTTTCAAAGAAAAGCTTTAGAAGTATAAACTAGAAGTTTAAAAATGAGTTTTTAGAATGTTTTAAAAGAATTATTATTTTTAATTATTTTTAAGTGAAAAGTAAATGTTTATTTAAGTGGTTATGGTATTTAAGTATTTTAAAGATAAATTAGTATTATGTTTTCTAAAGGAAATTTTAACATACATTTTGATATAATAACTTTATTTTAAAAGGAAATTTTTGATTTAAGTCACTCATGGAACTCTTATAGATTTTCAAAAGTATATTTTGAATAAAGAATTTAGTAACTTATTTTAAATAAGTTAAGTATATATTTTGGAAGCGATTTCCAAGAGATGGGAAATGTGTTTAAAATTAAAAGGTGTTTTATTTTTAAAGTGTTGAAAGAAATTTATGGGATTGGGACGTAAAATTAGATTAGGATAAATGGAGCAGGATTTATAAAGGGTTATAAGAGTTATTTTGAAATGGAAGTGTGTTTATTTGAAAAACCAAGTATCTTTTCAAAGGAATTTTTATTTGAGCCTAAAGTTTTAAAAATTGTTTTAAAAAGAATGTTTTAGAAAAATTTATTATTTTTAATTGTTTTTGAATTATAAAGTAAATCTATTCAAATTAATTTTAGTAATAATTATTTTAAAGGTTAAAATGGCATTATGTTTTTAAAGAAATTTTCTAATATTTATACTTTATATAAAGCTTTTATTTTAAAAATAGTTGTGGATTAAATTCTAATTGAAAATTTATTATAGAATTTCATAACTATTATTTTAAGTAAAGTGATTTAAAGTATTTTTATTTTAAAATGTATTAAGTATATATTTTTGGGAATTTAAATTATATAAAAATCTAAATTTTAAGAGACTTGGTGTTTTCAGTTGAAATGAAATAATTAGTTGAATTGTCTGTTTGTTTAATAGTTAAATAACCGACTATCAAATCTGGACCCAAACATAACTTTGAAAATATCTAGAAGAGGTATGAGAATTATATGGTACAGTTACCATTCGAGGTGCTATACTATACGTATAAACTCGTTCGTTCTTCTAGGACGTTGGTAAGGAAATCCAACCACTAACGGTTAGGAGGTAAACTCCGATCTTATCTTCGCCTATTATTTCCTAAAGAACCGCGGTTGAGTTAACCGGGAAATGGCGAACGTTGTTTCGAAGAGACCGGGATCGGATTTGTGATCCAAAAACCACTTCGATCCAACGAGTACATTTTCGTGATGAAGTGTGACGACCACCCATGACTCCTACACTAAACAAGGAAATAATGCGCTGAAAAGTGTACCAGGCCGCCATGGACGATCATCAAGGTAAGGTAAAAACAATAAACTCTATCGTATTACTCACAGCGCATGGACAAAATACAATAGAAAATATACATAGTGAAGCTCCATATAACAGAATCTCATCATATAAACTCTAATAGTTTGATACAACAATCAGCAAAGTCAATACAACAAGCCTCACTACATATCACTCAGAGAATATACAAACAGCGGAACACCCAGTACATATAGTAAGAAAACAATATGTAAAAGCCTCCAGCTCGTCTTCGTCATCAACAACGTTAGCCACTAGGAACAGCACCTGTCACCTGCTACCTAGTCTGCCCATCCCAACATGGATGAACAGCCCAAGGTAATAAGAGTTAAAACATAAAACATTGAGTCAGACAAAAGTCTTAGTGAGCAGTAAATCAACTATCAAGCATACCAAAAGAGCATAAAGGGTAAAAGGAATAGGAACCCAACCATCCCCCTCCACCTCTTTCTACAGTGATAGCCCCCCTCCGACACACTAAGCAGAAGCAAACATAGCAATTCAGACATTCAAAGCAAAGTAATTATCACTCGAGTCAAGGTCGGCGTTTTCCAAGTACAAACCCCCAAGGCCTAAACCAAGATCAGATAAGCACCCTGAAAACATCGCTCTTGACCCAAGCGACAATACAACCAAACATCCAAACATCCATGACTCGGGCTATCACTGTTATCATTGCCTTGATTTGACCGTTTGTTGAATGACCGCCTGCCAAGGGCTAATGGTAACCCCGGTTCTAGACATAGCTCTGCACGTCGTCGTGACCCGTGCCCTGTGCAGTTAATGCGCTCGGCAGATTCATAGCGGTGGAGGTGCAAAAAGTTATAGCGGGGATACAACGAGGATATGGCGGGATATAGCGGATGGCTCTAAAATAGCATATAAAACTTGTACTTAATGTTTTTACAAATATATAATTGGTAATTAAATGAAAAATTATCATTGAATTGAATTATAATTAATACACAAATAGTTTTAAATAAAAACATGTGCAAATATACTTTAAATAAACGTAAAATTGTTATATAACGTAATTGAATTTAGTAGAACATTATAGTATTTTCATTTCTGAAAATATATCAAAAATTAAATCAAATAAATTAGTTTCATAATTTTTGTAATGTATAAATGCAATTTTTCAATTCACTTTATTAAAGAAGATATAGCGGAAATAGAGGAATATAGCGGGAATAACGAGATATAGCAGAAATAGCGGGGCTTAAAGCGGAAAGGTTATATTTTGGAGCTACATGGAAAAATCGTAGCGGTAGAAACCCGCTATGGGATATAGCTGGGTTATAGAGGGGTAATAGCGGGGCATTAACTACACAGCCCGTGCCTAGGACTATCGCATCTGCCCAGAGTACTAGCACGTCATCGTGACCCGTGCTTGGAACGTCATCGTGACCCGTCCCAACATACTCTTGCTTTGAGCATGCTAGAACCTTCAACAACGATGAAATCTCAGCCTTCTAGTCATCCTCCTCGACGACTATTCCCATACTAGCTCGAGCGCCTTTCAAGCTAGCCATTATCCACAAACCCGGACCACATCACCGAGTTATCAACATGCTTGGGATGATCCCGTCTGGATTAAACCAAGGCTTTCTCACATCATGCTTTGCTTCATCGCATCATAGCAAAGTCCCATCTCAACATCATGGTTTGCCTCATCACATCATGGCAAAGTCCCATCTCAACATCATCATCAAATCTATCCATATGAGCTTCAACATCCGCTTCATATGCCACAAGCAGCTTTCGTTATTCAAGAGCCTTTCCACTTAGCTTTTGAATCATCTTCAACCAACTTGTCCAAATCAAGTTATCAATCAACTAATCAATCAAATCAAACATTAATCCAAGTAATCAATCATTCAAACAAGATCTAAATAAACAATTACACAATAATGGCAATTTCGTAAACAAAGAGTCCAACTCTAACATGCATTCTAACAAACATGAATTATGAACAATATCTCTACAACTTGATGAATGAACTTGCATAAGTGAACATGTAGTAAAATAGATGTCAAATCATCATGAGTAATAGATCTACATGCAGACTTAAGAAAAATGCACGAAATCACTATCTTTAACACACAAACAAACCACCGATCCAATATACTCCTTTGGGTCCGTGTGAGAGATAACCACCACTCACCGAATCACCTAAACACCTCAAAAACAACCAACTCCAAATCTGGACAGCAAAGAATCAAGCTTGATCCTCCAAAGCTCCGCTTCAAACGATGAAATCTCTCTTCGATGGATGGAGATCTTCAACTTTGGCTCTTGGATCTTCGATTTGATCTTCAATTTAGATGGAAGTAATCACTAGATTAGAGTGGAGAAAATAAGTGAAGAAGTGTAGTAGTCGAGCTCTCAAAATGGCAGCACTTCGTCGCTTCAAAATCCGGTGCCAAAAAGTGAACCAAACCCCTCTATTTATAGGCTGGAAATCCTTAGGTCGCCACCCCATGAGTCGTCCACGACCTAAAATGTCACGACCTACGACCTATCGTTTCCCACGACCTACGACCTAAAAGCACCCACGACCTAACGACTCAACACTTACCCGGCTTACGACTTAACAAATGCCGCGACCTAACAGATACACGCGACCTAACACTCAACGCAACTGCGCGACTTACGACCTAACTGAGATGCCGACCTAACCACTACAGTGACCTAACTACTCAAGGCAAACCACAATAGGTCGCATACGACCCAGCGACTTACGACCTAACCCTAAGTCGCTTGTGAACTTAGGTCGTCTCACGACCTAACTATAAACCGGCACTCACCACTAGGTCGCTAACTCGCTTCAACCGACCTATCCCTAAGCCGCTAGCCGCTAACTCGCTTCACCCTCTTAGGTCGCTTACTCCACTAAGTCTCTAACATCTATAGGTCGGTCATTCCTATAGGTCGGTCAATACCCTAGGTCGCTCCAAATCCTATAGGTCGCTAACTTCCCCTAACTCGCTCACACGACCTATCTCTGGATGACTTAAACAATACTAACGACCCAATAACAACAATACTACGATCTTTCGATCCATAAAAATACGGGTCGTTACATTCTCTCCCCCTTAGGAATTTCGCCCCCGAAATCCCAAACATACAAGAGCAATCAAAACTATTCTGCATGCCTACCATCCATAGCAATCAACAAACCATGCATCCAATTACTAACCTAGCATGCAGAATTCTAAGATTAGAACAAGTTACAAATTCGTGAGATGTCACGACACCTTAGGGCCATACCTCGAAGAGTTCAGGATGAGCTGCCTTCATCCTCTCTTCCTCCTCCCATGTACAGTCGTTAACATCATCACTCCATTGTACCTTGAGCAACTTGACTACCTTCCTCCTAAGCTGTTTCGTGTCAGTTTCCACAACACGAAGCGGCTTGCGAGGTCTTCTAACAACTGGATCAACCTCTAAATCTTCACAGCTATCAGCAGAAACCACTGTACTTGAGTCGTGCACATACTTCCGTAGATACGATATATGAAAAACATTGTGCACACCCAACATCTTTTTCGGTAACTCTAATTTATAAGCGAGCTTTCCAATTCGCTCGATAATCGGGAATGGTCCAACAAATCTCGGAGTCAACTTTCCTTTCTTCCCGAATCTAATAACATTCTTCAGAGGAGAAATCTTCACAAAAACCATATCTCCTACGTCGAATTCCAAATCCTTACGACGCTTATCGGCATAACTTTTCTATCGGTCTTGGGATGCCTTCATTCGTCGCCGAATGATCTCTATACAGTCCGAAGTCTGTCGAATCATTTCTGGCCCAAGTATCAACTTTTCTCCAGTTTCCAACCAACATGTCGGAGAGTTACACGGTCTTCCATATAATGCCTCATATGGTGCCATACCAATACTTGTCTGATAACTGTTATTATACGCAAATTCCACCAAATGAAGATGATCTTCCCATGATCCTCCGAAATCCAAAACACATGCTCTGAGTAGATCTTCCAAAACTCGGTTGACTCTCTCGGTCTGACCATCCGTTTGGGGATGATAAGCTGTACTCAAACACAGCTCGGTTCCCAAAACTTCTTGGAAGCTCTTCCAAAATCCACTAGTGAACAACGGGTCTCGATCACTCACTATACTCTTCGGAATACCATGGAATCGAACTATCCACTTAACATACAACTCAGCCAATTTCGATGCAGTCCTAGTTGATCGAACAGGAATGAATCTTGCACTCTTAGTCAAACGATCTATGATGACCCAAATCCCTTCATTTCCTGCTCTGTTTCTAGGTAGACCATCGATAAAATCCATTGATATTTGCTCCCACTTCCATGTAGGAACTTCTAACGGTTGAAGCAATCCACTTGGCTTCTTCTATTCAGCTTTTACCAACTGGCAGTTCATACATTTGGAAATAAAATTTCCAACATCCTTCTTCATGCCTTCCCAGTAATAGGTTCTCTTCATGTCCCGATACATCTTATTTCCACCTGGATGAATTGTCAATTTCGAGTGATGACTTTCCTTCAGAACTTCATCTCTCAATTCATCTTTATCGGGAACAACCAGTCGTCCTTGTTTCCAAAGCCAACCCTCTCGATCGACCTCGAATCCTTTATCCTTTTCTGGATCCAATCCAGATTCCAAATCACGGATAATCTTGACAAGCTTATCGTCTCGCTTTTGGCCCTCGCCAATTCTTTCCACTAGAGTAGGTCTTATCAATAAGTTTGCCAACATCTCAGGTTCCAATTCACATCTAGGCCTGAAGTCAAATCCAGCCAAATACTCAAGACTCCTCCATTCCGAAAACATGGCTCCCAATTCTGCATGTCTTCGACTTAACGCATTAGCCACTGCGTTACCCTTTCCCAGAGTATAGGCTATACCAAAATCATATGATGCTAAAAACTCTAGCCATCGTTGCTGCTGCAGATTCAAATCCTTTTGGGAGAACAGATACTTCAACGACTTATGGTCTGTAAACAACTCGAATCGAACTCCCAATAGGTAATGTCTCCACATCTTCAAAGCAAAAACAATCGCGGCTAACTCCAAATCATGAGTTGGATAATTCCTTTCATGCGGCTTCAGTTGTCAACTTACATACGCAACAACTTTATCCTTCTGCATTAGCACTGCCCCAAGTCCAGTGCCACATGCATCGGTGTAAACCACCATCTCATCATTTCCACTTGGAATAGTCAAAACAGGAAGTCGCTCTTTCAGGATTCCGAAAGCTTGCTCACACTTATCATTCCATATGAACACTTGGTTCTTTTTCGTCAATCCTGTTAACGGTGCAGCTATCTTGGAAAAGTCTTTGATAAACTGACGATAATATCCTGCTAATCCAAGAAAACTTCTCACATCAGATGCATTCTTAGGTCTAACCCAATCCTGGATCGCTGCCACCTTAGTGCGATCAACCGCTATTCCATTTCCAGAGATAACATGACCTAAGAACCTCACTTCACTCTTCCAGAAGTGACACTTCGAAAACTTAGCCCTCAACTGATGTTTCTGCAAGATTTACAAAACAATCCACAAGTGTGTCTTGTGTTCCTCTTCGGTTCTGGAATGAATCAAAATATCATCCACGAACACAAGTACAAACTTGTTCAACTGATCTCTGAACACCCTATTCATAAGATCCACAAAATATGCTGGTGCATTGGTCAATCCAAACGGCATTACCAGCCACTCATAAAAAGCGGATGGTGTCCTAAATGCAGTCTTCGGAACACTATCCTTTGCCACTCTTAACTGGTGAAATCCCGTTGCCAAATCCATCTGAGAAAACACCTTAGCTTCGTGAAGCTGATCAAACAAGTCATCTATTCTCGGCAATGGATATTTGTTCTTCTTAGTCACTTTATTCAGCTCACGATAATCCACACACAACCTCAACGATCCATCCGCTTTGGTTGCAAACACAACTGGTGCACCCCATTCGGACACACTACGCCGAATGAATCCTTTCTGCAAAAGGTCATCAACTTGCACCTTCAACTCTTGCTGTTCCCTAAGCGCCATTCGCCTAAGAGGCATCACAACAGGTCTGGCTCCCTCAACTAGATCGATACGAAACTCGATCTCCCTATGCGGCGGTAACCCTTTGACCTCGTCAAAGACGTCCTCAAATCCATTCACAATAGGCACCGATGACAGTCCATCCCGTGGAACAACCAGCGAATACATGAAGCTCATGAAGACGCCTTCCTCATGGTTACATCGTATCACAACCTTTCGCCTCTCCACATTCTCGACTGTCACCTCCAGCCTCTCACAATCAATCCTTGCCGCATACTTCCTAAGCCAGTCCATATCCAAAATAATTCTGAACCCCGCAAAGTTCAGAACAAAACAATCACAAACAAAAGAGCAATCATGACTCGATACAACTAGACCACGGCATACCATACACAAACAAGAGGAACCCCCAACTGGATTAGTCACAACCAATGGTCTATCAACAATATCCGGTTCCAAACCCAACCGGCCTACAAGTTCATTACAAACAAAGGAATGCGACGCTCCAGTATCAAACAACACTCTAATTGGAACACCACAAATGGAAAGAGTACCTTGAACCACCACGCTCTTCCCTTTCTCATCTGCAGTAGGAGCTTTCGAAGACGATGGCATAGCCCCCAAAGCATAAGCTTGCACAATCTGCTTATCCTTCCTCGGTTCCGGACAATTCCTCTTAATATGCCCCATCTTGTCACAGTTGTGGCACTTCACCGGCACCTTCGGATTCTTGCAATCCCTGGAGAGATGACCCTTCTGCCGACAATTGTAGCAGATCACTTCGGCCTTCGGCTTCTTCTGGCCATCCTTACCCTTCTGCTGTTGCTGCTTTCTCTTCTTGTTTCCACCTTGCTCCTTGGCCACAGCAACAACAGATCCTTCCTTAGGAAACAGATTCTCATGCCTGAGAGCTTTCTCCACAAGCTTCTCAAATGGATCGTCCAAATGGTCCACCAACCGTCTTCCAAGATAAGTGTCCAAGCCTGTCACAAACTTCTCATTCTTCTGATAGGGAGAATCGATATACGATCGAGCATACTTGGACAAAGCTTCAAACTCAGAAACATACTCAAGAACTGGTCTCCCACCTTGCTTGAGCTCCACAAACTTCTTAAACAGAACAGATTTCTGAGCTGTAGAAATGAACTTAGCTTCAAATCTAGCTTGGAAATGCTCCCAAGTAATCTCTTCCTCTGGAGTATCAATGGTGATAGAATTCCACCAATCCGAAGCTCTCCCTTGAAGCTGTCTTGATGCAAGCTTCCTCTTAGTTGCATTCTCAATTCCTAAATCACCAAAAAATCCTTCTACAAGTATCTATCCATCTTTGGACTTCAATGGTTGATTCTGTTCCCAAGAAAACCTTTCCTCCAAGAGAAGTATAGTCTTTGCACAACTTAGCAAAATCCACTAGTCTTGGAGCTTGAACTTGAACTCCAACATCTACTGATGACCCCGGGGCTGGTATCCTTCTCATGATCGAAGTCATCATGGCCTCAAACATAGCAACATAATCAGCATCAGCAGCCTCTTCAGCAGCACGGCTTCCCCTAACAGCTTGTCTCTCTCTTCGACTCATCCTTTATATCTATAAAAAGAATGACTAGAACACCTTGAGAAACAACTACATAAGGAGTTCAAATCCTTCTAAGCTACTATATTATATATGGTAATCATCCATCAAAATACAATTACGTCTCTCATACGTAGTTACGTCAGCGAGCGTTGGCTAAAATCGATTAACCAAAGCTCTGATACCAAATGTGACGACCACCCATGACTCCTACACTAAACAAGGAAATAATGCGCTGAAAAGTGTACCAGGCCGCCATGGACAATCATCAAGGTAAGGTAAAAACAATAAACTCTATCGTATTACTCACAGCGCATGGACAAAATACAATAGAAAATATACATAGTGAAGCTCCATATAACAGAATCTCATCATATAAACTCTAATAGTTTGATACAACAATCAGCAAAGTCAATACATCAAGCCTCACTACATATCACTCAGAGAATATACAAACAGCGGAACACCCGGTACATATAGTAAGAAAACAATATGTAAAAGCCTCCAGCTCGTCTTCGTCATCAACAGCGTTAGCCACTAGGAACAGCACCTGTCACCTGCTACCTAGTCTGCCCATCCCAATATGGATGAACAGCCCAAGATAATAAGAGTTAAAACATAAAATCTTGAGTCAGACAAAAGCCTTAGTGAGCAGTAAATCAACTATCAAACATACCAAAAGAGCATAAAGGGTAAAAGAAATAAGAACCCAACCATCCCACTCCACCTCTTCTACAGTGATAGCCCCCCCCCCCGACACATTAAGCAGAAGCAAACATAGCAATTCAGACATTCAAAGCAAAGTAATTATCACTTGAGTCGAGGTCGGCATTTTCCAAGTACAAACCCCCAAGGCCTAAACCAAGATCAGATAAGCACCCTGAAAACATCGCTCTTGACCCAAGCGACGATACAACCAAACATCCAAACATCCATGACTCGGGATATCACTATTATCATTGCCTTGATTTGGCCGTTAGTTGAATGACCGCCTGCCAAGGGCTAATGGTAACCCCGGTTCTAGGCATAGCTCCGCACGTCATCGTGACCCGTGCCTAGGACTATCGCATCTGCCCAGAGTACAAGCATGTCATCGTGACACGTGCTTGGAACGTCATCGTGACCCGTCCCAACGTACTCTTGCTTTGAGCATGCTAGAACCTTCAACAACGATGAAATCTCAGCCTTCTAGTCATCCTCCTCGACGACTATTCTCATACTAGCTCGAGCGCCTTTCAAGCTACCCATTATCCACAAACCCGGACCACATCACCTAGTTATCAACATGCTTGGGATGATCCCATCTGGATTAAACCAAGGCTTTCTCACATCATGCTTTGCTTCATCGCATCATAGCAAAGTCCCATCTCAACATCATGGTTTGCCTCATCACATCATGGCAAAGTCCCATCTCAACATCATCATCAAATCTATCCATATGAGCTTCAACATCCGCTTCATATGCCACAAGCAGCTTTCGTTATTCAAGAGCCTTTCCACTTAGATTTTGAATCATCTTCAACCAACTTGTCCAAATCAAGTTATCAATCAACTAATCAATCAAATCAAACATTAATCCAAGTAATCAATCATTCAAACAAGATCTAAATAAACAATTACACAATAATGGCAATTTCGTAAATAAAGAGTCCAAATCTAACATGCATTCTAACAAACATGAATTATGAACAATATCTCTACAACTTGATGAATGAACTTGCATAAGTGAACATGTAGTAAAATAGATGTCAAATCATCATGAGCAATAGATCTACATGCAGACTTAAGAAAAATGCACGAAATCACTATCTTTAACACACAAACAAACCACCGATCCAATATACTCCTTTGGGTCCGTGTGAGAGATAACCACCACTCACCGAATCACCTAACCACCTCAAAAACAACCAACTCCAAATCTGGACAGCAAAGAATCAAGCTTGATCCTCCAAAGCTCCGCTTCAAACGATGAAATCTCTCTTCGATGGATGGAGATCTTCAACTTTGGCTCTTGGATCTTCGATTTGATCTTAAATTTAGATGGAAGGAATCACTAGATTAGAGTGGGGTAAAGAAGTGAAGAAGTGTAGTAGTCGAGCTCTCAAAATGGCAGCACTTCGTCGCTTCAAAATCCGGTGCCAAAAAGTGAACCAAACCCCTCTATTTATAGGCTGGAAATCCTTAGGTCGCCGCCCCCATGAGTCGTCCACGACCTAAAATGTCACGACCTACGACCTATCGTTTCCCACGACCTACGACCTAAAAGCACCCACGACCTAACGACTCAACACTTACCCGACTTACGACTTAACAAATGCCGCGACCTAACAGATACACGCGACCTAACACTCAACGCAACTGCGCGACTTACGACCTAACTGAGATGCCGACCTAACCACTATAGTGACCTAACTACTCAAGGCAAACCATAATAGGTCGCATACGACCCAGCGACTTACGACCTAACCCTAAGTCGCTTGCGACCTTAGGTCGTCTCACGACCTAACTATAAACCGGCACTCACCACTAGGTCGATAACTCGCTTCAACCGACCTATCCCTAAGCCGCTAGCCACTAACTCGCTTCACCCTCTTAGGTCGCTTACTCCACTAAGTCGCTAACATCTATAGGTCGGTCATTCCTATAGGTCGGTCAATACCCTAGGTCTCTCCAAATCCTATAGGTCGCTAACTTCCCCTAACTCGCTCACACGACCTATCTCTGGATGACTTAAACAATACTAACGACCCAATAACAACAATACTACGATCTTTCGATCCATAACAATACGGGTCGTTACATGAAGACAAGAGCTTGGAGTCAAAGATGGAGTAGTGAAGTGCAAGGGTTACTCGCTACTAATCCTGAGGGTGATTCCAGAACGGATATAGTAGGAGTAGTACCTTCGGTTCCGTTCGAACCCAGAATGGACTTGTATGGATGAATGCTTTCAGAACATCGTCAGGAGGACGATGAGCATTCCATGTGAAATGTTCTAAAAAGGTAACTCTTAGCCTCGAGCCTCATCAACCGGGAATGACTAAAAATCAGGGTAATGCAGCAAGGCTAAGTGTATCGCGCCCATTAGGGTAAGGTCATCCCTGTCTAGATGTCCCTTTTATTACGGCTGTGTGGTGTGGTTGTTGATCCCAACCGCGAGGTGATCTTATTCGAGATTATCCAATAAGGGGTAGTCCCAGTCTTGTGTTGCAGGGGATTTAGGATGGATCCTTGGTACGCTGATATAGACCAGGTACTGTGACAGGTGGTACCCTAGTGCCTTGTCATTAGTTGGAAATCCATTCTCCCTACGAGCCATTTACGGTTTTGATTGCAGAACCTAGTATTGCCGAAATTTAATAAATGTAACAATTTCGGCTATTTTGAATAAGTATTTGTATTTAGACACTATTATAATATCAAAGGATTTTAATAAGAAATGTTTTGGCTATCGTAAGGTAAAACCCGACATGTTTATTTATGGCGTGGTCTTACGAGATGCTTTTGGTTTTTAAAGGATTTTTGAACTTTAATAATCAATTTGAGTGTATTTTCTCATGCTGGTATTCCAGACCGACTCGGATGTTATTTTATTATAATGCTCGAGTCAGACCGAGTATTATAAAGTACAGGATAGGATGCTTGGGAGCTCAGGAGAGGAGCTGTAGACCGAGACATATTATCCATAAATGTTTATATCCGCTGCTATGATTGTTTGAAATTGTCAGGCTGGTAATTGTTGTTTTGTTTATGATACTCTGATGATGTAATGTAATCTATAAAACAAATATGTTTTCATTTTGTTTAAAGATCTGTTATTATCTACTATATTTTGTTCCGCTACGATTGTGAGATTCTGTTATTGCTTAGTTCCTTCTTCCTCCTATCTTCTTCTTTTTCCTCAACAATCTGTCTTTTTCGGCACTCGATCATCGGCATACTATACTATAGCGTATTTTGTGTTGATTTTCGAGGGTCGAGAAGGACGGGTCGTGATAGTTGGTATGAGAGCTTAGGTTAGCGATAACCTAGGCTTTGGTGAGGAAAATTACTCATTAGAAATAGAGTCAGAAGTACTCTAGAATGAGTTGAGTGTAATAATAGATATGAGAGCGTATTTGTTAGTGAATATAAAACTGTTTTTAAACTGTGTTGACTTATCAGTTGAGTGTTTATGAATTCTGGTCAGTACGGGAAGTATAACTGAATCGATAGGGGTTTCTAAACTCTTAAACGAGATAAACCGACATATTATTGTTTTTAAAGTGGGTAAATGAAATAATTTTACCTAAAATTATAATTTGATATCAAAGACATAATTTTCTAAAATTATTATATTTTTGGATGTTTGGTTGTTAATATTATATTCAAATAAGAACCTAAAATTTTAAATGGTCTATATTTATTACCAAATAGAATTATATAAGTATGATTTATAACCTAGAGTATAACTAAAATTTGATTGAAACCAGAATTTAAATCTCGAAAATTTTGAAATGTGTTTTAAATGAATTTAAACAAAAAGTTTGAGAATTTAAAATCTTGGGAATGTTTGAAATGTTTTTCAAAATGTTAGAAGGAAATAATGGAGAATTATATTGGGAAATATTTTTGAATGGAAATTGTTTTGAAAGGAATTTATGGTAGTAAGGAAGCAATGAACTCACTTCAGTACCTGAAGAATAATTATGATGATGATGGCCACATCATCAGTATTCATTTTCGAGTTTCTAAAGTGAAGGATTGTGTAACAACCCGGTATTTTCAACCATTCGCATCCACACATGTCGGATTTGAATTGCTCAAAATACCGCGTCGTAAATAAAAATTTGGCAATACTTAGCATAAACAGTAAATAAATAATCACAGATCACAGACACAGAGTGATATAATGCGGCGGAATAGATAAATAGTAGTTCATGAAGCTACTATATAAACATCGGAGTTAGAAATAAAATACAACAGAATATCTCAGATGCAGTGAAGTCTCTAGTACGAGCAGATGACTTCTCTGAACCAATCAACTGGAAGGGCTGAAAGCGGAATCGATAGTTGGATCTCTAAACGAAGCTCCAAACTCCGAAGGTGAGTCTCATAAGCTGTATCACTCAGTCTGACCCGAGCGTAAAGCAAAACACAAAACACTCAAGTCGGGATTAACATTCTTATAAATAAATCCAACTCAAGTGAAATATCAACTGGAATACAAGTAACTCAAAGGATGTTTGGGATAACCATCCTCTAAGGATCTGCAGAACTATCCCTTTTACCAAAATCAAGTTATAAAATCATATCTTAAATCCCGAATTCGATAGTTTCAAATCGATTTGATTGAATATAATTCTTAATTAAATACCATTTCTAATTAATTCAACTTTATCTTCTTAATCTTAACTTGTTCAAAATTTTACCAAATCTATTTTGAAATATAAATTTAAATGAATCCTTAAACATATTATATGTATTAAATCAATCTCAATTAGATTAAATATTATTATTAGGTCTATACATAAAATTATCATTTTTACACATATAATATTCTAAGAATCAGCCTTATTTAAAACTATATTTTCTTTTAAAAACCATAGAAATTATTTTCAAAACATTTATATTGGACCAACGGTGTGACGCCCCACCTCTATACCCACACTAGCCAAGGACACTATGGAGTAATGCCGTCGACTAACGCAGAGAATAAGGCTGGTTAGGAGCGACCATCTATAGCCTGCTCTAACTATCTATTGAATACATCGACAATAAACATACCAAGCAGGTCAACATATCCAATGAATACTTAAAACAAAACCATATGTGGTTGGAGGATCTATCAGAACAGAATATAACAACTCAAATGTAATATACATCACAGAACAGTAGATCATCATATACACATATACAAATACATAACAGAGTATACAAACTGAAACATATCAAGTGGTATGGAAAACCACAATATACAGACGAGTCAAAAGAATACAGATATCAGAGTTATAATAAAAAGGACTATACAAAAAGCTTTAACAAAAAGGAACAAGCTGAATAGTCCATGCGGAAGCAAAATAGGCTAAGTCCAAAAGCACCTAACCTGAAACAACTCGGTCTGACCCGAGTATGAAATACACGGGTCAGTGTAGTTAAACAAATCAGTTAGATAAACTGAACAACAATAACCTGCAAGGTCACAAAGTATAACAAATATCTCTAAAAGAGATAACACAATCATCTAACAGAAGATGAATCATATCATAACAAGCCTCGTATCATCGGCAACTCAGAGAAACAAAGGATAGGAATATCCCAAAAAAGCCATAAGGCAAATAAGAAATACCAATGAAGGTAACACAAGTTCCATAAGGTAATCGTTATACATCATGCGGCTCAAAAAGACCAACACCGAAGGGCGATACCTAGGGAATATACATATCAATGAAACAAAAGATTGCTCGAGCTCAGTACTGTATAAACAAGGATCCATAAGCCCGAAGGCTCCAAACCCAAATATCACTCGAGCGGCTCATAAAGACCTAACTCCGAAAGCGATATAATAGGGAAACAAACCCGAAGGCACAAACCTGAAGGTACAAACCGAAGGCAACATTCCCGAAGGCAACATACCCGAAGGCAACAAACCTGAAGGTGCAAACCCGAAGGCAACACACCCGAAGGCAAAAAACCGTAGTGGTGAAGGTCCGAAGGCCTAGTACTGGACACCACTAACTGGCAGAATGTGTCATAACTCTCAAAAAGGAATCCGAAAAGTGGTAACGTGAGTCCCATACCCACTAGTTCGCACTAAATGGTTTACTATCCGTTAGTTAATTTCACACTCAAAGCAGTACAAAGTTCACCTCATCTCGTTGGTAAACCGGACCAAAAGGTCAAAACAATCAATCGAATAGGTCGGGGATTTATCGGAAAGATAAACGCATGGATTCGTGGTCCGTGTTTTACTTAACCATTTAATCTCCTTTCCACTCCGCTCGAAGTGCGAAATTGTGTGAGTGCATTTAAATAGGATTTATAAATTAGAGAAGCAAGCTTTTAATACAATTTAAAAGATTATTTTATAAAAACCCGTGGATTGATATTAAAAAGGAATCATCAAAGTCAAAATAAATGATGACAACAAATAGGATCATCACGAATCGATTCAAATTGGAAATTCAATCCCAAAAGGCAAAGTGGGCTGATATAGCAAATTCAGTTGACTAAACAGAGAATTCAGTTGACTAAATAGCAATTTCAGTTGACTGAATTCTGCCTGGAAACTTTCTGTTTCCAGGTTCAGTCGACTGAACAGAGAATTCAGTCGACTGAATCATACCTGGAAGCATTCTGTTTCCAGGTTCAGTCGACTGAACAGAGAATTCAGTCGACTAAACCATGCCTGGAAACTTCCGGGTCCCAGATTCAGTCGACTGAACAGAGAATTCAGTCGACTAAACCATGCTTGGGCTGTTTTTCAGCCTATCCAAATGAAGAGCAAAACTCTTCCAAAATGCAACCGGACGAGCATTGGCTCTAAGGGTTTATGCCAATCGACAGCCCGGCCCTATATGCTCCTCGATGCATCACCAAAACATGATCAAAACATCAAAGTTAGGATTTCAAAGATTTGAACCCAAAACACTAAAAATTGGAATATTCACCAATTCAACCCAAACCAAAAGCAAATGCACATGAATAAGTGTTAGGAATTCATACCTAACAACCAAAGATAATTATAGTCATAGATGTGAGATAAAAAAAATCTCACCTTACATCAATATCAAGAGAAGAAGATGTGAGTTCAAAACTCGCCTTTTATCTCAAAACGAAGAAGAAGAAGCTCAATTACAAGGAGAAGACCAACCAATCTCTACTTCAACCCAACAACCTTCAATCTAAGATCAAAAAAAGTATTTTCTAAGTTAGGTTTAGGAAAATTTTCTGAAACTAAAGAGAGAAAGAGTTGGAGAAGATGAAGAGAAGGCTTACCAATAGATTCTCTTTGATTTTGGAGCAAGAATTCAAGTTTGCAAAGTAAACTAGGGCTTGGAATTTCTAATTCCCATTCTCTTCCCCCATTTTCAGTTTTTAGCTTAGATTTTATAAAATGAAATAAGTGAGTGGAGGAGAAGGACTGAGTTAGGGTTAATTAGTTAGTTAGTGGGCTGAACCCAACCCAAACCCAACTAGAAAAAGTTGCAAAATTCAACTTACTCCAAACATATCAAAGTTTATACTTAAAAAGATCGAAAACGCCATTTTGGACACAATGGAAGTGGTATCGAGCCCCAATTCGGCCGTTTGCAAAAAGTAACATTTCGGACCTAAATCCGACTAACGACGCCATATTTAAATAAAACATTTAAATATAAAATCGTTAAATATGCGGGTTGTTACAGATCTCCCCTCCTTACAAAATTGCGTCCCCGCAATTCCCATAGACGATATTTGTAACCACTACATACATACATCATCCCAAAAAGAAAAGGAAATAAACTTGAGATGAAAAGATATTCACACCATTGCCAAGCAAAGATAGAAAACGCGGATAAGATCGCTCGATAAACTCTCTGGTTTCCCAAGTATAGTCATTGGGGTTAGCGGACCATTGAACTTTAATGAGCGGCAGGTCCTTGTTCCGAAGGTGTCGCACCTCTGTGTCAAGTACGCGAATAGGTTGCTGCACAATAGATAAGTCCGGTGAGACCTCAAGCTCTTGCAAATCAGGAGAATCGATAACAGAATCCGACTCTCGAAGACACTTCCGAAGTTGAGAGACGTGAAACACGTCATGAATGCCAGATAAATGAAGAGGAAGTGAAACTCTATAAGCCACAGGGCCAATACGTTCAGTAATAGAAAATGGTCCTATAAAGCGAGGAGCCAATTTCCTAGTCGTACTGAAACGCATAACCCCCTTCTAAGGAGAAACACGAATAAAGACAAGATCACCAATCAAGAACTCGAGAGGCTTCCTACGGTTGTCAGCGTAGGACTTCTGGCGGCTCTGTGCCTCTTTCATTCTCAAACGAATAAGATCAATCTTCTCAGAAGAGTCACGAACAAAATCTGAACCAAGAATAAACTTCTCCCCAGATTCCAACCAACAAGAAGGTGATCGACATGGCCTTCCGTATAAAGCTTCGAAAGGAGCCATACCGATACTAGACTGAAAACTATTATTGAAGGAGAACTCTACAAGAGGTAGGTGATCCTCCCAACTACCACCAAAATCAAAAATACAAATACGGAGGAGATCCTCCAAGATACGATTCACCCGTTCAGTCTGTCTGTCAGACTGCGGACGATAAGTTGTGCTAAAATTAAGCTTTGTTCCCAAAGCTTGCTGAAGACTCTTCCAAAAATGACTCGTGAATAAAGGATCACGGTCACTCACAATAGAACTAGGAACACCGTGAAGTCTCACGATTTCCTTTACATACAACTTAGCCAAATGCGAAGCAGTCCTATTAGACTTAATAGGAATAAAATGAGCAGACTTGGTGAGGCGATCAACAATAACCCAGATACTAGAATGGCCCGACTTCGAATGAGGTAGGCCGTCAATGAAATCCATAGAAATTTGATCCCATTTCCACAATGGAATCTCCAGAGGCTGAAGAAGACCCGAAGGACGCTGATGTTCAGCCTTAATTCGCTGACAAGTTATGAAATTACTCACATAACTCACCACATCACGTTTCATGCCTTCCCAATAATAAAGACGATGCATATCGGCATACATCTTACTACTACCAGGATGAATGGTATAATTAGAACGGCGACAATCATCAAGAATGTCATGCCTAAGCGTAAAATCAGAAGGCACAAAAAGATGGTTCTTCTTGCGAAGACACCCATGAGAATCAATGTTGAAATCCTGCAACGCCTCATCACAGGATCCAGACTCACAAAGCTGAATAAGATGCAACAAATCAGGATCACGCCGTTGGGCATCGGCAATACGATCCAATAACGAGTGCGGAAAGCGGTAAGAGGTATGCTATCCTCCGCGACTCGTAACTGATGAAAACCTGTGGCGAGGTCAAGCTGAGAAAAGACCTTAGCACCACTTAATAGATCGAACATATCACCGATCCTAGGCAATGGATACCTATTCCTGATGGTTAACTCGTTAAGCTTGCGATAGTCAATGCAAAGCCTAAGAGTTCCATCAGACTTCTTCACGAAGACGACCGCGGATCCCCACGGATAAAAACTGGACTAAATCAACTGCTTGGACTCAAGCTCTAAAAGCTGCTTCTTGAGTTCCTCATTTTCCTTTGTAGACATCCTCGTGGGAGGACGACTAACTGGCTGCGCGCCCGGAATGAGATCAATGCGGAACTCAATTGCCCGTTTGGGTGGCAAACCCAAAACAGGTTCGAAAACATCAGAAAAGTCACAAGCAACAGGAATACGAGATATATCATCATCATCTCGCGAATCAAGAGAATGTAAAGCCATTTAGGAATTATCCACATTCCGAAGATCAAGCAATAACTGAGGAGGCGAATCCGGATGTCGAAGATACAAAATTCTCTTCGAACAAATAATCCTAGCATCATATCTCACTAGCCAGTCCATTCCTAAAATCATATCAAATCCCATACAAGAAATAACATGCAGATTCGCACGAAAAGAAAAGCCACATAAAACAATCTCAACATCATCACAAAGCATACTAAGGGTCGCGGATCCTCCAATAGGATTCGCAATCCTTAAAGAAGTAACCAAACAAGAAACATCCAAGGATAAATCATCAACGAGCTTTTGCGATATGAAAGAATGTGATGCACCCGTATCGAAAAGAACTCAAATACTATGATCATGAAATAAAATAGAACCTTCCAAAATAGATGGAGATATACCTTTGGGTTGAGAAGGACCTTCAGAAGCCTTAGCGGCATAAAGCTTGCTAGACTTGGCACTAGCCGGGACAGTAGGGCAAGTGGAAACATGATGACCTTCCTTCTTGCAATAGCGACAGAAGAGAGGCTTAGGACAAGCTCGAATAATATGATCAAGAGAACCACAATTGAAACACTTCCGAAGAAAAGGTGTTCCAGAAGGCTAAGACTGAGAACTAGAACCACCAGTCTTCTTCTTCTTAGAAGGAAAAGACCTGGACTTCTGAAATGGAAACTGCTTCTTATTGGGGTTCTTGGAAACCTCAACATCCTCACTACTATCACACTCCTTCTCGACGGTTTCAAGATGAAGTGCAGAATCAACCAACTCCTCAAAAGAGAGCTTAAGCTGGAGCAACAAAGACTTCTTAAGATATTTCTTAAGACCAGATACAAACTTCAAATTCTTCTTATAAGAAGTGCTAATGAATTCAAGACCATACTGAGATAAAGCCTCGAATGATGCAACATACTCAGAAACAGAAGATTTCCCTTTCTTCAACTCAAGGAAGCGAAGGGTCAATAAAACTTTTTCAGATTCAAGAACGAACTTGAGTTCAAATCATCCCCGAAACTGAGTCCAAGAAAGAGTAGATTCATCAATTTCGGCTACAAGAAGCTCATACAAATCAAGGGCGTGCTCTTGTAATAAACTAGAAGTTATAAGAACTCTATCATGGTCAAAAAGATACATGCGAGAGAAGATACGCTCGCACGTGCGAAGCCAAGCTTGGACTTCAAGAACAGACTCGGAGCCCTTAAACGGCTTTCCTCCAAGATGAGGAAAATCACTGCACTGACGTGCAAAGGAAGACTTGCGAGGTGGAGAAACTCGAGGAGGAAATGGAGGCTGAGTGCTCCTAAACAATTCCAAAAATTGATCAGCAGACATATAAACGCCATCCAGATGTGAGCCACTGGATTGCCCAGCATCCGAACGTCGTCCCCTGCCTCTTCCAGCCATACGTTGAAAGTTAAGATAAGAACAAGATTATTCACAAGGTAGATGTCATTAATACAATTGTGGAATATTACGGAACAAAATGCATTCCTAAACGTATTCCCACATTCTATCTAACCTTTGGTGGTAGAAGGAATAGAGAGACACGATGATTCAAAGATTTGTATCACTTATACTTTGATGTATCGTAACATGTGCTTCTATTCTGTGTTTATCATATTTTGTTTTGAACTCAGCTCTGATACCAAGCTGTGACGCCCCACCTCTATACCCACACTAGCCAAGGACACTACGGAGTAATGCCGTCGACTAACGCGGAGAATAAGGCTGGTTAGGAGCGACCATCTATAGCCTTGCTCGAACTATCTATTGAATACATCGACAATAAACATACCAAGCAGGTCGACATATCCAATGAATACTTAAAACAAAACCATAGGTGGTTGGAGGATCTATCAGAACAGAATATAACAACTCAAATGTAATATACATCATAGAACAGTAGATCATCATATACACATATACAGATACATAATAGAGTATACAAACTGAAACATGTCAAGTGGTATGGCAAACCACAATATACAGACGAGTCAAAGGAATACAGATATCAGAGTTATAATAAGGACTACACAAAAAGCTTTAACAAAAAGGAACAAGCTGAATAGTCCATGCGGAAGCAAAATAGGCTAAGTCCAAAAGCACCTAACCTGAAACAACTCGGTCTGACCCGAGTATGAAATACACGGGTCAGTCTAGTTCAACAAATCAGTTAGATAAACTGAACAACAATAACCTGCAAGGTCACAAAGTATAATAAATATCTCTAGAAGAGATAACACAATCATCTAACAGAAGATGAATCATATCATAACAAGCCTCGTATCATCGGCAACTCAGAGAAACAAAGGATAGGAATATCCCAAAACAAGCTATAAGGCAAATAACAAATACCAATGAAGGTAACACAAGTTCCACAAGGTAATCGCTATACAGCATGCGGCTCAAAAAGACCAACACCAAAGGGCGATACCTAGGGAATATACATATCAATGAAACAAAAGATTGCTCGAGCTCAGTACTGTATAAACAAAGATCCATAAGCCCGAAGGCCCCAAACCCAAATATCACTCGAGCGGCTCATAAAGACCTAACTCCGAAAGCGATACAATAGGGCAACAAACCCGAAGGCACAAACCTGAAGGTACAAACCCGAAGGCAACATACCCGAAGGCAACATACCCAAAGGCAACAAACCTAAAGGTGCAAACCCGAAGGCAACACACCCGAAGGCAAAAAACCATAGTGGTGAAGGTCCGAAGGCCCAGTACTGGACACCACTAACTGGCAGAATGTGTCATAACTCTCAAAAAGGAATCCGAAAAGTGGTAACGTGAGTCCCATACCCACTCGTTCGCACTAAACGGTTTACTATCCGTTATTTAATTTCACACTCAAAGCAGTACAAAGTTCACCTCATCTCATTGGTAAACCAGACCAAAAGGTCAAAACAATCAATCGAATAGGTCGGGGATTTATCGGAAAGATAAACACATGGATTCATGGTCCGTGTTTTACTTAACCATTTAATCTCCTTTCCACTCCGCTCGAAGTGCGAAATTGTGTGAGTGCATTTAAATAGAATTTATAAATTAGAGAAGCAAGCTTTTAATACAATTTAAAAGATTATTTTATAAAAACCCGTGGATTGAAATTAAAAAGGAATCATCAAAGTCAAAATAAATGATGACAACAAATAGGATCATCACGAATCGATTCAAATTGGAAATTCAATCCCAAAAGGCAAAGTGGGCTGAAATAGCAAATTCAGTTGACTAAACAGAGAATTTAGTTGACTAAACAGCAATTTTAGTTGACTGAACAGAGAATTTCAGTTGACTGAATTCTGCCTGGAAACTTTCTGTTTCCAGGTTCAGTCGACTGAACAGAGAATTCAGTCGACTGAATCATACCTGGAAGCATTCTGTTTCCAGGTTCAGTCGACTGAACAGAGAATTCAGTCGACTAAACCATGCCTGGAATCTTTCGGGTCCCAGATTCAGTCGACTGAACAGAGAATTCAGTCGACTGAACCATGCCTGGGCTGTTTTTCAGCCTATCCAAATGAAGAGCAAACTCTTCCAAAATGCAACCGGACGAGCATTGGCTCTAAGGGTTTATGCCAATCGATAGCCTGGCCCTATATGCTCCTCGATGCATCACCAAAACATGATCAAAACATCAAAGTTAGGATTTCAAAGATTTGAACCCAAAACACTAAAAATTGGAATATTCACCAATTCAACCCAAACCAAAAGCAAATGCACATGAATAAGTGTTAGGAATTCATACCTAACAACCAAAGATAATTATAGTCATAGATGTGAGATTAAAAAAATCTCACCTTACATCAATAATCAAGAGAAGTAGATGTGAGTTCAAAATTCGCCTTTTATCTCAAAACGAAGAAGAAGAAGCTCAATTACAAGGAGAAGACCAACCAATCTCTACTTCAACCCAACAACCTTCAATCTAAGATCAAAACAAGTATTTCCTAAGTTAGGTTTAGGAAAATTTTCTGAAACTAAAGAGAGAAAGAGTTGGAGAAGATGAAGAGAAGGCTTACCAATAGATTCTCTTTGATTTTGGAGCAAGAATTCAAGTTTGCAAAGTAAACTGGGGCTTGGAATTTCTAATTCCCATTCTCTTCCCCCATTTTCAGTTTTTAGCTTAGGTTTTATAAAATGAAATAAGTGAGTGGAGGAGAGGGACTGAGTTAGGGTTAATTAGTTAGTTAGTGGGCTGAACACAACCCAAACCCAACTAGAAAAAGTTGCAAAATTCAACTTACTCCAAACATATCAAAGTTTATACTTAAAAAGATCGCAAACGCCATTTTGGACACAATGGAAGTGGTATCGAGCCCCAATTCGGCCATTTGCAAAAAGTAACATTTCGGAACTAAATCCGACTTACGACGCCATATTTAAATAAAACATTTAAATATAAAATCGTTAAATATGCGGGTTGTTACAAACGGTGTCTGTATATAATTTCCTATCCTATGGTCAAGTGATACGGATATTTATTATTTCAATCTGTAATTTAAATATGCACGCGTAGATATCCTTTCGACCCGCAATCCCAAATTCAATTCAAATGAAAATCGCTTGGGTCTATCATTTCAACACATAACGATTTTCTCCTATTATATAGTCCGTTCGGGTATGTATCATGTTTGATGTGATTTTTTGTTTGATGATAACAAACATATATATATCAATATATATATGTGTTTGCAGTTTGGAATATATACAGAAAGGAAGAAATATTCATATTGAATAATTATACTATTGCATAGAATCTATATAATTCAACTAGTATTTTTTATTCAATATAATATTTTATTACAACACTTAAACAATACAAAGTTTTCAGCTCTCTCTATATATATATATATACATACATCAGTTCATACATTTTACTTTTCTCACTACAACACTCAACACTCAGTTTTTCACTCTGTCTACACATCTGCATCTATCTGCATTGTCCAGCTCCACTTCTCGTCCTGTCTTCTGTGTACCTGTATAATTAGCAACTACAACAGTAATCTGAAAACAAACAAAATTTAAATTTGCAAAAATAAAATTTGTTTGTGTCTCAGATACATGGGTTATTGTCATCATCTTTGATTGTGCAATATCTATGCATATCAGTAATTTTTATCAGGGACAGGCAATTATAAGTGGCTGCAGTACACACGTGTACATTCGTATACGTGTGCACTGCCACGCCAACTCGTGTGCACAAACTACAACAAAACACAAATTCATTCAAAGCAACATAACAGAGAAGAACAAAGACCAAGTGCAGCATCAGTCACACTTTATCAAGTGGTCATGAATGCATTAACAACATCGAGCCAGAAACAGTCAAATATCCCACAAATGTCCAGACCAACAAAAACTTGAATACTGCACCAACCAGAATGAACCAGTGATACAAGGCAACAAGTACAACACTGCACAAATTCAACATGAAGCAGTGCAAACTCCCAAAGATACAACAGTGAAAGAAACTGCATCACAGCAGCATGAAAAAGCATATACAACATCAAAATACACAAAATATGGAAAATGCACCAATGCAAATCAGAACATAGCATATATAGTAACCAAAGTGCAGTGCAACTACAAAGAAGTCAGTGGCAAGCTACAAACACCAAGTGCAACAGTGAAAACAATGTACTTGCCAACAACAAGTCATGAAGCAATCAACATGAATATCACAAGAGTCACAGCAAAAAATGAAGACTGCAAACTCAAGTGATAAAACATGTGTCCAGACAATATTTGAGTACATCGAACCAGCTTTCAAATGAAACAAGGAACATAAATACTGCAACTACAACAATGGAACAACAGCTCATATGAACAAGTGTACAAAGGCAACATGAACAAGTGTAGCATCTGTATCAAAGCAGTGGAAACAAACTCAAGTGCACGTGAACATGGCAGCAGACCAGTGACAACAACCAAGTAAAGAACATGGATGTACAAGGCAATACACCAATGCAAGTGACTAATGCAACATGAAGTGAATCAAGTTCAAAACATCATAACAACAAGTACAGTGTTCCTCAAAGACGAATTCGAGCTAGAAACAAATGACATGCACCAGCAAGCTATCAAGAATCAGATCATAACTACATGCAGATCAAATGAAGTTCTGATTTAATCCCATAGCAAAATCAAGTCACAATGAAAGTACAAACCCAAGAATATATGCATACACACATACATATGTATGTATGCACATATATAGTAAACGGGTGAATGTGCAGTAGGAAACACAAGACAGTGGCAAGTACAAGTCAGTGCAGAAATCAAGCCAAAGTTAAAGATCAAATTCGTATTTTTAATTAAGTCAAAGAAATCAAATTTTGGAAAGAAATCTCTGCATCAAACTTCTCGACTAAATATGGTCAGTATTAATTCAAATAGGGGCCGAGACAACAAATAAAGGAAGATATCTTCGAATCAATTAATTCGAAGTCAAATATGGTCAGCAATTATTCGAAATTGAATCAAGAAAGGAATACTCCAAATCCAGAACAAATTCAGGAAAATAATCAACGACATGAAGAAATCAAATCTGACAGTGTTAATTAGGGTTTCAACCCTATAAATACACCCCAAGAAATCATCATAGACAACAGAACAATCGAGTTAAAAAGCAAGCAACCAAACAAGCAACAAAAGAAATTACATACCGAACCATCAACAAACTCGATCAACAGAGAACGAGCTAGCAACAAGCATCAATCATCAGAGGACAAGCAAGAGCTTAATCAGACATCAGAAAGAAGCCGAAGCCCCAAATTCGAGGAAGAAACAGAAGCCCTAATTCAGATCGAATAAACAGAGGGCCGCCATTTTTTTTCACAAACAAAAGAAAATGGACCGGGTGAAATAAGATAAAGGGAAGTGACCGCATATCTTTTGTTTGTTTTGGGTTAGGGTATTTTTATTTTTATTATAAAGGCAAGATAATTTAAATTGTTTTAAATTTAGTGCTTGCTTTTATAATTTGCTTTATTTGTATGTTCTTTTCAAAACAAAACATGATAAATTATCACCTAGGGTTTAGGTGTTGTCAGATTGTCTAGTTAGAGTTAGTCCAGTTAGCAGGGTTTGCAAGTTTGCAAAACTCTATAGGTGGTAGCAGGGTTTGCAAGTCTGTTAGAGTGTTTGTAAGCGGGAAACTGTTTAATTCTAATAGAAATCTGGGAATGCAGCAGTAGGCAGGGGTTGCCGAAGCTGGGTAAATTCTGTGTGTGATTTATTTTTCAGCATATTTATTTCTGCAGTTTGCTTCTGTGTTTAATTCGCAAAAATTTTCTATAACCCTATTCACCCCCCCTCCCTCTAGGGTTAATCTAGATCCTACAAGTGGTATCAGAGCAAGGTATTTTACTTTAACTCTAGAGTCATGAATCCACCAAATAATGCTTTTTCTGAGGGGCAATCTATTGCTAGGCCACCCATGTTTAATGGGAATGATTATGCTTATTGGAAAGTTAGAATGAGTATTTATCTTAGTTCTGTCGATTATGATGTTTGGGATATTATTGAAACTGGCTATAAATCTCCCACTATAGTTGTTGGTGATACTGAGATTCCTAAACCTAAGGATAGGTGGGATGCTAACGATAAGAAATTAAAAACTACAAATGCCAAAGCAATGAACCCTTTGATCTGTGCTCTTGATAAAAATGAATTTAATAGAATTTCTCATTGTACAACAGCACAGGAAATTTGGCACACTCTGGAGGTGACACACGAAGGAACTTCTCAAGTCAAGGAGTCACGACTAGCTCTATTTAGCAATGAATACGAAAACTTTGTGATGGAAAAGGGCGAGAGCATAAAAGATATGTTTGGACGATTTTCAACTTTGGTGTACAATGCTAGAGCGCATGGGAAGGTCTTCACTGAAGTAGAGCTTGTACGGAAGATACTGCGAGTCTTACCAATGAACTTTGAGGCAAAAGTCACTGCAATACAAGAATCAAAAGATCTGAGTAAACTAAGCGTGGAGGAGTTGATCGGAAACTTGATGACATATGAGCTTGAGCTAAAGGCAAAGGAGGAACGTAACAACTCCGAATCAAAAAAGAAGACGATTGCCTTAAAAAGCAAAGAAGAAAGCGGTGAAGAAGAAGAAGGCCTTTGCAGCAACTTGGGATGATGAAGAAGGAGAAGAAGTTTCGGATAATAGCTCAGAAGAGGCTAACTTGTGCCTTATGGCAAAATCAGATTCAGAAACAAGTTCAGAGGAATCCAGTGAGGTACGTGACTATTCTTATAAAGAACTTGTTTTGATGTGTTATGATCTTACTAATACAATTGATACTCTTGAAACTAAAATTGAAAAATTGAAGTCTGACAGGAGAGAACTTGTTCATGAGAATACTAGGCTAGAAACTGAACTTGAGAATATTCAAAACCTAGACTGCAAAAAATTTAAAACTTTAGATTCAGAAATATCAAGACTTAAGAATAGCTTCGATAATCTTGAAAAAGAAAACTCAAGTCTTAAGGAAACCATTGACACTAGGAAAAAGGATTTTATAAATAGATGCACCACACTTGTAACTGAAAACACAACACTAAAAACCAAAGTCCAAAATCTTGAGAAATCTCTGAATAACTTTTCAAGAGGAGAAAAATCGTTTAACATGTTATTGGGAAATCAACTCTTTGCTAACAACAGAAAAGGACTAGGTTTTGGGAAAACACAGGTTGATGACCATGCAAAAGGTAAGAGTGTCTTTGTTAGAAGTGAAATTGGACATCGTGTTGAAAATTGTAGTCATAGGAATAAGAACACAAAATTTATACAAGTTTGGGTTCCTAAGAATTCTACAAACAAATTTCATGTCTATAGGAACAAAAATAAAAGGACAAAATAAGTTTGGGTTCCAAAGGGATTGTTTGTTCACAATGCTTCAGTTACTAATATCATTGGACCTAAGAGTTTCTCTAGGTCATCCTCCTCTCTCTTTATGTAGGTCTGTTGGCGGGCTAAGGAGCAACAAGAATGGTTTCTAGATTCAGGTTGTTCTAGACATATGACAGGTGATAAATCTAAGTTCCTTAGCCCAGAGAAGTTTAGAGGTGGAAATGTGATCATGGGAGATAATAGCAAGTGTAAGATTATTGGGAAAGGTGAAGTAAGTAATGGTACCTTTTCCTTGACTAATGTTTTATACGTTGATAATTTGCATCACAATCTCATTTCTATTAGCCACTATGTGACAAAGGTATGAATGTGGTTTTTGATAGTGATACTTGCAAAATCATTGATAAAACCTCTAATAACATTGTTTTTATGGGCAAAAGAAAAGGAAATGTTTACTCACTTTCGTTTGACAATCTAAATCTTTCCAGATGTTTGGTAGCCACTGACGAAGAGGCATCTTTATGGCATAGGAGACTTGGACATGCTAGCATGAGTCTCTTAAGAAATCTTGAAACGAAAGAATTAGTCAGAGGGTTACCACATCAGAAATTTAAAGATAACAAAGTGTGTAAAGCATGTTCCTTGGGCAAGCTTAGTCGATCATCATTTTGCCCTAAAAACATTGTTAGCACATCAAGGGTCCTCGAATTAATTCATATGGACTTATTTGGACCAAATGAAATTGCAAGCTTGAATGGAAAACGTTATTGTTATGTATTGGTTGACGATTATTCTAGATTTACATGGGTTTATTTCTTAGCCAAAAAGTCTGAATCTTTTGATTATTTTTCAAAATTTGCTAAACTTGTTCAAAATGAAAAAGGAGTTTCAATTAAAACTTTGAGAAGTGATCATGGAGGCGAATTTGAAAATTCAGAATTTGAAAACTTTTGTGAAGAAAATGGTTTAAAACATGAATTTTCTGCCCCACGAACACCTCAACAAAATGGGGTGGTTGAAAGGAAAAATCGTACATTACAAGAATTGGCTAGATCCATGTTGAGTGAGTATAAACTACCTCTAACTTTTTGGGCAGAGGCGGTGAATACTTCGTGCTACGTAATGAATAGAGTAATGATTAGACCAATACTTGGCAAAACTGCTTATGAAGTGTGGCATGAAAGGAAACCTAACATCTCTTATTTTCGTGTTTTTGGATGCCCTTGTTTCATTCTTAACACAGGTGATCAACTTGGAAAATTTGAATCAAAGGCCGATGAGGGAATTTTCATGGGCTATTCAACAAGGAGCAAGGCTTACAGGATATACAACAAACGAACAAAGACAATTGTTGAATCAGTCAATGTGAAATTTGATGAATCTGATCTGGAAAGGATGACTGAAAAACGGGTGATGATGGGGTAGATCATGAAGGCATTAAAGAAGGGACATCTACTGAGAAAGATGGAAGTAGGACTGTTGATGCTGATAAATTGAAGTTCAAATCCAATCATCCTCCTGAATTGGTTATAGGAGATCCTACGGAAGGTATACGCACTCGCTCTGCATTTGATAAAAATTTGTGTGCGTTTTGTTGTCATAGTGGTTTTATTTCTGAAATAGAACCTGATTCTGTTGAAATGGCTCTTAATGATGAAAGTTGGGTTTTAGCAATGCAAGATGAACTTAATCAATTTGAGAGAAATAAAGTTTGGAAATTAGTTCCTAGGCCTAATGACTATCCAATTGTAGGAACTAAATGGGTGTTCAAAAACAAACTTGATGAATCAGAAAATGTAATTAGAAACAAAGCTAGGTTGGTCGCAAAAGGATATAACCAAATAGAAGGCATAGATTTTGATGAGACATTTGCACCAGTTGCTAGGTTAGAAGCCATTAGGATTTTGCTCAGCTTTGCTTGTTATAAAGGTTTCAAACTAAAACAAATGGATGTAAAAAGTGCATTTCTAAATGGTGATCTGAAAGAAGAAGTTTTTGTTGAACAACCCCCCGGTTTTGAAAATCATGTTTTTCCAAATCATGTGTATAAACTTGAAAAAGCGTTATATGGTCTTAAGCAAGCTCCTAGAGCTTGGTATGACTGCCTTTGTACATATCTTTTGGAAAATGGCTTTGAAAAGGGGAGTGCTGACACGACACTGTTTCTATTACATAAAGGAAGTGATTTTTTGATTGTTCAGATTTATGTGGATGATATCGTTTATGGTGCTACTAATGAACTCTTGTGCGAGAAATTTGAACAAGTCATGCAGGCTAAATTCGAGATGAGCTTGGTTGGAGAATTGAAATATTTTCTTGGATTTCAAATCAAGCAAAGCAGTGATGGCATTTTCATTTCGCAATCCAAGTATGTGTTGGAACTGTTGAAGAAATTTGGAGTTGATAACTCCAAACCATTGAGAACTCCTATGAGCCCATCAACAAAGTTGGACAAAGACGAGAAAGGAAGTGCTGTTGATCAGAAAAAATATCGAGGGATAATTGGTTCACTTCTCTATCTTACTGCGTCTAGACCTGATATTATGTTTTCTGTGTGTTTGTGTGCACGTTTTCAATCTAATCCTAAAGAATCTCATTTGAAAGCCACTAAACGAATTTTGAGATATCTTTCACACACACACAAATTTGGATTATGGTACCCTTCTTGTGAAAACTTTGATTTAGTTGGTTATTTTGATGCTGATTATGCTGGTTCATTGGTTGACAGGAAAAGCACCAGTGGGACATGTTTCATGCTAGGACATTCATTAGTTTCATGGTCAAGTCGAAAACAGAATTGTGTTGCATTATCCACCACTGAAGCAGAATATATTGCTTTAGGAAGTTGCTGTGCTCAAATTTTATGGATGATGCAAACTCTTTCTGATTTTGGCTTAGTTTATAAACAAGTTCCATTAAAATGTGACAGTAAAAGTGCAATAGACTTATCAAATAATCCTGTTCATCATTCACGCACAAAACACATTGATGTGAGACACCACTTTCTTAGAGATCACATTGCTAAGGAAGACATTTGCATTGAATATATTTCAACCGAGGCTCAACTTGCTGATATTTTCACAAAACCCCTCCCCGAAGACAGATTTTCTAGATTACGTTTGGATTTGGGGATTATAGAAATTGACTAACCATTTTTCATTGTTAGGTTGAAATATTCTTGGATATATACTTTCAACTTCAATTTCTAGGATTCAAACAAGTTTTGGATATTTTCCAAAGATTGATTCGAATATGGTATTCAGTACTGGATATTACATAATATAATTAACTTGGTAACTTATTCCACGATCATTTCTATTTCTACCATCTTTCTATCATTCATGATGGTTTGATAAAATAAGAAGAGTGAATTATTTTTAAATTAAAAAAAAATTTAATAATAACTCTCATGCATTCATTCTCATTTAAAAGTCCTTATGGTTATGCATGGATGGAGCATGTGAGTGAATTATTTTTATCATTATTCCATTCTCATTTAAAAGTCCTTATGGTTATGCATGGATGGAGTATGGTAACTAAGTATTCTGGTCTCACTTAATAGTCTGGATGCTTAGACTAATAAGTAACTGCTAATCCCATTTAAAAGTCCTTATGGTTATGCGTGGTTAGTAAGTGCTTATTTTTTTTGTTTTTGTGCTTAAATGTCAAATTAATGTTAAAATATCTCTCTTCTTATTAAAACTGATCATCGATCCATCCTCTACAATATGGAAGTTTTTATCTCGTTATGATATATTATTTTTTGTTCCTACTGTTCCATTGTTTTTTTTTGTCAGTCTTTTGATAATGACAAAAGGGGGAGAAGAACAAGATTTTGATGAGAAAGTAAATATTTTGTGACCTATTTCAACAAATTTGGTTAAATGTTGTTAGTTAATTTTTCTTTAGTTCTTTTATTCTTTTGTAATTTTTTGTTATCTTCTAAATAGGGAGTGGTCTTAGTTGTAGGGGGAGCATTCAAATAGGGGGAGCTAAAAATTTCATGTTCAAACACATGTATTAGCATTTCAAAATCTTTAATATATATGTTTGTCATCATCAAAAGGGGGAGAATGTTTGATGTGATTTTTTGTTTGATGATAACAAACATATATATATCAATATATATATGTGTTTGCAGTTTGGACTATATACAGAAAGGAAGAAATATTCATATTGAATAATTATACTATTGCACAGAATCTATATAATTCAACTAGTATTTTTTATTCAATATAATATTTTATTACAACACTTAAACAATACAAAGTTTTCAGCTCTCTCTATATATATATACATACATCAGTTCATACATTTTACTTTTCTCACTACAACACTCAACACTCAGTTTTTCACTCTGTCTGCACATCTGCATCTATCTGCATTGTCCAGCTCCACTTCTCGTCCTGTCTTCTGTGTACCTGTATAATTAGAAACTACAACAGTAATCTGAAAACAAACAAATTTAAATTTGCAAAAATAAAATTTGTTTGTGTCTCGGATACATGGGTTATTGTCATCATCTTTGATTGTGCAATATCTATGCATATCAGTAATTTTTATCAGGGACAGGCAATTATAAGTGGCTGCAGTACACACGTGTACATTCGTATACGTGTGCACTGCCACGCCAACTCGTGTGCACAAACTACAACAAAACACAAATTCATTCAAAGCAACATAACAGAGAAGAACAAAGACCAAGTGCAGCATCAGTCACACTTTGTCAAGTGGTCATGAATGCATTGACAACATCGAGCCAGAAACAGTCAAATATCCCACAAATGTCCAGACCAACAAAAACTTGAATACTGCACCAACCAGAATGAACCAGTGATACAAGGCAACAAGTACAACACTGCACAAATTCAACATGAAGCAGTGCAAACTCCCAAAGATACAACAGTGAAAGAAACTGCATCACGGCAGCATGAAAAAGCATATACAACATCAAAATACACAAAATATGGAAACTGCACCAATGCAAATCAGAACATAGCATATATAGTAACCAAAGTGCAGTGCAACTACAAAGAAGTCAGTGGCAAGCTACAAACACCAAGTGCAACAGTGAAAACAATGTACTTGCCAACAACAAGTCATGAAGCAATCAACATGAATATCACAAGAGTCACAGCAAAAAATGAAGACTGCAAACTCAAGTGATAAAACATGTGTCCAGACAATATTTGAATACATCGAACCAGCTTTCAAATGAAACAAGGAACATAAATACTGCAACTACAACAATGGAACAACAGCTCCTATGAACAAGTGTACAAAGGCAACATGAACAAGTGTAGCATCTGTATCAAAGCAGTGGAAACAAACTCAAGTGCACGTGAACATGGCAGCAGACCAGTGACAACAACCAAGTAAAGAACATGGATGTACAAGGAAATACACCAATGCAAGTGACTAATGCAACATGAAGTGAATCAAGTTCAAAACATCATAACAACAAGTACAGTGTTCCTCAAAGACGAATTCGAGCTAGAAACAAATGACATGCACCAGCAAGCTATCAAGAATCAGATCACAACTACATGCAGATCAAATGAAGTTCTGATTTAATCCCATAGCAAAATCAAGTCACAATGAAAGTACAAACCCAAGAATATATGCATACACACATACATATGTATGTATGCACATATATAGTAAACGGGTGAATGTGCAGTAGGAAACACAAGACAGTGGCAAGTACAAGTCAGTGCAGAAATCAAGCCAAAGTTAAAGATCAAATTCGTATTTTTAATTAAGTCAAAGAAATCAAATTTTGGAAAGAAATCTCTGCATCAAACTTCTCGACTAAATATGGTCAGTATTAATTCAAATAGGGGCCGAGACAACAAATAAAGGAAGATATCTTCGAATCAATTAATTCGAAGTCAAATATGGTCAGCAATTATTCGAAATTGAATCAAGAAAGGAATACTCCAAATCCAGAACAAATTCAGGAAAATAATCAACGACATGAAGAAATCAAATCTGACAGTGTTAATTAGGGTTTCAACCCTATAAATACACCCCAAGAAATCATCATAGACAACAGAACAATCGAGTTAAAAAGCAAGCAACCAAACAAGCAACAAAAGAAATTACATACCGAACCATCAACAAACTCGATCAACAGAGAACGAGCTAGCAACAAGCATCAATCATCAGAGGACAAGCAAGAGCTTAATCAGACATCAGAAAGAAGCCGAAGCCCCAAATTCGAGGAAGAAACAGAAGCCCTAATTCAGATCGAATAAACAGAGGGCCGCCATTTTTTTCACAAACAAAAGAAAATGGACCGGGTGAAATAAGATAAAGGGAAGTGACCGCATATCTTTTGTTTGTTTTGGGTTAGGGTATTTTTATTTTTATTATAAAGGCAAGATAATTTAAATTGTTTTAAATTTAGTGCTTGCTTTTATAATTTGCTTTATTTGTATGTTCTTTTCAAAACAAAACATGATAAATTATCACCTAGGGTTTAGGTGTTGTCAGATTGTCTAGTTAGAGTTAGCCCAGTTAGCAGGGTTTGCAAGTTTGCAAAACTCTATAGGCGGTAGCAGGGTTTGCAAGTCTGTTAGAGTGTTTGTAAGCGGGAAACTGTTTAATTCTAATAGAAATCTGGGAATGCAGCAGTAGGCAGGGGTTGCCGAAGCTGGGTAAATTCTGTGTGTGATTTATTTTTCAGCATATTTATTTCTGCAGTTTGCTTCTGTGTTTAATTCGCAAAAAATTTGCTATAACCCTATTCACCCCCCCTCCCCCTCTAGGGTTAATCTAGATCCTACATATCATTCAACCCATAGTGAATTCTATACTAACAGGGAACTTGCAGAGTGATAACAGATAATATAAAATATAACAACAGACATATATCATCAGTAGCAATCTAATATAAACAACAGGATATGGTGTCATATCCCACGAGTGAACAGTTACAGGTAATAGCATATATAACAATTAGACAACTAACAACAGCCTATTTTAATTGTCGTTTCAATTGAAATCAAATTTAATAAATATAAGAACGTTAATCGTGAGTGATTGCTCACCTTTCGAGGCTAGAGATATTCGACACAGAAATGAGCTACTAAATCCAAAGCAACGGTAAATGGATATGATTTGATGTAGAAAACAAGCACGACGGACAAGGCTGATAATGGGAAATCGATGAGAAGTTTGAATTCATTTTGATATAACGGAACTATTTCATTTTATATATTATTATTTGTTTCTAAAATAATTTCAAACATATATTTTCAAATCCATATCATGTCCCAAATTTTTTAATTTAAACAAAACTCAATATACAATGTTTACACAATTCATACATTTCCTTAAAATTTCCTTAAATCCATCTTAAACGCTAACACTAATATAAGTTTGAAAACCGACCCAACATATATGCACACAGATACAAATCCATATGCAACGATATATATATTGTCTTCCCATGAAATCAATATTTTTAAGATGAATGTTGAAATAAAAATCATTGTTTACATTTAAAACGCCTAAACAGTTTAGATGGTTGAAATAGTACATATATTAAAATACTTTAAATAGTTTATATATTAAAATAATTTGTATATAAATTCAAAATTTTAAACACATATTAAATTAAATATATATCTAAAATCATCATTTTTGAAAAAAAATAACATATCTACATAATATACTTTATATAATACTTACGGATATGCTGCCTAACACAAACAGGTACTTTAAACAAATATATTTCTAAATAAGCTAAAATATACACAACAGGTTGAACCCATGTTAACAACTTTACTAAACACTTAACTTATATTATTATACAAATGATAGGTTATATGGTTTACATACTTGATTCTATATGCGTAACAAAATATACTGTAAGCTTTTCATATTATGTTGTAAGCCTATATATGCATGCACTATATAACTATATGCTGCTAATACCGTTTTTATAGCTTAAGTAAACTTATAAAAATAGTGTAACTAATAGATTTGCAGGCTCATATAAAACTTATACCTACCTATATTTTATTTCACTTTAATTTTATTTTATTTTTTATTTTTAAAACACAAGTACACATTAAAAATCAACTTATATATAACTATACTGTTCGTACTATAACTTATAGATATAAAAACTTATAGATATAAAACAGCAAACCTATTTAAGCAAGATCAGATAACAGATTTATATATACTTATGGATATATATATACCTTTAAATAAAAGAGAGGAGCAAGGCCGAAAGTGGTGGTGGTGGTGGGGCACAGGCCTGTCGTGGTGGTGAAGAGCCGAGCACTAAGGTGGAACAGAACAAATGGAAACAAAATAAAAACAAGAAGAAGAAAAAGAAAAGAAATAAGAAAAAAATAAGTGCAGCCATTTACCTACAGGAGAAGCTTCACACGCAAGAGAGGAGATGAAGGCCAAATAATATGCGGTGGGTATTTGTGTACGTAGGTTTTGAATATTTATCAGGGAAGCTTGCGTTGATTAAGTGGGAGAAAGGCAAGAAATTTTGCTTAAAGTGGCAAGAAAAAATTTAGGCATTCATTTCTATTAAATATACAGAAGCAAATGGAAAGAAACAAAAGATTTTGAAACGGCTAGTGTAAATCAAAGATTATATTCCTATTAAATACGGAGACGCAAATGAAAGTGGAAAGTTTTACACACGATTTGTAAGGCAGGAAATCATTTTTGAACGACTGTTGATTGATTTTTAACAGCTAAGATATGAAGTCAAAGAGTGCGTATGATAGATGCCATAATTAAAATGAAACGTACGCCCAAAATAATTAACAAAGTAACGTAATTTTAAATCTATTCGTTTCTTATTTATTTAGTAAATATGCTAAAGAATATATCAGGAAATAACGTGCCATCTATAGCGCCAAATAAATTAAACAAGAATAGATATAAACGTACCAATTTAAAATGTATAATTTATTGCCTTTTTACAACATTATTTATTACTTAATTTAAAAGTATATAACCCATATAAGCAAAACAACAGCAAAATAAACGTTGTAAATATATATATTTTATATATAAAGATTTGAAGTTATAATTTAGAATTTAAAATTTTAATTAGTGTCAAAATTTAACCAAAATCTACCATTACGGAAATTGTTTATATTTATTTAAAATTGGGCAAATTAATTCAAGAAATTTAAAAAATTCAAACTCCTTTAAACAATCAAACACCAAGGTTTTGAAAAATAAAATATATGCATAAAATATCATGTTACACAAATTAGAACATGATTTTACAAACAAAAAATATTATTTATATAAATTAAAATAAATAAATTTGTTAAGTAAAACAATTTACACACAATATTGTAAAAAGCATAACTTTCACAATATTAATCCGATTTCAACGAAATGAAAAGCATCATTCTTGAAATTAAATATATTTTCATAATAAAAGAAAAAAATTCAAATATTTAAATTTTAAATGTAAAAGTCAAAGTTTGACCAATTTGACCAAAAATCTAATTTTTTGGAATTATTCCATTTATTCAGGTTTGGAATTATAATTCACACAAAAATCAAAATTTATATTTAGAATAAAAAAAATTATCCATTTTAATAAATAAAATAAAGTTTTTATATCAGGAATTTTAGTTAAAATAATTAAAATATAAAATTAAAATAAACACAAAATACAGGGTTGTTACGGATTGCTACCGTGGAGATTGGTTATGATATTTGTTTGGACTTGTTGGGTATACAAGTTATTTTAGAAATTTCAAAAGGGAAATTTATTTTGGTAAAAACAAGTTGTTTTGGAATCCGAAGATTTGATTTGATATACCAAGTGGGTATGTGTTATTTATGATTTCAAAATGGTTTTAAAATAAAAACCGGGCAATTAAATTCTGAGAATTTTATTTTAATAAGAAAAGTTAAGATGAATCAACTATTGAACTTGAAGTGAAGTTGATCTAATTAAGAAGGAAAATGAAAATTTTAATCCTAGAATTAAAATTTAACTTGAGTAAATGGAAGTGAATAAGATATATATGAATTTAACTTAAATATGTTAAATAAAATTGAGATTTAATTAAGTCGTTCTTTTTTTCCAACGGCCGAAAAGCAATAACCTTCATCCTCAATTTTCTCAAAAACTATCGACTTTCGTCTCAAATCTTCAACTGCAAAGATAGAGAGGGAACCGAGATCTATGCTATAAGCAGTGATGATCGAGATCGGCGTGTCGAGGAGGGAGAAATCACGGCTTAAACCTTAGTCGTTCGTGCGTCAATTTCAACATCATTGGGCCACCGAGCTGCAAAAGTTTTTCGGTCGTGGGTAGAGGAGGCGATGGGCCTCGAAGTGGCGGGTTCCGATCTTGTTCAAGTGGGTCTATGGAGGAAGAATCGTTGGTCAATGATCGATGGTTATGGGTTTTCAACCCTGTAACGAGAAGGAAGAAGACATTTTGTTCGGCCTTGATTTTCTGGAATTGATGAACGGCGATCTCGTTTATGGTATAATAAAAAATAGAATTTGTTTATAAATTATATACGAATGATTAACAAGTCATACATCATGCATGCATGACCAGATTCTGATGAAACAAGAAGCACCGGAATCGCAGCGGCGCAATCTACGCTGCAGTGCAGATCTAGAGGCGTTTGGTGCGAGTGAAAATTTTGGATTAAATTGAAGGCGATCGATTTAATTTAAAATTGGAACGCTCAACGAACAAGGTGAGTTAATCTCACTCACATCTGGATGCCATTTAATTTTTATAGTTAATATTTAAATGATTGATTGATGGGTTGAATGTGAAAATTATTATCAGATTGGATTGATATTTATTTGTGTGCTAACATTTGTGGATGCAGGGAAATAGGTTGGAGGGATCCAACTGGATTCCTCACAATATAGAAATTATCTTCATAATCTGTGATGTATTTTATATATATATATATCTTGTGATAGATTAATTTGGAAATTTTGTTGTGCTGTGTTATGGTTGGATAAGTTTAATCTGATATTTAAAATATAAATAAAATGAATTGGGATTAAAAGGGAAATGAAAAGGGATTTTTAAGTAATGAATTTAAGGGAATTAAATTCGAAAAATTGGTTTGGAATTTGTTAAGTGTTTTTGAAACTGTGATTGGGAAGCAAATGAGGAATGCAAATTTATAAAGTGAGTTTATAAATGAAGTGGAATATTTATCAGTGGATAAATTTAAAAGTATAAATTTCCGGTGGGAATTTCTATAAGAAGGTACAAATAATTTTAAAAATAAAAGTGAGATTATTTTTAAAAGATGGGAAGTGTATTTTTTTCTAGAAAACTAAGTATGCTTTCAAAGAAAAGCTTTCAAAGTATAAACTAGATGTTTAAATATGAGTTTTTAGAATGTTTTAGAAGAATTATTATTTTTAATTATTTTTAAGTGAAAAGTAAATATTTATTTAAGTAATTATGGTATTTAAGTATTTTAAAGGTAAATTAGTATTTTATGTTTTCTAAAGGAAATTTTAACATACATTTTGATATAATAACTTTATTTTCAAAGGAAATTTTTGATTTAAGTTACTTAGGGAACTCTTATAGATTTTCAAAAGTATATTTTGAATAAAGAATTTAGTAACTTATTTTAAATAAGTTAAGTATATATTTTGGAAGTGGTTTCCAATAGATGGGAAATGTGTTTAAAAATAAAAGGTGTTTTATTTTTAAAGTGTCGAAACAAATTTACGGGATTGGGACGTAAAATTAGGTTGGGTTAAATCGAGCAGGATTTATAAAGGGATATATGGGTTATTCTGAAATGGAAGTGTGTTTACTTGAAAAACCAAGTATATTTTAAAAGGAATTTTTATGTAAGCCTAAAGTTTTAAAAATTGTTTTAAAAAGAATGTTTTAGAAAAAATTATTATTTTTAATTGTTTTAGAATTATAAAGTAAATATATTCAAATTAATTTTAGTAATAATTATTTAAAGGTTAAACTGGCATTATGTTTTTAAACAAATTTTCTAATATTTATACTTATAAAGCTTTTATTTTAAAAATAGTTGTGGCTTAAATTCTACTTGGAAATTTGTTATAGAATTTCATAACTATTATTTTGAGTAAAGTGATTTAAAGTAATTTTATTTTAAAATGTTTTAAGTATATATTTTTGAGAAAAGTGATTTAAATTATATAAAAATCTAAATTTTAAAAGACTTGATGTTTTCAGTTGAAATGAAATAATTGGTTGAATTGTTTGTTTATTTAATAGTTAAATAACTAACTATCAAATCTAGAGCCAAATATAACTTTGGAAATATCTAGAAGAGGTATGAGAATTATATGGTACAGTTACCGTTCGAGGTGCTATACTATACGTATAAACTCGTTCGTTCTTCTAGGATGTTGGTAAGGAAATCCATCCACTAAAGGTTAGGAGGTGAACTTTGATCTTATCTTCGTCTGTGTATTTCCTAAAGAACCGGGGTTGAGTTAACCGGGAAATAGCGAACGTTGTTTCGAAGAGACCGGGATCAGATTTGTGATCCGAAAACCACTTCGATCCAACGAGTACATTTTCGTGATGAAGAAAAGAGATTGGAGTCGAAGATGGAGCAGTGAAGTGCAAGGGTTATTCGCTACTAATCCTGTGGGTGATTCCAAAATGGATGTAGTAAGAGTAGTGCCTTCGGTTCCGTTCGAACCCGGAACGGACTTGTATAGATGAATGCTTTCAGAACATCGTCAAGAGGACAACGAGCATTCTAAGTGAAATGTTCTAAAAAGGTAACGCTTAGCCTCGAGCCTCATCAACCGGGAATGACTGAAAATCAGGGGTTATGCAGCAAGGCTAAGTGGGTCGCGCCTATTAGGGTAAGGTCATCCCTGTCTAGATGTCCCTTTTATTTCGGCTGTGTGGTGCGGTTGCTGATCCCAACCGCGGGGTGATCTTATTCGGGATTATCTAGTAAGGGGTAGCCCCGATCTTGTGTTGCAGGGGATTTAGGGTGGATCCTTGGTGTGCTGATCTAGACCAAGTACTATGACAGATGGTACCCCAGTGCCTAGTCATTAGTTGGAAATCCATTCTCCCAACGAGCCATTTACGATTTTGATTGTAGAATCTAGTATTGCTGGAATTTAATAAATGTAACAATTTCGGCTATTTTGAATAAGTATTTGTATTTAGATACTATTATAATATCAGTGGATTTTAATAAGAAATGTTTTGGCTATCGTAAGGTAAAAACCCGACATGATTATTTGTGGCGTGGTCTTACGAGATGCTTTTGAGTTTTATAGGATTTTTGAACTTTAATAATCAATTTGAGTGTATTTTCTCACGCTGGTATTTCAGACTGACTCGGATGTTATTTCGTTATAATGCTCGGGTCAGACCGAGTATTATAAAGTACATGATAGGATGCTTGGGAGCTTAACGTATTATCCGTAAATGTTTATATCCGCTGCTGTGATTGTTTGAAATTGCCAGGCTGGTAATTGTTGTTTTGTTTGTGATACTCTGATGATGTAATGTAATTTATAAAACAGATATGTTTTCATTTTGTGTAAAGATTTGTTATTATCTATCATATTTTATTCCGTTGTGATTATGAGATTCTATTATTGCTTAGTTCCTACATCCTCCTATCTTCTTCTTTTTCCTGAACAATCTGTCTTTTCCGGCACTCGATCGTCTGCATATTATGCTGCGGCGTATTTTGTATCGATTTTCGAGGATCGAGAAGGACGGGTCGTGACATTACTAACCCATTTATGCCACGCGATTAATACGTTAATATTATGTTCATAAGTTGATATACGTATACATACGAAATTTGGTCTAAATATTCCTAAGCATGCGAAGATTTTTGCATTATATACTAATCGCTTTAAATGTCAAAACCTTCAACTCATACAAATCTTAACTCTAAATTTCAAAACCTTCAATTCATACAAGTCTTAACTCTATAAAATAACTTACAAATTTGCTAATATCCTTGTTCAAATAATATACTTGCATGAAAAAATAATATCGAATACCAAACTTATTTTATATTAATATAGTAGATCAGAACCTATAAAACTTACAATTAAAACCTTTTATATTCTATTCAACTTTTACAAAAACAAATAAAGGTTCATATTTAAATTACAGGAATAGGCACCGCAAACTACGAATAGGAGAATTTGTACTTTACACACCATTTCCTAACTTATTTTCTTTTTAGAACTGTTTATCACAACAAAAGAGAAACGTTGGAAGTGAAATAGAATATAAAATATTCAAATTGCAATAACAAAACAAATTCTACTATGTTAATATAAAATAATTGAGATTTCAATAAATATAAGAATAAATATTTCATTTAGAGGAATTTTGGTGTTTTAGTTTTAGGCTTTCTTATACAAAAATCCTTAAGGCATAAAACAAATCCAAACTTCTACTATACAATACGAAAAATGTGAAAAACTAAGATTTCCACTCATAGATAATTTGTCTGCCTTCCTTTGGATTTGATTCACACCTGCTCCCAATTTCTCCTTCAGACTTCTTCTTTTTGAAATATACAACAGTTGGATTGTATACAAACTAGATTCATAATTCAGGGATTAGAGAAGAATAAAAATAGACCGAATATATATGTATGTATGCATGCATGCATGTACGTATGCTTGTATGTATGTATAAGCATATTACCTATTTCCCCTGAATTTGAATTCTTGAATCTAATCGAGGAAGAAGATCAACAGAGTTTCGCTAGCGTTCCAAATATTTTTATGAATAAAAGTGAGGGGTCAGACTTCTATTTATAGTGGTCATAAGACATCCGAACTGTAGGATTTAAGTCATGATTTAAAATAATAAAATTCAGGTTGTTCGAGTCTTAGAAAATCATAGCCGCCACTCACTACTGGTTGACCGCTCCTCCCTAGGCGATCGACCACTAGCGATCGACAGCCTATTGAATTCGACGATGATAATCGTTGTCGCTTTTTTAACTAATTTCTTTCCTTATTTATTTTTAATGTTAACGTTTATTATTTATGGTTGCTTAAACCGTAAGCATCCATCAATGTTAACATATTTATTAATGTTTTAAATTTCAAATGCTGTCATTTATTATATTTTATAAATTTAAATTCATTTAAATTATTTTTTAAATTCAAAAACATCAAATGTTAATAACTTTTTCGCATGAGCTCCAATAAAAAAAAATATATATGAAAGTTGTTTAGAAAATCACCAAGAACGTAATAGTGTAACATTCATGGCCAAATTCTGACATTTACTAAATTTTCATCTATAACCTTATTATTAATTAATAAATTTCTTATTAATTTTTACGAGATGTTGCATTTTCTTTTGTTTTTGATTTGTTTAGTTTTGTTTTTTATTTAGAAATTTGAAGAAGAGATTGGAAAATTGATATTTAGATCTAAGGTTTTGAGGAAGAAAAAGAAGAGATAGAGATAAGTAGAGGCTAGGGTTTCTAATGAAGAGCTCAAGCCTCAACCACTTATTTATAATTGAAAATTAGATTTATTAGGCTGTCCTAAAATCATTATTTACAAACAAGGCCACTGGGTGTAATTTTTTCTAATTCTGATCTGTTTTATCAAATTCAGCAAATTATATGTGTTTGCTCATAAGTTGGACAAACACCTCTAAATTTGATTTTCTTTTTTTATTCTAGTTAAGTTTAATCTGATTTGATTGACATGGGGTTTTTATGTTCCAACACGTACGGAATGAATTTAAAAAAGTGCAGAGGCAATTCATAAGTGCAAAGTTTGTCAAGCGGATACGGAAAGCAAATAACATAAAGTTTTTATAGTGGTTCAGCCCGAACGTGCCTATATCACTTTCTATCTTATTATTCTCTCTTTGATTTAATTACAAGTACAAGATATATATGAAAAGAGTAAAAGAAAACTTTAAGTAGCCGAAGTGGTGGATTTTGAGCAAAGATGTCCCTCTTTTTCTTCCAAAAATCTGTCCACATTGTTGTTGAGGAGCTTTGGTATTTATAGAGTGGAGTTGTGGAGTGTGGAGGTTGAGATATAACTCTCCAAATCTGGCTCGGCATTTTGGGCAGGAAGGTCTGGTTCGGCGTTTGGTTAAGGAGCATGCTTTTCTTAATTGCTCTTAATGAAATTTATGACCGTTCGACTTCCCTTCCTTTTTCCTTTAAATACCGCTCCCTTCTCCTTCTTTTATTTTCCTACCCAAAATTTTTCAGTCTACTCTAAGTCGATTAAAATATTTATTGCCTAAACTCTTGATATTTCTGCTTCTCCATTACTCGAGGTAAGGCCTTCTAGATTCGATTTATGTCCCAAGGCTTTAAGGTTTAGGTTTTAAGGGAGTTTGGTACGTGTAGTGAGAATGGATGGCCTTTGCTTCGAATTGAGGGAAGGAAGTGAGCATTATGATTCTAGAGTAATACAGTGATGGAGAAATTCATGTTTGGTGATGGTGGGGTGGTCGTGACTAATGTTTTCTTTTTATTTCCTTGTGCAGGAAAATGTCATCTGGTCGCGAGCTTCGATCCAAGCATGCGTCATCACAGCCTGGTGGTGCTGGCGCTTCTTCTTCTAGTGCTCCTATTAATCCTCCAAAACAGCCTAGCTCTGCTTACTCTCTAGCGGAGGGCTACTCTCCCAACCAGATGCTGGTGAATCCTTCCGATTCTTATCCTAGCGTGCTGACAATAGAGAATCTTAACTCCATAGCCATAACATTCGGGATTGTTCGCCAGAACATGCTACTACCCGGACCAAATGATAGGTAATGCTCTCCCCCAAAGGGATACATGGAATATAGTAAATATCATTGTATGTGTGGTGCAATTCCTCCACTCACCCGCTGGGTTGCCAGCTTCGTGGTCTATTTAAAAATTGCTCCACTGCAGCTTCAACTGAATTCCTATGCTATCTTGGCATGCTTGTATCTGATATTTGTGAAGCGTTATCAGAGACCCCCACCCATAGAGAGGTCAAGTACTCATATAATGTGATAAGTTATTGAAAGGAGAGCCCCCTCATCAGCCTAGAGTCAGCTCATAAATTCAAGCCCGTTCTTGACTTATACTCGAAGTTTAGTATGTTTGAGAAGGAGTACTTCTTTGTGCATGATGATGCGGTCCTTAAAAATGTTTTCACTTCTGGGTGTAAATTTCCTTTATAGCCTCTTCTATGTTTTTTGTCGACTTGGTTCCCTGATGCTCCATATTTTTAGATTGTGCGAAGGTGGTAGAGGATGAAGGTTTGAAGAAGATGGCAAAAGAAATCTTTGTTATCCCTGAGGCTGAGAGGGAAGCCTCGTTCATGCCTCGTGACACAGCCCTTCATTTTTACAACCTAATCGACCCCGGTCATTCCATGTTCAAGATCAGGTCAAGCTCAGCTGAGAGAGCAAAGGGAATCGAAGGAGAAGGGCGAGATACTGGCTAAGGCAAGGAACTGGGGGAAGAGGGTGAAGGGCCGGAGCCCCGAAGAAGTTTAGGAGTAAGAAGAGTGCAGTTCGTCCTCCCCGTTTGGGGAAATCTTTGCACATACGGGATGCACCTTCTCCTGATGACAAGGAGGGTTCTCGTTTAGAGGGTGATAGAGGAAGGGTCGAAGGGATATTCCGTGGCAACGGAACCGAAGGCCCATGCTTCTCAGGATGTGGAGATTATTGGCAACGAAGGTTTGGGCGCGACTCCCTCGAAGAATGTCCAGGCTATGCGGAAGTGGCCCGAGCAGTTAGATCAACCCGCATCGGTACCTGAGCCAACTTTCATCGTCGGCCACACTCAAGAGAATGTGGCCACAGGTGACTAGAGTGGAATGGCAGTTCTTCGAATGCAAAGCGGAGCGGAAATTAGCGAGGCACTCGGGCTATCTCCAGGTACTTTTAATTTCTACATGGATTTTGGGGTACTTTCTGAGAATTTTTTGCTTTTAGACGAGTCTGGGTCTCCACTTGCTCCTTGGTTCAATGAAGTCCAATCACCGTGTGTCCTTCCTCTGAGTGGAGTCTCGTCCCAGTGTATTCCCCACTTGATTGAGACCCGTCTCGGCCACTTAATCCAATCTACCCTAAGGGTTTATAGTAGTTTGTTGTGTCTTAGTGTCTTGGTAATTTCGTATTTTTTTTGCTTTCTCACTTTCTTGGATCAAACGTTGTTGCCTGTATTCTAGGAAAAGGAGAAAGCCAAAGCGGAATGAAGTCTCTAGGCGGCTTGAGCAGTTCAAACGGATGAAAATGACTTCCGTTTCTTCCAAGGCGACGCTTCAATAGGAAAAAACTGTGCAAGAGAATATAAGGGAGAGCCTGTTAGGCCCGGATGAGGGAGAGAGCCGTGAGTCATCCTAGAAACAGGCGAGGTCCCTAGATAAGGAAGCCACATCCCCTGGCTTCCAAACTTCCTCCCGCCGTCGCCGTCACAATCCGATGGATTCTGAAGTGCATGAAGTGCCGGATGAGTTGGGAGAGGGCAATGTTGATTCATTTTTCTCAGATTATCAGCAGCTGACGCGGAATCCCTTTGGGAGCCATCCTGATATAAATTCCGACGATGCGGGTCATCGTGCAGTGGATCCTGACACCGAGTTCCTTTTACCTCGAAATCTCTTGGTCTGGATCCTAAATGAGGCAAAGAATCTTGATTTTTTTCTAAATTGACAACAAGGATGGTCCAGATTGCAGAAAAGACCAGAAAAATAGTCGATTATTAGTCCCGTTTGGCCAAAGTCAGTGAAGAAGTAGGGAGTGCCAATATGCGGTTCGTCAAGAGATGTAGGACCTTCGAAAGGCGTTCAAGAAGAAAGAGGCTAAGTTAGAGGAAGTCGAAGCATCCCGCGCCTTTGCGATAACGAAGGCCAGGAGGAGGCAAGGTAAGAGGCTGCTGACCTATGTAAGACGCAGATTGACATGGCTATTAGTTTAGTGGATGAGGCTTGGCAGAAGAATCTGGAGTTAATCCGCTCCCTCAAAGAAAAAATGAAGAAACCGGAAGAGGCCTTAGCCGAGCCGAGGGGGTCTTAGGGTAAGTGGAAAAAGGATAAAGACTCATATCAAGCTGAGACCGACAGGTTGAAGGTGGAGCACGCTCGGTTGAGGAGAGATAAGGAGCAAGACATGAATAAGTTGGTGGCCCTCCAGACCGAAGTTGATAAATCCAGCGACTTTTAAGACATGGTCAACCAAATGCTGAAGGATACTTATTTCATGTTCTGGAAACATAGGAACCTTCAGTGGATGGATGACTACCCTTAGGTGTTGGCCGGGATCCATGCTCGACTTATCAAGGAGACTATGGCTGTAGTCGCGTTGGAAGAAGGGGCTATGTACGGCGTTGGGATGGTGAACAGCCAGTTCACAGTGGAGGAGACCAAAGCTATTGCCAAGGGGTATTAGATGCTGGCTGAGGATGAGGATGATGAGGGCGGATCGGATTTCGAGGTGCTCGATGATCCAAGTTATGTTGCCACAAGTATCTCGTCTCTTTACTTTAGCTCTTCCGTTACGTGTTTTGGATTGCCAAATTTATAATTATTTTTACTTGCCTTGTGCAGGGATGTCTCCAGGGCAAGTTGGGCCTTGCAGAAGGAAGGCGAGCCTCTCAGGAAATCAGAGCACTCGAAGGACATGGCTGGAGGGAGCGGGCTGAGCGGCAAGGATGTCCCTCCTTCTTAGTCAAGGAGATTTTTTCTCTTTGCATTTTTGGAGGATGTATGGACGTTCTGCATATGTATATAAATATAAGCGATAAGCTTTGTATGAGAAAACTTGGACATTGTACTGTTCAACTTCTATGTTTATATATGTGTGTGTGTGTGTGTGTGTGTGTGTGTGTGCGTGTGTGTGTCTTTATCTAGGATGACTTTTGTGATGCCTGCTTTTTATAGTCCGCTCTGTCTATTTGTGAGCTGTTTACGACTTGGTTAATCGCTATAGTGTTTAGAGATACAGAGAACCATAGAAGCGTTATTATATTCAAGGTCGGTCGCGAATGATAACTACTCAAGCTAACGCCCGTGTCGTTAGTATAATTTGATTTATCATTGTCGGCATGTGTAATGCGATCGCCAAGTGCGAACTACCCCTGGCTGCGGCCACGCCTTAATCGTGGGGTTTATAATCGATTTGCAATTGCCGACTGGCCGAACGCTAATGATGAACTGCCTAGGCTACAATCTGTGCCTAATTTGTGGCTTATGATCGGTTCATTATTTCCAGCTTGGTGGTGCTGATCGTCAAAAGTGAATTTTCATGGCGTGTTTTGTGCCTTTTATCGTGGCTATCTTATTTTCACTGCTGTCGACGAGAGTCTGCGATTGTTCGTAGTAGGAATGGTCATCAAATAAAATAACTAAAAGAAAGAACAATTAAATAAGATAAGTAACAGAGACACCAGATTTTATAGTGGTTCGGCCAAAATATGCCTACGTCCACTGTCTTTCTTTTATTGCTTTAGTACATGCTTCGTTACAACTCAAGAGAAGTAGCGACGAAGATGTTGAAGATTCCATGCTTTCCCAAATACCTCTCCATCTACGTTGATAAGACGTACGCTCCATTGTGAAGCTCTTTATGTACAACGAACGGTCCTTCCTAAATTTGATCTAACGCTCCAGGTCATGGGAAGACTCATTTGAGAACCAAGTCTCCTTCTGGTAGTGTTTGAAGCTTCACCTTGGAATTGTATTGCCTTTCCACCTTTTGTCCATGAGCGGCTGCTCTGAGGACGGCATCATTTCTCTTCTCCTCGATCAGTTCGAATGCTATGTTAATAGCTCCTTATTTTCTTCCAGATTATAGTGTATTCTTCGATGTGAGGGGACAATTGTTTCGATGTGCAGCATGGCTTTGGCTCCATATGCCAGTGCGAATAGAGTGTGCCCAATCGTAGTTTTATAAAAATTCGATAGGCAAACAAAGTCGTAGGCAATTCGTCGACCCATGCCCCTTGGATTTTTCAAGTTTCTTCTTGATCAGCGTTTTCAACACCTTGTTCACTGCTTCGACTTGTCTGTTTGCCTGTGGATGTGCCACAGCAGAAAAGCTTCTGGCAATCTTATGCTCATGGCACCAATTTGCGAATTCCTGCTATCAAGTTGGAGCCCATTGTCCGATATGATTTTCTATGGTACCCCATACCTGCACAAGATGTTACGTATTAGAAAATTTATCACTTTGGTAGATGAAATCTTGTTTAAAGGTTTTGCTTCCACCCATTTGGTGAAGTAATCCACTTCTACTATGGAGAATTTTTCTCCTCCTCGCCTCATGGGGAGTTCCCCGATTCGGTCAATCCCCCAGATGGTGAAGGGCCAAGGACCAACCATCTGGGTTAGACAAGTAGGTGGCATTCTAGGGATTTTGGCAAATCTCTGGCACTTGTCGCATCCTCTAGCAAACTCGGTTGTATCTTTATTCAGCGTGGGCCAAAAGTACCCATAGTGCAGGATCTTTCTGGCTAGAGTTTGACCGCTAGTATGGTCGCCGTAACTCCCTAGGCATATGTTGTTGAGAATATCCTTTGCTTCGCTTCGTTTCCTGCGACACACCTCGATAGGGGATTGGAAAACCCACGACGGTACAAGATGCCATCCTAGATGGAATAGCGGGATGCCTTCCTTAGGATTTTTCAAATTTCATTGTGATTTTTCGTTAGGATTCCTTCTTGTGAGTATTTGATTATGGGGGCTATCCATGTCTCTTCGTTGCTACTGACAGGCGTGATCTTAAGACACTCAAAACTTGGTGTAGTTTGCGTTATGACGGGGGTTGCCCCCAGCATTGGCTCATTTCTCACGCTAGCTTCTTTGGTGAGTGAATTTGCTTCCAGATTCTCCTCCCATGGGATATGTTTGATTACATAGTAGTCTAGCTCGTTCAGGAGGTTTTAGTCCTACTAAGGTAAGAGGCAAGTCTTTGCCCACGAGTCTGAAATTCCCCTAGGATTTGGTTTACGATTAGCTGCGAATCGCTATGTATACATATTGATTTGATCCCTATTTCCCTAGTGATCTCCAAGCCAACTATTACTGCTTCGTATTTAGCGTCGTTATTGGTTGTGGCGAATTCTAGTCTCAGCGTGTAACTTACATTTCTTCCTCGAGGTGTGATTATTACTATTCCTGCCCCCGAGCCGAGCTCGTTGTATGCTCCATGTACAAACATATTCCACTCGATTGCTTCCTCTGTTTTGATGGTCGTATCCTTGTCTTGGATGGTGAATTCAGCTATGAAATCAGCCAGGGCCTACCCTTTGATTGCGGTGTGCGGATGGTAGGTGATATCATACTGGCTTAGCTCGATGCACCATTTTAGCAGGCGCCCTAATGTATCCGGTTTATGTAGGACCTGGCGCAAGGGTTGATTTGTTAGGACCCTTATGGAGTGAGATTGGAAGTAATTCCACAATTTCCTAAACGTTATAAGCAAACAGTAGGCCAATTTTTCAATCTTCGGATATCTAGCTTCTGCCCTTGTAAACCTCTTGTTGGTTAAATATACTGGTTTTCGGATATGGTCATCTTCTCATACCAAGGCGACTCTTAATGCATGCAGGGACATAGCAAAATACAAGTAGAGGCTTTCTCCATCTACCGGGGTGGAAAGCACTGGCGGTTTCTGCATGTGTTCTAGTAGGCTTTGGAAGGCCGAGTAGCATTCGCCAGTCCATTCAAACTTTCCTTTGTTGTATTTTAGAGCTTTGAAGACCGGGATGCAATTGTCTGTGGCCTTAGATACAAATATGATTAGAGCGGCTACTTTCCTGTTAGACTATTTGTTTCCCTTCGTGTGGCTAGTATTTTGATGCCCTTCAATGCTTGGACCTTTTTGAGATTCGCTTCAATCCCTTTGACGTGCACAATAAAACCCAAGAATTTTCCCAAGGACACTCCAAAGGAGAATTTCAATGGGATTAGCTTTATATGATATTTGCGCAATACCTGAAACATTTCCTTTAAGTGGTGTAAATGATTTTTTTTCTTTTCTTGATTTGACAAGCATGTCGTCGACATACACTTCCATGGAATGACCAATCTGCTGCTCAAACATCTATTAACTAAGCGTTAATAGGTTGCACCAACACTCTTAAGCCCAAAGGACATGACCTTATAGCAATCTATGCCCAAATCAGTGATAAAGCTAGTATATTATTGGTCTTGTACATGCATGAGAATCTGGTTATACCTCGAGTAGGCATCCATAAATGATAACAATTCATGCCCTGCTGTTCCGTCCACCAGTCGGTCGATTCAAGGCAGGGGAAAACAGTTCTTGGGGCAAGCATCATTGAGATTGGAGAAATTGATGCAGGTTCGCCATTTTCCATTGAATTTTTTCACCATAACCGGGTTGGAGATCCATTTGGGGTAGATAGCCTCGCGAATAAAACCGTTGGTGAGTAGGTTTTTACCTCCTCATTGAGGGCAGTTGAGCGTTCCATCCCCATGCTCCTTGTCTTCTGCTTGAACGGGATTTTGGTTGGTTTTATGTTTAGGTAGTGATAGGCTATTTCGAGGGATATTCCCACCATGTCTTCGTATGTCCATGCAAACACATCCAAATTCCTACGTAAGAACACTATCAACTGGATCTTCATATTTTTGTCTAGCTGCGACCCTATCTTGAAAAGCCTTGTGCCATCGCGATTATCTGTTGCAACATGTTCCATATCCTCCATGGGCTCGGCACTGGCCACCTCCTCTCTGTCCCTCGATCTAGTTCATTAAATGGGTCACTAGTATACTCGAGAGGAGGGGCCTTCTTTGATTGCTATGCTTCCACAGTTTTGGCGCAGAGGGTAGCCTCTACATTTTCGCCCTTTTCCTTCCTTCTGTTTTGGCGGAGTTATGTCACATAACAATTGCTGGCTGCGTCTTGGTCGCCTTCTACCTCTCTTATTCCCCCGCCGATACGGAACTTCATTTTTAAGCACCAAAGGGCTAAGACTATCTGGAAATCCAATAATGCAAGTATGCCCAGAAATGCGTTATAAGTAGAATGTCCATCTACCAGCATAAATGTTTGCTTTTAGATAACGGATCAATGGTAACTTCCTAGTTCAACAAACAAGTCCAACTGCCCCAGCGGAATTGTGGCTTCTCCAGTGAATCCATGTATGGGCTTATTGCACGGCGATACATCTTTCATCGATAGCTTCATTTTATTGAAGGCATGCTTGAACAATACATTCACCGAGCTTCTCGTATCGACCAAAACGCGGAACACCTCTGCTGGGCCGATTCAGGTGGAAATGACCATGGAATAGGTATGTGGGAACTGCTTTCCATCCAAAACCTCACAGCTGAAGGTTATATTGGCCCTTTCTCTTCATTTAGCAAGGCGCCCTTCTATAATGGAATGAATATACCCTTCTCCATCCTTCAAATATTTTCCTTTCCTCTCCATCTCGACCCAACTTCCGCCGGCTGAATGCAGGCCCGCTGATGTAGTATGCACAATTATTTTCTCTTGATTAGAGCAGCTCGCACTTTCCTTTTATTTATTATTTCCATGTCGGAGTGGCCCTGGTCCATCGTGGGTTGGAGAGGGAGAGTTATGCTTTTGTTGTATGTACCGTTCCAGTTTCTTTTTTCAAATGTATTCTTCAATAAGGTTCTGCAAATGTTGACTTTCTTCTGTGTTATGTCCATGAGACTCATGGAAGCGGCGGTACTTTCCTGTCCTAACCGCAACTTCCGATCCCATTTTATATTGAGGGCACTTGTACTTCAATTCGTGTTGAGTGGCAAGTAGATGTTTTCCATAGTGTCATTCAAAGGAGAGTAGGAATCAAATCTCGGTTTCGGTCTGTATTGTCGTTTATTGCTTTTTTCAGTTCTGGGGTTGCCCTGACAGTTAATTTCATCGTAATTATTTGGCATGCTCTCTTCTCCTCGGGGTGGGACTCCTATGTTTTTGTTAGAGCCGGAACCCCCTACGGGTTGCTCGCCATGCCAGATAGCCGCTGCATCTTCCAATCTCACATATTTTCCTACTTCATGGTAGAATTCCTAAAGAGTCAGAGGCTTTTCCTTTGTCAGTCTTCTTGCAAGTTTTGAGTCTAGATAGACGCCTCCACATAGTGCCTTCAGTGTAAGTCTTTCATCCGCGTTTTTCATCGCTGCTACAGCTGCGTTAAAGCGGGTAAGGTATTACTACAGAGGTTCCCCTGACTACTTTTTTACATCAAACAAGGAATACGCATCCCTAGGCTGCTCCACATGAATTCAGAATTGGCTTATAAACTTTTCCTTCAACATTTCCCAAGAACCGATAGATCCGTGAGGTAGGCGAAAGAACCATGTGGTTGCTAAATATGACAAAAATAGCGGAAAATATTTGCATAGTACACCTTTAGTTGCTCCATTCATGAGCATGTGTTGAGAGTATCGTTGTAGGTGGACCATTGAGTCAAAGGTGCCCTTATATGGATCCATGGTGGGCATCTTCCATTCTCGAGGCATGGTTGTTGTCTCTATATCCCTCGTGAAAGGGTTGGATACTCTGGTGTCTATCCCCCTTTCAAGTTGTTCATGCCTGAGGTACTCCCTTAAGAGGCGTGTCATTCTTTCTTCGGAGTCGGGAGTGGACCTGGGAGAAGGGAGCCCTCTCTTTGATAGTGATGGCATCCGGTGCCTTGAATGAGGCTAGACTGGTGATGATTGGTTCGAAGCGTGATAGTATCAACCACAGATGGTCCATATATAGGGCCCCCTTGACTGGGTCCAGCGCTCGATGACCTCTCTGGACTAGCTTTGGGTTGAGTCCTGGCTTGGCTTCGATCCCCTAGGTCTTCCTGGTTGAACTCATCATTGGTAGGAGATATGTTCCTTCTACGCGACTCTCTAGACTGGGATTCACCCTGGGATCTAGTATTATGAGTGGATTCCTCCATGCTCCTTAAACATGTCATGAGTCGGTCCACCAAAGCTTCTTGTTTGGTCGCGAAGAGGCGAAGCAGTCAGTCATCTCATTCACAACCCTTTCTAAGTCTTCTAGGGTGATAACTGAGCCTAGAGGTTGGGAGCGAGTACTTGGGTTTTCTTGATCTTCTTGGATGGGTTGAGCATATTTGTAATAGCTGCATTCTTACCCTTGTCAGCATTTCGCCTAGAGGGAGCCATGTTCTAATGATGAGATAGGGTTGGAAGAATAATGGATGGGAGAGTTTGGCTTTCTATGCCCGCCCGTTGTGTCTCTCGGTGAAAGCACCAAAAATGTTTTCTCATAAGTTGGAGAAACATCTCTAAATTTGATTTTCTTTTTTTATTTTAGTTAAGTTTCGTCTTATTTGATTGACGTGGGCTTTTTATGTTCTAGCACATAAGGAATGAATTTCAAGAAGTGCAGAGACATTTCACAAGTGCAAAGTTTGGAAAGCGGATAAGGAAAGCAAATAACACGGAGTTTTTATATTGGTTCAACCCGAATGTGCCTACATCCACTTTCCATCTTATTATTCTCTCTTTGATTTGATTACAAGTACAAGATATATGTGAAAAGAGTAAAAAACTTTAAGTAGCCAAAGTGGTGGATTTTCAACAGAGTTGTCTCTCTTTTTCTCCAAAAATTATGTCCTCATTGTTGTTGAGGAGCTCTGGTATTTATTGAGTGGAGTTGTAGAGTGTGAAGGTTGAGATATAACTCTCTAAATCTGGCTCGGCATTTTGGGCAGGAAGATCCGGTTCGACGTTTGGTCAAGGAGCATTCTTTGCTTAATTGCTCTTAATATATGGTTCGGTATTTTTCCTTGGAGCTTCTTATTTGCCGAATCAAACATTTGGTCCGGCATGTATGTGTACCTAACCAATTGTTTCGTCTGGTGTTTGATATGTCAAGCCCGACCAAACATTTGGTCCGGCATTTTCGGAGAGTGCCAAGCTGGACCAAATGTTTGGTCTGACATTTTAGTGAATGTCGGACCAAATATTTGGTCCGGCGGTTCTGCCTTCTACGTCATATCCCAACTCTGCTTCTTTACTTCCCTCTCTCTCTTGTCCACCATCAACTAGGAAAAATGAGCTCTACCCAGTTTAGAATATCTAACGCATCAAATGTTAAAAATAGTCAGTTTAATGACTCTGAAAGTACTTTTAAGCCATCTTCAACAAAAGTATAATTTGATTGATCCTGCTTTAGGTGGATCATTAGCTTCCGAGCATCAAAATAATCGGTGTCCAGCGTTGGATGCTCAATAAATGGATACCCAATGCCGAGAGAACTAGAAAATGGTGTCCTGACGCTGAGCTTACCATTGATGGAACCAAAAAATGGGTACCTAATGATGAGAGAACCAGGAAATGAGTACCAAAGGTTGAGAGGGCAAAAAAATAAGCATTTAGCTTTTAGCTGCCCATTTTTAAACACTCATTTGTTAGACAATAATGGAGCATTCAATCCAAAAATTTCAACGTTTAGAATTTTTAATGTTTTATTTGTAGGAGATGCGCTTAAAGTAGGAGTAGTGTAAGCCTATTATAATATATTAGACTTAGCACACATTAGGGTCCGTTCTTAATGAGGCGAGGGGGTATTAGAGCAAGGAATTTGAGCAGGGTATTTAAGTAGGGAAGTTGGTTGAAAGGGGAATGTGTTTGGTGATGCAAAAAGAGTATTTGAGCAGGGTATTTCAAATGTGATTTTTAATTTAATTGATTTACAATTAATCAACTATTTGTTTTTTTGTAATATGCATTTAATAATTGCAAATGGCAAAAAATAAAATGTGCTATTTACATTAAAATAAACTAAAACATTTTCAAATTTAAATTCATAAAGAAATATCATGCAAATAACAAACTAAAACTAATGACGACGATTATGCGACATATCTAACCCACACAAATAAATATCATTGCTTCTTCATCACTCTATTTTTCCACGATATCCAAGGTTATAACTTTATTGCAAAGAACTAGAATAAACTCCCATCACTAAACAAGTGCAATATGATCCAGTAAACTACAACAATGCTACACGATATTTTTGAAATGATTCGTATTAACAATCGACCTTCCTACGTTATATCTACTCGAACTGTTGTAACGACCCCACCACTATACCAATATTATTAAAGGACAGCACAAGTAGCGTTGTCTAATAATACAAAGAATACGGCTGATTAAGGGCGATCGAATGTGAATATATCTTTATACTAACACTGACACGTCTCTATTACCTTTTAAAGATCTGAACAAAAATGTTTCCGACCCGTATAATATTAGTGCAAATTAATAAACATAACGATTAAATATTCAAAATAGTATATAATATAATAAATTAGAATCACAAATCGCAGTGGAATGATACACATCACATATATAGTAGAATGTGAGTCTACAAGATATCAGTATCAGAGCCACATAATATATACATCACATCCAAAAGTATTGTATCAAGTGCATAATGACTACTTGATAATATACATGACATAACTCCTAAATGTCAATATACATAAGTACGAAATAAACTAAAATGGTCAAAATAGTCTACTTCAATGCTAGCTCAAAATCTAGAGATAACGAGTCACTGTATCTGTAGAGTCTCGATGTGACCCGGGTATTTTAAAATAAATGGGTCAGACTACATTTAATAAAGAGATAAGATAATGATACCGTAATTATATACTTAAAAGTAAAATAAACCACAATAAATATAGTCCTAAAACCAAATCAACAAAAAAAAGGAATATCAAATCCAAAATCATCATTTCAATAAATCCATATCAAGTCTCAAGTTGACTATAATCAAAAATACGGTGATAACACTTCAAAATTCACTAAAGCAAAATGATGCTAAATATCTATCCTACAATATCTGAAGAAGTAATCATTAGTAATAAAATATAATGTTAGTCAACTATTAGTTTAAAAACAGTGACACAGAGTCTAATAAACCAAAATAAACTGATAACAAACTTATAAATCAAAATCACTCTACCACATTGTAATAATCTAATCCCACAAAATAGACTGCTATTCGAATTTACCTAATCCCATAAAATAGGCAAACATCTCAATTGTACATTAAATAAACCGATAGATCTACATATATGAGTTGTCCAAGGGACGAAAGGGAAGCCGCGTCATACCATAACAAACCTAATCCTCCAAAATAGGTCTGCCTATCCAAATCTAAGAATGTAAGATTTGCAGATCGATGAAAAAATGAGTAATTGTCTCTCGGGGATCTATCGGCCTGAAATCCGAACACCCTAAGATAATATAACTCTAATGTTAGTTACCTTTACTCAAATAATCACAAGAATTTAACTAACTGTCTCATATTAGATAGTAAATTCAAGTATTTACTACAAAATAGTAAATTCCACCCAAATTCTATTTAACAAATTATAATAATCAGGAAAAGGATTGTACGAAATGTCTCATACCAATTCGACAATTAAATCATTTATTAAAATTCTTTGTTTTATAGAAAATCATGAAATCCAATGGAAATAATTCATGCTTGCATAAAAATAACTAAAGGCTAAACACAAAAAAAGGCCAATAATAATTTATAGTTTGCAGGTAATATAATTTTATCATATAGAAATGATTTCTAAAATATTTTATCTATGACTTATTTTCAAACTTCTCACCTTTAAATCCATAACTCAAATTTTCAAAAAAAAAAAGAGTTAAAAGGTTTTTTTACTCAAAATAGAATTCTTTTATCAAATTTAGAATCAAACTAATGTTTTTCATAACTAATAACTTACTTCATTTTGAAATCGGTATAATATATATGTTTATTTTCATGAAATATTTATCAACTTTAAAACCTTGCAACCCTTTCAAGAATAAACACTTTGCTTTAAAAAGCTTGAAAACTCTTACAAATATTTTTTAATAACTTCTATAATCAAAATTAAATGAAATAGATAATTTCTTTTATAACATTCATTTTATAAAAGAGCGGTACATTTTATTTCCTTTCAAAACATTTTTGGATTTCCAATATAATTGAAAATGAAGATCTTTTAGGATTTTGTAACTCATTTAAAGCTTGGAATAGAATTTAAATAAACAAATGAGTTACGAAATTAATATGGTTCGGTAAACTTTCTAAAAGCAAACATTAACCAAAATCCAAAACAGAAGGAATCACAGTTGAGGTTTTAAAACATTTAAATCGTCTTTAAACATTACTTATCAAGTAGAGAACACATTTTAATGATCCGAGTCGCCTTTTGGTGAATTCCGATCACACAGATAATGCATAAATATTATATAATTTAGCTTCACAATCAATAAGTTCTAATGGTTCTCGACATACATACTATTTCATAATGGATTATTGAATCAAATTTAATAATTCAACCATCAATCAAATTGAAATCATGGCAAGCAATTCAAGTAATTTGATCATTCTCTATCAATTATTATCTCAATCCAAGTTCAAACAAGTATGTTAAGGGGATTAACTACTTTTTAATATAGATGTATAGGTTAAATATATTAACTCATCTTAACCATTTGTTTACACACTATGTTGAACTTGTCATTACTGTCGCTCTTAAATCTGCATCACCAACGCTATTATTGCAGCAGCACTTTTCCATAAATCATGTGTCTGCTCCTCGGCCTCAAGCATGAGCATGGCCAATGCCATCCAATCATGGCCAGCACCGCCAACTTGACAACAGGCGCAACCCGTTTCACATCCATCGAACCTGACATCTTCATCTCGCTATGTGCCTAAGTCACTACTCAAAATGCCCAAAGTCATGACATTTGATGACCGTGTGGCTCTTTCGATCGCAACGATTATAGATCCATGGTCGCACATCTACCTTTGGTCATCGCCAATGTTGAGCTTTCCCATATGCAAGATCGATCACGTGCGTCATTAGGATTTTTTTCTAGTGTCGATTTGAACGTTTCGGGAATGAGGTTATAATGAAATATAGAGCGGAGGATAGAAGGGCTAGTTGTAAATAAGCTAGGGAATAGAATTTTGAATGGGCCTTGAGCCTTTAAGTTTCTATTTACTATACATATTTCTTTTTCATTTAATCTATATGAAAAGGGACTCTTATTATTTATTAAAAACTATATTTCAATTTAATTGGAATTAATTTACACTTTATTTTATGAAATATATTTATATATTTCGACAACCGTACAATTTCATCCAATCCAATATTGTTCAGTTATATTTAATTATTCACTGTATTAATAAAAAAAGTCAATTCATCTTCGTTGATTTATTGATTTAACTAAATAAAAATTATAAAACTTCTTTTTGTCTGTTCCAATTATATATAGTTCTTTGTACTTTAAAATATACTGTATTTAACAAAAACACTTTATCCAGTTTAATATACCTTTTGAAAATTATTTTATCAATTAATTCAATTTGTTAAAATAGAAATCTGTTATTAAATATACTTCTGTTAATTAATCTTATTTCTAAAATTCTAATTATAAAAAAATAAAATTGGAATAATTTTACTATAATTAAATTTGTTCAATATTACAGCTTCGAAAACAGATTTATTACAAACCTCCCTTCTTATGAAAATTGTGTCCTCGCATTTTCTTATTGGGAGACATGACACACATACACTCAAATATTAACTAAATTCGAAACATATAATCATATTGAAACTCGTATAATACTCTATAAGATGCTAATATTCCAATCAAACATATAATATGTTATAAATTAAAATAGATTCATTTATAGATTTTCATTTCTTAGCATATGAAATATTTTTTTGAAAAATATTCTAAGTGTTAAATTTTTTAGAAAATTTCAGCAAAGTCTCCTTTGTACGGAGAACCATTTGCAATTTTCCAATTATAATATAAACAACATACATCGACCACACAGTCAGAAACACAATATGTAACAATACTTCTATCATTTCTGAATTTTAATCTGAAAGTGTTCTTTATTTTAACAATTAAAGCAAATTTTCTTATTATTTAGCGAGCAAAAAGTTTATCATCATCGCCAAATTGTCCAAACATGTTTTATGTATACCTATCTCAACTTAAAAAACTCATATGAGGTCATAGCATAAAATAATATTACATTCAAATAACTATGCAACAAGGTTCCATTTTTATTTTTCTCGACTTGCACCAAAGTTTAAAGCCTCAAAAATGCAAAACTATTTGATTCTTTCAAAATCAAAGTTATATGGTTATGAATTTTGCTTCGAAAAAACTTTCGGATTAATAAAATTTAAAATACCTTGAAAGTTATGATGGTTTTTTCCAAATATGTTAATTTTGAATGAATATGGAAGTGCATACCCCACTTACAAAAATTGAGTTTTTGGTTATGCTTCAAAATTTTACAGAATACTTCAAACAATAGTTGTTTCTTAAGTTTTGAGCTTTTCAAAATGAGCAAAATCATCAAAATCGGACGAACAAATCAAAAGTTATGAGCAAAATGGTTCAGCTCAGTTTTTAGCAATTTCTTATTACAGGACAGCAAACATCATTCTCATTAACTCATGTTTAAATCTTTACAAACCTCAAATATTTCGAAAGTTATAAACATAAAAGTTCTTACTCATGCAATTGTCTAATTAAGAGAAAAAGAATTGACAAAATCGGACAGTGAAATCAAAAGTTTTGACCAAATGAGCACTATATAGTTCTAAACTATTTCGACCTTTGCATGTCGATGAACTTTCTTTCTTGCTTCATGTTTTTAATATCGAAAAATCTCATTATCATGCATTGTATTTAAAGGAAAAATCACTTTAACAAAACATAGCCCCTCAACAAAAGTAAATTTGTTAAAAACAAGTGGACGGTTTGGGATTTACAATTATAACAAATCATTGTTTCACAAAAATTATTATTATTATCCAAATATGTAACGACCCAGAATTTAAGTCATTTGAAATTCGGATATTTAATTAATTTTAAATATTCGCAAGTAAATTTTACAAGCTGAATAAATTATATTTCAAATATAAGGATTTAATTGGATAATTAAATTGTTAGTTTAATATTTGAAATTGCTAAAATAAGTGGAATTTGAAATTAATGTGAATGAAAATGATTTACAAAGCTGTATTAAATTATAATTAAATTACAATGATATTAGAGGACTTTTGAAATTGAATTAAAAGTTAAATTACAAAAATATAATATTTTAATATTTAATTGATGTGTAAAAATAGTCATTTTCAAATAGTCTCGGATTTCGACGAAACCAGTTTCATTGGATCCGTAATATTATATTATTGTAAGATTTCAAATTTCGTGTCAATCGGATTTACGGTTTGTCCGAGGGAAGCTAAAATGCTTAGAAATTTATTTAAGTGAACTTTAAATTTAAATAAGTCGATTCGAAAATCTATCTTCCAAATACGATCGAATTGGCTCTCGATATATATTCCACTATGTTTGGAATAGGGGTAAAATATTATAAACGCCAGGCGGCACGCTTCGTTTGGAGTTTGAAAAATTTTCGGGTGAATAATGTCGCGAAATTTTCTATAAAAGGACACATTTCTTTCTATTTTGCAAAAACTCTAGCTAGGGTTGCATCATGGCCGAAAACATTCAAAACTTTATCCCCTCCGATCTCCTCATCCGTAGACATTCATCAAAGACGATCAACTACAAAAACATAGGGCGTAACGAGACCTTTCAATCCAACGGTTGATCTGCGTTATCATCGACGCGAGAAAGAGAGAAGGGCCCGCTTTCGCATACGTTTCGCGTACGTTTTTCAACGCAGGGAGGCGATCAAGCTTGATGATATTTGAGCTGAAGATGGAGTGCCGATTGTCTTCAAGATGCTCGAGGAGGTGGCGAAAATTCAAATATAAACGGTGGCCATGGGTTCTTTTGTAACCTGGGAACGATGATGAAGATAAAGAAATCAAACGGCCAGATTCTCATAAAACAGAAATGAACGGCCGATACGGCTAGGTTAAAAAATTAAAAAGAAATGTAAATTAATTTATATATATTAATTTGTACAATCTTTAAAACTTCGTAACTTCTTCATATGAGGCCCGTTTTTGACAAAACAAGTTGCATTGGGTCCGTATCAAAGAGAAATACATTCTAGAGATAGTTTGGAGTTGATTGGAGCTAGTGTAAAATTTGGATAAAATTAAACGGCTGTTTAATTTTATTTGAAACAAAACACTGCAACTGCTATTGGAAGCAATGTGAGTACAACTCACTCTTTCCGACTCACTGATATTTTTATATAAGTGAGAATAAATATTATTTATGATGATTCATGATTGTTTGGATGATATATGATATATTATCTATATATTGACTGGTATTTAGATATATTCCTGCTTATTGGAGCAGATGAAACCCTATATGTTCCTGTGCATGAGCGGATGACCCTTTGTACGCACATCTGCCTCAAAGTGGACATTGTACATATATTTCTAATATGTATATTTGTTGCAGGTGATAGGTTGAACGGATCCAACAGGATTCCTCACCGGTATTGATTTATTTACAGATATTGTGATATATAAGCTTTTATCATATGATATATGATGTTTTGGATGTCGTTATTGATGTTTTAGTGCTGTTGCAGCATTGGGCCTATTTTTGATAATTTAAAAATGTTAAAGTGGTGATTTCGAAATAAAAAGGATTTTCAAGTGATTTTGGAAATATACGTTTTATTGACTTTTGAATTGTTAAGAATGAATTTTTTTTGAGTAAATAAAAGTTATAATTTTTATGTTATAAAAATTATGATTTTTGTGAAATACACTTAAGTATGATTTTTGGAGTTATATAAGTTTTAATAACGATTTGAAAATTATTAAAAGAATAAGTTTATTTAAATCAAGATTTTTGAATTATTATAAATGGTATGTGTATAAGATTTATAAAATGGATATTTTATAAATCAAAATGATGGGACTATAAAGGAATTTTGTAAGTGTTAAAATGAGGTTGCAAATGGATTTTATAAGTAAATAAGATGTATAGATTTATGAATTTGTGAAGTTATAAAAAGAACGAATTTGTGAATAAATGATTTGTAAGTAAATTAACTTATAAATTGGATTTTGGCATAAAGTGAGATGTAAATGGAATTGGTTAATAATTATATTTTATATATTGAAGTTTTATAAAATATAAATATGAATTTATAAACATTGTTTTATAATTCTGAAATCAATTGAATTGGATAAGTTAAATATAGAAGTCTATTAAAGGAGATAAATCCACGATTTTGAACAGTGGATAATCCTCTAATGAATATATAGAAGCAATGAATTTGGTAAATGAATTAAATCCACGATCTTGGATAGTAGATTATCCTTTAATAAATGTGTAGAAATATTGGATTTGGTAAATGGACTATATTCACGATTTTGGATACTGAATAATATATTAAATAAAATGGATATTTTTGGGAAGTGATATTCTAAATGAAGTTAAATGTCTTGAAAGATGTTTTAAAATGGGATAAGTATCAAATACATAGATTTCAACATTTATTGTTGGAATGGACGTTTTCGAGAAGTAAGGAAATGTTGGACTATAACCCTGTTGTTATAGTAAATGATTTTCGAAGGAAAATGTTTTATATAGTATATGGGATTTATATATCTATCTAATTTTCAAATCCCTATACTAGTGATTTTGGGTTTTTTTAACGATGTTTTACGTAACATTCGTTTTAACACAAATAAATGTGTTTTAAGAGAATGTTTCCTTAATAAATAATGTAATCGTGATTTAAGTATATGAAATATTTTCTAAGTGTTGAAAATAAATAGAATTGTGAATTACTCATTATTAAATAAGTATATGGAAATGTTTTCCAATATTGAAATGGTTTTGGAATTATATCATTTTAAAGATAATTTGAAGTGAATATTTGGCAAATGGTTTAATTAATAAAAGATTAATTAAAAGGGCCTATTTATTGTATATGGTGCTAAATATTTGTTTGTTTGCTTTGATAGTTAAATAACCGACTATCAAATTTGGCCAAAATTTTAGTTCCTCGACTTGATGTGGGAATTTAGTCATACACTTATTACGTAGCCTTCTGTGTAGGCTTGATTACCGTTTGTGTTGAGGATGTTGATTCGTGTAGTGCAGAGTATTACTTCAATCTATCGAGCTTCCTTCTTGGCCCAAAGGATAGCAAGTTTAAAATTGGAAACTTGTAAGTCTGTGAGACTTAGTTTCTGAGTGAGGTTGAGAAATGCTTTTGAGTTATTGGTGCAAAGAGACCGGGATCGGTTTATCCGAAAACCACTTCGGACCAACGTATATGCGACGATTGTGCAAGTTGCTTATTGATGATATTGTTTATTAGGATTTTTATAGTGGGGGACTACTTGTTGATCGTTTGGGGGAAAAATCCCAATATACATATAGTAGCAGTGGTCACTTCATTACGAAATATCCAATACAAGGACTATTCACTACTAATCCTAGGGATTTCCCAACAGGATGTGGTAGGAAAGTACCTTCGGTTTGTCCTGTTCCTGGACAACTTGTATGAATGTTTGTCTGACATTGAATTTTTACATATTACGTACATTGGTTTTTACATGTTTGTCCTGTTCCTGGGCAACTTCTCTTAGCTTAACACCTTCCTTGAGACGTATGAGCTTAAGGGTTGTATTTTTGTGAAAGGCAATTAGTAGTCAAGGGAAATGGCCATGTGGCATTCAAAGTGATGTGATATGTGAAAGGTAATTGTTGCCTCAGGCCTCATCAACCAAAAATGGCCAAAATAGGGTTAGATGCAGTAAGGCTAAGTGGGTCGCTCCCAAGTAGAGTATGATCATCCTCTTCTAGATATATCTTTACATGCTATGACATCGTGTATCTGATTATTGTGGTTTTTATGCCATGAGGGCCCTCGGTAAAGGTCGGTAACGACCTGAGGATGATATATTTGGTACCATTTAGTTATAGAGGTGGGTCGGTCTTGTGTTGGTAGAGGATCCTTTGTGATGGTCCTCGGTACATTCTTCTAGAGATGTACTGCTGGAAGGTAGTCTCTTCACCTGGTCATTTTTATGGACCACTACGTACCTGCCATTTTGATTGTATTTGCTAGAATTTAATCAATGTAACAATTTTAGCAATGATTAATATTATCTGTGCAATAGACACTATTATAATATAACATGAATTTGATATGAAATCTTTTAGTTATCGTAAGGTAAAAATATGTCTGTGTTTATGTATGGGTGTATCTTACAAGATACTTTTGTTTTGATAAAGGAAAAGTTTGGTAATTTAGTAAATTCAGTTGAGTGTGTTTCTCATGCTAATTTATAATACCGATCCAGATGTTTTTCCCTTTCAATGCTCGGGTCAGGCCGAGTATATTTATAGGTTCAAATTTGGTGCTATTGGAGCTACAACAGGTGAGCTGGAGATCTTCATTTCGTATATGCGCATCGGTTTTGTTTATTGATTATCCACTGTGCTTAATTGTTGTTTATTATCAGCAATTGTGAGGACAGGTTATTATAACTGTCCAGGCTTATAATTTGTGATTGATTGTTGAACTCTGATTGATGTATGTATATATGTAGTTTCTGTTTTGTAAAGATCATTGATACGATATTATATGTTTTCCACTGCGATGTGAGATTCTGTATTGTTCTCTTTGGTTATATCTTCTCTCTTTCTTCTCTTCTCTTCTTCTCTCTTCTTTTCTTTCTCCTAACTTTCCATCGGTCTGTGTTTTTGGGTCGGACATGTGTAGTGTATTGTCGATTCAAAGGGTCTGGATTTGCGGGTTGTCATAGCTGGTATGGGAGCTTAGATTTTGTATATTCCTAAGCTTTGATGTGTACTCAGTATAGACAAGAACAGTAGCACCCTAGATTGAGCTTGAGTGTATTATATATATGAGCACGTATTTTTTAGTGATTATAAAATGTTTTATATGATGTTTACTTATCAGTTGAGCTATTTGTGAACTCTGGTCGGTATGTAAGATGCCATGTTATCGATAGGGATTTTCAAACACTTAAACGAGGCAATTCGGCATAGTATCATTTTAAATTGGTAAATGAAATAATTTCACCTCGATTATATTTTATATATAAAGGGAATAATTTTTCGGGAATTATTAAGTGTATATAAATGAATTGTTTGGTTGTTTGAAAATGTAAATATGTATAAGTTAATAAAAGCTGTTTGAATAACCTAAATAAAAACAACAATTGTAAAAGAATGAAATTATATAAGCAAATAATTATAATGTATGGAATTTTAATTAATATGATTTACAATTGTTAAATAATCTTATATATAAGAAATGAAACTATATGAGTTATAAAAAAAGGAATTTTTAAAAAGAATAAAAAGCATTGAATTCACCATCGTTGTTGGGAAATAATAAGGGTGATGACTGCAGCATCATCAGTATCATTTTTGAATTTCTATGTTACGGATTTGTTACCAATAGTAAATGGAAAATTGAAAATTGAAAATTGAATTTTTTGTTGTGATAAAAAAATTTGAATTTAAAATCCAAGTTGAAATTAATGATATAAGAGAAATGTTTTTTGGACTTATAATGTGAAATAATAAAATTTAACTTTGGTTAAGTTAAATAAATTTGAGTTAGCGTAATAAATATATGATTTGAAATTTAACTAAAGGAAATTTAAATAAATTGAATTGGATTTGAACCAGGTCTGATAAGTCATTGAAATGAAGTTTAGACTTAACTGTTAAGTGATTATATAATATGAATTTGGAAGTATAAGCAAATAAGTTGTATAACTTATAAAATGAGAAAATGTAAGTAAAACCAAATATTAAAATGGTTAAACAATTTTGGTTAAGCAAAACAAAATCTGATTTTGAATAAGTAATGAATTTGACTTAAGTAAAAGTTAAATAAATTAGGATTTGAATTAAATTACAAGTGAACTTAAATTGTATAGTGAAAGCAAATGCAAGTAAGAATGAAATGAAACATAACTTAAGTAATGTTGGATGAAGTTGAATTTGATATCAAAATGAATTAATAAATGACGTGATGAATATGAACTTAAGTTATATGAGGAAATTCAACTTTAATTGTAAAATGAATAAGCAATAGAATTAATACATGGATTGAATGTTAATCAATCGAATTGGTATGGAATAATAGATGTAAGTGTTAATTCATTAAAAGCTAATGAAATTGGAAATTGAATAATTGAATGAAAGTCAATTAGATATAAACCGATTGAAATGAAAACGTTGAACCAAATTGAATGTAAGTAAATTAAATAAATTTGGTTATACATTGGTTGTTAGATGGATGTTAGTTGATTGTATAGGAATTCATCAAGTGTTAATGAAATTGAATTAATGAAATTGAAAGCTAAATAATTGAATTCAAATTGGATAGTAAGTGAATCTAAATAGAATTGAATTTTATTTGATTAGAAAGTGAACTAACTTGAATGTGATTAGTGAATGTAAACTAATTGAATTTGAATAAATGAATGTTAGTAAAATCCAACGTTAATGAATAAAGTGTGATTAAATTGAAAACTAATTCAATTAATGTTAATGTGAAATGAAAGTATATTGATTTGGTTACGGATTGATTGGATAGATATTGTTTTGTTGGATGATAATTGTTTGATGGTTGGATTTTTGTTTTTGATTGCATTTGCTACATTGGCATATATAGTAGTTGTATTGATATATGTTGTATATTAATATTACTTTATATATATATATACATATTTCACATTTATTTGTCGAGTATTTAGTAGGTACGTATGGTGCTTGCTTCGCATTTGTAGCTCGCTTTCGTGCTATATTAGCCGTATATGCTCGCTAATATTATATAAGATACATATCTCGGATTATATATCGTACTTTTACACTTTTTGCCCTACGGGATGCCTCATCCTCGAAGATGAGATGTATATTTGTGACATATATATGTTGTGATCCTACTATGATCAAACCACGCAAAGGAGATGCTAGCGAATTTTTAAAAAAAAATGGAGGCGTTAGAAAATTTTGAGAAATTTGGAAAAAATGTGATAACTGTAATTTTGGATTTTGAGTTATAAAAGTTAACCAATATTAGTTAGTTTTGAAAACAATAACTATATATGGATTTGAAAACTTAAAGAACTTTTTATAAAAGTTTAACTAATGGATTTTGAAAAAGTTAAATACTTAAGAGATTCGGTATTCCCATTTGAACGAACTGTTCTTGAAAAAGATAGTGAATTTTATGACTTTTTCTTACTTGGTAATTTTGAGGATGAAATTCTTTTAAGTAGGGGAGAATGTAACGACCCAGAATTTCGGTCATTTGAAATTCAGATATTTAATTAATTTTAAATATGCACAGGTTAATTTTACAAGTTGAATAAATTATATTTCAAATATAAGGATTTAATTGGATAATTAAATTGTTAGTTTAATATTTGAAATTGTTGAAATAAGTGGAATTTGAATTTAATGTGAATGAAAATGATTTATAAAGTTGTATTAAATTCTTTTTAAATTAGAATGATGTTAGAGGACTTTTGAAATTGAATTAAAAGTTAAATTATAGAAATTGAATATTTAATAATTAATTAACGTGTAAAAATAGCCATTTTTCAAACAGTCTCGGATTTCGACAAAACTATTTTCATTGGATCAGTAATGTTATATATTATTATAAGATTTCAAATTTTGTGTCAATCGGATTTACGGTTTGTCCGAAGGAAGCTACAACGCGTAGAAACTTATTTTAGTGAATTTTAAATTTAAATAAGTCGATTCAAAAACCTATCATCCAAATATGATCGAATTTGCTCTCGATATATATTCCATTATGTTCGGAATAGGGGTAAAACATTATAAACGTCAGCGGCACGCTTCGTTTGGAGCTGGAAAATTTTTTGGGTGGATAGTGTCGTGAAATTTTCTATAAAAGGACACATTTCTTTCTATTTTGCAAAAACCCTAGCTAGGGTTACAGCCGCCACTAAGAAATTCTATGGCCGAAAACGTTCAAAACTTCATCTCCTCCGATCTCCTTATCTGTCGATTTTCATAAAAGACGATCAACTACAAAAACGTAGGGCGTAATGTGACCTTTCAATCCAATGGTTGATCTGCGTTATCATCGACGAGGGAAAGAGAGAAGGGCCCGCTTTCGCATACGGTTTGCGCATATTTTTCAACGCAGGGAGGTGACCGAGCTTAATGATATTTGGGCCGAAGATGGGGTGGAGCATGCGCGTTCAATTGGTCCTAGCCGAACGTCTTCAAGTTGCTGGGGGAGGTGACGAAAATTCAAATATAAACGGTGGCCATGGGTTCTTTTGTAACCTGGGAACGATGATGAAGAAGAAGAAATCGAATGGCCAGATTCACATCAAATAAAAATGAACGGCCGATGCGGCTAGGTTAAAAAATTAAAAATAAATGTAAATTAATTTATATATATTAATTCGTACAATCTTTAAAACGTCGTAACTTCTTCATACGAGGTCCATTTTTGATGAAACAATTTGCGTTGGGTCGTATTAACAAGAACTACATTTTAGAGCTAGTTTGGAGTTGATTGAAGCTAGTGTAAATTTTGAGTAAAATTACATGGCTGTTCAATTTTACTCGGAATAAAACACTGCAACTGCTATTGGAAGCAATGTGAGTACAACTCACTCTTTCTGACTCGCTGATATTTTTATATAAGTGAGAATAAATATTATTTATGATGATTGATGATTATTTGAATGATATATGATATATTATCTATGTATTGACTGGTATTTAGATATAGTCCTGCCTATTGGAGCAGATGAGACCCTATACGTTCCTGTGTATGAGCGGATGTCCCTTTGTATGCGCATCTGCCTCGAAGCGAACATCGTACATATATTTCTAATATGTATATTTTTTGCAGGTGACATATTAGAGGGATCCAACTGGATTCCCCATCAGTATTGATTTTTTACAAATATTATGATATATATGCTTTTATCATATGATATATGATGTTTTGGATGCCGTGATTGATGTATTTAGTGTTATTGCAGCACTGGGCCTATTTTGATAATTTAAAAATGTTAAAGCGGTGATTTCGAATTAAAAAAGATTTTCAAGTGCTTTTGGAAATATACGTTTTATTGAATTTAGAATTGTTAAGAATGAATTTATTTTGAATAAATAAAAGTTATAATTTTTATGTTATAAAAATTATGATTTTTGTGAAATACACTTAAGTATAATTGGATTTATATAAGTTCTAATAACGATTTGTAAATTATTAAAAGAATAAGTTTATTTAAATCGAGATTTTTGAATTATTATAAATGGTATGTATGTAAGATTTATAAATTGGATATTTTATAAATCAAAAGATGGGACAATAAAGGAATTTTGTAAGTGTTAAAATGAGGTTGCAAATGGATTTTATAAGTAAATAAGATGTATAGATTTATGAATTTGTGAATTTATAAAAAGAATGAATTTGTGAATAAATGATTTATAAGTAAATTAACTTATAAACTGGATTTTGTCATATAAATGAGATGTAAATGGAATTGGTTAATAAAGGGATTTTATATATTGAAGTTTCGTAAAACAGAAATGTGAATTTATAAACAATGTTTTATAATTCAGAAATCATTTGAATTGAATAAGTTAAATATTAAAGTTTATTAAAGGAGATAAAACCACAATTTTGGACAGTGGTTAATCCTTTAATGAATATATAGAAGCAATGAATTTGGTAAATGAATAAAATCCATGATTTTGGAAAGTGGATTATCCTTAATAAATGTGTAAAAATATTGGATTTTGTAAATGGACTATATTCACGATTTTGGACAGTGAATAATATATTAAATAAAATGGATATTTTTAGGAAGTGATATTTTAAATGAAGTTAAATGTTATGAAAGATGTTTTAAAATGTGTTAAGTATCAAATACATAGATTTCAACATTTATTGTTGGAATACGTTTTTGAGAAGTAAGGAAATGATGGACTATAACACTGTTATTATAGTAAATTTTTGAAAGAAAATGTTTCGTATAGTATATGGGATTTATACATCTATCTAATTTTCGAATCCCTATACTAGTGATTTCGGGTTGTCGTAATGATGTTTTACGCAACATTCATTTAACCCAAATAAATATGTTTTAAGAGAATGTTTTCCTTAAAGAATAAAGCATATACTTAATCATGATTTAAGTATATGAAATATTTTCTAAATGTTGAAAATAAATAGAATTGTGAATTACTTATTATCAAATAAGTATATGAAAATGTTTTCCAATATTGAAATGGTTTTGGAATTATATCTTTTTAAAGACAATTTGAAGTGAATATTTGGCAAATGGTTTAATTAATAAAAGATTAATTAAAAGGACCCAGTGATTGTATATGGTGCTAAATATTTGTTTGTTTGCTTTGAAAGTTAAAGAACCGACTATCAAATTTGTCCAAAATTTTAGCTCCTCGACTTGATGTGGGAACTTTTTAGTCATACACTTAGTACGTAGCCTTCTGTGTAGGCTTAATTATCGTTTGTGTTGAGGATGTTGATTCGTGTAGTGCAGAGTATTACTCCAATCTATCGAGCTTCCTTTTTGGTCCGAAGGATAACAAGTTGAAAATTGGAGACGTGATAACTCTATGAGACTTAGTTTCTATGTGAAGTTAAGAAACGCTTTTGCATTATTGGTGCAAAGAGACCGAGATCGATTTATCCGAAAACCACTTCGGACCAACGTAATGCGACGATTGTGCAGGTTGCTTATTAATGATATTGTTATTTCAAATTTTCATAGTGGAGGAATGCTTGTTGATCGTTTAGGGTTAAAATCTCAATATACATATAGTAGCAGTAGTCTCTTCGTTATGAAATATCTAATGCAAGGACTATTCGCTACTAATCCTAGGGATTTCCTAAGAGGATGTGGTAGGAAAGTACCTTCGGTTTGTCCTGTTCCTGGACAACTTGTATGGATGTTTGTCTGACAATGCATTTCTACAGATTAAGTACGTTGGTTTTTATAAACGTACATCAGTGGTGGCGGAGAATGCAACTTCTCTTAGCTTAACACCCTCCTTGAGACGTATGAGCTTAAGGATTGTATTCTTATGGAAGACAATTAGTAGTCAACGGAAATGTTCGTGTGGCATTCAAAGTGATGTGATATGTGATATGTGATATGTGAAAGGTAATCGTTACTCAGCCCTCCTTAACCGAAAATGACCAAAACAGGGTTAGATGCAGCAGGCTAAGTGGGTTGCTCCTAAGTAGGGTATGGTCATCCTCTTCTAGATATATCTTTACACGCAATGACGTCGTGTATCTGCTTATTGTGGTTTTTATGCTATGAGGGCCCTCGGTAAAGATAGGTAACGACTGGAGGATGACATATTTGGTACCATCAAGTTATAGAGGTGGGCCGGTCTTGTCTTGGTAGAGGATCCTTTGTGATGGTCCTCGGTACATTCTTCTAGAGATGTACTGCCGGAAGGTAGTCCCTTCACCTGGTCATTTGTATGGAAATCCAAACTCCACTATGTATCTACCATTTTGATTGTATTACCCATTTTGGGTCATATGCTGGAATTTAATCAATGAAACAATTTCAGCTATGATTAATATTACTTGTGCAATAGACATTATTATAATATAACATGAATTTGATATGAAATAATTTAGTTATCGTAAGGTAAAAACACGTCTTTGTTTATGTGTGGGCGTGTCTTACGAGATACTTTTGTTTGGATAAAGAAAAAGTTTGGTAATTTAGTAAATTCAATTGAGTGTATTTCTCACGCTGGTTTACCAGACTGATCCGGGCATTCTTCCCTTTCAGTGCTCGGGTCAGACCGAGTATATTTACAGCCTCAGATTTGGTGCTATTAGAGCTTCAGCGGGCGAGTGGGAGATCTTCATTTCGTATACATGCATCAGTTTTGTTTATTAATTATCCTCTGTGCTTAGTTGTTGTTTGTTATCGGAAATTGGCAAGTTATTATAACTATCCAAGCTGATAATTTGTAATTGATTGTTGAACTCTGATTGGTGTATGTATATATACAGTTTCTGTTTTGTAAAGATCATTGATATGATATTATATGTTTTCCACTGCGATGTGAGATTTTGTATAGTTCTGTTTCGTTATATCTTCTCTCTTTCTTCTCTTCTCTTCTTCTATCTTCTTTTCTTTCCCCTGACTTTCCGTCGGCCTGTGCTTTTTGGTTCGGACATGTATGGTTTATTGTCGATTCAAAGGGTACGGATTTGCGGGTCGTCACAAAATATCCAAATCTTTTAAACATTCAACCTTTTCCATTGAAATTTAAATTCAAACTAAAATAAAATAAGTCCAAATTAAATCATTAAAAATAAGAATTTTATTCTAAAATACTTCCACTATGCTTTTGGAAAAAAATTAAAACAATAAATTTGAATTTTCTCCAAATTTTGCATTTAAACAATAATATGTTATGCACAATAATCCGAAGCATTATACATAAATTTACTTTAGCGAATACATATATATATATATATACACACATATATACATTGAGTAAAAATTAATTTACTCTTATAACTAACTTTTCCATTTAAAGTTTAAACTATTTCATTCAATATTTAAAACTAATCTCATTTTCATAACTCGTTCTTTTAATCCAAGCCATTAAATACAAAATTTCATTTGCTTTTATATTTTTGAAAATTTCTAAAAAAATTTCCCATCATTATTTACGTTCTTCATAACATAAATGTCTTTTATACTTTACTGTACCAAAACTTAAAGGTGTTCCAAGATATTTAATTTCTTTGATCTTGATTTAGAAACAAGAATGAAATAATAGAAATCTTTTCAAAATAATATAACTCTTTAAAAGCCATAAATTTTAACACAACTCTTTCATTTATCAAAAGATGTATACTTTATTTAATTATGGAATCATGACAAATAACTTATTATTTTCCAACCCTTAATTAATTTCAAATCAAAAAATTTCAAATTCAAGAATTATAAATTGCTAAACTTCTTGAATTATATTATATATTTATAAAAATATAATTTCATAAAATATTCCTTATCCAAGATCAAATTACCCAAACTCTAATAATTTATCTATTATAAGAGTATTATAGTTGTATTTCAGTTCTTCCTTTAAGATTTTAGATAAAATTTTAATTGAAATCACATTATTTTCTACTTGAAACTAATTCAAATTCAAATTCCATTCATTCCAAAATATTGGAAAACCGTTTTATAACTACTTTTCTAAACTATCCACTTTATTTTGCATAATGTTTGACTTATTTCAAAATTCTATTTTCTATTTAAAATATTTTATATTCACTAAATATTTTATACTTAAAAATATTGTGTTCGAATGTCTCGTCCTGGTATCCAAGAATCCCTATTGATAATGTTGATCAGGCGCATCGAACAGAATTCTTAAAGTACTCAATGGGCAATTCAAATCAAAATTATTTTCTATCAGATATACATATTTTTTAACACCTTATGCCTATTCAAAATATTTGCATGTTTATAATAAATATAATCAAATTTCATTTATATATATATATATATATATATATCAAATATAAAAAAGATAGATGCTTGCTTTTATTAAAATCCTTTCAATTAATCTTAATATTTACATATAAGAATAATTCATAGATAACAATTCCATAACACTCATTCATCCAGAAATACTTTAAACAAACACAAAATTTTAAATTCATTTTAACATTTAATTAGGTATACCTATGAATTAAAACTACGTTTTATACAATTTTAGTTTTCAATGTTTCTTACAGTACATTACTAAAGACACTACAAATTCTTATTATTATTGTTAAGCAGTTTTCAACTCTCAATAGTAAATTCTACTTAATATTAATTTTGCACAATCATTTACAATTTTAAAACAACCAAGCATCCATCAACCGATCAATTGTTATTATATCTTATTTTATTTATTCGTATATTTTCCAATTCCAAATTTAATTAGATACATATTATTTATAATTCTATATTTTATAACTATTAATTGCTTAGATATTTTTATTGTTCCCCAGTGATTCTATTTTGTAGAAACCGCTGGTTTTTATTAATAATTAGGTTCGTCAAGATTCAAATAGAATTATAAATTCTTTGACTGATAACGTCTTATTCAGTTCCATATTTTAAACCAAGCACAAATAAAAATAAACATTGATGTAAACAACATAGATTCTAATCAAACAAATAAACAATCACCTTCAGCGGAGAGCTATTTTCCAGTTTGCACCGTGCATTCTGATCACTAATAGATCAGAACACAACAATTCAATTATTAGCCATCTAAGGTTTCATTTATAATATGCATTAAATCTCACTCTTTACAGAAGCGAGTTCCAACCTTAAAATCATTTTCATAATAATATTAATTTGTATAGTAATCCAAATTTTTTACAAATGTGTCCCGTTGATTATTCCTAAAAGTCATTTATATTTGTATCCCAAAATAGATAACTAAATTACCAGCTGCCATGCAGCTAAGGGATGGGATTATATGTCATCTAGCTTTAAATCTCGACTCTATGCAAATTATATTTTTAATGTTCTGAATCCAGCTCTGATACCAAGTTGTAACAACCCCACCGCTGTACCTAAATTATTAAAGAACATTACAAGTAATGTAATCTAATAATATGGAGAATACGGCTGATTAAGGGCGGTCGAATGTGAATATATCTTTGTAGTAACACTGACAAGTCTCTATTACCCTTTTAGGTTCTAAACTGAAACTTTCTGATGTGTACAGTACTACTACAAAGTAAAAAAACACATGGATTAAAATATTTAGAATAATAAATAATATAAATTAAATCAAAATCAGAATCAAAGATTGCAGCGGACTAATGTACATCATATACATAATAGAATGTGAGTCTACAAAATATCAGTACTAGACCCACATAATATATACATCACTTCCAAAAGTACTATATCTGGTACACAATGAATACTGAATAATATACATGACATAACTCCTAAATGTCAATATACACAGGTACGAAGTAAACTAAAATGGTCGAAATAGTCTACTACAATGCAAGCCCAAAATCCGAAGGTCAATGAGTCCCTGTATCTGTGATGTGCATGTAAATATGCATATTTTTACCACCATATTTATTCTATTTAAATTAAATAAATGATCATATTGGGTATTTTAACAAGTGTTAACCAAAATCCATATTAATTCCAAATTGTCGCATATCCATCTTCATATAGGGGCAAAGTGGTCATTTGTGCATATATTTCTTTGAGAAAAATTAATTGGAAATTTATATATATTTGTGTAGGAATTTGATCTCATATAAGAGTGGTTTCATGAAGACACGTGCATGCATAAAATGAATACAAAGGAATGAAGATAAAAACAATTCAAAGTGAAGAATATGGAGGACTCCACCTACCCACCTACCTTAATGTACAAATTAGAGGCTAATGCACATGCTCATGTAATTAATGGCTTTATGTATACTTAAATGATGATTAGTAAAAGCTAATGATTACTTGGCCTTCACACTTTCTCAAGGGTAGTTTGGGCATTCCTCAAATTATGGATTAGGGTTTCATGCTTGTATAAATAAACCTTATGTTTCATGTAACCCTCTTCTTCCTTAGTCTCTCTTCTCTTAGTTTCTTCTCTTAGGAAAATAAAATGAAAGCTCTCTTTCTTTTCATGGCTACTTAGCCATTTTTTCTTTTCATGTAACTTTTTATGCAATTTAATACATGTTCTTTTCCTCTTCTTGTTTATTTCCTTTCATGTTGTAGTGTAGATCTCTTTTATTTTATGCAATTAGATTGGTTCTCTTTTCCATTAATTTTCATTTTCCTCTTCTTTTTGTTTTTGTTTATTTCATGTTGCTTTCTACTTATGTTGACATGATAACAAAAATGAGAGGCTAATCCCTTCAATTTAGGGGTAACAAAGCTCTCTTGAATCATGTAGATGCAACATAATTTCTTATTTATGTCTCTTTTGTGCTTAATGGAAAGTTGAATGTTTGTGTGATTTTGTGTTTAATATTGAGTTTGATAGCTTATGTTGTTCAAAACAAATAAGCTATGTTTAGTCATATGAATCACTAATTACCTCTTCATCTACATATGATCATGCTAATGGAAGTGGGTTTAGAATTAAAATTTGATGGTTTATGCTTCTAATTCAATAGTTAATAAGCCATGCTAAAAATAGATTCTACTTTTAATTTCATGCCATTTTCATTGAAGTTAGTAGGTGGATTAGAGGGTGCATTAAAGTTTGATGGCTTAAGTGTGTTAATTAATAACATAATTAGGCCATGCTTATGATATATGCATCAATTAAATTTACAAATGACCAAAAAGAGATCATAATTTCATTATGTTGATTTATGTGATCATGAGAGGGGATTTGCCTCTAAATTGCTCTTCAATCTCATATTTTTATTCTCTTTAGTTTTAGATTTCTTTACTTTCTTTTAGTAGTTAAAAATCATTCGACTTTGGTTTAATTTGATTGATAGAATTATAAAATCTACAATTCCCTACGGATCGACCTGTACTCGCATACGTGCTACAAGTGTACGCCGTGCGCTTGCGGTTATTTTAATTTGAAAATTTTCGAATATTTTCTAACTCGATAGAAAATTAGCCGATTAACAAGTTTTTGGCACCATTGTCGGGGAATTGCTTTGATTTATTTTCTGTTCATCGAATTATTGTTTTTTAATTTTTGTGTGTTTTTTTGTGTGTTTGTGTGATTTTTGATTGCATTTTGGTTTTGTGTGTGTTGTTTTCTAGTTTCCCTTTTTCATTTCCATTTTCATTATTAAAAAAAAAAGCATACTCAATCTACAACAAAATATTCTATTTCATTTGCAATTTTTATTTACATTTTACTTTTTTACATCACTTTTCTTTAATACAAAAAAGAAAAAGAAAAATTACACTGCACTGTGCAACTGTTCATTGCAAACATTCTCTGCCTCAACCCCCCACCCACCCCTCCCCCCACCCCCACCCTCCCTTTCCCCCTCTCATACCAAATTGTTTGTGCTTTGCTCTCTACCTCACTCTCTCTGTTCTTGCTTACTTCTCCCCTGTCATCTCTTCAACCCACAAGTAACACCCTCTAGCCATTCTTCCCCTCTGCTACTAGTCCTCTTCAACAAACATCCATAAGTGACCAACCAGTCCTGCAACAGACTTCCCCGAGAACTACTACAAAACACACCACAATCCTTTGTGCCACATAGCCACTGAATCACCATACAGTCCTTAATTATCACTCCAATCTCCAGTACCCACTTCCACTTCACTCCACTACTACAACTCCTACTTGTATACAGCTGTTGTTGGAATTCCTATTGAATAAAAATATAATTAAGTCCCACATCGCCAAAATTGCAAAGCTATTCTAATATATTAATAGCTTTGCAATGAAGGGGTTGGGGCCTAGGGGTACCTAAATGTATGCGTCGTTGTGAGGAGAGAGATCATGCATCTCTACCACACACGTGCGCGCGTCGCGGCCGCCGCCGTCTGTCTGACCGACCGAACCGAACCGGTTCGGGCTAGGCTCAGGCTCGGGTTTGGGTTTGGGTGTAATATGATCCTATTTTTACTACAAAATTGGGCCGGACTTTCTGATAGTTGCAGGCTATGCGAACAGGTGTGAATCTATTCATGAGCGGATGCGGATTGACTGAAGGGGTGTGACTTCTGAAGCGGGCGCGGGTTTTAGCGAATAGACGGAAGAGGGTGCAAACCGTTAGACTCGAACGGGTGCGAACCGACTAAAGAAGTGCAGGCGAACAGAAGCAATGCGATGCGAACGGATCCGAGGAGCAGGCGGGTGAAACCTGTTAACGAACAGTAGCTGTTCAAAAGGCAACGGGTGTGACCCGTCAAGCGGACGCGACTATTTGAAGGGATGCGAATGAAATTATAAATAGGAGAGAATCCTGATCACATTCTCATTCTATTCCAATTCTAATTTCTTCTGCTTCTTCTTTTCTACTGCTCTATACAATATATCACAGAGTTAACATACTCATTACAATCTCGTGCAGATTACGTCTGTTGTATCTTGGAAGACTTTAAATAAAGTCTTAAGGAAATTGTTATGACAGGCCTTAGATGAAATTTCCTTCTTCAAACCGGTTAGGTTTATAATTGATTTATATATTTATTTATATATATCATTTTTGTTTCTACGTTGTACTATTTCTTTAAATAGTATAACGTTTGATCTATTGCTATAGTTATTATCACTATAGTTGTTAGATTGTGGTTGTAATTTAATTACGACATATTGCTTAATTTAGTAAATACAGACTTCCGGAGTAGTGGAAATCTGATTGATAAACTTGTGAGACGAGTTTACAATTGATTATTCTCTGTTTTGATATACTAGACGTATAACATCTTAAGACTTTTCCATTTTAACTAAAACAGAGATGGCAACAGTAGAGCTCTTAACAAAGGCTACTACACACAACAGGCCCGACCCTTTTAAGGGAGACAGTGACGACTTTCTAACATGGCAAAATCAGATGTTATTTTATCTCACAATACTCGGTCTGCAAAGGTATCTCGAGGAGGAGGAACCGATTCCTGCACCAGGCAAGGAATCAGATGTTGATATGTGGGAGCATTCCGATTTTCTATGCAGAAACTATATTCTGAATTGTCTCGAAAAGGTGCTATACAAAGTATATCAACCTCTAAAGACAGCAAAAGCACTATGGAATGCACTTGCCACGAAGTATAAGACGCAGAATATCAGTTTTAAGAAATTCATTGTGGACAAATTCATGGACTACAAGATGGTTGATTCCAAACCGGTGATTGCTCAACTACATGAACTGCAAATTATTATTCATGAACTCGAAGCAGAAGGTCATAAGGTTGGAGAATCATTTTTTATTGAAGCCATCACGGGAAAACTGCCGCCGTCATGGAGGGATTACCGCAACTATCTAAAGCATAAGAAAAAGGAAATCTCTTTACAGGATCTCATAGTTCGACTGAAAACTGAGTAGATAATCGTGGAGTTACAAAACCAAGTGAGGAGGCATTTGTGGCTGAAGGTTCAAAGACTAAAAACAAAAGGAAGAATTTTCAGAAGAAAAGGAAAGCTCCAGACAACAAACCAAAAGACAACAAACGAATCAAAAAGTTTAATGGTGAATGTTGGGTTTGTGGAAAGGTTGGACATGCCGCTAGAGATTGCAGACACAAAAAGGAATGCAACATAGAGGCAAATATAGTAGACAACATGGAAGTAGATGAGTCCAACTTCTTGGCAGTTGTATCTGAATGCAATTTGGTTCAGAATCCTAACCAATGGTGGGTAGACTAGGCGTTACTCGTTATGTCTGCTCTGACAAATCCATGTTTTCTACATACCAGAAATTCGATCACAAAGAAAAACTCTATATGGGTAATTCTGCATTATCCATGATCGAAGGTAGTGGCACAGTAATCCTCAAGTTTACTTCCGAAAAAACTGTCAAGTTGAATGATGTGCTCCATGTTCCAGACATACGCAAGAATCTCATCTCTGGTGCAGTACTATCAAAGAAAGGATTTAAATTGGTGGTCGAGTCAGACAAGATGGTTTTGTCCAAAGCTGGAATACATATCGGAAGGGGATATTTATGTGATGGCCTATTTAAGGCAAATGTAGCCGTTATCGGCAATAAAACTATGTATTCTGATTGTGCTATTAATAAATTTGAAGTTTCTTACTTGCTTGAGCATGAAATTTTACTATGGCATGATAGATTGGGACACATAAATTTTCAAAAAATGAAAATATTATCAAACTTGGAATTAATTCCAAGTAGATAAGAACTACAAATGTGAGATATGTGTAGAAGCAAAAATGGTTAAAAAAAACCATTTCAATCTGTTGATAGAAGCACCGAACCACTAGCTTTGGTTCATATAGATTTATGTGATTTTAAATCATTACCTACAAGAGGTGGGAAAAAGTACTTTATCACTTTTATTGATGACTATACACGATATTGCTATGTATATCTTTTAAATAGTAAGGATGAAACAATTACATCATTTATGAAGTACAAAGCTGAGATAGAAAATCAGTTAAATAGAAAGATCAAGATATTGAGATCTGATTGAGGTGGAGAATATGAATCACCATTTGAAAAATTCTGTGTAGAAAATGGTATAATTCATCAAACAACAACTCCATATTCACCACAACAAAATGGTGTAGCCGAGAGGAAGAACAGAACGTTAAAAGACATGATTAATGTCATGCTTTTAACCTCTGGTCTACCGACGAATTTGTGGGGGAAGCCTTAAATATGTATAATCACATATTAAACAAAGTCCCTCACAATAAAACAGGAACAATTCCATATGGGTTATGAAAAGGACACAAACCAAGTTTTAAATACCTCAAAGTGTGGGGGTGCTTGGCAAAAGTTCCAGTTCCGCCTCCCAAGAAAGTCAAATTTGGACCAAAAACAGTAGATTGTTACTATTTAGAGCCAACCCAAAATAGTAGTGCCTATAGATTTTTGGTATTCAAGTCCGATATAGCTGATATTCATGTAAATACAATCATGTAATCTAGAGATGCCTCATTCTTTGAAGACGTGTTTCCACACAAAAGGAATGAAGGGAATAATGCCCCTAAAAGGACAAGAGAAGAATCAAGTGATTCACATGAAGATGAAACTCATCATGAAATTGAGAAACTTGAACCAAGACGAAGCGTAAGGGCTAGGACTTCCAAGACATTTGGTTTGGATTTTTTCACATATGTGTTAGAACACGAACCTCAAACGTACAAGGAAGCAATGTCATCTTCTGAATCTTCATGTTGGAAAGAAGCAACCCAAAGTGAGATTGATTCAATTCTAAGTAATAAAACTTGGCACATTGTTGATATTCCACCTGGAATAAAACCTATTAGCTGTAAATAGATTTTCAAGAAGAAAATGAAAGCAGATGGCTCTATCGACAAGTATAAAGCCAGATTAGTAGCCAAAGGATATCGCTAAAAAGGAGTAGACTTCCTTGATACATATTCGTCGGTAACACGAATAACCTCTATAAGAATGCTAATAGCAATTGCATCGATCTATAAGCTAGAAATTCATCAAATGGATGTAAAGACAGCATTCTTAAATGAAGATCTCGATGAGGAGATCTACATGGAGCAACCTGAAGGTTTTTTTTCCAAAGGAAATGAAAACAAAGTCTGTAGATTAGTAAAATCATTAAACGGACTAAAACAAGCTCCAAAACAATAGCACGCAAAATTTGATAGTGTCATGACGAGAAATGGTTTTCGTATAAATGAATGCGATAAGTTTGTTTATTATAAGCAAATTGAACAATCATATGTGATGATTTGTTTATATGTAGACGATATGTTAATATTTGGTCCAAATATTCAGATAATAGAGACGATAAAGAAGATGTTAATTAGCAATTTCGATGTGAAAGACTTAGGAGTTGCAGACATTATTTTGGGAATCAAAAATAAGAACACCTAATGGAATTGAATTATCTCAGTCACACTATGTAGACAAAGTGATTGAAAATTTTCAAAATTTTGGAATTAAAGGAGTTAGAGCACCTTTTAATCCATCAGAAGTACTGCATAAAAACACTAATGAGAGTGTAATGCAACTGGAATACTCTCGTGTAATAGGATGTCTCATGTATCTCATGAATTGCACAAGACCAGATATAGCTTATGCAGTAAGTCGACTGAGCAGGTATACAAGCAATCCTGGAAAGGAACACTGGAAAGAACTAATGAGAGTGGTTGGATATTTAAAAAATACCATAAATTATTCCTTACATTATGGAAAATATCCTGCCGTCTTAGAATGATACAGTGATGCAAACTGGATTGCTGATTCAGAGGAATTAAAATCAACGAGTGGTTATGTCTTTACCTTAGCAGGGGCAGCAGTGTCATGGAAATCTACTAAACAAACATGCATAGCTCGATCCACTATGGAATCGGAGTTCATCACTTTAGATAAAGCAGACGAAGAAGCAGAATGGCTTCGTCACTTTTTAGAAGATATTCCGTTTTGGCCTAAACCTATACCGGCCATATGCATACACTAACCAAACTGCGCTAAGTAGAGCGCACAACTTTGTGTATAATGAAAAGTCACGATATATTCGTCGACGCCATAACATAGTTAGGCAGTTACTCTCAAATGGAACTATTTCCATAGATTATGTGAGAACAAATGATAACCTAGCGGATCCATTTACTAAAGGTTTATCAAGAGAGAAAATTGACTACGCATCGAGGGGAATGGGTTTAAAAGCCTAAACCACCAAGAGTTATCTTATATGGAAACCTATCCTAGCGACTGGAGATCCCACGGACTAGGATCAATAGGCAAACCAGTTTTGAGTAACTCAAGACGTAATGCATTTGCGTGGACATTGTCCAACTCCATTCCTATGGTGCACAATATAAATGCATGCCTACAGAAGTATTTAAAGGTAAAAGCTATGTTTTTTTAATGATGACCATATCTTGGAAATAACAAGTGTGGTATATGTAGGATACTCTTAATGGTTGCGATCACCTATGTTAGTGTGAGCTGGGTCGGCTCTATGAGAATATTAAAGGCTTATATTTTTTATAAACACTCGCAGAACCAAAAATTGTTGAGGACCAAAATGAACACAACCAAGAGATTGGATGAGAAGGGAATCAATGCTTCTAAAGCTTATTGTCTGGATATACAATAAAGGCCGACGGTTCAAGATGAAATAATTCACGATTAGCCAAGTAGATCTAATAAGTTTTAACTAAGGAAAGTTCAAAGTGAAATATCTACTTATCCACGATAAAGCATTATTCCATATGTACTCTGTGATATTTCGCTTTGTGTGGGGGGATGTGTATATTATCATTCATGTGGGGGATTATTGGAATTCTTATTGAATAAAAATATACTTAAGTCCCACATTGCCAAAATTGCAAAGCTATTCTAGTATATTAATAGCTTTGCAATGAAGGGGTTGGGGCCTAGGGGCACCCAAATGTATGTTTCGTTGTAAGGAGGGAGATCATGCATGCCCACCAAACGCGCGCGCCGCCGCCGTCCGACCGAACCGGACTCGGGCTCGGGCTCGGGTTTGGTTCTAATTTGATCCTATTTTTACCACAAAACTGGGTCGGGCTTTCTGATAGTTGCAGGATATACGAACAGGTGCGAATATGTTCATAAGAGGACGCAGATTGACTGAGGGGGTGCGACTTCTGAAACGGGCGTGGGATTTTGGCGAACAAAGGGAAGCGGGTGCGACCCGACTGAAGAAGTGTAGGAGAACTGAAGTAGTGCGACGCGAACGGATGCGAGGAGCAGGCAGGTGTGACTCGTTAATGAACAGTAGTGGTTCAAAAGGCAACGGGTGCGACCCGTTAAGCGGACGCGACTGTTTGAAGGGATGCGAACGAAATTATAAATAGGAGACAATCTTGATCACATTCTCATTTTATTCCAATTCTAATTTCTTCTGCTTCTTCTTTTCTACTGCTCTATACGGTTAGGTTTATAATTGATTTATATATTTATTTATATATATCATTTTTGTTTCTACGTTGTACTATTTTTTGAAATAGTATAACGTTTGATCTAACGCTATAGTTATTATTACTATAGTTGTTAGATTGTGGTTGTAATATAATTACGACATATTGCTTAATTTAGCAAATACAGACTTTCGAAGTAGTGGAAATCTGATTGATAAACTTGTGAGACGAATTTACAAATGATTATTCTCTGTTTTGGTATACTAGACGTATAACACCTGCAACAGACCACGTCATCTTCAACAAAGTTGATTCCTCCTCCAGATACTTCCACCTGACTACTGATTGCTGCCAGAGACCACCACCCATCCTTCACATCCCTCCCTGACTTCATTACCAAAAAGAAAAAGAAAAAGAAAAAACTCCTTTCAAACCCCTTCAGCCTTATCGACCAACTCCAAACCAACAAAACACTTCCAACTCACTCCTGCAGTCTGCCATTTACATCAAATAACCTGCCAGCATTCATCGCCTCTTCAAACCACTTTCAAATACCCCTTCAACAGACACCACATCACTACTACATTATCACAGACACCGCATCACTTATACCACATCACTGTGAACAAATTTGCCTCTGCTATTCACATCACCTCACCGCATTCACCACAAATTCTACCTGACTGCTTCACAACAGCAGACCACCAAAGCTTCACCAGTTCATCTCCAGCCTCAACTGCACCTTCACCATCATTCACAAAAACATAATGCCCTCTTCAAACTTACTACCTTACTACCTTATTATCACTCTTCCATCCTCAAACTGCACGCCTCACTACCACTGCCATCTCAACTTCATCAAGCATCGCCATAGTGCCTTCATTCGACCACCAGTTACAACCACAATTACTATCATACAACACCCTATCGGCAAAAACTCCACCACCACTGCACTCGCCTGCTTCCACAATTCCTCATCGACAACCCAAACATCAAAAAACTCCCGACACCTCACTGCATAATTCCGAACCACCATTAAACAAGTTGCTACCACCTCCTCTGCTCAATTGCCAAAACTATAACCAGAAACAACATAAACACCTCGAAGGCCACAGCAACTTCCACCACTCCCAAACAGCATCGCTCGACCTGAAAGGCTGAAACCCAAATTCACAAGCGAGCATCACAAACAAACACCTGAACTTCAATTGAACGCATGAACCTCTGCAAAAGGTACAACCCGCCGACATATACGCGCCTCAAATTAACTCGGCAAATCATGAATTCGAAAAAAAGAAGATGAATCTCCGCATTTCCATACATTGTTTGAGAATCTCGATTGCTAGATGCGAATTTGCTTGTAAAAGTTTGATTTGTGGGTTTTGAAATTTCGCATATGAATTTTTTTTGTAAAAGTTGGATGGTTTTGTGAATATTGCATGAGAAGTGAGGAACCGCGAGATTGAATGGTGAAAATTGCTTTTTTTTTGCAAATTGTGAATTTTTTTATAAGGTCCGGGCCCTAAATCAAATAAAAAGATTTTTGGTATCTTGTTTTAAGTTTCTTTCTAAACAAAAAAAAACAAATCCTTTTTCTTTTCTTTGGCTCTACTTAAAAAAAACAAGTAAACGTTTATTTTAGTTTTCATTTGTTTTGATTCTCACTTGTTTTGTTTTAGTTTCCTCTTTCATATATATTAAAAAAAAACTGTATATATCTTGTTCAATTTTTAGGTTGCAGGAAATAAAAAGAAGTGTTTGCTAAAAAGAATTGCTTGCTCCGCTGCTTGCTAAAAAAAACTGCTTGCTTGCACTATCTCTTGTTTTTATTTGCTTTGCATTGTTGTTTGCTTGCACTTAAAAAAAAACCAAAAACAAAAATCTATTCGTAATTGCATTGTTAATACACGTTTAATTTCTTTTTGCATTACATCTTAGAATTTGATTAAAAATAACACACTTAATTGTATATTGACAAGTTGTCTTCTTTGAACAATTTAATTTCTCGGTGTCTAAGCTACGGTAGAGTAATAACCATTTATAAATATTACGGTGATTCGTAAATATTATGGTGGTTGTTCCTCTGAAGGTACTTAAACCTTCGGCTGCATTGATATGGTGATTCGTGGTGCACCGACAAATCATGTCCGTTACCTGGCTGAGAACTATCTTGTTGATTTAAGACAAAGTGTGATTATACAATTTTGGGTTAACATGGAATAAATCATTTGTAATTATAGTGTTGCATTCATTTAGTTACATTATTTCATGCATATTTAAAAAAAAAATCGAAATCCAAAACTGAAAAAATTGTAAATATCCTTTTCCTTTGGAATTTTTAAATCCTTTTTCTTTGAAATTTCAAAAGTAAAAAAAAAATAGAAAAACCAAAATCCAAAAAAAATTAAACCTTTTCAAAAACAAAGAAAAAATTTGAAAAAAACAAAAACAAAACAAAAATTAGTTTCCTTTCGAAAAATAAATTTTATTTGTAAATATTTTTCCTTTATAAAAAAACAAAAAAAATTCTTGAAAATGTCTGAGTTTCCTTTTCCCTACTCACTTGAATTTTACAATAGTTGTGAAAATCAATATATCCATATGATCTCACTCTAAATTCGTATGGATATTTTAACAACAACTTTTGCATAAACGATTCAAATTTTGAACCACAAAATTTTCAAAATGACGACCAACCTTCAAATCTTGAAAATAGCATTTCATCTTTACTTGAATTCTCTATACAACGAAATCAAAGTATAAATGATTCGTGTAATTCATATTTGTGCAATAACTCTAGTCAAGGATTTCAAAATTTGAATTCAATTCAAAATTCAAACAATTTTGATTATAACCCATGCCAATTCAATTTCAAACTCCAAAATGAATTTCAAAATCAAAACGAAAATGTGATCCACTTTTCAAATAATTTTGGCAATGGGAATAATCTCGACTACGATGCGATTGAAAAATTTTGTCCTCGACAAATCCAAATCAAAAAATCTCAAGTTAAAAACTACAAATTGGATTCTGTTGAACAAATGAACGAAATTTACGATGATCACACGGATTCGTTGTTTGAAACATATATGGAACAACGCGAAAAATCAAAATAAAATCTCAACGTGTGACGAGTCAAATAATAATCCATCTTTTACCACAATTGACGATTTTCAAATAACAACTTTTGAAACTGAAAATGATGATCTTAATGAAGTTGTTGAAAACACGATAATTGAGTTGGATTTCAATTTTTTAGGATGAAAAACTCGATTTAAGATTCGATCTTCCTTTTCCTAATTTTGAACATAACAACTTTGAACTTTAAACTTGACACATGTAATAAAGTTGCTAATAATCCAACAAAGGAGGACGAATTCAATGGACACAAATTTTTTGGACTTTTGGATGACAAGTTGTTAAATTCCGATGGGGAAGATTTAAATCACCACTTTGACCTTGAAATCGATGATTTTGAAGAATTTTTCAATGACAAACTTGAATTTCAATTTGGTGAAAATAAACTTGAATTTCAATCATTTGTTTTATCTACCCCCAAAATCATCGAAAATAGAACAACTCGTACGATTTCCAATAAAACGACATTCAATTTTGAAATCTTTTACGATTTGGTTTTCCGAGCTTAAGTTGTGTCTTGCATATTTGACGAGACAAATAAATCGGTCTTTGGAAGCCCGTTTCATTTACTTTTTAACGATATACTTTATGATGTCATGTAAATAATCATCTTTTCATTTTCATTTAAATAAAGGTTGTGTTTTTATTTTTCTCCTTCCAATGAGTTGACTATGGGGACACGGTCAAAATCAAGTGCGGGGGGAGACTCATCTTCTTTTTTTGATTTTTCATGATTAATTTTTCATTTTTTCTTCCAAAGCTCAAAAAAATCAAAATTTTAAAGTACAAAAAAAATTAAGCATTTTAATTTATTTTTAAAGAAACATTATAGGATAAATATATGGTTTTGGTTTATTAAATTGAAATTTTTGGAAATTTATTTGTCTTAACAAAAATAAAAATGAAGTTTGATTACAAATAACGATAGTTTAACTAGTATATACGAAGGTTCATACATGATAATTATGAAAATATCCTAATTGAAAATCTTTGTTCTAACAAGTGGTTGATTTAAAGTAAAGGATATAACATTTTTTTGTCTTCTAAATTAAGTGGTCATAAGATGATTTTGCAAAACTCTCTCTCTTTCAAAAAAAACTACAAAACATTTGTATATATATATATATATATATTTTCTATTAACACCTACGGGACAGGTGTATACACTTGTGTGTACACTCGCCATGCTCTGTACCTTTCTCGCGTAAGCCCGAAAGGCAGTGCATGATCGGTATATCTGGCCTCAGTTTATCTGAGCTATGTGTATATATAAAAATTCTTTTTAATAATGTCTATAGTCAATATATATTCACATTCGTGTGTTCACTCGCCACACTCTATATTTCCCTCACATAAGCCGAAAGGCAGCGCATGGGTAATATATATAGCCTTAGTTTATCTGAGTTAGGCATATGTAAATATTGTAAATATCAATAAAATTTTAAAAATAAAATAAAAGAGAGTAAGCAAATAAAACCCAAGCACTATTTCAACTTATTTGATTTGAATTGTTATTGAAAAGAAATGAAAATACCACTTTGATAAACTTTGATAATCAACTAAGGATCTATTTCATAATTACACTATGTTATCAACCGAAATAACGAGTTAAACTGTACTTTATTTGTTATGATAACTTCATTTTTATTGGAAATTTTGACAAGTAAATGACTTAAATTTCAAGATAATGATCGAAACTTATATTTAACTTATTTGTGTCGAATTTAAAAGTAAATCTTTCATTTGTAAATATTTTCAAAAACTCACATTCATCTCTTTGTAAATAATCTTGCATTTTGTAAAGATTTTCACTGCATTTGGATTTTGTGGGTAGTATCCACTGAAAACCCTCACGAGACAATACTCGTCCTACTAGAGACACCCAAAGATTTAACGGCTTGTTGCATATACTCAATGTAATCGTGCTCCCTATAAAAACGGATTTATCTTAGTTTTTTTCCTTTATTCGAGGAAGAATATAATGATAAATGTGGGGGTATTTGATGTGCACGTAAATGTGCATATTTTTACCAACCTATTTATTCTATTTAAATTAAATAGATGACCATATTGGGTATTTTAACATGTTTTAACCAAAATACGTATTAATTTCAAATTGTCACATATCCATCTTCATATAGGGGCAAGACGATTATTTGTGTGCATATATTAATTGGAAATATATATATATATATATATATATATATATATATATATATATATATATATTTGTGTAGGAATTTGATATCAAATAGGAGTGGTTTCATGAAGACACATGCATGCACAAAATGAATGCAAAGGAATGAAGATGGAAATAATTCAATGTGAAGAACATGAAGGACCCCACCTACCCACCTACCTTAATGTAAAAACTAGAGGCTAATGCACATGCTTATGGAATTAATGGCTTCATGTATGCTTAAATGATGATTATTATAAGCTAATGATTACTTGGCCTCCACACTTTCTCAAGGGTAGTTTGGACATTCCCCAAATTATGGATTAGGGTTTCATGCTTGTATAAATAACCCTTATGTTTCATGTAACCCTCTTCTTCCCTAGCCTCTCTTCTCTTAGTCTCTTCTCTTAGAAAAATAAAATGAGAGCTCTCTTTCTTTTCATGGCTACTTAGCCATTTTTTCTTTTCGTGTAACTTTTTATGCAATTTAATACATGTTCTTTTCCTCTTCTTGTTTATTTCCTTTCATGTTGCAGTGTAGATCACTTTTATTTTATGCAATTAGATTAGTTCTCTTTTCCATTAGCTTTCATTTTTCTTTTTTTCTTTGCTTATTTCATGTTGCTTTCTACTTGTGTTGACATGATAACACAAATGAGAGGCTAATCCCTTCAATTGGGTAATGAAGCTCTCTTGAATCATGTAGATGCAACATAATTTCTCATTTATGTCTCCTTTGTGCTTAATGGAAAGTTGGATGTTTGTGTGATTTTGTGTTTAATATTGAGTTTGATAGCTTATATTGTTCAAAATAAATTTGTTATGCTTAGTCATATGAATCGCTAATTGCCTCTTTATTTACATATGATAATGGTAATAGAAGTGGATTTAGAATCAAAATTTGATGGTTTATGTTTCTAATTCAATAGTTAATAGGCCATGCTAAAAATAGATTCTACTTTTAATTTCATATCATTTTCATTGAAGTTGGTAAGTGGGTTAGAAGGTGCATTAAAGTTTGATGGCTTAAGTGTGTTAATTAATAACACAATTAGGCCATGCTTATGATATATGCATCAAGTAAACTCACAAATGACCAAAAAGATGTCATAATTTTATCATGTTGGTTTATGTGATCATAAGCAGGGATTTGCCTCTAAATTGCTCTTTAATCTCATATTTTTATTCTCTTTAGTTTTAGTTTGTTTTAACTTTCTTTTAGTAGTTAACAATCATTCGACTTTGGTTTAATTTGATTGAATAGAATTTTAAAATCTATAATTCCCTACGGATCGACTGTACTCGCATATGTGCTACAAGTGCACGACGTGCGCTTGCGCTTATTTTAATTTGAAATTTTTCGACTATTTTCTAACTCGATAAAAAATTGGCTGATTAACAATCTGTATAGTCTCGGTCTGATCTGATTATTTTGAAATAAACGGGTCAGATTATATCTAATAAAAAGATAAGATAATGATATCGTAATTATATAACATAAAAGTAAAATAAGCCCTAATAAGTACATGCCTGAAACCAAATCAACATAAAGGTATATCAAATCCATATCAAGTCTCAAATGGACAATTATCAAAAATATAGTGATAACAATTCTGATAGAGTTAGAGGTATGTCTTGGAGGCAATTATGTAATTTGTTACATATATCTAACTCGTTGACCAAACTTGTTCGAAATAAGAGGTATTTTCTTCATATTATATACTTAACATAATGTGATTATATTAATTGATTAACTTAGTTAAAAGTATATTTAATAGAAAAATCCATAAATGGTATATTTTGTGATAGTAGTTACAAAGTGTTGTAACCGTGAGTAATTTATCACAACGAAACAAATATACCATTTTAAATATTCCTAGTCAAGATGCATCGAGACTGGATATCGATGTATCCATTGAGACTAGATTACGTAACGCTGTCCAAATGTTGGGCAGTGTATTACTCATGGCTGCTGGGGACTAATAGTTATTGGATTACTATAAAACGACTCACTTGATAGTTTTATGTTGGTTAATATAACTAAGGTCAAACAGAAAATATCGATGTGGCTGATTTACACAATTCTCTCGACTTGAGAATATTGTGGATCTTCAATATGAAAGCTCCGCTTTGATTGTAGCCAAATCATGGCATGGCATCCATCGAGTGACTATAGTTGGGTCGAGTGGAAGTATTGGACATGAAGCACTATTCAAGAGAGGATTCGACTCCTCGGTTATATGCAGTTAGTATCATAGTCAACTCAAGTCAACTCAAAGTCAAAGTCTTTGGCCAGAGCATTTAGGTTAATAATTGTTATTATTGAACCAAGGACTTTGTATTTGGACTATAAAGTTGAATGTGGATGAGGTTGGAATTTTGACCATTATCAAATTCCATAAGTCCAAAGTGACATAGTTTTGACGAAGAGAATTGGTGTAAATAAATGTCACAACCGGGTAACACTTATTAAACTAAAATTAGATTTTTACCGAAAATGAGTATGCGATAAATTTGGCCAGAATTTCACACCACCTGCTAAGTAACGTGTGAACATTAACATTAGAATAGTTTGATGTTAATCGTTGACCAAATTCACATCCAAGAGTTACACAGCCGAAATGATGAATTCCCTTAAGCCCGAACGATTTAACTAGTTTATAATTTTTATAAATTAATTAAATTAATTAATATTTATATAAAATTAATTATAAAATTTGAATATGATTTGAGAAATAAACAATGTTATATATATAACAGTTATAAATATATCGATCGATATACAATGTCGACAAGCGATTAAATTAGATTTAATTGCATAGTATTTTGACTTGGGTTAGATGGGTTTAAGGTCTATCATTAGACCTAAAGATTTCAGTTTTGAGAAGGTCTAGGGGTGTCTAAAACATAGGGAATTGGCTTGGAGATAATGGGTTGAGATCAAGTGAGAATGGGTAAAAAAGTTTTCCTCGTTTCTCTCTAATACAACCCTATATGTGTGTGTGTGTGTGTGTACGCGCGCGCGTGTGTGTCGCTAAAAATAATAACTAACCTTTTTTGGTCGTCGTTACCTTCTACATTACTGGTTAAAACATAGCTCTCAATCCACTTCAAAATTCTCAAATATATTTCATATTAAAATAATACTATTCGATAGTTAGAGGCCGGCGATTCCAGACTTGCAATTTGACGGATCAAGAACATTAAAAGGAAGGGAAGTCATTGCTTCAACGTGGATTTAATGGCATCGTTAAATTGGTAATTTTAATTCATGTTGCAGTAATTAAATTATATTCTATGATCCTATAATGAGCAATTTCATATCTGTTTAAATATATTGCTACTAAATGTTTAGTTATGTGAGATTTTGTAAGTAGATGTAAGTGTCACAAATCAGTTTGGTCATGTGCATAATTTGTTTATTATACTATTTGGTTTATGTATAGAAAAATGTTATTTACCATACAAAATCTATTTTTGTCATTAATAATAGTTTTATATATATATATATATATATATACATACATATATATATATATATATTAGTATATATTTCTCTCATAATAGCATATATGCATATATAAGATATATATATATATGATTAAAAAAATTAGTGCACTTATTTATATATATAATATGAATTTACAAATTCAAAAATTAATTATCATACATATATTCATATTTTTAAATTAACATTAATTGAATTTTGAATTGTTTATTATATATAAAATAATTATTATACTAAAAGTTCAATTTTATATTTTTCTAAAATATTGTATCTTTCCACAAACGTATAGAAAAAGTTTAGGATTTTTTCCATAAATTCTGTTATTTTTAATAATTAATATTATTTTGGAAAAACTGTTTATGATTTATTAAAAATAATAATTTAATTGAAAATTTCTTTAAAATTTTTCGTAACCTTTCATTCATGATCCTAGAATTTTTGAAATTTTAAATTTTAATAATATATTATTTTATATGAAATATCAATGTTTTTGTTCTTAAAAATAATATTTCAACTTTGACAAATCTCTAGATTTTTTCTACGCTCTATTTAATGATCCTAAATTTTTAAAAATTGTAAAATTTTAATTTTCATCAATTTATTATTTTATGTTAATTATTTATAGATTAAAGTATTATTTTATTCATAATATATACAAATTAAAATACTAAAATTATTATGTTTACAAAGCGAAGTTAATTAAGAAATATAAGTAATTTTTAATAATTGTTCTCTCTCTTTCTATATATATTGATCTATATACAAAAGTTTTATGTTCATATATTATATATAATATATTTATACATACATGTGTGTATGTGTATTTTGTAACACATATACATGCACATATTTGGACAATATATATGTCTGTTGTAGTGTAAATCTCAACATCTACATATGTGCATATTACACCTTTCACGGATTATTATGTTACACATGCACTCACACATATATGTATATGATACATTTATATATAAACTAAATCAAATAAAATTAATTTCATATCTTAATATATTTGAACTTAAATAAAATAAATGATTTTATTTAAATGAAATTTAGAAATATTCTAATTCAGTTGGACTTCATAGGCCCTATAAAAGATCCAATAAGGTAAAAAATTTGAAATTCACCCATAACTTCCGCTATGGGCTAGTCCAGCTCCATCAAATTCAAAATTCTTCATAGCCAAAAGATACTAAATATCTATCCCAAAATATATGAAGAAACTATCATCACTAATGAAATAATAATGGTAGCCAACCATCAGTTTAAAAACAGCGACATAAAGTTTAACACACCAAAATAGACTGATAATAGTCCAATATACCAAAAAGACTCTGCCACATAGTGTAATAATCCAATCCCACAAAATAGACTATGTGAATTTACCTAGTCCTATAAAATAGGCAAACGTCGTTATTGTACACAAAATAAACTGATAAGCCTGCATACAACACGTGTCCAAGGGGAGAAAGGGCAGTCGTTTCATACCATGACAAACCTATCCTCTAAAATAGGTCTGCTTGCCCAAATCTAAGAATTTACTGATTTGCAATGAAAAAAATAAGTAATCGTCTCTCGGGGTCTATCGATCTAAAACCCAAACACCCTAAGATGGTATAAATCTAAGTGTTAATTATTGCCACTTAAGTAATCATACGAATTTAACTAAATGTCTCATACCAGATAGTAAATTCAAGTATTTACTAAAAGCTAATAATTTCCACTCAATATGTTTAACAAATTATAATAATAAGCGAAAGAATTGTACGAAATGTCCCATACCAATCCGATAATTCAATCATTTATTAAAATTCTTTGTTTCATAGAAAATCAAGAAATCCAAAATAACCAAGGCTAAACATAATAAGGGCCAATAATAATTTATAGTTTGAAAGTAAATAATATAATTTTATCATATAGAAATGATTTCTAAAATACTTTATCTTTAACTTACTTTCAAACTTCTCACCTTTAAATCCATAACTCATATTTAAAAAGAAAAGAGTTAAAAGGGTTTTTTACTCAAAATAGAATTCTTTTACAAAATTTAGAATCAACCCAATGTTTTTCATAATTAATAACGTACTTCATTTTGAAATCTATATAGATATACATATTTATTTTCATGAAATATTTATCAACTTAACCTTATAATCCTTTCAAGAACAAGCACTTTGCTTTAAAAAGTTTGAAAAATCTTCCAAATATTTTTTTAATAACTTCTATAATAAAAATTTCATGAAATAAGATAATTTCTTTTATAACATTTATTTTATAAAAGAGCAGTACAATATATTTCCTTTCAAAACACTTTTAGATTTCCAATGTAATTGAAATGATGACTTTTGAGGATTTTGGAAATAAAACTCATTTAAAACTTGAATTAGAATTTGAATAAATAAGCGAGTTAATAATTTAATATGATGTGGTAAAATTTCCAAAGGCAAATTTAACCAAAATCCAAAAATAGAAGGAATCACAACTGAGGTTTTAAAATATTTAATGCCATCTCTTAACATTATTCATCAAGTAGAGAACCATTTTAATGATCCAAGTCACCTTTTTGGTGAATCCGATTAAACAAATGATGCATAAATATTATATAATCTAGCTACGCATTCAATAAGTTTTAATGGTTCTTAACATACATGCTATTTAATAATCGATTTTCAAATCGAATTTCATAATTCAACACACAATTCAACCATCAATCAAATTGAAATCATGGCAAGAAATTCATGCAATTAGATATTCTTTACCAATTATTATCTCAATCCAAGTTCAAACAAGCATGTCAAGGGAATTTACTATTTTTAAATATAGATGTGTAAATTAGATATATTAACTCACCTTAACCATTTGTTTTCACACTTCATTGAACTTATCACTGCTATCGCGCCTAAACCCTACCACCAACGTCGTTGTTGCAACAACACTTCTCCTTAAATCACATGCCCGCTTCTCTGCCTCAAGCGTAAGAACGACAAATGCCTACCAATCATGACCTGTTGATAATGATGGAAATTTCTATCGATTAGAAAACTACCGTTAAAATATAATCGTTATAAAATTCACAAGCGCACAATGTACAATCGTACTACTTATGCGAGTACGAGTCAATCCACATAGAAAGGATTAAATTCTAATAATACTCGATCAAATTATCCCAAAGTTTTGAAGTGATTTTAAACTAAGAAAAATTGTAGAAAATAAACTAGAGCAAAAGTGATTAAAACTATGTGATTAAGGAACAATTTAGAGGCAAATCCACTTTTAATCATTCATATAAGTCAACATAATTTATAATTTCTCATTAAAATGTTAAGTAGAAATGATAGATGTGCTTCTTATAAGTATGATTTATTTATGCTATTAATTAGCACGATTTAAATCATCAAACTCTAACACACCATTCAAACCCACTTATCAACACCCATGAAAATGACATGAAAATTACAAATAAAATCTATTTTAAGTATGATCTATTTACTATGAATTAGTAATATAGACCATCAAATTTTGATTCTAGCTTAACTTTCATCATCAAAATCACTTACACAAATGATCAAATAGTTCATGTTTATATGGAGTTAAGCATAGCCTATTTGAGATGTCAACATGGACTATCAAAATTCACTAAAAAAGAAACATAAACCACCATCATTCATAATTTCCATTAAGCACATAAAAGAGATCATGAATGAAATCATTATGTTAATTTAATATGTTTTATGAGAGCTTCATTGCCCCTAAATTGAAGGGATTTATCCACCCATATTTGAAAACATGTTAACATAAAATGATTTCAACATAAAAGAAGAGAAAAATGAGAGTTAATTAAAAGAAAAGGGAGCTAACTACTTGCATGAAATAAAACTAAATTAATTTCAAGAATTAAGCTATGCTACTAACAATAAATAAGAGAAGCATAAACCAAGTAAGTGAGCATGAAATAAAAAGAGCATTAAAAGAAAGCATAAATTAAAATTGCATGAAAGTAAAAACAAGGCTAAGAAACTATTTTAAAGAAATTTTTATTTAACTTTGCTATATGGCTACAATCTTGCATGAAAAGAAGAGGATCATTGCATGAGACATAAAGGGTATTTATACATGCTTAAAATCCTAATTCATATTTTAGGGGACTATCTAAAATGTCCATGAGGAAGTGTAACCTCCAAGTAATCATTAGGGAAATAATTAGTCCTCACTAACATGCTTTTAAGCCTCCATTAACATGTGCACGTGCTTTTAATTATGGACCATTAGTTAGTGGGTAAGTGGGCTCTTCCATGTTGTATGAATTCTTTTATTCCCATTATCCATTTGCTTTCAACATGTGTGCATGCATTTATCCATGAAACCTCTTCATATTTGCACTCCATTTTCTACAAATAAAAAAATTAAACATGTGCAAATAAAATTTTCAAATTAAATCATTACAAAATTACCATTTTACCCCCCAAACAAAGATTAATAAAAGATGATTTGAAAACAATTTAAATTTTGATTTAAACATGTGAAATACCGTAATTTGCTCATTTATTTAATTAAAATAAGATCAAATGTGGAAATAAAAATATACACTTTTACATGCACATCAAATACCCCCATACTTATCTTTTTATTCATCCTTGAATAAACTAAACTAGGATAAATCCATTTTTGTAGGAATTACAATTGCATTGAGCGTATGTAATAAGCCGTTAAACCTTTAGGTGTTCCTAGTAGGACGGGTGTTGTCTCTTGAGGGTTTTTAACGGATGCTACCCACATAATTCAAATATGATATGCAAATTCTAATGTGACTACATGATGCAAGTTTTCAAAATTATTTACAAATGAAGAATTTATTTTTAAATTGACATGAGTAAGTTAAATATAAGTTTTGGTCATTATCAAGAAATTTTAGTCCTTTTACTCATCAAAACTTCTAACAAAAATTAAGTTATCATCACAATTAGACTTTAGTTTGGCTAGTTGTTTCGGTTGCAAACATAGTGCAACTATGAAAATGAATCCTTAGTTGGTTACCCAGGTTTTGCAAAGTGGTATTTTTATTTCTTTTGAATAACAATTCAAATCAAATAAGTGAAGATAGTGCTTGGATTTCACTTGTTTACTCTCTCTATTTTGAAAAATATTAACATTATTATTATTTACACGTCTAACTCAGGTAAACTAAGGCCAGATATACTGATCATGCACTGCCTTTCAGGCTGAATGAGAAGAGTATAGAGTGTGGCGAGTGCATATATTTGCGTATGAACACATGACTCAAGGTGGTTATTTTTATTAATTTAATTTTGTTTACATACACCTAACTCGAATAAATTGAGGCCAGATATACCAATCATGCACTACCTTTCAGGCTTACGTGAGAAGAATACAAAGGATGGCGAGTGTACATACTTACATGTAAACATCTGACTCTAGGTGTTTCTTACTTTTATAAAAGCTTTTTTTAAGAAGAGAGAGTTTTGAAGAATCATCTTAGCACCACTTAATTTAAAAGATCAAAAATGCTATGGCCTTTACTTTAAATCAACACCAGTCTTTTAAACATAGATTACTATTAGGACATACTTTATAATTATCACCTATAAACCTTCCTATGCTAGTTAAACCAAAGTTACTTGTAGTCAAACTTTATTTTTATTTTTATTGAGACAAATAAATTTTCAAAAATTTCAATTTAATAACTGTTTGTACCAAAATTAGGCACAACACTCTTCGGATGTGATTGAAAAGATTAAAATAAAGAAATTAAATGGAAAAGGAGGTTAATTTAAAATCACACTAATAAAAGCATGCAGTAATAGAAAAAGATAAGAAATTATAGTGGTTTGGCATTGTAGCCTACGTCCACTTTGAATGTTTTGTTGTTTATTGATAATTGATAACTGATTATTATAGTACAACACTCTAACACTCAAGTTACAATGGAGTTGTGACAAAGTAACGGCGTAGCAGAGTCAAAAGTCCTTTTTCTATTGGCATTGGGGTGCTATTTATAGGTGTTGGTTTGAAATATCTGCCCCTGAACTCGGAATACACCTTATCACATGTGGATGGGCCCAACAGATCGATCAGGGATCATTTGGGATCGATCTCAACCCTTTTCGTATCGATCAAGATTTCTTCCATTTGGGTTGTGATCGATTAGAGACATTCTTGAGGTAGTAAGCAAGCTCCTGTGAAAATTTCATAGCATTTGGACTTGTAGATTTTGAGTTATGATCGATCCAAGATTGGTTTTGTAGTTGACTGAAGCATGCGTATCGATCCCTATTCATATCGATACTTTTTCATTTCGATAGGCTACGTATCGATCAGTGGTTCATCGATGACATGGAGCGATAGTTCAAGGGAGATCCATATTTCATGTCGAGTGACTATTTCTCTTGGTTAACTTTGCCTTCTTTGTATTGATCGTGTGTGGTTCCTTTTATAGCGATGTTTGTATGTCGCTTCGTATCGATACTTGGGAGGCATCTACGTATCGATGCCCGGTTGCTAACTTCATATCGATGCCTGAAACGATCTATACGAAATGGAGGGAAGGGTTTGATCGATATGAACCGAATATATTGATTGATGATGCATAATTGATACGAATAATGGAAGTGGAGTTAATGGATGAGAGGTCTGATGGATACAAAGAGGGATGGAATTTGATGGATACGAACTGACATCTTCGACATGGATTTTGATCGATCCATTATTTGAGCATATGAACTTCGATTGACCCAAAATTTGGAATATTGGCTTTCACGGCTTTGTTTATTGTACCATATTAATTGTAGATCGATCCGGACTCGGACCAAATTACCAGTATCCATAGTGGACCTGTGTATAACCGTCTTCTAGACGGATTGCCCTTGGTCTGTAGTCAAGTCCTTGGTGTCACGTCCTTGCCAAAAGGCGGGATAACATTTACCCTCCTCCAAAAGTACGTCCTATGTAAACATGACGTGCTTTGAAAAGCTCCAATCTTTATTCTGAAGAAGCCCTATCTGATTCGTTGTCGTCTTTTCGTCAAGAGATGTTACCTTTGATGGATTTTAAGCAATATATATGTTGAACTGTTGTCTGCCAATGATCATGCGGTGTTTTGTTGTAACTGAGGATTGAGTGCTAGCGATTTGCTTTTTATTGTTTTGGTTGTCACTAGTTAAGCGTTCAATTCCTATTAATTTTGAAAATTGAACACTAGTCCGTCACACATGCATGTATGTTAACCTGACTCATGTTCACGTATGCACGTTCAAGGGTCATTGCCAAGTTCTTTGGTTCTTGTTTGGATCGATTTTCATATCGATCCTCACCTAGATCGATGTGAAATTTGAGTTGTAACAATGATTGATGGTCGCTTTAGATCACTCGTTCGTACTGATCCTCTCCTAGATCAATTTGAGATGTTGGCATGCATGCTTCGTATCAATGGCTATCGATACAAAATGGATAATCCTTGGAGATGCTTCGTATCGATGGATACGAGGTCTTAGGGTCTTAGAATAGATGGATATGAAACTGACGCTTCATATCGATGGAGTTGAGCATCATATTCTTGATCTTGCGGCAACTTTCGTATCGATGGATACGAAATAGATGGCTGGTCATCGATGGATACGAAGTATAAATCATGGATTGCTCTGAGTTGATGGATACGAAGCAGCATCTTCGTATCGATGGATACGAATGTTCCAGATAAGCCTGCACAGCGCCTTTTGTATCGATGAAACTTTGGTCGCTTCTACCGGTTCTTACTACTGGGATACAAATCGTTTTCCATTGGTTACGAAGGCATATAAATACCTTCTATACTTAGCCAAAATTTCTCACTTGCTTTTGCTTTCATATCCGCTTCATATCAATTGAATAGAGAAAATGAGTTGCAATGCCTTCACCTCCAAAACAAATAACTTTTAATATCCAAACCAATCCTTTTAAACTAGGTAACTAATTAATTAAATCCATCTAAAAATGATGAGACTGAAGCTCGATGCCATTTCATCCAAGGTCGTGGTCAATTCCAGCGTCGTTAATGTCGGAATTGGGCTGGAGTGAGGTCAAGGAAGTAGTAATAGAGTTTTGGAGGATTGGGGAAGAAAAAGAGCTATCGATCTAGGCGACGGAGCCATTCGTATCGATATAAGGCATGGATTATAGATCTGGGATGTTGGGATAGTTCGTATCGATCTGGAGTGATCGGTACGAAGTTGCTTGCCTTAGATCGATATGAAGTGGAGCGATCTAGTGTGATCGGTACGAAGCCAAGGCTTCGGGATCGATACGAAGAGCATCGATCTGGAACGATCGATACGAAGTCACAACTCTGGACCGATACAAAGGCAGACTTTGGTGGAACGATCCAAGTTGAACTTTAATGGATATGAACTAGTGGCCTTTTGCATATTCGAACGTTTGACTCCAACGAGCTTTAGCCTCGCATAACTGGACTTGACTATTAAACTACATACTTGACTATTCTTCAAAGCTCATTGATGGAACTGTAATTTGACAAACATAGCCAACTTTAACATGTTTTGTTCTTCAAAGTTAGGATGGCACAATTTGGACGGTCAGAGATGACGGTCACCCCGATTGAATGTCGAAATCTTGTTGTTTTAACATCTTCCGAACTTGTAGAAATTCAATGTATCATGTTGCACCACACTACACATCATTCACTTCACACCGGGGGGAACATAGGTTTATTGCCATCTAATGATAAATTTTGCTGAGTTCAATAGCTATGGAACCCGAAAGCTCCGAACTGCAGGATATTCAGAGTCCTCTACTTCCCAGAATCGAAATGCTATATGTCGCGGCAGATGTAGTTAATCCTACCCTAGATGAACTACCCGATGCAGTCTTAGTTCAAAACCCGGAGGATTTTGTTCATTCTAAAATCTCCGAAGATATGTTAGGTAGGATCTGCCTTAGGCACGGATTATCCCTAAATGATATTCTATTATCGAGGCCCAAAGACAGAGCCCACAATCCCCCAGAAGGCTATATCGCCTGCAATAGGTTCATGTGCGTCGCCGGGACGTTGCCCCATTCAACTAATTTATCTGGGAAGTTCTGTTCATTTTGAGGATTGCGCCTTCTCAATTTCATCCAAATGGATATGCTCTGCTTAACAACTTGTATATTATCTTCAAAGAGTATCCTTTCCTGCCATCGACTTTAGAGGAAATCAGATATCTGTTTAACATCAAAAGTCATGGGGACAACCCTTTGTTCACCTTCTTAGAAGCAATCAGCAACTGCCAAGTAGTGGCAAGCATTTGGAGTTAATTAAGATACTTTAAAACCGAGTGGTTCTTCATTCGGTGTCCACCAGGATTCGCCAGACGATGGATAGTTAGACGTAAGTGCTCTAACTTCTTCGTCAATTAACTAGATTATATAAGTTGATGCCAATACTTCACTTCTTTTAGCTTCGATTCCACGGCCCGAAGGAGAGCAATTGAAGGATATAGTAAGGACTCTCCAATTGGTGTTAGCTGAGCTTAGAGAGATCGATGAAGTCCTTACCGATGAAAACTCAATCACCATGGGGTTGATAGAGGGAGATCAAAGCATCGAGCTAGTAGGAGTTCCTCGGGTGGCACCGGTGAGGCAAGGAGGACAAAGAGCTCATAGAGTCGTAATCACCGAACACGATGATGAAAAGAGTTTGTCTGCTGGGGATGAGCCCGCAGTTGCACCTTCGCATAGTCTTCGATTATCGAAAAGAAAAGGCAAGGCTCTCGTCCATAAATCTCAGAGGCGTAACAATGTCGTGGTATCTCTATTTACTGCGGCTGCTATAAGTCAAGAGACTTCTTCTCTGTAAATGGAGAGTTCGTTGAAAGGATTAGCGGATATCCCTATTCCCGTTTGACTTGACTTCACTCCAAGATTTTGGATTAGAGGGACTTCATTCCCCGTCGCAATCCGATGCAGGCTAAAGTGGTTTAGATGTACGGAGCCAACTCCTACGGGCAAGGCCACCACAATCGGTTGGTTAGGGGGTTTGCACATGCATACACACATTTCACAACATCACACAACTTCTAATCACTTATTTCTCAAACTCAGGAGATAACTAATTCTATTTTTCTTTTCATTTTTCAGATACGATGGCGAGGCAGGGGTCTATGCTTGGCAGTCTTCATTCTTCGTGTCGTTCTTCCAACTCTTACTCCAAGTCTCATAGGCGCGAAACTGAAAGAGACCATGATCGTCACCGCTTCAGCCAAGAGCATGAGTGCTATAAAAGAGAGAAGGAAAAATCTTACCAAGCTAGGCGCCGCTCTTGGTTGCGATCACCTCCACCTAAGGGTCTCTCAAAATCCTCTGGTTTTGGCAGACAATATTCTGAAATCACCTACCAAACAGTGCCTCCTCATACTTCAAAATCCGACGATCAACGCCGTAGAGTTGAAATGGAAGCTCACATCATCACCGCACCAATTGCTATGGAAAGGAACCATTAGAATTGCTAAGTTAAAAACAGTCTTCCTAAATATCAGCTTTGATGGCTTCCATTTCCCTCCAAACTTGAAAAGAACTCCCAATGATACAGGACTATGTGCATGATGTTTACAGCCAGTACCGGGAGTGGGTCAAAACTATAGAAAAGGCTTCAGCGCTTTCGAGTGAGCCAGAATAATTGAAAAACTAGAGACTGATCTTTCTCAAAAAAATTAGATAATATAAGTGCCCAATGATGAAGCCGAGTTTTCATGGAAATCAGAGATAGAGGCTGATAAGAGAGCTGAAGAGGCAAAACGGTTCATGAAAAAAATGCGACGGTCTCATATGGACTTGGTTCAGGAGATAGGCCACCGGAATACCCTTATCACGGAGGAGAGAGATGTTGTAGTGAAATAACTCAAAGTGGTAAAGGCAAAACTTATCGAGGCCATTAGGGAGAAAGACAATGCCAAAAAAGCTGGCCAGGAGGCATGAAAAAGACGATGGTGCTTAAGGATGAAAGGGATGTGGCCAATTTAAAGGCTCAAGAAGCCGAGGCCAGGATCGAGAATAAAGTTAAAGCGGTGGAGGCTAGGATGGAGGATGAGTTTGAAGATCTCCTAGGCACGTACAATGCCAACGTCTTAAGAAACCGCAATCTAAACTGGCTCGGCGTAGATTATCCCTTCCAGTTGTACAGTGTTTGGAGCCTTTTGGTGGAGGACAAAAAGGTGATCTGAAATACCACAACTGTTGATGATTCGAACTAGAAGCTCAAATACTTGTCAAAGATGAACCGAAAGTCCTCCATGATACAGTCGTCGCTCTTGAAAAGGAAAAGCTAGCTGTTAGTACTCGGATGTTAGAGAAGGATCCGAAGTCGAGCATCATGAAGAAGGTTCTAAAGCACTTGCAATGTCTTAATCTCAACCTATTTCTTCTGTTGATCCTCCAGTCATTCTGGCGTATGATCCTGACAAGCCACATCTCTCACTGATAACTAAGTGTGGCTCGGAAGGCGTATCGGCTCAACCGGGGAGCCAAACTGAGGAAGGTATTCTGAACACTTCTCCTATTCACTCGAACGTAGGAACACTGTCAGAAGACATTACTAATATTTTCTCATATGTTCTTTCAGCCTTAGATTCTACATCACTTGATCCTCCTGCAACTCAAGGAATGCATCATGAGAAAGAGGCACTAATGACGGAAGCTACAACTACAACGGTCACCACATTGGCTGGGGAGATACATGAAAGTAGTTGCGTTTTTTATGAACAAATGATGGAAGCACTCCTCGGCCATCAAGGCGATCCAATCACCGAAACACCTTTCGTCATTGATGAAGATGTGATGATTATGAGCTCCTCGGGCCTGATTAGTAGCATACCAATGAGGATTCATGCAGATCAGGTTGAGGAGATAATGGCAGAAATTAAAGCTGAGATAGAACAAGCCAAGCAAGCTAGTAGTGTTAGTGGTGGCATGGCGGGTTTCGGCTCGGTCCCTATGCTTATTGTTTCTTCGAGTGGCACACGCCTCATTTTTCCAACGTTGAGGGTGCCACTGTTCCTCCAGTTCCACACACGTAGGGAATTCAGGTCCTTTTAAGTTCTAAGGAGGTGATAGCTATTATTCCCTCAGGTGAAGACAAACCAGTTGGTGCAAGCCAGGGAGGTAAGGGCTCGAAGAGACAGCTGAGGGCAGTTCGAGTGGGTCTACATCGAAGAAGAGAAAGAAGGATAAAAAACCAAAGGCGTAGACTTGCACTTTTTCTCCTTCTTTTTGTGGATAGCTTAGAATAATATTTCCTTTTGCTTTTGTAGGTCGTGTATAGATGCGTGTTTAGCCCCTGCTTATAGGAATTCTTCGAATAAGTTTTTATACTTATATTTTTCAAAGAATAGTGGAAATGAAACTTCATTTTTTTCCAGCATAACTTTGTGTTTATTATCTAAGTATTTCAGCACTCGCATTTTTGTTCAATGTACTTGGGAGGCTTTAGTCTCTGAGTGGAACTTGAGTCCGGTCGTTAAGTCCCAAAGTCATGGCTTTGGGTCATAACCAGATGTCGAGTCAAGTCCCAACGTTTTGGCTAGTGGCTATACTTAAGTTATGCCCCCAATTCTAAGGAGAATTGAAGTGGTCGGTCAGCAGTCATTTTCCACTTTCGCTAACTTTAATTTAACTTAGTCAAAACAAATTAAAGTAAAATGATTTTGAGTGGTCGGATCACACTCGCTCATCTGTTGGTATTTGCATCCATGCTCTGGGGATTGAATTCATATGATGGTGGTCGGTCCTGCCTTCTTAATGTTTGAAGTCATATCCATGCTTCGAGGACTTAGGTTATTTTACGGGTGGTCAGTCATAACCGATTAAGACTTAGAATTATATCCACGCTCCAGGAACATAAGTTAATTTTACGGGTTGTCAGTCACACCCATTTGGCGTTTATACTCCAGTCCGCACTCTCGGGACTAGAGTTAGTCGATGGGTGGTCGGTTACACCCATTTGGTGGTTATACTTCAGCCAGCGCTCTTGGGACCACAGTTAGTTGGTGGGTGGTCGACCACACCTGTTAATGTTTATACTCCAGTTCTCACTTTGGGAATTCAGAGTCGGTCGAAGAAAGGTCAATCACAGCTGTTTAAGTATTAGGATCTTATTCGCACTTTAGGAACGAGGAGTTGATTAGGGTCGTGGACGGTTGGATCACATCCACCCTGAGTTGGCAAGCGAAGTCGTAGTTAGACGGGTCTACCTCTTCAAGCTTGGATTGAATGAGGGCAAAGTCGTAGGAGGATGGGTCCACCCTCTTTGATCCCGTGTTTAGGAGTTTGTACTCCAGTTCGCACTCAGGAAGATGGAGTTTATTAGAGGATTGTCGTGTTTCAGTCTTTTTTTACTTTATTGTTGCTTGCCCCCAAGCTCGAGGTTTCACTTAGCGAGTGACCAGTCGGATCACAGTCACTCCTTATTTAAATAAGTCCTGCCTTGAGATGGAACTTATCTCTTCGTACATCGTGACGGTCGCATGATGCATTCCATAAATTGTTTATCTGGCTTGATGAGTCTGCATTGCTGAAATAGGAAAGTACGAAAAAGTCGGTTGCCCTATTACAAGTTTGAATTTAAAAAATGCATAAACAAATTTCAAAGGGAAAGCAAACTAAAGGAATAAAAGCTAGTTATGTGTAATAGCGACAGAGACTCCCGCTAATCCATGCTCTTGGTAAAGTCAAACACATTGATAGTTTGAATATGCTAGTTATCTCCAAGTCTCCACTTAATGACATACGGTCCTTCCCATGTCGGTTTTATGTGTGAAGGGATCAGATAAATTCTATTGAGTACGAGATCGCCAACTTCGAAGGTTTTGGGTCAAACCTTAGCGTTGTATAACCAGGCGACTCGACTGCCTATGTACGGCTGCCCTCAATTCAGCCACTTCATGCTTCTTAGCTAATAGATCCAAAGATTCTACAAGTAAGATGGCGTTCATCCTGTATCATAATAGGTCACTCGGTTAGAAGGTACTTTTAATTCAACTGGAATAACAGCTTCGGAGGCATAGGAAAGTGCAAACAGAGTGTAATCGGTCGCGGAGTTGTGAGTAGTTCGATATGCCCATAGAGCCAAGGGAAGTTCATAGACCCGTCTGCCTACAGCCTTTTCCAGTCATTTCTTCAGAATGGACTTGATAACTTTGTTAACTGCTTCAACCTATCCATTCGCTTGAGGGTGAGCTACTGCCGAGAACTTCTTATGGACATGGTAATGTTGACAGAAATTTTTGAACTCGACACTATCGAATTAGGCTCCGTTATCAGTGATAATCTACTGCGGGAGGCCAAAACAATAGATAATATTGTGTACAGCAAAGTTAATTACTTTCTTCGTGGTAATAGTAGCAAGGGGCAATGCTTCCGCCCATTTGGTAAAGTATTCAACTACAATGATGGCGTATTTCGCATCAACTTTGGCTAGAGGTAAGGATCCAATTATATTAATGCCCCATGTGGCGAACGGCCATGGACTGACCATCTAAGTGATTTCGGTAGGCGGGGATCTTGGAATTCGAGCATGTTTCTGGCATTTATCACATTTTTTGGCATAGTTCGGTGTGTCTCGGTTCACAATGGGCCGGTAGTGCCAGTATCTGAGTGTCTTCTTAGCAAGGGCTTGCCCTCCAGTGTGATCGCCACATTCTCCCTTATGCACATCAAGTAACACTCATTTGATCTTGTCTTGGGCGATACATTGGAGTAAAGTAATAGACTATCCCCTCATGTACATGACTCCGTTCAAGATAATGAATCAGGAAGCTTTTCGGAGAACCTGCATTTCTCACTTCTACGCTCGAGTAAAATTCCATGCTCAGGATAATTTTTGAATGGAGTCATCCATGACTCCTTGTCGGGCATTGCCTCGTGCACCCAGTCTATCTCTAAAATTGATCGATACTTGGAGTGGTAACTGTCTCAACGGGGACGAGTCCTATTTGTTACGCTTCACTAGTGCTGGCCGGTTTTGCTAAAGAATCAGCTTTCTGATTCTGCTCTCGTGATATACAATGGATAACATAGTAGTCGAACTGATTCAACACTTCTCAGACCCGAGTAAGGTAAGTGGCCAATCTCTAGTCTCTGGCTTGATACTATCCTCGAACCTGGCAAACGACCAATTGTGAGTCATAATAAATCTCCACAGCAATAATTCCTAAATCTTTGGAAAGTCTAAGTCCAGTGAGTAGAGCTTCGTACTCGGCTTTGTTGTCAGTTGCATGGAAGTCAGACTTTAAAGCATAGCATATGGATCAACCTTCTGGGGTTTCAAGTACCACTCCAGTGCCTGAGCAATGGTCGTTTGATGCGCCATCCGTGTATAGCTTCCACACATGCTTAGGAGATTCCCTGGCTTCAGGCAAGTCTTCTGGTATGGTGAATTCAGCTATGAAGTCCGCTAGAACTTGTCCTCGGATAGCTCGCCTCAGTGTCTAAGCAATATCAAATTAACTTAACTCGATGTTCCACTTGAGCAATCTCCCAGACGTCTCAGGTCATGTTAGGATCTGTCGTAATGGCTGGTTGGTGTAGACTGTGATTGGGTGAGCCTGGAAATATGGACGGAGCTTTCTAAGGCATTGACGAGGCAATAAGCCAGCTTTTCCAACTTTGGGCAATTTCTTTCCACCCTATCAGTCACTTACTGATATAATAGACTGGTCGTTGGATCAGATCCTCTTCCCGAATCAATGCAGTACTGATCGCATTTGCTGAAACCGCCAAATAGACATATAATCTATCATGATCAATTGGCTTCGACAGAATAGGAGGTGTTGCCAGATGTTGAACTAGTGCTTGGAATGCACCTTCACACTCCTTTATCCATTCGAAATTCTCTTTCCTTTTATGATCAGATCAACGAAAGCGATGCACTTGTCCGTAGATTTAGAGATGAACCTACTTAAGGCTGCTACCTTTCCGTTGAGGCTTTGCACTTGCTTTATGATTCTAAGAGCTTCGAGAGTCCAAATCGCCCAGATTTTCTCAGAATTGGCTTCAAATCCTCTGGCGTTGACGGTAAATCCAAGGAATTTTCCTGATGCAACTCTAAAATGTCACTTCAACTGATTGAGCTTCATTCTATACTGTCGGAGTATATTAAAAATAGTTCCCAAATCACTGATATGGTTGATGGACAGTTGCGATTTTACGAGCATGTCGTCCATGTACACTTCCATGGTCTTTTTGATCTGGTTAGCGAACATTCAATTCACGAGCCTTTGATAAGTTGCCCCAGTGTTCTTAAGTCCGAACAGCATTACTTTGTAACAATAAAGTCCTAAATCGATGACGAAGCTAGTATGTTCCTGATTAGGAAGGCGCATTGGGATTTGATTATAGCTAGAATATTCATCCATGAAAGATAAGAGCTCGTGTCCGGCTGTTGAATCCACAAGTTGATCAATTATGAGAAGAGGGAAATTGTCTTCAGAGTGGCTTTATTCAAATCTGAGTAGTCCATACATGTTCGTCATTTCCTGTTTAACTTTTTGACAAGCATTGATTTCCTGTTTAACTTTTTGACAAGCATTGGATTTGACCCCCACTCCGTGTATAATGCATCGCGAATAAACCCATTCGACTTGAGTTTATTTACTTCTTCCTTAAGGGTGGTGGATCTCTCTAGATCCATACCGTGCCTTTTTTTTACCAGGACATGCCGCGGGTCAATATTTAATGCATGGCTCACGATGTCCGGTAAGATCCCATATATGTCTGAATGAGTCCAGGCAAACGCATCAAGGTATGCCTAGAGAAAATCAACTAATTCCTGTCTCATTTGGGAGCTGAGTTGAGATCCGACCTTTATCATTCTAGAGTCATCAATTATCATGGATCACAACATCAATCGTCAACCCTACCAGGGAAGCCTGATTGTCTTTGACTTCCCCCTCATCACTATTGTCTGGGGGATCAAGATCTTTAAGGAACTGGTTGAGGCGCTCGGGACTAGGCCCAGGCGTTAGCTGTCAATTCTCTAAAAAAAACGTAGAGAGATTCCTCTACGCCCTTGCCTTTCTCCTTACGCTGCGCATTTCACAGCTTAGCAAAATAACAGGTGCGTCCAGCTGCCTGATCACCATGTACTACTCCAACTCCGTTATCAGTGGGAACTACATAGTCAAACACCATGGAGTAATCGCTGCCCTTAATTCAGTGAGGGTCGGTCGGCTCAAGAAAGCATTATAGGGGGAATGAATATCTAACACAACAAACTGCAGCATCTGGACTCTTCGACGATCTCCAATACCTAACTCGACTAGCAACTCCACCATCCCAGCGGGTATAGTTGCACTTCCATTAAAATCATGTATGCACGATTGACACGATTTTAGATCTTTCGCTTCCATTCTCATTTGGTCATAAGCTCGCTTAAAAAGAATGGTCATAGAGCTTCTACTGTTGACTAAGATCCTCTTCATCCAAGCAGGATCTATTTGGGATGAAATGACTAACAAATCGATAGTGAGGGCCTCGACCCTATCAGCATCTTGGTTTTTGAAAACGATGTCGTCTGTCATCATTCTTTGTTGTTTTGTCGGGGCCCATCATTAGAAGTACTACAACATTCAAAGCCCACATGCCAAATCGAACTGGCATATGACTCCATTTCCTTCCTGCTCCGGTCAGCTAGATGAGGACCACTACTCACTTTGTTTATTACCAATCTCCCGCCAGTACGTGCGGGTTCTTCAGGCCTAGCTTGGCTTGACCTTGATTCCGGTTAAATGGGTCCGCACTTCCATCCTCCGGAGCCCGCACAAACTGTTTCAACTTCCTTTCTCTAATCAACTTCTTAATGATGTCTTGTAAACGACAACACTCATTCGTGTTATGGCCGTAACAATCGTGGAATCTACGGATATTTCCATTCTGAATTTGTTTCTCAGATGATGGTATCGGAGCTGCTTCTTACACTGCTCGGTATTACAAGTCTGCAAATAAACATTTTCCAGCGATGTGGTTACAGGGGTATATCGGTTGAACATGGGAGCTTTGGGTCTCGGTTCGCGATTTGGGTGTCTTTTCTTCCCCTGACCTCCATTACCCTTCTGTTGACCTTTCTTGTTCTGCATGTTCAATTGTACTTTGGGGGAATTCTCACCGGTCTGTTTCAAAGCAACATTACTCTGAATGCCTTCAATAATGGGCCCCACATCATCCTTCTTCCTAGATCGTCTAGCGTCTTCTCTTCTCAAAAACTTGGTTGCCTTAGCATAGAAACGATCCAATAAAGCGGGGGGTTTCCTAGCCAACCAATTGCCAAACTCTAAGTCGGGATTGATCCCTTTAGTTAATGCCATCAAAATAGAATTATAAGTGGGGTTTCTGACCTCATCACATGAAGCATAAAACCTTTCTAGATAACATCTAAGAGTCTCTCCTGGAGCTTGGGTAACACTGGACAAGCTGTTGATTTCCTTTGGCCTTGTAACATGCATACAGAGCTGTTCGACAAACTTTGTAGCCAACTGATCGAAACATAAAAAGGATCTAGGTGGTAGACCAATGAAACACATAGTTGTAATCCCTCCCAAAGAGATAAGGAAACTACTACACTTGGCTGCATCATCAACCCGAGGGGCGTTCATGAGCCATTCATACTTTAGTATATGCTGGTTAGGATCTGAACTTCCTTCGTACATGGGCAAGGTAAGCATCCTGAATCGACGAGATGGCTCAGCATAAAGGATGTCATTGGTGAACGAAGTATGACTTCGAGAGATTCCCCAATCGTTATTAGTAAGACCTTGACTTTCTTAGATCATTTGGTGAATCATGGTTGGAATATCTGGCATCTAGACATTCAGGGCCAAGGCATGGTCGAGTTCCATGTTGTGGGGATGGTCCGGGCGTTGTTGATGGTCGGTTCCTTGCCTCTTTGGCTCCTGTTCTTCGAGAACATAGGGTTCATGGGCATGCATTTATTGACGAAGGGCTGGATCTGGCTAGTTCTGGAGCTCAGCATCTAGATCTTTAGCGGCAGCAGCTGCATGGTCATGGATGGTGTGATAAGGAAGCACCCCTCCATGGGAGGAGGGTCCAGCTCGGTGCCCTATAGAAAGACCAACCCCAACTTGTTCGAATTTCACAATACGCTGGTACCCAGAGGTTCTACATAATTTCCATCCAGTCGACGACATGTAGATCTGTGGTTAAAGTCATATGAAGGCAAGCTTTCGATCGAGGAATGTGAGACATAATCCCTCCTAGATCTCTTTCACATGTCCTTGTTTAGCTGGTTCACGAGCTTCGTGTTGGCACGGATCTACTGGGTAAGCTCTTGACGGCTCTGGTTGTGCTCTTGCATGAGGATTTGGAACTCCTCTCTAGTCACATAACCTTATGGATCTGAAGCTCCAACTGATGTCTAGCCTGCTGTAGTCAGCTATGTGGGATTTTATATATCCCTTCCTTTTGGAGGTGCAGCATTTGGAGTGATTCTAGTAGTGCACATCATGGTTGATGTAGCTCTTTTCTAGATCTTGAGTAATCTGGGTGGTGTGGAAGGAACCACAAGAAGACAGATCTGGATCTCCTTAGATTTTAGCAATCCAACAATGGTAGTAGACCCAACGAATAAGAGAAAAATGGAGTTTTCTCGATGAAAGCACCAAAGTGTTTGTACCAAAATTGAGAACCACACTCTTCGGATGTGATTAAAGAGATTAAAATGAAGAAATTAAATGGAAAAGGAGGCTAATCTAACAATCTCACCAATAAAAGCATGCAGAAATAGAAAATACAATGGTTTGGTGTTGTAGCCTACGTCCTACAATAGTACAACACTCTAACACTCAAGTTACAATGAAGTTGTGGTAGAGTAACGGCGTGGCAGAGTCAAAAGTCATTTTTCTATAGGTGTAGGGGTGCTATTTATAGGTGTAGGTTTGAAATATCTTCCTTTGAACTTGGAATACTCCTTCTCACACGTGGGTTGGGCACACCAGATCGATCAGGGATCACTTGGGATCGATTTGGATCGGTCCCAACCATTTTCGTATCGAACAAGATTTCATCCATTTGGGCTGTGATCGATCAGAGACATTCTTGAGGTAGTAAGAAAACTCCTGTGAAAATTTCATACCATTTGGACTTGTAAATTTTGAGTTATGATCGATCCAAGGTTGGTTTTGTAGTTGGCTGAAGCATGCGTATCGATCCCTGTTTGTATCGATAGGCTACGTATCGATCAGTGGTTCATCGATGACGTGGAGCAATAGTTCAAGGAAGATCCACATTTCATGCCAAGTGATTGTTTCTCTTGGTTGACTTTTCCTTCTTCGTATCGGTCATGTGTGGTTCCTTTCGTATCGATGTTTGTATGCCGCTTTGTATCGATGCTTGGGAGGCGCCTTCGTATCGATGCCCGGTTGCGAACTTCGTATCGATGCCTAGAATGATCAATACAAAATAGAGGGAAGGGTTTATCGATACGAACGAAACATATGGATAAATGATGCACGATCGATACGAACAAGATGGAACTAGAGTTGATGGATGCAAGGTCTGATGGATACGAAGAGGGATGGACTTTGATGGATACGAACTGACATCTTCTACATGGATTTTAATCGATCCATTATTTGAGCATACGAACTCCGATTGACTCGAAATTTGGAATATTGGCTTTCACAGCTTTGTTTGTCATACCATGTTAATTGTTGTTCGATCCGGACTCGGACCAAATTTACCAATATCCATAGTGGACCTGTGTATAATGGATCTTCAGGACGGATTACCCTTGGTCTCCAGTCAAGTCCTTGGTATCACGGCCTTGCCAAAAGGCAGGATAATAATAACCAAAAGTATATACTTTTCCTATAGCGTTTCTTTAAAAGCAAATCAATAAGCTAAAGAAATGAAAATCCATTTTGGGATTCTTTTTTTAAGTTTTGGAAAGAAAATGCAAAAAATAAATCATTAAAAAACAAAAATGAACATGAGACTCCCCCCACGCTTGATTTTGATTGTGTCCCCATAGTCAGTACATGATATAATGAGTGTAACGGGGAAAATATGCACATGTATACAAGAGAGGGTTAAAATTTCTTACTAGACATAGTTTGGCTCATGAAGAATCATGAGCTCCTCCTCTCGATCACTCACTTACTCTAAGTAAGGTTTTGAACTATGACCATTGAATTTAAAAATCGATCCATCCCTAGGATTTTCTACTTCTATGGCAACGTGTGGAAAAATTGTTCGTACCACGCATGGTCCTGTCCATCTTGATTTAATTTCCTAGGGAACAAATGAAGTTGAGAGTCATACAATAGAACATTTTGGCTCGGCGAAATTTTTTTCCTTAGGATTGACTTGTCATGAAAAACTTTTGTTCTTTAAGTTCAATGGGTAAATGGAACGCTTTAACATATACAAGCCTAAAAGGATACATCCAAAGATTGGTTTTATAAGCAGTTCTATAAGCCCAAAGCACATTTGTTAATTTTCGTGACCAATATTTTCAATTTTTATTTATAGTTTTCTCCAAAATTTGTTTGATTTGGCGATTTGAAACTTCAACTTGAACAGAAGTTTGAGAATGATAAGGAATGGATAATTCGTGGGTTATCGAGTATTTCTTCATTAGAGTTTCAAATGAATGATTAGAGAAATGGATTCCATTGTTTCTTATTATTGTGCGAGGTGTTCCAAACCTCAAAAAGATGTTTTCTTTTATGAATTTCACAACAACTTTGTGGTCATTTGTTTTATAAGGAGTGGCTTCAACCCATTTGGATACGTAATAAATAGCAAGAAGAATGTACAAATTTCCGAAGGACTTAACTGTCCCAAAAAGTCAATACCCCAAACATCAAATATTTCATGTAAGAATGGGGTTCGAAGGCATCGTGTTTTTTGCAGAAATCTTTCCTAACATTTGGCAACGATAGCAAGTTTTACAAAACTTGAATACATCTTTAAAAAGCGTAGGCCAGTAAAACCACATTGAAACACTTTTTCGGCTGTTTTCTTTGGACCAAAGTGACTACCACAAGCTTGGTCATGACAAAACGAAAGAACACTCTTGATTTCACAACTGGAATGCAACGTTTAATGATTTGGTTGGAACGGTGCTTAACAAGTATGGATCATCCCAATGGAAATACTTGACTTAGGAAAGAAATTTATATTTATCTTGTTTCGACAAAATGAAGGAGTTTCCTTAGTGACTAAATAGTTCACTATGTCGGCATACCATGGATCGACGGAAATGGAAATGAGTTGTTCGACAAGAAATTTCTCATTAATCGGTAAAGAAGATGGTGCGTTTGGAAGACGCAACAGATTATCAGCATTGTCATTATCGGATCCTTTTTTGTCTTTAATAGCAAGGTCAAATTCTTGAAGTAACAAGATCCAATGGGTCAAATGAGACTTAGCATCTATTTTAGCAAAAAAGTATCTAAGAGCAGAGTGGTCAGTGAAACAGTAATGTGTGAGCCAATCAAATAAGGTTGGAACTTTTCGAGTGCAAAGACTACTGCTAGAAGCTCTTTTTCAGCGGTTGTGTAATTGAGTTGAGCATTATTTAAATTCATACTAGCGTAGTAGATGACATGAAGAAATTTGTTGATGAATTGTCCTAAGACGGCACTAACCGAAAGTTACAAGCGTTACACATTATTTTGAAGGAATATCCCAATTGGGTGAGAAAATGATGGAAGTGGAAATGAGTTCATTTTTGAGATGTTCGAAAGTAGAAACACAGTCAGAATTAAAGTCAAATGGAACTCTTTTCCAAGAAGAGTCGTCAGAGGTCGAGCGATTTAACTGAAGTCCTTCACAAAGCGTCGATAAAAACCAGTGTGTCCAAGAAATGAACGAATGTTCTTGACAGATTTAGGTATGGGAAGATTCACAATTACGTTAATTTTTGCTTTATCTACCTCAATGCCTTTGTCTGAAATGACATGCCCAAGAACAATGCCATGTTTGACCATAAAATGTCATTTTTCCCGATTTAACGTTAAGTGTTTGTCCTTACATCAATTCAAAACCAACTCAAGACGATATAAGCACTCCAAAATGGAATTTCCAAAGACGGAAAAATCGTTCATAAACATTTCAAGAAAGCGTTCGATCATGTCGGAAAATATGCCGACCATGCATCTTTGGAAAGTAGCAGGAGCATTACAAAGGCCAAATGGCATACATTGACATGCAAAGATGCCTAAGGGACACGTGAAAGTCGTTTTCTCTTGATCTTCGGGAGCGATTGAAATTTGATTATAACCGGAATAACCATCTAGAAAGCAATAGAATTCACGACCGGCTCAAGCATTTGTTCGATGAAAGGAAAAGGGAAGTGATCTTTACGTGTTGTAGCATTTAACTTTCGATAATCAATGCAAACACGCCAACCTGTTTGAGTACGAGTTAGAATGAGTTCGTTAGAATTGTTCTTGATAACGGTAAGTCCAAACATTTTAGGCATGACGTAAATTGGGCTAACCCATGAAATATGAGAAATGGGGTATATGATTCCGTTATTAAGGAGTTTAAGAATTTCATCTCAAACTGCATCATTCATTTTTAGGTTAATTCTTCATTGCGCATCACAAACAGGCTTGGCATCGTTAACTAAATGGATACGATGTTGAATTGACTATCCAATTGCTTCTTTGTTTTTCGACAAAATTCAAAGAAGGGAAGCTTCTTGATCCAGAGAGAGAGTTGAAGAAATTATGGTAGAAAATATTTCGTTGTCACCTCTGTATACGTACTTAAGGTTATCGGGAAGAGGTTTGAGTTCCAATTTAGGGGTTGCAAAATCAAAGAATTTGGTTGAAGTTCCAACTCAACCACAAGTAGTTTAAATGGAAGTGCATTTTCAATTTTTCTAGGTTCGTCTTGAAGCAGTTGTTCGTATTCGGCCTCACGTTCATTATTTAGGTCAACTATTTCTATAATGACCTGATTTTTCGACGCCCAAAAATCGACATTAATACGTCCACTGTATCAAATGTCAATCAATCGAATGCTGGAAAACCAAACCATTAGGGTTAAAGAAGAAGGAGGTAGGGAATAAATAGAAAACAATATTAGAGTCTCACAATCGCAGCGGAACAATATATAATAGATAAATGACTAATCCTTAAAAAAGAAGAATTATATCTTTTTATACATTACATCATCAGAGTACAACAAAATCTATAGCACACAACTGGGTAGTTATATTAACATGTCCTCACAAAACTGACTATGCAGTTAATCATACATAGCAGAATATTCATCAAATACGAGTGATATGTCTCGCCATCCAGCTCGTCTTCTGAGCTCCTCAGTTGTCCATCCAGAATCTATACTCTATAATACTTGGTCTAACCCGGGCATTATAGTGAAATAACACTCGAGTCAGTCTGAAAAATCAGCGTGAGAAAATACACTCAATTGGATTATTAAGGTTTCAAAATCCTTTTGAAATCAAAGGTATCTCGTAAGACCATGCCACAAATAAACATGCCGGGTTTTTACCTTATGATAACCAAAACATTTTTATCAAATCCTTCTGATATTATAATATTGTCTATAGAAAGTAAAATAGAATCTAGCTGAAATTCTTGCATCTCACATTTCAGCATAGTTGGACACAATCAAAACCGTACAGGCGTTTATTGGAGATTGGATTCCATATAATGGCAGGGCTACTAGGGTACCGCCCGTCACAATACGTGGTTTAGATCGCCGTATCAAGGATCAACCCTGATCCTTTACATCACAAGACCGAAGCTACCCCTTACTGGATAGTTTGAATAAGATCACCCTGCGGTTGGGATCAGCAACTGCCAACACAGCCGAAATAAAGGGACCTCTAGACAGGGATGATCTTACCCTAAATGGTTGCTAGCCACTTAGCCTTGTGTGCACCACCCCTGTTTTAGCCATTCCCGGTTGATAAGGCTCGAGGCTATGCGTTACCTTTTTAGCACACATACACTTTGAATGGTCACCGTCCTCCTAATGATGTTATGAAAGCATTCGTCCATACAAGTCCGTTTCGGGTTCGAACGGAACCGAAGGTACTACTCTTACTACATCCATTTTGGAATCTCCCTCAGGACTAGTAGCGATTAGCCCTTGCACTTCATTTATCCATCTTCAACTCCAAGCTCTTGTCTTCCTCACGAAAACATTTGAACCGGATCAAAGTTGTTTTTGAGAAATTAATCCCGATCCCGGTCTCCTCGAAACGATCAACGCATTGGCCAATATTGATAGTCGGTTATTTAACTATCAAATAACATCCACAAACAACCACCAGCCTTAATAATTTCCCAAATTATTTATTTATTTCAAAATATATTCATGAGATATATTATACACTTAAATTCCGTTGAAAATATTTTTCAAATCACTTTTTATCTCGTGGAAATAAATTTCCACCCAATTGTCTTATTTCCACTGAAAACCACCAAGTCTTAATATTTTAGATTTAAAAATAATTTAAATCACTTTTTCCAAGAATATATATACTTTAAAACATTTAAAATAAAACTACTTAAAGTACTTGTTCAAAATAAAAGTTATGAAATTCTATACTAATTCTCAAATAAAAACTTTAAGCCAAAACTAATTTAAAATAAAAGTTATTCTATAAGGTATAAATATTAAATAATTCTCTTTCTAAACATAATACTAGTTAAATCTTTAATATAATTAATATTAAAATTAATTTAATAAGTATTTACTTTTAAAAAATTTAAACCATTAAATAATAATTTCCTTCCGAAAAATTCTTTTAAAATCATTTTAAAACCTCTAACTTATACTCGAAAAATCTTACTTTGAAAATATACTTGGCTTCCCTAGGAAATACACTTTCTTTTCCACATCTTTTTTTACAAATAAACCACCTATTTATTTTTGAAACAAATTACCCATTCGTTTATAAATTCTCATCTTGAATTTATACTTTAAATATCCACTAATATCTTATTTCACTTTATTTATAAACCCAGTTTATAAATTCCATAGTCTCATCTTCCCTTTAAAAACACAGTTTCAAACACTTAATCAATTTTCAAATTGATTTTCAAAATTAACTCCATTTTAAAATAATTTTTTTTACTTATCCATATTTATTTTAAAACACTTAACCAGTTAGCCTTACTTACTGACCAACAAATTAAATTAAAGTTTTAAACTTTTTTAACATTAGATTTCTTCTTAACTAGTAAATCTGAACATAAATCTAAACTTATCCTATATATATTTCCTCCTATATCTTCAAATCTGCACGTGCACAAATATTATTAAGTCCACATAAAAAAAGATGGTACCTCACAGACTCAAATGAACATCTGCCACCACCGCGAAGCAATTGCATGCACGCGACTGGAACGACGACGAACCCTCGCCATTGAACTCCATGAGCACACACGACCGCTCATCTCATTCATCTAACAAATCGAACGCAATGGCGTTCGTTCCCCTCCCTCGAAGCTTGCATCGAGCCTTCGCGAACCATCGCCGCGTGCACGCACAAAGGCGACTCAAAAATCAAGGTCGCGGTGATCCTCGATCGCTAGCCACTCGCGCACGAGACCCAAGACCAACGATGTCGCCGTTTGAATATTTCCTCGTCGCGTGCTTCGCGCCTTCGCTTGGGTCGAGATCGATTGGGTGAATGGTGATTCAATTCGTCTGCCCTTTTTTTACAGATCGAAAAGATTTGCTCGGCCATGGATCTTTATTTTGGGAGAAATCGATTTATTTTTATTGTTTTCTGGCCGGCCCTCTTCTTTCGTTCGTTTATTATTATTATTATTTTAAAAACACGGCTAAGAAAATCAAAGAAAGAAGACGCATGTGAAATTAATCCGAGAAAAGGGAACACGTGCTCTCAGGGTGTGGACAAGTGTTGGATGAAGTCATCAGTAAATTAAAGGGAAAATATATATTTTATATTTAAATTTAAATTCAAATTTAAATCGTCTCGATTCCGCAACTCAAAATCGCAATCTCCAATCACGGCGTGCCACTAGGCATTCATAATATTATACCCCTATTATGAACACGATGGAAAAGGTTCCGAGTCCTAATTCGATTATATGGAGAAGATAGCTTTTTTTGGATCCAGTTATTATATTACATTTTCAATATGAATTTCAGCGCGTTTATCCACCGTACGATCACACGATAACTCCAAATGCTATGAAAATTGAAATCCTATAATAATACAACATTACGGACCCAAAGGAACTAGTTTCGTCAAATTCCAAGACTATGTCTCGGAAGGCTATTTTTTTATGTCAATTTAAACGATATATTTTTAAAAGTGAACAAAACACTTTCAAATTCAAATTTAAAACTTCTATTATCTCCAGTATTATAAATATAAAATTTCCAAGCCTTTGAAATATTTTAACCAGCTTAAAAACCAAGATTCACTATTTTAACCAATTTCCAATTATTAAATTCAATAATTTTATTGCCAAATAAATAATGATGTTTGAAATTCAAATTAAACTAACTTTCAAATATTTAAAATCAATTAAATATCTCAATTTCAAATATCCAAAAATTCTAGGTTGTCACATTCCTTCCCCTTTAAAAGAATTTCGTCCTTGAAATTACTAATTAGGAGGAATGGTCCAATACCTGTTTATTATTTTTCCAAATCCAAACAGTTTTAACAACTTGCCAAAGCCAAATGGTTTTTTAACAATACCCAAAACAATCTTTTTATTAAAGACTCTATTCCTCATACTAACTTTCCAAACTCATCCATTCAAATTTTAATTCAAACCCAAATTTTAAATTATCATAATTTCTTCAAAAAAAGTCTAACTCTCTAAATTTCCGAAAAATTTCGCCAGCGTCTCCTTTACGCGGCTAGCTCGATACTACTACAAAATGCCTCTACGGGCCTCAGATTCAAAAAGAAAACAAAAGCCAAGTGGCTAGACCAGAAAAACATCAAATTTCATACAGAAATCCCAAATACATACTTTTTTGTTGGGCCATAAAAAATTTTATCTTCTGAAATCAAAATCATCAATTTTCCTTTCCTTTAAAACACCTGTATATCCTACTTAGCAAAAATATCATATCACAACATTCAAAATCATTCTATACATTTCTCTACAACAGTTTCAATATCTATTCCATTCAAGCCCGTACGATGCACATATATAATCCGTAAACAATACCAAATTCGATCACTTGTTCAATCACACAATTTTACCTTCGAACTAGTATCGTCCACCCAACTTCCTATTGCGGACTTAGAACTGGTTTCTTGATCAGAAACTGTCATTCTCCTTGCATAGCCACGAACTATGATAGATAATTTCCAGAATCAATTAAAAATCCATATGCAGGGTTCGCCGTCGAAAATCGAGTGAAAAATTCCAAGTCGGATCGATATAATTATCTCGAAATTCTGTGCACGAATTCTGAATTGAATCGCTATGCGAATAAAATAATATACGTACATCCTACGTATTTATTCCAATTGATTATTAGCTATCTCAATTCTCTTGTTGTTTACAATTATTTTGATTTTCAACACTTATTCGCAATTATCCCATTTCACAACTTTACTCTAACCCTTATTAATGTTAACTTAGAATATTTTTCCCATACCAAATTTTTACTTGGTATATTTCTCAATTCCGATTTTACTTAAGAATTTACTATCCATTTCTTAAGTTCAAGATAAATATTTTACACTTAATTATTTATTTCCACTTCATTACTGAAGTTATATATCCATTTCCATTCAACTTTGCATTTTCAATTTCCAATTGAATTCAATTTACCCTCAAATTTTCTATAATGAATTCTATTCACCTTATCCCAACTCATATTTAACTAACCATTCCAAACTTTTATTATTTTAGTTCACTTCGAATAAATTTTACAGCTTTACATTACATAATTTTTAAATTAAATATTATCTCAATATTCAATTTCAATTCATTTGCTTCCCTATTTGAATTCATTAGTTTACTTACAAATTTATTTTCAATCCTTTATTTTATTTAGTTCAACTTGACTAACTTCCCATTCTTAAATATTGAATTCTATCAACTATCTTCTGTTTACTAACTTATTTTAATTTTCAATAAATTTTAATTTTTAGAACTTTGTTCTTTTAATCCATTCAAACTATATTTTCGATTCCACTTAACTTAACATAATTCAAATTGATTCCAATATTCACTTTTCATTTTACTTACTTACGAATGTAATTTCCTTTGTTTCTCTATACATTTGTTTACAATCTTAATAAACTTATTTTCAATAATTATTTTCCTCAAAGCTCACTTTTACTTAACTAGATTCACTTACATTCCGATTCAATTTAAAATTTAAACTTCCTATAAGTTTTCCACTTATTTAAATTCCATTTGCTAACTTCTTTAAATTCAATTCAATTAATTAGCTTACCTTCCAACCTGTTTGGGTTTCACATTTACTTTTATTCAATCATTCTTAAGTTAGATTTTATTCTAACATATTCAAAATTTTACAAATTATCAACCTATTTATATTCTATAAACAATTTCAAGCCAACTCCAGAGTATTTTAAACAATTACTTGTATTTCAAAAGCATTTTTAAAATCAACTATACATACATAATTTATTTGCAAATCAAATCATCCTTTGAATTTAAAAATGAAACCCAGTTTTGCAAACAATTCCAATTTAAAACAATTTGGTAGCAATTCCTCTGTTGGAAACTCGAAAATGAACATTGATGATGCTGAAGTCATCATCGAAGTTATTTTCCAACGACCCAAAAGAGTTTAGTGCTTTTATCTCTTTAAAACTCTTCAAATATTTTTAAATTCCAAATCTCACCAGATTTCAAATCCAATTCAAAAATATTCCCCATGTAATATCACTATTATTTCTCAAAAACCTTTGAAAATCATTTTCAAACTTAAAGGAATTAAATTTTCAAATTCCAAATCCTTTCAACTCATATTCAAGCATTACTCTGGAATTTTATCCCATTTTAATTATATATCACAATATAATTCACATTTATAAATTTCATTTGTTATATGAATTTATCTCCAAATCTTTGGTTATACCATTATTTCCTTATTTCAATTACCATAACAACAATGATAATAATTTAATATTACTACTTCCTAACAACCAAGCAACCATATACTATAATAATTTACAATATTATTTCATTTATATACAAAAATAATTTGGAAAAACTTATTTTATTTATTCTATTTTAAAACAATATTGTGTCAGTTTATCTTGTTTAAGAGTTTAGAAATCCCTATCGATATAGTTGGCCAGATTGCACCGATCAGAACCCATAAACACTCAACCATAAGTCAATACAATATAAAACAATTTATGTTCACTAACAAATACGCGTTCATATCTATTAATACACTCAAACTCATTCTAGAGTACTTACGGACTCTGTTTCCAATGAGTAATCCTACTACAGCCAAGGTTCTCGCTTAACCTTTAGCTCTGATACCATAATGCAACGACCTGATTTTTGACGTCCGAAAATCGACATTAATACGTCCACTGTATTAAATGCCGATCAATTGAATGTCGAAAAATCGAACAATTAAGGTTAAAGAAGAAGGAGGTAGGAGAAGAAATAGAAAACAATATCAGAGTCTCACAATTGTAGCGGAACGATATATAATAGATAAATGACTAATCTTTAAAACAGAAGAATTATATCTATTTAAACAGAAGAATTATATCTGTTTATAAATTACATCATCAGAGTACAACAAAATCTATAGCACACAACTGGACAGTTATATTAACATATCCTCACAAAATTGACTATGCAGTTAAGCATACACAACGGAATATTCACCAAATACGAGTGATACGTCTCGCCATCCAGCTCGTCTCCTGAGCTCCTCAGTACTCCATCCAGAATCTGTACTGTATAATACTTGGTCTGACCCGAGCATTATAGTGAAATAACACCCAAGTCAGCCTGGAAAACCAACGTGAGAAAATACACTCAATTGAATTATTAAAATTTCAAAATCCTTTTGAAATCAAAGGTATCTCGTAAGACCGCGCCACAAATGAACATGTCGGGTTTTTACCTTACGATAACCAAAACATTTTTATCAAATCGGTCTAATATTATAATAGTGTCTATAGAAAGTAAAATAGAATCTAGCTGAAATGCTTGCATCTCACATTTCAGCGTAGTTGGGAACAATCAAAACCATACATGCGTTTAATGGAGATGGGATTCCATACAATGGCAGGGCTACTGGGGTACCGCCCATCACAATACGTGGTCTAGATCACCATATCGAGGATCCATCCTGATCCCCTGCATCACAAGACCAGAGCTACCCCTTACTGGATAGTCCAATTAAGATCACCTCATGGTTGGGATCAGCAACCGCCAACACAGCCGAAATAAAGAGACATCTAGACAGGGATGACCTTACCGTAATTGGTTGCTAGCCACTTAGCCTTGTATGCACCTTCCATGTTTTAGCCATTCCGGTTGATGAGGCATGAGGCTATCTGTTACCTTTTTAGAAACATACACTTTGAATGCTCACCATCCTTCTGACGATGTTGTGAAAGCATTCGTCCATACAAGTCTGTTCTGGGTTCGAACGGAACCAAAGGCACTACTCCTACTACATCCATTTTGGAATCACCCTCAGGATTAGTAGCGATCAGCCCTTGCACTTCACTGCTCCATCTTCGACTCCAAGCTCTTGTCTTCCTCACGAAAATGTTCAAACCAGATCGAAGTGGTTTTTTAGGAAATTAATCCCGATCTCGGTCTCCTCGAAACGATCAGCGCATTAGCCAATATTGATAGTCGGTTATTTAACTATCAAATAACATCCACAAACAACCATCGGCCTTAATAATTTCCCAAATTATTTATTTATTTCAAAATATATTCTTGAGATATTTTCTACACTTTAATACCTTTGAAAATATTTTTCAAATCACTTTTTAGCTCGTGGAAATAAATTTCCACCCAATTGTTTTATTTCCAATGAAAACCACCAAGTCTTACTACTTTAGATTTTAAAATAATTTAAATCACTTTATCCAATAATATATATACTTTAAAACATTTAAAATAAACTACTTAAAGTACTTTTTCAAAACAAAAGTTATGAAATTATATACTAATTCCCAAATAAAAACTTTAAGCCAAAACTAATTTAAAATAAAAGTTATTCTATAAGATATAAATATTAAATAATTCTCTTTCTAAACGTAATACTAGTTAAACCTTTAAAATAATTACTATTAAAATTAATTTATTTACTTTTAAAATTTTAAAACCATTAAATAATAATTTCCTTCCAAAACATTCTCTTAAAACCATTTTAAGGCCTCTAACTTATACTCGGAGAATCTTCCTTTGAAAATATACTTGGCTTCCTAGGGAAATACACTTTCTTTTCCACATCCTTTTTTTAAAATAAACCACTTATTTATTTTTGAAACAAATTACCCATTCCTTTATAAATTCTCATCCTGAATTTATACTTTAAATATCCACTAATATCTTACTTCACTTTATTTATAAACCCAGTTTATAAATTCTATAGTCTCATCTTCCCTTTAAAAACACAGTTTCAAACACTTAATCAATTTTCAAATTGATTTTCAAAATTAACTCCATTTTAAAATAAATTTTTTTACTTATCCAAATTTATTTTAAAACTCATCAATTTCAGATTTAACTTCTTTATTATGATTTAAAATCTTATTTAAACCAAAAATACCAATTTTATACCTTTTTCCAAAAAAAATCTTTATTTTTTCCAAACAAATTTAAAACTTTGAAATTTAAAAATTAAATTCTTTATTCCTTTAAATAATATCACTTAAGTTTAAAAATTCATTTATTCCTATTTATTCAAAAACTCCTTTTCCATGCTTGAAATTATTTATTTGAATTTAAACTCAAATTTTATCTTTCCAAAGTCCATTCTTTAATTTATCCAAATTCTTTATAATTATTTTACTTTTAAAATTCTCTCTTTTATTTTCCTTTAAAAATTAAATCTTTATATTTTTGATATTTCAATATACCCAATTATATATATTCAGTCAAGGCATAGCATTCAATAATTTCAATTATCAATATATTCAATCACAGTTTATCAATAAATCGTATCGCATAATATGAAATAAATTCAAACATTTGAGGGATCCAGTTAGATCTCTCCAACCTGTTTCCCTGCATCCATAGATATTAACATAATATAAAATACCAATTCCACTTCGAGGTGGAATATCGCGGTATATGGGGTCATCCGCTATTATACGGGGCGCATAGGGTCTCATCCGCTATATAATGCGGGCTATCAATCACTCCAATATATATATATACATATATCTACTATTTATATAATATCATCCAACAAATAAATTATTAAATTCATCCAAGCACATTCAATAATTTTAATTTATTCATTTAAATTATCTAGGCAATCCAAATGAGGGAGAAGAACTCACCTTTGCTTTTTATTTGCGATCCACTTCAACCTTACATTGGTTCACGATTTTAGACCTTGTATAAATATTATACAGTTTATTAATATTTGAATTAATCGAACAGTCAATAGCCCTTTAATAATTTAATCAACCAAAAGTTTAATTTAAACAATTTTTTTTAATAAATTATTCTTAGTAACTAAAATAATTTAGATTTAATTAAAAAAATAAATCTTCACCAATTTAGAATTATTTATTAATCTCAAGATATTTTCACAAGATATATTTCCACTCTTTAAAAGTCATTTAGTGACTAAAAATAATTAAATAAGTAAATTTTAAACAAGTGAATCACCTTAATCTCTTATTTTAAGATAAACCTGTTAGCCTTACTTACTGACCAACAAAATTAAATTAAAGTTTTAAACCTACTTAACATTAGATTTCTTCTTAACTAGTAAATCTGAACATAAATCTAAACTTATCCTATATATATTTCCTCCTATATTTTCAAATCTATACGTGCACAAATATTAGCAAGTCACACATAAAAAAAAAAGATGGCACCTCACAGACTCGAACAATATCTGCCGCCACCGCGAAGCAGCTGCATGCACGCGACTGGAACGATGACGACCCCTCGCCATTGAACTCCATGAGCACGCGTGACCGCTCATCTCATTCATCTAACAAATCGAACGCAGTGGCGTTCGTTCCCCTCCCTCGAAGCTTGCATCGAGCCTTCGCGAACCATCGTCGCGTGTGCACACAAAGGAGACTTAAAAATCTAGGTCACGACGATCCTCGATCGCCTAGCCACTCGCGCACAAGACCCATGACCCACGATGTCGCCGTTCGAATATTTCCTCGTCGCGTGCTTCGCGGCATCGTGCCTTCGCTTGGGTCGAGATCGATTGGGTAAATGGTGGTTCAATTCGTCTGTCATATTTTTTACTGATCGAAAAGTTTTGCTCGGCAAGGGATTTCTGTTTTGGGAGAAATTGATTTTTTTTTTCAGCCCTGCCCTCTTCTTTCGTTCGTTTATTATTATTATTTTTTAAAAAAAACACGGCTAAGAAAACCAATGGAAGAAGATGCATGTGAAATTAATCAGAGAAAAGAGAACACGTGCTCTTAGGGTGTGAACAAGTGTTGGATGAAGTCATCAATAAATTAAATGGAAAATATATATTTTATATTTAAATTTAAATTCAAATTTAAATCGTCTCGATTCTGCAACTCAAAATCTTGATCTCCAATTAGGGTGTGCCGCTAGGCGTTCATAATGTTATACCCATATTACAAACACGATGGAAAATGTTTCGATATCTAATTCGATCATATGGAGAAGATAGCTTTTTTGGATCCAGTTATTATATTAAATTTTCGATATAAATTTCGACGCGTTTATCTACTGTACGATCACACGACAACTCCAAATACTACAAAAATTGAAATCCAACAATAATACAATATTACGGACCCAACGGAACTAGTTTCGTCGAATTCCGAGATTGTGCCTCGGAAGGCTATTTTTTTACGCCAATTTAAACGATATATTTTTAAAACCGAACAAACACTTTCAAATTCAAATTTGAAACTTCTATTATCTTCGGTATTATAAATATAAAATTTCCAAGCCTTTGAAATATTTTAACCAGCTTAAAAACCAAGATTCGCTATTTTAACCAATTTTCAATTATTAAATTCAATAATTTAATTGCCAAAAAATAATAATATTTGAAATTCAAGTTAAACTAACTTTCAAATATTTAAAATAAATTAAATATCTCAATTTCAAATATCCAAAAGTTCTGGGTCGTCACAATTTTATTATCAAAATTTTCTTGAATGGAGTTAACTTCCAACGTTTGGTCAAGTGATTCATTCGATTGGTTTTCAAGATTAACGATGTTAAGATCCAAAGTCCGGTTTCTAAAAGAAATTTTCATCAAACTGTTTGGATAATTGATTAGAGCATTTGAATTAGCCAAGAAAGTTCGTCCTACAATCAATGTAATTTGACTCATCAGATTGTTCACGGATTATGACTCTAAAAAGTTGAAATCGACGGGAATATAAATTGACCAATTTTGATGAGTATGTCCATGATTTCTCACATGGGTTTCTTTATTGAACGATTGACAAACTGAAGAGCTACTTTCATCGGTTTTAGTTCACCCAAGCCAAGTTTTTAGTAAACTGAATAGGGAATCAAACTTACACTTGCATCCAAATCTAGTAAGCACTTATTAATCTCTTGTCTCCTATCGTGCATGAGATCGTCGGACATCCTGGATCTTTGTTTTTAATGGGGATTGAATGAGATAAAACTTCGCTAAGTTTAGCAGCTAAGGAAACTCTCTTGGGTACATGAGTGTGTCATTTTTGAGTACACAGGTCCTTGAGAAACTTAGCATAAGTCGGAACTTGTTGAACGATTTCAAGAAGAGGAATGTTCGCTTTCACTTGTTTGAAAATTTTAAATATATTTTCCATTTGATCAGAATGTTTCTTGGATCAAAAGCGATGTGGAAATGGAACATGATACTCAGTAGGTCAGCCTACTTAACTAGAAGAAGAATATGGATTGGCATTTGATTCGATGTTTGGCTCAATGTTTTGTTCAAAATCATTTGTCGTTTTCGAAGTGTCAAGGGGAGCATCCGGTAAATTATTTGGATTAACAACTTGGTTATCAATTTGTTTACCGGAAAGAAAAATCATGATAGCATTCGTTTGGTTGAAATTATTATCCTGAACAACATAGGCTTGATTTGAATTCATGTTTTGATTTATGGGATTCAGAACTGGCTAACTTGGGAATGTGCCTCGTTCACGTTCACTGACAGACGTTCTTAATTGACTCATTTTCTTTTCAAGTTTGGCAATCAAGTAACTTGTATTCTACATGTACGAGGTTAATAAATTTTACAAATTGATATTTGATTGGAGGCTTTAAGTGGTTGCTTTAGCCAAAGTTTCAAAAATTTTCTCAAGTGAAGTCAATTGTTTATCGTCTTGGGGAGCAAAAGATTATTACGGTTGATTTTGAGACGAACCGACAAAATTTTGTTGAAAGCGGTTGGGCTGAAAGGGAGGATTTGAAGCATTATTTGAAAATGACTGAAAGTTGGGATGGACCAAACTTGTACTGGAATTTTTTTGGTTCCATGCAAAATTAGGATGATTTCTCCAATAAGGATTGTATGTTGAAGAAAACGGATCATTCTTAACCTTATTAAAAGAATTGAGTTATTTTATCGAATTAGGACACAGATCGGCTATGTGATTCAGATCGTTGCATTTATAACACATCGATTGGGAAGCATGGTTCATTTGGTTGGGCAAGAAAACTTTATCGAATTTATTGATCATTACATCGATTTTAGCTTCCAAATCCAATGATGATCCTATCAAGTGTGCACTCGATCGTGAGTAAATGGATTTTTCGTTAAAATGTTCTTATTGGGATGACTTTTCGACCGAGTTTTCAAGAAATTTCCGTGCATTGTCGTGATGTTGGGCGAGAAAATTGCCTTGGCGCATCAATTCAAGCATGGTTCGTGAACTGTTTTCTAGTCCATCGTATAAGATTTGGCAAAGAGTTTATTTTTCAAAATTATGGTGCGGTCATTTTATCAAAAGCTCTTTAAATCATTAAAAATATTTTCTGAAAGGTTCACACATGAATTGATGAAAATTGACAATTTCGTTTTGGATTTTAGTTGTTTATTCCAAGAGGTAGAACTTTTTTAAGAAAACTTTAACGAATCTTCTCGAGTTTTTATCGAGTTTGATAGTAAGCTGTACAAATATTTTTCAGCATAATCGGTAAGGGTGAATGGAATTAACAAAATTTGATTCCATCGTCACATAGTTGTTGGAGTTTAATAGTTGTACATACTTGTTCGAATTTTGTTAGGAAGATATATGTGTCATTGTGTTCAAAGTTGCGAAATTTTGAAAGCGTGGCGGTATGATTAGAATGAATTTCAAAGTGATTGTCCGTTGGGCGGCTAATATGATACAAAAATGAATAAAAACTCAATCAGGAAAGATTCTATCCATGAGAGTTCGAAGGACGTTTTTGTTGGCCATTGATAGAGGATCGTTTATCCGAGTTAAACGATTTGTTGTTGTATCACGAGTCCAGGTACTTATGCACAAGTGAAAAGGTTCAAGGAGAGAATGGAGTGAGAATCAAATTAATAGAATGAAACAAGGTTTAGAAAATGAAATGAAAAATTGCTATTTTTATATATTTTTAAAGGAAAAATATTTACCAAAAAGGATTTATTTTTCAAAAGGGAGATTTGATTATTGGATTTTGGATTTTCAAAGTTTTTTCTCTTTTAGTGTGTTTTTGCTTTTTTCGTTTCTGAAAAGATTGTTTTTCGGATTTTTGTTTTTTCTTTATACATGCATGAACTAATGCAACTAAATGAATGCAATGACTTAATTACAAATTTTCCGTCCTTAGTAGCTCCTAACCCAAAATTGTATAATCGCACTTTGTCTTGATCCAACAAAATAGTTCTTAGCCAAATAACCAATAGGAGTTATCGGTGCACCACGAATCACTGTAGCAATGTTACCGTAGGTTTAAGTGCCTTCAAAGAAACAATCAGTGTAATATTTACGAATCACCGTAATATTTATATATGATAAATTCTCTCTGTAGCCCAGACACTAAGAAGTTAGATTGTCGAAAGAAGACAACTTGTCAAGATACAATTAAGTCATAGATGAGGTCGTGACACCCTTAAGTCCAATGTCTAACCGTTATTATTGATAAATTCTATGATGAAATGCAATTTGAAGGCCAAGAAATGAGTGATGAAACCCCCCCCCCCCCCCAATGTGGATTGGGGTGTTGCCCTTAGAAAATAAAAACATGATGAAATGAATGCAAAACAAAAATTAATCGTGTATTAACAATGCAATTACGAATGAAATTTGTTTTTTTTGTCTTTTTTTATTGTTAAAAATAAAAACAAGTGATAAGAGCACGATAATAAAGCAAGCAGAATTATCAACAATTTTATTTTAAAGCGGCGGTTTTTATTATAAGCAAACAAGTAGAGCAGTTGTTTTAAGCAAGCAATTCTTCTTATTTCTTGCAACCTAAAAAAATGTTGAATAAGAATTTATTTATTTTATAAGATAAACAAAAGCAACAAAAGGCAAACGAAAATAAAGACAAACGAAAGCAAATTTGAATGTGTGTGTATATGTATATATGTGTGTATATATTTTTACACAAATTTTTTAATTTTTTTAAACAAACAAAAGCAAACTTTCCTTTTACACAAACAAAAGCAAGAAAATTCTCTCTTTTTTTTGTTTTGGTGAATTTACAAAAAAAATCTAAAAAAATGTCAAACTCGAGCTGCAAAAGAGGCCCACAAGCAAGCTCACTTAACACATTTGAATATGACTTTATCACCATAGACTCTTTTCTCTCTTTCAAAATGTGGATCAAATTAAATTAAAAAAACGAACGAAATGGAAAAAAAATTCGTTTGCAAATTGCGGTTGGAAGTCAGATCAAGTGATTGTTGTTGGCTGTAGGTTGGTGAAAGATGCAGAGGCGATTTGCTGGATTGATGTTTGGAGTTCTGGTTGGGTTTTAGAAGTCGAGATTTGCTAAAGGTTCGCGTATTTAAGGTTGCGAGAGGAGGAGATTGGGGAGATTGGTTTTGGACGATTGTTGTTCGATGGCGTATTGTCAATTGGGTGTATTTGATTCGAAGTGATGCCGAGGAGTTTGGGAATTTTGGGTAAAGTTGGTGAACTAGAAGGAGAGGCAATGGGTTGAGTGATTTAGTAGTTACAGTTTGTAGATGAGTTATAAAGTGGTGCAGTGGTAGTAGAAGTTGTTGGCGGTGATAGGAAAGTATGCAGTAGAGTGGTTTGGAGAATATATTGTAAGAGAAGTGATGAGTTTGGGTTGCTATTTTTGTGGCAGGTTGTAAGTGATAGGGGATGGAATTGTTGGCCGAGATGGTTGACATTGCAAAAGTGAGGATAGTTATAGCAGAGGAAGTGATGATGCGGTAGGAAGTTGTAAGAGGTGAGTTGGATGTGGTTGCTCGACAGTTGTGGATGAAGAAGTGAGGTGATAAAGTTTTGATGGCAAAGGGAAGTTCAGGCAATGGTGGCTGGTAATAATGGCGGTTGGGTGTTGATGCCCAAAGGAGCAGTTGTTTGTAGTTTGAGGGGAGATGGTGGTGATGTCTGTATGATGTGTGGCTTTGTGGATTGTTGGTGATGGTTAGGAGTAAAGTTTTTATTGAGGTAGATAGTTGATGATGATTGTTGAAGGAGAAGGTTGTTTGAAGAGGAGGTGGATGGTTGATAGGATATGGAGATTGAAGGCAGTGGCAGTGCAAGTAGAAGATGGTTAAAGGCTACGTGACGGGTTGGTTGTGATGGTTAAGGAAGGCACTGGAGATGGAGATGTAGTTTGGTTGGTTGGAGTTGCGGAAGTAGAGGAGGGTGATGTGCTTGATTATGGAAAATGATGCAGGAGGAGGTGTTGGTGGTTGCAGGTTGTAGCAGCAGTTTGGGTGCTTGATGATGTAGAAAGTTGTTTGAGGCTTGTTTGGAATTGTTGAGGAAGGTGGTGAAGTATTTGTGATTGTGGTGATGATGTGTAGGAGTTTATTGATTGCTGGAAGATTGGTGCTTCTAGCCGTAGTTTGAATTTCAGGTGGGAGGTTGAACTTTGGGGATTGGGTTATATTGTGTGTGCAGGTAGAGACGGGTGTAGCAAAGGGTGGTTGTGCTTACAGGTTTGGTGCATGTTGAAGTGGTGGATCTATGGCAGTTTGAAGTGGAAGGTTTGGAGGTTGAGGAAACTTGCAGTTTGAATTTTTGGAGTAGTTTGCAATCTGAATGTGTTAAAATCGTGGATGGAAGTGAAATTTATTGTGTGCTTGAGAGTTGAGTGCGAGGAGTTGAAGTATGGAGGAGCAATTGAAAGAATACTTGTAACATAGCAATGTAGCAATGATATCAACATGCAAGTTGTAACCGAGAATGGCAAAAAAATATGTAAATGCACGTGTAAGATCGCAGAGAAACACAAAGAAAAAAATATGCAATAAAAACAAAGATCAAATGTTACAGAAAGATTAAATTGCAAATGAAATGTAATTCCACAAACAACAAATAGAAAACAGACAACAACAACTAAAACTTGGAGGGATTGATGTTGCAAATTAAAAATGGAACTGGTCTGAAACAAATGCAATTTGAAATGTCTGTGACAAATGCAATGTAACCAAATAACTAACAGAAAATGTAACCTATGCGCTATAAAACAATATTATTTTTTTATTTTTTATTTTTGTTCAATGGACAATAACAGTAAACTTAAATTGCTTTCACAATGGAAACAAATAAATGCAAATGCACAAAAGTAGAAAATAGAAGAGTAGCATTTGCGATATGAATTTTTTCCTTTTTTGAACGATAACAAAAAAAGAAATAAACAATGAAAATAAAAATAATTCGAAGAGTAAAATTAAAATTAAATTGTAATTCTCCGACAACGACGTTAAAAACTTGTTGATAACGTCGGAAATTTCTATCAATGAAAAAACCGTCGTTAAAATATAATCGTTATAAAACCGCAAGCGTACAATCGCAGTACGTATGTGAGTACGGATTGATCTTAGGGAAAAAAATTAAATTCTAATAATATTCAATCAAATTAGCCCAAAGTTTTGAAGTGATTTAAAACTAAGAAAAAATGTAGAAAATAAACTAGAGCAAAAGTGAATAAAACTATGCGATTAAGGAACAATTTAGAGGTATATCCACTTTTAATCATTCATATAAATCAACACAATTTGTAATCTCTCATTAAAATATTACATAGAAATGGTAGATGTGCTTATTATAAGTATGATTTATTTGTGCTATCAATTAGCACAACTTAAATCATCAAACTCTAACACACCTTTCAAACCCACTTATCAACACCCATGAAAATGGCATGAAAGTTAAAAATAAAATCTATTTTAAGTACGATCTATTTACTATGAATTAATAAAATAGACCATCAAATTCTGGTTCTAGCTTATTTTCATCATCAAACTCACTTAGGCAGATGATCAAATAATTTATGTTTATATGGAGTTAAGCATAGTCTATTTGAGATGTCGATATAGACTATCAAAATTGACTTTAAAAAAACATAAAACACCATCATTTATAATTTCCATTAAGCATATAAAAGAGATCACGAATAAAATCATTATGTTAATTTAATATGTTTCGTGAGAGATTCATCACCCCTAAATTAAATGGATTTAACTACTCATATTTGAAAACATGTTAACATAAAATGATTTCAACATAAAAGAAGAGAAAAACGAGAGCTAATTAAAGAAAAGAGAGCTAACTACTTGCATGAAATAAAACTAAACTAATTACAAGAATTAAATCTATGATACTAACATTCAACAAGAGAAGCATAAATTAAGTAAGAGAGAGCATGAAATAAAAATAGCATAAAAAGAAAGGATGAATAAAAATTGCATGAAAGTAAAAATAAGGCTAAGAAGCTATTAAAGAGTTATTTACTTAACTTTGATTTATGGCTATAATCTTGCATGAAAAGAAGCGGATCGTTATATGTGACATAAGGTGTATTTATACATGCTTAAAACCCTAATTCATATTTTAAGGGACTGCCTAAAATATCCTTGAAAAAGTGTAACCTTCAAATAATCATTTGGGAAATAATTAATCTCTACTAACATGTCTTTAAGCCTCCATTTTCATATGCATATGCTTTAATTATGGACCATTCGTTAGTGGGTGTGTAGGCTCCTCTATGTTGCATGAATTCTTCTATTCCCATTCTCCATTTGCATTCAACAAGTGAGCATGCATTTATCCATGAAACCTCTTTGTATTTGCATTCCATTTTCTACAAATAAAAATAAAAATATGCAAATAAATTTTCTCAAATTAATTCAAACACAAAAATACCCTTTTAGCCCCCCAAATGAAGATGAATAAATGATGATTTGAAAGCAATTTAAATTTTGATTTAAACATGTAAAATACCATAATATGCTCATTTATTTAATTAAAAGAAGATTAAATGTGAAAGTAAAATTATACACTTTTACGTGCATATCACGACGAGCACTTCTAACTTGACAATAGACGCAACCCACTTCACATTCATCGAACCTGACATCTTTATCTAGCTTTGCGCTCAAGTCACTGCCCGAAATGCCTTCAGTCACGACTTCTGAAATCACCAACTCTTCTACCCGTCGCACGTCAACCATGTCACTACCCACCTCGCGCCTAATGCCTTTGACCACGTGGCTCCTCCAATCGCCACGCTTGTGGATCCATATGGTCATGCCTCTGCCTTTGGTCGTCGTCGATGTCGAGATCTATATAAAAAGAAAAGACTCTTATTATTTATTAAAAGTAAATTTCAATTTAACTGGAATTGATTTACATTTTATTCTACAAAATATATTTATATATTGCGGCAACTGCACAATTTCATCCAATCCAATATTGTCTAGTTGTATTTAATTACTCGCTGTATTGATAAAAAAAATCATTTCATATTCGTTAATTTATTGATTTAACTAAATAATATTTATAAAATTTATTTCCATCTATTCCAATTATATATAATTATTTATACTTTAAAATATCTTATATTTAATAATAACACTTTATCCAGTTTAATATACTTTCTGAAAATTATTTTATTAATTAATTCAATTTGTTAAAGCAAAAATCCATTATTAAATAGACTTCAATTAATTAAACCATATTTCTATAATACTAACCATAAAAAAAAATCGGATTCGAACATTTTTACTATAATTAAATTTGTCCAATATTACGGCTTCGAAAATAGAGTCGTTACAACTGCCATGCTTGACATACCTACCGTGTCTAGCCGACTGAGTAACTAGAGGATGGTCGATGTCACCGCCTGCCCAATAAAAGTAATATTCGATATTGGTAGAAGTAAAAGGTTGGATGGATGTGTTAGGATGTATCAGATATCTGCAAGTCCTCTTGCCTATGCAGCCATCAAAAATTTCACCCAACTGTCTAAACCTGAATACAAGCTGTTTTTTGAATTTTTTGCATCTTCAAGCGGTCGTGTTCCACTACACTTTTGGACCGTCAATGTGATCGTTCTCTGGAATCCAAACCCTTCCTTCCACTGCAGTGGTTTATCCCAATCAATCAAAGTACACTTCAGATTTCCCCATTTATTCTTGATTTATGTCTCTGACCAGTTGATATTCATTATGTCGTTTAAAGCGCTTGCCATCGATGCATAGAACGAGTCGATAGAATGTTCTCTTTAAGGCAAAAATTTCAAGCACAAGCCTATGAAAACTAAAAGTATTTCAAGCGTCCATAAGACGATAGGCTGAGAGGAAGCGGAAGCAAACGAGTCATGCGATATTCTAAAAATTGATAATTACAAAAGTAAGCAAAAAATTTCAAAAAAGTATATGTTATAGATACAAATAAATATACACCATAACGACCTGCCTTTTTGGAATTTTTAGCAGACACACATGTCAAGCTCAAACCATTCAAAAGGGTAGACTGTTATGGGGTAAATAAGAAAAAGCAGAGAAAGGAAAAAAACAAAACAGAATCTCCCAGCGAAATGATAGAAAATAATAATCAAATAAACAGTTCATGAAGCTGTTTACAAATACAAAATGATTATACTTATGCAATACAAAAATCAGAGTTACAAACAACAGAGAATAAATATACAAGTGCAGCAGAACAGTACGAATGCAATGGAATAATAGAATAAATAATTATAATACAAATCTTCGTCTTCATCCTCCATAAATAAGGTCTTCAAATCCGGAAATGCTCAGGCGGAGCCGAGCGAATTGAAAAGACAAAACACTCGAATCAGAACTAAAAGATCTTATGTAAGTCAAATCAACGGTAAATAAATATGAGTGGAACGGCGTCAGAGATGTTTACGGGGTTTGACATCTCCTATCCAATGTCTAACGTGAGTGCAGTAACTTAAGAGATGTTTGTGATTCACATCTCCTAAGGATCCGTTAAACTATCTACTATGTAGTACAATACGCTATTATAATATGTCTACAATAAAGTAAAAGTATTAAAATAGCGTTAAGGCGTTACCCATATCCTCCGTAACACATTTTTATATATTCCCATAGTCTATACAGTACCGTAATTCCTCCGTAAATTAGAGGGCTATCAGAGGGCACTCCATAGATATGGTACAAAACAAACTCGTTGAAGGCGCGTTAGGGCATGTGAACACGACACTCGAGCTAATGCCAGGGTAGATATACCAATTGCGGATCCGGACTAGTGGTAACACATAACAGCTACTACCGCCTACCTTGGAACACACTCCCAAATCAAAATCAGGGTGGCCAACAAATCAATCACAAAGCAACAGATATTGTATCGAAGAAATGTGTCTGATAGAAGGAATGACCTCATTTGGCCCGACACGGCTCCTGTTTTAGTCATATCTAAGTTAACTCACGGGAGTCAGGGTCACGTCATACCACATACAGAAATCGTTCACAGAATCATCCTACTTCATTTCTGAAATCTCCACAACGTATACGGTTGTTAAAGTGGTTTTCGGTATTGGCAGAGAGTACGACAATATTCGATCCCGGTCACTTTAACAACCAAACGCTTATTTCACACTGGATGGTTCTTTTACATTTCGACAGTCAATTCACAATTTATATCAAAATATCATATTCTCAAAGCCATATCACTTTCGAAATAATATTCACTTTCAAACTGTATTCACTTTCAAAATCATATTCACTTCCAAAACCATATATACTTTTCAAATCATAATTTCTTTCAAAAATCATATTTCCAATTTGATTAAATCCTTACTTCAAAATCATCTTTCCATTAATTATAACATTTAAATTCCAACTTAGGTTATAACCTTAATTAACCGTATTTGCCTTTAACCCAATGAATTTGAACAGAAGCACTCCTACTTTACATAGTCTGAAAATTTTGAAAATAGTTTAAGTAGTTATAATAGTTAAAATAGTTGTGATAGTTAAATTTTAGCTTAAATTTTTTTTAAATTGATTTAGATAGTTAAATGGATTTAAATTAGAATAAATATAACTAAAATAGATTAAATAGCTTTAAATATAGATTGATTAGATCTAAAATAATTTAAAGTGGGTTAATTAGTTTTATATTAAATTAAATGATTTAAAATAGGTAAAATGATTTAATATAGTTAATATAAGTTAAAATAGTTTAATAGTTTGAAAATCTTAAAATTTAGAATCCTTAAAATAATATATTTTTAAAACAGTTTATATTGAAACATGAATTTGAAATCTATATCAACTTAAACTATTTATTTCATTCCAACACATTTAGACCATTTCAATTTTAAAAACCCAATTTCAAGTTTTCAATTCAAATCCTCAATAAAATATTTAATTAAATATCGCTCCCAATCCATGTTGAAGTATCAATTTAATTTACTCCGATTTCAATATATTTCAAAGTTATACTTCAAACTAATTCAATAACTCAATTCCGATAAAATTTCATTTATACTTAAAAATCCAACTTTAAACTTTTAATTGAATTTCTTAAAGCAGTTCCTTCAACCAATTTACATTTCAACGTAAGATTTGATTTTCCAATAAAACTCAATTTATATAAATTAAATTTTATTTAAAAATATCATTAATGGGATTCGAAATCATGGATCGAAAATCATTTAATTTAACCAATCCAGTGTCCGTATATAATTCTCTACCCTAGGGTCAAGTGATACAGGTATTCATTATTTCAATCCGCAATTTAAAACTTTACGGTTATATATCATTTCAAACCGCAATCCCGAATTTAATATTAAAATCCATAAAATCGCTCGAGTCTATTATTTCAATCCATACGATTTTCCCTACTCTATAGATCGCTCAGGTATGTATCATTTCAACCCATAAGGAACTTGCAGAATGATAACAATATATAAATCAAACATAACATCCAATCATCCAATAACAAAAATCAAACATACATCGCAACCATCATCCAAATCAATCAATAAACATCAATAGATAACAAATTATCAATAACAGTTATTTAATTGCAATTTAAATTCAACAGTAAATTAAATGGCTATTTAATTCAAATAAATTCAAATTAACTGAGATGGCGTTTTAAAAATATTCAACGGCAATAAATAAATTCCTAATCACATCACAAATTTAATTTGACTAACGTAAGAAAATTTAGAAGTTGTGAGTGGATCTAAACACTCAACTTTGAATTTAAATCGATTTAAAAATCCAATTTAAACTCAAAATTCAAATGTTCTCAGAATTCGTCTTAACTAGTGTCAAAATGTCTGAAATTTCGATATGACCCTAACGCAAGAAACTGCGTGTGAATCGGACCTCGTATGCAAAAGTTATACAAATTAGAACGATCAGAAATTTAAATTAAAAACAGAATAAAATAACTAAATAAATAAACACTCACCCACATGCAAGCGACCACGTCACCCCACTACTACAGAAATCCTAACCTCTTCTCAGCTTCGAACGAACCAAGTGTCGCCACCCTAATCAACCTTTAACCGCCTACCGCTGATGCATGAGATAGCTGCGCCTTGATCAAGTTGAACCGTTGAGTCCCCAGAGCCAGGCCGCACGCAGCCAAGGCCACGGCCTCCTCTCCGGTCCCCACTAGTTTGACCGCTGCCATGCCCTATATTCGTGATTTTTGGTGAACTTTGACCACCTAGGAATGAGCGATCACCCGGATGCATATTACTCGACGCCAGCAACACGCCCATGCCCCCCGATCGGCCTAAGGACGTAGATCCACCGTTGAATCACACCACCACAATGAACGGACGAAACCAAAATGCGGATTTTTGGACAAATGGTGTTTTGAATTGAAAAACGAATCACATAATTGACATGCGCTTGTCGAGAGCTTCAAAACAGTATATAATTCGATATATTCTGAGGAGTTTAAATTGAATTTTAAATTTAATTGAAGGTTTTTGGTTTTGGTTTGTCTGCCATTAGAATGAGGAGTTGAGGAGGAGACGTACGTACAGACAAATGAAAACAAAAGGTAGCTAGGGTTAATAACAGGCTTTTTATAGGTAAAGCTGAAAATAGAATGAATGGACGAGATTGATTTACACAGTTGAACGATAAACGACCCGAAAACCCGTTCTATCTCCGAAATGAAAATGGGTCATCCCATATATCACAATAGATGTTTTCGATAATTTTAAAATCAATGGAACATGTTTCAAGTCCTAATTCCATCGTACGAAGAAATTGTGTTAAAATCAGCTTATTTCAAATTGATTTCTAGGCGTTTCGTGCCCGTACGATCAAACGACAAGTCCTATCGTTACGAAACTTGAAATCCTGCAATAATTTAGTGTTACGGATCCAATGAAACTAGTTCCATCGAAATCTGAATCAGTGGCCAAAATGGCTATATTTCAGTTAATTAAATAAATTAATACTAAATTAGTTAAATCACTAATTCAATATTTATAAACTAACAAATTTTCATCCTTTTTGATTTACTTAGAAATCTATAATAATTTAAAACAAGTTTACATATAATTTCAGTGTTAGTCAATGCCTAAATTACAGTGTTCAGTTCCCGCTTGTAAATAAATTCCAATTAATTACAATTAATTTCAATAAATTGATTTAATTCGATTTCAATCTTTTATTAAATCCATTATTACTCTATAGACATATTTAATATTGTTATATATTTCATTACACTAATATTCTCAAATTTCCACCCATTATATGTATTAGTTACTATATTTCCCTTATAATGATTTTTTTTTCAATTATATTATAATTTAGAGTCTCAATAAATTAAATTTTTGTCTTTGTTTCACTCTTGTTATGACATCAATTATTGTCATGTAAATATAATTAACCTTTCCATGAATTTTATTATATTCAAATTTGCAGTTATCGTATTAACTTACGTTAATGTATATTTATTTACACTTAATTATAATTGATTTTCAATTTAATTTAATAGATTAGATAAATAGATAACTTATAATAATTACTTACATAATATTAATCATATTCAATTACCATTTAACATATATTAATTCATTAATTCATTCAATATTTACATTTGTTTTCCTATATTCATTTTATAACTAAGTATAACCTTTTAAATCATTCAATTGATTGGAATTTCTTTTAGATTGTTAATAATTTACTTTAATTAACATTGTTACATTTCATTTTAGTTATTATTTAATTATTATATCACAAATTTTTTTCCACCCAATACATGATCACAAAACCCTATTAAATTAACTATTTTAATTATCGAAATTTACGGATCGTTACACTATCCCCCACTCAAAACGTTTCGTCCCCGAAAAAGAAAAAGAAGGGAAAAGAAATTAAGAAATCAATATATCTTATTTAAAATATTAGATTTATAAACAATTAATTTACATAATCAAATAATTTGAATAAAATATATCAATTTACAAACAATGAAATCCTTTTTATATCAAGTTAGAAAAAATTTGGAAAAAATTTCTAAAATTTCTAAGTCCAAGATTCATAGAAAATTTCGACAGAGTCTTCTTTGTACGGAGAGATCTGGAAGAAATAATAATATCAACAATAACAATATATATCATAATTTTTCAAAATAATATATCCCAAACCATGGGAAACAATATAATATCGCTAGAAAACTGTAAGCCGAGAACGTACCTACTTGTCGAGAAATTAACGCTTTATTTTATGAAACCAAAAGTAGTAGTTATTGCTTCCATACATATATTTCACTTATATAATCCAAAAGAGTTAATAATTATATAAGAGAGATATTTATATTGTCTCAATTAATAACAAAACAAATCAATATAACAAAACAATATTCATTTGCAAACAAAAGTATAAAATCATCACATGAAATCAAAGTAATCAACCATCCATCCATAGCAATCAAAACAATTGATTTGTTCGGGTTTTGACACTTTTAACCGCATAAAACGATAAATAACCTACTAAGTATATAACAGTCTTAGATAAAACTCAACAAATTATTCATACATCCTAAACAATTTAAAGAATCACTTCCCAAACATTCATAAGTCAAAACAAACAATGACTTCAAGAATTTTTTTTAGTTCATTCTTATTAATTTTTATTTCATACTTTTACCTTTCTTCAGTTTCATTCATTCACATTCATTTATTTACATATGTTAGTTACATTTTCTTACATATGTTGCTCGTATATAATTATTTAAACGTATGTGAATCAATTCTTAAAGTGCTATATAAGTTTCCTTGTAAATAAATTCACATTCATTCATTCGGTGCTTATTTCCATTTATTTCTATTTATTACTTACTAATTCATTTTCCATTTATCCATATAATACCAATTTCTTTTTTCTTCATTACATTCATTTCTTACATAAGTTAATTCCATTCAGTTGTTTATAAAATCAATGAATTCATTATTTAAGTATTATATACATTCTATTGCAATTTAATTTACATTTATTAATCTATATACTTGATTTCCATTAGATATTAACATTCATTAGTTCATAAGTTCATACCTAAGGTTCTTACTTTTTATTTCGTTCATTTCTTTACATACTGTCGTTGAGTATTAAATCTATTTTATGAATCATTGCAACAATTCGGAAGTTATATTATATTCATTTACTAACTATAGTACTCTATTATTTTATTTACTTTAATTATAAATAGCCTCAACATTAACTTTAGTTTATAATTATTTACTTATAGTATTCCTCTTTACCATTAATTTTAATTATAAATGACTTCAAACATTTACTTAAGTTTTATAATCATTCATTTATACTACTCACCTTTCTATTACATTTAATTAGTAGTATTCCAATTATAACTTAAGTTTATAACCCTTGTAATATCAAAATTCTTATTTATAGAGAAATTTCATTGAATATTTTCATTACTTAAATTTTATTTGTATAATATTCCATTACATGTTCTCATTAAATATTTCAACTTTTAATATTTGGTAAGTTATATATATTGTCCTAAGAATGCAATTGAATGTTACACAAGTTTGTCTTTATTAATTCTAATTAACTTAATGTTCAATGGTTATCATTTCTAATTTTCATTTCCTTTTTATTTATAGTTTCCAAATTTCAAATTTTCTTGTATATTTCATTTATAACCTAGCATTTAATTCCTTATTTTCATTTTAGAAGTTCCAATTATTAAATAGTTAAAATTTTCATTTTATTACAATAATTGAAATCTCTAATTTATAAAAACTTAAGAACTAAATATCGGGTTCCCTTTTCAAATATTTTAACACAATATATATATATATATATATATATATAATCGTATCTTTTATATACATCCAATCATATTTGAAAATTTAAAAATTAAGATTTGTTATCAAAACAAATGTGTATTAAAACTACTACAGCAGTCTTCCCACTTTGAAACTCAAAAATGAACGTCGATGATGCGTGCACTCATCATGAAAATTATTTTCCGACGATAGAGAGGGGAGTACATGACTTATTTCTTTCTAAAATTCCTTTAAACATTTCTTTCAAATTACATTGAAATATTTGTATTAGAAAAAACTTTCAAATAATACCAATATTATATTCCAAAATCCTTTGAGAGAAATTTTCAAAAATCCTAGAACTTAAGTTTTAAAATTTCCAATTTATATTTATTTTATTTACGATCTCATTTTTAAATCAATATTTATAAATTTCACTACCTAACAAACAAATATATACAACAAAGTATATCATTTTTAAAATTATTATTTTATATATACAAAATATAATAGGCAAAATTATTTCATTTACCTATATTTTAAAACAATATTGTGTCGATCTGCCCAATTAAGTGTTTAGAAATCCCTATCGATGTCATAATATCCTATGCACCAATCAGAATTTATAAATACAAAATGGAATAAATATACATAATACCAAAACCTTTTTATAACACTAAAAAATACTCTCTCTCATATATATATTCTCAGCGACTCATTTTAGGGTATTACTACCATATTTAATACGAGTCAGACCCCACAAAGCTGAGGTTATCGCTAAACCAAAGCTCTGATACCAACTATAACGACCAGCCTTTTTGGATGTTTTAGTAGACACACATGCCGAACTCAAACCATTCAAAATGGCAAATTGTTATGGGGTAAATAAGAAAAAACAGAGAAAGAAAAAAAAATAGAATCTCACAGCGGAATGATAAATGTAGTAATCAAATAAACAGTTCATGAAGCTGTTTATTTATACAAAACGATTATACTTATACAATACAAAAATCAGAGTTACAAACAACAGAGAATAAATATATAAGTGCAGCGGAACAGTATGAATGCAGTGGAATAATAGAATAAATAATTACAGTGCAAATCTTCGTCTACGTCCTCTAGAAATAAGGTCTTCAAATTCTGAAATGCTTAGGCTGACTCGAGCGAATTGAAAAGACAAAATACTCGATTCAGAACCAAAAGATCTTATGTAAGTCAAATCAACGGTAAATAAATATGAGTGGAACAGCGTCGGAGATGTTTACGGGGTTTGACATCACCTATCTGGTGTGTAACGTGAGTGTAGTAACTTAAGAGATGTTCGGGATTCACATCTCCTAAGGATCCGTTAAAATTCTACTATGTAGTACAATACGCTATTATAATATGTCTACAGTAAAGTAAAAGTATTAAAATAACGTTAAGGCGTTACCCATATCCCCCTTAACACATTTTTATTTATTCTCATAGTCTATACAGTACCGTGATTCCTCCGTAAACTTGAGGGCCATCAGAGGGCACTCCATAGGTATGGTACAAAACAAACTAGTAGAAGACGCGCTAGGGCATGTGAACAAGGTACTCGAGGCAATGCCAGGTCTACCAATTATGGATCCGGACCGGTGGTAACTCATAACAGCTACTACCGCCTGTTAGTCTGTGAGATGATGGTTTTGATGACAACAACCTTAGAATAGATTATAAAATATAAATACCAACAGTATAAGTTTAGATATATATGTATATGCAAGATTTAACCATGCAGGTACCAAGAATGAAGACTGTACAGTATAGAGATTCAAGATATCAAGATTAAAGACTCATGAGTATCAAGAATATCAAGATTTCAAGAATAAGTATTTTAATTAGGAATTTTGTTAAAAATCCTAGAAAAGCACTGGCATCTTAAAATCTAATTTATTCGTGGAATGGAATCCACTTCGAGCCTGTTAAAGGGATGGAACCCTAAGTGGGATGGAACCTACGAAAAATCTAGTGGAACATTATTTTGTATCTGCTAACTTTTTATTCAAAATGATTTTTCAAAATTATATCTTGTTTTCAAAATGATTTCAAAACCTTCCTTTTAAAAGAATCAAAAACATCTATCGTGATTTCAAATACTTTTAGCCTCAAGATAATCTTGAATTTCAAAATCAAATTATCCTTGGTTTTAAACTATCTTTTAAAATAAAAGTATATTTAATTTTTTAATATTTATATACTTAGATTTAAATATAAAATTATAGTAAAATTTTATATATACCAAAATATTATTCTATATATTTATTTATGTATTTCAACTATATTTAAGTATATTTTTAAAAGTTTAAAATAGTTTTAAAATAAGATAAAAGTTATTTTCAAAGAAAAACAAAACATCAAAAATTCCTTTGGGATGTCGACATGCCCAAGTACCCCATGTCGACATAGTGTTAGTTGAGTTCAAAATTTAAATTTCAAAAGAAGTGTCTATTCGTCATAACTCTTCACGAAAGGACATGGCTGTTGTTCCTCTATAAATAGGGGTTGGTTTCAACGAATTTCAATTCATATTTTCTGATTTTTCACTCCTCTTCTTCTTCCACGTTTCTATATACATGTTCTTACCATTACTCTACCGAAATCAACATTGAATCTAACTAGATCATTTCTGGTTTGATTCTCTATCACTATCTCAACAAGATCCTCAGTGCTATTCAGAGTTATAGGCTTCTTTGTAATCAATTAATCGAGAAAAGGTGTGATTGTGGCCTTGGAAATCAATCAAGCGAGAAAAGGTGTGATTGTAGCCTTGGGAAATCAATTGGATGACCTTGTTGCCCGGGAAATCAAGTATCTCTACCCAGAGGATTGTAATTCTGGACGGTGTACCTCGTTGCCTTGAAATCGAGGGTGTAATTGTAAAGATTGTTTTTTGAAAGGAAATCCGTACTTGTGTGCGGGACTGGATGTAGAGTAACTCTGAACCAGTATAAAATCCGGTGTGTTCTTTCCTTTACTGCTTTTACTTAATATTTGCATCTGTGTTTGATTCTTTGATCATATCTGTGTCTGAATATTGCATACATTTGTGTTTAAATTAACAAAAACTCAAAAAGATTTAACAATTCTCTAAAATACTATTCACCCCCCTCTAGTGTCTATCCTAGCCTTAAGATCCTTAATCCGCATTTCTCACATTTGGTATCAGAGTGAGGTTTTCAAAGTTTCATAATCTGATTTTTGAAAAAGTTTTAAAATGGCTATGTTTGTTAATACTAGTTTACAAATAATCAGATCATTATTGTCTTTTGAGTCTGCATATAATCAATGTTCAAATTCAAGTTGTCTACCAAAATTGTTTGATGTGCAGGAATCATGCTTTATGGCTATTGAGGAATCAATACACAACGGAAAAATTGTGCAGATCAGAAATGACAAATGGATACTCGATAGTGGATGTTCTAGACACATGACTGGCAATCCAGATATGTTAAATGATATAATATACAAATACGGAGGACCGGTTAACTTTGGAGACAATTCAAAAGGACATGTGATTGGCATCGGCAAAGTCGGTAACTCTGAAACTCCCGTTATTACTAATGTTTTGCTAGTTAAAAATCTGAAACATAATCTGCTAAGTATAAGTCAACTTTGCGATAAAGGATATAAAATTAAATTTAAAAAAGATAAATGTCACATTGAAGATAACAATTCAACCATAATGTTTGAGTGAGTTAGGAAAAAGAATATTTATATTCTTAGTACGAAAGTTTCAAATGATAACTTATGTCTTTTGGCAAATACAAGTGACCCTTGGATTTGGCATAAGAGATTTGGGCATTTGAATTTCAAACTCTTATCTAGACTATCAAAACATGATCTAGTAAGAGGTCTTCCTAAAATGAATTTTAAAGTAGATAGTCTATGTGATGCATGTCAATTAGAAAAACTTAGAAAAAGTTCCTTTAAATTAAAAGATATGATTTCAACTTCAAAACCTCTTGAATTACTTCACCTTGATTTATTTGGTCCATCTCAAATTCTGTCAATAAATCATAGTCAATATGTTTTTGTAATTTAGATGATTATTCTAGATTTACATGGACAATATTTTTGAAACATAAAAGTGATACTTTTGAATATTTTAAGAACTTTACAAAAAGGATTCAAAATCAACTTTCTCTAAAAATTATAACCATTCGTAGTGATCACGACGGCGAATTTGAAAATGAAAAGTTTGAGGAATTCTGCAATAAAAAGGGAATAACTCACAATTTTTCATTTCCAAGAACTCCACAACAAAACGGAGTAGTAGAACGTAAAAATAGGACGATTCAAGAGTGTGCGAGAACCATGCTTTCAGATAGTAAATTACCAAATAATTTTTGGGCAGAAGTAGTTGCTACCGCCTGTTATATTTTAAATAGAATTTTAATCAGACCTTTAACTAATAAGACTTCTTATGAACTTCTTCACTCAAAGAAACCTAAAGTATCTTATTTTAGAATTTTTGGAAGTAAATGTTTTATTTTAAATACTAAAGATAATTTAGATAAATTTGATTCTAAATCCGATGAAGGTATCATTATCGGATATTCTAATAGAAGTAAAGTGTACAGAGTATTTAATTTAAGAACTAACACCATCGAAGAAACAATGCATATGTCATTCGATGAAAATTTCAAAATTTTTGAAGATACAAATGATGAAGATGATTTAATTACTCAAAATCAAGAGTCAATTGAAACTAATAATGAAATTAATCATCCTAATAAAAGGACTAAACTTTTAAAAGATCATCCTATAGAAAATATACTAGGAGATATGCAATCTATTGTTAAAACTAGAAGTCAACCAAGTCAAATGAGTAATGTAGCTTTTATATCAACTATTGAACTCAAAAATCCAAAAGAAGCATCAACTGATGATTCATGGATTTTGGCTATGCAAGAAGAGCCAAATCAATTTACTAGAAATGATGTTTGGGAACTTGTTCCTAGACCTGAAAATAAAAATATAATTGGAACTAAATGGGTTTATAAAAATAAAATGAATGACTAGGAGAGGTAGTTAGAAATAAAACACGTTTAGTCGCTCAAGGTTTTTGTCAAGAAGAAGGAATGGATTTTGATGAAACCTTTGCTCCCGTAGCAAGCTTAGAAGCCATTAGGATTCTACTTGCTTTTGCAAATCATAATAATTCAAATTATTTCAAATGGATGTTAAAAGTGCCTTTTTAAATGGATTTGTAAAAGAGGAAGTATATGTTGAACAACCACCACTTTTTGAAAATGAAAAATTACCTAATCATGTTTACAAACTTAAGAAAGCTTTATATGGTCTAAAACAAGCTCCTAGAGCCTGGTATGATAGAGTAAGATCTTACTTAATACAATCAAATTTTGAAATTGGTAAAGTAGATAATACTCTTTTTATTAAAAGAAATAAAAATGATATTCAACTAGTACAAGTCTACGTAGATGATATCATTTTTGGATCAACTAATTTTGAAATGAATAAAGAATTTTCTGAAATAATGACAAAAGAGTTTGAGATGAGTCATATGAGTGAATTAAATTTCTTTTTAGGATTACAAATAAAACAATCAAATAATGGTATCTTTATTAGTCAAGAAAAATATGCTAAAGACCTAATTAATAAATTTGGCTTGACTACTGCGAGTGGAAAACCCACTCCCATGGCAAACAATGAGTATCTTAGTAAAGAAGATCTCTCGAAAGATGTAGATCAAAAATTATATAGAGAAATGATTGGATCACTACTCTATATTACTGCTAGTAGACCTGATATCATGCATAGTGTTTGTCTCTGTGCAAGATATCAATCTCAACCTAAAGAGACTCACTTAAAAGCCATAAAACTATCATAAGATATGTTAAACACACCTCTGATTATGGCTTATTTTACCCTAAAAATGATTCTTTTGATTTAATATCTTACTGTGATGCTGATTATGCTGGTTGTAAATCAGACCGAAAAAGTACAAGTGGAACTTGTCACTTTTTGGGGCATTCTCTGATTTCCTGGTTTAGTAAAAAGCAAAACACGGTTTCTTTATCAATAATTGAAGCAGAGTATATTTCTGCTGCTTTGGCTTGTTCTCAAGTAATATATATGCAACAAACTTTAAAAGATTATGGTTTAAATATTTCAAAATCACCAATTCATTATGATAATACCAGTGCGATAAATTTATCCAAAAATACTACTCAACATGCTCGAACTAAACATATTGATATCAGACATTATTTTCTCAGAGATAATATAAGTAAGGAAGTAATCACTCTAGATTATATCAATTCTGAGAATCATATTGCTGATATCTTAACAAAACCTTTAAATGAATCTATATTTACTAAATTAAGAAGAGAATTATGTATTTGTTCAATAACTGAAATATAAAATATAAATAACAACTGTAATTCAAAATTAATTCAAAATAAATTAAATAGGCAAAAATTCAAGAACCATGTCGACATACCCCTCTACCCTATGTCGACATATAACGTTTTTAATTTTTAGAAATTTTTCCTATCAAAATTCAAATAATTGCTTATATATTCTTCTTATTTTCGAATTTTTGATCATTCTCTCTATTCTCTCTCTATTCTAACTTCTGAAATTAATTAAACTATGGCCTCTTCTTCCAAATCAAACATAAAATCAACCTTTTCGTTCCCCTCTCCTACTTCTGGTCCATTTCAACGTACTGCTCTCGCTCGTGTGACTAAAATGGAGGATTCTCTGAAGGATGCACTTCAGTTAAGGACTGAAATCCATGTAATGCAAGTTCGAATGGCCAAGGAACAAGAGAGGCAAGGCAAAATCTTTAGGAATTTGCAAAAATTTCTAATGGACAATCATGCTAACTCAATCTTGATTGATGAAGACTCTTCATGAGATCAAGAACAAGAGCCAGCGAAGAAGAAGAAGAACCCATGGAAGAAACGCATGCGGAAGATGACGACAAGGTTGTTTGTGTTGGTGAAGTGTGTTTTGACAAAAATGAGAATCTTGTCGAACAACGTGGAAATTTCTATTTCCACTATCCAAACTGTTCGATTCATAGATCTCTTATGTTCAAAAACACACATTAGTTTCTTCTCTTTCTTTACCATTGTTGTATGTTCCTTCTTACGTTTCCCACGAAAATGTAAATATAACTATATGATTAAGTAAATAAATTGTATTCTTATATGTGTTCTTCCCTATTAATAAATATAACTATATGGTTATTATATACTTGGAATAGTTAGTAGTTTAGGATTAGGTTTATTATTAGATCTAAGTGTTGATTATTTAATATAACACTATCATTATAATCACATGTCATAGAGTATTAGATTTATGGGGAGTTCTATAGTTTGGTGTTATATAGTTTAGAGTTAGTTTTTTTTTATGACAAAGGGGGAGAAATATAAAATAAGGTAGTTAGGCATAGATTAAGGGGGAGTTATTAGGATATAAGTAATATTTTATAAACAAAGGTTGTCGTCATCAAAAGGGAGGAGATTGTTAGTCCGTGAGATGATGGTTTTGATGACAACAACCTTAGAATAGATTATAAAATATAAATACTAACAGTATAAGTTTAGGTATATATGTATATGCAGGATTTAACCATGAAGGTACCAAGAATGAAGACTGTACAGTATAAAGATTCAAGATATCAAGATTGAAGACTCATGAGTATCAAGAATATCAAGATTTCAAGAACAAGTATTTTAATTTGGAATTTTGTTAAAACTCCTAGAAAAGCACTAGCATCTTAAAATACAATTGATTCGTGGAATGGAATCTACTTCGAGTCCGTAAAAGGGATGAAACCTACAAAAAATCTAGTGGAACATTGTTTTGTATCCGCTAACTTTTTATTCAAAATGATTTTTCAAAATTATATTTTGTTTTCAAAATGATTTCAAAACCTTCCTTTTAAAAGAATCAAAAACATCTATCGTGATTTCAAATACTTTTAGCCTCAAAATAATCTTGAATTTCAAAATCAAATTATCCTTGGTTTTAAACTATCTTTTAAAATAAAAGTATATTTAATTTTTTAATATTTATATACTTAGATTTAAATATAAAATTATAGTAAAATTTTATATATACCAAAATATTATTCTATATATTTATTAATGTATCTCAACTATATTTAAGTATATTTATAAAAGTTTAAAATAGTTTTAAAATAAGATAAAAGTTATTTTCAAAGAAAAAACAAAACATCAAAAATTTCTTTGGGATGTCGACATGCCCAAGTACCCAATGTCGACATAGTGTCAGTTGAGTTTAAAATTTAAATTTCAAAAGAAGTGTCTATTCGTCATAACTCTTCACGAAAGGACATGACTGTTGTTCCTCAATAAATAGGGGTTGGTTTCAACGAATTTCAATTAATATTTTCTGATTTTTCACTCCTCTTCTTCTTCCACATTTCTATATGCATGCTCTTACCATTACTCTGCCGAAATCAACATTGAATCTAACTAGATCATTTCTGGTTTGATTCTCTATCACTATCTCAACAAGATCCTCAGTGCTATTCAGAGTTATAGGCTTCTTTGTAATCAATTAAACGAGAAAAGGTGTGATTGTGGCCTTGGAAATCAATCAAGCGAGAAAAGGTGTGATTGTGGCCTTGGAAATCAATCAAGCGAGAAAAGGTGTGATTGTAGCCCTGAGAAATCAATTGAGTGAACTTGTTGCCCAGGAAATCAAGTATCTCTACCCAGAGGATTGTGATTCTGGAGGGTGTACCTCGTTGCCTTGAAATCGAGGGTGTAATTGTAAAGATTGTTTTTTGAAAGGAAATCTGTACTTGTGTGCGGGGCTAGATGTAGGGTAACTCCGAACTAGTATAAAATCTGGTGTGTTCTTTCCTTTACTGCTTTTACTTTATATTTGCATCTGTGTTTGATTCTTTGATCATATCTGTGTCTGAATATTGCATACATTTGTGTTTAAATTAACAAAAACTCAAAAAGATTTAACAATTCTTTAAAACACTATTCACCCCCCTCTAGTATCTATCCTAGCCTTAAGATCCTTAATCCGCATTTCTCACACCGCCCACCTTGAAACACACTCCCAAAACAAAATTAAGGGTGGCCACCAAATCAATCACAAAGCAACAGATATAGTATCGAAGAAATGTGTCCAATAGGAGGAATGAGCTCACTTGGCCCGATATGGCTCCTGTTTTAGTCACATCTAAGCTGACTCACGGGAGTAAGGGTCATGTCATACCTTATATATAAATTGTTCACCAAACTATCCTACTTCATTTCTGGAATCTCCACCACGTATATAGTTGTTAAAGTCGTTTTTGGTATTGGCAAGGAGTATGACAATATCCGATCCCGGTCTCTTTAACAACCAAATGCTTATTTCACATCGGATGGTTCTTTTACATTTCAAAAGTCAATTCACAATTTATATCAAAATATCATATTCTCAAAGCCATATCACTTTCAAAATCATATCCACTTTCAAACTATATTCACTTTCAAAATCATATTCACTTCCAAAACCATATTTACTTTTCAAATCATAATTTCTTTCAAAAATCATACTTCCAATTTGGTTAAATCCTTACTTCAAAATCATCTTTTCCATTAATTATAACATTTAAATCCCAACTTAGGTTATAACCTCAATTAATCGTATTTGTCTTTAACCCAATGAATTTGAACATAAACGCTCCCACTTTGCTTAGTCTGAAAATTTTGAAAATAGTTTAAGTAGTTATAATAGTTAAAATAGTTGTAATAGTTAAATTTTAGTTTAAAATGTTGTTAAATTGATTTAGCTAGTTAAATGGATTTAAATTAGATTAAATATAATTAAAATAGATTAAATAGCTTTAAATATAGATTAATTAGATTTAAAATAATTTAAAACGGGTTAATTAATTTCATATTAAATTAAATGGTTTAAAATATGTAAAATGATTTAATATAGGTTAAAATAGTTTAATAATTTGAAAATCTTAAATTTAGAATCTTCAAAATAATATATTTTTAAAATAGTTTATAATGAAACATGAATTTGAAATCTATATCAATTTAAACTATTTATTTCATTCCAACACACTTAGACCATTTCAATTTCAAAAATCCAATTTCAAGTTTTCAATTCAAATCCTCAATAAAATATTTAATTCAACACCGCTCCCAATCCATGTTGAAGTATTAATTTAATTTACTCCAATTTCAATGTATTTCAAAATTATACTTCAAACTAACTCAATAACTCAATTCCGATAAAATTTCATTTATACTTAAAAATCCAACTTTAAACTTTGAATTAAATTTCTTAAAATAGTTCCTTTAAACCAATTTACATTTCAACCTAAGACTTGATTTTCCAATAATAATTCAATTTATATAAATCAAATTTAATTTCAAAATATCATTAGCGGGATTCGAAATCATGGATTTAAAATCATTTAATTTAACCAATCCGGTGTCCGTATATAATTCTATACCCTAGGGTTAAGTGATACAGATATTTATCATTTCAATCCGCAATTTTAAATTTTACGGTTATATATCATTTCAATCCGCAATTTTAAATTTTACGGTTATATATCATTTCAAACCGCAATCTCGAATTTAATATTAAAATCCATAAAATCGTTCGAGTCTATCATTTCAACCTATAACGATTTTCCCTACTCTATAGATCGTTCGGGTATGTATCATTTCAACCCACAAGGAACTTACAGAATGATAATAATATATAAATCAAACATAACATCCAATCATCCAATAACAAAAATCAAACATGCATCACAATCATCATTCAAATCAATCAATAAACATCAATAGATAACTAATTATCAATAACAGTTATTTAACTTGCAATTTAAATTTAACAATAAATTAAATGGCTATTTAATTCAAATAAATTCAAATTAAATGAGATGACGATTTAAATATATCCAACAGCAATAAATGAATTCCTAATCTCACCAAAAATTTAATTTAGCTAACATAAATTTTTTTAGAAGTTGTGAATGGGTCAAAACATTCACCTTTGAATTTAAATCGATTTAAAAATCCAATTTAAACCCAAAATTCAAACCGTCTCAAAATTTGTCCAACCAGCGTCAAAATGTCCGAAATTTCGATGCGATCCTAAAGCAGGAAACCGCGCGTGAATCGGACCTCGTATGCAAAAGTTATACAAATTAGGACAATCGAAAATTTAAATTAAAAACATAATAAAATAAATAAAAACACTCACCCACATGCAAGCGACCAAGTCACCCCACTACTGCAAAAACCTTAACCTCGTCTCAACTTCGAATGAACCACGCGTCGCCACTCTAATCAACCTTTGACCGCCTACCACCGACGCCTGAGATAGCTACGCCTCGATCAAGTTGAAATGTTGAATCCCCTAAGCCAGGCCGCACGCAGCTAAGGCCACGGCCTCCTCTCCGGTTCCCACTAGTTCGACCGTCGCCATGCCCTATATTCATGATTTTCGGTGCACTTTGACCACCTAGGATTGAGCAATCACCCAGATGCATACTACTCGATGCCAGCAACACACCCATGCCCCCCGATCGGCCTAAGGACGTAGATCCACCATTGAATCACACCGACTACAATAAACGGTCAAAACCAAAACACGGATTTCTGGAAAAACGGTGTTTCGAATTGAAAAACGAATCACAGAATTGAGATGCGCCCGCCAAGAGCTTCAAAACGGTATATAATTCGATATATTTTGAGGAGTTTAATTTTGGAATTGAATTTGAAATTTAATTGGAGGTTTTTGGTTTTGGTTTATCTGTCATTGGAATGAGGAGTTGAGAAGGAGATGTATGTACAGACAAATGAAAATAAGAAGTAGCTAGAGTTTATAACGGGCTATTTATAGGCAAAACTGAAAATAGAATGAATAGACGAGATTGATTTACACGTTTGAACGATAAACAACCCGAAAAGCCCGTTCTATCTCCGGAACGAAAATGGATCATCCCATATATCACAATAGATGTTTTCAATAATTTTAAAATCAATGAAATAGGTTTCAAATCCTAATTCCATCGTATGAAGAAGTTGTGTTAAAATCAGCTTATTTCAAATTGATTTCATTTAAATTGATTTCTAGGCGTTTTGAGCCCGTACGATCATACGACAAGTCCGATCGTTACAAAACTTGAAATCCTTTAATAATTCGCTGTTACAGATCTAATGAAGCTAGTTTCGTCGAAATCCGAATCAGTGGCCAAAATGGCTATATTTCAGTTAATTAAATAAATGAATATTAAATTAATTAAATCACTTTTTAATTCAGTGTTTTTAAACTAACAAATTTTCATCCTTTTTGATTTACTTAGAAATCTATAATAATTTAAAACAAGTTTACATATGGTTTAAATGTTAGTCATTACCTAAATTACAGTGTTCAGTTCCCGCTTGTAAATAAATTCCAATTAATTATAATTAATTTCAATAAATTGATTTAATTCGATTTCAATCTTTTATTAAATCCATTATCACTCTATAGACATATTTAATATTGTTATATATTTCATTACACTAATATTCTCCAATTTCCACCTTTTATATGTATTAGTTACTATATTTCCCTTATAATGAATTTTTTTTCAATTATATTATAATTTAGAATCTCAACAAATTAAATTTTTGTCTTTGTTTCACCCTTCTTATTACATCAATTATTATCATGTAAATATAATTAACCTTTCCATGTATTTCATTATATTCAAATTTGCAGTTATCGTATTAACTTGCGTTAATGTACATTTATTTACACTTAATTATAATTGATTTCCAATTTAATTTAACAGACTAGATAAATAAGTAACTTATAATAATTGGTACCATTAGCTTTTAATCACATTATAAGTTTATTATGTTCAACCAATTATCATAACAGGAAAATGGGCTGAAGGAAAAACACATCATGTTTTTTTGCTTGAGAGACGCGCAGACTTTTTTTCTTTTTTAAGGACGCGGGTTTTATAATTTCGGCTAAAGGAAAATCTTTAACAAAAATTAAATTGTGTGTCTTCTTCAATCTCGTTCCTCTTTAATCTCGACCAAAAATTAAATTGATCTTTGCTTCTCCTTGAATAAAATTCCCGCTCAGTCTTCCCAAACTCACTGTTGTTATTCTCCTGAAGATGCGAACGCGAAGATGCATCTCGCTTCACCATTTCTCTCAGATGAAGGTTGAGATCGTCGCTCCTCCATTCTAGATTGCTTGAGTCGAGTTCGCCATTCTCGTTGTGCTTTGTGATGTCGAGAATATGAGGCGATGCTGTGAGCGCTTTGAGTTTGAGTGCGTCGCCACCTGCTTGTGAACGCTATGGAGTTCTAACACGATTTTGATCTTAACTGGATGTTTGACATGTACTGGAATTATTAATGATTGGTAATGTTTTTGGATCAGTTTTTTGTTTCTGCATATGATTACTGTATTTTTCATATTATTATGATATATATGAAACTAACATTTCTGTGTATATTATACAATTTAGTCTTTTATTGTTTTATTATTTTGTATTTGATGTTGAATGTTGCTCTTGTTAGTTTCAGATGGTCTATTTGATGTTGATTGTATTTCTGGTAAACTTCAAGCTGTTGTTCATAACTATAATGCTATATTAAACTATCATTTTGCATGTTGTAAACAAGACATTGGACTTCATAACTCAAATGTTATGTTAAACTATCATTTTGTATGCCTTAAATATGCTCGTGGACTTTGTGATTAAAATGCTACATTAAATATCATTTTGCATACCGTAACTTTGATATTGGACTTCGTAAGTAAAATGCTATATCAAGCTATCACTTTGCATATTTTAAACGAGATAGTTGACTTCATAACTTAAATGTTACATTAAACAATCATTTTGCATATCATAAACATGGTAGTGGACTTTGTGATTAAAATGTTACATTAAATCCTAATTTGCATATTGTAATCATAACATTGGACTTTGTAATTAAAATGCTACATTAAAGTATCATTTTGTCTATTTTAAATATTGTTAATTGGTTTGGTATCAAATATATTTTGTAAGAACAGACATAGGGGAGAAAGCAAAAGCAACTTATTTTATTTATCCCATCTAATTGATATACAAGAAGAGATGTTTATATATCACACCAAATAGTTAAACCAGGAAAGTTTATAATAGGAAAGTTTATAAAAGGAAGCAATTACACCCTATATTTAACACTCCTCCTCAAGTTGGAGCATAGATGTTAATTAGGCCCAGCTTGTTACACAAGTAATTAATTCTGACTCCATTCAAAGCTTTGGTGAAGATATCTGCAATCCACTCTTCAGTTTCCATATACTCTGTAGATATTAAACCATCTTGTATTTCATCCCGAACAAAATGACAGTCAATCTCTATGTGTTTGGTTTGTTCATGGAACACAGGATTAAATGCAATATAAATAGCAGCTTTGTTATCGCACCATAATTTAGCTGGAATAATAGTTTTCAGTCCTATTTCATTTAAGAGTTGAAATCCACGACCTAAATTTTCTGAGCAACCAAATCAACGAATTTTCTGAGAATCGAATTTTCTGAACACGAATTTTCTGAGAATCGAATTTTCTGAGAACCGAATTTCCTGAGAATCGAATTTTTTGAGAACCGAATTTTCTGAGAATCGAATTTTCTGAGAGGGGCAAGATGAACACGAGATTTAAATCCACTTCCTCTTAATTTTAAAGTTGGTAGGATTCAAACTAATATCCTAAATAAACCCTAATTCACATTGCATTCCCATGATTCAAAATCCCACCTCTAGTCTCTCTCTTCAATAGAACCACAACATTACTAGCATTGAAACATTGAAAAGGGAAGAAATTACGAATTGCCCTTACAACTCCACCACTCTCTCCCCTTCTACTCCCTCTAGACCCCCATGAAACTTTGCTAGGAACCACTCCTAAACCCACATTAAATCCACCATCCATCTCCGTGTAAACTATGGGAAACTCCCTAGCACTAGTAAACCTCCCAACTGTAAAATCTCCACCAAGCAGCCTCCAAATAGTAAGGCCAACTGGCACATCATCCGCTTCAAGTTCTGAGCTTGCCCTCCTAACATCAGTTGGAAGTTCATGCTTGCACAAGGGCATCTCCTTCACCTCGCTTCCAAACTCGAATTTCTCCGTGCATACAACACAGTTGGAGTCCATACTGATTTTTACAGTGGGCATTGATTCAACGGCCGATTTTGAAGCGGGAGGATATTCAAAACCACGTGATACGTTGGATTCGATTTGGGATAATTGGGTCATAAGTCGGTCGAATCCGGAGCCCATTAAGAAGTCTGACATGATTGATGGCAATGGGCGCAAGCTCGTATCCGGCCCTGCGTAATGGAATAGCTCAAAACTATTCGATTCGACGTCAGGGGAACCACCATGAAAGACGATGACGGGATTGAACGGAGAACGATCGCCGGTGTAATGACGTGGGTTGCCACGGCAGAAGGCTGCAGGGAGGCGGGGTGGAGGTTGCGGTTGCAAATCCGCGAGTGCAATCGGGGCAGGAGACCATTGCATTGGGCGGGACCGAAACCAATCTATTGCAGCGGGAGCACCAGTAGTTGGAATCGGCTATTGATGGAATTGAAGACATGGCTCTGACTGCGTATCATTTGAGATCGAAAGTCCTAAATCAAAATTCAATTTTGAGGCGTTGATTCAGTAGGTGAACGTAAAATAAGCAATGAAGAGGTGGTGATTGAAAGAATTGAGATGGCGGGTTCAGTCAGATCTCTGTTGGAATCAATAGCCCCAGATGAAGATGAGAGTTTGAGGGAAGGTGAGAGATTTAGGAGAGGGTAAGAATAAAGAAATAAAATGACCGGGTGGTGATCTGATTGGAGAAGAAATGGGAAGTTACATGGGATTGCTTTCTGATTTGAAGAAGGGAAGGAGTACGAGATTTGAATTTTCTGATTTTCTGGAATCGGAATTGTAAAGGTTTTGATTAATTTTCTGATTTAAGATACTATTCTAACCTGGCTCTGATACCATGTTAATTAGTTTGGTATCAAATATAACTTGTAAGAACAAACATATGGGAGAAAGCAAAAGCAACTTATTTTATATATCCCATCTAATTGATATACAACAAGAGGTGTTTATATATCACACCAAATAGTTAAACCAGGAAAGTTTATAACAGGAAAGTTTATAAAAGGAAACAATTACACCCTATATTTAACAAATATGATTGTAGACTGCATAACTCAAATGCTACATTAAACTATCATTTTGTATATCATAAACATGGTAGTGAACTTTGTGATTAAAATGTTACATTAAAAAACACATATGCTATATGTAGTTATCATTTTGCATATCCTATTCATGGTAGTTCTCTTTAGGAATACTTATTTCATTTTGTATATTCTATTCATGCTAGTTCACTTTAAATATACTTATGCTAAATTCAAGTATCATTTTGCATGTTTTTTCGTCATTGTTCAATTGAAATATGTTTATGCTATATCCAACTATCATTTTGCATAGTCAGATAATGGTACTATATTTAAAAGCACAAATGCTATATTAGTTTATCATTTAGCATATTAAACACAATCTACTGTGTTTCAAATATAGAAATGCTATAGCTAAATATAATTCGAAATTCATGGTACTTTTTAGACTTTCTTCTTCTTCTTCTAGATTCTGCTTTTCCATTCGTTTCTTAGATCTTGAATTTGCAGCTCTTGAATTCATAGGTCGAATAATTTCTGAAATAGGTTTGGGTTGAGGCGTCAAGTTAAGTTTTCTCGATTTTGGAGAAATCGACGTCGACAATGAAAAGTTCAATTTGGACGATGGCGGCTTAGACGACGATGACTTCAGATGACGATTGTTTGGACGGTGGCGGCTAGGGCAAGCGGTAACTGAAGGTAGACGGCAGCTAGGGTAAGCTTGGACGAAAGCAGAGGAAACAGTCGAAGTCGGGAAATTGAAAAAAGCACTACCGTCCTTCTGCCTAAATTCTAAATGTTGCGTCTTTGGTTTAAAAATTGATTTAAAGTTTTTCCTTTAAACTGATTACCTCTTATTATAATTACTTACATAATATTGATCTTATTCAATTACCATTTAATATATACTAATTAATTAATTAATTAATTCAATATTTACGTTTGTTTTTCTATATTCATTTTATAACTACGTATAACTTTTTAAATCATTCAATTGATTGAAATTTCTTTTAGATTGTTAATGATTAACTTTAATTAACATTATTATATTTCATTTTAGTTATTATTTCATTATTATGTCACAATTTTTTTTTCCACCTAACACATGATCACAAAACCCTATTAAATTAACTATTTTAATTATCGAAATTTACGAGTTGTTACATACAAAAAAAATGTAAAAACATACCTACAAAGATAATCAGATTGATGGGTAAAAGTTATTGAATTTTCGGATTCGAGGTGTGGAGTTAGAGATGATTAAAGAGGAAATGTACAAGAGAAAAGAGGGAGTAGCCGTTAGGGGCTAAACGACAGGATGCATCGACGCAAACACACTATTCCATTCGGCACGACGGTTCATTTGTGAGAAATTGACCATTTCAGTGTCGAACGTGTGACGCATTGGAAGCGTGACAAAGAAAGGTGGCCAAGGGTACCTTGGTGATGGGATGAGCCTTGATCCACTTTTCTTACATCCACCTATTATTCTTTTCCCAAATTTAACCCACTAGACTGCGTCATGGGTCCACTGGATATTAAGATTGGTTAAGTTAATACACCAAAACGTATTCGAAAACATATATTCACCTAAAACAAATAAAAATCCCATTATCATCATTTATTTTCCTCAGAAGCTTTCCTTAATTTCCGGAGCTTGTTTTTCCTTCAAATTACTTTTCAAATCGACGTTCTTATTTAAAATTTCTTTAATTTCGTGCTTGTAATTTCAGAAGGCGGTTCCGCTCGTCGATTTTTCGGGAATGAAGGAACTTGTTCAATCATATTCGGATAAATTTGAGATGTATTAGGAATACGGATGTTTTAATTTTACTTAAGAGAAATGATGTAATGTAGATTGAGTTGGGGATTTGGAGGAATCTCAATTTTTTTTTGGAAAGTTTCGAGGATACTTGGATCTGAAATATAGATATTTAAGCGATTTCATTTTCATCATTGAATTCGAATGGATCACGTAATTGGTGGGAAATTCAAGCTTGGTAGGAAGATTGGTAGTGGATCGTTTGGGGAGATTTACCTAGGTATTGTTTGTCTACTAATTTATGGGTATTAGTTGATTCCCTAATTATAAATCTTCTTTGTAATAAATGTGTGCTTTTTTTTTTTTCCTTTCAATAATCTTCTCTATAATTATTTTTGGTATAGGCGTTAACATACAGAGTGGAGAAGAAGTTGGTATCAAGTTGGTAACCACTAAACTTTCATTTCAGTCTGAAATATATGACTAAAATCTATGCTATGAAATGTCCGTTTGATTGATCGCCAATTTATTGACCATTGCTTAATTTCTTTAGAAATCTGGTATCATTAACCAAAAAAGCTTAAGTGTTCTCAGGCTGAACTTGATTGTGATATATTGTGCTCGAGCAATGGAAGAGGATATTGATTTTTAATTTTTATGCTCTTTGGGACTTAGGTTTTTTAATTTCCGTTGGAGCCTGAATGCTTAGTAAAAAGAAAGAAAATATTGGGTACAGCTTTTATTCTAGCTTAATGGAGAATTGGTTGAGAATATCACCTAGAACCTTGAACATCCGAGTATGATAGATAAATTCCAAGGTTTTTTTTTACCGTACTAATAGTTATGAGACTTTATGGTATCATCGTGGTTGAAATGTTGCTTCCTGCATGTTCAAGTTTAGCATGTTGCTGCGTGCATTTTCAAATTCATCAGCTCGTCATTTGACTGTTCTTAGTGGCTTATTTTAACTCTTTTGTTGTTATATCTCTATAACTGTATGCTCAAATTACCTTATATTCAATAGGAATCAGTAAAAACGAAGCACCCTCAACTTCACTATGAGTCGAAATTATACATGCTACTCCAAGGAGGAAGTAAGTTTGATTATTTTTTCCCAGCGTAACTTTCTGAACATTGTCCATATGCTTGTGTGATGATGTTTTTTTAATATGTTTTACGGATAATAGCTGGAATTCCTCACTTAAAGTGGTTTGGAGTAGAGGGTGAGTACAATGTTATGGTAATTGATCTTCTTGGACCAAGTTTAGAAGACCTATTCAATTATTGTAATCGAAAGTTCACATTAAAAACAGTTCTCATGCTTGCTGATCAGTTGGTAAGTAATTTGTGTTAGAGTCTTTTATCACTTTTAATATTAGCTTGTTGACTATTTTAGATTATCAATGATGTTTTTCTCAATAACAGATTAACCGAGTAGAATATATGCATTCAAGAGGTTTTCTTCATCGAGATATTAAACCAGATAACTTTCTGATGGGTTTAGGGCGTAAAGCAAATCAGGTACTTTAATTTTAGTGTACACTGTTACACTGCATATGTATCGCATAACCGATTTGAATTAGCACATACATTGCGTCTCTAAAGTTTTAGAGTGATGGGAACCCCATCCTATCTGTGCTATTATGGCATGGTGTTTATCGTATAGTTGTACTCTGTTGTTATTAATTATGGCTCACAAGTGACAAATGGTTTTGGACTTTAGAGTTTAGAAATCCCTATGAAATTTAGTTAAATATATTTGATCATTATCTTGTCACAATGACGACTCTTTGGGCGAACCAGTTCCTTAGTTTTGTGTGTACATTCACATGCACTTCAATAGGTAAGGTTCGTTGATAGCTTGGTTAACCGAACTATCATTGACGTTCTGTTAGAAACCCAGTCATTTTTATACCTGATACAGTATTATGCTTATGAGACTATGATTTGAGGTTAACATAAACTAATCTGACATACAAGTATTATTCATACCCTATTACTGATTCTCTTGAATTCCAGTTGTATATGTAACATAGTTCTTTTCGTTTCTATTTTTCTTTTATAATTTTATCAAGAGATTAATGTATGTTGTCAAGAATAGGTTGTGTACTTGTGTGTTGTCTAGGAAATTACTAATTTCCCATACGTGCTTTCAAAGCAACGTCTAGGAAATTACTAATTTCCCATACGTGCTTCCTCAAAGCAACTTTAGACATTTAGTGGTTAGAATAACTTTTGTATGCTTGGTTGATTAAGTACGGCAATTTTGATTTGTTTTTTTATCATTGTTATCAAAAATCTTTAAATCTTGCGATTTAAATCCCGTTTTGGATCGGATCACTCCCATTTCGATTATTCGATTTACATTCTGATTCACATACCGTAGCTGAGAATTATCATTCAGTGAATACTTATATACTCAATATGCTTTTTTGGATAGCATTTTCAAAACAAAATAAAAATGGAACGAGAGAGAAATATGCGATTTAGGTTTAGATGTAGAAGCTCAAACATCATAATCAATTTTAAAGTGTTTACAAACCTTAAAATATAGACATTTTTGATCTATGATTTGTGATTTATATTCCATTTCAATTTAAAGTAACTTTACGATTTACAATTTGAATCATGTTTTGAAAACCTTGTTTTTTGATTGCAATTGTTGTAGTATAATAATTTCAATTGTTTTTCTGTTTTGATTTACAATTTGAATCCTGTTTTAATTTACAATTGTTGTATAATAATTTCATTTGATTTTCTGGCAATTTTGTTTGACAGGTTTACATAATAGATTATGGACTTGGCAAGAAATATAGAGATCTTCAAACACATAAGCACATACCATACAGGTGAAGTATCAAGAATAGTCCCAGTTTTTTCTCTCAAGGAAATAGAATATCCTAATTTAAATAAATGTAATTTGGTATACACCGTATTATAATGCCTCGATATTGTATCAATACAACATAATTGGATGTCTTGTTTAAAACCGTAAACAGTTCAAAATTTGCTAGCAGCGTAATTTGCAAATGAAATAGAATATCCTAATTTAAATAAATGTAATTTGGTATACACCGTATTATAATGCCTCGATATTGTATCAATACAACATAATTGGATGTCTTGTTTAAAACCGTAAACAGTTCAAAATTTGCTAGCAGCGTAATTTGCAAATGTAGAGTGTGTTAAAAGTTGGATTATTCTTTTAATAACTCTGTTATGTATGATTATATGATCTGAAGCCATTGAGGTACCCAAGTGTAGATTAAGAATCAAATAATCAATAGCTATACACAACATTGGTAAAAAAAAAACATAGTTAATATGTGATTTATAGGTATATATAACATAGTTCTTTCTGTTCTTAGGGAATAATTGCCAAAATTAGTGCATTTAGTGCATTGGATACTTTTAAAGGAAAAATCAAATATCAAATTCAGAATCACACATTTGTAGTTTTACCCTAGTTTAGTTGTCTGCTTTCGGATTTATTTATTTATTTTTAATTTGAAGTATTATGTACAGGGAGAACAAAAATCTTACCGGGACCGCACGGTATGCAAGTGTAAACACTCACCTTGGAGTAGGTCAGTTTGTTTCGCTTTAAAAGTATAATTGATAGAAAACTGTGATTTCACACCGCATCATCTCATATATATATGTACATAAACATTATTCAGAGCAAAGCAGGAGAGATGATTTAGAATCGCTTGGTTATGTGCTTATGTATTTCCTAAGGGGAAGGTTAGATATTTCACACCAGCCTTTATTGCTGTTTAGCATCCTTATATGCATTTTGCATAATATATTTGATTAATTAACATCTTGCCACATTAGCTTACCATGGCAAGGGTTAAAAGCCGGCACCAAGAAGCAAAAGTACGATAGAATTAGCGAAAAGAAAATGCTTACTCCAGTTGAGGTATTACAAAAACCAAGTGATCAAGTATAATTTATGCTAATTAACGATAATAATGTGTCTATGCTAATTAATGATAGTAATGCTTTTTTTCCATACAATTTCACTTAGAGTGTCTTTCATGTTTTTAGGCTTTATGCAAATCATATCCATCTGAATTTGTGTCTTATTTCCATTACTGTCGATCATTGCGGTTTGAGGATAAGCCAGATTACTCTTATTTGAAAAGGCTTTTCCGTGACCTCTTCATTCGAGAAGGTATATATGCTGTCTTTGCCTTGTCTTTTTATTCCTTGAATGAAATTTGTAATTGTATATGCGCAAGTGATTCTTTTTCATACTTTGATTAGTCTGTATTGCATGGACCCTCTCTTTTATGTTTCTTCTCCAATCAAATTTAGTCATTTTCGTGTAAAATAAATTACAATTTAGTTTTCCTATAATGGGTTCGATTTTCTTTCCAACTCTACAACTAGACAGGTTCTGCAATTTAGTGTTTACCTCCCTTTTTCCTTGTTGCATTTTCTCATTGGAATAAAAAAAGTAGGTATTCAATTATTCGGTGTAAAGGGAAAGAGGTTTCATGCAATGTACCCTTTTTCCTCGAGGAAAAAAAAAAAAACCTTGGGCAGCATTGTATAATTCTTAGACTGAATAAATTCAATTTAAAGCTTGCAAGTCTGTGTACTATCAAGAGCATATGCAAGGTGATCAAATTATTTAGGGAAGGAACTCCTATACAGTGCCAGCTTTGTGTTTGGGAATAAGATAAATTCTATGAATTCCTACACATATTAGCAAAATTGTTCATTGCTTATTTGCTTCTGGCTTCAACAGGTTATCAGTTCGATTATGTGTTTGATTGGACAGTCTTGAAGTATCCTCAAATTGGTTCAAGTGGTAAAGCACGGGTAAGACTGTTACGCTTTATCATATATATTGCAATCGTATATTGTCTTCTTCACATTCTCAATTTTTTGCAGCCATCCAGTGGTAGGCCAAGTGGAGAAGTTGGACCCTCTCAAGAAAGAACAAAAGGTGTGTGTTATGGATAAATATACAAGTATAAGTTTTGGTTGCAGTCCAATATATAATCAATGTTTTCAACTCATATATTGGTCGCTAAATCAAAATTGGGAAGATTGATTGGTTATCCACCCAGCAACAGTCCATGATTTGATATACCAGTATGAAAATATGTTAGATTTGTATTTAATGCATGGAAAGAGGTCTTTCATGTAAGAGTCTAATTGTTTTTAGATCTTTCTTAAGCATCCACACATCATTTGGAAGCACAAACATGTTTATTTGATGTTAAGATGACCAGCTTTGCATATTTCCTTTTTGGTTTCTGCATGAACCCAGCGAGTAATATTTTCTTGTAGCAAGCCAAGAAATACGAGATAAATTCTCGGGTGCAGTTGAAGCATTTGCAAGGAGGAACGCAGACCGTGCAAAGCATAAAATTCATGATGATGCAGGAGGATCTTCTCGGGATGCTGTAAGTTACTTTACTCTGATATCTTTTTTTGCGTCTTAAAGTAAGCAAAAATGTCATAATAGTAAAATTACGGCTTTGGAAAACCATCTAAAGCATTCTACTTTAATCTGAATGTTTTACTACGTATTGCTACTAGAAACCAACCACTGAAAATGTACTTGGGAAATCCGTTACTTTATTTTTCATGCAAGAAATGTGCTCCTGGAAATACCTTTCCGAGCACTTCCAATTTCTTTCGTTGTGAAGTTTCTTAACTTTTCTTTTTTAATTATTATTTCATTGTTTTCGCCAAAGAAATCAATGCTAATATGCACATGCTAAGAGCACCTGCAGTCATAATACCTTATTCATCTTTACCTTCTGCAAGCTGAAAAATGAAGTAGAAAACCTCCAACCATTCGTCAAAACTTCAATGTCTGTTTGGTAAAATGAGTTTTGTGTTTTGAGCTTTCAACATGTATTTCAAAATGTATGAGAGAGGTGAAGAGGGTGAAAAACGATCAATTTGGAAAATGGTTTTAATATATAAAATTGAAAATGATTTTTGTTTTGTTTTGCGTCTTTTGGAAAATATCAAAAACTATCTTCTCACCACCCTCTGTCCCCTTTGTTGCGATGTCTAGGATTTTCCAACCTCTTCTCTTCTCCCACGACGGTTTAAATGCTTGTTGAAAACCCCAAGCGCAAAACTCATTTCCAAGCCAAATAGACCCTAAGAACCTGTTTGGTTGAATTTTGAGTTGTGTTTTCAGTATGTATCTGGAAAAACATGGAAAAGGAGGAGGTGGGAAAAGTCCTAACTATTACAACAAAAGCAAGAAGAGAGAGCGAAAATAGCGACAAAACCCAATGCATTTTCGAAAAGATGGAAAATAAGCAAAGTGGTTTTTGATTTTTTGTTCAAACCATTTTCCAAGCCTGACTGTTTTGGAAACTTAATGCATCTTTGTTGCAACGAAAACCTAAAAACGGAAATCTACAAATCAGACACCCCCTAAATTTTGCAGGAAAAAGGTTCCATGAATCCGAAAAAAGGGACACATGTAATCATAGGCATCATTACAGTATAGTAGTAAAAAGTATTCACATTTATACCCTGTTATGTGTGTGTATCCAGGTAGACCTAGAAAAATCACGTGCCTCGTCGTCATCTAGAAAGGGCAGTGCATCAAAGCGGTCGATAAAGCCAGGGGACAGCAGACTGAGCTCAGGTGAACACAGCGACTCGCACCAAGCAAGCAGAGCAAGCCGCCTACTCTCAAGTGGTGGCAGCAACAGTCGAGCTACAACTACTACAGCTCAAAGGCTTCATCACTCTGGTGGCATTGAAACTGCCAATAGATCCACATCCCTCACTCGTAACACTAGGGGGGCACATGATGATCCTCCTCCACACAGAAGCCTTGAACTTCTCTCTCTCGGTGGCAATAAAAGAAAGTGATTCTCACTTGTCCGTTTCCCCATATTGTGGAATTACCATATCTGTTATCAAGAATACCCTAAAAAAAATTTGTTTATATGAGAAGGACATCATTCAAAGAAACGAAGACTAATTAAATTTGTGTGATGTTTATTATTATGTATACATGTAATTTGTTGTATCCCTGTAGAAGTTACATTACTACTGTATCATTGAAATACTCCGTGAGTGTGTTTCGCAGTATTTTCATCCTGTAAACAATTATTGAAGAGATCATTGAAACTGAAGTAGCTAAATCTGGGCATGCATCGTTTTAATGTACATGTGTATTTTACTTTTCTTGGGGAAGTGACTGGGTTTATGTATTGAACTTTTTACGAGTCAGAATTTGTTCTGTTGTTGATGATGAAACTGGCAATTCAAGAGAAAATTGATGTCGTTGGATTTCAGGTTTTTGATGATTCTGGGCATTACATCTCTACCATCCAAGTGTAATAAAAAACGGTGGTGTTGTCTACACTGACGTGCCATCTGTTTCTTCATGTAAAAGGTGAATCTAAACTCAACTTATTGCTCAATTGCTAAATGGACTACGCCAACAGCGTGGTTGTTTTGAAGGCGGTTATGGTAATGAGCGTTACGGCACGCGTTTCGCACGTGAGGAAGAGGCTGAAATGTTTTTTTTACTAATTGTATTTACTTAATACATTCAAAAGAAACCACATATATCTAATCATATTTTTGTGTTAAATTCATACATAGTTAATTTGAAATTTTATTTCTATGTTGCAATATCTAATATTTTATGAGTTTAAATTTTTATTTATATTATTAATTAATAAACAACAAATTTGTAAAGTCATTTATTTGCTAGATCTATTTTTAAGTGATATTAAGATTTAGTAAATATTTGTAGAGGAAAATTTGAATTTGTAAAAAAGCTTAATTGTCAGATCCTAATTTTAAGCGATGCTAAATTTTAATAATATCTGTAGTAGGACATTTTTGGTATTTAGTGTCGACATCAAAAGAGTGTGACAACAAATATATTACAACTATTAATAAAGAATTACATATAAAGGGCAATTTTGAAAGTTCGCGGTCGGACCAAAAGTTTGCGTTTTCAAACCAACTATTAATGAAGATGTTAGTCGTTACCGATACGACAATATTGTTATCATAATGATACTATTGATAAGTTAAAATTGACTATCTGTTATAAACTAAAAAGAGATAAGAAGCCATTAGAAAAGAGAAGAAAATGTTATTCACACTGATATCAGTTACATAAGATTGATTTATGCAATTACATTACATAGGCTCCTTTATATATAGGCCTTGGAGCATGAGATTGAACATATCCCATGACGTGGGACTAAATAGAAAAATACAAAGCATATTTACTTTTATATTTACATATATTATAACACTCCCCCTTGAATATGCATCTTCAAAATCTTGGATGCTCATATGGTTGCTAGAAATTGTTCCTTTTGAAACGTCCATGACTTCCTTCCCCTCATTATTATCTTGCTTTCATACATCCATTCAGTTGTTATGAATATTGTCTGTTGCCTCATTAAAAACCTCTATTAGGAAAACCTAATGGAAAAATCTTGAACGAGAAAAAAAGTGCAACTTGAAATCATAGATATCATACAATGATATTTCTTCTAAGAGTTTGATACTTCGGGATCAATATAATGGCTCACTAAAACCCTTACTAAGAAAATCCCAATGGGAAAAATCTTAGTGAAGGAAAAAAAAGAGTACAATGACATATCTTATTTTCTCATTTCTTCAAATGTAGTTTGATACTTCTGGATCAAACTAACGCCTCATTAAAACCTTAGTAAGAAAAACCCATAGGAAAATCTTAGTGAAGGAAAAAGAGTACAATATAGTATGAGATATTTCAATAATTTATAGAATCAAATAGAGTTTGATACTTCTGGATCAAGACAATGCCTCGTTAAAACCTTAGTAAGAAAAACCCAATGGGAAAAATCTTAAATAAGGGAAAAGAGTACATTGTAACTTATTTTCAAATGTTACTAGGGAGTTGATACTTCTGGATCAAGATAATGCCTCATTAAAACCTTACTAATAAAAACCCAGTGAGAAAAATCTTAGTTAAGGAAAAAGAGTGCATTATAAAATACTTATAGATGCTCCCCCTGATTTAAAATTTTCCTCTGAATTCATATTCGTCTTGCGATAACTCAAATTGGTTATAGACACTTCTGGATCTATAAATATGAATCTCATTAATAATATAATTTATTAGTAGTTTCCTTCGATATAATCAAAATTTCTAAGATTGTTTCTTCCAAATATGGTTTGCATTTTATGCATTTTGTATGCTACTTTTATGAAAAACACTTCATGTGCTTTCATTTTTGTGCTTCAATTTAGTTTTGCGCACTGCAACTATACATCTTTAATGAATATTAAAAATTTCATTACAACATTACTAGAAAGCAGGAAGTAATCTACTCATCTTGAAGTATATCGAGATTTTCATTACAACAATACTTAGAAGAAATTTGTAATCTACACTTCATGTCTTTTGCAATCTTTATAACTACAAAAGTTATATATATTCTTCAGAAATTTGTATACTTTAATAAGTATTTGCATATCGCAACTAACACTTCAATGGATATTAAGAGTTTCAATACAATGATACTTAAAAATAGGAAGTAATATACTCATCATAAATTATATCAAGATTTTCATTACAACAATACTTAAAAGTAGGTTGTAATCTATGTTCCTTGTTCTTTGTCTTCTTTATAACCACCAAAGTTATTTATATTCTTCATGAATTTGTATACTTTCATCATTTAATATGATTTAAACCATATTTATACCTTCGGGGTATATTAAACATTTCAAGTACTTTTGCTACTTTACGGACTACATGTCCATATTTCTCTATCAGTAAAGGATTCATGACGGCTAGTCATGTTTTCCTCTAATTAAAGATCGTTAATTTATTTATAAACATAAGAGCTTTATTATTTACAAATTTATCATCGATGATTATTTCTTGTCAGTCCTAGACATGATTTATTGAGATCTATTTAATTATCATGTTTTAGGTGCCTAAACCACTTTTAGGGTAATTTCACAATCATGTCATTAGTCTCTTCAGGAGCACCCTTAAGTGTTTCTTCAAGAACACTTATCTCTTTTATTTGACATCTTTATTACTTGCTCCAAAAGTATTTCAAACTGACTTTTGTACCATATTTCAGATATGGTTTACATATTTTGATCCTTCAGGGATTCAAAGCTATATTGAAGAAAGTCTAATAGGGATATTATTGATATTCAAGTTAATCAATGTTTTGCATCATTATACATGTTAACAAATATTTAACACTGATGATCAAAATGAACTTGTATTCCTTTATCCTCCCCCTCAACGTTGACAAACATTTTCACATTAAATAATGATCATTTTTGGATTCTCATTTTGATCCACTATCATATTGCTACTAGCAAATACACCATACATATTAATAATAGGAGGATAATTCTTTTATTAATTAATAAGATGCATTCAAGTGATATTAGTGAGCTTCTCGCTCATGTTTAAATATGGGATTCAATTATGCCAAATTTCGTGAAATATAATCCAGTTGAAATTGTACCAACTTTTTCTAAAATAAGCTTCTGGCTTTCAATTTTAGAAAAACACAAAGGTATTCTTTGACGTTTACATTTTAGTTCCAATATGGTAGCCATTCATTTATATATCCTCAAAACTCAATAAATTTCTTTTAAATTTGCTCGAGTATAATGTCTTTTGAATTAAGATATATGTATCATTTGGTAATACTATATTGGTTCTTCCGGACCCTTCAACTATATTAGCAGATTTGTTATGGTTGAAATTTTTAGCTAAATATTTTTAGATAGTTCGGAGAAAAACTTCTGGTTTTTCAAAATAATGTGAGTAGTTGCACAATCTTGTAGGCATATATTATCACTCAAATATTGACGGTCCATATCTTAAGGACTAAAGACAACATAGTTAGTCAACTACTAAAATTTATAAGCATAAATAAATGCTAGTACTTTTCAAAATTTAAAATAGACTACTGATTAAAGCCAACATTATCGGTACATTATTTCAGTTAGTTATGAAAGGAAAAACATATAAGCACCAACTTCCAACTGATTTATTGAACTGAAATAAAATAAAATTCACATAGTAGACTTCAGGCTGCTACTATTGATCAATTCGACCGCATCATTTATTATTACACTTAGTTTTTCATCATTAATGAAGTTTCCTTCATCAACTTCGAAGAAATGATCAAACTTAGGTTGATATTACTAGACAATCCTTTCACATAATTTTAGTTTAGAAGCAATTCTAAATATAGAGGAATTATATTTCCTAATAGATTTAAAGACTTAAAACTTCAAGTTCAACCACTCGTGTTTAGTGTTTAGAAGTGTAACCATATTTTGGTGGTCATAACACTCCTTCAGGGAGTTTCATACGTAAAGACGATCTTTTCAGTTAAATGTTTTATTTTAAGTTTGTTATGGATATGACACCTTAAAAATATAAGAGCCATTGTTTTATCTTATTGGATTATCATTTTTATGGCATTTTCTAAGCAACGAGATTGTAATTGGATGTCAACATCTAATATCTATGACAAAAAGTTATCTTCTAATAAGTCCAAACTTTAAATTCAAGCTTGGTTGTGTTTATCATATTACCAACTATAAGTAGAAAAAAAAATGCACAAGCATCAAAATATTGTTCATGGGTATACAATGCATTTCACAAAATAAGAAACCATATTTAATAGGAGTTACAGTGAAAGAATAAAAACATTAATACAAAATAGTAAAAGACAACCAAATATAATCTATAAAAGCGACTATAATTTCTTATTTACATCCTTTTGATAGCTCTAGATCCAATCTCATTAATTGCATTCATCACTTTCCTTGAAAATGCAAAACTATCCTTGAAAATATGGAAAGGCCTTCATATGGATTGATTGGTGGAGAATAGATGAATTATAATCAAATATTGTGCTGACTTGATTATGTTTACTTTCATAATATAGGCAAATTTAAGAATATGAATATATAGTATTAAGTACCACTTATTAATTCATAACAACTACAATAGTGAGAAACATGGATATGTAACATGTATATACGTTATGATCCTTGTCAACAATAAGAGATATAAAAGAAGAATAAATGTATGAAGTACTCATACGCATCTTTGTTGGACCATTCTCATTAATCAATTAATTTTATATAATGATTTATTAATTGCTACTGATTAATATATGAATTAATATGCAGTTATTTACATATTGTAAGCTAAACATAGAGAAGAAATTTGTACATCACATTGTGTATGAATAATATCATAAAAAATAAAATAATTTGACTTGGCAACTAAAAAGTATGTTGTATAAGTTACAGCTAGTGATAACATCAATAAGTATATTTTTATGACATGACAATAATAGGTAAAAGATTAAGCATGTAAAATAGTAAACATTGGAATACCTCTTTGCTGAAAGAGGAAAGATGAACGAGTTTTATATATAATATAACATAATTGGTGTGTTCATAGATATTAACATTCATTTTATGAAGAATCCAAAATACTTACTTGATGAGCCAAAGGAAAGAAATTTGATCTATTATATTTTACCTTTTGAAAGACATGATTGGATGCATGGAAGAAGGAAAAAAAGTTAGGAAATAAACTTCCTATTAGAATACCTTGTTTTCTATTAAAAAGAAAGAGAGTAGGAGAGTAGATATATTTCTATGTATTTATTTGGTTCAGCAAAAACACCAAATATATCAACAAATCTTTTCTGGAGATTTTTTTTTATTATTATCACCACTTCTGGAGTGAACAAATTTAAATACATTTATTTGGTTTAGTAATTAATACCATTGGCAAATATTTTTAGAATTTCAGGTTCCAATTTTACTTTAAAATAAGTCTTTGTTTAGTACTTTAGATTCTAAATGGTACAACTTGATTTTCACTATCAAACTTCAGGTTTGATTGCAATTGGAATTTATCATAATCTAAATTATCTTTTCTAATAACTCAAAGCTTCACATCTCAAATTTATATATCTGAGTTTTGATATACAAACCTTTTTTTAGGAATGCAAACTTATATGCATAATTTTTATTTGAGAACTTCATGTCTCCAATATTAAATAAATACAATGAAACAAGAGGACTCTTCATAATTGTATTCGAACATGAGAATCATAATACTATTTCTCTTCGAGGAAATAGTATTTACCACATTTATAATGTTATTTCAACATATTATTTTTATGTTATGTCTTCTGGACATATTAACATTTTCTTTTGGAATTGCTCACTTATTTTTTTTCATGGCTTTATTTCAGCTTATGAAAACTTTAATCTTTCACTTCGCACATATGAACTTCAAGTTCTTATTCTTTCATATAGACTTAATACGATCTTTTAGATATGTATTATCCTTATATTTGTTTCTCTAAGAAACAATAAAATATTTCTTTTGGAAATATAAATCTTGTGGTAAAATTATTTTTACAGTTCTCATTCAAACCGAAATCTAAAAAAAAATCAAAATGAAAACCTTTTTCCTTCACCAAACAATGGAACGAGATCTAAAAGTTTATATATACAATAAAATGAGATCTAAAATGATAAGATTAATAGAGCAAGATGTATGAGGTAATATTTATATATATATATATATGTATGTATGTATGTATGTATATGTATGTTATAATGAAATCTAGAAAATTAGATCTATGATAGATATGATCTAAAAAGAAAATTAGATTTTAGTCTATGGAACAACTTTAATCTCAGATCAAATTTAAAATCATCATAAATAAAATCATCATAAAAAATGGATATACATGAATGACAATTAAATAAGAGATCCGATGATTAAAATCTACAGATCTAAAAAATATATATCATATGAACATGATAGTAAAATCTACAAGAGATCTGAAAAATTAGAATTAAAAAAATAAGATCTACACCAAAAAAAGATCTGAAATACATGGACAAAAAATAAGATGTACAAATATAATCAGATCAATGATACAATGAGATCTAAAAGAAAAAAATTAATAGAATGAGATTTGAAAGATTTGATCAATTAAATCAGAAAGATAGCTTACTCTTTAGAAGATTTATAAGAGCTTCGTCTGATAACGTGTTATAAACTAAAAAGAGATAAGAAACCATTAGAAAAGAGAAGAAAATGTTATTCACACTGATATCAATTACATAAGATTGATTTATGCAATTACATTACGTAGGCTCCTTTATATATAAGCATTGGAGCATGAGATTGAACATATCCCATGATGTGGGACTAAATAGAAAAATATAAAGCATATTCACTTTTATATTTACGTATATTATAACACTATCGATATTTTATTGTTACTATTGATAACCAATGAACTGGTAAACCGCTGAATGCTAATAAAAAATTTGCCAATGTCTAAAGAAAGTAAAAATTTATTGTACTAAGATTTTCATAATGATAAAATGATATTATTTTGTTATCAGTTTTAACTCCATCCGCGATCATGTCAACATATTTATTTATTTTAGTTGATATAGAAAATACTCTTGATTCATCACAAATTATTTACAATGGTATGAAACAATAAAGTTCTAATGTTAGATTTTGAAGTTAGGAAAAAAAACGAAAAACGAAAAACTTATCATGGATAATATTTCCAAAAGTGTACATGGTTAATATAATGAAAAATTATCATGTCCATTGATTTTGACATTCTTTTACCATGTAATTTACATTCTTTTACCATCAAATTTACTGTTAACCGTGATAAATTTACCATTACCATGCCAATATTGTTCAATATTGATTACTAATTGTTTAGTATTGGTATAATAACCATAACTGACCAAGGATTATGGGTTCAATTGTGAGGCATTTGAGTTCTATGTCGTAGAAAAAGTTAGCGTCACATAAGCAGGCAACAGATAACCCCGTTGATTGCCCTTGTAGCCGAGAAACCTTAGTACAAATCATATATATGGCATAGGAGATGCATCTGATGTGTAATAATTCTCCGTGCCAGTGTATCTAGGACTCCGCTTGGGTTGAGAATACCGGTTTTAAACGGTAAAAGTATTCGATTTGAAAGGCTTTAGTAGCAGTTTATAAGATGTAAAGGAACACCTGCGAGTTTGATCTCCACCGGTTACGAAAATAATTATACACAAATGTATACAGCTTGCCACGTTGTATAGAAAGTTAAGAATATTAGAAATAACAAATTTAGTAAAACTTTCCTCTTTTCTTCTTACTTCAAGCACATTAATCGCTTTTGTTTACTTGCTTTCACGCATACAATATATAACTTACAGTATCTCCTTACAATATTAATTATTAAAAATTAATCCTATTTACAGCGCATTATCAGTACTACCAAGTACCAACGTTCGTTGTATTATGTGTTTTTATATGGACAAACTAGAATTAGGGTTCCACATAAAACTTCTTCTAAAAATAGAACTTTTTGAAAATTTATTACGAAAGGGGGCATCATTTTTAGATTTACCATGCACATAGACTATTTTGTAATGCCTTCCTTGAGACCTATTTTTAAGTATATTTTACAAAGTTTATTTTCAAACATTCTTCCTTTTTTGTGTTAGCTATAATAGTTAAATAATATTCATTTTCATTTATATTTCAAATGAAGAATATTTTTTTAGAACTAATATCTTAACTTTTCAGAAGAGATGTTATAAAACTTATTATCATTATTATTATTTTATATAATAAGAGCGACGTTTATATTAGAGCACTCATTTTGATGCTTTGGGAATTGAATCCGAGCGATGTTTATATTAGAGTACTCATTTTAATGTTTTGGGAATCGAATCCAACACGTCCTGAACAATAATTTAGAAATTTTATCATTTGAGCTAGGAGTCCTTGATTGAATTTTTATTTGTTAAACTGCAATTCCTGATGAAGTATAGTTATACATACCACGTCGTTAAAGCTCTGCTAAAATCTCGCTAAATCTCCCTAAAGCACTTAGTGCCCATCAGTTGCTAATGCTTGTATAATTTAGTGCTATTAAATATCATATTCACTTAAATCAGCATTATTTTCCACTAGGCATGCTAGATCAAAGTTTTTAGCATCTAATTTAGCAATTTTAATATAAAATTTGAATTTAACCAGTTCTCTTTCAAATCAAACTAAAAAGTTAGGATACATACCTAAGTTCAAGGTCTAAATGGTCAACATAAGTTACAACGCCATTTCTAAACTTAAAGTCGAAATCACATGGGTTAATGCAATATTAGATCTTATATTATACATGAGTAAGCAGTGTATATTATACATGAGTAAACAATGTTTTTTTTCTTGTACCAATGATATGAGACCGATGACAAATCCATTTTGTAAACTTGATATTATCTCAAATATGAATTTTTTCACCTCTACTATTTTCAGTTATATTCTCATTTTATTCTTGCTATACCTTTTTACACCATTATAGAAACATTAAACATTTAACTGCACATCATTTTCCTAAAGAGATATCTAATTGAGAGCTTTTGTAAAACATGTCCTTAAGTTGGAAATTATACAACCTCCTCTATCAAAAATAAGTTTAAAAAAATATCATGTTTTTAATTTCAGCCAAAAGTGCAAAAGTTATAGTTTAAAGCACAAATATTAGTGGTAAAAAGGGCAAATGGTAGTATTAAAAAACTGCAAATATTTGTAGAAATAACAGTAAATATTTGCACCTTTTCAAAATCAAAAATAGAAAATAATTAAAAAATAATTTTGGTTATGGAAACATGCGATTAAGTTAGGTTTAATTTTCTAAAAAATGGATTTTTTTACTGAAAGTAGAGTGTAATTTAAAATATGTTTTTAAGAAGGTTTTCTCGCATATCAAACTTGAAAATAAAGCGAATCATAATTTCCACTATCTAATTGCACTCTAGAAATAATGAGTTTATTGTTGAATACAAGTATATGATTTTTGTTTGATGATAATAAACATATATATATATATATATATTTATTTAAATGTATTTGTTAATGTACTATTTTATTTTTCACACATTTAAATAAATTTGCTGAATAAGATAAATAACACAGAGTTTAAATTCAAATGGATATTTTATTCAAACAAATATTTACAATTTTGAATAGTACAAATTTGAGCTCTCACTATATATAAAAAATCTTTAATTACAATACAAACTCGATTACATCGAAATTTATCATTTACAAATGCAACTACAATTTACCCATTCACTCGTATTTAACTTCAACTATATTCTAGATTGAATCCAACATCTGAGAAATCTGCAAAAATACACGTTGATGCAGTAAAATCGAAAAGAAAATATTTTTGCAGTGTAAAATAAAATGTAATTTTGAAAATATTATTTGCCTCAGTTATTTGAATTGTTCGTCATCATTTAATTTTGAATTCATCATACACGAACAACTTGTGACATGCACAATGTATCACTGTACATGCCACAAGGCCGTGCGTTCCGATATATGCACTTGATAAAATTACAAGGACGGGTGAGCACAGGTCAAACCCAATTAAAAGTCGGGTTCAGCTCAAGTGAAATACAAATAAAATCACAACACGAGCACAAGGTCAAACCCGAGCTTTAAAGCTAGATTCAACACAGGTGCAACTCAAATGTACACATGAATGCTATAATCAAAGTATGCATATATACATGTCGACCAGGCAGCAAACAAAGTCAACAATACAAGAACGATATGTACAAAGTTAGTGATGTACACATGAACTGCATAACTCGAGCTAGCATATCATAACAAGCTCCAGAAGGTACAACATAATGCACCAGTGGACAAGAAAATGAAAACAAACTAAACCAACAAAGGCAGTTCACAAATCAAAGACCAGAGAGACCAGGCACACGAAAGTAAATCATCTCAGACTAAAAAATGGACAGAACAGTCATAAAAGAAATGATCAAAGACCAACCATGTGTGAATCATAGAAAAGAGCTCAGTCAGAATCAAACAACACCAGAGAGGCAAGACCAGCACAAGAGGGAACAAGATGATCTGCCTCGAAGCATATGACTCAATACATACACATGATACATGACTCGAGAAAAAGACCAAATACAACACAAATTCAAGTGAAACACATATGGTCAGTCTGCACAGTCAAACTGCAGCCACCAATGAAACCCGACTCAAAGCAAATGCCACAATGAAACTGCAGTTGCAAACAAGCTCAGAGACATTAGAGGTGAGATCAAAATAATTGAACTCAAATGCAAATACTAGCACAATACAGTTGCACATTGAAACCACCACTGGCCACATACAAGGGTGTAAACATATATCATGAAACCAGAGTGCACAACAACTATCTAAAGCCTCGACCAAAACATATGAACCAGTGAAATGTCGAAGACCGGACATCATATATATACACATGGCAGTGAAACATGCCAGAGGTGAAAACAAAACAACACACACATATATACATACATAGATGTATGTATACACATGGTAGTTGAAACAAATGGTTCAAAGTCAACTACAACCAGATTTCATGAAACCAAAGTAGAACAAGCTACATGAAGACTACATGAAGTGTGTTCACCAGACTACACAATGAACCAACAGTGAAACAAGTGAACCAGTGAAAACACAGCAGAATGAAAATGTACAAACAGTGGTGAATGCAGATACAACATGCACCAACAAAACAAAAATGTATGCAACAGTCAATCGGTCAGACAACTCACCACAATGCACCACTGTGACTTCAACATCAAGTCAAGTACAAGTGAAATGCTCGATGCAAAACAAAACAGCAAAAACCAGGAACTCAATAATGACCATACCAATATACATACTTGAATAATACATCTGACTCAATACAACAAAGCATTGGAACTAGACTCTTGAAGGCACAGAGGCACCAAAGCATACACATGTCCATATGCAGACATAATAAAGCCGGGCGATAAAAATCACATATTTAAAGTAACCGAAGTCAGATATTATAAGAAATATGAACTCGAGCAAGTCCAGCTACCACACGAAAGAAACCATTCATATATACATGTATGGAACAGCAAGTATACATATATCATGATACAGCAGTTATAAAAAGGTACAAGTCGAGTAGCTACAAACAGGAACAATCATGCCAAACTCAATAAGCACAAAGAAAATCAATATCAAGGCACATGTTAGAGCCGTGATAACCAGAGCCAAGATAGGAACAAGGAAACCATTGTTACCATCTCAAAGAAGTTTTTAATCAAGTCAAAAACAATATCCTGAAATGACCAAGGAAAAGATCAAACAGTTCAGAATTGAAGCCGTAGCAATCAAGAAAGTCAAAAACAAACCAAACCAAAAAAAGTTATCGTCAAATCAAGTCAAGCCATGGTGGCCACGAAATCGATCAACACCGTGTCAACCAAGTAACACAGAAATATATGATTATGAAGAAGTCAGAAGTCATCACCAGCATCGAAACAAAATCGAACAGCCGAAACAAAGTAATTTACGAATTCAAATAAATGTATACGAACGAAAATCAAGGGTTTCAAACCCTATATAAACCATAACATCATCGACGCAATAGCTCATTCGAGTTCAAGGCAGAAATTCGGAGTATGCTCTTAAATCAAAACTCGAATCAAAGGTCGAGCAGAATCAATATCGAAAAAAGAAAAATAAATCGCATACCATTCTGACAGTCGAACTCGACCTAATTGAGGCAGCCGCAGGCAATCACTGATAGAGGAAAATTTTCGAAGCATCATCGAAAAATTAAAGCGGCGCCACAAAGACCTAATTTCAAAGCAAAGAGGAACGAAGAACGAGCACCATTTTTTTAAGGAAAGAAGCCGGGCCAAAGGAATAAAAGGAAAAGGGACGATCTATTTTTATCACTTAAACGTTTTGGGTCTGCCTTGTTTTTATTTGGGCTTTAATATTTAAAATTAGGATTTTTTTTATAATATTTTTAAATTTGTATTTTCTCTTTTAAGAATTGTAAATTCTAGTTGTGTGACTAGGGGACGAGCTACGGTGGTGTAATTCGATAATTCGCAACTCAGTGGCTGAGTTGCGGTAGGGTTTTGAGCGTAGAGTTAAGGCTACTCGATAGCGGGTGTTGCGAGTTTATGTGTGTAAGCGTCTGACTGCTTAATTTCTAGTAGAAACCTTGGGGGCAGCACATAGGCAGGGTTTTGCCGAAGCTTGGTAAATTCTGTGTTATTCTATTTCTGCATTTATTATTCTGCTATTACCTGTGCTGCTATAATTCCGATATTTCTGTGTTGAGATTATTTTATATAAACTTTCGCAATAAATTTTTATAATTAATAGTATCACCCTATTCACCCCCCGTCTAGGGTAAAATCGATCGTACAAGTGGTATCAGAGCAAGGTACAAATGCCATTTTTGTTTTAAAAATTTGATTTTTCAGAAACCAATTTTTGTTTTAAAAATTTGAATTTTTGAAATGGCTTCTTTTAATACTGCTTTTGTTGAGGGTCAGTCTATAGTTGGACCACCAATGTTTAATGGTGAATTTGCTTACTGGAAAAATAGAATGAAAATTTTTCTGAAAACATTGATGCTTGTAATATAGTTTAGACAGGTTATAGAGCACCCACTATAGTTGTAAATAATCAAGAAATTGAAAAACCATTTGATCAATGGACAGACCTAGAAAAAAGTTACAAAATGCTAATGCTAAAGCTATGAATTCTATTATTCGTTTATTGGATCATATTGAATTTAATCGTGTCTCATACGCAGGAAATATGTCACACACTAGAAGTGAATCATGAAGGAACATCTCAATTCAAGGAATCTCGCCTTGCTATGCTTAGTAGCAAATATGAGAATTTCAAAATGGCCAAGGATGAAAATTTCAAAAAGATATTTGGAAGACTTTCCAACATCGTATACAAATCAAAAGCTCTTGGAAATCATACACGGAATTGGAAATAGTCCGAAAAATCCTCAGAGTCCTTCCATAACGTTTTGAAGCAAAAGTGACTGCCAGTCAAGAATCGAAAGATTTGAAACAAATCAAAGTTGAAGAATTCATCGAAAATCTCACCATTTATGAGCTAGAAATGAAATTCAAGGAAGAGCGTGAAGGAGGAGATACTCGAAAGAAATCAATAGCTCTCAAAGGAACAACTGAAAGTGATGACGACGACGACGACGATGGAGCAACAGAGCTCGCACTGGTAATGAAGAGATTCAAAAAGTGGAACCACAAATATAGAAATCCAGCTCTAAATCAAAAATTAAAAAGCAGAATAATCAAAGTTCTAGATAACTCAGAACAGCAAGAAATCATCTGTCACAAGTGCAACAAACCCAGACACATCAAGCCAAATTGTCCTCAGAATTGACACGGCTTAGAAAATAAATCAAAAGGGAGAAATTTTGCAACCACGTGGAATACAAGTGATGAGTATAATAAAAGTACCAGCGGTGAGAGTGAGAAAGCAGATATGTGTCTTCGAGGTGATATCTGATAGCGATGATGATGAACCAAGCGAGGTATCAAAACTCACTCACTCCGAATTACTTATATATTTCTACGAAGTAAATGGCTGTTTTGAACGACTTAGGGAGAAGCACGCTAAACTTGAAAAACAAAAAGATTTTTTGATAGAATCAAATAAACAACTTGACCAATTAGTTAAAAACTATCAAAATAGAATCTCTAAATGTGATACGTGTCCAACATTTGAAGTAGAAATAAAAAATCAGAAATTAAAATTAAATCGGTTGAAATTGAAATTCTGATTTTGAAGGAAAGTGAAAATACTAGGAGAGAGAACTCTATTAAAAAGTGCACACAATAGTTGAATAAAAATTAATCACTTAAAACACAAGTTCAACAACTGTCAATGACTTTAGGAAAATTTTCCAAAGGAGAAAGATCGTTGAAAATGCTATTATGGAAACAAATTGTTAATACAGTTAGACAAGGACATAGATATAATCAATCTGAAAATGTTGGAAATGAAATTAAACAAGTCAATTCCATGTGCATAATTTGTGGAAAAATTGGACACAATCAAAGTATTTGTTGGTATAGACCCAAACACGTGAAAACCATTCAAATTTGGGTTCCAAAAGGCACAAATATAAAATCTTTTAAAGTCAAACAAATCTGGGTGCCAAAAGGAACATATATAAATAGTTATGGATCTCCACAAAATTATTTTTCAAAATCTGTTGCCACTAACAACCATGGACCTATAAAAACAAACAGGTCACAAAAATCTTTTATCATGTAGATATGGTGGCAGGCTAAGGAACTACAATAGCGTTACTTGGATTTTGGCTGCTCTTGGGACACAATGGGTGACAAAGCAATGTTCCTTAGCCTAGTATAAAGGTGATAGAAACACAACGGGCGACAACGAAAAATTATCGTAAAGGTAAAACAGGTAATCGTATATCGAACGGTATATTAAATGCGATAATCTGCACCATAATCTGAATTAAATCAGCCAGTAATGTGATAATGAAATGAATGTTATAATGATTTTGACTTTTTCAAAATTGTTGGCCAATTATTCTTTTATCTTGAGAACACTACAATCCCTGAAATACTTCTATTAATTATGGTCTTTTATTGTTTGATGATAATACATTTGATTGACTCTATGTTCATGGTTTTTGTTTATTGGCATGGCTTCAATTAAAATTGAAAAGAATTTCATTCAAAAAGGTCTTCAATATTTTGTTGCACACATCAGGTCTGGTTTATAACATTCAACAAACGATAATTTTGAGTGAAAGGGAAGTTCAGATGCAGATTACACTGGTAATCTAGTTGATAGAAAAAATACTAGTGGAATGTGATTTATGTTGAGACATTCAGCAACTGCATCGTTTTTCAAAGAAAATATATGCATATTTTTCACTTTAAATAATTTTTCAAAAAGTAGACATTTTTCTTATAAAACTCCTTCTAGAAAATAATTTTTGACCTTGTTGCAGATTAGTCATTTTTAGAAATTTTGATAATTATTTTTGAATTTGAGCTTATATGATTACATTAACTAATCCGATTCCATACTAATTATCGAAAAGATAAATAGTGATTGAAAAAGTGATGAATGTTGATATTAATCATATATTATAACTTGAGACGGTATAATTAGTAAATTTCTTTAGAAATTTAAATAAGAGTTATAAACACTTTTGTTGGTAAAAATACCATGACCATCTCTAATTCTATCATATTTCTATCGACCATCACTCATCAAAATCCGATATAGTTTGTCAATATGTGGTACTTTAAACAGGAATCATTCGTTTGTCATTGTATATTTTAAAAAAAATCCAAATATTCACTCTCATTTAAAAGTCCTCACGGTTATGCATGGATGAATTACTTGGAATTTTGGATTATGTGCTTCCATGCTCATTTAAAAGTCCTCACGGTTATGCATGTATGGAACGCATATCAAAATTGATTTGTTAAATAAACAAGTTGATTCTAATCCCATTTAAAAGTCCTCATGGTTATGTGCGGTTAGAAGATACTTGAATTCATTTTTTATAATAAAAATTTGGAATACTACTAATCTCATTTAAAAGTCCTACAGTTATGCATGGTTAGTAGATATTCAAATTCCTGATATAAATATACCATAAATAGACAAAAACATATGGTTTTATATGATGACATCATTCCAATCATTCTAAAGTAAAATATGCGTCAAATAGAGTATTTATGATTTTTGTTTGATTTTTTTATTGAAGTTTAATATTTATATTCAATTGAGTTTTAATGTTGTATTAATGTCTATCACTTTATCTCTATTTTTCTAACACTATTACTCTTTTGCTGATAACAAAAGAGGGAGAGAAAAGTTAAGATTTTGAAAAATAAAGGTCAAATATTTTCTATTTGCATATAGGCTCATTTGCATATTTTTATTTACATGCATATATAAAGGGGAGCTTTGTGTAGAGAGGGAGCGTTCAAATAGGGGGAGAAAATTAAATGATCAAATACATATAATATATTCAAAATCTTAAATATATGTTTGTTATCATCAAAAGGGGAAGATTGTTGAATATGCAAGTATATGATTTTTTTTGATGATAATAAACATATATATATATATATGTATATGTATTCATTTAAATGTATTTATTTATGTACTATTTTATTTTTCACATATTTAAATAAATTTTCCGAATAAAATAAATAAACACAGAGTTTAAATTCGAATGGATATTTTATTCGAACAAATATTTATAATTTTGAATAGTACAGATTTGAGCTCTCACTACAATACAAATTCGATTACATCACAATTTATCATTTACAAATGCATCTCACTACAATTCACTCATTCACTCGTATTTAACTTCAACTATATTCTGGATTGAATCCGGCATCTAAGCAATCTCCAAAAATACACGTTGACGCAGTAAAATTGAAAAGAAAATATTTTTGCAGGTAAAATAAAATGTAATTTTGAAAATATTATTTGTCTCAGTTATTTGGATTGTTCGTCATCATTTAGTTTTGAATTCATCATACACGAAAACCTTGTGACATGCACAGTGTATCATTGTACATGCCACAAGGCCGTGTGCATCGATATATACACTTGATAAAATTACAGAGACAGGTGAGCACATGTCAAACCCAATTAAAAGCCGGGTTCAACTCAAGTGAAATACAAATAAAATCACAACACGAGCACAAGGTCAAACCCGAGCTTTAAAGCTGGATTCAACACAGGTGCAACTCAAATGTACACATGAATGCTATGATCAAAGTATGCATATATACATGTCAACCAGGCAGCAAACAAAGTCAACAATACAAGCACGATATGTACAAAGTCAGTGATGTACACATGAACTACATAACTTGAGCTAGCATATCATAACAAGCTCCAGAAGGTACAACATAATGCACCAGTGGACAAGAATATGAAAACAAACTAAACCAACAAAGGCAGTTCACAAGTCAAAGACCAGAGAGACCAGGCACACGAAAGTAAATCATCTCAGACTCAAAAATAGGCAGAACAGCCATAAAAGAAATGATCAAAGATCAACCATGTGTGAATCAGAGAAAAGAGCTCAGTCAGAATCAAACAACACCAGAGTGGCAAGACCAGCACAAGAAGGAACAAGATGATTTGCCTCGAAGAATATGACTCAATACATACACATGATACATGACTCGAGAAAAAGACCAAATACAACACAAATTCAAGTGAAACACATATGGTCAGTCTGCACAGTCAAACTGTAGCCACCAATGAAACCTGACTCAAAGCAAATGCCATAATGAAACTGCAGTTGCAAACAAGCTCAGAGACATTAGTGGTGAGATCGAAATAATTAAACACAACTACAAATACTAGCACAATACAGTTGCACATTGAAACCACCACTGACCACATACAAGGGTGCAAACATACATCATGAAACCAGAGTGCACATCAACTATCCAAAGCCTAGACCAAAACATATGCACCAGTGAAATGTCGAAGGCCGGACAACACATATATATACATATGACAGTGAAACAGGCCAGAGGTGAAAACAAAACAACGCACACATATATACGTATGTAGATGTATGTATACACATGGTAGTTGAAACAAATGGTTCAAACCCAACTATAACCAGATTTCATGAAACCAGAGTAGAACAAGCTACATGAAGACTACATGAACTGTGTCGACCAGACTACATAATGAACCAATAGTGAAACAATTGAACCAGCGAAAACACAGTAAAATGAAAGTGTACAAACAGTGGTGAATGCAGATACAACATGCACCAATACAAAAATGTATGCAACAGTCAACCGGTCAGAGCAACTCACCACAATGCACCACTGTGACTTCAACATCAAGTCAAGTACAAGTGAAAATGCTCGATGTAAAACAAAACAGCAAAAACCAGGAGCTCAATAATGACCATACCAATATACATGCTTAAATAATACATCTGACTCAATACAACGAAGCATTGGAACCAGACTCATGAGGGCACGGGGGCACCAAAGCATGCACAAGTCCATATGCAGGCATGATAAGCCAGGTGATAAAAATCACATGTTTAAACTTACCTAAGTCAGATAATATAAGAAATATGAACTCGAGCAAGTCCAGTTGCCACACGAAAGCAACCATACATATATGCATGTGTGGAACAGCAAGTATACATATATCATGATACAACAGTTATAAAAAGGTACAAGTCGAGTAGCTATAGGCAGGAACAATCATGCCAAACTCAGTAAGCACAAAGAAAATCAATGTCAAGGCACAAGTCAGAGCCATGATAACCAGAGCCAAGACAGGAATAAGGCAGCCATTGTTACCATCTCAAAGAAATTTTTAATCAAGTCAAAAACAATATGCCTAAATGACCAAGGAAAAGGTCGAACAGTTCATAGTCAAAGCCGTGGAAATCAAGGAAGTAAAAAACAAACCAAAACAAAAAAAAGTCATCGTCAAATCAAGTCAAGCCGTGGTAGCCAGGAAATTGATCAACACCGTGTCAACCAAGTAACACAGAAATATACGATTATAAAGAAGTCAGAAATCATCACCAGCATCGAAACAAAATCGAACGGCCGGAACAAAGTAATTGATGAATTCAAATAAATGTATACGAATGAAATCAAGGGTTTCAAACCCTATATAGACCATAACATCATCGGCGCAATAGTTCGTTCGAGTTCAAGACAGAAATTCAGAGTACACTCTTAAATCAAAACTCAAATCAAAGGTCGAGCAGAATCAATATCGAAAAAATAAAAATAAATCGCATACCATTCTGACAGTCGAACTCGATGCAATTTAGGCAGCCGTGGGCAATCACTGATAGAGGAAAATATTCGAAGCATCATCGACAAATTGAAGCAGCGCCACAAAGCCCTAATTTCATAGAAAAGAGGAACGAAGAACGAACACCATTTTTTTAAGGAAAGAAGCCGGGCCGAAGGAATAAAAGGAAAAGGGACGATCTATTTTTATCACTTAAACGTTTTAGCTCGACCTTGTTTTTATTTGGGCTTTAATATTTAAAATTAGGGTTTTATTTTATAATTGTTTTAAATCTGTATTTTCTCTTTTAAAAATTGTGTAAATTCTAGTCGTGTGACTAGGGGACGAGGTACGGTGGTGTAGTTCGAGAATTCACAACTCAGTGGCTTAGTTGTGGCAGGGTTTTGAGCGTAGAGTTAAGGCTAGTCGATGCGGGTGTCACGAGTTTACGCGTGTAAGCGTCCGACTGCTTAATTTCTAGTAGAAACCTTGGGGGCAGCAGGTAGGCAGGTTTTGCCGAAGCTGGGTAAATTTTGTGTTGTTCTATTTCTGCATTTATTATTCTGCTATTATCTGTGCTGCTATAATTATGATATATCCGTGTTAAGATTATTTTATATAAACTTCCGCAATAAATTTTTATAATTAATAGTATCACCCTATTCACCCGCCTCTAGGGTGAAATCGATCCTATAAGTGGTATCAGAGCTAGGTACAAAAGCCCTTTTTGTTTTAAAAATTTGGTTTTGCAAAAACCAATTTTTGTTTTAAAAATTTGAATTTTTAAAATGGCTTCTTTTAATACTGCTTTTGCTGAGGGTCAGTCTATAGTTAGACCACCAATATTCAATGGTGATATGCTTACTGGAAAAATAGAATGATTTTTTTTCTGAAAACCATTGATGCTTGGAATATAGTTGAGACAGGTTATAGAGCACCCACTATACTTGTAAATAATCAAGAAATTGAAAAACCATTTGATCAATGGACAGACCTAGAAAATAGTTACAGAATGCTAATGCTAAAGCTATGAATTCTATTATCTGTTCATTATATCATACTGAATTTAATCTTGTCTTACATTGTCTAACTGCGAAGGAAATATGGCACACACTAGAAGTGACTCATGAAGGAACATCTCAATTCAAGGAATCTCACCTTGCCATGATTAGTAGCGAGAATTTCAAAATGGCCAAGATGAAAATGTCAAAGAGATGTTTGGACGGCTTTCCAACATCGTATACAAATCAAAAGCTCTTGGAAAATCATATACGGAATTGGAAATAGTCCAAAAAATACTTGGAGTCCTTCCATGAAGTTTTGAAGAAAAAGTGACTTCCATCCAAGAATCGAAAGATTTGAAACAAATCAAAGTTGAAGAACTCATCGGAAATCTCACCACTTATGAGCTAGAAATGAAATTCAAGGAAGAGCGTGAAGGAGGAAATACTCGAAAGAAATCAATAGCTCTTAAAGGAACAACTGAAAGTGATGACGACGACGATGATGATGGAGCAGCAGAGCTGGCACTAGTAATGAAGAGATTCAAAATGTGAACCACAAATACGGAAATCCAGCTCTAAATCAAAAATTAAAAAGTAGAATAATAAAAGTCTAGATAACCCAGAACAGCAAGAAATCGTCTGTCACAAGTGCAACAAACCCGGATACATCAAGCCAAATTGTCCTCAGAATCGACACGGCTTAGAAAAGAAATCAAAAGGGAGAAATTTTGCAGCCACATGGAATACAAGTGATGAAGATAATAAAGTACTAGCAGTGAGAGTGAGAAAGCAGATATGTATCTTCGAGGTGATATAACTGATAGCGATGATGATGAGCCAAGCGAGGTATCAAAACTCACTCATTCAGAATTACTTATATATTTCCATGAAATAAATGACTGTTTTGAACGACTTAGGGAGAAGTATGCTAAACTTGAATCACAAAAAATATTTTGATAGAATCAAATAAACAACTTGACCAATTAGTTAAAAACTATCAAAATAGGATCTCTAAGTGTGATACGTGTCCAACATTTGAAGAAAAAAAATAAAAAATCAGAAATTAAAATTAAATCGCTTGAAAATGAAATTATATTTTTGAAGGAAAGTGAAAATACTAGGAGGGAGAACTCTATTAAAAAGCACAAACAATTATTGAACGAAAATGAATCACTTAAAACACAATTATTGAGTTATTTCAAGTAAAGTAACACTTACAATGTCGATTAATAAATTCAATAATGTTGAATATATGAAAAATATCAAAATAAATTAAACGGAGACATCTATAATGGAGAACAAAAATTCATTGATATCTAATGGAGTTAATATATCTATTTAGAGCACAACGATGTTGACGAAATACTCGAAGATGGGACCACTGACACAATAATCAAGTAGGTTAAATTTGGAGTTCTTATCGAGTCCTATTAATCAAGATTCGTTAAAACCCCACAAATGGTCCGTAGTCACTTCAAATTCTGACAGTCCATTCCAGACATCATATCATAAATATAATAAATATTAGGATTTTTCGAGTGCCAGAAAGAGCTAAATAAAATTAAGGAGAAAATAAGGTGAAATGCACATTAAAAGAGGGAAAAAACACACATGTGCGCTCACATAGAAGGAGACAAACATGTTACCTATATGAAACATACAGGTTGACCTGTGTAAGCTACAAATCGATCTATGTTACATATAGATCAACATGTATGTTTTCCAAGTCGTAAATTTTGTTTTTGACACCCTCAACTTTTGGTCACATCTCTTCGTTTTGCTATTCTTCCTCTTCGTTTCGGATTCACTTCTCTTCAGTTTTAAATAGATGCAACTATTCAAAAGCATCCCACATCATTTACATATGGGATTGCTCTCTCCCGGACATAATATTGATTTCAACCCTGCTATTTCAATTTGTTCTCCGAATTTGCTCCGTACACTCACTACTGTTTGATTTGTCAATGCAATCATTTTATGATCATTTATTTTCATATATATAATATTCAAAACACTTCGATATCCCTTGTTCATTCAATTTGAAGATTCACTATGTTGGTTATAGGAGACTGTACTAAAAAAGACATGTATAGCAAGATACAAAGTGTCTGCAAATTCATTTTCATATTGAAGCTGAATCTAGTTACGAAGTCATCATACTATTAGTGTGATGTCATGTTTAACAGCTCATACAAGGCCATTGTAAATGTGTTTCTCCGGGTCAAGTGAGGGTTAGGTTAATGAAATTTCAAAAAGGAATTCTGGGACTGGATTTAGGATGAGAGTCCAAAATAGCATAAAATTCAGGTGTGCACTTTCTAATTTTCCTTAATTTTTTTCCAGCGTATTATATGCATAGTTATATATTCAAATAGCTTATTAGTTAGCAAATTTTATAACTTAAGCATTTTTTGAGTTGGCCATATAAATTGATCTACCATAGACTTTCATTTGGTATTAGAGCAAGATCATTTAAAAAGTATAACAAAAATGTTGAAAACCAATATAGAAATGTATTCTACATTCGTAGAAGGACAATCTACTACATGGCCTCTCCTATCCACTGGGTTATTGCTTATTAGTTCACATATATGAATATTTATATGGAAGCTAACTGCCTTGAAATTTGGAACACTACTCAAATACAGTATGTAGCTCCTACTACTGTATTGAGTACATGGTCAGATGCTTACAAAGCTGAGCATATAAATAATTTAAAACAATGAATGCATTGGATAAAAATTAATTTACTGGTTTTACATCTGCATTACAACATATGATATATAGAAAATTTTGAAAATTACACAAGAAGCAACTACTGTTTGTACCAAAATCGGGCATAAGACTTTTCAGATGTGTTTGAAGAGATGAAACGAAGAAAACGAATGTAAAATGAGGTAGATCAAACAAACAAACCAATCAACGGTTAAGAAAAAATGCAGAAACACAAAAATTTAGAGTGGTTCGGCGTATTTCCTACGTCCACTATGAAATGATTGATGTTTATTAAATTTGACTTGCTGATTACAAGAGATTACAATAGCACAGCTGATGTATAGCAATGATTTCGGTAGAGTATCGGTGCAAAGAAGCTAAAAGTTTCTTTTCTGTAGGTCCAGGGTCGCTATTTATAGTGTAGGCTGCAAATATCTGGCTCAAATATCGAAAGACTCCTTCTCTCACGTGGGTGGCCCCACCTGATCGATCCAAGGTTGATTGGGATCGATCCATGATCGATACGCACTCATTTCGTATGGATCCAAAACACATCCATTTTGGTCGAGATCGATTATGGACCAAGTAGAGGTGGTACGCAAGCTCCTATGAAAATTTGGTGGCATTTAGATTTGTAGATTTTGAGTTATGATCGATCCACGTTTGGATTTGCAAAAGGCTGCCGAGTTCATATCGATCCATTCGTATCGATGGCTTTGTATCTATGCTGGCTCGTATCGATCAAGAGTGACATAGCACTATATTCTAAGATCGATCAACTTTTCATGCTGAGTGACCGAGTCTCACATGCTTTGTTTGTATAGACCTAAATTTACTCTTCGTATTGGTGACTTTGACTTCATTTTGTATGGGTGTCTAAGGCTAATTCGTATCGATAATTTCCACTTTAGTTCGTATCGATATGAATTCAGGCTCTTCGTATCGATTGAAGACTCCAACTTTGTATTGATGTGTTAAGTGTTGTTTCGTATCGATCGTTTTAGTGGTGTGTTTTGTATCGATCAATGGTGGATCGGTACGAACTAAGTTGATGGTGAGATTGATATGAAGCATGTATGAATGAGATCGATACGAAGTGTCGTTTATTGATGGATACGAAGTAGAGTAAACATGATCGACACGAAATGGCAACTCTCCATGGATACGAAGTAGTTTGGCTTTGATGGACACCAAGGAAGTCGATGATTAATGGATACGAAATAAAGCTTTCTGAAGGGATGGATACAAATTTGTATGGATACGAATATAGTTGATTTCCTTAACCTTGATCGATCAATATCTTGAGCAAACGAACTCCGATACTTGAAATCTGGAACGTTGGCTCTCTTAGCTTTGCTTGTCATGTCCTATAAATTGTAGCTCGATCCGGGTTCGGGCCAAATTCGCCAATATCCATAGTGAAACTGTGTATAACCAATCTCCCGGACGAATCGTCTTTGGTTTCTAGTTAATGTCTTGGTGTCACAGCCTTGCCAAAAGGAAGGATAACATTTTCCCCTTAAAGTACACCTTGTGCGAACATGATTTGCTTTGAAAAGCTGCAATCTTTAGTCTAAAAAGTTCTGTCCGATGCGTTGATAGTCATTGCCTTTTCATCAAGAGATGTAACCTTTGATCGATTTTCAATAATATAAACGCCGAACTGTTGACTGCCAATGATTATGCGGTGCATCGTCGTAACTGAGTTTCGAGTGCTAGTAACTTGTCGTTCACTATTGTGATTGTCATAAGGTGAGCATTCAATTCCTGTAAATTTTGAAAATTGAATATTAGTCCATTATACATGCATGTATGTTAACTTGACTCCTGTTCGCATTTGCACGTTCACGGGTCATTGCCAAGTTATTTTATAAAAAAATCGAGTTTCGCATCGATCCACTCCTGGATCGATGTGACATTCGAGTTGTAACGATGCTTGATGGTCGTTTTAGAGTATCTCTTTGTATCGATCCTCTCCTGGATCGATTCGAGGAATTGAAAAATTATCTTCGCATCAGTGGTGATCGATACGAATTAGTTGGCCTTTTAAAATATTTCGTATCGATGGATATGAATTTATATGGGCCTCAACGCAATGGATACGAAGTTATCATTTCGTATCGATGAGTCTCTAATAGGTTCGAACGGTGCAGATAAGTCCTTGCTTCGTGCTTCATATCGATAGTTTTATGGACACGAAGGGCTTCATCTGAGTTTAACCATGGATGGATACAAAGGAGGTTCCCGAACTGATGGCTAATGGATATGAACAGGTCATTTCGTATCGGTTATGGTGTAGATCTCTTCAATCAGTCAGTTTGTACTGGGAGACGAATCAACATCTGCCATCCATATATATACACGATTTTGTACTTAGAAAAAATTTACTTGCTCATTCTTCTGCCATCTTCGTATCGATATGAAAGATCGAGAAATAGGAATTGCCTTCATCCCCGAATCAACACAACCCTTTAATCCCTCGTAACTATAACTTAATTTAGGTAATTAGTCAACAAATTGGCATTGAAAATAATGAGACTCGAGATTTAACGCCATTCTATTCGTATTCACAGCCGAGTTTGGTGAAGAGGAGGCCAGAGATGGTTGGAGTAAGGTCGAGGAAGGAGGAGATGGTTTCTATGTTGCTTGAGTTTATCGGAGAAGATGAAGTGTAGATGGATATGTAGCCACTCGTATCGATCTTGGATCAAGGGATGCAATTTGTATCGTCCTGGAACAATAGAACTTCGTATCGAATGAATGAAGCGTTTCGTATCGGTAGATGAAGGGCTTTCGTATCGATCAACTAATAATAGCCTTTGTATCGATCTAGGGTGATCGATACAAAATCCAAGGTCATAGTGATTGATACGAAGCAAAGGGAATTTTACACCGATACGAAACGACTTTCTGGTGATCAATGCGCAGCATCGTTTCATGATCGATACGTTCCTTTGATGGATACGAACTTTGCTCTTGGTGATCGATACGAATGGTGCTTCTGGTGATCGATCCAAGTCCAAACTTTAATGGCTACAAAATCTCTGCACACTCGAATATTTGGCTCCGACAAGCTTCTACCCTACATAACTGGACTTAGCTATGTCACCACATATTTGACTGCCTTTCGAAGCTCGTCGATGGAACTATAACTTAACAAAATTTGACGAACTTTAACCGGGATCAATCTCTGGAGTCTAAATGGCACGGCTGTGATGGTCAGCGACGACAGTCACTTCGGTTGAATTTTGAAGTCTTGTCATTCGAACGTCTTTCAAATCCTGTAGAATTTCTAAGTATTATGTAGCATTGCACTGCACAAAAAATTTAGGAACTTCACACTGGTGGAAACACAGGTTTGTTGTTGTCTAATGAGGATTTTTACCGAGTTCAATAGCTATGAAACTCGTAAGTTCACAGTCGTAGGATGTTCCTAGTCTGCCTCTCCCCACAATCGAAATGCCGGTTATCGTACGTTATTAGCCCTGATCAAGACGAGCTACCAGGAGTAGTCTTTATCACACATCCACAAGATTCTATCCATTTTAATATTTCTTAAGATACGTTGGGTAGAATCTGTTTAAGACATGGGTTTTCGCTGGATGATCTCTTACTATCGGGGTAAGAAGATAGAGCCCACAACCCTCTGGAAGGGTATACAGCCTGCAACAGATTTATGTATGCAGCCGGGATATTTCCTCCTTTCAACCAATTCATCCGAAAAGTTCTATTTTTCTTAAGGATCGCTCCGTCTCAGCTGCACCCAAATGGATATGCCTTGCTCAATAGTTTGTTTGTCATCTTCATGAAGCACCTCTTTCGTCCTCCAACGGTAGAGGAGACCATATATCTATTCAATATAAAGAGTTGTAGGGACAACCCTTCCTTTACTTTTCTAGAAGCAGTTAGAAATTGCCAAGTCGTGACCGGGGCTTGGGGCAAGCTGATTACTTTAAGATCGAGTGCCTACCGGGATTCGCCAGACGGTGGCTAGCAAGACATAAGTGCCCTGGCCTCCTTGCTGACTAACTGAATAATAGTAGTTGATGTCGAGTGTAACATTTTCTCCCTTTTACACCATGACCTGAAGGCACTCAATTTAAAGAGATAGTATGAGTTCTTCAAGAGGTGCCCACCGAACACTGAGAAATTAATGAAGTCCTTATGGACGAGAATCTGGTTGCCATTGGGCTCATTGACAAAGATCAAAGCATTGGTCTGGCAGGAGTTCTTAGGACGGTTCCGACGAGACAAGCTCAAAGGAGAGCTTCCGGGATAATAATTACTGAACAAGGCGGTGATGAGAATATGACCGCTGGAGATAAGCCCAAATTTGGGCCTTCGCAAAGTCCTCGATCTTTAGAGTGGAAAAGAAGAGGCAAGTCTACTACTCGAAAATATGTTAGGCACAAAACCATCGTAGTCTCTTTGCTTATTACTAGCCAAGAGATTTCTCTCTCGTAGATGGAGAGCTTCTTTGCGGGACTGGCTGGCATTCCCATTCCGAATGACTTGCCTTTGCACCAAGATACTGGATTAGAGGGGATTCAAAGCGCCTTAGACGTAGGAGAGCCAACTCCTCCGAGTACGTCTATTACAACCGATTGGTTGGGTGGTTTGCACATGCATACACACACTCCACTACACCACACAATTTCTAGTCATAAGCTATTTATCTATGGAGATTACCAACTCTGTTTCTCTTTTCATTTTACAGATACGACATCAAGGCGGGAATCTATGCTTGGTAGCCTTCATTCTGCGCGCCGTTCATCTAGCTCATACTTTGAGTCTTGCAGACGTGAGGTGATAGAGACCGCGATCGTGGTTATTCCAGTAAAGAGAGGAAGCGCTATGAGAGGGAAAGGGACAGGGAGAGGAAGAAAAAGAGACAGTACAATCGTCATTCCTGGTAGCGCTCCTCGCCACTTAGAGGTCCAACACAATCTTCTGGCTTTGGCAAACAACCCCTTGAATCTTCACGTCAAATACCACCTCCCCAAGCATCAAGCCTGACCAACAACGTCAGAGGACTGAAATTGAGGCTTCCATCACCACTGAACAAGCTGTCATAGAACCTACCGGGGAAGTAGCGATTAGAATCGCCATGATGAAAAAGGATTATCAGAATATCTATTTTGACGACTTCATATTTCCTCCGCACTTAAAGCGAATCCCCAATGAGGCAGAACAGACGATGCATGACTACATATAAGATGTTTATGGCCAATATCGGGAATGGATGAAGATCGTAGATAAAGTATCAATGGTGGCCTTTGAGTGTGCGAAGACAATTGAGAAACTAGGAAATGATATTGCTCATAAGGACCGCGTAATTCAGGTGATTAATGATGAAAACAAATCTGCGAGAAATTCAAAAATGGAGGCTAATAAAAGAGTCGACGAGGCAACCCGAGGGGTGGAGGAGATGAGGCGAACGCACTTAGCCCTGGTTGAGGAAATGGGGCACCGGACCAACACAGTCATGGCTGAAAGAGATGTGGTGCTAAAAGAGCTTGAGGAGCTTAAAGCTAAATTTGCCAAAGTCGTCAAAGAAAAAGACGATGCAAATAAAACTGCTCAGGAAGCATGCGAGCAAGCTGTGGTGCTTAGGGACGTGAGGGATGCGGCAATGCTAGAGGTTCAGGAAGCCGAAGCCAGGGTTGAGGGTGAAGTGAGAGTGCCAGAGGCCAGGTTGGAGGGTGACATCGAAGATCTCCTCATTACATATAATGATAATGTTTTTAATCATCGAAATCTAAGTTGGCTCGAAGATTATCCACCACATCTATACAATGCTAGGTGCCGCTTGGTTGAAGATGAAAAAGCAGAGCACCATACCGATTCCATTGATGAGTTCGAATTAAAGAATCGGGTGTTGAATGAGGATGAGAGAAGAGTTCTCCATGACGTCACTACAATATTCAAGAAAGAGAGACTCAGTACTCAGCATCTCGAGGCTGGAGAGGGTTCTGGCATTGTGCATTATGATACGGGCTCTGAAATTCCTATGCCAACCCAGCCCGAATCTACTCCTACAGTTGATCCTCTATCTGTGCCTACTGACAATCCTGATCAACCGCAGTTGTCTCCAGCTCACGAGCATGCCCCTGAATCTGTTGTGGCTCCACCCGTGAGCCAATCTGAGGAAGATATTTTGAATATTTCTCGCATTTATTCAAAGTCGGGAGCATTGTTTGAAGTAGTCACCAACACCTTTTCTCTTATATTTATTCAGCGATAGGAGCCGCACTAGCCATGCCCAAGAGTCACATCATGAGCAGGAGGCCCTTATGATGGAGGAAACCACAACAACGACCGCTGCACCAATTGACGGAGTGCAGGGGAGCGCTTTTACTTTTGATGAGTAGATGATGGAGGAACTCCTTGGCTATCAAAGTGACCCACTTATCGACCTGCCATTCGTCATGGGCGACGGTGCATTCATGGCCAGCTCTTCATGCCCAACTGGAAACATCCCCGTGGACGCTCAAACAATTCATAAAGAAGAGATAATAGTGGAGATTAATGCCGAGATGGAAGCATCCATACAGGCCATTGGTATCGGAGGTGGTATGGTGGGTCCTGGTCCGGCTCCTCTTCGAATGATTTCTCCTGGCGATACAATTGTCGACACTGGCATGCCTCCCTCATCTTCCAACATCAAGAGTGTTCCTATCCCTCCGACTCTGCATCCAGAAAGTGTTCCAATTCCTATGATTTTGGAGGAAGAGGTCACTATAATCCCCCCCGTTGGAGATCAACCACTAAGAGGCAAAGGCTCGAAGAGGCACCCGAGTAGTAGCTCCAGTGGGTCAGTACCGAAGAAGAAGAAATCGAGAGAATAGACATGTCTTCTTGCCTCCTTTTTTGGTAGATAAATAGGAATTTCCTTTCGTTTCCTATAGGCCGCGTATAGATGCAGGTTCGACCTCTTCTAGTACAATTTCTTAGAATGATTTTTGTACCTATGCTTTTTCAAAGAATGGTTAAAATAAAATTCCATTTTGTTTCCAGCATAGTTTTGTGTTCATTTTCTTAAGTGTTTTAGCGCTCGAACTTCCATTCAATGTATTTGTAAAGCCATAGTCTCTGAATCAGATCTTAATTTAGTATTTAAATCCTGAAGTTATGGCTTCAGGTTATAACCGAAAGTTAAGTCGAGTCTCAATATTGTACTGTTTCGATCAGTAACTGGTACTTGAATTTTGGGCAGTCGCTTTTCGCCTTCGATAAATTAAGCTTAATTTAGTCGGAACGAAGTTGAAAAGAGACGAGTTCGAGTGGTTAGATCACATTCGCTCATCTATTGGTACTTGCATCCACACCCTGGGGATTGCACTTGTATATCGATGGTCGGTAGTGCCCATTTAATGCTCAATGATATGTCCACGCTTCGGGGACTTAATTTATTTTACGGGCGATCAGTCACACCCTTTGATATTTAGAATCTGGTCCGCCCTCTGGGTACTTAGATTGATTCGTGGGTGATTAATCACACCCTATTTGTATTTATACTCCAGTCCGCACTCTGGCGACTCGAAGTTGTCTCATGGGTGGCCAGTTCACACCTGGTTTTTGATTGTACTCCAGCCCATGCTCTGGGCACTTAGAGTTATCCGATGGGTGGTCGATTACACCCATTTTGATGTTTATACTCTGGCTCGCGCTTTGGGAATCTGCAATTGGTTAACAGACGGCTGATCACATCTGTTTTGAGTTTTAGGATTTCGTTCACACTCTTAGAACGATAGATTTATCAGGATCGTGGACGGTCAGGTCACATCCACCCTGATTTAACAAGTGAGGTGGTTAGATGGATGGATCCATCCTCCTCGAACTTGGTTTAAATACGGGCAAAGTCGTTAGGCGGACGGATCCACCCTCTTCAAGACTGCATTTGTGAATTTATACTCCATCTTGCACTTTGGGAGCCGAAGTTAGTTAGAGGATTGTCGTGTATCAATCCTTTTTTGGCTTTAGTGTGATGGCTTTCCCTCAAGCTCGGGTTTCACTTAGCGAGTGACCGGTCGTATCACAGTCACACCCTATTTGAATAACTCCCACCATAGGGTGGATCTCCATGCATTGTGTTGGTCGTATGACGCATTTTAAGATTCATTGCTCCAGCTTGAAGAGATTGCATTTTATTGCTGAAATAAGAAAATAAGGAAAAATCAGTTACCTTATTACAAATTCAAATTTCGAAATGCCTAAACAAGTTGCAAATGAAAAGCAGACTGAATGAATAAATAAAGCCTGTTATGTGTAATAGCGACAAAGACTCTCACTGTTCCAGGCTCTCGAAAAAATGAGACCATCAATGGTCGATAATTTAAGGTGCCATCTCTAGGTCTTTGTTCAATAACATATGGTCCCTCCCATGTTGGTTTCATATGCGAAGAGACCGGGTAAATTCTCTTAAGGATGAGATCACCGAGTTCAAAGGTTCGGGGTCGGACCTTAGCATTGTACAATCGAGCAACTCGACATCGATGCGCGGCTGCCTTCAAATCAGCCTCTTCACGCTTCTCATCTAATAAGTCTAGATATTCAGCAAGTAATATAGCGTCTATCTTCGGGTGATAATACGTCACGAAACTTGACTGGAATAACATCTTTTGAAGCAAAGGAAAGTTAAAATGGAGTGTAGCCGATCGCGGACTTGTGGGTTTTTCGATAAGCCCATAGGGCCATAGGAAGTTCATCGACCCATTTTCCTCCTATCTTTTCCAATCGTTTCTTCAGAATGGACTTTATAACTTTATTTACAGCTTCGACCCGTCCATTCGCTTGAGGGTGTGAAACTGCAGAGAACTCCTTATGGATATGGAATCTTTGACAGAAATTTTTGAACTCGAGACCATCGAATTGGGCTTCGTTGTCAGTAATGATGGTATATGGGAGATCAAATTGACAGATAATTTTACGTACAACAAAGCTGATCACTTTCTTCGTTGTGATAGTAGCAAGGGTATTGGCTTCTACCCATTTGGTAAAGTAATCAACTGCAACAATGGCGTATTTCGCGCCACCTTTAGCTAGAGATCCGAGCATGTTTCTGACATCTGTTACATTTCCTGGCATAATCTGATACATCGCAATTTACAGTCGGCCAATAATAACCATATCGGAGCAGTTTCTTAGTAAGAGCTTGCCCCTCCGACGTGATCGCCATATTCTCCTCCATGTACATCATGCAATACTTGATTTATTTCATTGTGGGCGGTACACTAGAGTAAAGGAACGGAGTGCCCTCTTCTACACATGACTTCATTTTGAAAAGTGAACCACGAAGCCTTTCGAAGAACTTTTCTTTTCTCACTCCTGCGCTTTGGCAGGGTCCCATGCTCGAGATAGTTTTTGAACGTAGTCATCCATGACTCCTTATCAGGTATGACTTTAAGTACCTAGCCGATCTCCATTTTACCAATACTTGGGGAAGATAATGTCTCAACGGGAACGAGTCCCATTTGCTGCTCCTCATCTGTAGTGGCTAACTTTACCAAGGAATATGCCTTCTGATTGTGTTCTCGGAGTATGCAATAGATGGCATAATAATCGAACTGATCCAATTTTTCCTAGACCCGAGCGAGATAAGCGGCCAGTCTCCGGTCTTTGGCCTGGTACTCCCCCCGAACTTGGCACATGACCAATTATGAATCGCAGTAAATCTCCACAGCAACAATTCTTATATCTCTGGCAAGCCTTAGTTCTGTGAGTAGGGCTTCGTATTCGGCCTCATTGTTGGTCGCATGGAAATCGAACTTCAAAGCATAGCATATAGATCGGCCTTCATGAGTTTCAAGCACAACCCCAGCGCCTGAGCAGTGGTCATTTGATGCACCATCAGTATGTAGCTTCCGAACATATTTGGGACATTCACTGGTTTCGGGTAAGTCCTTCGAGATAGTGAATTCAGCGATGGAGTCTGCTAGGACTTGTTCTTGAATAGCTCGCCTTGGTGTGTAAGTGATGTCGAACTAACTCAGCTCTATATTCCATTTCAGTAACCTACCAGACATCTCAGGCCACGTAAGGACTTGTCGTAACGGCTGGTCAGTGTAGACAGTGATAGGATGAGCCTGAAAATACGGATGAAACTTTCTCGAGGCAATGACAAAACTGTAAGCTAACTTCTCCAACTTTGGATGATTTTTCTCTGCCCCGATCAGCTGTTTGCTGATGTAATAGAATAGCCGTTTTATCCGGTCCTCCTTTCAAACTAAAGCAGCACTGATTGCATTTTCTGACATCGCTAAGTAGATGTACAATCTCTCGTGATCAATAGGTTTTGAAAGAATGGGTGGTGTGGACAGGTGTTGAACGAATGCTCGGAATGCGCCCTCACACTCTGTAGTCCATTCAAAGTTCTATTTCCCTTTTCTGATCAGATTGAAGAAGGGAATGCATTTATTGGTGGATTTTGAAATGAACCTGCTCAGCACTGCTACCTTCCCATTGAGGCTTTGAACTTGCTTTATTAGTCCTTGGAGTCTCAAGATTTCTTATTGCCCATATTTTCTTGGGATTGGCTTTGATTCCCCAAGCATTAACGATGAATCCAAGAAATTTTCCAGACGCGACTCCAAAGTGACACTTCGATAGATTGAGTTTCATTCTGTACTCTCGGAGGATGTTAAACATCGTTTCCAGGTCTTTGATATGATTAGTGTAGAATCATGAATTCACAAGCATGTTGTCCACATATACTTCCATGGTTTTCCCGATTTGGTTAGCGAACATTCGATTGACGAGTCTCTGATAGGTTGCCCCAGCGTTCCTAAGTCCAAACGACATAACTTTATAACAATAGATTCCCAGACCGATGATAAAGGTGGTATGCTCCTGATCAGGTAGGTGCATCGGTATCTGATTGTAGTCAGAATATGCATCCATGAAAGGATAAGAATTCATGTCCGACCATTGAGTCTACGAGCTGATCAAATCGAGGAAGTGGAAAACTGTGTTTAGGGCAAGCTTATTCAAGTCTGAGTAGTCAATGCATGTTCTCCATTTTCCATTTGTTTTCCTGATGAGTACAAGTTCGGACACCCATTCTGGATATAACACATCTCGGATAAACCCGTTCGACCTGAGTTTATCCACCTCTTCCTTAAGGGCGGCAGATCTCTCTGTATCCATACCATGCCTTTTTTGCTTGATCGGGACACGCCATGGGTCAATATTCAATGCGTGGCTCGCGATATTTGGTGAGATCCCACACATGTTGGAGTGTGTCTAGGAAAACACGTCGAGGTTTGCTTGGAGAAATTCAACCAATTCCCCTTCATCTGTTGGCTTAGCTGAGATCCAATTTTCACTATTTTAGAGTCATCATCATCATCGATCGGAACATCGATCGTCAGCTCTGCCGAAGAAGCCTGGCTGTCTTTGACTTCGCTCTGGCTTTCAGTATCTCTCGGGTCAAGATCTCTTGGGAATTGGTTATGGTTCTCGGGCCTTGGCCTAGGCATCAACTATCAATTATCACAAAGCGGACGTAGAGAGATTCCTCTACGCCCTTTCCCTTCTCTTTTCGCTGCGCCTCCCGCAGCTTAGCAGCAGAACAAGCTCATTTAGCAGTCTGGTCTCCCTAAATGACTCCGAATCCATTATCGGTAGGGAATTTCAAAGTTAGACACCAAGGGGCGATAGCGGCCCTGAACTCAGCTAGAGCCGGTGGGTCCAAGAAAGCGTTGTATGGTGTGTCAATATCCAATACAATAAACTGCAATATCCGGACTCTCCCACGCTCTCCGACTCCCAACTCCACTGGTAGCTCCCCCTTCCCAGTGGGTATAGTCGCACTTCCATTGAAGCCTTGAATACGAGACCGACAAGGCTTCAAGTCTTTCGCTTCCATCTTCATTTGATCATAGGCTCGCTTAAAGAGTATGTTCACTGAACTTCCATTGTCCACTAAGATCCTCTTCATCCAAGTAGGACATATTTGAGATGAAATGACTATTGGATCAATGGTTGGGGCTTCGACTGTGTCAGCATCCCTGTCTAGAAATACGTTGTCGTCTGTCATCGTTTTCTGTTGTTTGGTCGGAGCCCCATCTTCCAAGTTACTACAACATTTGAAGCTCGCATGGCTAATAGAGCTTACATACGACTCCATTTCCCTTCAGCTTCAATCCGCTGTATGAGGACCACCACTAATAGTGTTAATCACTAACCTCTCACCGGTACGACCGGGTTCCTCTGGTCTAACCCAATTTGTTATTTGGTTTTGATTTGATGGGCCCGCACCTTCAGACTGCGGCGTCCGAACAAACTGCTCCAACTTTTTTTCTCGGATCAACTTCTCAATAATATCCTGTAGATGACGGCATTCGTTCATGTTGTGGCCATAATTATCGTGAAATCTACAAAACTTCCCCGTTTCAATCTGTTTCTCTGACGATTGCTTCGGAGCAAGTTTCTTATATTGGACAGTATTACAAGTTTGCAAGTACACATTTTCCAGAGATGTATTTAAAGAAGTATATGCATCAAACGTGGAAGCTCTATGTCAAGGTCCTTGATTCTGATCCCGCTTTTTACCTTGATTTCCATTGCCTTTTTGCTGATTCTGCTTATTATGTATGTTTAACTACACCTTTCTGAAACTCTTCCCAGTTTGTTTCACAACAACATTGCTTTGGATTCCTTCCACACTGGGCCCTACATCATCCTTTTTCCTAGACTGTTTCACATCCTCTCTTCTTAAGAACTAAGCTACCTTAGAACAAAAACGGTCCAATGATGCATGAGGTTTTCTGGCTAACCAGTTGCCAAATTCATAATCGGGATCAATTCCCTTAGTCAGTGCCATTAGAATGGAATTGTCATTAGGATTACTGATCTCGGTGCACGTAGCGTGAAACCTCTCCAGATAATGTCCGAGTGTCTCTTCGGGAGCTTGAGCGACGCTGGACAAGGTTTAACATCTTTGGGCCTTGTGACATGCATGTGAAACTGTTCAACAAACTTCGTTGCCAACTGGTCGAAACATGAGATAGATCTGGGTAGTAGGCGAGTAAACCACATAGTCGCGATGCCCTCTAGGGAAATTAGGAAAATTTGGCACTTGACCACATCATCATCCCGTGCGACATTCACACTTTAAATTGTGTTAGTTAGGGTCAGAGCTCCCTCCCTTAATAAACATGTAGAGTTGCCAATATGAATCGTTGAGGCGGTCTAGTGTAAAGGATGCCGTCTGTGAAAGGGGTATGACCCCGGGAAATTCCCTAGTCATCATTGGTGAGGCCTTGGCTTTCACGGATCATTTAACAGATCATTGTCGGGATGTATGACATTTGGATATTCTAGGCATGCTATGGTCGGGCTCCACAATGCAAGGATGGGTCGGGCGCAGTCGACGGTCCATATCTCGCCTCCTTGGCTCTAGATCTTCAGGAAATAAGGCTTAGAAGTATGATCACGTTGGAAATGGTTCGGATCCATTCGGTTCTGAGTGTCCGCTCCCAACGCAATAGTAGCGGCAACAGTACGGTTATCATTAGTGTGATAAGGAGCCATCCCTCCTCGGGAGGAGGGTCCGGTCTTGTGGCTAGTTGATGGACCAACTCTCGGTTACCCAAGATTCAAAGTGTGCTGATGTCCGATAGCCTATGTATAGCTCCCATCTAGCTGTGGGCGTGTGGATTTGTGATTGTAATCAGAAGAATCCAAACTTTCAATGGCTGAGTAGGAAGACTGGTCCCTTCTGGATCTCCTTCGCCTTACATGGTTCAGCCGGTTGGTTAACTCCGCATTGGCACAGAGCTGCTGGCGGCTTTGTGTCAACTCTTGCATCAGTATTTGGAACTCCTCCATGGTGACAGGGCCTTGTAGATCCGAAGGTCCGGCAACATTCTGGTCTGTAGCGGGAAGTTGTGCGGGGTTCTGCCCATCCCATCCTTCTGGATATGCAACGATTGAGGTAGTCCTAGTAGGACCATGGTGAATAGTGAATTTCTCTCCTAAACTTGGTGTAAATCTGAATAGGATGGAAGAACTTCTAATCATGAGATCTGGATCTTCTACTTAGATTCTTGTAATTCAATATTGGCAGTAGATCCAATGAGCAGGAGAAAAGCTGGGTTTTCTCAATGAAAACACCAAAGTGTTTGTACCAAAATTGGGCATAACACTCTTCAGATGTTTTGGAGAGATGAAATAAAGAAAATGAATGTAAAATAAGGCAGATCTAACAAACACACCAATCGACAGATAAGAAAAAATGTTATCTCGCCTTTTAGCAAGACCGTGGCACCAAGAAATAAACTAGAAACCAAAGACAGTTCGCCCCGGAGATCACTTATACACAGGTTCACTGTGGATATTGGCGAATTTGGTCCGAATCTAGATTGAGCTACAATTGACATGACACGACAAGCAAATTTATAAGAGCCAACATTCCAAATTTCAAGTCAATTGGAGTTCGTATGCTCAAGATATTGATCGATCAGGGTTAAGGAAATCAACTATATTCGTATCCGTACAAATTCATATCCATCCCTTCGAAAAGCTTTATTTCGTATCCATCAATCATCGACTTCCTTCGTGTCCATCAAAGCCAGACAAAGCCAGACTACTTCGTATCCATGGAGAGTTTCCATTTCATATCGATCATGTTTGCTCTACTTCGTATCCATCAATAAACAACACTTCGTATCGATCTCATTCATACATGGTTCGTATTCATCTCTCCATCAACTCAGTTCGTATCGATCGACCATTGATCGATATGAAACACGCCACTAAAACGATCGATAAGAAACAACACTTAAAAATATTAATACAAAGACGGAGTCTTCAATCGATACGAAGAGCCTAAATTCATATCGGAGTAGCCTCAGACATCGATACAAAATGAAGTCAAAGTCACTGATACGAAGGGTAAATTTAGGTCGATACAAACAAAGCCTGTGAGACTCAGTCACTCGGTATGAAAAGTGGGTCGATCCTAGAATGTACCACCACGTCACTCCTGATCGATACGAGCCAGCATGGATACGAAGCCATCGATACGAATGGGATCGATACGAACTCGGTAGCCTTTTACAAATCCAAACTTGGATCGATCATAACTCAAAATCTACAAATCCAAATGCCACCTAATTTTCACTAAAGCTTGCATACCACCTATACTTGGTTCGTGATCAATCTCGATCCAAATGGATGCGTTTTGGATCAATATGAAATGAGTGCGTATCGATCATGGATTAATCCCAATCAACCTCGGATCGATCCTATTGGCCCATATACATGAGAGAATGAGTCTTACGAGATTTAAGCCATATATTTGCATCCTACACCGATATAACGACCCTGGACCTACAGAAAATGGACTTTTGGATTTTTGTCGCTGATACTCTGCCGAAATCAGTGCTATACTTCAGTTGTACTATTGTAATCTCTTGTAATCAGCATGTCAAATTCAATAAACATCAATCATTTCATAGTGGACGTAGGCAATACGCCGATCCACTCTATATTTGTGTGTTTATGCATTTTTTGTTATCTATTGATTGGCATGTTTGTTAGATCTGCCTCACTTCACATTCATTTTCTTCATTTCATTTGTTCAAACAAATCCAAAGGGTGTTGCGTCCAATTTTGGTATAAACAACCACTATGGTAAATAGACATAAAATCAATGCCCAAACATCAACTTCAGAATGTTAGAATGAAAAATGGTTAAAGCATTTCTGAAACGTATGCACATTTTCAAAAATCAAAACCTACACTCATGCAACAAGGAGAAAATTTTACAGATCTTGATATAGTATGAAAGATTCTAAATTCATTAACTAATGAGAAAGGAAAGTGCTCACTATTGAAGAAATCAATGGCCATTCTTTACTCAAAGGCAATAAATTAATATGTAATTTTATGTTGTTTGAAGCGAATTTGCAAGCAAAAAATAGGAACGAGAAAAGATAATCATAATATTTCAAGTAGATGACAAGAAGATATTGATGAAAACGATTTTTCTTTTATAGCTATGAACCACAAGCATTCAAAAAATTCAAGAAAAATAAAAAATTTGCGATATAAGCAACTCGTCTGTGGTGAAATGATTAAATGCTATGAGATCAACCACATAAAGCGAGAATCCTCTATACCCAATAGGGAGACCAAGAATTAAAAGAAAAAAAATTCAAGAGATAAATAAGGAAGCATTTTAAGTGAGTGAATTAGATGATCATAACCATCTTTAGATAGTGAAAGCGATGCCGAGCAAGCAACGTTTGCTTCAGGGATATAAATAGGTAAAATCTAAAATTTCTTATGAAATTTATTAGAAATAACCTTTGGATTATGTGATAAATTTTGAACCAACTTAGTTAGAAGTCGATCTGTTAAAGGATGAAAAAGTAGTTCTCGAAGAAATATTACAAAAACCACAAGGTTCTTATGAGAATTTAATTTCTCAAAATCTAGCTCTAAACAATGAAATCAAAGTATATAATGATGAGAATATTGGAATCTCAACAAAATACTATGATTTAAAATCATATTTAGGGACATCACAAAATAAAACTAAAAATTTAGTAACAAGTTAGAAACTTTATATAATAATATGTCAAAATTTAATAAGGAGTAAGAAAATTTATCATTTCAAAGCCAAAAATTAATAAACATGGACCCTATTTTCAAAAGCCTAGAGATAGGAAAAAAATCCTAGAAAGTATGTTTCATTATATATTAAATATATAAAACCTAGTAACAATCAGTCCAAATGTGTAACATGACTATTAAAATATGAGTTTCAAGAAAAGTAATAGTTTAATTACAAACAAATGTATAGACAAATTTATTTCTGAGGTCCAATAGTAATTTTATTTTCAATAATTATACCGAACCATTATTTTACCATATGAATAACCCCTAGGACCTCACATAGGAAATGAGTACCAATATACACATTTTTATTTTTGTAAGCATCCAAGAAAAGAAATTGGATCACTGAATTATGGATGTTATAAGATCACAATTGATATATCATTGGGAAAAAAGGCCATTAATATAAGCATGTCTAACTCATTTATCGAAGTTCCTACTTATAGAAAGTGTTTTTAAATCATGTCAAAAAAAGAACTAAAAAAATCTTTTTGAAAAAAATATTATGTGGGTAACTGAAAACAAAAAGTTTTGAAAATCATAATTCACAAGTGATTTTCTTGAAGTTTGTCAAAGAATAAGTGAATAATTTTTTAATAAATATTTGGAAATTGACTTTTAGATTTTTCATTTATAATTCTTAAAATTTATCTCATAAAAAAGAAGTCTAAGCTTTAAAGATGGAAAAAAGAATAGAAAAAAATCCGATTTTCCAAAAATATCTTCTTTTTATAATAGTAAGTGTTGTTTTTTCCAAAGCCACTAATCAAAAAGACAAATTGTTTTGAATTACAAAGCCTTTGTCTTATGAATGAATTAAAAAATATGAAAAATAGTACGATATGATGATTATATATCAAAGGAAAAAATCTTTTGGATTCTGTTAACACAAAAAAATTACAGATATATTCGCGAAACTAACGTGCGAAGCTACTTATAACTAAAGATAGAACTAGAATTTATGCTTTAAAATGACTTAATCTAAGATGTTTACCTATATTAATTACAAAAAATAATGTTGCAAATGGAAAATATGTGTATTCTCCAAATTTTCACATTTTTTTATGACAAAAGGAAAGAAAAATGTGAGAAATCAAGCATATCGATAGAGGAAGTACATAGATATAAGTGGTGTATTAATTCAAAGGGTTGAATGCTCTTTTATTATATTATTCGTGTGCTTGTTACTATCGAAAACGAGGAGAATGTTAGGAGCATGATTCTAGTGTTTTGATGGTAACAACTATACGACAATACTACTGATTAATTTGTTAAGTTATTTTAGGTATATTCGTACAAGTATAGAGCTGAGTGATGATGGTGATGGGTAGAAGTTCAATAAAGTAAAATATCTAAAAATATCTAAATGAACTAAACAGGGACATCTATAATGGAGAACTAGCACTCAAAAACATCTAATAGAGTTAACAAATCTACTAGAACATATTAACATTGAAGAAATACACGAAGACGGAAAAACGAACACAATAATCAAGTATGTTATTTTTCAAGTCATGTTAGTCTAGATTTGTTAAAACCCTACAAATGATCGTTGGATTACCGCAAATTTTAACACAATACTCCAGATGTTATAAACTAATTTTCAGAATTTTTAAGGTTTTTTCTACATACTAGAAAAAATTCAAATAAATATTTGAATAATTAATGTGTAGTATTAATTAGGCCCAATGGTATGGAATAGGTCCATAAAAGGAGGGATATTTAAGGGAGGTAGGGGATTTGAACAATTTTTTTGACTACGATTAGATCTAGAGTAAAGAGGCGAGGAAAACGTGAAGACATTTTATTATCTAATGGTTATAAATATCAACTCCTTTTATAATTCAACACACAACAATAAATTAAATCCTAGCCTAAACTAAACTAGTTGGAACATATATTTTTAACTAAGCTAGAAGGAAGAAGGAAAAAGGAAACACATTGAGAAGAGGAAGATCTAGCACACAACATGTCAAACATTAGAAAGATCTAAGGTAAGTATTTGATTTAACTATATATATACATGTATTATTTACTCTTAGCAAATAAATATTTTCAACATCAAACTATTAATTAATATATATACATATATTACTATATATATATGTATTAAATAAAAATAATAATAGTAAAAACATTTTTTTCTTTTTGGCCATCACATGAAATTATATATATAATTTGTGATAGCATACGAATGTATGTAATATATATATATATATATATATACACACACACACACACTACTAATAATGTAAATTAAATACACTAATTTCAATGGTGTCTTTTTGAACTGCCTAAAATGCCCTTCCCGTCTATACGTCAGACATTATCTCTGTCCGTTCGCTCTTTAAATCAAATCCCTAATTCCGGTGCTTCAAAAATCGTAGATAAAAAAAATGAAATCCTTAATGGAGTTTCGGCGAATCTATCCTCGCCATCGTTGGAAAATCAAATGGAAAGGACCAAAGAGCAAGCAAACATCTGTACGATGGTGGATCGATTCGGCACAAATTTTGTACATATAATATTTTTTCTTCATGGCTTCGAATAATAATTTATACATTTTTTTATTAAAGACAAGGTTACAATTGGAATTTTAAACTTTTAAATACATATGTACATGTATGTATGTATATTACACACATATATATATATAATATGCCAAAATTAAATTAATTTAAATATATTTATGAAAATAAATTTTAAAAAAACCCACACAAATGCACAAATATTTATGTATGTATTGTGTATATATATATGTTTGTGTGTATGCACGCACTACAAGCAAGAAAAGGCATAAGGTATTATATAATAATAATAAATCATTTTTAAGGCATATAGTATGTGTGTGCTTGTGTGTATTATAGTGTGTGTGTGTGTGTGTGTGTGTATAACCGATCGCATATACATTATAGATGTAATACAATATACATATCTATGCCCAATTTATATAATGTGATCATAAATCCCAATGATCACAAATACTCTATGTTAGTTTCTCATGCATTTCTTAGATTAGTTTGTTTGCATTCAGATGCACATTATATGTTATTATTCATATTATGAACACGAATCTTTAATAAAATAAAATAAATCTAACTAAATTAACATTAAAATTAATTTATAGTAGATTTTATTAAACAAATTATCAAAACTATAATTAGGACAAAATTAAATTTTAAATATTAAGCTCTCCTTTTACCAAATATACAATTAATATTATTTCTTGCAACTACACTATTGATGAAAATAAAAAATAAAGATCTAATACAAAACTACATTTTTCTCTTGAAATTTCCCCCTTTACCATACCGTTAATTCACCTAATCCAACAGATCATGACTCTAATGCTACGTTAGAAATTAAAAGAAGTATAAATGAAAGAATATTGTTGAACTAGAATGGAACAATACAATTCTTGCTATTAGAAAATCACTTATGCTATGACAAAACCAATTGGTTATATGACAACTCAAGTGACTCTCTAGGTATAAAAGTCGTTATTCCTAAATATTCAACAGCATCTATTATATACTTTACCTAAAAAGTTATATTTTTACACTTCTTCTAATTAAGCATGGTATCCGTGCGAGATACTTCCATGTATGTTGATCCTAATAGAGTCATATGCTTTCTCACCTTTCCATATGTGTTAAGCTGAAATACATATACTCCAATTTATCCAATATAAGTAATTTCCAAGTGATTGGCTCATGAAACACTACACTTTTTGTGAGGCATGTTGAGAATAGCCTCACAACTTCTAAGTTTTATAATTTGCTTTACATAATGCTAAAAGGTCGCTCTTCACATATTAGTTGGTTTTGTGATAACTCAAGTGATCATCTAAGTACTAATGCCATTATAAAACAAGTAATATCGCTAATTATATCATTTCCTTCTCGTATACAACAAATTGTATCCTTCCACTTCTTTAATAATATTCTGGGTGTATACACATGCACATATAAATATGGGTCGGGCTAGAGTGTAAATTGGGCAAAAATTATATTTTATAAATATTTAGTAAAAAGAGAAAAATTAAGCAAAAAATGTAAAGCACTGTTCAGGCATTAAACCTGCACCATAGCGAATATTACACAGACAAAGACTGACTAAGCTTCAAAGCAATTTGATGAGCTGAGAATATGTAAGTTTAAGTACGAATGAATTTTGGGGCTAGGCGATCACCCTATTGGCCCATGCCCAGGGCTTCCCCACATGTACACACATATAAATGCCTCAACTGTAGCGTAATTGGTTAAGACACGTGGCACTCATATGCAAGGTTGAGAGTTCAACACTTGCCAGCTATATATCCTTACGATTTACTATGATTATTTGGCAAACGTTTAGTCCATATTTTCTTAGAGTTTACAAGCATACTATAGTTCTCCGAGTGAAATATGTATATATATATATATAGATATATGTATACATGTATGTATACATAACTCAAAGAACCAAGGAAAGCTTGTAAACTTATATATAAAGAGAGATATGAAAGATTTGCATTCCTACCTTTTTGCATCATCGACTGTGTTTTTGATTGTTAGAATTTCAATATACTTTAGCATTGCTTAATCATGAAACCTTAGATTTGAATACATGAACCATATTGATTTGATTGAGAAGAAATCAGAGGAAAGTAAATAAATTAGGAAAAGCCATACCTAAATCCGTAGTTGCTGATTGAAAGAGATAAAAGAATTGGTTTGAGTTTCCAAACTAACATAGACCCTCGATTCGAATTATTTCCATAAAAGAGATTAGGAGAATAATCAGACCTTATGTAATTAAGGATCATAACCCCTTATTTATAATGTTGACATTTCCTAGTTTATCCCTTTAACATATTAGAATTGCCCTAGATCTACACATTAATACCATAACAATTATATCTTTAAGCCTCTTAGCTTTACTCAAAACTTGATCACTTTAATTAGGCTTTACAGTAAAATAACACAACACATTTTATTTTATATATGACCTAAATTATTAAAATATTCCAACAATCTCCCCCAGGTCACATATATAATATTCTTATTAATGTTTACAACTTTATGAGCTTAAAATTTTGTTTTTTATAACATAAGGTATTTTCGAAACAATCTCGTCCATTAACTATGCCGGCAAAGAATTAAAGAGGCTTTACTTAACTTTAGTATAATCTAACCCATCAATGGTCATATATACCAACATAATCAAATGACATAGATTAATCATGGATGTGTAGCATGGAAATTACATGAACTATGATCTATGCATGTTTATTTCCAATTGGTCCAACTTTAGTGAGATCGAAAAAACATCAATATTTGAAATTCATGGAGCGTAGAGAAAACTTTATCACTTTATTTCTAGTTAGAAAAAAAAAGCTTAATATATTTTTAACCAAAATACAGAGCAATGTGTCATATGACTATGTCAAACTCCCTCTAAATCAGAATATCTTTACATAGAAATTACAGCCAGTTGAGCAACACGTTTATGGAAGATCTCAGGTGATAATCCTTTTGTAAGTGGGTCGGCCATAATGGAATTTGTCACAATATGCTTTATGAATTATCTATTTTGCACTTTCCTCTTACTGGAAAATATTATGTTGTTTATTGTCACAATATTACTTTGATGGTCTTTCAATTTCTTTTTTTCTCAATATTTCACAACTTTGTGATAAAATTTTGCATTTATTTTCCATCTTTAGATGCCCATAATAGAAAAAAACGTTAGTTCCATAGTAAGGAGACTAACAGTGTCTGTATGACAACTTTACTTATATAGCTCCATCTAAAAAATAATAACAGCAATATAACCTGAAGCGGATATTTTATACTTTTGGCACCCAAAATATTTGGTTCGTAATGCTTATGTTCTCCAACCAATCCGATCTTTTATCTATGAGCATATAACCCTTTTATTCCTTAAAGGTATCTCGTAATCATTTTGGTTACTAACTAGTGATCCACTTTCAAACTAAGATATCCGTCAAATGATACATATTATATCCATATATGTATGTATCTTAGCATGCATTAGACTTTACACTGCACATGTATGAGGGAACTTTTGCATTTCTTTTGCTTTAAGGATGTTCTTATATCACTGTATAAGGCAACGTTTGTTTATTTTGGCAAAACAGAATCAATTGATTTGCTATTTACATACCAAATATTTTTAAGCACTTATCTGCCTAGCTCTTTTGTGACTATCCAAATATAACCTCATGAATAATAACAGTGTATTTGAATTCCTGATACAAAAGAGCAATCCATAAGTAGGTTTTTAAGTTTTTTCATCAATGCCGCCATTGAGAAACATGACTTTAATATCCTTCCGATATTGCTCAAAATTATAATCTACAGTAAGTTCTAAAATAATTCTAAAGTGTCTTTTAGTAAAACCGAAGAGAAAGTCTCTTTAAAAAACAGCATCATTTTTCTTTTGAGTATAGTCGAGCCTTGTACATTTTCACATTACTCACTTAATCCCTTTTGGTTTTGAATAGTTGTCCATAACCAATGATCTTGTTATCTTAAGGTAGAAGGAAAGATCTCGAACTATATTATCCTTTACAAATATGGAGCACTTACCGGGACACAAAAAAAAACAAAAAACTAGACACAATAAGTATCAACCATTGGATCCTTTTGTCTTTATATTGAAGGTGAAATTCAAAGGGAGACCCCAATGTCAAGATCTCTCGTATCCCTTTTTTTGTCTATATTTTGCGTCCAAATTGAATTTCCCTTTATAGACTTACACTATATATATATATTCATATATTAAATCTACATTTCAAATTAATATCCTGTATGGATGATGTAAGCCAACAGAAACATCTTCACCAATCTATTATTCATCTTTATGGAGAAATACTGCTCAATCACTCGGAATGGTATTTCTTCCTTTTTAAGTGATTTTCCTTAGTGATCTTACACCTTGAGATTGTTGAATTTGTTTTCTTGAAAGATTAACCTTAACTTGAAGAAAATTTTGTTTATCATTGTCTTATTAAGATTCCTAATTACTTCTTAACAATAAAAGGAAAAAGTATACATTCTGAAAAAAGTACCCGTAGTTGAATTAAAGCTAATGATTTTCTTTAAAAGAAATGATTCATACTTTATTTCTTCCCCCAAACTCTACATTCTAAAAAATTATTGCATTTTCCATCTATTTTTTTTCTTATCATGGGTCTACGAAACTTATAGCTTTTAGGTTTCTTAGAATATTAATAAAGTATTTGCTACCTTTAGTGCCTCAATCTAGAATTATTTAGTAAGATAAAATAAATAATTATGTTTATTACCATATCCAAATTCAAGACTTCATTATAAGAGGTATTTATCATGAATCGCAAGATATTCAATTCCAATAATGTATGAATTTATTAATAGATTAATTATATTATTTCTGAAGGAACAATAATAATCAATTTTGTTCATATCAAAATTAGAAATCGAAATCTATTTGAGTGACAAGATAACAAAATATCAAAAAATCTAAGCAAAACACATATATTTTTTAGACACAACATGTGTGAAATCTAGTAAATTTCCTTTTATATGTCCATATATTTCATAAAAGATACTACTATAAGTATATCCATATATTATTTGTTTTCTTCTAGATCCTTAGCGATTTCTTTATTCTTATTTATAAATTTATTTACAATGCACATTAAGGTACTTTCTATCTTGTTATGCTTTAATTTCTCTTCTTCTTACCGCAATATGAAATGAGCTCAGTTTGAAATTATTTTTTTCTTAGAAAACAATATTTAATAATAATCTTAAAATGGTTATACCGTGAATAAAGAAAGTATTTAAAAAATTAACAATAACTTGAGCGCCTTTAACTTTTGAAGCAATATTTTATCATATAGTACTCATGTTTCTTTATGACTTTATGGAATCAAGAAATATAAACCGTGCATGTTCCTCTTATCGTTTTTTGGCAAAACGCTTTATGCTTGTAAAGAACTCCTCAAGATTGATTATCCCTACAAATATCACACCATTGAAAAGTTTTAAAATATTCTACCACATGACTATTTGAATCTTCACTACAAGACATAGTAGGTTTACGATGGCAAATAGCCATCGATGGCCATCGCTAGCTGTCGCTAACCAACAAAAAAACCCACCACTTATTAAGTCTTCGATCAAAGAAAGGCGACAGCTTTAGCGACGTCGTCGTCATTAACTTTTAGACAGCTAGGGACAGCCTTGCCGTCGCTAATCGATCAAGGTCGGTGGATAAACGGCATAAGTATGTACACCATGTATATGCCAATGAGGGTCTGTAGCCTTTTGTAACCATCGCTAACCCATGCAAATTGGTCATCACTAGCCGCCGCTAGCTTGTGCCAATACGCATCACTAGCCATTGCATTCTGTTTTATATAATAGTTGCTATTTGCACCATCCAACCACACATATATATATTCATCTGTCTATCTATCTCATATACAACACATATAAACTTAATTTTATAATTACAACCATCACACACATCACATAATCTCATACGTATCATATATAACCAAGTTTGTATCACAAAAACCATTATTTACATCAATATTCCATCAAACAACGCAACCATGCCTACAAATCATCATGTCCATCAAGCAAAATAACCATCAAACATATGCAAATCCATCAAACATTCAAAAACAAAAAATAAGTATCAAATCCATCAACACTTGTTAAATAATTACAAAACAAAATAATCAAGCATCCATCAGAAACATAGCCATGCCTATATATCGTCATTTCCTAACCCATGCGAATGAAATGTCCTGTGCTCTGCAATTTATGCCACAATCCGCCTATCTAGCAGCATAGCCAATCCTCCACTCTTACGCCAACCATTTAACTCTGCTATCTTCTCTTTGAGCTATGCTATCTCCTCTTTGGCCAATGATTTCTTATAGTCGGCCCAAGACATCGTCGTTTGTAAATTAGTTAATAGCTAGTTATAATTTATATGTAATATTAAAACAATTTATAAATTAGTCAATGAAATAGTTGAACTCAATCAATATTACTTCCTAATTGCCATAACTGTATTGTCTATTTCGCATGGGCTTGTCGGTCAATGCATCGAAAATTTGGTCCTGCTTCTCATCGGTCAACTCCTCTCGATCAGTAGATTGCAACACTTGATCTCGCTCCGTTTCAAATATGTTTTGCAATTACGAATAGAATGTTGCTACAGTAAATATTCAATTTACAACTTATGTAATGTGAAATAAAAAAATTAACCATGTTTACCTTTTTCTCTTGAGATTTGGGGTCCATCCAAGTAAACGATACTGAGCCATCATCTTGGTGCGCTCGACGGCATGAGTCTGTGTGAAAACCTCTACATATGCAGGCTCATGACTCTTCTCCTTATCCTGAAATTATATATTAATAAATAATATATATATATATATATATGATTAAATAATGTTATAACTATTTTATAATCGTAATTATAAATTTACCAATTCCTTTCGATATTGTTGGAAGAATTTTGAGACATCGCGGTGCACAATAGGATTTTTATTCCTGTTCGCTGAGTTCTACTCAATAATTTCATATAAATTTACATATATGAATGACTAAATTAATATACTTACTGTACCAACTTTAAAAAAATTATAATAATAATATAAATTAGAAAACTTACTTCCATAGTGGAGGTTTTGTAGTGCTTCTAAAATTCCGTCTAAATACTAGCGCTCATCCAATCCGGTTTTTTATTCTTTTTTTTTGCACTTGAGAGGGTGTCCCTGTAATTTTTTCTTAGCTTCTTATTTTAATGATTCCTAAAATATCTTTATCCTCCTCTTGAACAGCTATTGCAGCCTACACAGTGAATAAAAATGAATCATATACAGTATATTAATTTTTAAAGATCATATATGTCATTTTTAAATGAATTATAAATTTATACTTGCCATCACAGTAGCCCACATAACATTCTCAATATGTAGTGGAATATTATCCTATTGAGGCCAACACCTCGACATTCGACTCATGTACGCCTTCTTAGAGATAACCAAAATATAGTTGGAAGGCTCAAGCTTAAAACCCCTATATTAATATTGATGTAAACATTTAATAAATTTTAAATATATACATGCACTAAATATTAATTATTTTGCAATAAATTTGATACTAACCCTCCACTCTTTGGAATCATGGTCGCCTTTGGATGTACATCTGTAACATCCCTAATTTTTGACAACATTATTAGGAAATTTTATTAGATAAATTAAATAGAATAAAGATGATAAGGAGATTGAGATTTGAATAAACGATATATAAATATAACGGGCCGTGCTTAACCACAAAAAAGGGATTTAAATTGGTTTATTGGTTAATTAAACTACATATGGGCATACTAGTAAATGTCATTTTATTTTACATGGCTATACAGTCCACATCTTTATCCGTTAATGTTCATTTTTCTCAAATCAAAAATAAAAGCAAAAACCCTAGTATAGCCGGCCATTAACAAGGAAGGAAAAAGAGGAATTTTCAATCAAAAGATAAGATCAAAGCTAGGAAGGATCAAGAAACAACAAATCTCAAGTTCCTTATCAAATCTAAGGTGAATAATAATTTATTCCATCTCCTTTGGATTTCTATAACCCTATGATTTCAGATTTAAGTGTTTATTTTGATTCTATGAAGTTTTGGATGAAAATACACTAAAGTTATGGGTTGTTTGATTTAAATAATTTATTTATATGCAAATTCGTATGGTTTTAGGGGCAATACCAAAGGTTATTGATTTTAAAATGCCATGGAAATTTTTTATGTTAAGTAAAACATGATTTTGAAGATGGGTTTTAATTTTTTAGAATTTTCTAAGCAATGGAGATTTTATTATGAATTTTTGATGGCAAACAAAATGTAATTGGGTTTAAAATTTATTTTGAACATTTTAGGAAGAAATTGGGTCTAAATTTCTATTATGTTTGATTACATTATGGAATCGAATTTCTATGATTTTTTCCAATTGATTTACCAAGAGAAACAAATTATTTTAAAACTAGGACTTTTCCGCGAATGTCGGTTTTATTATATGGAAAGGTTTTAACTTTAAATCCTTTCATTTAGATCTAAATAAATGCAGCAGTTTTGAATATAAAGTATTGAAATATTTTTATGGCAGCCAATCAATGGTTTACAAATAGGCAAGTTAGTAGAAAGTAATAACTAAAGTTACTATATTTCAGCCTTTAGATCGGAAAAAAGGTGTTCCGCTTTTATTAGAAAATGCCTACATTGATTCCACCTCATCATAGTCCTACATAGTTGAAACCTACATAGTCAAAACCAACACAAATGGTATCACCCAGACGGTACGTAGTGCATTGGAAGGAAGGCAGTAGCTTTGGAGTCGAAACCTTAGCTTCCGATGGGGTCAAAACCCTGCTTTGTTTTCATAAGTTGAAATTCTTGTCTTGTTTGACTAAAAGTCCTTCGACATAGTCGAAACATATGCTTTCAAAAGGGTTTCGTAATTAGATTTCGAAGAAGGCTATCATGTTAAAGTATTAGCTTTCAAAGGGGTTCCATTTTCTTTCAAATAAAAGCTTTCGAAAGGGTTGGTTCCGACCTAGTCGAAACCTAACCGCTACTCTACCTTTCGGCTGTATCGACCATTAATGCTTTCGAAAGGTTATCATTATTTTTAACCTTAAACTGAGCCTTTTTCCTAATTTCTTTCGAAAGGGTTGAGGATTTCGAAGGTGACGGAGTCGGAAGGGGGTTCGACTCTATCCTTCAAAGTTTTAATTTTTAAGGTTTTTTCTTTCGACTAAATGGTTCCGACACCATCAACTTTTCCCTAATTTAATTTTAAGGTAGTTTCAAAAGAGATACTTTCATATACGACCAATTTGACCCAAATGTTGTTTTAAAGAGTAAACACAATGCTTTCTACAAAGTACTTGTATTCGTTTCGAAGATATGTTTTAAAGAGTATTTTGATGACAACCAATTGTACCAATAGTTTCGAAAGAGAATATTTACCAAGTGCTTCAAAAGGTATGTATGCTATGTTTTGAAAAGAAGTCTTTGCTTTCGAAGGAGGCTATCCAGAGGTTTCGAAAGAGATGTTTTTATGATTTCAAAAAAAAATCGATCTCAATTGAAAGTAATAACCATGGCATGGCATAAATAAACAAAGTGTTTTGAAATAAAGAAGTTTGCCTTAATTTAAAAGGTTAAAGGGTTTAACCAGGATATATATATATATATATGCATATACATACATACATACATACATATACATACATACATACATACATACATACATACACATACATACATACATACATACATACATACATACATACATACATACATACATACATACATACATACATACATACATACATACATACATACATACATACACATACATACATACATATATAAAGAGGATTTCAAGAATAATGAACCACAAGTTGGTATTATTTTGTTGTTATGTTTATTCTTCATATATTTGTTCACATTGTTATTAACCAATAATTATATTTTGGGAAAAGGGCAGAATAACCAGTTAGGTTGACCTAGTAGTGAATATAACTTAATCGATGTTAAATTTTTAATTAAAATGATATTGGCAAGGGCCAATACGTTCATACTTAGGCCATGAAAACTATGATTTGATATTGGCAGGGGCCAATAGGTTTGTACTTAGCCCATGAAAACTATATCTGGATCAAGGTATTGACAAATACTCAATAGGTTCCTAGTTAGCCCATGAAAACTAGGATATATAAAATGATATTGGTGTTACCAATAGGTTCTTAGTGATCTCATGAAAACTATGAATTCGGACAGATAGTCCATAAATATTTAATGGTTAATAGTATTCCTTAAAACTATAATCGAGACAGATAGTCTGAATAAAAAAGGGGTAATCAAGATTTGATTGACTTGTTTTTCATATCATCATAATATTTTGAAATACTATGTTTTAACCATTGTGGATGCATGAGCATAGTATATGTTTTTATAAATGTTGTAGGGTACTAGTAAGGGGAAAACCCGTTTCGCTAAGCGGTGTGGTCTCACTAGATATCTGAATGGTTTGAGATGGTAGATTATTATTCATACCAGACTTTATGTCTAACTTGAAGTTTTTGTTTTTTCCCTTAAACACTCGTCAATTGATATTATGTAGGTTGAGAGTTAAGGTTTTCAGATGTTCTTTTAAATGAATAACACTTCTGACATGTATAGGAGACAAGCTTGTTATTAGAGTTATTTTATTTCTGCTATGTGTTTGATTGTAAAGGGCAAGCTTGTTATTAAAGTTATTTTATTTCCGCTCTGTGTTTGATTGTAAAGACAAATTATTTTAGTGCCTTTTTATGTACTCTGATCAACCAAGGGGGCATCTTCATATGTCTCTCTTGGCTTATTTTGTAATTATTATATGTTATCTGAACATGGTCTCTGATATGGGATTATGTAATCAATTTGAAATATATTGAAATGGAATGTGGAGTTTATTTGCTATTCAAATTTTCTTCCATATTTATGTGTTTTTGTGTATCAATGTATCTAATATCACCTTATTTAGTCGGCTATGATTAATAACTATGGATGACTGTAGCATCCGTAGATATTAGTTTTGGGCCTCCAAGTAGGGGATGTTACAAGTTGGTATAAGAGCATAAGTTTATGAAATATTAAAAGAAACTTAACTTAAAAGATATTTTAAACATAATCTAATGAATCAGATAATAAGATTGGGGTTTGGGTTAATGCTATAATAACATACTTGTATTTGGTTTGTATAGTTATATATATAAATACGCATCCCCGTTCTCTTAGACTGTTCTTCTATATCTTACTAAGGCTGTATGCATATTTACAAGAAAGGAGACATGGAAGCAGGAAATGGAAGAGGAAATCTCAGTGGAGGAAGCACCATAACTAATGGAAATGCTTGACCCACTACCAGGAGAAACCTGGGTCGACTGGCCAATGCCAATGACCAAAATGCTAAAGCCAATGTGGGTGTCGGAAATACACCAATAGATATGGGGGCAATGTATTAGTTCTTCGTTGGGATTATGCAATCTAGAATTGCGGCTGGTGTTGCTAGAAATGTAGGAGAAGCTAATCCTATGGCTCTAGTTGGGAATATTGCCTTGCCGAGTAGAGATTATACCAGTTTGGTTGGGAAGCCATTCTTGGGAACGAAAAGTGCCGTAGAAGTTTAGAATTATCTATTGCATTGTGAGCATATATTTACTGATTTAGGTCTGAATGATGCACAAGAGAAGGTTGGCCTCTAGGCGGTTGTATGGGACAGCACTACATTGGTGGAATAGTGTTACCGCCGGAGTGCCAGAAGAGAAATTAATTTGGGCTAATTTTAAAGAAGACGAGATTTAAGCAGAAGTTTGTATCCGAGTTTGCTAATTCTGAGCCGATGAGGAAGTTTATGGATTTAGTTCAGGAAGAGATGTTAGTAGTCGAGTATACCACTAAGTTCGAAGAATTGTCTTGTTATGGATATGTTGTTACAGACACCAACATCAGAAGGAATGAGAGGTTCATTCAAGGATTGAGGCCCAAGCTTACTAGAATGACCATGACACATGTTCATGATCCATGTAATGTGGTGGTGGACATGGCTATTCGCCATGAGGAGTTTCTTGCTGGTCAGGCTAAGGAGAAAATAGTGGAAGCTTAGGGTCTCAAGGGAAGAAGAGAAAATTCTTTAAAAAGAAAGGAGCCCAGAAGGGAGATACATCTAAGAAGTCTAAGGCTAAGGTAGTTTGCTATAAGTGTGACAAAAATGGTCACTTTGTGAATGAATGCCGATCAGGAAATGGGTAGAAAGTGGAAAACAAGAAGAATGTAAAGTGCTTCAACTATGATCAAGTTGGGCATTACAAGAACCAACCAGTTAGGGCGGATAAAGGAAAGGTCTTTGCTATTGGATCAGCTAGACCTACTACAGAAGAGGGAAAGACGGTAATGGAAGGTATGCTTCTAATTCAAAGTATTTCAATTATAGTACTTTTTGATACCCGTGCATCACACTCATTAATATCTCAGTGTTTGATTGATATATTATGCTTAGAACCCACCTACCTTATTACTTCCTTAACTGTTGCGAATCCTAAATGAGGGTATGCAACTCTTGGGTTGAGATGTGACCAGTTGAAACTTGATTTGTTAGGTCATAAATTTGCATGCAGTTTTTTTCGTAGATTTCGTATCACTTTGGGAATGGATTGGTTTGGTAGGTATGAAGCTAGAATATTTTGCCAGGATAGAGAGATATCATTGAGACACCTTGATAGTCATAACCGAGTGATATTCTCAGTAGAGAAAACTGACCAGAGCGTTAGTACTTTGCTTAGAGTTAAGTTAGGTTCAGGTAGGAAAAGAGTTTGCAGATGTCTTTGAGCCAGTCACCGAACTACCCCCAAAAAGAGCTATTGAGTTTAGAATAAATATTGTGTCCGGAGCCGAACCTATGAGTAGATCACCTAGCAGGATGACACCAACAGAGATAAAGGAATTAAAAGTGTGGTTAGTAGACCTAGAAGGAAGAAACTTTATTAGACCAAGCAGTTCAACTTGGGAAGCGGCCATGGTGTTTGTAAAGAAACCAGATGGGTCGTTAAGGATGTGTTTCCACTATCGTAAGTTGAACGAAGTACGATTCAGAATAATCATCCTTTGCCAAGAATAGATGATCCATTCGATCAGTTGAATAGAGCCAGAGTGTTTTTTCAATTGGATTTGACAATAAGTTTCCATCAGTTAAGAGTGGTGGAGGACAGTATTCCTTCGACAGCATTTCGAACTAGGTATGGTTCGTATAAATGGTTAGCGATGCATTTGGATTAACAATTGCACTTGCTTTCTTCTTAGATTTGATGTATTGGGTTTTTCAAGAGTACTTGGATAGTTTTTTGTGTGTTTATAGATGATATTTTAGTATACTCTAAGGAAGAGAGAGAGAGAGAGAGCATGAGGTTCATCTTAGAGTGGTGCTTGAGACGCTTAGGCAGAATAATCCAAACGCAAAGTTTACCTAGTGTCATTTTTGGAAGAAAAAGGTTGATTTTCTTGGTTACGTGGTTTCAGAGAAAGGATTGTCAGTCGATCCATATAAGATCAGTGTTATGAATAATTGGAAAAGACCAGAGACGGTGGTCGATATCGGAAATTTTCTTGGACTTGCCGCCTACCACCAAAGATTCGTTAAGGATTTATCGCAGATAGCAACACCCTTAACTAAGCTAACCAGAAAGAAGGTGAAGTTTGTTTGGTCCGACAAGTGTAAGGAATCATTCCTTAAGTTGAAACATTTGTTGACTATTGCACCCTGTTAGTAGTTCCAGACGGAAACCAAGGGTTGGTGGTATATATTGACGCATGTGGAACTGGATTAGGAGCAATATTGTTGCAAAAAGGTAAATTTTATTACCTACACATCTAGGCATCTTAGATCGCAAGAAGTAAGATATCCTACACATGATCTGGATTTGGCAGCAGTGATCTTCGCATTGAAGATTTGGAGATATTATCTCTTAGGGGAGAGGTTTGAGCTTTATACCGATCATAAGTATTTGTGGTATATTATTCTCTTAGAAGGAGTTGAATATGAGACAATAGAGGTGGTTGGAGCTTTTGAGTGCTTATGATTTCGGTATAGAGTATACAATAGGGAAAGAAAATAAGGTAGCAGATGCTTTCAGCAGAAAACATCAGAATGTGGTGTTAGCTATGTCGGTGGAATTGAAAGATTTGGTAGCTTTAGCCAGTTGCGGTGTGCAGCTAAGATCAATTGCTGGTTCTAGTTAGAGTTCCACCAGGTTGTCTTGTTTAGAAGTCCGACCAGTATTGTTTGAGAGAATTGCTTCTAAGTAGAAAGAGGATCCAGTATTAGCTAAAAGGATCAGAAGACTTGAGGTTGGAACAAAGATCGATTATTTAAAGGATCTTAGCTTGACCAAAAAGGATGGCTAAGAAAGAAGTGACCGTTGTGTGTTCCGAATATGGAGGACTTGAGGAAGGAAGTTCTTGGAGAATGTAGCCGATCTAAGTTTACGACTCATTCTAGGGGAACCAAGATGTATCGGGATATGAAGAAGAGTATCCATTGGAAAGGCATGAAAAGGGATGTTGGCTTGTGGGTTAGACAGTGTGAAAATTGTTAACAAGTGGAAGCTGAACATCAGAAGCTTAGTGGATTGCTTCAACCTTTAGATACTTCAGTTTCGCAACATCCATGGATTTTATTGATGGGTTGCCGAGGTCATATAGAGGTAATCAAAGTATATGGATTATAGTAGACATATGAACAAGAGTGCCCATTTCATTCCAGTAAAGTCAACCAGTATGGCACCTAGTTTAGTTAAGTTGTTCACGAAGAACATAGTTAGACTGCATGGTCTTCCTAATCATATAGTCAATGACAGAGATGCTTTGTTTACTAGTGAATTCTGGAAGAGTTTATAGGAAGTGATGGGAACCAAGCTTTAACATGAGTACTACATATCACCTTCAGATAGATGGGCAGACAGAGAGAGTCAGTAAGGTACTCGAGGATTTATTGAGGTCATATATATTGGACTTTTGTGGATCTTGGGAGGAACACCTACATTTGGTTGAGTTTTCCTATAACGATAATTACCAGATTAGTATAGGAATGTCACCATTTGAAGCATTGTATGGAAGGCCATGCAAATCACCAGCACGTTGGTTGGAGACTGGAGACGGATTAGTCTTAGGTCTAGATTTGGTTAAGAAAGCGTCAGGGAATATTGAGTTAATCCGAGAAAGGATGAAGGAAGCTCAGTCCAGACAGAAGAGTTACGCAGATAAGAGGTGTAAAGACCTAGATTTATCAGTTAGAGATTAGGTTTTTATTAAGGTATTACCTATGAAAGGTGTGGTACAATTTGGAAAATCCGGGAAGTTAGCCTCGAGATATGTTGGTCCATTCCAGATTTTAGAGAGGATAGGAAAGCTCGCATACCGAGTAGAGTTGCCGAGCAGCATGGCAGGTGTCCATAATGTATTTCATGTATCTCATCTTCGTAAGTATGTGCATGATCTAGAGACTACTATTCCTCCGACAAAGTTGGTAAAAGTTCAGTGGAGCGACAACGAGAATGACTGTACATGGAAGACAGAAGACATGATTAGAGATACTTATACTGATTTGCTTTGAGTTTATGTCTATATTAGATTTATATAGTTAGGTTCTAGTCAGATCGGCTAGTATGATAGTTGTGGTTGTTAGAGGTTGTTACAGATGATTCTATGTTTAGAACTTGATCCTTACTTAATTTCGAAGGCGAAATTCTTTAAGGAGGGAGCCGGTAACATCCCTAATTTTTGATTACATTATTTAGGAAATTTAATTATGTAAATTAAATATAATAAAAATGAGATGGAGATTGAGATTTGAATAAATCATATATAAATATAATGGGCTGTGTTTAACCATAAAATAAATGGGATTTAAATTAGTTTATTGGTTAATTAAACTACACATGGGCATACTAGTAAATAGCCATTTTATTTTACATGGCTATACACTCCACATCCTTGTCCATTCACGTTCATTTTTCTCAAATAAAAAATAAATGCGAAAACTCTAGTAAAGCCAGCCATTAACCAGGAAGGAAAAAGAGGAATTTTTAATCAAAAGAAAAGATCAAAGCTAGGAAGGATTAAGCAACAACAAATCTCAAGTTTCTTATCAAATCTAATGTGAACAGTAATTTATTCAATCTCCTTTGGTTTCTATAATCCTATGATTTCGGATTTAAGAGTTTATTTTGATTCTATGGTGTTTTGGATGATGATATGCTAAAGTCGTGGATTATTTGATTTAAATAATTTATTTATGTGCAAAATTCGTATGATTTTAAGGGCAAAACCATGGGTTATTGATTTTAAAATGTCATGGGAATTTTTTTTGTTAAGTAAAAAATGATTTTGGAGATGGATATTTTTTGGAATTTTCCAAGCAATGGAGACTTTATTATGAATTTTTTTATAGAAAATACAATGTTATTGGGTTTGAAATTTATTTTGAACATTTCAGTTGGAAATTGGGTCTAAAATTTTAATATGTTTAATTACGTAATGAAATCGAATTTATGTAATATTTGAGGATCTTTCCTAATTGATTTACTATGGGAAATAAATTATTTTAAAAGTAGGGCTTTTCTGCTAATGTCGGTTCTGTTATATGGAAAGATTTTAACGTTAAATCCTTTAGCTTAGATCTGAATAAATGCAGCAGTTGAATATAAAGTATTTGAAAAGTTTTTATGCCAGCCAATCAATGGTTTACAAATAGGCAAGTTGCTAGAAAGTAATTACTAAAGTTACTATGTTTCAGTCTTTAAGTTAGAAAAAAGGTGTTCCGTCTTTATTAGATAGCGCCTTCTAACTCCATTGATTTCGCCTCATCATAGTCGAACCCTATATAGTGAAAACTAATACACATGGTATCACTCAGATGGTACGTAGTGCATTGGAAGAAAGGCAGAAGCTTTGGTGTCAAAAGGTTAGCTTCCGACTGGGTCGAAACCCTGCTTTGTTTTCATAAGTTAAAATCGTTGCCTTGTTTTACTCAAAAGCCTTCGGTATAGTCGAAACATATACTTTCGAAAGGATTTCATAATTAGCTTTCGATGAAGGTTGTCATGTTAAAGTATTAGCTTTCGAAGGGGTTCCATTTTCCTTTAAATAAAAGCTTTCGAAAGGGTTGGTTCCAACCTAATCGAAACCTAACCGCTACTCTACCTTTCGACTACATTGACCAACAATGCTTTCGAAAGGTTATCCTTATTTTTTACCTTAAACTAAGCCTTTTTCCTAATTTCTTCTGAAAGGATTGATTGTATCGAAGGTGGTGGAGTTGAAAGGGGGTTCCGACTCTGCCCTTTAAAGTTTTAATTTTTAAGGGTCTTTGCTTTCAACTAGATGGCTCCGAGACCATCAATTTTCCCCAGTTTAATTTTAATTTGTTTCAGAAAAGATACTTTCATATACACCACTTTGACCCAAATGTTGTTTTTTTAAGAGTAAACCCTATGCTTTCGATACTTTAGCAGGAGGCTATCCAGAGGTTTCAAAAGAGATTTTTTTATGAGTTCAAAACAAAAACCCAATCTTAATTTAAAGTAATACCAGGCATAAATAAACAAAGTGTTTTGAAATGAAGAAGTTTTCCTTGATTTAAAAGGTTAAAGTGTTCAACCAGGATATATATATATATATATATATATATATATATATATATATATATATATTGGATTACAAGGATAATGGTATTATTTTGTTGTTATGTTTACTTCTTCATATATTTATTCACATTGTTATTAAGCCATAACTGTATTTTGGGGAAAGGGCGGAATAACAAGTTAGGTGACCCAGTAGTGAATATAACTTAACCAATGTTAAAATTTTAATTAAAATGATATTGGCAGAGGATAATAGGTTCATACTCAGCCCATGAAAACTATGATTTGATATTGGTAGGGGCCAGTAGATTTGTAGTTAGCCCATGAAAACTATATTCGGATCAAGATATTGACAGATAGTCAATAGGTCCTAGTTAGCCCATGAAAACAAGGATATATAAATTGATAGTGGAGTTACCAATAGGTTCTTAGTGATCACATGAAAACTATGAATTTGGAAAGATGGTCCATAATTATTTAAAGGTTAATAGTATCCATAAAATTGTAATTGAGAGTGATAGTATGAATAAAAAGGGGATGGGTAATCAAGTAATTTACTTATTTTGCTTTCATCATAATATTTTGAAATACTATGTTTTAAACATTGTGGGTGCAGGAGCACAATATATTGTTTTATAAATGCTGTGGGATACTAGTGAAGGGAAAACCGGTTCCACTAAACGACGTGGTCACACTACACATTCGAATGGTTTGAGATGGTAGATTATTATTCATACAAGGCTTTATGTCTAACTCAAAGTTTTTGTTTCCCCCTTAAACTCTCGGGTACTCAATTGATATTGAGTAGGTTGAGAGTTAAGGTTTTAGATGTTCTCTTAGATGAATAAAGCTTTCGAAGATGTGTAGGAGGCAAGTTTGTTATTTGAGTTATTTTATTTCCTCTGTGTTTGATTGTAATGGAAAATTGTTTTAGTGCCTTATTAGTACTGATCAAATAAGGGGGCATCTTCATACGTCACTCTTGGCGTATTTTGTAATTATTATATGTTATCTAAATGTGGCCGGCGATCTAGGATTATGTAATCGATTTGAAATTTTTTGAAATGGAATGTGGAGTTTATTTGCTGTTTAAATTTTCTTCCATATTCTTGTGTTTCCGTGTATCAATGTATCTAATATCATCGTATTTGGTCACCGAGGATTAATAACTATGGATGACTACATTTTCTATAGCTGTTAGTTTGGGCCTCCAAGTAGGGGGATTTTACAACATCCGCCGAGCCGCTGGCACCCTCACAAATAGCAAGAGAAGCATGAGATCTCCTATGAGACATATATAATATCTATCACAAACATATCATTTCGTACAATGAAAAAGCATATCATTTTATTAATAGAAAACATGCCTGATTAATAATTACATAAAACTTCCACCGCAACTACAAAAATGGAACAAGGTTCCTGAATACATAGAATTGATAAAATAGAATAATACGTACCTCACAATATAGTCATCAGCATTAGTAATAGCAGAATCTCAAAATATAATTTATACAACAAGTGATATAAATATTCGTCATATATATTACATCCTCAATGATAAATAATCTTCATCATTTTCTAATTCAAACTTGATCTCGTACTTTATATCGTTTTCCTTTGTACTTTCAAATGCTTCTATTAAAATATTTGATTCATTTTTCAAACGCCCTAATCAATATGATCATCAGTTATTATTATTTCATTATTTGGCTCAAGCTCTGCTTGATAAGCTGCTTCGCTCAGAATATTATTTCTATCAAACATAAATTATGCATTTGTTTTAAGATCATCCGACCATTCCGCTTCATCTCTTTTTAGGGATGCATACATTAGCAAAATAAACTTATAATGCTTGCTTAACTAATACGAAAGGATCATACTCATAGTAATGTAAGGTATGCTTTATTTCAATAAGCTTATGATCTTTGTGCACATTGATTCCAGAACCAGGAACATTGCTGAACCAATTGCATTTGATTTTCTACCGGTTGTGTAAAATATGTCAATTCTAAAACCTATGCTAGGACATCATAAAAATCTTTTATATGCTCTTCTAGATCATCACTACCTTTGATAAATACACAGTGGTTATATGCTAATTTTTTAGCATCATATTCCTTAGTGTTGATTTTGAATCCATTGATGAAAAATATTGGATAAGCCTTAACATTTCTTTTTGGTCCTAACACAAGATGTTTCAATCCTTCATCATTGATATAATTTCTTGGATCATAAACGTAATTCAAAAACCAATTAGCAAATTCTTCACTGAGATCGCCAAGTGGATGTTGTGATTTGTAAATACTATATATATATATATAATATATTCCATTATAATATGTAGGTATAATTGAAATAAATATGAATTTAATATTACCTAACAAATAGTGTAACTTCAGCATAATTAAGAAGAACATATATGTGTGCTACATGGTAATCTCTATTGTCTAACCATTTTTCCTTACATTTTCTAGCAGATTGGCCATGTTGTCTAAAAATAGATAACATTCTTTGAGAAGAACCTAGTTCAACGGCTTCATCATTACAAGGAAGACTTACAAATGATAAGTTCATATGGTCACTAAAGTAACGAAAGAAAAAGAACAAAGCTTTTTTTCCAAATATGATTTACAAATCAATCCTTCAACTCGTGCTTTTCATATAACTTTTTTCTTTAGAGGTTCGAGAACTTATTAAAAAATTAATTCAATTTAAATTTACTTATGTAAATCTAAATTTTAAATTAAAACCAACATTACAGATATTTAATATTACCTCTCAAATGGATACATCCATCCATATTGCACAGGACCTCGAAGAAGTGATTCGGATGAAAGATGAACAGGTAAATGCTCCACTACATTAAGGAATCCTAGAGGAAATATTTTCTCTAGTTTGCAAAGCAGTGTAACGAATTGTTTGCAAGTTCATGTATACATTCAACTTTTAATGTAGTCGAACAAATCTCTTTATAAAATTGTTGAGCCAAAAAGTGGATCAACACCCTGGATTGAGTGTGAAAGCACCATCCCTGTTTATCAAGGAAAATAGAATAGAGAGAAGAACTAATAACTTGCTGATAAAGTAAAAAGACAAGAGAATTTTTATAGTGGATCGGTTGTTAACGAAGCTAACATCCACTTTATAACTTTTCTTATTGACTGACATCTATTACAAGTTGATTCTGATTACAATGCTATTGAATTATATTAGATGGATCAAGCCCCCAATGTTAGAGTTCACTGGAGAATCACAGTGAACCCTATAGATGGTCGTTGTGTGAAAGAAGAGGAATGAAGAATAACTTCTGCAAAGTTTCAACAGCTAGTTTAAAAGATCCCGTTTATGTTGCATGTAGGATCATATGTATAGAGGTTGGAGAGTTATTGGGATAGGCCTTCTTACCAGATGCTTGCAAAGTTCGTTTGAAAGTGCGACGTAAGTTTCATGGTGAACTGAACCAAACTGATGGATTGCTAGCGATCCATAGTGTTAGGAAATCAATTCTATGGTTTCGACGACAACAACTATACAATGGAAATCAAAAATGCATATGTATGTATCTATTTACAGGTAATTGCTAAAATAACATCACTAGAGAGACAAGAACAAGGCTCAAAGAATGTATAAAGAGACTACAAATCGATAGGATCAGTAGAGCAATGATACAGATACACAAAAAGCAACATGCACAGGATTAGACGTCTGGGTGCACTAGCCAGACGTCTGAATAAATCCTCTGGATTGCAAACCAGACAGAATCAAATGTCTGGTTAATGTACTCATACGTCTGAAAGGCTATTGTATACAAAAAATATATAGAGCCATACGTTTGAGACATATTCCAAACGTCTGAAACTGAACTCGGATTTTGAAATTCAAACAACAACTACCGCATTTGAAAAGACATCTTCGCTTCTCTTCGCTGTAACTCTTCATCACCATTAGAAGCGACCATAGAACACTTATTAATGAATGCAACCACTCAAGGGTCTCTCTACCACTATAAATAACATCAAGAATCCAAGAGAAGAAAAAACCTTACTTACTTGTGCTCTTTAATCTTATACTCTGATATATTCTTGATCTCTAGCAATCATATATTTATTTCACTCTTCCATATATTCAGAACTCTTCAATTAATGTTCTATATATATATATATATATATATATATATATATATTGGAAGCATTTGTACTTCATAGTCAATATTCGTGTTATAGAACACATACTTGATAAGAACAAGCTATCGTAACCAAGCCTATTCCTCCTGACGAAGTGATGGTGTTTGATAGTCGAATTCCCAAGGGGAGCTTCGGGACTGGACGTAGGTTGGGATGTACGAACCAGTATGAAATTCTAGTGTGCTTAGTCTATATTTTACTAGATTAATTTTATATTAGTTACATCATATAGTTAGTCACATATAATTGCATATACACTACATGATCCATCGTATAGACTTTCAATTGGTATCAGAGCAAGGTTTGATCAAAGTACGTAACATGTTTTTGAATCATTTTAATATGAAAAGCATTTTTCAAGAAGGACAATCCATAGCACGATCCCCTCTTTTTAATGGCTTTAACCATGCATATTGGTCAACACGTATGAGAATTTTTATGGAAGCTAATGGTCTAGAAATTTGGTTAGCCACTCAAGATAAATATGAAGCACCTACTACTGCTATAAACACATGGACCAATGCACAAAAAACAGTGGCTTCTAATAATGCCAAAGCTACGAATGTTTTATTTTTCTCATTAGATAAAAATGAATTCTCACGTGTCATGCTATGTAACACTGCATTTGATGTTTGGCGCACTTTACAAGTCATACGCGAAGGCACAAACTAAGTTAAACAAACCAAGGTATCAATTTTACAAAATCAATTCTCATCATTTAAAACGAAACAAAATGAATCTGTAGTAGATATGTACTCTAGATTTCAAACCATTCAACATGATTTAATGGCACTTGGAGTCAAATTTACAAATTTTGATTTAGTATCTAGAATACTCAATTCTTTAACTCCAGAGTGGGAAAGAAAAGTATTAGCTATCGAAGAAGCTAATGATCTTTCAGCACTCTTAGTTGATGAATTGATAGGAAATTTAATGTCCTATGAAGCTATTTTGCAGGCACGAAAAGAACTAAATTCGAAAAAGAAGAACATAGCATTCCCGGCAACAAATGAAGACTCCGACTTAGACGAAGAAGAAATTGTATTTATTGCCAAAAATTACAACAAATTCAAGAAGTTTAGGAAAATGACTAAATTTCAGAAAGGAGGAAAATCAAGCTCAACGAATCAAACATCAATCAAATGTTATGAAAATGATCAATTGGGACATATGAAGAAAGACCGCCCCAAGCTCAATAATGATAAAAAGAAGAACAAATTTAAAAAGCTCAAAAAGAAGAAGGCTTTCAAAGTAACATGGGATGACTCAGATTCTTCATCATCTGAAAGTGATAGCGAAAGTAACGGAGAACGAGCTAATGTGTGTTTTAGGGCACAAACTGATGAGGTATGTCCCCAACTTAGCTACGGCGAATCATTAGAACTTAGCATGGAATTAGATGATAAATTTAGACAAATTTAAAAATTGAACAAAGAGCATATAGCCAAAATAAATAGACTAGAAATTGAAATAGGAATGTTAAAAGATGAAAAAATTATCTTAAAAGAAGAACTAGAATTATCTCAAGAAAAAACTAAAAATAATTTGATAGAAAGTGAGGCTATTGCTATTGATTTCAATAAAACTAAAATAATAAAGGATAATTTGTTAAAAGAAAATGTCAACTTGAAGAGTAATATTGAAATTTTGAAAATTCAAAATTTAGAATTAAAAGAAAAATTAGAGAAAATTACAAATAATATTTCAAAATTTATAAAGGAAAACAAGATTTGGAAAATCTTATCAAAACTGCAAAACCATCAGGTAATAGAAATGGAATAGGATCTAAAAATACTTCTAGAAAGGAGAGAAATAATGCTAAGAATTATAGTTATAAAAAGTCTAAAATTTTACCTAAGTCTAATATGAATATCAAAAATATGAAAATTTGGATTCCTAAGACAAATAATAATGTGACTAGAAAAAACATATTAATAATTTCTTAGAAAATATAGTCCATAATAAAAATTATATTTATAAAGGTACCAAACCATCTTGGGTATGGCTACCTTCTTCTAACATCTAGGACCCTAACAAAATATATGGGTACCAATTAAAACTTCTTTTATTTTGCAGGTACCCAAAATAAAAAATAAGGAGAAATGGATACTAGATAGCGGATGCTCCAAGCATATGACCGAAAATTCAAAAATGTTATCAACTATAACTTACATCGATGGTGGAACGGTAACCTTTGGAGATAACAAAAGGATATGTCATGGGCATTGGAGAAGTCATCAACTCTGGTATTTCTAACTCTCCTGTTATTACAAATATTTTATTGGTAGAAAATTTAAAACACAACCAACTAAGTATTAGCCATTTATGCGATAAAGGTTTTCAAATCAATTTTGAAAAAGATAGGTGTAATATTTTCGATAATAACAAACAACTTATACTTGAAGGTTTTAGAAGCAAAACTATTTATGTTCTAAACATAAATATAAATTCAAATTCAAATTTATGTTTAACCGCCAAACATGATGATCCATGGTTATGGCATAAATGATTTTGTCATATCAATTTTAAATATATTAATAAATTAGCAAAATATGAGCTAGTTAGAGGTTTACCTAAAATAAATTACAAAGTAGAAAATTTATGCGATGATTGTCAAATTGGAAAACTAAAGAAAAGCTCTTTTAAATCTAAAAATATTATTTCTACAAAACAACCATTAGAATTATTACATTTAGATTTATTTGGTCCAACACAAATACGATATATAAATCACAATAAATATGTTTCCGTAATAGTTGATGATTTTTCGAGATATACATGGACTTTGTTTTTGAAACATAAAAGCGATACTTTTGGTATGTTTAAAATATTTGCTAAAAGAATTAAAACACAAATGGACTTGAAAATTAAAAATATTCGAAGTGATCATGAAGGAGAATTCGAAAATGATTTTTTTACTAATCTTTGCAATAAGAAAGGAATAAGTCATAACTTTTTTTTCCTCGCACACCTCAACAGAATGGTGTAGTAGAAAGAAAAAATCGTACGTTAGAAGAATGTGAACAAACACAACTGAATAGTAGTGGTCTACCAAAACACTTTTGGTCTGAAGCTATTGCCACAGCTTGTTATGTTCTGAATTGAGTAATCATACATCCTATGACTAAACAAACTTGTTTTGAAATATTTTTTGGAAGAAAACCTGAAGTATCATACTTTAAAACTTTTGGATCAAAACGTTTTATATTAAATACAAAATAAAAAATAGGAAAATTTGACCCGAAGGCCGATGAAGGAATTTTTGTTGGATATTCGGATCGAAGCAAAGCATATAGAATTTGTGTCAAATTTTGAACCAAAAAATTGTAAAGAAGCTTCAAATGATAATTTTTGGATAATATCTATGCAAGAAGAATTAAATCAATTTGAATGTAATAGTGTTTGGGAATTAGTACCAAGACCTGAGAATCAGTCGGTTATAGGAACAAAATGGGTATTTAAAAACGAAGCAGATGAAAACGGAAATATTTTTAGAAATAAAGCACGTTTAGTTGCTTAAGGCTATAATCAAGAAGAAGGTATCGATTATAATGAAACCTTTGTTCCGGTAGCAAGATTGGAGGCCATTCGTACATTATTCGCCTTTGCAACTCATCATAATTTTAAGCTATTCCAAATGGATGTCAAAAGTGCTTTCTTAAATGGTTTTATTAAAGAAAACGTATATGTAGAACAACCCCCAATATTTGTTCACGAAAAATATCCCGATCAAGTTTTTAAGTTACACAAAGCATTATATGATATTTTAGCAGTACAAATTTACGTTGACGATATTATATTTGGTTCAACTAACGAAAGTCTATGTGATCAATTTTCTAATATTATGAAAAATGAATTTGAAATGTCACATATGGGAAAATTAAATTTCTTCTTAGGTTTACAAAAAAAACAACTTGAAAATGGTATTTTTATTCATCAAGAAAAATATTGTAACAATCTATTACTTTGTTTTGAAATGGATAAAACTTCAAGCAAACCAACACCAACGAGTACTAACGTTCACTTGGAAAAGGATGATAACAGAAAAGATTTTGATGAAAAATTATATCGTTGTATGATTGGTTCTTTACTCTATTTGACGGCTAGTCGACCCGATATTATGACGAGTGTATGTCTTTGTGCTCGATTTCAGGCAAAACCAAAACAATCTCATCTAAGAGCTATTAAACGTATTTTATGTTATCTGTCTAACACTAGAGATTATGGTTTGTTTTACCCCAAAGGATCATCACTTGAACTAGTTTCATATAGCGATGCGGATTTCGATGGATGTAGAACAGAGCGTAAGAGTACTAGTGGAACATGTCGCTTTATCGGACAATCATTAGTTTCATGGTTTAGCAAAAAGAAAAATTGTGTTTCTTTATCTACATGTGAAGCTGAATATATCTCAACAGCTCTAGCATGTGCACAAGTAATATACATGCAACAAACACTTACGGATTTCGGCAAAAATATCAATAAATCTCCAATATATTGTGATAACACGAGTGCAATAAATTTATCAAAAAACCCTGTTAATCACCAGCGAACTAAGCATATAGATATACAACATCATTTTTTACGAGATAATGTTGAAAAAGAACTATTTCATTAGAATATGTAAATACCGAAAATCAAATAGCAGACATCTTTACAAAACCACTAAATGAACAAACTTTTATTAAACTCCGATGTGATTTAGGGATTTGCTCTCTTCATGATCTGCTCACTCAATACTCACTCCTTCTTTTAGGCTATGACCATCCATTAGTTTTTCCATCCACAAATTGTAATTAAATTCTGCACCTTTGTTTTTTTAGTTAGTTTTTTTACAAACTTTCTATAAATAATTTTTAAACTTCTATATACACAATTATACAACAAGAAAAAAATAATATATACTATTCATATTTTTTTCAAAAAACAAAATATAGACATGTCTTCTGAAAATTCTTATATATCCATCTCGACACCTATAATGGATAGCTCGGCCAATACACCACAATGGCTTCCTACACCCACACCAAATCAGGTACCGACATATATGTGGTCCTCATATCACACGAGATTCACTCCTGATAGCAAGAAGACCAAACGATCTCTATTTTTCTCTCCTAACACAAAGGAGAAAATATGATGAAATTCATCACTATCAATAACAACAGATAGATCTTCAACGAGAACTATATTTTGAACAAAAAGTTACAGCACATCGGCTAAGCTTTTTGGAGCAAGTAGCAATGAAGTTTTGTACGTCACGGAAGAAAGATGTCAATGAACCACTCCCAAAGCCTTGCAGTTCCTTGGATCCCTCTTCTTCCTATCGTACCCCTTTGGATCCTTCACCAAGACGATTCTCTGACTCCCCAAGAACCCATGGACGTGGAAATATATGGTCTCCACTTAAACCATGGAGGGACAACAAGTCAGAAGATCGTAAAAACTCCATTGCCATCTAAATAAATTATAATTTTATTTCATGTGTATCCATATTTATTTGTTATTTTTTTCCACACAAATAAAACTACATTTTGTTTTTAAAAAAAATAGAAAATCAAGAAATAAGCAAAACCATTAAATTTTAGGCTATTTTTAGAAAAATTGCCTATTTCAGACGTCTGGATATGGACCTCAGACGTGTGACACTCTGATATACCTCTATTTTTTTAGCACTGTGCATATCTCAGACGTTTGTTATCCCCCCAGACGTCTGAAAATTTGCTCTGCCTTCTCGAAATTAAAATCAGCCTATTTCAAATGTCTGAAATTCGACCCAGACGTCTGACTTATGTCTCTGCCACCAAGTTTAAAAAACTTGACCTATTTTAGACATTTGATATTTAACCCAGACGTTTGGAAAAACTCTCTGACTATAAATTTTTTAAAAATTCAATCAAACCAGACGTCTAGCAGATAAACCAGACGTCTTAAGTTATCTACTGTATTCGAATTAGGGCAAACCAGACGTCTGATTTAGCGTCCAGAAGTCTGATTTAGCGTCCAGACGTCTGAAATTTAATCGACAATTTAAAACCACCCATATAACGTCATTTTTTTACCTTCATCTCTATTTTTCAACTCCGATTTCTCCATTGACGATTTTCCTCTCAAAATCATGTTTTTACGCATGCTCAATTCACAATGCCTCCTAGAACTAAAAATCCCATGATATCCAAACGAAAACAAGACCAACCAACATCATCCTCAAATCCTCAAGTTTGCTCAGATGATCAAATTGAAAGATGGATGAATAGAGTACCACACTCTATCAAGAGATATGTGGATATACAAAAGAAAAAGCTTCACATAGGTCCATTTTTAACCTACTTAAATTTCCAATGTATGATTTGGATGAAATATGTGAGAATGCCGGCCTAGAAACTTTGTCGTTCACTCCTAATGACATCCAAATCGATCAATTGGCAATATTTCTTTTCTATGCAAATTTGGATAACACTTCAGAGTGGAACACTGAAGATGAAGATAATTGGCTATGGTGTAGCATGTATGGCAACACGATTAGACTCACTCCTGGCATAATAAGTAGAACCCTAGGATGTTCTGACACGGGCGAAGATTTATACAATATTCCTGATATGCGCTTCAAGCCAAGGAATGGTATAACACATCAAATTTGGGAGGATGAGATGCCCAAATTTGCCTCCAAATATCTACGTCCAAAAGCACGACTTCTTACTCGAATGATAATAATTACCATCGTTCCACGCATGGGAAGTCATGAGCAAATAACCGAGTTGGAGCGCAAAGCCTTATATGCTCTATTTAGCGGAACAAGGGTGAATTGGGCCAAATTTATCTTTGACGAGCTCAAACCTTTTTGGACTCGATCACGACCATCAATTATCTACCCCACATATATTATGAGACTTCTACGTGCTCACAACATCCCCTCATACTTATCAGCTTTTGAAGAAATCTCTTTAAAGTATGCTTCCACCAAGTTTTTCTCACTGATGCACTTACCCGAGATTCCCCTAGAATTTATATCCTTCAAAGATTGGACGCACAATCGTCAAACCAAAAAAGTTGAGCCTCCACCTCAAACACACAATGAACCATCTCAAGAGGTGGAACAACATTGAGAAGCAACTCCACCTCCTCCAGCACCATTTGATTATCTAGGCCAGGATGAGATTGTGGAGACTCGAGCAGATACAAATAAATGAAAGTGTTCGAGATCTCACCCTTAGAAATCAACATATATTATCTCAAAATCAAAAACTTTTGGCTAAGTGTATTGACAACTTCGAAACATCTTTTGCTACATGCCTAAAACAGTTGAAGTATCACTTTCAACCGTCCTATCAGTTCTCAAAGAAGTACTTCAATGGGTTTGCGGTCCGACACCTGCTTCTGAAGATTGGACAACCCCAATACCTTCTTCTCCCGCAAAACATTCCGAACTTTTTGAGGATGAACCTCTGAAAGAAGCTTCGACGTCTCCTACTAAGCCTAGCTCTTCCCAAAAAGAAGAAACAGAGGATGATCACGACAAAGATTCTCCAAAGGAATCATAGATTTTAGGATTTTAGGATTTCAAATCTTGTAAAGTTGACAAAATCTATGAATGTAATCAATTTCGAATTATTAATGATATTTTCCCTTTGTGTGTTATCTTTGACGATTGGCTAAATTTTTATAATTCTTTTTGATAATGCCAAAGGGGGAGAAATATAAGTATACTTATAGTATATTTATAGAACGTTAAACATAAGCACATATTCAGAGGGAGATTTATAAATTATATATAAGTACATTGTATAGTTGTCATCATCAAAAAGGGGAAGATTGTTAGGAAATCAAATCTACAGTTTCAATGATAACAACTATACAATGGAAATCAAAAATGCAAATATATGTCTATTTACAGGTAATTGCTAAAATAACATCACTAGAGAGACAAGAACAAGGCTCAAAGAACATATCAAGAGACTACAAGTCGATAGGATCAGTAGAGAAATAACACAGATACACAAAAAGCAACATGCATAGGATCCGACGTCTGGGTGCACTAGCCAGACGTCTGAATAAATCCTCTGGATTACAAACCAGACAGAGTCAGACGTCTATTTAATGTACTCAGACGTTTGAAAGACTACTGTATACAAAAAAATATATAGAGCCAGACGTCTGAGACATATTCCATACGTTTGGAACTGAACTCGGATTTTGAAATTCAAATAACAACTGCCGCATTTGAAAAGACATCTTCGCTTCTTTTCACTGCAACTCTTCATCACCATCAGAAGCGACCATCGAGCACTTGTTAATGAATGCAACTACTCAAGGAATCTCTCTACCACTACAAATAATATCAAGAATCCAAGAGAAGAAAAAACCTTCTTACTTGTGCTCTTTACTCTTATACTCTGATATATTCTTGATCTCTAGCAATCATATATTTATTTCACTCTTCCATATATTCAGAAATCTTCAATCAATATTCTCTCTATATATATATATTGGAAGAATTTGTACTTAATAGTAAATATTCGTGTTATAGAACACATACTTGACAAGAACAAGCTATTGTAACCAAGCCTATTCCTCCAGGCGAAGTGAGGGACCTGAGGGTGTTTGATTGTCCAATTCCAAAGGGGAGCTTCGGGACTGAACGTAGGACGGGAGGTCCGAACCAGTATAAAATCCTAGTGTGCTTAGTCTATATTTTACTAGATTAATTTTATATTAGTTACATCATATAGTTAGTCACATATACTTGCATCTACACTACACGATCCATCCTATAGACTTTCACATAGCCTATGGGTCGCTAGCGATGTATAAATTTTTGCTTGTTGGTGATCCAATGGCTTGAGATGCTTTCCTTTACCTTGTCCTCTGAAGAATATGATGACTTGGCAAAATGGTATGGGTCGCTAGCACTCTAGCGATCCATGTACTTAGTGGATTTTTGAGCTTTGTCTTTTCGATTGCGTTGTTGTCTTGTGTTGCTGTTCCCCTTTTAATTTTGTAGCATGTTGCCTTGTTTTTATGGCAACCCACACACTTGTGGCATTAGACTACTGACTGAATTAAATGAATGCTTGCTTCTCGATTTACCTAGCTCATTATTCCATCAAACTTTGTCTTTGCCCTTAGTATACCTATTGGACCATGATGTAAGAGGATTCCTGTGGATCTTGGAGTGAACATTATGGATTGCTGGCGATCCATCACCTTAGTGTGTTCTCACTTTCCTTTCTTTTGATTTCTCTTGGTTAGTTCTCCTATTTTTTTGGTTGGTTCTTGAGCTGTTTTGACTCGATAAAGATGTTCCCACTTCCCTTGGCTTCTGCTAACTCAATAACACAGATAACATTTTCCCCTAGAGCATGCCTTCGTTGGAAACAAGATGTGCTCTGGAAGTAATTGCTTTTTTACTTTTCGCTTAGCAAGGTTCGAGAAATTGTGTTAAAGCCACGTGAATTTGACTTAGACTATTTAGCTGCTTGTTAAGTTTGACCTAAATTGTCGGTTCTTGTTATAAAAAACCAAGTTTGACCCCATAAATTTTATAACGCCTTTAAACATCACCTGGATCATACTGGCTAAATTTGGAATTGATCGAACGCGATTCAATGGATCGCTATTACTCCATAGCCAATGGATCGCTAGCCATCCAATGACTTAGCATTTTTTCCTTATGCAATCTCCTATATAACCGTCTCAAGACGATCTATCCTTCATTCTTATCTTGTGACCCGAGCCACTTCATACGATTCGACCCAATCCTAAAACGAACCCTAAATCCATCCACTTCTCCACCACCGCCGATCATCCATCACTATAATTCCTTGTCGTTGATCGATGTGAGGCTCGCCATCGCTTTGACTTAACCCTAACTCCTTCTGGATCGCCGCCAACCAAACCCCAACTCCATTATCTCGCTTCTTGGATCTCCATCGACCCCTCTTATTTGGATCGCTGGGTCGAGAAATCCAACCATCTTTTCCTTTTGATTCTTGATTCGAGGTGGGTAACGCCGATTCTGACGTTCATTACACAATTTAGCGACGGGGTTGTATTTTTGATGATTGTCATGGAAAGTCCAAGTTGATTGTGATTTTCTGAAAGAAGATTGTAAATCGAGTCTTGAGTACTTTACAGAATGACACTCGAGCCTTGTCACGGTGCTTGACATGTTTTGCTATCTTCGTTTAGAGAAGCAAAATTGACTTGCACTAAGCTATGTTGATGATACAATGCGACGCATCATGAATTGGTTTTAACCCTTCTGGAAGGGGCTAATGGCTTAGGATAGCATCTTACAAGCAGCTTTTGTTGTTGTCGCCTTCCGAAGAATTCGGACTGATCTTTTTTTTTTCCATACTCAATGTACTTATACTGGAAAGAGATTTCCGCATCGCTTCAGACAACGTTTCCTTATCAATCGTTGATCGATAACAAGTGTAGAAGAAATAAAACAAAAAATGATACAAAAAGCCCTTTTCCTTCTTTACTATGAGCGAACTTTCTACATGGGATAGAGCGTTTGTAGTGTTCGGGACACTAAGCTCACCCTCCATAGATAACGCACCGCACTTACTCTGGTATATACTTGAAATCCCATGTATCGGCATAAACCTGTATTCCTTTGGAATTCAAGTGTTGTAGGGTGATTTTTAGTTTAAGATAGAATTAAACGACCGCTATGGACGCAAGTCCTGTTGTATAGAATGAAGTTTCCACTTCTCACCGTAAGTCTAGTGGAGGAAGTCCAACACTTTCAGAAGCTGAGTCATCGTCTATCGCCCCTTCCTCTTCTGCTTTGTAGGCTGAATACGGTAAAGTAGTCCCTATCGGTCTAGTCGTGGATCGAACTCCTCCGAATCTTCGAGTTCTTCTTGATCCACCAGAGAGAGCCTCATCCGTAATCTTCGCTAAGGTTTTTCATAACATTTTCCTCCAATTGGCATTCAGGAGGACAACGTGTGCCTCTCGAAAAAGAATGAATTTGCCCATATGCTCCTCCAGGATATACGGCTTGCCATCGATATATGTGCCTAAACGGAGCAGTTCCCCCCCTTCAATGACTTCTTGAGAGATACTCTTTCGAACTTGAAAATTTCCCTATTCCAAATTCACGCTAATGGATATGCTATCTTGACTTGCCTGCACGTTCTGTTTACGCGGACATTTAACCGTGCTTTAAGTTTCGACGAGCTTAGATATTTTTTCTCATTTAAGAGGAGAGACGAATGCCATTCCCTTGTCATCATCGAGGCCCAAAGGAATAGCAAGATCATGTTACAGCTGCAAAGCAATCTGTCTCAATTCCAGAATCAGTAGTTCTTTATCAGATGTCCCAAAGGGTTTAATCGCCTTTCAATATCAGAGGGTAAGTTTGCTTCTTTACTTATTGAGTTTCGATGTGTCGCTATGAGATTTTTGACATGTCAAATCCTTCCTACAGTTATTCCAAAGCCAAATATAGACTTATCACTTGACCAAATTTTCCAAACCCTGAAGCTGTAGATGCCGGGGAAAGATCAGTTAAATTTTTGTTGACGAATGAATACTTGCTTCGGTATGGACTGTTGCATCCATGGATATCCCTATAGCGGTTGAAGTCCTGTCTCCTCCCCATTCCATAATTTGAATGCGCTCTACTTCTTCTTCACATTGTTTTGGAGAGGGTGTTTTTCAAGAAAAAGAAGGTTTATTTGGTGGGCCGGATGAAGAAACTCATGAGGAAAGAGATGTCACGACTGAAGCCAGCAGTCCAGCTAGAATGCCCCCGATTCCAGAGTAAGGGGAAGAAGAGTTTAAACAATGAGAAAGAAAGGCTACAGTGGCAATGGAAAAGTGGAGGGTGAAGTTGAGAGTAGAAATTATGAGTCCTCCTCCAGTTTTGATGACTTATACGCAGATTTCGATGACGGAGACGTAGAATCGTATGACGAGAGTCCAGGAATGAGTCTCATTACTCTGGATTTGCCTCCAGAGACCCGCAATAAAGATGCTACCCCAAAAGTCGAGCGGCGTTAGGGTTCCTTGATTAAAGATGTCGGCACAGACTTTGGGGATTTGAGCAATGTTTACGTGGATATTGACGAACTTATGGGGGAAGATTTCAGATTCAAAGAGATGACTTCTCGCTCGGGCCATATTGTGCTCAGAATGAGCTTGATTTCTATCGTAGTGGCTTTACGATCTAGTTTGTGACGTTATTTTAGTCCCTTAAGACACATTCCATGTTTCAATAGGGTCACATTCACTTACACATGCACTATTTAAGCCTATTTTCCGTTAATAAAGATCTTTGTTTACTCTTCATGTCAGGTACCATGAGAGGACATGGTCTTTACTATGATCTTGAGGAGTTCACTAATTCGCAATGCTGGTCGAAATGATCCATAAGCCATCATCAACCTCGCGAAACCTAGGATGAATGGACGAAAGGACTTGGAGGCTGAAGCTCATCACGGGATGAAAGGGAACAGGGTCTTACGTACAAAAGTGGCTACAGAAGAGAAAGACCATTGATGGGCAAGAAGAACCGTCCAAGAAGTCAACGGTTGATCGCAGTTCTCATCCTTCTGTGCAGCATGCCTTTGCCTCGGCCCCAGCTTCTATCAGCCTTGAAGTTTCGGTTTCTTTTGTATAGGCTCCGTCATTATCTCAAGTCCCTTCGTCCTACATAGCAGTAACCCCTAGTTCCCTGCGCCCTCACCGAGAGGTCAGCTTACATTCTTTCATCTGGTCCAAGTCCATAAATATTCCTACATGCCCCACCTTCAGGCGATCCAAAGTGATTTACATCAAGCTGAGGGATGGGAAAAATTATGCAAGCAGCTAGCCGATAAGAACCACAATAATTATCAAGAGGTCCTCTCCTTTGAATTGGAGAAGGACGACTTCGAGAAGGCGTTAGTTGAATGCGACGCCGGAATTGAACGACTAGTACAAGAGAGAGACATGGTGCTCTGGGAGAGTAAGAGTGACGCTAGCTTGCTGAAAGAGCTAAAAGAGGCCCATGCAAAAATAGAGATCGTCTTTCGAGATGAAATTAAGAAGGCTCATGCAGACGGAGTTAAGTTGAAAAAGGAGCTCAAAACTCGCAATATGATTATCGAAGCACAAAAGAAGACTATTGCTGATCATGACAAGATTGTCAAAGGGCATAACAAAAAATCATCGAATATGAAGAGATCGTGAAGTACCGTGATAAGACCACTTTTGATCAAGCCCATACGATTGCCCTGTTGTATGAACGAGTTGCACATCTCAGCGCTAACGACACTCATCTTGAAGTTGAAAAGGCCTCCGTTACGGCAGATTATTTAGAGCTACATGACACTCTTGAGAGAAAGATGGAAAAGATAGGCATACCATCTTGAACTTCTATGTCAACTCCCTGTTGCATCAGGGGTGTCTCATTTATATGGGCCCTAAGTTCCCACGCACTTTCACCGTGGTTTGGGAGGAAATCCCGACCCGTTTTTGAGATAATAGGGATGTCTATGCTGAGCGGGAGCTAGAGGATGCGTACCTTAACATGAAGTCAAAGAAAGCATTGATGGAGGGTCGATAAATCCTAAGAATTGAAAAGGAACAGGAAGCTGCCGATGTTGCTATAGCAGCAACTGCCAAAATGTTGCTAGAGCCCTTGTTTCCAGACCTGGCAAATCGTCAAGACAACTTTGCAATCAATTGGCGATTCTGGGCCTGAAGCCTCTCCGTGGATTGTGCAACCATCAAAAGAAGGACAAGGCGGTGAATACAGCTCCTCTGACGTAGGTAACCTTTTTTTCTCTCGAGTTTGATAATTTTCAGCTCACGCCGCAAAATCAAAACGAGCTTAATACTTTCATTTTTAATATTATAGGTCCGTCTTACTTACCCGCTGATCCATCGGTTTCCCCAATGCCCAGACCCATCGCTATTTCTACCACCTAAGTGTTTTTCTCCGTAGCTGCTTCGATTGCTGTGTCTGTGTTTGGTTCGCAGTCGAGGCTGGAGTTTGAGAAGATCGCTGCATTGCATTGCTTGGATGACCCTTCCGTATCTTTGGAGGGCGACTTTACGACAATCGAAGCTCGGGAATAGGAGGTCTAGACTGACCAGCCACGTAAATCTGAACAGCAACTTGTTGCCGTTAAGAAAGAAAAGATTGAAGTGTGAAAATCCTCGAAGTGCCCCCGCAAAGCCTGGAAGTGCAAGATGAAAGAGGAGTCTACCGCGAAGTTTAGAGACTAAGTGGATGTCGGCACTGAGGAGATAGTTGACATCATAGGCAGTGACACTACCCCTGGCTGAGATTTTGAGGGGAACCAAAAACTTCCAACTAAACGCCAGAAGGGAAGTGGCGGAAAGAGGCGTTGAGAGGTCCAAATGGCAATGGAGCTGATTTTTGAGACATTTTATTTTGTTTTGTTCAAGTGCAGAATCTCCACTTACTGCTTTTGTTGTAGCATCTGCATTTTTTCTTTTTGTCAGTTGGTCTTATGTGGGTACAGCCCCCACATTTTGACTTTGTATAAAAAATGTTATAAGTAATACAATGCTGACATTTTGATTGTAACTTTAGCTATCTACTTATCTGTACAAAAATGCTGACATTTTTATGCACTTATGTCAATTTCATTTACTGCTATTTTATTTTATGTAGTCATGTGATTGCCGCCAAAATTCTTCATTTAGAGTAGCAAAATTATAAATTGTGTATGTTTTTGAGTATTTCTATTTGAGTTCCGGTGTGTACCCTCTAGTTCATAGGGCTGTTAACTTAGAACACCTAATAAACGACCGGCTGATCTGAGCGTGCTTATTTTTTTCATTAGACTTATTTTGTAGTTCCTATCCTTAGGAACTTATGATTTGAGCGGCTTAAGTTCAAATTCATTATTGATCAACAATTGGAATTTTCTGCTAACTTGTAGTATTTTTACATTGTTGGATTCATGCATGTTGCTCTTGATAATGGAAGTAGGTCGATTCTTATTATTCCTGCAATGGACGAGTTTTCTGGTATCGCCGGGGCAATGCTAGTATTTAAAAGTATGCATGGATTATGAAATGTGTAGCTTTTAGAAGTGTGCGTGGCTTATTGGATGCAGCTCTTTTGAAAGTTTGCGCGGCTTAAGGAATGCGTGGATTTCAGGACTGATATGACCCATCGATCCATAACGGTTTCGGAACTTCTCTATGTTACCAATATTCGAACAACATGAGGAGTTTAGGCTTTAAAAGCGCGATTCCACAACTTGACAAGGCAATGCACGACTTGTGGGATTCATGGCTTTGATTTGAGCCTTCCCGGTGCTGCAGAGTTTTTAGAATGCGGGGATCAAGTTTCGCCGATCCAACGGCTTGATTCGATTTGCTTCCATTGACCCGACAGGTAACTTGGGCATACTCAAGCATGATTCCACTATCTCAAGTGGTGATTGGATGGTTTGAGTCGATTTGACCCCATCGATTCAACATGTTGCTTTTGTGAACGCGGTTTTATTGGTTCAGAAAGAAAATTAATTTTACTAAGAAAAGTTTGGTAAGTTCTACCTATTCACAATGCCCTCGGTATCTAAGGTTGGATTATTCACTGAAAAATAGGAAGTACATAAGACAGATTTAGAAAAAGTAACGATACAGTGATTTGTTGTTCCATGCTCGGGGAATTTGGATTCCGTCAATGATTGTTAGTTTGAAAGTTTCGTACCCTATCTTTTGATTGATCACATACGACTATTTCAGTTTGGTTCGAAGGCTTTCGGTACGGGATAGACTCGTTTGAGGATGAGGTCTCCCACCTCGAAGGTTTGGTTGTAAACTATGGAGTTGAACTACCGTGCGACCCTTTTTTAGGAGCGGTGGTCCACAACTCGGTTTCTTCCCTCTTCTTGTCAACCACATCAAGCGACTCAAGTAGGAGCTACTCATTTTGCCTTTGATTGAAATTCTGCCTTCAATGAATGGGGATTTCTTGTCCGATGGGAATCATTGCTTCTGAACCATACGCCATGGTGAGCGTTGTAAGCCCGTTTGCTGCTTTGTGTGTTGTTCTATAAGCCCATAGCGCGAGTGGAAGTTCATCAACCCACGCCCCTTTAGCTTTAGTTAGTCGCTTTTTGATAGTGGACTTGATGATATTTTCTATTGCTTCCACTTGCCTGTTTGCTTGTGGATGAGCGATCGTGGAAAATCTTTTCTCAATTTGAAAGCGTTTGCAAAAGTCTTTGAATTCGGCACTTTCGACTTGGGTCCCGTTATCAATGACCATTTTCTTGGTACACCAAACCTGCAAATAATGTTTTTACAGAAAAAATTAATGACTTTCTTTGTGGTAATGGTGGCCAGTCATTTCGCTTCAGCCCACTTTGTGAAATAGTCGATGGCAACTATAGCATATTTAGCCCCTCTTTTAGCAATTGGCAATAAGTCAATCATGTCAACTCACCATTATGCAAATGGCCAAGGGCCGACCATCTGCGTAAGCTCTATTGAGGGAGTTCTTTTTATCTTGTTGAATCTTTGGCATTGGTCACACCATCTGGTGTAATCTACTGCACCATGATTTATCATTGGCAAAAATATCTTTATCGAAAGATTTTGTTTGCAAGGGTTTGCCACCCGGTATGGTCTCCGCAGTCGCCTTCGTGAACTTCCTTTAGGATCCATCGAGCTTCATCGTCGGTCACACATCTAAGCAAGGAGGTAGAGAACCCCCTTTGGTAGAGTATTCCATCATGTATTATGAATCATGTTGCCTTCCGTAGAAGCTTTTTTCATTGATTCCTATCTATAGGAAGAGTTCCTATAAGCAAGTAGTCTTTGATTGGCGTTGTCCATGTTTTCAGTTCAATGGTGGTGTAATGTTTGATGTCGTTCAGCAACTCTTGTACTTTAGATTGATATAGGGCAAGGTTCTCCTCTCGAGCCTAGTATTCACTTTTCACTTGGCAAAGACTAGTTGAGAGTGCTGTTGATTTGAACGAACTTTATTCTAAATTCCTTCAAAACTTTTAGTCCTGCTATCGCTGCGTATTCCTCTTTGTTATTTGTCATAGGGAATTCCAAGCATAGGTCATAGCAAATAGCTCATCCCTCGGCGGTTTCAGGCACTACCAATCTATAATATATAGTTCTTCTACCACACTAGGTAGTATTGTGTACTAATATTAATATAGGCTTCATATAGATAAAATTACAATATGTATTTGAAAAAGGACCTTAAAGTGTCTAGGGTTGGGCCAGGAGTTCTCTTAACGCCTTCTTTTTTCTTCACATCAAAGTTATTTCACAAATACTTGTCATGGTATGGGAGAAGGGCTAGCTAATCATTTATCAAGAGAAATTGAAAACTCAACATGAGGGAGGAGAAAGAAATAATAGTAACTTGGTCTCAAGCATCTTCCATGAGGCCCACGAACAAAGGTTGTGAGACACCCATCGACGAAGAGTTTCCATCATGTTTCCACTTCCAATGGTATTTCTTCTTCATCATCCCGTATGGTAAACTCGATGATGAAATCAGCCAGCGCTTGCCTATTGATTTCCCTTCTCGAATGGTAAGTGATATCATATATGATCAATTCAATATTTCATTTAAGGAGTCACCCGAAAGTTTCTGGTCGGTACAATTCTTGCTTCAGAGGCTGATCAGTCAGTACTTTGATCAGCTGCGTCTGGAAATACACTCGTAACTTCATAAACGCGATCAAGAGGCGACACGCTAGCTTTTCCAATTTTGGGTAATTTTTCTCGGCTCTAGTGAACAACTTGCTAATGTAGTACACAAGTCATTGGATTCTTACTTCTTCATGCACAAGGGCAGTGCTCAATGCATGAGATGAGGCAGCTAAGTAGATGAACAAGTCCTCTCCATCCACTGGCTTTGAAAGGATTGGCGGGGTTTCCATATGTCGCAACAACTCTTAAAATGCGGTTTGACAAGCTTCATTCCACTCAAAGTTTTTCTTTCCTTTCTTTAATGCATCAAAGAATGGTATACACATGTCAGTGGCTTTCGAGATGAACCGTCATACCACTACGACTTTACCATTCAAGCTTTGTAATCCCTTCTTGTTCTCAGAGGCTTGGACTTCTCATAGGGCAATTATTTGCTTTGGATTTTTTCAATGTCTCTGGCGCTCACTATGAATCCCAAGAACTTTCCGTAGGCTACCCCAAAGTTTGAGTGGATGTTTCATTCCATATTTTTAGAGCATTACAAACATTTCGGTAAGATTATCTAGGTGATTGGATGCTATTTGCGATTTCACCAACATGTCATCCACATAGACCTTTATAGTCTTCCCGATCTGATGCTTGAACATTTCTTTGGTAGGTTGCCCCTACGTTCTTTAAACCAAATGGCATTACCATGTAGCTGAATAATCCTAGGTCGGTGATGAAGCTAGTGTTTTCCTGGTCGGGTTCGCATGACTGTAGCATGAGTATGCATCCATAAATGATAGCAATTTATGCCAGGCCATCCCGTCCATAAGCTTGTCAATTCTGGCCAGTGGAAAACTATCCTTCGGACAAGCTTTGTTTAAGTCTGAGCGGTTGATGCAAGTTCACTATTTCTCGATATATTTCTGGACCAAAACTGGGTTAGATCCCATTCGGAGTAGGTCGCATCATGGATAAAACTATTGGCCACCAGCTTGTCTACTTCTTCGCTCAATGCCTTGGACCACTCGGGGCCTAGGCTATGTCTCTTTACCAGTGTAAACCTAGGATCAATGTTAAGCACGTGACATGCAATTTCTGGTGATACCCCACACATATCAAAATGTGTCTAAATGAACATGTTCAAGTTGGCATGAAAAAATTGGTGAGTTCTAATCACATCATGTTTCTAAGGTGTGATCCAAGTTTTCAGACCCATGTTGGGTCATCCATATCGACAGGAACAAACACCATCAATTCTTCCACCGCTGTTCGATCCTCCGTTGAACTCTTCTTTCTAGGGTCAAAAGCCTTGTCAAATTGGCTACGGTTTCCAAACTAGGGGCATCCCTATAGTTGCTATTTGGAAGGTTTGCGAATGTAGAGAGTCCTCCCTACATTTTCCCACCCTTTTTTGAATTCACACGGTTTTGTAATGTAACATTCTCTAGCAGCGCATTGATCTTCTTTGACCACCCCGGTTCCATATGCCATTGGGAATTTCATGGTAAGGCACCACTATGCTAAAGAGATTCTGAAATATGCCAGCGTGGGCCATCCCAAGAAGGCAGTGCATGTGGAAGTTTCGTGTACAATTACGAAAGCTTGTATGAAGGTGACTCTTTGGTCGCCTTCTCCAAGTTCTACAAGCAATTCGATCATCCCTACGTGTTATTTGGGTTTGCCAGTGAATCCTTGGATTTTTATTTGACATGCAGATACATCTCTCATATCGATCTTCATCTGGTCAAAGGTGTGTTTGAAAATAATATTCACAGAACTACCATTGTCAACCAATACCCGTTGGACTTCAGCGGATCCGATTACTACTGTCACTACAATGGGATCTAGAGTTGGAGCTTCAATCCCCTCGGTGTCTCGATTTCAGAATATTATATCATCATTCAAAGTTTTCTACTGCTTGGCTGGAGCTACATCTTCGATCATGAGGCATGAATCCTTTGGATCATGCTTTAATGAGCTCGCATACCGCTCCAACTCTCCTCCCAACTCCTCTGTGTGGGATGTGGTCCTCTAGATATCGTTCCAATGATGAGTCTTTGGTCAGTTCACTTAGATCCCTCTTTGCTGGTTCTGCTTGGTTTTTTGATCCCTAGGAGCTTGGGGAGCCACGGGTTGGTCAGGATTTTGTGATTTCCTCATGTATCGTTGAAGCTTAATTTCCCGGATCAACTCTTCAGTCAAGTTCTTTAGGTGACGTCACTCATGTTGTGACCATGTGTCTCATGGAAGCGACAGAACTTTCCCGAGCGCTTTTGTTGTTCAGTTGCTTCCTTTTTATAAGGTTCCTTGTACTCCTCTGTCCCCTGTGTGGCAAAGTAGATGTTTTTTGGAGTATCATTGAGCAAAGTGTAATCTTCGGGCCTAAAGCCTTTAAGACACTTATTGTTACCGTTATATTTGCTGGTATTCTGATTTTTCCTTTTTTGGTTTCCATACTTTCCTGTACTCCCTTCAGCGACGCTGGGGGCATTTTCGTTTTGGTTCATTTCCACATCACTTTGCCTAACGTTCATCAGTTGTAACCTAGTAGACTTCCTTTCTAATTCCTATGCCTCTTCCAATCTCAAGTATTGACTTTCCTTGTGATTGAAGTCCTTCCTTGTGGTAGGTTGTTTCATTTTGACCCATTTTTCGAACTTAGTTTCAGGGTGGATGGCGCGAAACAAAGCCATAAAAACCATATCCTCATTCAGATTGCTTACTTCCATCACTGCATTATTGAACCAGTTCATGAAAGACTTCAGCGATTCGTTTCGTCCTTGGAATAGTCCTAACAGGGACATCACATCCTTAGGCCACACTGTGTGAAAGTATGAATTGATCGAGAAATCTTGCTGCTAGCTGGTAAAAAATGGAGATGGATCCCAGCAAAAGTCTTGTGAACCACATAGAAGCAATTCCTTCTAGGAAAATTAGGAAACATCTACATTGAACAACGTCCAAAGTATTTGCTGCGTCCATGTACCAACCGTACTTGTAAAGATGGGGTTTTGGGCCTTTTGTTCCATCATATGATGGAATAATTGGCATAGTGAATTTTTTTGATTACCGCTCATTCAAGATCACATCAGTGAAGGGGGTATGACTTGGAGCGGATCCCTAATCATCATCTCTTCTATTATTATTCTCATCCATCAGTCGCTTGACCATATCCGCAATATATGCCTCAGATGTCCGGTAGTCTAGGGTTCGGCTGTCAGTCACTATCCAAATTTTTGGCTTTGTAAACGGTCTTGGTAAGGGGGCTGAAGCCTAAGCTCTACTGTGCTCCGAAGAGTCACTCCCTTGGGATCCCGTTAGCTTGCGCTTGACCTGATTGGGGCAGTTTGGACCTGGCGTTATCGAAGGTGTTGGCATTTTCTTCCAACTTTCCGCCATTGAATTGCTCTCCATCTTCCGAGTCGAAGTGGTCCATGGCTATATCCCCTTGTGGGGTCCTTGCTCTTAGGTTCAAGTTCATGGTTAGTTACCTTATGGACGGTGGAGTACTTGTGTTCCCTTCTACGTTGATGTCCATGGTTCCAGCCATTTCTCCCTTTTGTTGCTGCTCCCCATTTCTTCTATTTAGACTAGAAACGAAAGAATTTTCTTATTCTATGGCAGCCCTGGGTTCCGCCACAGTCCTTGGAGCAGGACACGATTGCAAAGTCAAGATGGCATTGAGCTTATCCATAAGAGTTTTTTGAATGCTTTCTATTTTATGATTGATCTATCAACCATTTTATTCAATTCATCCCTTGTAACAACTTCACATTGATCATAGGATCCTAGAACCCGATCTTCTATGTTGACGCCACTTATTTCGATTTGCTAATGGTTCATCTCTTCTTTGGCTATTACTGCCCCTATAGGTCTTCCAAAAATAGTTTTTTTTATTCCTGGAGCCATTGGTTCTAAGCAAAAGATCTTTAGTGCAGAGATTACAGATATGACTTCTGAACCTATCTGATCCAAAGTAGATATCTAGATCTAAACCTTATGTTCCACTCTCAATGAAATCATCAAACCGTTGACTCAAAAAGTGGATCAACACCCTGGATTGAGTGTGAAAGCATTATCCCTTTTTATCAAGACAAATAGAATTGCGACAAGAACCAATAACTTGTAGATAAAGTAAAAAATACAAGAGAAATTTTATAGCGATTCGGCTGTTAACGAAGCCGACATCTACTTTATAACTTTTTTTATTGACTGACAGCTATTACAAGTTGATTTTGATTAAAAAACAATTGAATTATGTTAGATGGATCAAGCTCCCCAATGTTAGAGTTCACTAAAGAATCACAGTGAACCCTGTGATGGCCATTGTGTGGAAGAAGAGGAATGAAGAATAGCTTGTGCAGAATTTCAGCAGCCAGTTCGGAAAATCCCATTTATGTTGCATGTAGGATCATATTTATAGAGGTTGGAGAGTTATTGTGATAGGCCTTCTTACCAAATGCTTGCAAATAACTTTACGAAGGTGCACTATATGTTTCATGATGAACTGAACTAAACCGATGGATCGCTAGCGATCCATAGGCTATGGTTCACTAGTAATCCATAGATTTTGGCTTGCTGGCGATCCAATGGCTTGAGATGCTTCCCATTACCCTCTCCTCTGAAGAATATGATGACCTGGAAAAATGGTATGGGTCTCTAGAGATCCATAGTGCATGGATCTCTAGCGGTCCATCTACTTAGTGTATTTCTGAGATTTGTCATTTCGAGTGCGTTTGTTATCTTGTGTTGGTGTTTCCCATGTAATTTCGTAGCATGTTGCTTTATTTTGATGACGATCCATATACTGGTAGCATTAGATCGCTGGTTGAATTAAACGTATGCTTGCTTCTTGATTTAACTAGCTTAGAATTCCATCAAACTCGGTCTTTGTCCTTAGAATACCTATTGGACCATAACGCATGAGATTTTGGATCTTCGGGTGAACACCATGGCTCGCTAGTGATCCATAGATGATGGATCGCCAGCGATCCATCACCTTAGTGTGTTCTCACTTTCCTTTTTTTTGGTCTCTCTTGGTTAATTCTCCTAGTCTTTTTGGTTGGCTCTTGAGTTGTTTTGACTTGACGAAGCGGTTTCGACTTCCCTTGGATTCTGTTGGGTTAAAAACTCGGATAACAAAAAATATTTAATTTGGTCATATCATTCCATACTTTTACGGGCAATAGTTCTTTAGAAAGCATGGATAATAAATTTTCCATCATGACGTAACAATCGTGGCCTTTCATCCCACTCAATTTATTGTTTTAAAGTCAACACATCTACGGAGATTGGAAGAAATCTCATGAAGACATCTTAGTCCTTCCACTCACTTTAGCATTAGTTTTACTTGCTTGGTGTCTAGCTCATAGCATGTTTTGGTTTTTATTACCATTATTGGGCTTCATATCAAGTTTGGGTACATAATTCTTTTAAATCGCATCTTGAATTCAGATCGTCCTTAGTTTTCCCCTTAGCATTCAAATTGTATTAAACACATTATCAAACACATATTTTTCATTGTACATCATATTAATATTATATCAAAGTAAGGTATCTTTCCAACAAGTTAACTCCCAAAATATATTTGTTTGCACCAATTATGAATCGTCCATTTACTCAGAGTTTCAATTTGTACTCTAGTTTCATGTATCTTTGGATAATCATTTACAAGTTCCTATATTCCTTCGCTTGACCAAATAGTTGGTGGTTGCATAGTATTTGCGATGTTAGCTGTAAAAAAATTCTATCTCTTTTGAAAGGATGATTAATATAGAGAAAACACCAATGACAATCAAACCATGAAATTTTCTTTCCATGTGGTAAATAAAATGCTTGTGTTTCTTATATGCAATAACGACGAGCTAGACGACCGACTGTACTCCAACTTGAAAGTATTGCATACGCAGGAAAATCACTAATAGTCCATAACAAAGAAAAGAACATATGAAAATTATTTTTTTCGAAATGTCGTATGTTTCAACTCTTTTATGCTACATTGTTTCCAACTCTTCAATCAATAGTTGTAAATAAATGTCGATTCCTTGTGTCGGACCATAAGGCCAAAGATGATAACAATGAGAAACATATATGGAATTTTCATACACATTCTTGGAAGTAAATCATAAGGCGTAACAATAATAGGCTTGGATGAATATTTACTACCAAATTGAAAAACAGTGAAAATCCATCCGTATATAAACCAAGTCTGACATTATGACTTTCTACAAAAAATGCGGAATAAATTTTATCGAAATATTTCCATGCTTCTCCATCCGATGGACTATCAATTTTCCCACTTTCTATGCTCACATTGTGTCATCACATATGACGTGCCGTAGCAGAAGACGCATATAGCTTGAAGTCTAGAAGTGATGGGTAAATAATGCATTCTCTTATATGAAACTTCCTTTCCCTTTTTTTTTCTTGGTTTGTATCTTTCCTTGTTACATATTTTACATTTCCTAATGTTAATGTCTTCTTTCCAGTTTAGCATGCAATCTTTATACATGTATCTATCTTTTGGTACAGTAGATCGAAAGCGAACATAAGTTTTTTCGCTATAATGACTATCGCATATCAGATTATTGGGTAGGGTATGTCGTTTTACAGCTTGTAACTGTTATAAATATAGCTTATATAAAGTTGAATTTTGATTTTATAGTAAGTATTTGGCAGTTACTGATAATTCGGTTCTGTTTTTATAATCATCTCACAATGGCCTTTTAGCAGCAGCCAATTAATCATAGATTATTTTCGCTCCCACAACTGGTTCTTCTTCGACATTTATGTCTTCATCGTCAACTTTAATGATTAGAAACATTGATCGTGTTGCATCTTCTATCCTGTCTTCTATTGTATTTTCATAACATAATCGTTATTCATTTTGCTCTTTGACACTACAAGATTAGGTATAGGTGCAACAAGTTCTCCATGATGATCCCATAAGTAATAATTTGGCACAAAACAAACTTGACACAAATGTACTATAAATATATTTGGTTTTCAATGCTTCAAATGTTTGCACTTACTACAAGGGCAATGAATTCATCATCATTTCCATTATTAGATTTAGAATCAGATAAATTCGAGTATACCATTGTAGAAATGTTCATTAGCTGACCATTCATTGCAATTCTGACTTCATACATCCAAGTACAGTCGGAAAAATAATCGAACCTTTTTCCTAATTTAAAAATATATTTTAGAAATTTTGACAATGCTTTATTTCTTTCTAAAATAAATTAAAGCCTTTTGGGACTAAATGCTTTAATTATGATAACACTGCGCTTCTTTCTCTTGTATGCACTTTGCATCCAAGGGATGTGTTGTTGTTGTTGTATTATTTAAATATATTAAAGCCTTTTGGGACTAAAGGCTTTAATTTTGACTGCACTTCACTTCTTCTCTTATACGCATACTTTGCATCCAAGGGCCGTGTTATTGTTGTTGTAATTAAAGCCCTTTTGGACTAACAACTTTAATTTTTTGCTATTGTATTCGTTAAAATAATACTAAAGCTTATTTCAAACAAACATTATCTTCGTTTTTTAATTTTACAAATTGGTTTAGTAGAATATTTGTTTCACAAAAAATTTATTATTCAAAATTACTTCTAAAAATACACAAATTACTATTAAAATAACTATAAATTAAAATTTAAAAATCATATTTCTTAATTCGTTCAATGATTTAAATATTTTATTAACTAAATTTGAAATTTTAAACATACTTTATGATTCATTAACTATTTAAACTTTTAGTTTAGCTAATTTGTAAATTAAATTTGAAGTTTGCACTTATAATGAATTAAAATAACTTTATTTTGTACTTACCACTAACACTTATAATTAACATAGTTTATAATTTAATCAATTATTTGAAAATTTTATTAACTAAATTTGAAATTTTAAAACATATTTTATAATTCATTTAACTATTTTGTAAACTAAAATTTGAAGTTTGAACTAAAAATAAACTAAGATAACTTTATTTTGTACTTATCACTAACACTTATAATTTAAATATTTTATAACTCGTTCAACTATCTAAATAATTGATAAACTAAATTTGAAATTTTAAAAAATATTTTATAATATATTAACCGTTTAAAATTTTAATTTAATAATTTCTTAAACTAAGATTTGAAGTTCGTCCTTACAATAAACTAAAATAACTTTGTTTTGTACTTACCACTAATACTTATGATAAACATATTTTATAATTCATTCAACTATTTAAATAATTTACTAACTAAATTTGAAATTTTAAAACATATTTTATAATTCATTTAACTATATAAAATTTTAATTTAACTATTTTGTAAACTAGAATTTGTAGTTTGCACTTATAATAAATTAAAATAGCTTTATTTTATCCTTACCACTAACACTTATAATTAACACATTAATTAGTTAAAATTAATTAATTATGTTTAACAGTAAGCTTTATATTTAACATATTCACTATTCAACCATACATATTATGCCTAAAATTATTACAAACTACGAAAAACAATCACATAAACTAGTCAACATGTATATATATACACATTAATTAATAATTAAACACTAATTTTGGAATTTTAAATCAACCCTTATTTTTAATTAGAAAATAAAAAATCACAACACTAATTGATATCTCCAAATCAAGTAATACACTATTATCACCAACTAATATTACAATAATCATTAATTTCAAATCCATAATCATATAATTAGCCCCAAATCCTAAATTAAGGTTAAAATTATACCTAAATCATGATGAAATCGGAAAGATTGGTGATTCTGGCGAGTTGTGGCCACCATAGGCAAAGTTTACTAAAGGCGGCGGTGGTCGAGGGGGGTGTCAACGGCCCTATTGTTTTTTTTTCATTTCTCAAATAATTGGTGGGAATAAGAGAATTATAATAAAGCCACACGTTTTCTTTCTGTTTACTTGACATGCCGTCAATTAGCGATGACTAGCGATAACATGTTAATTTTTTTGCTTTTTTAATTTTTTCTTATTCATTGTACGTTTTCAAAAAATGTTTAAAAATACTAATTTAATTTCTTATAAAACAAAAGATATTTTAGCACAACAATTCAACGTAACGATTATTCTGATCAGTTAATTTGGTATTTTTGATTATCTGTCTTTGCCTAATTCGAATATTTAACATTATTGAAAATATTACTCCTACAATCACTCAAAGGCTTTTAGACGATCCAAAAAGAAAATTTGATAAAGTTGATTTTGTGTAATATTTTTACGAATTAATATTTTTTTAAATCATTTGGTAAGTAATTAAGAACTTTTAACTGTATTTAGCATGATATAATTATATGAAATAAAATAATTAGCAGAAAGTTAAATATATTGGATCATATATTGATCTAAAGTATATTTGACCTATTTCTAGGAGATGATGAAAAAATAAACAACTATATGGTGTCGATCTTGAATTTTAAATTTAAATCCATTCGTCGATATTTGGAACAAAAACCATTTTTTCGAAGGCCAGACGACCTTGGAACAAGAACAAATTTGAACCACTAATGCTTAGTGACGTGTAATTTAATCTATACGGTTGGATTCATAACAAAATAGTTGGAAAAAAATTTAACTTCAAAACTCTCGGAAAAATGACCTGATTCGGAGTTAAATTTTTTCCAGCCATTTTCTTATGAATCCAACCATACGGATTGGATTAACATGTCACAAATCATCAGTGATTCGAATTTGGTCTCGTTCCAAGATTGCTTCGCCTTCGAACAAAGGGTTTTTAGTTCGAATATTGATGAACAACTATAAATTTAAAATTCATGGTCCACACCCTATATTTGTTTATTTTTTCATCATCTTTTGAAAATAGGTCAATTACACTTTAGATCGACATAAGATCCAATGAATTTAATTTTCTACCAATTATTTAATTTTACATAATTTTATCATGCTAAACACAGCTAAAAGTTCATAATTAATTATTCAATGATTTAAAAAAAAAATTTAATTCGTAAAATTGTTACACAAAATCAACTTTATTGAAATTATTTGATGGACTGACTAAAATTCGCATAGATTGGTCGTGAGTGTTAAATTTTAAATAACATTAAATAGTTGAATTACATGAAGACAGATTATCAAAAATCCTAACCAATCATAATAGTCGTGATGTTGAATGGTTGTGCTAAAATATCTTATTTATCTTTAGGGATTGAATTAGTATTTTTAAACATTTTTTAAAACTTAATGGAAAACAAATAAATAAATCATTTTAATTGCTAGACAATAAAATGGCTAGCTGTCAGAAAAATTCGATCGGTCGTCGACCGTCGCTATGTTGAGCCGCTAAATACAGTATATTTTGTAGTGCTTATAATTTGGATTATCCCACATATCAATGTTATTCATAATATTATAAGAGTATTCAACCGTAATATAAGTGGGTGCAACCTTCCTAAATGCAAGAGCTAGATCCCGTAGTCAAGCGCAAACAACATGTTCTCTTATTAATAACCCTTAGAGTTAGTATGTAGCAACCTGTATTTCTATACCAGAGGATCGTAAAATAATTCTATTGAATTCATTTGAGGTTGTATCATTCTAATATTTTGAAATATGATTCATAGAGATGTTTTACACGACAATTATTTTTCCCCAATTTCTATGTGACCATTTTCCCTTGGAGATCTTATTTTGGCCATAACTTCTTATAGAGCCGAATTAGATGTTCTAACTTGCTTCATTGCTTTCAAATGGTGGTTTCCCATTCCGTAGCATGATCATATTGGAATATTGGATAAGCGGTTAGGAAGTTATAACAGTTTTATGTTTTGCAAACTACTGGCCAGAATTAGAAAGTGGATTAATGGGTCAATTAATAAGCCCATTAGTCTAATCTGGTTTGGCTGTCAATATGAGGTAAGAGAGACCATTTGAAACCTTTGTCTCTCATTTCATATCATCCTCCAAACCTACCTCCTCTCTAATTCTCCATTCTTTGCATAGATTTCACTCCATATCATCTCTACTCTCAAATTAGAGGCTAGATCTTCATAGAGAGGCTTGACCTCGTCGATTGGATCACATCTACATCCAATTTTCTGCTATCTAGATCCGATCTCCTCCCATTTTTATAGATTTGATTGGTTTGGTGAGTGGCTATGATCGCTCACTGGTCTATGATGGATAATATGTTGCAATTAAATGATTATAAGTTAGGATTGTCCAATTAAACTATATATTGATTAGATATAGGTAATTTCATATTTAGAAACCCTAGATTAACCTAATCCCATAGGATCCAATCCCATAGGATCGGTACCGATTCGAATTTTATGCACCTATCGACGTGAGATCCAAGGGGATGGTAGAGCATCGGTTCCAGTGATGCTCTATGAAATGGAATTGAAGGATAGGACAAGTATTGAAGATTTTATGGATCATTTATGTTTGATCGGCTATAAAGCATAGACGGAAGGATCAATAGGCTAACAGGGAAAGCAAGGGGTCTATGGCATCTAGCGGAAATGCACTGGAGGCTGGAAGTGAGAAGGAGCCAAAATTGGCTAAGAATTCGAATTGGTGCCGATCTGATCCAATTGGATTGGTACAGATCCAAATCATAGGCTACAAAGTTAATGGGATCTAGAGGGAAGACTCTGGGATGGTTATGGATCATGCTGGAAGTTGTGACTCGCTGATTGCTTCTATGGTTTGGAAGTTATAACATGATGAAGTTTTGGCTCTTCGATCGGAGGCTAGATAAGGAGTAGGATCAATGGTGTTGATAAACAACTCGGTATGGAACAAGGCTGTATTATAATGGACCGAGTTGAGTGGTATGACTCACGCGCAAAAATGGATTAGAATTGTGAAAGCTCAAAAGATTTAGGAGGGCCAAGTAATCATTGATAACTTGAAGTGTTCTGATTGTATTCAAGAAATGGTACTATATGAAGGGGCACCCAAGGGCTAGTTGCACCAGTCATGTACCATGGACCGCTTTGAGAAGGTCTAGGTTAGGTGGTACAGACGTATCACAAACATGCAGGGTTTCAAACCTGAAGCATGGAGGAACACAATCGAGAACTGGGATTTCCATTAGTCTTTAGCAAAGCAAGGATGAGACCATACGAGTTATCGTATGTTCAGGGCTTTAGAAGATGATAACTAGGTTTTGGATTCTATGGTTGCTATGATTGCTATGTCTGCTTTTGGGTAGACCATCATCTATAGGAATGCTGGAGAAGGGAGTGGGAATATAGCCAATGGAGGAGGCAGTTTAGATTCTACTATACCGTTCTGTTGCAGTATCCTATAGTCGTTTATTTTGAGTGGCATATTATACATTATTATTATTTGCTAACTCTTTAATTGTAGGGATAAGTCAGATATGGTTTTGTGTACCTATCTAATACTATATTTTCCAGTATAGCTTTTGATAGTCATTTACCGCTTATACCAGATTATTGTCTGGGCCAAGATTTTATTTTTTCTCTTATCATCTTAGGTACTCTTAAATGAGTAGACTAGATGACAAGTTTAGAGTCACAGTTGTTGTACAGAGACGAAGAGGAGTTATGCCGTATTACTCTATAGTTCTATTTTCTGCTATTTGTTGTTATATATTCTAAGGATTTAGTGAGGAAATGTTTACTGCGATGGTATGAAATTTGTACTATAACTCATGATGTTCTAGTACAGATGTCATCTTTTATTTGTTATGGCTCACTATATTTCTAATGTATATTTTCTATATTATATTTTATCCATGCACCGTGAGATATGCAACATGTTTTCTATTTCAAATTTCAACCTTAATGATCATCCCCTATCAGCATGACACATTTACAGCGTTCTTTAGGGTCATTTTGTGCAAGTTGTATGGGGCAGTTGTCACATTTGGTATTAGAGCTTTGGTTACGAGTTAACCAAAGCAATTCAAAAGTATATGCTAAAAGAAGGAGCATACTTGTTAATGAAGATAGTAGGCTATATCATATTATTATATAGTAAAGTATGCACTTGGGTACCGTTACAGCTTTTCTTGGAGAGAGGCTAATCATTCTTATTGCAGATAATGATAAGTCGGAACACAAGAAACACTACTAGGAATTGCTCTGCTTTAAGAGTGGAAGAGGGAGCGGGATCAGAAGCTGCTACACCCGATTTTCAAGCCATTTTCGATGCAATGATGGCTTTGCTGATGAGAAAATCCCAAACTACTCCTAATGTGGCTTTAGATGGTGGTGCTGCTATGCAAGTATCTAGAGTCGACTTTATCAAGCTTTATAAGGATTATTCTACTATTGGAGGAGAGCTATTCTTGGAGATAGAATCATATATTGAAGTGCAAGGTTGGATGAGAGCGTATTTTCCAGGATATGGAGGTGGAAGATGCTATAAAAAGGAAGCTTGCTTCAAGACAATGACAAGGCTGAGCTATGAATTGGTGGAATGCTATTACCATTACTACTTCAGAAGATCATATTTTTTTGGATTAGTTTAAAGATAGATTTGAAGAGAAGTTTATTCCGTTGGCTCAAAATTCGGTGATTTTTTAGAAGTTTGCTGAGTTGAAGTAAGGAGAGATGCTTGTTTCTAAGTACATGGTGGAGTTTGATGCTTTGTCGGGGTATGGGATGTCTTTTATTGATACACCTTTGAAGAAGAACGAGAAGTTTATTACTATATTGGATGACCACTTGGGAGAGAAGCTAGTGGACCACATCGAGGTGTCTTTTGAGAAGCTTGTTGAGAAAGCCCTTAGACATGAGAGTTTATACCAAAAGAATAAGACCACTATTTGTGGCTGTTATTGAGAAGGAAGAACAAAACCACAGCAGGGCATGGAGGTAAGAAGAAGTGGGATGGAATAAGGAAGCAACAACAACAAGGAAAAGGGGGTTAGAAAATGAATAAGGTGAAATTGTTTACCATGGTTGTAAAGAGAAGGGCCACTATATTAAGGAATGCAAGGCTATTAAAAAGTGCTTCAACCGTGATAAGCTTGAGAAAATGAAAAGGAATTGTCCAAAATCGCCTAAGGATAATCAGATTGTGAAGGCATATGCTTTGGATGTTATCCCGACTTCATCTTGTGCTCATCTTGTGCTCCTATTGCTAGGGATAAGGAGAAGGGAGTCGTAGTTAAGGGTATCCTTTCCATCTATGAAGTTTCTGTTAGAATTCTTTTTGATACAAGAACTTCGCATTCTTTTATCTACGGTGAGCTATTATGCAAATTAGTTTGGGACTCGAGATAGTAGACCAACCTTTGATCATGACGAACCCTGTTAGAGGATCTACTAGTCTTTATATGATTTGTCGTGATTTAGTGTTGTCGATCCGTGGATTTCTTTTGCTTGTGATTGCTTCATTCTTAATTTTGTTGGGTTCGAAATTATTTTGCAAATGGACCGGCTTAAGAGGTATATGGCCGTAGTGGATTGCGAGAAGATAGAGATGACAACTGGGAATGTAGAAGGGTGAACGGTAGTGATACACTGCTTATCAAAGGATGGGGTATTAGTCAGCTTTCTTTATTTGCTTGAAATTCCACAGGATGGATTGTCATCTGTGCCTATCCCAAGAGAATATCAGGATGTCTTCGAGGAAGTGATTGGATTGCCACCACATAGGGAGATCAAGTTTCGAATCGACTTATTGTACAGAGCCAGATCCATAGTTATGCTTTTGAGGCATATAGCACCCAGAGAGCAGAAAGAGTTGGAGGTGCAAGTGGATGATCTGCTAAAGAAAGGATTCATTTGGAGAAGAATATTCAAATAGGGTTCACCTGTTGTATTCACAAGGAAGGCGGATGGTTCTCTGAAGCTATGTGTGGATTATCATGAATTGAACAAGATTATTAATAAGAATAAGTATCCGCTTCCACGGATTGATGACCTATTTGATCAGCTGCATGGGGGCAAAGGTGTTTTCTGAGATGGATTCCGCAAGGGTATTTCACCAGTTAAGAGTGGCTAAAGAAAGTGTGCCTCTTACTGCATTTCGGACACCGTCAAGTTCTTACTGCATTTCGGACACCGTCGGTTAAACAAGTTCGTACTTATGTTCATGGATGACATTCTAATTTACTCCAGAACCAAGGAAGAGCACAAACGCTCTTGAGGATTGTGCTTGAGATTTTGAGGAAGCACAAGTTGAGAGAAATTTCTCTAATTGTCTCTTTTGAAAGTAAGAAGTGAGATCTTGGGACATTGTTGTGCTGGGACAAGGAGTTGCGGTGGATCCCGCAAAGGCGGTAGTAATCTTGGATAGGAATCAACCTAAGAATGCTACAGATGTGAGAAGTTTTCTTGGATCTGCAGGATATTATAGGCGCTACATAAAGGACTTCTCAAGAATTGCAGCACTATTGACTAGCTTGACCAAGAAGAATTAGACTTTCACTTGGGATGTAAGATGTGAGCATGCATTTGTACTATGAAGGAAAGGTTGATGAGTGCTCCTGTATTAGTTATTCCGGGTGGGAATGAAGAGATGACAGTATACACCAATACTTATGGTACTGGTCTTGGAGTCGTGTTGATGCAGAAAGGGAGAGTTGTCGCTTATGTTAGTTGATAGTTAAAACCGAATGAAAGGAATTATCCAACTCATGACTTGAAGTTAGCGGTGATTGTTTTTGTTTTGATAATATGGAGACATTGTCTATCAGGAGGAAGATTTGGGTAATTCACGTACCACAAATTCTTGAAGTATCTTTTCTCTTTAAAGAATCTTAACCTTCGATGATAACAATGGTTGGAGTTCCTAGCTTCTTATGACTTTGATATTTCCTACACTCCAAGGAAAGGCAATGCAATGGTAGATGCATTGAGCAGAAGACATGCTGAATTAGGCTATGTTTTTGGAATGGAAACATATAGAGTATATAGCTAGATTTGATTTTAGGCCATGTTATGGGAACAAGCCTGAGATGCAAGCAAGTTTATCGATCAGACCTACTCTCATCGAAAGGATTAATACTAGTCAGAAGCAAGATGCTAAAATAGTAAAGATTATGGATAAGATTGAGATGGGAGTGGAATATGAACATTTGAGACAGTACGAGATTGATCAAGATGGTTGGCTTCGTAAGGGTAAGAGACTGGTTATTCCAGATGTTGATGGATTATGAGACGAAGTACTAAGGGAATGCCATCATTCCAGATTGACCATTCATCCTGGTGTTAACAAGATGTATAGAAATATGAAGAGGACTTACTATTGGGAAGGAATGAAAAAGGATGTTGAAAGTTTCATTTCAAAGTGTTTGAATTTCCAAGTAGGGAAGGCTGAGTAGAAGAAGCCTAGTGGATTACTACAAACATTAGATATTCTCAAATGGAAATGGGAATAGATATCTATAGAATTTATAGGTGGATTGCCACGGATTAGAACAAGGTATGATAGTATTTGGTTATTGATTGATCGTCTGACCAGGAGTGCAAGCTTCATACTTGTCAAATCTATTAGAATGGCATCCAAGTTGGTAGAATTATATGTTAAGTGGATTATTCGACTCGATGGTGTGCTAAAGAGTATTGTAAGCGATAGAGACCCATTTTTTACTAGTGGATTCTGGAAGAGCTTAAAAGATATTTTGGGAATCAATCTGTATTTGAGTACATCTTATCACCCATAGACGGATGGCCAGACAAAGAGAGTGAATCAGATTTTGAAAGATCCTCTTCGAGCATGCATTACAGAATTTGGTGGGTCTTGGGATTATCACTTGCATCTAGTGGAGTTTTCCTTTAACAACCATTATCAGTCGAATATTAGCATGTCACCATATGAAGCATTATATGAATGACCTTGCAATTCGCCTTCATGTTGGTGAGAAGTAGGTGAGAAGTCAATACTTAGACAAGTGATGATTAGTGAGACTTCCGAAAAGATAAAGATCACTGGGCAATGAATGAAGACCGCTCAAGATTATCAAAAGAGCTATGTAGATAAGAGAAGAAGAGATTTGGAATTCTCAGTTGGGGACATGGTATTTGTTAAGATTTCACCTCTGAAGAATGTTGTTCGGTTCGATAAGAAGGATAAGTTAGCACCTAGATTTGTTGGACCTTTTCCAATTTTCGAGAGAATTAGTAAATTAGCTTATAGGGTAAACTAGCTCCAAGATAGTGGGTGTGCATAATGTTTTTCATATCTCCTATCTATGGAAATTTATGCATGACTCAGGTATTATGCTAGCACGGGATCAGTTGGAAGAAATAGAGGTTGTGCCAGAAGTTTCAAGACCTCGTAAGCCACTTCGAGTCATTGGAAGTGACACGAAAAAGCTTAGGAGGAAGATGGTTAGGTTAGATAAAGTACAATGGAGTGAGGATGATTGCGATTATACATAGGAGATTGAAGAGAGAATGAGGATGGCCTATCTAGAACTCTTTGAGCGGTGAAACCCATAGGTCGTTGTAACATCTCCTTACTTGGAGGATTAAAACTAACGGCTACAGATGCTGTAATCATCCATGGTTATTAATCCTTTACGATCAAATATGGCGAAGTTAGATACATTGGTATACATATCATAAGAATTTGAAAAAAAATTAAAAAATCGAAACACATTTCAACATCCCATTCAAAACATTTCTTGTTCATTACATAATCCCACCAACGTTAACGTGACGAGCCAGATTTCTTTTAACGGTCATTAATTGGCAATTAACTGAATTAAATTATTAGAAATATTGATTTATAAGTCGAACAAATAAATTATGATAAATAATAATATCTGGATATAAATAAATGGGTTTAAACACTATATACAAACTTAAGTTATAATATTTTGGGTATGATGAACTTAATTTAATAATATTCTAATATAATTATTCAACTTTACCAAAACTTATCATTTTAAACAAATAAAATATGCTATCTAATTACTATTTTTCATATATATATATATATATATATATATATATATATATTTGAAAAGAACCTATGATTTGGATTCAATGCAAATTTCCCTCAAAAATAATTAAATTTAAATCCTACATTTTTAAAACATTTGAGATAAGTAAAACATAGAAGGAAAATGCAAAATATTTGCATAAGACATTTGTAAGCTAGAAATGACATACTAATACAAATGTCAAGAATTAATGGTTTCCTTCATAAAAACATAAAATAAAAGAGAAAATGGTTAAAAGAGAAACTAAAAAGGGCCGTATACAGTTTATACTCCCATTTCTCAATTTTACTTCTTCTTTCTTTAAATTTTCCAAAACCAACTTTATCTTTTCACAACTGAAACATAGCAAAGCTAGATTCAGATTCAGGTTTATCTAAACTCATACTAGATCAAGCTTCCAGTTCAAAATCAAGTTAGCTGTCCAGATTTCAAAATTGTTTCCTCTATTCATAAGTTCTAATGTGAGTAAACTTCACCTTTAAATCCTAACCTACTTTATTATCTGATGCATGTGACAAATAATGATAGTAATATTGTGAATATGATTTCCATGGAGGTAGAAATGTATTTTTGTTGGAATATAAGATGAGTAACTATGTGCATGCCTATGCGTATACATGCATGCCTTTGTTTTGTTTAACAGACTCAAAATTTATTCAAAAATTTCATTTCTCTTCATTTAAGTAATTTTAGTTTGTGATGTCTAAAGGAAACTTGTTTGTATTAATGAAATATTATTTAAAAATAGTTTCAAGTGAAATTATTTAGTATTGTTTGGAAAAAAGAAAATTTACAGTGAGATTTAAATCATATCATAAAAATTAACGATCATGATTTCAAGCTTCACCTGTATAATCAGATTCGATTTTGTAAACTATGATTTTTAATGGTAATATCAAGATTTTTAAGTTAGAATTTGGGGAGATTTTGCGAGTTGATCGAGATTGGGTATTTTGTTGATTTTCGACGATCTAGTCATGTTTAGGGATCAGAGTTTTAATCGAAGGTAGCTAGTTGGTCAGGTATCATAGGGAAAATGGTGGCATGATTTGTAGGCTATCGTGGTGTCGAGGTAGTGGCGATGTAGTATTTTGGATCTTATTCAGGCCGGCGAGGTTTACGAGGTTAGTGCAGTGTCGAAATGGCATCGGGTTGGACCGGAGTAAGGGAAAAAGGAGCATGGATCTATGGCAAGGACTAGGCTTGTCATCGAAGCCTCTGGTGGTCGGAGTTAGGCAGTGGGCTGTGGAATTGTCGATCAGTTATTTTTCCTGATGGAGTTCGAAACGCTCGATTTCGATTGGCTGCGTCGTGAGTGGTTTTGGGTGGTCGAAGTGATTGAGAGGGATGTGGGTGACTGAGTGATGCCGTCGACGTTGAACGGAGTTGCTCCGGCCATGCATGCACGTGCACGGTGCATTGATGGGGGATCTGTTGTTTTGCTGAAGGTTAAGGATCGGATATCAGAGAAGAGTAAGGAATATGGGGAAGAAGGGATTTGGCTTGGGTTTTCCTAGGGATTGGGCTTGGATTTGTACGCAAGTTTTAAAGAAGGAAAGAAGAAGGGAGGGAGAAGTTTTCATGGGTTTTGGGCTTGGGCCGGTGTGTTTAAAAAAAATATAAACAAAGTTTTCAAAGCAATTTCAATCCAAAAAAGGTTTGAAGTTAATGCATTTAAACTTGAATTAAACAAGGTAATTTAAAGATTTAAATCAACCAAAACCTTAGGATAATAAGTGACTAATGTAAGCAAAAATGTTTGGAATTTAAATTAATTTGGTTTAGGATAATTATATATAGGTTAATTATTCATTAATTTCTAAGTTTAATAAAATAAAATGTGTAATTAAGTAAATAATTAAGGAAAATAAAATGTTTTAAACTATTAATTTATTTAAAAATCTTAGGTTACTTATAAATAATTAATTAGTTCCAACTATTTAATTAAAGTAAAATATGATTAAATGGTTGCAATTAGTTGACAATGATTTAATAGGATTTGCAGATAATTTATGCGTTTTAAATTAATTGAATGATTGTGTAATTTTGTCTGTGAATGGTTAATTTGGATTGAGTGCTTTGGATTGCTTAATATCTCTAGTATGTTGATTCGTAATTTTCTGTGATAAAATACCCTGGATTTAACTATTGGTATAAATGTGAGACATTTATTTAAATAGATATCTATGATGGAATTTCTATATGAATATGACATTCTGAAATATAAATAGACTTGCTTTTACGTAAACGACTTGGCTTTAAGGATGGCGTTGGATTCGAAGAGATCGGGGTCGGATATCAGCGATATCTGGAACCACTTCGATTAGTAACCTCTATAATTCTTTGTAGATTTGATTATAGAATCAAATAGGCTAGAATGGAATAAATTAAGCAAACTTGGTCATTTAAACTGAGTAATGGTACTTAGATATTATTTTGTGAAATAAGAGTTTGGCTATAAGAAGACAAAACTCGTAGTGATGAACGAGTTACCTGGGTTTTCAAGGATGCTTTACAACTTAAGCATTTCATATTAAATGGGTTTACTCATGCTGATTTCCAGCCTGACTCGGGCGTTACTTTATTGTAATGCTCGGGTCAGACCGAGTATTACAGATTTTCAGGTTAGGACGTTCTGGAGCTCAGGAGGCGAGCTGGATAGCAGGGACGTATGGAGTACATTCCGCTGTGTATTAGAGTTTGTATTGATTGTATTTAGGGACAAGTTATTACAACTGTCCAGATTTAATTATTGATGTTGTACTCTGATATATTGCATGTAAATTGATATTTTCAACTTTTCTTAGTATAAATGCTGTTATTTATTATATTTTGTTCCGTTACGATTGTGAGATTCTGTACTTTTGTTTTAGTTTCTTCTTCTACCTCTTTTACTTTTTAACCCTAACAGTCTAGGATTTCCGGCACTCGATTTCTCGACACTCTGTACAGTGAACGTATTAGTGTTGATTTTGGAGGTCGAAAATTCTGGGTTGTTACATTTGGTATCAGAGCGAGGTTAAGCGAGAACATTGGCTCTGATAGGGATTACTCATTAGAGATAAGGTCAGTATACCCTAGAATGAGTTGAGTGTATTATATATGAGGGCGTACTAGTTATTTTCTTATATAAAGATTTTAAAACGATTCTAAAAACGATTTTCTATATAAGCTTATATTTTGATATATAAAGCAATAATTTTTTTTCTAATTATTATATATATTAAGGTAATTGGTTGTTGATTATTGAAATTAAATATAATAATAAGAATTAAGTGGTAATACATATATAACCGAATAGAATTTGGGTAAGGATTAACTATGCAAATAAGTTAAGCTAAAAATGGATTCAAAACTGAATTTAAATCCAAGAAAATTCAAAAGAATTTTCTAAGTATTGTAATAAATTTCCTTGATTTGATTTTCTAGCAAATGATTAAGGAATATATGGTGTGTATGGTTTCTAGATATGATAATTATCATAAATTGGGTATTGTATCTTAATAAAGGGATGTTTATTTTTCTAAAATACACAATGATAAAGCAAAATGAAATGTTTTAAGAAGTAACAGTTTAGATAAGTATGACTAATAAATTAAAAAGATTTAAATTGTGAAGTTTTAAAATCTAAATCCAGAAAATTTGGAATTGTTTTAAAGTGTTAAAGGATATAATAATGTTTTTAAATGTAGGAATCTTATTTCAAAACAAGAGTTGTTTTAATTTTTTTAAAGGAATTTGTTTTGAATTAAAAACGAAGAATGGTTTAAAATTTGAAATTTGACTTGGTGGTTAAAATAAAATAAACATGTATATATAAGTGGATATACTTAATAACAAAGTTGATTGGAAGTAAACACTAAGTGTTGAGTTCTGAATTTCTCCCTGAAGTGAGTGTATAACCCAAAGTAAAATAAGTTTTAAACATATAAGCGGGAAGGGATATTGATGGTAAAATTTAAATTTCGAAATGGAAAATTTAAATTGAGGACTCTAAATGGATTAATGAATTGAAATTTAACTTTGGACAAGTTAAGTAAGTTGTGGACTTATAATCTGAATTGGAAATTTCAAGATAAAACTGAGATTTAACTTAGGGAAGTTAAATGCGTTGAATTGAAAACAGAGTTATGTGTGATCTCAAAACGGGTTTGAGTTCTGGAAATTGGTAATGGATGCCATTGATAGATGCTTTAGATAATTTGGATATTTAATTACTTTGACTTAACCTGATATCATCCTATTGTTATTAATAATCTATGAAATTGTGAATTGAATTATTTTTGAATGAATTAAGAAGTAGGTTGAAATGATATACATCCATTACTGAAATTAAATAGAAATAAAACTTTAATTTGAAACTATTTAAATGATTTTGATTTTAAGAAATACGGATTGAATATATGAAAATTGAATCATTTTGAACTTAAGATTTAAATATTAAAAATAAACTTATCAACTGAAATTGTTTGAGAATTGGGTTTTTAAAAAATTTGAAGTATAATTTGGTAATCAATTGAATTTTGAAATTGATTTGTTTAAAAGATTTAACTCTCACTTGAACCTAGAAATAAATTTATGTAGAAGTAAAGGAAATTTAAAAAGAAATTTTGAAAGTTGGACTCAGAATTAAATTGTTTAAAGACTTGGGTTTAATTTGATTTAAGGGATTAAATCAACATTTGAAAATTCGAATTCGTACAAATTGAGATGATTTAAAATTTGAAAATGGAATTGGAATTAATTTAAAGGTGAAATTGAAATAATTAATTGGGAATGTAATCGAAGTTGAATAAGTTTAAATTCAAATGGGAATTGATTTGAATTTGGAATGGAAATCGTGGTTAATTTAAATTGAATTGGAATTGAATCAATTTATTGGAATGGAAATAGAGATGGGTAGAAATGGGAGATTGGGTGATTGAACAGTTTGGCTCTGAACTATTTCCAAACAAATTATTTTAATATAAATAGTTTTGAATTTATTCCCTTAAATATTTAGACTATTATGATTACTATACAAACCTTTCTTTTTAAAACTTAAACTATGTTATATTAACTAATCACCACTTTACAACTAATTACTATTTTACAACTATCTAACTATTCTATAACTATTTTACAACTATTTTATAACTACTTAACTATTCTACATATATTTTACAACTAATAACTATTTTACAACCACTTAACTATCTTAAACTTTTCAAAGTTATTTGCTAAATTTGCGCAAACTATTTATAATTAAATACCAATTGAGATAAGAATTGAAGTGATAAGCCGAATAGAAATTGAAGCAATTGTGAATAAGTGAATAGAAATCAAAATGAACGTGAATAGAAAGAAGATTGATTTAGTTAATAACCAATGAAGATAAATACGTAGGATGTACGTATACTATTCTATTCACATATCACTTCGATCCAGATTTGAGCATAGAATTTCGAGATAGTATAGCGATCCGAGTTGGGATTTTTCACTCGATTCGACGACGAACCCTGGATATGGATTTTTGATTGATTCTGGAAATTCTCTATCATAGTTATGGCTATGCAAGGAGAATGACGGTTTCTGATCAAGAAACAAGATCCGAGGCCGCACTAGGAAGTCAGGTGGATGATACTAGTTCGGAGGTAAAATTATGTGATCGAGTGAGCAATCAGATTTGATATTGCATACGGATGATATATGTACATCATACATGCTAAAATGAATTAGATATTGAAAATTTGAAAAGAAATGTTAAAAATGATTTTTGTAATGGAAAAGTATATTTGAAAAATATACGATGAATAAGAGTGGAAGTTGGATTTCACTATAACTGAAACTCATTTTATAAAAAGTCAGTAATGTAGCAAACAACTTTATAAAGGAAATCAAACTTGAATATTTGATTTGGCATAAATGAAGTACGTATATATATATATATATATATATGTATGTATGTATTTGTTATATATGATAAACTACCCTTGTTGAATCTATAACCAGAAGAAAAGATCTTTGAAAAATATTTGAAATATAAAAAGGAATTTATATAAGTAGAAAGTGATCCAAAAATATTTTGTTCTAGTTTAAAGAATAAACTTATATGTATATATATAAATGATTTTACGAAATTGGGAAAAAGGTTTTTGGAACCCATTGATTTTGAAAGGCTTTTGATTTTGGGAAAAAGCAAATTTTGGGAATTTGGAAAGCCAAGTTTGAGAACCATCGATTTTGAGATGTCAATTTTGTGAAAATGGGATTTATATGTGATATATATAAAGAGTATGTTTTGAAAGATACTATATGTGTATAGTATAAAATGTTTTGAGAATGCTGTGGGGAAAAAGGCGCTCCCATTTCGAGCTGAAACTTGGAGTAGGAGGTCCATGGGGTGGTTCTCCCTTGAGCCCTAAGGGGGTTCTAAATTTTGATCCCAGAGAATATTCGGACTAAATTGTAGTTTCTGAGGATTGTGGTTGGGGTAGCGAAAGTTGAGGGCACTGATGCCTACATAGACATTGGGGTTATGCTGTGACAGAAGTGTAACTCAGTGTAACTACGATCTACTGCATTCCATAGCGGAAGTCGAGGGGCAGTGATTGCCTAAAGTTTACGTTTGATTTCGCTGGGAGAGTGACGTAACATCGGTAGACTGCGATCTATGAGGACATAGCGAATGTCGTGTGGTAGTGAGTGCCTATAGGCTACATTGGGACTCGATTGACGTTGTTTGCGATCTATGTGGTGAAGTTTCATTTGGCAGCGAAATTCGAGGGTTCTGATGCCTATAGTTACATGGTTTTTGCTGTGATGGCATTGTAACCCTGGGTGTAGCTGCGATATGTGGTAGTTCCATGGTGTAATCGAGGGGAACGGATGTCTACAGTTTTCTATTGTTTCGCCGGGATGGCGACGTAATCATCGGGCTAACTGCGCCCATGGAGGGGGTGATGATTTCCAGAGCATTCTCACCAAAAATGTTTTCTACATTTTCACAACATGTTTTCTAAGTACTTTCACTGGATGTTGAAAATAGGTCTGCTAAGTACTTATAGATTTTCAGTCCTACGCCTAAACTAATCTCCGTAAGAACAAGGATGGACTTGTTGAGACATTGTGTTATAAAAAATATTTTTATAAAGCTATTTTGTAATATTATGTAGATTTTAAAGTGTTTTAAACTTTAGGATAAAAAAGGAACAAAAAGTTAAGAATGTCTAAAGAATAATTTAATCTGATAATTAAAAATATAATTTCAAATTCTTTCTTTGTTCTTTTCGAGGACACAAAAATTTAAAGGGGGAGGAATGTGACAACCCAGATCTTTTTTAACGGTCGTTAATTAGCAATTAATTCAATTAAATTATTGGAAATACTGATTTATAAGTCGGACAAATAAATTATGATAATTAATAATATCTGGATATAAATAAATGGGTTTAAACACTACATACGAACTTAAGTTATAATATTTTGGGTATGATGAACTTAATTTAATAATCCTCTAATATAATTATTTACATTTACCAAAACATTTCATTTTAAACAAATAAAATATGCTATCTAATTACTATTTTTAATATACATATATATTTATATTTGAAAAGAAACTATGATTTGGATTCAATGCTAGTTTCCTTCAAAAAATATTTAATTTAAATCCTACATTTTAAAACATTTGAGATAAGTATAAATATAAAACATAAAAAGAAAATGTAAAATATTTGCATAAGACATTTGTAAGTTAGAAATGACATACTAATACAAGTGTCAAGATTTAATGGTTTCCTTCAAAAAAAAATAAAAATAAGAGAGAAAATGGTTAAAAAGAGAAACTAAAAAAGGGCTGTATATACCAACAATTCCCACTGGATTCAGGGATGTGTGGAGTTAGTTGGTGGTCAGTGTTTTTTTCTTCTCTAGTTTTCCTCGGTTTGCTTGTTTTATTTCTTTTCATTCCTTGTTTATCACCGTGTGTTTTCCTTTGCTTGTGTCAATTTTTTGTACAAGCTTCTGTATTTTATTGTGTTGTTGCAATAAAATCAGGTAGGGGCCCTGCTAACCCCGCAAGCCTTTGCTAAAAAAAAAGGATGTATATAGTTTATACTCTCATTTCTCAATTCTACTTCTTCTTTCTTTCATTTTTCCAAAACCAGCTTTATCATTTCACAACTGAAACATAGAAAAGCTAGATTCAGATTCAGGTTCATCTCAACTCATACTTAGTCAAGCTTTCAGTTCAAAATCAAGTTAGTTGTCCAGATTTCAAAATTGTTTCCCCTGTTCATAAGTTCTAAAGTGAGTAAACTTCACCTTTTAAAGCCTAATTTACTTTATTATCCAATGCATGTAATAAATAATGATAGTAATATTGTGAATATGATTTGCATGGATGTAGAAATGTATTTTTGTTGGAATATAAGATGAATTACTGTGTGCATGCCTGTGTGTATACATGCATGCATTTGTCTATTTAACAGACTCAAAATTTATTCAAAAATTTCATTTTTCTTCATTTAAGTAATTTTAGTTTATGATGTCTAAAGGAAACTTGTTTGTATTAATGAAATATTATTTTTAAAAATAGTTTCAAGTGAAATTATTCAATATTATTTGGAAAAAGAAAATCTATAGTGAGATTTAAATCATATCATAAAAATCGACGATCATGATTTCAAGCATCACCTATATAATTAGATTCGATTTTGGAAATTATGATTTTCAATGGTAATATTAGGATTTTTAAGTTAGAATTTGGGGAGATTTTGCGAATTGATCGAGATTGGGTATTTTGTTGATTTCCAATGATCTGGTCATGTTTGGGGATCAGAGTTTTAATCTAAGGTAGCTGGTTGGTCGGGTATCATAAGGAAAATGGTGGCATGATTTGTAGGCCATTATGATGGTGAGGCAGTGGCGTTGTAGGGTTTTGAACCTTGTTCGGGTCGGTAAGGTTTGCGAGGTCAGTGCGGCGTCGAAATGGCATCGGGTTGGACCGGAGTAGGGGGAAAAGGACGTGGATCTGTGGCGAAGGACTGGGCTTGTCGTCGAAGCCTTTGGTGGTCAGAGTTAGGCAACGGCCGGTGGAACTGCCGATTGGTTGTTTTTCCTAAAGGAGTTTTAAACGCTCGATTTCGATTGGCTAGGTTGTGAGTGGTTCTGGGTGGTCCAAGTGATGGAGAGGGTCGTGGATAACTAAGTGATGCCGTCGACGTTGAACGGAGTTGCTCCGGCCATGCGTGCATGGTGCACTGATGGGGGTTCTGTTGTTTTGATGAAGGTTAAGGATCAGGTATTAGTGAAGAGTAAGAAATACGGGGAAGAAGGGATTTGGCTCGGGTTTTCTTAGGGGTTGGGCTCGGATTTATACACAAGTTTTAAAGAAGGAAAGAAGAAGGGAGGGAGAAGTTTTCGTGAGTTTTGGGCTTAGGCCGGTGTATTTTAAAAAAATAATATATAAACAAAGTTTTCAAAGCAATTTCAAGCCAAAAAAGGTTTGAATCTAAATGCCTGTAAACTTAAAATTTTCTAAATTAAACAAGGTAATTTAAAGATTTAAATCATCTAAAACCTTACGATAATAAGTGACCAATGTAAGCAAAAATGTTTTGAATTTAAATTAATTTGGTTTAGGATAATTATATATAGGTTAATTATGCATTTATTCCTAAGTTTAATAAAATAAAATAGTGTAATTAAGTAAATAATTAAGGAAAATAAAATGTTTTAAACTATTAATTAATTTAAAAATCTTAGGTTACTTATATATAATTAATTAATTCCAACTATTTAATTAAAGTAAATATGATTAAATGGTTGTAATTAGTTGACAATGATTTAATAGGATTTGTAGATAATTTATGTGTTTTAAATTAATTGGATGACTATTTAATCTTCCCTACGACTGGTTAATTTGGATTGAGTGCTTTGGATTGCTTAATATCTCTAGTATGTTGATTCGTGATTTTCCATGATGAAATACCCTAAATTAACTATTGATATAAATGTGAGACATTTCTTTAAATAGATATTTATGATGGAATTTCTGTATGAATATGACATTCTGAAATTTAAATGGACTTGCTTTTACTTAAACAACTTGGCTTCAAGGATGGCGTTGGATTCAAAGAGATCAGGGTCGGATATCAGCGATATCCGGAACCACTTCGATTAGTAACCTCTATAATTCTTTGTAGATTTGATTATACAATCAAATAGACTGGAATGAATTAAATTAAGTAGACTTGGTCATTTAAACTGAGTAACGGTACTTAGATATTAATTTGTGAAATAAGAGTTTTGGCTATAGCAAGATAAAACTCATAGTGATGAATGAGTTATCCGGGTTTTCAAGGAAGCTTTACAACTTAAGCATTTCACATTAAATGGGTTTATTCATGCTGGTTTCCAGCCTGACTCGGTGTTACTTTATTGTAATGCTCGGGTTAGACCGAGCATTACATATTTTCATGTTAGGACGTTCTGGAGCTCAGGAGGCGAGCGGGATGGCAGGGACGTATCGAGTATATTCCGTTGTGTATTAGCGTTTGTATTGATTGTATTCAAGGACAAGTTATTAAAACTGTCCAGATTTAATTGTTGATGTTGTACTCTGATATATTATATGTAAATTGACATTTGCAGCTTTTCTTAGTATAAATGCTATTATTTGATATTATATTTTGTTCCGCTGCAATTGTAAGATTCTGTGCATTTGTTTTAGTTTCTTCTTCTACCTCGTTTTCTTCTTAGCCCTAATAGTCTGGGATTTTTGGCACTCGATTTCTCGGCACTCTATACAGTGAACGTACTAGTGTCGATTTTCAAGGTCGAAAATTCCGAGCGGTTACAGTGTACCAAGTTCAGAAAAATATAATTATTACACATATGCCAAGATCAACATATGAAGATGCCCCTTGGTTGATTATAGTGTATAATAAGGCTAATAAGTCTGCCTTTACAACCAAATAACACAACGAAAAAAGAAAAATCTAAATAACTAACTGCCTCTCTCATGCCTCAAGAAGCTTTATTCATTTAAGAAGAGATCCTGAAAACCCTAAACCTCAAAGTACTCAAAATCAATTGAGTACCCGAGAGTTTAAGGGGAAAAACAAAAACTTCGAGTCAGACATAAAGCCTGGTACGAATACTAATCTAACATCTCAATCCATTTATATATCTAATAAGACCATGCAGCTTAGCGGAACGGGTTTTTCCGTCACTAGTATCTAAAACCCCTTTTAAAACCATATATTGTGCTCCTTCATCCACATTGGTTAAGACATAACATTTTAAAATATTATGATGATATGCATTCATATACACATTTTGGATTTCTCATCCCTAGTTTAATTGACTACCAGTCACATTTATAGTTTCTAAGGTCACTATTAACCTATTAGTTTTCATGGGCTTACTAATAAACTTTCATACTACATGGACACTCTGTCCTACTTCATTGTTTTCATAGGATCACTAAGAACCTATAGGCCCCTGCCTGTTAAACTAATTAATGGGTTCCCCTAAGCCTATTGGTCATTCCAATGGGTTGACTAGGAACCTATTCATCATTCAAACAACTTCTTTCTTATCATAGTTTTCATGGGTTGACTAGGAACCTATTGAATAATGCCAATTCTTAATCCGGATGTAGTTTTCATGGGATCAGTACAAACCAATTGGACCCTGCCAACTATCCTTAATATATAGTCTTCATTGGGATCACTATGAACCTATTGGTCACCCCAATAGCTTCTAAATCATAGTTTTCATGGGTGTACAATGAACCTATCTCCCGGACAACTTCAAGGTTTAAGGATCCTATATTCTGGACTCCCTGACTTCCTGGATAAAATTCTACCCATTTAGGAGATTAGTCAGTTTATGTTCACTACTGGGTTAACCTAGCTAGTTTTTCTACCCCTTTATCCCCAAGATGCAGTCATGGGTCCTTTACCATTGAACATATTTATATTTGAAGAAGTAAACATAATGACAAAACAATACCACCCCTATGGGTTTAAGGTCCTCGGAATTCTTTTCATAGATAATCCCTTTAACCTATATTTTTATCAAGGAAATACTTCTTCAATCACTACATACTTGAAATCCTATTAAAACTCTTTTATTTAGCCATGGGTTTTTCTTTTAAAAACGAGTTTGCGTTATAAAACCTTTCAACTCCTTTGAAATCTTACTTTTGACCTCAGGGAGTGACCTCCTTCGAAATCATTTAAAATCTAGCTTTAACATTAGGCTCCTGCCTTTCGAATACTTTAAAACCTTTCTTTTGAAACCTTTCGACGTGTTAAAGTATTATCATATAAGTATAGAAACATAGCTTCGAAATCATTTGAAAGCATCCCTTTCAAAACTACTGAAGGTTACCCTTCGAAAATATTGAAAGTTCCTCTTTCGAAATCATTGGGTTTTTCTTTAAAACATCATTTTGGGCCAAAGTGAATATATGTAAAAGAATCTCTTTCGAAACCATTTTTCATTTCATAAAAGTATTGGGGAAACTTGATGGTGTCAAAACCATCCTTTCGAAAGCATACAAACATCTGGGTAAAACAGTTGAAGGTTGGCTTCGAAACCCCTTCCAAATCCATGGCCTTCGAAACCGCTAACCCCTTTCAAAAGCAGTAGGAAGTGGTTCAAAAATCCATTGAAACAAACACTATCTTTCGAAGGCAATGATGACTTCAATGCTGTAACGAACCATAAATTTTTAACTGTTTTAATAACGTAATTAACTGAATTTTTGTGAAATTTTAAAATAATAAAAGTTTGAAATAAAAATTTGATATTTGGAATACGTCCACTTAAACATAGCAAATGGTAAATTTTCATCTGATAATATGGAAGTTTATTTCATTGTGTAATTTTATTTAAATTCAAATCAGTCAATATTTGATGATAATAAAATGTTTTCCAAACTTGAATATTTTTATATAATAAATTTGTAAACCGCCTTCTGGGTGAGACATCATACTTCTTTCCGTCATGTTTGGACTGCTATTGCTCCATTTATCTTAATTTCGACAATTTAGCAGCATTTTCGGTACTAATTATCGAGTTTTGATAGGATGATCGTACCATCAATCTCTATATACCGCTTTGAACATCTCATCGTGTTGATCTCCAAAATCTGCAAAACGACTGTCATATCGGTTCTGCAATTTGACCTTTTGGCTTCGTACTCTTCTATATTCCACCGTATTAACCCAGCAGCCGCTTTCTTTTAATAAATTCAAATCAAAATCCGACCTTCACTATTACTAAGGTTTGATTTATAATTCAAGTCGGTTCAAAATATGGTTGGTTCGTATTTATTCTTTTCTCTGTTATAATTCACTCTGCAAAGAAAGTATATATATATATATATATATATATATATATATATATATATAAATGGCTGCAGTAGCTTTGCACGTTTCTTCTTCCATTTCTTTTTGAAAACCCACTCCAATGCAGAGAACCAAAACACACCTCCTTCACCACCACTCTGACTTTTTCCCATCCCCAACCTTCCATCACTTCAACAACAGCCTCCGCCACCATGACTGTCGTGACAACCGAACCCATCTCCCCTCACCTCTACTTCACCTCCTCTTCTTTGATCCTCTGACCTGACACGCGAAGCCATCACCGAACCACCACCCAGTACAACGCCTCGCCTTATGCCGCCAAGCTCCATTCTCCATCGCGCAACCATCTATGGATGCTGCTTTCCTCCACCTAACCGACCTTTGACCTTCTACCTCCGTAGCCGATCCTTTCTCCCACCCGTGGCCTTTTCTCCATCGGCCTAGGCGACGCCCTTGCTGACCATCTCCTCTTCCATTGCCGAACTAGCCAAGCCTTCAACTCGTGGGCCTTGCCATCACTCCGCCCAGAGCAGCCGTAAGTCCCCTCTTGCTTGAATTTATATATACATATTTCTAGGTATTTTATGTATATATTATTATGTAAAGGTTATGTTTTATATATATATATATATATATTAATTTATATATATTCTTATAGCCTGCATTCGTTTAATTTATGAAAACTGCTTTGTTATATATGCCAGCATATATATATATATACATACATACATATATATATATATAATTCTATGCTTTGATTTACATTTATACAGATCCTATTGTTTGAATATATTATATAAGAAGTATCACATATATATGTGTGTGTTATATAAAGGAGATGTATATCGGTTTGGAAGTTTACTTTGGGTTGTATTTTGCTATATAGCATGCTTACAGGGGTAGTATACTATTGTATGTATATTTACATTTGACTTTATTATAGAGGAAAATATATGTTTTCTTATATGAAGTTTGATTTGGCAGCTTTTAAGTTACATTTTTTTAAATACTATACAGGTATATATATATATATATTATAGAATTATATCATATGATTTGGTATATTTATATGTTAAGTTAAATATATATATATCCAGTGTAAAAAAGTATATACATTTTGCTTACATGTTTTATTGGAATGTGCGTGTATATATATATTTTATAAGTTGCATACATATTTTCCTTGCCCAATTTTCGAGCCTGCGTATATATATTGGTTTGAAGTCTACGTATATATTTGTATTAGTATATATGTTTCTATAATTTATTTAACATCTGTTTTCTTTATATATATGAGTTCTATATCATTTTGTTATATATATATCTATGTATATATATATATATGACTATAGTGAATATATGATATAGTAGTATTGTTTTGAAAAATGCTAAACACTATTGGTGTTAAATTTTAACATGTATGTAAATTGTATATATGTGTATATGCATTTGTTTATATATATTGGTTTTCAATTATATATATATATATTGTATTTATTTGGATTTAAATATTGATTTGAATATATATGTATGTATGTATGTATGTATATGTATTTAATATATGTTTTCAGAATATGATTTTATATATATATGGTTATATATATATATAGTTACGTAAATGTTCATTTATACTATTTATCTTCATCGATCCAGTTCTGATTTGATTTCGTCAATTCCTATTTATCAGCTTTGTTCGTCGAATCATGTCCATCTAGCGTTGCTTTGGAATTCGTAGCTCATTTCTTTGTCAAATGTATCTAGCCTCGAAAGGTGAGCAATCACTCACGATTAACGTTCTTATATTTATTAAATTTGATTTCAATTGAAACGACAATTGAAACAGGCTACTGTTAGTTATATAAAATGCTATATATGTTATTATCTGTATCTGTTCACCTGTGACATCTGACACCATGATCTGTTATTTATTTTATCACTAGTGATATATGCATGTTGCTGATTATTATATTATTGTCATATATGTTGTCACTCTGCAAGTTCCCTATTAGTATAGAATTCCCTATGGGTTGAAGTGATACATACCCGAACGATCTTGTAGAACAGGAGAAAATCATTATGGGTTGAAATGATAAACCCCAGCAATTTTCATTGACATTGAATTTGGGATTGCGGGTTGAAAAGATATATACACGTAGATATTTAAATTGCGGATTGAAATGATAAATATCCGTATCACTTGACCATATGATAGAAAATTATATACAGACACTGATGGCCTATATATATTTTAAAATCATTTCCATAGTTTTAAAGAGGAAATATATATGGTTTTACATAAATATTGATTTTAAATAATATATATAAATTAAGTTCTAATATAAATAATTAATAACAAAATTTAATTTAATAATGATTGATTTAAGTAATATAATAAGTTTCAGTATTTATTTAAATTTATATTTCAAAAATAGATTTTTATAATAATTTTAATAAATTAAGGTTGGGAAGATAAATTTAAGATGATTTTGAAATAGTATTTTTTAAGAATTATTTAACAAAATTGATTTGAAACTTATTGAATTCGAGATTTTAAGATATGATTATTACTTAATTTTGATTTAAAGTGATTAAATGAATAGTTCAAGTAAATAAATTAAAGAAAATATTTAGTTTAAATTGTAATTTAAGGATTATTTAAATGATTATGGATTTTATTAAGTGAATATTTTAAAACTAAATAATAATGAAGTTAAATTGAGATATAAATGAAATTAGCAAATTTAGTTTTGAAAATGTTGAATAATTAAAGTTTTGAGATATATTGAAATTGAAATGGTATATTTTGTGGCTCAGATCTGTATTTGAAATTGATATAATTTGAAATGGTTTATTGAGAAACTGAATTGAATTGAAATTGATGAATTGAGAATGAATTAAATTGAATTTTGGAATTCAGTTCATCTAAAAATCAATTTGTGAACTTCGAGGAAATTATTTTATTATATAAAGCATTTTAATGTATATAAAGATATTTATTTTATAAGTTATATTAATATATATAAACTATTTTACTTATAACTGTTTTATATACTAACTATTTTTAATATAAACTATTTCTACTTATAACTGTTTTAATATACTAATTATTTTATGTTATAAACTATTTTATTTATAAACTATTTTATTATACATACTATTATTTATATCTAAACTGTTAAAGGTAAGAGTTATGGTTTTCCAAAGCTATGATTTCAAAGTATTATGATTTTAAAGTATTATGATTTTGAAGTTTTGTCATTTTGAAAGTGTTATAACTTTAAAAGTGCTATGATTTGGACATGAATATCTTTTAAGTGAATAATGATTTCGTATCGATATGGTTTTGAAATGATATTATATTTTGGTTTTGAAGTATAAACTATTTTGAAATGACCACAGTGTTATAATGACGTTTACTTGTTAAAGAGACCAGGATCGGTTATTATCACACAGTCTGCCAATACTGAAAACCACTTTAACAACCGTGTATGTGGCGGAGATTCCAGAATGAAGTAGAATGGTGGCAACGATTCTATATGAGGTATATACGTGGACTTGACTCCCGTGAGTTAGCTTAAGGTGTCTAAAACAGGCGCAATCGACAGGCCAATTGAGGTAGCTCCTCCAAATGGACACACTTCTTCGATGCTATTCTATTACTTTGATTGATTTGGTGCACCCTTTGATTTGGGAGTGTGGATCGAGGCGGACGATAGTTGCGGCTATGTGTTACCACCAGTCCGGAAGTGTAATTGGTATATCCACGCTGACATTTCCTAGTTGCAACATGTCACCTACCATATCGAGACCACTACGAGTTTATTTTGTGTTGTGCCTATGGAGTGCCTTTTGGTAGCCTCCCGATTAGGAGGCATTACGGTACTGTATAGACTATGGCACTATAAAATGTGTTAAGGGGGTATGGGTAATGCCCTAGCGCTATTTTAATAGTTTGCTTTGTTGTAGACATATTATAATAGCATATATTATTGCATAGTAGATAGTTCCACGGATCCTTAGAGGATGGTTATCCCAAACATCATTTGAGTTACTTGTATTTCAGTTGATATTTCACTTGAATTGGATTTATCGATATAAGAATGTTAATCCTGATTCGAGTGTTTTGTGTTTTTCTTTATGCTCGGGTCAGACTGAGTGTCACAACATTCAAGACTTACCTTTGGTGTTTGGAGCTTCGCTTGGAGTTCCAACTATCGATTCAAATTTCAGTTATTCATTTGATTCCAATGATGCATTCAGATTTTGTATTTGACTATTGTATTGAGACTTCTGTGTATTCGAGATTTTTATTGTATCTTGTTTAACTCTGATATATAGAGTAGCTTCATAAACTACTATTCCTTTGTTTCCGCTGCTTATTGTTATATTACTCTATATCTATGATTCTGTGATTATTTTATTTGCTGTATATGCTGAATTTCCCAAATATAAATTAACAATCTGATATTTTGACCAATTCAAGTCCGACATGTGTGGATGCAAATGGCTGAAAATATCGAGATGTTACATTTGGTATCAGAGCTTTGGTTTTAGGCAAAACTTAGCATATAGAGTAAATCTAATTACAAAATCACTTTCGTTCGAGCTTGAATCTCTTCTTCTTTGATTCGATTTCTTTTGAATTTTGGAACTTTTTCCTTCGTTCTGGAATCCATTCTTGTCTTGATTCTGTAATTTTCATAGCTCCACTGTATGATTTGTAATGGGGTGAAACTCCTTTACAACAAGCATCGATTCATCAAAGATTTCAATATCGTCGTTTAGATGCTGCCATCTTTTGTTATGCTTGATTTTATCTCTTGCGATCGAATGTCGATTCACCTTAGGATTCTATACCGATCTTATTCCTGAAGTCACGAATGACCCGGTTAAGGTCGCCCACGATTTATATTAGTTTATCCATCTTTTCTCTTTTTCTATTTAATCATCTTATCCCTTTCGAAACCTATCTTCTTAGCTAGAATCCTTCCTGACTTAGGTCCCTCTTAATCTGAATCTCTATTCTTGTTTTGAAATCCATTCCGGAATCATCGAGTAAGGGGTGTATTTATAAATAATATAAAATATCTTATATAGTGTGTTATTTGAGTTGCTAATGTTGATTTGGGGTTTCGATCGATTCGTCTGATCCACGTAATCGTAGGAATTCCAAAACACTTGAACAGAGCAAACTGACACTATTTTGTTTTCAAAATTAATAAATTTTGTAAGTATATTACATATTTAAGTATGAATTTTTTGAAATTTAATAGATAAATGAAATTATAAAAACATGGTTTATAATTTGATTTAGAATATGAAATGAATTTTTATTTAAGAATTTGAGAATTTAAATTTTCGATGATTCCAAACTTTAGTTTAAAGTTTTAAAATGTATATTATTTTAAAGTATTTTTGAATATAAATCGTTTCCAAAGAATTTTTAAAGTTTTGAATCAGAACTCTTCTCTTTTGTCGCTGGAAAATAAATTCGGTGATGACGGCCGCATCATCGACATTCATTTTCGAGTTTCAGACTAGAGAGATCACTTAGTAGTTTTTTTACATTTTGTTTTGAATTTTTTTAATTGAATTTCTTAAGTATGACTTCATTTATAATATATATAAGTATATGTTTATAGATTTGACTTGAGATATTATATATATATATATATATATATACACACACACACACACACACATTTATCTCTAGATGGTTTGAAGTAAACTTGAAATTTAATTCTTAAAAGTTCGATTATAAAACGAAGTTAAAATGTTGAGTAAATATTTAAAACTTGAAATAATTGAATTTGGAAAATTTTACTTATATAGAACTCAGTTACTTTCCAATATAAGACTTACCTAAATTATTCAGAAGTTAACTATGTAATTGAATAATATACAATATAAAATGATGATAAAAGAAATTTTTAAATAAATTTGAATGATTATAATAAGTGTTTGTACACTAAATCCATGATTATAAAAGACGTTGATTGTGAAAAATTGGATAATAAGACAATGAATAAAGAAATATGAATTTAGAAATAGTTAAGATTGAATTATAAGCTTATAACTTAAGTGAAATCAAATGGATAAAACCAAATTGTTGAATATTAAATTATTTAAATTGAAATTTATACAGTTTTAGGTTAATTGTTTTATTTTTTTTGAATCATTTTCTTTTTGGTTGTTTCTATTCTCCTGCTTCGTTCCTTTTCGAGGATGAAAAGTTTTGAGTGGGGGAGAGTGTAACGACCCGTAAATTTTTAATTGTTTTAATAATGTAATCAACTGAATTTTTATGAAATTTTAAAATAATAAAAGTTTGAAATAAAAATTTGATATTTGGAATACGTCAACTTAAACATAGAAAATGGTAAATTTTCATCTAATAATGTGGAAGTTTGTTTTATTGTGTTATTTTATTTAAATTCAAATTAGTTAATATTTGATGATAATAAAATGTTTTCCAAACCTGAATATTTTTATATAATAAATTTGTAAACAACCTTCTGAGTGAGATGTCATACTTCGTTTCGTCAAGTTTGGACTGCTATTGCTCTGTTTATCTTAATTTCGGCATTTTAGCAGCATTTTCAGTATCAATTATTGAATTTTGACAGGATGATCGTACCACTGATATCTGTATTCCACTTTGATCATCTCGTTGTGATGATCTCTGCAGTATATTCATTTGTTTATTTCGAACTCCAAGAGACGGTGAAATCTGCAAGACGACTGTCATATCGGTTCTGCAATTTGACCTTTTGGCTTCCCGTACCCTTCTATATTCCACCTTATTAACCCGCCAGCCGCTTGCTTTTAATAAATTCCAATCAAAGTATGACCTTCACTATTACCAAGGTTGGATTTATAATTCCAGTTGGTTCAAAAATATTGTTGGTTCATATTCATTCTTTTCTCTGTTATAATTCACTCTGCAAAGAATGTAAGTATATATATAAATAGCTATAGTAGATTTGCACGTTTCTTCTTCCATTTATTTTTGAAAACCCACTCCAACGTCGAGAACCAAAACGCACCTCCTTCACCACCTCTCTGACTTTTCCCATCGCCAACCTTCCATCACTTCGACCACAGCCTCCGCCACCATGACTGCCGTGATAACCAAACCTATCTCCCCTCACCTTAGCTTCGCCTCCTTTCCTTTGATCCTTCGACCTGACACGTGAAGTCTTCACCAAACCACCACCCAGTACAATGCCTGGCCTCATGCCACCAAGCTCCATTCTCCATCATGCAACTACCTTCGGACGCTGCTTCCCTCCACCTACCAAGCTCTGGCCTTCCACCTCCTCAGCCGATCCTTTCTCCTACCCGCGGCCTTTCCTCCATCGGCCCCGGCAATGCCCTTGCTGACCATCTCCTCTTCCCTTGGCGAACTAGCCAAGCCTTCACAGCCTGGTCCTTCCCATCACTCCGCCTAGAGCAGCCATAAGTCCCATCTTGCTTGAATTTATATATACATACTTCTATGTATTTTATGTATATATTATTATGTAAAGGTAATGTATTGTTTATATATATTAATTTATATATATTCATATAGCCTGCATCCGTTTAATTTATGAAACCTGCTTTGTTATATATGCCAGTTTATATATATATATAAGTCTATGGTTTGATTTACATATATACAGATCCTGTTGTATGAATATATTATATAAGAAGTATCACATATATATGTATGTGTTATGTAAAGGAGATGTATATCGATTTAGAAGTATACTTTGGGTTGTATTTTTCTATATAGCATGCTTATAGGAGTAATATACTATAGTATGTATATTTGTATTTGACTTTATTATAGAAGAAAATATATGTTTTCTTATGTGAAGTTTGATTTGGAAACTTTAACTTACATTTTTACTACTATACAGGTATATGTATACATATATTATAGAATTATATCATATGATTTGTTATATTTAAATGTTAAGTTAAATATATATATCTTGCGTACAAAAGTATATACATCTTGTTTACATGTTTTATTGGAATATGTGTATATATATACATTATAAGTTACATATATGTTTTCCTTGCTAAGTTTTCGAGCCTTTATAAATATATTGGTTTGCATATTTGTTCGAAATCTACGTATATATTTGTATTAGTATATATGTTTGTATAGTTTATTTAAGATTTATTTGCTTTATATATATGAGTTCTATATCATTTTGTTGTTTACATATATATATATATATATATATATATATATATATATGATTGTAGTGAATATATGATATAGTAGTATCATTTTCAAAAAATGTTAAACACTATTGGTATTAAATTTTAACATGTACGTAAGTTGTCTATATGTGTACATACATTTATTTATATATATGTGAATTTGGTTTTCAATTATATATATATATATATATATATATATATATTGTATGTGTTTGGATTTAAATATTGATATGAATATATATATATATATATTTAATTTAATATATGTTTTTAGAATATGATTATATATATATGGTTATATTTAGTTATGTATATGTTCACTTATACCATTTATCTTCATCAATCCAGCTCTGATTTGATTTCGTCAATTCCTATTTATCAGCTTTGTTCATTGAATCGCGTCCATCTAGCATTGCTTTGGAATTCGTAGCTCATTTCTTTGTCAAATCTATCTAGCCTCGAAAGGGAAGCAATCACTCATGATTATCTTTCTTATATTATTAAATTTGATTTCAATTGAAACGTTAATCGAAATATGCTGCTGTTAGTTATTTAAATTGCTATATATGTTATTATCTGTATTTGTTCACTTGTGCCATCCAACACCATGATCTGTTATTTATTTTATCACTGATAATATATGCATGTTGCTGATTATTATATTATTGTCATATATGCTATCACTCTACATGTTTCCTGTTAGTATAGAATTCCCTATGGGTTGAGATGAAACATACCCGAACGATCTTGTAGAACATGAGAAAATCATTATGGGTTGAAATGACAAACTCAAGCGATTTTTATTGACATTAAATTTGGGATTGCAACTTGAAATTGTATATACCCATAGATATTTAAATTGCAGATTGAAATGACAAATATCTGTATCAGATGACCATAGGATAAAAAATTATATACTGACATAGCAGGTGTGTGTGTGTGTGTATGTATATTTTGAAATGATTTCCATAGTTTTAAAAGGGAAATATATATGGTTTTACATAAATATTGATTTTAAATAATATATATAAATTAAGTTTTAATATAATTTAAGTTTAATAATAAAATTAAATTTAGTAAGGATTGATTTAATTAAAAGAACATGTTTAAGTATTTATTTAAATTTAAATTTCAAAAATAGATTTTTATAATAATTTTAATAAACTAAGGTTGGGAAGATAAGTTTAAGATGATTTTGAAATAGTATTCTTTTAAGAATTATTTAATAAAATTGATTTGAAACTTATTGAATTCGAGATTTTAAGATATGATTATAATTTAATTTTGATTTAAAGCGATTAAATGAATATTTCATGTAAATAAATTGAAGAAAATATTTAGTTTAAATTGTAATTTAAGGCTTATTTAAATGATTTTGGATTTTATTAAGTGAATATTTCAAAAGTAAATAATAATGAAGTTAAATTGAGAAATAAATGAAATTATCAAATTTAGTTTTGAAAATGTTAAAAAATTAAAGTTTTGAAATATATTGAAATTGAAATGGTATATTTGTGATTCAAATTTGTATTTGAAATCGATATAATTTGAAATGGTTTATTAAGAAACTAAATTGAATTGAAATTGCTGAACCGGAATGACTTAAATTGAATTTTGGAATTGAGTTGATTTGAAAATTGGTTTGTGAACTTTAGGGAAACTATTTTATCATATAAAGCATTTTATTGTATATAACGATATTTATTTTATAAGTTATATTAATATATATAAACTATTTTACTTTTAACTATTTTGCATACTAACTATTTTATATACTAACTATTTTTAAGATAAACTATTTTTACTTATAACTATTTTAATATACTAATTATTTTATGTTATAAACTATTTTATTTTACAAACTATATTATTATATATACTATTATTTATATCTAAACTGTTAAAGGTAAGAGTTATGGTTTTCCAAAGCTATGATTTCAAATATAATGATTTTAAAGTATTATGATTTCCAAAGTGTTATAATTTTGAAATTTTGTCATTTCGAAAGTTATAACTTTAAAAGTGCTATGATTTGGAAATGGATATCTTTTGAGTGAATAATGATTTCGTATCGATATGGTTTTGAAATGATACGATATTTTGGTTTTGAAGTATAAACTATTTTAAAATGACCGCGGTGTTATAGTAACGTTTGGTTGTTAAAGAGACCGGGATCGGTTATTGTCATACTCTCTGCCAAACCCGAAAACCACTTTAATAACTGTATACGCAGTGGGGATTCCAGAATGAAGTAGGATGGTGGCGACTATTCTATATGAGGTATATACATGGACTTGACTCCCGTGAGTTAGCTTAAGGTAGCTAAAACAGGAGCAATCGACGGGCCAATGAGGTAGCTCCTCCGATCGAACACACTTCTTCGATACTATTATATTATTTTGAATTACTTGGTGCACCCTTTGATTTGGGAATGTGGATGGGGTGGGCGGTAGTTGCAGCTATGCGTTACCACCAACCCGAAAGTGTAATTGGTATATCTACCCTGGTATTGCCTAGTTGTGTCGTGTCACCTACCATATCGAGACCACTACGAATTTGTTTTGTATCGTAACTATGGAGTGCCCTTTGGTGGCCTCCTGATCAGGAGGTATTACGGTATTGTATAGACTATGGCACTATAAAATGTGTTAAGGAGGATATGGGTGACGCCTTAATGGTATTTTAATAGTTTACTTTACTATTGACATGTTATTATAGCGTATGTTACAACATAGTAGATAGATCCACGTATCCTCAGAGGATGGTTATCCCAAACATCCTTTGAGTTACTAGTATTTCAGTTGACATTTCACTTGAGTTGGATTTATTGATATAAGAATGTTAATCCTGACTCGAGTGTCTTGTGTTTTGCTTTACGCTCGGCTCAGATTGAGTGTTACAGTATTCGAGACACACCTTTGGAGTTTGGAGCTTCACTTGGAGATCCAACTATTGACTCAGCTTTCAGTTATTCAGTTAACTCCATGTAACAGCCCAATTTTTTTTACAAGTATTTTTCACTTGTATTTTTTTTTTTTTTTTAAAAAAAAAAACTTTGGGGTTTATTTAAAGTGATTAAAACAAAATATGAAAAAAAAATTAGGACTAACTAATAAGATCTCTGAAAAAATCAAGTTTTAATTAAGAAAACATTTATAGCTTAGGTGGTTAAGACATCTGGGCTATTCACGACAGGTCACGAGTTCGAGTCTCAGCACGGTCAGAATTTCGAATTTTTTTATGTATAAATGAACTGGGTAATCACACGTTAAAAAGGGCGCGTAAATCTAGGGAATAAGTACCGTGTATATATATATAAAATATGAAGAATGTAAACCAATTTAAATTTTAGTTAAGTATTATTTTTGAAGGATTTAGTGTATTTATAAACTGTTAAATATCGCGTTTAAAAGGACGCGTAAAATTTATGGTAAGTAATGTAATAAAACGTGTAAAATTTAAAACGTTATTTTATATATATATTTTTGATGTTTTGTATTACGTCAGTTTGACGTACTTTTAAAATCATATATAAACACCTCTATGGATTAAAACATCAGTTAGTGATTTTTAAGACGAACGTTACTTTTGGTTGTAACTGACAGTTTGGTTTTAAATAAAATGTGTATATACGTTTCCATTTCCAAAAGCTTTGAAAAATTCTTGCCGTCATTTAATTAAATCAAACTAAAAATAATAATATATCAATTCTCATATAATTGGAACGGTTCATATTTTGCCATTCCTCTGATCACGAAACCTTATCTGCCTAAATCTATAATCACGCATATATCATTTGAAAGAAAATCAATTTTGCCTTCCTTTGCGCGTGACACAAAATTTTATTCTTTTAACATTTTTGGCATTTGCCTCTTACCTTTTTGTTTCTTGAGCATGTCACTGTATTCATTTATTCACGCAACCTAAATGGACTAATATATTTGATTGCCTAAAAATCAACTCATGCATTCAAATTTAACCTTGCCTATCTTTTCAAATTCTCACATTCCTATTTATATCTCTCTGTTTCCACTGCCTTTATTTTGCAAGATAAAATTTTTTTTCGTTCCTATAATCACGCATATAAAGTAAAAAATCGTATTTAAATATCTTTATGGAGAAAAATATCAGTCAGTGATTTTAAGACGGACGTTATTTTGTTTTAAAGGACCGTTTGATTTCTTTTAATAAATGGTATACGTTCTTTGCCTAAAGCTTACATAAATATTCACCTTTTCATTTATGGGTATCAAACTAAAATCAAGATTTTAGCTAAAATAAAATGGATCACACGTGAGCAACATTAGTGCATTTGTATATATGTAACGTTCGCATTTTTGCTTATTCCTCTTACCCTCTGTTGTCATCAGCTTTACCAAACATCACGCTTGCCCTTCCTTTGATCAATATTCCCCTTAAGTAACGTACAAACTTTATAAATCAAACCATGTATCACGCAAGTCATTTATTTCCCATAATCCAAGCTGCCATTTTCTCTGCCTTTTTGTTTACAAATTTTCGAATACTGATCAAACTTTATACGTTGGAAAAAAAAATTTATCCTTTTGCAAAACTGAAATGAGTTAATCACGCCACATCCCTTGATCACTGCCTTGCCGTTTCACAAATTCGTGTATAAATATGCCAGAGATCCACATCTCAAAAAAAAAAAGAAAAAAAAAAACTCACCACTCTTCAAAGCATTGCAAATTTTCCTCTGGCAATTTCGTTCGAAGCATCAGGTAATTGTCTTATTGTTTTCTCTTTCTTTTCCTTCCAGTTTTTCCTTTCCTCAGTTTTTTTTTGTTCTCATTTGATATGCTCGGCCACTCCAACCCATCTACTTCACCCGATCTAGTTGACAAACTTTGGAAATTTATGAGTCATCACATCTGTAGAAATCTAATATGTGTGTGCAAAGAGATGGTGTAGTTGACCCAGATTTAATTTAATGCTAGCTTAAAGTTTACGCGTACTATCACTACGGAAAAATGGGTTATTCATTGTATATATCATACTTAGTTTTGGGTCAAACAAAATAGAAAGTCAATAATGTTCATTGAAAAAAAAAAAAAGAAAAAAAAAAGAAAAAAAGAAGAAGAAAGAAATATATATGTAAAACAGAGGAAGGAGAGGAAGGGAAGAGGGAGAGGAGAGATTTGAGGGTACCTGTACATGCGTGTATCAGTGAGAAGCTTTGCCTTTTTGCATATATTAGATAATTTACCTGTACTAAATGCATATCATATAGGAAGCAGTGCCCGCATATTTTTAACATAAATATAGTTCAGACCACATAGTGTGTGTGCAAGCATCTATTAAAAAAGATCCATGCATTTAGTCGAAAGATTGGGCGAATTGTGCATGTGATATATATATTTATAAATAAAAAAAAAACACACACACACTGATTTCATTTGTAAATTAAATGCTTACAATTTATAAGCTTTCATTCCAAACAATATTTCAATTTGTACCGGACATTGATTTAATTCAATTTACTATTTAATATTATTAATTCATTAACTAAATTCACTACTTACCTTTGTTCTCTTATATGCAACTCTTAGCCTAATATAACAATTTACATCACTTCAATTTATTCGTCATTTTGTTTCAACTGTAAATACTTAGCCTTATATTCCCATGGTTTCATTTCCTTCTCAACATTTGCTTCATTATTAATTTTAAAATCTTTATTTCTTCTAAAGTAAATTTGCGTAAATCTTATTAAAATGACAAATTTAATTAACGAAAATGACAGGTCGTTACACATATAAAAAAAAAAGAGAATATTTATAATTTAGAAATGATATAATAAAATTTTATAAAGGAAGTAACGTGCAGATCAAATAATGTACTATCATGCATTAGTTTGTAGTATAGGCTGGGTGAAAACTTTTGCATGTGTACACGCAAATCTAGTAGGAAATAGGCAGTGTGTTTTTGCGTGAAGAGAAAAAATTAAGGGAGTGAAGTATTTGCATTTCTTTGGGTTACAGTGAGCGTACATTCTTAGTTGATATAGGCTTGGGCCGTGACCTTATGCATACTTCCAGTTGAAGTTTAGTAATGTGGTGGTTGTGCGTTTTGTTTAATTAAATAATAGAGTATATATATAAAAGGTAGAAAAAAAAAAGATTTTATTTTGGGCCGAGTTGTTCGTCAAGTAGGGTGGTGTAGTGGTCGAGCGTATCGTGCCAAATTTCTTTGACTCTATTCGTTCCAATTGTTTCAAATATTTGCGTTGACCATAAATTTTAAAAGTCACGTATTCGGTATTTGGATCTTGTTATAGATTTGAATCTAGGCGTGACATCCAGGGAAATTTGATCGCTACCCTCTGTGCGTTTCTTTTTTTTTGGTGGATTTTTCATTTTCGCTTGAATCAAATTTTCTGCATCTTTCAGGTGAGTATTTCTCACCAGACATACGTATTTATATTTTGGTAAATTATTGCAAGTGTATGTGTAAAATTGTATTTCACTATTATCTGTCTGTAATGTAATATAGAATGATGGACCCCATTTAAATTGACACCTCATCAGTATTATCTGTTATATTATTTCTGCAGTTATATTATTAATTGTTATTTACTGCTTAAATCACCACTGCAAGTTCCCTGTTAAAGTTGGATTGTTATGGGCTGAAATAATGATTATTGTTAAACTAGTCTGTTAACTGCTTAACTGATAACTTGGGATTGCGGGTTTGAAATGATAGAACCCGGGGTTTTGTAAATTACGGGTTGAAATGATATAAATCCGTATCACTTGACCTAGGCTAGAGAACTATATACAGGCCCGTGGTTCTTATAATATTTTCTGAAATATTTAAAATTATTTTGGAAGTTAAATATTTGATTTAATATCTTTAAAGGATTTTTTTTATTTTTATTTTTGAATGAGTTATAAATGTTAATAAATAAATAAATATTTGAATAGAATTTTGGAATATAACTTATTTTGGAAATTCTGGATTTTGAAAAATAAGCCTTCAGTTAATAAATAAATAGATAAATAAGTTATATTTGGAAATATTTATTTAGTTAAACAAATCTGCTACAGCATTTTAAATGCTGTCTTTTTGAAATTGGACTAGTTTTACCCGTAACTTTAGGTAGCATTTCCTAAGTGCTACAGAATCTAGAATTGATTGTTTTAAAACTCATGGAATTTGATAAATTTTATTTTATGTTAAGTTCTGGAAAATCTTAAGATATGATATTTATAACTGGATTTTCCTTAATAAATTTAAGATGAATATTCTAATATTAAGTGAATTTTGAAGATATTAAATGACTAACATTTGGAGTTTATTTATGGAATTTATGGGAATATTCAAGACTAAATAATAAAACATTGATTTGTTGAAAGAATAAAATCCAAACTTAGTTTTGAATAGGAAATACTCCAATTGGATATATATATATATATATAGGAATTGTAATGGATTTGGGGACATAAAGTGATATTTAAATTATGGTTTAAACTTTAAATAAAGAAATATATTTGTAAAGCTATATAAATTATCTTCTTTACAAAGTAACCATAAAGTTAAACCATTATTCTATATACCGTTGAATATCCAAACCATTTATGTGTTGGGAGTTATGGTTTTAAAGTAAAAATTCCAAATATTATGTTTTGAAGATATATTCAAATATTTGGCTTCCAGATATTATAAATTTTAAGCAGTATGGTTTTTGGAAAGAATTATATTTGAATATAACGATATCATATTGTTTTTGGGTTTTAAAATGATATTGTATTTATATTTTGAAATGGAAATGTTTATTCTGGTTTTAAAGTATAAAATGTTTTAAATGACCACGGGTTATAATAACGATGGGTTGGCAAAGAGACCGGGATCGGATATGGACATACTCTCTGTCGATACCGAAAACCACTTTGACCAACCGTGTACGCGGTGGAGATTCCAGAATGAAGTAGGTCGGTGGTGGCGTTTCCTGTAAGGTAAATACGTGGACCCGACTCCCGTGAGTTGGCATAAGGTGGCTAAAACAGGAGCAATTCCAGGCCAATGAGGTCATTCCTCTGATCGGACGCTCCTCTTCGATATTATACTATGTTTTTGGATTGATTCGGTGGCCACCTCTATATTTTGATTTTGGGGAGTTAGTCCGAGGTGGGCGGTAACTGCGGCTACGCGTTTCCATCAGCCTGGATAGCAATTGGTATATCTACCCTGGCATTGCCTAGTTGTGTCGTGTCATCTACCATACCGAGCCTTTACTACGAGTTTCTATTTGTGTCGTACCTATGGAGTATCCTCTGGTAGCTTCCCGATCAGGAGGTATTACGGTACTGTATAGACTATTGGCATTATTTGTGTTAAGGGGAATATTGGGTCACTCCTTAACGCTATTAAAAAGTAAGTTTATTTTATAAATAGACACTATTATAATAGCGCAATATACTACATAGTAAATAGTTTAACGGATCCTTAGAGGATGGGCGGTCCCAAGCATCCTTTAAGTTACTTGTTCTATATTACAGTACACTTGAATTAGCTTACATTATATAAGTATGTATGTCCTGACTCGAGTGTTATGTTTTATTTTACGCTCGGGTCAGCCTGAGTTGCAGTTTCAGTTTTTCTCTCCGGAGCTAGGTCATCCCGTAGATCATTCGTGCTGCCGGAAGCTTTTCAGTCCCTATCTTATCTGCAATCAAGACTTTGGAGGAATCTGTTTCTATTTATGTCTACAGCTGTATTGCAGATTCTAAACTATGTAAATTCTTTTTGGTTAAAAGTTTTATGGTGGCTTCATGAACCACTAAATATTTTATTTCCGCTGTGAGTTCTGATATCTGTGTATGTGATTCTGTGATTTTATTTACTGCATATTCTGAGTTCTGCCAAAATTATTCTACAACGCAGTACTTTGAACACTTCAAGTCCGACATGAGCGGATGCGAAGGGTTGAAAATATTGGGTCGTTACATTTGGTATCAGAGCTTTGGCTCTAGGCAAAACTTAGAATGTATGGTAAAATTGATTTACAGAATCACTTTCATTTGAGCTTGAATCTCTTCCTTTTCGAATTTTGGAACGTTCCCTGCGGTTCCGAAGTTCATTCGTGTCCCTCACTATTCATTTTTCCGATTCTGGAGTATCCCATAACTCCACTTCGGATGATCTTTATAGTAAATTGGCGGTTACGCCAATATTCTAATATAGGGGTGAAACTCCTTTACAACTAGCATTGGTTCACCGGAGATTTATATTTATCCTCAGTTTAGATGCTAGTATCTTTGGTTATTCTAAACTCTATCTCTTCAGATCGAATGTAGATTTACCCCAGAAAATCCACATCGATCTTATTCTTTAAGTCACGGTTGACCCGGTTAAGGTTGCCCGCGATTTATATAAACTTATCTGGTTCCTTATTCTGTTATTTAACCATCGGATCTTCTGATTCCAACTTATCTTTAAATCAAAATTCTCTTTAATTTGAGTCCTTCAAAATTTGAATCTCTATCCTTGTTTTGAAAAAAAAATTTATTCCTATATTTGGGAAAAATCTAATATTATATATATAAGTATAATTTTCAAAATTTAACTAGTTGTTTAGAGATAATAGTGTTTGATTTTATTTATGGTTTTGTAAACCATTGGTTTTGTCTTATATAAATAATTGAACTATAAAACATGGTTATAAATTTATTTAGAAACAAAAAATGAATTTAAACCAAGAATTTAAGAATTTAATTTCTGATAGTTTCAAACCTTGTGTTTAAAGTCTTAAAAGGATATATTATTTAAATTATTTTCGAATATAAATTTGTTTCCAAAGAATTTTAAAAGTTTTAAAAATTAGTGCTCTTCTCTTTGTCGCTGGAAAATAATTTCGGTGATGACTACAACATCATCGACATTCATTTTCGAGTATCAAAGTAAAGAGACCACGTTGTAGTTTTGTTTCAAAAATTTAATTGATTTGAATTTCTAAATATGACTTAATTTATAATATATATAGATATATGATTTAAATTGATTTGACATATCCTATATGTATGTATTTATTTATCTCTAAAGGGTTTGAAGTTAATTGGAAATTTAATTCATAAATTTATGTTAAAAGGTGATTCTAATGATAAAATAAAGTCAAATTTGGAATGAATATTTAAACTTGAATAATATAGTTGGAATTTTTACTTGTATAAATTGCATGCCAATATAACTTACCTAAATCATTCATAAATTAACTATGTAATTGGATAATGTATAATATAAAAGGATTTTATAAATAAAATTTGAGTGGTTATAATAAATGTTATACACTTAAAGTTTCAGTTACAACAAGACAAATAGAGGTAAATAGAAATAAAATAATAATTGAATAATATACAATATCAAATGGTGTTAAAGGAAATTTAGAAATATATTGGAATAGTTATATTAAATATAATCTACTTTATATGTGCGATAGATATATTAAGCAGAATATATTTAATAATAATCTGGAATAAAGAAAATTAAATTTGTTGAATAAAAGATGATTATTATAAATGACTATACAAATTTTTGATTTTAGAAAATAATTGGATAATAAGATAATTAATTTGGAAATAGTTAAGATTGATTTAACTTCTGTAAAAATCAAATGAATTAAATCAATTATTGAATATTAATTAATTTAAATTGAAATTATATGGTTTAGAAATTGAGAAAATATTTGACATAGATGAGAAAAATATTGAGAAAAATAAATTTAATTTGGAATAAAGAAGAAACTAAATGGGGAATTTTGTTTATTTTGGGAAATGGTAAATTTACTTTAAAAAATTAAGTTAAATTACCATTTCAAATTTGGATTAAAATTAAACATTTTAAATTAGAATGTTATAATACCTTGTGAAAAATTTGGATAAAAAAAAAAAAAAATATGAATGATTTTTTTTTTAAGTGTAGGGATATTATACAAGTAAATATGTAAATAAATAAATGTTAAAATTTTAAGTATAAATAGATGAAATCAAAGATTAATTTAAAATTGAATTTTATTGTTTAGATTAATGATTCTAATTTAAGTTTTAATTCAGTTTTCTTTCAGGTTGTTTCTATTCCCCTACCTTCTTCCTTTTCGAGGACGAAAAGTTCTGAGTGGGGGAGAGTGTAACAGCCCAATTTTTTTTACAAGTATTTTTCATTTGTATTTTTTTTTTTTTTTAAAAAAAAAACTTTGGGGTTTATTTAAAGTGATTAAAACAAAATATGAAAAAAAAATTAGGACTAACTAATAAGATCTCTGAAAAAATCAAGTTTTAATTAAGAAAACATTTATAGCTTAGGTGGTTAAGACATCTGGGCTATTCACGACAGGTCACGAGTTCGAGTCTCAGCACGGTCAGAATTTCGAATTTTTTTTATGTATAAATGAACTGGGTAATCACACGTTAAAAAGGGCGCGTAAATCTAGGGAATAAGTACCGTGTATATATATATATATAAAATATGAAGAATGTAAACCAATTTAAATTTTAGTTAAGTATTATTTTTGAAGGATTTAGTGTATTTATAAACTGTTAAATATCGCGTTTAAAAGGACGCGTAAAATTTATGGTAAGTAATGTAATAAAACGTGTAAAATTTAAAACGTTATTTTATATATATATTTTTGATGTTTTGTATTACGTCAGTTTGACGTACTTTTAAAATCATATATAAACACCTTTATGGATTAAAACATCAGTTAGTGATTTTTAAGACGAACGTTACTTTTGGTTGTAACTGACAGTTTGGTTTTAAATAAAATGTGTATATACGTTTCCATTTCCAAAAGCTTTGAAAAATTCTTGCCGTCATTTAATTAAATCAAACTAAAAAAAATAATATATCAATTCTCATATAATTGGAACGGTTCATATTTTGCCATTCCTCTGATCACGAAACCTTATCTGCCTAAATCTATAATCATGCATATATCATTTGAAAGAAAATCAATTTTGCCTTCCTTTGCGCGTGACACAAAATTTTATTCTTTTAACATTTTTGGCATTTGCCTCTTACCTTTTTGTTTCTTGAGCATGTCACTGTATTCATTTATTCACGCAACCTAAATGGACTAATATATTTGATTGCCTAAAAATCAACTCATGCATTCAAATTTAACCTTGCCTATCTTTTCAAATTCTCACATTCCTATTTATATCTCTCTGTTTCCACTGCCTTTATTTTGCAAGATAAATTTTTTTTTCGTTCCTATAATCACGCATATAAAGTAAAAAATCGTATTTAAATATCTTTATGGAAAAAAATATCAGTCAGTGATTTTAAGACGGACGTTATTTTGTTTTAAAGGACCGTTTGATTTCTTTTAATAAATGGTATACGTTCTTTGCCTAAAGCTTACATAAATATTCACCTTTTCATTTATGGGTATCAAACTAAAATCAAGATTTTAGCTAAAATAAAATGGATCACACGTGAGCAACATTAATGCATTTGTATATATGTAACGTTCGCATTTTTGCTTATTCCTCTTACCCTCTGTTGTCATCAGCTTTACCAAACATCACGCTTGCCCTTCCTTTAATCAATATTCCCCTTAAGTAACGTACAAACTTTATAAATCAAACCATGTATCACGCAAGTCATTTATTTCCCATAATCCAAGCTGCCATTTTCTCTGCCTTTTTGTTTACAAATTTTCGAATACTGATCAAACTTTATACGTTGGAAAAAATTTTTTTTATCCTTTTGCAAAACTGAAATGAGTTAATCACGCCACATCCCTTGATCACTGCCTTGCCGTTTCACAAATTCGTGTATAAATATGCCAGAGATCCACATCTCAAAAAAAAAAAGAAAAAAAAAACTCACCACTCTTCAAAGCATTGCAAATTTTCCTCTGGCAATTTCGTTCGAAGCATCAGGTAATTGTCTTATTGTTTTCTCTTTCTTTTCCTTCCAGTTTTTCCTTTCCTCAGTTTTTTTTTGTTCTCATTTGATATGCTCGGCCACTCCAACCCATCTACTTCACCCGATCTAGTTGACAAACTTTGGAAATTTATGAGTCATCACATCTGTAGAAATCTAATATGTGTGTGCAAAGAGATGGTGTAGTTGACCCAGATTTAATTTAATGCTAGCTTAAAGTTTACGCGTACTATCACTACGGAAAAATGGGTTATTCATTGTATATATCATACTTAGTTTTGGGTCAAACAAAATAGAAAGTCAATAATGTTCATTGAAAAAAAAAAAAAAAAAAAAAAGAAAAAAAGAAGAAGAAAGAAATATATATGTAAAACAGAGGAAGGAGAGGAAGGGAAGAGGGAGAGGAGAGATTTGAGGGTACCTGTACATGCGTGTATCAGTGAGAAGCTTTGCCTTTTTGCATATATTAGATAATTTACCTGTACTAAATGCATATCATATAGGAAGCAGTGCCTGCATATTTTTAACATAAATATAGTTCAGACCATATAGTGTGTGTGCAAGCATCTATTAAAAAAGATCCATGCATTTAGTCGAAAGATTGGGCGAATTGTGCATGTGATATATATATTTATAAAAAAAAAAAAAACACACACTGATTTCATTTGTAAATTAAATGCTTACAATTTATAAGCTTTCATTCCAAACAATATTTCAATTTGTACCGGACATTGATTTAATTCAATTTACTATTTAATATTATTAATTCATTAACTAAATTCACTACTTACCTTTGTTCTCTTATATGCAACTCTTAGCCTAATATAACAATTTACATCACTTCAATTTATTCGTCATTTTGTTTCAACTGTAAATACTTAGCCTTATATTCCCATGGTTTCATTTCCTTCTCAACATTTGCTTCATTATTAATTTTAAAATCTTTATTTCTTCTAAAGTAAATTTGCGTAAATCTTATTAAAATGACAAATTTAATTAACGAAAATGACAGGTCGTTACACATATAAAAAAAAAGAGAATATTTATAATTTAGAAATGATATAATAAAATTTTATAAAGGAAGTAACGTGCAGATCAAATAATGTACTATCCATGCATTAGTTTGTAGTATAGGCTGGGTGAAAACTTTTGCATGTGTACACGCAAATCTAGTAGGAAATAGGCAGTGTGTTTTTGCGTGAAGAGAAAAAATTAAGGGAGTGAAGTATTTGCATTTCTTTGGGTTACAGTGAGCGTACATTCTTAGTTGATATAGGCTTGGGCCGTGACCTTATGCATACTTCCAGTTGAAGTTTAGTAATGTGGTGGTTGTGCGTTTTGTTTAATTAAATAATAGAGTATATATATAAAAGGTAGAAAAAAAAAGATTTTATTGGGCCGAGTTGTTCGTCAAGTAGGGTGGTGTAGTGGTCGAGCGTATCGTGCCAAATTTCTTTGACTCTATTCGTTCCAATTGTTTCAAATATTTGCGTTGACCATAAATTTTAAAAGTCACGTATTCGGTATTTGGATCTTGTTATAGATTTGAATCTAGGCGTGACATCCAGGGAAATTTGATCGCTACCCTCTGTGCGTTTCTTTTTTTTTGGTGGATTTTTCATTTTCGCTTGAATCAAATTTTCTGCATCTTTCAGGTGAGTATTTCTCACCAGACATACGTATTTATATTTTGGTAAATTATTGCAAGTGTATGTGTAAAATTGTATTTCACTATTATCTGTCTGTAATGTAATATAGAATGATGGACCCCATTTAAATTGACACCTCATCAGTATTATCTGTTATATTATTTCTGCAGTTATATTATTAATTGTTATTTACTGCTTAAATCACCACTGCAAGTTCCCTGTTAAAGTTGGATTGTTATGGGCTGAAATAATGATTATTGTTAAACTAGTCTGTTAACTGCTTAACTGATAACTTGGGATTGCGGGTTTGAAATGATAGAACCCGGGGTTTTGTAAATTACGGGTTGAAATGATATAAATCCGTATCACTTGACCTAGGCTAGAGAACTATATACAGGCCCGTGGTTCTTATAATATTTTCTGAAATATTTAAAATTATTTTGGAAGTTAAATATTTGATTTAATATCTTTAAAGGATTTTTTTTATTTTTATTTTTGAATGAGTTATAAATGTTAATAAATAAATAAATATTTGAATAGAATTTTGGAATATAACTTATTTTGGAAATTCTGGATTTTGAAAAATAAGCCTTCAGTTAATAAATAAATAGATAAATAAGTTATATTTGGAAATATTTATTTAGTTAAACAAATCTGCTACAGCATTTTAAATGCTGTCTTTTTGAAATTGGACTAGTTTTACCCGTAACTTTAGGTAGCATTTCCTAAGTGCTACAGAATCTAGAATTGATTGTTTTAAAACTCATGGAATTTGATAAATTTTATTTTATGTTAAGTTCTGGAAAATCTTAAGATATGATATTTATAACTGGATTTTCCTTAATAAATTTAAGATGAATATTCTAATATTAAGTGAATTTTGAAGATATTAAATGACTAACATTTGGAGTTTATTTATGGAATTTATGGGAATATTCAAGACTAAATAATAAAACATTGATTTGTTGAAAGAATAAAATCCAAACTTAGTTTTGAATAGGAAATACTCCAATTGGATATATATATATATATATAGGAATTGTAATGGATTTGGGGACATAAAGTGATATTTAAATTATGGTTTAAACTTTAAATAAAGAAATATATTTGTAAAGCTATATAAATTATCTTCTTTACAAAGTAACCATAAAGTTAAACCATTATTCTATATACCGTTGAATATCCAAACCATTTGTGTGTTGGGAGTTATGGTTTTAAAGTAAAAATTCCAAATATTATGTTTTGAAGATATATTCAAATATTTGGCTTCCAGATATTATAAATTTTAAGCAGTATGGTTTTTGGAAAGAATTATATTTGAATATAACGATATCATATTGTTTTTGGGTTTTAAAATGATATCGTATTTATATTTTGAAATGGAAATGTTTATTCTGGTTTTAAAGTATAAAATGTTTTAAATGACCACGGGTTATAATAACGATGGGTTGGCAAAGAGACCGGGATCGGATATGGACATACTCTCTGTCGATACCGAAAACCACTTTGACCAACCGTGTACGCGGTGGAGATTCCAGAATGAAGTAGGTCGGTGGTGGCGTTTCCTGTAAGGTAAATACGTGGACCCGACTCCCGTGAGTTGGCATAAGGTGGCTAAAACAGGAGCAATTCCAGGCCAATGAGGTCATTCCTCTGATCGGATGCTCCTCTTCGATATTATACTATGTTTTTGGATTGATTCGGTGGCTACCTCTATATTTTGATTTTGGGGAGTTAGTCCGAGGTGGGCGGTAACTGCGGCTACGCGTTTCCATCAGCCTGGATAGCAATTGGTATATCTACCCTGGCATTGCCTAGTTGTGCCGTGTCATCTACCATACCGAGCCTTTACTACGAGTTTCTATTTGTGTCGTACCTATGGAGTATCCTCTGGTAGCTTCCCGATCAGGAGGTATTACAGTACTGTATAGACTATTGGCATTATTTGTGTTAAGGGGAATATTGGGTCACTCCTTAACGCTATTAAAAAGTAAGTTTATTTTATAAATAGACACTATTATAATAGCGCAATATACTACATAGTAAATAGTTTAACGGATCCTTAGAGGATGGGCGGTCCCAAGCATCCTTTAAGTTACTTGTTCTATATTACAGTACACTTGAATTAGCTTACATTATATAAGTATGTATGTCCTGACTCGAGTGTTATGTTTTATTTTACGCTCGGGTCAGCCTGAGTTGCAGTTTCAGTTTTTCTCTCCGGAGCTAGGTCATCCCGTAGATCATTCGTGCCGCCGGAAGCTTTTCAGTCCCTATCTTATCTGCAATCAAGACTTTGGAGGAATCTGTTTCTATTTATGTCTACAGCTGTATTGCAGATTCTAAACTATGTAAATTCTTTTTGGTTAAAAGTTTTATGGTGGCTTCATGAACCACTAAATATTTTATTTCCGCTGTGAGTTCTGATATCTGTGTATGTGATTCTGTGATTTTATTTACTGCATATTCTGAGTTCTGCCAAAATTATTCTACAACGCAGTACTTTGAACACTTCAAGTCCGACATGAGCGGATGCGAAGGGTTGAAAATATTGGGTCGTTACACTCCAGTAGTGTATTCAGATTTTGTATTTGACTATTGTATGGAAACTTATATGAATTCGAGACTTTTATTGTATCTTGTTTAACTCCGATATATAAATTAGCTTCATGAACTATTATTCCTTTGTTTCCACTGCTTATTGTTATATTACATGGTGTTTGTGATTTTATGATTATTTTATTTGCTGTATATGCTGAGTTTGCCAAATATAAATTAACTATCTGATATTTTGAGCAATTCAAGTTCAACATGTATGGATGTGAATGGTTGAAAATATCGGGATATTACAAATACACTTGAAAGGCTATAAGGTGGTAGTAGGGTTTCGACTAGGTCGGAACCCCTTCTTTCAAAAGTATTACTTTTATAAGTAAATAACCCCTTTAAAAGATTGCTCTTTTAAAAACATAAGTTGATGGAAACCCCTTTCGAAAGCATTTAAAAAAACCCTTTTGAAACCATATGCTTTGACTCCATCGAAGGCTTAATAAAACAAAGACAAGCGCTTTTTATTTTTAAAACAAATAGAGGTTTCGATCCCTTCGGAAGCCATGCTTTCGACACCGATCACTCTGCCTTTTTCCAATCCACTATGTACTATCTAATTGTTACCTTGTGTATTGGTTTTGACTTAGTGGTTTCGACCAAGAAGGTGTGGTGACTAGGTTGAGGCAGAGGCTCTATGTCAAAAATTGCATACAATGAAATCGAAACCGGTTTTTTTGAGTAAATTTTGTTATTACCAATTAAAGCAAATAGTTTCTTACTAACCTGCCACATGTAAACTTTTGATTGGTTGCCTTAATTTTTCAAATCTTTACTGTCGCATGTTTCAGATCTAAACCAATTTTAAATTAACAATTAAGACCTTTCATTAATCCCAAACTTAGCATCGCAAAGAAGTCCCTCTTCTTAAATAATTTAATTTACATAGTAAATTACTTAGGATCTCCAAAAATTCCAAAAATACACTTTAATCATGTTATCAAACATATCAAAATTTCTGACCCAAATTCTTAATAAAATTTCCAAAATGAATTTATAAACCCAATTAACCATATTTTTCTTTAAAAATTCATAATTAATTCTCCACGGCTTAGAAAATTATAAGAATTGAAACCCAACTCCAAAATCATGTTTTCCATAATATATAATTTTCCATGGCATTTAAAAATAATGTAACCTCGGTTTTACATTGATTACATGAACCAAAATAGAGATGCATTGATTATTATTCACCTCGGATTAGATAAAGAAATCGGAGATTGATTGAGATCGATTTTTTCTAGCTTGAATCCTAAGCTTTACTTGAACTTTCTCTTCTTATCTTCCTCCTAGTGCCCGGCCTTCCCTTTTCTTTTACGTTTAAAAATTTGCTTATGATAAAATAAACCTATATGGCCTAGAGGTAATAGCATAAAGGAGTGAAACTTAGGCGGTAATTTACCTTAATGCCTCTAGGTTTATTTAGTTAACACTTAACCTTTTATAACCCATTTATTTTAGATAAGCACGACCACTACATTTATTCATCAATCTTAATCTCCCTATTACTCTACATTATACTATTTAATTTATTCTAATTAAATCTCCTGAATAATGTTATTAAAAATTAGGGGTGTTACGGGCTTCCTTTCTTAAAGAATTTCCTCCTCAAAATTTAGTAAGGACTAAATAGCAAACATAACAATCATCTATAATCACTTTTAACATCCATACTAGCCTACCCGAATAACAACTCATCTGTAAATCTAATATAGACATACCATCAAAGTAGACCAAGATAAGCATCTCGAATCTTGTCCTCTGTCTTCCAAGTACAGTCTTTCTCATTTTTGCTCCACTGAATTTTCACTAACTTGACTGTCTTAATCCTCTATCTTTTCTCATCTCTCGCTACAACCCAAATTTTTTTTCTAACAAAAGTAAAATCAAGCTCTACTACTAAGCTTCCAACTCTATTTGTGGAATAGTAGACGTTGAATCATGCACATACTTGTGAAGATGAGACATGTGGAATACATTATGGACACCTGCCAAACTACTCGGCAAATCTACTCTTTACACGAGCTTTCCAATGAAATGGACCAACATATCTCGGGGCCAACTTTCCTGACTTTCCAAACCGTACCACACCCTTCATCAGTGATACCTTAATGAAAACCCTATCTCCCATTGAGAACTCTATGTCTTTTTGCCTCTTATTTGCGTAACTCTTCTGTCTGGATCTAGCTTCCTTCATCTGCCCTCGAATTAACTGTATCTTTTCTGACGTATCTCTAACCAAATCTAGACCTGAGACCAATCTATCTCCTATTTCCAACCAACAAGCTGGTGATTTGCACGGCCTTCCGTACAAAGCTTCAAAAGGCGCCATTCCTATACTAGACTATTAACTATTATTATAGGAAAACTCAATGAAATGTAGGCAATCCCCCCAAGATCCACTAAATTCCAATACATAAGCTCTCAATAAATCCTCGAGTACCTTATTATCTCTCTTGTCTGCCCATCCGTCTGTGGATGATATGTTGTACTCATCTTGAGTTTGCTACTTATTACCTCTTGTAGACTCTTCCAAAATTCCCTAACGAATAATGCATCTCTATCGTTGGCTATGCAACTAGGAATCCCATGAAGACTAACTATGTTCGTCATGAACAACTTTTCCAAAACCGATGCCGTCCTGGTTGACTTCATCGAAATGAGATGGGCACTCCTGGTCAGCCTGTCCACTATAACCCATATGCTTTCATTTCCCCTATTTGACTTTGGCAACCCACCAATAAAATCCATGGATATCAAATCCCATTTCCACATTGGAATTTCTAAAGGCTGAAGCAATCCACTCAGCTTCTGATGTTTGGCTTTCACTTTTTGACAGTTTACACACTGCCTAACCCACAAGCTAAGACCCTCTTCAAACCTTCTCGATAGAAGCTCCTCTTCATATCTTGATACATCTTAGTCCCTTCAGGATGAATCGTAAACATGGATTGATGACATTCCTCAAGAACTTCCCTCCTTAAGTTCTCTACATTAGGAACACATAATCGTCCCTTCTTTCTCAACCATCCTCTTTGGTTAAGACTAAAATCCTTTAGATCATCGATTCTGATCCTACCTCAAACCTTCTAATTATTTCGGCTAAAACAAGATCCTCATTCTGCTTAGAAGCTATGCTTTCGATCAACACTAGTTGAACTTCTAAATAAGAGGACATGGCTGTACCCTGACAAGAACTAGCAGTAGATTTCAACTATGCACCACAACTGGCCAAGGCTTCTAGATCCTTCCATTCTGCCAACAAGGCTAACACCACATTCTAATGTTTTCTACCGAGAGCATCTACTACCTTATTTACTTTCCCAGGAGTATACTCTATACCGAAATCATAAGCAGCCAAAAACTCCAGCCACCTCTGCTGCCTCATATTCAACTCCTTCTGAGAGAATAAATATCTTAAAGGCTTATTGTCGGTATACAAATCAAATCTCTCTCCTAGGAGATAATACCTCCAAATCTTCAAGGCAAAGATTACTGCAGCCAAATCCAATTCATGAATAAGATATCTTACCTTGTGCGGTCTAAACTGCCTGGATGCGTAGGCAATAACTTTACCCTTCTGCATCAATACTGCCCTCAATTAAGTTCCACATGCGTCAGTGTAAACTACCAAATCTTGTTTCCATCCAAGACAACTAACACTGGTGCATTGGCCAACAAATGCTTTAACGTAAGGAACCCTTCCTCTCATTTGTTGGTCCAAATAAACTTTACATCCTTCCTGGTCAACTTAGTCAAATGTATTGCTATTCGTGAGAAATTCTTAATGAATCTCCGGTGTCCAACAGGTTCATGAAAACTTCTGATCTCCATTACCATCTCTGGTCTCTTCCAATTAATGATAGTTTCGATCTTAATTGGATCGACTGACAAAATCCTCCTCTGAAACCACATGACAAAGAAACTTAACCTCTTTCTTCCAAAAATGACACTTGGAAAACTTCGTCTTCAGCTGATTCTGCCTCAGCGTCTCAAGCACCACTCTGAGATGAATCTCATGCTCTCTTTCATCCTTTGAGTACACTAAAATATCATCAGTGAATACCAACACGAACCTATCAAAGTGTTCTCGGAAAACCTGGTTCATCAAATCTACAAAGAAAGCAGGTGCATTTACCAATCCAAATGGCATCACCAACCAATTATATGAATCATACCTAGTCTGAAATGGTATCAAAGAAATATAGTCCTCCACCACTCTCGGTTGAAGGAAACCCCCTCCCCAAACCCATAGGGAGAACACTCTGACTCCACCCAACTGATCAAACAAATCATCTATTCTCGGCAGTGGGTATCTATTCTTGATTGTCCTTTCATTTAACTTACGATAGTTGATGCACATCATTACCCATTTGGTTTCTTCACGAACACTGCGGCCGCTCCCTAAGGAGAACTGCTTGGTCTGATAAGATTCCTTCCCTCAAGATCCACTAGCCGCACCTTCAATTCCTTCATCTATGTCAGTGTCATCCTACTAGGTGGTCTACTCACAGGTTTAGTTCCAGGTACAAGATCTTTCTGAAACTCAACAGCCCATTTTGGTGGTAATTCAGTAACTGGCTCAAAGACATCTGCAAATTCTCTTGCTACACGAACCTAACTTAGCTCTTCTCCAACCTCCATGGCACTTAAAAAAACACAAACACTCCTACTGAAATTCTCATTGAGAAGTTGATTTGGTTATGACAATTTGGGTGTCTCAATGATATTTTCCTATCCTAGCCTTATACTTACCCAACCAATCCATACCCAAGATGATCCCGAAATATATGAAATCAAAAACATAGAAACTGCATGCAAACTGCTTGCAAACTTATGACCTAACAAATCAAGTTCTAACTGGTCACATATCATCCTTAGAGTTGCATATCTTCCGATCAGATTCGCAACCCTTAGGGAAGTAACAAGATATGTGGGTTCTATGCATAACCTATCAACCAAATATTGTGATATAAATGCGTCTGATGCACTGGTATCGAATAGTACCCTAACAGGCATACTTTGAATCAAAAGCATACCTTCCATCACAATTTTCCCTTTCTCTGCTACTGTAGGCCTAGAAGAAGATGGTCGTCCTTTTCCCTCTGTCCGCCCTGACTGTCTCTGGACACTGGTTCTTATAATGCACAACTTGGTCATAGTTGAAGCATTTCACATTCTTCTTCTCTACGAGTTTCTTCCCTTTGCCTGTTCTACACTCATGAGAATAATGACCTTTCTTATCACACTTGTAGCACACTAAATTTTCCTTTGCCTTCTTGGTAGCATCCCCTTTCTAGGTTCCTTTCTTCTTAAAGAATTTCCTCTTCTTTCCTTGAGGACCCTAGGACTCAACTGCCTTCTCTCTAGCCGAAACAGCAAGCATTTCTTTATGGTGAATAGCCATCTCCGCTACCACATTACAAGGCTATCTGATATGAGTCATGGTCATTCTAGCTAGCTCTCGCCTTAGTCCACGAATGAACCTTTATTCCTTCTGAAGTTAGTATTTATAGTGGCATACCCATATCGAGATAGCTCGTCAAATTTAGCAGCATACTCGATTACTGACATATCTCCCTGAAAAAGATCCATGAACTTTCTCAACAACGCCAACTTGGCAACCTCAGATAAAAACTTTTGCTCAAACCTCCTTTTGAAATCTGCCCAAGTCAGCTTTTCTTCTGGAACTCCGATGGTCACACTATTCCACCAATGAAGTGCCGCCCCTTGAAACTGCCTAGAGGCCAACCTTATCTTTTACTCATCATCCAAGCCTAAATCAGTAAATATTTCTCATAGTGAAATAGCCAATTCTCAACCTCTAAAGCATCCTCTATTCCAACAAAAGGCTTTCCACCCAAACTGGTGTAGTCTCTGCTCAGTCTAGCATAATTATATCCAACTGGAGACACATGATTAGCTCCTCCCACATTACCGGCAACTCCAGCTTGCAAAAGATTGCCATTGATACACCATCCATGCATCTACTAGCGGATTTCCAGCACTTACGCTGGCTTCAGCATTTGGGTTAGTATTAGCCTGTTAACCTTGGTTCCTCCTGGTATTAGGTTGAGCATTTCCATTGGTTGTGTGCTTCCTCCACCTAGATTTCCTCTTGCGCTTCCTTCTTCCATGTCCTCTTTCTCATAAATCTACATATGAGCCTTAGTAAGAAACATAAGAACGGTCTAAGAGAGAAGGGAACACGTACCTAGATATATACTTATATATCAAATACAAGTAGGTTACTATAGTGTTAACCCAAACCTGATCATATTTATGATTTATTGGATTATATTTCTAAAAAGCATTTAGGTTTAACTATTCCTTTAAAGTGTCACAAACCTATGCTCTAAAACCAACTTGTACATCCTCCTACTTAGAGGCCTAAAACTAACGGTTACAGATACTGTAGCCATCAATAGTTATTAATCTTCGATGACCAAATACGGTAAGGTTAGATACATTGTGTAACATCCTAATATTTTCAACCATTCGCATCCACACATGCCGGATTCGAATTGCTCAAAATACCAGATTGTTAATTTATATTTGGCAAAACTCAGCATATACAGTAAATAAATAAATCATAGAATCACAAACACAGAGTAGTATACAATAATGCATCGGAAACAAAAGAATAGTAGTTCATGAAGCTACTATATACAACCGAGTTAAATAAGACACAATAGAAGTCTCAAATACAATATTCGAAATACAGGATTAGAATGCATCACTGGTATCAACTGAATAATAGCAAGCCGAATAGATAGATGGATCTTCAAGCAAAGCTCCAACTCCAACTCCAAAGGCGAGTCTCAAAAGCTGTATCACTCAGTATGACACGAGCGTAAAGCAAAACACAAAACACTCGAGTCAGGATTAACATTCTTATATCAATAAATCCACCTTAAGTGAAATAACAACTGAATTACAAGTAACTCAAAGGATGTTTGGGATAACCATCCTCTAAGGATCCATTAAACTATCTACTATCTTGTAATATACGCTATTATAATAATATCTAAAGTAATATAAACTATTAAAATAGCATTAAGGCGTTGCCCATATCTCCCTTAACACATTTTATATATTCCCATAGTCTATACAGTACCGTAATCTCCCTCGTAGTGGGCGTCGTCAAAGCGCACTCCATTGGTATGGTACAAAATAGACTCGTATAAGCTAGGGTAGATGACACGGCACAACAAGGCAATCCCAGGGTAGATGTACCATTTACGCATCCGGGTTGGTGGTAACGCATAGCCGCAGCTACAGCCCACCTCGAGCCACAATCCCAATATCCAAGATGCGCACCAAATCAATCACAAAGTAATAGAATGGCGTACGAAGAAGTGTCCAATCGGAGAAGCTACCTCACTTTGCCCGAAAATCGCTCATGTTTTAGCCACCTTATGCCAACTTACGGAAGTCGTGTCCACGTATATAATTCATATAGGATCTTCGCCACCATTCTACTTCATTCTGGAATCCCCACCTTGTACACTGCTGTTCAAATGGTTTTCGAAATTGGTAGAGAGTATGATAACTTGCGATCCCGGTCTCTTTAACAACCCAACGTTATTATAACATAGCAGTCATTTCAAAATAGTTTATACTTCAAAACCAAAATATCATTGCCATTTCAAAACCATATCAATATGATATTGTCTCTATTTCAAAACCAAATAAGATATCATTTCCATTTCAAATATATCTTTTTTCCAAAATCATAGCACTTCAAAGTTATAACACTTCGAAACCAAAACATTTGAAATTATATGACTTTAGAAGTCATAACACTTTGGAAATCATAATTTAGAAATCATAATACTTCCCACTTAACCGGTTTAGATATTAAAATAGTATATATAATAAAATAGTTTATAAAGTAAAATAGTTTATATAAAATAGTTATAAGTTAAAATTTATATTAAAATAGTTTATATTAAAAATAGTTTATATTAAAATGATTTATATTAAAATAGTTTATATTAAATAAATTTATAAAGTAAAATATAAATAATTTTAAATATAATTTAAAAATACTTTATATAATAAAATAGTTTCCTTAAATTTCACAAATCGATTCCAAATCAACTTGAATTTAAAAATTCAAATTTAATCAAATCTCAAACCATCAATTTCAATTTATTTCAGTTTCTCAATAAACCATTCAAAGTATATCGATTTCAAATACAGATTTTTAACCACAGAATGAAGTATTTCAATTTCAATATTTTCAAAACTTTAAATATTCAACATTTCAAAACTAGATTTATTAATTTCATATATATGTATATATATATCAAATTCAATTTACTATTATTTAGTTTTGAAATATTTACTTAATAAATCCAATACCATTTAAATAAAACTTCAAATTCAAATAACTGAATATTCCTTTAATTTACTTAAACTTGATATATTCATTTAGTCACCTTAAACCAACATCAAGTTATAAAATCGTATCCTTTAAACATTCCAAACTTAATAAATTTCAAATCAAACTTATTTGAATATAATTCTTAAATAAATTCAATTTCATAACCTTGGAATCATTTCAAATTATATATACATTGACCAACGGTATCTGTATATAATTTTCTATCCTATGGTCAAGTGATATGGATATTTATCATTTCAATCTGCAATTTAAATATATATACGGCTATATATCATTTCAACCCGCAACCCCAAATTCAATGAAAATGCTTGGGTTTATCATTACAACCCATAACGATTTTCCTATATTCTACAGATCGTTCGGGTATGTATCATTTCAACCCATAGGGAATTCTATACTAACAGGGAACTTATAGAGTGATAAAATATATGATAATAATATAGCAGACTTATATCATGAATATAAATAACAGATAATTGTGTCATATCTCACAGGTGAACAGATACATATAATAACATATATACAACAATGTAAATAACTAACAACAGCATATGTCAATTGCCGTTCCAATTGAAATCAAATTTAAAAAAATATAAGAATGTTAATCGTGAGTGATTGCTCACCTTTCGAGGCTAGAGATGGACGAGAATGAGATTAGTTACGAATCCAAAGCAAAGCTAGACCGCGAATTAGACGAGCAAAGCTGATAAATAAGGATTGACGAAATCAAATCAGAACTGGATCGATGATGATAAATGGTATAAGTGAATTCAAATATGCCACTATATATATCAATTTATATATATGTAATCATATTCTAAATTTTTAACATATATTAAATTTAACATATATATGGTTTTCAAAAATCATAGTTTTAAAATAAAGCACGTAAAAAAATCAACATATATACATTATATTTTGAAATACATACATACATACATACATACATACATACATATATATATTTAATAAAAAAACTTAAATAGATATATATGTGTGTACATATATATATATTAGATATATAAACAGAACATACAAAAACTTATTAAACCAATGCATAAGCAGATTATAACTTGTATTAACATATATACATATATATATATACAACATGAATAGAAACTTATATACTATATACAATATACATAAATAAACACGTCGAAAATGTTATATTATACTTTGAATCAAATAAGAACTTATATAAACTTCATAACTTTATGTATACAACAAATCATATACAATTATACTAAGATATATGCCACTTGCATACGTACAACAAAGTATGTATGTAAACTATTGTATAAACATGAATCGATATAAATGACAGAATGTAATATATCTCATATATAACCAGAACTTGTTAAAAAAAATCAAATATAACTTAATATAGTACGTGTCTTATAACTAATATATATAAATAATAGAAGTTGCAAACCGAGATATAAACTTACATTTACACTTCAAAGTCAGTAAACAATATATAAACTGTATACACTATAAATCTATATACAATGTGTATGTATATCCAAAATCTACACTTTATATATTATAAAAAAAATTGAAACATTTCGTCATAAAATCACGCAACTCCTATACTATTAATATATATACACGATACGTATGGACTCAAAGCAGATTATCTAAAACTGATATGAACTTGTATAAGCAACAAACAAATCATACATAACTAATATCAATGTGGTCACAAAGCAACAGATCTTTATAAACTATAGAAACATAAATATACTAATATAATTTATATGCAGACTTTGAAACAGGGCATAAGAAAATATGTATGTAACTATATATCTTTACTACTAATAAAGAGAATTCTTTGAATAGATTTACTCGGTGTCTTTTCGAAATTCCAAATATATCCTTTTACATCTCATAGTGTAATAGTGTTCAAATATGGAATATAGCCTGTTAATTTCTAAGTAAATTGTCAGTCCCCTTGGAGAATTACAGTGTGCGTTCACAAGATGAAGTATCTAAGTGCACCATATTGTCCGTAATTTAGGTGAAAGTTCATCGGTCGAAGTTTTGCCTGATTCCGAGTCAGAAGTTATTGCAGTCTGAACAAAAAAATAGCGGCTTCTGCACTAGGTGGAGTTCAAGTATGGGGATGTGGTAGCCTGTTATTTTCCAAGTACAACTGTCAGTCCCCTTGGAGAACTACAGTGTGCGTTCATAAGATGAAGTATCCGAGTGTACCATACTGTCCGTAATTTAGGTGGGAGTTCATCGGTCGAAGTTTTTCCTGATTTCGAGTTAGTATGCAAAAGTTATTGCAGACTGAAAAAAAATAGCGGCTTCTGCACTAGGCGGAGTTCAAGTATGGGGATGTGGTACTGTTATTTTCTAAGTACAACTGTCAGTCCCCTTGGAGAACTACAGTGTACGTTCACAAGATGAAGTATCAGAGTGTACCATATTGTCTGTAATTTAGGCGGGAGTTAACCGGTCGAAGGTTTTCTTGATTCCGAGTTAGTATGCAGAAGTTATTGCAGTCTGAACAAAAAAAAGCGACTTCTGCACTAGGCGGAGTTCAAGTATGAGAATGTGGTAGCCTATTATTTTCTAAGTACAACTGTCAGTTCCCTTGAAGAACTACAGTGTGTGTTCACAAGATGAAGTATCTGAGTGTACCATATTATCCGTAATTTAGGTGGGAGTTCATCGATCGAAGTTTTTCCTGATTCCGAGTCAGTATGCAGAAGTTATTGCAGTCTGAACAAAAAAATAGCGGCTTCTGCACTAGGCGGAGTTCATGTATGGGAATGTGGTAGCCTGTTATTTTCTAAGTACAACTGTCAGTCCCCTTGGAGAAATATAGTGTGTGTTCATAAAATGAAGTATCCGAGTGTATCATATTGTCCGTAATTTAGGTGGGAGTTCATCGGGCGAAATTATGCCTGATCCGAGTAAGTATGCAGAAGTTATTGCAGTCTGAACAAAAAAATAGCGGCTTCTACACTAGGGGAGTTTAAGTAAGGGGATGTGGCAGCATGATATTTTCTAAGTACAATTGTCAGTCCCCTTGGAGAACTACAGTGTGCGTTCACAAGATGAAGTATCAGAGTATACCATATTGTCCGTAATTTAGGTGGGAGTTGATCGGTCGAAGTTTTGCCTGATTCCGAGTTAGTATGCAGAAGTTATTGCAGTCTAAACAAAAAATAGCGGTTTCTACACTAGGCGGAGTTCAAGTATGGGGACGTGGTAGCTTGTTTTTTTCTAAGTACAACTGTCAGTCCCCTTGGAGAACTATAGTGTGCGTTCACAAGATGAAGTATCCGAGTGTACCGTATTGTCCGTAATTTAGGTGGGAGTTCATCGGTCGAAGTTTTGCCTGATTCTGAATTAGTATGCAGAAGTTATTGCAGTCTGAACAAAAAAATGGTGGCTTCTGCACAATGCGGAGTTCAAGTATGGGGATGTGGTAGCCTGTTATTTTCTAAGTACAACTGTCAGTCCCCTTGGAGAGCTACAGTATGCGCTCACAAGATGAAGTATCCAAGTGTACCATATTATCCGTAATTTAGGTAGGAGTTCATTGGTCGAAGTTTTGCCTGATTCTGAGTTAGTATGCGGTATTTATTGCAATTTGAACAAAAAAATAACGGCTTCTGCAATAGGCGCAGTCCAAGTATGGGGATGTGGTAGTCTATTATTTTCTAAGTACAACTGTCAGTCCCTTTTGAGAACTACAGTATGCGTTATGAAGTTTCCGAGTGTACCATATTGTCCGTAATTTAGGTGGGAGTTCATCGTCGATGTTTTGCCTGATTTTGAGTTAGTATGCAGAAGTTATTGCAGTCTGAACCAAAAACATAGCGGCTTCTGCACTAGGCAGTGTTTAAGTATGGAGATATGGTAGCCTGTTATTTTCTAAGTACCACTATCAGTCCCTTCGGAGAACTATAATGTGCATTCACAAGATGAAGTATCCGAGTGTACCATATTATCCGTAATTTAGGTGGGAGTTCATCTGTCGAAGTTTTGCCTGACTCCGAGTTAGTATGAAGAAGTTAATACAGTCTGAACGAAAAAAAATAGCGGCTTCTGCACTAGGTGGAGTTCAATATTGGGGATGTGGTAGCTTGTTATTTTCTAAGTACAACTGTCAGTCCCCTCACAAGATGAAGTATCCGAGTGTACCATATTGTCTGTAATTTAGGTGAAAGTTCATCGGTCGAAGTTTTGCCTGATTCTGAGTTAGTATGCAGAAGTTATTGCAGTCTGAACAAAAAAATAGTGAATTCTGCACTAGGCGGAGTTCAAGTATGGGGATGTGGTAGCCTGTTATTTTCTAGGTACAAATGTCAGTCCCCTTGAAAAACTACAATTGTGCGTTCACAAGATGAAGTATCCGAGTGTAACAGATTTTCCGTAATTGAGGTGGGAGTTCATCGGTCGAAGTTTTGCGTGATTCTGAGTTAGTATGCAGAAGTTATTGCAGTCTAAACAAAAAAAATAGCGGTTTCTACACTAGGCGGAGTTCAAGTATGGGGACGTGGTAGCTTGTTTTTTTCTAAGTACAACTGTCAGTCCCCTTGGAGAACTATAGTGTGCGTTCACAAGATGAAGTATCCGAGTGTACCGTATTGTCCACAATTTGGGTGGGAGTTCTTCGGTCGAAGTTTTGCCTGATTCCGAGTTAGTATGCAGAAGTTATTGCAGTTTGAACAAAAAAATAGCGGCTTCTGCACTAGGAGGAGTTTAAGTATGGGGATGTGGTAGCCTGTTATTTTCTAAGTACAATTGTCAGTCCCCATGGAGAACTACAGTGTGCGTTCACAAGATGAAGTATCCAAGTGTTTCATATTGTCCGTAACTTAGATGGGAGTTAATTGGTCGAAGTATGGCCTAATTCCGAGTTAGTATGAAAAAGTTACTGCAGTCTGAACAAAAAGAAATAGCTTCTGCACTAGGCGGATTTTAAATATAGGGATGTGGTAGCTTGTTATTTTCTAAGTACAACAGTCAGTCCCCATGGAGAGCTACAGTGTGCGTTCACAAGATGAAGTATCTGAGTGTACCATGTTCTCTATAATTTAGTTGGGAGTTCATTGGTCGAAGTTTTGTCTGATTTCGAGTTAGTATGAAAAAGTTATTGCAGTCCGAACAAAAAGAATAGTGGCTTCTGCACCAGGCGGAGTTCAAATATAGGGATGTGGTAGTCTGTTATTTTCTAAGTACAACAGTCAGTCCCCATGGAGAGCTACAGTGTGCGTTCAGAAGATGAAGTATCAGAGTGTACCATATTGTCCGTAATTTAGGTGGGATTTCATCGGTCGAAGTTTTTCCTGATTCGAGTTAGTATGAAGAAGTTATTCCAGTCTGAACAAAATAATTAGAGGCTTCTGTACTAGGCGGAGTTCAAATAGGGGATGTGGTAGCCTGTTATTTTCTTAGTACAACAGTCAGTCCTCATGGAGATCTACAATATGGGTTCACAAGATGAAGTGTTCGAGTATTCCATATTGTCCATAATTAAAGTGGGAGTTAATCGGTCGAAGTCTCGCCAGATTCCGATTTAGTATGAAGAAGTTATTGCAGTCCGAACAAAAAAAATAGCGGCTTCTGCACTAGGAGGAGTTCGAATATGGGGATATGGTAGCAAGTTATTTTCTAAGTAAACTGTCAGTCCCCATGAAGAACTATGGTGTGTGTTCACAAGATGAAGTATCCGAGTGTACCATATTGTCCGTAATTTAGGTGGGAGTTCATCGGTCGAAGTTTTTCCTGATTCCGATTTAGTATGAAGAAGTTATTGCAGTCTGAACAAATAAATTAGCGGCTTCTGCTTTGATGGTGTTTAAATATGAAGATGTAGCATGTTATTTTCTACGTACAACTATTAGTCACTATGGAGAACTACAGTGAGCGTTGAAGTGGGGCTATAGCCTGTTATTTTCGAAGTACAACTATAATTCACCATGGAGAACTACAGTATACGTTCATAAGATGAAGTATCCAACTGTTTTAAATTGTCTGTAATTTAGGTGGGAGTCCGTCGGTCATAGTTTTACCCGATTTCGAGTTAGTATGAAGAAGTTATTGCAGCATGAACAAAAAATTAGTGGCTTCTGCCTAGGCGGAGTTCAAATACCGGGATGTAGCCTGTTATTTTTTAAGTACAACTGTTAGTCACCATGGAGAACTATGGTATACATTCACTAGATGGAGTATCCGAGTATTTCTTATTGCATGTAATTTAGATGGAAGTCAATCGGTCGAAGTCCCACCTGATTCAGAGTTAGTATGAAGAAGTTATTGCAATCTGAACAAAAAAATATAGCGGCTTCTGCGTAGACGGAATTCATATATGGGGATGCTACTATCAAATCTACTTCCACATATACAACTAAAAATGCATGCATGTTGTGATTAAATGCAGGCCCACCTGGACATGCATATGTACTCGTATAGATTAAAACAACACAATATATATAACTACATAAATGTTGACACTTTAAACATATTATCAATGTATACTTTCATAACTTATATATAACTTATTTATAGCAAATATATATATATATATATATATATATAACACTTATATGCAACTTTATAACCAAAATATGAATACAGTAGCCTATAAGCTAACATATATTATCTGAAACCCGAACCTTAGTATGCTAATACATATAGACTAATATATAAATATATATAAACTTACAAACCTTTTATAATTAAAATCAACGTTTAAAAGAAAAATATAAGCTTATCGAGGTATAATATATCTCTGACACAACAGACTCAACTCAATATGTACATATAAACTATTATATAAACTTTGAAACCAATATATATTATAGCAGAAACCACCTTTATTATAAAAGTGCAACTAGACTTTATACAATCCTTTAACTCATGTATGCAAGCTCTATACACACACACACACACACGAGCAATAGCTTATATAAATTTATATATAAACAAACTTGTATATACCTTATAGCATTCGACCATGGTGGGAAGGGAAATAGGTGAGGCTCTTAGGTAGGCAAGGGTCGCGTGAGGGAAGAAGTGGAAGGTGGTGGGGGGCACAGGCGTTGTCAAGTGTGGGTACGCGGAGGAGAAGAGAGGTGGGAGAGAAGCCGAGGCGAGCTGGGTGGCTTGTCACGTGGGAAGAGACACGTGAAGTATAAGGTAGAGGGAGAGAGGAAAACTGCGAAGCTAGGGGAGGAGGCTCCATGTGGAGGTGGGAAAAATGAAAGCAAAAGAAAGTGAGAGTAGTCGGCGATGGGTTGGAGAAGACTTCAGCAAGCAAGGTTGAACAAGAGCGGCCGACAATATGAATGATCACGCGGTTGATTGCAAATATACATAAACATGTAAAATATAAGCTTTGAAGAAGAACAAAACAGAAAGGAGAAAAAATGGGACATAAATATTTTAGAACAGGAGAAAAATGAAATAGCCAATCTAATTCGTAGAGCTAGAATAACAATGGTCACAGTTTCAAAATTCAGAGAATAATAAAGTAATTGGCTATTTATTTCATGTGGTGGAATATGAAAGGTAAGGGAAGTAAAAAAGGTTAGACGCAGAACCGATAGGAAATCGTTTTTCATGGGTTACGCTGCATACCGGACCTCAAAACACAGAATTGAATATACCATAGAGATCAGCACGACGAGATGGTCAAAATGGTATATAGATATCAGTGGTACGATCATCCTATCAAAAGTCGATAATTAGTATCGAAAATGCTGCTAATTTGCCAGAAATAAGATACACGGAGCAACAACAATCCAAATTTGACGAAACGAAATATGACATCTCACTCAAAAGATGATTTACAAATTTGTTATATAAAAATATTCAGGTTTGAAAAATATTTTATTATCATCAATTTTAACTGAGTTAAATTGAAATAAAATTACACAATAAAATAAATTTCAATATTATCATACGAAAATTTACCATTTGCTATTTTAATAAGACGTATTCCAAATATTCAATTTTTATTTCAAAATTCAATTATTTAAAATTTCATAAAATTTCAATTATTTACGTTATAAAAACCATTTAACATTTACGGGTCGCTACACTCTCCCCCACTCAAAACTTTTCGTCCCCGAAAAGGAAGGAGGTAGGAGAATAGAAACAATCAGAAGGAAAAATAGTTTTGGAATACAAAAGAAACAATTAATTTAAACCATATAATTTTCAATTTACATTAATTAATATTCAATGATTGTTTTTAAATTCAAGGTATTTCATTAAGTTGATTTAAATTTCAATTTATAAATTCCTTCAAACAAAATTTATTTGTCTATCTTATTTATTCATTATCCTATTAACTTATTATTTTATTTATTTCTATTAGTATTATTATAATTAAAAATGTGTATAACCTTTGTTATAACCACTCAAATTTTATTTATAAATTCCTTTAACATCATTTTACATTGTAAATTATTCAGTTACATATTCAACTTCTGAATGATTTAGGTAAGTTATATTGGAAATGTAACTGAGTATTGTACAAGTAAAATTTACCAATTCAATTACTTCAAGTAAAATATTTATTCAATTTTTTTGGATTTATTTATAACTAAAATCATCCTTTAACCAAAACTTTAAGAATTAAATCTTCGATTAACTTCAAACAATTTAGAGATAATTATATACATACATACATAGATATATATATATATATATTATACATATATATATATATGTATTATAAAAATAATCATGTTCCAATTATAAATCAAGCCACACTTTAGAAATTCAAATAAAATTCATTTTCTAAAATAAAGTGTAGCAAAGCTATAGAATGGTCTCTCCACTTCGAAACTCGAAAATGAATGTCGATGACGGAGCCGCCATCACCAAAATTATTTTCCTGCGACAAAAGAGGAGAGCGCTGGTTTGAACATTTTAAAATTCTTTGGAAACGATTTCTATTTAAAAATACTTTCAATAATATACCCTTTAAACTTTTTAAAACCAAAGTTTGAAATCACCAGAAATTAAATTCTCAAATTCTTAACTTAAATTCCTTTCAATTCTGAATCAATTTATAAACCATGTTTATAATTCATTTATTTATATTATGCAATAGTCAATGATTTACAAAATAATAAATAAAAACCAAATATTATCATTTTTGACAACCAATTCAGTTGATAATTCAATTATATATATATATATATATAATATAATCGTACAAAAATATTTCATTTACCGAATTTGAAAATAATACTGTGTCAATTTGCTCTGTTAAATTATTTTGGAAATTCTATCGATAGCATTGATCAGACGAATCGATCGAAAACCCAAATCAACATCAACAACTCAAACAACACAATATAAAACATTTTTATATTAGTTACAAATACACTCCCCCACTCAATAATACAGAATAGGTTTCAAACCAAGGATAGAGATCCAAATATAAAGGGATCCTAACCCAAAAGAATACTAGAAGATAGGCTTGATATGGGGTAAAATGATTGAATTTCTAACAAGGAAGATGGATAGACTTATATAAATCACATGCAACCTTAACCGGGGCAACCATGATTTTAAGAACAAGATCGATGTAGAATTCTGGGCAAATCGACATCTGATCGATAGAATTCGGGCATAGCAAGAAATAGCAGCATCGTAAACCGAGGATATAGAAATCTCTGGTGAATCAATGCCTATTGTAAAGGAGTTTCACCCCTTTTACAATTCATACAGTGAAGCTATGGGATGTTCCAGAATCAAGAAAATACGAACAGGGAGAGACGGGAATGGATTTTGGAACGAAGGAGAACGTTCCAAAATTCAAAGGAAACCGAGATAAAGAGGAAGGAATCCTAGCTCGAACAAAAGTGATTCCGTAATTAGATTTACCCTATATGTTGAGTTTTGCCTAAAAACATAGCTCTGATACCACATGTAACATCCTGATATTTTCAACCATTCGCATCCCCACATGCCAGATTCGAATTGCTCAAAATACCAGATTATTAATTTATATTTGGAAAAACTCAGCATATACGGTAAATAAATAAATCACAGAATCACTGACACAGAGTAATATAAAATAATGTAGCGGAAACAAAAAAATAGTAGTTTGTGAAGCTACTATATATAACATAGTTAAATAAGGTACAACAGAAGTTTCAAATACAATAGTCAAAATACAAGATCAAAATGCATCACTGGAATCAACTGAATGACTGCAAGCTGAATAGATAGATGGATCTTCAAGCGAAGCTCCAACTCCAAAGGTGAGTCTCAAAAGCTGTATCACTCAGTCTAACCCAAGCATAAAGAAATACACAAAACACTCGAATCAGGATTAACATTCTTATATCAATAAATCCAACTCAATGAAGTAACAACCGAAACACAAGTAACTCAAAGGATGTTTGGGATAACAATCATCTAAAGATCCGTTAAACTATCTACTATGTAGTAATATACGCTATTATAATAATGTCTGAAGTAAAATAAACTATTAAAATATCATTAAGGCGTTACCCATATTCCCCTTAACACATTTTATATATTCCCATAGCCTATATAGTACTGTAATCTCCCCCGTACTAGTGTCATGAGAGGGCACTCCATAGGTATGGTACAAAAAAACTCGTATAAGGCGTGCTAGGGTAGTGACACGGTACAACAAGGCAATGCCAGGGTAGATATACCAATTATGCAACCGAGCTGGTGGTAACGCATAGCCGTAGCTACCGCCCACCTCGAGTCACACTCCCAGAATCAAAGGTGCGCACCAAATCAATCACAAAGTAATAGAATGGCATACGAAGAAGTGTGTCCGATCGAAGAAGCTACCTCACTTGGCCCGAGAATCGCTTCTGTTTTAGCAACCTAATGCCAACTCACGGGAGTCGGGTCCACGTATATACCTTATATAGGATTGTCGCCACCATCGTACTTCATTCTGGAATCTCCACCCCGTACTCAGTTGTTAAAGTGGTTTTCGAAGTTGGCAGAGAGTATGACAACTTCCAATCCCGGTCTCTTTAACAACCCAACATTATTATAACACCACGGTCATTTCAAAATAAATTATACTTCAAAACCAAAATATCATTTCCATTTCAAAACCATATCAGCACGATATCATTTCTATTTCAAAACCAAATAAGATATCATTTTCGTTTCAAATATATCCCTTTTCCAAATTCATAGCACTTCAAAGTTATAACACTTCGAAACCAAAACATCTGAAATTATAATTCTTTGGAAATCATAACACTTTGGAAATCATAACACTTTGGAAATCATAATTTAGAAATCATAATACTTCCCACTTAACCGGCTAGATATTAAAATAGTATATATAATAAAATAGTTTATAAACTAAAATAGTTTATAGAAAATAGTTATAAGTTAAAATAGTTTATATTAAAATAGTTTATATTAAAAATAGTTTATATTAAAAATGATTTACATTAAAATAGTTTATATTAAATTAATCTGTAAAGTAAAATATATAATAGTTTAAAATATAATTTAAAAACACTTCATATAATAAAAATAGTTTCCTCAAATTTCACAAATCGATTCCAAATCAATTCGAATTTCAAAATTCAAATTTAATCAAATCTCAGATCATCAATTTCAATTTATTTCAGTTTCTCAATAAACCATTTCAAAGTATATCGATTTCAAATACAAATTTTTAACCACAAAATAAACCATTTCAGTTTCAATATTTTCAAAACTTTAAATATTCAGCATTTGAAAACAAGATTTGATAATTTCATATATATATATATATATATCAAATTCAATTTACTATTATTTAGTTTTGAAATATTTACTTAATAAATCCAATAACATTTAAATAAAACTTCAAATTCAAATAACTGAATATTCCTTCAATTTACTTAAACTTGATATATTCATTTAATCTCCTTAAACCAAAATCAAGTTATAAAATCGTATCCTTTAAAAATCCCAAACTTAATAAATTTCAAATCAAACTTATTTGAGTATAATTCTTAAATAAATTCAATTTCAAAACCTTGGAATCATTTCAAATTATATATATACACTGACTAACGGTGTCTGTATATAATTTTCTATTCTATGGTCAAGTGATACAGATATTTATCATTTTAATCTGCAATTTAAATATTTACATGGGTATATATCATTTCAACCCGCAACCCCTACTTCAATGAAAATCGCTTGGGTTTATCATTTCAACCCATAACGATTTTCCCCTATTCTAAACATCATTCGGGTATGTTTCATTCAACCCTATACTAATAGGGAACTTGCAGAGTGATAACATATATGATAATAACATAACAGACATATATTGTCAATATAAATAACAGATAATTATGTCAGATGTCATAGGTGATCATATACAGATAACATCATATTTATAGCAATGTAAATAACTAACAGCAGCATATTTCAATCGTCGTTCCAATTGAAATCAAATTTAATAAATATAAGAACGTTAAATGTGAGTGATTGCTCACCTTTCGAGGCTAGAGATGGACAAGAAGGAGATGAGTTACGAATCCAAAGCAAAGCTAGACTGAACGCGAATTGGATGAGCAAAGCTGATAAGTAAGGATTGACGAAATCAAATCAGAACTGGATCGATGATGATAATGGTATAAGTGAATAAATATTACCACTATATATATATATATATATCAATTTACATATATAAAATCATATTCTAAATTTTTAACATATATTAAATCTAACATATATATGGTTTTCAAAAATCATAGTTCTAAAATAAATCACATAAAAATATCAACATATATATATATATATTATATTTAGAAATAATACACATATATATTTAATAAAAAACTTAAATACGTACGTACGTACATACATACATACATACATACATACATACATACATATATATATATATATTGCATATATATTAGATATATAAACAGAACATACAAAAACTTATTAAACCAATGCATAAGCAGATTATAACTTGTTGTGACAACCCGGAAATTTGGCGATATTATTTTAATAAGCTTTTAGTCTGATAAATTAAAAATACAAACTTAAATGTTTAAATAAGTATATGTGAGTATTTTGGAAGGGATTATGATTTGAAATTTAAAATAAAGCCTTTCCAAAATAATGAAAATAAAATCTATCTTGTTCATATTTAAAATAAATATATATTTTATTATATACAAGAAAACAAAATATATAAGAAAATTCTTACGTACATATATATAACTTAAGTAAAGTTATAACAAGCAACTCAAATACTTTGCATTTGGACATAAACAAAATTTGAAGACAAATCAGGCAAGAGAAGTAAAAACAAATAATAATTATCTATGAATACATGTGAGTAATTCAAGAAAACAATATCTTCATGCAAGTATCTTTTCACGCAAGCAAATCGGGTAAGAAAAATAATATAAAAAGAAGGAAAAAAAAATCTGGAAACATAAAGAAGATGAGTAGGAGACATTAAGGACATGAGCATTTAATGCTCTCCATTTTAGCACAAACAAAGTCAATTCGTATAGCTTAAAAATCATTTCAGCCACCATTTGAGAAAAAAAATCTCTGATCAAACATATAACAATAATTTTTCAGTACAAATATAAACACAAAAAAATCTTGCACCAGTATATACTCCAACCAGCACACACTATCCTTCTTTTCTATATATCCTTCTTGTTTCCATTTGATCATCATAAAAACTGAGTACTTCTTTAAAATAAAACAAATATATATATATATATATATATATATATATATATATATATATAGCAACCCGGAAACAAATCAACAGCTATATCATCAACAAATAAGATCGGGCTGATATTTGCTCAAAACTGGAATGCTAGGAAACCAGAGCAGAGGGAAGCAGGGTTCTCTGTTCAAAGGTGAGTATAATTTTAAATGTCTTGCCTACTGGGAGATATATATCCTTCATACGTTTTGAATATATTGAACGAATCTTTGTATTTTGGTTCAAATTCATGAAGTGATAAGTCAAATGCGAATGTTTGTGATTGGAAGGTCTGGACTCTCTGTGTCAAAAGGGAAAATGCACAACAGCTTTTGATATGATTATAAAAATCCAGATCTCATGATCCATTGAGTTTTAAGTTTCCATTCCAAAAGGAAATTCAAGTGTTTTTGAGTATAGATTAATACTAAAATATATGTCGTCCAAAATCATTCGATATATAGGAAGGAAATGCTTTTTACAGTAATCAACCTGGAATAAGATGAAAATTCAACTATCATGTTTCCACCAAATGATCATAGAGCCGTGATCGCTACTGAAAATCGTGACTTTTAAGGAGCGTTTGGAAGTTTTTAGTTGAGTTTTGAAGGAGGGTGAGGAAGATGAACGGAAATTGTTTCTCGGCAAAATTGGGACGGCTGCGGAAATGGGGGAGCTTGCTGTTGGCCGAGAAGGTTGCTGGAGGGTTGATGGAGGTAGGAAAAATAGGACGAAATTTTCTTGCGGCGTGTGGCATGGAGGTGTGGTCGATTCAGGGTTTGGGATGAGTTTGATCGTGATCGATCTTGGGTAAATGATGACGTCGTGGAGGAGAGGCAGGGTTGCGCACCTTGGGAAAAACAAAGTAGAGGTTGTGGCGTTTGCTTCAGCGAGGTTTGATGATACACGGTGGCGAGTGGTGGCGTAGGGAGGTGATTTGGTGGCTCGGGTTCATTCTGGGGTCGCTTAGCAGATCGACTTTTCGAATTGGGTTTGGTATGGTGGTCTCTGGTGGTTTATGGGGACGTAGGGGTGGTAGGTGACTGATGGAAAGGGTCGGCGGTAAGGGACGCCGGAAGTTGGATGTGAGCAGGTGCACGGTGATGCACAGTCTCGTGCATAATTTTGGAAGGAAGGAGGAAGTGGAAAAAGGATACTGGAATAAAGAAACTGAAGGGAGAGGAGAAGTAAAGGATTTGGGCCGGAGGAAATTGGGCCAGGAAAAAAAATAAAAAGTAAAAGTAGAGAAATGGAGGAAATAAATAAATGATGATCAGTTTTGGAAGCAAGATAATTTGAGTTGTCCTGTTGGAAACAAAATTTCTATAACAGGTTGAAGCAATTTTTTTTAAAACAAGTTTCCAAATTTAATTTAATTTAAAATAAAATGTTTAAGTTAATTGTTTGGTTTGGTCTAATTGGATCGGGAAAATTAGTTAAGTTTAAAATCCTTAGGTATTTCCAAATGTAATTTATGATGGAATTAAGTAAGTTTTTTAATATCAGTGTATTTAACCTTAAATCAATCAAAGGTTCTCTAGAGTTTGTTTTCAAGCATTTGATTTAAACAAGATATAGGTGATAATTAAATAATCAATTAAGGTAAATAGTCTACCTTGTTTAATTAAATGTTGATTCATATAGATATTTTAAGGAATAATGAATGGGATTAATCGTTGGTTATTTTGTTAATGTGATTAATTAATTAAGGTTAATTAATCAGTGTAATTGATTAAGATTTATAAATAATTAGAGAATGATAAATTAATAATTAAAGGTTAATTAATTGAGGATAGTTAACCAGTGGGATAATTACTAAATGAAAGTAATTAGGGATATTTAAGGTGATAAATTGATGATTGTAATTAATTAATATTAAGTAAGCAAGATTAAAATATAATTAATTTATTTTATTTTAGGTTATTAAATTAAATTAATTAAGAATTTGTCGTCTATAAATCTTGCCTATTAATGGTTAAGACATATTGAATATCTTAGATTATTTGAGATCTTTGATATGTAATTTGTGATTCTTTGGGATATGAGATTCTTGGTTGAACTGTGATATTGTGGGTTATCTATCTGAGATAAATTGTGTAAATATGAAATCCTGAATATAAATTGTATTGCTTAAAAAAATGATTCGGAAATGACTTAGGATTCGAAGAGACCGGAGTCGGGTATTAGTAATACCCGAAATCGCTTCGAGTTATAATCTATAATAATTCTATATAGATTTGACATGTGAAAAAAAAAGGCTGGAATGGAATGAGTTAAGTGAATTGAATCATTTAATCTAAGTTTGGTACTTAGAAATTGATGTGTAAATTAAGTGATGTCTATAACCACTTGTGATGTGGTAAATTAATATAAGTTACCCGGGCTCTATATATAAGTTGTATTCATTTGAATTTCATGTTAGATGGGTTTACTCACGCTGGTTTCCAGCCTGACCCGGGTGTTACTTTGATGTAATGCTCGGGTCAGATCGAGTATTACTGAACCGAGCATTACAGATTTTCAGGTAAGAACGTTCTGGAGCTCAAGAGGCGAGCTGGATGACAAGAGCGTATAGAGTATATCCGTTGTATTTATATTATTGTTAATCTGAGACATGCAATTATATATATTCAGTGGTTGTATATATGAGAAACTCTGATGTATATTAAATGTAATCGACAGATATAGTATTCTTTTGTAATCTGTTAATATTTATTATTATATTTTATCCGCTGCGAATGTGAGATGTTGATGTTTCTGTTCTTCTTCTTCTATCTTTTTCTTCTTTTTCATAACTATCTGGAATTTTCGGGTTCGGAAACTCCTGGTCGTTACACTTCTATTAACATATATACATATATACAACATGAATAGCAACTTATATACTATATACAATATATATAAATAAACACATCGAAAATGTTATATTATACTTTGAATCAAATAATAACTTATATAAACTTTATAACTTTATATATACAACAAATCATATACAATTATACTAAGATATATGCCACTTGCATATGTACAACAAAGTATGTATCAAACTATTGTATAAACATGAATCAATATAAATGACAGAATGTAGTATATCTCATATATAACCAGAACTTGTTAAGAAAAATCAAATACAACTTAACATAGTACGTGTCTTATAACCAATATATATATAAATAACAGAAGTTGCAAACCGAGATATAAACTTACATTAACACTTCAAAGTCAGTAAACAATATATAAACTATATACACTATAAATCTATATACTATGTATATGTATATCCAAAATCTACAGTTTATATATTATAAAAAAATTGAAACCTTTTGTCATAAAAATTACGCAACTCCTATACTATTAATATATATATATATATATATATATATGTGTATATATATATACAGATACGTATGGACTCAAAGAAGATTATCTAAAACTGATAGGAACATGCATATGCAACAAACAAATCATAAATTACTGATATCATTGTGGTTATAAAGCAACAGATCTTTATAAGCTATAGAAACATAAATGTACTAATATAATTTATATGCAGACTTTGAAACAAGGCATAAGAAAATATGTAGTAACTATATATATAGATTAAAACAACACAGTATATATAACTACATAAATGTTGACACTTTAAACATATTATCAGCATATACTTTCATAACTTATATATAACTTCTTTATAACAATATATATAAAACACTTATATGAAACCTTATAACCAGAATATGAATATAGTAGCATATACGCTAAAATATATTATCTAAAACCCGAACCTTAGTTGCTAATACATATAGACTAATATATAAATATATATAAACTTACATCCTTTTTAATTAAAATCAATGTTTAAAAGAAAATATAAGCTACCGAGATATAATATATCTCTGACACAACAGACTCAATATGTACATATAAACTATTATATAAACTTTGAAACCAATATATTATAGCCGAAACCACCTTTATTATAAAACTGCAACCAGACTTTATACAATCATTTAACTCATGTATGCAAGCTATATATATATATATATATATATATATATATATAGGAACAACAACTTATATAAATTTATATATAAACAAACTTGTATATACCTTATAGGATTCAGCCATGGTGGGAAGGGAAATAGGCGAGGCTCTTAGGTGGGCAAGGGTCGCGTGAGGGAAGAAGTGGAAGGTGGTGGGAGGCACGGGTGCTGTCGGGTGTGGGTACGCGGAGGAGAAAAGAGGTGGGAGAGTAGCCGAGCAGGGCTGGGTGGCTTGTCACATGGGAAGAGATGCGTGAAGTATAAGGTAGGGGGAGAGAGGAAAATTGCAAAGCTAGGGGAGGAGGCTCCACGTGGAGGTGGGAAAAATGACAGCAAAGGAAAGTGGAGTAGTCGGCGATGGGTTGGAGAAGACTTCGGCAAGCAAGGATGAACAAGAGCGGCCGGCAATATGAATGATCATGCGGTTGATTGCAATATAGATGAACAAGCAAAATATAAGCTTTAGAGAAGAACAAAACAGAAAGGAGCAAAAAATGGGACATAAATATTTTAGAACCGGAGAAAAATGAAATAGACAATCTAATTTGAAGAGGTGGAATAACAAAGGTCACAATTTCAAAATTCAAAGAATAATAAAGTAAGTGGCTATTTATTCCATACGGTGGAATATGAAAGGCAAGGGAAGTAAAAAGGTTAGACGCGGAACCGATACAGAATCGTTTTTCGTGGGTTACGCTGCATACCGGACCTCAAAACACGGAATTGAATATACCGTAGAGATCAGCATGACAAGACGGTCAAAATGGTATACAAATATCAATGATACGATGATCCTACAAAAGTCGATAATCGGTACCGAAAATGCTGCTAATTTTCCAGAAATAAGATAAACGAAGCAACAACAGTCCAAATTTGACGAAACAAGATATGACGTCTCATTCAGAAGATGATTTATAAATTTATTATATAAAAATATTTAGGTTTGAAAAATATTTTATTATCATCAATTTTAACTTATTTGAATCGAAATAAAATTCACAATAAAATCAATTTCAATATTATCAGATGAAAATTTACCCATTTGCTATGTTTAATAAGACGTATTCCAAATATTCAATTTTCATTTCAAAATTTAATTGTTTAAAATTTCACAAAATTTCAATTATTTACGTTATAAAAATCATTTAAAATTTACGGGTCGTTACACATTGACACACAGATCACAAGAATATGGAAAAAAATTAACAAATCAAAACACATTTCCACGTTCCATTTAAAAAAATTCTTGTTCATTACAAAATCCCATAAATGTTAACGACGTTTACCAAAATATAATTATTACAAATACGCCAAGAGCGACATATGAAGATATCCTTTGGTTGATTAGAGTATATAATAAGGCTAATAAGTCTGCCTTTACAACCAATATACATAGCGGAAAAACAAAACTCTAAATAACTAACTGCCACTTTCATGCCTCCGGAAGCTTTATTCATCTAAGAAGAGATCCTGAAAACCCTAAACCTCAAACTACTCAAAATCAATTGAGTACCCGAGAGTTTAAGGGAAACAAAAACTTCTAGTCAGACATAAAGCTTGGTATGAATAATAATCTAACATCTCAATCCATTTAGATATCTACTGAGACAACGCCACTTAGCGGAACGCGTTTTCCGCTCACTAGTATCCTAAAACCCCTTTAAAACCCATATATTGTGCTCCTGATTACACAATGGTTAAAACATAACATTTTAAAATATTATGATGATATGCATACATATAAAAAAATTGGATTTCCCATCCCCGGTTTAATTAACTCCCTGTCACATTTATAGTTTCTAGGGTCACTATTAACCTATTAGTTTTCATTGGTTTACTAATACCTTTTTCATGCTACATGGACACTCTATCCTACTTCATAGCTTTTATGAGATCACTAGGAACCTATAGGCCCCAGCCTATTAACTTAATTAATTCATGGGTTCCTCTGAAACTATTGGTCATTCCAATAACTTCATTGTTATCCTAGTTTTCATGGGTTGACCAGAAACCTATTGATCATTCCAACAACTTCTTTCTTATCCTAGTTTTTATGGGTTGACTAGGAACCTATTGACTGATGTCAATTCTTAATCCGGATATAGTTTTCATGAGTTCACTACAAACCAGTTGGCACATGCCAACCATCCTTAATACATAGTTTTCATGGGATCACTATAAACTTATTGGTTACCCTAATTGCTTCTAATTCATAGTTTTCATGGGTTTACTATGAACATATCTCCCGGATAGGTTCAAGGTTTAAGCACCCTATATTCTGGTCTCCTCGACTTCTTGGATGCAATTCTACTCATTTAGGAGTTTAATTAGTTTATATTCACTACTGGGTTAACCTAGCTGGTTCTTTCTACCCCTTTATCCCCAAGATGTAGTCTTGGGTCCTTTATCATGTGAATATATTTACATTTGAAGAAGTAAACATAATAACAAAAAATACCACTCATGTGAGTTTATGGTCCTCGAAATACTTTTCATAGTTAATCCCTTTAACCTATATTTTTATCAAGGAAATATTTCTTCAATTTTTACATACTTGAAATCCTTTTAAAGATCCTTTATTTAGCCATAGGTTTTTCCCTTAAAAATGAGTTTAGGTTATAAGACCTTTCGACTCCTTCGAAACATTGCTTTCGACCTCATAGAATGATCTCCTTCGAAAGCATTTAAAATCTTACTTTAAAATGTTAGGCTCCTACCTTTCGAAAACTACAAAACCTTTCTTTTAGAACCTTTTGACTGTGTTAAAGTATTATCATATAATTATTGAAGCATAGCTTCGAAACCATTTGAAATTGCTCCTTTCCAAGCCACTGAAGGTTACCTTTTGAAACAATTGAAAGCTCCCTTTCGAATTCATTAGGTTTATCTTTATAACATCATTTTGGGTCAAAGTGAACATAAGTGAAAGCATCTCTTTCGAAACCATTTTTTTATTAAAGTATTAGGGAAACTTGATGGTGTCGAAACAATCCTTTCAAAAGCATACAAACATCTAGGTAAACAAACATCTAGGTAAAACAATTAAAGGTTGGCTTTGAAACGCCTTCCGAAACCCCTAACCCCTTTCGAAAGTAGTAGGAAGTGGCTCGAAACTCCATTAAAACAAACACTATCTTTGGAAAGCATTGATGACTTTAGTACGCTCAAAAGGCTTTATGGTGGTAGTAGGGTTTCGATTGGGTTGGAAACCCTTCTTTCGAAAGTACTGTTTTCATAAATAAAGAATCCCTTCAAAAGCTTACTCTTTTAAAAACATAAGTTGATGGCAACCCATTTCGAAAGTATTTAAAAAAACTTCCGAAACTATATGCTTCGACTTCTTTGAAGGCATAATAAAACAAAGACAGATGTTTTTTCTTTTTAAAACAAATAGAAGTTTCGACCCCTTCAGAAGCTATGCTTTCGACACTTATCCTTCGGCCTTTTTCCAATCCACTGCGTACCATCTAAGTGATACCCTGTGTATTGGCTTCGACTTAGTGGTTTCGACTAAGAAGATTTCAACTAGTTGAGACAGAGGCTCTGTATCAAAAGGTACATCCAAAGAAAGCGAAACCAGTTTTTTTAAGTAAATTTTGCTTTATTACTGTTGAAAACAAACACTTTCTAATTAACCTGCACATGTAAACTTTTGATTGGCTACCTTAACTTTTCAAATCTTTACTACCACAAGTTTCAGGTCTAAACCATTTTTAAATTAATAATTAAGACCTTCTATTAAGCCAAAACTTCGCATCGCAAAGAATTCCTTCTTCTTAAATAATTTAATTTTCATAGTAAATTGCTTAATCTCCAAAAATTCTAGAAATTCACTTTAATCATGTTATCTAACATATCAAAATTTCTGACCCAAATTTTTAATTAAAATTTTGAAATAAATTTGTAAACTCAATTAACCATATTTTCCTTTTTAAAATTCATAATTAATTCTCCACGGCTTAGGAAATATAAAATTGAAACCCAACTCTAAAATCATGTTTTCCATAACATATAATTTTTCCATGGCATTTAAAAATTATTCAACCTCAATTTTACCCTAAAACCATGCACATCCTCTTTTACATATTCTTGTTTAAACCATACAAAATATAAATCAAGCATATCATCATCAAATATATCATAAAAACAGATTTTCCCTTAAATCTGAAAACATATAAAAACCAAAATAGAGATGTAGTGATTATTATTCACCTTAGATTGGATAATAAAATTGGAGATTGATTGAGATTGATTTCTTCTAGCTTGAATCCTAAGCTTTACTTGTATTTTCTGCTTATCTTCCTCCTATTGGTCGGCCTTCCCTTTTCTTTTACGTTTAAAAATTTGCTTGTGATAAAAAGAACGTGTATGGCCTAGTGGTAATAGCATAAAGGTGGGAAACTTGGGTAGTAATTTACCCTAATGCCCCTAGGTTTATTTAGTTAACACTTAACCTTTTATAACCCATTCATTTTAGATAAGCATGGCCACTACGTTTGTTCATTAATCTCAATCTCCTTATCACTCTACATTATTCTATTTGATCTTAATTAAATCTCCAGAATAATGTTATCAAAATTAGGTGTTAGGAACTGAGATGTTGGTTTTGATGATAATAACCTTTTTAACTTATCTTATTATAAAATATATACTAACACCGTTGTCTAGATAGATATGTATATGCATGATATATAGATATATAGATATGCAGGTATTGATTACTGAAGACTGATCGGTATAAAGACTCGAGACTCAAGATTGAAGACTCTAGAGTATCAAGATCAAGATTTCAAGATATGTGTCTAGTTTTTGTTAAAACTTCATAATAGCATGGAAATCTTCATTCCAAATTACATTTGGGATGGAACCCATTTCTACCTTCTTAGTGGCTTACAAACCCACGACAAGTATCTTACAACCCTACGACAAGTGGCTTACAAACCCACGAACATCATGGTTTTGTATAAGTTCTCGAGTCCTGATGTGATGAGATATTCTACAGGAAGAAGCTTGCAAGAGTACTTCAAAATGGTTTTTAAAATGATTTTCAAAACTGCTTTTCAAAATGTTTTAGCCTTAAAACTATCTTTTCAAATGATTTTTAAAAAGATGTTTTAGCCTTAAAATATCCTTTGTTTTGTGTTTCAAAACATAGTAAAATTAGTTTATTTTACTCCAAAATCATTTCATCATGTTTTCATTTCAATACCATTTTCAAAACAAATTTTACATTATTTCTAACAAGGGGATGTGACATCATGGGATATCCCATGTCAACATTGTGTCCGCTGAATTCAAAAGTTTCAACTTTCAAAAGAAGTGTCTATTCGTTTAAATCTTTTCATGAATGGTTATGGCCGTTGGTGCTTTATAAATAGGCTTTTCAAATGAATTTTTTAACTATCTATTTTCATATTTTATTCACTTCTTCTCCACAAATCTATGTTCTATAATTTTAATATTTTTAAGATCGTGCCGAAATTCTGCCGAATTCTCAAGTGAATCAAATTAGAATCTCATTCTTGTTTGATTCTCTGCCCTCTCTCGAAGATCAAAGTGCTATTTAGATTATAGGATCAATTTGTAATCAAAAGTTTATCGAGCTTCTCTATAAGGTATGGTTGTGCTTGTGCAGTTAATGCCCCGCTATTACCCCGCTATAACTCCGCTATATCTCATAGCGGATTTATACCGCTACGATTTTTCCATATAGCCCAAAAATATAGCCTTTCTGCTTTAAGCCCCGCTATTTCCACTATATCCCGTTATTCCCGCTATATTTCGCTATTTTCGCTATATCTTCTTTAATAAAATGAATTGGAAAATTCCATTTACGCATTATAAAAATTATGAAACTAATTTATTTGATTTAATTTTTAGTATATTTTCAGAAATGAAAATACTGTAATATTCTACTAAATTCAATTATGTTATATAACAGTTTTACTTCTATTTAAAGTTTATTTGCACATGTTTTGAATTAAAATTATTTCTGTATTTATTATAACGCAATTGAATGATGATTTTTCATTTAATTACCATTTATATATTTGTAAAAACATTAAGTACGAGTTTTATATGCTATTTTAGAGCCATCCGCTATATCCCGATATATCCTCGCTGTATCCCCGCTATGACTTTTTGCACCTCCACTGCTTTGACTCTGCCAAGCGCATTAACTTTACAGGGTTGTGCCTGGAAATCAATTGGGTAATCTTATGGCCCGTAAATCAAAAGAGTTTGCACCGGACTCGTGCGACAGGAGGGTACCACAAGGCCTTTATAAATTGAGGAGTGTAATCTTGACATTGATTTAATAAAAATCTGTATGAGGTGATTTGCCTTGGTGCAGGACTGGATGTAAGGTAACTCCAAACCAGTATAAAATCTGGTGTGTTCTTTCTCTTTACTGCTTTTTATTTATTTTATGCATCTGTGTTTGATTCTGTGATTGTTTTGTGATTAAGTTCTGCATTTGTTTGTGTCATAATTTCAGTTTAGATCATATAAGTCTTAGGATTCATTAAACACTATTCACCCTCTAGTGTTAAATTAGCCTTAAGATCCTTAATCCGTTGTCCCTTTCAATTGGTATCAGAGCATTGGTTTCCATAGTTTTCGTAATCTGAAACTTGAAAATTGTTTTAATGGCTACCAACACTGGTAATGTCAACTCTGGCACTAGTTCTGTTAGCAATAACACTAGTTCATTTGTAGAAGGTCAGTCTACTGTCAAAACACCATTTTTCAATGGCAGTAATTATGCATATTGGGCTTGTAGAATGAAAATTTATTTACAATCTATAGGATTAGACACTTGGAATATCACACAAACTAAGTATATTGAACCAACTACTAATTTTTCCCAGTGGACTATTGAGCAAAAGGGTGTTGCATAAAATAACTCAAAGACCATGAATATATTATTTTGTTCATTAGATAGGAATGAGTTTAATAGAGTGTCTGTTTGTAAGTCTGCATTTCAAATCTAGAAAACTTTGCAAGTTACTTATGAAGGAACAAGCAAAGTTAAACAGACTAAAATTTCCATATTAACTAATCAGTTTCAATTGTTTAAAATGCATGCAAATGAGTCCATTTCCGACATGTACTATCGATTTTAAGATATTGTTCATTCACTAATTGCACTGGGAAAAAGCTTTTCGGAGGAAGATCAAGTTAGAAAAATTCTAAATTCACTCACTCCCGAATGGGATCAAAAGACAATTACAATCGAAGAAGCAAATGATATCAGTCTCATAAAAATAGAAGAATTGATTGGGAATCTGATGTCTTACAAAGTTCAACTGCAAGGAAGCAGAGAAAACAAGGCTACAGAGAAGAAGTCATTAGCATTCAATGCAACAACTGAACATTCAAAACCAGACAGTGATGAGGAGATTGCTTTCATGACAAGAAACTTCCATAAATTCCTAAAATATAGAAAAATGAATAATTACAAAAGAAATGATCAAACGAATTCAATAAATAATACAGAGAACATCAACAATGATAGATGCTACAATTGCAATAAAGTCAGGCATTATAAGAAAGATTGTCTGTATCCAGATAAACAGTTATTTCCTCCAAATAATGATTCATCAAGAAAAGGAAGAAAGCATACACAACAACTCTTGATGACTCAGACTCATCATCCAGTGATGATGAAAAGAAGACGGAAAATTCAAATTTGTGTTTCACTGCTATTCATGAATTAGATGATGATGGGAGTATGGATCTAAAAATAGATACGCATTTACATTATTTTTAATTTTTCTTGGTTGAATGGATGCTTGTTTGTTTGCTTGATTTTATTAACTTCCTTGAATTTTAAATTCAAATTTATCCCTTGAATTTTGAATTTTAAATTTAAAAATAATATTATTTTAATAATATTTTGAATATTAAATTATTAACATTTAAGTATTATTATATTTAATGTTTAGTAGGAGTTATATAATTAGAATATATGATATAATATATATAGTTATTAAAAAATAGGATTAGATAGTTGTCCTTTGAATCAATAGGCACATGTCGACATACCCGGATACCCCATGTCGACATGCCCCTCAGAATTTGATTCCAAAATTTGAATTCAAAATTTTGAATTTCCCTCCACCTTTTCACCAACTTCAATTCTCTGGAAACATGCCTCTTGACCAGAGAACATGACCATAGAATCTCTATTTATCTCACTCTCTTTATCATCACTTCTCACTTTCATTTCAAATTTCCAACTTATCTTCATTATCTTCAACTCCACTCAAACTTCTTCAATGACTTCTTCAAGCACTCCTAACACCATTAGGCTTCCAAAATCTATCAAAAGCTTTCTTTTTAATAACCCGGAAGCTATCAAAGATTACAACAACTATGTAAACTTTGGTAAAATTCATACTGGAAAATTTGCTATTTTTGAAGATTTTCCTTCTCATGAAATTTAAAATCTTTTTCAACAATGTTCTATTCTTAGTTTATTTGATAACAAACAAAATGATTTTATATGTTATCCAAACCTTGTTAAGATGTTTTATGCAAATTTGAATCGCGGTTTTTATGATGGGGAAGAAGGACAAATTTGGAGTAGTGTTAAAGGAACATAAATTCTTTTAGATTGTGAAATTTTGGGAAATATTTTGGGATGCAAGTATACCGGAATGAATCTCTTGGAATTTCAAATCAATGAAAATAATCGAGTGACATTTCATCACAGTTTTGAAGGGGATGGCAATTTAGAATTCAAAAATCGGTATTTTCGCCCAAAAGCAATAATTGTTAATCTTCTTATCCAATGCACTCTTATACCAAGATCGGGAAACTACAGCAACCCCACTTTGAAAGTTTACAAATCTCTTTTTGCAATTTTTGGAAATTATGATATTAATTGGGCTCAAGTTATTTTGGATGAGCTAAGGCCCAAGAACTTTACTATGGGTGATTGCACCTTATACCATGGAATTTATCTTACTCGAATTTTCAATTACTTTGGAGTTAATTTTAAAAGGGAAGAATTTACAACTAGAAAAGTGTTCAACCATGGAAACATTTCCCTCATGCAAATTCCATTAGTGTTTCAACCATATGAAACACTTACGAAAAAGGAAGAAAGGCTTTCTCACGAAGAAATGGAGGAGGAAGAAGAAGAAGAAGAGGAAGGAATGGAAATTGAGGAAGAGGAAGATCAAGAAACCTCCTTAGAAAGTATTGAATATCCTACGAATTCCACTAATCCATCCAAGAAAACCATTTTCAATAATCAAATAATTATAGTGGAAAATCAAAAGACACTTAAAAGATCAATGAGTACGAAAATGGATAAGATTTCCACTAAAATCGACAAGTTCTTCGGGAAAATTAGTAGAATGCTTGGTCTATCATCTTCTTCATCTTCATCTAACTAGTTTTAGTTCATGTTATCTTAAGTTCTATCTTTGTATTTCCTTTATTTTAGTTAATATTACATTATCTTATATAATGTAGAGTAGAATTATTAATGGAATCTTTCATTTCTTGTTATTCTTGCTCACTTGTCTCTGTAATTGCTTGTTTTTATATTATACAAATTTTAGTTTAATACATTTGTTAATATTATTCAAAACAAAGCAAAATGTCACTTTTGGCAGAGGCATGTCGACATACACCATCTTCCATGTCGACATCCAACGGACAGAAACTAGTTACACTTCCAAATTTGAATTTTATGTAACTAATTTATATCTATTCATTTCATACGAATTTCTATTCCTATTTATATCTGTTTCTTCCAAAATAAATTGTCAAACTTCATTTCTAGTCATTTTCTTTCATAGTTCTTTCTATTTCTTGAATTATGGCTTCTTCAATTAAGAATTTAAGTGATAATCTTGAAGAAACTCTCACTTCCTTCAAGAATATTCTTACATTCATACTTCCAATCAGCGTCACTTAGAATTAAGTCAAATACAGATGATCAAGGAGAAAGAGAGACATTTCAACGCCCTTCATTGGATGATCTCAGCCCTTAACAAAGACGATCTCGAAGGGATTCCACAACTCACTCTCGATAAAGATAAAGAAGAATGGGATGCCATTAAAGCAGACCCTATCTTTGGAGAAGATGGATGCGTGGAAGTACCAAGGAATGTCTAGTCATTATGTATGTTATTTGTTTGATTTGATTGGTGTGTGTTAAAACTTGATTGACTTAACTTATTTGGTATGGTTTGTATATATGTTTGGATTGAATAATTACTGAAAATATGATTGGCTTAACTTATATATAGTTTACTCTATTTTATTATGGTTGATTATCTTATAACAAGTTCAGGAATTTTATTTGTTAGAAGTTTTTGTTGATGACAAAGGGGAGAAGTTATAAAATATTAGTTGCCTTGGAGTAAGGGGGAGTTATAATGGTTTGGAGTAAGAGGGAATCATGGAGTAAGGGGGAGTTATGATAAGAGTTATGGTACAATAAGTATATTTTATAAATATAGGTTACCATCATCAAAAAGGGGGAGATTGTTAAGACTCTAGAATATCAAGATCAATATTTCAAGATATGTGTCTACTTTTTGTTAAAACTTCGTAATAGCATGGAAATCATAATTTTGAATTTCATTTGGGATGGATCCCATTTCTACCTTCTTAGTGGCTTACAAACCCACGACAAGTAGCATACAAACCTACGACAAGTGGCTTACAAACCCACGAACATTCTGGTTTTGTACAAGTTCTCGAGTCCTGATGTGATGAGATATTCTGCAGGAAGAAGATTGCAAAACTACTTCAAAATGGTTTTTTAAAACGATTTTCAAAACTGCTTTTCAAAATGTTTTAGCCTTAAAACTATCTTTTCAAATGATTTTCAAAAAGATGTTTAGCCTTAAAATATCCTTTGTTTTTGTGTTTTAAAACGTAGTAAAATTAGTTTATTTTACTCTAGAATCATTTCATCTTGTTTTCATTTCAATACCATTTTCAAAACAAATTTTACTTTATTTTTAACAAGGGGATGTCGGCAACATGGGATAACCCTTGTCGACATGGTGGCCGTTGAATTCAAAAGTTTAAATTTTAAAAGAAGTGTCTATTCATTGAAATCTCTTCACTACTGGTCATGAGCGTTCGTGCTTTATAAATAGGCTTTACAAACGAATTTTTTAGCTGTCTATTTTCATATTTTCTTCACTTCTTCTTCTCCATAAATCCATTGTTTGCGCAAAAAATGGACAAACACCCCAAAGTCGTACGATTTAGTTGATTATATGTTGTTCTTAGCGATTTGGGTGATTTATGCAAATATGTAAAAAGCAGGGACTAAACTGTAAAAGACACAGATTTATAGTGGTTCGGCCAGAACGTGCCTACGTCCACTTTATATGTTATTCTTCTTTTCTCTTCAGATTACAAGTACAAAGCTTTGTATACAAGTATATGAAAGTTGTTTGAAAGTTCATTCCGTGCTTGAGCTCTCAAACTTGTCCTCCATTGTTGCACCCCTGCCCCTCTATTTATAGAGTGAGGCTGGGGGTAGAGGTCCTTGATGTATATAGCTGCTGGCAGGCCTGGGCTGAAGCAATCTGGACTGGAAACTTTGGTTCGGCAAGGGCTTGGTTCGCTAGTTCATGGAAGTGGAGTTGGTCCGGTGGGACGTTGGTTCGGTGAAGGTGTATCCGGTGGTGAGTGGAGGGAGCTTGGTTCGGCTATGCAGGGAGTGGTGTTGGACTGGTAGGGCTTTGGTCCGGTGGTAGGAGTATGGTGGTTCGGTGGTAGATGGGAGGTGAGTTGGTTCGGCTTGGCTTGGGGGGTTGTTTGGTTCGGTGGTGCCTAGTTGAGGTTTGGCTCGGCAGTGGAGTTGGGAATGCCGAATGGACTTTGGCATTGGGAATGCCGGATGAATCTCGGCATTGGGAATGCCGGATGAGCCATGGTATTTCGAATGCCGAATGGGATCTTGTTTCATACTGCCGAATGGGCTTGAGTGTTGGAGTGCCGAATGGACTCTCGCATTGTTTCACCGAATGAACTTTTATATTTGAACCTTGAGTGAAATCCTAGACTTATATACGCTTGTTGGCTGCTTCTTCTTGGTTCGGACGTGGTGGAAATGCACACAACATTGATATTCCAGTTTTGACCAAAAATGGGATAACACTTTGCCCCCCAAAACATGCCTTGCGATAGGAAGGCGTGTTTTGTAATGCCATGAGCTGGATGTTCATATCCTGTTGATGTCCTTGCGGTAGGAAGGCGTGTTTTGTAATGCCATGAGCTGGATGTTCATATCATGTTGACAACCTGTAAAGAGCTTGATATTTTATATGGCCCCAAATGACGACCGTTCGGGATCGAGCTATTTGGGATGAAGCGCGGCCGCTCATGGTCAAGCGCCTAACTTCAAATGACGACCGTTCGCGATCGAGTCATTTGAGGTGAAGTGCGACCGTTCGCGGTCAAGCGTCTAAATCCATGCAACGATCGTTCGAGACCGAGTCATTTGCGGTGGAATGTGATCGTTCACGGTCAAGCGCTTTACTTCAAATGACGACCGTTCGGGATTGAGCCATTCGAGGTAAAGTGCGACCGAGCCCGGTCAGAGGGCGGACCTCAAATGGCGACCGTTCGCGATCAAGCCACTTGGGGTGAAATGTGACCGTTCACGGCCGGTGCCGTTCGCGGCAAAAGATGAAATGGGACCGTTCGCGGTCAAGCGCCTTACTTCGGATGACGATCGTTCGAGATCGAGCCATTCGTGGTAAGGTGCGACTGTTGGCGGTCAGGGGGTGGACCTCAAATGGCGACCTTTCGCAATCAAGCCATTTGTGGCGAGATGAGTTGTACCGTTCGAGGCGAGTTTGTGACTGTTTGAAGTCGGGTGCCATTCGAGGCGAATTGTGACCGTTCGCGATCGGGTGCCGTTCAAGGCGAATTGTGACTGTTCGAAGTCGGGTGACGTTCGAGGCGAATTGTGACCGTTCGCGATCGGGTGCCGTTCGAGGCGAATTGTGACTGTTCGAAGTCGGGTGCCGTTCGAGGCGAGTTGTGACCGTTCGCGATCGGGTGCCGTTCGAGACGAATTAGTGTGCCCGGGGGGGACTTAATAATATCAGTGCCGGAGTTATTGTTTGGGGGAGTTTCCGAATCAAAGACTTCGGCAGTTCGCTGCCATGTAAGAGGTGCTCGTGGATCGTTCGCGATCCACGGGCATACAAGTAATTTTTCCATAGAATGGTAAATGTTAGAGTAATAATCATATGAACCTTACGGAAGAAATGTCCAAACAGGAAGAATTTAAATGTTCAAATCAAAATCAAAGCAAAAAACAGAATGAAGATGTCAAAGCGTAAACTCTTACTATAGCGTGGCTGGTAGTCATTCAGAGCATGCTTATGGATCGTGCGCGATCGCTCACATGTGTAAATGATTTAACCGTGTTAGCGAGAGGTTTACAACTTGTTCATCGTTATTTTAATCAAGCAATCAATGGATAATCAAACGGTGCCCCGATCCATGGTCACCTCTAGCCGATGTAGACGGTGGTCGCTCTGGCTCCACTGTTGGAGTTCGCCTCCTCACATACTGAAGGAGCATACCGTTCCTGATATGCCCTTCCACCTCGTCCTTCAAATGCCTACAATCATTAGTGTTATGACCGTTTAATTCATGGAATACACAAAACTTATCTGATTTTCTTTCGTCAGAGGTTGGATCCCTTCGCATTGGTCTACGATACGGAACCTGCCCCTTGGTATCCCGATAAATTCGTTCCAGACTCTCATCCAGCTCAGTGTGAGTGATGAATCGCGGCTCCCTCCTTTTCCGCTTTGACCTGTCATCATTATCCTCAGTCTTTCTCTTTCCTTTGCTAGTCTCTGCACCCCTTCCAGGTGGGTTTCCGCTCTTGATTGCGTAAACGTCATCTTCTTCCTGTCTTTCTGCACCAGCATCTTCCAAACGCAGAAACTTTTCAGCCTCATGATAGAACTCTCCCAGATTCATAGGCGGGTCCTTGGTTAATGAATTCTTGAACTCTGTGCCATCAGCTATTCCAGATACAGCCGCCATCATGACCATAGATGGATCCGGTCGATCCACTGATGCAGCCGCCGCATTAAATCGCGTTAGAAAGCTCCTCAAAGTCTCTCCAGTTTTCTGCTTCAAGGTTGCCAAAGTCATCACATTCTTGGGTCTCGCAATATGAACCCTGAATTGCCTCATGAATGTCTCAGTTAAATCTGCCCACGTTCCTATGGAGCCGCTCTCCAGTTGCCTAAACCATAACGCTGCAATGTTCGCCAAATACAGTGGAAAGCACCGGGCCATGATCTCCTGTGATGCCCCCAGCACTTCCATGTGCCTCATATACTTAGTAAGATGGACTGCAGGGTCTGTCCTCCCATCGTACATCTCTACTGATGGTAGCTTGAATTCTGGTGGGTTCCTAGCCATCCTAATTGCAGAAGAAAAAGGACTCCTGTTTACATCTTCCAAGTCTTTGTTTACCAAACCGCCTCTCATAGCTCTTCTAACCATCTCCGCCAATCTGTCATCGTCTCCGAGATGCAATCTTCGTTCATCACTTTCAACCTGCCCCCCGAGTTCACGAGGGAACTCTGGGATCTGCCCCCTTGACTGAGCGTTCACTCCTCTATTGCCACCAGGTTGTTCGGATGCCCCCGTCTCTCTTCCCGGGATCGGATTAACATGCTCTGCGTGTGTGCGCCCTAGCCCTGGTGCTACGCCAGATGGTCCTGCTCCGTTCTGAACTCCAGTTGCTCCTTGGTTTTGTGCTCCAAGTTGCCCAATTTGCTGAAGCAAGTTCTGGATCATCTCTTCTTGTCTTCTCATCATAGCCTCCATCTCATCCCTGGTGACGAAGGCTGAAGCTTGGTTTGCTCCTGAGGAAGCCTCTTGACTCCCTTCCTGTTGACTCTGCTCTGGCCTTGGCCTTCTGCTTGATTGTCTCGCCATGACTCTTCCAATCCGAATCTCTAAACTCTCAAATTAAACTTCCAAGCGGTAGGTCCTTGAGTTCAATTCTCAGTGAAAGCACCAAAATGTTTGCGCAAAAAATGGACAAACACCCCAAAGTCGTACGATTTAGTTGATTATATGTTGTTCTTAGCGATTTGGGTGATTTATGCAAATATGTAAAAAGCAGGGACTAAACTGTAAAAGACACAGATTTATAGTGGTTCGGCCAGAACGTGCCTACGTCCACCTTATATGTTATTCTCCTTTTCTCTTCAGATTACAAGTACAAAGCTTTGTATACAAGTATATGAAAGTTGTTTGAAAGTTCATTCCGTGCTTGAGCTCTCAAACTTGTCCTCCATTGTTGTACCCCTGCCCCTCTATTTATAGAGTGAGGCTGGGGGTAGAGGTCCTGGATGTATATAGCTGCTGGCGGGCCTGGGCTGAAGCAATCTGGGCTGGCAACTTTGGTTCGGCAAGGGTTTGGTTCGGTAGTTCATGGAAGTGGAGTTGGTCCGGTGGGACGTTGGTTCGGTGAAGGTGTATCCGGTGGTGAGTGGAGGGAGCTTGGTTCGGCTATGCAGGGAGTGGTGTTGGACCGGTAGGGCTTTGGTCCGGTGGTAGGAGTATGGTGGTTCGGTGGTAGATGGGAGGTGAGTTGGTTCGGCTTGGCTTAGGGGGTTGTTTGGTTCGGTGGTGCCTAGTTGAGGTTTGGCTCGGCAGTGGAGTTGGGAATGCCGAATGGACTTTGGCATTGGGAATGCCGGATGAATCTCGGCATTGGGAATGCCGGATGAGCCATGGTATTTCGAATGCCGAATGGGATCTCGTTTCATACTGCCGAATGGGCTTGAGTGTTGGAGTGCCGAATGGACTCTTGCATTGTTTCACCGAATGAACTTTTATATTTGAACCTTGAGTGAAATCCTAGACTTATATACGCTTGCTGGCTGCTTCTTCTTAGTTTGGTCGTGGTGGAAATGCACACAACATTGATATTCCAGTTTTGACCAAAAATGGGATAACATCCATGTTCTATAATTTTAATATTTTCAAGATCGTGCTGAAATTCCACCGAATTCTCAAGTGAATCAAATTAGAATCTCATTCTTGTTTGATTCTGTGCCCTCTCTTGAAGATCAAAGTGCTATTCAGAGTTATAGGATCAATTTGTAATCAAAAGTTTATCGAGTCTCTGTATAAGATGCGGTTGTGGCTCGAAATCAATTGGTTAATCTTGCGGCCCATAAATCAAGAGAGTTTGCCTTGGACTCGTGAGACGAGAAGGTACCTCAAGGCCTTTATAAATTTAGAAGTGTAATCTCGACACTGGTTTAATAAAAATCTGTATGAGATGTTTTGCCTTGGTACAGGACTGAACGTAGGGTAACTCCGAACCGGTATAAAATCTGGCGTGTTCTTTCCCTTTACTGCTTTTTATTTACTTTCTGCATCTGTATTTGATTTTGTGATTGTTCTGTGATTAAGTTCTGTATTTGTTTATGCCATGATTTCAATTTAGTTCATATAAGTTTTAGAATTCATTAAACATTATTCACCCCCCTATAGTATTAAATTAGCCTTAAGATCCTTAATCCACTATCCCTTTCATTAGAGGTGTTACAATCGTATCTACTTGCACCATTGTATCTTGTACTATTAGAATTTTGCATGCTAGGATATTTTTTGCTTGATATTGTTAATTTGGCTACTTAGTTGGATTGTTAGATGGTTGCTAACGGATGGTAGGCATGCGGGATAACCTCGGTTTCTTATGTTTTTTTTAGTTATTTCAGGGGCGAAATTTAAGGGGAGAGGGAGGAGAATGTAATAACTTATATTTTACGTATCAAAGGACCGTGAAATAATTCTATTTAATTTATTGAGGTTGTATCATTCAAATATATTAAAATATGATTCTTAGGAATGTTTTAGATGTCCATGATTTTTCCCGAATTTCTGTGTGACTATGATTTAGGGTGGTGGTTTCCCATTCTGTAGAACGGTCATATATGAAAATCGGATAAGTGGTTAGGAAGTTATAGTGGTTTTAAGTTTTATAAACTGTTAGCCAAAATTAGAAAGGGGATTAATGAAGTAACTAGCAAACCCATAAGTCTAATTTCGTTTGGCTATAAATATGAGATGAGAAAAACTATTTGAAACCTTTGTCTCTCATTCATATCAACCTACAAACCTACCTCCTCTTTAATTCTCCGTTCTTTGCAAAGATTTCATTCTAAATTATCTCTAATCTCAAATTAGATGCAAGATCTTCATCGAGGGATTGATCTCGTTGATCAGATCACGTCTATATCCTATTTATTGCTGTCCAGATCGGATCTCCTCTCATTTTCATAGGTTTGATTGGTTTGGTGAGTGATTGTGATCCCTTTCTAGTCTATGATGGATAATATGTTGTAATTAGATGATTATAAGTTAGGATTATGAAATGAAACCATATATTGATTAGATATAGGTAATTTTAGATTTAGGAACCCTAGGCCAACTTAATTCAAACATTTAATACATATCAAATCATTGGCTGGTGTCATTTATGCATATATGGCTATGTAATTCTATGATTTAGATTGGATATATGCTTGTTTATGATCATCGATTGAAATGGAAGAATTGAATGTAAATAAATGATTTGCTATGTTTGATTCATCGTTGTGACTGAATTACTTGATAGCTAGATTCGTTTTCTAGCATTGTGCATGTTTAAGACTTAGATTGGTGATTGGAGCATATCGAAATCAAAGTTCATCAGAATCATATGAAACTTGGAGGATAGGTTCCGGAGCACGTAAGGAAGACACCTTGAGAAGTTCATATTGATTAGAGTAAAGTATTTGGATCGACACCGATCCAAATTTTATGCACCTATCGACGTGAGATCCAGGGGGATGGTGGAGCATGGGTTCCAGTAATGCCTATAAAGTTGGATCAAAGGATAGGCTAAGTAATCAAGAATTTATGGATCATCTATATTGGATCGGCTATGAAGTATAGATGGAAGGACTAAGAGGCTAAGAGGGAAAGCAAGGAGTCTATGGCATCTAGAGGAAATGCACTAAAGGCTGGAAGTGAGAGGGAGTCAAAATTGCCTAAGTATTCAGATTGGTACTAATTGGATCAGTACCGATCCAAACTATGGGCTCCAATGTCGATGAGATCTGGAGGGAAGACTCTTGGATGGTTATGGATCATGCTGGAAGTTGTGGTTCACTGATTGCTTCTATGATTTGGAAGCATGATGAAGTTTCGGCTCTTTGGTCAGGGGCTCGGATAAGGAGTAGGATCTAAGGAGTCGATAAACAGCCTGGGATGGAACGATGTTATGGTATTATGGAATGGGTTGAGTGGTGGGACTCGTGCTTGAAAATGGATTGGAATTGTGAAAGTTCGAAAGATTTGGGAGTGCTAAGGATCGTTGATAACTCAGAGTGTTCTGGTTGTGTTCAAGCAGGGGTACTATATGCGGGGGCACCTAAGAGCTGGTAGCGCCAGTTATGTAACTTGGACCGCTCTGAGAGGGTCTAGGTCAGGTGGTACAAAGGTATCATTGGGGACAATCTTGCGGGGTTTTGGACCTGAAATTATAGGGGAACATAATCGAGAACCGGGATTTCCATTAGTCTCTGGCAAAGGAAGGACGAGACTATAAAAGTTATCATATGTTCAAGGCTTTATTAGATGATAGCTAGGTTTTGGATTCTATGGTTGCTACGATTGTTATGTCTGCTTTTGGGTAGACTATCATCTGTACGAATGCTGGAGAAGGGAGTGGGAATAGGGCCAATGGAGGAGGTTTTTTAGATTTTTTTATCCTGTTCTGATGCAAAATTGTCATTTAATTTAAGTGGCATATTATACCTTATTATTATGAGCTAACATTTTGGTTCCAGGGACAGGATTGGAATGGTTTTGTGTACCTGCCTAGTACAATATTTTCCTGTATAGCTTTTGATAGTCATTTACTGCTCACACCAGACTGTTGTCCGACCCAAGGTTTTATGTTTCCTCTTATCATCTTGCGTATTCTTAAATGAGTATACTAGATGACATTTTTGCAGTCGCAGTTGTTGTACGAAGACGAGCTAGAGGAGCTATGTCGTATTACTTTATATTTCTAATTTTTGTTGTTAGTTGTTATATACTCTGAGGGATGTAGTGAGGCAATGTTGTACTGAGATATTATGACATTTGCACCATACTCATGATGTTCTGGTGGGGATGTCATTTTTCGTTTGTTATGGCTCATTATATTTCTGTTGTATATTTTCTATATTATATTTTACCCGTGCGATGTGAGATATGCAACAGGTTTTCTACTTTAAATTTCAACCTTGATGATCATCCCATATCAGTCTGGCACGTTTACAGCGCTCTATAAGGTCATTTGGTGCAGATGGTATGGAGCGATCATTACATAGTCGAAAACAAGATGAGAATATTATTAAACTTGTAGATGCTTTAGTAAAATTAGATGAAAAATGAACCAAAATAAAGATGGAACATATATGCTCATATCCAAAAATCAGCCATAGTAAATTCAAATAATCGGTAAGTCTCTTCTTAGGATACCTAGTACAACATTAATATTATGTCTTTGGATAGTAATATTAACCGTAAGCGATACCCCTGTTGTAATGATCAAACATTGACAATAAATTCAAATCATATAGCAATTTTCCTTTGTGCCGATTAGTTATTCACTTATAAAACCTTATAATTGTTACTCAACACATGTACAAACAATCTAGAAAAATATCAACTTTCCTTTAGGCGATCTAACATCTGCATGAAAAAATACACGCAAATATCAAATATTTTCATGAACAACTAAAATAAGAGAGGTTAATTTGGTGATATGTTATTTCAATTAGCTCACTTGAAATGTAAGATAGTTATAATTAGTTTGCAAAGAGACACCAAAAATATATTTTAATTTAATTCTTACTGTACAACATATGTTGAGTGCTATAAAACACTCCCAAAAATGCTTCAGGTCTATCTAACACTTGAAAATCTCAAAATTATAATCGTGGCACAATTTTTTTAATCATAGCTTTTATAATCTCTTGCTTTAAGTATATGATTATATTCGTGACATTCTCTAAATAAATATGATATAAAGCATCATAAATAAATTACATAATAAATGTCACAGATGAACACTATTATTAAATGCCACGTAAATTTTTATATAAATGACATAGTAAATGTCATATTAAATAACATAAATGAACGTAGTACCTATGATGTATATCCGAACCATAGTATAGCTATACAGAATGCTACCATGTCACTTTACCTTTATTTTATTATTCGTATATTACCTTAGTTCGTTCATTTCTATATTTTCCATAAATATTAATGTTAAATTCCAACAAACGTACACAAAAGAAAAACATGTACTAAAAATATGATTTTCGTAATAAAAATTAACACTACCTAAAATATATAAATACAAAATATTTGCAGTAAATATTGACATTAAAAGTCCAGATCTTATTTAACTGCTACTTGATCCAAGACATGAAAGTGAAACATATTTTCGATTAGCATGGGTTATAATACAAAATATCCATAATTATCAAACCTAAATGCAATAAACAACAAACCATATATCTTTTCTTATTCCAAATTCAAACATGTTGCATGATTTAGTTTATTATAACCATGCATTTAGTGCGTTTGTGATAAGAAATTAATTAATTATTACCCCAACAGCCATATTTAATGCATTTATTACAAAAAGTGCAATTGACCATTATGTGGTCTAAAATGTAAACTAGTGTTATATTAATTTTTTAATTCTAAGTATGATATTACTAAATAATAAAATCAACACAAACACCTTAAAGGAGATATTTATTTCCAACTAATCAAAATTGTTGAAATGACCTAAATACCTTATATATCTAAATTACTTAATGTTAGGTAAGGTAAAATAATAATAAAACCATATTTATATTTCTTATATAAGTGGTTCTAAAGTGTATATATCTATCCACGCCATTAAAAAACATTAAAGAAAATGACTATACATGTCAAATCCAAAGTATTCCTCATAATAAAATTCATATAATATATTAGGCTATAATAAGGTGATAGGTGCGACTATATGATGGGAGCAAGAGGGCTTTGTTTTGTATGGATAAGGAAAGGAGAGTTGGTAAGAGATCTATATCCTACCTTGTCTCCATATCTAATTTATATAAGCATCTCTATTCATACGTATTAGAGTAATTTTGGAAGCCCCCAAAACCCATCATTTCTGGCCAACCCCTTCCTCCTCTCTTCTCCAATATTACAAACTCAAATCAACTCAAATAATACACTATTCGATAGCCAATAGATGCAGTTTGGAAGATAACACCTTCTGAATTGGAATTCAATTCTGGATTTCATCTCAACATATCAAGTTGTCAATTTTTTGCTTTAGTATAAGGTAATGATCTGATTTACAATTATATTCTATTGAATTAATATTTATATATCATATTCTGCAATAATAATTAGGTGAAGATTCTATTATATCGATATATTGTCACAATTAGGTTGGTTGGATGTTTATATACTTATATATTTGTAAAGAAATTATTTTGTCATACATCTACCTATAATATGCATGACACAGATATTTAATTAATTTAGTATATACTATTTAATTATATATATTCTATATAATTTAATGCTATATTGCATTTTATACAAATATGGTTTACTAACTTTATATGTATAGTTTCATATATAAAATACTTTCAGTAGAAATAAAATATGGTTTTATAACTCTGCCTGTGTAGTTTTCTATACAGCATGTCCCAAGCCAGGATAAAGGAGGGTGTGATAGACTTGGCGAGCTAACATAAAAACCATAGATTCACTTATGGAAATGGAACCATATTATATTTCATTGATGCGCAACCCTCTTAGAAACATGTCATACCAAGGCTCGGGTATTGTGATAAACAAGCAAGGAATGGGTCGCCATTCCCTTAGTGGCATGCCATATCGATGGTCTAGTATGGTGATAAATATGCAGGGGATGGATGTTACTTCCTTAGGGGCGCACTACATCATTGCCCCGATGTAGTAGTAAATGAGCAAGGGTATTCGCACTTTACTTAGTACGTGCGAGGAGCAAGGAAGCAAATCGATGACAGTATAATTCAGTTAGGCAGTTAGAATGTACGGTCCTTAACAGGAAATTTAAGAGAGATAGTTGATACTATGACTAGGAGACATGAAAATATCTTATGCGTCCATGAGACTAAATGGATGGGCCAGAAGACGAAGGAGGTGGGGAACATAGGCTTTAAATTATAGTACATGGGAAAGAACATAAAAAGAATGGGGGTGGACATCTTAATTGATAAGAACCTTAAAAATAGAGTGGTTAACGTTAGGAGACAAGGGGACATGATCATCCTAGTCAAGCTGGTAGTTGGTGATAAGGTTCTTATAGAATATAATGGTTTATGATTTTTGTTTGATGATAACAAACATATATGTGTGTGTGTGTGTGTGTGTGTGTGTGTGTCTATATATATTTGTGTATGTGTGTGTGTTAAATGTATTCGTTATAGTACTATTGCAATTTCGCGAAATGAAATAAATATTTGCAAAATAAATAAATGAATCGCAAATTTATTTAAAAAAATATTTTATTTCAATTTTAATAATACACATTATTTGCTACCACTATATTTACAATTTTCAAATATAATGCAATTCATCACAATACAAATTTATATACTCTCATATACACAATTCTCTACACATTCATATACAACACCTTGTTTCCTCACTCAATCATACTCGATTTTGATCTTGATTTGATTGCTCTAGTTTATGTCCAGCCATCCGCTATAACAGTCAAATAAACAATGTAGTAAACTGGAAAAAGAAACAAACCTAAATTGCAAAAATAAAACTGAATTTGAATATTATAATTGCTTTAGTTTGTGGGTTTGTTTTTCTCTTCATATCTAGATAGAGGAAAATATATGTGTGCACAGACAACTTGTGGCATGCACAATGTATCACTGTGAATATCATAAGGCCGAGCTTCGACCAATCTCACAAGTAACTACAAAGGTCAAGCTCAAAGGTCAACTATATGTAAATGTGTACAAGATCAAGCCCAAGTTGCCTCGGGCTCAACTCAGGTGCACATATCATAAAACAAATATATAGGTGCACATGCATAGGCAAAAGGAATAACCAATGCACAAGCAAGGTAAAAGAATGTGCACACCCATAAACATAAAAATAAGTATTTCACAAGCCAAAATCAGAAACATGCAACACAAAGGTAGAGCACGTGTACAAGGCAACAAACTAAAGTAAACATGCATTTTCCAAGGATTGAAAGATCAAGTGAGCTCTAAAAGATAAAATGCACATGTACCAGATGCAAGGAACAAAATCAAGAGCAGATCAAGTGACTAGCATGCATTTATAGATCTTTGCAGAAAATATACATCATCGTTCAAACACAATGTTGAAATGTTCAAGGAGAAATACATTCACCTTGGATAGATCCAAGTATAAGTTCAACAAAGGAATGTAGAGTGCACATAAGTTCTCAACTAAGAAAACAACTAAGTGCATTCATAGACATGTACATCGGGTATCGGTTTCAAGCAATAGAGCAGTGGACACAGCAAAAAACTCAAACTAGAAACATCAAGCAAGATACAACATTACCTGAGCATAGTTCATTATCACTGGACAACCAATAGTAAAGCACATAAATGCAACTTAGAGATACGAACACCGGCAAAACCGTTCAGTTTAACAAACACACAAGAATCTAGGTCGCAAATGTTTGGGGCAAAGGAAACTATATATTAAAGATAAAGTTAACAAGCCAAGGCTAACATAAAAATCAACAGAGGTCAAACATATTCGAAGATATTTCAGAGCAATCAATATACTCGTACGAATATCAAAACGAAGAACCAGTCAACCACTGAATAATCATTCGATTACAAATCCACAGTTGAGAAAAGAAACTGAAAAATTCATAGCAAACTAATATATAGGGATATATATAAAATCAATCCCTGTATAAACCCAACATCATCATCGACATAATTCATTTGAGTTCGAGAAAAATTAGAGAGCAAACCTTGAAATAAATCAAAAACCAATTCATAACTCGAATCGAATTCAAAATCAATACAAATCGAAAGGGGAAAAAATTGCACCGAATATTAATCAAATAACTTCGACGAGGAAGTAGTCAGAGCCTTAAATCGCCTACCAATCGAACAACGTAAGCATCAGAAAGGAGATGGAAATTCGAAACTTCAAATTCAAAGTGGCAGCTTCAGTTTCTCAAAACCCTAATTTGAGAATGAAGCAAAAAAGGAAGATAGTATAGAGATAATGAATACGAGCTAACAAAGAAACAAAGTGTTTGTTTTAGTTGTTTTTTATTAGGGCCACATTTCCTTTTAGTTATAGTTAGATCCAAATAGGGTTTAGGGTTGCTTTTATTTAACTGTAATTTTACTTTTAAACTACTAAACTCTAGCGTTAACTAGGTTATGAGCGATGATGCATAGTTCGAGAATTCGCAACTTCATGGTAGAGTTGTAGCAGGGTTTTGAGCGTAGGGTTAGAACAAACAGGTAAGCGATAGTCACAAGTTTACGGGGTCTATAAGAGGTCGTTCGTTTAATTTCGAGTAGAAACCTTAGGTATAGCAGTAGGCGGGTTTTGCCCAAGCTGGATAAACTTGTATGTTAGTGTTATTTCCGCATTCACTCCGTTATTATCTATTGTGCAGTCTTTATTTATCTGTGAATTTTTTTATAAACCCTATTGCTCTCCTCTAGAGATAATTTGATCATATAAGTGGTATCAGAGCATAGTTATTAACATAGATGTCTAACCCTACTTGCAGATCTAGCGAGTGACTATCCAATATTATTGAAAGTGGATGTGATATGATAGATAAAAAAAATTTCGATTAATGCTCTTGGAATGCATATACTCTATTCTCAAATTAATCGAGATGAATTTAATTATATCTCTCAGTGTTTAACCACACATGAAATCTTAAATATTCTCGATATAATATATGATAGAAAAGTGAACAACGGCGAGAAATACTCCATAATCAACTCAACTAAAGAAATTTGCTTCATGGGATTTCCAAAAGATAGCAGTGACAAAGACGCAGCAGCTAGCGAGATAAGTGATTTTTCATTCGAAGAAATAATTCTCTTGCATGAAAAATTAAATAAAAATAATGGTGGTCTTGAATGAAAAATAACAAGTTGAAAAAGGAACAATGTAAATTGCGTTAGAAATATGATATTTTGGAAAATGAGCTTAAGAATATTAGGAAGATTAAAATTTCCAATTGCAAAAATTGATTGAATTACGGAAAAGAATTTTCTTACTTTCACGAATATTTTCAAAAGCTAAAATTCTGATTTTTGATGAAAAACGAAATAGAGTTGATTTGCAAAAATAACATATTGCAAAGGAGTTTAATAGTTTTAAGAGGTCGAAAAATTCTAAATGCACGATTGTTGAAAAGGAATTAAATGAGGTAAAAGAAAATTTCTAAACTCATGAAAAATAAAATGTGATTTTGAAAAATAGCGAATTTGAAATAGAGATTGAAAAGTTCAAGGATTTTGAAAATCTTGACTTTGAAAAACGTCAACTCTTTGAAATCAAGATGCTAGAAATTGAGGCAAAAAAAAACGAGCTTGAAAGTGAAATTATGGTCTTAAAGAGAAATAATTTTAGAAAGCGTGAAAATGTTATTAGTCGGTTTTCAAAGCTGATAAATGAAAATGAACCTTTAAAATCGAAAGTCGATGATCTTGAGTCAACGCTTCGAAAATTTTCCAATGGAAAAAAAATCTTTTAGTTTTTTATTAGGAAATCAACTCTTTGCGAATGATAGAAAAGGTTTTGGATTTGAAAAGGTGTCAATACATAAACATATGACTAATAACACTGCTATGGGAGAAGTGTGATACCCAAATGTGACAGCGATCATCGAAATAAATACAAACATAAAACCGTTAAGTAAATATGAATTCCAAAAGGTACAAATATAAAATTTTATAAATTTAAACAAGTTTGGATTCCTAGGGTTAGATTTTAAATTAACGGTTTTCCATATAAACTAATTTGGATACCAAAATTTTTTACTGAAAATAAAAATGATCCTTTATTCTTCGTTAGGCCACTCGCTTCTTCCAAAACTTAGGTACAAAAGCTGGCTATGTGACAACTTCGATAGAGATAGATTTCAAGTGGTTCAACATAGATGATGAGCCAAAAATTATAATGTTCCTAAGCCTAGGAAAATGTGGTAGAGAGCTGGACATTTCACATTTCATTGACATCGAAGTTAAGATATGATCTCTAAGCTCTATTTTGTTTTCTTATTGTTAAATACTGTTTTTGTTAACACTACAACGGTAAAATTGCCATGTTTTGAGCTTCTTAACTCCAATTTGAAAATTTTAAGATGCTCTGGAAAATAGATTGAAAACACTATATTTTTATTTTTGGTATTTCTCCACAATCTGAACTTAAATAGGTAAAAAACTACAAATCATTTGGAGTATCATTTGAAAACAGTTTTAGAACTTCTTAACACGGCTGTAGTATTTCGATCATACCTTGAACATTTTTATTCTAATTTTAGAAATTTTTGAAGTTCTAAAAAGCTAATTGATTGCACTATAATATTTGAGTGCTGATTCATTTTGAAAATATTTAAAAATAGAAATCTTTTCAACACATTTCTTGAAAAATATTTCTAGTTTATACAAACAAATTGTAGTATTTCATTCGAAAATTTTGATCGATTTATCATTTAGACTTGAAACCAATTTTGATAAGTTGAATTCTTGAATATCTAAAACTTTCATGTTTTATGCTAAATTAACTTATGGACTTAAAGCTTACAAATAGTGATTTCATATGTACTGAATTTTCAAAACAGGAGATTTCTATTGCTTTGGTAAAAAATTTATCTTTCATTATCTTGTTCACAGCTAATAAAGTAATGGTTGAAGAAATATTTATATTTGCTTCAATATAAATGCTTTTGCCTTTGAATGATATAGTTGGCCTTGCTAAAAATTTGAAAAATCAATTCGAGTGATTTTGAGGAGTAAACATATTTCTTGTCTTCTTACATACCACTATATGTCATCTTGGTCAATCCAAATACAAGTGGTATCAAGCATCAAATTAAAAAAATATTTGCATTTGATTGATTATTTTCAACCGATTTTCAACTAACAAACATTTTCACAAAACCCCTTGAAGAAATTGATTTTCACATATTTTAAAATTTTAAAATAACTTAAATTTTTACTTTAATGAAAGTACTCTTGTTTATTTTGATGTGGGAATTACTCAAGAAAAGATAATCGTTGACTAATTGAAACTTTTTGAAATTTATCAAAATTATTACTAGTGTTTGAGAAATTGATCGATAGTGATTAAATTATATTTCATAACATGATGAATTATTATGTAAAATTTATGAAAATTAAACAAATTATATAATATTTTAAATTAGTACTAATTCCATGATCATTTCTATCACTATCACCTTTCTTTCAATCCATACACCAAAATTTAATATAGTGTGTAGAAGTTGGTATTTCAAAATAACGAAACATTTCATTTTGTAGAAAATTCTATCCCAAAGTATTCGCTCTCAATTAAAGTCTTCATGGTTATACATGGGTGAATTACTTGAATCACTATATATGTGCTTTCATTCTCATTTAAAAGTCCCCACGGTTATGCATAGATGTGACTCTCAAGTAGATTCTAATCTTATTTAAAAGTTCTCACGGTTATCATGGTTAGAAAATACTTGACATTCATTTTTAAGTAACTACTAACCTCATTTAAAAGTCCTAACAGTTATGCATGGTTAGAAAGTGCTCAATATTTTTTTGGTACAATATTTAAAAGGAAGATTCAAAAATTACTCCTCTATTGAAAATAACAAACTAATGTCACTGTATAAAATTTTGTAATGACCCATAAAATTCAGTAATTAAATTTCTTAATTTAGGAAGATTTTGGTAACTTAATGTTGAAGGAAATACAAATTTAGTGAAGTAACGACCTGTAAAATTCGGTAATTAAATTTCTTAATTTAAGAAGATTTTGGTAACTTAATGTTGAAGGAAATAAAAATTTAGTGAATTATTAAGGGAAATAATAACTTGGATAAGATGGTAAGTAAATTTTTAATAACTTGAATGTAACAGCATAAATGTAAGTTAATTGTTAATAACTTGGATGTAATTCCAATAAGTGAAACAATGCAAATGTTAATTATATTCTTAATGTAATAAAAGAATGTTACCAAGATGTAATGATTAATTTGATTTAAAATCTTAATTAATGTGTCCATTAATTTATAATGGGATATAAAAGGTAAATTAATAATTTAAATGTATGACTTGGTTATAAGTGGAATATGAGAAAGAAAATGCAATTATTGGATTAATGTGTGAAATAGTGTAATAGGATGTAATAAGTTGGGAAGAGTGAACATATAAGTAATTAAAGGTTACTTTAGTGATGATTAATATAATAACGGAAAGGTGAATGTAAATTGATTAGAAGCGAAAGTTTATTTATAAGCAGTAATTGATGAATAAAAAGTTTGAAACCAAGTAGATAAATTTATTGAGAACATTTAATAGTAATTAATGTATATATTTGGCGATTGACAATTTATGAATTTGTTAAGATTGAAAAATTATAGTCTAATATTACATAATGTTAACTAAGGTAACTATTAATAAATTGAACGAAATGCAAATCAATGAAATTAATGTAGACGTATACTTAGCTACAAATTGAATATATGAAAACAAAATGTAAGTATTGGATTAAATTAAGGAAATTAAATTATAATAAATGGTCATTTAATAAAACCAATGTTCTGGGAGTAATTATAATAGTTGTTTGAAATGTATAAACTTTGATTTGGAAATCAGTTGGATTTAAAATGAAATTTGGTATTACATTTATGAGTTTAAATGTTATTTAATTTTGTAAAGTAATAAATGATGTAATAAGAGAATGCATCAAGATATAACCAGCGCTAATTTAGATTAACACTTAATGGATTGAATGAAATGACAATTAATGAAGATATGTTATACTTGACTATAAATGGCATAAGCGAATAAATGGAATATTAGATGAAAATAGTACTATGAAAATAAATGTTAACATTTATTTGTAGTAATAAAGCTTAGTAATGTGACTAGAATTTAGCGTAACGATTATTGTATGTTACTTATTCTTGTTGCTTGTTAATTTAAATTGGAAATCAGTTACCAAAGTCTAATGTAATATTACATTAATATTAATTAAGGTAATATTTAGAAAAAAATGTTGATGTTATTCATAATTGGGAAATTTGCTGAATTATAAAAGTGGGAATAAATATTTATCAATTTATTGGATTTGAACTGTATTAATAATTGGATTTATTGTAATTAAGTGAAATTTAATTATTGCGTTAATTGAGTTTAGATGAAATTTAAGAATATTAATGTAATAGTCTGAATCCAATGTTAAAAATTTTCCATTTGATAGCAATGAAGTGAATAACATAATGAAAAGTCAATTAAATGGAATTATTGGTAATTTAATTTAAAATTTCTGAATTTAGTGGAATCTAAATTAAACACGGAAAGTGATGAATTAATCAACTTTGATTTACATCTAAATTTGTTTAAGTTCTATAATTGCTTAAGAAATTTAAAAATGATAAGATTATTAATTTTAAGAATTGAGATTGAAAATTTGATTTAATTAATTAATATTAATTTATTTAATTAACTGGAAAAATACCATTTTGGCCACTGACTCGGATTTCGACGAAACCAGTTTCATCGAATCCGTAACGGTGAATTATTGCAGGATTTCAATTTTCGTAGCGATCAGACCTGTCGTTTGATCGTACGAACGCGAAACGCCTTGAAATCGATTTAATTGAAATCAATTGAAATCAATTTGAAAAATATTGATTTTAGCATAACTTCTTCATACGATGGAATTTGGACGTGAAACCTGTTCCATCGCGTTTAAAATATTTTAAAACATTTATTTTGATATATAGGTTGACCCAATTTCATTCCAGAGTCGAAACGGGCTTTTGAGCCACTTTGTCGTTGGCGCGTATATTCAAATCGTGTCCATCTATTCTATTTCAACCCTACCTATAAATACCCGGCTATAAACCCTAGCCTTCCTAATTCTCATTTGTTTGTACGTATAATTGAACTATCTCTCCCCCTCAATGACAGACAAACATATTATAGATCCAAACACAAATCAAAATTTTAAATCCAAAGCCAAAATTTCAAACTCTACAATATATGCCAAATTTTACATCAATTCGAAGCTCTCGAAGAGCGTAACTCAGATCTGCTACTCGTTTTTCGATTCGATGCATTGTTTTTCCAGAAATCGAAGAATAATTCCGGCCATTCATCGCGCGTTGATGAACATCGACGGATCGACGAACCATTTCTGGGTTTTGAAGAGGGGACGGAGGGGAGTTCATCGGTGGTGTTCGTTCTGCGATTTGACGGTTGGATCGGCCAGAAAAATTCGACTAGGGTTAAGCTTATAGGAGGTGGCCGGCAATCTTTGAACGTCGTTCGAGACATGGAGGGGATCGCGTGGCTGTAGGGAGAGGACGCGGTGGTCAACAGGTGGCGATGGCCTTAGGCGGCGTTCAAGCGACGGAGTGGATGCTGTGTTTTCCATGCGTGCATTGTTTGCTGATGGGTTTCGTGCATGCTTTGCTGTCTCGTGCGTTTTTGGAGAAGAAGGAGATGTTGATGTGGCGCTCGTTGATAGGTCTGTGCTATTTTGTTTTATTTTATTTTTAATTCTATTCCTACGTGTTCTAATTGCAATAACTTTTACATACGATATCCGTTTTACGCGCAGGTTCTTTTGTTAGGATCATATCTGAATTTCGGACATTATGGCGCTGGTTTGGACAAATTTGGGATTTAAATTGGATTTAAATCCAATTTAAACTCAAAAGGTGAGTGTTTTAACCCACTCACAACTTCTAAAATTTCTTATGTTTGTTAAAATTTTTTTTGTGTGATTATGCCTTTATTTATGACTTTTTCGTATATTTTTAATCATTATCTCAGTTATTGCATTCATTTAAATTAAATCATTATTTAATTTATTATTGAATATAACTGCCAGTTAAATACCTGTTTTATATATTATCAGTTATCTATTGGTATTGATTTATTGTTTGGATGATGATTGTGATGGATGTGTGATCTATTGATGGATGAATGGATGTTGTATTATATATTATTTTAAACTGCAAGTTGTTATGCATTTTATTTCATTCGGGATTGCGGTTTGAAATAATATATAACCGTAGTTTATTTTAAATTACGGATTGAAATGATAAATATCTGTATCACTTGACCATAGGATAGAAAATTATATACAGACACCGTGGTCTATATATAGTAATATTTTGAAATGGTTTCTATGGTTTTGTAAAGAATATATATGTGATTTTATGAGCTATTGATTTGGATATTTGATAAAGGTTATTTTATATATAGTTAAATTTTTGGTTTTAAGCTATGTATAAAATTGGTTTAAAGTATAAAATAAAGTTTGATTTTATTAAATATAATATGGATAAGTATTTACCTAAATTATATTTAATATAGAGTTTATATTGATTTTATAAATCAAGGTTGAGAAGATAGTTGAAATTGATTGAGATTTTATTTAATTAAGAATTTTATTTAATGAGAATCCATTTGGAACTTATTGAAATTTAGATTTTAAAAGAATATTGTTTTATAACAAAATTCGAGGTTAAGGTGATTTAAGTGAATATATTAAGTCTAAATAAATTGAGGGATATTAAATTGTTGAAATTTGAAGTTTATTAAAGGATACTGGATTTATTAAATTAAATATTTCAAAACTAAATAATAGTAAAGTAAATTTGGGATATAAATATGAATTATAAAATTTAGTTTTGAAACATTGAATATTAAAGCTTTGAAATATATGAAATATGAAATGGTTTATTTGAGGATTTAAATCTGTATTGGAATTGATTACGAAATTAAAGACGCTAATTTATTATATAAAGTAATTTAATATTTAAACCATTTAAGTGGTGTAGTTATATTTCAAAGTTATGAAATTCAAAGATTTATGTTTTGGAAGGCTATATTTCAAGCGTTTGGTTTCGGAATATTACAACGTTGAAAATGTTATGATTTTAGAAAAGGATATATTTGAAAATGATATCATATTGATTTGGTTTTAAAAATGGAAATGATATCGTATTTATATGGTTTGAAATTGATATTATATTCTGGTTTTAAAAGTATAAATTAATTTGAAATGACCGCGGTGTTATAATAACATTTGGTTGTTGAAGAGACCGGGATCGAAAGTTGTCATACTCTCTGCCAACTTCGAAAACCACTTTAAGAACTGTGTACGCAGTGGAGATTCCAGAATAAAGTAGATGGTGGTGGCGTTTCCTTTGAGGTAAATACGTGGACCCGACTCCCATGAGTTGGCATAAGGTGGCTAAAACAGGAGCGATTCTCGGGCCAATAAGGTCATTCCTCTGATCGGACTCACTCCTTCGATATTATACTCTGACTTTTGGATTTATTCGGTGGCCACTTTTGATTTTTGATTTTGGGACTTTTGTTCGAGGTGGGCGGTAGTAGCTGCTACGTGTTACCACCAGCCTGGATTGCAATTGGTATATCTACCCTGACATTGCCTAGTTGTGCCATGTCACCTACCCTAGCGAGCCTTGTACGAGTTTGATTTGTGTCGTACCTATGGAGTATCTTCTCGTAGTCTCCCGATCAGGAGATATGCAGGTACTGTATAGACTACTGGCACTATTACGTGTTAAGGTGGAAAATATAAAGCCTTAACGCTATTTTAAAGTAAGTTTATTTTGTTATCCCGCTTTTTGGGAATGCCGTGATACCAAAAGATTAATCAAAAAACCGAAGACAGTTCGTCTCAAAGATTGGTTATACATTGTTTAACCATGGATATCGATGAATTTTGTCCGAGCCTGGATCAGGCTACAATTGACAAGACATGACAAGCAAAGCCTTGAAAGCCAGCACCTCAAATTTCAGGTTAATCAGAGTTCATATGAAGGAGATATGATTGATACAAGGTAGAAGGAATATGTTGTTCGTATCCATCGGGGAACCGAAATGATGGTCTATTCGAATCCATCATGTTTTGCTCAGTTCGAATCCATCAGGATCAGGCGACTTCGAATCAATCATCTTTGAATCGATGGGGCACGAATCGATCCGTGGTTATGCTATTCCTAACCATTTTGTTCATATCGTTCCAAAAAAATCTCATTCGCACTCCATGACAACGCATCGGTATTATTCGCATCCCTTTGAACTATACAGTTCGTATCGATCCCCAGACAACTATTTCGTATCGATCGGTCGATAGTCCATCGATGCGAACGAAACCACAATTGATCGATGCAAACAAGGGAGCGAACGATGCGAATACTATCAGTGCAAAGCAACACGAACAAGACGCGATATGAATTAGGCTTCAATCTTGGAACGAGCAAGGCGCGAATACCCAGTCAATGCGCCACAAAAATCGCATTGATCCAAGAATCTCGCACACCATGTCACTGCGCGCTCACGTGCCCAGGTCGATTCGAAAGGATGGATACAAAATCGTGAATTCAAACTGAGCAGCACATGAAAATCGTAATATTGTATCGATCATATCTCCTAAACCACAGATCCAAATGCGACGAAATTTTCACAGCAGGTTTCGTACAAGCTAAAAAACAATCCTGCCAAGTTTCAGTTCGATTGGATCATTTTTTGATGGATACGAAATTGTTTCGTATCGATCACAGATCGAGTCAAAACTTGGTGGGATCGGTCATGTGGGCCCACTCACATGCCAGAAGAAGTCTCCCGAAGTTTGAGCGTGATATCAGTCTCCTACGCCTATAAATAGCCCCCTGAAGCCTAAAGAAAAAGGGATTTTTGGCTATTCAATGTCCAGACTCTGCCGGATTCAATCCTACATCTTTTCATCACCATTGTATTCAAATTTCAGAGCTATAATCTACTGTAATCTGCTGTAACAGATTGAAATCATCAAGTGAATCAATAAAGTCATAAACTTCAAAGTGGACGTAGACAAGATCGCCGAACCACTATAAAATTTGTGTTGTCTACTGCTTTCTTTTGAATTTTCTAAGTGATCTACATATTTTCTATTCATCTGAGATCTGTGATTGTGAATTATCAACTATTTGGTGTTTGTGACCAATTTTGGCGCAAACATTTTGGTGCTTTCACTGAGAAGCTAATTCAGGAGTTCTATCATTTGAGAGTTGAATCAGAAGGTTTAGAGATTCAGATCATAAGAATCATGACGAGGCAAACAAGTAAGAGACAAAGACCAGAAAGGAATCAACACGCAGGGAGTCAAGAGGCTTCCTCGGGAGCAAAACAAACCTCAGTTTTCATCACCAGGGATGAAATGGAGACAATGATGAGAAGACATGAAGAAATGATCTAGAATTTGTTTCGACAGATTGGGCAACTTGGAGCGCAGAATCAAGGTGCAACTGGAATTCAGAACGGAGCAGGACTATCTGGGGCGGCACCAGAGCTAGGGGCACTCATCTAGAGCACGCTGATCCAATACCAAGAAGAACATCAAGTGGATTCGAACAGCACGGCATTGGCAGAGGAACAGAAGCTCAGCAAGGAGAGCAGATTCCAGGATTCCCTCGTGAACTCAGGGGGCAAGTCGAAGGCAATGGACGAGGACTACAGCTCGGAGACAATGACAGATTGGTAGAGATAGTCAGGCGGGCTATGAGAGGCGGATGGTTAACAAGGACTTGGAGGATGTGAATAGGAGTCCTTTTACCACTGCAATCAAATAAGCTAGGAACCCACCGGATTTTAAGCTACCATCATTGGATATGTATAATGGAAGGACAGACCATACGGCTCATCTGACAAGGTATATGAAGCATATGGAAGTGCTGGGGGCATCCGAGGAGGTCATGGCCCGATGCTTTCCGTTGTACCTAGCAGATATTGCGGCACTATGGTTTAGGCAACTAGAGAGTGGATCTATCGGAACATGGAGTGATTTGACTGAAAGGTTTATGAGGCGATTCAGGGTTCACATTTCGAGACCTAAGAATGTGATGAGTTTGGCAGCACTAAAGCAAAGGGCTGGAGAATCTTTGAGAAGCTTTTTGACACGATTCAATGCGACTGCAGCATCGGTGGATCGACCGGATCCATCCATGGTCTTGATGGCAGCTGTATCGGGCATAGCTGATGGCACAGAATTCAAGAATTCGCTGACGAGAGACACCCCTATGGATCTAGGGGAATTTTATCATGCGGTGGAAGGATTTTTACGATTGGAGGATGCGAATGCTGAGAGAGAGGAAGGAGATGGAATCGACGTTTATGCAGTCAAAGTCGAAAATCCTCCTGAAAAAGGTGCAGAAACTAGCAAAGGAAAACGGAAGGCTGAGGATAACGATAATAAATCAAAGCGACCACGAAAAGAACCAAGATTCACCTCGTATACGGAACTGAACGAGACTTTGGAATGGATCTACCAGGACACTAAGGGATAGGTCCCTTATCGAAAGCCAACGAGGAGAGATCCAACTAGTAACGAGAGAAGGTCGGACAAGTATTGTTCATTCCATGAGTTAAATGGTCATAGCAAAAACAACTATAGACACTTGAAAGACGAAGTCGAGGGGAACATCCGGAATGGTTTGCTATTACAGTATGTGAGAAAGAGGGCTGCAACTGTGGAACAAGGACGGCCACCACCTGCACCAACTGAAGACAGCTCAGGATCGAGACGTCAGCTTATTATCAATTGATTGAGATAATGAAGGACGAGTGGAAAACTCCACATCGACACAATTTAGTTGTTCACACATGTACAGGACCGCGAACGATCCTCAGGCATGCTCTGATACAATTGTAAACCACATCGATGTAGGTGTTTGCACTCTGACGCCACTGTTTTGCTTTTGTTTTTTTTTGTGTTTTTCATGTTTGGATTTGATTTTGGCGGACATTTCTGTTTTAAAACTCATCGGTTGAATGGATATTTGGTTTTGATAATTCTGAAATGGCTAAGCTACTTACACATGTACGGGGTCGCGAACGATCCTTAGACATGCTCTGAGATGGCGATAAACCGCCCTGACGAACGATCCAAAAATTCACTCGAACGTGAAATCTGGCATCGATAATACTAAGTCCCCCCCGGGCACACCAATTCGCCTCGAGCGGCACACGACCTCGAATGGTCACAATTCGCCTCGAACGGCACCCGACCTCGAACGGTCATAATCCACTGCGAACGGCACCCGATCGCGAACGATCATAATTCGCCTCGAACGGCATCCGACCACGAACGGTCACAATTCGCCTCGAACGGCACCCGATCGCGAACGATCTCAACTCGCCTCGAACAGAACCCCTACCGCGAACGGTCACCATTTGCCGCGAACGACATTCGACTGCGAACGGTCCCATTTCACCTCAAATGGCATACGATCCCGAACGATCATCATTCGAGGTCATATGAAACTATCAAGTTCCTTACAGGTCATCGACAGGATATGAACATCCAGCTTATGGCATTTCAAAACACACCTCCCTAACGCGAGGCATTTTTTGGGGGGCAAGTGTTATCTCGTCTTTTGGCAAGGCCGTGATACCAAAAGATTAATCAAAAAATCGAAGACAGTTCCTCTCAAAGATTGGTTATACATTGTTTAACCATGGATATCAATGAATTTTTTTTCCGAGCCCGGATCAGGCTACAATTGACAAGACATGACTAGCAAAGCCATGAAAGCCAGCACCTCAAATTTCAGGTTTATCGGAGTTCGTATGAAGGAGATAGGATCGATACAAGGTAGAAGGAATACGCTGTTCATATCCATCGGGGAACCGAAATGATGGTCTATTCGAATCCATCATGTTTTGCTCAGTTCGAATCCATCAGGAGCAGGCAACTTCGAATCGATCATCTTCGAATCGATGGGGCACGAATCGATCCATGGTCATGCCATTCATAACCATTTTGTTTGTATCATTCCAAAGAAATCTCATTCGCACTCCATGACAACGCATCGGTATTATTCGCATCCCTTTGAACTACGCAGTTCGTATCGATCCTCAGACAACTATTTCGTATCGATCGGTCGATAGTCCATCGATGCGAATGAAACCATAATTGATCAATGCGAACAAGGGAGCGAACGATGCGAATACTACCAGTGCAAAGCAACACGAACAAGAAGCGATATGAATTAGGCTTCAATCTTGGAACGAGCAAGGCGCGAATACCCAGTCAATGCACCACAAAAATTGGATCGATCCAAGAATCTCGCACACCACGTCACTGCGCGCTCACGTACCTAGGTCGATTCGAAAGGATGGATACGAAATCGTGGGTTCGAACTGAGCCACACACGAAAATTGCAATATTGTATCGATCATATCTCCTAAACCACAGATCCAAATGCGACAAAATTTTCACAGCAGGTTTCGTACAAGCTAAAGAACAATCCTGCCAAGTTTCAGCTCGATTGGATCATTTTTTGATGGATACGAAATTGTTTCGTATCGATCACAGATCGAGTCAAAACTTGGTGGGATCGATCGCGTGGGCCCACTCACATGCCAGAAGAAGTCTCCCGAAGTTTGAGCGTGATATCAGCCTCCTACGCCTATAAATAGCCCCCTGAAGCCTACAGAAAAGGGGATTTTTGGCTATTCGACGTCCAGACTCTGCCGGATTCAATCCTACATCTTTTCATCACTATTGTATTCAAACTTCAGAGCTATAACATACTGTAATCTGTTGTAACAGATTGAAATCATCAAGTGAATCAACAAAGTCGTAAACTTCAGAGTGGACGTAGGCAAGATCGCCGAACCACTATAAAATCTGTGTTGTTTACAGCTTTTTTTTGAATTTTCTGAGTGATCTACATATTTGCTATTCATCTGAGATCTATGATTGTGAATTATCAACTATTGGGTGTTTATGACCAATTTTGACGCAAACATATTTCACTAATAGACACTATTATAATAACAAAATATTACTACATAGTAAATAGTTTAACGGATCCTTAGGAGATGTGAATCCCGAGCATCTCTTAAGTTACTACACTCACGTTAGACACTGGATAGGAGATGTAACATCTCTGACGCCATTCCACTCATATTTTATTGTTGATTTAACTTACATAAGATCTTTTAGTTCTGACTCGAGCGTTTGTCTTTTCAATTCGCTCGGGTCAGTTCGAGCATTTCAGGATTTGAAGATTTTATTCTGGAGGACGAAGGCGAAGAATTGTATTACTATTATCTACTACATTATTCCACTACACCAATTTATTCCGCTGCATTGTTATTATTCTCTGGTATGTGTAACTCTGATATATTGTATAAGTATAATCAAATGTTTTCGTAAAACAGCTTCATGAACTGTATATTAGATTATTATATTTTATCGTTCCGCTGCAAGATTCTATTTTGTTTTCATATCTTTCTCTGTTTTTTCTTGTTTACCCCATAACAATCCGCCCTTCTGTATGATTTAAGTCTGACGTGTGTGGCTTATCGTCGATTTAAAACGTACAAATAGGCGGGACGTTACAAATTTTCCCTCAAACATAATCATACCATTTCTCTAAAGTGAAATCTGTTTCTAACGAATAAAATATTATGATTTTTGTTTGATTAGTTGCAATTTGTGATATATATTCCCCTCTTGATTTTATTTTACGATTTTAATTAAAATTCATTACTATTTCAGCTACTATCATTACTTTTAATGATAACAAAAGGGGGAGAGTGGTTAAGATTTTTTCATTGAGTAATAACCTTACCGAAATTTGAGAGTGTTTTTATTATTTAAGTGTTGTTTTAAAATTATTTTTGAAAAATCTATTTTTCATTGCATGCATATATGTAGGGGATGTTTCTTTGTAGAGGGAGCGTCCAAATAGGAGGAGCTTGAATATATCACATCAAACACATTTATTTAAACTCGGATCTCAATATATGTTTGTTATCATCAAAAGAGGGAGATTGTAGAATAAAATGGTTTATGATTTTTGTTTGAAGATATAAACATATATATATATATATATATAGTTGTTAAATGTGTTTATTATAGTACTATTGTAATTTCACATAATGAAATAAATGTTTGCAGAATGAAATAAATGAATCACGATTTTATTTAAACAAATATTTTATTTCAATTTCGAAAAGTACACATTATTTGCTTCCACCATATTTACAATTTTCAATTACAATACAGTTTATCCCTATACAAATTTTCATACTCTCATATACACAATTTCTTTACACACTCATATACAACACCTTGTTTTCTCACTTACTCACACTCGATTTTGATCCTGATTTGATTGCTCTAGCTTGTGTCCAGCCATCCGCTATACCTGTCAAATAAATAATATAGTAAACTAGAAAAGGAAATGAACCTAAATTGCAAAAAATAAAATTGAATATGAATACTAGTATTGCCTCATTTTATGGGTTTGTTTTTCATATTTAGGCAGGGACAAATATATATGTGCATGGACAACTCATGATCTGCAAAGTATATCACTGTGAATATGACAAGGCAAAGCCTCGATCCAATCTCATAGACAATTACAAAGGTCAAGCTCGAAGGTCAACTCAGTGAAATGTACACAAGGCCTAGCCCAAGCCATCTCTGGCTCAACTCAAGTGCATGTATCATAAAACAAATATACAATTGCACTTGTGCCGACAAAAGGAACGACCAGTGTACAAGCTACGTAGAAGAGTGTGCATACACATAAACATAAACAGGTACTTCACAAGCCAAAATCTGAAACATGCAACATAAAGGTAAAGCACTTGTACAAGACCACAAACAAAAGTAAACATGCATGTCCTAAGGATTGAAAGATCAAGTCAGCTCTAAAAGATAAAATGCACATGTACTAGATGCAAAGAACCAAACTCAAGACTAGATCAAGTGACTAGCATGCACTCAAAGATCTTAGCAGCAAATATACATCATCGTTCAAACACATCGATGAAATATGCAAGGAGAAATAGGCGCACCCTAGATTGATCGAAGTATAAGTTCAAAAAAGGAATGTAGAGTGCACATAAGTTCTCAACTAAGCAAACAACTAAGTACATGCATATACATGTACCTTAGGTATCAATTTCGAGCAACAGAGCAGTGAATACTGGAAACAACTCAAACCGAAAACATCAAGAAAGATACAATGTCACCTGAATAGAGTCTTCATCACTAGACAACAAACAGTAAAGCACATAGAGGCAATTTAGAGTACAAAAACCAGCAAAACAGTTCAACAAGTTAACATACACATATGCACCAAGTCACAAATGTTCTAGGTAAAGGAAACAAGCATTAGTAATATCAAAGATTAAGTCAACAAGTCAAGGCCGAGATAAAAATCAATATGGTCAAACATGTTCGAAGATATTTCAAAGAAATCAATATACTTATATGAATATCGAAACGAAGAAGAGTCGAGCACTAAATAATCATTCGATCAAAAACCCACGACCGAGAAAAAAAATTGAAAAATTCAGAGAAAAATAATGCATAGGGATATATACGAAATCAATCCCTATATAAAACCAACATCACCATCGGCATAATTCATTCAAGTTCAACAAAAAGCAGATAGCAAACCTTGAAATAAATCACAAACCAATTTATAACTCGAATCAAAGTCGAGATCAATACAAATCGAAAGGGGAAGAAATAGTATCGAATATTAATCAAAGAACTCTCGATGAGGAAGCAGCCCCAACCATAAATCGCCTATCAATTGAACAATGTAAGCATTAAAAAAGGAGAATGGCGATTCAAAGCCTGAAATTCAAAGCGGCAGCTTCAAATTCCCGAAATCCTAATTTGAGAACGAAGCAAAAAATAGGAATACAACATGGAGATAATGAATATTGGATATCAAAGAAAAAATGGATTGTTTATTTTTTTTATTTATGCCGCATTTCCTTTTTAGTTATAGTTAGAGCCAAATTGTATTAAGGGTTTCTTTTATTTTAATTGTAATTTTATTTTTAAATTATTAAACTCTAATGTTAACTAGGTTACGAGCTATGAGGCATAAATAGAGACTTGAAACTTTATGGCAGAGTTGTGGCAGGGTTTTGAGCATAAGATTAGAACAAACAGGTAAGTGATATTCACAAGTTTACATGGTCTATAAGTGGTCATTTGTTTAAGTCTTAGTAGAAACCTTGGGGGCAACAGTAGGCGTGTTTTTCTAAAGCTGGGTAAACTTGCGTGTCATTTTTATTTCCGCATTTACTCTGTTAATATCTATGCTGCAATTTTTGTTTATCTATGAATTTTTTTTTATAAACCCTATTCATCCCCTCTCTAGGGTTAATTCTTTCCTACCTCTAGGGTTAATTCGATCAAACAGTTCTGGACATCATAAGTGCCTATGCCTTACAGGTAGGCCTATGTGAAGCCCCTAAGAGGAAATTTTAGGAAGAGCTAGATGTCATGGTTAGAGATGTGCCTATTAGGGAGAAACTTTTCATAAGGAGATTTCAACGGCCATATTGGTACAACTAATGGGAGGTGTGAGAGGGTGCATGATGGTTTTGGATATGGTGATAAGAACCAAGAAGGAGAAGAAATATTTGATTTTACTACTGCTTATGACCTCATAATAGCCAATAACTTCTTTAGAAAACGAAAATTGCATTTAGTTACTTTTAGTAGTGTTAAATTCTTTGGCCAGATTGACCTTGCCCTTACTTGAAGAGATGACAAACGATCTTATATAGATTGCAAAGTCATACTTGGAGAATGTGTCATCTCACAACATTAGCTTTTGATATCTGAGTTTTATCTTCAAATATGAGTTCAACAGGATAAAGGAGCTAAGATTAATTGGACGAAATGGTGGAAGCTTAAAGGAAATGCCTCACGGGTGTTTAAGGATAGAGTGATGGAAGGAGAGGCATAGAATATGGAACGAGAAGTAAATGACATATGAGATGCGATGGTAACGCGCATTCAGAAAATGGCTAACTAGGTGTTTGGGATAAAGAAAGAAAATAAATGCTAACCAAAAGATTTGTGGTGGCAGAACAGTGATGTATAAAAGGCTGTCAAAAAGAAGGAATTCCATATGTTTGCATCATCGCAAAAGCGAGGACAACATACAAAAGTACAAATCAGAAATAAAAAGAACGTAAAGAGAGTGATAAGTGAAGCAAGGGGCTGGACGTAGGAAGATCTATATCAAAAGCTAAGTATGAAGAAGGGAATAAAAACATCTATAGGATAGCTAAGCTCTACGAGAGGAAGACGAAAGACTTCAACCAAGTTAAATGCATTAAGGATGACAATAATAAACTTTTGGTAAAGAACGATAAGGTAAAAAATAGACAGAGAGAATGCTTCGACAAGCTATTCGATGAAGAAGATGCTAGCACTACGATCGAGCTAGATGACTCTTATGATGACACCAATAGATATTTTTTTTCGGAGAATTCAAGGGTTTGAGGTAAAGAAGGCGCTAAAATGGATGAAAGAAGGCAAGGTGTTAGGGCCTAATCATATCCCCATTGAGGTGTGGACATGCCTTGGAGATGCAGGGATAGCCTGGCTAACTAAGTTGTTCGATAATATTTTCAAATCAAACAAGTTGTCAGATGAGTGGAGGAGAAGCATATTAGCTCCAATCTTCAAGTATAAAGGAGATATTAAAATTTTCACAAACTACAGAGGAATTAAGCTTATAAGTCATACAATGAAGCTTTGGGAGAGACTCGTTGAACATCGAATTAAGAAGGATGATAAGGGTTTCAAAAAACTAATTGATTTCATGCCTGGGAGATCGATCGTAGAGGCGACTTCTTGATATGACAACTTATGGAGAGATTTAGGGAGAAAATTAAGGATCCATACATTGTATTTATTGATTTGAAGAAAGCTTATGACAAAATACCGAGAAAAATTATGGGCTCTGGACAAGAAGAGAGTCCCTAAAAAGTACATTACCCCTCTCAAGGATATGTACGATGATGTTGTGACTAGTGTCGAGCATGCTATGGTGAAACCAGTGAATTTCCCATTAAAATATAATTACATCAAGGGTCAGCTTTAAGCCCCTACATTTTTGCCCTAAAAAAGGATGAGATTATGAACGGTATGCAAGGTGAGATTCCTTGGTGCATGCTCCTTACGGATGATGTTGTGTTAATTGAAGAAAGTTGGATAATGGTTGATAGATAATGGGAGTTGTGGAGGCAGACTTAAGAATTAAAGGGTTTTAGGCTTAGGATAACGAAAACAAAGTATATGAAGTGCGAGTTCAGCGGTGTCAGGTCAGGGGATGGAGTGTTAGTTCTGAGATGATGGTTTTGATAATAATAACCTTAGGACTTGTTACAAAATATAAATACTAATATTCTTCTCTAGATATATATATGTATATACAAGATACACACACATACACACACACATGTATATATACATATACATACATACATACACACATACATATATATATATATATGTAGGTACTGAGAATGAAGACTGTACAGTATAAAGATTCAAGACTGACGAATTCAAGATTGAAGAAATCAAGATTGAAGACTCATGAGTATCAAGAGTATTAAGATTAACAAGAGTTCAAGATATCAAGATAAGCAATAAGGTCTTCATATAGCACTAAAATATTTATTCGGATTTTAATTATGGAATGGAATTCACCTTCTCGCTTTAATAGTGGGATGGAACCCACGACCTCTTTAGTGGGATAGAACCCACGACCTTTTCTAGTGGAATGGAATCTACGAAATTTTCAAAATGATTTATCTTTTTTCAGAACTATCTTCTTAAAGTCGTCTCTATCAATTTAAATATTTTAACCTTAATTCAAAAACTATTTTGATCGTATTAATTTCAAAATCATCTCTTGTTTTTTAAACCATCTCTTGATTTTAATATTTTAGCTTTAATATATTTTAAAGATATCTATACTTAGTTCTTAATATTACTTTCGTATTATGGATTATATATTTTAAGTTTACTTTCTAAAACTCTTTTATAAGCTTAAACTATATTCAAAATGGTTTACAAAGTTTAGAAATTGTTTTGACAAGTTTTAGAATAGAATCATTTTAAGGCAAAATCTTTTTTTCAAAAATAAAATAGGCATGTCGACATCCGTCATCCCCTAATGTCAACATGATAGCCGTAGAATTTAAAATTCAAATTTTCAAAGGAAGTGTCAATTCGTCATAACCTTTCACGAATGGACACGATCGTTGTTCTCCTATAAACATCAGTTATTTTCAACGAATTTTAAGTTACTTTTTCTTTATTTCTTCACTCCTTCTTCTCCACTCAAATATTCTCTTATATTTTAAATGCTTTAACAAAACTCTATCGAAATTCTAAGTGAGCCAGTCTCTCTCAAAGATCTCAGTGCTATTAAGAGTTATAGGATCATTTATAATCAAAGATCAAAAGATCGAAGTGTATCGGGTCTCTCTCTATCAAAGTGTGATTGGAAACATTGTGATTGCGGCCCGTAAATCAATTGGGTGTGATTGTAGCTCGTAAATCAATTAGGTGATCTTGTAGCCTGATTAAATCAAGAGAACTTTCCCTGGACTCGAAGACAGAAGGGTGTATCTTGTGGCCTTGAAATCGAGGTTGTAATATCGACATTATATTTGAAAAGAAATCTACACAAAAAATTATGTAGGACTAGATGTAGGGTAATTCCGAACCAGTATAAAATTCCGGTGTGTTCCTTCCTTTACTGCTTTTATTTACTATTTGCATCCGTGTCTAATTCTATGATTGTTTCTGTTTTGTGAATTGCGTTTTGGGTTTAATTTGAAAAGATTTAAAAAAGTTTCATAAAATTAATTAAACACTATTCACCCCCCTCTAGTGTTAGTCCTGCCTTAAGACCGTAATCTGCATTTCCTACATGTGGTATCAGAGCATTGATTTTCTAAGTTATCAGAATTTTGGAAAGGTTTAAAATGGCAATTTTTGGAGATTTTATTAACACTGGTTCAAAACTGTCGAAATCATCATTGTCTCGTAAGTCTGCATATTGTTATTATAGAAAATCAAGTTATCTACTGAATTGGTGTGTTGTGCAGGAACATATGTATTATATGGCTTTTGAAGAATCAACGATTAATGCACAAATGGTGCAAATCAAGAAGAATAAATGGATAATTGATAAGTAGTCTGAAATACTGAATGACATAATTTATGAAAATGGAGGAATGGTCTACTTTGGAGACAATTCAAAAGGATATGTGATTGGCATCGGCAGTATCAATAACTTTAAAACTCCTCCTATTTCTGATGTTCTGCTAGTTAGGAATCTAAAACACAACTTACTTAGCATAAGTCAACGATGTGACAAGGGCTACAAAATTAATTTTGAAAACGATAAGTGTCACATCGAAGATAATAAATCAAATATTATCTTTGAAGAAATTAGGAAGAAAAATATTATATTCTTAGTATGAAAATCTCAAATGATAGCCTATGTTTTTTGGCTAATACAAGTGATCTTTGGATTTGGCATAAAAGATTTGGGCATTTGAATTTCAAACTCCTATCTAGACTTTCAAAACTTGATCAAGTAAGAGGTTTCCCTTAAATGGATTTTAAAGTAAATAGTATATGTGATGCTTCTCAATTAGGAAAACTTAGAAAGAGTTCATTTAAATTGAAAGATACGATTTAAACTTCAAAATCTCTTGAGTTACTTCATTAAGATTTGTTTGGTACAGCTCAAATTCAGTCAACAAATCACAGTAAATATGATTTTGTAATTGTAGACGATTATTCTAGATTTACATGGACAATTTTTCTTAAACATAAAAGCGACGCTTTTGATTTATTTAAACCTTTTACAAAATGAATTCAAAATCAACTTTCTTTAAAAATCAAAACTATTCGTAGGGATCACGGTAGAGAATTTGAAAATGAAAATTTTGAGAACTTCTGTAATAAAAAAGGAAGTACTCATAATTTTTCTTTTCCAAGAACTCCAGAACATAACGGAGTGGTAGAGCGTAAGAGTTGGGCGATTCAAGAGTGTGCAAGAACTATGCTTTCAGATAGTAAATTACCAAGAAATTTTTGGGCTGAAGTAGTCGCTACAGCTTGTTACATTTTGAATAGGATTTTGATTAGATTTCTAACAAATAAAACACCATATGAACTTCTTTTTAATAAGAAACAAAAGGTATCTTATTTTAAAGTTTGTGGAAGTAAATGCTTTATTCTAAATACAAAGGACAATCTGGATTAATTTGATCCTAAATCCTACAATGGAATCTCTATCGGATATTCTAGTAGAAGTAAAGCATATAGAGTTTTCAATTTAAAAACTAACACCATTGAAGAAACAATGCATGTATCTTTTGGTGAAAATTTCAAAGATTTTGTTCAAATAAATGATGAAGATGATTTTGTTACTTTTAATGATGAATTAAATGAAACAACATGTGAAACAGTTCATCCTAATTAAAGGATTAGGCTTTTAAATGATCGTCCTATAGAAAATATACAGGAAATGTTGAATCTATTATTAGAACTAGAAATCGTCTAAACAAGATGAATAATATAGCTTTTATATCAACTATTGAACCCAAAAATTCAAAGGAATCATCATTTGATGATTCAAGGATTCTTGCTATGCAAGAAGAACTGAATCAATTCACTAGAATGATGTATGGGAACTTATTCCTAGACCCAAGGATAAAACTATAATAGGAACTAAATGGGTTTATAAAAATAAAATGAATGAACAATGTGAGGTCGTTAGAAATAAAGCTCCGTTAGTCGCGAATGTTTATTGTCAAGAAGAAGGAATAGACTATGATGAAACCTTTGCACCCATGGCAAGATTAGAAGTCATTAGAATTCTACTTGCTTTCGGAAATCATAATAATTTCAAATTATTTCAAATGGATGTCAAAAGTGCCTTTTTAAATGGTTTTGTTAAAGAGGATGTTTATGTTGAACAACCTCCACTTTTTGAAGAAGAAAAGTTTCCAAATCATGTTTAGAAATTAAAGAAGCTTTATATTGTCTGAAACAAGCTCCCAGAGCCAGGTATGACAAACTTAGATCTTACCTATTACAATCAAATTTTGAAATTGGTAAAGTAGATAATACTCTTTTTATTAAAAGAAACAAAAATAATATCCAATTTGTACAGATTTTTGTAGATGATATAATTTTTGGATCAACAAATAATGAAATGAACAAAGAGTTTTCTGAAATAATGACAAAAGGGTTTGAGATGAGTCATATGGGTGAACTTACTTTCTTTTTAGGATTGCAAATAGAATAATTAGGTAGTGTATTTTCATTAGCCAAGAAAAGTATGCTAGGGATCTAGTTAGTAAGTTTGGTATGACCACTACGAGTGGAAAACCCACTCTTGTGGAAACAAATGAAGCCTTAAATAAAGAATACATGTCAAAAGATGTTGATCAAAACTATAAAGGAGAATGATTGGATCGCTACTCTATATAACTGCAAGTAGGCCTGATATCATGCATAGTGTCTGTCTCTATGCAAGGTACCAATCTCAACCCAAAGAAACCCATTTAAAAGATGTTAAATGTATCCTAAGATATGTTAAACACAATTTAGACTATGGCCTATTTTATCGTAAAAATGATTCATTTGGTTTAATCTCATATTGTGATGCTGACTATGCTGGTTGTAGATCAGACCGAAAACATACAAGTGGAACTTGTCACTTTTTAAGGCATTCTCTGGTTTCCTGGTTTAGTAAAAGGAAAATTACCATCTCACTATCAACAAATAAAGTAGAATATATTTCTGTTGCTTTGTCTTGTTCTCAAGTTATCTATATGCAACAGACCCTAAAGGATTTTGGATTAAATATTTCAAAATCACCAATTCATGGTGACAATACAAGCGCAATAAATTTATCCAAAAATCCTATTCATCTTGCCAGAATAAAATGTATTGATATCAGACATCATTTTCTCAGAGATAATATAAGTAAAGAGATTATTCCTCTTGAATTTATCAACATTGAGAATCAAATAGCTGATATTCTAACCAAACCATTAAATCAATCAACCTTCATTAAATTAAGAAGAGAACTAGGTATTTGTTCTATAACTAAGATATAGTATATATATATATATAGTAACATATATATTTAAATAAATAAATAAAGACAACATTGTCAAAATTTTCAAAGAGATGTCGACATGCTCCTACCCCCCATTTCGACATACAATGGTAAATTTTGAAATTTTGATTTTCCCTCTAAAATCAGTTTGGTGGTTATATGATCACAACATTTCGAATTATTCTGTCTACTTACTTCATTTTCTCTGTAATAAACTTCTAAATATAAAATAATGGCTTCCTCTTCAAAATCAAACCAAAATGCAACCTTTTCCTTCCCTTCTCCTAATTTTGGTCCATTTCAACGAACTACATTGGCTCGAGTAATGAAGATCGAGGAAATCATGAAGAATTCTTTGCAAATGCTGACTGAATCACAAGTCACTAAAATAAGGATGGCAAAGGAAAAAGAGAAATAGGGCAAGATTCTTTGAAATTTGCAAAAATTTCTAATGGATAATCATGCAGACCCTATTGTGATTGAAGATGATTCCTCTAACATATGTATTCATAATCCATTAGAGGAAGATAAAGAAGAAGAAAAAGAGGAAGAACCGCAAATGGACGAAGGCGACAAAGTTATTTGCGTTGGAGAAGTCTGTTTTGACAAAAATGGTAATTTGGTCGAACAACATGGAAACTTTGTCTCCATTACCCTAATTGTTTGATTCAAGTCACCAATTGTCAAGAACTCTCGTTAGATTGTTATTATATCAATGTTTTTGTATTTTGTGTACTTGTATATATATTTGTGTCTATGTTTCATATGTGTAATGTAACATCATATGTAATAAAATAAGATTTATGTTTCACTTATCATACTTCGTTAGTAGCATTTAGTTCCGTAGTATTAGTTCAGGGGGGAGTTATGTAGTCTAGGATTAGTTTTTTATTGATGACAAAGAGGGAGAATTATAAAATATGTTAGATAGGCTTAGATTAAGGGAGAGTTGTTGGAATAAGGGGTAGTCGGAGTAGAATCGAAATTTGTTGGAATAGATTTTATAAATAAAGGTTGTCATCATCAAAAAGGGGGAGATTGTTTGTTCCCGAGATGATGGTTTTGATGACGACAACTTTCGGACTTGTCATGAAATATAAATACTAATATTCTTGTCTAGAAATATATGTATATGTAGGGTGTGTGTATATATATATATATATATATATATATATATATATATGCAGGTACCGAGAAAGAAGACTGTATAATATAAAGGTTCAAGACTGACGAATTCAAGATTGAAGAAATCAAGACCGAAGACTCATGAGTATCAAGATTATCATGATTATCAAGAGTTCAAGATATCAAGATAAGTAATAGAGTCTAGATTTATGTTAAAACTTCATAATAGCACTAAAATCTTTATTCGGATTTTAATTTTGGAAGGGAATCCACCTTCTCACTTTAATAGTGGGATGGAACCCACGACCTTCTCTAGTGGAATGGAATCCACGAAATTTTTAAAATGATTTTTTTTTCAAAACTGTCTTTTTAAAGTCATCTCTATCAATTTAAATATTTTAGCCTTAATTCAAAAATTATTTTTAACCACATTAATTTTAAAATCATCTCTTGGTTTTTAAACTATCTCTTGATTTTAGTGTTTTTGCTTTAATATATTATAAAGAAATCTATACTTAGTTTTTTATATTACTTTTATACTATAGATTATATATTTTAAGATTACTTTATAAAACTCTTTTATAAGTTTAAACTATGTACAAAATGGTTTACAAAGTTTATAAATTGTTTTGACAAGTTTTAGAATAGAAATCATTTTAAAGCAAAATCTTTTTTCAAAAAAATAACATAGGCATGTCGACATCCCTCATCCCCCCATGTCGACATGGTAGCTATATAATTTAAAATTCAAATTTTCAAAAAAAGTGTTTATTCGTTATGACCTTTCGCGAATGGACATGACCGTTGTTCTCCTATAAATACCAGTTGTTTTCAACGAATTTTAAGTTACTTTTTATTCATTTCTTCACTCCTTCTCACTCAAATATTCTCTTATATTTCAAATGCTTTAAAAAACTTTGCCGAAATTCTAAGTGAATCAAACTCGATCTTCTCTAATTTGATTCTCTACCACTCTCTCTCAAAGATCACGGTGTTATTCAGAGTTGTAGGATCATTTATAATCAAAGATCGAAAGATTGAAGTGTGTCGAGTATCTCTCTATCAAAGTGTGATTGGAAACTCTGAACCAGTATAAAATTTCAGTGTGTTCTTTTCTTTACTGCTTTTATTTACTAATTTCATCTGTGTCTAATTCTGTGATTATTTCTGTGTCTGTGAATTGCATCTATATGAGCTTTATTTGAAAAGATTTCAAAAAGATTCATAAAATTAATTAAACACTATTCACCCTTACTCTACTTTAATTCTACCTTAAGATCCATAATCCGCATTTCCTACATGGAGATGTCACTCTAGCCGGACAAGTAGTGTTCGAAAAGGAACCTTTTTGATATTTAGGATCGATGTTGTAATATGATGGTGAGATTGATGAAATGTTAGTTTTAGAATTCGAGCAGGATAAGTGAAATGGGGACTAGCGTCTGACATTCTCTGTGACATGAAACTCCCACAAAAACTTAAAGGAAAGTTCCACAGAACTACAATCAGGCCTACGATGTTGAATGGTGTAGAACGTTAGCCTACTAAAAGACAATATGCGTAGAAGATAGGTGTAGCAAAGACACGTATGTTGGGATGGAGCTGTGGTCACACAAGACGAGACCGAATTAGAAATGTTGATATATGTGAAAGAACTTAGAGGAGCACCAGTTGAGGAGAAGCTAGTCCAACATTGCTTAAGATGGTTTGAACATCTCCAACGGAGGCCTCCCAAAGCAGCTGTGTGCGTTGGAATTATAGGTCGCATTGAATGCTCAAAGGGAGACAATGGTCGACCAATATTGACATGGGAGGAAGTAGTAAAAAAGGACTTAAAGGATTGAAATATATCCGAAGAGCTGGTATTTGACAGGAGCGCGTGGAAGTTAGCGATCCACGTACCAGAACCACAAGATGGGATATTTTTTTTGCTTAGGGTTGGTTTAGGAGTAGTATTATAAGTTTTAGATTATAAGACTAGCAAATTGGAGCCTAAGACGTAGTGTTTGGTCTTCGGTCCATATTACTATTGGTACCATTATCATCATCATCATTATTTTTTTAATTTCTTTATACATTTTTATTTTTTATTTTATTTTTATCTTTATTTTTGTTTTACTGATTATTATTATTATTCATTTAATTATTTTACTTTATTTCATTATTATTTTATGGTATTTATTATTCTTATTGTTGTTATTATTACTTTTAACTTAACTTTGTCTTTTATATTTGGGCTTCATCTTTAGCCGACCTCAACTTTTTTGGGAATAATGGCTTAGTTGTTGTATATTATCAATAAATACTATTTAAACTAATTAGTTACCTAAATCAGTTATATCTATATGTTTATGTGCTATAAAATATGTTTTATATTTTATAATGTTAAATTATTGCCTAATACGTTTTTGGTAATTTTTTTACATACATATATTTATTATTTTAAATTCGATTGAAATATAAAAATAGTTTTAAATTATAAACTATATATTAATATTTAAATAATGAAATATCCTTTAGATTTTTTTCTAAATCTAAAATTTAAAATTATGTTTCGAAATATATTTTATTTAAATTTTAAATATTCTCCAGACAGATATTTAATATATATTTAATCAAACAAGTTCAATTTTGTGTCGTGCACATTATCACAATTTATAATTTAATATGTATATATATATTGAATATTTTTAAAGTATTAAATTACATATATTTATTATTATACTATTTATATAAATGCTAATATATGTATTTAATATATATATATATATATATTTGTCAAAATAAAATTACTTATGCATGTATATATTGTGCTTTCGGTTTTACAGTAATAAAAAATTATATATAGTTTCATAAATGTTTTAAACATGCTTATATAATTATATATTTATTAATGTTAAAATTTCTTGTGTATATTTGTGTATATACATATTTGCACATATATTTATAAGATTATTTAAAATATAGTTGACATACATACATACATAGATATACACATACACACATTATATATATACATATATGTGTTTGTGTGTGTACTTATAACATTATAAATTAAAGTATATAAACATACATTTTATAATATATTTCTATACTAGATGAGCAAACATGTGCCATGTGGTGTAAATCCTAACACTTATACACGGGCTTGTTATACCTTGCACGGTTTGTTATGTTATACGCGCGCGCGCACACACACACACACACACACACATATATATATATATCTTTGTGTGTGTGTGTGTACGATGCACGTATGTATGTAATATAAAATTAATTACATAATATAAATTATATTATAAATAAAATAATGATTTTATTTAGAAGAAATTAACAAATTCTCTAAATAAATTGGACTTCATAGGTCCAATAATGATCCAAAATGGTAAAATTATTTTGAAATTCACTCATTACTTCAACTATGAGTTGGACCAGTTCCAATAATGTATTAGAGCCCAATAGCCAATGCGGTTCAAATTAGTCATATTATGGTTAACTAATTAAGCTCGCAGCCTAGATAATAGGGTGTCTAGAAAAGTAGTGTTGAAAGACTAAGTCTGTGTAATCAAGTTCTCTGCCCTATATAGCTACCAACCTAGCCCGAACAAATATGTGAGTCCAAAGGTTGCTCTTAATACGAAAGGGTCAATTTGAATTGAGGTCATGGGCTTATTTTCAAACATTTTTGAAAATTAAAAATATAAGATTTAAATTTTAAAGTTAAATTTAAAAATTAGATATACATATATTATAAAATTTATAATATAATAAAAATTTTCAAAATGTTTGAAAATTATATAAATTAATTTTGAAAATTTAAATTTATTAATAAGATTAATAAAATATATAAATTAATAAAATTAGTTAATTAATTAAAAATATATACATGTATTATATATTTTTATATAGGATATGATATTTTAAAATGTAAAAGATATCATAAATCTACATATATGTATATAAAATGTTTTTAGAAATTAGTATATGTTTGAATCAAAAATGACACAAACACCTAGAAGTTTATGTAGAGAATAAATATGAAGAAATGTAAATGAAAATGAGAAATAAACAAGACAGAATCACTTATAGTGGTTCGACAAAACAAGGTCTACTTCCTCTTAGAAGTTTTATTGCTTATGCCTAAGTTGGAGGCAGAAGTTCTTAGGGGTCGGTACAATTCCGACACTTAGAATTTCAAAATTACAAGGATATGGAGAATAATAAAACTAGAGCCAAAAGATCCTAAAAATGAGCTATGCCTTCCTATTTATAGAGGTATGGAGCCTAATATCTCGCACAAATATCTCCTAGCCGTTGTACATGATTTATACCGATTCTTCCAAGAAAATAGGTGTCATATCATCAGTGGATAGGAGTCGGTACCGACCCCTATCTACCGACCCATAGATAGGGGTCGGTACCGATCCTCAAGTTTTTCCAAAATGGCCATCTTCAACACTTCACCTTGGAACATCATGTTTTTAGCTTCATGATTCCAAAGTTGGTTGCACCAATATTAGCATGTTTTCGAGTTCAAATGATGTAGTTGTGGAAGAGTAAATTTGCAGTTTCAAGTGTTTGTGGAGATCGATCGAGAATTGCATTGATTCAACAAAAGGATTTTAGAAATAGGCTTAAGGTATCTTGTAGAAGGCATAGGAAGAAGACGTTGTCCATCTGAGGTGGAAGCAAGACTCGACCGGGGTCGGTACCGATATCGACTCCTAACTTTGTGTGCATTTGTTCTTGTCATCGTTTGGGTTGTTTTGGCTTTGACCTTGCGACCCTATCTGTGCTAGATTTTTGGACTCCTAGCTATCTTCAGGGCTCCCTGTCTCGCTAACACTGAATTCGATTTGTCCAGTCTGTCCAAATATTGCTTGATCAATTGGCCGGATAATAGAATATTTTAATTAAAATTGTTTAATGAAATAAATTAATTAGAAGGTTAATTCACAAAATAATATACACATATATCTTACATGTGTTACACTATAAAGGTTATAGTATATAATAAAGTGTAACACCCCTAATTTTAGATAACATTATTCATGAGATTTAATTAGCTAAATTAAATAGAATAATGTAAAGATTAAGTGGTTAAGTGATTGAGATTTGTATAATAAAGGGGTAGCCGTGCCTAGTTGAGTTAAATGGAATTAAGATAAGATAGGAAGGAGAAATTAGAGAAGGGTAAAATAGGAATGAGCTATATTCATATACCCTAAACCCTTCATGCCATATCATTTCTCACGTCCACAAGAAAACTAAAAATTTAACCAATGGTTAGCCATCATTAAAGAAGGCTAAGGGAAGAAAAGCTAAATCAAGAGGAAAAGCTTAACTACCGCCCAAGATCAAATCTCAACTCCTTAACAACAAAGCAAAGGTGAGTAATATTTACTTCCCATATTTTGATGATTTCAGTTTCTAGAATCGGATCTGAATGTTTTTGCAAGTATATTGCCATGTTTTGAATGATGTTTAGATGTATATATGCTTGTTGATTAATTATGCTTATTCATATTGATTATACGACATGTTTTGAATTGAAAAACTTATTAGATGACATCCAAATGCCTTGCGAATTTTATACAAGGTCGGAACTTATATTTTGGAGATGGGTCTCAAGTTTCATAATTTTATGAATTATTTTGAGATTAATATTAATTTTCTAGTGAAGAAAATAGTTATTTGGGTTTAAAATTAATTTCAGCAATTATATATATGCTTTGGGTCTGAAATTTAAATATGTTAGGAAATATATTAAAAGTGATTTATGTGAGTTTTTATAGATTTTCCTAAGCGTTGTAATAAATATATATAATTATTCAAGGCATGAGATTTAAATGTTTTATATGCGTATAAAAGGGGAATGGGCTATTTGCAAATGTTTTAAATTCATTATTTTGAAATTCAACAGCACTTTAAAAACGAAACTGAAAAGAAATTAGCAACCAACAATATGTTGACAAACAAGGCAAGTTAGTTGAAAAGAAATTACCTTCTTAAGTCAAAAATCAAATTTTGTCATGTTTTTATGTTCCGCCACTTTCGGCACCTAGCTTTCAACCATATGCTTCCGCCTCTAACCTCAGTCGAAACCAATACACATGGTATTAGATACTTGGTACGTAGCAGATTGGAGATTAGCGAAAGTTATCGAGTCGAAACAAGGGTTTCATAAGGGGTCGAAACCTTTTATTGCTTTTAAATGGAAATACGCCTACTTTGTTTCCGAAAAGAATGGTTTCGAATAAGATAGTTTTCGACTTAGTCAATGGTTATAAAGAAAGAATGCTTTCGAAAGAGGTTGCGCCTTCGTTTTAAAGTAAATGCATTCAATAGGATCAAAACCCTTGCTGCGGCCATTTTCCTTTCGACCCAGATTGGTTTTCGAAAGGGTCCCTTTGTTTTTAAAATTAAAGCCTCCCCTCCAGTGCTTTCTAAGGGATAGGTTTCGACACCATTCATTTCTTTACTTAGGAAATTTCTTTTGAAAGAGTTGCTTTCGACTTAGTTGTTTTAAGAATCTTTTTGACATTATGGAAGTTAAACCCAAAGGTTTCGAAAGGTTTTTCCACATATTTTAACTTGAACCCAATGCTTTGGAAGGGTTTGTTTAAGTAGTATACTTGAGTGCTTTCTTATAAGTAAAGGTTTCGAAGGGAAGGTTTCCATTATTTTCGAAAGATATATGTACATAAGGTTTCGAAGGGGTGATTCCCTAGTGTTTTCGAAGGATTTATCTTAAATGAAATGTTTTCAATGGTTTCGAAAGACATATTTAAAGTGTTTAAAAGAGGATGTTTAAGGTTTACAAGCTTTCGAAGAAGGTGTTATCAATATTTCTGAAAGGAATTTTGTTAATGGTTTCAAAAGGAGTGTTTCAACCTTTAGGCCTAAGGTTATAAAGTAAAGTAGTTTATTTATATCGAAAAGGGTACTTTTAATGGTTTTGAAAGGGGTACTTTAATGGTTTCGAAAGTGGTACTTTAAATGGTTTTGAATAAGAATGTTTAATGGTTTTAAACAAAGGTTTTGAATGTTTTCATCAATAATATTTTAAGTAAAGCAGATATCATGGCAATGAGGTTTGAGTAAAGCAAATAGTTTATTTTCCTTGTATAAGTACGATTTAAAGGATTAAATCATTTTGAAAAGGTTTTTAAGCAAAATTGAAAGGGTAGTTAACCCTAAGTAAAAATGACTCGGATATTTGTATACCAGATGGGACTGGTATAGGGTCGCGCCCTATACATAAGCTATTAGCCCTTATCTAATTTAGTCCAAAATTCCAGTATGTAGAGCTTAGTCAAATGTGGGACTTAAGCGATGGTTATACATAGAAAGCAATATATGTACAGAGATAAATTATTTGTGAGCCTGCAAAACCAGTAGGATTAGGTGACCCTTGGAGAAGTAAGTTATGGACACACCGTTCAGAAATATGTCTAAAAGTTGTTAGATAATTTTTTTAGTCTGTCTGGTAGGCTCGAGTCGGCCAAAGGTTAGTAGTTAGCCAAATGAAACTACATTTTATTTAGATAGCTAGTCCATTTATTACCTATTTTGAGCATATATGATATTTGCTATTATGGATATAATCAGTTTGATTAACCAATTGGTTGTACGATTTTGATTTGCAAAAAGATATGTTTTAAAGAGATATTAGTGAGGGGAAACCCATTCTACTAAGCGGCATGGTCTCACTTAGTATTAGTAAACTGAGATGTAATAGTAGCATTCGCACCAGGCTTTATGTCTGACTCCAATTATATGTTTTCTCCTTAAACTTTCAGGTACTCAAAATTGATTTGAGTAGATTGAGAGTTTGGGTTTTTAGGTATTAATAGGTGGATGAATAAAGCTTCTGGAGACGAGCAGGAGGCCGATGCTAGCTATATTTAAGAGTTGCCGTCTTTTTTATTCCGCTGTGATGTATTAAGACAGTTTTGTCTATATGGTACTCTGGTCAACCAAGGGGCATCTTCATATATCTCCATTGGCATATTTATGTAATAATTATAATTGATCTGAACCTGGGAAACGATTGAGATAATGTAATTGGGTATGAAACATCTTTCTGTGAAATGTAATCAGAAAAATTGTTTTTCTGAATTTGTGGTTTTGTTTCATATTCATGTGCTTCTGATATTATGGATATCATTAACATTACCGTATTTTGCCGCCAGAAGTTGGTACAATAGATGACTACAGCATCTGTAGCACTTAGATTTCGTCCTCAATATAAAGGATGTTACAACTTGGTATCAGAGCATAGGTTTATGAAAAATTTTAAACTAAAATAAATTTTGAAAAACATATTCCTAAAGAATTAGAGATAAGATCGGGGTATGGAATAATGCTCTAGTAACGTACTTGTATTTGGTATATATAAGTATACACTTTGTCTCTATTCTCCAATCCATCTTAGGCTATTATTCTGTATCTTACGAGATTCGAATGCAGATATGGATGTTAGAAGAGGAAGAGTTAACCATAGTGGGGAAAGCTCCACAGCTAATGGAAATGCCAGACCAAATATGAGGAGGAACCAAGGTCAAGCTTATGTTGAAAATGTAGGTGCTAGAGTCTCGCAAGTAGACATGAGAGCTAGGTATCAGTTCTTTGTCAATATGATGCAAGCAGGAATTGATGCTGGAGTAGTTGGAGGTAATACTGGAGGAGGAAACGAGGAAGCTCCGGTGGTAAACAACTATGCTATACTGAGTAGAGACTATGCTCGACTGGGAGGAAACCCATTCATTGGTACCACAGACGCAACTGAAATAGAGAATTGGCTACTTCACTGCAAAAGGATATTTGCTGATTTGGGGCTCAATGATGAGTAGAAGAGAAGACTCGCTTTGAGACAGCTACAGGGAGCAGCACTGTATTTTTAGCAGCGCTACTATTGGAGTTAATGAACAGAATATGACATAGGTAAAGTTCAGGACAAGATTTGAGGAAAGATTTATGTCTAAGATTGCTAAGTCTATACCGCTCAGGAAGTTTGCTAAGTTGGATTAAGGGGACATGACTGTGCTTGAGTATGCGATGAGGTTTGAAGAGCTAGTGAGGTATGGCTACTAGGGCTGTCAATTTCTAGCAAGACCTGAAATACGACCCGAAAATTACATGGAAATTACTAGGTTAACCCGACTCGGTTAAGTGGGCGGGTCATTTTCGGGTCAACTCGAATTTGACTCGTTTATAAACAGGTGGCTTTCGGGTTGACCTGTGAAATCGAATTTAATCTGTTTGTAACCAGTTTATACTTATATGGGTTGACATGACCTGATTATAACCCAACTCGACCCATGAACCCAAATTTAACCCATTTATAAACCATTTACAACCCGTTTATAACCCATTTATACCTTATACGGGTTGACCTGACCCATTTACGACCCAACCCGTTTATAATTGGGTTACACGGGTCAGGTCAGGTTGGGTCAACCCATTTGTAATCGGGTTTGGGTTGAGCTATTTCTAACCTATTTAATAAATGGGTTGACCTGACCCATTTAAAATCAACCCGAACCCAACTTGACCCGACCCAAATTCGACCCGACCTGACCTACTGACAACCCTAATGGCTATGCCACTATTGAGACTGTAATTAAAAGGAATGAATGTTCATTCGTGGGTTGAAGTATGAGCTTGCTAAGGCCACGTTCTCGCATATCAAAGACCCATGTGGTGTTGTAATTGAAATGGTTTTAAGGTATGAATAAATGCAAGCTTTACTTGAAAAGAATAAGGCCAAGGAAATCTAGGTGGGGCAAGGTCATAAGATAAAGTTTTTCCATAAGAATGGAGTCCAGAAGGGCGGAGCTGCCAAGAAGGGAAAGGCTGAAGTTGTCTGCTATAAGCATGATAAGAAGGGACACTATTCCCATGAGTGCCATACAGGCAAAGAAAAGAAAGTTGGTGAGAAGAAAGAGGTGAGGTGTTTCAACTGCGATCAAGTTGAGCTGTAACGTCCCGAAAATTTTCGACTTTCGAAAATTCAACATCGATACTCACTTTATCGACTGCCGAGAAATCGAAGGCCGGAAACCCGAAATGTTATGGTTTAAGAAAAAGAAAGACATAGAAGAAGAGAGGAGAAGGATAGAAAATAGAGGGAAAAAGAAGATGGAAAATAGAACGGAATAGAAAACAGCAAAACAATAACAGAACCTCACAATTCGCAGCGGAACAACATATAATAGATAAATGAATAATCTTTAAACAAAGAACTATATCAGTTATTACATTACATCACATTACTTTTCATTACATCATATCATCAGAGTGTACAACAACAACAACAAACAGCGGAAAAAGAAATACTATATACTAGTAATACGCCATGCCATCCAGCTTGCCTCCAGCAACTCCAGAATATCCAGAATATCTTGATAAACCTTAACTCTTGACTGCCCGTGTGGAAATTGGTGGGCACCCAGAGTTTAGGAAGGAAAACAATAAACTCCGAGTCAGTCATGTGACTGGTGTGAGAACTCAAAACAGTTTATTTATCTTTAAAATCAAAATAGAGGAATATTTTTAAAGTCAATTCGCAATGTTTTTAAAAATGAGACTACCATAAGACCTCCCGCCACACACACAATGCAAACGCAGACTTGGAGGAGATTTCTCCTTATGATAGTCAAAGATGCTTGATACGCATTAAAAAGAACATTTGATATTATTGCTAGTGCATAGTGTAGAAGACATTTCGAAAGTAGAGTATAAATCTTAGCCAGCATAGGTACCATTATAGTATGCTTACTATAGCTACCATATTAAATGGCAGGTTCTACAACTAAAACCGTACAAGTCTCGTATTGTTTCTTTGGATTTCCAACGAATGATCAGGCCAAGGAACTTCCCATTGCCACATGAGAATGCCTCTGGATGGACATCCCCGAGAACCAAATCGGATCTCTACCAACACAAGGCCGGGTTACCCCTAACCGAGTAACAACTGACCGAATATGCCATCCCCCGGTCCTTTGGGACCTTTCAACCGAGCGCTCGCAATCAATTCACACAATCATAAAGTGTTTTCAACATGAGTAAGTATCTGGGCTCCATACCATGATACCACCCTTTTCCAGAAGGAAATGCACACATCCTAAAGGGCGCTACCCCTCATAACCTTGCTGCATCTTTCCTGTTTTGACCATTCCCGAGGTGTGAGGCTCGACGAAGTCACGTCCACTAAAACATACTTTATACAAAAGCCATGCTTTGGGTCCACAAATGATCATAGAAATGATCACCAGGATAGACGATCAAATAAATGATCCTATCACAAATAATCGACACAATGATCATTTAACAGCAACACTCAGCATGTCACATTACCAAATTGGGAATATATCGCTGATAACATTCAACTACATAACCTCTGAGCTCGTACGTCTCAGAGAAGGGTGTTAAGCTAAAAGAATAAATTCTCCGCCACCAACAGAAATATATTTGAATGAAATCGGCTTTATATCTCAATTTGTAACGTCAGACATACAATCCATACAAGTCTGTTCCGGGATCGAATAAAACCGAAGGCACTTACAAAGAAGTCCTTGCAATCCGGATATTCACAATCCTGATCGGATTCACCATCACATATGGAGAACTCTATACCGGAGCAACTCGGTGCAGAGTCAATCGACAGGTCATCCTATCGCTCTCGCAAATACCGGGTCTTCAACACCGATCTTCAAATGCAATTCATAACGACGTATCACATATTCCGAAAGGGTTATATGACCCCATGGTCCTTTCCCGGTTAACCCGAATAGTGAGCGCTTATTTAAAAATAAGTGTGCATTCAAATTCAAGCAAATCACAACAAATACCCATTCAAAGGGAAATATTGATAGTCGGTTATTGAACTATCAATTGATATGCACACATCACCAGATTCCAAATAATTTTCCAAAATATTTATTTTCCAAAATATCTTTACTAGATATATAATTTTCACATTTCGAAAATAAATCAATATTTATTTTTAAACAACTTCCCCTTCTATTCATAAATTCCATAGTGAATTTATAATCCAAAATATCTATGAATATTCGATTTCAATTATTCATTTCAATTTATCTTCAAAAAGATAAATTCTCAAAATATTCACTTTATATTGGAAAACATTTCCATACTTACTTATTAAGTAATTCTCAATCCATTTATTTTCAACACTTGGAAAATATTCAATATACTTCAATCGAAATTAAGTATATATTTCATTCTTTAAGGAAATCATTCTCTTAAACATATTTATTTGGGCCAAAACGAATGTTACGTAAAACATCGTTACGACAACCCAAAATCACTAGTATAGGGATTCGAATTTAAGATAGATATATAAATCCCAATACTATACAAAACATTTCCTTTCGGAAATCATTTACTACAACAACAGTGTTATAGTCTATTATTTCCTTCTATTTCTCGAAAACGTTTATTTCAACAATGAATGTTGAAATCTATGGTTTCGAATCTCAACACATTTTAAAACATCGTTAGATCGTTTTAATTCTATTTAAAACATCAAATCTAAACATTTTCTTTAACATATTATTCACTATTCAAAAACGTGAATATACTACGTTAACACATTTCATCCTTTTATACATTTTATTTCAAAGGATTATTCACAGTTCAAAAATGTGAATATAACTCCATTAAATAGGTTTCAACAATTTACTTATCAAAATAAGTCGTTTGTGAATTTATAAAACAACGTTTATAAATTCCTTTTCTATTTATCTTATAAAAACTTCTTTTTATAAATTCCTTTATTAACCTATTCCAGTTTATAACTCAATTATAAACTTAAAGTTCATATTATAAGTTAAATACTTATAATTTATTTGTTTGCACAATCGTTCCTTTAAACTTCATAATTATAAATCTTATAACTTATAAGATTCAATTATTTATCCAAATATATTCTTTCAATAACTTTATAAATTTTATAAACCTACTGCTTATAAAATTCCATTTCTAACTTCATCGTTTATAATTCTATGAATTTCATTCATTTATGAAATTCATTCACAATTCATTCTAACACTTATAAAAACTCGTTTTATAATTCAAATATTTTAATTTATAAATATCAATTTATAAATCCTTTATAAAATCAATTTATACTATTATTTTAAAACATCTATAATCTCCTTTATAATTTCACCATTTTGATTTATAAAATAATTAAATTTTATAAATCCTATATTTTCAACTTTTTATAATAAATTCAAAAATTCTGATTTAACTATTTTATAACATTATTAGCATCATATTCTCAAAAATCAGTTTTTAACTATATTTCTCAAAAATCATAATTTTTATAACATTAAAAATTATATCGTTTATTTATTTATAATGGATCAATTCCAAAAATATTTTATAACTTACACTTTCAAAAATCTCTTTAAAAACATTTTAAAATTCCAAAATTTGGTCCAATGATGCTACATACCAAATAGTCAATAACGACAACAACGATATCATATATCGATATGATAATCCATTAAATATCAAAATATCTGAATTCAAATAAATACTGTTGAGGAATCCAGTTGGATCCCTCCAACCTGTTTTCCTGCATCCACAAACATTAGCACAATACCAATTTCGCTACAGTACGAAATTATCGCGGTATATGGGATTTAAAATATTATCCGCTTAATAGACGGTGCAATAGGGTCTCATACGCTATACAAATGCGGGGAATCAACAACTCCAATATATACATATGCCAATATATATATTGCTATTATATATAATACCAATTTCACTGTTTATGAAATATTCACGGTATATGTTTTTAATAAATAACATCCGCTTACTAACGGCGCATAATGTCTATTTTAACAATCAATAGATATCAATCATCATTCAAACATGCATTCAAATATTTTAAATCTAACTATTTAAAATAAAATCGAAACTGATTCGATTGAGTGAGAAGTTCTCACCTTGATTTCAATTTCGTTTTAGCGATTTATTTCGAATAAAATTAAACGGACGTTTAATTTTACCCGAAATTCTCACTAACTCCAAACGACTCCAATCCAACTCCATCGCGTAGTGCTCCATACGATTCCAACGCAACTGGTTTCGTGCGTTTTCGACCTCGTATGAAAAAGATACGAATTTATGAAGTTATACGAATCTATAATATAACTTCACAACATTTATATTATTTTTTTCTAACCAAAATCAATCTAGGCCGTTCAAACTTCTGCACGAGATCAAGGCCGTATGTTTCATCTTCTTCCATCTCGTTCACGTCTCAGGTAAAGCCGAACCCAAAGCATGATATTAGGGTTCGAAACCACGGCCACCACAACGCCTTCCGCATCGATGAACAACTTCCATTCAACTCGCCTCCATCCCCTCAAAGTTCGGCTGCAATACCATAAAGCTCGGCCCCTCCCCTTGAGTGCGAAACGAAAGTGAACGGCCACGAATGGAAGCCCTTATCTCCCTCTACATCGCGAATCAGACGATCACCACCGTTGGATTGCTAGCCCTCGCAACGCTCTTCATTTTTGTAGTTTGAAGTTTTTGCAAATGACTTACGGATCGAGAGATAATTGGAGGGGAAGTTGGGACGTTTCTGGCCTTTGAATGTTAGGGTGGCGGCCGGCCATTTAGAATTAGGGTTTTATTTTTATTTTTCTTGAGTGAAGGGGCTATTTATTGAAGATTTTTCAATCACTATTCATCCGGGAATTCCAAACTCCAATTTACGCGCCGAAACTGACGTTCCTAGGGTTTACCCCGCGTTCGGGACACAATGGAACAGGTGTCGATAGCTAATTCGGACATCTGTGCGAGTTATGGCTATAAACGTTCAATTTAAATTAAACCGATTTAAACGATTTTCTAGGCGTTTTAATTTGTACCGAACAAACGGTAAATCCAATTGACACGAAATTTGAAACCTTACAATAATATCACATTACGGATCCGATGAAACTGGTTTCGTCGAAATCCGAAACTTTTTGAAAAATGGCTATTTTAACTCGCCAAATTAATATTAAAAACAATTCGATGCGTTTCGAGCTGCCACGATCAAACGATAACTCCGATTGCTACGAAAATTGAAATCCGGTAATAACTAACTATTACGGATCCAATGGAACTGGTTTCGTCCAATTCTGAGACTGTTCAAAAATTGACTATTTTCACTAGTCGATTTTAATATTAAAATATTCAATTTTCACAAATAAACTTTTAATTCGATTTTAAAAGTTCTAAAATATCGTTCTAACTCCAATATGATAAAATAAAATTTTACAAATCATTTTCAATCATATTTAACCCAATTTTCAATTATTTCCATAATTTAACATATTAAATTATTGATTTAATTATCCAATTAAATCCAATATTCGATAAATAAATTATTCGACTTAAAAATTTCACTTATTAATATTTAAAATTAATTAAATATTCAAATTTTAAATAATAAAAATTCTGGGTCGTTACAATCTTCCCCCCTTAAAAGAATTTCGTCCTCGAAATTACTAAGTAAGAAAAGTTACAGAATTTATTAATTTTCCAAAATCCATAGTTAAATTTCTTACTAAATCTTTACTAAGTTTTCAAATCATACTTAGTTATCTTTTCAAAAACAATTATATCATTTAACTTTCAATTCCAAATCAAAGGTAAAGTTTTCAAAAATTTTCCAATTTTCTCAAATTTTTTCTAACGCCTTAAATTTCCGGAAAAATTCGCCATAGTCTCCTTTGCACGGCTCGATCCGAAAAAAAAATGACAGTATATATATCACAAATATACATCTCATCAAGTAATGAGGCATCCCGCAGGGAAAAAATGTAAAAGTACGGTATGTAATCCGAGATATGTACCTTATATTTTATTAGCGAGCATATACGGCTAATATAGCGCGAAAGCGAGCTCCAAATGCGAAGCAAACGCGATCCGCACCTATTAAACACTCAACAAACAACATGAGAATCATGTATATAGACAATAATATCAATATACATCATATAGCAACATAATAACTATATATGTCAACATATCAAATGTAGTAAAAGCAATATATTCAACCATCAACCAACTAACATCCATAACCAATTAATATTCATTCATATTCTTATTAATATTCAATGAATTGGGTTTTCAATTTAAATCACATTTGATTCATTAACAGTGGATGTTTTTACTAACATTCATTTTCAATTAGTTTATATTCGCTAATTCATATTCAAGTTGGTTCACTTCCAAATCAAATTCAATTCTACTTAAGATTCACTTAACTTCCAATTGAATTTCAATTACTTTAGCTTCCAATTTCATTAACTCAATTTCATTAACACTTAATGAATTATATACAATCAATCAACTAACAACCATATAACAATCAATGTATATTAATTACAACCAAATTCCTTTGCTTATATTCATTCAATTTGGTTTCAACACCATCACTTTCCATTGGTTTAATTTAAATTGATTTTCATTCAATTATTCAACTTTCCATAACATTAGATTTTAATGAATTACACTTACATTCATTATTTCATATCAATTATTCACATTCCATTGATTAACATTCAATCGATTAATTCAATTCAATTACAAAAGTTGAATTTCATTTACATAACTTAAGTTCACATTTATCACTTAACTTTAATAATTTATTTTGATATCAATATCAACTTCATTCAACAACTCTTAAGTTATATTTAATTTTATAAACATCACTTGTTTTTACTTAACTTAAATTCCCACTTATAAATCAATTCAGATTCCAATTCTAAAGTAAATTTCCATTTAACTTTAAATTCATTTTTATTTACAACTCATATTCATAAATATATTCATTAGTTTCACTTCTCATATATATAAGTTTTATTTCATAATTATAAATCACTTTAATTATAATTTTATTCTTATAATTCTTTTGTTTATACGATTATTCTTCAATTTAGATTACTCAAACATCTTATTCAACAACCAAACAATCTACTTATATATCCTTTAATAATTCTGAAAAATTATTCCTTTATATATAGAATATAATCAAGGTAAAATTATTTCATTTACCCAATTTAAAACAATATTGTGCCGAATTGTTCTATTCAAATGTTTATAAACCCCTTCGGCATAGTTGTACAGACCGTGCTGACGAGGTTCATATGCCACTCAATAAACCAATCATCACAATATAAAACAATTTTATATTCACTAACAAATACGCTCTCATAGCTATTATTACACTCAACTCATTCTAGAGTACTACTGACTCTATCTCTAATGAGTAATACCCAACAGAACCATGGTTGTCGCTTAACCATATGCTCTGATACCACCTGTAACATCCCGAAAATTTTCGACTTTCGAAAATTCAACATCGATACTCACTTTATCGACTGCCGAGAAATCGAAGGCCGGAAACCCGAAATGTTATGGTTTAAGAAAAAGAAAGACATAGAAGAAGAGAGGAGAAGGATAGAAAATAGAGGGAAAAAGAAGATGGAAAATAGAACGGAATAGAAAACAGCAAAACAATAACAGAACCTCACAATTCGCAGCGGAACAACATATAATAGATAAATGAATAATCTTTAAACAAAGAACTATATCAGTTATTACATCACATCACATTACTTTTCATTACATCATATCATCAGAGTGTACAACAACAACAACAAACAGCGGAAAAAGAAATACTATATACTAGTAATACGCCATGCCATCCAGCTTGCCTCCAGCAACTCCAGAATATCCAGAATATCCTGATAAACCTTAACTCTTGACTGCCCGTGTGGAAATTGGTGGGCACCCAGAGTTTAGGAAGGAAAACAATAAACTCCGAGTCAGTCATGTGACTGGTGTGAGAACTCAAAACAGTTTATTTATCTTTAAAATCAAAATAGAGGAATATTTTTAAAGTCAATTCGCAATGTTTTTAAAAATGAGACTACCATAAGACCTCCCGCCACACACACAATGCAAACGCAGACTTGGAGGAGATTTCTCCTTATGATAGTCAAAGATGCTTGATACGCATTAAAAAGAACATTTGATATTATTGCTAGTGCATAGTGTAGAAGACATTTCGAAAGTAGAGTATAAATCTTAGCCAGCATAGGTACCATTATAGTATGCTTACTATAGCTACCATATTAAATGGCAGGTTCTACAACTAAAACCGTACAAGTCTCGTATTGTTTCTTTGGATTTCCAACGAATGATCAGGCCAAGGAACTTCCCATTGCCACATGAGAATGCCTCTGGATGGACATCCCCGAGAACCAAACCGGATCTCTACCAACACAAGGCCGGGTTACCCCTAACTGAGTAACAACTGACCGAATATGCCATCCCTCGGTCCTTTGGGACCTTTCAACCGAGCGCTCGCAATCAATTCACACAATCATAAAGTGTTTTCAACATGAGTAAGTATCTGGGCTCCATACCATGATACCACCCTTTTCCAGAAGGAAATGCACACATCCTAAAGGGCGCTACCCCTCATAACCTTGCTGCATCTTTCCTGTTTTGACCATTCCCGAGGTGTGAGGCTCGACGAAGTCACGTCCACAAAAATATACTTTATACAAAAGCCATGCTTTGGGTCAACAAATGATCATAGAAATGATCACCAGGATAGACGATCAAATAAATGATCCTATCACAAATAATCAACACAATGATCATTTAACAGCAACACTCAGCATGTCACATTACCAAATTGGGAATATATCGCTGATAACATTCAACTACATAACCTCTGAGCTCGTACGTCTCAGAGAAGGGTGTTAAGCTAAAAGAATAAATTCTCCGCCACCAACAGAAATATATTTGAATGAAATCGGCTTTATATCTCAATTTGTAACGTCAGACATACAATCCATACAAGTCTGTTACGGGATCGAACAAAACCGAAGGCACTTACAAAGAAGTCCTTGCAATCCGGATATTCACAATCCTGATCGGATTCACCATCACATATGGAGAACTCTATACCGGAGCAACTCGGTGCAGAGTCAATCGACAGGTCATCCTATCGCTCTCGCAAATACCGGGTCTTCAACATCGATCTTCAAATGCAATTCATAACGACGTATCACATATTCGGAATGGGTTATACGACCCTATGGTCCTTTCCCGGTTAACCCGAATAGTGAGCGCTTATTTAAAAATAAGTGTGCATTCAAATTCAAGCAAATCACAACAAATACCCATTCAAAGGGAAATATTGATAGTCGGTTATTGAACTATCAATTGATATGCACACATCACCAGATTCCAAATAATTTTCCAAAATATTTATTTTCCAAAATATCTTTACTAGATATATAATTTTCACACTTCAAAAATAAATCAATATTTATTTTTAAACAACTTCCCCTTCTATTCATAAATTCCATAGTGAATTTATAATCCAAAATATCTATGAATATTCGATTTCAATTATTCATTTCAATTTATCTTCAAAAAGATAAATTCTCAAAATATTCACTTTATATTGGAAAACATTTCCATACTTACTTATTAAGTAATTCTCAATCCATTTATTCTCAACACTTGAAAAATATTCAATATACTTCAATCGAAATTAAGTATATATTTCATTCTTTAAGGAAATCATTCTCTTAAACATATTTATTTGGGCCAAAACGAATGTTACGTAAAACATCGTTACGACAACCCAAAATCACTAGTATAGGGATTCGAATTTAAGATAGATATATAAATCCCAATACTATACAAAACATTTCCTTTCGGAAATCATTTACTATAACAACAGTGTTATAGTCTATTATTTCCTTCTATTTCTCGAAAACGTTTATTTCAACAATGAATGTTGAAATCTATGGTTTCGAATCTCAACACATTTTAAAACATCGTTAGATCGTTTTAATTCTATTTAAAACATCAAATCTAAACATTTTCTTTAACATATTATTCACTATTCAAAAACGTGAATATACTACGTTAACACATTTCATCCTTTTGTACATTTTATTTCAAAGGATTATTCACAGTTCAAAAATGTGAATATAACACCATTAAATAGGTTTCAACAATTTACTTATCAAAATAAGTCGTTTGCGAATTTATAAAACAACGTTTATAAATTCCTTTTCTATTTATCTTATAAAAACTTCTTTTTATAAATTCCTTTATTAACCTATTCCAGTTTATAACTCAATTATAAACTAAAAGTTCATATTATAAGTTAAATACTTATAATTTATTTGTTTGCACAATCGTTCCTTTAAACTTCATAATTATAAATCTTATAACTTATAAGATTCAATTATTTATCCAAATATATTCTTTCAATAACTTTATAAATTTTATAAACCTACTGCTTATAAAATTCCATTTCTAACTTCACCGTTTATAATTCTATGAATTTCATTCATTTATGAAATTCATTCACAATTCATTCTAACACTTATAAAAACTCGTTTTATAATTCAAATATTTTAATTTATAAATATCAATTTATAAATCCTTTATAAAATCAATTTATACTATTATTTTAAAACATCTTTAATCTCCTTTATAATTTCACCATTTTGATTTATAAAATAATTAAATTTTATAAATCCTATTTTTTCAACTTTTTATAATAAATTCAAAAATTCCGATTTAACTATTTTATAACATTATTAGCATCATATTCTCAAAAATCAGTTTTTAACTATATTTCTCAAAAATCATAATTTTTATAACATTAAAAATTATATCGTTTATTTATTTATAATGGATCAATTCCAAAAATATTTTATAACTTACACTTTCAAAAATCTCTTTAAAAACATTTTAAAATTTCAAAATTTGGTCCAATGATGCTACATACCAAATAGTCAATCACGACAATAACGATATCATATATCGATATGATAATCCATCAAATATCAAAATATCTGAATTCAAATAAATACTGTTGAGGAATCCAGTTGGATCCCTCCAACCTGTTTTCCTGCATCCACAAACATTAGCACAATACCAATTTCGCTCCAGTACGAAATTATAGCGGTATATGGGATTTAAAATATTATCCGCTTAATAGACGGCGCAATAGGGTCTCATCCGCTATACAAATACGAGGAATCAACAACTCCAATATATACATATGCCAATATATATATATTGCTATTATATATAATACCAATTTCACTGTTTATGAAATATTCGCGGTATATGTTTTTAATAAATAACATCTGCTTACTAACGACGCATAATGTCTATTTTAACAATCAATAGATATCAATCATCATTCAAACATGCATTCAAATATTTTAAATCTAACTATTTAAAATAAAATCAAAACTGAATCGATTGAGTGAGAAGTTCTCGCCTTGATTTCAATTTCGTTTTAGCGATTTATTTCGAATAAAATTAAACGGACGTTTAATTTTACCCGAAATTCTCACTAACTCCAAACGACTCCAATCCAACTCCATCGCGTAGTTCTCGTCCATACGATTCCAACGCAACTGGTTTCGCACGTTTTCGACCTCGTATGAAAAAGATACGAATTTATGAAGTTATACGAATCTATAATATAACTTCACAACATTTATATTATTATTTTCTAACCAAAATCAATCTGGGCCGTTCAAACTTCTACACGAGATCAAGGCCGTATGTTTCATCTTCTTCCATCTCGTTCACGTCTCAGGTAAAACCGAACCCAAAGCATGATATTAGGGTTCGAAACCACGGCCACCACAACGCCTTCCGCATCGATCAACAACTTCCATTCAACTCGCCTCCATCCCCTCAAAGTTCGGCTGCAATACCATAAAGCTCGGCCCCTCCCCTTGAGTGCGAAACGCAAGTGAACGGCCACGAATGGAAGCCCTTATCTCCCTCTACATCGCGAATCAGACGATCACCACCGTTGGATTGCTAGCCCTTGCAACGCTCTTCATTTTTGTAGTTTGACGTTTTTGCAAATGACTTACGGATCGAGAGACAATTGGAGGGGAAGTTGGGACGTTTCTGGCCTTTGAATGTTAGGGTGGCGGCCAGCCATTTAGAATTAGGGTTTTATTTTTATTTTTCTTGAGTGAAGGGGGTATTTATAGAAGATTTTTCAATCACTATTCATCCGGGAATTCCAAACTCCAATTTACGCGTCGAAACTGACGTTCCTAGGGTTTACCCCGCGTTCCGGACACAATGGAACAAGTTTCGATAGCTAATTCGGACATCTGTGCGAGTTATGGCTATAAACGTTCAATTTAAATTAAACCGATTTAAACGATTTTCTAGGCGTTTTAATTTGTACCGAACAAACGGTAAATCCAATTGACACGAAATTTGAAACCTTACAATAATATCACATTACGGATCCGATGAAACTGGTTTCGTCGAAATCCGAAACTTTTTGAAAAATGGCTATTTTAACTCGCCAAATTAATATTAAAAACAATTCGATGCGTTTCGAGCTGCCACGATCAAACGATAACTCCGATTGCTACGAAAATTGAAATCCGGTAATAACTAACTATTACGGATCCAATGGAACTGGTTTCGTCCAATTCTGAGACTGTTCAAAAATTGACTATTTTCACTAGTCGATTTTAATATTAAAATATTCAATTTTCACAAATAAACTTTTAATTCGATTTTAAAAGTTCTAAAATATCGTTCTAACTCCAATATGATAAAATAAAATTTTACAAATCATTTTCAATCATATTTAACCCAATTTTCAATTATTTCCATAATTTAACATATTAAATTATTGATTTAATTATCCAATTAAATCCAATATTCGATAAATAAATTATTCGACTTAAAAATTTCACTTATTAATATTTAAAATTAATTAAATATTCAAATTTTAAATAATAAAAATTCTGGGTCGTTACATGAGCACTATAAGAACCAGTGCAAGGAGCCTGCTAAGGATGGGAAAGGCAAAGTGTTTGCATTGGAACAAGCTATCTCGAGACCAACAGCGCAGGAGAAAGGAAAAGGCAATGTTGGGGGTATGCTTTTGATTCATGGTATGTCAATTAGAGTACTATTTGATATTGGTGCATCGCATTCTTTTATATCTCATTGTTTGGTAGATGAGCTTAATCTAGAACCCTCATACCTAGTTACTTCCTTAAGGGTTGTAAATCCGATAGGAGGGTATACGACACTTGGGATGAAGTATGACTATCTAGAGTTTGATTTGTTAGGCCATATTTTTGTTTGCAGTTTGCATGTGTTTGATTTCATAGGGTTCAGAATTATTTTCTGTATGGATTGGTTAAGTATGATGTTAGGATATTTTGCCATGATAGGAAAATATCACCTAGACACCCTGACTGTAGTGATCGGATTGTATATTCCATAGACAACACTAGTTTGGTGGTTAATTCTTTGTTGGGTATTGTGGAGGTAGAAGACGAGTTGAAATCAAGTTTTCATGATTAGAGAATTCGTGGATGTATTTTAACCATTAGTAGGATTGATGCCGAAATGAGCTATTGAGTTTAGGATAGATTTGGTTTCGGAAGCAGAACCAGTGAGTAGACTGCCAATAAAAATGACACCTACCGAGATGAGTGAGTTAAAGGTGCATTTGGTGGATTTCGAAGGCAAGAATTTTATCAGACCAAGCAGTTCACCTTGGGAAACAACCGTAGTATTTGTCGAAAAGCTAAACGGATCGTTAAGGTTATACCTCGGTTATCATAAGTTGAATGAGAAGACGATAAAGTATCGATGTCCGTTGCCTAGAATTGATGATTTTTTTGACCAGTTGGCCAAGGTATTTTCTTAGTTGGATTTAACAACAAGGTTCCATCAGCTTAGAGTTTCTGAAGATAGTATTCCTTTGACGAAATTTAGAACCAGATATGGATCGTACGAAAAGTTAGTGATGCCATTCGGACTAACAATGTGTCAGCATTCTTTGTTGATTTAATGAACCAAGTTTTCTGAGAGCACTTAGATAAGTTTGTGTTGGTATTCATTGATGATATTTTGATATACTCTAGAGATGAAAGAGTGCATGAAGTTCATGTTTAGAGTGGTGCTTGAGATGCTGAGGCAGCATCAGCTAAAGGAAAAAAATTTGAAGTGTCATTTCGGGAAGAAGGAAGTGAAGTTTGTTGGCCACATAGTCTTAGAGAAAGGGTTGTCTATAGATCCGACTAAGATTGAAGTGGTGAATAATTGCAAGAGACCCGAGACAATGACTGAGATAAAGGGTTTCCTTAGATTAGCTAGCTATTATGGGAGAAAGGTTTGAGTTGTATACGGATCATAAGTCGATGAAGTATTTATTCTCTCAGAAGGAGTTGAATATGAGGTAGCAGAGGTGGTCGGAGTTTTTAGTCACTTATGATTTCGGTATTGAGTACACGCCAGGGAAAGGCAAAAAATGTCGGATGCACTTAGCAGAAAACATCAAAATGTAGTGTTGGCGATGATAGCTGAGTGGAAAGATTTAGAAGTGCTGATGACATACAGAGTACAGTGGAGATCTCAGGGTGGGTCTAGTATAGAAACTGCTATGCTGTCTTGTTTAGAAGTTCGACTGATAATGATCAAAAAGATTGCTTCTAAATAGAATAAGGATCCAGTATTAGTTGAGCGGATCAAAAACTTAAGGGATGGAACAAAGAGCGATGACTTGAAAGATTTCAATCTTGACCAGAATGGGTGGTTAAGGAAGAAAGGAAGATTATGTGTTCCGAATTTGGAAAGCATTAGGAAAGAAGTTTTGGAGGAATGACATTGTTTGAAGTTCATTGTTCATCCAGGTGGAACTAAGAAGTATCAGGATATGAAGAGAAGTTTCTTCTGGGAGGGTATGAAGAGGGATGTAGGCTTATGGGTGAAGAAGTGTTTGAATTGTCAATAGGTAAAAGCTGAACATTGGAAAATGAGAGGGTACTTCAGCCTTTAGATGTTCCAATTTGGAAGTGGGATTCTATTTCAAGGGACTTTATAGATGGGTTTCTAAGGTCAAACAGAGAAAATGAAAGCATATGGGTTATAGTGGATAGGTGGACCAAAAGTGTCAATTTCATTCCAATTAAGTCAACCAGGACGACACCTGTTTTGGCTAAGTTATTTACAAAGAATGTAGTATGCAGGGAATTCCTAGTAGCATAATAAGTGATAGAGATTCCTTATTCACTAGCGAGTTCTGGAAGAGTATACATGAGATTTTAGGTACCAAGCTCAAGATGAGTACCGCTTACCATCCACAGACCGATGAACAAATGGAAAGAGTTCACAAAGTCTTGGAAGATTTGTTACGAGCTTATGTGCTAGATTTTGGGGATCATGGGAAGACCATTTACATTTAATCGAGTTCTCTTATAATAATAGTTATCAGACTAGTGTAGAAATAGAACCGTTTGAAGCCTTGAATGGAAGGCTATGTAAATATCCCGTTTGTTAGTTAGAGACCAGGGATAAGTTAATTCTTGTCCAGATTTTATCAGAGAAGCTACAGAAAAGATTAAGATCATTCGAGCTAGGATGAAGGAAGCTCAGTCTAGGCAAAAAAGTTATGCAGATAGAAGACGAAAAGACTTGGAGTTCTCAGTTTGAGACCAGGTTTTCGTCAAGGTATCACTGACGAAAGGTGTAATTAGATTTGGAAAATCAAGGAAGTCGACACCGAGATTTGTTAGACCATTTCCTATTATAGAGAGAATCGGGAAACTCACATATAGAGTAGAGTTACCGAATAGTTTGGCAGGAGTCCATGATGTTTTTCATGTTTCTCATCTAAGGAAGTGCATTCGACATCCAGAAACTGCTATAGCACCGACTATGTTAGACGACTTAGCAGTGAAACCGAACTTGACTATAGTTAGAAAACTAGTTGTTATAGTTGCAAGAGATGAGAAAAGGCTAAGGAACAAGACAGTTAGAGTCCAGTAAAGTGAGGACGAGAGAGATTGTACTTGGGAAAATGGGAGTAGGATTCTGGGTGCTTATCCTGACTTTTTCATTGTATGTTTTACCTTTTTGATTGATCTTGATGTGTACCTTATCGTGATTTCGAGGACAAAATTCTTTAAGGAGGGGAGTCTGTAACACCCCTAATTTTAAATAGCATTATTCAGGAGATTTAGTTAGTTAAATTAAATAGAATAATGTAAAGATTAAATGGTATAAGGGATTGAGATTTGTATAATAAATGGGTAGCCATGCCTAGTTGAACTAATGAGTTAAATGGAAATAAGATAAGATAGGAAAGGGAAGTTAGATAAGGGTAAAATAGGAATGAGCCATATTCATATATGCTAAACCCTTCATGCCACATCATTTCTCACATCCATGAGCAAACTAAAGATTTAACCAAAGGTCGTCCACCATTAAAGAAGAGTAAGGGGAAGAAAAGCTAAACCATGAGGAAGAAATTAATTAAAATTCAATCCAAGATCAAATCTCAATTCCTTAACAACAAAGCTAAAGGTGAGTAATATGTTACATCTCATATTTTGATGATTTTGGTTTCGTGCATCAGATGCGAATGTTTTTGCTAATATATTTCCATGTATTGAATGATGTTTAGATGTATATATGCTTGTTGATGAATTATGCTTATTCATATTGATTATATGACATGTTTTGAATTGAAAAACCAATTAGATGACATCCAAATGCCTTGCGAATTTATATAAGGTCAGAAATGATATTTTGGAGATGGGTTTCAAGTTTTATAATTTTTTGAATTATTGTGGAATTAATATTAATTTTCTAGTGAAGAAAATAACTATTTGGCTTTAAAATTAATTTCAACAATTATGTATATGCTTTGGGTCTCAAATTTTAAATATGTTAGAAATCATATTAAAAGTGATTTATGTGAATTTTTAAAGAATTTTCCTAAGTGTTTTAATAGACATTTGAAATTATTTAAAGTATGAACTCAAATGTTTTATATGTTCGTAAAAGGAGAAGGGGCTATTTGCAAATGTTTTAAATTAATTATTCTAAAATTCGGTAGCATTTTAGAAAGGAAATTAGCAACCAATAATATGTTGACAAACAAGGCAGGTTAGTTGAAAAGAAATTACCTTTGAAGCAAAAAACAAGATTTTTGTCATTTTTTATGTTCCGCCACTATTGGCACCTAGCGCTTGACCACATGCTTCCATCTCTATCCTCAGTCAAAACCAATACACATGGTATCAGATATTTAGTATGTAGTGGATTGGAGATTGGTGAGAGCTATAGAGTCAAAACAAGGGGTGCCGAAGGGGTCGAAATTTTTTATTGCTTTTAAATGTAAATGTTCCTACTTTGCTTTTGAAAAGAACGGTTTTGAATAAGATAGCTTTCAACTTGGTCAATGGTTTTAAAGAAAGAATGCTTTCAAACTTTTTTTTAAAGTAAATGCTTTCAACAGGGTCAAAACCCTTGCTGCCGCCTTTTTCCTTTCGAACTAGATTGGTTTCGAAAAGGTCCCTTTGTTTTTAAAATTAGAATTGCCTCTCCAATGCTTTGGAAGGGGTAGATTTCGACACCATCCACTTCTTTACTTAGGAAATCACTTTCGAAAGAGTTGCTCTCCACTTAGCTATTTTAATACCCTTTTTGATATTATGTAAGTTAAACCCAAAGGTTTCGAAAGGAATGGTTTTGAAAGGTTTTTTTCACATATTTTAACTTGAACCCAATGCTTTCGAAAGGTTTGTTTACGTAGTATACTTTAGTGCTTTTGAAAGTTAATAAGCAAAGTTTTCGAAGGAAAGGTTCACAGTATTTTCGAAAGGTATATGTATATAAGGTTTCGAAGGGGTGATTCTCTAGTGTTTTTGAAAGGTTTATCTTTGTGTTTAAATGGAAAGCTTCCAATGTTTTTGAAAGGCGTATTTAAATGTTTTAAAAGAGGTTGTCTAAGGTTTATAAAGCTTTTGAAGAAGGTGTTTTCAATATTTTTGATGGGACTATTGTCAATGGTTTCGAAAGGAGTGTTTCGACCTTTAGGCCTAAGGTTGTAAAGTAAAGTAGTTTACTTATATCGAAAGTGGTACTTTTAATGGTTTCAAAACACGTAATTTCAATGGTTTTGAAAGGGGTAGTTTCATTGGTTTTGAATGAGATTGTTTAAAGGTTTTAACTAAAGGTTTTGAATATGTTCATTAACCATATTTTGAAAAAAAACATATATCATGGCAAAGAGGTTTGAGTAAAGCAAATAGTTTATTTTCCTTTTATAAGTATGATTTAAAGGGTTAAATCATTTTGAAAATGTTTTCAAGGAAAATTTAAATGGTAGTTAACCCTAAGTAAAAATGACTCAGATATTTTTATACCAAATGGGACCAGTATAGGGTCACGCCCTATACATTAGCCATTTGCCCTTAGATAATTTAGTCCAAAATTCCAGTGTGTAGGGCTTAATCACTAGTAAGACTTAAATGATGGTTATACACACAGAAAGGAATATATGTATAGAGATAGGTTATTGGTGAGCCCATAGAACCATTAGGATCAAGTGACCTTGAAGTAAGTTAAGAATAGACCTTCCAGAAGTATGTCTAACATTTGTTAGATAATTTGTTTAGTTTGTCAGGTAGGCCCGAGCCAGCCAAAGATTATTAGTTAGACAAAAAACTACATTTTTTTCGGACAGTTGGTCCATTTATTACCTGTTTTGAGCATATATGATACTTTCTATTATTGATATAATCAGTTTGATTAACTAATTTGATTGCAGGATTTTGATTTACAAAAAGATATGTTTTAAAGGGATATTAATGAGGGGAAACCCGTTCCTCTAAGCGGCGTGGTCTCACCTAATATCAATATACCGAGATGTAATAGTATTATTCACACTAGGCTTTATGTCTGACTCGAAGTTTATGTTTTCCCCTTAAACCCTTGCATGCTCAAAATTGATTTGAGTAGATTGAGAGTTTGGGTTTTCAGGTTTTAGTAGGTGGACGAATAAAGCTTCCAAAGACGAGTAGGTGGCTGATGTTAGCTATATTTAAGAGTTGATATTTTTTATTCCGTTGTGATGTATTAAGATAGTTTTGTCTATATGGTACTATGGTCAACTAAGGGGTAACCTTCATATGTCGCTTTTGGCGTATTTATGTAATAATTATATCTGATCTGAACCTGGGAAACGATTGGGATTATGTAATTGGATATGAAACATGTTTTTGTGAAACATAATCAGAAAAGTTGCTTTTTGAATCTGTGATTTTGTTTCATATTCATATGCTTTTGATATTATGGATATCATTAGCATTACCATATTTTGTCACCTAAAGTTAGTACTATAAATGACGGCATCATCTGTAGCTCTTAGGTTTATGCCTCAAGATAGGGGATGTTACAAAATATTCAATATAAATGCTATACTAAATTAATATGAAATTAATTAAAATGCTAATTAATTAAAATTAGTTAAATAAGATTTAATTAATATAATATTATACATATGACTATTATATAAGTAACATTGAATATAGAAGTTATGTAATAATAGAACTTATATAATATGAATGTATAAACTAAACGTGGAACATCAAAGAAACCTAAGCAAACTTAAGGAATAAATACATACATAAATGTACATATACCATGATTTCTGATGTGTTTGACACTTGAATCACGAGGATATTTCAAAAGAAATAAATTGTTCTATTAGTCGATATAATTCATATAACATCTTGAAGATTATAAATCTTTGATATAATATTGTCCTCTACTATATATATTAATAAATTACTTACATACTCCTGAGCTGTTGAGAAAATTTAAGCTATGGATGTTATGTGTAGTATTGTTAATATACTGAATGGATCAGATTAGATAATTATATGTATTTGTTGAGCATACTGAAGGTACATTTATTATACTTAGGTCATCAAGATATAGTAGGTACAAGTGAATAATTTCATTTCGATGTGTTGAGCAAACACAAGGTCAAATGAAATTATGACAAAGTACCATGGGTTAGGATTGTATATGATACAACTGATAAGGAGTTATTCATCATCCATGGAACTATGACTTGTTGAGAAAATTCAAGGTCAGTTCAAAAGTGAATGATTCATAACACCTACTAATAAAGTCAAATGACTTTTATGCTTCGACTTATGGTTTGATGAAACACAAAAGACCAGTGGGAGCTTTACTAGAAAAATAAAATGATAACATTTAACATTTCTAATATTGTAAGAGCGTATGATGTATAATGTTAAATAATCTACATATAAATTTATGCATTTAATACAATTGATAAAATATTTATTAATTAAGATATACAAATGAACTGAACTGAAGATTGAAAAGTAGAGGTATAACGTATACTTGCTAATAAATGCTTACTGCATATTAATGTTTAACATCCATGCAAGCACCTAATTCTACTACTACTAATACATTTATTATTTGGTCGCTTAAATGTTTATTTAGTCATACTGCATATTGCATTTTATGAGTTCCAAATTAAAAGCAATACAATACTATGAATATTTGATCCATATACAGTCGAATATAAATGTTAGATGGTGAACGGTCATAGATTGTAATGTATAATATTTCGATGAAATTAGTTTTTTCGAAATAAGCAAATAAACCATAGTGCGAGATCGAGTATTCAATTTGATTGATTACAATAAAAGATCATATTATTTAAATGTAATACAAAACTAAAACTACAATATAGATTTAAGAACTTGATCAATGAAATGTTAGTTTGATCAGTTTACATAAGATGCATTATATTTGATGTCCTTAAATGTTAAGGATAATCAAATACGTTTTTGTAAAGAGTTTGTTATTATATTGTAGTAAGGGGTTTCTTTTGGATGGTTCAACCATTTAAAAATATTAATGAATGTACAAGAGTAGATTGATTTAAGATACAGTTGGGATGAATAGAGTGAATGGTTACTTCTACTTCATAAAGAAATATCAGAAATTAGAATTGTAATAATAATGATTGATACTTAATTTTGGAATAAGAAATATGATTTCTTTTGCGAAATGTATTTTTGTATAGAATTTTTTTCTATGAGATTCATTTCTTTGAGTTCAAGATATTTGGTCAAAGTAAGCTTCACTATAAACTAGTTGCAGTATATGAAATAAATAGTCTATATTAAGTGAATGATGGACCTCCGAAATCGTTACACCATTATAGTAATGGCGGAAATAGTGGGAGCATGCCATATAGAACATATTGATTCCATCAAGTTATGAAAACTATTTTTATAAAACATAGCAAACATTATTTATGAAATAGTGACTATTTTTCGGTGTCGACTGAAAAATAGACATATTATATTTCGATGTGAATATTATGAATATTCATTATGAAATAAAACTATAATGTAGTATCTATTTTAATATAAAAAAGTGATTCATTGGAAAAATACTTTTATTTAAAATTATTTACAATTATTTTAGAGTTAAGGACTAAGCAATGTTTTGAGAAGTAGTTTTTATTTTATGGTTATAAATCATATGATAATAGTTGGTTATATATCAAACAACTTAAGGCAAACGCCTATTCAATGGGAGCGCCATAAGAGTTGATGAACTTTTCAGATTGATACATATAGATGTATGCAACCAGAAACCTTTTAATACCAAACAGTTCCACGTACTTTGTCATATTCATCGATAGCTATCATAGACATGAACATATGTAATTGATACGCATGTATAGTCTATGATAAGCTCATAAAATATAAAATGGGAGTAAATTATATAACATGCGATAGAAATAATTATATTTAATTGAATGGGTGAGTATATTATTTGGTATGTACCTAATATGAATAAAGATTCAGTCTCAAAGGTCACTTCTTCCTATAATGCATAATGATGTATTGATAGAAGTAATTGAAATTTATTGGATAAAGCATAATTAATTATGAGTGAAGTTGAGTTAAACTCTTTCTACATGGTTTGTACTCAAGAGTAGTACATAAGGTTAAAATTAATATCATTCAAAGAAAAGTTTACAAAACCATACGAGATAAGAGATAATAAGAACTCCATATATAACTTAGGTCAAGGAGTCGGCAGGTTGTGCTAGTTGAAAGACTTCAGGAAATAATTGTACATAATGGATATTGTATGAATCATTTCAAGAGAATTTTGAGAACGATAGTCACTAGATGACTAATTTATGTTATGAGCGTAATATATCATAAAGTGATGCAAAATTGGTTTTATAAAATGCTTATGATTGTCTGTTAAATTTCATAGAAACAACTATAATTTTAAGAAATTCCAATTTCGTAGAGAAGGAATTTATTTAAGAAATTATTGGTATAAAATGAATTTGACTACAATGATAAAACTAATTACAAGGGATGAAATAAAATGGACAAAACCAAAATGAACACAAATACATTACGTCTAATGAGTATTCTTGTACAATAAAGAGAAACGGTATGTTTCTTGCCAGTGTTAAGAACAGATAACCCTTAGTTGTTTATTTAAACCACTAAGAGTATTAATTCTATCATATGGTACGATGCGCAAATCCGAAATAGATTCTTAGTACAATATCAAAATATGATTTTGACAGTTGTATTTGAAGGGATATGATCCATTAGTCGCAAATGTGTCTTGAAGAGAAAGATAAATGTAGTTGGAAAATAGTGAGCCACATTGATAAGAATAATACTATGAATTTTAATTATTAAAATTAACAACATAGATTCACCATTCGATACGCTCAAATTGGTTTAGATTCTACTCATAAAATTATCGCATGGTATGACTTTATGTTTTGTAATGTGTTACTACCAAAAATTCCTTTCGACTTAATTGAAACCTATTTGAGAAAAAGAAAAGAATAACAAGAGGAAAAAATCTCTAGCAAGACCATCTGAAAGAGTCGAAGGGATGCTACAGCCAAATTCCAAAAGCTTTGGAACTTTTTAAAGGTGTCAAAAGGATGCTACAATCAAAATCCAAAAGGTTCTTACCTATCGAAGAGTCAAAGGAGTCGAAAGCACCTTCCCCTTTTAGTAACCACCTTTCAACTAGGTAGTTACATATGCGTGAACGCCTTTTGAATGAGTCAAAGAAACACCTTACGAAGACAATGAAGAATCACTCTTTGTATATGCACCAAACCTTTCGAAACCAAAGGTTTCGCCTTCATTCAAATCACCTCTAAGGCATGTATCAGCTTAAACAACCCTTTCAAAAGTTATACCAAGTCTTTCGAACCGGTCGAATCCACTATTGTCTAGGGAGGTTTCTCATCAAGTCACAAACTAGGGTTCAGAAGCAACCAACACTGTCGAAACCAGCAGCACCTCAACACCGTTGAAACAGCTAAATAAAGCCTATCGACGGATTCGAAAGCTCTTACACAACAATATGAAGAAGAGAAGTGTAGTCGTTCCTTTCGACAAAGGCGGAAGCATACTAGAGTTATTTCGGCAGCCACCTTTTAACCAAGTCAAAAGCCTTAGGTTCGAAAGGTGCTGACCCGCATCTATAAATATGACCTAGGGGGTCATGTTTTAGGTTTTCGAATCTAGTCATCCTAAACTTGAATTTTCTTAATCAAAGGAGTTGCAAACCCTAATTTCTGAATTGATTTGGGGATTTGGAGTAATAAAGTCTTCTTTAGCTTGTGAAAGGGAAGTCTTATATCTTTCAGATTACTTTATGGTTTTTAGAGCTTTTGTAAGGTTTAACTTTGTGTTTCAGAAGTAGCCTATATCAAAAGGACCCTTCCGACACAGTCGAAACTTGGAATATTCAAATAACTTCAGTTAAATGCTTCAAGCTATCTTTCCTTGGGCATTATGTTTTGACAAGGTCGAAACCCAAACATAGTCCATTCAAACCTTGGATTGACAAGGAACTTAAGGATCCCACTTTCGACGAGGTTGAAAGCTATCTCCAGATTCCTGGTTCAAGTCCAAATTCCTAAGCGACTTCACTTTCAACAGGTTCGAAATCTCTGTCTTAGATTCTTGGATAAAGATCTAACCACATAACCCTAATAGCCTTCGACTAGGTCGAAACCACCTAAGACAAACCTTATTCAGGGAATCTCAATTGAATCAAAAGGAGAGCTTTTGAAGGAGAATCCATACTATTTCAACAAGGTCGAAAGGTCATCAATTAAAAAACCAATCGTTTCGACTGAGTCGAAAGGTCGACCTGAGCAACTTTTTTCTACAGAAGTCTATTCAAAGGAAAATTCAAGAAGGATATACACCTTCCACACTTCTCCATCTACGTAAAGAATAAGCCTCATTCCCTAACACAACTTTGGGGTGCTGACAAGATTCCTTGTTAACATTTTTGGTGCTAGAAGTAGGGGTCGAACCTCCGTCTTGGTTAAACACCCAACACTACTTGTCTCTAATCCACTTACTTCAATCTCAAGCTTATCTACTTTGGTGTAATCATGGCTAGAAGAATCAAGAGATCCGAGCAAGGGTTTTCTTAACCACGTATGATAGGATTCTCTTCGATGATCATCAAGGACTCCAACCAAAATGAAAAGCAAAGGCTAAGGTTAGAAGCTGTAAGAACTATAAACTAGAAAAAAGCGGAATCTTATGATCCTGAGAAATGGAGCTTAAATTCCTTTCATGTTGGCCCCACCCCTATTTTTTGCATTAGGAAAAAGGAAAAATGGAAGTGACAACTTGTTCAATCAAATGAGAAGAACCATCCAACACTATTCCAAAGGCACAATCTTTGAAAAAGAAATAATGGCTGACTACAATGCCTTGGCACATGAATGTCAACCAGCAACTACAAGTACACATCCAACTTAAGAACTCCAAAGGGTGCTGAAAAGAAAAGAAATAGAAAAATGCAAAACCACACGACCATGAAAAATAAAGTCAATGAGTCATCCTCAAGAATCAACCTTCCATCCTAGACTTCCAAAAGAGTGCAACTTAACAACACCCATAGGGAATGTCAACTTGCTTACTAAGGATGAGCTTAACTATTGGCCATCATAGTAAAAGAAGCCAAAACATGAAAGGAATCTAAAGGGATTCCATTGTCACTATCACATAATGAATGGCCATGAGACCAATCATTGTAGAGCCTTGGAGGGGATGATCATCAATTTCTTCCATAAAGGAAAAATTAAAGAATTTGTAAAGAGAATTTGAGAAAAATCAATAAAGAGTTACTTTTCAAAAAAAAACCTACATTGTTGGGAGTGAAATACTCCTTATATTTAGATATACCTAAGATGGTAGAAAGCCTCTATTCGCACCAAGATGACTAGGGCAGAGCACCTACTGGAGGTAGGGCGGAGTAAGCCTTTATCTGCGCCATAAGATGGCCAAGTTAAAGAACCAGACAAGCTCTTGGCCATGCCTCTGGTCAAGTCAAGGCACCTCTTGGAGGAAGGACAAAGTAAGCCATTATTCGTGCCATAAGATAGATAGGGTAAAGCACCGAACAAGCCCTTGTCCATGCCACGCTATAGCTAGGGCATGGCGCCTACTAGAGGGAGGTCAGAGCAAGCCTTTATTCACACCATAAAATGGTTAGGTTAAAGCACTGGACAAGCCCTTGATCGCATCTTTAGCCAGGTCAAGGCGCCTCCTAAAGGGAGATTGGGTAAGTCCTTAGTTCCAAACTCTACGAATGAGCTAACCAAGAGCACTAGCCGATGGACTAAGATGTCCAAGCCCAGGAAGAGGCTCATCAGACAATGGACTAAGATGTCCAAACCTAAGAAGAGGCTCATCAAACAATAATCTGAGACATCCAGGCTTAAGAAGAGGCTCACCAAACAAGAGACTGAGATGTCCAACCCTATGAAACAGCATATCCAATTGGGGACTAAGACATCCGAGCTTAAGAGGAATCTAATCAAATTACTTATATATATACAAGACCTGAAGGATTTATGAATCAAAGGAGTGGAACAGAACTCTGCTTATTAATACCCGAATTTGGGTTTCGGGACATTCATTTTAGAACTTCATTTACAAATACCTGAATCTGGGTTTTGGATCTTTATCATACACTAACTATATTATCATACCCAAATCTAGGTTTCAAGACTATTACTCATGTATGCCCTAATCTGGGTCAGATAATACTCCCAAGAAGATCGTTATTATAAGTTTCCATTAATTCCTGAATCTGGGTCTTAAATTTTTAACTTTTCAAGTTTCATTAATACCCAAGAATAGGTCCTTGGGTTTCCACTACTATTATTTAGACAACGATCTTTGGATTTAGCTCTTTATTAAATATCTCTTGAAAATTATTCTCCAACATTTATACCCCTACTTTAGGGTAGAATTTCCTATTAATGAACTTCATATATTCCATCCAAATGGTTGAAGATAGATTCTTAATTACTTCTCATCACGGTTAAAGACGAGATTTAGACATCCGATATAAATTACTTTCATGCGATTAACAAGATGATCTGTTAATCTAACAAAATAACATACATAGACTAACATGTCAATTTCAACTTAACAACTGGAAATATTATTTGCTTCACACTTTCCAGGGAAATCAACACAGTAAAGAGAAATGAAAGATTCAACATGTGCAGAAATTAATATATGAGTTATCAAACAAGCACTTCAGGAATGACATTACAAAAAGAAAGCACAAATCAGGTGATACTTTCCAAGTTTATGTGATTTACATAACTCATGATATTATTTACAAAACCAATGAAGATTGTTCTTATGTATACAAGACAAGTCTATACATTTCAAGAATACAAATATATCATAAGTCTTGAGTAGCCTTGTCAAGATTGTCAGCAATCAAAGGATCAACAAGGTGGCGAATTGTGGTGCAGAGGACTTCTTTAAGTTTCTTTTCCTTCTTCCTTACCCTATCTGCATCATCAATCACATCAATGATAGTCTTCAGAGTGCGGTTGAAAGATCTGTTTGTACCCCTAAGTGTCTTGTTTTCCCTTTCTAATTTCGCGACGCACTTCTGAAGGAAGTAATTTTCACGTTCAAGCTTCTGAATCTTGGCGGCATACTCATTGATACTCTGAGAATATTTCGCTTTTTTTTCTCATCAAAATACCTAGTTATTTCAAACTTAACTTTCCTGCACCATTCACCCACAACGTTCTCGTCTTAGCTAGGAGGAGGGTTGATCATTATGGGGAATTTTTAGGCAGCAAGGGAAGTAGACCTCATAGGTCTGGAAATAGTGGGAGTAGTACGAGGAGCCGGTAAATCAATGCTCTAGATCTTATCTCTCATAATGTATTCCAATGATTCGCACTATGCTTGACTGTCCTTCAATTTCAATTCCAAGTCACTAATTTGTTTGATAAGTTCTGGCATCCTATGATCGAAATCGATTGAAGGGTTTGACTTTACTTGTCGCTTCAGTGAAGAAATCATTTCAAATTTGCTTTGAACATCGACCTCTAGATAGACAATTTGATCTTTAAGATTACTAACAATGGTTTTATTAAGTAAATATCTTTTATTCAAGGCTTCGACGCTGCCATGGAAGTGTGCCAGTAAGATATCATCAAGGGTTTCACTCCTTCCACATTCTTTTAACAGTTTCTCTCTTAGACTACCGAGGTGTGATGTTAAATTAAGAGAGAGAGGAGTTGCAGATAATTGTAACTCGTATTTAATCAAAAGGAAACAAAATAAAGTCAAAATCGGTACGAAAAATCTCTTATATTATTATAATAAAAGATTACAATTCAAATGACAATGAAACTAAAAGATACATTAAATATTAGACCTACACCTAAAGATGAGATACAACATTTTTTGGCTTTATTTAAAGAATTGAAAGAAAGATTAACTATAGAATCAAAAGGAATATTTAGGCCCTCCAGAGTAATCACCGGGAGACATTTGCTATAGTCACACACCCCAGCATGAGGACTATCATGACCACAAATCAACTTAGTGTGGAATGTCCTGATTTCCTTAGGCAGTCTCTCTTTTTCATCACCGAGGAAATCAAAGTGAAGTTGGGGATGTTCCATGTAAAGTTTTTGTAAGTCTCTAAGAAAATAATATCTTGCTAATTTTGAAGACTTTAAAATCGATCCATATTCAAGGTAAAATCTTCGCAATTTAACATATTGACTTAAATGATCTCTAGAAACGAGTTGGTCTGACGGACAGTCACTCTGTGATAGCATAATGAAATGAAGCTAGGTGTAACAAGCATAACAAAATCAAATATTCACAAACCAATATATTATTACATGTTTACAATTATTCATCTGGTTCATACAAAATAGATTTACTAAATAACTCAGAGACAAATTTATCTTTATAATACTTGAGTTTTTTTAGAGGAAGATCTTGGGGAATGGATCTGACCCATGGTAAATTCCAGTAAGCCCTAGGATGTGGGTCAGATCTGAATTTGTCCAAGTACTTCTTATGAAGGCACCTAAGTAGACCCCCGCTAAATTCACCTAAGTACGAAAAAACAACAATTGGGTGTCTACAATAGGCCTTAAACAAGAAGTTAACTAAAATGTCCCTTTCTTCAGTCAACATCCAAAATAAGGTAATTAACTCACTGTTTTCTTTTAAGAGGGCTTCATAGTGGAGGCATGCTCTCCTTAGTAGATGGCAGCTTCTTGATGCTTAAAGGATGCCAACACTGATGCACTTCTATTAAGCCTATGATATTTATTTAAGAGTACATTGTGCTCCTTTATTTTCTTGTTTAACTCCCTATAAAATTTGTTTATCTCTGCTTGTTTTCTTTCAAGTTTGGTTCTATATTGGAGGACAAATTTTTTCCTTATATAAAATGAATGATTTACACTATTATTATCTTCGAAGTGAAAGATATCTAAATAAAGAATCCCATACGTGAGTTATCGGGATAGAAGTCCGAGAAGTCTGCTCTTTTCCTCTCGATTCTTCAATATTAATGGAGGCAGGCTCTTCTTCTTGAGGAGCAGAGGGCCTAGTAGATTCAGGCGGGACTTATTTCTAAGAAGATGGATCTTTCTTAGGAGCTCTAGTATCATTATCATCATCATCCTTCTCGGAGGTTTCAGTATGGCTCCCCTATCACCACCTGAACCTTGACCACCATCTACATCATCATCATCATCTTTATCATCTTCGTGGTCATCACCATCATTATTGTCGCCCTCTTCTCCGGCTATCTCATCCTTGTCACCCTCATCTTCTGAGGTAGATTCGAGTTCAAACGAGGGGACTTCGAAAGAGAGAATATAAGAGGCATCAATCTCTTCCTTTTCAATAGCCTCGGCTCCCTACTTTATCTGGCTTATCTTGCCCATAACTCTATCTACGAGGGCAGAATCGAGTGTAGGAAAATTGAGCTTTGGGCATTTGTCAATATTATCTGCATACGCTAGCATCAAGGCATCTTCAAAAGAACTCAACACCATCTCCCCAAGAGTATTGTTGAGAAACTATGACACTCGTTGTTTGGCATCGGAGATGGTATCGACAGCAAGTTTCAGGGAGGCCCTATTTTTCTTTAACTTCTCTTTCAAAGAAGCGTTCTTTGCTCTATGCGGGCTTTCTCCTTGTCGGAATCTTTTAAGGTTAGTTGTATAGCAGAGTTCTCATCGACAAGGAGTTGACGAGCCTTTTTTTCCTCTAAAATAGCGGATTCTGACTGGGTGAGAGAAGTCTCAACCGCTTCAGTTCAAAGGTTGCTTCATCTTTTGCCATAGAAAGAGAAGACACTTGATCCTTTAGAGAAGAAATTTCCTCCTGAAACTTGGAGGACTCAGTAGAGGATTTAGATATTTGCTCATGCGAAACTAACCAGTTTTTTGAAATCTGAAAAAAGGAGTGCGGTGAAAGTTAGTGATTTAGAGAAAACAAGTAATTATAAAGTCAATTGAAGTGAAACTTACCAAAAACTGTTGCTCTATTAGAGAGCTGTAATGCCCCGCCAAATCAAAGACGATAGAAGGTGGGTGAATGGAGGTGAAGGACTCTGAATTTAAGATAGACTGGACTATCTCTTTAAAATTAACGGAAGAAGAAGAAGATGTTGGCTTTTGAGGAGTGCGCTTTGAAGTGGGAGTTATCTCTAAAGCTTGTTGTATTTGCTCGAGTACGGCGGAGAGCTTGAAACAGTAATACATAAGAGTGGATTGATAGTAGTAGGAGTCTGCTCGGGTTTTTCTTGAGGAGCTTCAACGATCGGGCTCTCTGAGGCTTTTTCAAAAGACGAATATTCCTCTTTTATATCAACAAATTTAGATACCTTCAGAGGACTTTTTGCTTTAGTTGGTTGTGCCAGCTATCTTTTAACGGCTATCTTATTTTTGGCAAGAGATTGGACGATGGATGGTGCTCGAATAGCTGTAGGAAGTGGAGTGGCACCACCAACAGGCTTTGTAATTTGAAAAATAGCTGTAAAGAATTAAAACAAATTAAAAGTCAGCAAAATAATGTGGAAAACAACATAGAATTAGGAGACAAAGGCATTGTTTATAACTTACCAGAATAGTCAGAGCAAATAGGTGACATGAGAGAGAAATGTGCATGATCTCCTAAGGAGAGAAAGCGTTTACTCTTTGATGTATGCTGGATCAAAGTATGTAGCCCCAAAATCCTTCAACCAAGGGAAAGAAGAGAATGCTTCTTTAAATTAGAAGGGATTAGCATCCTTAGTCGTTTTTCGATCTTACTAGACTCTGGAATTAGAGAATCCACCATTTTTTTGCCTTCCTCATTAAGTTCTTTGGCAGGGGAACCTGACATAAGACAAAGGTTAGACAAGAGAAATAACAAAATAGAAGGAAGATAATGAAACTTTGAATTTACTAGGAGTAAAAAAGGTGCCACTGATATTTGGGAAACATCTAACGAAGAAAAACTGGTTCTCTTAGTCTTTAAACTTGTTACCCCCTCCAATATCAGCTTCTTTGGAGGGTTTGCTCTAAAAATTTGATGATTGAGGTTGCTAAGCTTGACTAGTCTGACCAAGTAATTCAATACTTCAAAGTTTAGAAAGGAAAGTCTAGACACTAATGCCATTAGCTCTAGAGACAGGAAGTAGGTGTAAACGTTCGAGGACAGCTGGATTGGAGCGATCCTAAGAGAGGAGAGAAACTTGGACAAGAATTCTGGAAAAGGAAGAAGTCCTCCATGCCATATGTCGAAGGCAGTATAAGAAAAAACCCTTCGGGAGGGTTGTTGATGGTATTAGATTCCTTAGATGGAATAGTTTACACATCAGTTATTCCGTAGTCTTTAAAGATGTCATTTACTTCATCCTATGTGGATATCAAGGAGTGCTTTGAAATGGCGTCGAGTTTCTTTGAAGAGCTCATGATTTCGCCAGGTGAAAATGTTTCAATTATAAATTTTAGTTTATTATGAACTTAGCATTCTTTCAAGAATTGGTAAAAAACCTACTTAAGTTAACTTAAACAAAATACTAGGCATGTAGCTTCAAATTCTAGAAAAAATATTAAAGTTAAAAATCAAAGATATGGAGCTTTCGACAAAGTCAAAAGGGAAAGGAAAATTAACATTTAGCAATTACCTTTCAACAGTGTCGAAAGCCTAAATATGAACATTCATAGAGCTTTTGACAGGGTCGAAAGGAAGGGTGGAAATATATGTCCAAATGACAGTTTTCAACGACGTCGAAAGCTCAGTAGGAACCAAGTTGTTAAAAGGAAATAGTTAAAACTAACTTGAAAATCTGAACCAAATACATATAAAAATATATTTCATAACCAAGATAATAAGACCCTTCGACACTGTCGAAACTTATGGCTTAGGTTTCTTATGTAAAAAATGAATATTGTCGAAACCTAACATACCCATCGGGTTGAAAGGTCCTAAATCAAAATCATATGAACTAGGAATGTTTCGAAAATGCTAGAAAAAAGTGATTATAGAGGGTTTCGACTCATTAGACACAAAAAGCTTTTGAAAGGGTCGAAGAGGTATTGTGGTTTCGAGGGCATAATAGAAAGAAAGGTTTTCAAACAGCACAAAGGTTTCGACTAAATCAAAGCGATTTTCTTTTAAAAGGGGCTACTACATTCTGCTCCACTATGTAACCTTTCGACAAGGTTTATCGAATTCGCGCTATAATACCTTTCGACCCCAATGGTAGGGGCTAAGAAAGAAAAATCAATGCTGCCACCTTAAACCCTTTCAAAGATGTAGAAAAGTAGATTAGTGGTGTTTCATCCCTACAACACGAAACTTCTGGTTGAAGAAAATAAGAGCTTCTGTCTTCCCCAAACCCGATTGCAAATCCAAGATTTCAAAAAATTATTAAACAAATAAATCAAACCCATTAAGAAAACAGATTTCAACACGTATTAAACTTTTTTCAATTTCAAGAGTATAAAAAAATTATTTTCAAACGAAAATTCAGATTTTCTAAAAGAATAGCAAAATCGAAAACTTTGGATTTGGGTTCAAAATGAGAGATAACTCCCATCGATTCATGAAATTGAATCACAAGAGTCTCTCAGACGAATCAAACTTTAAAATTCAAACAATCTTTGAAAATCAAATCAAATATTTTTTTAGAAAGCTAAAATTTGTACAGTTTAAAATCAAAAATCTCAGTTATGAGATCTGAAAAGTTAGAATTTACCAAAACAAATAGAGAAAGGGAAAGATTCATAGAACAAAATGATTTTAACTTACGAATTTGATTTGATTTCTTCTTTGATTAGAGAAAAAGAAAATTTGATATTCTTTTACTTGTACTAGAAAATTTGACTGCGTGTAAATGAGGAAGAAAGAAAGAGCGTACTTATAAGAAAAATCATCAAGATCTACAAGTCATTAGATCAGATTTAAACAGACGGCCCAGATTTATGCTGGAAGACCAAGAGGCGGGAAATTTTTGGGTTTCGACATGGCTGACTTAGAAAGTCAAGCGCATCCTTTCACAAGGGGGTCAAATGTTGCCACCAAAAATTCCTTTCAACTTAGTCGAAACCTGTTCGAGCAAAAGGCAAAGAATAATAAGAGGAAAAAAAGCTTTGGCTAGAATTTTTGAAAGAGTCGAAGGGATGTTACAGCCAAATCCCGAAAGCTTCGGAACCTTTCGTAGGTGTCGAAAGGATGCTACAATCAAGATCCAGAAGGTTCTTACCTTTCGAAGGAGTCGAAAGCACCATTCTGCCTCTAGTAACTACCTTTCGACCAGGTAGTTCCGTATGCATGAAGACCTTTTGGATGAGTCAAAGCAACGCATTTCGAAGACGATGAATAACAGCTCTTTGTGTATGCGCCAAACCTTTCGAAACTAAAGGTTTCGCCTTCATTCAAATCACTTGAAGGCAAGTATCGGCTTGAACAACCTTTTCGAAAGCTATGCCAAGCCTTTCAAACTGGTCGAAGCCATTATTGTCCAGGGAGGTTCCTTATCAAGTCACAAACAAGAGTTCAAAAGCAACCAAAAGTATTGAAAATAGCAGCACCTCAACACCATCCAAACCACTAAACAAAGCCTATCGACAGATTCAAAAGCTCTTACAAGGTAATATAGAGAAGAGAAGCGTAACCGTTCCTTTTGACAAAGGCGGAAGCATACTAGAGTCATTTCGATGGACATCTTTCGACCAAATTGAAAGCCTTAGGGTCGAAAATTGCTAACCTGCATCTAAAAATAAGACCAAAGGGGTCATGTTTTGGGGATCTGAATCTAGTCATTCTAAACTTTTATTTTCTTAATTAAAAGAGTTGTAAACCCCGATTTCTAAATTGATTTGGGAATTTGGAGTAATAAAGTCTTCTTTAGCTTATGAAAGGGAAGTCTTATATCTTTCAGATTACTTTACTAGTTTTATAGCTTTTGTCAGGTTTAACCTTGCGTTTCAGGTGTCGTCTATATCGAAAGGACCCTTCCAACATAGTCAAAACCTAGCCTATTCAAATAACTTCAGTTAAATGCTTCAAGCTACCTTTCCTTGGACTACTGCTTTCGACAAGGTAGAAACCTAACCATAGTCCACTTAAACCTAGGATTGACACAAGGAACCTAAGGATCCTGCTTTCGAAAGGGTCGAAACCTATATCCAGATTCCTGGTTCATGTCTAAATGCCTAAGCGACTTCACTTTTGACGGGGTCAAAATCTTAGTCTCAGATTCTTGGATAAAGATTTAAACACACAACTTTAAAAACCTTTGACTAGGTTGAAACCAACCAAGGAAAACCTTATTCAGGGTATCTCAATTGAATCGAAAAGAGAGCTTTCGAAGGAGAACCCATACTATTTCAACAAGGTCAAAAGGTCATCAAATAAAGAAACCAACCATTTTAAGTGAGTCGAAAGGTCGACCTTATCAAATTTTTCTACAGAAGTCTATTCGAAAGAAAATTCAAGAAGGATATACAACTTCCACTCTTCTTTATCTACCTAAAGGATAAGCCTTATTCCTTAACACAACTTTGGAGTGTTGTAAGATTTCTTATTAACAGTATGTATGTGTTGAAGTAGAGAAATTTTAAATAACGCTTTAAAGCAAACTAATTACACATAATAACCAAAGTATCTCAAAGTCAGCAGGAGCGATATTGAGTTTTTGAATTTTTTGGATATGATCTATGAATGATAGAAAGTATCATATTATAAGCATCGAAATTGAATAAGTATTTTGATAGAAATATCAAATAATTTGATTATCAATCAAAATACGGAGGAAACATGTGTTCATAAGAATGAACGTTAAAAGATTCATATATATATATATATATATATGTATGTATGTATGTATGTATGTATGTATGTACATAAACCATAAGCAAACAACATGTTGTTGACTGGTAAGGATATACTTGTGTTAAAATCAGATTTAGTTGTTTTAATACTTGATGTTGGATTTTTAAGTGATGTCTTTTGTAGTAAGTATAAAAGATATTTTAAGTGTCCCAAACGACATTCAGTGATACCTTATTAAAATGTTTAATAAGGAACATGTAAGATGGATTCCTTATGCATTGGCTATAGAATATCATACATATTACATTGTCTATGATATCATGATTTATTTATGTATTTGATACATGAAGCAAATATAAAATCTAAATTGATATCACTAAAAGGTTGTTTGAGGTGTTCTTGTATTTTTATGAAATACTAGATAACTGTTTATAAAAACAATAAGACTCCTTATGAAGAAGTGTTAGGACTCAAAATTTCATATGGGATATTGAGCATGATATGTTATTAATAAATTCAAGAATTAGAAATGTTTCAAATAAAAGATTATGGTTGATTCAATGAAACACGCTAAATACATCATCTTGAACACATTGCAATAAATGCAACGTGTATAAATATAAATTCAAAAATTTATAACCGAGATGAAGGTGATTCCATATATTGAGAATCACATAACATTGTTATACGATAACAATGTCACGATATGATTCATAGCAAAACTTAGAGCTCACTAGAAATTGAGAAACATACCCCAAATTATTCCACATGATAAAGGTATGTTATCACATCAGAGAGAGTTGATTTACAAAGTAGATAATTGAAACATAATAGCATACTCGTTCACCAAGGGACCGAACCAATTAGTTCAAGGATACTGATCGGAGAAGTTGGAATAAGATTCAATAATTGACCTCAACTGCAAGAGGAAGATGGTAGAGTTAGAGGTATGCTCTAGGAGCAATTATGTAACTTGTTACGTTTATTTAACTCGATAATCAATCTTGTTCGAAATAAAAGGCATTTTCCATCTATTATATACTTGATATAATGTGTTGTATTTATTAATTAATTTAATTAAAAGCATATTTAATGAAAAATCCATAAATTGTATCTTTTGTGATGGTAGTTACTAAGTGTTATAACAATGAGTAATTTATCACAATGAAATTAAATATACCATTTTAAATATTCGTAGACAAGATGAATCAAGACTGGATATCGATACATTCATTGAGCCTAAAGTACGTAATGCTCTCCAAATCTTGGAAAGTGTATTACTCATGGTTGATAGGAGCATCAATGGGTTACGTACTGATATTTATTGGATAACTATGGAATGACCACTTGATAATCTTGTACCGGTAAATATAACTAAGGTCAAATAGAAAATATCGATGTGAAAAATTACACAGTTCTCTTGACCTGGAAGTACCATTGATCTTCAATGTGGAAGCTCCGCATTGATTACAGTAAAATCATGGCACAACGTCTCTTGAATAACTATAGTTGGATCGAGTAGAAGTATTGGAAGTGAAACACTGTTCAAGAGAGGATTTGTCTCCTCGGTTATACGAGGTTAGCATCACGATCAACTATAGTCAACTGAAAATCAAAATCTTTGGCCAAAGCATTTCGATTAATAATAATTGTTATCATTGAACCAAAGACGTTGTGTTTGGACTATATAGTTGAATGTGGATGTAACATTCCCCTACTTAGAGGCTCAAAATTAACGGCTACAGATGCTGCAGTCATCCATAGTTATTAATCCTCGGCGACCAAATACGACGATATTAGGTACATTGATACACAGAAACACAAAAATATGGAAAAAAAATAAACGAAAAATAAAATCCCCATTTCATTTCAAGATATTTCAAATTGATCACATTATCCCAGTTCACAGACCACATTCAGATAACATATAATAACAAAATACGCCAAGAGCGACATATGAAGATGCCCCTTGGTTGATCAGAGTACATAATAAGGCATTAAAAAAGTTTTCCTTTACAACCAAACATACATCGGAAAGAAAATAACTCTAAATAAATATCTGCCTCCTGGACTCCTCCAGAAGCTTTATTCATCCAAAGAGAAACCCGAAAACCTTCACTCTCAACCTACTCAAAATAAATTGAGTACTCGAGATTTTGAGGGAAAACAGAAACTTCGAGTCAGACATAATGCTTGGTATGAATAATAATCTACCATCTTAAACCATTTGGGTATCTAGTGAGACCACACCGCTTAGCGAAACGGGTTTTCCCCTCATTAGTATCCCAAAACATTTACAAAACCATGTATTGTTCTTCCTACATCCACAATGGTTAAAAACATAGTATTCAAAGTATTATGATGATATGCAAAAAAAGTAAATCAAATCTGGATTACCAATCCCCATTTATTCTGACTATCTATCTCAATTATAGTTTCTAGGGTTACTATTAACCAGTTAATGTTAAGGACTATCTATCCAATTACTTAGTTTTCATGTGATCACTAAGAACATATTGGTAACTCCAATATCATATTTCTTATCCTAGTTTACATGGACTAACTAGGAATCTATTGGCTGATTGCTAATATCTTAATTCGGATATAGTGTCATAGGCTAACTACAAACCTACTGGCCCCTGCCAGTATCAAATCATATTTTTCATGGACTGACTACGAACCTATTGGCCCCTGCCAATATTATACAGTTTTCATGGGATTACTGTAAACCTATTGGCCCTTGCCAATATCATTAAATTAGGAGTTTAACATCTGTTAAGTTATATTCACTGCTGGGTCAATCTAACTTGTTATTCTTCCCTTTTACCAAGATTTAGTTATGGTTACTAACAATATGAACAACATTTTCAAAATCTTTATTTATGCTAGGTTATTGCTTTTAAAATTGAGATTGGTTTTGTGTTTTGAAATAATAAAAACATCTCTTTCAAAATCGTGGATAGCCTCCTTCAAAAGCAAAGACTTCTTTTCAAAATCTAGTATATATACCTTTCGAAACACTTGGAAAATATCCTCTTTCGAAACCATTGGTATCTCTCGAAAGTATTAAGTCGTTTTTAAAACACAAAGCTTCGAAACATATGAAAATACCCCTTTCGAAAGTTTTGGGTTTACTTTTTTAAAATCAACATTTGGGTCAAAATGGTTATATATGGATGTATCTCTTTCAAAACCAACAAAATTTATTTTTTAGGGAGAAGTTGATGGTGTCGGAGGCATCCCGTTCGAAAGAAAACGACTTTGAAACCAAAACTTTCGAAGTTTAATTCGAAACCCCTTTCGACTCCATCTCCTTTGAAACTCCAACCCCTTTCGAAAGTTATTAGGAAAAAAGCTTGGTTAAAGGTAAAAACAAGGGCAATCCTTTGAAAGCATTACTGACCAACAAGGTCTTAAGGTAGAGTAACGGCTAGGCTTCAACTGCGTCGAAACCAATCCCTTTCGAAGGCTTTTATTTAAAGGAATGGAACCCCTTTAAAATCCAGTACTTTAGTATAAACATGGCAAACTTCTTCGAAAGCAAAACATACATCCTTTAGAAAACAAACATTTCGACTAAGTCAAAAGCAACAAGGCAAGGATTTTAACTTATGAAAACAAAGCAAGGTTTCGACCCCATCAGAAGCTTGCCCTTCGACACTAACGTTTTCGCCTATCTTTGAATCCATTATGTGCCTTACTAAAGATACCATGTGTATTCGTTTCAATTATGAAGGTTTCGACTATGATGGTTTCGACTATAATGGAGCGGAATCAAAGGATTCGGAAGGTACCTTCTAATAACGGAGAAATTCCTTTTTCTGATTAAAAGGCTGAAATGTAGCAATTTTTAGTAAATTCTTTTTAACAACTTACTTATTTGGAAATCATTAATTGGCTTCCCAAATATATTTTCAAATATTTTTCTTGTATAACTGCTACTTTTATTCTAGTTCTAAAATATAGGATTTTAACATTAAAGTCTTTCCATATAACAAAACTGATATTTGCAGAAAAGCCCCACTTTCAAAATAATTTATTTCCCATAGTAAATCAATTAGGAAAAATCCTCAAAAATCATAGAATTTTGAATTAATCATTTAATCAAACATATTAAAATTTTAGACCCAATTTCTTCCTGAAGTTCACAAAATAAATATTTAACCCAATCGTATCATATTTTCCAACAAAAATTCATAATAAAATTTCCGTAGCATGGAAAATTCTGAAAATTAAAATCCACCTCCAAAATTATGTTTTACTTAACACAAAAAAATTTCATGGCATTTAAAATCAATAAACCATGATTTTGACCCTAACCCATACGGATTTCATATAATTTAATGGTTTAAATCAAACAATTCAAAATTTTGAGCATATCATCATCCAATATATCATGGGAACAAAATAAATATTCAAATATAAAATCACATGATTATAAAACCAAAAAGAGATGGTAAGAATTATTATTCACCTTAGATTTGATAAGGAACTTGAGATTTGATGTTGATTAATCATTCCTAGCTTGATTAGTAGCTTTAAATTAAAATTCCTCTTTTCCTCCTTGATAATGGCCGGCTATCTTAGAGTTATTTTTGTTTTTTATCATAAGAAAAATGAAACGTGAATGGACAAAATGAGAAGTCCATGCAGTCTAACTATGAAATGTGAAACGTGAATGTCACTGACTATACTACTAGGAACTCCATGCAGTCTAACTATGTTCTTTATGAACAACTTAGCTAAAGTAGGTGCCATCCTAGTTGACTTTACTGGAATAAATATGCACCCTTGGTCAATCTATCCACTATAACCCATATAATTTCATTACATCTATTTGACCTTGGCAACCCATTTAAAAAATACATGGCTATCGAATCCCATTTTTAAACTGGAAACTCTAAAGGTTGAAATAATCCACTGGGCTTCTGATGTTTAGCTTTCACTTGTTAACAGTTTTCATACTGCCCAACCCACAAATCAATATTCCTCTTTATGCCTTTCTAATAGAAGCTTCTCTTCACATCCTGATACATATTGGTTCCTTCAGGATGAATCGTAAACTTGGATCGATGACATTCTCCAAGAACTTCCTTTCTCAAGTCCTCAACATTCGGAACATAAAATCGTCCCTTCTTTCTTAGCCATCCTTTTGGTCAAGGATAAAATCCTTTAAATCATCGATCTCTATTCCAACCTCAATTCGGCTGATCCTCTCAACTAGAACTAGATCCTCCTTCTGCTTAGAAGTAATTTTCTCGATCAATACCGGTCTTACCTCCAAACAAGACAATCTGATGGAACTATGACTAAAACCAACAGTTGATCTTAACTGCACTCCACAACTGACCAAAGCTTCCAAATCATTCCATTTTGCCAATACCAAATCATTCCATTTTGCCAATATGACTAACACCACATTCTAATGTTTTCTACTAAGAGCATCTCCTACCTTATTACCTTTTTCTGGTGTATACTCTATACCAAAATCATAAGCTTCCAAAAACTCCAACCACCTCTGCTGCCTCATATTCAACTCCTTCTGAGAGAATAAGTATCGTAAAGACTTATGACCGGTATAAAGCTCAAACCTCTTCCCTAAGAGATATTGTCTCTAGATTTTAAATGCAAAAATCATAGCTCCTAACTCCAAATCATGAGTATGATATTTTACTTCATGTCGTCTAAGTTGCTTAGATGCTTAGGTAAATGACCTTACCATTCTGCATCGAAAATGCTCCTAAACTAGTACCACATGCATCAGCGTACACCACCAACCCTTGATTTCCGTCTTGAACTACTAACACGGGTGCATTGGTAAACAAATTCTTTAACTTAAGGTGCTTCCTCATATTTTTTACACCATACAAACTTCACCTCTTTTGTGTTAGCTTACTTAAGGGTGCTGCTATCAACGAGAAGTCCTTGATGAATCTCTGATAGTAGCCAACAAGTCCAAGAAAACTTCCGATCTCAGTCACCATCTCTAGTCTCTTCAAATTATTAATTGCTTCGATCTTATCTAGATCAATTGACAACCCTTTCTCTGAAACCATGGGACCAAGAAACTTGACCAAGAAACTTAACCGCTCTCTTCCAAAAATGACACTTGGTAAACTTCGCTTTTAGCTGATTCTGCCTCAGTGTCTCAAGCACTACTCTAAGATGAACTTCATGTTCTCTTTCACCCTTAGATTATACTAGGATGTCATCTATGAACACCAAAACAAACCTATCCAAGTACTCTTGGAAAACTTAGTTCATCAAATCTACGAAGAAAGCAGGTGCATTTTTCAATCCAAACGGAATCACCATCCACTCATATGAACCAGATCTAGTTCGAAATGCTATAAAAGGAATACTGTTCTCTTCCACTCTTAACTGATGGAAATCTGTCACTAAGTCCAACTGGGAGAATACTCTGGCTCCATTCAAACGATCGAATAGATTATCTATTCTGGGAAAAGTATACTTATTCTTAATTGTCATTTCATTCAGCTTATGATAATTAATGCACATCCTTAACAACCCATCTGGTTTCTTCACGAACACCGTGACCGCTCTCCAAGGCGAACTGCTTGGTCTGATAAAATTCTTTCCTTCTAAATCCATCGGCTATACCTTCAATTCCTTCATCTCGTCTGGTGTCATCTGCTCACATGGTCAGCCTCGGGCACAAAATTTATTCTAAAATCAACAGCTCTTTTAGGGTGTAATCCAGTGATTGGCTCAAAGACATCAGCAAACTCTTTCGCTACCCAAACCTGATTTAACTCATCTCCTATCTCCATAGCATTAAGCAAAGTACTAACACTCCGGTCAGTATTCTCTACTGAGAATATCACTCGGTTATTACTATTAGGGTGTCCCGGTGATATCTGTCTATCATGATAAAATATTCTAGCCTCATACCTACTCAACCAATCCATTCCCAAAATGATCCCGAAATCTATGAAATTAATAATATAAAACTGCATGCAAACTTATGACCTAACAAATCAAGTTCTAATTGGTCACATCTCAACCCTAGAGTTGCATACCCTCCTATGGCATTCGCAACCCTTAAGGAAGTAACAAGGTAGGTGGGTTTCAGGCATAATCTATCAAACAAACACTGAGATATAAATGAATGTGATGCACCGGTATCAAAAAGTACTCTAACTGAAATACTTTGAATCAAAATCGTACCTTCCATCACAGTCTTTCCCTTATCTGCTGCAGTAGGCCTAGCTGGTCCAATAGAAAAGACCTTTCATTTGACCTCCCTAACTGGCTCTAGACACCGATTCTTGTAATGCCCAACTTGATCATAGTTGAAGCTTTCACATTCTTCCTTACTGCAGCTTTCTTCTTATTTCCTAATAGACATTCGTTAGCAAAGTGACCCTCCTTATCACACCTAAAACAAATGACCTCAGCCTTTGACCTCTTAGTTATGTCTCCCTTCTAGGCTCCCTTCTTTTTAAAGAACTTCTTCTTCTTCCCTTGAGAACCCTAGGTTTCCACTGACTTATCTTTAGCTAGATCGGCAAGCAACTCCTCATCGCGAATAGCCATCTCCACTAAAATATTAAAAGGATCACGGACATGTGTCATGTTTATTCTAGCAGGCTTGAGCCTCTGTCCCCGAATGAACTTCTCATTCCTTTTGATGTCATTATCTATAAGAGCATACCCATATCTAGACAGCTCTCCAAACTTAGTAACATATTCAACTACTAACATCTCCCCTTGCATTAAATCCACAAATTTCCTCATCAGCTCGGACTTGGCAAACTCAGATACAAACTTCTGCTCAAATCTCATCTTAAAATCAGCCCAAGTTAATTGCTCTTCCGAAACTCCGACAGTAACACTATTCCACCAATGCAGTGCTGACCCTTGTAACTGCCTAGATGCCAAACTTCTCTTTTGTCCGTCATTCAAACCCATATTAGTGAATATACGCTCACAATGAAAGAGCCGGTTCTGAACCTCCATGGCACTTTTCGTTTCCAAGAAAGGTTTCCTACTCAAACAGGTTTAATCTCTACTCAGCAAAGCAATATTCCCAATTGGAGCTACAGGATTTGCTCCTCCTACATTTCCAGCAACACCAATCGCAGCACCAGCTCGCAACAAACTAGCAAAGAACTGATACATCGCCCGCATATCTACTGGTGGATTTCCAACACTCACATTGGCTTCAGCATTTTGGTTACTAGCATTAGCCGGTCGACCCGAGTTTCTCCTGGTAGTGGGTCGAGCATTTCAATTAGTTGTGGTGCTTCCTCCACCGAGATTTCCTTTTCTGTTTCCTGCTTCCATATCTCATTTCTCGTAAATCTGCATACGAGCTTTAGTAAGATACAGAAGAACGGTCTAAAAGAGCGGAAATACATACTTATATATAATTATATATAGCAGATACAAGTAGTTATTATAGCGTGAACCCAAACATCAATATTATTATCTGATTCATTGGATTATGTTTGATAAAATGCATTTAGGTTTGAGTTTCTTTTAAAGTTCCATAAATCATGCTTTGATACCAACTTGCAACATCCACCTACATGGAGACCCAAAACTAACGACTACGGATGCTGTAGTCATCCATAGTTATTAATCCTCGACGATCAAATATGGCAATATTAGGTACATTGATACACAGAAACACAAGAATATGGAAAAAAATTAAACGAAAAATAAAATACACATTCTACTTCCAGATATTTCAAATTGCTTACATAATCCCAGTTCGCATACCACGTTTAGATAACATATAATAAAAAAAATACACCAAGAGCGACATATAAAGACACCCCCTTGGTTGATCAGAGTATATAATAAGGCATTACAACAGTTTATCTTTACAACCAAATATACGGCGGAAAGAAAATAACTCTAAATTACTATCTACCTCCTGCACGCCTCTGGAAGCTGTATTCTCTGAAGAGAAACCTGAAAACCTTAGCTCTCAACCTGCTCAAAATAAATTGATTATCCGAGAGTTTAAGAGAAAAACAAAAACTTCAAGTCAGACATAACGCCTAGTATGAATAATAATCTATCATCTCAAACCATTTGGATATATAACGAGACACGACCGCTTAGCGGAATAGGTTTTTCCCTCACTAGTATCACAAAACATTTACAAATCCGTATACTGTGCTTCCTGCTCCACAATGGTTATAAACATAGGATTTCAAAGTATTATGATGATATGCAAAACAAGTAAATCAAATCTGGATTACCCATCCCCGTTTATTCTGATTATCCGTCTTAACTATAGTTTCTATGGTTACTATTAATGTTAAGGACTATCTGTCCAATTACTTAGTTTTTATGGGATCAATAAGAACTTATTAGTAATTTCAATATCATATTTATTATCCTAATTTTCTTGGGCTGACTACGAACCTATTGGCTGACCTCCAATATCTTAATTCGGATATAGTTTTTCATGGGCTGACTACAAACCTACTGGCCCGTACCGGTATAAAATTATAGTTTTCATGGGCTGACAATGAACCTATAGGCCACTGCCAATATCATACAGTTTTCACGGGATTGCTGTAAACCTATTGGCCCCTGCCAATATCAGTAAATTAAGAATTTAATATCTATTAAGTTATACCGCTAGGTCAACCTAACTGATTATTCTGCCCTTTTCCTAAGGTACAGTTATGGGTTACTAACAATGTGAATAACATTTCCAAAATCTTTATTTATGCCATGGTTATTACTTTTAAAATTGAGATGGGTTTTGTGTTTTGAAATCATAAAAAACATATCTTTCGAAACTCTAGATTGCCTCCTTCGATTGCAAAGGCTTCTTTTCAAAGCATAGTATATATACCTTTCGAAACTCTTGGAAAATATCCTCTTTCAAAAATCTTTCAAAAGTATTAAGTCGTCTTTTAAAACATAAAGATTCAAAACATAGGAAAGTACCCCTTTTGTGACAACCCGCCTTTCATTCCAGAGAAAGACGTATCTTAATTTAGAAAGAAATAGGTAGAAAAGAAAGTAGATAGAAAGAAAGAACTAAACAATATCAGAATCTCACAGCGGAATGGAAAATATATATATTACATCACAGAGATATTACATAATATTCATCGTACATCAAAGTCATCCAGTTGCAAATATCACATTAGACGATCGTGAAGACCTGCCCATACATTACGATCCAAAATGCAAAACAGAGTTACTAGCACAGCGGAATAGATATATAGATACGCCAAGTCTCCTGCTCTAAGTCTTTCCCAAAATGCGTCAAGCTAACTTGATCATTTGGCTACTCATAAAAATTTGAGTACCCAAGAGTTTAAGAAAACAGAAAATAAACTCCGAGTCAGACATGGGTCTGTGTAAGTAAACGGTTTAAGTTGTTTAACTTGGAAACCTTTTGAAATCAAAGGTATCTTGTAAGACTCTCCGCAAATAAACACGGACCAGTTTTTCCCTTACGATAACCAAAACATTTGATAGGAAATCCAGTTATATTATAATAGTGTCTAGGGTTTTCAATATAAAATAGGAAATAGCTGGAATGCTTACATCTCACGTTCCAACATAGTTGGGCACAATCAAAACCGTACGACACTTATTGGAGATTGGATTCGATACAATGGCAGGGCTACTGGGGTACCGCCCGTCACAGTACCTGTTCTAGATCAGAGTACCGAGGATCCACCCTGATCCTCTACAACACAAGACCGGAGCTACCCCTTACTGGATAGTCCGAATAAGACAACCCCACGGTTGTGGCCAACAATCGCCCATACAGCCGAATAAAAGGGACCTCTAGACAGGGAAAAATCTTATCCTACTTGGGTGCTACCCACTTAGCCTTACTGCACATCCTATGTTTTAGCCATTCTCGGTTGATGAGGCTTGAGGCTACGATTACCTTTATAGAACACATATCTTGGAATGCTCATCGTCTTCCAATGACGATGGTCTGATAGCATTCATCCATACAAGTCCGTCCCGGGTCCGAATGGAACCGAGGCACTATCTGCATTACACTTCGTTTTGGAATCACCCTCAGAGTTAACGACAAATAGCCATTGCATTCTGAATCTTCATTCTCGATCTTCGCTTGAGATTTTATGACCTATCGTTTAATTTGGATCGATGTGGTTTTCGGATAACAATTTGACATTCGATCCCGGTCTCATCGAAATCCAAACGCCGTGTTTTAAGGCCAAATTGTTTAATTAAAACAATTTAATTCAAATTCAGAATCATAGTCACATAGCAATTTCATCACAAATAAATAACTCACATTTATCACAGTTTAGTTTAGGCATTGTACATCACAGAACATTACAAATTAACAGACTAGATATATAAATCAATCCAAACATTCAATACAATTAATCATCCATAAGCAAGACTAACTAATCACACAATTTGTAATTAATTTAATTTAACACAAAATAAATTAATTACTTATAACCCTTCTTAATTGTCATTAATTAATTGCAAGCCATTTATTTTATTTTAATTAATTATTATAATTAATTAATTATCCTTTATAAATTACTTAATACCTTAATTAGTTAAAAGTATAATCCATTTATCCTAATTATTTAATTAATTATTATTTAAGTTTTATTTAATAAACCTTTGGAATTAATTTATTATTAGCATATAAAATAACTAAGATCTTTAAATTGATAATTAAAAACATTTTATTTTCTCTAACATCTACTTAACAACTCTATTTAATTTCATTTAAATAAACATAGGAATTAAATAAAGTAATGGACATATAATAAAATACTTTAAACTTAATTAATTTAAGTTAAAATAAATTATTATATAACCTTTGACTAACCCAACTATTAAGTAAAACGTTAGTTATTTAAAAGAAATTGGTTAAGAAAATTGTTTTAAAACTTGTTTTATTTTTAAATTTAAAAATTGTTACTACACTTCAGAAAACCGGAGACTAACCCGAGCCTTCCCATACTCAAACTCGAGTCAAAAGCCCAAGCAATCCCTTCTTCTTTCCCTTCTTTTTCGTTTTAAACTTGTTTTGTTTTAAATTTAAAAATTGTTATTACACTTATGAACTACCCGAAACTAACCCGATGTTTACCTCAACACAAATCCGGGACAAAATTATTTCTTCCCCAAGTCCTTATCTCTGCTAACAAAACCATAGACACACACAGACACTCGTGCACATGCACACACAATCGCCAATGCTCCGACCATCATTACCATCGTCGATAAGTCAACGTCAACCTCTCCCTCGATTCCGACCACCCAGAACTTTGAAACGAACACGAAATCGAATTCGACCAAAATCGAACACCACCTAAACCAAACCCGATCCAAAGATTCTCCATGTGCCACCACCTCAGACCATTCGAGGCCTCGCAGTTAAGCCCAAACATTTTCCAGGGTCCCACGCTTCTATCCCCACTATTCCGATCAAGTCCGATGCTTCCTCGACGACACATTGCCCTCTAAAACAAAATCAACCCAATCAGATTTTAAAACCCTACTTCATCGTCGACACACCACCACGATGGTCTGAACAATCTGAGACCATTTTTACCGTGAAATTCGACCAACCTGCTACCTCCAGCAACGATCACGAGACTCAACCTTCCTTCGATCGCCAGAAATCGAGCAAAGCTCATTTTTCGTTCAATTCGATAATTCTACCTAAATACAAACTTAAAAATCTTGATTTTATTTTTAAAAATCATAGTTTTAAAATACGAATCAGGTGATATAAGCAAAAACCAAGATTTAAACAATAAATTTTCTGACTTAATTTGATTTTCATTGTTCTTCTTCCTTCCCAATAATTCTACCTTCTAATAATACTTAAAATTATTTTTAAAATTAAGATTCTGTTAATTCAAACACATTTCTTTAAAACATCATAACCTAAAAGAAATTAGGTGAAGAGATATGGGTTTTTGAATTGGTTTTGGGTCTGTAAAACAAGAATAGAGGCTTATATACAGACATGCATATAAATATATACACAGCAACTATATACTGATATACATGCAAGCATATTCATTTATCCATGCAAACAATTCATAACATCACTTTCATTATCTATCACATGCATTAGAGAATAAGGTAGATCTAGTAAAAATATGTTTGCTCACTGTATAATGGTGAACAGAGAAAAGTTTTTGATCTGGAAATTTAATTTCTTAATTTGAAAGTGGAACTTGATTTTGATCTCCTACAGACCTTCTACAGACCTTTTAGTTGAGTTCGAATCTATGTCGAGGTGAACTTGAATTTAGCTTCAGTTTTGAAATTTGCAAGAGTTGTTTGTTTTGGTTTTTATTTTATTCTCTAGTTTTAGTTTTTCTTTTGAAAGATAAAGAAAAGTGTAAGAGTAGGAGTAGAGATGAATATATAAGAATGTACAGCCTCTTATTTATTATATCTTTTTTAGAAAACAAATAAATTGAATTTGACACTTGTGAATTTGCATGTTATACTTAGCTTACAAATGTCAAATGCAAGCATTTTATTTTTATTTTTATTTTTTTGTTTTAGTTTATATTTTATTTTTATTTATTTTATGTTAATAAGATAAAATCTTTTATTCATTCCTATTTTAAACCTAAGCTATATTTTAATTAATAACTCTATATGTATACTAATTTTTAAAATGTAGAGCTTTTAAATCCAATTTATTTTTAAGATATATATATATATATATAGAATTTCAAATCATAGTTTTATTTACAATCTACATATATATAAGCAATGGTAATTAGAAGCACAATTATTGTTTGAAAAGAATAAGTTTGCAATTTTAAATGATTATATAAGAAAATTATCAAATTAATACTTGCCCAAAAATCTTGGGTTATTACACCTTTCGAAAGCATTGGGTTTACTTCTTTATAATCAACACTTGGGTCAAAATAGTTACATGCGAAAATATCTCTTTCGAAACCAACAAAATTTATTTTTAGGGAGAAGTTGATGGTATCAGAAACATCTAGTTCGAAAGAAAAGGACTTTAAAACCAAAACTTCGAAGGTCTGAGTCGAAACTCCATTTTGACTCCATCTCCTTTGAAATCCCAACCTAATTCGTAAGCAATTAGGAAAAAGGCTTTGTTAATGGTTAAAACAAGGGCAATCCTTCAAAAGCATTACTGAACAACAAAGTCGTAAGGTAAAGTAACGGCTAGCCTTCGAGTGGGTCGAAACCAACCCCTTTCGAAATCTTTTATTTAAAGGAAAGGAACCCCTTCAAAAGCCAATACTTTAGCATTAACATGGCAACCTTCTTCGAAAGCTAAACATACATCCTTTGGAAAACAAACGTTTTGACTAAGTCAAAAGCCTTTAAGTAAAATAAGGCAAGGATTTAAACTTATGAAAACAAAGGAGGGTTTCGACCCCATCGGAAGCTTACGCTTCGACACCAATGCTTTTGCCTATCTTCCAATACACATCATACCTTACTGAAGATACTATGTGTATTGGTTTCGATTATGAAGGTTTCTGTAATGACCCGTAAATTTTAATGGTTTTAATAACGTAACTAATAGAAATTTTGTGAAATTTGAAAATTTAAAATTTGAAAATAAAATTTTAATATTTGGAATACCTCTATTTCAACATAGCAAATGGTAAATTTTCATCTAATAATATGGAAGTTTTTTTATTGCGTAATTTTATTTAAATTCAAATCAGTTAAAATTGATGATGATAAAATATTTTTCAAACTTGAATATTTTTATATAATAAATTTATAAATCATCTTCTGAATGAGACGTCATATTTCGTTTCGTCAAATTTGGACTGCTATTGCCCGTTTATCTTATTAATGGAAAATTAGCAGCATTTTCTGTACCGATTATCGACTTTTGATAGCTCGATCGTATCGCTAATATCTGTGTACCGTTTTGATCGTCTCATCATGTCGATCTCTGTGGTATTTTCAATTCTATGTTTTAAAGTTTGGTACGCAGTGGAATCCATAAAACGGCTACCAATATCAGTACCGTTTAAAACCTTTTGATCTACCCGCAACCATTCATTTCTTACTGTGTTAAGAAGATAGCCACTTGTTTCATATTCCCATAATTTAATTCTAACTTTTACTATTTGACTGGTTCAAAATTTTATTTGTAAAAAATTTCTCTAGTTTGCATTCCTCTTCATCATTAACATAAGTTATGTTTTCATTTATACTGATATGCTTTTTCACGTCTTTTCCTCTCCATTGAAGCACGCATCATCTCCCCAGCATTTTAATGGCCGAACACCTTCCTCCCCAATCGATTCATCTACACACGACCCCAACCTTGCCACCCAACTTCTCGGCGCCTTGCCTCTACCTCTCTCGCGTGCTCTCATCCCCTGCAACCTCTGTCCCAAAGCTTTCCTCACTGCCGCAAGTTCCCCAGCCACCCTGGCCTCTCTTCCTTCCTCCCTCCCTCCAGCAACCCAAAACCCATGTCGAACTCCTCCTCTTCCCACGCTCTACCGAGCCTTCCTGCTGTTCTCTGGCTGATGCTTATTTTATTAAGGTATTATATAGTTGTTTTGTTTAAAGTGTTATTTTATATAGGTTGTTATATTTATATATATATATATATATATATATATATATATTACATAAATCTATTTTACGTATACATAGGTCAGTATGTTATACAATAGCTGTTTATGGTTTATAATATTGTTAGTTATAAGTATAATCTGGTTCGGTTATATATATATGCATATATATATATATATATGAGTTGTATATATACATATCAAAGTCATATGAGTTCATAGTTTAAAGTATATATTTATAAGATATGAACTAGTTGCTATGTTTTAAGCAAAGATTTATAATAGTTTATATGCAATGTTATAAAATATGGATATGATCTGGGGGGGTGTGTGTGTGTGTTTAATTGTATGCATTGAAATATGTGAGTCATATGCTTACAGGTTAAAGTATAAATTATGTGTTTAAATATATCATATGGAGTCTGCACATTTATTTTAGTCTACATATGTTTTTTTTACATGTCTTGTATATTATTCAAAACATATGTTTATATATACAGTGGTTTACATTTTTTATTTATAAGATTTATATATAGGTATACCAAATTTAATATGTGTCGGTTTATAACAGTGTTGTTTATATGAGTATAAGTTCATATAAAATATTATAACCTGTTATGTGTGTGTGTATATATATATATATATATATATATTAGGTAAATTTCTTTTATATATGAGTTGTTTGTAAATATAGGCATACACAAGTCTGCATATATATGTTTGTTTTGCTTCATTACATACAGTTTGCATTTTATATTATTATTATATGCGGTCTGTATATTTTTTTTGAGTAACATGTATATATGTTTATAAATGTTTGTTATATAAGAAACAAAATCTTTTGATTTATATACAAATTTATGTAAGTATTTTGCATTTAATTAAGTATATATATATTTCAAATTTTATTATGTAGATATGTTGTTTTATTTTATGTGCTTATATATAGCAATGATTAAAAAATAATGCAAATATATTTAATTTAATATAGGTTATAATCTTAAATATGATTTTATATACATATAAATAGTTATATATATATATATAGTTATATAGATAAGTATACATAAGTTTGGGTTTTAATAAATAAACTGAGGATTTATTTATTGGTGTTTACATTTAGTATTTATTTGAAAATGTATACATACATATACATATATATATATATATTAATTAAATTTAATATTGGTTTAAGAAAATATAATAAAATAACATATATTTCATTTTAGTCTATATCAAGTAGATTCTGATTTATTTCATCAATTTCTTATTTATCAGCTTTGTCAAATTCGTGCCGATCTTGCTTTGCCTTGAAATTCGTAGCATGTTCTGTTGTCAAACACCTCTAGTATCGAAAGGTGAGCAATCACTCATGGTTAACGTTCTTATATTTATTAAATTTGATTTCAACTGAACCACAATGAAAATATACTACTGTTAGTTATTTGCACTGCTATATATATGCTATTATCTGTGTCTGTTCAGTTGTGACATCTGACGCTATTTATTTGTATTTATATCGCTGATATATGCCTGTTATATTATTATCATGTCCGTTATCACTCTACAAGTTCCCCGTTAGTATATAATTTCCTATAGGTTGAAATGATACATACCCGAACGATCTGTAGAATAGGAGAAAATCGTTATGGGTTGAAATGATAAACCCAAGCGGTTTTCAATTGAATTGAATTTGGGATTGCGGTTTGAAATGATATATACCCGTATATATATATTTAAATTGCGGATTAAAATGATAAACATCCGTATCGCTTGACCTTAGGATAAAAAATTATATACAGACACCATTGGTCTTTATATAAATATTTTTGAAATGATTCCTATGGTTTTGGAAAGAAATATATCGTTTTTAATAAATATTGATTTTTTTTAAATATTATATATAAATGTTATTTTACATATATTTGAATTCTTGATTTTTAAAATTATGTGCTTTGGAAATTTTAAAATTATAAGTTAGTTTGAAATTATAAATTTTAAGAATTTACTTATAATTTTACTATTTTAAAATATATATAATTAGTTTTAATATAAATAAGTTTAATGATAAAGTTTGATATAATTAAAATACAATATGTTAAGTATTTTGAATTATATTTTAAAGTAGATTCTTATAATGATTTTTAATAAATTAAGGTTGGAACTAGAAATAGAAATTGGTTTGAAATTGTATTTACTTAAGAATTATACTTAAATAAGTTTGAGTTGAAATTTATTATATTTGAGATTTTAAAGTTATGAATTTATAAATTGATTTTCATTAAAGATTATTTAATTGAATATTTCAAATTTATATAAATTGAAATGAGATATTTAGTATATTTAAATTTTGTAATTTGAGTTTTTTTTAAATGATATTGGGGTGATTAAGTGATTATTTCAATATTAATGATTGGAAAGTTAAAATTGAGATATAAATGATGTTATCAAATTTGGTTTTGAAATGTTCGAATATTTAAAGCTTTGAAATATATTGAAATTGAAATGGTTTATTTTGTGGTTAAAAATCTGTATTTGAAATCGATGTACTTCGAAATGGTTTATTGAGAAACTGATGAGCGAAAATTTATGAATTGAGATTGAATTAAATTTGAATTTTGGAATTCGAGTTGACTTGAATCGATTCGTGAAATTTGAGAAAATTATTTTATTATATGAAGTATTTTTTAATTATATTTAAAACTATTTTTATATTTTATTTTATAAATCAATTTTAATATAAACTATTTTAATATAAACTATTTTAATATACTGATTATTTTAATAAAAACTATTTTAACTTATAACTATTTTATATAAACTATATTATTGTATAAACTACTTTATTATATACACTATCATTAATATCTAAATTGTTTAAAGGTAAGTGTTATGTTTTCAAAGTGTTATAATTTCCAAAGTATTATGATTTCTAAATTATGATTTCCAAAGTATTATGATTTCTATGTTAAGATTTCTAAAGTGTTATGGTTTTAGAAGCTTTATAATTTCGAAAGTGTTACAACTTTGAAGTGCTATGATTTTTGGAAATGGATATATTTGAAATGGAAATGATATCATATTGATATGGTTTTGAAATAGCAATGATATTTTGGTTTTGAAGTATAAACTATTTTGAAATGACCGCGTTGTTATAATAACGATTGATTGTTAAAGAGACCGGGATCGGATATTGTCATACTCTCTGCCAATACTGAAAACCACTTTAACAACTGTGTACGCGGTGGAGATTCCAGAATGAAGTAGGATGGTGGCGACGATCCTATATGAGGTATATACGTGGACCCGACTCCCATGAGTTGGCATAGGGTGGCTAAAACAGGAGCAATCGACGGGCCAAGTGAGGTCATTCCTCCGATCGGGCACATTCTTTCGAAGCTATACTTTGACTTTGTGATTGATTTGATGGCCACCCTTGATTTTGACTTGGGAGTATATTCTGAGGTGGGCGGTACTATCTGCGGTGCGTTACCACCAGTTCGGAAGTGTAATTGGTATAACTACCCTGGCGTTGCCTAGTTGTGCCATGTCACCTACCATATCGAGCCCACTAGGAATTTGTTTTGTACCATACCCATGGAGTGCCCTCTGATAAGCCCAGTTTACGGAAAGTTATGGTATATATAGACTATGGGAATATATAAAAATGTGTTAAGGGGGAAATGGGTAACGCCTTAACGCTATTTTAATAGTTTACTTTACTATAGACATTATTATAATAGCGTATATTACTACATAGTAGATAGTTTAATGGATTCTTAGAGGATGGTTATCCCAAACATCATTTGAATTACTTGTATTTCAATTGATATTTGACTTGAGTTGGATTTATTGATATAAGAATGCTAATCATGACTCGAGTGTTTTGTGTTTTGCTTTACGCTCGGGTCAGACTGAGTGTTACAGCTTTTGAGACTCATCTTTGGAATTGGAGCTTCGTTTGGAGATCCATCTATCTATTCAGCTTTCAGTTATTAAGTCGACTCCAGTGACATATTTAAATTTTGTTATTTAACTATTGTATTTGAGACTTTTGTTATGTCTTATTTAACTCTGTAATATATATATATATATGGTAGCTTCATGAACTACTATTCATTTGTTTTCGCTGCTTATTACTATATTACTCCATGTGTGTGATTCTGTCATTTATTTATTTACTGTATATGCTGAATTTTTCCAAACATAAATTAACAATCTGATATTTTAAGCAATTCAAGTCTGACATGTGCGGATGCAAATGGTTGAAAATACCAGGATGTTACATGTGGTATCAGAGCTTTGGTTTTAGGGAAAACTCAGCACATATAGTAGATTTAATTACAGAATCGCTTTCGTTCGAGCTTGAATTCCTTTTTCTTTGATTTGGGTTTTCTTTGAATTTTGGAACTCTCCCATTCATTCTGAAATACATTCTTGTCTCTCCCTAGTCATATTCTTCTTGATTCTGAAGCATCACATAGCTCTACTGTATGATTTGTAAAGGGGTGAAACTCCTTTACAAACAAGCATCTGTTCACTGAAGATTTCTGTATCATCGGATTAGGTGCTGATATATCTTACTGTGCCCGAATTCTATTTTATCGATCAGATGTCGATATGCCTCAGAATTCTGCATCGATCCTTCTTGAAGTCATGATTGACCCTGTTAAGGTCGCACGCGATTTATATAAGTGTATCCATCTTTCTCTTTTGTAATTTAATCATCTTATCTTCGTTTTGAGCATATCTTCTTAGTCTTATTTCTCTTTGATTAAGGTCTCTCTTAATTCGAACCTCTATCCTTGTTTTATCAATTCTTGTATAATCGAGTGAGGGAGTGCATTTGTAATTAATATAAAATGTTTTATATATTATTATATTGTTTGAGTTGTTAATGTTGATTTGGAGTATCGATCGGTTCGGTTGATCAACGCTATCAATATGAATTCCAAAAAACTTGAACAGAGCAAACTAACACAATAAATTCTGTGATTATATTATTTATATTAGTATAAATTTTTCTGGAATTAAAAGGTTAATTGAATTGGTTTTGATTTTCATTTATTATCCTGTAAACCATTGACTATTGTCACATGATAAATAAATGGAATTATAAAAGCATGGTTTAGCAACTGTTTTGGAAATTTAATTGAATTTATAATTTAGAATTTGAGAATTTAATTTTCATTAATTCCAAGCTTTGGTTTTAAAAATTTTAAAATATATATTATTAAAAGTATTTTCGAATAGAAATCGTTTCCAAAGAATTTTTAAATGTTTAAATCAGTACTCTCCTCTTTTGTCGCTGGAAAATAATTTCGGTGATGGTAACGGCATCATCGACATCTATTTTCGAGTTTCAGAGTGGAGAGACCATTCTGTAGCTTTGCTACACTTTTGTTGTGGAAAATAAATTTGATTTGAATTTCTTAAGTATGACTTGATTTATATATATATAGGTATATGACTATAGATTTGATTTGATATATAGTACATATATATATCTCTAAATTGTTTGAAGACAATCGAAAATTTAATTCATAAATTTTTGTTAAAGGATGACTTCAATTATAAATAAATCCAAAAAATTTGAATAAATATTTAAACTTGAAATAATTGAATTGGGAAAAGTATACTTGTATAATATCCAATTTCATTGTAGTATAACTTACCTAAATTATTCAGAAGTTGAATATGTAATTGAATAATATACAATATAAAATGGTTTTTATAAATAAAATTTGAGTGGTTATAATAAATGTTAAGCACTTAATTTTTAATTATAAAATGTTAATAGAATAAATAGAATAATAAGTTAATTGAATGATAAATGAGATAAGTAAAATAATTTTTTTTGAAAGAATTAATAAATTGAAATTAAATCAACTTAATGAAATACTTTGAATTTAAACCAAATGTTGAATATTATTTAATTTAAATTGAAAGTTATATGGTTTAAATTAATGGTTTTATTTTGTTTTTCAATCTATTTTCTTCTGGTTGTTTTTATTCTCCTCCCTCGTTCCTTTTCGGGGACAAAAATTTTAAGTGGGTGAGAGTGTAATGACTCGTAAATTTTAATGGTTTTAAATTAATTGAAATTTTGTGAAATTTTAAATTTTAAAATTTGAAAATAAAAATTTAATATTTGGAATACGTCTATTTCAACATAGCAAATGGTAAGTTTTCATCTAATAATATGGAAGTTTATTTTATTATGTAATTTTACTTAAATTCAAATCAATTAAAATTGATGATAATAAAATATTTTCCCAACTTGAATATTTTTATATAATAAATTTGTAAATCATCTTCTGAGTGAGACGTCATATTTCGTTTCGTCAAATTTGGACTGTTATTGCCCCGTTTATCTTATTTCTGGCAAATTTGCATCATTTTCGGTACCGATTATAGATTTTTAATAGCTCGATTGTATCACTGATTTCTGTGTACCATGTTGATAGTCCTGTTGTGTCGATCTCTGCGGTATATTCTATTCTTTGTCTTGAAGTTCGATACGCAGTGGAATCTGAAAACGGCTAGCTATATCGGTACCGTTTAAAACCTTTTGATCTACCCATAACCATTCGTTTCTTACTGTATCAAGCAGACGGCCACTTGTTTCATATTCCCAGAATTTAATTCTAAGTTTTACAATTCTACCGGTTCAAAAATTTATTCGCAAAAATTTTCTCTGGTTTGCATTCCTCTTCATCATCAACATAAGTTATATTTTCATTTATATTGATCTGCTCTTTCACATCTTTTCCTCTCCATTGAAGCATGCATCATCTCCCCAGCATTTTAATGGCCGAACACCCTCCTCCCCAATCAATTCATCTACATGCGACCCTAACCTCGCCACCCAGCTTCTTGGCGCCTTGCCACTCCTTCTCTTGCGTGCTCTAATCCCTGCAACCTTCATCCCAAAGCTTTCCTCACTGCCGCAAGTTCCCCAGCCACCCTCGGCCTCTCTTCCTTCCACCCTCCCTCCGGCAACCCAAAACCCCTGTCAAACTCCTCCTCTTCCCATGCTCTCCCGAGCCTTCCTGCTATTCTTTGGCCGATGCTTATTTTATCAAGGTATTATATAGTTGTTTTGTTTAAAGTGTTAATTTATATATAGGTTGTTATATATATTACATAAATCTATTTTACGTATATATAGGTCAATATGTTTTATACAATAGCTATTTATAGTTTATAGTTTTGTTAGTTATAAGTATAATCTGGTTCGGTTATATATATACACATATAAGTTGTATATATACATATAAAAGTCATATGAGTTTGTATGTTAAAGTATATATTTATAAGATATGAATTAGTCTGCTATGTTTTAGGCAAAGATTTATAATAGTTTATATGTAATGTTATAAAATATGGATATGATCTAGTGTGTGTGTGTATGCTTGATTGTATGCATTGAAATATGTGAATCGTATGCTTACAAGTTACAATATAAATTATGTGTTTAAATATATCATATGGAGTTTGCATATTTATTTTAGTCTGCATATATTTATTTTACCTGTCTTGTATTTTATTCAATATATAGTTTTATATATAGACTGTTTACATTTTTCTGTTTATAAGATTTATATATAGGTATAAAAAATTTAATATGTGTCAGTTTATAACAGTGTTGTTTATATGAGTGTAAGTTCATATAAAGTTTTATAACCTATTATGTATATATATAGATTAAGTAAATTTCTTTTATATATAAGCTGTTTGTATATATAGGTTTACACAAATCAGCATATATATGTTTGTTTTGCTTCAGTACATACAATTTGCATTTTATATTGTTATTATATGTGGTATGTATATTTTTTTGAGTAGCATGTATATATGTTTATAAATGTATGTTATATAAGAAATAAAATCTACTTGATTTATATACAAATTTATGCAAGTATTTTGCATTTTATTAAGTATATATATTGTCAGAGCCAAAATTGGTCACCAACACCCAAATCCAGATGAAAACACAAAATCACAGTCACGACTCTCAAATAGAATGTATGTAGAGAGTAATAATATGAAGAACAGTCAAAATTAAAAAGAAAGCAGTATAGAACACAGATTTTATAGTGGTTCGGCTAACTCCGGCCTACATCCACTCCAGAAATTTCTTTTTTATTGATGTAATAAACGATTACAGTTACAGAATGGAAGAATAGCCTTGACCTTAGAAAGTAGAAAAATGGAGAGCCGAAGAGAAGAAGTGTAACGACCCAATTTTTCAACGCCCGAAAGTCAACGTTCATACATCCACTGTATCAAATGCCGCACAGATGAATGTCGAAAACTGAACCGTTAGGGTTAAAGAAGAAAACGATAGAAGAAGAAAACAGAAACAACAACAGAATCTCACATTTCGCAGCGTAACAATATATAATAGATTAATGAATAATCTTTAAAACAAAGAACTATATCGGTTTATACATACATCATCAGAGTGTTACAACAACAAACAGCGGAAAAGAAATATTATATGCTAGTAATACGCTTTGCCATCCAGCTTGCTCCGGACCTCCACAGCAACTATTCTGACTTCGCTCCAGAACAACTGATAACCTGACTCTAAGCTGCCCGTGTGGAAAATTATGGGCACCCAGAGTTTAGAAAGGGAACAATAAACTCTAGGTCAGTCATGGTACTGGTGTGAGATCTTAAAAACAGATATTTTCACAAAGAAAATAAAAAGAAATCCGCTATACTTTTGGAAAATGAAACTATCATAAGGCCTCCCGCCAAACACACAATGCAAACGCAGAATTGGAGGAGATTTCTCCTTATGATAGTCAAATATGCTTGATACACAAAATCTTTTAATATTATCATTAGTGCATAGTGTAGAAAACCTTTCGAAAGTATAATATTAATCTTAGCTAGCATAGAAATTTCGTACTATGCCTACTATAGCTACCATCTAAACAATGGTGACCACCATAAGTAAATGGCAGGTTATACAACTAAAATGCACAAGGCGCGTATTGGAGATTGAATTTCCAACAAATGATCAGGCTAAGGAACTTCCTATTACCACATGGATACGCCTCTAGAGGGACGTCCCGAGAACTTAACCAGCTCTCTGCCAACACGAAGCCAGTTTACCTCTGTAACTAGGTAACTACTACACGAGTATGCCATCCCTCGGTCGTTTGCGACCTTTATCCGAGGATCCTCAACCACAAAGCAACAACCACAAAGTAATGAATTTGCAGCAACCACATAAGTATCTGGGTTTCATACCATGATACCACCCTTTTTCAGAAGGAAATGGCATACCCTAAAGGGCACGACCCTCATAGCCTTGCCGCATTCTTTCTGTTTTGACCATTTCCAGGGTGTGAGGTCCGACGAAGTCTCGTCCACAAAGCTATACTTTTCACAAAGCCATGCTTCGATCAACAAATGATCAGCAGCACTTCGTATGCCACATTACCAAATTGGGAATGTATCACTAGTAACCATCAACGACATAACCTCTGAGCTCGTACGTCTCAGAGAATGGTGTTAAGCTAAGAGAATAAATTCTTTGCCACCAACAGAAATGTATTTGATTGAAACCAGCTGTACATCTCAAAGTGTAATGTCAGACACACATCCATACAAGTCCGTTCCGGGATCGAACGAAACCGAAGGCACTTCAAAGAAGCCCTTGCAAATCCGGATATTTACTAATCACGTCCGGAATCCCCATCACAAAGGGTGATAAAATCTCTATAACGGAGTAACCTGATGCAGAGACATTCGACAGGTAATCCTTTCACTTTCGAAATACCCAGTCTTCAACACCATCTTCAAATGCAATCCCATTTCGTCGTATCATTATTCGGAATGGGTTTTATGACACAAAATCCTCTCCCGGCTAATCCGAATAATGAGCGCTTATTTTTAAAAATAAGTGTTACATTCAGATTTCAAACAAATCGCAACAATTTTCACCTTGATCTTTTTAAACAAAAGATCCAACACAAAGATTCGATGTGGATTTCGAATATCCATTTGGAATCCGACCCCCAGTCGCATCGAAATTCAAACGCCGTTTAAAGACAAATATTGATAGCTGGTTATTTAACTATCAATCAACATTCATAACAATTACCATATTTAAATAATTTTTCCCAATTATTTATTTTCAAAATATCTTCGCATGATATAATTTTAACACTTCAAGCATTTGAAAACAGATTTCAAATCGCTTTTCACTTTTCAATCTTTCGAAAACAAATTTCAAATCACTTTTTCTTACGCGGAATATATTTTCAAATATTTATTCATTTCCATTGAAAATCTACCGAGTTTAAATACTTTAAAATAATTTTAATCAATTATCCACGATACACTTAGAAACATCTAGAATAAACTATTTCTAAACATTATTTAAATATTAGCAATGAAAACATTTTACCCATATCTCATATAACTTCGAGTCCAAACTAATTAGAAATAAAATACGTAGATAGGGTATAACTATTTAAATAACCATTTTCTAAAACCAATATCAATTTAATTTTTAAATCATTACTTCTATAATTAATTAAATAAATCTTTACTTTAAAGATTCCCAAAATAACTTAAGAAAATATTTCTCAAAAATATTCTTTAAAAACCAACTCTAGAACTTTTAATTTATATTTCAAAAGCTACTTTAAAAACATACTCGGCTTTCTGGGGAAAATACACCTTCCGTTTCAAAATGGACCATTTAAATCAATAAATAAATTCTTCTCAATTTATCTCAATTTATATTCCAAATCCGCAAATTTCTTTCCACAATTTAGAAATAAACCAGTGTTTATTTTTAAAATAAATTTCCCTTTCCTTTTTAAATTCCCATTGTGGATTTAAATTTCCAAATATCCATTGATATACATTTTTTAATCGACTTTCAAATATCCCTTTCAAAACAAATCAAATCTCAAATTGATTTCCAATTTATTTCAAACACCATAACAAATTCTAAATTTGATTTCTAAATTTATTTCAACCACAAAATCAAATTCTAAATTTATTTTCAAATTTACTACATTTTAAAGTAAATTCCTTTATTTATCCCAAACTATTTAAAATCCGAATTTTAATAAGTTCTTCAACTATTAAGCAATAATACTCAAAACCCATTTATTAAAATGTTTTTCCATATTTTGGAATTTATTCAATAAGTTTTCAAAAATAAAAATTTATCTATTTGAATTTTTTCTTTTAAATTCGCCCATTTCTTTAAATGAATTTATTATAAATTTTCTACTTGAACTTTAAAAATCCAATTTTATTTATTTCTGGTATCCTACAATACCAAAAATATATTCGGCTAAACTATAACCTTCAACGATTTAAATCACAAATATAATCACACACAGAGATTATAAATAATCAACACACAATATTGAAACAAATTCAATTATTTGAGGCATCCAATTGGATCCCTCCAACCTGTTTCTCTGCATTCACATATATTAGCACAACAATTAAGTACCAATTCCCCTTCGAGGTGGAATATCGCGGCATATGGGATTAATATAATATCATCCGCTATTATGCAGCGCATAGGGTCTCATCCGCTATATAATGCGGGAAATCAATCACTCCAAATACATATATAATACCAATTCCACTTCGAGGTCGAATGTCGCGGTATATGGGATTAATATAATATCATCCGCTATTATGCGGCGCATAGGGTCTAATTCAATACAATTGATAATAATTTATCATCCAAGCACACAATCAACAATTTTAAATTTAACTATTTAAAATTAAACTGGAAATTCCAATTGAGTGAGAAGATCTCACCTTTGTTTACGCATGTAACCATTTCCAATCCGGCTTGTTTTCTCCATTATTTTTGACCTTGTATAACATTTATACAATTTATTAATATTTTGAATTATTTTAATAATCAATTTCCACGTAAAAAATTTAATTCACTAATGATTTCAATTAAACTCTTAATTTCCCCTTTGAAACTACATATACACTAATAAAAATAAATTATAGATTTTCAAAAATCAACTTTTATAAATTTCTCAAACATTTTAAAAATCCTATATATTTCAAGATCTTATATATATAATTAATTAAGATAGGCATATATATATATAAAAAAAAATTCTTTACTGCAAATTTTCTCTTCTAACCTATATATATATATATATATTAATAAAATAGAAATTTGATTTTATTTGAACTACTCAGAAACACTATCTTTTCAAAATTTTGTACTTAAATTTAATAGTATTTCCCTTTTAAAAATTTTAATGTAACACACACACACACACACACACATATATATATACTTTAACAAATGTATACATATGTATTATTATTAAACCTAAATAAACACAAGCTAAAAACCTTACCCTAATCACGAAGATCCAGCTCGAACCCACGGAACTCCGGCCTCCAGCGAGCATGCAACCTTCAATCGAGACTACCCCTAAAACCCAGACTTGCATGCATCCTCGAGTACAAACGCAAGTCCACCGCGCTCGACGCTCTTCTGCAATCCCACTGCGCCGCCCTTACATCGCGTTGATCTCCTCCCACACCTGCCTCCTCGCACCATCGCACGCGACCCGCGCTCGAAAGCCAATGCGAACCCTAGCAGAGCCATCGCCTCGGCTAAGCGCTCCCTTGTTTTCTTACATTGCGACCCGCTCACGATCGTCCCCTACCCAGATCGAGACTCCAGCTTCCATCGCGACAGCCACCTCCATGCAACTCCTCCTCCACAAACCCTAAGCTAACCCGAACCATCCCCTTAAATCGACCACGTGAGCGCCCTTTTTCTTTCTTCTTTTTTTATACTTCAATTCAAATGACAGAGGAATGAGATAATTGTGGTATTAGTCGCAGCCATTTTTTATTATCTCATTTGATTTTGATTTCGAAAAGATGCGGCGGCTATAGATTTTGAAGCTACTGCTTATATTTTTAACCAAAGAAATGTATTTCGTTCTTTTTTTTTTAATTAAACGAAATATACATCAATACTTTTTTTTAGGACGCGTGGTAAGAAAAAGATGCCAAGTGTTGAAAGGAAGCAACGTGTATAACTTGTCTTGTGCAAACCATTATTATATTAAATTCATATATATATATATATATATATATATATATATCATTTTTGAATTCAAATTTAAATTTAAAATCGTTACATTTATGCAACTCACAATCTCGACCTCCTATCGAGGCGTGCCGCCAGGCGTTTATAATGTTAAACCCCTATTTCAAACACAATGGAAAAGGTTCCGGGGCTAAATTCGATCGTATGGAGAAGATAACTTTTTGGACCAGTTATTAAATTGAATTTCGATAAAATTTTCAGTGCGTTTTCTTATCGTACGACCGAACGATCACTCCAAACACTACGAAAATTGAAATTCAATAATAATACAATATTACGGATCCAATGGAACTGGTTTCGTTGAATTCCGAGACCGTGCCTCGGAAGGCTATTTTTAAATATTGATTTAAACGATATAATTTCCAAAACTAAACAAATCATTTCCAAATTCAATTCTAAAGCTTCCATTATCTTCATTATTATCATTACAAATTTTTCAAGGCTTTAAAATATTTTTAATCAGCTTATAACTGAAGAGTCAAATTTTTACCCAAGTTCAGTAAATTAAATTAAATAATTTAATTGCCAAATTTATAGTTATATTTGGAATTCAAGTTAAATCAACTTTCAAATATTTAAAATTAATTAAATATTTCAATTCCAAATGTTGAAAATTCTAGGTCGTCACAAGAAGATCCCTTTTTCAGAAGCCCTACGTGTTGTATTTATAGGCAAAACCAGGTAGTTGGGCTTCTCAAGTGATACAGGCCCATTAAGACTTCGGTCGAGTTCAAACCCTTCACCTCAACCGACCCTAAGTCCTCCGTAGGCCAACTCAAGTAACCATGGTACTGACCTAAAGTGATATGCTCAGTGACTTGAAGTAGCATGACCCACCATCGAGTGCCGAACCACCCAAATGCCGAAGCGAAGCACTCCCCAATGCCAAACCACGAAGTCCACCAAAGCCGACCTAAACCATACCAAGCCATACCTAATGTCGAATGACGTATAATGCCAGTGAGGTACGATGTCGGGCGAGGTACGATGCCGGGAGAGGTATGATACCAGGCGAGGTACGATGCCGAACGAGGTACGATGCCGAACGAGGTACGATGTCGGGCGAGGTACGATGCCGAACGAGGTACGGTGCCGGGCGAGGTATGAGGCCGAGTGAGGTACGATGCTGGAGGTGAGGTACGACGCTGAGCGGCATCTGTCGAACCACTACCTTATGTCGAACGACCCTGACCTCTATGCAATGCCTAGCGACCTTGACTTCTCTGCAATGCCGAGCGACCTTGACTTCTCTGCAATGCCGAGCGACCCTATCTAGGTTGAACCACCTTACCAAGGCCGAGCTGCGCCTACAATGTCGAGCAACAATGACGAATCCTCAATGCCGAGCGACATTACCAGGGCCGACCGGCCCTTGACTTCCAAACCGAGCCATGTAACCTCTCCACTTCTCGACCGAACGACATATCCAAGTGAACTTCATCATTTTAAACCAAATCCATCATACTCCAGACTCAATAAACGAGAAATTGACTTAGTTAAATCCGCCTGTTCGTAGCCTTGTCGAAAGGCGGGTTAACATTCGCCCCCCAAAACATGCCTTGCTATTGAAAGGTGTGTTTTGAATAGACTTAAGTTCGATATCCGAAGTTTGTATGCCATCCACATCCGTACTTTCCGATTCATAATCCAATCCATTTTATCCAAGTACCATCACCGTATCCTTCTCTGAACCTACGACTGCTCTGATTCGATATCCAATTCCGAATCTAGTAACCAAATTCTTAGCCAAATCCATATCCATCTGAACTCGATGACCGAGTTCTAATCCATCAATAACCAATAGCCAAACACATGACCTTACTAGGTCTAGTCTTTGAGTCTGTAGACTATGCCGGGTCGCGTTATACTTTCCTGCCTCGACTCTCCAGTCAAAGGCTTATATGTTCTCCGACCTCGGCTCTCCGACCAAGGGCTTGTGTATTCACTGGCCTCGTCTCTCCAGCCAAGGAGTTTTATATTCACCGGCCTCGGCACTCCGACTAAGGACTTTGATAGTCACCGGCCTTGGCACTACGGCCAAGGACTTTTATATTCACCGGCCTCAGCACTCCGGCCAAGGACTTTTATATTCATCGGCATCGGCACTCCGGCCAAGGACTTTTATATTCACCGACCTCGACACTCCGGCCAAGGACTTTTATATTCACCGGCCTCGGGACTCCGGCAAAGGACTTTTATATTCACCGGCCTCGGCCCTCCGGCCAAGGACTTTTTTATTCTCCGGCCTTGGCACTCCAGCCAAGGACTTTGATATTCACCGGCCTCGGCACTCCGGACAAGGACTTTTATATTCACCGGCCTCGGTACTTCGGCCAAGGACTTTTATATTCTATTCGAGTCCATTCCATCACTCTCCGACGAAGGGACTCGTGATTCACGATCACTGCCCCATCTCTCCGGTTGGGACTGTAATTGCAAAAACTGAACCGTTTATTACATTGATTCGAATCCAAACAGAAAACCAGAAATCCACATCAAAAATCCTACACAAAATCCAAATCAAAAATCAAACATCCAAACCAAAATGGCAAACCAAAAAATCAACCAAACCGGGAGTTCAATCCAAAGTCCAAAACCATACAAAAAAAAAGTAAATGTCCAAAGTACCAAAGAGAAAACAAAAGTTTGCAGAAAAATAGAAAGATAACAAGATTTCATAGACCTAAGAAATATAGTTTTTCATCACCTCAGAGCACGCCTAAGGACCGTCCTCGATCATGTACGTGTGTAAGTGACCTAGCAGTATTACTTTGGGTACTATTACTTATTCAGAACCATCAAACCATTCAGTTTATAACAAGCCGACGTTGACCAGATCCAGTGCCACAATCGTTAGAGGTAGGCGGTGGCCGCTTCCATTCCACTGCTAGAACTCGATTCCTTATGTACTGTTGTAGGTGACCATTCCTTACATGCTCCTCCACAATATCTTTCAAATGCCTACAATCGTTTGTGTTGTGCCCATCCAGCTCATAGAATAGGCAATGCTTTCCCAATGCCCGCTCGTATTCAGAAGGCTCTCTCTTTGTCGGCCTTCGATATTGGAAGCACCCTCGAGTATCCAAGTAAATCCTTTCTAGAGTCTCAGTTAAATCTGTGTAAGAAGAAAACATTGACTCCCTTCGAGGCCTCTTCGAAGTGCCACTGTTTCCATTTGTTTTCCTTTTTCCTTTATCGCCTTTACTTGGATCCTTCCTCGGTGGACCTCCACCCCTCACTGCATAAGCTTCAGACTCTCTCCCTACTTTCTTAGCCTACGCGTCCTCCTACCTAAGGAACCTTTCCGCCTCATGGTAGAACTCCCCGAGATCCCTCGGTGGGTCCCGTTCCAATGATATCTTGAAATTTGAATTATCTACGATTCCTGAGACTACTTCTATCAAAACCATTGACGGCTCGGGTCGATCCACTTAAGCTACCGCTGCGTTGAATCTAGTTAAGAAGTTCCTGAGTGACTCTCCCTTCCATTGTTTCATCGATGCCCAGGTCATTACGTTCTTGGGTCTGACTATGTGGACCCGAAACTGTCTCATAATCCTTTCAATCAGCTTCGTCCATGTGCCGATAGAGCCACTCTCCAGCTTTCTGAACCACATAGCTGTGATATCCATCAAATACAATGGGAAGCATCGAGCCACGACCTCATCCGATGCCCCCAGTACCTCCATATGCCTCATATACCTCGTCAGGTGAACAGTGGGATCCGTTCCCCCATCATGCATATCCAACGTTGGTAGCTTAAAGTCCGGTGGATTCCTAGCTTGCCTGATAGTAGGAGTAAAGGGACTCTTATTCACATCCTCTAAGTCTTTGTTTACCAATCCACCTCTCACAACCCGTCTGACCTTCTCCGCTAATCTGTCGTTGTCCCCAAGCTGTAATCTTTGTCTGTTGCCTCCGGTCTGCCCCCGAGTTCATGAGGGAATTTTGACACATACTCCTCATTTCGTACTCCTACACTCCTGTTACGGGTTGCACAGCGTCATCTGACATCCTTTCATGGATTGGTCTAGCATTTCCTGGTGGTATGCCCCGAGTCTAGATCCATCCAGGTTGATAGCTGTCTGCTGATTGGGGGCTGCCACCTACTGAGCCATTCCCTCCGCTTGCTGGTTAAGCGCTTCTGATCCAACTCCATGGATCTGAGCTCCTGCATTTCCTACTTGTGTAAATTGTCTGAGAAGAACTTGCATCATCTCCTCTTGTCTTTTCAACATTGATTCCATCTCATCACTGGTGATGTAGACGGATGCTTGACCTGCTCCAGCTCCAGAGGAAGCCTCTTGACTTCCTCCTGATTGCTTCTTTCTGTCACTTGCTTCCTTGCTGATGGACTAACCATTGTTTCCTAGGATCCAAGTTCCTAAGCTTCTGAATCCAAAATCCAAGCTCCAAAATCCCTGAGTGCTAGCTTTCTCAGAGAAAGCACCAAAATGTTAGCACCAAAATTGGTCACTAACACCCAATTCCAGATGAAAACACCAAATCACAGTCACAGCTCTCAGATAAAATATATGTAGAGAGTAATAATATGAAGAACAGTCAAAATTAAAAATAAAGCAGTATAGAACACAGATTTTATAGTGGTTCGGCTAACTCCAGCCTACGTCTACTCCAGTAATTTCCTTTTTATTAATGTAATAAATGATTACAATTACAGAATGGCAGAATAGCCTTGACCTTAGAAAGTAGAAAAACGGAGAGCCGAAGAGAAGAAGATCCCTTTTTTAGAAGCCCTACATGCTGTATCTATAGGCAAAACCAGGTAGTTGGGCTTGTCAAGTGATACAGGCCCATTAAGACTTCGGTCGAGTTCACACCCTTTATCTCAACCGACCCTACGTCCTCCGCAAGCCAACTCGAAGTAACCATGGTACTGATCCGAAGTGATATGCTCAGCGACTCGAAGTAGCATGACCCACCATCGAGTGCCGAACCACCCAAACGCTGAAGCGAAGCACTCCCCAATGCCAAACCACGAAGTCCATCAAATCCGACCAAAACCATACCGAGCCACACCCAATGCCGAACGAGGTACAATACCGAGCGAGGTACGATGCCGGGCGAGGTACGATGCCGGGCGAGGTACGATGCCGGGCGAGGTACGATGCCAGGCGACGTACGATGCCGGGCGAGGTACGGGTGAGGTACGATGTCAGGTGAGGTACGATGCCGAGCGGCATCTGCCGAACCACTACCTTATACCGATGCCGAGAGGTATGATTTTTAATAAATTAAGGTTGGAACTAGAAATAGAAATTGGTTTTAAATTGTATTTATTTTAGAATTATATTTAAATAAGTTTGAGTTGAAATTTATTAAATTTGAGATTCTAAAGATATGATTTTATAACTTGATTTTAATTAAAGGTGATTTAATTGAATATTTTAAATTTATATAAATTGAAATGAGATATTTAGTTTATTTAAATTTTGTAATTTGATTTTTATTTAAATGTGGATTGATTAACTGAATATTTCAATATTAAATAATTGTAACGTAAAAATTGAGATATAAATGATGTTATAAAATTTGGTTTTGAAATGTTCGAATATTTAAAGCTTTGAAATATACTAAAATTGAAATGGTTTATTTTGTGGCTAAAAATCTGTATTTGAAATTGATATACTTTGGAATGATTTATTGAGAAACTAATGAGTGAAAATTTATGAATTGAGATTGAATTAAATTTAAATTTTGAAATTCAAGTTGACTTGAATTGATTCGTGAAATTTGAGGAAACTATTTTATTATATAAAGTATTTTTCAATTATATTTAAAACTATTTTTATATTTTACTTCATAAATCAATTTTAATATAAACTATTTTTAATATAAACTATATTATTATACTAATTATTTTAATATAAACTATTTTAACTTATGACTATTTTATATAAACTATTTTATTGTATAAACTACTTTATTATATATACTATCATTAATATCTAAACGGTTTAAAGGAATGTGTTATGATTTCAAAGTGTTATGATTTTCAAAGTATTATGATTTCTAAATTATGATTTTCAAAGTGTTATAATTTTCAAAGTATTATGATTTTAAGTTATGATTTCTAAAGTGTTATGGTTTTAAAAGCTTTATAATTTCGAAAGTGTTATAACTTTGAAGTGCTACGATTTTTAGAAATGGATATATTTGAAATGGAAATGATATCGTATTGATACGGTTTTGAAATGGCAATGATATTTTGGTTTTGAAGTGTAAACTATTTTGAAATGTCCACATTGTTATAATAACGATTGGTTGTTAAAGAGACCGGGATCGGATATTGTCATACTCTCTGCCAAAACCTAAAACCACTTTAACAACTGTGTACGTGGTGGAGATTCCAGAATGAAGTAGGATGGTGGTGATGATCCTATATGAGGTATATACGTGGACCCGACTACCATGAGTTGGCATAAGGTGGCTAAAACAGGAGCAATCGATGAGCCAAGTTAGGTCAATCCTCCGATCAGGCACATTTCTTCGATACTATGTTTTGACTTTGTGATTGATTTGGGAGTGTGTTCCGAGGTGTGCGGTAGTAGTTGTTATGCGTTACCACCAATCCGGAAGTGTAATTGGGATATCTACCCTAGCATTGCCTAATTGTGCCGTGTCACCTACCATATCGAGCCCACTACGACTTTGTTTTGCACCATACCTATGGAGTGCCCTCTGATAAGCCCAGTTTACGGGAAGTTATGGTAATGTATAGAGTATGGAAATATATAAAAATGTGTTAAGGGAGAAATGGGTAACATCTTAACGCTATTTTAGTTTACTTTACTGTAGACATTATTATAATAGCTTATATTGCTACATAGTAGATAGTTTAACGAATCCTTAGAGGATGGTTATCCCAAACATCCTTTGAGTTACTTGTATTTTAGTTGATATTTCACTTGAGTTGGATTTATTGATATAAGAATGTTAATCCTGACTCGAGTGTTTTGTGTTTTGCTTTATGCTCGGGTCATACTGAGTGTTACAGATTATGAGACTCACCTTTGGAGTTGGAGGTTCGTTAGGAGATCCATCTATCTATTCAGCTTTTAGTTATTCAGTCGACTCCAGTGATATATTTAGATTTTGTTATTTAACTATTGCATTCGAGACTTCTGTTGTATCTTATTTAACTCTGTTATATATATATATATATATATATATATATATATAGTAGCTTCATGAACTACTATTCATTTGTTTCCGCTGCTTATTGTTATATTACTCTATGTTTGTGATTTATTTATTTACTATATATACTGAGTTTTGCCAAATATAAATTAACAACATGATATTTTGAGACATATGCGGATGCGGATGGTTGAAAATTCTAGGATGTTACAGTTTCAACTATGATGTTTTTGACTATAATGGAGCGGAATCAAAGGAGTCGAAAGGTACCTTCTAATAAAGACGAAACACCTTTTTCTGATTAAAAGACCGAAATGTAGCAACTTATAGTAATTTCTTTTTAACAACTTCTCTATTTGTAAATCATTGATTGGCTGCCAAAAAGCTTTTCAAATATTTTTCTTGTATAACTGCTACTTTTATACCAGATCTAAATCGTAGGATTTTAACGTTAAAGTCTTTCCATATAACAAAACCGAAATTTGCAGAAAAGCCCCTCTTTCAAAATAATTATTTCCCGTAGTAAATCAATTAGGAAAAATCATCAAAAATCATAGATATTTGAATTAATCATGTAATCAAACAGATTAAAAGTTTTAGAACCAATTTCTTCCTGAAGTTCACAAAATAAATATTTAACCCTATCATATCATATTTTCCATCAAAAATTCATAATAAAATTTCTATAGCTTGGAAAATTCTGAAAACTAAAACCCATCACCAAAATTATGTTTTACTTAATAAAAAAATTTTCCAATGTATTTTATAATCAATATACCATGGTTTTGACCCTAAAACCATACAGATTTCATATAAATTAATGGTTTAAATCAAACAATCCATAAATCCGAGCATATCATTATCCAATATATCGTGGAAACAAAATAAATTTTCAAATCTGAAATCACATGATCATAAAACTAAAAAGAGATGGTAAAAATTATTATTCACTTTAGATTTGATAAGGAGCTTGAGATTTGGTGTTGATTAATCCTTCCTAGCTTGATTCTTATCTTTATAAAATTCCTTTTTCCTCCTTGATAATGGCCCGCTAGGGTTATTTGCGTTTTTAATCATGAGAAAAAAAATGAAACCTGAATGGACAAAATGAGAAGTAATAGCTATCTAAAATAATAAGGAGGCTACTTTACTAATATGCCCATGTGCAACTAAATTAGCCCTAAAACCAAATTAAAGCCCCTTTTATCTTGTTGATAAGCACGGCCCTATTATATAATTTATTCAAATCTCAATCTCCTTGTCATCATTATTCTATTAAATTTATCTACTTAAATCTTCTGGATAATGTTGATAAAATTAGGGATGTTACATGGACATTATTGAAATTTTGACCGTTACCAAATTCCAAAGTCTAAAGTGATATAATTCTGACAAAAAGAATTGGTGTGAATAATAGCCACAGCTGGATAATGCTTAACAAAGTAAAATTGGACTTTACTAAAATTTATAAGCGATAAATTTGACCAAAATGTCACACCACCTGCTAAGTTATGTGTGAATGTTAATACTCGAATAGTTTGACATTAATCGCTGATCAAATTTACACTTAGAGAGTTGCACAACTGAATCTATATGTTGAATACTCATTGACCACATGATTTAATTAATTTATAATTGTTACGAATTAATTAAATTAATTATTATATATGAAATATTAGTTATAAAATTTTATTTTGATAAACAAATACTATTAAATGTATTTATAATAGTTCTAAGTTTATTAATCGATATATGATATCGATATGCATTTAAATGCATTTAAATTGGATTTAAATGCAAAATATTTTGTTCGGGTTTTGAATGAGTATGAAGCCCATATTGGGGGCTGATGTATTCGATTTTGATAAGGTGATAGGTGCAGCCATATGATGGGAACAAGGAGGGCTTTGTTTTGTATTGATAAGGAAAGGAGAATTGCAAAGAGATGTAGATTCTAATCCATGTCCATTCCTCCTCTATATGAACATCTCAACCCATCCCTACTAGAGTACATTTGGAAGCCCCCAAACCCTATCATTTCTGCTCGAGCCCTTTATTCCCTCTTCTCCATTATTACAAGCTCAAACCAAATCAAATAATACACTATTCGATAATCAGTGGTCTATAGTTCAGGAGATATCACCTTTGGAATTAGAATTGGATTTAGGAGTCATTTCAATGCTTCAAGATGCGAGATTTTGGCTTTGGTATATAAGGTAATGATTTGATTTACAGCTATATTCTATTGTATGTATGTATGTATGTATGTATGTATGTATGTATGTATGTATATGTGTGTGTGTTTGTGTGTGTGTCAATGTGCGTGTAAGATTCTGTAATATTAGTTCGCGACTATTCTATCATAGCGATATATTGTCAAAGTCGGGTCGGTTAAATGTTTATATACTTATTTGTAAAAAAAATACATTTTGTTATACATCTACCTATAATATACACGGCTCCAATGATAATTTTTTATTATTATTTAATTAATTTAATATATAGTATTTAAATATGTACATGCTATATAATTAATTCTTCATTATATTTTATACACTATATAATCTAATCTTCATTATATTTTATACAAAATACAGTTTTATAATTATATATGTATGGTTTCATATATAAAATACTTTCGGTCGAAATCCTTTTTTTAAAATATTGATATATTATTATTAAATATTATCTAAACTAATTAATTATCTAAATTAATTATATCCATATATTTATGTATTCTATAATATGTTTTATATTTTATAATGTTAGATTATCACCTAATATGTTTTTAGCATATATATATATATATAATCATTTTACGTTCGCATAAAATTTAAATATAGTTTTAAAACTAGTTTTAAATTATAAAATTACATGTTAAATATTCAAATAAAAATATATCATTAATTTTTTTCTAAAATTTTACAATTCAAATTACATTTCGAAGTATGTATTTATTTAATTTTTAACTACTATCCATACTAGTATTAATTTAAAAATATATATTTAAGCAAAAAAATTCAATTTTGTCTCGTGCGCATTATCAAGTGTATACATTTTAATATACACACACATACATATATACATATACATATATATATATATATATTTCAAAATTTTAAAAGAATTAATTTACATATATTTATTATTATACCATATACATAAATGCGAATATATGCATTTAATATATATATATATATATATTAAAAAAGTTATATTATACATATAGTGCTTTTGGTTTTACCGTAAAAAATTTGTACATAATTTTATAAACGTTTGAAACATACTTATATAATTATTTATTTATTCAATGTTAAAATTTCACGTTCATACACACACACACGTATTTATAACTTACATGGTTTGCTATGTTACACATACAAACATGTATACACGTAATGTTGGATTCGATTCGGTACCGAAAATTCATATTCAAAGACATAACCTTACCAATTTATATGGTAATGGAAAAATCATACCATTACCAATCATAGTAATTGAAAAATATTTGCAATTTCGGTGCAAAAATAGTGCATTCTGGTGAAAGGTACACCTCTACCACTACTTTTCATCGACTTATATCTAGGATATTTACATAATTTACACAACGTCAAATCTTTGTCTTCCTTCCAATAAATCATGCATCTAATTGGACGTGTATAAATTTTTTCATACGACAATCCAAAGGCATAAATCTCTGTTTTAAGGGAGTACAATTTCTCCATTGACGCACTGTCAGGTGGAAGCGTTTTATACAAGCCAAAAATTACGTTCAATAGATTTTTCGATGCATGTATTCATATTCTATAGCAGTTAACCTAGATGCCATTAATAAGTCTGTCATTTTACAACCTTTATAGAGTGGTTGTTTCGATGCTTCTAATAAGTTGAAAACCGTTTTCGCTTTCGAATCAAGATCTTCCTCCAAATCCGGTTCATCGGTCCATATACTCGGACTAGCAGCATCATGAACCATTTCGGTCATCCTATTTTCTAGATCTTCATTTTCTTCAATAAGGGGTTCATCGCAATCCACATCCATATTTACGGTCTTCACTTGTACATCATGGTATTCTTCTTGATGATATATTTACACAAGATAGTCGGGCATAAAACTATATTGGCATGAATGTAAGATTATAGTATAATAAGTTTTAGGCAACAACATTTTGAACACGGACATCAGACTTCTTTCATATTTGTCTTATTACAAGATGTCACTCTCAGGAATGGAGTCATACCATGTATAAAGTGCAACATCGTTCCTCTTTTTAAACATTTTATACATATATCCAAGTATGATCTTTCAAATAATCCAATTTTTATGCTCGACATAAACAAAATTTACGTTAGTTTTCACATAATTGTATTTTATTCTTAATTTTTTAATTAAAACCAATCATTAATATCATCTACCTAACATTAGCAATAACATTACAATCATCTAATTAATAAAATCAAAAATTATTAATTTAAACAACACTTTAATTTTATTATTAATTTAAATTATTAATTTTATTACTGCATTCAGTAACATTATTAATTTTATTAATAATTTAAATAGCATTATTAATTTTATTATTAATTACAGTAACATAATTCATTTTATTATTACCTATAACATTGTTAGTTTTATCATTAATTTCAACAACATTACAAATTTTATTATCAATTCAAACAATTTAAAAACGATGAAATTCACAAATAACTTCCAAGTTATATAACCTAGAAATATATATATATATACACTTTTTTCAATGGCTGTCCATCCTACTTTCCATTACAAATGCAATATTATTTACCATTTGTAAATTATTACAAATCGAACGAATTCATAAAATTCTGACAGTTCTTCCCTTTGTACCCCGTATTATATGGAAAAGAGCATACACGAGGAACAAATTGTTAGGAATACGGATTATAGATCTTAAGGCGAGAATAACACTAGAAGGGGGTGAATAGTGTTTTTGTGGATTTAATAAATCATTTTGAAACTTATGTAATTTAATCACCAACAAATGCAATACACAGACACAGAAATAATCACGGAATCAGACACAGATGCAAATAATAAATAAAAGCAGTAAAGGAAAGAACATACCAGGATTTTATACCGGTTTAGAGTTATCCTACATCCAGTGCCGCACAATTGTACGGATTTCTTTTCAAAATAATCATCCAGATTACACCCTCGATTTCAAGGCCACGAGATACACCCTCATGTATTAGAGTCTGGGGCAAACTCTCTTAATTTACCAGGCCACAATATCACCTAATCGATTTCCGGGGCAACAATCACACCCAATTGATTTCAAGGCTCAACCACACCTTTTACTCAATAGTTTGATTTAAAAATAATCCTATAACTCTGAGTAGCACTAAGATCTTATAGAGAGAGTGGCAGAGAATCAAACAAGAGATAATCAAGTTCGATTCACTTGGTATTTCGGTAGAGTATAGTTTGGGATTCTTTAAAATAAATGTGGAAGATGAAGAGGAGAGAAAGTGAATGAAAATCTGATGAAAATTCATTTAGAACTTACTGGTATTTATAGAGATCAATAGCCATATCTATTCGTGAAAGGATACGACGAATAGACACTTCTTTTGAAAATTTGAAATTTGAAAATTAACGGGCCATGTCGACATGGGGGGTAGTAGTATGTCGACATGCTCTAGGCAAAAATGGTGATTTTGATTTTCTTATTAAAATTGGTTTCTATAATTTTTTCAAAACAATTTCTAAACTTCATAAATATACTTGAATATAGTTTAAGCAAATAAAAGAGTTTAGAAAGTAATTTTTAGTATCTTAATCTATAAAATGATTTAAAATCTGAGTATATAAATATTTAAATGCTAAATATTGAAAACAAGAGATAGTTTAAAATCAAGGACAATTTTGGAATCAAAATATTAAAAATTATAAAGATAATTTTGAAACTAAAGTATTTCAAACAGGAGAGATGTATTTTTGAAAAGAAGGTTTTGAAAAATATTTTTTAAAATAAGAGATATATTTTTGAAAAGCATTTTCATAAAATTAGTTGATATCAAAATAGGACTACTATATGTTCCACTAGATATTATCGTGAGTTCCATCTCACTAGGGTTCCATCCCTTTAACAGGCTCGAAGTGAATTCCATTCCACGAATAAATTTCAAATTAAGATGTCAGTGCTTTCAAGAAGTTTTAACATAACTCTAGACTCAATGCTTATCTTGTACTTTGAAATCTTGAACTCTTGATACCTTGATGCTCATGAGTCTTCAATCTTGATATATTCGATCTTTAAATTCATCGGTCTTGTATCTCTGTACTATACAGTCTTCATTCTTGGTACTTACATGTTTATATCCTGCTTATACATATATATCTAAACTATAATGTTAGTATAAAGTCCTAAGGTTGTTGTCATCAAAACCATCCTTCTCAAGGACTAACAAGCTCTCTCATTTTGATGACGACAACCTATGTCTATAAAGTACTCCCCCTAAAACTAATAACTCCCCCTAAAACTAAGCCTAACTACTCTAACTACTCTTCTCTATTTTATAATCCCCCCCCTTTGTCATCAACAAAAACTAATCCTATACTAATATAACTCCCTCGTAATCAAATACTGGAGTAACTTGTGACAAATTAAGATGGAATATATATATATATATGTGTGTGTGTGTGTGTGTGTGTGTGTGTGTGTGTGTGTGTGTAATAACATGAGTTACTTAATGAAAACATACTTGCATGTTTATTTCCTACATATACATATATATCTGAACTATAATGTTAGTATAGTCCTAAGGTTGTTGTCATCAAAACCATCCTTCTCAAGGACTAACAATCTCCCCCTTTTTTATGACAAAAACCTATGTTTATAAAGTACTCCCCCTAAAACTAATAACTCCCCCTAAAAATAAGCCTAACTACTCTACTCTATTTTATAATTCCCCCTTTTGTCATCAACAAAAACTAATCCTATACTAATATAACTCCCCCGTAATCTAATACTGGAGTACTTGTGACAAATTAAGATGGAATATATATATATATATATATATATATATATTAACATAAGTTACTTAATGAAAACATAACAAATATGATAGTTTAAATCCAATAACCATATATTATGTTTCATGTAATTTTATACATTCCATTTGAACCAAATTAATTCTAATCAAAGCAAATCAAATCAAACAATTCAAATCAAACAATTGAAAAACAAGCAATTCAAACCATAAGGAAATCAAATAATTTTAGGAACTTCAACCCATCCTTCTTCTTCAAAAATAGGGTCCTTTTTAATATCTTCCCAATCTTCATTATCTTGAATCAAAGTTCCTTCAGGATTTGCATTGAAATCATCTTTGTTTGGGGCAGAAATCATCCAACGAAGGGCATCGAAATGCTTCTCTTGTTCTTTTATCATTTGCATTTGACTTAGTTCTAAGTGCCTTTGATTGCGGAGAATAAAAGTAAGTATATTCTTAAATGAATTGAGAGTTTCTTCAATATTTTCACTTAGAGTTTGAGAAGAGGATTCCATTTTAGATATATAGCTAAAAGATGCAAATAGAGATGAGTAGAAATAAAGAGTTTACAAATTTCTAGAAGAAATAGGTGATTAAATAGGCAGGAATTCGTTTAAAATGAATAGACACAAGTTAGTTATTTTAAATTCAAATTTTTAAAAATAACTAAATTAGACAGTTATATCTCGGCATAGGGTGTTGGCGTATGTCGACATGGGTGTGTTGATTTATGTGTCTTCTTTGTTTTATGCATAAGTATGTATATATAAACTTATATACTATACTATCATTTATTCCGGGGACATTATAAGGTAGAAAAACATAAGATAGATAAATTTTTAGATAGATGAGCTAATATAAGAGATGCTTCATAACACGATAAAAGATCAGCACAAGTTCATACAAAATAAACTAGTACATCACATCCTAGTTTTTAGAATGTGCTAGAGGATGAGGAGGATGATGATATGCCAAGTTTCCGACCAACTTTAGCAAAGAACTTGTTCATATTAGTGGTCATTTTATCCAATTTCTTACTAATGGATCCTTTGAAAATCCGCTGATTTTTCACTATGATCTTTTGATCTTTGAGGTAGCTTTGTTGGAAGGATTGTTAGTATTGATAGGATATTCAATACTTTCCAAGGAGGCATCTTCATTCTCTTCTTCAATTTCCATTTCCTCCCTTCTTCTTCTTCTCCCTCATTTTCTTCTTCCATCTCTTCATGTGCCAACCTTTCATTTTCTTCTCCCTCGGTTGGAAGGATTGTTAATATTGTTGAAATATGAAAGGAATTTTCATAAGAGAGATATTGGCATGATTAAACACTTGTCTTGAAACAAATTCTTCCCTTTTATAATCAAAACCAAAATAATTAAAAATCTGAGTGAGATAGATTCCATGATACAAAGTATTCTCACCCATTTCCAAATTCTTAGGACGAAGTTCATCCAAAATCACATGTGCCCAATTTATGTCATAATGACCAAAAATAGCAAAAAGAGCATTATAAACTTTCAAAGTTGGGTTATTGAAATTTCCCGATCTAGGAGTGATCGTATGTTGCAAAAGAAGATTAACAATATGTGCTTTCGGACGAAATTTATAATTTTTAAATTCAAAGTTGTCATCTCCTTCGAAAATGTAATGAAATGTTTCACGATCATGTTCAACAATATTAAAAGTAGAAAGATCCATTCTCAAATTCTTGCAATTGAGAATGTTGCCCAAAATTTCACAATTTAAAACAATTTAAGTGCCTTTAACACTACTCCAAATTTCATTTTCATTTCCTTCATGAAAACCATGATTCAAATTCGCATAAAATATTTTAACAAGATTTGGATAGCAAACAAAATCACTTTCAGAATTGCCGAAAAGACTAAGAATATGGTTCTCTTCAAGAAGAGTATTGATTTCATATGTAGAGAAATCGCTAAAGATAGCAAACTTTCCCGTATGAACTTTTTCGTAATTAGCATAGCTTATATAAGCCTTAATTGCTTCCGGATCATTGTAGAGATACTCTTTAATGATTTTTGACTGTCTCATCGTGGATGGAGTGCTTGAAGAAGCCATTTTTGAAGAGAGTAGAGAGTTTGAAAGAGTAAAAGAGAGTTTGAGTTTTGAAATGAAAGTGAAAAGATATGATGAGACAAAGAAAATAAATAGATATTCAATAGTCATGTTTTCTGGTCAAGAGGTACCTTTTCAGGACATTGGAGTTGGTGAAAATGTGGAGGAAAGTTCAAAGATTTGAATTCAAATTTGAATTTCAACTTTCTGACAAGCATGTCGACATCATGGGTAGGGCCATGTTGACACGGGTCAGAGAATTCATGTGACCTATCTATTCTTAAATACTTTAATATATATATATATATATGTATGTATGTATGTATATGTATATTATTTTTAATGTCTATATATTTTTCTGAAGTAATTATTAAATATAATAATGCTCCTTTTTTAAAAAAAATAAAAAATATTATAATATTTAAAAATAAAGTGAAATAACTGTTTGCACCAAAATTGGGCACAACACTCGTCGGAAGTTTTTGAAGAGATAATAAATGAAGAGTGCAAATTAAAACAGAGGATTATCTAACAAAAACTCCAAATAGCATGTAAATAAACGCGTAGACAAGCAATTTATAGTGGTTCGGCGTATCGCCTACGTCCACTGTAAAGTTTTTATACTTTTATTGACTTTCTTTCGATGATTACAAGTCCGTACAGCAAGCAACAGTGAATTACAGTCAGGAATTCGAATTTAACAACAAGTTTATGATGTCAAATGACGGAGATCTCAATCCGGCAGAGTCTGGATGCTTCCAAATCTAAAAGTCCCTTCTCTGTTGGCCCTAGGGCTCTATTTATTGGCATAGGCTGCTGATATTTCGCTGAAAACTCGGGAGACCACTTCCGGCACGTGAGGTGGCCCACACGCACGGTCTCAGGAAGTTTGGGCCCACTTTGGCATCGGTTCGAACTCCATTCGAACCGATCAAGAATTCATCCAATCGAGGTGAAATTTGGCGTGGACATTCATCAACATGTGTGCAAGCTTCTGTGAAAATTTCATGGCATTTGGATCAGTAGATTGGGAGATATGATGGATTCGAAATGGGGTTCATTACATGGCTGTTTGGTTTGAAACCATGCTTTCGAACCGATGGTTTCGAACCCATCATGTCACGTGTCTTCGTGGCGACGTTGTAACGACCCAGAATTTTTATTAATTTAAATTTGAATATTAATTTATTTTAAATATTAATAAGTGAATTTATAAGTCAAATAAATTTTTATTTGAATTTTTGGATTTAATTGGATTATTAAATCGATAATTTAATAGGTTAAATTATGGAAATAATTAAAAAAATTGAGTTAAATATGATTGAAAATAATTTGTAAAATTTTATTTAATCATACTGGAGTTATAGAAATATTTTAGAACTTTTAAAATCGAATTAAAAGTTAATTTGTGAAAATTGAATATTTTAATATTTAATAATCGACTGTAAAATAGTCAATTTTTGGACAGTCTCAGAATTGAACGAAACCAGTTCCATTGGATCCGTAATAATTAGTTATTACCGGATTTCAATTTTCGTGTCAATCGGAGCTATCGTTTGAGCGTGGCAGCTCGAAACGCATCGATTCGTTTTTAATTTAAATTTGGCGAGTCAAAATAGCCATTTTTCAAAAAGTCTCGGAATTCGACGAAACCAGTTTCATCGGATCCGTAATATGATATTATTGTAAGGTTTCAAATTTCAAGTCAATTGGATTTACCGTTTGTCCGGTACAAATTAAAACGCCTAGAAATCGACTTAAATCGGTTTAATTTAAATTGAGTGTTTTCAGCCATAACTCGCACATACTTCCGAATTAGCTTCCGAAACCTGTTCCATTGTGTCCGGAACGCGGGATAAACCCTAGGTACGCTGGTTACGGCGTCTAAATCGGAGTTCGAAAAATCCGGGATGAATAGTGTCGCTCGTTCCTTATAAATAGCCCTACCCCTTCACAAAATTTGATAAAATATATTCCAAAACCTAATTTTCTTCATGTAGCCGGCCCTAAAAATGAATGGCCAGAAAACACTCAACTTCCCCCCTCGATTTCTTCCAATCCGTCGACAATTAGGCTAAGGTTTCAACATGAAAGACGTAGAGGGAGATGAGAGCTTCGATGTGAACGGCTGTGATGTAAAATGGAGCACCAGGGGAGGAGATAGGGGGGCCGACAGGGGGGGACCTGCGCACGACTTCCTAGGCAGCACATGAGGCCGAGCTCCACCAGATTATGGCCGAACCTAGAGGGAGAGAGAGGCTTCAAAATGCATGTGGTTTGATGGGATATCGTTGAGAAACAAGATTGCAATGTTTAAACCTAATTTGTGATTCATGGGTTCTTGTTGCGTGTGTTGTTCTGGAGGAGTTACGTGATGAACGAAAGGGAGAGATGGAGGAAGTCACGGCTAGGATGAGCAGGGGTTGGATCCAAGGGTTGTGGTGAGATGTGGGTTAAAATAGTTAAGTATATGTTGTATTTAAGCTATTAAAATCGTGTACGAACTTGTAAAATGCATATCTTTTTCATACGAGGTCAAAAAAATGCAAACTCAGTTGCGTTGGAATCGTATGGACGAGCACTACGCGATGGAGTTGGTTTGGAGTCGTTTGGAGTTAGTGAGAATTTCGGGTAAAATTAAACGCGCGTTTAATTTTATTCGAAATAAAAGCTTAAACGGAAATTAAAACCAAGGTGAGAACTTCTCACTCAATCGAATAGATTTCGATTTTATTTTAAATAGTTAGATTTAAAATATTTGAATGCATGTTTGAATGATGACTGTAAATTATTGATTGTTAAAATAGACATTATGCGCCGTTAGTAAGCGGATGTTATTTAGTAAGAACATATACCGCGAATATTTCATAAACAGTGAAATTGGTATTATATATAATATCAATATATATATATTGGCATATGTATATATTGCAGTTGATTGATTTCCCGTATTTTTTTGCGGATGAGACCCTATTACGCCGTTATTAAGCGGATAATATTTATTAAAAACATGTACCGCGATAATTTCGTACTGGAGCGAAATTGGTATTGTGCTAATGTTTTTGGATGCAGGAAACAGGTTGGAGGGATTCAACTGGATTCCTCAACAGTATTTATTTTATTTCAGATATTTTGATATTTGATGGATTATCATATCGATATATGATATCGTTGTTAGTCGTGATTGACTATTTGGTGTGTAGCATCATTGGACCCAGATTTTGGGATTTTAAAATGATCTTTAAAAGTGATTTTGAAAATATACTATATTTTTGGGATTGATCCATTATAAATAAATAAACGTTATAATTTTTAAAGTTATAAAAATTATGGTTTTGTGAAATATAGTTAAAAAGCTGATTTTTAGAAATACGATTAAAAGTCGATTTTTGAGAAATATGAACTAATGATTTTATAAAATAATTTAGATTGGATTTTTGAATATATGATAAAAGTTTAAATATAGGATTTATAAAATTTGATTATTTTATAAATCGAAATGATGAAATTATAAAGGAATTTAAAGACGTTTTAGAATAATAATATAAACTGATTTATATTAAGAGATTTATAAATGGATATTTATAAATTGAATTATGGACATTATAAAACGAGTTTTTATAAGTGTTTGAATATAGTGAAAATGAATTTCCTAAATGAATGAAATTTATGAAATTATAAACTGTGAAGTTATAAATGAAATTTTATAAGCAACAGGTTTATAAAATTTATAAAGTTATCGAAAGAATGAATTTTGGATAAATAAACAATCTTATAAGTTAAGATTAATAATTTGGGAAGTTAAATGAACGATTTTGTAAAATAATCGTTTTATAAGTAATTAACTTATAATATGAACTTGTAGTTTATAATTGAGTTATAAACTGGAATAGGTTAATAAAGGAATTTATAAAAAGGAAGTTTTTATAAATAAATAGAAACGGAATTTATAAACGTTGTTTTATAAATCCGCAAATGACTTATTTTGATAAGTTAATTGTTATAACTTAGAGATAGAGTTATATTCACATTTTGAACAGTGAATAATCCTTTAAGTTAAAGTGAATAGAAATGATGAAATTTGTTAAGGTAGTATATTCACGTTTTTGAATAGTGAATAATACGTTAAAGAAATTGTTTTGAATGTGATGTTTTAAATAGAATTAAAACGATCTAACGATGTTTTAAAAGGTGTTGAGAGTCGAAACCATAGATTTCAACATTTATTGTTGAAATAGACGTTTTCGAGAAATAAAAGGAAATGGTAGACTATAACACTGTTGTTATAGTAAATGATTTCCGAAAGGAAATGTTTTGTATAGTATTGGGATTTATATATCTATTTAAATTTCGAATCCCTATACTAGTGATTTTGGGTTGTCGTAACGATGTTTTACGTAACATTCGTTTTGGCCCAAGTAAATATGTTTAAGTGAATAATTTCCTTAAAGAATGAAATATATACTTAATTCGATTTAAGTATATTGAATATTTTCTAAGTGTTGAAAATAAAAGAGATTTGTGAATTACTTATGAATAAATAAGTATGGAATTGTTTTCCAGTATAAAGTGAATAATTAGAATTTATCTTTTTGAAGATAAATTGAAATGGATAGTTGAAATTGTATATGCATGGATATTTTGAAATATAAATTCATTATGGAATCTATATGTGAAAGTGAAATTTGTTTGAAAATAAATGTTGATTTATTTTTGAAGTGTTGAAATTATATATCTTGTAAAGATATTTTGGGAAATAAATAATTTGGAAAATTATTTGGAATCTGGTGATGTATGCATATCCATTTATAGTTCAATAATCGACTATCAATATTTCCCTTTGAATGGGTAATTGATGTGATTTGTTTGAATGTGAATGCCACACTTATTTTTAAATAAGCGCTCACTATTCGGGTTAACCGGGAAAGGACCATGGGGTCGTATAACCCATTCCGAATATGTGATACGTCGTTATGAATTGCATTTGAAGATCGGTGTTGAAGACCGAGTATTTGTGAAAGCGATAGGATGACCTATCGATTGTCTCTGCACTGGGTAGCTCCTGGTATTGAGATCTCTTAAGTGATGGGAAATTCGATCGGGATTGTGAATACCCGTATTGCAAGGGCTTCGTAAGAAGTGCCTTCGGTTCTGTTCGAGCCCGGAACAGACTTGTATGGATTGTATGCCTGACATTACAAGTTGAGATATAAAGCCGATTTCTTTCAAATATATTTCTGTTGGTGGCGGAGAATTTATTCTTTGCTTAACACCCTTCTTTGAGACGTACGAGCTCAAAGGTTATATAGTTGAAGTTATCAGCGATATATCCCATTTTGGTAATGTGACATGCTGAGTGATGCTGAAATGATCATTGTGTTGATTATTTGTGATAGGATCATTTATTTGATCGTCTATCTTAGTGATCATTGTGTTGATCATTTGTTGACCCAAAGCATGGCTTTTGTATAAAGTATGTTTTTGTGGACGTGAATTCATCGAGCCTCACATCCCGTTAATGGTCAAAACAGGAATGATGCGGCAAGGTTATGAGGGGTAGCTCCCTTTAGGGTATGTGCATTTCCTTCTGGAAAGGGTGGTATCATGGTATGGAGCCCAGATACTTACTCATGTTGATACACTATATCTTTTTCTGTGTGGTGTTGTTGGTGACGAGCGCTCGGTTAAAGGTCCGATGGGACCGGGGGATGCCATATTCGTGTAGTAGTTACCTAGTGATAAAGGTAACCCGGCCTTGTGTTGGCAGAGAGCTGGTTAAGTTCTCGGGACGTCCAGCCAGAGGCGATCCCATGTGACAGTAGGAAGTTCCTTAGCCTGACCATTTGTTGGAAATCCAATTCCCAATACGAAACTTGTACGGTATTAGTTGTAGAACCTGCTATTCACTTATGGTGGTCACCACTGTTTGGATAGTAGCTATAGTAGGCATACGATAATGGTCGTATGTTGGCTAAGATTTATATTCTACTTTCGAAATGAATTTTTCCTACACTATACACTAATAATAATATCAAATGTTATTTTAAATGCGTATCAAGCATCTTTGACTATCATAAGGAGAAATCTCCTCCGATTCTGCGTTTGCATTGTGTGTGTGTGCGGGAGGCCTTATGGTAGTCTCATTTTTTAAAAGCATTGCGAATTGATTTAAAAATATTCCTCTATTTTGATTTTAAAGATAAATAAACTGTTTTGAGTTCTCACACCAGTCACATGACTGACTCGGAGTTTATTGTTTTCCTTCCTAAACTCTGGGTGCCCACCAATTTCCACACGGGCAGTTAAGAGTTAGGTTTATCAGGATATTCTGGATATTCTGGAGTTGCTGGAGGCAAGCTGGATGGCATGGCATATTACTTATATAGTATTTCTTTTTCCGCTGCACTGTTTAAAATTGTTTGTTGTTGTACACTCTGATGATTTGATGTAATGTAATAAAACGTGATGTAATAACTGATATAGTTCTTTGTTTAAAGATTATTCATTTATCTATTATATGTTGTTCCGCTGCGAATTGTGAGATTCTGTTGTTGTTCTTTCTTCCCGTTCTATTTTTAAATTTTTCTATCTTCTGTTTTTCTAATTCTCTGTTTTCTAAAAATTGTCTATTTTCTCTTCTTCTCTATTTTTCTTTTCCTATCTCTTCTCTCTTCTTTCTTTCTTTTTTTTTCTTTTTTAAAAACCCATAACATCTCGGTTTTCGGCCTTCGATTTCTCGGCAGTCGATAAAGTGAGTGTCGATGTCGGATCTTCGAGGAACGAAAACCCGTGACGTTACATTTGGTATCAGAGCTCTGATGGTTAAGCGACAACCATGGTTCTGTAGGGTATTACTCATTAGAGATAGAGTCAGCAGTACTCTAGAATGAGTTTGAGTGTAATAATAGCTATGAGAGCGTATTTGTTAGTGAATATAAAATTGTTTTATATTGTGATGATTGGTTTATTGAGTGGTATATGAACTTTCGTCAGCGTGGTCCGCAAGACTATGCCGAAGGGGTTTCTAAACACTTGAATAGAACAATTCGACACAATATTGTTTTTAAATTGGGTAAATGGAATAATTTTACCTTAAGTACATTTTATATATAAAAGAATAATTTTTCAGAATTATTAAAGTATATATAAGTTGATTTGTTAGGTTGTTTGAATAATCTAAAATAAAAGAATAATTGTATAAGCAAAAGAATTATAAGAATAGAATTATAATTAAAGTGTTTACGATTGTGAAATAAACTTATATATATAAGAAGTGAAACTATATAAAATATGAGTTGTAAATAAAAGTGAATTTAAAGTTAAATGGAATATAACTTAAGAGATATTGAATTAAGTTGATATTGGTATCGAAGTAAATAATCAAGTGGATTAAACGAATATGAACTTGAGTTATGTAATAGAATTCAACTTTGTAATTGAATTGAATGAATGGATTGAATGTTAATCAATTGAATGTAAATTAAGTTGATATGAAATAATGATTATAAGTGTAATTCATTAAAATCTAATGTTATTAGAAAGTTGAATAGTTGAATAAATTGAATGAGAATGAATATAAGCAAAGGAATTTGGTTATAATTAATATACATTGGTTGTTATATGATTGTTGATTGATTGTATATAATTCATTAAGTATTAATGAAATTGAAAGCTATGTAATTGAATTCAAATTGAAAGTAAATAAATTTGAATAGAATTGAATGTGAATTGGATTTAATTAGTGAATGTAAACTAATTGAATTGAGAATGAATGTTAGTAAATCCAATGTAAATAAATCAAATGTGATTTGATATGAAAACCAATTCATTATATATGAATGAGAATATGAATGAATATTATTGGTTATGAATGTAGTTGGTTGATGGTTGAATATATATTGCTATTGTTGCATTTGCTATGTGACATATATAGTTATTATGAGATATATGTTGTATATTGAGACTATTTGCATATATGCATGTTCTCATGTTGTTTGTTGAGTTTAGTAGGTGCGGATCGCGTTTGCTTCGCATTTGGAGTTCGCTTTAGCACTATATTAGCCGTATATGCTTGCTAATAAAATATAAGGTACATATCTCGGATTAAATATCGTACTTTTACACTTTTTTCCCTTCGGGATGCCTCATTACTTGATGAGATGTATATTTGTGATATATATACTGTCATTTTTTTTTCGGATCGAGCCGCGCAAAGGAGACTATGGCGAATTTTTCCGAAAATTTAAGGCGTTAGAAAAATTTGAGAAAATTTGGAAAATTTTTGAAAACTTTAACTTTGTTTTGGAATTGAAAGTTAAATGATATAGTTTGTTTTTGAAAAGATAACTAAGTATAATTTGAAAACTTAGTAAGTTATTTTAAGAAGTTTAATTATGAATTTTGGAAAAGTTAATGGATTCAGTAACTTTCTTACTTGTAATTTCGAGGACGAAATTCTTTTAAGGGGGAAAGATTGTAACGACCCAGAATTTTTATTAATTTAAATTTGAATATTAATTTATTTTAAATATTAATAAGTGAATTTATAAGTCAAATAAATTTTTATTTGAATTTTTGGATTTAATTGGATTATTAAATCGATAATTTAATAGGTTAAATTATGGAAATAATTAAAAAAATTGAGTTAAATATGATTGAAAATAATTTGTAAAATTTTATTTAATCATACTGGAGTTATAGAAATATTTTAGAACTTTTAAAATCGAATTAAAAGTTAATTTGTGAAAATTGAATATTTTAATATTTAATAATCGACTGTAAAATAGTCAATTTTTGGACAGTCTCAGAATTGAACGAAACCAGTTCCATTGGATCCGTAATAATTAGTTATTACCGGATTTCAATTTTCGTGTCAATCGGAGCTATCGTTTGAGCGTGGCAGCTCGAAACGCATCGATTCGTTTTTAATTTAAATTTGGCGAGTCAAAATAGCCATTTTTCAAAAAGTCTCGGAATTCGACGAAACCAGTTTCATCGGATCCGTAATATGATATTATTGTAAGGTTTCAAATTTCAAGTCAATTGGATTTACCGTTTGTCCGGTACAAATTAAAACGCCTAGAAATCGACTTAAATCGGTTTAATTTAAATTGAGCGTTTTCAGCCATAACTCGCACATACTTCCGAATTAGCTTCCGAAACCTGTTCCATTGTGTCCGGAACGCGGGATAAACCCTAGGTACGCTGGTTACGGCGTCTAAATCGGAGTTCGGAAAATCCGGGATGAATAGTGTCGCTCGTTCCTTATAAATAGCCCTACCCCTTCACAAAATTTGATAAAATATATTCCAAAACCTAATTTTCTTCATGTAGCCGGCCCTAAAAATGAATGGCCAGAAAACACTCAACTTCCCCCCTCGATTTCTTCCAATCCGTCGACAATTAGGCTAAGGTTTCAACATGAAAGACGTAGAGGGAGATGAGAGCTTCGATGTGAACGGCTGTGATGTAAAATGGAGCACCAGGGGAGGAGATAGGGGGGCCGACAGGGGGGGACCTGCGCACGACTTCCTAGGCAGCACATGAGGCCGAGCTCCACCAGATTATGGCCGAACCTAGAGGGAGAGAGAGGCTTCAAAATGCATGTGGTTTGATGGGATATCGTTGAGAAACAAGATTGCAATGTTTAAACCTAATTTGTGATTCATGGGTTCTTGTTGCGTGTGTTGTTCTGGAGGAGTTACGTGATGAACGAAAGGGAGAGATGGAGGAAGTCACGGCTAGGATGAGCAGGGGTTGGATCCAAGGGTTGTGGTGAGATGTGGGTTAAAATAGTTAAGTATATGTTGTATTTAAGCTATTAAAATCGTGTACGAACTTGTAAAATGCATATCTTTTTCATACGAGGTCGAAAAAATGCAAACTCAGTTGCGTTGGAATCGTATGGACGAGCACTACGCGATGGAGTTGGTTTGGAGTCGTTTGGAGTTAGTGAGAATTTCGGGTAAAATTAAACGCGCGTTTAATTTTATTCGAAATAAAAGCTTAAACGGAAATTAAAACCAAGGTGAGAACTTCTCACTCAATCGAATAGATTTCGATTTTATTTTAAATAGTTAGATTTAAAATATTTGAATGCATGTTTGAATGATGACTGTAAATTATTGATTGTTAAAATAGACATTATGCGCCGTTAGTAAGCGGATGTTATTTAGTAAGAACATATACCGCGAATATTTCATAAACAGTGAAATTGGTATTATATATAATATCAATATATATATATTGGCATATGTATATATTGCAGTTGATTGATTTCCCGTATTTTTTTGCGGATGAGACCCTATTACGCCGTTATTAAGCGGATAATATTTATTAAAAACATGTACCGCGATAATTTCGTACTGGAGCGAAATTGGTATTGTGCTAATGTTTTTGGATGCAGGAAACAGGTTGGAGGGATTCAACTGGATTCCTCAACAGTATTTATTTTATTTCAGATATTTTGATATTTGATGGATTATCATATCGATATATGATATCGTTGTTAGTCGTGATTGACTATTTGGTGTGTAGCATCATTGGACCCAGATTTTGGGATTTTAAAATGATCTTTAAAAGTGATTTTGAAAATATACTATATTTTTGGGATTGATCCATTATAAATAAATAAACGTTATAATTTTTAAAGTTATAAAAATTATGGTTTTGTGAAATATAGTTAAAAAGCTGATTTTTAGAAATACGATTAAAAGTCGATTTTTGAGAAATATGAACTAATGATTTTATAAAATAATTTAGATTGGATTTTTGAATATATGATAAAAGTTTAAATATAGGATTTATAAAATTTGATTATTTTATAAATCGAAATGATGAAATTATAAAGGAATTTAAAGACGTTTTAGAATAATAATATAAACTGATTTATATTAAGAGATTTATAAATGGATATTTATAAATTGAATTATGGACATTATAAAACGAGTTTTTATAAGTGTTTGAATATAGTGAAAATGAATTTCCTAAATGAATGAAATTTATGAAATTATAAACTGTGAAGTTATAAATGAAATTTTATAAGCAACAGGTTTATAAAATTTATAAAGTTATCGAAAGAATGAATTTTGGATAAATAAACAATCTTATAAGTTAAGATTAATAATTTGGGAAGTTAAATGAACGATTTTGTAAAATAATCGTTTTATAAGTAATTAACTTATAATATGAACTTGTAGTTTATAATTGAGTTATAAACTGGAATAGGTTAATAAAGGAATTTATAAAAAGGAAGTTTTTATAAATAAATAGAAACGGAATTTATAAACGTTGTTTTATAAATCCGCAAATGACTTATTTTGATAAGTTAATTGTTATAACTTAGAGATAGAGTTATATTCACATTTTGAACAGTGAATAATCCTTTAAGTTAAAGTGAATAGAAATGATGAAATTTGTTAAGGTAGTATATTCACGTTTTTGAATAGTGAATAATACGTTAAAGAAATTGTTTTGAATGTGATGTTTTAAATAGAATTAAAACGATCTAACGATGTTTTAAAAGGTGTTGAGAGTCGAAACCATAGATTTCAACATTTATTGTTGAAATAGACGTTTTCGAGAAATAAAAGGAAATGGTAGACTATAACACTGTTGTTATAGTAAATGATTTCCGAAAGGAAATGTTTTGTATAGTATTGGGATTTATATATCTATTTAAATTTCGAATCCCTATACTAGTGATTTTGGGTTGTCGTAACGATGTTTTACGTAACATTCGTTTTGGCCCAAGTAAATATGTTTAAGTGAATAATTTCCTTAAAGAATGAAATATATACTTAATTCGATTTAAGTATATTGAATATTTTCTAAGTGTTGAAAATAAAAGAGATTTGTGAATTACTTATGAATAAATAAGTATGGAATTGTTTTCCAGTATAAAGTGAATAATTAGAATTTATCTTTTTGAAGATAAATTGAAATGGATAGTTGAAATTGTATATGCATGGATATTTTGAAATATAAATTCATTATGGAATCTATATGTGAAAGTGAAATTTGTTTGAAAATAAATGTTGATTTATTTTTGAAGTGTTGAAATTATATATCTTGTAAAGATATTTTGGGAAATAAATAATTTGGAAAATTATTTGGAATCTGGTGATGTATGCATATCCATTTATAGTTCAATAATCGACTATCAATATTTCCCTTTGAATGGGTAATTGATGTGATTTGTTTGAATGTGAATGCCACACTTATTTTTAAATAAGCGCTCACTATTCGGGTTAACCGGGAAAGGACCATGGGGTCGTATAACCCATTCCGAATATGTGATACGTCGTTATGAATTGCATTTGAAGATCGGTGTTGAAGACCGAGTATTTGTGAAAGCGATAGGATGACCTATCGATTGTCTCTGCACTGGGTAGCTCCTGGTATTGAGATCTCTTAAGTGATGGGAAATTCGATCGGGATTGTGAATACCCGTATTGCAAGGGCTTCGTAAGAAGTGCCTTCGGTTCTGTTCGAGCCCGGAACAGACTTGTATGGATTGTATGCCTGACATTACAAGTTGAGATATAAAGCCGATTTCTTTCAAATATATTTCTGTTGGTGGCGGAGAATTTATTCTTTGCTTAACACCCTTCTTTGAGACGTACGAGCTCAAAGGTTATATAGTTGAAGTTATCAGCGATATATCCCATTTTGGTAATGTGACATGCTGAGTGATGCTGAAATGATCATTGTGTTGATTATTTGTGATAGGATCATTTATTTGATCGTCTATCTTAGTGATCATTGTGTTGATCATTTGTTGACCCAAAGCATGGCTTTTGTATAAAGTATGTTTTTGTGGACGTGAATTCATCGAGCCTCACATCCCGTTAATGGTCAAAACAGGAATGATGCGGCAAGGTTATGAGGGGTAGCTCCCTTTAGGGTATGTGCATTTCCTTCTGGAAAGGGTGGTATCATGGTATGGAGCCCAGATACTTACTCATGTTGATACACTATATCTTTTTCTGTGTGGTGTTGTTGGTGACGAGCGCTCGGTTAAAGGTCCGATGGGACCGGGGGATGCCATATTCGTGTAGTAGTTACCTAGTGATAAAGGTAACCCGGCCTTGTGTTGGCAGAGAGCTGGTTAAGTTCTCGGGACGTCCAGCCAGAGGCGATCCCATGTGACAGTAGGAAGTTCCTTAGCCTGACCATTTGTTGGAAATCCAATTCCCAATACGAAACTTGTACGGTATTAGTTGTAGAACCTGCTATTCACTTATGGTGGTCACCACTGTTTGGATAGTAGCTATAGTAGGCATACGATAATGGTCGTATGTTGGCTAAGATTTATATTCTACTTTCGAAATGAATTTTTCCTACACTATACACTAATAATAATATCAAATGTTATTTTAAATGCGTATCAAGCATCTTTGACTATCATAAGGAGAAATCTCCTCCGATTCTGCGTTTGCATTGTGTGTGTGTGCGGGAGGCCTTATGGTAGTCTCATTTTTTAAAAGCATTGCGAATTGATTTAAAAATATTCCTCTATTTTGATTTTAAAGATAAATAAACTGTTTTGAGTTCTCACACCAGTCACATGACTGACTCGGAGTTTATTGTTTTCCTTCCTAAACTCTGGGTGCCCACCAATTTCCACACGGGCAGTTAAGAGTTAGGTTTATCAGGATATTCTGGATATTCTGGAGTTGCTGGAGGCAAGCTGGATGGCATGGCATATTACTTATATAGTATTTCTTTTTCCGCTGCACTGTTTAAAATTGTTTGTTGTTGTACACTCTGATGATTTGATGTAATGTAATAAAACGTGATGTAATAACTGATATAGTTCTTTGTTTAAAGATTATTCATTTATCTATTATATGTTGTTCCGCTGCGAATTGTGAGATTCTGTTGTTGTTCTTTCTTCCCGTTCTATTTTTAAATTTTTCTATCTTCTGTTTTTCTAATTCTCTGTTTTCTAAAAATTGTCTATTTTCTCTTCTTCTCTATTTTTCTTTTCCTATCTCTTCTCTCTTCTTTCTTTCTTTTTTTTTCTTTTTTAAAAACCCATAACATCTCGGTTTTCGGCCTTCGATTTCTCGGCAGTCGATAAAGTGAGTGTCGATGTCGGATCTTCGAGGAACGAAAACCCGTGACGTTACAGACGTGGAGCGCAAACTTCGAACCAACCCGGTCTTCACTCCGAGTTGACCGCTTCGACTCCATAAATCTCGGCGAATTCGAACCGATGGAAGACACGTCATCATGATTGGTTGACCCAGTGGATTCGAATGAGGCTACACAGGATGGGTTCGAACTTGGCATCACGGATGGTTTCGAACGAGGTTCCATGTTTGGGTTCGAACAACGTCTTATGATGGAATCGAACAAGGATGCTTGTGTGGATTCGAACAAGGCTTTATGGTGGGTTCGAAACAGCTACTCTTCGATGGTTTCGAGGCCCATTGTTATGAACCTGGTAGATTCGAACCTGATGGGTTCGAAGGTCATGGTTTCGAACCTGATGGGTTCGAAGGTCATGGTTTCGAACCTCATGGGTTCGAATCTCAGGCCCTTTCTTTCAAGTTGAATCGACCATAATTTGAGCGTATGAACTCGGATTGACTTGAAACTTGGGACGTTGATTCCTATGGTCTTTCTTGCCGTGTCCCATCAATTGTGGCTCAAGCTGGACTTGGAAAAAATTCAGTGATATCCATAGCGAGACGAAGTATGGCAGGTCTCTGAGACGAACCGTTCTCCGTTTCTGATTGATCTTTTGGTATCGCGGCTTTGCCCAAAAGCGGGATAACATTTTGCCCCCCAAAGTACGTCTTGTGGGAACATGACGTGCTTTGAACAGCTGCAATTTCTCTGAACAATCATTGCTCTCTCTTTTTTGTCGAAACTCGTATGTTGTATTGTTGTAACCTTGTGTTGACATGATTGATTGCTGTATAATAGTGCTTAGCCGTTGGCTGTTGCATTTGTAACAAGACGAGTGTTTGATCCCTGTAAATGTTTAAAATCGATTGTTAGTTTTGTTTGCTATTGAACTTCGTATTGATTCTCTCCTGAACCGATTTTGAAAGTTGAATTGAGACAACGCTTGATGGTTGTTTTGGAAGGTTCCTTCGTATCGATCCTCTCCTGAACCGATGTAGAAGGTTGAAGGAAACGACTCTGCGTTGCGTGATTGTGACATTTCGAACTGATGTGTTGGAGCATCGATGGGTTCGAAATCTACATTCGCGTGGATGGAGTATACTTGTGTTGTGATGGGTTCGAAACTGACATTCGAAACGGTATGAAAGGATGGATACGAACTAGTTGATTTGTACAAGGGCTTTTCGAACCGATGGGCCCAGCGTGTGTTTCGCATCGATGCAGCTCGTCGCCTTGTTGTGCGCTTCATACCGATGACACGTTGGGGTAACTTCGAACCGACAGGGTCCTAGGCCGATGGTTTCGAAAGGAGGTTTCGAATCGACCCACAGGTTGACTGGCTGCGACCGGTCAAGTTTACCTGGAAGGGGCATCGTCTCGGTTGCCTTTGAGGCTTCATATAAATAGATGATGGTTCACCATTTTTACTTTTTACTTTTTTTCACTCTCGCCTTTTTTTACTGTGCACTGCATCGTTTTGGAACTTCAGAGAAGAAGGCGCCGTGCTTTCGTATTCGAATTAATTCAGATCCAAGACCTTAACTCCACGAATCCATCACTCGAACTAGGTAATTGGCCTTGAATCCAAACGGCAAAGTAATTGCGAACCCATCTCTCCCTCATCGATTGCTCACTTCAGCGATTGACAAAACCAGATCTGGTTTGAGGGGACTTTGAATCGATACGTGGGCCCGAGTTCGAATCGACAATGGCGGCGTCACTTCCCCTTGGTTTCGCCTTGTTCTCTGGAATGAATTTGTGGGGTGACGCAGTTCGCACCGATAAACCATCTTTGATGGATGAGTTCGAATCGATGGTTTCGAACTCATCAGTCATCGGTTCGAAGTGCTCGACTTCGCATCGATACGGAGGGCATCGATTCGAACGTGATTGATGTGAAGTTGAGGGTTTGCTTATCGGTTCGAACCAGTTAACCAAGGTTGGATTCGAAATCCTCTTTAATTGATCGACTCGAGTGGGCCTTTCTGCATCGATTCGAAGTAACGTCGGCATGGGTTCGAATGGGTTCTTTCAAACCCTATATGATGGATACCAAAATTTGAAATTTTCTAAGTATAACTCCGACGAGCTTCATTCCTGCATATTTGGACATGTTAAACTGCATACTTGACCACCTTTCGAAGCTCGTTGACGGAACAATAACAATTTTTATTTGAATCAATTTTCCTTATGCGAAGGGTTTTGCGATAACGGTCAGCTACGACGGTCATCACAACTGGGCTTTGTAGCTTTGTCGTTTGCGTGTTTTCTTTAATTCTGCGATATTCATCCAAGTAATGCACAGCACCGCACAACACACATTCATACACTATACACTGGGGAATTCACGGGCCCCTTGTCATCTAATAATGGTTTCTCATGAGTTAGTCAGTTATGGAGCCTTCGAGTTCGCATCAGCAGGAAACCCCACAAGATACTCAGAGTATAGTTCCTCCGAGGTTAGAGGTCCCGGACATTGATCCTGAAATTATCGGCCCAGCGCCGGATGAACTTCCCAACGCGTCATTCATTGCTAATCCATCAGATTCCGTCCCATCTCATATTTCCGAAGATATGCTGGGAAGGATATGCCTGAGGCACGGTTTGTCACTAGACGACGTGTTACTACCAGGGCCAAACGACAGACCACACAATCCGTCGGAGGGGTATACCGCATTCAACCGCCATGCGTGCGCGGCTGGGACGCTTCCTCCGTTTAATGAATATATAAGAGAAGTGCTATCTTTTTTGGGAATCGCGCCATCCCAACTTCACCCGAACGGGTATGCTTCGGTGAACAGCCTGCTCATCGTCTTTATGGAATATCTTCATAGACCAGCGGCCCCGACTGAAATCAGATACTTGTTTAACTTCAAAACTCGAAACGATTACCCATCTTTTACATTCTTGGAGGCAGTACGAAATTGTCAAGTGGTTACCGGGTCCTGGACTAGGTTAAGCTATTATAGGACGGAATGGTTCTACGTCAGATGTCCTCCGGGCTTCGCCAGGCGATGGTTATTTAGACGTGAGTATAGCTGAGTTTCCAAACAATTACTAAGGCGATTGCAGTCGAAGTGTGACTTATATATTTTTCTTCTGTACAGCGATGATCCAGCGCCCCGACGGTGAAAACTTTAAGGAGATAGTATGAGTGCTCCGAGAGATCCCGAGCGTCGACGGGGATATCGACGTGTTATTGACGGATAGGAATCTCCGGGCCTGTGGATTAATCGAACGATGGCAGAGTATAATATTCGACGGGGTGCAAAGAATTGTTCCGAAAAAACATGCCAAGCACAAGAAACCCAAAGTCATTGTAGCCGAGGAAGTTGATTCCGAAAGAACTCACACTGACGACGAGCCATTGTTGGAGCCTACAGACGTGGCTCAAGATGTTGAAGAGCAAAGAAAAGGCAAGACGGCCGTCGTCACATCAACTAAGAAGGGGAGATGGAAGTCGGTTGTCACAGCCCGATACTCCCCCGAAGTTAGAATTTCCGAGACGTCTCCTCCGCGAACCGAAAGTCTTTACGAAGGGCTTACTGACCTTCCAATCCCGGACGATGTGTCCTTTCAGCATGACGCCGGGTGGGAGGAGTTTCATCGTACTCTTGAATTGAGCGAGCCTTTTATTACTAGCTCAGTCGATACTTCGGGTTGGTCGGGGGAAATGCATATTCATACACATTTCACGACACTACATAGTCCCGAGTCTTGGGTCATCGGTGTCGAGAAACCACTAACTCTGTTCTCCTCTTTGCTTTGTAGGTACCATGTCCAGGCGCGGTTCGATGCTAGGGAGTCTGCGACATGCTCGGAAACCATCGTATCGCGACTCGCGCAGACGTGAAGGAGATAGGGACTATGATCAGGAATACTCCGGATATTCGAGCCGTGAAAGATATGACACTGATAGGGGTTATAAGCATCGATCCCGATCGCGTATCTCTCCTCCTCCCAGAGATCCCGTACAACCTCCAGCCCATATTTCTCGCCCCTCTGAGCCTTCATGTCATACGTCCACTTCCCAATCTTCCAGGCATGAATCTCACCGTTCCAGAAGCGAGGCATCGACCGCCGTAGTTGCGGAACAGCCTCCTGTGGGAATTTCGGGTGAAGGGGCGCTCAGGCTTGCTCAGTTGAAGAAAGACTTCCCAACTATTTGCTTCGACAACTACATTTTTCCCCCACACTTGAAAAGAATCCCTCCGTCGGCGGAGCAGGTGGTGCATGACTATGTGCACGACTTCTACGCTCAGTATAAAGTATGGTTTAAAGCGGCGGAGAAGGCATCGGAGAAGGCATCGGAGCTGGCCTTTGAGCGTGGGGCCGCCAACGAAAAGTTACAGGCGGAGTTGGCCCAAAAGAGTCGTATTATCGATGTGCTGAACACCGAGGCCGAATCTTCCAGAAAATCAGAGATGGAAGCCATCAAAAAGGCCGATGAAGCCCAACTCACGATGGATAGAATGAAGCGTGAGCATTACGCCACGGTTGAGGACATGGGCCATCGGAATACTCTGGTCACTGCCGAGAGGGATGCGGCGCTAAAGGAGCTAAATGAGCTCAAATCCAAATTCGCCGAAATCGCCAAGGATAGGGACGATGCAAACAATGCAGCCCAGGAGGCGTGCGAACAAGCGGTGATACTCCGGACCGAACGGGATGAGGCAGTGGCCAAAGTTCAAGCGGTCGAGGCGGAGATTGAGGAGAGGGTTCAGCAAGCCGAGGCCAGGCTAGAGGCCGACATTGAAGATCTGCTTATCACCTACAATGCCAATGTATTGAAGCACAGAAACTTGGCCTGGCTTCAGGATTACCCAGTGCATCTCCGCAGTGCTTGGGAACGATTGGTTGAGGGGGAAGAGGAAGCGCACCCGGACGAATCGGTCGACCGATTCGAGCTTGAAAACCGGTTGCTAACAGATGAGGAAAAGAGGGTCCTCCATGATGCTATGATCGCTCATGAGAAAGAGATGGTTGGCGGTCGATCTTTGGAGGCCGGAGAAGGGTCAGGCATTGAGCATCGTGCCACCGCTCTTGAAATCACCGCCCCGCCTCCGTCTGAGCCTGTATCTGCGGTTAGCTCACAGACCGTTCCTGCTTACGACCCAGAGCAACCGCGGTTATCACCAATTCACGAACACGTCTCCGAAGTCGTCCCACCATCAGCGAGCCGAACTGAGGAAGGTATTCTGAACAAATTTCAAGTGCATTTTTGCTAGAACTCTCGTTTCGAAGTGATTGTTCTTAACTCCTTCTCTTCTTTATCCAGTGACCAGGACTACCCCGGTGTCTTCGACCCAGGAGCCGAGTCAAGGGCAGAAGGCTATTACTACTGAAACGACTGTCGTGACAACGACAGCGTCTACCGGAGCGGCGCAGGAAAGCTCTTTGTCTCTTGACGAACAAATGGTGAGCGAACTACTCGGTCAACAGGGAGACTTCTCTACGGACTTGCCATTTATCATCAGTGAGCTCCCGCCAGCCTCCAGCTCTTTCGTGCAGACCGGAGTTGCCCCCAGCCAGGCCCCATCAACTCGAGATGAAGAAATCTTGGCCGAAATCCACGCTGAATTAGAAGCCGAGGGGCAAAGCGGTAGTGTCGGTGGTGACACTATTCCATCTTCCATTGCGGGTCCAATCCCTCCTACTCCTCCAGCGAGGAGCCCTCATTTAGACTCAAGTTCTGAGGAGGACGTAGATATTATGCCCCCGGCCGAAGAGCAGTCACCGGTGAGGAGGTCGTCCAAACGAAGGATTTCCGTTCCTAGTGACTCTGACGACGAACCGCTAATAAGGAAGCCAAGGAAGAAAGAATAGAGCGCCCCCCCCCCCCTCGGCAGATATTTTGGTAGATAGGAACTTGTTTTCGTTTTTTGTTAGTAGGCCGTGTATAGATGCAGGTTCGGCCCCTGCTAGTAGGCATTCTTTTTTAGAAGAACTTATTTGCGTGTAAGTCCTTGTTTTAAGTTAGTTGAAATAAAATTTAGTTTCTTTGTTTCAACTCTCATTTCTTTTGCGCTTAAGTGTTTGTAGTGCCTTGTTTTCAGTCCGGTGCACTTGTGGCGATTTTACCGTCAAGTGGAGTTCGTTTTTATTCGCCAAGTCTGAGAATCTTGGTCGCAAGTTGTGATCGATGAACAACCGAACTTTGGACATTGTATCACTTTGGTTAGCGATTAACACTTAGCTTTTTTGCCCCCTAGTCTCGGGGAATAACATTTGCATTTTTGTGGTTGAGTGCGTTCATTGCAAACTTTAAACACATGTCCACATTCTGGGGACTTAAGATAATTTGAGATCGATAATCTGGTTTGCACTCCGGGAACTTGAGAGTTATCGATGCCTCTAACACGGTCCGCACTTCGGGAACTTGGAAATGATGTTCACATTCCAACTCGCACTCTACGAACTCGGAGTTAGTATTAACATTTCAGTTCGCACTACGGGAACTTTAACTTGGTGTTCATGCTCCAATTCACACGCCGAGAACTTGGATAAAACATGTATGTTTGGGTTCGCACTTCAGGAACCTGAAATTGATGTTTGTACTCCAACCCGCGCTTCGGGAATCTGGAGTTAGCGCGGATGCTCCAGTTCGCGCTCCGGGAACCTGTAACTTATGTGTATACTCCAATTCATGCTTTGGGAACTTGGAGTCCGTTCGCACTCTGGGAGCGAATTGTTTAATGTTTATACTCCAATTCGCACTCCGGGAATTCGGAGTCCGCTCGCGCTCTGGGAGCGAATTGTTTAATGTTTATACTCCAATTCGCACTCCGGGAATTTGGAGTCCGCTCGCGCTCTGGGAGCGAATTGTTTAATGTTTATACTCCAATTCACACTCCGGGAATTTGGAGTCCGCTCGCGCTCTGGGAGCGAATTGTTTAATGTTTATACTCCAATTCGCACTCCGGGAATTCGGAGTTAAAGGAGGGATTGTCGTGTATCAATCCCTGTAAATATTCATATGGTGTCCTGCCCCCGAGCTCGGGTTTCACTTAGCGAGTGACCGGTCATATCGCAGCCACTCTTTATTTGAATAAATCCCACCGCACGATGGAACTTAGCTCTCCGTGCGTCGTGATATTGTACGTCACACTCAATAAATCACAGCTTTGGCTCGAAGAGATGGCATTTTATTGCTGAAACGAGAAAATATGGCAAAGTCAGTTGCCTTATTACAAATTCAAATCTCGGAATGCTAAAATAAAATGCAAAAGAACAAATTGGCAGAAAAAGTAAAGTCTTTCATGTGTAGTAGCGACGAAGACTCTCGCTATTCCAAGCCCTCGGCAAGGTGAGACCGTCAATGGTCGATAATTTGAACGTGCCATCTCCGAGCTTTTGTGAAATCACGTACGGCCCTTCCCAAGTTGGCTTCATGTGCGAAGGAACCGGATAAACTCTTTTGAGCACGAGATCGCCGAGTTCAAAGGTTCGCGGGCGGACCTTGGCATTGAATATTCGGGCGACTCGACTCCGATATGCGGCTGCCCTCAAATCAGCCTCTTCACGCCTCTCATCCAGTAAATCCAAAGATTGAGCAAGTAATATGGCATTTGTCTTCGGATCATAATACGTCGCACGATGAGAGCGCACTTCCAATTCGACTGGAATAACGGCCTCTGAGCCATACGATAGAGAAAACGGAGTGTGACCAGTTGCAGTTTTGTGAGTTGTTCGATAGGCCCATAACGCCATAGGGAGTTCGTCGACCCACTTGCCTCCGGCCTTTTCTAGTCGTTTCTTCAGAATGGACTTTATAACTATATTAACAGCTTCGACCTGACCATTTGCTTGAGGGTGTTCCACTGCAGAAAACTTCTTATGTATGCGAAATCGTTGGCAGAAATTTTTGAACTCGGTACTGTCGAATTGGGCTCCATTATCGGTGATGATAGTATGCGGGAGACCGAATCGGCAGATGATATTGCGCACTACGAAGTTGATCACTTTCTTTGTTGTAATCGTTGCCAGAGGCTCAGCTTCGGCCCATTTAGTGAAGTAATCAACCGCGACGATGGCGTATTTCGCGCCACCTTTGGCCAGAGGCAATGCTCCAATTATATCGATTCCCCATACCGCGAACGGCCAGGGGCTAACCATTTGGGTTATTTCGGTAGGTGGAGCTCTAGGAATCCGAGCATGTTTCTGGCATTTGTCACATTTTCTGGCGTAGTCTGATGCACCTCGATTAACGGTAGGCCAGTAATATCCATATCGGAGTACCTTCTTGGCGAGTGCCTGCCCCCCAGTGTGATCGCCACATTCTCCCTCGTGTACATCGTGTAACACTCGCTTGATTTCATCGTGTGCGATACATCGGAGTAGGGGGACAGAATACCCTCTTCTGTACATAACTCCGTTTTGAATGACAAACCGTGAGGCTTTTCGAAGGACCTGCCTCTTCTCACTCCTGCGCTCAGGCTGTGTCCCATGTTCAATGTAATCTCGATAGGGGGTCATCCACGACTCCCTATTTGTGGTAGCCTCGAATGCATGGCTGACCTCACTTTGATCAATGCTCGGAGAAAGTAGGGTTTCAACGGGAACAGGCCCCAACTGTTGGGCTTCGCCCGTACTTGCCAACTTCGCCAATGAATCGGCCTTCTGATTGTGCTCCCGGGGAATATAGAAAATTGCATAGTAATCGAAACGATCAAGAATTTCCCTGACTTGAGATAAGTAAGCAGCTAGTCTTCAATCCTTAGCTTGATATTCACCTCGTACTTGGCATACGATTAATTGGGAGTCACAATAAATCTCTACAGCGACAATTCTCAGGTCGTGGGCCAGCTTCAACCCAGTGAGTAAAGCTTCATATTCAGCCTCATTATTAGTTGCACGGAACTCGAACTTTAGGGCGTAGCATATAGATCGGCCTTCAGCGGTTTCAAGCACTACCCCTGCTCCCGAACACCGTTCATTGGAGGCACCGTCAGTATATAACGTCCATATGTGCTTAGGAGGTTCGCTACTCTCAGGTAATTCCTCGGGTACAGTGAATTCAGCAACGAAATCTGCTAGAACTTGACCATGTATGGCCCTTCTCGGAGTATAAGCAATGTCAAACTGGCTCAATTCGATATTCCATTTTAGTAGCCTACCAGACGTCTCAGGCCGCGTGAGGACCTGTCGTAACGGCTGGTCGGTGTACACGGTGATAGGATGAGGCTGGAAATATGGACGGAGCTTTCTCGAGGCAATGACTAGGCAATATGCCAACTTTTCCAGCTTGGGATAGTTCCTCTCGGCTCCGGTCAACCGTTTACTTATGTAATATACCGGTTTTTGCACTCGGTCTTCCCCCCGGACTAATGCTGCACTGATTGCGCTTTCAGATACCGCCAAGTAAAGATATAATTGCTCGTGATCAACAGGCTTCGAAAGAATCGGCGGTGTAGAAAGATGTTGAAACAGTGACTGAAACGCACCTTCACATTCTGCGGTCCATTCGAAATTTCGTTTCCCTTTTCGGATCAGATCGAAGAAAGGGATGCATTTGTCAGTTGACTTCGAGATGAACCTACTCAATGCTGCGACTTTCCCATTGAGACTCTGGACCTGCTTTATGGTCCTTGGAGTTTGAAGATTCCTGATGGCCCAGATCTTTTCAGGGTTAGCCTCTATCCCTCGGGCGTTGACGATGAACCCAAGGAATTTTCCGGACGCAACTCCAAAATGGCATTTTAGCGGATTGAGCTTCATCCCATATCTCCGAAGGATATCAAACATTGATCCTAAGTCCTTTACGTGATCAACATAATGCCGCCACTTTACTAACATGTCATCTACATAAACTTCCATGGTCTTCCCGATCTGGTCGGAAAACATCCGGTTAACCAAATGTTGATAGGTTGCGCCGGCATTCTTTAACCCAAAAGGCATGATTTTGTAGCAGTATAGTCCCAGATCAGTCACAAAGCTCGTATGTTCTTGGTTGGGCACATGCATGGGTATTTGATTGTAGCCCGAGTAAGCATCCATAAAGGATAATAATTCGTGTCCGGCGGTTGAATCAACAAGCTGATCGATTCGAGGAAGTGGAAAACTGTCCTTCGGGCAAGCCTTGTTCAAGTCAAAATAATCGATACACGTTCTCCATTTCCCGTTCGGTTTCAGGACAAGTACCGGGTTTGACACCCACTCCGGGTATAAAGCATCTCTAATGAACCCATTCGTTTTCAACTTATCGACCTCCTCCTTAAGGGCGGTAGATCTCTCTGGATCCATACCATGCCTTTTCTGTTTGACCGGGATATACCGCGGGTCAATGTTTAAAGTGTGGCTCGCGATATCCGGCGAGATCCCACACATGTCAGAATGCGTCCAGGCGAACACGTCAAGATTCGCCCGGAGAAATTCAACCAATTCCTGTTGTGCCCCCGGCTCAATTGAGACCCAATTTTTAACATTCTCGAATCATCGTCATCATCATCGATCGGGACATTGATAGTTAGTTCAGCCGGAGAAGCCTGACTTTCTGTAGATTCCTCATTGTTGTCGTTATCCCTTGGGTCAAGGTCTTTCTGGAATTGGTTGTGGTGCCCGGGCCGAGGCCCAAGCACCAATTGTCAATCATCGGCAGAACGGACGCAGAGAGATTCCTCTACGCCCTTCCCTTTCTCCCTTCGCTGCGCCTCTTGCAGCTCCGCAACATAACAGGCTCTTCCAGCAGCCTGATCTCCATGAATCACACCGATACCACAATCGGTAGGAAATTTCAAAGTCAAACACCACGGGGCGATTGCCGCCCGAAATTCAGCAAGGGCCGGTCGGCCCAGAAACGCGTTGTACGGTGAATGTATGTCCAAAACAACAAATTGTAACATGCGTACTCTTCTGCACTCACCGATCCCCAACTCCACGGGTAACTCCACAACCCCCGTGGGTATATTAGCACTTCCATCGAAGCCGTGAATCCTGGACTGACAGGGCTTCAGATCTTTGGCTTCCATCTTCATCTGATCGTAAGCTCTCTTGAACAAAATATTGACTGAACTCCCACTATCCACCAGTATCCTCTTCATCCAAGCAGGACCGACCTGGGCGGATATAACAAGTGGGTCAATGGTTAGGGCTTCGACCTTGTCTGCATCACGGTTCCGGAACACGATGTCATCTGTCATCGTCTTTTGTTGTTTTGCCGGAGCCCCTTCGTCATAGCTACTGCAACATTCGAAATCCATATGCCTAACCGAGCTAGCATATGACTCCATCTCTTTCCAACTCCTATCCGCCGGATGAGGACCACCGCTGACGGTGTTTATCACTAGCCTTCCGCCCGTTCGGGCGGGTTCTTCCTACCTTGGCTGATTTTGCCGATTGTTCTGGTTTGACGGACCCGCACCGCAAGACTGCGGCGCCCGTACAAACTCGTCCAACTTCCTTTCCCTGATCAACTTCTCAATCAAATCCTGCAAGTGTCTGCATTCGTTGGTATTGTGGCCGTAACTGTCGTGAAATCTACAAAACTTGCCCGTTTGAATATGTCTCTCCAACGATGGCTTCGGAGTAGGCTTCTTGTATTGCATGGCGTTACAAGTTTGTAGATATGCGTTCTCCAACGATGTATTCAGTGGAGTATAATTGTCGAACATAGGGGCCCTACGCCTCGGCCCACGGTTCTGATCCCGCTTCCTGCTCTGATTCCCATTATTCTTCGGTTGTGACTGTTTGTTCTGGATATTTAGCTGCACTTTCCCAGAACTCTCTCCCGATTGTTTAACAGCCACATTACTTTGAATCCCCTCTCCACTGGGTCCTGCGTCGTCCTGTTTCCTAGACTGCTTCGCGTCCTCACGCCTCAAGAACTGGGCGGCTTTGGAGTAGAAGCGATCCAACGACGCAGGAGGTTTTCTTGCCAACCAATTTCCAAAATCCAAATCAGGGTCAATCCCTTTCATCAATGCCATCAGAATCGAGTTATCATTAGGGTTGGTGATTTCCACACAGGCCTTATGGAATCTCTCCAAGTAGTGTCTAAGAGTTTCTCTTGGAGCTTGGGTAACACTAGACAAAGTGTTGACGTCCTTAGGCCTTGCAACATGCATGCGGAACTGTTCCACGAACTTCCTGGCCAGCTGATTGAACGAAGAGATAGAACGGGGTGGCAATCGCGTGAACCACATCGTAGCAATGCCCACCAAAGAGATAGGAAAGCTCCTACACTTGACCGCATCGTCTGCTCTAGCGGCGCTCATGGACCATTCATACTTCAATATGTGTTGATTGGGGTCCGAGTTTCCCTCGTACATCGGTAACGTGGGCATCCTAAATCGCCGAGGGGGTTCGGCGTACAGAATCTCGTCTGTGAATGGGGTGTGACTCCGGGAGATTCCCCAGTCGTCATTAGTAAACCCCTGACTTTCACGGATCATCTGCCTGATCATTTCCGGAAGATCCGTTACAGCTGCGTTCTGGGCATGTCGAGCCAAGGTGTGGTCGGGTTCCACAATGCGGGACTGGACCGGATGCTGTCGACGGTCCGGATCTCGCCTCCTTGGTTCGACATTTTCTGGTACATACGGCTCAGGAGTTTGCCGCCGTCGGTGGTGGTTCTGATCTGACAAAGTATGGATGTCAACCCCTGGCTCCGTAGCAATGGTTACAGGACGGTTTTCGGTAGTGTGTTGAGAACAGTGCCTCCCCGGGAGGAAGGCCCTGTATGGAAGCTTGCAGATGGACTGACTCGTAGTTGCCCAACCGTCAATGCCGGAAGGTCTCCGGTAGCCTGTGCATAATTCCCATCCATTCGGGGTTGTGAAGGTCGGTGATGATAATCGGTGGAAGCCGAACCCTCCGTGGAAGACTGGGATGTATAATCCCTCCTAGACCGCCTACGCTTATGACTGTGTAGCTGGCGGGTTAATTCAGCGTTAGCGCGTAGTTTCTCCGTCAACTGTTGCCGACTTTGGTTCAGCTCTTGGAGCAACATTTGAAACTCTTGCCTCGTTACCGGTCCGGATGACTCCGAAGGCCCGGCGACGTCCTGAGTAGATGGTAGCTGCGCGGGATCTGGCCTATCCCGGCCTTCTTGGTTACCAAGGTTAGAAGTTGTTCTAGTACTCACCATTGTGAATAGTAAGATTCTTTCCTAAACTTTTATCAAGTCTGAATAGAACGGAAGGAATCTGAGCTTGAGATTCGGATCTTTCTCTTAGATTTATGCAATCCGGTATCGATGACAGATCCGAGGTGCAGGAGAAAATCTGGGTTTTCTCAGTGAAAGCACCAAAGTGTTTGCACCAAAATTGGGCACAACACTCGTCGGAAGTTTTTGAAGAGATAATAAATGAAGAGTGCAAATTAAAACAGAGGATTATCTAACAAAAACTCCAAATAGCATGTAAATAAACGCGTAGACAAGCAATTTATAGTGGTTCGGCGTATCGCCTACGTCCACTGTGAAGTTTTTATACTTTTATTGACTTTCTTTCGATGATTACAAGTCGGTGCAGCAAGCAACAGTGAATTACAGTCAGGAATTCGAATTTAACAACAAGTTTATGATGTCAAATGATGGAGATCTCAATCCGGCAGAGTCTGGATGCTTCCAAATCTAAAAGTCCCTTCTCTGTTGGCCCTGGGGCTCTATTTATAGGCGTAGGCTGCTGATATTTCGCTGAAAACTCGGGAGACCACTTCTGGCATGTGAGGGGGCCCACACGCACGGTCTCAGGAAGTTTGGGCCCACTTTGGCATCGGTTCGAACTCCATTCGAACCGATCAAGGATTCATCCAATCGAGGTGAAATTTGGCGTGGACATTCATCAACATGTGTGCAAGCTTCTGTGAAAATTTCATGGCATTTGGATCAGTAGATTGGGAGATATGATGGATTCGAAATGGGGTTCATTGCGTGGCTGTTTGGTTCGAAACCATGCTTTCGAACCGATGGTTTCGAACCCATCATGTCACGTGTCTTCGTGGCGACGTGGAGCGCAAACTTCGAACCAACCCGGTCTTCACTCCGAGTTGACCGCTTCGACTCCATAAATCTCGACGAATTCGAACCGATGGAAGACACGTCATCATGATTGGTTGACCCAGTGGATTCGAATGAGGCTACACAGGATGGGTTCGAACTTGGCATCACGGATGGTTTCGAACGAGGTTCCATGTTTGGGTTCGAACAACGTCTTATGATGGAATCGAACAAGGATGCTTGTGTGGATTCGAACAAGGCTTTGTGGTGGGTTCGAAACAGCTACTCTCCGATGGTTTCGAGGTCCATTGTTATGAACCTGGTAGATTCGAACCTGATGGGTTCGAAGGTCATGGTTTCGAACCTGATGGGTTCGAAGGTGATGGTTTCGAACCTCATGGGTTCGAATCTCATGCCCTTTCTTTCAAGTTGAATCGACCATAATTTGAGCGTATGAACTCGGATTGACTTGAAACTTAGGACGTTGATTCCTATGGTCTTTCTTGCCGTGTCCCATCAATTGTGGCTCAAGCTGGACTTGGACAAAATTCAGTGATATCCATAGCGAGACGAAGTATGGCAGGTCTCTGAAACGAACCGTTCTCCGTTTCTGATCGATCTTTTGGTATCGCGGCTTTGCCCAAAAGCGGATAACAATAACAATAATAATTTAAAATTCAAACAACGCATAATTTCAAGAGCAATCAAAGAATCAAACAATCAATCAATTTTAAGCAAATAATTTCAACCAAAATATTGTAAACGTGTACCTTTTTCTAGATTTGTATCGTTGAGATCATCAGAATCATGAAGAGCCCAAAAACACAATTTTAAATTTTCTGCCTTCTATTCATCATCGCTTGAGGATGAATTTGAGTCTGAATCATCTAGAGTAGCGGTATATGCTCTTTTCCTTTTCTTTGTATAATCATTGTTTGCAGGAAACTGTTGCTTATCAAGATGCGGACACTCTTCTGAGATGACCTGGTTCGTCCCAGTTGAAACATTTGACATGATTTGGTACTACATTATGATTTCTGGAATTCCTGTGATCATTCTTTTTGAAGTTGTTCATTTTTTGTATTTTAGAAACTTCCGAAAATTCCTTGTCATGAAGGCTATTTCTTCATCACCATCACTACCCGATTCTAATTCATCTGTTAATGCATTGAATGCAATTGACTTCTTTTCGAATGCCATGCTATCTCTTCTCCCTTGCATTTGAACTTCAAATGACATTAGATTTCCAATCAATTCTTCAATCTTTAAAGTACTGATATCATTTTCTTCTTCGATTGCAAGAGTTTTTTGATCCAATTCCAGAGTAAGAGAATTTTTCTGACTTGATCTTCTTCGGAGAAACTTTTTTCCAATGATATTAGAGAATGCATAATATCCTAAAATCTACTATACATATCTGAAATGGACTCATTTTAATTCATTTTGAATAATTGAAACTGATTCGTGAGTACGGATATTTTGGTCTGTTTGACTTTGCTTGTTCCTTCATGAGTAACTTGCAAAGTTTTCCAGATATCATATGCAGACTTACAAACAGATACTCTATTGAATTCATTCCTATCAAGTGAACAAAATAAAATATTCATGGTTTTGGAATTATTTTGTGCAATAGTCTTTTGCTCAACAGTCCACTGTGCAAAATTAGTTGTGGGTTCAGAATATTCAGTTTGTGTCATATTCCAAGTGTCTAATCCTATTGAATGTAAATATATTTTCATTCTACATGCCCAATATGCATAGTTACTACCATTAAAAAGTGGTGGTCTGGCAGTAGACTGACCCTCTACAAATAAACTGGTGATAGTGTTAACAGAACTAGTGTTGGTAGCCATTTTAAAAACTTTTCAAACTTCAGATTATGAAAACTTTGAAACCTTGCTCTAATACCAAATATTAGGAATGTGGATTACGGATCTTAAGGCTAGAATAACACAAGTGGGGGTGAATAGTGTTTTTCCAGATTTAATAAATCTTTTTGAAACTTGTGTAATTTAATCACCAACAAATGCAATACACGAACACAGATATAATTACAGAATCAGATACAGATGCAAATAATAAATGAAAGCAGTAAAGGAAAGAATACACCAGGATTTTATACTGGTTCAGAGTTACCCTACATCTAGTCCAGCACAATTGTACATATTTCTTTTCAAATTAATCGTCCAGATTACACCTTCGATTTCAAGGCCAAGAGGTACACCCTCCTATATTCGAGTCTAGGGAAAACTCTCTTGATTTACCAGGGCACAAGATCACCTAATCGATTTCTGAGGCAACAATCACACCCAATTGATTTCAAGGTTCAACCGCACCTTTTACTCAACAGTTTGATTTACAAATAATCATATAACTCTGAATAGCACTGAGATCTTATGGAGAGAGTGGCAGAGAATCAAACAAGAGATAATCAAGTTCGATTCACTTGATATTTCAGAAGAGTATAGTTTGGGATTCTTTAGAATAAATGTGGAAGATGAAGAGGAGAGAAAGTGAATGAAAATCTGGTGAAAATTCGTTTAGAACTTACTGGTATTTATAGAGATCAACAGCCATATCTATTCGTTAAAGGACACGAAGAATAGGCACTTCTTTTGAAAATTTGAAAATTGAAAATTAACGGACACCATGCCGACATGGGGGGTAGGAGTATGTCGACATGCTCTAGGCAAAAATGGTGATTTTGATTTTCTTATTAAAATTGGTTTCTATAATTTTTTCAAAACAATTTCTAAACTTCATAAATATACTTGAATATAGCTTAAACATATAAAAGAGTTTAGAAAGTAATTTTTAATATCTTAATCTATAAAGTGATTTAAAATCTAAGTATATAAATATTTAAAAGCTAAATATTAAAACAAGAGATATGTTAAAATCAAGGACAATTTTGAAATCAAAATATTAAAAATGATAAAGATAATTTTGAGGCTAAAGTATTTCAAACAGGAGAGATGTCTTTTTGAAAAGAAGGTTTTGAAATACATTTTTTAAAACAAGAGATATATTTTTGAAAAGCTTTTTCATAAAATTAGTGGATATCAAAATAGGATCACTATATGTTCCACTAGATATTGTTGTGGGTTCCATCCCACTAGGGTTTCATCCCTTTAACAGGCTCGAAGTGGAATCCATTCCACGAATAAATTTCGAATAAAGATGTCAGTGCTTTTAGGAAGTTTTAATATAATTCTAGACTCAATACTTATCTTGGACTTTGAAATCTTGAACTCTTGATACTCATGAGTCTTCATTCTTGATATCTTCAATCTTTGAATTCATCAGTCTTGCATCTCTATACTGTACAGTCTTCATTATTGGTACCTGCATGATTATATCCTGCATATACATATGTATCTAAACTATAATGTTAGTATTTATATTTTATAATAAGTCCTAAGGTTGTTGTCTTCAAAACCATCCTTCTCGAGGACTAACACAAATATGAAGTGCCGTTGAAATTTTGTAAACTATTCGATTTGAAATATTGATTTACGAAACATAAATATTATTGCTTTTGTAACTTGTTCAATGCTGAAATAAATCCGATAAATAACGTTTCAGTTAATATCAATTTTCTTTTTATTCAAAAAATAAATATCCCTACTATTAATAATGAGAATTCTATGAATAGAATTCAACCGCGTCTTTTTGAATTTCCTAAAATACCCTTTAACATCTCTGTAAATGACGTGTTAATTGGATCGTTGATTGAGCTATAAATTTTAGTCGGCCGTAGTAGCTAAAATTATTTCAACCGAAATGTCAAATAATCTAAGTGTCACATTTCCCTTGACCATATTATTAAAGTTCACAGCATTATTTCAACTCACTTAATTAGATGTCTTCCTTTTTCCCTCTCTTAGCTTATATACAACAAAAACTATAATATTTTGGAGGATGTGGGACTAATAATTAAAAAGAAATATATATGTATAATAAAATTGCTCTGTTGATTATAAAAGACAAAGAGAGGCCAAGATTTATCCTCAACACATATATCAAGTGACTTTTGATTCTCCAGATCATCTCATTATACATGTTATATTCCACGACCTATCCCACATTTTCATATTTTCTAACATCTCCAATCCTTATTGGCCACCTATCAGAAGGTTGGCTTCTGTTACCGATTAATTACTAACACCATTACATCCCCCCACCTCGCACGCTGCTTCAGTTCTAAGTTTTAATTTTTAACTGTCCACTCCACGTTTACCCATATATCCGCCATTGCTCCAGATATGTTTCACACATACAGGCAGTTAATAATTCATTCTCTATTTTCGATTGATTTTCGCTTCATTGATATATTTCAAATTTGAGGTATTCCTTTTTGCTCTTCAACCATATACAGTATATATTTAATTTTCTTTTTCTACGGCAATATTCAATCCAGAGCTTGATGTTGGATGCTTGCAGCTTAATATTACATCAACCAGCATTTGATTTTGCTCTTTAACTTGGAATACCTAAGACCTCCATGCATGATGTTAATTTTTGGTTGGAACTTGTAATCATACAAACCCACCTTTTTGCTGAAACTTGCAGTCACCGAGATATTCGTATAAAAGATGGTCACGCTGCCAAAAGATGATCTACGATGAACTTGCGACCAATGATTTCATGAATGGTGGACTCTTAATTGGTTGTGGTGGTGATAATTTTTCTAACTTTGTTCACCAGACAAATGCTTTTTTTAGGACATAATTGAAGTAAACTAATGATTTACGGTGCTCTAAGTCGATATATATGGTTTTGAGAGGATGTTTAATTTATTTCCTATGGATTTGTTATTGACTGAATTGCAAATTCTGGTATAGGAAGATGATGGCTGTCTTTGAGGTTATATTCTAAAATTGTTCTTCATCTTTTGCACAAAATAATTTTCTGTAATTGGTTTCTAAGTTTGTTTGCCAAAAATTATTAAGGTAATTCACATTATCTTCATCTTTTCAAATAGATAAAAATGAGAATGGGATAAAGAAGTGAATCAGATTACTGACTGTACATGCAGCAACTTAAAAATGTTCTTCCTTAATCTTTGATCATCTTCTCCACTTTCTACCTATCTTTACTCACATTGGCACCCAAATATTTTTCTTGCATCACATATACGCATACATAAGCTGTTTGAAAAATTGCAACAAGCACTTTATACATCGTATATGCATATATTATTCATTTATTATGAAATAGGAACAACAAATAAGTTGTCAAAAATGTTTTGAAGTTTTTTTCAATTTTCCCTTATCGATCAATTTTTGCCGTGCCTCCCCTTTTGCATATTCTCATTTTTAACTTCCACCATAGTCGACATCAAAGAACTCATATTCCTATTATACATATGTTCAATTCATCTTGACCTTTAACCATCCTCTCCTTATTATGTTCAGATCGTTCTTTATGCTTTCTAAGGTACATGTCCATGTTCATTTTTTCTTTCCTTCTCTCGGTTTATACTTTTATGCACATGATATGTTTGTGTAAATGTTGTTCCAAGCAGCTCTTTCTTATGGTGTTCAATTTCTGTTTTAGCCTTATACTATGTCATGCAAGGGAAGATGATGCTAAAGAAGAAAAAAAAGTTGTACAAATATCAAACAAGTTTTATTATATTTGTAAATCCTTTCCTTATTATTTCCATCATTTAATTCAACTTAACATCCATTTTTTATATTTTTTGAAGTTGGAGTTAGCTTTGGAGGATCAAGATCGACTAGAAAAGTGAGGTGGTTAAACTGGAAGAAAAAGAGGCAGTGACATTATCAGAAATGAATTAAAGGCATTAGAAGGAAAATTTTCAGCTTAGAGTAGCTAACCCTCTACCAGCAGCAAATATAGTCAAAAAATGGAATAAATTGAGAGTGCTCAACATGTTGAAAATCCTTAAATTTTATGATCTGAACATATTATATGAAAAGTTTGCTTAATCATTGATTGGTAATGTACATCTTAATTCTATAAACCACATGATTCTGATTAAATCTGTTTCAATTTTTTTAGTAGCCAATTTTTTTTTTTGGTATTTCCTATAATAAGCTTACAGATTACCCTAAATAAGAACATGTAATAGAGTGATAATTAATTTTATGGTACCTTTATATAATTGACTTATTTATTTCGATGCAATAATTTACATACCTACACAATTTCTTCCCCAAATTTACCACATTACGTATTCTGTATCTGTTAAGAATTTTTTGATAAAGAATACATTCAAAATCTACATACATATAGAATTAAATATCTTGGAATCTAAGTTGTTTATATTTGGATATACATATATAAAATAATTTATTTCATGCATAAATAGTTTAAATATTTAATGTTGATATATCAGAATAACTTATGAACTACCCATTCATTTGCGGTACTTTTTCCTATACTAACAAATCCTAAAACGATAGAATATGCGAGCTACACTACAATTTTTTAAACACTTTCCAAATAATAATAGACATGATTATGAACCATTTACAATGCTCATCCAAAAAAAAATTCTTATTCGTTCACAATTCACAATGGAAAATAAGCATGCTACTTCTATATTATCATTGTATATAAAAAAATCAACAGATATTTGTACAAAACATAATATAAATGGAAATTTACATTGATAATTCATTAGTAGCTTTAAAAGTCATAATTAATTATATTTTATGTTTTAGTTATTTTTGTAAAAAAAATTATTTTACACCCGTGCAACGCACGGTCTTCCCTACTATAAAGAAGTTACTGCAGTTTGAACAAAAAAGAGCGGCTTCTGCTTAGGCGGAGTTCAAATATGGGGACGTATCCTGTTATTTTTTAAGTACAACCGTTAGTCACCATGGAGAACAACAATATGCGTTCATAAGATGAAGTATCCAAGTGTTTCATATTGTCCGTAATTTAGGTGAAAGTTCATCGACTGAACTCTCGCCCGATTCCAAGTTAGTATGAATAAGCTATTTTAATATGAACAAAAAAATAGTGGTTATTGCCTAGGCGGAGTTTAAATAAGGGAATGTAGCCTGTTATTAAGTAAAATTGTTAATCATCATGGAGAATTATGGTATACATTCATATGCTGAAGTATCTAAGTGTTCCATATTGTCCGTAATTTAGGCAGGAGTTCATCAGTCGAAGTTTCATCCGATTTCGATTTAGTATGAAGAAGTTATTGCAGTATGAACAAAAAAAATAGCGGCTTCTGTCTAGACGGAGTTTAAATATGAAGATTTAACCAGTTATTTTCCAAGTAAAACTTTTAATCACCATGGAGAGCTACAGTATACGTTCATAAGCTGAAGTATTTAAGTGTTCTGTATTGTCCATTACTTAGATGGTACTTTATTGGTCGAAATTTCGAATGATTCCAAGTTAGCGTGAAGAAGTTATTGCAGTCCGAACAAAAAAATAGCGATTTTTGCCTAAGAGGAGTTCAAATATGGGGATGCTACTATTAAATTTACTTCCACGAGTACAACTAAAAATGCAAAGACGTTGTGATTAAATGCAGATCCACCTGAACGTGCATATGTACTTGTATGTATAACGATCATACACAATACTTGTTAGAAGGAGCCAATTAAACATCAAGGGTTTCATTGATAGCATATCGATAATAATGACTATCAAACAATTTCATAACAGTATTGACGATCAAATTATATATGAATGATCATAGTGAAGAACATATACCAAAAACCATGTGGTAATGAATTTATAACATTGAATCTATATCAAATCGTAGAATTGAGCAAAAAAATGAAAGAGAGCATCTAATCATATGAAAGGAGGCAGAGTGCTCACAGCGGTGGTAGCCGCAGCGGGGTTGCTTGGGGGCGCCTTCGGTGTTTGGGTGCTTGTAGATGCGGCAAGGGGAACCTTCGAACACTGGGGCTGATGCAGGGTGGGGTGGGAGATGTTGAGTGGGGAGAGGAGGTTTTGGTAGGGGGCTTGGCATTGCAATGTGCAGGTTGGTTTTTTTTTCTTTTCGACATGCGAATAGGAAAGGAGGGGACGACACTAGGAAGATATAGACGAAAGCACCCCACCGCCAACATCGTGTCGACGCCTAATAATAGATGTCGATGCGGTATCGGTAAATTTTTGTAGTTGATAAATTACCGACATCCTTCCGACACCGCGTGGACATCATAAATAAGACAATAGCGCAATGTTGGTATCATCGTGTTGGTAGCGTAGATCTGTATCTTAATCAATCAAATATTCAATTTCGAGCTAGAAAGGTTGAAATTACCTACTACTTATACATTTAGCATTATGGGTGAATTAAAATAACCCATCACCGGAGATGAAAGAAACAATAAAATAGGTGGCACGTTAATTGATTCGGACAGAGTACATCACTTCCTCAATTTATATATTATATTTTATATATTATATTATATTATAAATGGATGCCCACGCGCTGCATGCTACAGAGTGACGATTTTTTAAATAAGATGTAGTCTGCTATTCAGTGCTAAGAACGAAGCTTAAGCCCAACCCATCAACTATCGTGCAAGCAATGGAGCCAGAAAGCAATGAACAACATCGTCTTCACATCTTCTTCTTCCCGTACTTAGCATTGGGCCACATAATTCCTCTATCTCAGATAGCAAGGTTATTCGCAGAACGAGGGGTAAAAGTGTCATTTGTCACCACTAAAGGCAACGTACCCCATGTTCGTAGCCTTGTGGATGACGCTGTAAGGGACGGACACTGCATGCAAATCGTTCAGATTCCTTTTCCTTCCGAGGACGTCGGATTGCCAGTTGGTTGTGAAAATACAAATTCCCTGCCAATGACGGACTCTTCTTTGGAAAAGTTCGGCTCCCTGATTTTAAAACTTGATGGAGCGTTTGAGCAACTAATTAGAGAGCATCGCCCTGACTGTGTCGTAGTCGACGAGTTCTACCATTGGGCTTCTGATGTCGCCGTTTCTCAAGGTATTTTTCATCCCTTATTATGATACGTTCAGTTCAGTTCAGATCAATGAATTTGTGACCATAAAATAGAAAGCCAACAGAGTAATCTGAACACCATACAGATTCAGATTGCTTGTAGCTGCTTATTAGATCTGATACCAACATCTCTAAATCCACATAATAACTAACCGTCTTGAATCAGGCGTACCTAGGATCATCTTTGGCATAACTTCCCACTTTGCTGCCTGTGTCTGCGATGAAATAGAACTCAGCGATATCCTCTCATCAGTATCGAGCGATACAGAACCGTTCACTGTGCCTGGTATTCCACATAAGCTCGAAATCACCAAAACCGAACTTCCAAAAACATTTCACTATCCTAAAATAGTGCTGGACATATACAGAGAAGCACAAACAAAAAGCTATGGCATGATAACGAACAGTTTTGACGAACTAGCACCAGAGTATGCAGACATACTACGAAAAGGCGGTAAGCGGAAACTATGGAACATTGGCCCAGTTACCGTTCAAGCAAAGAATACAGTCAATGGAAGAGTTCGCGGAGACGATGAACTAGAGCTTAAAAGCTGGCTAGATGGCAAAGTAAATAGAACAGTGTTGTACGTTGCTTTTGGAAGCGAGTGCTCTTTCAGCAACGACCAGCTTAGAGAATTGGCTTTAGGGCTGGAAGAATCTGGGTACCCATTTATATGGGTGGTCAGAGGCGGTGGAGGTGGTCTGGAAACAATTGACGACTGGCTACCGACTGGTTTTGAGAAAAGGGTGGAAGGCAGAGGGCTGATAATCAGAAAATGGGCTCCACAGATGATGATATTGAAGCATCCAGCAACCGGAGGGTTCATAATGCAGTGCGGGTGGAACTCTTTGACAGAGGCCATGGGTGCAGGGCTACCCATAATTGCATGGCCATTGCACTCGGAGCAGTTCATTACCGAGAAGCTGGTGGTCGATGTGTTGAGGATCGGTGTTGGGGTGTTGGAAGGGGTAAAACGGTCAATTTACCCGCAACAGAAGGAGTTGGCGAAGGCGGAGAAATTGACTAGGGCTATTGACCGAGTGATGGGTGAAGGAGAGAAGGCGAAAGAGATAAGGAAGAATGCGATGAAGTTTAAGGAGGTTTTGGGTTCTATTTTGAATAAAGGAGGTTCATCTTATTCTAATCTTACTTCCTTAATCGATGAGCTTGGTGCATTGGCTAAGGAGAAGAGATGCTAAAAGGCTTTCTCGAACCATGTAACTGTTTTCATGGACAAGCCATTTGGTCTTTCATGACTTTCATTAATAAAATTTATGGTGCTCTCTCTTTACTTGATATGAACAGAGATCGAACTAATATTGCAAATGACACACACGACACTACTATGAAAATAACAACTTACAAGATCCTATTATAAGTAATACATATCAGATTAATCTGGGCACGATATCCTGTATGTCCAAAGAGTAATATCCAAGCAGTGAGCACTTGTACATTTGTTACCGTTTGTTCAAGATCCAATATGCGAATTCAGTAATGTGACATCCTTATTTATATTCCACATTTTTAATATTATTTAATTACTATATGCATACAAAAGTGTAAGCGCAACTTTATTCATACCCAGATTTCATTCTGTACTTAGCTAAAGTATAAACACAAAAGGAAACCATCAATCCCGAACCTTAACTAGGAGGGTAAGATTTTAGACCAGAAGAATACCCAACTCAAGGATTTCTAAGCGCAGCCAACCTTTTCTCAAGCTCTTCAACCTCAGAACTGCAAACATAAAAGTAAAATATGTATACACAATTATAGTGATGAATTAACAATTTACAGTGTAAAGGGACTCAGGTTGTTAACAAAAGTCTTGGTGCTAGATATTTATAAATATATGTATGTACATATATGTATACATTAATACATGTATGTATTTATGTAAAGAGTACCATGATAATGAATCGTTAAATTATGACTGAATTGCAGGAAATATTGAAAGTTGAGAAGTCTCTTTTACAGTGTTATCAGCTGACTTTAACCAAAGGAGGAATTAACGAATCACATGTAAGAGGGTAACAAAATACATGCAGTTTTGTTATCAATATGTTGAATTTACCAGAAAATGCTATGAATATATTTGGAGATATAATAAACTAACATACGGACCTGTATTTTCTAAATATTTTGATAGAAAATTGAGTACGAAAAGGTTTAAGATTACAAATAAGTAGACGGTTTCATTTTTCAGTTAAAGCGGCAATCGCACCAAAAGTTGACTAAAAAGCAGAAAAACAGAGCCACAAAATGTTTGGACTGATTTTGAATTCCAATACCTTTCTGTGCTTTCTCGGTTCGTTCCCCCAATTTTTCCTCTAGGTGCAGCAGAAAGCTGTTTTGTAAACACAAATTTTGGTAAACTTTAGGAGTTGAAGAACAAAAGAAAGCAATATGATTATTATTTTAAATTTGCCAATGCAATGAGAGAGAAATTGTAATAATTTTAAGCAAGCTGAATGTAGGTGAACCTGTGACGCAATATCAATGCCAATTTCATCTAGAACCTGCAACCAGATATATATGAGAACTCAAGGTAAAATAAATGAAAGAAAAAAAGAATCAAGAATGTTTGGGAAGAAATTAACCTGATTTGTCAACTCTTCGCTTTCATCTTCAGCCTCGTCATTGTCTAGAGCGTCGTCTATAGATTCTGACATCATCTCAGTCTGTAAACAGCAAATTGTTTGTTTTATGCTTACAATCTCTGTAAAAATATAATAATAATTGTGTGCAGAAATTTATCAAGAACTAGAAATAGGGGGATACTGATGATGACAATGACATAGTAGAGCTATAAATATATTAATATATGTACAAGAGGGGAAGCACAAGAAGGTGTTGAATATAATGCAGAAACATTAGTTGTAATACCATTGAAATCAATCATCTGTCATCAATACTGGAACCGCTGAGGAAAACAATGGCATGTATGCAAGCCGTAAATTTTGATTGACATGGTGTATGGATGCAATAACTTTTTATCTAAACGCTTACTGTCATATCCATTTGTGCAGACTGCCTCTGAAAATCTTGCATCACCTTCAACTGTTTTGCAGGGTCCATTTGCTGAAGCAGAAGAAATAAAGTTGTAATGTGATTTGAAAACTGAAACAATTAAAACGAAAGGAATAGAAGAAAAAAGCTCCATGGATAGAACATCTCAATACCTTGTTCATTGCTCCCATTGCCTTGCTTGCACCTTTAATACCAACAGCAACAGAAGTGTTAGCATGCATTGCCTAAATTTGTTAGAGATCAGATAGTGAGTATAGCATAAAAAATAGGTATGTACTATGTACACACACGCACACAAATGGTATTTCTCAAAGTATACACACACGCGTGCACACACAGAATATCAAGTGGACATGAAATAAACAATAAGAAAAATATACAAGTGAACCTGAGTATGAGTAGCTACACCACGTATTTGAGCTCGACTGCTTTGTAATTTAGCTATTTGTTGCCGAAGTCTCACTAACTGGCGTGCTAGAACTGTAGTTGCAGACTGCAGTTGTGAACACAAAATTTGTATGGAAGGATGAAAAGGTTAGAATTAAGCAATTTTATGAATAATTTCAATATACTGTGACAAAATTTTACTTGATTTCCAGTTTTAGCCGTCCTTTTTATCTCAGCCACCAACCGCTTTTCCTGTATTGTAAAGAAGTGTAAACACATAGTGAGTACATCTGAAAAGGTATATTCACATACTAAAACAATAATAATTAATTTATTACATAAATTTGTCTATTTGAGTCGGTCAAATTTCTATTAACGCTGTCAAAGTTAAGTAGTTAACGGTATGAAGATCCACGGTAATGAAATATTTGCTTGCTTACAAATTTCATCACAATCAGTGGACCTCTTACGTTGTTACCTGAATAAGGTGGTTTCTTACAAACCTTGTGGGAAAGAAACTTAAAATCCAAATTCATTTTTGCCTTCGAATTTCAAATTTTACAAGTGAAATTTTGCAAAGAATTTTCCTTTTTTTGAATTATCAAAATAAGGTATCTTTGAAAAAATAAAATAAAAATAGAACAGTATCGATCAGCAATAAATATAAATATATAATATTGAGGTGTTGAAAGTGATACATGGGATTCAAATAAAAGTGACCTAAAAATGATCTGTAGTACAACTTAATGGTGACCGGAAAATAACTATAATACTCCCCATAAGTAATAGTTCACATAGGGTTAGAAGTGCTTGATTAAAATAATAACCTCGATAGGAAATCAATCCGTATTTAAATAGTTTAAGCAACTCCCTAGAAATTTAATTATTGGTTTATAACAGTCAATTAAAAAAAACCTGCTTTTTTCTAATTCATACATATTGTCTATTGATTCATAAACTTGTGGAAAAGACTCATAGCTGGTTGGTAAAGTGACAGCATAATTTGATTTCGTTTGCAATATATATAGTTGCATTTTTTCATTTACCTACATTTGATCACCATCTTCTGAAGCTTTATCATGTGACATATTAGTTGATGCCTCAAAACCTAATACTACATTGTGCATCACAATTACATTTTTAAAATAAGGAATGGAATGTGCACTACATGACTTCGAGATTCAGTTACATTGTCATGTACGCTCTATACACTATCTGGACTAACCCACACCTCAGTATGCATATTGTGTGCCACAGATTCTTTTTCTTGGCTTTGATCTTTACATATTTTTACCAACTTTAAATCGTTCTCTTGTAACAACCCGGTGTTGAGAAGCAATTAATTAAAATTAAATAATAGTGATTCAATTAATTAAAATGAATTTTAAAGATTAATTATGAATAATTTTGGATTTGTTTGGGAATATTGGAATTTGATACACAATATTTATTGGTGAAATCTATTTATTTTGGAGGATTTATTTGTTAAAAAGAGTGGAATGAATTATTTGGAAGTTAAGTATTTTGAGATTGTGAATTATTAATAAATGATGAATTTAATTATTTTGTAGTAATATTGATGTTTTAAGTTTGGAATAATTTAAACATATTAAAGTGATTGAATATTTTTTATAAGTTTAAACTTAATAATAAATAAGATTAGAAGTTTATTTTAAAAAGAAAAGAAATTTTATTTTATTTAAATAAGGAGTTTTGGAATTTACTTAATAAGTGGGCTTAGAATGTAATTAAGATATGATTAAATCAAAATGTGTCAAAATATGGGAATAATATTTTTGTAAAATCATATAATGGATAAATAATACAGTTTTGCGTTAGAAATAATTTCAAAGTGGAAACTGGAATTAATTGGGTAAATAAATGAATTTAATTAGAAGTGGGTCAAATATAATAGTTTTGAAATAATTAATTAAAATAAGAGAATTTATGGGAAAATAAATTCTGTAATATTTATTATGTTGAGTAATCTCTTGAATAAAATAAATATGATTCTTATTTGATTTAAAATGGGTTAAAAACAAGAGTAGATATTGTTTCACGAGAAGAAGATGAAAAGTGAGCTTAGTAAATTAAACGAAGCCGAGGCCCGGGCCCAAGAATGCAAGACAAATCCATTTTGCTATGTCTAGAATTTTCTACCCTAGAAAACTCTTTACAAATCATGAAACAACTCCTCCTAAAACCCTTCCCTTCTTTCTAAAATCAAAATAAATTAGAATATATTCTTATATTCCCAAATTAATATATAAGCATCTCAACATCATACTATACCTTTAGACATGAAGAAGTTGAGAACTTGATCAAGCCTGGGAGCTATGGAAACTCTCAAGTAGGAGAGAAAGTGAAGAAAGGAGATATGATTATTTTGGAGCACGACAAACTTAAGGTGAGTAATTTTACTCATAATTTTCATAGTAGAGGTGTATCATGTTTTGATTTTTGCATACGGTTGGATTTTGCTCTAAAACTTATTTACATTAAACATTTCATCTCCTCTTCTCCTTTTAATTTGAATTTATATTTGAATTTATATGAGACAATTGATTAGTGTGGGTTTAATCCGAGGAAGTAATTGCAAAGAAATCGAAGGGGAGGAAAATAATTCGAATTTGACAGTGAATTTCAGCTATAGATATCGCGACTGGTGGACCGGTGCGTACCACACCAGTACATCGGTAGCGACCTTTAGGCTCCTACTCCTTTATTTAAATTGTTTTGCTTTATAAAATATTTTATAAATAGTGGAAATTAGCCACAAGGGCCTCTTTAGCAAATAGAATTAGTTTCCAGGACACACAACGAAAATAATTACTTTCAAGGGCAAAACGTAAAATAATTAGTTTATAGGGCCTAAAAACCTATGAAATTATGTCCTTGAAAGTAAATAGACTACCGACTTTGTCCTTGAAAGTAATTATTCTGCTGATTTTGGCCTTGAAAGTAATTTCTTTGAATGTATGTCCTAAAAACTAATTGGACTACAAAGTTTGACATTCTGGTGAAATGCCCCTTATAAATATATATATATATATATATATATATATATATATTATGTATACATGATTTAAATATATGATTTTAGTATGGAAAATATGGATCTATGAAGTCTTATTTGAATTTAGTTTTAAATACTATAAAAGAGTTAATCTATAAAAAGGAAACTGATTGTTAATATTAAATAATTGTTTAAGAATTTGAATGATTTCGTAAAAATAATAAAGTTTCTTAATTAATATTTTAAGTGTTTTGAAGAGTATCTCATTACTTATGAGATACATAAGGGTTTTTAAAATGTATTCTACGAATTTTTAATAAAAAGAAGTTTGATTTTTATAAATTCATTTTAAAATTCTAGTTGATTCTTGGAAATTTTATGAAATGGTTTCCAAATACGATTAAGTGATTTTTAATGTGTTATTAATTATTTTGAGTATAAAATGAAGATTTGGTATTGTAATATATGTTTTGAAATGAAAAGTATTTATTCTGGAGTTGATAAATTGATTTAAAATTAGTATTTAATTATGGAAAATAGAAGAAAGATTTTTGTAAATTATATTTGGCTTGTATAATGATTTTGAAAGTTTTAAATATGTCAGTAAAGATTGGGAATTGAATTAGAAGTATTTTAATCTTTTTCTGGTATTGAATAACCAAGATAAAATGATATATTTAATATATAAATAATTGTTTTGAGAAGCTTTATTATATTTTACAACTCCAAATCCATTTCCTAAATTGAATTGTATGCTATGATTGTTTATATTTCTCTGTAACGAGAAATCAAAATAAACAGAGATAATACAGTCTGGTATGAGACTTTGGGTAATATTTATCTGATTATTCTCTGAACTCATTATATATATATATATATATATATATAATATTGTGTGGAAATTTTAGATTGTAAGAAATTTGAGTAAATGGACTAGTAATACCGTTTGGTACGAGACATTCGGTGATATTTTCCAGTTGTTCCTATGACTCATGATATAGAGCATGGTGATAGATTGAGTGTAATATATGCGCTTTGAATAAACGATCGAGTAACATACGGTGATACAGGAAGCCGTTATGATATCTATTCGATTCTTCTTTGCTCGTAGATGACACTCATATGAGGATAGTGAGTTGTGTATACAAGGTAAAGCCCATAATGGTGAACATGGTTGGTGCCTATGGCTATATCCCTATTGATATATATGGTCCTCTACCACTGTGTACTCATATCATACGCATTGGAGTGAACCAAATTAAGCTAGCATCCCTCCCAACGGCCTAATCTCGGGGCCGCGCCTCGAATTCATGATACTTTAGCATATCAGGGTAGGTGCTCTTAGCCTCTGTGTCACATAGGCCAACAGTCTGTTACATATAGAAGCATTTGTAAGGTCACAACTAAGGCTTCATGTAGAAGAGCATCCGATGGATACTTGTCACGATGACCATCGAGATAACTAAGACTATAACATCGGTTAGGTGACCCATGCATGTGACTCTAGAGCAGGCAGACGACCATCAGTCTTCTGTCTAGTTCTTAGTGTGAGTGGTAGACAGACGTACATTTATACACCTCGTATATGACGATGAGATATGATCCTACCTAAGATTTATGTTCAGTGTACGATCAATCCATGTATCTTTCATTTAAATTATTGATAGGCAGACGGTCTATTCATTGCTGGAAGACAACATATTCATTGCTGGCAGACGGCCTATTCGTTATTGATTGAATGTTGATATTATTTATTTCATTACGAGTACGACAAACGCAAGAATGTCTACTTTATATCTATTTTGGGCATTGGCCCAAATTTGACTTGATGGTTTCTCATACTTCGGTGATGATTATATGTATGGATGTTTCACTCATTTGATATTGTTTCCATGATTTATTATTTGACTTAATTTCAAATGGATGATGGTATTTTTATGCATGATTTTGTAACAAGTGGCTATTTTGAGATATTTTGACATCTTCATTTTAGACATAGTCGGACCCGTGTGTTATTTATATAATACTCGGATCAACTCAATTTTAGGTTCAGGGACGATATGACCAGCTTGTGGATGTTGGGCATAGATGAAGGATAGAATATTATTGTATGTAATTATGTATTATGACATTTCATGTATGTATGCCATTGAGATGTATATTGGACGCAAATATTTTTGTATCCCACTCAAACCTATTTGTATTTCCTATTATAAATTTATTGTCGCTTTAATGACTCTGTGTTCTCTATCACAATAATGCATTGTGTTATACTGGAAACACACACGTTTATTGCTTTCTGCCGATACGTGTACATATAGGTTGGCTGTTTATTCGATTTTTGAAATACGTACTAGTGTTAGCATAGAAAAATATTCATGTGTGATAACCCAATATCGCCTCATTCTACGTATTATCAAATAATATTACTTAGTAACACTCTTTGGTATGGATATAGAGGTGAGGTATTTATCTCGCATACAAAACTAAACTATTGATATGATGTTTTACATGAAACATTTATATCACCGCTGTCCTGACCGGTGTTTTAAAAAACACGTGCGTAGTGTAAGCCTCAAGACGCATTTCAAAGGATGTTTTACCCGAAAACGTACGTCTTGGTCGCTTAAGGCTAAAAAATGCAAAAAAAAAGGTAAGCCTCGACAAGCCTTTTGAGTAAAAAAAATGTATCTTTAATTGCTATTTATCTCACCCCTAGAGGGTAACCCGGTGAATAATACGTCTATAGAGAAGCCGCTTGACACGAGTTCGAATCCCGATGGCATAATCCCCTTTCTCGTACCTGAAGAATGTATTATGAAGTCGGTACATACTTCCTCAGTATCTTGTCCAAAACCCTACCACCTACCTCATTCCAGTAAAAAATAATCCAACATCCAGCAAAGAAAGAAAATTTTGAGCAAGCAGGTAATTTTTTTTAGAAAATTAAATACAAATATAGCTATAAAAAACTAGAATCGAAATCAATTCCAGAAACCGGAATGGTAACATGCTTATGGATGAGGATGACGGCAGCTTGGATGGCAACATGCTTATGGATGATGAGCAATATATCATATGATTTTTTTACAATTCATGTGAATTTAACTTCAAATGCTTATGAATGATTGTATTTTGTTTGGATTTCTTGATGTTTATTATGTTATATTTGACATTTAATGTTATTATATGTCAAATTCATTATATGTTTTACGTTTTTTTATGTCAAAAAGCTTACGCCTCAACGTTTCGAGGCTTACGCCTCGCCTCACAGGCCCCAAAAACACATCGCCTAAGCTTTCGCCTTATAAAACAGTGGTCCTGACTTCCATCTAAGCGCTTGTTTCCAGTACCAGGTTTTCTCTCTCTTCACAAAAAAACTGTATTTCTCATCTTCAATACACATGACATCATACGAGTTCAAAGTTTCTACAGTGCATCATTTTGCAAATGCAGGACATACTGAAATAATAGCTTCAAGGCCACAAATCAACTGAAAGGGGAAAAAACTGAAAACTATCAACTATGTGCTTCAAGAAGTAGATTTCGAAACAACTTCGTATAAACTTACTTCCAATTGTAATGATGTGATCTCCCTTTCCATTCCTACAGTACGTCATAAAAGAAGATGTTGAGAGTTACATTACTATCCCTCATAATAAGAGTGCATCAGTTTCTAAATTAAGAAAATGAAATAAGAATACGTAATAAAATTTATCAATATGCACCACAGCTACAGTGCAATTATCTATTAGGCAGAATAAGCAAATGGGATAAAGCATGTTATTACTGATCAAGATTAACAAGAAGTAGTAGCAATCAAATTGTTACTACAATGGATAACTTTGTCTATAACTTGCTAAAGTTGGGGAAAAACAGATTGAAGGAGAAAATCACACAATTGAATATTGGAGTTGAATATTTTTGTTGGGTGGGAATCGGAGGAAGTTAGCAAATGTACATAAAGTATGAAAATTTAACTAGTTATACATTCTTTTAGGAGCCTTTTATATTATGCCCTTATCATTTACTTATGGCGAAAGTCATAATCCTTCTGCATTTCTTGATATTATATATAATATTAAGGCGTTGAAAGTGATATAATCCTGTTGTGGTTCTTATTTGTAGAAAAGGATGTCATATTTTCATATTCTAAATCTAATCCTTGAAATTAGCAAATAATAAAATCAAAACACAAATTCATCACCATCAAAATTTAACATTTAAATTCAAAAATTCAAATTCTTCAAATTAAGGGTGTTGGAAGTGATATAATCCTCCTGCGTTTGTTGTAGAAAATGACCTCATTTTTTCTTCTAAATTTAATCCTTGAAATTAGCGAATAATAAAATCACAACACAAATTCATCATGATCAAATTAATCAAAATCATGAATTCAAATTCAAATCCTTATAACTAAATGCAACAGTAAATATTATATTATAGCAGATTGTTTGCGCTGCTTAAAGTGCAAGGTACAATGAAGCAACCAAAAATGCATAAATGGGCATAATTTTGAACATCAAATATTTTATATTATTTATCTGTATAAAACAAAACATTTTTATAGTACTAATGTAAATTATTTTAGCAAAAATAAATAAACTCAAAATTTTCACGCAACATGCATTATAACATTTATTTGCATAAAAAAGTCGCATAATAATGCAAGACACAAAATATTATCAAAATTTCACTAACATACATGAATTTGAAATTCAATACTTTATATACCATTTATTTGCATAAATCATATCACATGATAAACAGATTTGAAAAAATACAGTTGCTTGTAAAAGCAACCAAAGTGTGCAAAGACATGAATATGAATGTTTAGTCATTTATACCATTTATCTTCATGGTTCATACAACATGTCATTTTAATTACCTAATGCAACACATTTTAGCTAAACAAATCTAAAAGTTTCAAGTAACTTGGATCATAAACAAAGCTAGACACAACAAAAGCCACCAACACAGCATAAATTGATATAACTTTCAATGTGAGATGAAAGAAAATTTTTAAAAAAATGGAAGTTTTAAGTCACAATCTCAAAAATAAAGCTAAGAATTTGTTTTATATTATAAATAAAAACAGTTAATCGTTTTGAAATTTGAAAAGCAACATGAAGATCTGAGAATAAAGAATAAATAACAGGATGTAAACACAATTATCTCTTCTTTTTATATGGAAATGTATGTGTGCTTGAATAGGTCAAAGATAACATTTTTGTATGTTGCTTGGTACTTTAAGTTTACGTACCAATTTATTAACAATGCATTTTAAAACACACACCAATGTATCAAAAACAAATAAATAACCAAAATAAACCACCCTCTCATATACTATCTTTTACTTCATTGATCTCATACTCAAATATGTATATGATGTGTAAATCTATTGATTAAACTGGTTTATACTTACGGAATATCTGAATTCTGCTTTATATATAGGCATAAAGTCCTTGCTAACAAAGTTAAAACTTCCTAACCTAGTTGGTAAACCTCATATACTTATAGTATACGCTTTTATTTAGAGTGGAGCTAAATACACCCTCGCGCAAACTTCATTACCCAGAGGCTTCGACTGGCAGTATACTGCCGATCACTTTGTATAACGGTCGGTGGTGTACTACCGATCATGAGTATTTTTTTTTTAATCTTTTCGGTCGGCAGTGTTCTACCGACCGAAAATTGAGTAACATGGAGGAGGTGCAATGCACGACTCTTTATTTTTGATCAACTTTGTGAAAATGCTATGCTATCCATCTATAGGTGTTTAGGGTACCATCTTCGTCTAGTATAATCCCTCCCTGTAAGTACCTCAATACAAAAGGTAATCCAAATCAAGCAAGATTTCTTTCAAAATAAGCTGTCACATAAAATCTCAATACGAAAATTATCCCAAATTACATGTTTTTAGCTATTCAAATTCAGTGTCAATACCTCGAGTTGCCGATGCCATTTGTCGCTTGCTGTCTCGTAGAACATCTGCAAGCATGACAATTATTAAGGTCCAACTATTCAAGCAATTCTATAAAACTTGATTGGATCAAAATTGAATTAGGAAAAACCTTTAGATGTCTGTTTCTTGCCGAAAATATTCATCGTTTTGATGAAGATAATTTCTAGATGATAAAGTGCAATGATTTATCTCTTATGGAAGATTTTGCGGATTCAATTTGGGAGCCTAGTATTAAACACGAATTTCAGTTTACTTAAATTATTGATCGTGGATTACAGAGGCAACGCAACACGCAGTTGACTATGGATAAGCTGTGATGTGCTTGTACAAAACATTTTTGAAGTTTAAACTTTTTTTTTTTTGGGATTTCGTCAGTTTTGCAAACTTGTTACTAAAATAAGTCTAGACACTTTTTGCCGGTTCATGTCACGTTGGTAAAAGCATACAGACGTAATTTCAAATGTTGTTTGTATTTTTAATTAAGCTTAGCTGACGGCATTTCAGATGCTATTTGAAATGATGCTTATTAGGTTTTAATAGAAAACACGTTGGTGCATTTTGGAATGCCGCATGTTTTGTTTTGTACAGGCAAGTACGCGATTTTTGAAATGTCGCATCTGGACGCTTTTTGAGATACCGCCCCTATTTCCGACTCTGTAAAAACAACAGTCTTTCACTCTCGCTTTAACAAACTTCTATCAAAAAACTCAATAAACCCCCTCTTTCTTTTACAGAAATTTCTTACTGTTGCATCCATAACAATCAAAACTTGTGTTTGAATAGATTTGGTTCAAAAATAACATCTTCTTCTTTGAATCAATCAAGGTTTGATTTTACAAAGAGGCTTTTAGACTCAAGGAAAAAGTTGAAGAAAAATTTTATTGTGGGGACAAGAAGTTAGTTTTTTAGGCTGAATGACACTTTCTAATATAAATCAAAGAATGATAGTTGTAACTATCATTTTCTGTTTACACTAAAAAGTGCCCTTCAAACTAAAAAACAAACTTGTTGTCCCTAAGACTAAAATTTTTTTGCAACTTCTTCCATGTGCCTATTTTCCTGTTTTGTTGGTTATATTTTTTTTCAACAATTGTAAATAATAATTATGTACTTGTATTCATGTTATTGTAGAATGACTCTTAATTTTATTTCAACTATTTGATATTTTAACGATGAGTTGGTTGTTGATGAACAAATGTGCAGAAAGCATATTGGTGGTTCTTATAAACCGACGAAAGTTCGTAAAGGTTCTAACTTGAAACAATTGAAAGAATTAGTTTACAAAGCAACGAAGATAAAATCGAAAGAGTATTATACTGTATCTGAAATAATAAAAATTGCTGACGACGACATTAAATTAATGTTTTCTACCGTATCTAAATCTATATAGTTGTTTGCTGGGGAAACTAGAAGGTTGCCAATAGAACAACCCGTGCCGTCACCCGTAGTTAACTATGGTATGAAGAATATTCTAGAATGATGGAGATCATAAACACTAATTTAAATTGTGTCTCCCAATTATAGTAATCCGCCTATGAATGTATCAAACTATGAGCAGCAACAAATGTACTTTGAATATCTTTCTTTTATGAATTATCAACAAAGTGTACAATTTAGTTATCTGTACCCGACCCAGGATAGTTTTGCATGTATGAATCAAATGTAATACATATTTGTTAATCTTCTTATATCATAGTATATTCATTATACTAGAGTTGACAAAAAAAATTAATTTTCATTTGTAGCTTTGTTTCACAGTAACATACAACGAAAAATAGTGATGGACTATCGAATAGTCGTATGTCTTATCCAATGCAGTCAACATCTTTCGAATTATACCATATGTGACAATATTATGTTTTGTTTGTAATGCTAATTAATTGACTTGCATTGTAACTGTATCAAAGATGTCATATATTCATACTACGGGTTTCCGACACATGATATTTGTTGGCGTCAAAATTGACAACCAACACCCAATTGTACGTGAAAGCACCAATATCTAGTCACAGATCACAGATAATATATGATGTAGAGAATACAATATGAAAAATGACCAAATTAAAATGAAAGCAAGTAAAAGAGACAAGATTTATAGTGGTTCGACTAACTCTGACCTATATCCACTCCAGAACAATCCTTTTTATTATACTGAAATTTGATTACAGTTACAATCCAAAAATCCAGAATGAAAATGGCAGAGTAACCTCCAGGTAGAAGACGAAGAGAAGCAGGATGAAAAGTCCTTTTTCTAAAGCCTTGCATGCTGTATTTATAGGGAAAACTTCGACTACAGGGCATTTTCATCTACATGGGCCCACCGTAACTATCAACAAGCTCAACTCGTCCAAAAATAACGATTGGCCTAGAATTACCGATCGTTATTTCTTCACTTGATTAAATGACGATTGCTCCCTTTCTACATTGTTACGCCAACCTATCATCCTCGAACGTACAATGCCGATCCATTCATCCAGAGAAATGCCGACCCCTCCTCCTTCATGCAAAATGCCGACCCCTTTTCCTTCACAAAAATGTCGACCCCTTCTCTTCTTAAGGATGTCGATCCACAACATGCCGAACCATCTTTAGCCGAACCCATACGATGTCAATCCATGCTATGCCGACCCACCGTGCTTGGAATGCTATACCGACCTAACGAATGTCGATCCTTTCCTTTATATGCTATCCTAATCCAACCTTCATAGGCTATCTCGATACCTTATCCACCCATCTATACCGATCCCTTATTTGAGAATTGATGTATGCAGATCATTCCTTATTCAAGCCAATGTCCACCTTTCAAGTACCCTTCAGCGTGTACCAACTCTGTTTAATCCTGGCTCTATATTATTATCCGTAATTGATTATCCATCCATCCATTTAAGCCAAATCCATGATATTCCAGCCTCAATAATTATGAAGTCAGTTGGGTTAAATCCGTCTGTATACTGCCTTGCCAAAAGGCGGGTTAACAATTTGCCCCCCAAAAACATTCCTTGCAGTAGAAAGGTGTGTTTTGCATTGCCATAAATCCAAAATCTGAAGTCCATAATCCATTGATTGTTATATTATCCAACCTAGAATCTAATCCATTGCCAATCCATTTCCTTGATCTCTCCAGATCATTATCGAAATCCATGACTGTCCTAAGTCGATATCCAATTCTGAATTCATCCCAAATTCATAAACCAAATCCACGATCTCTTTGGATCGCTTTATCCAAATTCGGGACCACTCGGGTCCATATCCATATCCTTAGACCCCTCCGGATCATTTTATCCAAATTCGGCACCTCTCAGGAGTCCATATCTGAACCCTTAGACCTCTCTGGGTCGTTTAATCCAAATCTGGGACCTCTCTGGGTCCATATCGAAATCCTTAGACCTCTCTGGGTCATTTAATCCAAATCCAGAACCTCTCATGGTCCATATCCAAATCCTTAGACCTCTCTAGGTCCTTACCGGGCATAATCCATACTCGATGATCTGAATATGTCGATATTGTTGCTCTCCTTCAAAGGCCTACCCCTTGCCAAGCATAGTCCATACTCGACGATTCATTGTGTTCTATTCTCCGGCATCAACTCTCCGGTCGAGGGCTTAATCCATGGGGTATTCTTCTTCGGCCTCAGTTCCCAATTAAGGACTTAATTGTGAGATATCCTTCTCCGGCCTCGATCCTCAATCGAGGACTTGATCCGTGGGTATCCTTCTTCGGCCTCAATCCCCAATCGAGGACTTGATCCATGTACGAGTCTATCTCATCGCTCTCCGGCGAAAGGACTCGCACCTTGCGCTTATTTCCCCATCTCTCTAGTCGAGGCTACAACCGCAACCTGTATTATTTATTACATCAATCCAGATTTAATCATTCCAGAGTCTAGTTGGTAAAATATAAAATAAAAAACCCGTACAACTGAAAAAACTAAATAGTCATAGTATCGAAAAAACCATAGTTTGCAGTAGATGGAAAAAAATTCATAAACCCGAGCACCACGGTGCATCATCATCTCAGAGCATGCCTAGGCACCGTCCTCGATCCTGTACATGTGTAAGTGACTTAGCCATTTTAATGCGGGGTTTATTACTTATTCCATGCCATAAATCAAATCAATTGATGATAAGCTGATGATGATTCCTTAATCCAGTGCCATCTTTATTCGGGGTGGGTGGTGGCTGCTCCTGTTCCACTACCACAGCTTCATTCCATATATATTGTTGCAAATGACCATTCCTCACATGTTCCTCAATGATATCCTTTAAATGCCTACAGTCATTTGTATTGTGCCCATCCGGCTCATGGAATATGCAATGCTTTCCTGATGCCTGCTCCTATTCGGAGGGTTCCCTTTTTGCCGACCTTCGATACTTTAGGCGCCCTCGAGTATCCAAATAAATCATTTCCATAGTTTCAGTCAAGTCCGTGTAAGAAGAGAATTTCGGTTCTCTCCATTGCCTTTTCGACATATTACTACCATCATTCATCCTCCGTTTTCCGTTATCGTTCTTGTTTGCATCTTTCGATGATCCTCCACTTTGCACGACATTCACCTCTGGTTTGTTTACTCGTGCATCTTCTTGTCGTTAGGACCTTTCTGCTTTATGGTAAAACTCCCCTAAATCCATAGGTGGATCTCATGCTAGTAAATCCTTGAATTCCATGCAATCAGCAATGCCAGATACAGCTGCCATCAAAACCATAGATGGATCTGGATGATCCACCGATGTCGCCACAGCATTAAACCGTGTTAGAAAACATCTCAGGGACTCTCCGGTCCTCTACTTCAGTGTTGCCAAACTCATCACATTTTGGGTCTCGGGATGTGAACTCTAAACTACCGCATAAACCTTTTGATCAATTCTGCCCATGTACCAATAGAGCCACTTTTCAATTGTCTAAACCATAGTGCTGCTATATCCATCAAATACAATGGGAAGCACCACGCCATGACCTCTTCCGATGCCCATAGTACTTCCATATGCCTCATGTAACTTGTTAGATGAACAACAGGATATGTTCTTCCATCATATGTCTCCAGCGTTGGTACTTTGAATTCCGGTGGATTCTTGGCTTGCCTAATCGTAGGAGTGAAGGGGCTCTTATTCACATCTTCCAAATCCCTATTTACCAATCCTCCTCTCATGGACCATCCAATCATTTCCTCTAACCTATCGTTGTCATCAAGTGGTAGAATTTGTCAGTTGTCTCCAACCTGCCCCCCCCCCCCCTCCAGTCCATGAGGCAATCCTGAAATCTGCTCTTCTAGATGAGCATTCATGTTCTGATTAAAGCCAAACTATACAGCACAACTTGGTATCCTGCCGGGAATCGAACCAATATGATTCGGGGGTATGCCCCCAAGTGTGGAACGATCGGCACTGATCATTCTATAACGATCGGCACCGATCGTTCTATAACGATCGACATTGCTTTGGCCAATCATTCCTGGTTGGTCAGGGGCTGCTCCCCATGGCTCCACTCTATCCCATATCCTGGTTGTTCCATTTCCTTAGTTTTGATTCTAGAATTCCTTTGCACCTACTACTCAAACTCCGTGATCTACATTTTTAGTATTTCCTAATACTCCATTCCCTTGGTTTTGCACTCCGACTTGTCCAATCTGTTGGAGTAGGTTCTATATCATCTCCTTCTGCCTCTTCAGAATCCTCTCTTGCATAGTATTCATCATTGTTTCCATCTTGTCTCTGGTAATGAAGATTAAGGTCTGATTAGCTCCTGAAGAAGCCTCTTGACTTCCTTCATGATCGCTCCTATCTGTTCTCCGTCTCCTTGTTGATTGCCTAGCCATTGCTTACTAAATCCAAGTTCCCAAGCTTTCAAATCTAAGATCCTAACTTCCAAATCCCTGAGTGTAAGCTTTCTCGGTGAAAACACTAAAATTTTGGCATCAAAATTGACCACCAACATCTAATTGTACGTGAAAACATCAATATCCAATCACAGATCATAGATAGTATATGATGCAAAGAATATAATATGAAGAATAACCAAATTAAAATGAAAGCAAGTAAGAAAGACAAGATTTATAGTGGTTCGGCTAACTCTGGCCTATGTCCACTCCAGAACAATCTTTTTTATTGTACTGAAATTTGATTATAGTTACAATCCAAAAATCCAGAATGAAAACGGCAGAGTAACCTCCAGGTAGAAGATGAAGAGAAGCAAAATGAAAAGATCTTTTTCTGAAGCCCTGCATGTTGTATTTATAGGGAAACTTCGGCTACAGGGCCTTCTCACGTACATGGGCCCACCATAAAGATTGGAAACCCTAACTTGTCCAAAAATAACGATCGGCCTTGAACTACCGATTGTTATATCTTCACTTCATTCAATGTCGATCGTTCCTTTTCCTCACTTCCATGCCAACCTATCATCCTCCAGCGTACAATGTCGATCATTCCCTTTCCACACTGCTACGTCAACCTATCATCCTCTAACGTACAATGTCAATCCATTCATCCATAGGAATGTCGATCCCTCATCCTTCATGTAAAATGCCGACCCTTCTTCCTTCGCGATAACGTTGAACCCTTCTCTTCTTGAAGATGCCGATCCACATTATGTCGAACCATCTTTAGCCGAACCTATACAATGTCAATCCATGCTATGCCGACCCACCATGCTTGAATGCTATGCCGATCCAACGAGTGCCGATCCCTTCCTTCATATGCTACCCCAATCTAACCTTCATAAGCTATGCCGATCCCATGTCCATGCATCTATATCGATCTCTTATTTGAGAATTGTTGTATGTCGATCCTTCCTTATTCTAGCCAATATCCACCTTCCAAGCACCCTTCATCGTGTACCTAGCTACTATGTTTAATCATGGCTCCATATTATTATCTGTAGTTGATTATCGATCCATCTATTTGAGCCAAATCCATGATATTCTATCCTTGATAACTGTGAAGTCTATTGGATTAAATCTGCCTGTACACTGCCTTGCCAAAAGGCAGGTTAGCAATATTGTTGGATCTGGGCAAGTTTGAAGCGGGTTAAATAGGTAAGTTTCAATTCTTTTCCTATTTGGATGATAATGGGTCTGTGAAGTATAACGTCTAACACTAGATTCAATATGGTTTTTTTAAATAAAAATCATATTTTATTTTGAATATACATTGCCTTATTTAATTATTTTCATTAACCAATTGCATTTAATGTGAATCATTAATTAGAGAAATCTTTTCGTTTCTCTTAAAGCTCTCTTACTGATTAGAGGAAAGTTTTATTTTATTTAAAGAGAGAAACTTTTCATTCCTCTCCCTTAATTAGAGTGATTGATTGATTTACTTAAATCGTATTTTTACAAAATTTATACTTGGTATATTTTACGAGCATATCTAAATATACTCAAGTGTATGTAGTGCAAGTGAAACTTTTCAAATTGTGTACATAGTAGATATGTACATGTTTAGGTCTAGGGATTTACACCGAAACACACATTTTTCTTTATATACACATTAGTTGTCCCAAATATTGCTTACAAACACACACAAACACATATGAACATCTCAAAAGTTTACTTTTTAGTTAATTTTCTAAATAAATCTAAATTGATGTTGACCAAATCAACAAATCCAACCACAAAATTTTTGTTTCCAATATGTCATATTGTCTGATTTGGTAATGTAATATGAAAATAGATCAAGATCTACCAATTAAAAATAAATTATGTATCAATGATTTAAAGTTAAATAAAAATGAAAATAAATAGATTTTGTAAATAATGTTCATTTGCCAAAACCATAACCTTTCTTATACATTTAGACGATTCTTCTTTAATATATTTTTTTTGGAAGGTTTTTTTGATTTGGAGGTTATCTTCTTTAATATGTATGTATGTGTGTGTGTGTGTATGCATATGTATATGTATATGTATAATCTCTTTTTTATAATAAAAACCACTTAATTTTTGAATTAATTTTAATATACATACTTAAATACATAAAATGCATCAAGGATGAGAATAATAGACTTTTGGTGAAAGAATATGAGATAAAAAATAGATAAAGAGAATACTTCGAAAAGCTATTCAATGAAGAAGGTGATAGCACTACGATCGAGCTGGAAGACTCTTTTGATGATATTAAAATGGATGAAAGCAGGCAAGGCGTTGGGACCGATGACATCCCCATTGATATGTGAAGATGCAGGGATAGTCTGGCTAACTAAGTTGTTTAAAATATTTTCAAATCAAACAAGATGCCAGAGAGTGGAGGAGGAACATATTAGTTCCAACCTTTGAGAATAAAGGAGATACTCAAAGTTACACAAACTACAAAGGAATTAAGCTTATGAGTCATATAATGAAGCTTTGGAAGAGAGTCATTGAACATCGATTAAGAAGGATGAAAAGCGTTTCAAAAAACCAATTTGGATCCATGCCTGAGAGGTCGACCACGAATGCGATTTTCTATTAAGATAATTTATTGAGAGATTTAGGCAGCAAAAGAAGGATCTACCCACGGTATTTATTGATTTGGAGAAAGCTTATGCCAAGGTATCGAGAATAGCTATATGGTGGGCTCTGGAAAAGAAGAGTGTCCTAACAAAGTACATTGCCCTTATCAAAGATATGTACGACGATGTTGTGACTAGTATTAGAGCATGAGTTGGTGAAACTAGTGACTATTCCATTAACATAGGATTACACCAAGGGTCATCTTTGATCCCCTATATTTTTTCTCTAATGATGGATGTGGTTACGAAGAGTATACAAGGTGAGATTTCTTGGTGTATTCTAACAACCCTGATTTTTCAGTATTGTTGAAATAAAAAAAATAAAGATTTAAAGTGTAAATTTAAATGTGAATTTGGATCCCTCAAATATTAAAGTTGGAAAAATCAGAATTAAGTGTTTTATTTGAGTAGTAATTGGAAATTGAGTTCGGATAAGAATATTTGTTTGGTGAATTTGGTATTCTTTGATAAATTATAATAAAATTCCTTTAAAATGTGAATTCTTGATTTTTTATCATATTGGATGATTAATATTAGTGTTTGAATATTTTCGAAGCTATAAATATTAAATAAACTTATTATTATGAGCTTTGAAACTAATCAACGGTCAAAATTGTATACTTTGAGTTTTGAGAATATTAGAAAGTTAATATATATTTTAATAAAAATGGTGTTGGAAAATATATGTTATAAAATAAGGAGATATATCTATTTGCAAATAGATATTGTAAAAGTTAGTTTAGAAGAAGAATAAATTAAATGAAATTGCATTCTTTCTTTTAAGTGAGCCTAGGTGCTAATACTCATTCTTAAATAAATATGAGAAACCATTTCTTCATTTTTCTCATTTTTCAATAGTCTGTACATTCAAAACATTAGGAAGCTGAAACTAGGGTTTCATCCCTCTTCCTCTTTCAATCCAAATTTGTAAATTAAAAAAGAATTTTTTAAAAATAAAATCTAAAGAAAATCAAGGCATGTTAAGTGAACACTTATCTTCCCTCTAGTTCAATCAATTTCAGTTTTTATAGATTGTAATACTTGTTCTTCTTCTTTTCTTTTGAGGCAATTGTTAGGATTTATTGAAATCTAAGTGCAAGGTTGATATAAATGAGTTGTAGCAAGCTAATTAAAGAAGAAAGGTGAGTTAAACACTCACAACTATTTCAATTTATGTTGTGTTGTTTTGATGAATATATGATTGAATTGATTTCAATTTTGTGTGATATCTCTTATCATATGAAACCCTGTTTTCAGTTTGTTAAAACCCACTTCATATGATCATGGATTATATTCAACTTCTGATGTTTATATGCTTGCATGTTAGCCAAATTAGTGCTCTAGAAGTTTAGAAGAATGACGCCGGAAAAACTACAACCACCGAACCATCGGAGGGCTGTTGGCATCGCTTGGGGCTTAGCCTAGGCGTGACCACTGGTGGACTGGTCCCCCTAGACCGGTGCACTAGTTATGACCTAGGTTGAGACTTAGGTCATGCGTTTAGCCCTCCGCTCGTGCTCGTTTGTTCAGCCTTTGGTTTCAATACTGTTAATTGCTTATTTGCATTGATGTTTTGCTATGATTTGGGCGTCATTTGAAGTTTGGTTGTGATGAATTGCTTATGCATTTTTGAGTGCTTGAGCTCAACTTTGATGACCTTGTTTGCAAGGAATTTTTGCTCTATGTTTTATTGTCAAATACACAATTAAATTGCACTAATTTGCAAAGTTATTTATAAAGGAAACGTCATTTGATAATAAACTGTTTTCTATTTATATATATAAGGAAAATGTGTGTATGTTGGACATGAATGCTTTTAGAATTTATACACACATACATTTTCGATTTTAACGTGGAATGTGAAGGAGTTTTATATAAGTATATATATGAATGGAATCGTATTTACTATTATATATATATATATGTGTGTGTGTTATAAATCTTTTTAAATTAATATTTTTAAATTGGCTTTTAAAGAAAAACCATTTTTTTTATAAAAACACACTTTGGATGAGAAATTGAATTAAATGATTTAGTAAAATAAGTGTTATAAAACGCTTGCATTTATGTCGCCGGTTCATTCATAGACTTGTTCAAATAACATTTATTTGCACCAGTGGAATTTACCAGCATTTAGTAAATATTCGAGCATCGTCAAGTGGTTATGGGACATTAGCGGACACTTTTATTATTACTAATCGAAAATGGATAACACTCACCCATTTGTTTAGTTTTTAGACTCTATCTTGGGTAAATCCATTCAGGAGCAGTAAATGGGTTTTCAGGCCCATCTTAAGATACTCGTTTTCAAGCGAGTTGTAAATTGCAAAGTGCAACCTCTGGTATTGGCGTGAAGTGCGTGTCTTTTGTATTGACTTGCGAAGTGCATGTCTATTGCTTGCTTATATGGTTGTGATTTTTTATGCTCTTTATTAACTTAAAAAGTGCATCAACACCCTGGATTAAGCGTGAAAGCACTAGCCCTGTTTATCAAGGCAAATATAATAGAGACAAGAAGTAATAACTCATAGATAAAGAAAAAAAGACAAGATATTTTTATAGTGGTCCGGCTGTTAACGAAGCCTACATCCACCTTATTTTTTTCTTATTGACCGACTGCTATTACAAGTTGAATCTGAGTATAATGCAATTGAGTTATGTAAATGGGATCAAGGCACCAATGCTAGAGTTCACTGGAGAATCATAGTGAACCTTGTAGATGACTGTTGTGTGGGAGAAAAAGAATGAAGAGTAGTTTCTGTAGAGTTTCAAAAGCCTGTCCAAAAGATCGTGTTTATGTTATAGGTAGGATTGTATTTATAGGGGTTGGAAAGCTATTGGGCTATGCCGACTTGCCAGATGCCTGCAAACGAACATACGAAGGTGCCCTGAAAGTTTCATAGTGAGTCGAATCAATTTGATGGATCGCTAGCAATTCATAGCTTTTGGGTCGCTGATGATCCGATTGCTTGTGATGATTTCCTTCATCCTCTTCTTTAAACTTCATGGCAATCTGGCACAATTACATGGATCGCTATCAATCCATGTACTTAGATATTTTTGGAATTTTCCTTCTAGATTACGTTTGTTGTCTCATAGTGGTGTTCTCTATGTAATTTCGTAGCTTGTTGCCTTATATTGATGATGATCTACACACTGATTGCATCGGACTGCTGATTGAATTAGACGAATGCTCACTTCTCGATCTAACTAGCTTGGAGTTCCATCAAACTTAGCCATCGTTCCTAGAATGCCCATTGGATCATGATGCAAGAGGATTTATGGACCCACGAGTGAACATCATGGATCGTTAGCGATCCATAGGAGATGGATCGCTAGCGATCCACAACCTTAGCGTGTTTTTGCTTTCTTTTTTTTGATCCTTCTTGGTTGGTTCTTTTAGTCTTTTTGGTTGGCTCTTGAGCTGTTCTGACTCGACGTAGCCGTTCTACCTTCCTTTGAATTCTACTGGATTAAAAACCCGGATAACACTTGCCTCCTAGAGTATGCCTTCGTTGGAAATAAGGCATGCGTTGGAAGTAACTACCTTTGAGTTTCTGCTTGGTGAGGTTCAGCTGCTCGTTGAGTTTTGATGTGGATTGTTGTTGATTTTTGTCACAAATCAATTTTGATGCCATAACTTTCATGATGCTTGCTAATAACACGTGGATCATGCTTGGAGAATTTGAGGGAGATCAGACACAATCTGATGGATCACTAGCGATCCATGGTCCATGGATCGCTAGTGATCCAAAGACTTTGTACCTTTTTAAGCCCAATCTCCTATTTAACTCAATCGAGCCGGCCTATCCTATACTCGTACCATTCTCTTACGGCCTACGCTAACTCCTTGTGACTCGATCTAAACTATACCAAACCCTAAGTCCATCCATCCTATCGCCGTCGCCGACTATCTGCCACTGAAGCCTTTCGTTGTTGACCACTCTGAAGTTCGTTGTCGCTTTGACTCCAACTCTAGCTCCCGAAACCTTATCTCTTGGATTGCCGTCGATCCTACCCATTTGGATCGTCATCGATCTGCTCTCCTTGGATTACCATCGAACTTCCCTTAGACCGCTATTGACCCTTCTTATCGTAGGCCACGAATCATTCCAAGTCCATTCACGTTTTCTTTTTTATTCTTGATTACTGGTAGGTAATGTTGCTTTTGGCGTTCGTTTGGCAAAGGGAGTTCGATGACGGGGTTATATTGGCAATGATTGTTGTGGAAAATCCAAGTTGATCGCGATTTTGTGGAAGAAGATAGTAAATCGAGTCATGAGCTCTTCACGGAACGACACTTGGGCCTTGCCCCGACGCTTGACATGTTTTGCTGTCTTCGTCTACAGAATCAAAATTGAATTGTACTAAGTTACATTGCTGATACAACACGACGTATCGAAAATTAGTTTTAATCCTTCCAAAGGGGAATAACGGCTTAGGATAGCATCTCGCAAGAAGCTTATGTTGTTATCGCCTTCTAAAGAGTTCGGATTGGTCTCATTATTTCACACTCGGTGTACCTGAACTTGGAAGAGCTTTTCGCGTCGCTTCGGACAACGGATCTGTTATCGATCATTGATCGATAACGAGTAAGTGTAGAAAAAATAATTTGAAAAAACATGATACGAAAAGCCCCTTTCATTCTTTACTGTGAGCGAACTATCTACATGGGATGGAGCATTCGTAATGTTTAGGACACCAAGCTTACCTATCATAGATAACACACTGCACTTTCCCCGGTATATACTTGAAATCTGACGTGTTGGTGTGATCCGATATTCCTTCGGAATTCAAGTATTGTAGGGGAATTTTTAGTTAAAGATAGAACTACCCGACCGCGTTGGACACAAGTTCTGTTGTATAGAATGAAGTATCCATCCTCTCATCGTAAGTCTATTGGTGGCAGTCCAGCACTTTCAGAAGCTGAATCGTCATCAGTCGCCCATTCCTTTTTTGCTTTACGAGCTGAATACGATCAAATAGTCCCGGTTGGCTCGGTTGTGGACCGTACTTCTCCGAATATCAGAGTTCTTCTTAATCCATAGGAGAGAGCTTCCTCCATAATTTTCGCTAAGGTTCTGCATAACATTTGCTTGCAACACAACATTTCGGAGGACAATGTGCGCCTTCCAAAGAAGAATGAGTTTGCCCATACATCACCTCCAGGATACACTGCTTGCAACTGGTACGTGTGCTTAAACGAAGCAGTGCCTCCCTTCAATGACTTCTTAATAGAAACTCTTTCGAACTTGGGAATTTCCCCGTTCCAAATTCATCCTAATAGATATGCAATCTTGACTTGCATGCACATTCTGTTTATGTGGACATTTAATCATGCCTGAAGTTTCGAAGAGTTGAGATATTTTTTCTCGTTTAAGAGGAGAGACGAATGCCCATACCTTATTGTCATCGAGGTCCAAAGGAATCACAAGATCGTGCTACAGCTTCAAAACAATCTATCTCAATCAAGACTTGGTACTTCTTTGTTAGATGTCCTGAAGGGTTTGATTGTCATTGGATGAGGGGTAAGTTCTCTTCCTTACCTTTTGAGTTTTGATGTGTCGCTATGAGATTTTTGGCAGATCAAATACTTCCTGCAGTTATTCTAAGGTCAAATAAAGACCTATCACTTGACCAGATTTCCATACCCCGAAGGCTATAGATGCCGGGGGGAGATCGGTTTATTTTTTGCCAATGGATAAAAATTTGCTCCGGTATAGGCTATTGCATCCTAGAAGATCCACTGTAGCGGTTGAAGTCCCGTCTCCTTCTCATTCCAGAATACAAACACACTCCACTTCTTCATCACATGGATCTAAAGAGGGTGTTTTTCAAGAAAAGGAAGGCTTGTTTGGCAAGTCTGCCGAAGAAACTCATGAGGGAAGGAATGACACGACTGAAGCCAGCTGTCTGGCCAGAATGCCCCCAGTTCCAGAGGAAGGGGAAGAAGAGTCCAAGCAGCAAGATGGCAAGACTGCAATGGTAATAGAAAAAGAGGAGGGTGAAGTTGGGAGTAGCAGTAGTCACGATTCCTCCTCCAATGATGACGATTTCGACGTAGGTTCTAGTGATTGAGACTCTGAATCATGTGACGAGACTCTTTCGGGCTTTCGTCCTCGATAAATTTGCAATAAAGATGCTCCCTAGTAGCCGAACGACGTCAGGATTCCCGATTAAAGATGACGGCGTAGACTTTGGGGATTTGAGCAACGTTTATGTGGATATCGATGAACTTATGGGGAAGATTTCGTATTCGAAGGGACATCTCTTTGCTTGGGTCATATTGCGCCTGGAATCAGCCTGATTTCTACCACAGTAGCCTCCCGATTCGGTTTTTAACGTCCTTTTAGGGCTCCCAAGGCACATTACACATTTCACTAGGGTCACATTTACTTACACAATGTTTAGGCCTATTTCTCCTTATTAAAGCTCTTTATTTATTCTTTATGTCAGGTACCATGAGAGGCTGTGGACTTTATGACGATCTCGAGCAATTCACTGATTCGTAATGTTAGTCGAAACGGTCTAAAAGCCACCATCTGCCCTGCGAGACCAAAGAGGAATAGAGAAGGCAAAAGACTTGGAGGCCGAAGATCATCGCCAGGATGACAAGGAACGGGGTCGAACGTATAAAAGTGACTATGAGAAGAGAAAAACCTCTGATGACCGAGATGAACCATCCAAGAAATCAAAAGTTGATTGTGGTTCTCATCCTTTTGAGCATCAGGCCATTTCCCCGACCCTACTTTCTATCAGTCTTATAATTCTGGTGTCTTCCATTCCGGCTCCATCTTCATCTTAAGTCCCATCGACCCATGTGGTGCCCGCTTTTAGTTCCTTGTGCCCTCACTGGAGGCTGGCTTACATTCTTCCGTCTGGTTCCCTTAGACTTGAAGTTGTGCTCCCCTGGTGGTTTTCAAAAGGAGTTAAGTTTGACCGCGACCTTCGCCCAATCCACAAAGATTCATATATACCCTACCTTAAGATGATCGAAAGTGATTTAGAGCAAGCTGAGGGAAGGAAAAGTTATGCAAGCAACTAGCCGACACGAACCACAATAATTATCAAGAGATCCTCTCCTTTGAATCGGAGAAAGACGACTTTGAGAAGGTGTTAGCGGAATGTGATGCCAGAATCAAGCGATTGATACAAGAGAGGGACACGGCACTCCAAGAGAGTAAGAATAATGTCGGCTTGCTGAAGGAGCTGAAAGAGGCCCATGTGAAAATAGAGATTGTATTTCGAGATGAAATTAAGAAGGCCCATGCGGACGAAGTTAAGTTGAAAGAGGAGCTCGAAGCACACGACACGATGATTGAAGCCCAGAAGAAGACTATCGCTGATCACGACAAGATTGTTGATGGGCATTACAAAACAATTGCGGAATATGAGGAAATCGTGTAGTCCTGTGATAAGACCATTTTCAATCAAGCCTAGATGTTTGCCTCGCACCAAGAAAGAGTTGTGTAGCTTTGCGTCACCAAAACTCGTGTTGAAGTTGAGAAGTCCGCCATTACAGCGGATTATTTGGGGCACATGACACTTTTGAAAATAAGATGGAGAGGATGGATGATACTATCGTAAATTTCTATGTCAACTCCCTCTTGCATCAGGGGAGTCTCGACTATTTGGACCCTAAGTTCCCGCACTCTCGCTATGGTTTGGGAGGAAATTCTAGCCCATTTTCGAGAGAACGGGGACATCTATATTGATCGAGAGTTGGAGGATGCCTAGCTTAATGAGGAATCAAAGAGGGCACTGATAGAGGGTCGAGAGATCCTACGAATTGAGAAGGAACTGGAGGCCGCCAAGGCTGATATGACTTCAACTGCCAAAACGTTGTCGGATCCCCTTGTTTCTAGGCCTGGCGAATCATCAAGACAGCCTCGTGATCAATTGGCAAGTTTTGGGTCTGAAACTTCTTCGAAGATTGTGCAGCCATCAAAAGAAGGAGAAGGCGGGGAATATGAGATCAACATTCTCGGCCATTCCTCTGATGCAGGTAACCCTTTTGTTTCACCCGAGTTTGAAAAATTTCAGGTCATGCCGCAAGAACAAGATGAACTTGACGCTTTCATTTTTGATCTTATGGGTCTGTCCTCTTTACCTATTGATCCGCTGGTTTCCTCGATTCCCGGACCCGCCGCTATTTCAACCACCTCGATGCTTGTCTCCATAGCTACTTCAATTGCTTTGTCTGTGTCTGGTTCACAGCCGCGGCGGGAATATGAGAAGATCTCTACATTGCATGATCTAGACGACCCTTCCGTATCTTTGGAGGGCGATTTTACCGTAACCGAAGCTCGAGAGCAGGAGGACCAGACTGAAAAGCCACGTAAATTTGAACAGCAACTGGTTTCTATTAAGAAGGAAAAGGTTGACGCAATAAAATCTTCGAGGAGCCCCCGCAAATCCTGGAAGCGCACGACGAAAGGGCAGTCTTCTTAGAAGATAGGAGAGCAAGGAGTAGATGCCGACACCAAGGAGATAGTTGATATCACAGTAGCGACACTAACCTAGCCGGGATTCTGAGGGAAAGCAAAAACTTTCAACTAAAGGTGGGAAGGGGAGTAGTGGAAAGAGGCGTTGACACGTCCAGATAACAGCGGAGCCTGTTTTTTGAGATATTTTGTTTTGTTTGATACGTGTTTTGATCAAGTGCAGAGTCTGCACTTACTGCTTTGATTGTTCCAGTGTCTGTATTTTTCCTTTTTATTGGCCGATATTGTGTGGGTACGAACCCCACATTTTGATTTTGTACAGAAAATGTTGTAAGTAATATAATGTTGACATTTTAATTTTAACTTTACCTGTCTACTTATCTGCGTTTTATGCACTTATGTCAATTTTATTTACTGCTAATTTATTTATCTAGTCTTGTGATTACCGCCAAAATTCTTTATTTGGAGTAACAGAACTGTGAAGTGTTTTTGTTTTTGAGTATTTTATCCGAGTATTGGTGTGTGCCCCCAGTTCACAGAGTTGTTTACTTCTGAGTATTGATGCATACCCTCAAGTGATTTTTGGATGTCTATAATCGGATCTATTTTGTGGTTCCTATCTTCGGGAACTTATGATTTGTAAGGCTTGATTTCAGATTTATTGTTAGCCAGCAATTGAAATTTTTTGCTGACTCATAGTAGTTTGACACTGTTGGATTCATACCTGTTTCTCCCGATAGTGGGAGTGGGTTGATTCTTTTTATTCCTACAATGGACGAGTTTCCTGGGATTATCAAGGCAATAATGGTACTTCAGGGTATGCATGGCTTATAAGATGCGTGGCTTATAAGATGCATGGCTTTTGAGAGTGTGCGCGACTTATAGGATGCATGACTTTTGGGACTGATATGACCCGTCGATCCAAAGCGGTTTTGGAACTTCTTGATGTTACCAATCTTCAAGTAACATGAGGAGTTTATGCTTTGAGAGCGTGATTCCACAGCTCAAGAAGTAATGCATGGCTTATGGGATGCAGGGTTTTGATTTAGGCCTTCCCGGTGCCGCTGGAGCAACACCGATTCTTAGAAGGTGAGGATCGGGTTCCACAAATCCAACGGTTTGAGTCGATTTGCTTCTGTCGACCCGGTGGGTAGGTGGGTATACTTGAGCGTGATCCCACTATCTCAAGCAGCAATCGAATGGTTTTGAGCCGATTTGACCCCATCGACTCAAAAGGTTACTTTTACAAATGCAGTTTTATTTGTTCAGAGAGAAAATGCAATTTTATTAAGAATGGTTGGGCAAATTCTACCTATTTACAATGCTCCGGGCATTACGGGATGGCTTATTTGCTAAAAATAGGAAGTACATAAGATAGTTTCAGATAAAGTAACGACGCGGCGATTTGCTGTTCCATACTCGGGGCATTTGGATTCCGTCAGCGTTTATCAGTTTGAAGGTTTGTCCCTAGGTTTTAACTGATCACATATGTGTTAGTCCTTGAGATAATGGTTTTGATGAAAACAACCTTAGAATAAGATTATAAAATATAAATACTAATATTATAGTTTAGATATATATGTATATGCAGGATTTAACCATGCAGGTACCAAGAATGAAGACTGTACAGTATAGAGATTCAAGAAATCACGATTGAAGACTCATGAGTATCAAGATTTTCAAGAGTTCAAGATTTCAAGAATAAGTAATTTAATTATAAATTTTGTTAAAACTCCTAGAAAAGCACTGGCGTCTTAAAATCCAATTTATTCGTGGAATGGAATCCACTTCGAGCCCGTTAAAGGGATGGAACCCTAAGTAGGATGGAACCTACGAAAAATCTAGTGGAACATCGTTTTGTATCCACTAACTTTTATTCAAAATGTTTTTACAAAATTATATCTTGTTTTCAAAATGTTTTCAAAACCATCCTTTTAAAAAGATCAAAAACATCTATCCTGGTTTTAATTACTTTTAGCCTCAAAATTATCTTTATTTTCAAAATCAAATTATCCTTAGCTTTAAATTATCTTTTAATAATAATATATTAATATTTATACTTAGATTTAGATATAAAATTATAGTAAAATATATATATATTATTCTCTATATTTACTTATGTATTTTAGCTATAGTTAAGTCTATTTATAAAGTTTAAAATAGTTTTAATATAAGATAGAAGTTATTTTCAAAGAAAAATGAATCAAAAAATTTTCCTTTGGCATATCGACATACCCAAGGTACCCATGTCGACATGGTGACAGTTAATTTAAAAAAAATTAATTTCAAAAGAAGTGTCTATTCGTCATATCCTTTCACGAATGGACATGGCTGTTGTTCTTCTATAAATAGGGGCTGTTTTGAACGAATTTGTAATAATTTTTTCTGGTTTTCACTCCTCTTCTTCTTCCACATTTCTATATATATATTCTTACCATTACTTTGCCGAAATCAACATTGAATCTAACTAAATCATTTCTGGTTTGATTCTCTATCACTATCTCAACAAGATCCTCAGTGCTATTCAGAGTTAGACTTCTTTGTAATCAATCAAGCGAGAAAAGGTGTGATTGTAGCCTTGGAAATCAATCAAGCAAGAAAAGGTGTGATTGTAGCCTTGGAAATCAATTGGGTGAACTTGTTGCCTGGGAAATCAAGTATCTCTACCCAGAGGATTGTGAATCTGGAGGGTGTACCTTGTAGCCTTGAAATCGAGGGTGTAATTATACAATTGCTTTTGAAAGGAAATCCGTACTTGTGTGTGGGACTGGATGTAGGGTAACTCCGAACCAGTATAAAATCCGGTGTGTTATTTCCTTTACTGCTTTTACTTTATTTCTGCATCTGTGTTTGTTTCTGTGATCATATCTGTGTCTGAATATTGCATACATTTGTGTTTAAATTAACAAAAACTCTAATTGATTTAGTAATTCCTTAAAACACTATTCACCCCCTCTAGTGTTTATCCTAGCCTTAAGATCAGTAATCCGCATTTCTCACATTTGGTATCAAATCAAGGTTTTCAAAGTTTTCATAATCTGAATGTTGAAAAATTTTAAAATGGCAATTTTTTTTTAAAAATTATTAACACTATTTTCATTTGAGTATGTCACAAATTCATCATGATATTGTTGTTTAAAATATATTTAGTTATTTTGAAAAGTCACTTGATTCTTTAAAAAGTTATGTTGTTTTGCAGGATAAGAATTATGTCTAATGACCATTGGTTAAAAGATACTAGATAATCATTCATCGATCAAGAAGAATAAATGGACATATAATGGAAATCGACAATGAAATGGGTACCAGATCAATAAAAAACTTTTGGTTCTCATCTACAACTTGACTTGATATTGTACTTCTCTTCATTTGCTTCGCAATGCCACTAGTTTCATGGAAATCCGTCAAGAAATGACCAAGTTATGGTCAAACGGTGTTTTGGTGAACAAAGAGAAAAAGAAAGCAAACTGTCAATGGAATTCTTCAAATTGCATCTAAAACTTTGAGTATTTTGTTCCCACTCGTTTTCCAGATTGTAGCTCTTGTTCTCACTGTCGTTTTGATGGGCGGATCATCAAATTTCGATCAAAATTGAGTCAGATAAGACAATTTGAAGTTGGCTATCCAAAACTGAAAAACTGTGTACGATATTTTCTACATTTCTCTTACTGTTCGGCCTGTTGCATCACAATACCGTCCAAATTTGACACCAAACTATTAACTCGATCGTAGTCCTTGCCTTTCTCTTCGATTTTCCGCTAGTTTCATCCAATTCCGTTAAGAAACGAAGAAGATATGCCTTCTAGAAGTTTGATAGTAAGTAGAAAAGCGGGAAAAAGAAGAAGAAGAGAAACTTTTATGAAAAGTGGTGACTGTTGGGCCTATTTATAGTGGTTGAAGTGTCTATTCATTCAAAATTCAAATTCAAAGTTTTGGCGCCAAGTTAGTCAATCTACTAAATCATCTGCATCTTTCTCATCAAGTCTTCAAATTCAGCAAATGAATATACTACGCTGATCAGAAAAACGAGCCCGTCGCAATATAAAAGATTTTGTCATTAAATTCTAAGGGATATAAATGTATGGTTCACGACAATGGAAGAACAACAAAGTTAGAAAGATGGAGTGCAAAAATTGATACGCTTTACTATTATTTCATCTTTATTGTTGCGTTTAGGAATATATATATTTATGCATTTAGTTATGTATAGAAATTTATCTCTTTTATAAGTTTTAATATTTTGATCCATATATCGACACACCATAGTATAAATATTGATATACCAGTCTAATTTTTTTTAGAATGTGTTTTATTTCGAATAAAATCATACTATTAATTTATTACAACTATATTAAGTAGAAAAGCAAAACTTCATTAATGATTTCAACTTTTCTAATGTTATTTTTACTTCTCATACTCTATTTCTTTTAAGATACTAGTTTTATATCTTTAAGAAATTAATAAAATGAATTTAGAATGTTAGAATAAAGCTCTATTTATATATTTATTCGATTAATAAGATAGCACCACATCACATGACCGGAATTTTAGATAGCATTTATAAAATGCTTCTTTTCTTCTGTAATGTCTTGTAAGTACTGCAAATTCATTTTTATAGTATTTCCGTGCTTTGAAACGCTGTAGAGTTTCAGGAAACTTTATATAGCATTTGGTAAAAGCTATAATTTCAGTTTTATAAAGTTTCGAATATATTTTACTACAAAAACTTTTTATAGCATTCTTTAAATGCTGTTTTTCTTTATGAAACTTTAAACTATGTAAAAATAATATTTAAATTAAGTATTTTTCTCTATTCATTTTAGAGTTAGTTTCTAACTTATATTAGAATATTTTAAAATTAATTTCATGTTTAAATGTTTTTTTAATAATTAATTATATTTTTTTAAAGTAAGAGGCCTTAATATAACACATGTTTATTTTAGTTTTTCAATCTTTATTATTTTATTTAATATTTCGTTATGATATTTTTTAAATTTAAAAGATGTTTAAACATGTTTCTAAATATTTAAACCAATAATAATTTAATATAAAGGTTTTAATTAGTAAGTTAAGTATTTTATAAACATGGAAGTGTGGATTCTTAAAAATAAAAAAATAACAAATAAAAAAATAAAAACAACCAAGTTAAAATAATTATTTTAAATAAATTAAATAAGTAGGCTATTAATTTTTATAGAAACTATATTTGATCATATATATAGTTTAAATCCATATTTCTTAGCAATTTGATTTTGATATTGAATTTGATTACTACTTTTCATAAATATGTTATAATTTTAATATTATTTATTACCCTTAAACTCTTGTCTTTATTACTATTTTTGTCCCATTCATTAGTTTCCTTAACCTAAATTTAGTAATTGGTGTGTATTACCTTTGTTTGATTGAAGCGAGTTATAATGAATTGTTTGATATATGTATATATACACACATACATACATACATATACATATACATACGTATACATATATATGCTTGTCAATTAGATATTACTTATCACTCATGTTTATCTTATAATCTGAATATCTCTTACCGTACCATATATATCATCATATCATGCTACATATTATTATTAATTTTACTTCGTTATCATTTTGTTTCATATTACATATCATTATGCATCCTATTTCATATCACATTTCATTGCATATTACATCATAAATTACAATGCATGAAATATCATAATCATTTGCATCACAAGTTGCACTTCATTTTGCATATCATCTCATGCTACATTGCATATGTCATGCATTTCATACTGCATTACAAACTACATATTGCATATATGTATACATAACGAGTGTATTTTATTTTAGGGGGAGTTTGTAGTATTGTCTTATAATATAGGATTATTAGTTTTTGATTTGCTTGGTATGTTTTGATTAACTTGTTTGACTTGTTTGACTTGATTGACTTGTTTGACGTGTTTGACTTGATTGATTTGTTTGACTTGTCTAACATGATTGGTTTTGATGAGTGCATTAAAATATACTTATACATATTTATGTATTGAATAATTATAATATGATTATGTTAATGTCTTTCACATTCCATTTACTATACTTTGTTCTAGTATTAGTTCAAGGGGGAGTTTTATAGTTTTATGTTTTTAGGGCAGTTTTTGTTGATGATAAATGGGGAGAAATATAAAATAGGGTAGTTAGGCATAGATTAAAGGGCAGTTATTAGTTTTAGGGGGAGTTATTAGGATAAAAGTAATATTTTATAAACAAAGGTTGTCATCATCAAAAAGGGGGAGATTGTTAGTTTTTGAGATGATGGTTTTGATGACAACAACCTTAGAATAAGATTATAAAATATAAGTACTAACATTATAGTTTAGATATATATGTATATGCAGGATTTAACCATGAAGGTACCAAGAATGAAGACTGTACAGTATAGAGATTCAAGAAATCAAGATTGAAGACTCATGAGTATTAAGATTTTCAAGAGTTCAAGATTTCAAGAATAAGTAATTTAGTTAGAAATTTTGTTAAAACTCCTAGAAAAGCACTGGCATCTTAAAATCCAATTTATTCGTGGAATGTAATCCACTTCGAGCCCGTTAAAGGGATGAAAACCTAAGTAGGATGGAACCTACGAAAAATCTAGTGGAATTTTTTTTTGCATCCGCTAACTTTTATTCAAAATATTTTTACAAAATTATATCTGGTTTTCAAAATGTTTTCAAAACCTTCCTTTTAAAAAGATCAAAAACATTTATCCTGGTTTTAAATACTTTTAGCCTCAAAATAATCTTTATTTTCAAAATCAAATTATCCATAGTTTTAAACTATCTTTTAATAATAATATATTAATATTTATTAGATTTAAATATAAAATTATAGTAAAATTATATATATATATATATTATTCTCTATATTTACTTATGTATTTTAACTATAGTTAAGTATATTTATAAAGTTTAAAATAGTTTTAATGTAAGATAGAAGTCATTTTCAAAGAAAAATGAATCACCAAAATTTCCTTTGGCATGTCGACATACCCAAGGTACCCATGTCGACACGGTGACAGTTAATTTGAAAATTTTGAATTTTAAAAGAAGTGTCTATTCGTCGTATCCTTTCACGAATGGACATGGCTGTTGTTCTTCTATAAATAGGGGCTGTTTTGAACGAATTTGTAATAATTATTTTCTGCTTTCACTCCTCTTCTTCTTCTTCCACATTTCTATATACACATTATTACCATTACTCTGCCGAAATAAGCATTGAATCTAACTAGATCATTTCTGGTTTGATTCTCTATCACTATCTCAACAAGATCCTCAGTGCTATTCAGAGTTATAGACTTCTTTGTAATCAATTAAGCGAGAAACGGTGTGATTGTAGCCTTGGAAATCAATTGGGTGAACTTGTTGCCCGGGAAATCAAGTATCTCTACTCAGAGGATTGTGAATCTGGAGGGTGTACCTCGTAGCCTTGAAATCGAGGGTGTAATCGTACAATTGCTTTTGAAAGGAAATCTGTATTTATGTGCGAGACTGGATGTATGGTAACTCCGAACCAGTATAAAATCCAGTGTGTTCTTTCCTTTACCGCTTTTACTTTATTTCTACATCGGTGTTTGTTTCTGTGATCATATCTGTGTCTGAATATTGCATACATTTTTGTTTAAATTAACAAAAACTCTAAAAGATTTAGTAATTCCTTAAAACACTATTCACCCCCTCTAGTGTTTATCACAGCCTTAAGATCTGTAATCCGCATTTCTCACAATATGGCCCTTCCCAGTTTAGTCCAAAGTTTGCCCGTATGGGCTAGACTCATTTGAGGACGAGGTCTCCCACTTCGAAGTTTTGGTTGTGAACTTTGGAGTTGAAGTACCGTGCGACCCTTTTTTGTTGAGCAGCGGTCCTCGGTTCGGCTTATTCCCTCTTCTTATAAATCATATCAAGTGACTCTTATAGGAGCTGCTCATTTTGCCTCTGATTGAGATTCTGCCTTTAATGAGAGGGGACTTCTAGTTTAACGGGGATCATTGCTTTTAAACCATATGTCAAGGCAAACAAAGTTTGCTCGATTGATGCTTTGTATTTCGTTCTATAAGTACATAGTGCGAATGGAAGTTCATCAACCCAATTCCCTTTAGATTTAGTTATCCGCTTTTTTATGGTGGACTTGATGATCTTGTCTATTGCTTCCACTTGCCCGTTTTCTTGCGGATGAGTAACCACATAAAAGCTTTTCTCGATCTGGAAGCGTTAGTCTTTGAACTAGACGCTTTTGAATTGGGTCCCGTTATCAGTGATGATTTTCTATGGCATACCAAACCTGCAAATAATGGTTTTAGTAACAAAATTGGTGACTTTCTTTCTGGTAACGGTGGCCAGCGGTTTCGCTTCGACCTATTTTATGAAGTAATCAATGACACTATAGCATATTTAGCCTCTCCTTTGGCTATCTGCAATACACCAATCAGATCAATTCCCCATATTGCGAACGACCATGGATAGACCATCTACATTAGCTTTGTTGAGGGCATTCTTTTTATCTTGCTGAATCTTTGACGTTGATCGCACCATCTGGCGTAATCTGCTACATCACGGTTTACCGTTGGCCAGAAATATCCATACCGAAGGATTTTCTTTGCAAGGATTTGCTCCTCGATATGGTCTCCGTAGTCACCTTCGTGAACTTCTCTCAGGATCCATTGAGCTTCATTGTTAGTCACCCATTTGAGCAAGGGGGTAGAGAACCCCCTTTGATAGAGTATTCCATCCTTTATTATAAATCGCAGTGCCTTTCGAAGAAGCCTTTTCCGCTGGTTCCTATCTAGGGGAAGAGTTCCTATAAGCACGTAGTCTTTGATTGGCATCATCCATGTTTCTGGTTCAACGGCGGTTTCAAAAATCCAATTGATATCCATTTTTCTTGCACTTCGAGTGGTCAGGGTCTCCACCTGGACTAGTTCCAATGATTGAGCTTCTTCGAAGCTGGCCAATTTAGCCAAGTAATCAAACTTTGTGTTTGCTCCCTCGAGATGTAAATTATGGTGTAATGTTCGATGTCATCCAACAAATCTTGCACTTTAGATAGATATGGGGCAAGGTTCTCCCCTCATGCCTAGTATTCTCCTTTCACCTGGTAGATGACCAGTTGAGAGTTGATGCAGATGTGAACGAATTTTATTTCGAGTTCCTTCACGACTTTCAGTCCTGTTATTAATTCCACATACTCCGCTTCATTGTTTATCTCAGGGAATTGCAAACGTAGGGCGTAGCAAACGGCTCATCCTTCCAGAGTTTCAAGCACTACCCTGCCCCCAAGCAGAGGTTATTAGATGCGCCATCGATGAAGAGTTTCCACTTTTGAAGGTATTTCTTCTTCTTCATCCCGTATGGTAAATTCGGCGATGAAATTTGCCAACGCTTGCCCATTGATTGCCCTTCTAGGATGGTAAGTGATTTCATACTGGCTCAATTCGATATTCCATTTGATGAGCCGCCTGGAGGTCTCGGGTTGGTACAGTACTTGCTTTAAGGGTTGATCGGTCAATATTTTGATCGGGTGTGCCTGGAAATACGGTCGTTACTTCCTAGATGCGATTAAGAGGCAATATGCTAGCTTTTCCAATTTCAGATAATTTTTCTCGGCTCCAGTGAACAACTTGCTAGTATAGTATACGGATCGCTGAATTCTAACTTCTTAATGCACAAAAGCAGCACTCAACGCGTGTGGTGAGGCTGCTAAGTAGATGAACAAGTCCTCTCCATCTACCGGCTTTGATAGGATCAACGGGTTTCCATATGTCACAGAAACTCTTCAAATGCGGTTTGACAAGCCTCGTTCCATTTGAGGTTCTTCTTTCCTTTCTTTAACGCATTAGAGAATGGTATACATTGGTCGGTGGCTTTCAAGATGAACGAGCTTAGCGCCGCGACTTTCCCATTCAAGTTTTGTAATTCCTTCTTGTTCTTCAGGGCTTGGACTTCTCGTAGGGAAGTTATTTGCTTTAGATTTTCTTAATTGCCTCTGGCGCTCACTATGAATCCCAAGAAATTTCTAGAGGCTACCCCGAAGTGACATTTGAGTGGATCGTGTTTCATTCCATATTTTTAGAATATTTTAAACATTTCTGCGAGATTACCTAGGTGATTGGCTACTATTCGTGATTTCACCAACATGTCATCCATATAGACTTCCATGGTTTTACCGATCTGACGCTTGAACATGGCATGTACTAGTCTTTGGTAGGTTGCCCTTGCGTTCTTTAAACTGAATGGAATTTATCCTACAGTGGTATAATCCTAGATCGGTGATGAAGATGGTGTTTTTTAGGTTAGGTTCGTTCATCAGGATCTGATTGTATCCTGAGTATGCATCCAAAAATGATAGCAGTTCATGTCCAGCTGTCCCGTCCACAAGCTGGTCAATTTTGGGCACTAGAAAACTATCTTTCGGGCAGGCCTTGTTTAAATTTGAGTAGTCGATGCAAGTTCGCCATTTCCCGTTGGATTTCTTGACCAAAACTGGGTTAGATACCCATTCGAAGTAGGTCACATCATGGATAAAACCATTGGCCATCAGCTTGTCTACTTCTTCTCTCAATGCCTTGGACCGCTCGGGGCCCAGCCTATGCCTTTTCTACTTTACCAGTGTAAACCTGGGATCAATGTTGAGTGCTTGGAATGTAATTTTCGATCATACCCCACACGTATCAGAATGTGTCCAAGCGTACACATACAAGTTGGCACGTAGAAATTTTGTGAGTTCTAATCTCATCTTGATAACAAGGTGTGATCCAATTTTCAGGACCCACGTCGGGCCATCCATGTCGACTAGAATAGACACAGTCAATTCTACTGGTGCTGCCCGAGCCTCCCCTAAACTCTTCTTTCTAGGGTCCAAAGCCTTGTCAAATTGGTTATGGTCCTCAATCCAGGGCGGTTTTTTAGTTGCTATTTGGCTGGTTGGTGAATGTGGAGAGTTCTCACCACATCCTTCCCGTTTTCCTTTCTTTTAGATTCGTGTAGTTCTGCAATGTAACATCCCTAGCAGCACATTATTCTCCTTTGATCACCCAGTTCCGTTTGCTGTTGGGAATTTCATGGCGAGGCACCACTGGGCTAAAGCGATTCTGAAATCAGCCAGCGCAGGCCGTCCTAAGAAGGCATTGTATGTGGAAGTTTCATCTACAATCACAAAATTTTGGACGAGGATGACTCTTCGGTTGCCTTCCCCAAGTTCTACAGGAAAGTCAATCAACCCGACGGTTGTTTAGGTTCGCCAATGAATCCTTGAATTTTTGTTTAGCGGGAAGATATGTCTTTTATGCTGATCTTCATCTTGTCAAAGGTTAGTTTGAAAAAAATATTCATAAAACTACTGCTGTCAACCAGTACTCATCGAACCACAGCGGGCCCGATCCCTACTGTTACTACTATGGAATCTAGAGTTGGAGCTTCAATCCCTTTGATATCCTAATTTCAGAATACTATATCATCGTTCAGAGTTTTTTGCTGCTTGACTGGGGATCCATCTTCGATCGCGAGGTACGAATCCTTCAAAGCGTGTTTTAACGAGCTCGCATACCGCTCCATTTCTCTCTAACTCCTCTGTGCAGGATGAGGTCCTCTAGATATCGTTCCAATGACGAGTCTCCGGTCAGTTCGCTTAGATCCCTCTTCGTTGGTTCTAGCTTAGTTTCTTCAATCCCTAGGAGCTTGGGGAGCCACGAGTTGGTCAGGATTTTGCAATTTTCTCACGTACCGCTGAAGCTTGTTTTCTCGGATCTGTTCTTAAATCAAGTTCTTTAGGTGACACACTCGTTTGTCTTATGACCATGCATTTCGTGGAAGTGATAGAACTTCCCGGAGCACTTTTGTTATTAAGTTACTTCCTTTTTAGAGGGTTTCTTGTACTCCTCTGTCCCCTGTGTTACGAATAGATGTTTTTCAGAGTATCATTGAGTGGTGTGTAATCTTCGGGCCTAAAGCCTTTAAGTCGCTTATTGTTACCAATCCATTAGCGGTCGACCCTCCTTTGAAATTAGACGAATTTTCGTCTAGGTTCGATCGTGACGTGTTTTTCTATTTTAACTCGATCCTGTGCGTTCGTGCTTTCATCCGACTATTCCTAGCGAGCCTATGACGTGGTTGCACCAGATTTAATCCTCAAATCCAATGGTCTGAGATCCACAAGTGACACTATAGATAAGACCTTAGGCCTAGCTATTTTCTCATTTAGATTTTCTCTATCTGGGTCTGAACCCTAAAAGGAATATTTTTCCAAGAAGAAGATCCTTTTAATTAAAATATTTTATACCCTAGAAGTGGATCCCAGAAGGCCAAGGAAAAGAGCTAAGGACCATAGTAAGTGTTTAAGTAATTATTATAGATTTTTAAGTAATTTAAAATAAAAGGGTTCTTAATAGTTGTAGTTTTTCTATAATTTTGAGACAATTTCTATGAGTTATTCACAGCTAATTTTTAAAGTTCTTTTCAGTCTATTTTATTCAGTTTATTACAATTATTTACAATATTTACATTTATTTACTGTTATTTGTATTTTGTTTACGTCTATTCTACGTTGGGATTTAGTTTGTAAATGTTGGTTTCTTTTTATTCCTTTTTATGCGAGTAAAATAAATAAAAGAGAATAATTCGCTAGTGTGGATTAAATAGAATTAAACACTAAATTTACAAAAATTAGATGTAAAGTATGAAAAACTGTAATAAATTGGACATAGACCGAAATAGGCAAATTTAAGATATTTGCAAGCATAGTTATAACATGTAATTATAACTAAAAAGAGAAAATAAAAGGAATAGTAGAAGAAGCTTATTTTCAAACATAGACCTTGGGCTAAGTTAATAAGCAAATTTATAACACACGGGTTATAATTAGAGATAACAATAAAGGCTTATTTTAAAACTTAATTAAGTTAATAAGCATGTATAACAGAGATAACGGAAGGGGCTTATTTTAAGGCTTTGGTTAAGTTAATAAGTAAATAGAGGAGAAATAACAGAAAAAGCTTATTTTAAAGACTTACACTATGTTAATAAGCAAAGATAGAAGTAGGACCCATACCGGCGCATTATCCTTTAGTCATGAACTAATTGTCCCACAATAGATTAGGTGAGGTTGGGACACGCTTATGCTTAAGTAATAGTAAATAAGTGTTCAATAGACAGAAGCTCAAATCAAGGGATTTAGGCAAGAGGCGTAACTAGATTTTGTTTGTAGGGACCCGTATCTGATGGCATTTCCCTTTCAGACAAGAACTGATGGTCCCACAAAATACTAAGGTGAAACTGGCAGGACCTTATCAGACTAGGATTGACGGTCTCACAACAGATCAAGTGAGGTTGGACACGCTTATGCTGAAGTAATGGTAAATAAGAGGTCAAAAGATGGAGCAACAGATAGTGCGAGCTGACGGTGGCCGAGCATGCGGCCTCGGTGTAGAGATATAAGCCACTATTGAATTCTAAAGAGCTAAACATGTGTCTTTTTGTTGTGAGACCTACAGGATGGGACTAGCTCACAGTGACCCAATAGAGGTAGAAGGCCGATCAAAGAGTAGAATTAGGACTTCAGTCTAATTAAACTAGGATTGGGATTTCAGCCTAATCAAAGCATTTTTAGAAAAGTGCAAATAATCCAATCAAAACTATCTAAGCAAAGCAAACTGTTAAACAATATTTTACTCCAGCTTTATCTTTATTTTCTTTTTTATACTAGAATTGTTGCTAGTTTATTATCTTTATCTTGCTTAAAAATACTAGTAGTTACTTTCACTCACCAGACTTTTAGTCTGACCCACTCCTCTATTTTCTCCTTTCACCCCATAGGCCAGCAGAGGCAAGAGCAATAGATTTTCAGCTTTCTTGGAGAGATATTCTTGGTTATTCTTCATGTATTCTACTTCTTCTTTTCAATTTTCTTTCATTTGACTTTTGGAGGTACTGGTACTTTGGGAGAGGGATAGTTTTTATTTTTATGTACTCTGATGATGTGGCTGAGATAGTATTTTCCACGAGATATGTATTTGGTATTTTGAGACATATTATGTATTTGGTTTTATGACTCTATTTTATGAAGTCTGATTTTGAATAATGAGATTACTATTTAAATGTATCCACTGTTATATTTATTTTGTCTTGTGAATCTTAGTCTCTTTAAAGCTATACCTACAACGCACCACATCTTTTAGTGTACCCTTTTTGGGTATACTAAGAGGTGTGGGGTATTTCCCTTGGTATTAGAGCCTAAGGTTACAAGATTCCTAAAACTTGTTTTAAATATAAATTATTTTTCCAAAAGTAACCTATTTTTAAAAACAGCATATCTTCAAACTAGAACAATTTTTAAAAAAGAAACTCTGACTATAGAAGTAGTTTTTCAGTATAAAAGGGAGTTTTTACAAAAATCCCCTCAAAGTCCAGTTCAACCTTCTTTCGAGCCTAAGTTTTCTTTTCTTTGCATTTTATGGCTGATTGGTTCCGTAGAGCTACAGTACCAGAGGTGCAAGGGCAAGCGCCCGATATAGCACCGGTAGGTGGAGATCCCTTTAATCCACCTACAGTGGCCAATTTTTCTAAGCTATACAAGGACTTTACTAGTCTAGGAGGCAAGACATTTTCTGGAACAGAGGATTACGAGGAGACACGAGCTAGGCAACTGAAGGGAGAGCTTAAAGAGGTTCCTAAGCCAAAAAGCTCTAAGAAGCTATGGTGGAAGAACAAGAAGGATAAGGACAAGAGGAAAGAAGAAGGACCTCAGAAGCAGATCAAGAAAAGCAGGAAATGTCATAACTATGGACTAGTTGGACATTATGCAAAATACTGCAAGAAGGAGTTGCAAATGAAGATAAGGTGTTATAGTTGTGGACAACTCGGTCACCTTAGTAGATTTTGTCCTCATAAGACGGGGCAGGGAGCGGGCATGCCTACAGCGTAGGTACACGCTTTAGATGCAACACCTTTTAGCAGTGAACTAGATAGAGGTAGGAAAATCTCTGTAGAAGGTTTGATTTCTATCTCAGATTTTCCTATTTAGACTCTTTTTGATTCTAGAGAATCACACTCTTTCATTTCTAGTTCATTGGTTGATTGTTTCACTTAGATATCTCTTTAGTAGTTGGCGCCATTGTTTTTTCAAACCCATAGGAGGATCGACACATTTATCCATGATTTGTAGGGGTTTGAAATTTTTTATATTAGGCGTAGAGTTTGATTGTGACGCCTATGTATTGGGATTTTCGGGGTATGGGATGATTTTGAGGATGGACTGGGTATCCACTTATGGAGCGATATTGGACTGGGAGAGGAAAGTCATTAGACTAGAGACACGTAGCAATATGACTCTTGAGGTTTCTTACGACCCACAGGGGTCTGTCATGTTGAGCTTTCTTTATTCCCTTAATTCACCACTAGGATAGCTAGATTCCATTCCATTCGGTAGATATTTTCCAGATATTTTGAGGAGGTTAGGGGACTACCCCTTAAGAGAGAGATCGACTTTAGGATCTAGCTTAATTATAATGCTAAGCCAGTGACATTGCCCATGAAACATATGGCTCCTAGGAAGAGGATGAGAAGATTGGTGAGCTATTGGAGAAAGGCTTTATTAGACGAAGCACATCTGAATGGGGAGCGCCAGTCGACTTCGCTACAAAGTTGGATGGTTCCCTTTGACTTTGCGTAGACTATAGAGAGTTGAAAAAGCTCACAAAGAAGAACCATTACCCACTTCCTAGGATAGGCAATCTTTTCGATCAGTTGGTTGGCTCTTCAGTGTTTTCTCAGCTTAATCTAGCTACTGGATTTCATCAGCTTAGAATCGTTGACGATAGCATTGATAAGACAACATTTAGGACACCCGATAGATTCTTTGAGTGGTTGGTTATGTCGCCTAGGCTAACCAACGTCCCAGCCTATTTTGTAAATTTGATGATCCATGTTTTTGGTAATGTCCTAAATAAGTTCATAGCTGTATTCGTGGACGACATTTTGATGTTTTCCAAGAGTATGGAAGAGCAAGCTATTCATCTAGAGGAGGTTCTTCGCACACTTCACGATCATCAGTTGAAGGCATAATTCTTGGAATGTCACCTTTTGGCGTAAGGAAGTGCATTTCTTAGGGCATAAAGAAGGTCAACACATGGGAAGAGTTTAAGAAGCGCTTTTGTACATTTAGGTTCAGATTGTGGAAATCCAAAGAGTTGTAGGAAAAGATTAGAGATGTATAAAATTCAATTGAAAGAGAAGAAAACCCATGTGTAAATAGTTGCAAAAATTATAATTGTTTCAGCGGTAGTGCCTTAGAATAAATATAAGCATATAAGAGGAATATGAACAAAAGACTTTAGTATGGAAATGAGATTACCAAATTTTTGGAAGGTTACTCCTAGGATAGTATGAGGAGAATCTACTTTATGTCTATCCCAACAAAATGAAATTGTTAGAACTGAAAAATTGAAGAAGAAAAAATTAATTGTTAATGTTTTTGAGGAAGTAAATATTGGGTTTAAGTGGTATGAGATTTAAATCGGTTTATATATGATGTAAAAAGTGAGAGTCTTTTTGAAGAATTATTGAGCATATATAGCTCGCTAGTTTCTTTGTAGGGAAACAAAGATTTTAAATATAAAAAACCTATAGTGCATTAAGTATAGAAAATGTAAGTTACAATATTTATTGTTGTAGTAGATGTTTTCATGAAAAATAAAGGGGGCATAGACTATAACACTATTATTATAGCAGGTGACTCCCAAAGGAAATGTTTTTACATAATATAAAAGACTTATTAGTATCTATTTTAATTGAATCCATACACTAGTGTTTTTGGGTTGTAGTAACAGTGTTTTACGCAACATCTGTGTTGACCCAAAAATAAATATGTTTTGAAAATAAAGTCTAAGTATAGAAATAAAATGGGTTTGTAAGTACACTTATTATTTAAATAAATATAAGGAGATATTTTCTAGTTATGGATATATTAAAACAGTGTTGAAAATGAGTTTTCCTGAAAAAAAAGAGCGTGTAAGTTAAATATTAGAAAATTAATAAGTTTCATAGAAATGTCTACCGTAAGTGAATATAGATTAAACATACTTTAATCTATTGGAATGAAAGAATAATGGTATAATTTTCTATGGAACCACATCACAAATAAAGATGTTTTGTGCTAGTTATAAGGAATACGTGAAAGAGATGTACAATGTATGGGAAGCACCATATTTTGTATAGCCTATTTCAAAAAATATAAAATAAGTTCCTTATAATTTCACATAAACATGAAGTCCTCTTTTAAAGTACTCATAGAGGGTTTTAGCGTTAATAGTTTCTTATAAAAGAAAGTAGTTCCAATATATTAAGGTATAAAACTATTACGTGTAATAAGAAGTGTAAACGTTAGAGACAGTGTCAGTTAGGAGAGATATTATAGAGAGCCTTTTGTAGAAAGTCCCATTTTGTAGTTAGAAACTCCTCCAAGGTTAGGTAATTGGGAAGTTAAGGGGTTTATAATAAAATAATTGTTCATATCTGCTCCTTTTTTTGCAAAAAATGAAAATATATGGAAGGAAGATGTTTTGAAAACATGTGAGGACATCTTAAAGATATCTTAAAGAAAAATGGTTTGATGAAAAAGTAAATAAGTTTTTGGAAGCAAAAAATTAGTAGCAATTAATTTAAAAATCTAAATTTTTATGGGAAGCTGTAAGGATGCAAGTCTAGAAAGATAAAATGTTAAATAACCAAGTATCCTTGAATTTAATAGAAACTTGAAAATAACACTTTTAAAGGCAAAAACTTTGGGATTCAATGTTTTAAAAATTTAGAAGCTTTGGGATGGAATGATAAATACTAAACCAAACTTTTAAATATGGAGTAGATAGGAATCATTTCCTAGGTGTGATGGAAAAAGTGTAAGGTTGTTTAGGAGATAATAGTAATTACTTTAGAAGTAATAATATAAGTTTCCATAAAGTGTATAGGACACTAGTGAGAACGTAGGATTGTTGCTTCATGTGTGTTGACTATAGAAGAATAGTAAGGTTATATTATTAAGAAAGTAATACACAAGTGGTTGAGGATATGTATTCTTGATTTTAGAGGAATTGGGAAGGGGCATCTTCCTTCAGTGGAATTCGCGTATAATAATAGTTTTCAAGCTAGCATTGGAATGGCCCCTTTTGAGCTCTTTATGAAGACCATGCAAGTCGCCTTCATGTTGGTTAGAGTCTACAGAGAGATTGCTACTTGGTCCCGACATGGTTAGAGAGACTTCGGAGAAGATTGATTTGATTAGAAGAAAATGCGTACCTCTTATCCACATCTCTTTGATAGTAAATTTTGAATTCTTTTATTTCCATCTTTAGTTTTGAATAGGTTCTTTCCATTAATATCCTTTATGAGGGTAGATCTTAGGATTTAACCTATGGATGGTAGCATTTGATGTAGATATGTTATTAGAATATGTTATGTATGATGGATACCAGTGATTGCAAGATTGCTAGTGGATGTTAATAGAGGCATATACTTACACAAGGCACTATTATCTTTTAGGATTCGCCCTAACTAGAACACTAGAGCATATGCATATGAATGTGTGCATATTTGCATTTTTATTTTCCATGGTTGCTATAAATGGATGGTTATCATATGGTTGTTCCATTTAGATGATGACTGTAGCACGCATATAGAACCATCAGTTATCGTTAGGGAATTTGCATTCACTTGGATACATAGCACAGACTTGCATAAAAAGGAGGCCGACGGAATCTGTAGACCGCCTAATCTTTTGCATTAGTTAGGGACATTTACACTATACTATTGCATATATATATCATAAATCGCATTAGAAAACTTAAGGACAATGGGTGTGATGGATGATGGTTGAGTAGTTGGTTGTAGAACTTGGATGAAAATATTTATTTCATTCTTCTATCCTTGGAGATTTCGGGGACGAAATCCTTTAAAGAGGGGAGAACGTAACAACCCAAAATTTAAGCTATAATAATTAATTAACGAATTAATTAGATAATAAAATAACTTTGTGAAATTATCAAAATTGTACCATGTGAGTTGCACCATTGTGTCCGTGGTAATTTTCTAGTCAATTTCCATGTATAGATTGTCAAAATCCAAGCTAAAATGAAGACGTTACAAAAGAAAGAAGAATTCAAAAGAAAAAAATTATGGCTAGGTGACCCTAGGGTCGACCCCTAATGTGTCTGGGTCGATCTATAGGTCGACCTAATACATGCAAGGGTCGACCCGCCTTTGAAATTGGATGAATTTTCGTCCAGGTTCGATCATGGCGTGTTTTTCTATTTTAAATCGATCCTGTGCATTCATGCTTTCATCCGACGGTTCCCAGCGTGTCTATGACATGGTTGCACCGGGTTTAATCCTTACTAATGGTCTAAGATGCACTAGTGACACTATAAATAAGACCAATGCCTAGCTATATTTCTCATTCAGATTTTCTCCATCCGGGTCCATTGCCTCAGACTGGACCCTACAAGGAATATTTTTCCAAGGAGAAGATCTTTTTAATTAAATATTTTATACCCTAGAAGTGGATCCGAAAAGGCCAAGGAAAAGAGCTAAGGACCACAAGCGATTTTTTAATTTATTATTTTAGATTTTAAGTAATTTAAAATACTAGGGTTCTCAGTAGTTGTAGTTTTTCTGCAATTTTGAGACAATTTCTATATGAGTTATTTACAACTTGTTTTGAAAGTTCTTTTTAGTCTATTTTATTCAGTTATTTTTATTCAGTTACTTTATTCAGTTTATTATAGTTATTCACTGTTATTTGCATTTTTTAACATCTATTCTACGTTGGGATTTAGTTTGTAAATGTTAGTTTTCTTTCTAGTCATTTTCCACGAATAAAATAAATAAAAGAGAATAATTCGCTAATATGGATAAAATAGAATTAAACACTAAATTTACAGAAATTAGATGTAAAGTAAGAAGAACGGTAATAAATTGGACGTAGACCAAAATAGGAAAATTTAAGACATTCGCAAGCATAGTTATAACATGTACTTATAACTAAAAAGAGAAAATAGAAGAAATAGCAGAAGAAGCTTATTTTTAAACTTAGACCTTGAGTTAAGTTAATAAGCAAAATTATAACACAAAGGTTATAATTAGAGATAACAATAAAGGCTTATTTTAAAAATTATAATTAAGTTAATAAGCATGCATAGCAGTGATAACGGAAGGGGATTATTTTAAGACTTTGGTTAAGTGGATAAGCAAACAGAGAAGAAATAACAGAAGAAGCTTATTTAAAGACTTACACTTAGTTAATAAGCAAAGATATAAGTAGGACCCATACCGACAGCATTCTCCTTCAGTTTATGCTGAAGTAATGGCAAATAAGTGGTCAATAGATAGAAGCTCAAATTAAGGGATTTGGGCAAGGGGTGCAACTAGATTTTGTTTGTAAGGACCCGTATCCGATAGAATTTCCCTTTCAGACTAAGACTGTTGGTCTCACAAAACACTTAGGTGTGACTGGATAGGACCTTCTCAGACTAGGACTAATGGTCTCGCAACAGATCAGGTGAGGCTGGATATGCTTATGCTGAAGTAATGGTTAATAAGAGGTCAAAAGATGGAGCAACAGATAGTGCGAGCCGACGGTGGCAGAGCATGCAGCCTTGGTGCAGGGATATAAGTCGCTATTGAATTCCAAAGCGCTAAACATGTTTCATTTTGCCGTGTGACCCATAGGATGGGATTAGCTCACAATGGCACAACAGAGGTAGAATTAGGACTTCAACCTAATTAAACTAGGATTGGAATTTCAGCCTAATCAAAGCAGTTTTAGAAAAGTGCAAACAATCCAATCAAAACTATTTAAGCAAAGCAAATAGTTAAACAGTATTTTACTCTAATTTTATATTTATTTCCTTTTTTTATACTAGAACTATTGCTAACTCTATAATCTTTATCTTGATTAAAAATACTAGTAGTTACTTTCACTCACCAGACTTTTAGTCCGATCCACTCCTCTATTTTCCCCTTTTCCCCCTCATAGGCCAATAGAGGCAAGGGCAGTAGAATTTCAGCTTTCATGGAGAGTTTTTCTTAGAGATTCTTCATGTATTCTTCTTCTTCTTTTCAGTTTTCTTTCATTTGACTTTTGGAGGTACTAGTACTTTGGGAGAGGGATGGTTTTTATTATTATGTACTCTTATGAAATGACTGAGATAGTATTTTCCACGAGACATATGTATTCGGTATTTTGAGACATATTATGTATTTGGTTTTATGACTTTATTTTATGAAGTTTGATTTTGAATAATGAGATTACTATTTAAATGTTTCCTCTGTTTTATTTATTTTTTCTTATGAATCTTAGTTTCTGTAAAGTTTTTAGCTGTACCTACAATGCACATCTTTTAGTGTGTCCTTTTTAGGTACACTAAGGGGTGTGGGGGTGTTTCAGTATGTCTTCTCTTGGATATATGGTTTAAATAGATGTAATTATAAATTTTTATATATAAAGTTATTTCTAAAAAAATATTGTTTTGTAATTAGTATTGATTTTGATTCTTTATATAACATTATCACATTTCACAGTATCACATATGTCACATTTAGGGGTAGTTTATTTTTCTTTTTCCATTTTTGTTGATGAAAAATGGGGAGAAAGTTTATAAAATATAATATATGCATATACTTAAGGATGTTATTAAGGATAAGAGAAGTTAATCAATTTAGGGAGAGTTACATTATATTTTATAATAAAAATATTTACATTTATCATCATCAAAAGGGGGAGATCGTTATTACAATGGATGTTAATCTTGATGATAACAACCATATAAATATAAGTACCGATGTTTCCTAATTTGTATGGAATATTTTGCAGGATATTACATAGGTTTATACAAGTACAAATAATCAAATTTGAAGACTGATAGGTAAATGAAATAGAGATCAAGATTCAGAGATGATCAAAACAATTAAAGACTCAAGAGTTTAAAGATAAAGATATGAAGAGTTTAAGACTATAGATAATAGTTAACAAACATTAGATAAATTTGTTAAAGTCCTTAAAAGCAACTTTCTTTTCATTGAATACTCTCTCATCAATTTTTTTATTTTATTTTGATAATATGTTTCTACAAATATTTTATAAAAGTTCTATATGTTAAAGTATTTAAAAACTATTTCTAAATGATTTTGCAAAATTCAGAATTTAAAAGGTGTTGTTTGTTTTTCCTAATATACAAGGATATGTGCGACATATCCTACCTAAATATGTCAATATATACCTAAGTATGTCGATATATCCCACCTAAGTATGTCAATTATGTACCATTGAAATTTTTTCTAAAATTTTGAGAAGTTAGGATTTTTAGCTCCATCTCTTTGCAAATGGACACGTCCTTTAAATAGTATATAAAGAGGACTGGAAAACAATTTTTTGAACAGTCTTCTCTCCAATTCTTTGTACTCTAAAATCTCGTTATATAGTTCTCAAAATTCACTTTCTATACTCTTCAAATCCATTCAAATTAAATCTCTACTTTAGTACATTCATTCTCTATAATCTATTCAATTTTGTACAAGTATTCTTCCACCAACTCAAAGATCAAAGTGCTATAAAAGAGCTATATGATATATTTTTTATCCATGTTATAGATATTTGTATTTAGAATCAGGAACTTTCTACTACTATTTTGTGTACCTGTTCTTGTTACTCGTTCAAATTAAGTGGGTGTATTTGTTGCCCGTTTAAATCAAATGAGTGTGTTTGTTGCTCGTTCAAATCAAATGAGTATGCTTGTTTCCCTTTTAAATCAAGTGGGCGGTCTTGTTGCTCGATTAAATACAGAGAGTCCATCCTGAGCTTGGAAAGTCAAAGGGGGTATCTTGTTATATTGAAATTAAGATTGTATTCTGGTTTTTTTGCTACCTGATTAAATTATGCATTTGTAAGGAAATATGTATAGATATTGTACATGATTAGATGTAAGATTGGTCAATCCGAACTAGTATAAACTCCTGGTGTTATCTCTCTTACTTCTACTCTATTTTTACTCTGTGTGTGTGTATATTTGACTACCTGTTCATATATATATGTGTGTGTGTGTGTGTGTGTGTGTGTGTTAATTATCCTTTTTTTGATTTAAATCTTGAAACTATTTAGAAAAGTTTTATATAAGTCATAAAACACTATCCAACCCCTCTAGTATTAAAGTAGCCATAAGATCCGTGTACACTAATATAATTTATACTACACCGTTTCCTACACAACGAACCCCTAAACTATGGTTTTTGATTTGAAGATGATGCTCATGGAGATAGTGATGAACTAGACATGGATACACCTTTGGATTATGATCTCTATAATGCATAAATGATGGTTAGATCCATCGTTGCAAATCTGCAATTCAATGATGAATTATTCTCATCGTTTAGTGTTCAAAATGATTCAAAGTTGGCATGGTATTTGAGTGTAGAGCTATATTACTACAACAACTAAATGAATGGTCTATATTATATGTAGTTTAAATTAAGTCAAGCTAAACACAGTACATCGCAATTTGCAATGACAATTAATATTGTTTATATAGAAAAATGCTATAGTTCCCAAAAAATCTCAATAGGATGGTGGGTTATCTAAAAAATATCCAAATGATCATAGTTATGTTAACCAACAGTTAACTTGGATCATAAGCAAGAAACATATACTTTTTTGGTTTCAAAGATCATGCCTTTTGTAAAAACGGATTTAAACATAACAGTTGGAACTGTACAGGTGTTAATAGAAGAACAATTTTTTATTAAAATTGGTTATATAAAAGCATGGAGAGCTTTGAGTAATGCAATAGAATGGATTTATAGTTATTAGACAAAATTCTATACCAATATATGATAATATTTTGCTAAAATTGCTAGAATGAACCAAGTTAGTATTGGACATGTAACAATTGATGAGTATAGAGTTTTTGAACGAGTTTTTTGGGCTTTTGGGCCTTCTATTGAAAGTTTGGTACATTGTCGGCATTTGTTTTGCATTAATGGCACACATTTTTTTGGAAAATATAAAGGTACCTCACTCATTGCAATTGTGGTAGATGTGAATGACCAGCTCTGCCTTTGGCTTATGCTTTTTTTGAGTCAAAATCATGTTATAATTGGGGCTGGTTTTTTTCTTGCTTGTGAAGGTTCATTCATAAGATTGATGCATTGCTTTCATTTCTGATATAGTGAATGGAACACGGACAGCATTGGAAAGCAACTAAGGATTACCTCATAAGCATATATTTTGTGCTAGACATTTGAAAGTAAATTTTCATGCTATAGGCTTTAGAGATAAATGATTAACGAGTTGATTATATGCTACCGCATGTGCTTCGAAGAAAATTGAGTACATAAAAACTTGGGAAGAAATTAAAACCACCAATGTTTGAGCGCACAACTGGACAGAGAGAAGTTTGGATGGGAAAGAGGAAAACTAGGCATTATGTAAGGATGAAGGTAGTCAATTTCATGTTATGACTACTAATTCTTTAGAATGGAGTGCTCAGAGGTGCACGATCATTAATTGTTAAAGCTTTGGTTGCCCATACCATCTTTTGATCGATTACTTTTGTTAAAGAAGAGAGGCTGCTAAAAATTTGGCAACTTGTCTAACTTCAAAATGGGAAGCAAAGATATCTAAGAGAGCAAGTAATGGAAGACGTTCGAGGCTATTTCAATTTGGTCAAGTGGAATGGCAAGTAATTCACTATTTTAATGATGAGTTAAAGTAACAATTGATGGTAACACTTGTTCATGTACATGCAACATTCCATTACTACAATAGCTTCCTTGTGCAAATGGTATGGTTGCTTGTTCGATAGTTATAAATGGTGTGAATAGAGCTCATCATGACTTCATATCACGTTCGTACTCAGTTCAGAATTGCTTAGTTGCGACACACTATATTTTCATCTAGTTCATGATAAATGTTATTAGAGTGCACATGAAGGTTTGTTGTGTGTACCACCAATAGCTCGTAGACCACTAGAAGGCCTCAGTATATAAGAATGAAGGCACTATAGATGAGATCCACTCTTCAAAAGGAAATAGGTGCAGCAGATATGGAGTGTACGGCCACAAAAAGAATCGTTGTACTTCTGCAACTTATCATTTATATTTGTTCTAGTTGTTTGAGTTGGTAATGAATGTCACTATTTAAATTGGTGGTAAATGTATTTGTCTGAAAACTTCGTAAGTAAAGGCTTATTCGAATAATCCAATGTTATTTTCCTATTTGATATGAACCTGTTCGATGACACGTATGCTATATATTTTCATATTCTTTCGGTTTTAAACATTCCATTGTGTTTATTGCAGGCTTTTGCTTTAAAACCATTTTGACATAGGCGGTCTTTCAAATAGTGCCTATAAAGGCTTTTTGAAATAACGCCATTTTGTGCTATTTCAAATAGCACATACTGGTGACATTTGAAACATCACCCCAGTCAAAATAGGCAAAAAGAAACCTAGAAAACACACCACTATCCATTTGCATCTACCAACATCAAAAAATTCCATTATCATTAGCATAATCCATTACACAACTACATGGCATACGAGATACCATAATCTATAAAATTCAAGAATCGTTAAATCCATTAATCCACGATACAAACAAAATAACATTACATACACCCTACCATTTACGTACAATATTCAACAAAATACAACTTAATCTCTTAGGTTGAGAACTTCATGCGAAGTCTTTCTTTTAGCCTCCTCCGCGGTAATGTATGCTCCTCCAATGAATCATCCTTATCGTCATCTCCTTTGTTTCTTTCGTCGGGTGGCATTTTCTGTGGAAGTTGTGAAGGACCAGGCCTATATTCCTACTGAGAAGATGAACTTTCTTTTCTTTCCCGACATCTATGATATGTGACGGTGATTGGAGGAGGCATGTAGTTCGGTGGTGATGGTTCTATAAGCGCAAGAGGACGCAGAACAACATAAGGAAACACTGCGGATTGTGATAACTTGTTCTTCTCCAAAATTGATTGTAAAATTCGCTTCACATTATAGCATTTACCCTTTGACTTCACCGGTATTTCTTTAGAAAGCTCGTCAACCAACTCTAATGCATGGTAAATGTCATCCAACTGCACAAAAATGATAATTGGTACATATATTATTTTACTCTACTTAGTTAACCAATGTGCATACATACCACATTTCTCCCAAGAGGAGTTCTAGGCATGTATGGATCAGTGACAATGGGAACGTCTTTGTTATGTAGAATATAGTGACGCGTGATGTTTCAGCACTAACTATTGTATCCTTCAATAGTCAAAGTCAGGCCCCTCTCTTCTTGCATGTGCATATAGCAATGATTCAAAGAATCCATTGCCATATTATAATGTCTAGCTTCCACACCAATCTTGTAGGAAGGAGCATTTTCTAGCAAATGTTGCCGTGTACCAAATTTTCGCATCACACTATCGGGAAGATGATACACTACATCACTAATATATGAGTGGAATCCATGCATTCCATAAATGACTGGAAACGGTGCATATGCTAGGTAGCTCTCCATGCACGTGTGGTGTTTATGGCATCCATGCCACCGAATCATAATCTTGTGTATATATATCTCATTTTGGTAGAATATAACATTCCATTACAGAGACTTTGCAGTACTCTTGGGTCTAATCTACCTAAAAGAGGGAGTTACTATGAATTATATGATCAAAACGTATGTACATAATCAAATAACATAATAAATATACCTCAAATCATAAGCTAGAGATCCAACCACAACCGCCATCTTCAGTGTTATTCTAATGACCGAAAGGCATGTACAATACCGTAACTGCAAATGTGTATACATATAAGATTGAAATGTATATTTAAGTATGAAAGAAATGCATATAGAGGGTCATAATGAAAATATCTATAATAAAGTCAAAGAACCGCCAATAGATTTGCTCTCTGTCAAAGCAAGCCTTGACAACTCTGTGTATATGTAAGCTAGAACTGCACTACCCTAGAAATATTGTTGGCAAACATCGAACTCCTAGAGGAAAGGAAGCCATCTAAGCCATACATGTGTCTTCGAATGACCGCGGACTAAATGAGAAGTAATGCAGAATAATGGCTCGAGCACACCATGCAATCTAAATTATGGAGGCATTTGTTATAATATCATCAGCAAGCTGCTGCCTATAACAATTCGTAACTATTATCTCATTACCCCACCCTTTCTCATTAGAAGGAGATAGCCTTAAGAGTAACTCGCATAACTCCATGTAATCTGTGGGCTCTAGGTTGGTCAAAGGAGCACCATCTATGGGTAGATCGAGAAAAACAGCCATATCATCCAACGAAATGGACATTTCCCCAACCCGAAGGTGGAAATGAAGACGTCTCCAGTCTCCATCTATCTACCAAAGCAGTAATAAGATGATGATCCAATTGGATGTACACTAGCTTCAAGATTAGTGAAAAACCAGCTCGATCTCTGAGCTCTAACATGGTGGGATGAGATGAAGTGACTTTCTTCCACGATGATAAGTGATCAATGGTCAAATCTGGAGTAGTGCACTGTCTAAAAATACAAATATAAGCACTATACAACCAAAATAGGTCTATATTTCTATTCGATATTAAAGTGTATCACCTGCATCCACTCGGAGTTGTTTGTGCGATGGCATGCTCATAAATATAACACGCTACCATTTATTGGTCCCTGTAGCATCTCGAAGTAATCTACACAAAATTCAACTATTTGCTAAACAAAAAATCTATTTTACATATAACTTCTATTATCCAACATCTACTTTACAAGTCAAAAGAACCAATTTATGAATTCCATTATCATACATCTAGTTAAACAAGTTAAAAATAATAATTTTTTCAAACTGTTGAAAATCCTAAATTTGAAGAAAATGGAGACCGAGAACAGAAATGAAACCAATAAGAGCTTCAAGTGATGAGGCGCAAGGCATGCTTCAAATTGATGATGCAATTACCGAAATTCGAATGAAAGTTTTGAGTTTGGTAAAATTTGGGGGTAATTTTTCGTTTTTATTTTTCTAGAATGGGTAAAGTGAAAGAGGAAGAGGGATGATATCTTGTTTTACGGCAGCAAGTTGACATGACCCTTTTTAAAATAACACTTATTGGAAGATTTTCAAATAGTGCTATTAGGTGTCTTTTGAGATAGCGCATTTGCATTAATAGACTATAACCACACATATAGGTCATTCAAATAAGATTGCAATGAAATATGACACCATACCATACACATTCACATTGTAATGAAATACCATACCATACCATACCATGCACATATAACATTCCAAACCACATGTGAATTATATTCATATAACATCATAGAATTATAGCACAAATTTAGCACTGCACAAACAATAGAGTCAATAATCAATAATCGAATACAACTGAGGTTAGTGCATACTATAATAACGAACAATATACGAAAATATTACTAAATAAACAATACATTTCAATGACAAAAGCAATATAAATCACTCATCTGGATACCTAGCAGCATGATAAAAAGGTAATTCTTCTAGGACTTTCAACTGTAAGTATAAATAGTCCTTTGAAGACTTTATTTTTCCCACTGCAAAACTTCAGACTCTCAAGAGCATATTCAACCCCCCAGTGAAACATTGGAGGACCTATCCACTGGAAGAAATTAAAGTAGTTGCATACTCTAGGCATCGCTCTATGCCACACATAACGTGGACATCCGTAGAACCTACGACATGCGTTCTTTTTATTTCTGCACATGATCACATCACAAGTAACTCTGTAGTGACTCAATTTTAGAAGGGGTGCTCTCTAATAGCTAATACTTGCTTGTGATTCGTCAATCTATCAACATAAGGTTCTTCTTCATTATTGTGTCATGTTTCACTACTATCTTCTTCGTCAAGTAAACAAACAACTAGTTCTGAGTGGATACAAACTTCTTTACCTGACCTACGCTCAATTGCCTCATCATTCATTTTAGTTTCAGATAAAACACCATAGCTACAACAATATTGTGATAACTGTCTTTTGTGTACAAATCCAACATCATCAACATTGACATTGCAAGCAAACTCCAAATTTCCATAAAATTTAAGCAATCATCATCAATTTCCCAATTATCCACAGACACTACCAAAAAATAACTAATTTTAGCAACAAATATGCAACAATTGACAACTTTAATTATAGACAATTACCTTAGTAATGAAACAAATCCACTAGGATTTGACAATTTAGATGAAAAAGAAATGGAATTGGGGATGAGAAGAGTGATGAGCGTTTCGGGTTTTTTGGTTGGAGTTCGATAAAGTAGAAATGGTGAGAGAAAGGAAGGACATATGTTATTTCGTAAAACATGCATAAAGTATTGGACGACTTTTCAAATTGTGCCTCACTTATGCCATTTCCAAATGCACCAACATGTTTTCAGTTAAAAACTAACAGACGCCATTTCAGATTGTGCCTGAACAAAAAACAATAAGCGCCATTTGAAATGTCGCCAGTTAAGTTTAGTTTTAAAAAATACTGGCGACATTCGAAATGCCGCATGTATACTTCTGCTAATGTAATGCTGAGATGACCAAAAGAGGCCTATTTTTCTGATCAGTTATGAAAAACTGCATATTAAGTTTGCAAAACTGGCCCAAATCGAGAAAAATCCAGTTTTATATGCAAAATAAAAAATTATGGTTTTGCGGCGGTCCTGCACAATGCAATGTAAATTGGCTTAAAATGCATGATAATTACTTGTATATAGAAAAGAAAATTAAATCAGGTCGGATTTGATTCGACGCGATGGATCTTATGTGTAGTCATATTTGACTTGGTTAGGTATAATTACGCATTTTCAAACTTAAATTCAATCCAATCGGTTTGGTCCAGATTCCACTGGTTAATAGTACTAATAGCACATATAATTTCATATCATTTGGTCAGATATATTGGGTCAGATTAATTTAAATTCAATATTCATGTTAGTTTTATCACATAGACCTGGTTGAAGACCTATCAAGTTTAGATTCGATTCGACTTTCTTTAGGTCGTTTCAATTTGGATATGTATAGTTTTCTAATTTTGAGTTCTACATACAAAGATAGAGAAAATGAATGGTATAACTATAAAATATGCTTGAAATTAAGAAAATAAAGATCCAACATGGTTTGATTTTATGCATATGTTCACTGTTTCATTAATTGACATTTCGTAATACAATTACATTTTACAGATTTTATTCATCCTCTTTCACATTGGGTATGAAAGTATAATAATAAGTGAAAATTCCTTTATGTTAAGTTGTGATATGGCATGCAATTACACTTTTCATACACATAAAATTGAAAATGTCTCACATCGTAAATATGGTAGAATTTCGGTAGTAATAAATAAGCTTCACCTCTGATTTACGTAGTAAGCAAGTTCAAATTAATTAATCTCAGATCTGTGTCAAACTAATATAAGAAAAATTGAAAAAGAATGCAATGGGCAATAAAATTAGAATTATAATTTATTTTTATTCTCATTCTTTCTATAGAGTAATACAAATAAAGTCTCGAAATCTAATCTTTAGTTAAGATAGAAAAATCGCTAAACCTCCATTTAATGAAAACATAATTTGGTCCCTTTCTTTATTGATGTCCCTCTATATTTAGAGGAGTAGTGGGATGAGTTTGGGTTTTGAAAATGAGATCTTCCATTTAAATAATTAGCTACAAAAATATCTCCTCAAAATCCACAGAAGATGGAGAAATATTAGGGATATTATTGATGTAACAACACCGATTAGTACTGATCGATGAACTTAGCTAACTTTCCATGATCTACTTTTCTTTATACTACGTTTTTCCATCGATCCATCATTGCTTCATGTATTAACTTTGTTCCATGCTCGAAAACCATAATACATTAACAATTCATTGAGTGTTGGGGAATTACAAGCTGGTACTGATCCATGATATCGATTAGCACCGATCGTTGGTACTTAGTCTTTTTTTCCAAATTTTCTCTTATACCATATTGCACTTGATTTTACATGAGCTTCATATCCATTTCTTCATCATTTTGAAGTCCATTATCATCAAATCATCTTACGTGAAAAATCACGGATAGCATTCTCCTCCTCTAAGTACACTTATGTAAATACAAAGCATGCTTTGTTTAGAGACAAGTAACCAAATCCTGATTAAAATAGGAAATTTCTTTGCTTGGGCTATTTTCAGAGAGGTTCATTCCTTTTAAAGAACACTTTAACTCCATACAATCCTTGATTCATATCTTTCCAATAGATATAATATACAAACCTTCACTATCCAAAGAATTCTCCTTTTCCGATCATAATTCCATTTATCCATGGTTATACCAAAATTCATAATCTACCAAATTCTAGATGTAATCATTACGATATAATTTTTTTTAGAGAAAATTTTAAAATCATCAATTATGATTGATCCCTTGCTATATATTTTGGGACTTATCCTTTTTTGAGGCACTTTCTCTTTTTCTAACTGCAATTAAATACAGTTTCAAGCCTTAGCCTTGCAATCTTTATCTAAATTTGATCAGGTTCAACCTAACGTGGTCCAATTCCTTTAGGTAGTAGATTCTAAACGTGATTTCATGCCTAATAACACCAACTTCACTTGATTCATCATGAAATCAATGACCTCCATCATATGGTTAATCATCCATTATTGCTCCAAATAGCTAAATTAAGGATCAATTTTGGTCGACTTGGCATTGTAGAATCATATATAATCAATGTGATCAATTCCTCATCGGCTCCAACATCTTTGTAGTGATCGATGTCGATCGATGTAGATTAGACATGCTGGTTTCAATGATTTCATCGATTTTAGTTGCTAGTCATTCTAGGAATACACATTCCATCTCCATTTATCTACAACAATTGTATTGATTCCTAAAAAATCCAATCCTTATCTGAGTAAAGATCGATCAATAACAAGAGTAGTTTCCAACATAGATTGGTCCATGGCCGTTAACAAAATTTCTATCTAGATAGTTATCATTACATCACACAATTCTACAATGTGTTAGGAACTCGTTTTCAAGCATAAGCCAACATTCATAGCATATAGTGCACTAACCCATACCGCACAAGACATATAACATACATGTGCATCTAGGACGCAAATGCCTCTAAACGATGTATAGATTCTGCTAAGTTGACACAGGCTGATATCTAATGGATATTATACATTGACCACACAAGGGCGTACCGCACACATTAATTATATGCATACATATAGGAATTATAAAGCATAAATTATACTTTACATGACATCCAACCTCTGTGTCCGACTTTGATAAATTGCATCGACTTGGGACAGTTTATTGCATTCACTACCATGGCCACCGCTTCCACTTTTACATCTCTAGTGTCTACTTCAAGTTCATGTTAGCTTTTTCTTATGTAGCCGTTGTTGGGCCATCAACCCCTAACGCACCCATGGCTATCGTACTACCATGGAAGCTATTCCTTCTTCTGAAGAGATGATACCCTCGAGAGTCTCTTAACTAGAAAATTCATTAATTTATCCTCCATTTAGGCTTGCTATGATTGGTCTTCTTCGCATATGCCAAAGGCATGACATTCCAAAAGGCAAAGTTAGACTGTTGCAATGTAACACCCCATAAATTAAGGAATAATTAATTATATAATTCATTGTATGATTAATAATATAAATGATTGAATTATGGAAATTAAATAATAAAATGGTGTGATAAGCATTTGGATGAACATTTACTTGGTAATGTTGTAGCTTAAAGAAACTAACTAAAATGAATTAAATGAGAAAGGGAACTATAATGACTCGCAAATTTATTACTTTGATAAATAATATTTAATTTTGAAATATTCAAATATAAGGTTTTTTAACATAGATTATGATGTCTTGAATAATGAATAATAATGGTAATCTTATTTTGACTAAGTATTCACAAAAATATATACTTTGGGAAAAATATCAATAAAATGGTCGAAAGCCGTTTATAAATAAGCAACTCTGTAATTATCAGAAGTCGCATAAAGAGCTGAATACATATATTTATCCATATAAACATGAATATTAAATAAAGTTATTTATTTTAATTTTGGGAATAAAATGTATTTATGAGATCTATTTAGTAATTGATTTATGAATTTAAATTGAGATTTAATGATTTAATAATTATTATAACTATTCCAATAATTGTTTTTAAATGATGATAATTTATTTTAATTAGTTGTGAAGTGATAATAAATCATTTACAATAGTTTTATAAATATATATATATATATATATATATATATATTTGAAATTTAAGGAAAATTCATATCGCTTTATTAATATAAAAGCACTTTTTGTAAACAATCGTTTAATATTAATTTGTATGATTTTATAAATCAATTGTGATCGTTTTAATTAGTTAAAAATGATAAGAAATTAGTTTTCAAATTTTACTTACATTTACATGTAAATTAGATTATAAGTAAAAATATGACCGGGAATCGGCTTCTCGATTTTCAATGGTTTAACAAACGTAAGTTGTTCAAAGTTATTGCAACCTTGTTTATATGTCTTGTGCACATATGTAACATACACATGCACACCCTAACATATACATAAACACATATATACAAACAAATACGCACACATTACAAAAAATCTAAGATATTTACACAACCTTAAAAGCAAACTTCACTCTTACACACATCAACTTACGCACATGGCTACACACATTGAGGGGGAGGGTGTTTGGCCGTGCATAATGATAGAGGAGGAAGGTATGGCAGTAATGAAATGGTGATGTATATACACATAAATATCATGATATTTTAATTCACAAATTTTCCTATAAATACCACCCTCCATCTTCACTTTATTTTTTCATAAATTCCTAAGCTTCTTCATCTCTTTATACTCCTCTTTAATGGTTTCATACCTTAGGAAAATTGTGAAGAAAAATATTGCAAAAAAAATTAAATTTATATAAGTATATATACATTAGCAATCCATTGCAAACCAAGGCAAATAACTCCTTCCTCAACTCAAAACCCATGGCCATCACCTCTTATCACTAAAGTCGAGCCTATCCACAAGCCCATGGCTCGATTTCGTAGACTTTGATTCGATCGTAGCGAAGCCATAACAAATTTTCGTAAAGTTAAAAACCAATGAAGTGAGAAACTTTATTTATATTATGATATTTTGGATGATATATATGTTTGGCTATGCTTGGTTGTGAACATGTTTGGATATGATAATATGTTAGTTTGGTTGTGTAAATAATTCACGTTTAATACACATCGAATATCACAAAGGAAATCACTTTCCTTTAATAAATAAAATAGTGTATATGAGATTGTTAAACCTCTTTAAAATGGTTTAAAATGATTAAGAAATATTTTATAAATATATAAAAGTGTTTTGAAAAAGTTTAAAAAGGATATGAAAATTGAGATAAAATAGGCGCGTCGCGTAACGGTAGTTCGCGATTTCGCGCCATAGAAAGTTAGATCCATTTGTACGTTGGATTCAGAGTAGAAATTCTTTGTAATAAGAATTTTTTGAACTTTTATGATTATATTTTTCAAAAAAAAGACAAATTTCAAGATTTCGTTGAGTAGATTTTAAAATATGAGCAAATCAAGTGCTCGAAATAGTCGCGGTTTGGTAGTTTGGAAACCAAAGCAATAAATTCTATAAAAATTGACTTTTTTATTCTTTAAAAATATGGAATAAATTCTATAAATCTTTTAAAATGTTTCAAAAGAGATTTGAGTTATAAATATGGATTTCTAAATGGTAGAAAAGTTGTTTTGGTCAAATAAGCTTTTAAAACACTTTTCACAGCATTTTTCGCAGCACTTTTAATAATTTTTGAAATATGGCTTTAAACTTAAGAATTCTTTTTCAAATATTTTATAAATGTTTTAAAATAAATAATTAAGTATTTCAAAAATATTTTGGAGGTTTTATTATTAATTTTTAAGGAGTTCAAATAAATGATTTAAAAAAAACCTGTTATAATTAAGTGATTTAATCTTGGCTCTAAAAGCCGATGAGTAGATTGTATTTTTCTCTTCATGAAATCTGAATGTGAAGTTCTTAAGCTAAGGAAATGTTTAGGAGTAATAGTGCCATGTATCACCTGGCCTCTTTCTCGGGTGAGGAATAGATAATGTCGAAATGTTGGAAACGAGGCCATTATAAAAGATTCAATTTTTCAAATTTAAACAACTTGGACTGTATAGAAATAATCTTCTTATACCTGGTATTAAATTCCAAGGATGAACCCATACTATCCATGTAAATTTAAAAGGAAATTTCACCGTTATTTAATGGATAGTAAAGGTTGAATACAAAAATTGATGTTGAGTAGAATTAGTATAATTTCTATTGACCCTTTTTACTCAATAAGGTTTTACAATGTGGTTTATGAGAAATGATTTGATTTGGTATTTTCAAAGTTAAAGACAGGTTTAATGATTTCGTATATACTAGAAAAGAATATGATTTAAAGATTTATTTTCTTTAAAAGAGATACTTTATTTGATAAAAGATATTAATGAATGAAATGATAATCACTCTCAAACTTAACATCTTTTTATCGATGATTGGTTCGAAGGAACCGATGTTGGATTTGGGTAATTCCTATCCGAATACCACTTAGAATAAATTTTTGTATTTCAATTAAAGACATGGAATGATAATAAATGGGATGAAGGGCTGCTTGTCACTGACCCTCGGGGGAAATTTCTGTATCATATATATATGGCAGTTGTATCTTCATTTGATCTTTGATGCAAGGGCTGCTCACTATTAATCTTAGAGATGATTCTCGATAGGATGTGGTAGGAGAGTTCCTTTGGTTTGACTATTCTTGGACAACTTGTATGGACGAATGTTTGATATTGGATTTCTAAAATGCATGTGCATTGATTTTTACAAATGTACATCTGTTATGTGGTGTAGGAGGTAGCTCTCCTATACTTAACACCCTTCTCAGAGATGTACGAGTTTAGAGGTTATACCTTTGTGGAAATCAATAGTGTGTGATGGAATTGGCAATATGGAATTCAGTGAAATGTGTGCTATGAGAAAAGTAATCATTACCTCGAGCCTCATCACCCAGGAATTGCTTAACATGGTAGATGTGGCAGGGCTATGTGGGTCGCACCTATTAGGAAATGGCCATCACCTTTTAGATTATCCTCTATATATCGGGTATATTCTTATGCTATAAGACATCTCAAATAGGTCGGGAACAACCGAGGTGATGTCATATTCGATACTATCTACGGTAAAAGCAGGACAGTTCTGTGTTGGTAGAGGACCATCTGTTGGTGCCTCAGTGTATTTTTCTAGAGATGTACCATCAGAAGGTAGTCCCTTACCTTGCCATTATATGGAAATCTATTCTCTAATATGTGCCTTCAGACTTGATTGTTGAGCCTAGTATGCTGGACTTTAATAATGTAACAATTTCGGCTAAGATTATATAAGTTTACTTGAAAAGTGTTTTCAAAAGAATGTAATTAAAAATAATATTCCCAGATTTTGCATAGTAAAGATTTTGGTTACCATACGATTTTTGGAATAACCTTTTTAGTAGTTTTATTTATAGTTTGTAGAATTATTTTCAGTCAATTTCTTTCTAGCATTAATACTTGATAGGTGTTTCCAAATCTTCTAATTTCACATCATAATCAACCATCTGAGTCCGATGCTGATGTTCCATTTCCATATCCAAAACTAAACAAGACTTCTCCATTGTCATCATTATCATCTTGTTCGGTATCAGCTTTGTTTTCTCTCTCAATCTATGTTATCACATCCGCTTCATATGGTAGCCAGAGCTGGTTCCATAGCACATGCCCAAGTTAGGCTGGCACTTCTTGTATAACTTATCCTTCTTCTATTTCTTCTAAACCTTGCACTTCTTCTTTCTCGGGAACCTTAAATTCTTCATCCTCCATATTGTCCTAATGAATAGGGGAATTTGACGATCTTGGTGCCAAATAATATGGTCATTGTCCATCTCCCATATGACGTTACTGTCTCTACTGCTATTGTTTAATTCATGGGATAACACAATGTTCGGGTCCTCTTCAGGTTCAATTTCTTCTTCCATTGCCTCCTCCTTAGGAATTTATTCTTTCTTTTTGATTTATGAACCTACTAGATTAGTGATCCACATTCCTTCTGAGGCCCGAGGGGTCTCTTCGTAAGTTTTGGAGTCAGAGGAGATATGGGCATTTCGACTATAGGGTAACCATCTTTATCTAGTCAGGCGTACGGATCTAATTCTCCTTTAATAATGGGCAATAATATTGCTAAGTGGACATTTCCTAGGTTCTTCCTCATCACTTGAAAGAATGATTGGCTTATTCTTCTTACCCGAGTTTGCTCTTGAGTTCTCTCCCTTCCAATACTTTCCCCTGTAGCTTGAGGGCTTTTACAGTTATCAACAATATCCACTTAGATGCTAAGCATTTTAATTGTCTTAACTAAATCTAATGTTGGGTTATAAATCTAAGTTTATGCCAATACAAATCCATTTTAACTTTATAATGTTAAGGTGATATTTTGCTAAGTACATGACATTTTTTTTTCCAAATCAATACTTAGAATATTTCAAATATAATCTTTTGAAAATTCTCTTCCTAAAAACCTTTTTTAGATAAAAGTTCTCATTATCCAAATTCTTTTCCAAAGTATTACTCTGAATCTTCTTAATGTTATTATTAAACATCTTATAGTCAAACTGTGAAATTCCAATCACAAGATGTTTATACTTAGATTTTACTTATCTTGATTTCAAACTATCATTCAAGTTATAGCATATCTAACTAAATATTTTTTCAAAATATAATCCTAGATAAAATTATTTCATTTATCGTATTTTCCTAAAACAAAAATCATTTGTTTACCATTAACAAGTATGCACTCTTATATAACATACTCTCAACTCATTCTCGGGTGTCGCTTACCCTATCTTTAATAAGCTACTCATCCTAAGGTATTACTAATCCTTTCACAGCCCCAATTAGGCTCAGGTGTTCGGTTAACCAAAGCTCTAATACCAAATGTAACGTATGAGATTTTCGACCCTTAAATATTGACACTGATACATCCACTTTATTGCATGCCGAGCATCCAAGTGTCATAAATCGCAATCGTTAAGGGAAAGAAGAAAATAAAGACAGTACGAAATCTTAGACGAATGGAATAACATGTATCATTTCAATATATGTATATATATCTTTACAATAGAAATTTTTAATACATTTATCAAAGTCAATCTTATAAATCAGCCTAGACAGTTATAAATCTCCATCCTTATAAATGCTGAATATAATCATCAAACTAATCCAGCGGGAATGGAAATGGAGAACTATTTCCAGGAACATCTTCTACTCCAGACTTCAAGCTCCATCACAATGCTCCAAGTTAAACCTTACTACTTAGCTATCCGAAAAAATAAGGCACCTAGAGTTTAGGGGAAAAGAAAATAAACTATAGGTCAGTCGTGGGAAAAACAACTAAATAATTAATCTTATGAAATATCCTTAAACACTTTTAAACTTTCTAGTTAATACTTAAAAACCCTCCCTTTTTAAAATAATTAAATTTCTCGATAAAAATATATTTTCAAATTCCTATATAAATCTCTTTTGATTTATTTTCAATTTGATTTACATCCCAATTCCGTAAATTCCTTTTCACATTTCTAAAAATAAATCTACCATTTATTTTTAAATCGATTTACCTATCTTCTTATAAATCCTCACCGTTAATTTATAATTTCAGTTTATCCATTGATAATTACTTCACATTATGTATAAACCTTGTTTATAAATTTTATGGTTTTATTTCCCGTTTATAACGGTTTCACAACACTTAATCGATTTTAAATCATTTTCTAATTTAAATTTCATTTTTAAATTAATTTTTCCAAAATAACCCAACTGTATTCCAAAACCAACTAAATTCTGATTCCACTTCCGTTTTATAATTAAAAATCCTTTTTAAAATCTAGTACAATAATTCCATATTTTATTTTCAAAATTCCCTTTTTCATTCTTCCAACTATTTAAATCTCGATTTAAAAATAAACCCTCTTATAGTTAAACGATATCGCTTAAGTTCTATTATTTAAAAATCCTTTTATTACATTATTTCAAATCTCTATTTTTCATATTCTGAATAAAATTTCATGATCAAACTATTTATTTTCCACAACTTCATTTCTTAAAATTAATCCAAATGTCACTATAAATGTTATTACTCCAATTTTTCTTTTAATTTCTTTTTAAATTCAATTTACACATTTATAGTATTTTAAAATACCAAAATCTAAACCAGTAATACCATAGCACCAAATAAATTCAAATTACGCTATAATCTATCACAAATTACTTTACTTTATGTATAAACCTTATTTATAAATTCTAGTCTTATTTCCCGTTTATAACGGTTTCACAACGCTTAATCGATTTTAAATCGATTTCTAATTTAAATTTCATTTTTAAATTAATTTTTCCAAAATAACCCAACTATATTCCAAACCAACTAAATTTCAATTCCACTTCCTTTTTATAATTAAAATCCTATTTAAAATCTAGTACAACAATTCCATATTTTATTTTCAAAATTCCCTTTTCCATTCTTCCAACTATTTAAATCACGATTTAAAAATAAATCCTTTTATACTTAAACGATATCGCTTAAGTTCTATTATTTGAAAATCCTTTTATTCACATTATTTCAAATCCCTATTTTTCATATTTCGAATAAAATTTCATAATAAAACTATTTATTTTCCCCAACTTCATTTCTTAAAATTAATCCAAATGTCACTATAAATGTTATTACTCCAAATTTTCTTTTAATTTCTTTTTAAATTCAATTTACAAATTTATGTTATTTTAAAATACCAAAATCTAAACCAGTAATACCATAGCACCAAATAAATTCAAATTACGCTATAATCTATCACATATTTTTCAACATATCATATCACTGAATATGAAATTAATTTCAACATTTTTGAGTAATCCAGTTGGATCCCTCCAACTTATTTCCCTGCATCCACAGATGTTAGCACAATATAAAAAAATACCAATTCCACTTTGAGGGGGATATCATGGTATATATAGTCATCCGCTATTATGTAGGCGCATAGCGTCACAACCACTATATATATGCGGGAATATCATTCACTCCAATACACACACACACTCTCTCTACTATATATAACATTGGAACAACCCTAGTTTTGAAGATTACCTATTCATATTAAATTATAATGGTAGTCATAATTTTGTAAATTAAAATAAAATTGGAGATTTTATATTGTTTATTTGGAATAAATAATGCATTTTGGAATTTAATTGTGAAAATAAAATTTGGAACTTTATTTTATTTTGTTTGGGTTGATAATAGATGGAAAATGGGTTTTATTTAGTGAAAATGCAATAATTTCATTTATTATTGGCAATTACTTCTTTTATTAATTTTTAAAAGAGGTATTTGAATTTTAAAGGGTGTTTATTTAAAAGAAAGATGGAATTTGGTGTAAAAATGAGTTTTAATTATAAATTTGAGTTTAGAAGGGTTAGTTATATTTTTCTAAGCAAGAAAAATATTTTTTTTGAATTTTAGAAGTTGAAAATGCAGACTTTTACATTTATTTGGTGAAAATTATTAATTATTATAAAATAAAGTATTTTAATAATAAAAATGTTTCAAAAATATAAATTTATCTTTTTATACTGTGGAAAATGTTTTATTTTATAAGCATGTAAGTTTACATATTTTTCTTGTATAAAAATGGGGAAAAAATGCATTTTATTTTATAATATAGTGTAATGTATGTTTGCATTAGATTTAAGTGTGAATTAATTCTTTTGGCTAAATGGTTTTCTTTTAATTTTAAGTCCATCAGGCCCATTATTTCACTTACCTGATATTGAGAAAAGGAAGAAAACAAAACTTTCTGTATGTTTATTTTGCATTGCTCATCTTCTTCTTCCTCTCCTGTAAACAAATTATAGTACAAAGAAAATCCACCATTCCCTCAATTCAAGCTCAAATCTTCAAGTTAATTAAACAAATTAAATCTTTTTCAATCTAGAGTGATAATCTAAACTTAATCAATATATAAAACTTATAATTTCATCAAATTCCTGATTTGAGAATGAGGTTTCTAATTAACTCTATATTTTTATATGCATGTTCTGCATCTTCTTCCTATAGGTTTTACAGGCTAAAATCTCAAGCCAAGATTCAGTCTTTTCTCTTAAATCCGGGTATTTGCATTCAAACAGCGAGGTGAGTTGAAACACTCACATAAATTGGCTGAGCCAAGCTCAAAAAATTGCAAAATCAGTCAAAATTTAGCTTATTTTGATAAATTTTTGTAGTTTCTCTATTTGAAATCTGTTTCATATTGCCTCTTTGAAAGCCTATAGCTTTTGATTCTAGCAACGAAATGCTGCTGGATTTCTTGCATTTGGTAGCTTTTATGGTGAACTTCATCCCTGAAAATTTTTGTTGGAAAATATTGTCATTTGGATGTTCAAAATAGTGGTAGAAAATCAACTCAAACGTAGAATTTTGCCTGTCGAAATTTTGTTTTGAGTTGCTGCAAACATGGCCTGAGTCCATGTGTAAGATAGCATAACTATTTCATTTCTTACTGAAATTCAACGATTCTTTTTTTGTTTGAAAAATAAAGTTCGCTACTATTTGGATAACAATTTTCAGTTCAATCTAAGGTCGTTTGGCCCTCTATTTCATGTCCGAAAGTTGAACCCGAGATGGGTTTCGGACCTGTACATTTGGTTTTTTTTTGAACTGTTGCAAACATTATCTGAGTCCATGTTTGAGATAGTGTAACTTTTTCATTTCATTCGAAATTCATTGATTCTTTTTTTTTGTTTGAAAGATGAAGTTTTCTACTATAATCACACCAATTTTAAGCTCAATATGGGGTGGCTTGGTCCTTTGTTTTAGGCCTGTAAGTTGAACACAAGATGGTTTTCAGGCCTAGGTGCATGTTTTTTTTGAACTGTTGCAAACATGGCCTGAGTCCATGTTTGAGACCATGTAACTTTTTCGTTTCCATTAGGAATTTATTGATTATTTTTTTGTTTGAAATCTAAAGTTTTCTACTATGTGAATGCAAATTTTTAGTTCAATCAGATATAGATTGGCAACCTGTTTTCATGTCAAAAAGTTGAACCCAGAGAAGATTTTAGACCTCGGTATTATTTGCCTGTGCATTTTTATGTTCGTTTTCCATTTGATTTTTAACTTTTAATTCATGTTTTTGTGATATATCTGATTTGTTTTGAGGGCTATGATACTTATCAATAGGCCAGCCCCATTTTGATGAATTTGAAATTCAAGTCTGAATTGAATTTGAATAACGGTTTTGAGTGATTTCTTTGATTTCGAGCATGGATTTTTCCAAACGATTTTGAAATAATTTTTAAAATAAATGGGCATTTCAAATAATTATTGTACGACATTTTTAAAGTATTTTCAAATACAAAATCTATGTATTCTCTATAATAAGGGAATTTTCAAATACGGTTTTCAAAATTGATTTCGAAAATTGATTTTAAAAGCTTGTTTTCTCAAGTAAATTATTTTATATATATAATACCTCTCTTTTCACTATTCTAGATAATGAGAAGGAGAATTAAACGGTTTGGTAAAACTCGTGGTATGGGACATGTCCATTTATCTTATCGATTTATTCTTGACTTGTTCGTTTGATTGTTTTGACCTTCAGGTCAAGTTTACCGATGAGATGAGGTAAACTTTTTACTAATTTGGTGTGAAATTTACTAGTGGTTAGTAAACTGTTTAGTGCGAGCATGTGGTGTAGGACACACGTTAACACTGTTCGGGTTCCTGTTCGAAAGTTTGTGACACATTTGTCTAAGAGACGTATAAGCCGGTACTGGACCTTCGGGTCATTTGTCTTTCGAGATGTTTGTCTAAGAGACGTTTGTCATTAGGATGTATTTTACCTTCAGGATGTTTGTCTAAAAGACGCATTTATTTGTCCTTCGGGACGTTGGTCTAAGAGATGTGGTGCCTTATATTGAGAGAGCAGTACTTGGCAGGCTTCGGTCATATGCGCATGTTATATCTTTGAGATGATTTCATTGATATTCGTGATTTCCCTAGTGTATCGTCCTTTTTTCGGAATTGGTCCTTTAAACAATTCAATATATATTTGTGGCGATTACCTTTCGAGAATTTGAACTCTGAGGAGTTCTATTTTGAGATTTGAGTTTCCTTCACTGACATTATATGAGTTTTGCCTTTTGGCGTTTACTTGAGATTTTATTCTCCTCTTTGGAGATATATTTGCCTTATGGCGTGTTTGAGATAGGATCTCTTTATGCATGTCTTTTGTTTGCTAAGATGGCGGGTTTATATTTTTCCCTAAACCATATTTGATGTTTTATGAATGCCGATGATATGAGGCTCGCTACTTTTAGCGCTTTATGGGTATTTTATCTCCTTTGAGATTATAAATTTGTGTAGTGATACCATATTATCACTTGATGTAATCATACACTTTAGATTGTTCCTTCTCATTCGGGAATATTATCACATTATCCTCATACTCATATTATCACTTATCCTTGTAAACTGATTTGTTTAGCAAGACTAACCCGTGTATTTTATATTCGGGTCAGACCAAGGTGTTTCAAGTTAGGTCATTTGAACTTAGCCTATTCTGCTTTTGCATGGACTATTCTGCTACCTCTTTTTGTTTAGTCCTTTTGTTGCTACTCTGGTACGTATATTGTTTTGATTCTTGTATATTGTGGTCGTCATACCACATATGTGATGAATCATTTTGTATACTCTGTGATGTATCTGTATATATGTATATATTTGATTATCTGCTGTTCTGTGATGTGTTTTGCATTTGAGTCATTGTATTTTATTCTGATAGATCCTATATCCACCTATGGCTTTGTATTAAGTATTTATTGGATATGTCGATCCACTTGAATTTAAAAAAAAATATAGAGCATTTATCGACGTATTCAATAGATAATTAAGACAAGGCCATAGATGGTCGCTCCTAACTGGCCCTATTCTCCGTATTAGCAGATGGTATTACCTAGTTATACTCTCTGTTAATATGGGTCTCGGGGTGGGGCGTCACAAACATCACCCAACTGAAAAAAGTTATCGGTTTAATCAATCAATAAATAATTTATTTTAACTATTTAAAATTAACCGAGGTGAATCCAAAATTGAGTGAGATTAACTCACCTTTGATTTTTCTTAGATTTGCCGATCGATGCAATTTTGGCTCTATTGCACATTCCGCAGCTACGAATCCAAACAGCCGATTCCATTCATTTTTGGACCTCGTACGAATGATTTTACGAATTAATGTATTATCAAATTTTATACTTAATTAATTACACTTTAATTGAATTTAATTAAAACCAAATAATTTTTTTTCTTTTTCTTTTCTTCTTTTATAAATTAAAACAATTCTAAGTTTAGACTATTCTCACCTAAAAAAAAATAGTGTGGCCCATCATCAAACAAAACCCAACCCAACACAACATGCTATAGTATCACCTTCTTCCCTGTAGCTCCCTCATGCTCGTGCACGATGCCGTGCACTTGCACTCCTTCGATGACCCATAAAACCACCCATCAATGCCACCTCGCACTTCTCTTTGCGAGCATCATTGCCTTGACCCCACCAAAGAAGACCTAAACTCCCAAAAAAACCGCGACCACACAGACCCCCTTTGGTCTGTACGCGACCATCACCTCCTCCTCAAACACCGCAGCTTTCAACCGCACCACTGCAACCCACATCATGAGCAAACTCCGACTCCACCATCGCTCACGAGCTTGCGCTCACCAAAATCATCACACACACCCAAGCAATACAACCCTAACCTGATAAACACCCATGACATGCCGCCGATTGAGCCCACGCCATCTCGCCTCACGTGCGCTAACCCAGGCCTCAAAGGCGATTCGATTCGTGTAACGCCCCACTCCGAGAGCCTCGCTAACAAAGAGTATTACCTAGATAATACTGTCGGCTAACGCGGACAATAGAGTATAATGGAAGCGACCATGTGTAATCTTACCTTAACTATTCACTAAATACGTCGAAAAGTAGAATCACTACCAATTCGACCTATTCAATAAATATTTAAAGCAAAACTACAATGGCTAGAGGATCTATCAGAACAGAATATAACAACTCAAATGTAATATACATCACAGAACAGTAAACCATCATATACACACATATACTGATACCAAGCAGAGTATACAAAATAATACATGTCAAGTGGTAAAGGAGACCACAATATACAGACGAGACAATAGAAAGTATAAATATCAGAGTTACAACAGATAAGGACAACAAAAGACGCTATAACAAAATGAAGCTAGCGAATAGTCCGTGCGGAAGCAAAATAGGCTAAGTCCAAAAGCACCTAACCTGAAACATCTCGGTCTGACCCGAGTATAAAATACATGGGTCAGTCTAGATAACAAATCAGTTAGATAAACTGAACAATAATAAACCTGCAAGGTTACACAGTATAACAAATATCTCTAGAGGAGATAACACAATCATCAACAACAGATGAACATAATAAAACAAGCCTCATATCATCGGCAACATAGATAATCAAAGGATATGAATATCCTAAAGCAAGCCAATAGGCAAATAGCAAATACCCATAAGGTATACAAGTTCCACGAGGAAATCGCTACTCTCCATGCGGCTCAAAAAGACCAACACCGAAGGGCGATACCAAGGGAATATACATATCAATGAAATATCATAAACTTTGCTCGAGCTCAGTACTGTACAAACAAGGATCCATGAGCCCGAAGACTCCAAACCCAAGTATCACCCATGCGGCACATAAGGCCAACATCAGAGCGAAACTATATAGGGCGACAAACCCGAAGGCACAAAGCCGAAGGCAACATACCCGAAGGCAACAAACCTAGGGAGACAGTCCGAAGACACTATCCCAGAGGCAACAAACCGTAGTAGTGAAGGTCAAAGACCCAGTACTGGACACCACTAACTGGCGGAATGTGTCACAACTCTCGAAAAGGAATCCGAAAAGTGTTAACGTATGTCCCATAACCACTCGTTCGCACTAAAAGGTTTACTATCCGTCAGTCACTTTCACACTCAAAGCAGTACAAAGTTTACCTCATATCATCGATAAACCAAACCCGAAGGTCAAAACGATCAATTGAATAGGTCGGGAATTAATCGGAAGGATAAACGCACAGATTCATGGTCCGTGTTTTGCCCAACCATTTAATCATCCTTCCACTTCGCTCGACGTACGAAAGTGTGTTTTAAATAGGAATTATAAATTGGAGAAGGGAGCTTTTAATACGATTTAGAGAGATTATTTATAAAACCCGTGAATGAAGTCAAAAACAAGTCATCAAAGTCAATCGTGAATGATAATCACAAACCAAGTCGACAAACATCGATAATCAATGAAATATCAACCAAGAATAGGCAAAACAGGCAAACAGGGGATTCCAGACGTCTGTAGGGTGCATTCAGACGTCTGGTTTCGTCCTTTGGAAAATCCCAGCAAAACAGACCAGACGTCTGATTTTGCGAACCAGACGTCTGAAACCATTCAGACATCTGAAATTGAGGGTCAGACGTCTGAGAGTGGTTTCTGACTTTCTTTCAACTGCCGTATGTTTATATTTTTCACTCCAGGTACAAACCAGACGTCTGATCTTGATTACCAGACGTCTGGTCACCTGGTCTGGGCAACAATTTGCCTAGGCCAAAGTGGCCAAAATATATCGAAACCAATCGATCCAAATCCAATGCAATAGACATGAATAGAGGTTAGTAATTCATACCTAACCTCAACAAAAGCAATAGCTTAGATGTGAGTTCCAAAAACTCACCTTTTTAACTCAAGAACAAGAAGAAGAAGCTCAATTGCAAAGGAACAAGGCCAACCACTCTCTACTCTTACTCAACAAGCTTCAATCTAAGAATAAAACACATATTTTCCTAAGTTAGGTTTAGGATATTTTCTGAAATTGAAGAGGAGAAGAGATGGAGAAGAGGCTTACCTATCCTTCTCTTTGAATTTGGAGCAAGAATTTGGATTATCAAGAGCAACTAGGGCTTGGGAGTTTCTATTTCCTCTTCCTTTCCCCCATTACAGTTGGAGCTTGAGTTTAGAAGTGAAGAGGAGTAGGAATGAATGAATGAGAGGAGATGGGCTGAGTTAGAGGGTTAAGTGGGGTTTGGGGCTGAACCCAAAGCTAAAGCCCAACTAGAAAAAGTAGCAAAATTCAACTTACTCCAAACATATCAAAGATTATACTCAAAAAGATCGCAAACGACGTTTTGAACTCAATGGAAGTGGTTTCGAGCTCCAATTCGACCGTTTGCAGAAAGTAACTTTTCGAACCATAATCCGACAAACGACGTCATATTTAAATAAAATATTTAAATATACAACCGATAAATATGCGGGTTGTTACAATTCGAGACGAATTCGATTTTTTTCTCTCAATTTCGTTATGAATTGAAAAGCGGAGTAGGGAAAGATGCGACTCGATTGAAGGGAAGGAACAATATACTCGACTCTCTTTCTTTTTTTTGATCAGCCATTTCTATTTTTTACTATAATTTTTTTCCTCGTGGCTGAACTATGCGGTTGTGTGAAATATAAAGGAGGAATATTTGATTTTTCATGTTTGAATAGGCCAAGGTACAGTGATTTGGAAAGGAGGGAAAAGAGTTGATGTGAAAATATTTGTCGAGTTAATTATATATATTTATTTAAATTTAAATCGTCTCGATTTCGTAGCTCAAAATCTCGACCTCCTATCAAGACGTGCCACTTGATGTTTATAATGTTATACCCCTATTTCAAATGCAATGGACAAAGTTTCGAGTCCTAATTCGATCATAAGGAGAAGATAGCTTTTTGGACCCCATTATTATACTGAATTTTCGATATAAATTTCAGCGCGTTTATATCCAATACAATCAAGCGATAGCTCCAAAAGCTACAAAATTTGAAATTCGATAATAATACAGTATTACGGATCTAACGAAATTGGTTTCGTTGAATTCCGAGACTGTACCCCGAAAGGCTATTTCTAATGTAAATTCAAACGATTTACTTTTAAAATTGAACAAATCATTTTTAAATTAAATTTAAAAAGTTTTATTATCTTCAATATTACAAATATAAATTTTATAAGCCTTTAAATTATTTTTAACAAGCTTAAAACTCAAGATACACTAATTTACCGAATATTCAATTATTAAATCTATCCAACAAAATATTATATTTGAAATTCAAGTTAAAATTTTACTTTTAAATATTTAAAGTCAATTAAATATTTCAATTTCAAATAACCAAAATTATGGATCATTACATTCTTCCATAAAACAATTTTGTCCCCGAAATTACCAGGTAAGAAGAATGGTCCAAAACCCAATAACTTTTCCCAAAACCACACGGTTTTAACAAGTTCCTGAAATCAATTTTTGTTGAAACCACGCTATCACTTTTTTTTCAAATTTCCAAATTCATCCGTAGGTTCCAAATAGTATTATTCCCTCAATCATTCAAATTTATAATTTAAAACCAAATTTTTTGCCAAATTTTTAAATTATCAAAATTTTCTTCAAAAGTTTTCTAACCCCCTAAATTTTCACAAAATTTTGCCCGCATCTCCCTTGCACGGCTAGATCCAAAAAACTTTAAAACTGCCTCTACGGCCCCAAATCATCAATATAAAACAAAAGCCAAGTGGCACAATCACAAAATCATTAAATTTCAAACATAATTTAAACGTGTGCCTCTTTGTCGGGAAATCAATTTTTACTTCTGAAATCGAAGATATCAATTTTGCTTTTGCTTTAAAATACCTGCACCTTACTCACCAATAGTGTCCAATCATACATTTCAAAATCATTTTATTTATTCCTTTTCAAAATTTTCTTTATTTAAGCCCGTACGATGCACATATATCATCTGTACACAATATCAACTCTGATCGCTCACTCGATCACACAATTTCACTTCTGAACTAGTATCGTTCACACGACCTTCTAGTGCAGACCCAGATCTGGTTTCTTGCTCAAAAACCGTCATTCTCCTTTTATAGTCGTATACTATGATAGAAAATTCCAAGATCAATCAAAAATCCACATCCAGGGTTCGCCGTCGAAAATCGAGTGAAAAATTCCAACTCGGGTCGATATAACTCTCTCGAAATTCTGTGGTCGAATCTGGATCAAACCGTTATGCGAATAAAATAATATACGTACAACTTAAGTATTAATTTCCAGTTGATTATTAGCAATATCAATTTCTTTTATTCTCACTCTTTTAATTTAAATCAATTATGCACAATTATCATTTTACACACCTTTTATTTAATCTTCATTCAAATATTAACTTATTATATTTCTCAATACCAATTTCACTTTAGAATTCACTTCACAAGATTTCCTTAAGTTTAAAAACATTTTATGCAAATTCTTATGGTCAATATATTTCCCTCACGTAAGTTTATATCCATTTAACTCAATCAATTCTACTTCCATAATATTAGTTTAGTTGGTCCAATTCAAAGTAAAATTTCAATTTCACTTTATTTAACATGATCCAAGTTAAATATCATTTAAACATTCAATTCCAATTCCATTTACTTACTAATTAAGTTAATTAGTTCATTACTAATTAAGTTAATTAGTTCATTACTAATTGATTTCAATCTCAACAAATTCCATTTTCAAAACTATTTTCCATTTAGCCTACTTAGGCTAAATTTTCACATTTCTCTTATTTAACTTAGTTCAAGTTAATTTCCATCCCAAATAAAATTTCAAATTTGTATAAGCTTCAAACTTATTTATATTCTGTAAACATTTTAGATCAAACTCCTGAGTTTAGACAATTATTCAATACTCCAAAATCATTTTGAAATCATATACATCCAAAATCCTTTTGTATATCAAATTATTCCTTTGCATTTCAAAATCAAACTAGTTTTGCAAACAAACTCCGATTCAAAGCATTCAGGTAGTAATTCCTCCCTTGGAAACTCGAAAATGAACATCGATGATGCTACAGTCATCACCAAAATTATTTTCCAACGACCGCAGTGAGTTTAGTGCTTTTATTCCTTTAAAAAACATATTCAAATAACAGATTTCATTTCCAATTCAAAAACTTTTTCAAATAATATCACTTTTTATTTTTCTAAGGCTAGAAAAACATTTCCAAAACCAAAGGGATTTAAATTCCCAAATTTCTAACTTTTAATTCCTTTATAAATTATTATATTAACCATACCATTTTTAAATATTCCTATGGAATTTTATTCCGTCTCAATTTATTACATTTATAAATTCATATTTAAAAATCCCATTTGGTTATATGAATTTATTTCTTAACTTTTGGGTATAATATCAACCTTTATTCAATCACCACAACAACAAATGATAATGGTTTAATATTATCATTTCCTAACAACTAAGCACGCCATATATAATTATAATAATTTTATGAAAAATTATTTCTTTATATACAAAAATAATTTGGGGAAAATTATTTCATTTACCCCATTTTAAAGCAATACCACATCGAATTGCCCTGTTCAAGTGTTTAGAGATCCCTATCAATAACGTTAATTACTCGTATTGGCCAGAATCCATAAGCCACTCAACAAACCAATCAATACAATATAAAATGATTTTATATTCACTAAAAAATACGCCCTCATATCTATTAACACACTCAAACTCATTCTCGGGTGCTACTGACCTCATCTCTAATGAGTAATCCCCGTCAAAGCCAAGTTTCTTGCTTAGCCTTCAGCTCTAATACCTAGTGTGACGGCTCGGATTTTAGACCTTCGAAAATCAACATCAATACGTCCACTGTATTACATGCCGAGCAATCGAATGCCGGAAATACCAGATCGTTAGGGAAAAGAATAAAGAGGTAGAAGAATAAGATAGAAACAACAACAAAGAATCCCACAATCACAGAAGAACAGTATATAGTAGATAATGACATGTCTTTATACAAAAAGAACTATAACTGTTATTTATACATTACATCCTTAGAGTACAATACATCAATAACTCAATACTGGAAGTTATACAACTTGTCATCACAATTGCTAAATATATAGCACACCATACACAGTGGAATAAAAACCAAGTACGTGTGATACGTCTCGTCATCCAGCTCATCTCATAAGCACCATAACATCCTATCTTGTATCACTAATACTCGATCTGACCCAAGCATTATAATAAAATAACACCCGAGTCAGTCTAGAAAACCAGCGTGAGAAAATACACTCAAATTGAATTTTTAAAATTATCAAAATCCTTTGAAAATAAAATGTATCTCGTAAGACCACGCCACAAATAAGCACGACAAGTTTTCACCTTACGATAACCAGAAACATTTCATATCAAATGCTCTGATATTATAATAGTTTCTGAGTATAAATACTTATTCAAATAGCTAAAATTGTTATATTAATTAAATTCCAACATACTAGGCTCTGCAATCAAAACTGTAAAGGCATGTATTGGAGAATGGATTCCATATGAATGACTAGGTACTGGGGTATCACCTGTCACAGTACACATCTAGAAATAGCGTACAGAGGACCACATCGGGATCCCCTACAACACAAGACCGGTCTACCCCTAACCTGGATAGACCGAATATGTCATCACCCCAGGTGTTCCTACCCTTACCGAGCTCCTTCCATGTATCATAGTAATAATATCCGAGGGTATCTAGAAAGGTGATAAACATACCCTAATTAGGAACGACCCACTTAGCCTTGCTACATGTCCTCTACTTTTCAGTCATTCCCAGTTGATAAGGCTAGAGGCTATGATTACCTTTTAAAGGAATTTTCACTTAGAATACTCATTGTCCTCCAATGACAATGTACTGATAGCATTCATCCATACAAGTTCGTTCTAGGTCCGAACGAAACCGAAAGCACTATTCCTACCACATCCATTTTGGAATAATCCTTAGGATTAGTAGCCAATAGTCCTCGCACTTCACTGCTCCATCTTTGACTCCATGCTCTTGTTTTCACATCGAAAACGTACTGGTTGGATCTAAGTGGTTTCTGGATAGGTTATCTGATCTCGGTCTCTTCGAAACAACGTTCGATATTTCAGGTAAACTCAACCTCGGTTCTTTAGGAATTAAACAGATGAATTAAGATCGAAGATCACCTCCTAATCGTTAGTGGACGAATTTCCTTATAAACGTCCTAGAAGAACGAAACGAGTTCATACGTACAGTATAGCACCTCAAATGGTAACTACACCATATAATTCTCGTATTTCTCTTAGATATTCCCAAAGTTATATTTTGGGTCCAGATTTGATAATCGGTTATTTAACTATCGAATAAACAATCATACAATCACAGTGCTCCCCTGGAAGCACACACAATAATAACAGTTAGAGATCTTCCATTTTCCACTGAAAAACACTAAGTCTTATTCAATTTAAATTTTCAATCACTTAAATCTCTTTATCCAAAATATATGCTTTCTTATCGAATTTAGTACATCCACAAACTCTCTTTTCAAGGATATTTGAAAACCTTTAAAATAATCTAGAAAGTACCACTGTGGTATCAAACCATGGATTCATAACTCAATGGTAACGCCTATATCCTAGAGAAATCCAACACTTAACTACAGGCGTTCACTGCCTCTGATTACGCTATGAAAGCATACCAATATTTTTCGAAACTTTATTAAGTAATTATTTTCAAAATAATACTTAAAAAATTTCCTATAATAATCTCCAAGTTATTTTTAGGCAATTACTTTTTTTTAAATAAAAGTTATTATAAAATAACACTATTATAGAATAATCTATCTCCTAAAATAATAATACTGATTAATTTTAAATAATAATTAACTGTAACGATCCCGGATTTTTACTAAGTTTAAATTGATAATTAATTTAATTTTTGAATAAAAATTTGTGAAATTAATTGGTGAATTGATTGAGAATAGAATTCTGGGTATATCCGAATACCTCAAATTTGAATAATATGTATTAATACAAACAAAGGAAGATGCGGTGGTGCGGATGATGCGGTGGTGGGATGATGTGGCTCCTAAGTGGGAGGTTTGGGGTTCGAGTCCCACCTTGTGTGGGAGGAGAAACGACTTTTCACTTGGGAGGTATCCGGTTCATTTTCGCGCCTCCTGCCCCAAGCCAACCGAAAGGTCTGGCTGTCTGGAATAGTTGGTTGTGGAGGGCCTTCCGACTATTCCCTAGGTTTACTGTTCAGGAATCGCTGGTCGGTAGTGATTGAACAGGTTTCCCTAGTTCCCAAAAAAAAGGAAGAAACAAATACATTCAGATATGTTCAACAATTAAAGGATAAATAAGAAGAGTATGGAACAAGACAACAAAAAATAAATATATACGAATGTCTTGCAAAAGAAGACAGTAAAATATTTTTATGTACAAGCAAAAAGAATAAATATCTATGAAAAAAAAATCAAACAAAGGATAAATATGAAAAAGTGATAGGCATAAGCATAAACAAGAAATCATTTCAGCCGAAATAACTTAAATCATCTCAGCCTTCTTAGCACACAAAATAGGTTTATATCAGCCACCAAAGTAGTAAAAAATATTTAGTCAAACAAAGAACAAGAAAAAAAATCTCTGTCCTGTTGTATAAATTTTATCATCCTGTGAGCTTCTTTCTTTATATAATCATCTTCATTTCAGTTCGTCCATCCAAACTGAGTAAACCTGAAGTAAGCATCATCTCAAAACTGACACAAAAATTCAACTTTAAACAACAATACAAATCAATGCAAACCAGAGACCAAGAAGATCAAGAGGAAGGATTCAGCTAGAAATTCAAAGCCTGGTTCAAAAGAAGTACTCTTTTCATTTTAAAAATCAAAGTGAATAACTTCACATTTAAAAATCTTAAAGTAAATTCGGTTGCATGCTATTTTATGAAACAAATATGTTTATATGAATTTCTGGCATTATCTATGAATATATGGAAGTGTGTATATACTGTGTGTTTCAGTGTTTACTGTTTGTGTTCCCAGACTCAAGTTGTTATTCAAAATTTATATTCCATTAATCTAGTTACTAATAGAACTTAGGTTTTAAACAAATTATGTTTGTTTGAGTATAAAGTAATGTGTAAAAATTTAATTAAGTCAAATAAATTTGAATTATCACTGGAAATAAAAGAAACAGGGAAATTTTGAATGTAAGTGAAAAATTAAAATATCAGGATTTAAAGTTTCAGGCATATGATCTGGATTCTAATACAAAGTGATGATTTTCAAGACAAAAATCAGAATTTTTGATGTTGAATTGAATGTAAATTTGGGAAATGTCAGGAAAATGGTTCTTGATCAATTTCTGGTGATCCCCTGATTTTTTGAGGACGGGGTTCTTTGGGGTGGTAGTGGAGTGAACGGTGGTCGTAGGAAAAATATTGGGATGGTGGTCTGGTGGTCGTGGTGGAGGCGGCGAGCGTTTGAAGTTCGTAGCCCTAGTTTTGTTGAGGCCGAGTGATTTGATTCGCTCGTCGTCTACGTTGGATCGAGCGCGACGTGGTTCTGGAGGATGGTAGAGGGGATGTTGGCGAGTGGATGGCCGGAGTTCCAGATTTTCTGGTGGTCAGGGTTGGGTGAACGACGAGTTTTCCAGGTTTGGTGGTGGTGGGTTACAGTTTGTTTCCAGGTAAGATGTGAAGCTCAATCTTGGATCTCGAGTTTGGGTAGTGATCTGATGATTGCGAGAGGGTGTTTGGGTGATGGATGATGTGGGAAGATCATTGATGATGATCAGAGACGATCATTGCCACCGTGTATATGCACGTGCACTGTTTTGTGCCTGGAAAAGTTTAGTTTGTAGCAGTAGATAATCGAGTTCCACTCGAGTTATTTCGTGATTTTCTCGAAGTCAGGTGGGGTTTGACTCGAAGTCAGTTTTGTTTGGCTCGAGTAATTATTTTGTTACAGGTTTTTGTTTAAACCTGATAGTGTTAAGTTTTTCTAATTTAAACTGAATTTAAAAAGTGTAAAAGTTTTAAAACAATGGTTTTAAAACAAGTTTAAAATCTGAATTCAAATGAATTTGAATTCCAGTTTTTTTTATAAATAAGTTTTATAAAATTGAAATGTTTAACAACTTTAAATTGTTAAAGTATTTTATAAAGTGATTAAGGATTTAAATAGGATTTAACTCGGGGAAATGGGTAGGAAATCTCGAGTGTTACTCGAGTAAACCCAGAGGCATTCTCGGGTTGGTTTTCAAAACTGCAAAATTTTAAAAATGGGTTAAACAAATTTTTTTCTTTAAAACAATTTTAAGTATGGTCGACTTAATTAACGTTTGATAATGTTAAGTTAAGACTTTATTACAAGTTTTAATTATTTTAGTTTAGAATGTTTTAAATTCCAATTAATACTTCAATTAAGTAGTTGTTTTAAAATAAATGTTAAAGTTAATTAATATTAAAGTTTTCAAATTAGTAATAATTTGTTTTCAAAGTTAAGGAAGTTTTTAAAATGTTAATTAAGATAGTTGTTATTATTAATTAATTAATTTGGAAAGTAATTAAGAATGATTAATTTATAATGGTAAGTAAAGATTGGTTAATTAATTTATAATTGTAATTAATTGGGGGTTTACCAATTTGTAATTAATTAATTGGTAAATTAATAATTAAGTGTCTAATTTATTTGTAATTAAGAAGATGGTTAATTAAAGATTTTTAATGATAAGTTAGTGATTAATTAAAGGATGATTGAATAATTAAAGGTCAATTATTCAATAACTAAAGGTTGATTAATTAATAAATGATTAAAGGATAATCAATTAAATGATTTGAAATCAATTAAAGTTAATTAACTATAATTGATGACCCATCTGATTTAAATTAATCAGATAATTCATTGAGCTTACTTATGGATGTTTGAATTCTATTGATTGTCAAACTGTTTGATATTTCTGATATGTTGTGCTTTGTGCTATGAATTGTTTCAGTGTGATCTGTGATGAATGTAATTTATTTATTTGTGATAAATTTATACTATTTATCTGTGAATCTATGAATGAATGATAAGCGTTATAGATTATACCGCTTATCAATATCGATATGCTTAAATATGTGATATGATGATTGATGATGTTGCACTATTGTGTAAAACCCTGGACTACACCATACACACACAAATATGGATCGCACGGGGAAATCGGCTAAGTCACATATTTTAACAATTTTAAAGATTGAATTCTTGAATCCAAAATAGTTTTGGAATTGGAATTGAAAGCTTTTGAAAATGGTTTTCAAAAATAAAAGTTATTTTAAATAACTTAATAAAACTTCAAATTTAAATAATTTGATTTAAATTTGAATTCAATATTTGAAGCTAAATTCAATGATTTGGAAATTTTGGTCTAAAAAGATTATACAAGTTATAAAGGTGTTTATACGGGTTTTTAACCATTTAAAAAATATGGTTTTGGAAATTTAAATTTAAACTCAAGTTTTATACTTGAATGGCTTTAACTTATAATCGTAATAAGTTTTTCCTAAAACGAGAACTATTTGTTTCAAATAATAATAATAGCTTTCATAAAAAGAAGGATTTACAATTTGTGTCGAAAGATTTCAAGTTTGAAATGAAATTGTAAATAGTTTGGGAAAACTATGAATTAACCTTTATGAAGACAATTAAATCTTGTTTTGAAAACGAAGAGGATTTTAAATGGTATATCTTCCATATACAAGATTTGAATTGGAATTTGAAAGTTACGAATTTAATCTTTAATTGAAAGATTGGATGGATTAATCCAATTTGGAATGGAATTGTTTTAAAAGGCCGTAAATAATTCTTCATGAAATAAATCTTTTTGTTTAAAAATATTTGAAATGGTAATTTGTTTAAACCATTTGAAAGAAAAGTTTGGATAATAAGTTGTGACTCAACTGAAATCCCATTATCCATATGTTTTAAATATTACGCTCATTATTCGGTTTAGCTGGGAGAGGACTTTGTGTCATATAACCCATTCCGAATAATGATACGTCGATATGGATAGCATTTGAAAACCGGTGGTGAAGACCGGGTATGTTCGAAAATGAAAGGATAACCCGTCGATTGTCTCTGCACTGAGTCACACTGGTATAGAGATTTCCTAAGTGATGGGAAGTCCGATCGGGATTGTGAACATCCGGATTTGCAAGGGCTTCTTCGGAAGTACCTTCGGTTCTGTTCGAACCCGAAATAGACTTGTATGGTTGTATGTCTGACATTACACTTTGAGACGTAAAGCTGGTTTCTATCAAATACATTTCTGTTGGTGGCGGAGATTTATTCTCTTAGCTTAACACCCTTCTCTGAGATATACGAGCTCAGAGGTTATGTAGTTGATGGTTACTAGTGATACATTCCCAATTTGGTAATGTGGCATGCTGAGTGCTTCTGTGTGTTGATGATCATTTGTTGATCATTTGTGATCGAAGCATGGCTTTGTGAAAAAGCGTAGCTTTGTGGACGAGACTTCGTCGAGCCTCACAACTTGGTAATTGTCGAAACAGGAATCGTGGCAGCAAGGTTATTTGGGGGTAGCTCCTCCTGAGGGTATGACCATTTCCTTCTGGATAAAAAGTGATATCATGATATGCAGCCCAGATATTTACTTATGTTGATTTTTGAAAGTTCGTATCATGGTATGGAGACCAGATACTTTACTGTGTGGTTGTTGGATTGAGGGCCCTCGGATAAAGGTCGGTAACGACCGGAGGATGGCATGCTCGTGTCAGTTGTTACCTAGTTACAGAGGTAACCCAGCCTTGTGTAGTAGAGATACGGTTAGGTTCTCGGGGACGTCCCTCCAGAGGCGTTCCATTTTATGTGGGAAGTTCCTTTGCCCGACCATTTTTTGGAAATCCAAACAAAACAATACGCGCCTTGTACGGTTTTAGTTGTAGAACCTGCAATTTAAAATGTAGCTATAGTAGGCATAGTATAATGGTCCCTATGCTGGCTAAGATTAATATTATATTTTCGAAAGGTTTTCTGCACTATGCACTAATAATAATATCAAATGGTTTTCGCGTATCAAGCATTTTTGACTGTCATAAGGAGAAATCTCCTCCTAGTTTGCGTTTGCATTGTGTGTGTGGTGGGAGGCCTTATGGTAGTTTCATTTTTCAAAAAGCATTGCGGTTTTCAATCTAAATTCTTTTGTTTGTTTTAAAAGATAAAAATTGTTTTTGTTTACTCACACCAGTTCCATGACCGACTTGGAGTTTATTGTTCCTTTCCTAACCTCTGGGTGCCCACTATTTTCCATACGAGCAGTCTAGAGTCGGGTTTTTCAGATTGTCGAATAATAGGAACTGATTCGATGGCCTTCGAAGCCATTTGGATTTGTGGATCGCATCTTCTACACTTCCGTTTTCACGGACTGACCTTACTTATCTTGGTGAAACTTGATGGTTGTTCGGTCTAGCTTTGGATTGATGATAGAGTTCGTGGAGTTTGGCATTGAAGACATTATCTTTCCGCTGCTATTTCTTGTATCTCTGATAGTATTGATATCCATTGCATCATTCTGTTGTATCATCATTGTATCGGTTATTGTATCAGATGTTGTATATGATATTATTCAATTTCTTCCGCTGTGTTGTACTTGATGTGTTATAAGCTTCGGCGAACCAGATTCGACGTTTGGATCTGCGACATTTGGAATATGAGTGTCGTATTCGGTGCCGATTTTCGAAGGTCGAGTAAGGGCCGCTACATTAACTTAATATCATCCATTTATAAAACTACTTAATTAATACTTAAATATACTTTAAACAATTTAAAACAATTAAATAATTAATCTTCTGAAATATTCTTAAACACTTTTAATTTTTCTATTTAGTACTAAAATACCTTCCTTTTTAAAATAGCTGAATTTCTCGATAAAAATATATTTTCAAATTCCCATATAACTAGTCTAACATCTATAAACTCTTTCGATTTATTTCCAATTCGTTTTGCATCCCAATTCCGTAAATCCTTTTCACATTTTGAATAATAAATTTACCATTTATTTTTAAACCGATTTACCCATCTCCTTATAAATCCCCACCGTGAATTTATAATTCAATTTATCCACTGATAATTACTTCACTTTATTTATAAACCTTGTTTATAAATTCTATAGTCTCATTTCCCATTTATAACGCTTTCACAACACTTAATCAATTTTAAATCAATCAATAATTTAAATTTCATTTCTAAATTAATTTTCCCAAAATAACCCAACTGTATTCCAAATCCAACTAAATTCCGATTCCACTTCCTTTTTATAATTAAAAATCCTATTTAAAATATAGTACAACAATTATTCCAAATCTCTATTTAACATCCAGTACAACAATTATTTTAAAATCCTTTTATTTACATTATTCCAAATCTCTATTTTTCATATTTCGAATAAAATTTCAAAATCAAACTATTTATTTTCCCCAACTTCATTTCTTAAAATTAATCCAAATTTCAAAATAAATATTTTTACTCCAAATTTTATTTTAATTTCTTTTCAAATTCAATTTACACATTTATGGTATTTTAAAGTACCAAAATCTAAACCAGTAATACCATAGTGCATAATAAATTCAAATCATGCTATAATATATCACAAATTTTTCAACATATCATATCACTGAATATGAAAATAATTTCAATATTTTTGAGGAATCCAGTTGGATCCCTCCAACCAGTTTTCCTGCATCCATAGATGTTAGCACAATATAAAAAATACAATTTCCACTTCAAGGGGGATATCGCGGTATATAGGGTCATCCATTATTATGCGGCGCATAGGGTCTCATCCGCTATATATACGCGAGCATATCAATCACTCCAACATATATATATATATATATATATATATATATATAACGTCATCCAATTGATAAAAATTATCAATTCAATCAATCAATCAATAAATTGAATGGAATCCAAAATTGAGTGAGATTAAGACACCTTCGATTTTTCTTAGATTTTCTTCTCGATCCAATTTTGACTCTATTGCACATTCCGTAGCTACGTATCCAAACGATTAATTCCATTCGTTTTTTTACCTCGTACGACAGATTTTACGAATTAATGTATTATCACATTTTATACTTAACTAATTACACTTTAATTGAATTTAATTAAAACCAAATATATTTTTTTTTAACAAATTAAAACAACTCTAAATTTAAACAATTCTCACCTAAAAAAATAGTATAGCCCATCATCGAACAAAATCCAACCCAACACAATATGCTACAGTATCACCTTCTTCCCTGTAGCTCCCACAGGCTCGTGCACGACGCCGTGCACTTGCACGCCTCTAGTGACCCACAAAACCACCCATCAATGCCACCTCGCACTTCTCTTCATGAGCAGCATTGCCTCGACGCCACTAAAGAAGACCCAAACTCCCAAACAAAACCGCGACCACAAAGACCCCCTCTGGTCCGTACGCGGCCATCGCCCCCTCCTCAAACACCACCGTAGCTTTAAACCACACCACTGTAACCCACCTCGTGACCAAACTCCGCCTCCACCATCGCTCGCAAGCTCGTGCTCACCAAAATCATCGTGCGTGCCCAAGCAATACAACACTAACCTGATAAACACCCATGACACGCCGCAGATCGAGCCCATGCCATCTCGCCTCACGCGCACTCGCCCAGGCCTCATAGGCGATTCGAGATGAATTCAAATTTTTTTTCGCTCGATTTTGTTATGAACTGAAAAGCGGAGTATGGAAAGATGCGATTCGATTTGAAGGGGAAGGAACAATATACTCGACTCTTTTTCTTTTTTTGATCGACCATTTCTTTTTCTTACCGTAATTTTTTTCCTCATGGCTGAACTATGCAGTGAAATATAAAGGAAAAGGAAGATTTGATTTTGCGTGTTTGAATAGGATAAGGTACAGTGATTTGGAAATGGGGGAAAAGAGCTGATGTGAAAATATTTTCCAAGTCAGTTATATATATATATATATATATATATATATATATATATTTAAATTTAAATCTTCCCGATTTCGTAGCTTAAAATCTCGACCTCCTATCGAGACGTGCCGCTAAACGTTTATAATGTTACACCCCTATTTCGAACGCAATGGAAAAGGTTTCAACTCCTAATTCGATCGTATGGAGAAGATAGCTTTTTGTACCCAATTATTATATTGAATTTTCTATATAAATTTTAGCGCTTTTATTTTCCGTACGATCAAGCGATAGCTCCAAAAGCTATGAAACTCAAAATCAGATAATAATACAAAATTAACGATCGAATGGAACTGGCTTCGTCGAATTCCGAGACTGTGCCTCGGAAGGCTATTTTTAGATGTAAATTCAAACAATATATTTTTAAAACTGAACAAAATCACATTTAAATTAAATTTAAAAAGATTTATTATATACAGTATTACTAATATAAATTTTACATGTCTTTAAATTATTTTTAACAAGCTTAAAACTCAAGATACACTAATTTACTGAATATTCAATTATTAAATCCAATAATTAAATTACCCAACAAATGGTTATATTTGAAATTCAAGTTAAAAATTAACTTTTAAATATTTAAGATCAATTAAATATTCCAATTTCAAATAACCAAAAATTCTGGATTGTTGCTTATACTCTTTTATCAGCAAATATTTTCATTTGAAAATGTAAGAATTTCTTAAGCAAATATTTGCTAATTTTTATGAAGAGATTTTGAATGTTTACAGAATACGCTGTAATTATTCTTAAAAATTACAGAAAATTTTGACAATATTGATGTTTTTTTTGTTAAAAGTCTTTAAATATTATAAGTGTTTTTCAGTGAGAAATGTAATAATGTATTTTGGAGTTTCAAGGATTTTTTAAATTGAAATAATTGCATACATGTGTTGAAGAATGTAAATTGTTTAAGTGAATAGTTGCTAATAATTAAGCAATTATGCAAAATAATTGCATTTTTTCTGTAATTATTCAAAATAATTACAGCATTTAAATACTTTTTTTAACTACATATGTTTTTTGCAGTTAAAGATTTCATCTTTTAATTGCAGTTTTTAACTGCATATCATATATGCAGTTATAATAAACACTTTAATGGTTCAATTTTAACTACATTTAATTTTTGCAATTAAAAACTTATGGATTTTTTAACTGCATATTTGATGAGTGTTCATTAAAGTGGTTAAATGTATCATATATGCTCTTTCATCAGCAAATTTTTCATTTGAAAGTGTAAGAATTTTTTAAGTAAATATTTGCTTATTTTTATGAAGATATTTTGAATGTTTGTAGATAACGCTGCAATTATTCTTGAAAATTGCAGAAATTTTTGACAATATTGATGTTTTTTGTTAAAATTATTTAAATATTATTAATGTTTTTCATTGAGAAATGTAAAAACATATGTTGGAATTTCAAGAGTTTTTTGAATTGAAATTATGCATACATGTGTTGAAGACTTAAACTATTTTAAGTGAGTAATTGCTAATAAGTAAGCAATTATTCGAAATAATTCCATTTTTTATGCAATTATTCAAAATAATTGCAGCATTTAGTACATTTCTTAACTACATATTGTTTATAGTTAAAGATTTCTTGTGTTATTTGCTTTTTTTAACTGCATATCATATATGCAGTTATAAAATACACTTCAATGGTTCAATTTTAACTGCATTCCAATTATGCAGTTAAAAATTTATGGGTTTTTTTGACTGCATATTTGATATTTAGTTAATTATTTTCACATGTCAGTGACTATTGGCAATGAACTCCGGATGTGCATGAGGAGATCATTTAATCATACTAAAGAGAAATAAAAAGGCAATTTTTATACTAGTTTGGGATGTCTAATATACCTACATCCACTTTAATACATTAATACATATATTTCCTTTTTATAATGCTTATCATCTAAGTAGTACGAGCTGTTTTAGGTGAAGGCTGGTGTCCCTAGTGTGGCTGCCGAACTTGATTTTTCTTCTAGTCATAATATCTCGCTTGCTTGGGTTTCTTCAAACCAGTCTTCACCTTAACAACTTTTCACGTTGCTTCATTTGGAAGGGGATTGTTGTTGAAGGAGCAACAACTGATTTTCCTAATCTTTGGGCAGGATGCACGAGATTGCCTGGATCGTCGAGCCATTACTACTTGTTTTCTTTCTCCCTTCTTGTCAGCCGGCAACTTCATATCCAAAGATACTTTGCGCATTTCTTTTCAAGAATAAACACCAATGTTGCCGCCCTTAATGGTAGATTGAGTCAGTTTATCAAGTAGTAGTGGGTTAGTCACAGGTGACATGACGACGACTCATAGGCCAATCTGGTCGTTTCATTTCTAAGAGCTCCGCTATCACTCACCCTCCGTATTGTTAGCATAAACAGTGAGCGATGGCGGTGGACTATTCTATTCTATAGGCTTCGTTTTCCTTCTCAATTTGTACCATTAGCTCCTCTATGATAGCCTTCTTTTCTTCAATTTTCTCAACAATTTGATCAATTTAGACATTGAATTTTCTAAAAGCTTGTTTGACATCTAAGCAATTAACATTTGATAACTGTATAAGCAGCCCTAAAGATAAACAAATAGATTATGGATAACTAGTAATTACAAAGGCTATCAAAGTTGCATTCATTTTAGTTTGAGTACTGAAGGAATAATACATAAAAATTATCAATATTCAAACTAAAAAGGATTGTTAAACAAACAAGAAAACATAGAATATAAATGTAGACAGACATTGAAGAAAATATGAAGATATGACTTTTATTAAAGAACAATATATAGAGTAAAGAAGAATAGAAAGAAGTATATACAAACATCCAAAAAAATATCAACCGTAGATGTGACGAACCGGGATTTTCGACTCTCGAAAATCGACATCAATATGTCCACTATATAAAATGCCGAGCAATCAAGTGTCGGAAACACCAGTTCATTAGGGGTACAATAGAAAAGGTACGAAAAGAAAAACAGAAAATAATACAGAATCTCACAATCGCAGCGAAACAAAGTATAATATATAATAACAGATTTTAAATACAAGAACTATATTGTTAATATACATAACATTATCAGAGTACAATAGACAACATTCAATCGAGACAGTTAAATAACTTGTCCCCACACAACGGAATATAAATCAAGCACGAAAAATACGCCTTTGTCATCCAGCTTGTCTCCTGAGCTCCATAGCATCCTAACCTAAATCTATAATACTCAGTCTGACCAGAGCATTATAATAAAATCACACCCGAGTAGTCTGGAAAACCGGCATGAGAAAACACACTTAATTTGAATTATTAAAGTTATCAAATCCTTTGAAAAACAAAGGTATCCCGTAAGACCATGCCACACATAAACACGATGAGTTTTGACCTTACGATAACCAAAACATTTTATATCAAAATCATTTGATATTATAATAGTCTCTAGGCACAAATACTTATTCAAATAGCCGAAATTTCTACATTAATTGAATTCCTCCACACTAGGCTCTACAACCAAATCCATAAAGGCACGTATTGGAGATTGAATTCGATACGAATGACTAGGCACTAGGGTACCAGCTATAATAGTACACGTCTAGAAAAATGTACTGAGGTTCACGCCGGGATCCCCTACTACACAAGACTGGACTATTCCTAACCTGGATAGACCATATGTGTTATCCCCCAGGTGTTCCTACCTTTTTCGAGTTCCTTCCATGCACCGTAGTAATAATATCCGAGGTATCTAGAAAGGTGATAAACATACCCTAATTGGAAGCGACCCACTTACCCTTGCTACATCTCCCCTACTTTTTAGTCATTATTGGTTGATGAGGCTTGAGGCTATGATTACAATTCACATATAATGCTCATCGTTCTCCAATGACGATGTTCTGATAGTGTGACGACCTGGAATTTTTGGATGTTTGAAATTGAAATATTTAATTGATTTTAAATATTTAAAAGTTAATTTTTAACTTGAATTCAAATATTATTATTATTTAGCAATTAAGTTATTCGATTTAATAAACTGAAATTGAGTAACTTATTGAATCTTCAGTTTTAAGCCTGTTAAAAATAATTTGAAGGCTTGTAAAATTTATACTGATAGTACTGAAGATAGTTAAAGTGTTAAAATTGAATTTGGAAGTGTTTTGTTAAGTTTTGAAAATATATCGTTTAAATTGATGTTTAAAAATAGCCTTCCGAGGCACAGTCTCGGATTTCGACGAAACCAGTTCCATTGGATCCATAATATTGTATTATTATCGGATTTTAATTTTCACGGTATTTGGAGTGACCGTTTGGCCGTACGATAAGTAGACGCGCTGATAATTAAATCGAAATTTAATATAATAACCGGGTTCAAAAAGCTATCTTCTCCATACGATCGAAATAGGACTCGAAACCTTTTCCATTGCGTTCGGAATAGGGGTATAACATTATAAAAGCCTAGCGGCACGCCTCGATAGGAGGTCAAGTTTTTAAGGTGCGTTTATCAGAACGGTTTGGATTTGAATTTAAATTGAATATTTATACTAGTCAACTGCAGTTGAAATTATCTCACATCAACCCTTTCCTGTCCTATCCATAGCACTGTAGCCTTTTTTCTCCCATATGCTATCGAAATCAAATCCATCTTCTTTTTATAAATCACGACACTTCTTCTTTCAGCGAGAAATCAAAATCGAACAGGGAATAAAATTCAATTAATGGACATTCCTCTGTTGTATTGTGAATCCCCCTTTTTCTTTTCCTCTCGTCCTCTTGCATTGAACCGCATACTTAATGTTTTCGTGTCTCTTCAATTTCAAAATCGAAACCCAGAAAAAAAATTAACGAACGAATCAATCGTTCGATCGAGGGGGGAAAGCATTATCGCATTCGCAAGGGGCTTCGCGCATTCGAGAGGGGAGTTCGATGGAGGGAAAGCTCGCGACAGGGAGGTGTGGCCAATGTCTGGGTGGTGATGGCATTCAAGCAGTGGGTGGTCGAACGATTTCAAATCAAGGCTAGGGGAAGGCTCGTGGAGGAAGCAGACTCGATGACGTCGAGTAGTTATCGGCGACTGGTCGTGATTTCGTTCTGGTTCGAGTCGTGTAGGGTTTGAGTTGTGCACGCGTTGGGTTTGAGACAGTGAGGTATTAATTGTTCTCCTTTCGTTTACTTGATCTTGTTAAATATACTTTCAGTTTTTCTTTTCCAACTTGAATTCGGTGATGTGTATAAATATATATACAAGGGAAATTTTTGTTTAATTTGTAGATATGTATATCTACATGCAGAAATTTATTTACAGTAAAGTTTAAAGTAAAGATCTGTTTTAAAAAGTTTTACAGTAAGATAAAAGATTTGTGAATAAACTGTTTGATTTTTGGAATGTTAATTAATTTATTTAATCTATGGATTTATATAATGGTAATCTGAAGTTATTATAGATTTGGGAAAAATAAGTTAATGTACATATAGATATTTTTATTTTTATTTTTATTATCTTCTAGTTTAGTTTCAATAATGTGTTTTAGTGATTTATTTGTTTAACAAGCTTATTAATTTATTTTGGTTACAAAAGGGTTTCAAAAAGGGAATTGTGAGTAAGATTTAATTTATTAAGTTAGCTACCAAATTTGAGTTAAACCAAATTATTAGATTAAATAAAATTATTAAACGGTAATTTATTGTTCGATTGTTCAAATATTAATAAATCATACAATGTTATACAAGGTCAATAATCGTGGAATCAAATCGTAAATGAAGTGGATTTGCAATTTAAGGGGCAAAGGTGAGTTAATCTCACTCTTTTGGATTTTTATTTAAATTTTAGTGGTTGAATTTAAATAATTGGTTGAACGATTGAATTGATTTGATGTGTTATATTATATATAGTAGTATATAGTATATTGGAGTGATTGATTTCCCGTATTATATAGCGGATGAGACCTTATGTGCCGCATAATAGCGGATGATATTATTTAAAACCCATATACCGCGATATTCCATCTCGAAGTGGAATTGGTATTTTATATTGTGCTAACGTCTGTGGATGCGGGGAAATAGGCTGGAGGGATCCAACTGGATTCCTCAAAATATTTAGATTTTTTAAAATATTCTGTGATATAATTATTTGCTATCCTGTGATGAATTATATTGATAATTGGAAATGTTGGATATTACGGTTGATTTAAAATATTTCGGTGAACTGAGTTATCAAAATCTATAGAAATGGGATTTCTGAAAAGAAAATAAAAAATTGAATTTTGAGTAAAATAATCATAGAAATTTGAATAAATTAAAAATGAATTGGAAGAGAATAAAAAGCGATTTTTGAATTCTGATAAATAAAATTCCAAGTGTGGGAAATGAGATTTTGAATAAATTGGAACAAGTGATTTTATTTTTAAAATCAAGTGATGTTATATCAAGAAATAAAGAATTTATTTTAAAATTCAAGATTTGAATTTATTTAAAAGAATAAAGAAGAAATTTGGAAAATATGAAATTGGTAATTTCAGTTTAAAAGATTTTTAAATCATAATTAAGGAATAAAAATATGAAGTCAATGGGTTTTGAAATAAATGAGTAAGTAAAGGAATTTATTTCAAAATGGAGTAAATTGGAAATCAATTTGGAAATTGATTTAAGTATTTGAAATTGAAAATTTAAAGGAGAATGTGACTATGAAATTTATAAACTGGGTTTATAAAAGTGAAGTAAAAGATCAGTGGATATTTGGAAGGATAAATTCACGGTGGGAATTTATTAAAGGAATGGGTAAATTTGTTTAAAAATAAATAGTGATTTATTTTTAAAAGATTTGGAAGGGAAGCGTATTTCCCTGAATAGCCAAGCACGTTTCAAACAAATTTTAAGTATAAGTAAAAAGTTTTAAATTGTTTAAAAAGTATGTTTAGAAAACTTATTATTACTAAATGTTTGAATTCTAAAGTAAGTATTTTCTTTTAATCAAATTATAGCAGTAATTATTTAAAGGTGGCTTGGTATTATGTTTTAAAAGTTAGAAATTCAGTTTTGCAAAGTAGTTTTATTTTGAATATTCTTTAAGTATATAATTTGAACAAGTATTAAAGTAATTTCTAATTTAAATGTTTTAAAGGATATTTTATGATAAAGTATTTTTAAATTATTTTAAAAATCTAAAATTTTGTGCTTGGTGTTTTCAGTGGAAATAAGTATTTGGGAATTCATTCCATGAGAAGAGTGTGGTTTGAAATCTGTTTTCAAAGGGTTGAAAATGGAAATATATCTTGCGAAGATATTATAAGGATAATAAATAATTTGGGAGGTTATTTATTGTTTGATGGTTGTTCGTGAATGTTAATTGATAGTTAAATAACCGACTATCAATATTGGACAATGCGCTGATCGTTTCGAAGAGACTGAGATCGGGATTAAATTCTCAAAAACAACTTCGATCCGGTTTGAAGGTTTTCGTGTGGAAAGCAAGAGTTTGGATTCAAAGATGGAGCAGTGAAGTGCAAGGGCTAGTCGCTACTAATCCTGAGGTGATTCCAAAATGGATGTAGTAGGAGTAGTTCCTTTGGTTCCGTTCGAACACGGGATGAACTTGTATGGACGAGTGCTTTCGGAACATTGTCAGGTGGACGATGAACATTCTAAGTGAAACGTTTTAAAAGGTAACGCTGAGCCTCGAGCCTTATCAACTGAGAATGACTGAAAATTAAAGGTTATGCAGCAAGGCTAAGTGGGTAGCACCCGTTAGGGTGAGGTCATCCCTGTCTAGATGTCCCTTTTTATTCAACTTAGTGGCGTGGTTGCTGATCTCAACCGTGGGGTGATCTTACTCGGGATTATCCAGTAAGGAGTAGTCCTGGTCTTGTGTTGCAGGGGATTGGGAGTAATCCTCGGTACGGTGATCTAGGCTACGTACTGTGACAGGTGGTTTCCCAGGGCCTAGTCATTAGTTGGAAATCCATTCTTCCTACGTGCCTTTGCGGTTTTGTTTTTATACCTATTAGCTGGAATTTAATAAATGTAACAATTTCGGCTATTTTAATAAGTATTTGTGAGTAGACCCTATTGTAATATCAGAGGATTTTAATAAAAAGTGTTTTAGCTATCGTAAGGTAAAAACCCGACATGTTTATTTGTGGCGTGGTCTTACGAGATGCTTTTGTTTTCAAAAGGATTTTTGAAACTTTAATAATCAATTTGAGTGTGGTTTATCACGCTGGTATTCCAGACTAACTCGGGTGTTATTTAACTATAATGCTCGGGTCAGACCGAGTATTATAGGATACATGAAAGAATGCTGTAGAGCTCAGGAGACGAGCTGGATGGCAATACGTACTTCCGTATTTGTGTTAAATATTCCGCTGTGTATTCAGATTGTGAGGACATGTTATGATTACTGTCCAGTTGTGTGTTATGTATACTCTGATGATGTAATGTATAAACAAATTTGTTTTTGTGTAAAGATCATTTATTATCTGTTATATTTTATTCCGCTGCGATGGTTAGATTCTGATGTTGTTTTATATTTTATTCTTCTACCTATTCTTCTTTAACCCTAATGGTTCGTATTTCTGTTCATCTTGAGTTGATTAATGAAGAATAGTGTCGACTCAAGGGGCACGGGTTTGCGGGCTGTTACAGTGGTATCAGAGCGATGGTTAAGCGAGAACCTTGGCTCTGGTGGGAATTACTCATTAGAGATGGAGTTAGTAGTACTCTAGAATGAGTTTGAGCGTATTAATAGATATGAGCGCGTATTTGTTAGTGAATATAAATTTTTTAATATTGTGTTAACTTATTGGTTGAGTGGAATATGAACTCTGATCGAGTAAGTTGGCCGCTATTCGAGAAGAGTTTATAAACACCTGACAAGATAAATTGACACAGTATTGTTTTAAAGGTGGGTGAATGAAATAATTTTACCCAAAATATATTTTGATATAAAAGAAGTATTTTCTTAAATTGTTATATAACTTGGTTGTTTGGATGGTAATATTTTAAACAAACAAGATTATAAAAATTGGAATGACTTGTATAATCAAATGGAAAAAATGGTATGAGCAAAAATTATACAAATGAATTATAGCTAAAATTTGATTTAAGTCAATATTTCAAAATTTAAAACCCCGGAGATTTTGGAAGTGTTTTTCGAAGTGTTTTGAAGACAAATAATAGCATTATTATTTTAAAAGTATTTATGAAAGAAATTGTTTCAAATAAATCTTAGGAAGGGATATAACATTGAGCTCACTTCAGTCACTGGAAAATAATTTCGGTGATGACTGCAGCATCGTCGATGTTCATTTTCAAGTTTTTAAGTGACGGATTGCTGTCAAATTGATTTGTTCAGAAAAACTAGTTTGTTTTTGAAATTTCAAAGGAAATTTATTGGGAATAAAAACCAGGATTTGTTTAAAAATCTGACAAATGTGATTTTGGAATAATGGTGATTGTAAAATGATTTGAACCCAAAAGGTGGGTGTTTGAAATCCTGAATCCTTATTTGAATTGAAAATCCTGATGAGGTAAGTTATAAACTTGTAAAGTTGAGATGATGTTTAAATAAGGGAGGAAAATATGAGCTTTGAATGTTGGAATTAAAATTTAAAGTGAAAAGGTTAAATAAATTTAATTTGGAAAAAATTAAATTGTTGGAAAATTTAATTGATTATGGCTTGAATGGAAAAATTTTAGCAAAGTAAATGGATTAAATTTTTTGGATATAAATTGGAACTGAATTGGATGAAGAAATAAAATTAAGTTGAAATGAATGAACTTAAGCTAATTTTAATATTGAGTTGGATTTGAATTAAATTGAAAATAAAATTTAGTTGTGTTTGAATAAAGTTGGAATGGAATTGAATTAAAATGAATTCATGGAGTTATCGATAATATAGAATGAAATAAAATTCTTACTTAAATAAATGGAAGTAAGTTGAATTAGAGTTTATGAAATAAAAATGAATGCTTGGCTATTTAGTGTATAATCTCGAGTAAAAATGAAATATGAATATAGTCACGCTTAAAATGGGTAGAAGTATGAAAAATATAAGTGTGAGACTCATAAGAAAAATGGTGAAGTATAATAGTAAGCCAAAACAAAATTGTTTTGTATTTTGGAAATAAAATAGAAATCCAAACTTGAATTACAAAAATAGAATTGAACCCAAGTAAAATAATGAAGTAATTTTTGAAGATAAAAACCGAATATTGAATTGGAAGTGGGAGTAAACTAATTTGGAATAAATTAGAAAATTTAATATGTTAATGAGATTTAATTTGGTTAAATAGAAGTTGAAGTATGAAAATAAACTTGAATTATAAATAGAATTCGACTTGGATTGATAATGGATTGAAATAAGTGGAGATGTTGTAAAAATAAAATGGAATTGGATTATAATAGATATGATTTGAGTTACAAATAAAATCCAGTTCGAGTATAAATGAGTTAAGTATGTGCTTGGATATTATTTTGATAAATTGAGAAGGTGAATTAAAATAATATGGATGGGCTAACTGAATTAAATGGAATTTCATTAGATGAGAATCAAATTAAAATGGAAGTGAACTTAAGTTTGTAGTTGGAATAAATTGAAGTAAATTAACTTAAGTTAAGAATAATGAGAAGCTCGACTTCGAGTTGGAAGGGTACACCATTAAATAAAAGCTTGAGTTGAATTAATTTGGGAATGGTTAGTAGTATGCAAGCATGGAATGTGTCGAGCTAAATAAAATGGTTGTGAATGAATTAAAATGGAAGGAACTAAATATAAATTCTATAAATTGATAGAGTGAAATAAAGTTGAATTTTGAAATTAATTGAATTGAATATGAGCTTGTTTAGATTAAAAATAAATTGAATGTAAGCAATTGAGTTGTAGTCCATTAAAATTGAATGAAATGACATACGAATTGGTTGAAAGCAATTGAATTAGTTTTGAAATCATATAAATTGCTCATGGAAAGTGTTTGGTGCATGTTGCTTATGAAATGCATGTGTTTAGCTATTGAAAGTAAGTGAAGTGTTAATAAATTTCGTATATTTAGTACTTACATGTTTGTATTGAGTAAGTACAGGTACCGGGAGGCCGTTTGGCTGGATTTGGACGCGCAAACTGCTAAAATAATAAGCCGCTTGCTTAAAAATTCTAAATAAAGGTATGCCTACGCAATAAAATAGGAAGTATGAACTGTTTTTGTTTTTCCGACCATGTGGGTCGATGTATATATATTTATATCTCTTATCAAATTGCAAAAGCTCCAGCTTACAAAGGAGACTCTGCAAAAAAAAATTCGAAAATTTTGGGAGTTAGAAATTTTTTGAAAATTTTTTTTCATTAGCAACAAAACGATTTCGTATTGGAATTGAAATAAGGAATTTTGGAAATGGAAGTTGAAATTAATTGTTTAGTTGGAACTAAAGGGTTAGGAAAGTGAATTTGGGATTTTTGATTTCAAAAAATAAATTGAAATTTGCTCGGCAAAGGTATGTATTTAAATTTCTGTATGAAATTTGATGATTTTCTAGTCTAGCCACTTGGCTTTTGTTTTCTTTTGAAATCTGGGGGCCCGTAGAGGCATTTTGTAGTTGTACCGAGCTAGCCGCGCAAAGGAGGCGCTGGCGAATTTTTTTGGAAATTTAGAGAGCTAGAAATTTTTTGAGAAAGTTTTGATAATTTAAATTTGGATTTAAATTTAATTTTGAATAAGTGGAGTAAATAATGTTGTTGGAAATAGATATGTTACGACAAGTTGATAAAACTGTTTGGTTATGGAAAATAATAATAGGTATTGGATCATTTTTCTTAACTAGCAATTTCGTGGACGAAATTCTTTTAAGGGGGGAGGAATGTGACGACTCGGAATTTTTGGATGTTTGAAATTGGAATATTTAATTTATTTTAAATATTTAAAAGTTCATTTTTAACTTGAATTCAAATATTATTATTATTTAGCAATTAAGTTATTCGATTTAATAAACTGAAATTGAGTAAATTATTGAATCTTCAGTTTTAAGCCTGTTAAAAATAATTTGAAGGCTTGTAAAATTTATATTAATAGTACTGAAGATAATAAAAGTGTTAAAATTGAATTTGGAAGTGTTTTGTTAAGTTTTGAAAATATATCGTTTAAATTGACGTTTAAAAATAGCCTTCCGAGGCACAGTCTCAGATTTCAACGAAACTAGTTCCATTGGATCCGTAATATTGTATTATAATCGGATTTCAATTTTCATAGTGTTTGGAGTGACCGTTTGGTCGTACGATAATTAAACGCGCTGATAATTAAATTGAATATTTATACTAGTCAACTGCAGTTGAAATTATCTCACATCAACCCTTTCATGTCCTGTCCATAGCACTGTAGCCTTTTTTCTCCCATACGCTATAAAAATCAAATCCATCTTCTTTTTATAAATCACGACACTTCTTATTTCAGCGAGAAATCAAAATCGAAGAGGGAATAAAATACAATTAATGGTCGTTCCTCTATTGTATTGTGAATCGCCCTTTTACTTTCCCTCTCGTCCTCTTGCATTGAACCACATACTTAATATTTTTGCGTCTCTTCAATTTCAAAATCGAAACCCAGAAGAAAAAAAAATTAACGAATGAATCAATCATTCGATCGGGGGGGGGGGGGGGAAGCATTATCGCACTCGCAAGGGACTTCGCGTATTCGAGAAGGGAGTTCGATCGAGGGAAAGCTGCGACAAGGAGGTGTGGCCAAAGTCTGGGTGATGATGACGTTCAAGCAGTGGGTGGTCGAACGATTTCAAATCGAGGCTAGGGGAAGGCTCATGGAGGAAGCAGACTCGATGACTAGTTATCAACGACTGGTCGCGATTTCGGTCTGGTTCGAGTCGTGTAGGGTTCTAGTTGTGCGCTCGTTGGGTTTGAGGCAGTGAGGTATTAATTGTTCTTCTTTCGTTTACTTGATCTTGTTAAATATACTTTCATTTTTTCTTTTCCAACTTAAATTTGGTGATGTGTATAAATATATATACAAGGGAAAATTTTTGTTTTAATTTGTAGATATGTATATCTACATGCAGAAATTTATTTACAGTAAAGTTTAAAGTAAAGATCTATTTTAAAAAGTTTTACAGTAAGATAAAAGATTTGTAAATAAATTGTTTGATTTTTGGAATGTTAATTAATTTATTTAATCTATGGATTTATATAATGGTAATCTGAAGTTATTATAGATTTGGGAAAAATAAGTTAATGTACATATAGATATTTTTATTTTTATTATCTTCTAGTTTAGTTTCAATAATGTGTTTAAGTGATTTATTTGTTTAATAAACTTATTAATTTATTTTGGTTACAAAAGGGTTTCAAAAAGGGAATCGTGAATAAGATTTAATTTATTACGTTAGATACCAAATTTGAGTTAAATCAAATTATTAGATTAAATAAAATTATTAAACGGTAATTTATTGTTCGATTGTTCAAATATTAATAAATCATTCAATGTTATACAAGGTCAATAATCGTGGAATCAAATCGAGAATGAAGTGGATTTGCAATTTAAGGGGCAAAGGTGAGTTAATCTCACTCTTCTGGATTTTTTTTAAATTTAAATGGTTGAATTTAAATAATTGGTTGAACGATTGAATTGATTTGATGTGTAGTAGTATATAGTATATTGGAGTGATTGATTTTCCCGCATTATATAGCGGATGAGACCCTATGCGCCGCATAATAGCGGGTGATATTATTTAAAACCCATATACCGCGATATTCTACCTCGAAGTGGAATTGGCATTTTATATTGTGCTAACGTCTGTGGATGCAGGGAAACAGGTTGGAGGGATCCAACTTGATTCCTCAAAATATTTAGATTTGTTAAAATATTCTGTGATATAATTATTTGCTATCATGTGATTAATTATATTGATAATTGGAAATGTTGCATATTATGGTTGATTTAAAATATTTCGGTGAACCGAGTTATCAAAATCTATAGAAATGGGATTTCTGAAGAGAAAATAAAAGAGTGAATTTTGAGTAAAATAATCATAGAAATTTGAATAAATTAAAAATGAATTGGAAGAGAATAAAAAGTGATTTTTGAATTCTGATAAATAAAATTCCAACTGCGGGAAATGAGATTTTGAATAAATGGGAATAAGTGATTTTTAAACTCAAGTGATGTTATATCAAGAAATAAAGAATTTATTTTAAAATTCAAGGTTTAAATAAAAGAATAAAGAAGAAATTTGGAAAATATGAAATTGGTAATTTCAGTTAATTTTTTTTGAAATCATAATTAAGGAATAAAAATCTGAAGTCAATGGGTTTTGAAATAAATGAGCAAGTAAAGGAATTTATTTCAAAATGGAGTAAATTGAAAATCAATTTGGAAATTGATTTAAATGTTTGAAATTGGAAATTTAAAGGAGAATGTGACTATGAAATTTATAAACTGGGTTTATAAAAGTGAAGTAATATATCAGTGGATATTTAGAAGGATAAATTCACGGTGGGAATTTATTAAAGGAATGGGTAAAAAAAATTTAAAATAAATAGTGATTTATTTTTAAAAGATGTGGAAGGGAAGCGTATTTCCCTGAATAGCCAAACACGTTACAAACAAATTTTAAGTATAAGTAAAAAGTTTTAAGTTGTTTAAAAAGTTTGTTTAGAAAACTTATTGTTACTAAATGTTTAAATTCTAAAGTAAGTATTTTCTTTTAATCTATTTATAGCAGTAATTATTTAAAGGTGGCTTGGTATTATGTTTTAAAAGTTAGAAATTCAGTTTTATATTGTACAAAGTAATTTTATTTTAAATATTCTTAAAGTATATAATTTGAATAAGTATGAAAGTAATTTTTAATTTAAATGTTTTAAAGGATATTTTATGATAAAGTTTTTTATATTATTTTAAAAATCTAACGTTTTGTGCTTGGTGTTTTCAGTGGAAATAAATATTTGGGAATTCATTCCATGAGAAGAGTATGGTTTAAAAACTGTTTTCAAAGGGTTGAAAATGGAAATACATATTGCGAAGATATTTTGAGGATAACAAATAATTTGGGAGGTTATTTATTGTTTGATGGTTGTTTGTGAATGTTAATTGATAGTTAAATAACCGACTATGAATATTGGACAATGCACTGATCGTTTCAAAGAGACCAGGATCGGGATTAAATTCTCGAAAACCACTTCGATCTGGTTTAAAAATTTTCGTGTGGAAAGCAAGAGTTTGGATTCGAAGGTGGGGCAGTGAAGTGCAAGGGCTAGTCGCTACTAATTTTGAGGTGATTCCAAAATGGATGTAGTAGGAGTAGTGCCTTCGGTTCCATTCGAACCCGGGACAGACTTGTATGGACGAATGCTTTCGGAACATTGTCAAGTGGACGATGAGCATTTTAAGTGAAACGTTCTAAAAGGTAACACTTAGCCTCGAGCCTTATCAACCGGGAATGACTGAAAATCAGAGATTATGCAGCAAGGCTAAGTGGGTAGCACCCATTAGGGTGAGGTCATCCCTGTCTAGATGTCCCTTTTTATTCAGCTTAGTGGTGCGGTTGCTGATCCCTACCGTGGGGTGATCTTACTCGGGATTATCCAGTAAGGGTAGTCACGGTCTTGTGTTGCAGGGGATTGGGAGTAATCCTCGGTACGGTGATCTAGGCCATATACTGTGACAGGTGGTACCCCAGTGCCTAGTCATTAGTTGGAAATCCATTCTCCCTACGTGCCTTTACGGTTTTGTTTGTATACCTATTAGCTGGAATTTAATAAATGTAACAATTTCGGCTATTTTAATAAGTATTTGTGAGTAGACCCTATTATAATATCAAAGGATTTCAATAAAAAGTGTTTTAGCTACCGTAAGGTAAAAACCCGACATGTTTATTGTGGCATGGTCTTACGAGATGCTTTTGTTTTTAAAAGGATTTTTGAAACTTTAATAATCAATTTGAGTGTGGTTTCTCATGCTGGTATTCCAGACAGACTCGGGTGTCATTTAACTATAATGTTCGGGTTAGACCGAGTATTATAGGATACAGGAAAGGATTTGTGGAGCTCAGAAGACGAGCTGGATGGCAATACGTACTTTTGTATTTGTGTTAAATATTCCGCTGTGTATTCAGATTGTGAGGATGGGCTATGATTACTGTCCAGTTGTGTGTTATGTATACTCTGATGATGTAATGTATAAACAGATTTGTTTTTGTGTAAAGATCATTTATTATCTATTATATTATTCCGCTGCGATGGTTAGATTCTGATGTTGTTTTCTATTTTCTTCTTCTACCTCTTCTTCTTTAACCCTAATGGTTCGTATACTTGAGTTGATTGATGGAGAATAGTGTCGACTCAAGGGGTACGGGTTTGCGGGCTGTTATAGATAGCATTCATCCATGCAAGTTGTCCTGGGTCTGGAAAAAACGAATAACTGTCTTCACTTGTCTTCACGATATCCATTCGTAACATTCAAACTAGATCGAAGTAGTTTTCGAGTAGTTGAATTCGATCCCAGTCTCTTCGAAACGATTAACTAAATTAGCCAATATTGAAAGTCGGTTATTTTTGTTAGGAAATCCGATCTACGGTTTCGATGACAACAACTATAAAATGGAAATCGATATACATATACATATACATATACATATACCTATACATACACATATATATACATATACATATATACACACAGGTACTTGCTAGAACAACATCACTAGAAAGACAAGAACGAGGCTCAAAGGACACTATAAGAGACTACAAGTTGATAGGTACAAGGAAGTAAAAGAAAGGATCCACAAAAACTGACATGCACCATATCAGACGTCTGGGTGTATAAGCCAAACGTCTGAAATAGTTCTCTGGAACAACAAACAGGCTAAACCACACGTCTGGTAATAGCACTCAGACATCTGATCCTTTACTATATTCAAGAAAATAATATAGTATCAGATGTCTGAAACAAATACCAGACGTCTGAATTCAAACTCGAACTTCAGAAATGAACTGCACCTGCCACATGTGAATGGACATCTTCGCTTCTCTTCATCACAACTCTTCACCATCAACAGAAGCAACCTTAGAGGATGCATTAATGGATGTAACTACTCAAGATACATATCTACAACTATATATAGCATCAACAATCAAGAGAACAAACACTTACTTCACTTACTTACGCTTTCTAATTCTATACTCTATCTTATATTCTTTATCTCTGCACTCTAGCAATCTTTACTTGTATTCACTCTCCCATATACTCAGTTCTTCATAGATAACATTCCTTAGAAATATATTGGAAGCAATTGTACTAATTAGTCAACATCCGTGTTATATTTGAATACATATTTGACAAGAACAACTCATTGTAACCAAGCCTATTCCTCCGCGCGAAGTGAGGGTTTTTGATAGTCGAATTCCGAAGGGGAGCTTTGGGACTAGACGTAGGACGGGAGGTTCGAACAAGTATAAAATTCTAGTGTGCTTATTCTATATTTAATTAGATTAATATTTTAGCTGCATCATATATTTCATCACATATACTTGCATATACACTACACGATCCACCCCAATAGACTTTCAATTGGTATCAGAGCAAGGTTTGATCAAAGTACAATAACACGTATTTGAATCACTTTAATATGGCAAATATTTTTCAAGAAGGCCAATCCACAGCACGTCCCCCACTTTTCAATTGTTATAATTATGCATATTGGTCAACACGTATGAGAATTTTTATGGAAGCTAATGGATTAGAAATTTGGTCAGCCACTCAAAACAAATATGAAGCACCTAAAACTGCTATGAACACATGGAATGATGCACAAAAAACCGCAGCTTCTAATAATGCCAAAGCTATGAGTGTTTTATTTTGTTCATTAGATAAGAATGAATTTTCACATGTCATAACATTGCATATAATATTTGGCGTACCTTACAAGTTACACATGAAGGCACGAACAAAGTTAAGCAAACTAAAATCTCAATTTTACAAAATCAATTTTCATCATTTAAAATGAAACAAAATGCATTTATAGTGGACACGTACTCTTCATTCCAAAGTATTCAATACGATTTAATGGCACCAGGAGTTAAATTCACAAATTTTGATTTAGTATCAAGAATACTCAATTCTTTAACTCCAGAGTGGGAAAGAAAAGTATTAGCCATCGAAGAAACTAATGACTTCTCAGCACTCTTAGTTGAAGAATTGATAGGAAATTTAATGTCCTATGAAGCTAATCTGCAGGCAAGAAAAGAACAAAATTCGAAGAAGAAAAACATAGCATTTCCAGCAAAAAATGAAGACTCTGACTTAGATGAAGAAGAAATCGTATTTATAGCCAAAAACTACAACAAATTCATGAAGTTTAGGAAAATGACCACATTTTAGAAAGGAGGAAAATCAGGCTCAACAAATCAAATGGCAATCAAATGCTATGAATGTGATCAATTTGGACCTATGAAGAAAGATTGTCCCAAGCTTAACAATGGTAAAAAGAAGAATAAATTTGAAAAATTCAAAAAGAAGAATTCAAAGTAACATGGGATGATTCAGATTCTTCATCATCATCAGATAATAACAGCGATAGTGACGGAGAATAAGCTAATGTATGTTTTATGGCACAAACTGATGAGGTATGTCCCAAACTTAGCTATAATGAGTTATTAGAGCTTAGCATGGAATTAGATGATAAATTTAGACAAATTGAATAATTGAATAAAGAACACATAGCCAAAATAAATCGATTAGAACTTGATATAGGAATGTTAAAAGATGATAAAATTATTTTAGAGGAGGAACTAGATTTATCTCAAGAAAAAAATAAAAGTAGTTTAGTCGAATATGAGACTATATCTATCTATTTTGGAAAAGTTAAACTAGAAAAGGATAACTTGTTAAACGAAAATATCAACTTGAAAAGTAATATAGAAACATTGAAAATTTTGAATTAAAATAAAAATCAGATAAAATTACAAATAATATTTAAAAAATTAATAAAGGAAAACAAGATTTGAAATATCTTATCAAAACGTCAAAACCTTCAAGTGATAGAAATGGAATAGAATTTAAAAATATTCCTAAACAAAAAGGGAATAATATTAAGAAGTACAAATTTATTTATCAAAAGACTAAAAGATCACCTAAGTCTAATACGAATACCAAAAACATAAAAATTTGGATTCCTAAGACAATAATAATTTGGTTAGACAAAAACATAATAATAATTTTCTAGATAATGTAGTCTATAATAAAAATTATGTTCATAAAGGTACCAAACCTTCTTGGGTGTGGCCACCTGCTTCTCCTAACATCCAGGACCCTAACAAAGTATATGGGTACCAATTAAATCATTTTTATCTTGCAGGTACCCAAAATAAAAAATAAGGAGAAATGAATACTTGATAGTGGCTACTCCAAGCGTATAACTGGAAATGTAAAAATGTTATCAAATATAACATACATCGAAGGTGGAATGGTAACTTTTAGAGATAACTCAAAAGGATACGTCGTTAGCATCGGAGAAATCATCAACTCTGGTATTTCTAACTCTGCTATTATTACAAATGTTTTGTTAGTAGAAAATTTAAAACACAACCAACTTAGCATTAGTCAATTATGCGATAAATGTTTTCAAATTAATTTATATTTTCGACAATAACAAACAACTTATCTTTGAGGGTATTAGAAACAATAATATTTATGTCTTAAATATAAATATAAATCGAAATTCAAACTTATGTTTAACCGCCAAACATGATGATCCATGGTTGTGGCATAAACGATTTTGTCATTTTAATTTTAAATATATTAATAAATTAGCAAAATATGAGCTAGTTAGAGGTTTACCTAAATAAATTATAAAGTAGAAAATTTATGTGACGCTTGTCAAATCGATAAACTAAAGAAAAGCTCTTTTAAATCTACAAATAATATTTCTACAAAACAACCGTTAGAATTATTACATATAGATTTATTTGGTCCAACTCAAGTACAATCTATAAATCACAACAAATATGTTTTCATAATGCTTCATGATTTTTCAAGATATACATGGACCTTATTTTTAAAAAATAAAAGTTACACTTTTGGTATGTTTAAAATTTTTGCTAAAAGAATTAAAAATCAAATGGATTTGAAATTAAGAATATTCGAAGTGATCAAGGTGGAGAATTCGAAAATGATCTTTTTACTAATTTTTGTAATAAAAAGGGCATAAGTCATAATTTCTCTTTTCCCCGCACACCATAACAAAATGGTGTAGTAGAAAGAAAAAATCGTACGTTACAAGAATATGCACGAACACTATTAAATAGTAGTGATTTACCAAAACATTTTTAGGCTGAAGCTATTGCTACGACTTGTTATGTTTTGAGTCGAGTAACCATATGACCTATGACTAAACATACTTTCTTCGAAATGGTTTTTGGAAGAAAACCTAAAGTATCATACTTTAAAACTTTCGGATCAAAATGTTTTATATTTAATACAAAAGATAATTTAGGAAAATTCGACCCGATGCCGATGTAGGAATCTTTGTTGGATATTCAGATCGCAACAAGGCATATAGAATTTCTAATAAATGTACTAATACAATTGAAGAAAGTTTACATGTTTCATTTGATGAAATTTTCCTTAACAATCATACTAATGACGATGAAGAAATTATTCCTATAACAAATACAACAAACTCATCTAATAATGAGACAAATGCACAAAAAATACTCTAGTGTCACCCTCTAGAATTCTAAAAGATCACCCAAAAAGATAATATCATTGGGGATCTGAATTCCAGAGTAACTAGAAATCAATTTAACCAAATAAGTCATATTTCATTTGTGTCAAATTTTGAACCAAATAATTATAAAGAAGCTTCAAACGATGATTTTTGGATAATAGCCATGTAAGAAGAATTAAATCAATTTGAACGTAATAATGTTTGGAAATTAGTACCAAGACCATAAAATCAATCAGTTATGGAACAAAATGGGTATTTAAAAACAAAGCAGATGAAAATGGAAATATAATTAGGAATAAAGCACGTTTAGTCGCTCAAGGTTATAATCAAGAAGAAGGTATCGACTATGTCGAAACTTTTATTCTAGTAGCAAGACTCGAAGACATACGTACATTACTTGCTTTTGCAAGTCATCACAATTTTAAATTATTTCAAATGGATGTCAAAAGTGCTTTTTTAAATGGTTTTATTAAAGAAAACGTATATGTTGAACAACCTCCATTATTTGTTCAAGAAAAATATACCGATCATGTTTTTTAATTGCACAAAGCCTTATATGGTTTAAAGCAAGCCCCCCGTACCTGATACGAATGTCTCAAGAATCATTTAATTGCATCTGGTTTTCAAATAGGTAAAATATATACGACTTTATTTATTAAACGAGAAAATAATGACATCTTAGTTGTACAACTTTTGGTAGACAATATTATTTTTTGTTCAACTAACGAAAATCTTTGTACTTAATTTTCAAATATTATAAAAAGTGAATTTGAAATGTCTCACATAGGTGAATTAATTTTTTTTCTAGGTTTACAAATAAAACAACTTGAAAATGGTATTTTTATTCATCAAGAAAAATATTCTAATGATTTATTACGTCGTTTTGGAATGGATAAAACTTCGAGCAAACGAACACCAATGAGTACGAGTGTTCACTTAGAAAAGGATGATAATGGAAAAGATTTTGATGAAAAATTATATCGTAGTATGATTGGCTCCTTACTATATTCGACGCTAGTCGATCCGACATTATAATGAGCGTATGTCTTTATGCCTGATTTCAAGCGAAACCAAAAGAGTCTCACCAAAGAGCTGTTAAACGCATCTTACGATATTTATCTAGTATTAGAGATTACGATTTGTTTTATCCTAAGGGATCATTGTTTGAACTTGTTTAATATAGCGACGCAGATTTCGATGGATGTAAAACAGATCGTAAGAGTACTAGCGGAACATGTCATTTTATTGGACAATTGTTGGTTTCATGGTTAGCAAAAATAAAAATTGTGTCTCTTTATCCACTTGCGAAGCCGAATATATTTCAGCAGCCTTTGCATGTGCACAAGTGATATACATGCAACAAACACTTAAGGATTTCGGAAAAGTTATTGATAATTCACCAATATATTGCGGTAATACAAGTGCAACAAAATTTATCGAAAAACCCTATAAGTCACTCACATACTAAACACACAGATATACGACATCACTTTTTACGCGACAATGTAGAAAAAGGAATTATTCCATTAGAATACATAAATACTGAGAATCAAATAGCAAATATTTTCATAAAACCACTAAATGAACAAACTTTGTTAAACTACGATGTGATTTAGGAATATGTTCTCTTAATGATCTTATCAGCTAATTCTAAATTTCATTCATTCTATTTTTGGTTAAAAAGTTTCAATTGACAAAAAAATCTTTTAACATTGACCAACAATTTCTTTAGATTGTTTGTCTTCTGAAAAATAACTATTTGTAACCTTTTAAAACATGAATAAATAGCTCTTCCTTTTACAAAATAAAGATTTTATATTGGTTACTTTTAAAACAAACAAAAGAAAAACAAAAACATGACTTTCGACAACTCTGACCTCTCTTTTTCAACACCAAACTCGAATAGTTCAGTGGACACCCCTCATCGACTTCCTACTCCTACACCAGGTCAAGAGCCGACCTATAAGTGGTCCTCCTACCACACGGGATTCACTCCTGACAAAAAATGGTCCAAATGATCTCTATTTGTCTCTCCTAACACCAAGGAGAAAATCGATGATATACATCATTATCAAAATCAAAAAATGGATTTACAACGAGAATTATACTGCGAACAAAAAGTCACTGCGAGATGACTGAGTTTTTTAGAGCAAGTAGCGATCAAATTTTGCAATTCACGAAGAAAGGATGTACATGAACCACTTCCGATTCTTTGCAATCCTCTGGATCCTTCTACCTCTTATCGTACACCTTAGGATCCTCCACCTATGTAATTCTCTGGTTTCGAAGAACTAACGAACGTGGAAATATTTGGTCTCCACTCAAGCCATGGAAGGATAACAAATCTAAAGATCGCAATGCTCCATCTTCATCTAAATAAAGTTGTTTATTTTCATTGTATTTTTCATCTAATTATGTTTGTATTTGTTTTCAAAAATAATAATATTATGTTTCAATAAAATCGATCCCTTGAAAATCAAGCAAAACCTTCCAAAATAAGACTATTTTTAGACAAACTGGAGATTTCAGATGTCTGACCAATACCATCAGATGTCCGACACCGTTGTATCACCCCATTTTTTAATCCTGTGCATATATCAGACGTCTGATATTAACAACCAGACATTTGAAAATTGTCTTTGCCTCACACAAAATATAAAACGGTTAATTTCAGACATTTGAAGTTGTGACCAAACGTCTGAACAAAGTCTTTGCCTTCTTAACATAAAAATCAGGCCATTTTCAGACGTTTGACATTATGTCCAGACGTCTGACAAAACTCTCTATCTTCAAAATTAACAATTCTGCCTATTCCAGACATCTGCCAATAACACCCATACGTTTGAAAATGTTTGCTATCTTCAAATTAGGGTTAAATCAAACATCTGATTCACTTCACAGACGTCTGAAATTCAATCGACACTTATTCGTGACCTTAAAACAACCTTTTTTTTTTACCAAATTTCCAATCCACGCTTCATTTCGTTTCCTCTTTCAAATCTGAAACCCTAATTCTCCAAATCACTATCTCCTTAATTTTGCTCGATTTCATGGCGCCTAAAACTAAAACATCTAGAGTTTCTAAGAGAAAGCAAGAACAAGCTGCATCCTCCAACCCACAAGAATGCTCCATGATTAGATTGAGAAGTGGATGAATCGAGTGCCTTATTCTATCAAAAGATATGAAGATATCCAAAAGAAAAGGCTACACATAGGTCCCTTCTATAATTTTCTTAAATTCCCTATGTATGATTTGGATGTGATGTGTGAAAATGCTGGGTTACAAAAGTTTATTTCCTATAATTCGAATAATGTCCAAATCGATCAACTTGCAATATTCCTTTTCTACGCTAATCTAGATAGCATTACCGTATGGAATAACGATAATGATGATAATTGGCTTTGGTCGAGTGTTTACAACAACACTATTCAACTTACTCCGGGAACTATAGGCCATACTCTAGGTTATTCCGACTCAGGAGAAGATTTGAATGACATCCCGAATATGCGCCTCAAACCAAGAAATAATATTACGCGTCAAATTTGGGAAGATGAAATGCCACGATTTGCTTCAAAATACTTACGACCTAAGGCAAGGCTACTCACTAGGATGATTATCAACACAATCATTCCTCGATTTGTAGCCATGAGCAAATAACAGAATTGGAGCGCAAAGCTCTATATGCTATCTTTAGTGTCACGAGGATAAATTGGGCGAAATTTATATTTGACAAGCTTAAACATTATTGGACTCGATCACGTCCATCAATCATTTGCCCTCCCTACATCATGCGCCTTCTACAAGCCCACAACATTCCATTATATTTATCGACTTTTAAGGAGATTGCCCCCTAGTACGCTTTCACAAAATTCTTCTCTCTTATGCACTTAACAGAAAATCCTTTAGATTTATTTCATTTGAAGAATGGACGCAACGTCGTCAATAAGCTATACAAGCTTGGCCTCAACCCTAACAACAACCACCACAACCATCGCAAGAAGAAGAACAACCTCAAGAACACACTCCTCCTCCTCCTGCACTTTTTTACTATCCAGGCCAAGACGACATTTTGGAGACTCATACTGAAACTAATCCAAATGAAAGCATTCGAGATTTAACTCTTCAAAATCAACTTATCTTATCATGAAATGAAAAATTATTGGCTAAGCATATCAATTGCTTCAAAACAAAATTTGCTTTTCGCCTAGCCACAGTTGAAACATCGCTTTCAACGACATTATCTATTCTAAAAGAGGTTCTCCAACGAGTCTGTGGCCCTAACCACCTTCGAAAGATTGGCCAACTCCAATGCCTTCCCTCCTCCTTCAAAACATTCTAAAAATCTTTAAGAGGAAAAAGAACCTCTAGAACATACTCCAAAATCTCCTAGAATACAAGCTAGTTCTTCCAAGAATAAAGATGAAGGAGATGATCAAGCCAAAGCTTCCCCCAAAAATCCTCAGATATTTTTGTAGGTTCCATCTTTTGTATTGTGACGACCCAGAATTTCTAGATATTTGAAATTGGATTTTTAATTGACTTTAAATATTTAAAAGTTAGTTTCTAACTAGAATTTCAAATACCGCTATTTATTGGATAATTTAAATATTGAATCAATAACTGGAAATTGGGAAAAGTTGTTGAATCTGGAATTTCAAGCTTGTTAAAAATATTTCAAGGGCTTATAAAATTTAGATTTGTAGTCCTCAAGATAATGAAAGCTTTAAAATTTGAATTTAAAAGTGTTTTTCTCAGTTTTAAAAATATATTGTTTAAATTGAATTTAAAAATAGCCTTCCAAGGCACAGTCTCGAATTTCGATGAAACTAGTTCCATTGGATCCGTAATATTGTATTATTATAGGATTTCAATTTTTGTAGTGTTTGGAGTGATCATTTGTCCGTACGGTATATAAACGCGCTGAAATCTTTATTTAAAATTCAATATAACGACTGGTTCAAAAAGCTATCTTCTCTATACGATTGAGTTAGGCATCGAAACCTTATCCATTGTGCTCGGAATAGGAGTTTAAGATTATAAACGCCTAGCGGCTTGCCTCGATAGGAGGTTGAGATTGTGAGTTGCGTAATTGTGGCGATTAGAATTTAAATTTAAATTCAAATTTAAATAATATTGTTGCATTAAAAAAATTATATATCCAGACCTTGCATACACGTATAGATATTTGATGCACGTGTCCTCCTTTGTTTTACACGCGTCCCCTCTTCTTTTATACCTACAACCGAGTATTTTATAAAAAAATAAAAAGAAAAATAGATGCGAACGAAGCCTTTCTTTCGTTCCAAAACAACTTAATGGCTTCTAAATTTAATGGCCGCTCTCCTCAATACCATTCGAAACCCCCCTCTTCTCTCATTCGATTTCCTTTTTTTCTCCCTGTAATCGAGATCGATCAAAACGAAATTAATAAAAATAAAATAAAATAAGAGAGATTGCGAGTTAATCAAAAACTCGAGGGAAGAGGGATGATTGCCGATGGCGTTAGTCGAAGCATGGGAAGTAGTTTATGCTCGCGAACGAAGGCGCTGGTAAGTGAAGGTCGCGAGAACAACGACTGTTGGCGAGAGCTTCGCAAAATTCAATGCCGCTTTCGATTATTTTTAGAGATGGCATCGCGAGGAACTCGAGCTACGTCATATCGTTGGCAGGAAGGGCGACGCGGTGACAGTCGCAAATTGGAGGTGTTGGATCGTCGGGGATTGATAGGCAGTTCGTCTGCATTTTGGGTTGGAGGTATTTTCCTCGTATTTAATATATATATACAGCAAAATATATATATATATATATATATAGGAATTTATATAAATGTTTACTATAATAATCTTGATGCAAACAGAAATATATTTTAGTAAGGTATAAAATAACCTTGTTTTTGTTGAGTCAAGATTTTTGTCATCAATCAAAAAGGGGGAGAATGTTGAGTCAAGATTTTTATAGAGTTTTGATTTCTGACAAAGGAATAAGCCGTGATCGACAAAAAGAAGTTATTCATTGAAGAAACACAAAGAGCTCCATATATTAGAGGTTGATTATTTGGTATGTTAGTAATTTATGTTAAAAATCTATCCTCAAATAATCATATAACTTCAATCTTTCAATATATATACATATGCACATTAACTGTGCAAATTGGACTAAACCGGTCGACCGGTTGAAAATAAGGTGGTCGACCGTTTTTGCCCAGAATGCACAGATAACATGCACACATGCACATAACGTATATATATTTGAATTCCTGTCTACCGGTCCATTTTTGACCTGTCGACCGTTTTTAAACAGAAAGCAACTTTTCCAAAAGACACTTCTCTTCTCCAAAGGTTGCATCTCCTATCTTTCATCAATGATCATAACTCTTAATGGCAACTGTTCACAAAGAGTTACAACTATTTTTCTCTATATATACTCATCTAAATCATTGATTCAAACACAAGTTTTTACACGATCATATATGCTCTCTAATCTAATCTCTAACACTCCTGCATTCTAAAAATTAATTTAGCTTATTGAATCATTGAAATTATTTCATATCTTTTGATTCAATAAGTAAATACCTTCGTTAATCTTTACAAAACATCATTCATATTCTTTGAGGATAAGATTATAGGAAGGGTGTACTACTAGTGACAAATCCGTGTTTTCAAGAACACAAGTTGTCAACAACAATTGTATTTGTTTTTGTTGAAGTCCTCGTGTTGTAAGAGGCAAGTGTTGAAGTCCTCAGTGTTGTAAGAGGCAAGTGTTGAAGTCCTCAGTGTATTAGAGGCGTGAAATCCCGTTCGGCTGTTCGGGTATTGTAAACCTGTTCCTCCGGGTGAAGCGAGGTAGTTAATAGTGAAAATCCAGATAGGAGTCTGGGACTGGACGTAGGACGGTGCTCCGAACCAGTATAAAAATCTCTGGTGTGATTTTTCTATTTTCTATTTACAATGCTATTATCATCTATTTCCGCATTTGTATTGTAATCCATATTACACGATCCGTGTATACTATATTAGCACATATAATTGTATACACACCGCACTTTCATTTGGTATCAGAGCCTGGTTTTCTAGAGATCGTAACAACATCCTAGAATAAATGGCTACAAAGAGATCTAGTCAAGGCAATAAGAAGAGGAAGAGCAATAAAGAACAATCAAAGGAGCAAACAAACAAATGCTTCATGGCAAAAGATAACGAGGTTAGTGATCTAACTTTTGATGATATGATAGAAATAAATTCAGAACTTCTAGACACTTTAAAAAGTATCAAAAGAAAATATAAGGAAGCTCTGGAAAATCAGAAGAAAGCAGAATTCGAAAGAGATATGCTTAAAGACGAGAAGAGAATATTAGAAGAAGAACTTGAGAAAATTCAAGATTCAGACAATTCTCAACTCGCTCTATTAAGTCAAGAAATAGAAGCTCAAAAAGAAAAGAATAATGCTCTAGCTTCTGAAAATCATGAGTTAAAAACAAAAATTAAAATTGTTGAGTTAGATAACACTAGTCTCAAAACTAAGCTTGATGACATTACTAAAAATATTTCCAATTTTAATAAAGGAAGAGAAAATTTATGCAGGATTATTGAAAATTCTCAACCTGCTTCAAATAAGAAGGGATTAGGTTATGTTAAGAATTCAAAAGCTCACAATGATAGAAGTGGTGTAGGCTATAAACAAGCTAAAAGTAAAAATAGTACTAGATATGCATTCATGTATACTAACTTTAGTGCTAGTACTAGTAATCAAGATAGTTTTAAAACCAGTTATAGTCATAATAGTACTTTGTTTAGAAATGATAGAAATTATTCTTCAAGTACTAAGCTAATAACTAATAGTATTAAGATATGGATTCCAGCTAATATGATTGATCATGATAAACAACTTTATATTAGCAACTATTATAAGAATGTAATTTGTAATGAAAATTATATTTATAAAGGTTCAACCACACCCAAATGGGTATGGTTTCCAAAGACCTAACCCCCCGGACCCTAACATAGTAAGTGGGTACCGAAAATTATTATTACTTTTTGCAGGTACTCAGAGAAACAAAAGGAAAAGGATAGATTTTGGAATTTCAAAGAATGTTCCATATGTTTAATAGAATTACGTGCTTACAATAAAATATGAACTTCGGTAAATATGGGGGAGAAATTCATATGCATATAAATAGAGGGAGATATTATACTTAGGAGGAGATGTTATACTTAGGTGGAGCTTTGAAGACATTATCTGGCACTTGTGTGAATGTTACTCTTGATCTGTGATAGTAGTTTTATGTTGCCTATAATCTGTTTTACATCTTCCATTTAACAACTTCTTTTTGTCGATGACAAAGGGGGAGAAAGTGCTAACAATTATTTGCAGGAATATATATATATAGACAAAATATCAGGGGGAGATCACATATTCAGGGGGAGATTCAGAACTTCAGATATATGTTGTCATCAATCAAAAAGGGGGAGAATGTTGAGTCAAGATTTTTGTCATCAATCAAAAAGGGGGAGAATGTTGAGTCAAGATTTTTATAGAGTTTTGATTTCTGACAAAGGAATAAGCCGTGATCGACAAAAAGAAGTTATTCATTGAAGAAACACAAAGAGCTCCATATATTAGAGGTTGATTATTTGGTATGTTAGTAATTTATGTTAAAAATCTATCCTCAAATAATCATATAACTTCAATCTTTCAATATATATACATATGCACATTAACTGTGCAAATTGGACTAAACCGGTCGACCGGTTGAAAATAAGGTGGTCGACCGTTTTTGCCCAGAATGCACAGATAACATGCACACATGCACATAACGTATATATATTTGAATTCCTGTCTACCGGTCCATTTTTGACCTGTCGACCGTTTTTAAACAGAAAGCAACTTTTCCAAAAGACACTTCTCTTCTCCAAAGGTTGCATCTCCTATCTTTCATCAATGATCATAACTCTTAATGGCAACTGTTCACAAAGAGTTACAACTATTTTTCTCTATATATACTCATCTAAATCATTGATTCAAACACAAGTTTTTACACGATCATATATGCTCTCTAATCTAATCTCTAACACTCCTGCATTCTAAAAATTAATTTAGCTTATTGAATCATTGAAATTATTTCATATCTTTTGATTCAATAAGTAAATACCTTCGTTAATCTTTACAAAACATCATTCATATTCTTTGAGGATAAGATTATAGGAAGGGTGTACTACTAGTGACAAATCCGTGTTTTCAAGAACACAAGTTGTCAACAACAATTGTATTTGTTTTTGTTGAAGTCCTCGTGTTGTAAGAGGCAAGTGTTGAAGTCCTCAGTGTTGTAAGAGGCAAGTGTTGAAGTCCTCAGTGTATTAGAGGCGTGAAATCCCGTTCGGCTGTTCGGGTATTGTAAACCTGTTCCTCCGGGTGAAGCGAGGTAGTTAATAGTGAAAATCCAGATAGGAGTCTGGGACTGGACGTAGGACGGTGCTCCGAACCAGTATAAAAATCTCTGGTGTGATTTTTCTATTTTCTATTTACAATGCTATTATCATCTATTTCCGCATTTGTATTGTAATCCATATTACACGATCCGTGTATACTATATTAGCACATATAATTGTATACACACCGCACTTTCAGTTTTTATTTAATAAATGTATATATCCACATGCATGCTTTAGTTTAAAACAGAAAAAAATAAGGGTTTGACATGTCTGAAAAATTATATAAAATTTGATTTTTGAATCCATATAAATTGATTTTTATAAGTAAGGGTTTCAAAGAAAAAGAAAATATTTTGTTAAAATGAATTAGTTTAAATTTAAACCACTAGTTAAAAATAAATTATTGGTTAATTAAACTTATTAAATAGGAAAAATTAATTTGTTCGACTAATTCGAATATTAATAAAACCTTATAATGTTTTTTACAAGGTTAAAAATCGTGAAAACAAGCTGGAAGGGAAATGGATTGTAAAACAAAAGCAAAGGTGAGATCTTCTCACTCAATCTAATTACCCAATTTATTTTAAATAGTTAAATTTGAATTATTGGTTGTTTGCTGGATTGATAATTTTTATTAGTTGGATTGGTGTGTATATATATATATATATATTGGAGTGATTGATTTCCTGCATTATATAGCGATGAGACCCTATGCGCCCCACATAATAGCGGATGACCCTTATACCGTGTTATTCCACCTTGAAGCGGGATTGGTATTTTAAACTGTTGTGCTAACATCTATGGATGCAGAGAAACAGGTTGGAGGGATCCAACTGGATTCCTCAAATGTTTGAATTTATTTCATATGTTGTGATATGATTTATTGATAATCTATGATTGATTATATTGGTAACTGAAATTATTGAAGGCTATGGTTTGGCCGAATATATTTTGGTATTTTAAGATACCATAAATATACAAATTAGATTTTTGGAAGGAAATTAAAGTAGAGAATTTGAAGTAAAATAATTTTTGAAAATTGGATAAATTAAAAGAAGGAATTTAGAAAGGATAAACGCCGATTTTTGAAATCCCATCGAATAAATTCCAAGTATGGGAAAAAAAGATTTTTTATAAATGGATTTTGAAAATTTAAGTAGTATTGTTTAAAAGTTGAAGAATTTATTTAAAATTTGGATTTTAAATGAGTTTAGAAAATAAAGGGAGAATTTTGAAATCAAGTATGAAATTGGTATTTCTGATTTAAATGGAATTTAAATCATAAATATAGGTGTGAACATTGGATTAATGGGTTTTGAAATAAATTTGGATAAGCAAAGGAGTAATTTTTAAATGGAGTAAATTTTGGAAATCGATATGGAAATTGATTTAGTTTTTGAAACTATGTTTTAAAAGGAGAATGAGACTATGGAATTTATAAACTGGGTTTTATAAAGAGAAATAATATATCAGTGGATACTTGGAATTATAAATTCACGGTGGGAATTTATAAAGGAATGGGTAATTTATTTTAAAAATAAATAGTGGTTTATTTTTAAAAGATGTGAAAGAAAAATGTATTTCCCTAAAAAGCCAAGTACGTTTTCAAAGCTGATTTTTAAGTATAAGTTGGAAGTTTTAAAATTGTTTAAAATAATTTTTTTTAAGAATGATTATCTAATTTGTTAAAAATCTTAAAGGTAAATATTTTATTAAATTAGTTATAGTAGTAATAATTTCAAAGGGTTAATTGGTATTATGATTTAGAAAGATAATTATTAATATTTATATTTTACAAGGTAATTTTATTTTAAAAATAATTTGGCTAAATTTTTTATTTGGAAAACTTGTATAGAATTTCAATAACCTTTTTTTTTAAATTTGTTGTGGCTTCGGTTTTACATGAAAAAATTATTATTAAATTTCATAAGTGGTATTTTATAAAGTGTTTTAAATAGTTTTTATTCTAAGTATTTTAAAGTATATATATTTTTAGATAAAGTAATTAAATTATTTTAAAATCTAAAGCATTTAGTCTTGGTGACTATTCAGTGGAAATAAACAATATTTGGAATTTATTCCACGAAAGGAAAGTGATTTGAAAACTGTTTTCAAAAGGGTTGAAGTGTAGAAAAATTTATATCTTGCAAAGATATTTTGAAATAAATAATTTGGGGAAATTATTTAAATCTGATGGTTGTTTATGGATGTTATTTGATAGTTAAATAACCGACTATCAATATTGGCCTTTAAGACGGCATTTGAATTTCGATGAGACCAAGGTTCAGATTCCAAAGGGTTATTCGAAAACCACTTCGAATCTTAAAGGTGGATCTTTTGTTAAAAAGATTAAAAAATGGAAATTTGTTATGACTTAACTAAGATCTGAATGTATCCACATGTTTTTAAAATAAGCGCTCATTATTCGGATAAGCCGAGGGAGGACATTAAGTCATAAAATCAATTCCGAATAATGAAACGATGAAATGGGATTGCATTTGAAGACGGTGGTTAAAGGCTGGGTATGTTTGAAAACGAAAGGATTGTCGTTGATTGTCTCTGCACTGAGTTGATTCGGTATAGAGATTACTCTTTGTGATGGGGAGTCCGGACGTGACTAGGGGATATTCGAATTTGCAAGGACTTATTCCTTAATTGGATGAAGTGTCTTCGGTTCCATTCAGACCCAGGATGGACTTGTATGGACGTATGTCTGACATTACACCTTGAGATATAAAGATGGTTTCTATCAAATACATTTCTGTTTGGTGGCGGAGAATTTATTCTCTTAGCTTAACACCCTTCTCTGAGACGTACGACCTTAGAGGTTATGTAGTTGATTGTTATTAGTGATATATTCCCAATTTGGTAATGTGGCATGCTAAGTGCTGGGCATTGGTTGATCGAAGCATGGCTTTTGTGAAAAGTGTAGCTTTGTGAGACGATACTTCATCGAACCTCACACCCCAGAAATGGTCGAAATCGGATAGGATGCAACAAGGTTATGTGGGTCGTGCCCCTTAGGGTATGTGCATTTCCTTCTGGATAAAAAGTGGTATTCTGTTATGGAACCCATATATTATCTTATGTGGATAAAAAGTGGTATTCTGGTACAGTGCCTAGATATTTTACTTACGTGGTTGTTGGAATTTGAGGCGCCTCGGTAAAGGTCGGTTACGACCGGGGGATGACATACTCGTGACTGTTAGTTACCTAGTTACAGAGGTAACCTGGCCTTGTGTTGACAGAGATCCGGTTAGGTTTTTGAGACGTCCCTCCAGAGGCATACCCATACAGTTAAAAGAAGTTCCTTAGCCTTGACCATTTTTTGAAAATCCAAACAATCAATACACGCCCTGTACGATTTTAGTTGTAGAACCTGCCATTTAACATGGTAGCTATAGTAGGCATGCTATAATGGTATGTATGCTGGCTAAGATTAATATTATAGTTTCGAAATGTTTTTCCATACCGTGCACTAATAATAATATCAAAAGGATTTTCGTTTATCAAGCATGTTTGACTACTATAAGGAGAAACCTTCCCCATGTGTGTGATTGCATTCAGTGTGTGCCGGGAGACCATAAGGTAGTTTCATTTTCCAAAAGCATGAACGGATTTCTTTTTTGTACAAATAATTTTTTTTATATCTCACACCAGTTCCATGACCGACTCGGAGTTTATTGTTCTCTTTTCTAAACTCTAGGTACCCCTAATTTTCCACACGGGCAGCCTAGAGTCAGTTTATCAGTTGGTTCTGGAACTAAGTCAAGAAAGGATGCTATGGAGATCGGGTAGCAATGTGTATGGCGAGACGTATCACACGTATATGATGTATTATCCGCTGTGTATGGTTTGCTGCAAATTCAATTTCCATATGTACAAGTTATCATAACTGCCCAGTGTTGTGTTTTATTGATGTTTTACTCTAATGACGTAATGTAAAAACAGATATAGTTCTTTTGTTTAAAGATTAGCCATTTATCTAATATATATTGTTCCGCTGCGATTGTGAGATTCTGATATTGTTTCTATTTCTTCTTCTACCTACTTCTTCTTTAACCCTAACGATTCGGTTTTCCTGCATCCGATTGTTCATCATTTGATACAACGGACGTACTAATGTCGATTTTCGAACGTCAAAAAATTGGGTCGTTACAATTTGGTATCAAAGCTAAAGGTTAAGCGAGAACCTTGGCTCTAGTGGGGATTACTCATTAGAGATAGATTCAGTAGTACTCTAGAATGAGTTTGAGTGCAATAATAGATATGAGCGCGTATTTGTTAGTGAATATAAAAATTGTTTTATATTGTGTTGACTTATCGGTTGATTGTTTATAGATTCTGGTCAATATGTGGGAGGCCATGTTATCGATAGGGGTTTCTAAACTCTTAAGCTAGATAAACCGACACAGTATGTTTTAAAATAGGGTAAATGAAATAATTTTACCCAAATTATTTTTGTATATAAAAGAAATAATATTCCGTAAGTTATTATAGTATATATATGGTTGCTTGATAGTTAAGAAGTGACAATATTAAATTATTATCATTATTGTATGGAAATTGAACTAGAAATTAAAATTATAACCAAAGGTTAAGGAATAAATTTATATAACAAAATGTGATTTGTAAATATAAATTATAAATGTGGTTTATAACTGGAAATGAAACAAATATTCCAAAGTAATTTTTGAATATGGATTGAAAGGATTTGGGATTTGAAATTTTGAGAAATTTAATTCCTTTTGAGTTTGGAAATGGTTTTCAAAAAGATTTTGGAAAAATAATGGTGATATTATTTGGGGAAAATATTTTTTGAGTTGGATATGAAATCTGGTGGGATTTGGAATTTAAAAATATTTGGAAAAATGTTTTGAAGGGATAAAAGCACTAAACTCTTTTCGATCACCGAAAAATAATTTCGGTGATGATCACGACATCATCGGTGTTCATTTTCGAGTTTCCAAGAGAGGAATTGCTCCCTGAATGTTTTGAATTGGGTATATTTTCAAAATTGAGTTTGATTTTGGACATAATTGATTTCAAAAAATGATTTTGAAATACTTAAGTGATTATTTAAACTCTAGAATCTTATTTAAAATGTTACGGAATATAAATAAGTTTGATGACTTATAAAAATTTGAAATTTGTTGGAATAAGATTGAACTTGACAAGGGATAAATAATGTAAGGGTAAAACCCAAATAAGTGGGAAGGTAAGCTAATTAATTGAGGTGAATCCAAAGAAGTTAGCAAATGGAATTTAAATAAGTAGAAACTTATATTAGTTTAGAAATTTGAATGGAAATGGAACGTAATTGAATAGAGTTAAATAAAGTAAATGGGATTGAAAATTTGGGTCAAATAAAATAATGATATGGAGTAGATATGAATAATGGATAGTTGATAAAAATTTAGTATTCAGAATTTTAAGATAAACTGGATTTAAATGAAAAGGAAATTGGATTCAAATGAAATTGAAATGCAAGTGAATATAAATGGACATAAAACCAAAGTGATGAAGTAGAAAATAAATACAAGAAGTGTATAAAATACTTATATTAAACTTAAGAAATAAATGGTGAAATTCTTAAGTAAAATCTGGAATTGGGAAAATATACTAAGTAAGTATTTGAATGGAGTAAATAAAAGTGTGAGAAATGAAAATTATGGATAGAAATCAATATAAATGTGAATAAAAGAGAATTGATATAGCTAATAATAAATTAGGAATAAATATATGGGATGTACGCATATTACTTTATTCGCATAACAATTTGATCCAATTTCGAGCATAGAATTTTGATATAGTTATATTGATCTGAATTGGAATTTTTTCACTCGATTTTCGACGGCGAACCTGGATATGGATTTTTGGTTGATTCTGGAAATTCTCTATGATAGTTTACGGCTATGCAAGGAGAATGGCAGTTTCTGATCAAGAAACCAGATATGAGTCCACACTCGGAACTCGAGTGGACGATACTAGTTCGAAAGTGAAATTGTGTGATCGAGTGAACGATCGAATTTGGTATCGCGTACGGATGATATATGTGTACCGTACGGGATTGAATAAAGCAAATATTAAAAATTTGTAAAGGAAGTGAATAAAATGATTTTGGATTTTTTTTATTGGAAATTATTGCTAAGTAGGATATACAGGTGTTTAAAAAGCAAAAAGGAAATTGGGATTTTGATTTCAGATGATAAACTGAATTGAACGACAAAAATTATGTATTTAAATTTCTGTATGAAATTTGATGATTTTCTGGTCTAGCAACTTGGCTTTTTTTTGGGAATCTGGAGGCTATAGAGGCAAATTGTAGTTGTACTGAGCTAGTCGTGCAAAGGAGACGCTGGCGAAATTTTCCAAAAATTTAGGGAGTTAGAAATTTTTTGAGAAAATTTGGATAATTTAAAATTTGGTTTGGAACTTAAATTTGAACTGTGGAGTAAATAATACCGTTTGGGAACTCTGGAAGAATTTGGGAAATTAGTTAAAGTGATAATAGGTCTTTACTAAATAGATTTGTTTTGGCAAGTTAATAAAACCGTTTGGTTTTGGGAAAATAGTAAACGGGTCATGGATCATTTTTCTTGACTAGTAATTTCGGGGACGAAATTCTTTTAAGGGGGAAGAATGTGATGATCCGGAATTTCTAGATATTTGAAATTGGATATTTAATTGATTGTCAATATTTAAAAGTTAGTTTCTAACTCGAATTTCAAATATCACTATTTATTGGATAATTTAAACATTGAATCAATAACTGGAAATTGGGAAAAATTGTTGAATCTGGAATTTCAGGCTTGTTAAAAATATTTCAAGGGCTTATAAAGTTTATATTTGTAGTCCTGAAGATAATGAAAGCTTTAAAATTTGAATTTAAAAGCGTTTTGCTCAATTTTCAAAATGTATTGTTTAAATTGAATTTAAAAATAGCCTTCCCAGGCACAGTATCGGATTTCGACGAAACCAGTTCCATTGGATCCGCAATATTGTATTATTATCGGATTTCAATTTTCGTAGTGTTTGGAGTGATCATTTGGCCATATGATATATAAACGCGCTGAAAACTTTATCAAGAATTCAATACAATGACTGGTTCAAAAAACTATCTTCTTCATACGATCGAGTTACCCTCAAAACGTTTTCCATTACGTTCGGAATTGGGGTTTAACATTATAAATGTCTAGCAACACACCTTGATAGGAGATCGAGATTGTGAGTTGCGTAATTGAGACGATTTGAATTTAAATTTAAATTTAAATAATATTGTTGCATTAAAAAAATTCTGTATCAAGACCTTGCATACACGTATAGATATTTGATGCACGTGTCCTCCTTTGTTTTACATGCGTCCTCTCTTCTTTTATATTTACGACCGAGTATTTTATAAAAAAATAAAAATAGATGCGAACGAAAAACCTTCTTTCGTTCCAAAACAACTCAGTAGCTTCAAAATTTAATGGCTGCTCTCATCAATACCATTCGAAACCCCCCTCTTCTCTCAGTCGATTTCCTTTTTTTCCCTTGCAATCGAGATCGATCGAAACGAAATTAATAAAAAATAAATAAGAGAGATCGCGAGCTAATCAAAAACTCAAGGGAAGAGGGATGATTGCCGATGGCGCTAGTCGAAGCTTGGGAAGCAGTTTTGCTTGCGAATGAAGGCGGCGGTAAGGGAAGGCCGTGGGAACATCGACTGTAGGCGAGAGCTTTGCAAAATTCAATGTCGCGTTCGATTTTTTTTAGAGATGGCGTCGCACGAACTCGAGCTAGGGCATATCGTTGGCAGGAAGGGCGACGCGGTGGCAGTCGCAAATCCGAGGTGCTGGATCGCCGGGGTTCGATAGGCAGTTCGTCTTCATTTTGGGTTGGAGGTATTTTCCTCGTATTTAATATATATATATATATATATACTGTAAAAAAATATAGAAATTTATATAAATGTTTACTGTAATAATCTTGATGCAGACAGAAATTTCTTTTAGTAAGGTATAAAACAACCTTGTTTTTATTTAATAAATTTATATATCCACATGCACGCTCTAGTTTAAAACAGAAAAAATGGGAGTTTGACATGTTTGAAAATTTACGTAAAATTTGATTTTTAATCCATATAAATTGATTTTCATAAGTAAGGGTTTCAAAGAAAAAGAAAAGAAAATATTTTGTTAAAAAGGAATTGGTTTAAATTTAAATCACTAGTTAAAAATAAATTTATTGGTTTATTAAACTTATCAAATAGAAAAAATTAATTTGTTCGACTAATTTAAATATTAATAAAACTTTATAATGTTTGTTACAAGGTTTAAAAGTCGTGAAAACAAGCTGGAAGAGAAATGGATTGTAAAACAAAAGAAGATCTTCTCACTCAAGCGAATTACCCAGTTTAATTTAAATAGTTAAATTTAAATTATTGGTTGTTTGCTTGGATTGATAATTGTTATCAGTTGGATTGGTGTATATATATAGTATATACATATTGGAGTGATTGATTTCCCGTATTATATAGCAGATGAGACCTTATGCGTCCCGCATAATAGCATATGACCTTTATAGCGCGATATCCCGCCTTGATGCGGGATTGGTATTTTAAACTGTTGTGCTAATATATGTGGATGCAGGGAAACAGGTTGGAGTAATCCAACTGGATTCCTCAAATGTTTGAATTTATTTCATATGCTATGATATGATTTATTGACAATCTGTGATTGATTATATTGGTAATTGAAATTATTGAAGGCTATAGTTTGGCCGAATATATTTTGGTATTTTAAGATACCAGAAATATACAAATTGGATTTTTGGAAGGAAATTAAAGTAGAGAATTTGAAGTAAAATAATTTTTGAAAATTGGATAAATTAAAAGAAGGAATTTGAAAAGGATAAAGGTTGAGTTTTGAAATCCTATCGAATAAATTCCAAGTATGGGGAAAAAAGATTTTGTATAAATGGATTTTGACAACTTAAGTAGTGTTGCTTAAAAGTTGAAGAATTTATTTAAAATTCAGATTTTAAATGTTTGGAAAATAAAGGGAGAATTTTGAAATCAAGTATGAAATTGGTATTTCTGATTTAAATGGAATTTAAATCATAAATATAGGTATGAATATTGGATTAATGGGTTTTGAAATAAATTTGGATAAGTAAAGGAGTAATTTTTAAATCGAATAAATTTTGGAAATCGATTTAGAAATCGATTTCGTGTTTGAAACTATGTTATTAAAGGAGAACAGACTATGGAATTTATAAATTGGGTTTTATAAAGAGAAATAATATATCAGTGGATATTTGAAAGTATAAATTCACGGTGGGAGTTTATAAAGGAATGGATAACTTGTTTTAAAAATAAATAGTGGTTTATTTTTAAAAGGTGTGAAAGAAAAGTGTATTTCCCTGAAGAGCCAAGTACGTTTTCAAAGCTGATTTTTAAGTATAAGTTGGAGGTTTTAAAGTTTTTTGAAAGAATGTTTTTGAGAATTATTATTAAATTTGTATAAATATTAAAGGTAAATATTTTATTAAATTAGTTATAGTAGTAATAATTTTAAAGGGTTAATTGGTATTATGATTTTAAAAGATAATTATTAATATTTATATTTTTTAAATTAATTTTATTTTAAAAATAGTTTGGCTAAAGTTTTTATTTGGAAAACTTTTATAGAATTCAATAACCTTTATTTCTAAATTTGTTGTGGCTTAATTTTACATGAAAAATTATTATTAAGTTTCATAACCAGTATTTTAAATAATGTGTTTTAAATAGTTTTTATTCTAAGAATTTGAAATTATATATATTTTTAGATAGAGTGATTTAAATTATTTTAAAATCTAAAGCATTTAGTCTTGGTTTCTTTTCAGTGGAAACAAACAATATTTGGAATTTTTTCCACGAAATGAAAGTGATTTGAAAACTGTTCTCAAAAGGGTTGAAGTGTATAAAAATTTATATCTTGCGAAGATATTTTGAAGTTAATAATTTAGGGAAATTATTTAAATTTGATGGTTGTTTATGGATGTTATTTGGTAGTTAAATAATCGACTATCAAAATTGGCCTTTACGACGGCATTTGAATTTCGATGAGACCGGGGGTCGGATTCCAAAGGGTTATCCGAAAAGCATATCGAATCTTAAAGATGGATCTTTTGTTAAAAGTTTAAAAAATGGAAATTTGTTGTGACTTAACTAAGATCTGAATGTATCCAAATGTTTTTAAAATAAGCGCTCTTTATTCGGATAAGCCGGGGGAGGACATTAAGTCATAAAACCCATTCCGAATAATGATACGATGAAATAGGATTGCATTTGAAGACGGTGATTGAAGACCGGGTATTTTCCCAAACGAAAGGATTGCCTATTGATCATCTCTGCACCGAGTTGGTCCGGTATAGAGATTACCCTATGTGATGGGGATTCCAGAGGTGATTAGGGGATATCCGGATTTGCAAGGACTTTTTCCTTAATTGGATGACGTGCCTTCGGTTCCATTCAAACCCAGGATGGACTAGTATGGATGTATGTCTGACATTACACCTTGAGATATAAAAATGGTTTCTATCAAATTCTGTTTGGTAGCAGAGAATTTATTCTCTTAGCTTAACACCCTTCTTTGAGACGTACAAGCTTAGAGGTTATGTAGATGATAGTTATTAGTGATATATTCCTAATTTGGTAATGTGGCATGCTAAGTGCCGAGCATTGATTGATCGAAGCATGGCTTTTATGAATAGCGTAGCTTTGTGGGATGAGACTTCATCGAACCTCACACATCGGATATGGTCGAAACAGGAAAGGATGCAGCGAGGTTATGGGGGTCGCGCCCCTCAAGGTATGTGCATTTCCTTCTGGATAAAAAGCGGTATTCTGGTATGGAGCCCAGATATTTAACTTGTGGTGATAAAAAGTGGTATTCTGGTATGGATCCCAAATATTTTAATTATGTAGTTGTTGGAATTTGATGCGCCTCGGAAAAGGTCGGTTATGACCGGGGGATGGCATACTCATGACAGTTAGTTATCTAGTTACAGAGGTAACCCGGCCTTGTGTTGGAAATAATCCGGTTAGGTTCTTGGGATGTCCCTCCAGAGGCGTACCCATTCGGATAAAGAAAGTTCCTTAGCCTTGACCATTTATTGAAAATCCAAACAATCAATACGCGCATTGTACGGTTTTAGTTGTAGAACCTGCCATTTAATGTGGTAGCTATAGTAGGCATGCTATTATGGTACGTATGCTGGCTAAGATTAATATTATACTTTCGAAATGTTTTTCCACACTATGCATTAATAATAATATCAAAAGAATTTTCGCGTATCAAACATGTTTGACTACTATAAGGAGAAACCTACCCCATGTGTGCGATTGCATTGAGTGTGTGCCGGGAGACCTTTTGGTAGTTTCATTTTCTAAAAGCATGAACAGATTTCTTTTTTGTTCAAATAACTGTTTTTAGATCTCACACCAGTCTCACGACTGACTCGTAGTTTATTGTTCCCTTTTCTAAATTCTGGGTGCCCCTAATTTTCCACACGAGCAATCTAGAGTCAGGTTATCAGTTGGTTCTGGAACTAAGTCAGGAAAGTATGCTGTGGAGATCAAGAAACAAGCTGGATGTCTAGACGTATCACATGTGTATGATGTATTATCTGCTGTGTATGGTTTGCTGCAAATTCAGTTTCCATATGGACAAGTTATCATAACTGCCCAGTGTTGTGTTTTGTTGATGTTGTACTCTGATGATGTAATGTAAAAACAGATATAGTTCTTTTGTTTAAAGATTAGTCATTTATCTATTATGTATTGTTCCGCTGCGATTGTGAGATTCTGATATTGTTCATATTTCTTCTTCTACCTCCTTCTTCTTTAACCCTAACGGTTCGGTTTTCTGGCATCCGATTGTTCGGCATTTGAAACATTGGACGTATTGATGTCAATTTTCGGGCTTCGAAAAATCGGGTCGTTACATGTCTTGTAATAGAATCAAAAATCTATGCATGTAATCACTATGTTTAAGGGTTATAAAAATGCTTTTTGGCTTGTTACTTATGCGTAATTAGTTACGTTACGTCTATTCATGATTATTGATTATATCATACATATTCTTGTATTAATGCTTTTTGATAATGCTAAAGGGGGAGAAATAATGGTAAGCACATATTCAGGGGGAGATTTATAAAATTATATCTAGGTACATTGTATAGTTGTCATCGTCAAAAAGGGGAGAATGTTTGGAAATCCAATCTACGGTTTCGATGACAACAACTATACAATGAAAATCATATATATATATATACACAGGTACTTGCTAGAACAACATCACTAGAAAGACAAGAACGAGGCTAAAAGGACACTACAAGAGACTACAAGTCGATAGGTACAAGGAAGTAAAAGAAAAGATGTACAAAAACCGACGTGCACCATATTAGACGTCTGGGTGCACAAGCCAGACGTCTGAAATAGTTCTCTGGAACAATAAACAGGCTAAACCAGATGTCTGGTAACAGCACTCAGACCTGTGATCCTCTACTATATTCAACAAAATATAGTATCAGACATCTGAAACAAATACCAAACGTCTGAATTCAAACTCGAACTTCAGAAATGAACTACAACTGCCACATGTGAATGGACATCTCTGCTTCTCTTCGCCACAACTCTTCACCATCAACAGAAGCAACCTTATAGGATCCATTAATGGATGTTACTACTCAAGATACATATCTGCAACTATATATAGCATCAAGAATCAAGAGAACAAACACTTACATCACTTACGCTTTCTAATTCTGCACTCTATCCTATATTCTTGATCTCTACACTCTAGCAATCTTTACTTGTATTCACTCTTCTATATACTCGGTTCTTCATAGACAATATTCCTTAGAAATATATTGGAAGCAATTGTACTAATTAGTCAACATCTGTGTTATATTAGAACATACATTTGACAAGAACAACTTATTATAACCAAGCCTATTCCTCCGGGTGAAGCGAGGGTTTTTGATAGTCGAATTTCGAAGGAGAGCTTCGTGACTGGACGTAGGACGTGAGATCCGAACCAGTATAAAATTCTGGTGTGCTTGTTCTACATTTAGTTAGATTAATTTTTTAGCTGCATCATATATTTCATCACATATACTTGCATATACACTACACAATCCACCTTGCCATCAAATAGCATCCATAAATAGTCATTAGGCCATTATTTATAAATTTTCCAAAATTTATTTCCAATATATCATTATAAGACATATATATATATATCCAAATCCCCTCCCAATATTTCAAAAATTGAGACAACTCAAATTCTTACACCCATATTAGGATTTTTCAATACTTAGAAAAATTCCATTATGTTTTTTCCTCAAAATCCTTTACAATTTATTTGTAAACTCCTTGACTACTTTATAACGAGTTTTATAAGACCCGAAATTCCTTAATTAATTCCCTTTATTATTTCCAAAGTCAAATATACTTGCTTATAAATCCAATTTCCCTTTCTACTTCTTTTATGAATTCTATTTCATTTTTTGAAGTTCACTTTTATTTAACTACTTCGGAACTTTTCTTACCTTTTCCCAATTCCATTTTGAGAATTCTCTTATAATTCCACATGCTGAATAACCTTTTTCCTAGATTTTCGAGAAGATTGATAAATAAATTTAAAACATTACAAAACTCTATATATATAATAAATATTTAAAAGAATAATAATAACTTATTTTTGGGACATATTCAAGTAATTGTCTAAAATATTGAAATACTTTTTATAACATCACTTTTTAAAGTTGATTTTAAAGTTTAGGATTTATTAAAATAAATGTTATATATTTGAAGAATCCACTTTTCGATGTATTTCAATTTTACTAGTTTAAAATTTAGTAGTTTCATAGACAAAATTTTCCTTTTTAAAGCACTTCACTTCGTAAAAATAATTTTTTTTAAAATCCCAATAACCAGTTCAATTCATAAACCCCTCTCAACTTAGAACACATCGATCTCATTCGGACCTCCTTAAAAATTTCACTTTTCAAAAATAATATCCATTATCTTTCCTAACCCTATTTCCATATTCTAACATAAATTCACCCTACGAATTTTATATTCCCAAATTTTCATTTGATATCGATTTTCTTTATTTATAAACATCGTTTATAAAATTATCACTCCTCTGAATTTAGCTTGTTTATAAATAAACAATCTTATTTATAAAATTTTATTTTATAAATCCATTTCCTTATAAATCCCATTTATCCTGCCAATATAATTTTATTATATCGATTCCAACTCCTTTTTTTTATTTCTTTTCTGGATATCATTTAAAAATCCTTATATAGATTATTTTTGAAATTTTTATTTAAACAATTTACAGATTAGTTAAGTTCAGCCAAATCAAATTTCCTGTGCATCCAATCAATTTCTTTTTAAAATAGTCCACACTTCGATATAATAATTTTTATATTCAAAATCTCCTTTTAGTTCTTTAAAAATTTAAAAATAATATTTATGGTATTTAAAATACCCAAAGCAAGGCCGTGCTACTATAGTATCCAAAGTTCAATCACAACAAATCTAGATCAGATTTATTCATACACATCATATCCATACATATGAACAATTATTATATTTTGAAGAATCCAGTTGGATCCTTTCAACCTGTTTTTTCTGCATCCACAAATGTTAGATAACATTAAATAATACTATTCCCACTTCGAGGGTGATATCGCGGTATATAGGGTCATCCGCTATTATGCGGGGCGCATAGGGTCTCATCTGCTAAAATATGTGGGAATATCAATACAACTACTAAATATATACTACTGTACATATTATAATCATTCAACAGATAATTAATATTTATCACTCAAATCAAGCATCCAATAATTAAATTTAAACATTTAAATTTAAATTTTGCAATCCAAATAAATGAGAATTTCTTACCTTGACTTTTATTTGCAAACCACTCCAATCTCGAATTGTTTGTCATGATTTTAGACCTCGAATAAATGAATTACGCATTTATTAACATTTGAAATAATTAAAGCTATCATTAACTTACTAAATTTAAACTAACGAACCTATCACCTCCACTGCCTCCATGCCCCAAAATGTGAATGCCCTTGACAAATACTCCTACAGCCTACCGCCATCGACTAAGACCACTTCACCACGAATGACATCACCCTCCTGCGACCAAGACATACACTCAATCGTGAGTCCCCCAACATCGCCATCGCCCATCACCACGCGATCAAAGATCGCGTCTCCTCACTGTTCCGGCCCTTCACCACCGCACTGACATTGAGCCGCCGCCACCATTTGCCCTCCCTCGACTTCCCCTCACTCGTGACAAACCTCGCTTCCCTAGAAGAAAATTGACCTGGCTCCAAGCCTTAGCCCTAGCACTAGACACGTTGACGCACCTTCGCCTCGACCCTCCCACGCACGCACGCTCGATGCTATCGCGACCGCTGCCTTCGAATCAATTCGATTCGAGAATAGATTCTTTTTTAAACTGAGGAATGAATTCGATTTTGAAAGGAAGAAAATAATGTGATATTTCCTTATGAAGGAAGACAGACATATGCCATTTTTTTGTTTTTTTGTTCACTGATCTCGATTTCGTACTTTACATTTATTTTTTTCTTCATTTTGATGATTTGAAAGAGGGAAAGTCATGATTTAAAAGAACGAAAGCTTGAAGATCGCGTTTTTGAATGGGTAAGGTCAAATCGGAGGCGGCTGAGAAAAGAAAGAAAGTAATAGTCAAGTCAAAACATATTCGTTTATTATTTAAATTTCCAAATCGTCTCGATTGCGTCAATTAAAATCTGGAACCCCTATTGAGGTGTGCCATTAGAAATTTATAATGTTATACCCCTATTTTGAATGCAATGGAAAAGATTTTGAGTCCTAATTCAATCGTATGGAGAAGATAGCTTTTTAGACCCAATTATTATATTGAATTTTCGATAATAAATTCAACGCATTTACATATCATATAGCAAAACGATAACTTTAAACGCTACAAAATTTGAAATCCGATAATAATATACTATCACGGATCCAATAGAACTGGTTCGTCGAATTCCATTACTGTGTCCCAGATCGCTATTTTAATGCATCAATCAAATTGACGATTTCAAAATTTTGCGAAATTGCTTGAAAATACAATTTTAAAAACTTTCTAACTCAATTATAATTCCAAATAAAATATTTAAACCATTTAAATATTCAAAAAAATGATAGAAAAATACGGTTCGTTACATTCCTCCCCCCTTAAAAGAATTTCATCCTCGAAATTGCGAAGGTAGAAAAAATGCTCCAAACCCATTACTTTTTTCAAAACCCACTTAGTTAACTTGCTATTTCACTCTTATAATCCTTTAGCTTCAACTAGAACAATTAGTTTCTATTACTAATTCAAAACCCTTAATTTCAATTCAAAAATGAAATTTATAGTTAACAAAAAAATTTCAAAATTTTCAAAAACAATTTCATATACCCTAAATTTCCAATTTTTTTAGCAAAGTCTCCTTTGTACGGAGAGCCTTTTCTAATATGACAAGAGAGAAAAAATGTATACGTCGACCCGCACGACTGAAAAATAAAATATATATCAATATTTATAATTTTGCGGTATTTAATCCAAAAACGTACCTTATTTTACCATTTTTAAGAAAGCGGGTTATTTTATATGCAATTACGCAACCCACCTCTAGCCCAATATTCTCCGGGTACTTGTACTTACTCAATTTAACCACGTAAGTGACACAAACATGAAACTTAACAGCCTTACATTCATTTAAATAGTGGAAACACACAGATTTCATAACTAAACATGTTATAGCATGTACTTGAAATAATTACAAGGTTCCAACATTTTAACTTCGCTTCCAAATTGATTTGCATACCATTTATTCGACATTTAATTTACTCACAGCAATATAGTTGCATCCCATTTATACTTTAAACGTGCATAAATATTTTAAAATTTATCTATATTAAAACCATATGCACATAAAATTTTATGAACTTTATGTGCATAAAATTATGTACATTCGTAAACTCTGCCATTTTTCAAAACATGATGAAATAAGGCCTCACTTGTTCGTGGCTTATAAGTCTTGTGTATTTGAAACTGATACGTTCGGAAACTTGGCTATGTACTTATATATATTACATCAAAATCTAATATATGTTCAAAACTTACATATATTCAAAACTAAATTTATACAACTGACATGAATTCAGAATGTACAAAACTAAACATTTTAGAAATTCATATTTATACATTCAAACTTTTAGTTTTTTCAAACCTAGTACATATAAATTGCACATGTTCAAAATTAACACTTGTACATACAAAACTTTGTAACCTAAGGCCAGGCACTTTCAAAGCCTGCTGTAACAACCCGCATATTTTACGATTGAATATGTAAATATTTTATTTAAAATGATCGTTAGTCGGATTAGTGTCCGAAAGGCTACTTTTCGCAAACAGTCGAATTAGGACTCGAGACCACCCCCATTGAGTTCAAAATGACGTTTGCGACCTTTTTGAGTATAAACTTTGATATGTTTGGAGTTAGTGGAATTTTGCTACTTTTTCACTTAGGGCTTTGGTTTTGTTTCAACCCATTTGACCCAAGCTTCACCCTCTTCTCTTCATTACATCATTTCTATTCCTAATACTCAAGCTTTAGCAACAATGGAGAGAGGAATGGGAAATTAAAACTCCAAGCCCTAGTTTCCATTTGCAAATCAAGTTCTAGCTCCAAATTTATAGAAGAAGCTTTGGTAAGCCTCCTCTTCTTCTTCTCCAACTCATTCTCTTATCAATTTCAGAAATTACTAAACCTAACTTAGGAAATGTTTCTCTTTTTAGCTTAGATTCAAGCTTGTTGGGTTGGAATTGAAGAGTGATTGTCCTTGCCATTGCTCAATAGCTTCTTCTTCATAGTTTTGGGTTCGAAAGTGAGATTTTTATCTCACATCTTAGTCTATAATTATCTTCGATTGTTAGGTATGAATTCCTAACACTTATTCTTGTGCAATTGATTTTGGTTTGGATTAATTTGGTGTATATTCCAAATTTTGGTGTTTTGAAATCAAAATCTATGAAAATCCTATTATGGATATTTGGGCATTGATATTCAAGGTGTATCGAAGAGCCGTTAAGGCTGGGTTGTCGCTTGGCATAAATCCTTAGTCGTCGTTGCTCGTCCGATCGCTTCCGATATTGTTTGACCATTTTTGGCCTAGGTTTAGGGAAGCCCTGAACCACAGTTTCAGATGTCTGAAACAAGATATTCAGACGTCTGAATATTATACTGGGAATTTTTATTCACCAGTATTCAGACGTCTGAATATAAATTCCAGACGTCTAAATTTGCTTATGAGCAACCAGAAAGGAAATAGGCTAAAAAAATGCCTATTTCAGAAGTCTGAAATATAGGGTTCAGACGTCTGAATTGTGTTCTGTAAAACATTTATTTTTTCCAGATTCAGACTTCTAAATCCTTGATTTTAGACGTCTGAATCTGCTGTATGGGCTCTATTTTGCCTATTTTGTTTAGGAATTCCAATTTTATCGATTCGTGTTGATTCCCTTTTGTTGTTATCATCTATTATCGACTTTGATGACATTTTCTTTGGTATTTTTGGAAATATCCATTTTGATGGATTTGATATCGATTTCTTTGGAATTAATTCACGTCTTCGTATCTGAATCTTAGTGATTGATTATTTCTACAATCATTTTTGTGATTCGTCACTTTAGAAATATAAAGGTTTTCTATACTAGTAGTAAATATCAAAACTCTTTCATTAAAGCGATTTCTACACTATTTTATTACAAAGCTCGTTTCTTAAACAGTTTTCCAATCTATTAGTATATACAAACCTTTACCTCACTTGTATGAGAAATCTAATTAAACGGCTTAGTAAAACAAGTGGTATGAAACGCTTGCATTTACTTCGTCGGTTAATTCTTGGACTTGTTCGATTGAATTTCTTGTGACAATTTTCTAGTGGAGACTTACAGTTTGTTCGTAAATATTTAAGTTAAGCTAGTGGTTATGGGACATGAAGCTAAGCTCATGTATTTACTAGCTTAGTGTAATTGACACTTCTTGATGATCGATGATGATCGTTTTGTGATTTAGATTAGCAATATGCTACGTTCTTTGTCCATGTAGGGGACGGTACCTCGTTTTATTGAGTTTCGTCTCATTTCTTTTATAGTCTAATGACCTATGTATTGTTTGGAGTTTCGACTCTGTTTTTGTGGGCTAGCGACCCATGTTCTTTTATGGAATTCGGTCCATCGGACGTACCTTTATACTACGTTGTTGTACCAACTTATCAGGATCATCGGGCGTACCGTTTTACTATGTCGTTGTTTCGAATTATTCGAGTTTTAGGTTCCTTGGGCGCACTGATATTGTACTACGTCGTTGAATTGGCTCTATGGTTAGCGACCATGGCATAGCGTCCCGTTTGTGATACACGTGTCGGTGAGCTTTCATGCTCCCGTTTTGTGATAGGCCTCCCCCTTTTTGTGATTTCTGCATTTCTATTGACAATTTCTACAATTTGTGTTCCACCAGCTTTTATGTTTGGCATCGATATGATGTCGATATTTGTGACTTGGTGAATAAAACTAAAGAGTATGACATTCTTTTGATCTTTGAGAAGATTCTTGTGATATTGATTAATCTCTGGTTGATTTTCAATTACATACTTATCATAGTATGGCTTTATGATTATATCACGTTTTTTTCATATCTCTTATTCTATATCATTTTATCTGATATTTATAGTTAGACTGATCCGTTTATTATTTTCTTATTAAATAATACTCGGGTCAGACCGAGATGTTACAGGTGCTTCTGCTTGACTTCTCATCTGGGATTATTATCCTGAATTTTGGCTAACTACATAGATTAGTAGTTTTTGGTTGTATACATTTGAGATATAGACTCATTGATGTATACTTATTCTTTTGTGTAGCACTTGTAACTATTCTTTTGTGTTATTGTGGATCTTGTTTGACCACCACTCTGATATACACTTTCATGTGTAATATTCATATCTGTTTCCACCTTTGAGATATGAACTTATGTGACTGATCTGTGTTATGATTTTCTATATTTGTTTCCGAAGATATTATAGCCACTGTGTAGTAGCTTTGAGTATGCATCGGTATGTCGGATTCCCTCTTGAAATGAAAGTTATATTTTTATCTGGCATATCGGTACTCTGCACAAAGCAATTACACGGATGGTCGCTCCTCAACAGCCTTATTCTCCGTGCTAGTTGACGGCATTACCCTGTAGCGTCCTTGGCTAGCGTGGGTTTAGAGGTGGGGCGTCACAGCTTGGTATCAAAGCCAAACTTCGAAACAATGTAGAATAATTTAACAAGGATCATCGTCCTAAGTCCATCTTAAGAGTCGTGCCTTAGGATTTTATTCGGGTCTTCGAACCGTTCTATCCCATTTTATTTTGTGATACCTTGTTTTATCAATCATTATTGTTTGATATCAATTTGTGAATAACCTTTTTCTTCGTACTTCTTCTTTCTTAAGGAAGAGAAATGGTTAGACCTGGCCGTCCCAGCGCCGGTCAATCTAGTGCTACTCCCCAGGATGGAGTATTTATGTCTGCGCAGCAGCTTTTAGATCTCGTGAAGAATGCTCAAGCTGACGGACCCAATCCAGAGACTACTCACCCTAAGTCCGGATTTGCACGTTTATGCAGTGACTATACCTACTTGGGTGAGAAGCCATTTAAGGGTTCTGAATGCGTCATTCAAGTCCAAGCTTGGCTCAAAACATGCGATCGCATCTTTACTCGCATGAATCTAATTGATCTTCACCGTGTCCAAGTGGCTTCAAGCATGCTCCAAGAAAGAGCATTAGATTGGTATGAGCTTCTTATTTCTGAAATTATTGAAGCAGATCTTACTTGAGAGAAATTCCGGGAATGATTTGAGTTAAAATTTATGCCAGAAGCTGAGAAGGTGACATTGGCTCGTCGTTTCATAGACCTTGTTCAAGGTGAATCCTCCGTGGCAGACTATGTCGCATCATTCGAGTCACTTTCTAAATACGGGGTCGAATATATAAACACCCCATTAAAGAAGAACCAGAGATTTGTCTATGGCTTGAATAAAAATCTCAAGAAGCCATTACTTCTAAAGTTAGAAGTTTCTTTTGATCAACTTGTTGTTATCGCTCTTCGACTTGAAGTGGCAGATAAAGAAAGTGATGTTGAAGTTGTGGGTGCCAAACCAAAATTCGACAACAACAAGAAAAGGCCTATTGAATTCAAAGGTCCTTGTCCCAATAAGAAAGGGAAGCAAGCAACTCCGGTGGCAAATACTTCTGCCCCTAGTAGTGGGCAATACTACAATTGTGGTTCTAAAGACCATTATGCCAATAGATGTCCGAAACCTCTCTTTTGTCGCTATTGCAAAAGTTCGGGTCATCTTTTATCTTCATGTCCCAGACTTCAAGGCAAGAAGGAGGGAAAGTTAAATGTTGCACAAGCCCCTAGCAACACTTCTCGTGGTCAAGGTATTTCTCATTCTATCCTTGATGGCATTATTTTATTTCGTGATCAACATATTCGAGTTCTTTTTGATACGGGTGCGTCCCATTCTTTTATATCAAAGGAACTTGTTGATATTTTTCTTTAAGTATTGTTGCTTTAATGACTTCTTTGAGAATTGCGAACCCGGTTGGTGGATCCGCAACAACTAGTTTACTTTGTAAAGATGTCAAGATTATTTTGTGTGATTTTTCTTTCCGAGCCGATTTGCATGTCATGCGTTATTTAGGCTTTGGAATGATTTTGAGAATGGATTGGCTTAACCGCTATGAAGCTCAAATCCTATGTCCTGAGCGGACTATTCATCTTCGACATCCTCAATCTTAAGCAGATTTCTATTGATCTTAAAGATTCGGATTCCAACTTGGTTGCATCTTTATATTCATTAAATCCTCATGATGACGATAATGATGATGAGGAAGAAGTCATTTCTCTTATTCACGTTGTTCGTGAATTTTCTGACATATTTGAGCCCATTTTAGGACTGCCATCTAAGCGAGCAATTGAGTTCAGAATTAATCTCATCCCTGGAGCTCAACCTATCACTCGTCCTCCTTATCGCATGTCCAATAAGGAAAATGAGGAGATGCGCAAACAATTATCCGAATTGGAGATGAAGCAATGTATTCTCTCTAGTTCTTCTCCTTGTGGAGCTTCGGCTATTTTTATGAAGAAATCCGATGGTACACTTAGGCTTTGTGTTGACTACCGAAAGCTTAATGATCTTACCATCAAGAATAATATCTTTTACCTTGGATTGATGATCTATTCGATCAACTTAGTGGTTCTAGAGTCTTTTCACAATTAGACTTAGCAACTGGTTTTCATCAGCTTCGTATTGCAGAGGATAGCATTCCTTTGACATCATTCTGTACTCGTTATGGATCTTATGAATGGCTTGTTATGCCATTTGGTTTGACGAATGCTCAGGCTTATTTCATTGACCTTATGAATAGAGTTTTCAAAGACTTCCTCGATCGATTTGTTCTCATCTTTATTGATGATATTCTTGTGTATTCTAAAACCGAGGAGAGCATGAAAAGCATCTTCAGATTGTGTTGGAAACTCTTAGGAGCAATCAATTGAAAGCAAAATTTTCTAAATGCCACTTTTGGCAATCTCGTGTGAAGTTTCTTGGTCATATTATTTCCGAATCCGGAATTTCCGTGGATCCTTCAAAGGTTGAAGCGATTCAAAATTGGATGAGACCGGAGAGTGTGACGAAAATCCGTAGTTTTCTCGGATTGGCGGGTTATTACCGTCGTTTTATCAAAGACTTTTCTAAAATTTTCGTGCCTCTTACTAGCTTAACAAAGAAAGGTGTTAAATACATTTGGTCTGACAAATGTGAAGCTTCTTTTTAGAAATTAAAAGAACTCCATTCTGATGCTCCTATTCTTGTTATTCCCGAGGGAAACCAAGATTTTATTGTTTATACCGTTGCTAGTCGCGTTGGTTTGGGTGCCGTTCTTATGCAAAGAGAACGTGTTATTGCTTATGCTTCTAGGCAATTGAAGCCAGCCGAGACTAGATATGTCATTCATGATTTAGAGCTCGCGGCTATTGTTTTCGCCCTTAAAATTTTGCATCATTATCTTTTGGGAAAGAAATTTGTTCTCTATACCGATCATAAATCTTTGAAATATTTATTTTCACAAAAAGAACTTAATTTGCGTCAACAATGTTGGCTCGAGTTCCTTGCATCTTATGATCTTGACATTCTTTATACTCCCAGAAAAGGAAATCGCGTTGCCGATGCACTTAATCGTAAGCAACAAGCAGTTGTTTCTATGATGATACCCGAGTGGAATGATCTCGAGATTTTACCCACTTGTGAGATTAGAGATCGTGTATCCGATTTATGTTCATCTCTTACTTTATGTAGCCTTGAGGCTCATCCTTCTCTTTTAGACCGCATTCTTGAAGCTCAAAAGGTAGATCCCGAATTGGCTCTTCTTGGCCAAAGTTATAGGGATAAAATTGGTATTGAAAGTTTGAGAGACTTTGATATTGATTCTCGTGGATGTATTCAAAAATTTGGTAGACTTATCGTGCCAAATATTGGTGATCTTCGTATAGACATTTTAGAAGATTCTCATCGTTCTAAATTTACCATTCATCCCGGTAGTAGTAAAATGTACGCGAATATGAAGCGACTTTATTATTGGGAGGGAATGAAATATGATATTGCTAACTTTGTTAAGTGTTGCATGACTTGCCAACTTGTCAAGGCCGAGCATCAAAGGCCCGGTGGGTTATTGCAACCTTTAGAAATTCTACTTTGGAAGTAGGACCAAATTTCCATGGATTTTATAGACGGCCTTCCCCGTTCTCATTCGGGTCATGATAGCTTATGGGTGATTGTTGATAGACTTACTAAATCCTCCCATTTCATTCCCGTTCGGTCTAGCCGAACCGTTCCTCTTTTGGCCAAGCTCTTTATTAAAAAAATTGTTAAATTACATGGTGTTCCTACTTCTATTGTTAGTGATCGTGATCCATTGTTTACTAGTGGATTTTGGAAGAGTCTTCAAAAAGCTTTGGGAACGAAGCTTAATTTTAGCACCGCTTATCATCCTCAGTCCGATGGACAAACCGAGCGTGTGAATCAAACTCTTGAAGATCTTCTTCGTACATGTGTTCTTGATTTTGATGGAAGTTGGAAAGATCATATTGCTCTCGTTGAGTTTTCCTATAATAACAGCTTCCAATCTAGTATTGGTATGACACCTTTTGAGGCACTCTATGGAAGGCCATGCTGTTCCCCTTCTTGTTGGCTTGAGGCCGGTGAGAAGCTGGTTTTAGGTCCAGACTTTATTCGTGATTCCATAGAAAAGATTGATCTCATTCATCATAGGATGAAAGAAGCCCAAAGTAGGCAAAAATCCTATGCCAATAACCGAAGAAGAAAATTAGAATTTTCTATGGGAGATCTTGTGTTTATTCGTGTTTCACCTATGAAGGGTGTTGTACGTTTCAGTCGATCGGGAAAGTTTGCACCTCGATATATTGGTCCATTTCCCATCACCGAACGTATTGGTCCCGTGGCTTATCACCTCTTATTACCAGCTCAATTTTCTGCTATTCATGACATGTTTCACGTTTCTCAATTACGGAAATGCCTTCGAGATTCCGATTCTATTCTTGAGCCCGGTGTTGTTGAAGAAATTGAAGTTTCGCCTAATTTAACTTATAAGCAACATCCTATTCGAATTATTGCTTCGGAAGTCAAACGTCTTCGAAATAAAGATGTCCCGCTTGTGAAAGTTCAATGGTCCTCAAATCCTAAGGATTTCTCTTGGGAATCTAGAGAATTCATCGAGCGAACACATCTGAACTTACTTTCTCGTTCTCTTTGAGGTGAACTTTTTATTTTCAAATTTCTTTTGTGTTGAATATACTTTTATGGTTGTTACTTTATATTTTCTTCTTAAATATTGCGAGGACGCAATTTCTTTAAGGAGGGGAGTCTGTAACAACCCGCATATTTTACGATTGAATATTTAAATATTTTATTTAAAATAATTCATCGTTAGTCGGATTAGTGTTCGAAAGGCTACTTTTTGCAAACAGACAAATTAGCACTCGAGACCACGCCCATTGAGTTCAAAATGACGTTTGCGACCTTTTTGAGTATAAACTTTGATATGTTTGGAGTTAGTGGAATTTTGCTACTTTTTTACTTAGGGCTTTGGTTTTGTTTCAGCCCATTAGACCCAAGCTTCACCCCTCTTCTCTTCATTACTTCATTTATATTTCCTAATACTCAAGCTTTAGCAACAATGGAGAGAGGAATGGGAAATTAAAACTCCAAGCCCTAGTTTCCATTTGCAAATCAAGTTCTAGCTCCAAATTTACAGAAGAAGCTTTGGTAAGCCTCCTCTTCTTCTTCTCCAACTCATTCTCTTATCAATTTCAGAAATTCCTAAACCTAACTTAGGAAATGTTTCTCTTTTTAGCTTAGATTCAAGCTTGTTGGGTTGGAATTGAAGAGTGATTGTCCTTGCCATTGCTCTATAGCTTCTTCTTCATAGTTTTGGGTTCAAAAGTGAGATTTTTATCTCACATCTTAGTCTATAATTATCTTCGACTGTTAGGTATGAATTCCTAACACTTATTCTTGTGTAATTGATTTTGGTTTGGATTGATTTGGTGTATATTCCAATTTTTGGTGTTTTGAAATCAAAATCTATGAAAATCCTATTATGGATATTTGGACATTGATATTCGAGGCGTATCGAAGAGCCATTAAGGCTGGGTTGTCGCTTGGCATAAATCCTTAGTCGTCGTTGCTCGTCTGATCGCTTTCGATATCGTTTGACCATTTTTGGCCTAGGTTTAGGGAATTCCCTAAACCACAGTTTCAGACGTCTGAAACAAGATATTCAGACGTCTGAATATTATACTGGGAATTTTTATTCCCCAGTATTCAGACGTCTGAATATAAATTCCAGACGTCTGAATTTGCTCGTGAGCAACCAGAAAGGAAATAGGCAAAAAAATGCCTATTTCAGACGTCTGAAATATAGGGTTCAGACGTCTGAATTGTGTTCTGGAAAACATTTTTTTTCTAGATTCATACATCTGAATCCTTGATTTCAGACGTCTGAATCTGCTATCTGGGCTCTATTTTGCCTATTTTGTTTAAGAATTCCAATTTTATCGATTCGTGTTGATTCCCTTTTGTTGTTATCATCTATTATCGATTTTGATGACATTTTCTTTGGGATTTTTGAAAATATCCATTTTGATGGATTTGATAACGATTTCTTTGGAAGTAATTCACGTCTTCGTATGTGAATTTTAGTGATTGATTGTTTCTATAATCATTTTTGTGATTTGTCACTTTAAAAATATAAAGGTTTTCTATACTAGTAGTAAATATCAAAACTCTTTCATTAAAGCGATTTCAACACTATTTTATTACAAAGCTCGTTTCTTAAACCGTTTTCCAATCTATTAGTATATATAAACCTTTACCTCACTCGTATGAGAAATCTAATTAAACGGCATAGTAAAAGAAGTTGTATGAAACGCTTGCATTTACTTCGTCGGTTATTCTTGGACTTGTTCGATTGAATTTCTTGTGACAATTTTCTAGTGGAGACTTACAATTTTTTCGTAAATATTTAAGTTAAGCTAGTGGTTATGGGACATGAAGCTAAGCTCAAATATTTACTAGCTTAGTGTAATTGACACTTCTTGATGATCGATGATGATCATTTTGTGATTTAGATTAGCAATATGCTACGTTCTTTGTCCACGTAGGGGATGGTACCTCGTTTTATTGAGTTTCGTCTCATTTCTTTTATAGGCTAATGACCTATGTATTGTATTGAGTTTCGACTCAATTTTTGTGGGCTAGCGACCCATGTTCTTTTATGGAATTCGGTCCATCGGACGTACCTTTGTACTATGTTGTTGTACCAACTTATCAGGATCATCGGGCGTACCGTTGTACTACATCATTGTTTCGAATTATTCGAGTTTCAGGTTCCTCGGGTGTACCGATATTGTACTATGTCGTTGAACCCGCTCTATAGTTAGCGACCATGGGATAGCGTCCTGTTTGTGATTCACGTGTTGGCGAGCTTTCACGCTCCCGTTTTGTCATAGGCCTCCCCCTTTTTGTGATTTTTGGATTTCTATTGATGATTTCTAGAATTTGTGATCCACCAGCTTTTATGATTGGCATCGATATGATGTCGCTATTGGTGACTTTGTGAATAAAACTAAAGAGTATGACATTCTTTTGATCTTTGAGAAGATTCTTGTGATGTTGATTAATCTCTGGTTGATTTTCAGTTACATACTTATGATAGTATGGATTTATGGTTATATCACGTTTTTGTCATATCTCTTATTCGATATCATTTTATCTGATATTTATAGTTAGACTGATCCGTTTATTATTTTTTTATTAAATAATACTCGGGTCAGACCGAGATGTTACAGGTGCTTCTGCTTGACTTCTCATATGGGATTATTATCCTGACTTTTGGCTAACTACTTAGATTAGTAGTTTTTGGTTGTATACATTTGAGATATAGACTCATTGATGTATACTTATTCTTTTGTGTAGCACTTGTAACTATTCTTTTGTGTTATTGTGGATCTTATTTGACCACCACCCTGATATACACTTTCATGTGTAATATTCATATCTGTTTCTGCCTTTGAGATATGAACTTCTGTGACTGATTTGTGTTGTAATATTTCTATATTTGTTTCCGAAGATATTATAGCCCCTGTGTAGTAGCTTTGAGTTTGCATCGGTATGTCGGATTCCCTCTTGAAATGAAAGTTATATTTTTATCTGGCATATCGGTACTCGCACAAAGCAATTGCACGGATGGTCGCTCCTCAACAGCCTTATTCTCCACGCTAGTTGACGACATTACCCTGTAGTGTCTTTGGCTAGCGTGGGTATAGAGGTGGGGTGTCACACCTGCTGTGCATATATTCAAAATCTTTATTTTCAAACTCACATATGTACTTAAAACCATATATATAATACTATATACATTCAAAACTATCATATATTTCTAAATGCAAATTATTGGAACCCAAATATATGAAACTATTTTTTTTGCATGAAGGCAGAGCTACAATTGATCACTTTAGTAATCAAAGTTCTTTTTCTTTTTAGTTTTGTATTGTGTTTATACTTGAAAGAACATGAGCGTGATACAAATTGTAAATATTCCTATACATTATCATTTACAAATTCATTCTTTTAACCTATCATATGGTGACCAAAAGTACGTATGTAAAATTGCATTCTTATTCTAAATATTTCTTTAAATCGGCAAACATGTGATAATGCAATAATTGGTATAATAAGCCATCAACTTTCCACATTTAGTTTCACCTCCAAATCTTGAACCTTCTGATTACTTGATTTCGCAAGGTGAATAAAGTTTATTTATATATATATATATGTATGTATGTATGTGTATGTGTGTGTGTGTGTATATATATATCACTCATAGATTAAATATATATTTATTTCATTAACTCCAATTTTGTAAGCTATTCAAACTTGTTTATTCACAACTTCATGATTTTTCACTTAAATTTTATTCCATTCAAAATTTATAACTTATAGTTATAAAATCATTTTATAATTCAAGCTTTATATTCAATCCAATTCAATATCACTTAAAATTCAATTCAATTTTATTTCCAATCCAATCCAATCTAACTCAATTTTATTTAACTTAGCTTAAGTTGAATTTCAATCATTCAATTCAATTTAACTTACTTAAGTTAAAATTCAATTCCAAGTCCAATTAAATTTTTATTTAGCTTAACCCAAGTTAAATTCAAATCCATACAATTTCTTTTATAAATTTAATTTATTTAACTTTCATAAGTTAAATTTTAATTTAATATTGAAATTCACATCTCCCAAGTTTTAGTTCAAAACTTCTTCTCTTTTGGTTTCACTTCTCATCTAATTTAAAATTTCAGAATTTAAACACCCGGTAATTATTTCAGATCATTTTGAAATCAATATATAGCTTTTAGATTTTAACAAACTATTTCTTTGAAATTTTAAACTCAAACTTGGTTTATCCAAAATAAATACCCTTGGAGTTTTTAAAAGAACGTTTGTTTTCCAACAAAAATCGCCAAATCAATTATTTCGGTAACAATCTGTCACTTAGAAACTCAAAAATGAACACTGATGATGCATCCGTCATCGCAAGAGTTAATTTCCAACGACTATAGTGAGTTCAATGCTTCATCAATTACAAAATCCATTTAAAATAATTTTCATTCAAAAATATCCCAATAATAATTTCACCATTTCTCTTTCCAACCAATTCGGAAAACATTTTAAAAATCTCTGGAATTTCAAAATTCACAAATATTTAGTTCAAACCCATTTAAACATTTCTCAAAGCTTCCAAAATTTTAAATTTCCAAATTCTGGTTTGAATCCATTTTAATTATAATCCATTGCATAATTTATACCTATATAATTTCTATATAAACCATTTCAATTTATATAATCTTGTTAGGTTATAACATTATCATCCAAACACTCTAAATATATATAATAATTTTAGAAAATTATTTCTTTTATATCATAATATATCTTTGGGTAAAAAAATTTCAATTACCCTATTCCAAACAATATTGTGTCGAATTATTCTATTCAATTGTTTAGAAACTCATATCGATTCAGTTGTACGGGCTATGCCGACCAGAGTTCATAAGCCACCCAATAAATCAACCAACACAACATAAAACATTTTATATTCACTAACAAATACGCGCTCATGTCTATTAATACACTCAAACTCATTCTAGAGTACTACGGACTCTATCTCTAATGAGTATTTCCCACCAGAGCAAAGGTTCTCACTTAACCTTCATTTCTGATACGAAATGTGACGAACCGGGATTTTTGACTCTCGAAAATAGATATCGATACGTCCACTGTATAGAATGCAGAGCATTCAAGCGCCGGAGACACCAGTTCATTAGGGGTAAAGAGGAAAAGGTAGGAGAAGAAAAATAGAAAACAACACAGAATCTCATGATCGTAGCAGAACAAAATATAATATATAATCACAGATTTTAAATACAAGAACCGCAATGTTAATATACATACCATCATTAGAGTACAATAGACCACAATCAATCGAGACAGTTAAATAGCTTGTCCTCCCATAGCGGAAATACAAACCAAGTACGAAAAATACGTCTTTGTCATCCAGCTTGTCTTCTGAGCTCCATAGCATCTTAACATGAATCTGTAATGCATGGTCTAACCCAAGCATTATAATAAAACAACACCCGAGTCAGTCTAGGAAACTAGTGTGAGAATACACAATCAATCTGAATTATTAAAGTTGTCAAATCCTTTGAAAAACAAAGGTATCTTGTAAGACCATGCCACACATAAACATGACGGGTTACCTTACGATAACCAAAACATTTTATATCAAAATCATCTGATATTATTATAGTGTCTAGGTACGAATAGTTATTCAAATAGCCGAAATTGTTACATTGATTAAATTCAGCATACTAGGCTCTACAACCAAAACCGTAAAGGCACATATTGAAGAATAGATTCCATACGAATGACTAGGCACTGGAGTACCAACTATCATAGTAGACATCTATAAAAGTGTACCAACGACCACGGTGGGATCCACTATAATAAAAGACCGTACTACCCCTAACCTGGATAGACTGAATATGCTACCACCCCGGGCGTTCCCACCCTTTTCGAGTTCCTTCCATACACCATAATAATAATATCCAAGGATATCTAGAAAGGTGATAAGCATACCCTAATTGGGAGCAACCCACTTAGCTTTGTTGCATCTCCCCTGATTTTCAGTCATTCCCGATTGATGAGGTTTGAGGCTACGATTACCTTTCAAGAACAAATTCACTTAGAATGCTCATTGTCCTCCACTGATGATGTTCTGATAGCGTTCGTCTATACAAGTTTTCCTGGGTCTGGACAAACCGAATCACCATCTTAACTTATCTTCATGATATCCATTCGTAACGTTCAAACTGAATCGAAGTGGTTTTCGGGTAACTAAATCGAAACCCGGTCTTTTCGAAACGATTAACGAAATTGGCTAATATTGATAGTCGGTTATTTTACTATCAAATAACAGCATCAATAGTCACTAGGCTGATATTTATAATTTTTCCAAAATTTATTTCCAATATATCTTTATAAGACACACACACACACACACACACACATATATATATATATACACAAACTTAAATCCCCTCCCAATATTTCAAAAATTGAGACAACTTAAATTCTTACACCATATTAGGATTTTTCAATTCTTAGAAAAATTCCGTTATTTCTTTTCTCAAAATCCATCACAATTTATTTGTAACTCCTTCACTAGTTTATAAAGAGTTGTATAAGTCTGGGAATTCCATAATTGATTCCCTTTTATATTTCCAAAGTCAAACATACTTGCTTATAAATCCAATTTCCCTCTCTACTTCTTTTATGAATTATATTTCATTTTTCGAAGTTCACTTTTATTTAACTACTTCGGAAGTTTTCTTACTTTTTCCCCAATTCCATTTTGAAAATTCCCTTATAATTCCATCTACTGAATATCCTTTTTCCTAGATTTCCAAGAAGATTTATAAATAAATTTAAAACATTACAAAACTCTATATATATAATAAGTATTTAAAAGAATAATAATAATTTATTTTTAAGACATGTTCAAGTAATTATCTAAAATATTAAAACACTTTTTATAACATTACTTTTTAAAGCTGATTTTAAAGTTTAGGATTTATTAAAATAAATGTTAAATATTCGAAGAGTCCACTTTTCGATGTATTTCGGTTCTACTAGTTTAAAATTTCATAGTTTCCTAGATAAAATTTGCCTTTTTAAAACATTTAACTTCGTAAAAATAAAAATATTTTTTTAAATCCCAATAACTAGTTCAATTTATAAATCCCTCTTGATTTACAACACATCGATCTCATTCCGATCTCCTTAACCATTTTCACTTTTCAAAAATAGTATCCACTATCTTTCCCGACCCTTTTTCTATATTCTAACATAAATTCACCCTATGAATTTTATATTCCTAAATTTTCATTTGATATCGATTTACTCGATTTATAAACATTGTTTATAAATTTATAACTCCTTTGAATTTAGCTTGTTTATAAAAAAGACAATCTTATTTATAAAATTTTGTTATATAAATCCATTTCCCTATAAATCCAATTTATACCGTCAATATAAATTTTTTATACCTATTCCAACTCCTTTTTATATTTTTTTTGGATATTATTTAAAAATCCTTATATAGATTATTGCTAAAATTTCTGTTTAAACACTTTATGGCTTAGTTAAGTTCAACCAAATCAAATTTACTGTGCATCCAATCAATTTCTTTTTAGAATTGTTCAAACTTCGATATAATTATTTTTATATTCAAAATCTCCTTTTAGTTCTTTAAAAATTTAAAAATAATATTTATGATATTTAAAATACCAAATCAAGGCCAGTGCTACTATAATATCCAAAATTTAATCATAACAAATCTATATCAGATTTATTCATACACATCATATTCATACATATGAACAATTATTATATTTTGAGGAATTCAGTTGGAATCCTCCAACCTGTTTTTCTTGCATCCATGGATGTTAGATAACATTAAAAAATACCAATCCCACTTCGAGGGGGGTATCATGGTATATAGAGTCATCCGCTATTATGCAGGGAGAACAGGGTCTCATTCACTAAAATATGCAGGAATATCAACCCAACTGCTAATATACATACAACTATATATAATATAATCATTCAACAGATAATTATAACTTATCACTCAAATCAAGCATCCAATAATTAAATTTAAATTTTGCAATCCAAATGAGTGATAATTTCTCACCTTGACTTTTATTTGCAAACCACTCCAACCTCGACTTGTTTGTCACGATTTTTAGACCTCGAGTAAAAAAATTACTCATTTATTAGCATTTGAAATAATTAAAAATACTGTTAAATTACTTAATTTAAATTTGAATTTAAACTAGCAAACATATCACCTCCACTACCTCCACGCTACAAAACATGACTGCCCTTGACAAACACGCCTGCAGCTTACCGCCGTCGACTGAATCCACTTCACCACGAACGACATCAATCACCCACGACCGAGCCTTGGCTGTGCACTCTCCCCTGCCACACACTCTATCGCGAGTTTTCCCATATCGCCATCGCCCATCACCACGTGATCAAAGATCGTGTATCCTTACTGTTCTCCCCCTTCACTGCCGCACTGACATTGAGCAACCGCTACCCTTTGCCCACCCTCGACTTCCCTAACTCGCGACAAACCCCGCTTCCCTGGATGAAAATCGACTCAGCTCAAAGCCCTAGCGCTAGACATCGTCGATGCACCTTAGTCTCGACCCTCCCATGCATGCGCGCTCGATGCTGTCTCGACTCCTACCTTTGAATCGATTCGATTCGAGTATAGCTTCTTTTTTTTAAACTGAGGAACGAATTCGATTTTGAAAGGAAGAAAGCAGTGCAATATTGCCTTCTGAAGGAAGATAGGCATACGCCTTTTTTATTTTTTTGTTCACTGGTCTTGATTTCGTCCTTTTTATTTTTTTCTCCGTTCTGAAGATTTGAAAGAAGTCGTGATTTAAAAAAACTAGAAGGAGGTTACGTGTTTGAATAGGTAAGGTCAAATCGGAGGTGGCTGACAAAAGAAAGAAAGTAATAATCAAGTCAAAACATATACGTTTATTATTTAAATTTCCAAATCATCTCCATTACGTCACTTAAAATCTCGGACCCCTATCGAGGTGTGCCGCTAGGTGTTTATAATGTTATACTCCTATTTCGAATGTAATGGAAAAGGTTTCGAGTTCTAACTCAGTCATATGAAGAAGATATCTTTTTGGACCCAATTATTATTTTGAATTTTCGATATTAAATTCAACGCGTTTATATACTATACGGCCAAATGATAATATCAAACACTATGAAATTTCAAATCCGATAATAATATACTATCATGGATCCACTGGAACTAGTTTCATCGAATTTTGAGACTGTGCCTCAGATCGCTATTTTAACGCGTCAATTAAATTGACGATTTCAAAAATTTGCGAAATCGCATGAAATTTCAGTTTTAAAAATTTTTTAACTCTATTATAATTCCAAATCCAATATTTAAACCATTTAAATATTCAAAATTAAACGATAGAAAAATCTTGGTCGTTGCAGTAGATGTACCTGATCAAATTATATAAGTTTGGTCAAAATATAGAATTGAAGACTTAGTCGATCACGTGAATACTGGACATTTTTGTCTGTTTATTACAAATAGATCGGGATGTAACTACTTTTTATTAGTTAATTAGATGCACTTTTGACCATCACTTTTACTATAATGAATTATCCTTTAAAACATAATTTCTTAAAATTTTGTAAGTATTGAGATTTTCTTTCTTCTTAAAATTCTGTAAATATGTTCTATATTTTTAGTAAAAAATATTATAATATACTTTGGAGTTGCCACAATTTTTTGAATTGAAATTAATGAAGACACGCATTGAGGAATATAAATGGTTTTAAGTGAATAATAGGTCATAAGTAAACAATTATTCAAATTAATTGTGTTGTTTTCTGTTATTATTCTTAATAATAGTAGAGAAATCTACAAATATAAAAAATGTTCAAATTTGTAGAAAAATTTACTTTTTAAAAATGTAGCTGTTAAATGTAATTTTTAATTGCATATGACGTATGCAGTTAAAAAATGCATTTAAATGGGGAAATTTCTTGTTGCATTTTAATTATGGAGTTAGAAATTCATAGGATTTTTATCATAATTGCAGAGATACATGCAATTATTCAGAATAAATGCATACAATTTTGCAATTATTATGAATAGTTGCGTATATCTTTTCAATTATCAAGAATAATTACATCTTTTATTGCATTTTAGTTATAAAGTTATAAATTGCACCATTTAAATGCATTTTTCAACTGCATATTTGATATGCAGTTTAAAAATAAAGCTTTTTAATTCAATTTTTAACTGCATTATCGAAGTGCAGTTATAACTGTTTTACCATAATGAAGTTAAAAAATATATATGTATAGTTTGTTTGAAATGCAATAATAAATGCATTGTTTGTAATATGTTTAAAATATAGTTAAATAACAACTACAATAGAACAACAATTATGAACAATAGTTAATAGTAGAAGATTTGATTCTATGTGTGGCATTATGATTTTAACTATTTTGTATTGGTTTGCATATAGTTGCAATGTTGTTCGCAGTTGTTGTAAATGATTGAAGATTTCTCTACAGTCATTGTAAATAATTGTAGTTGAGTTTTCCATTATATATGTGTAGCGACCCGCAGTTCCGTACCCCTTGAGTTGATAATAATTCTTCCTCGCTCAACCCAAAGTGTACGAATGAGCGAATAACTATTGTAAAGAAGAAGAAAGAGGTAGAAGAGAAAAAAATAGAACACAACCACAGAATCTCACAATCGCAGCGGAATAAAATATAATATATAATAATAGATTTCTATACAAAAGAATATGTAATAGTTTATATACATATAATCATCAGAATACAACAATTCAATACATCAAAATGGACAGTTATAATAACTTGTCCTCACACAGCAGAAATATAACAAAGTACGGAGATACATCTCTGTCATCCAGCTCATCTCCTAAGCTCCACAGCATCCTATCATGTATTTGTAATACTCGGTCTGACCCGAGCTTTATAATAAATAACACCCTATTCAGTTTTGAAAACCAATGTGAGAAAACACACTTAATTTGAATCCGTAACCTTTATCATAATCCTTTGAAAACAAAGGTATCTCGTAAGGCCATGCCAGACATATACACGATGGGTTTTTACCTTACGGTAACCAAAACCTTTTTATCAAAACTGTCTCATATTATAATAGTGTCTAAAACAAGTAAATAGGAAATAGCTGAAATGCTTGCATCTCATGTTTCAACATAATTGGACACAATCAAAACCATACAATGCTTATTGAAGAATGGATTCCATCGAATGACTGGTCTACTGGGGTACCGCCCACCACTGTACACCTCTAGAACAATGTACCGAGGACCATGCCAGGATCCCCTGTTACACAAGACCGGCCTACCCCTAACCTGGATAGACAGAATACGTTATCAGCCCGGGTGTTCCCACCCTTAATATCGATCTCTCCTTCTTTCATGCACAACAATATCCATAATATAAAGGTTTACAAGGACATCTAGAAAAGTGATAACATACCCTAATTGGGTGCGACCCACTTAGTCTTGCTGCATCTTCCCTGTTTTAGTCATTCCTAGTTGATGAGGCTTGAGGCTAAGCATTACCTTTCAAGAACGATTTACTTCGAATGTTCAACATTCTCCAATGACGATGTTCTGATAGCATTCGTCCATACAATTTGTCTTGGATTTGGACAAACTGAACCACCATCTTCATCATCCTTACAGTATTCATTCGTATCGTTCAAACCGGATCGAAGTAGTTTTCGGATAAGTAAATTTGATCCTGGTCTCTTAGAAACGGTTAACGAAATTGGCCAATATTGATAGTCGGTTATTTAACTATCGATAAAATGTCCATAAGCAATCATCTGGCCTTATCATAATTTTTCAAAAAATTATTTTCAAAATATCTTTATGATATTTATATATATTCAAATCTTTCCGATATTTCCATAGTGGAAATCAAACTTAAATTCTTATATACTTAACAGGATATTTTCACGACATTTTAATTATTAGAATATTTTTTCTCGCTTCCAATTACAATTCACCCTTTGAAAATATTTTCTATATTAAAATCTTGAAGTTATCTATTTCCAAATCCTTTCCATCCAGTACATAGGAATATTCATAAGTATATTTTCCAAGATCTTTATATCCCAATATTCAAGAAATAGTTCATTTATTTCTTATTTCTCCAAACTCCTTTTACAAATTTTATTTGTAAATTCCAAAACGGGTTTTATAAGTTTCAGGAATCGTTTGTCAATTTCCTTTAATATTTCCAGGTCAAATATACTTGTTTATATCTCCACTTAACACTTCTGTCTTCTTTATGAATTCTAATTCATTCTTCTAAAGTTTCAGGATTTTAGTACTTTGGAAATTTTCTTTAAGTTCCCGAAATTCCTATATACGGTTCCCTTCTAAAATCATATCCATTTAATAAACTTCGTTTCCAATCTCGAGAGAATTAATAAATAAATTTCAATATTTTAAAGCATATATATAAAATAAGTACTTTTAAAGAATAATAGTCTATTTTCAAAAAAAATATGTTTAAGTAAATTTAAATATCAATTTTTTTTAAAAGCATCAATAACTCCTTCCCAAATCATTTTTATATAACTAATTAATTTTCAAAGCACATTTATAAAATTGGAATTTATTTTAATAAATATTAAATATTAGAATAACTAACTATTTGGAATATTATAAATAATAATTTAAGTTACATAGTATAGTAATTTAAAATCCCATTTAAAACAATTTTAATTTCTCGACAAAAATCTATTTTAAAAATCCAATATTGCTAGTTTAAAATTTATATATCCCTCACAATTCACATCACATCGATTATATCTCAATTTTATCACCATTCCCACATTCAAAAATAAATTCCACTATTTCTTTCCTAAACGATTTCCACAACTCGATATAAACTCACATGGTAATTATATATTTCCAATTTATCAACTGACCATCATTTTCCCTGTTTATAAACATCGTTTTATAAATTTATAAACTACTTTGAGTTTCACTCATTTATAAAACAATTTCATTTGTAAAACTCATTTATAAATCCATTTCTCAATATATTCCCCTATTTTTCAAGTCCATTTTAAATATCAATTTCAACTCCTTTTGTATTTTTCAGAATATCAATTTAATGTTCATTATTCGAAATCCTCCATACAAGTATTTTTTTAAATATTTGTTATTATATTTTTCTTAAATAGTTAAGTACAACTCGAAAATCAAATTGTACTATTTTTCAAGTCAAATTCTCTTGAAATAATCTAAATTTTGATATAAATATTTTATATTCAAAATCTCCTTTAAACCCCTCAAATCTCAAAAATAATATTTATAGTATTTCAAAATATTGAAATCAAGGCCAGTGCTACCATAACATCCATTAATTCAAAATCACTACAATAATCTATGCATATTAATTTCACACATCATATGTCACTATATATGAAAAATAAGCAATATATTTGAGGAATCCAGTTGGATCCTCCAACCTATTTCCTTGCATCCACAGATGTTAATACAACATAAAAATACCAATCCCATTTCAGGAGGATATCGCGGTATATAGAGCCATCCGCTATTATGCGGGACGTATAGGGTCTCATCCACTATAACGTGCGAGAATATCACTCCAAATACTAATATATATACTACTATATATATATTATATAATCATCCAACAGATAATTAAAATTTATCAATCAAGTCAAGCATCCAATAATTAAATTTAACATTAAAATTTAAATTTGAAAATCCAAACGAGTGAGAAATTCTCAACTTGATTTAATTTGCAATCTGTACCAAATTCATATTTTCTGCCTAGATCCCGTTCGATTTAAAACCTCATATAAGCAAATTATGAATTTTATAATATTCAATAATCTAATAATTAATTTGCTAATTTGCTAAATTTAACCAACTAATTATAAATGAATTTTAATACAGATTATACCTATCTACCAATAATGTCTTCGAACCGATCTCGAAAACCAACGGATCACTTCGACAGCAACACTAAACAGCTCTAACAACACAACCGGCCTCGAGATTACCCAAACCTTTGCCATTATCGCGACAACCAACTAACTCTCGATCGCCGAAACCTATTTCCCTTTCGATCTGCCCGTCAATCGATTACCAAAGAGCTCGACCACCACAGCTGCCGATACTATGAGCACGACTACACCCCCGCCACGGTCACCATCGATCGCCGAACACCTCCAGGAGCTCGTACTGCCTCCCCCTTCGAAGACAAATGCTAGAATCGTGATCCCCTTCCCGAGCTTCACTGGAGATGCCGAACTCCACCCCAAACCCAATATCGCTTCTATGAACTGCTCCTTCCTGACCCTCAATCGTGACTCACCACCTCGAGCGACTCAAGTCCTCATTGTCGCTCGACCTCCACTGCTACAAAACAGGCCATTTGCATTGGTTCTTCACCCTCCTGTTGCATCAGTTCTACAACCGATGCATATGCAACCGATGCAACAGGCTTAACAATTTTGCGTCAATTCTATAACCGATGCAAAACGGTCCTTTTTGCATTGGTTGTTACTAACAACTGATGCAAAATACGGTTGCAACAAAGGAACATGTTGCATCGGTTGTAATGAAAACCGATGCACAAAGGAACTTGTTGCATAGGTTGTTGTTGAAAACCAATGCAAACTAATCCCTCTATTATTGGTTATAACAAACAATTATTGCATGCAATATTACAATCATTCAAAATATATCAGACTAAAGATCTCGACCATTAGATCATTAGAACAATCGATGCATTTTAACAGACACTGTTAGGAAACAAAGTATATTATACACCATTAGAGTTTAAAAGAGGAACCAAAAAAACTATTCAGATTTCTATATTTAACCTAACGCTTGGAGTGAAATAAATACACAACTATACATGTACTTGTCATCAATCATAAGTATGACTAACCGTAGTGTTTTCTATGCTATTAGTTTGAGTCAACCTCATAAAAGCGAAAAATCTGCTCTACCATTAAACTAACTCATAACATGCAAGAACGATCCACCTTTTCCAGTTGCAGCAACAATGCTGCTCTCATATTATACCATTTTCTACAAAGGTTCAAAAACAATCATCAGCCTTATATCAGATTTTATTAGGAATAAATGATGAATAATCAACATAATTGCAAAATTGAAGCTAAACCATTTGCTCGCCCTATTTGTAATCGTATTAAAGTGGGCAATAGTGTAGGTAACAACTAAGTATAGCAGAATTTTTTTCCAATATCAAAAAGCATCCTTTAGTCAATAACGAAATCAATATCCACAATATCCATAAATACCTATGTTTTGTAAAAAAAAAAAACACCGTGTATTATGTACCAAACATGAACGCGTGATATTTCCGTTCTTAACCATTTTGAAATCAAATTAATAAGATAGTTCAGTGTTTTTGCTTTCTTTATGTAGTACAAACAAAAATATGAACCTTAAAGCTTTTTACAGTGTAAATTGTCACGAAATTTAGGCTTGAAATGAGGTTATAGGTAAATACCGAGTAAAGCGAGAAATTTTTTCCAGATATAATTTGTTTGATGAATGGCAAATAACAATATAATCAAACACTAAAGGGATTTTACCTCATCATTCGCATCCCTAGTTCTATAAGCAACATATCACTCTTTTTCAGTCAGTATAAGAGGAACTATTTGATCATCATCATGTATCCACAATACTCTGATGTCTTTGATACATAACAAGAAAAGCATGATATAACAAATTATATACAACATACACATTGTGAAAACATGCACAATCGCGTACTGTGCTTTTGATATAATTTAAGAGTCTCAGTAAAAACCATTGACAGATTGGAATACTAAAACAAAATACATACTGTGCTTTTGAATTAATTTAATCAGTGAAAAAAAGAGTAAGTCATAATGCTTATATAATTTGCTATCTAGAACCTTATTCATAATGCTATTTGCTGTAGCTATTTACATTTACTTCAAATCCTACATTGGAAACTCTAACTCATACTGGGGAGAAGAAACCACTACACTAAATAGCAATAAACTTCACGATTTTATCAAAATGAGTCAAAGGAAGTATAAAAGAAACAAAACATTGCGATTTTACATGAATTTTTGACAATCGACAAAAATTGAAGAAGAAGAATTATGCGGCCAGAAAATGGATCTATGTTTTAATCAAGTTTGGTTTGTATTTTGGTTTTGGGTTTTTGCATTTTTAATTGGGCCGGAAAACGAGGAAAACAAAGAAAAACTATTTTCAGTTTTGCGTATTAAGCCTGTTTTTGAAAAAATGATCATTTTCAAAATGAAAATTTCAAAACGGTAAAGGGAACAAGTTTTCATTTTTTCTCAAAAGTGAAAACGAAAAATGGTTTGAAAATGACAAATCAAACGGGCCCTAAACTTTTCCAAAAAGTACAGAGTACATAGCTTACTTTGTAAACATACAACATATATGCTTTGCTATGTATGTTTCCTATTGGGGTGTAAGAGCATCTCCAACATATCACAGCTTGCAATATTACAAGTTTTAATCAGGAGATTCCCTCAACAAAAGCTGAACTGGGCGGTTGTCAAACAAGTATTGAGCTCAGATCTATGATGAACAAGTTTCCGATATGGTCAACACACAGTTGACTGTATGTAGACTTCTGTATAAAGGGTACCCGAGCTCGGTCTTTTGTTTAACTCCAGTTATTAATTAAACAATCTCCACATCTACTTGAAATCACAAACTGGATGATTGCAAATGCAATCATTTTGCTGAATTAGTTTTAGAGCTACAACTTGTAATTTTCTGTTAGAGCTTAATAGCTACAAATGTGTAGTTCTGGATTGAATTTAATGAGTTGTTGGAAATGCTCTAAACAAGGTAGGCTTGAAATATCAGACTTTGCATTTATCCATTTTTAGATTGCATACAATTATTTAAAGATTGCATATATTCACAAAGATTTAATAATGATCATATTTTTATATACTCAACAACTTGAAAATTAATTTGTAAATTCATAGAAATACAAAAAAGAAGTCATAAAAAAGCTTCATAAAAAAATTGCATCTTCTTTTTGGACTGAAACTCTCAATCATGTCTTCAAATTTCATGATTTAGATATGGAGTTTATCAGAAATGATTTCTAAAACTTTACAGAATATCCATATGGGTTCAAGAATAACTAGTAGAAGAGAACTAATGGAAAAGGCAGTACGTTAACTAGAAATTTCTAAATGTTTAAGATAATCAGCAATTCTAAGGGTTGAAAGAGGAATTGCCATCGAAAAATTGTAACACAATATTCAAGATTCGTAGTGGTACATTACTGAATAACCATTTTAGATCTTACAGTTCAGTTATGTAAAATTTATAGGCATTCTAAAACACAACTTTAATCGTCCAAATTCAGTAAATCTAAATCATACAAAAACCCTGGTTTTATTTTTGCTTGAAACAGAAACATCATAATTAAGCATATAAGGCAAAACATCAAACATGTCATTCTCGTGAAATCAGCAACCAAGTTCTCAAAATCTGTACAATAAAACTGAAGCAAAGAAATAAACAAACCTGATTCAGTCAGCAGCGTACAAATCAATCCTTCCGTAAAACATCTGGGAAAAGGGGACAGACGCTTTGATGATTTTAGTTCTTTGCACTGGGATTTTATACTAATGCCAAACTTCAAAATAAAATAGATGTTTTAATGTGGATAATTTTGGGTTCGATTTATATTGATAGTTCGATAGATAATTGCTAATACCATAACTTGAAAATCATAAAAAGTCAATCAACGAATAAACCACATGAATTGGCTGCGTAAATAAATTACCGAACAACTCCACTTTTGATTTGGACAGATCTAACGTGAATTGGAGATGGAGACGAGCTGCTTTTGAGGTCATTGCTACTGGATTGAATTGAAAATCGATCGACGGAATGAATTGAGGATAAGAAATTTGGTCGAAAGTGAAAACGGAGAGGGATTTAGGTGGCCGTATTTTTACTTGGTCAAAATGATTATTTTGGATCCACTGAACAAAACTACATTGGTAAGGGATGCAAATTAATATAGTTGCATCGGCTGACTTAAAAACCGATGCGACTAAAACTATTTGCATCAACGTATTTGCATTGGTTGTTGGTGACAACTGATGCAAATTTGATTTTTCATTACCTATTATTTTCCACGTACCAATTGCATCGGTTATTAAGACAGAACTGATGCAAATAGTTCTATTTTCATCAGTTTTTACTTTAACCGAGGCAAATGAGGTGAAGCAATATGCATTTTTTCTACTAGTGCTCCCTACCTCCACGCGCAGCGCGGCCTTCACCTCGCCAAGCCTCGTGACCACATACTGCCACATCCTTCTTCCCCCTTCGATTAGAGACGATTGCGATTTATATTCTTTTTTCTAAAGAACCGATTCGATTTCATGAGGAGCGATTTTGAATAGGCGATTCGATTGGAGTAGAAAAATAGGATACGCGATTTATAACTAGAGAAGATGACATTCGTGATGAATTTTTTTATCGAATGCAATTTTGATTCGTTTTCTTTTTTTTGGAAAAGAAAAGGTGCTCATGAAATTTGATTTGGGGTGAACGAGATAAGATAGGGACGTGATTTAAAGGTAAATGGTAGCGTATTACAGAAGGTAAAGGGACTTTGATATGATTTTATATAATTTTATTTAATTATACAATACCTCGTTATACCTATGTTGAAATTTTTGAACCCCTACGGAGGCATGCCACTAGACATTTGTAATGTTATACCCCTATTGCAAACACAATTAAAATGGTTACGAGTCCAAATTCGATCGTATGGAGAAGATGGCTTTTTAGACCCAATTATTCTATTGAATCTTCGATATTAAATTCAACGCATTTACATCCCGTACGATCAAACGATAACCCTAAACGCTACGAAATCTGAAAACCTATAATAATATACTATTACAGATCTAACGGAACTAGTTTCATCGAATTCCGAGACTGTGCCCCGGATCGCTATTTTAACTCGTCGATTAATTTGACGATTTTCAAAATTTACGAAATCGCTTCAAAAATCCAGTTTTAAAATCTTATTAACTAAATTATAATCCCAAATCCAATATTTAAACCATTTAAATATTTAAAATTAACCGTCGAAAAGTCCGAATCGTTACAATATGATCGTATTTTTATTAAGGGAATTGTTTATTATTTTGTTTTTGTACTGATGTTCTAATATTTTATTTTACAGTATTGCTGACAAGAATGGTGTTTTAGTGTTGTTGAATTTTGGAAATAATAGCTTTTCTTTACATAGTCATTTTGATAATTCAGTTGTTATGATGAGAAAAGCTATTTGTGAAAAATGGTCTGATTTAGGTGACAGACATTTGACTTATATCATATATGAAACGACCCAGAATTTCTGTCATTTGAAATTCGTATATTTAATTGATTTTTAAATATTAACAAGTAAAATTTTTAAGTCGAATAATTTATTTTTCGAATATCTGGATTTAATTGGATAATTAAATCGATAATTTAATATTTGAAATTGCGTAAATATTTGGAAATTGGGTTTAATGTGATTAAAAATGATTTATAAAGTTATATTAAATCATATTGGAGTTAGAACAATGTTTGTGAACTTTTAAAATTGAATTAAAAGTTAAATTGCGAAAATTGAATATTTTAATATTTAGTTGACGAGTTAAAATAGTCATTTTTCAAACAGTCTCGAATTTCTAAAAAACCAGTTTCATCGGATCCGTAATGTTATATTATTGTAAGATTTCAAATTTCGTGTCAATCAGATTTACCGTTTGTCCGGGGCAAGCCAAAACGCATAGAAATTGGTTTAATCGATTTAATTTAAATTTGATCATTTATTGCTGTAACTCGCACAGATGATCGAATTAGCCTCCGAAACCTATTCCATTGTGTCTGGAATGCAAGGTAAACCCTAGAAATGCCAGCCGACATGCTTCGTTTGGAGTTCGGAAAATTTCGGGTGAATAGTGTTTTGTGAAATTTTCTATAAAAGCCCCATTTATTTTCACTTTTGCAAAAATAAGAAAGCTCTAGGGTTTTGAGCTTCAGGTCGTCGCTTCTATTATTTTCAATGGCTGAAACGTTTCAACCTTCTTCCCTCAATCTTTTCTAATCCGCTCACCTTCATCAAAGGTTGTCAACTACAAAAGTAAAGAGGACGACGAGATCTACGTTTTGAACGGCTATGATCGTTTATAGTCGAGCGAATCATCGACGATTCGCGTGAGAAGTAGCGACATTCATGCACTTTTTCCAATGTGGAGAGACGACCGAGCTCGACAAGGCTCTGGCCGTGGGTAGGGCTTGGATAGGCGAGTCGAACTAAGGTGCTTGATCGAGTTGAAGAAATCGTTGGTGGTGACGTTAATTCGATGGATAAGGCGGCATGTTGGGTTCACGGTCGCTTGAACAACCTGGGTAAGTTGAAGTAAAAGTGCGGCCCTGATGCAATCTAACCAAAACCTAATGGCCTAGATGTAAAGAGGTTCAAAATTGAAAATAAAAGTTGTAAATTAAATTATATTAAATTGTGTAAACTTTGTAACGCGATAACTTTTTGATGCGAGGTCGAAAAATTACAAAACGAATTGTGTTGGTTTCGTTTTTTCGAGCACTACGCAATGGAGCTGGTTTGGAGTCGTTTGGAGCTAGTGAAAATTTCGGGTAAAATTAAACGCACGTTTAATTTTATTCGAAATAAAACGCTACAACTGTTATCGGAAACTCAAGGTGAGAACTTCTCACTCAATCGAATTGTTTCAATTTAAATTTTAAATAGTTAAATTTAAAATTGCTTGATTGTGTGATTGGATGATAATTATTATCTGTTGTATTGAAATAGACCATATACACCGTATATTAAGCGGAGGTTATTTATTAAAAACATATATCGCGATAATTCCAACTTGTATGGAATTGGTATTATATATGTACTTGGAGTTGATTTCCCGCATTATATAGCGGATGAGACCCTATTGCGCCGCATAATAGCAGATAGCATTTTATAAATCCCATATACCGCGATATTTCGTCTCGAAGCGGAATTGGTATTGTGTTAACATCTTTGGATGCAAGGAAACAGGTTGGAGGGATCCAACTGGATTTCTCAAATGATTGAATTGGTTTCAATGTTATGTGTTGATCTATTTATAATCTGCGTGATTATCTTTGTGATTGAAATCGTTAAAGGCTAAATTGTGACGACCCGGAATTTCTAGCAATTTAAATTTGAATAGTTAATTGATTTTAAAATATTTAAAGGTTAATTTTAACTTGAATTCAAGATATCAATATTTACTTGATAATTAAATCATTGAATTATATAGTTTAAATATTGATATTTATGATTGAAATTGGGTAAATTGTTGAATCTGAAATTTCTAAGCCAGTTTAAAAAATAATTTGAAGGCTTATAAAATTCATAATGACGATACTGAAGATAATAGAATGGTTGAAATTTAATTTAAAGGTAATTTGTTCAATTTTAATAATATATCGTTTAAATCGATATTTAAAAATAGCCTTCCGAGGCACAGTCTCAGAATTCGACGAAACCAGTTCCATTGGCTCCGTAATAGTTAGTTATTATTGGATTTCAATTTTCGTAGCAATTGGAGTTGTCGTTTGACCGTGACAGCTCAAAACGCTTCGAACTATTTTAATCAATTTAATTTTAAATTGATCGTTTTCTTTTGTAACTCGCGCATATGATTGAATTAGCTTCCACAACATGTTCCATCGTGTTCGGAACGCGGGTAAAACCTTGAAATCGCCTAGCGGCATTCCTTAAGTGGAGTTTGGAATTTTAAATGGCAATTAACGAGGCGGTTTGAGAGTTTTATAAAATAATAAAATTTGAAGTACATATAGTCAGAGATATTTTCACTTCAACGCGTGCTCGAGAAGCCTCACACCATTAATATCTCACTCCCGTTCCCCTTTCTTTTCTCAAATAGCAGAAGTCGAATTCGAATGAAAAAAAGAAAATCGAATTAATGGCCGATCAAAAATCAAGTCAAGCTGAGACTTTTCCCTCCAATCTTCGATTGAATCAAGCTTCTATTCGAATTCATAAGGGTTCACGAGAGAGCAGGGTTTACATAGGATCGTGGGTCATTCTTGCGTTAGCGCGCGATGCCGTGGCCGAGGCAGATGCGATGATCAGTGCATCGTGATGGGAAGTTTGGGCCGAGGGGTTTTGCATGCTCGTTTTCGAGCCACCACGAATCACGAGCTCTGAGAATGGCTGCGGTGGGTAGCGGCACGAGTGCGTGGCCGCGACTTCGAGCGAGGAGATGGGTTTTAGGGTTCGGCTGGCTCTGGGATGCTCGACTCGTGCGCGTGTTTCGCCTTGGGAGGAGGAGGCAGTAAGGTAACTTATCAATTGTTTGTTATAACTTATATTTTGAAGAAATAAAGAAAATTAATTTTATACATATATTAGAATTTTTTTTATATAAGACTTTGGAAGAAAATTTTATAAGGGATTGGGGATAAAATTTTCTAATTGACTTAGTTAATTTATTTGGATACTAAAAGATTTATAAAGAGAAATTGTTAGTTTAGATTTAACCAATAGTTAAATAAAATTGTAAAAAGGGATAGCTGATTGTTCGATTATGTAAAATATTAATAGATGGTAATAGGTTGATCGATTGGTTCAAATGTTAATAAATTCTAAATGTTTATTTAAGGTTTGAAAACTGTGAAGAAGCTAGGCATAATGGAAATGGATTGCTAATGAAAACCGAAGGTGAGTAAATCTCACTCGTCTGGTATTATTTAAATTTAAATGGTTAAATTTAAATAATTGGTTGATTGATTGAGTTGTTTGAACGTGTGCTGATAATCTGTGACTTTGGTTTTGTTTGATTCTCAAGTTAATAAGGGTATAATGATTGGTGATTCATTAAATAGGCAGAATAATTTGAATGGATAACGAATTAATTCAATTAATTAATGATTGTGCTAATTAATTCAGTAATTAAAGGTTTGAATAAATAATAAATTAAGTTGTAAGTTAATTAACTAAGTATAATTAATTTAGAACAATCAATTGATGGATGGTGTGTAATTACTTCATGAAATATATATATATATAATTACTTTGTGAAATTTATCAAGAGATTAATTAAAATAGTTAATTGAGGAATAATTTATTTATTTAATGAAGTAAATAAAAAGGTAGATAATTACAGATTGAGATTTGATCGAGAAAAAAATTATATCGTGGTTGAATTAAAGTAATTGATTTGGATTAGAACAAATTAAAATATGATTGGAAATTATTAGTTTATATAATAATTGATGTAATTAAAAATTGATTAATTAAATCGATTAAATAAATAATGACTTATGAGAAATTAATTACCGTAAGTAATTAAGAATTAATGTAATTAATACTAATAATTAATTTATGAAATAATTGATTAATTTATAAAGTGATTAAGATTTCTTATTCATTTTTGGTTAAGTACAATTAATATCGAGGAACTAACTAAAGATAATTACATAAATTTAATTGAAAAATAATAATCTTGGGGATTAATTAAGATGAATAATGATGGGTTGACTAATTGATTGATTTGGAATTAATTAATGTCAATAAAGGAATCTAAGTAATTGAGGTTTGAAATTCAATGAGAATCAATCGAATTAACTTGTATGTGATTAAGCTTTGCTTATGGATGATTGAATGGTATTGAATGCTTGAATGTGTTGATATCTCTGATATGATATGTCGTGTATTTCATTGTATAACTTGGGTTAGGATAACATGAGTTTCGAAGAGACCGGGGTCGGGTATTAGAAGATACCCGAAACCACTTCGAATTTTTATAAATTCATTTGTGGAATCAATAGGCAGGAATGAAATGATTTAAGTGAACTGGATTATCTAAGTTTGGTACTTAGAAATTTATATGTGAATTAAGTGTTATCCATAGTAAATTGAGAATTGGTTAAATTGATATAAGTTACCCGGGTTTTATATAAGTTGTTTGCTTTGGTATTCCATGTTAGTTGAGATTGCTCACGCTGGTTTCCAGCCTGACGCGGGTGTTACTTTGGAGTAATGCTCGGGTCAGACCGAGTATTACAGATTTCCAGGTTAGGACGTTCTGGAGCTCAGGAGGCGAGCTGGACGGCAATATCATATAGAGAATTTCCGCTGTATTTATATTATTGTTAATCTGAGTCATGATAATTGTATATATTCAGTGACTGTATATATGTGAAACTCTGATGTATATAAAATGTAATCGATAGATATAGTATTCTATTGTAAGCTGTTATTATTATTTTTTATTATTTTTTATCCGCTGCGAATGTGAGATGTTTGGTGTTTCTGTTCTTCTTCTTCTATCTCTTTCTTTAATTTTCGTAACTATCTGGAATTTTAGAGTGTGAAAATTTCGGGTCGTTACATTTGGTATCAGAGCAAGGTTAAGCCAGAACCTTGGCTCTGGTGGGGATTACTCATTTAATAGAGTCTATAGTACTCTAGAATGAGTTGAATATATATATATATATATATATATATGAGAGCGTACTTGTTATTTTCTTGTATAAAGATTTTAAATGATTTTATATAAAATATATATTTTGATATATAAAGGAATATTTCCTTCTAATAAATATTAAAGCGATTGGTTGTTAAATTTATTAAAATTAAAATTAAGGAGTAACATAATACAACCAAATTGGAGTCTTGATTTGGAATTAAATTTAGTAGAAATAGAAATACAACCAAATTAAAATTTAATGGATTGAAAATGAAATTCTAAAACTGGTCCCGGAATTTGAAAATCTTGTTTCAAAATAATGGAAAATAATAAATAAGTATTATTTGGATAACTGGGACTTGTTGAAAACAATGGGTTGTTTGAAATTTATTTGAATTTAAAACCAAAGGTGGTTTAAAATTTTAAAACATGGCTGGGAGGGCCAAGAGATAAATATGTATGTATGGATATACATGATATCAAACATAATTTGAAATAAACTCTAAGAGGTTGAGTTTTGAACTTATGAGAGGGAAAGAATTTTGAAGCTTGAAGAGGGAATTCAGATTGAGTGAGGTTGATTGGATTAAGTGAATTACAATTTAACTTGGAAAGTTAAATGGTTGATTTGAATTGGGAATTTGTGTGATCTTAAAACGGGTTTGAGATTTAAAAATTGAAAATGGATGGACGTTTTAAAATAAATTGGATGATATCATCCTATTGTTAATAAGAATCTTTAAATTGAGAATGGTATTGTATAAATAAAATAAATTTGAATAATTAAATTGTAAATTAAAATTGTTTAAGAACTGACTTCAAACTGGAAGATAAAATTTAATAATAAAATAAAATTGTATTGAACTCTTATTTGAACCTTGAAATACATAAGTTAAGATAATTTAAAAAGGAATTTTGAGAATTGGACTCAGAAATTTAAATTGTTTAAAAACTTTAAATAAAAGTTAATTTGGTTTAAAGAGTTAAACCAACCTGTGAGAATTCAACTCGAATTTATATAATTCGAGATGGGTTAAAGCTGAAACTTAGATTCCATTTGTACTAATTGAATTGAGTTTGAATTAATTACAATTGAAGTTGAATTGGGTTTAAATAAATTACAATGGAAATTGAAGTTATTCAAGTTAGCATTGAGTCAATTAAATGAAAGTGGAAATTTAAGTTGAATTGTTGGGGAAGTGAACGGTTTGACTCTAGACTATTTTAAATAAATCGTTTTCATATAAACTTATTTTCCTAAGCTATTAAATATATACAACCTTTCTTTCTTAAAGACAAATTATTTTATATTTGTTTTACAATTATTTTTGAAGCTATTTAACTCTTTTTCAACTGTTCTATAAACTAATTACTGTTTTTCAACTATTTCACAAACTAATTTCTATTTTGCAACTATTTTGCAATTATCTAAATTTTTTGAAACTATTCAACTATTTCTCAACTATTTTACAGTTAGTTACCTATTTTATAGTTATTTTGCAAAATAATAATTATTTTTAAACTACTTATTTATTTTTAAAATTTTCAAGCTATTTTCTAAATATAAACCGGTCGGAGTTCAAACTGTTATTGATTTAAATACCCAACTGAGATAAGAATTGAAGTGATAATCCAAATGGAATTAAGGTAATTGTAAATAGGTGAAGAGGAATTTAAGGAAATGTGACTAGAAAGGAAATTGATTTGGCTGATAATCAATGGAAATAAATACGTAGGATGTACGTATATTATTCTATTTGCATAGTGATTTGATCCAGATTCGAGCACAGAATTCCGAGATAGTTTATTGATCCGAGTTGGGATTTTTCACTCGATTTTCGACGGCGAACCTGGATATGGATTGTTGATTGGTTCTGGATATTCTCTATCATAGTTATGGCTATGCAAGGAGAATGATAGTTTCTAATCAGGAAACCAGATCTGTGTCCGCACTAGGAAGTCAGGTGGACGATACTAGTTCGGAAGTGAAATTGTGTGATCGAGTGAGCGATCAGATTGGTATAGTGTACGGATGAAGGATTGAATGAAATTGATATTGAAAAGAGTAATCAAATTTGAATATTTGATTTTGAATAAACAAAGTTATATATCTTTGTTATATAAGAAAAATCTTTCCTTGTTAAATCTATTACCGGAAGAAAAGGATTTTTGAAGGTGTTTGAAGTATAAAAAGGAGTTTTATACAAGTTTGAAAAGATCCAAAGTATTTTAAAATTTTATATATCTGAATATATATAAAGGATCTTATGAGGATTTTGGAAAAGGTTTTGGGAACCTTTGAATTTGGAAAGGCTTTTGATTGTAGGGAAAATCAATATTGAATTTGGAAAGCCTAGTTTGAGAATTATCAATTTGGGATAATCGATTTTGTGTAAAGGAGCTTTGTATGAGATCATACTAGGTGTATGATTTAAAGATACTATATATGTATAGTATAAAATGTTTTGATGTTGGCTCTGGGGAAAAAGGCGTTCCCTTGAAATGAACTTCTCAGGAATACCACCGGGTGGTGCTGCCTTGAGCCCCAAGGGGGGGTTCTAAAGTTGATCCTGTGAGGAGTCCGGACAAAACTAGTTCCTGAGGATTATGAGTTGATTATACCATAGTGAAAGTCGTGTGTGCCGCTGAGAGCCAACAGTTACATGGACTTTTGCTGCGACGGCAACGTAACCCAGGATGTAACTGCGACCTATGTTATAATATAGCGAAAGTCGTGTGTGCCGCTGAGAGCCAATAGTCTGCGTTTGATTTTATATCGGCAGACTGCGACCTATGTAGGAGTGGAGAGGTTTCATTTCGATAGCGAAAATCAGAGGCCGCTGAGAGCCTGCAGTTACATGGACTTTTGCTGTGACGGAAAAGTAACCCTGGATGTAACCGTGATCTGCTGTGTGGGATCCATGGCATTATTGAGAGGCCGCGGAGAGCCTGCAGTTGCATGGACTTTTGCTGCGATGGCAACGTAACCCTGGAATGTAACTGCGACCATGGATGAGGGTGATGATTTCCAGAGCATTCACACCAAAGATATTTCCTCTATATTTTCAAAAACTATTTTCGATATTTTCAATAAAACTATTTTCCAAGTATTTTCACTGGGTGTTGAAAACGGGTTTACCATGTACTTATAGATTTTCAGTCCTACGCCTGATCAACGTATGACTGAATTTCTATGAGAACAAGGATGGATTGGTTGAGACATCGAGTTATAAAAAGTATTTTTATAAAGAACTATGTTATTAGTATGATGTGAATTTAAAGGCATTTCTAAATTTTTAAATAAAAGTGTCGGAATTTTGGGAGAATAAAAGAAAAAATCCAAACTGGAATTATAAAATAAAATTGAACTTAGGAAAATTTAATAAAGTGATTTTGTAATAAAAACGAATCTTGATATAGAATTGGAATAAGCTAATTGGCTAGATAATTATTTGATTGAGTATATTAATAACATTTAACTTGGATAAATAAATAAATTGTAAGTTGATAATGGGTTTGGGAATGAATTCGAATTTTAAATAGAATTCACTTAGATTTAATAATGGATTAAATAAGAATAGATGTTGTAAAATGAAAATAAAATAGAGTTGGATTGAAAATGTGATGGTTTTAAGTACAAATAAATTCAAGTGTGATTTGAATAATATTTAATGAAATTTGCAAGTAAATTGGATATAATGAAAATGAATTGTAGTAGAAATTGTTTGAGTTGCAAAACAAAACCCAAGTGAATCGAAATAAATTGAGAATGGCCTTGTATTACTAAAATAAATTCAAAAATGAATTAAGTAAGTAAATGAAAATGTTAAAATGGGTTAATTGAATTAAATAATAAATGGATGAAGACTGATTAAAAAAAAAACTAAATCAAGTTGTGATTGGAATTGGATTATCAGACTGAACTTAAATTTGGTGGTATATTAATTTGAGGTATAAATGAATTAAGTATGTGCTTGGATATTATTTTGATAAATTGAGAAAATGAATTTGAAATTAAAATTTAAAATGGATTTAATGAAAGTTGCTTAAATGAGAATCAAATAGAAGTATACTAAAGTTTGATGTTGGAATAAATTAAAGTAAATTCACTTAAGTTTAAAATTTCTAGAAGCTTGGCTTCGAATAAGAATGGAAGCCTATTAAATAAAAGCTTGGATTGAATTAATTTGGAAATGGCTAGAAATATACAAGAATGGAATGTGTCGAGCTAAATAAATGGTTGGTGAATAAATTAGAATGAAATGGGAGTAGTTACATAATGAGTTGAAAATTTAGTTAAAGTAGTTATAAACTAAATAGATACTCTATTAAACGAATATTGTCGAAATTGCATAAAATGGTTGTCGTTCGGCGTAAAAAAAAGTAATTAAAATGCTATGAGTTAATAAAGATTAAATAAAATTGATTCTGAATCATTTGAAGTGAATATGAGCTTGTTTGGACTAAAAATAAATTGAACATAATCATTGAGGTGTAAACCATTAAAATTGAATGAAATGGCATATAAATTTGGTTGAAAGCAATTGGATTGGCTTTAAATCATATAAATCGCTTATGGTAAGCGTTTGGTGTTTGATGCTTTGTAATGCTTGTGTTTCGTAATTAAAGTAAGTGAAATGCTAATAAATTCTTTATATATGGCACTTACATATTTAAATTGAGTAAGTACAGGTACCTGAAGGTTGTTTGGCTGGTTTGGATTGCGTTAATTGCTTAAATAAATAAGCTGCATGCTTAAAATGCTAAATAAGATACGCCTACGTAATAAAAATAGGAAATATGAACTGTTTTTGCTTTTTTCGACCGGGTGGGTCGATGTATATATATTTATATCTCTTGTTAAATTGCAAAAGCTCCTCCGTACAAAGGGGACTCTTCCAAAAAATTTCCAAAATTTTGGGAGTTAGAAATTTTTTGGAATATTCTGAGAAAAAAAATTGGTTAACGACAAAACGATTTCAAATTGGAAATTAAAGTAAATTAGTAAATGAAACTAATATGAATCAGATATACTTGAAAGATAAAATTCAATATTCAAAATTTAAAGTAAATTGAATTCGTATGAAGTGGGGAAAAATCTAGTTTGAATAGAAATGGATATGAAAACTTCTGTAAGGAAGTATGTAAAGATTTGAAAAAGGTTGCAATTGGATATTATTGCTAAGTAAGATATGCAGGTATAAAAGGGAAAGGAAATAGGAGTTGATTCCAAAAGATAAATTTGAATTGCCCAACAAAAAGGTATGTATTTAAGTTTCTGTATGAAATTGGATTGGGTTTTTGATATAGGCACTTGGCTTTTGTTTTCTTTTGAATTTGGGAGCCGTAGAGGCCTTTTGTAGTTGTACCAAACTAGCCGCGCAAAGGAGACGCCGGCAAAAAATTTCGGAAATTTAGAGAGTTAGAAAAATTTTGAGGAAATTTTGATAATTCAAAATTGGTTTTAAATTGAAATTTAGATGATTGAGCAAAGGGATATGACTTGATACTATAAAAAGTTTTGGGAAGTTGGTTAGGATGATAATGGGTTTTAATAAGAGATAGTTGGTAGGATGTTGATAAAACTGTTGAATTGTGGGTTTTGGGAAAAAGTAAACTGGTATTGGTCTATTCTTCATAATTAGTAATTTCGAGGACGAAATTCTTTTAAGGGGGAGGAATGTGACGACCCGGAATTTCTAGCAATTTAAATTTGAATAGTTAATTGATTTTAGAATATTTAAAGGTTAATTTTAACTTGAATTCAAGATATCAATATTTACTTGATATTTAAATCATTGAATTATATAGTTTAAATATTAATATTTATGATTGAAATTGGGTAAATTGTTGAATCTGAAATTTCTAAGCCTGTTTGAAAAATAATTTGAAGGCTTATAAATTTATAATGACGATACTGAAGATAATAGAATGGTTGAAATTTAATTTAAAGGTAATTTGTTCAATTTTAATAATATATCGTTTAAATCGATATTTAAAAATAACCTTCCGAGGCACAATCTCAGAATTCGACGAAACCAGTTCCATTGGATCCGTAATAGTTAGTTTTTATCGGATTTCAATTTTCGTAGCAATCGGAGTTGTGATTTTACCGTGGCAGCTCAAAACGCTTCGAAATATTTTAATCAATTTAATTTTAAATTGATCGTTTTCTTTCGTAACTCGCGCATATGATTGAATTAGCTTCCGCAACATGTTCCATCGTGTTCGGAACGCGGGTAAAACCCTGTAATCGCCTAGCGGCATTCCTTAAGTGGAGTTTGGAATTTTAAATGGCAATTAACGAGACGGTTTGAGAGTTTTATAAAATAATAAAATTTGAAGTACATATAGTCAGAGATATTTTCACTTCAACGCATGCTCGAGAAGCCTCACGCCATCAATATCTCACTCCCGTTCCCCTTTCTTTTCTCAAATAGAAGAAGTCGAATTCGAATGAAAAAAAGAAAAATCGAATTAGTGGCCGATCTAAAATCAAGTCAAGCCGAGACTTTTCCCTCCAATCTTCGGTTGAATCAAGCTTCTATTCGAATTCATAAGGGTTCACGAGAGAGCAGGGTTTACGTAGGATCGTGGGTCATTCTTGCGCGAGCGCGCGATGCCGTGGTCGAGGCAGATGCGATGGTCAGTGCATCGCGATGGGAAGTTTGGGCCGAGGGGTTTTGCATGCTCGTTTTCGAGCCACCACGAATCGCGAGCGCTGGGAGTGGCTGCGGTGGGTAGCGGCACGAGTGCGTGGCCGCGACTTCGAGCGAGGAGATGGGTTTTAGGGTTCGGATGGCTCTGGGATGCTCGACTCGTGCACGCTTTTCGCCTTGGGAGGAGGAGGCAGTAAGGTAACTTATCAATTGTTTGTTATAACTTATATTTTGAAGAAATAAAGAAAATTAATTTTATACATATATTAGAATTTTTTTATATAAGACTTTGGAAGAAAATTTTATAAGGGATTGGGGATAAAAATTTCTAATTGACTTAGTTAATTTATTTGGGTACTAAAAGATTTATAAAGAGAAATTGTTAGTTTAGATTTAACCATTAGTTAAATAAAATTGTAAAAAGGGATAGCTGATTGTTCGATTATGTAAAATATTAATAGATGGTAATAGGTTGATCGATAAATGTTTATTTAAGGTTTGAAAACTGTGAAGAAGCAAGGCGTAATGGAAATGGATTGCTAATGAAAACCAAAGGTGAGTAAATCTCACTCGTCTGGTATTATTTAAATTTAAATGGTTAAATTTAAATAATTGGTTGATTGATTGAGTTGTTTGAACGTGTGCTGATAATCTGTGACTTTGGTTTTGTTTGATTCTCGAGTTAATAAGGGTTTAATGATTGATGATTCATTAAATAGGCAGAATAATTTGAATGGATAATGAATTAGTTCAATTAATTAATGATTGTGCTAATTAATTCAGTAATTAAAGGTTTGAATAAATAATAAATTAAGTTGTAAGTTAATTAACTAAGTATAATTAATTTAGAACAATCAATTGATGGCTGGTGTGTAATTATTTCATGAAATAAATAAATAAATATATATATAATTACTTTTTGAAATTTATCAAGAGATTAATTAAAATAGTTAATTGAGGAATACTTTATTTATTTAATGAAGTAAATAAAAAGGTAGATAATTACAGATTGAGATTTGATCGAGAAAAAAATTATATTGTGGTTGAATTAAAGTAATTGATTTGGATTAGAACAAATTAAAATATGATTGGAAATTATTAGTTTATATAATAATTTATGTAATTAAAAATTGATTAATTAAATCAATTAAATAAATAATGACTTGTTAGAAATTAATTACCGTAAGTAATTAAGAATTAATGTAATTAATACTAATAATTAATTTATGAAATAATTGATTACTTTATAAAGTGATTAAGATTTCTTATTCATTTTTGGTTAAGTACAATTAATATCGTGGAACTAACTAAAGATAATTACATAAATTTAATTGAAAAATAATTAATCCTGGGGATTAATTAAGATGAATAATGATGGGTTGACTAATTAATTGATTTGGAATTAATTAATGTTAATAAAGGAATCTAAGTAATTGAGGTTTGAAATTCAATAAGAATCAATCTAATTGACTTGTATGTGATTAAGCTTTGCTTATGGATGATTGAATGGTATTGAATGCTTGAATGTGTTGATATCTCTGATATGATATGTCGTGTATTTCATTGTATAACTTGGGTTAGGATAACATGAGTTTCGAAGAGACCGGGGTCGGGTATTAGAAGATACCCGAGACCACTTCGAATTTTTATAAATTGATTTGTGGAATCGATAGGCAGTAATGAAATGATTAAAGTGAACTGGATTATCTAAGTTTGGTACTTAGAAATTTATATGTGAATTAAGTGTTGTATATAGTAAATTGAGAATTGGTTAAATTTATATAAGTTACCCGGGTTTTATATAAGTTGTTTGCTTTGGTATTCCATGTTAGTTGAGATTGCTCACGCTGGCTTCCAGCCTGACCCGGGTGTTACTTTAGTGTAATGCTCGGGTCAGACCGAGTATTACAGATTTCCAGGTTAGGACGTTCTGGAGCTCAAGAGGCGAGCTGGACGGCAATATCGTATAGAGAATTTTCGCTGTATTTATATTATTGTTAATCTGAGTCGTGATAATTATATATATTCAATAACTGTATATATGTAAAACTCTGATGTATATAAAATGTAATCGATAGATATAGTATTCTATTGTAAACTGTTATTATTTATTATTATATTTTATCCGCTGCGAATGTGAGATGTTTGGTGTTTCTGTTCTTCTTCTTCTTCTTCTTCTATCTCTTTCTTTAATTTTCGTAACTATCTAGAATTTTAGAGGCTGAAAATTTCGGGTCGTTACATAAATTTTAGCCGAATATGTTTTTTGGTATCGTTAGATGCCGAAAATAAATAAAATTTGATTTTTGAAAATTTAAGTTGAGAATTCGTAATAAAATTTAATTTTGAAATTGATTCATTTTAAATGAATAAGCGTTGAAATTTTTATGTTATAAAAATTATGATTTTTGTGAAATATAACCGAAATGTGATTTTTGAAATAAGTAGTTGATTAATTTATAAAATGGTTTAAATTGGGATTTTTGAATTATTATAAATGATTTATATAAAAGATTTATAAAACTGATATTTAGAAATTAAAATGTTGGAATTATAAAACGAGTTTTTATAAGTATTTAAAATGAAGTATAAATGTATTTCATAAGTGGATGAAATCAATAGATTTATAAATTGTGAAGTTATAAAATGAATAGATTTTGTAAAATAAAAGATTTATAAGTAACTAACTTATAAATTGGATTTTGGCGTGTAAATGGAATATGGATAGAATTTGTTAATAAAGTTATTTTATGAGTTAAAGTTGTTATAAAGTATGAATGGAATTTATAAACGTTGTTTTATAAATCCGAAATCGACTTATTTTGATAAGTTTAATTATTATAGCTTATTAAAGGAGATATATCCACGATTTTGGGACAGTGGATAATCCTTTAAATAAAATATGCAGAAATTGAATTTGGTTAATGAAGTATATTCACTATTTTGGACGGTGAATAATATATTAAAGAAATATTTTGGGAAAGTCGTATTTCAAATAGAATTAAAACAATTTAAAGATGTTTTAAAATGTATTAAGCATCGAAACCATAGATTTCAACATTCATTGTTGAAATAGACGTTTTCGAGAAATAGAAGGAAATGGTGGACTATAACACTGTTGTTATAGTAAATGATTTCTGAAAGGAAATGTTTTATATAGTATTGGGATTTATATATATATATATATCTATTTTAAGTTCGAATCCTATACTAGTGGTTTTGGGTTGTCGTAACGATGTTTTAGGCAACATTCGTTTTGACTCAAATAAATGTGTTTAAGAGAATGTTTTCCTTAAAGAATAAATTATATACTTAATTGTGATTTAAGCATATTGAATATTTTCCAAGTGTTGAAATAAACAGATTTATGAATTACTTATTATTAAATAAGTATGGAAATATTTTTCCAATATGAAGAAAATGTTTTGAGATTTTATCTTTTAAAGATAAATTGAAAATGAATATTGGAAATCGTATATTCATAGATATTTTGGAAAGGTAAATTCACTATGGAATTTATAAAAGAAAGGGAAATTTGTTTAAAAATAAACATTGATTTATTTTGAAGTGTGGAAATAAATTTACGGATTTGGAACGTAAGTTTAAAATAAATCGGTAAGGATTTATTTGATTGATTTAAATGAACCATTTTAAATTGAAAATGGACAAATGTTTGGAAGTGTTTCCGTTTAGGGAAATTGATTTGAAATTTGTTTTCAAAGATTGAAAGGTGGAAAATGATTTGAAATTTGTTTTCAAATGGTTGAAGTGTAGAACTTATATCTTGTAAAGATATTTTTTTGTGAAAATAAATAATTTGGGAAATTATTTGAAATCGAGTTATGTTGTGAATATTGATTGATAGTTAAATAACCGACTATCAAAATTGACCCTTGAATGGCTATTTCTTGTGAATTGGTTGAAATTGAATGCTACACTTATTTTTAAATTATTGCGCTCGTTATTCGGATTACCCATTCCGAATAGTGATGCGACGTAATGGATTGCATTGAAGACGGTTGTTGAAGACCGGGTATTTGTGAAAACGATAGGATGACCTATCGATTGTCTCTACACCGTTAGCTACGGTATGGAGATTTCCTTTGTGATGGGAAATTCGATCGGGATTGTGAATACCCGGATTTCAAGGGCTTCTTTTGAAGTGCCTTCGGTTCTGTTCGAACCCGGAACAGACTTGTATGGTTACGTGTCTGACATTACATTTTGAGATATAAAACAGATTTCTTTCAAATGCATTTTTGTTGGTGCAGAGGATTTATTCTCTTAGCTTAACACACTTCTCCGAGATGTACGAGCTCAGAGTTTTTGTAGTTGAAGGTTATCGGCGATATATTCCCAATTTTGTAATGTGGCATGCTGAGTGTTGTTGTGTGATGATTATTTATTAATCATTTGTTGATCAAAGCATGTCTTTGTGAAAAAGCGTAGCTTTGTGGATGAGACTTCGTCAGACCTCACACCTTGGAAATGGTCGAAACAGGAATATGCGGCAAGGTTATGAGGGTCTCTCCCTTTAGGGTATGTCATTTCCTTTTGGAAAAGGGTGGTGTCAGGTGTGGAGCCTTGATTCTTAACCTTGTGGTTGCTCCAATCTCATTTTTCTGTGTGGTTGTTGCTTGGTGATCGAGGGCCCTCGGATAAAGGTCCCAAAGGACCGGGGGCGGCATATTCATGTAGTAGTTACCTAGTTACAGAGGCAACCCGGCCTTGTGTTGGCAGAGAGCTGGTTAAGTTCTCGGGACGTCCCGCCAGAGGCGTTCCCATGTGGCAGTAGAAAGTTCCTTGGCCTGACCATTTGTTGGGAATCCAAAGAAACAATACGAGCCCTTTACGATTGCAATTGTATAACTTGCCTCCTCAGGAGGTAGCTATAGCAGGCATAATATAATGGTACCTATGCGGGCTAAAATTTATATTATACTTTCGAAATGTTTTCATCACTATGCACTAATAATAATATAAAAAATGATTTGTTTTGCGTAGTAAGCATCTTTGACTATCATAAGGAGAAATCTCCTCCAATTCTGCGTTTGCATTGTGTGTGTGCGGGGAGGCCTTATGGTAGTTTCATTTTCCAAAAGCATTGCGGATAGTTTTTCATTTCCCTTATTATTGTTGTTTTAAAAGATAAATAACCGTTTTAAGTTCTCACACCAGTCCCATGACTGATCTGGAGTTTATTCTTCTCTTCCTAAACTCTGGGTGCCCAACATTTTCCACACGGGCAGCCTAGAGTCAGGTTATCAGATCATTCTGGATTCAGGAATGCTATGGAGCTCAAGTGGCGAGCTGGATGGCGAGATGTATTACTTGTATATGATATTAGCTTTCTGCTGTAAATTCACTTGTGGGGACACGTTTGTATAACTGTCCATTGTCTTGTTGTGTTGTATATTGTTGTTGTACACTCTGATGATGATGTGATGTAATGTAATAACTGAGATAGTTCTTTGTTTTTAAAAGATATTCATTTATCTATTATATGTTGTTCCGCTGCGATATGTGAGATTCTGATATTGTTTCTGTTCTGTTTCCTTACTTCTTCTATCTTTTTCTTCTACCTCTTCTTCTTAAACCTAACAATTCGGTTTTCCGACATTCGATTATGCGGCATTTGATACAGTGGACGTAAGAATGCCGACCTTAGGATCTCGACAAAACCGCGTATGTTACATGTGGTATCAGAGCATATGGTTAAGCGACAACCTTGGCTCTGTTGGGGATTACTCATTAAAGATAGAGTCAGCAGTACTCTAGAATGAGTTGAGTGTAATAATAGATATGAGAGCGTATTTGTTAGTGAATATGAAATTGTTTTGTATTGTGTTGACTTATCAGTTGATTGTTTATAGATTCGGGTCGATGCAGTCTAGCTAACTGTTGTCGATAGGGGTTTCTAAACTCTTAAACGAGATAAACCGACATAGTATCATTTTAAATTGGGTAAGTGAAATAATTTTACCTTGATTATATTTTATATATAAAGGAATAATTTTTCAAAATTATTAAAGTGTATATAAATTGAATTGTTTAGTTGTTGAAAATGTAAATATATATAAGTTAATAAAAAGTTGTTTGAAAAAGTTAAATAAAACAACTATTGTAAAAGAATGAATTGTATAAGCGAATGAATTATAAGTGTGGAATTATAATTATAAGTGTGGAATTATATGAATATATTTATTAATATGAGTTGTAAATAAAAATTAATTTGGGCTATGAAATTGAAAATGTTGAATCCTGTTTATTTTGGAAGTCATTTTTCAAAATTAAAAGTTAAATAGCGAAATTCTATAAGAAAAAGATTTATAAATGTGATTTATGAATTAAAGGAAAATTTTGAAAGAATATTTAGCATTGAATTCACTACTGTTACTGGAAAATAATAAGGGTGATGACTGCAGCATCATTAGTATCATTTTCAAGTTTCTGTGTGATGGATTTGCTACCATAGTAAACTGAAAATAAGTTCGGTTGTGACAAACAAATTTGAAATTAAAAATCCAAGTTGTAATTGATGAATATAAGTGAAATGGGTTTTGAACTTATAATATGAAATAATGAATTTGGCTTTGATAAAGTTAAAGAATTTGGGTTAGCATAGTAAATATATGATGTGAAATTTAACTAAAGGAAGTTAAATAAATTAAATCAGATTCGAACTAGATTGGATAAGTTAATGAAATAAAAAGGAAAATACAAGCTTAAGTGGTAAGCGATTATATAATATGATTTAGAAGTTGAATAATAAGTTGTATAACTTATAGAATGGGAAAGGATAAGTAAAACCAAATGATAAAATGGTTAAACAATTTTGTCAAGCAAAATGAAGTATGAATCTGAATAAGTGATAAAATTGACTTTGGTAAAAGTTAAATAGAATTTACTTTGGAGTTGGAATCTGAATTGGATTTATAAGTGGAAATTTAAAAAGGAATATAACTTAAGTCATGCTGAATGAAGTTGATTTTGGTATCAAAATGAATTAATGAAATGAAGTCATTAAATGGATATGAATTTGAGTTATATAAAGGAGATTCAACTCTATATGGTAAAAATGAATTAGTAATTGAACTAATGAATTTAATATTAATCAATCGAATGTGATAATTTGATATGGAATAATGGATATAAGTGTTAATTCATTTACGGCTAATTGAATGTTGAACCAAATTGAAGGTAAACAAAGTGAATATGAATGTTGAATGTAAAGTGAATAAATTCAGTTGTATTGGTTATAGATTGGTTGTTAGATTATTGTTAATTGATTGAATAGAAATTCATATGCAATTGAATGAATAAAATTGAAAGCTAAAGCAATTAAATTCAAATTGGAAGTTAGTAAATTTAAATTGAATAGTAATTGATTTGAATTGAAAGTGAAAGTAAATTAGTGAATGTAAACTAATTGAAAATGAATAAATGAATGTCGTTATATATGAATTGGGTGTAAGCAATTACAAGTAATGTCGAAATCTTATAAGTTGTTTATAAACTTTGTTTAGTATGCATTTCTTTTAATATGCATGTGTTGTAGTTGTTTAAAAGAGTAAAATGTTAATAACTTCTTATGTATGTCACTTACGTGTTTATATTGAGTAAGTACAGGTACCGGGGCTACTGTTAGCTGGTTTTAAATTGCGCAAAATGCTAAATAAATAACTGCTTTGCTTATAAATGCTAAAAAGGTACACGCCTACGCAATAAAAATAGGAAATATGAACTGTTTTTCCGACCATGTGGGTCGATGTATATATATTTATCTCTATTATGATATTGTAAAAGCTCCTCCCTACAATGGAGGTTATGACGAAATTTTTTGAAAATTTAAGGCGTTAGAAAATTTTCTGAAAATTTTTGGAAAAAAATTGTAAGGAACGTACCGTCAGTGGTCACAACCGGTAGCCTTTTCAACCATCCCAGCCCCACCGTGGCTTACACTGATATCCCAAACTTGCTTTTACGGCCACCCTTTCGAATGTCACGGCTTCGCCTAACCAACCCCGTAAAGAGGACGTGTGGGGGTAAGAGTCTCCCGTTCGCCACCAAACCGCGAAGAGAGAACCCCCCATCACATATCACCTAGCATAAGCAAGAATGGTGTGATCCAAATACTGAACTAACTCTAGATAATCTACTAAACCTGACTATCTGAAAAACCCAAACTCTAGACTGCTCGTGTAGAAAATAATGAGCACCCAGAGTTTAGGAAAGAAACAATAAACTCTGGATCAGTCGTGGGACTGGTGTGAACAACAAAACAGTTTATCTTTTAAAACATTCAACAAAAGATTTTCAAAGTCAATTCGCAATGCTTTTTAAAAATGAGACTACCATAAGGCCTCCCGCACACACACACAATGCAAACGCAGAATCGGAGGAGATTTCTCCTTATGATAGTCAAAGATGCTTGATACGCATTAAAAAGAAACATTTGATATTATTACTAGTGCATAGTGTAGGAAAATATTTCGAAAGTAGAATATAAATCTTAGCCAACGTACGACCATTATCGTATGCCTACTATAGCTACCATGTTCAATAGCATGTTACCGCCACATTCCATGGCAGGTTATACAACTAAAACCGTACAAGTCTCGTATTGTTTCTTTGGATTTCCAACGAATGATCAGGCCAAGGAACTTCCCATTGCCACATGGAAACGCCTCTGGATGGACGTCCCCGAGAACCAAACCGGATCTCTACCAACACAAGGCCGGGTTACCCCTAACTGAGTAACAACTGACCGAGTATGCCATCCCCCGGTCCTTTGGGACCTTTAACCGAGCGCTCGTAATCAATTCACACAATCATAAAGTGTTTTCAACATGAGTAAGTATCTGGGCTCCATACCATGATACCACCCTTTTCCAGAAGGAAATGCACATACCCTAAAGGGCGCTACCCCTCATAACCTTGCCGCATCTTTCCTGTTTTGACCATTCCCGAGGTGTGAGGCTCGACGAAGTCACTCCACAAAACATACTTTATTCAAAAGCCATGCTTTGGGTCAACAAATGATCATAGAAATGATCACCAGGATAGACGATCAAATAAACGATCCTATCACAAATAATCAACACAATGATCATTTCACAGCAACACTCAGCATGTCACATTACCAAATTGGGAATATATCGCTGATAACATTCAACTACATAACCTCTGAGCTCATACGTCTCAGAGAAGGGTGTTAAGCTAAGAGAATAAATTCTCCGCCACCAACAGAAATATATTTGAAAGAAATCTGCTTTATATCTCAATTTGTAACGTCAGACATACAATCCATACAAGTCTGTTCCAGGTTCGAACAGAACCGAAGGCACTTCTCACGAAGCCCTTGCAATCCGGGTATTCACAATCCCGATCGAATTTCCCATCACTTAGGGAATCTCTATACCAGGAGCTACCCAGTGCAGAGACAATCGATAGGTCATCCTATCGCTTTCGCAAATACCCGGTCATCAATGCTATCCATTACGTCGTATCACATATTCGGAATGGGTTATACGACACAAAGGTCCTCTCCCGGCTAAACCGAACAGTGAGCGCAGTATTTCAAAAACATATGGATAATGGGATTTCAATTAAGTCACAACTTAATAATTCAAAACTTTCTTTCAAATGGTTTAATCCAATTACCATTTCCAAATCTTTAAACAAAAAGATTCATTTTACCAACCTACAGCGGTTTAAACAATTTCCACATTTTTATCTTTTAAACAAAAAATTCATTTACAGATTTTCCAAATCAACTTCCATTTCAATTTAACTCGTTAAATCATTAAATCAAAGATTTAACTTATAGCTTTCAAAACAATTTCATTTCGAATGGTTTAAATAAATCATCATTTTAAATCTGTTAAAAATAAACAGATTTAATTCATAGCTTTCAAAAAAGAATTCATTCATAACTTAGGAAAATCATTTCTCTATTCAATCTTGAAATTCCCCTAATTAACTGGAATCTCAGTTCTTATCTAAAAGTGTTTATCATTTGAAAACAATAGTTTTCATTTTGGAAATCTGATTCATTTATACGAGTTAAAATCCTTGGGTTAAATTCAAATTCCCAAACCCATACCTTTAAAAATGGTTTAAATTCATACAAACCTGTTTATAATATCTTTAACCATAATTTCCAATCATCGAATTCAATTCCAAATATCGAATTCGAATTCAAATTGAATTATTTAAATTGGAGATTTCACCGAGTTATTCAAAATAGCTTTTATCTGTGAAAACCTTTTTCAAAAGCATTATCGTTTAACCCAAATCCATTTTCAAAACATTTGAATTCAAATATTCAATTTTTATAAATTATTTCAAAATCTGTGACTTAATCGATTTCCTCGTGAAATCCATATTGATGTGTGTATAAGTGTGGTCAAGGGGTTTAACACAATAGTGCAACATCATTCAATTATCACAGATCAGAATACAGGAATATAATTGATAAGCGATATAAACTATAACGCTTATCGTCTATTCACAGATTTACAGATAATATACGAATGTAAATAAATGAATAAAATACACAGCTCAATCCACAGAACAAAATATCACAGATCAGATAGGACAATCAATTCAAGGCATTTCGTATAATACAATCATTCATAAGTAAGGTCAAACATCCAATAGTCATTTACCAGTAGGATTAATTATTTGTTTAATCCTAAGTAATTCAATTTATTCCCGATTAAATTAATTACTTATGAATTTATTATTCAATTCTGATTTATTAATTACAATTCACTTGATATAATTAGTTAATCAAACACTTTAATTAATTATTCTTAATTAACAAATTATTAAATTAACCTTTAAACCAATTATAAAATTAATTAACCCCTTAATTAATTATTTTAAAGAAATAAAATCTTTAATTACTTTTATTAAGAATTTACCTTAGATTAAATCATCATTAATCATTTCTGATTATAAATAAATCTAATTGTTTATTTATAAAAAAATCATTCCTTAATTACCTTATTAAATCATTTTATTTCCTTAATTACTCTAAGATAATAAATTTCTTTATTTATGATTTCATTATCATTTATGTGTATTTTTAAACATTACACTTTTAAATTTTAGATTTAAAATGATTATATATTTAAACATCTATCAAATTTAAATATCCACTTATAAACCTATATAAGAAAAGTTCTAGCTAAACTACTTAAATTTTTTGTATTTGAAATTTAAGCTTTAAAATACATTACGTTTTATCTTGCAAATTCAAGATAAAACAAAACATATATTTTCATTCGCAATTCTTTTATAAAAGAACTTTATCAAAATTCAAGTTTAAATGTTTGTTTGAAAAACAAGTTTACTTTTTTTTTAAAAACTATTTTAATTTCAACTTGTTTTAAAACGATTCAGATTTTATAATGATTTAAAATTACAGATTTGAATTCAAAGAAAACTTGAATCCCTTTTTAATTTTGGTTAAACTTTGATTTTAAACATTATTTTAAAACTTGAATTTTTAACTTCCGAGTCAATACTATATTTGGCTTCAAGCCAACACTGGAAACCCCGAGTAAAATACTCGAGTTACGCGAGTCAAAGTCGCGTCTTCCCCCTGCTCATTCTTTCTTCTACTCGTATCCTTCTTCTTCCTATTTCTTTGAAAAGTTTTAAGTATAAACTGTAAATTTTATCACCGCTTCTCAAACTCGAGTCTGACCTCATGCAAACACTCTACTACCTCGAACACTTCCCCGAGCTTTCTTTCCTATCGACACAACAACCCAAATATTCCAGTTATCTCATGCACGTACACGTGCACCGATCACCTGACCAACTTCGGGCATCCCCCTGACCATCTACACATCGACCATGACCTCACTGACTAATCCCAACCACCAGGTAGACGAAATTGCCATGGTATCAGAATTTAGTTACTCAAGACATTCTGAATCCAGACTCCGATCGGTCCAAACAACTCCCATCGCTACCCTCGTCTACCAGCGGTCACGCTGCTATGTCCTAAGCTTTGCCACACAACTTCGCATCGATCCCCTGGGGTGCGATCACTCGAATCACAGCGACGACGAAGCAATTCCCTCGTGACTTCGACCAACTACACATAGAGCTTAAACCCTACAATCGCCATTTCCGACCACCACGGCTATGATAAAATTACCGCACCAATTTTGCCAAGGTCCCCATGCCTCAGACCACCTCCAGCCCAAACATCGACCGGCTCCATCACGTCGATCAACGGCGATTACCAAAAACGCCCAAAACAGATATTTCGAAATTCCCAATCGATTATCACACTAAAAATTACAAAATGTATATCAAAAATCATAATTTCCGATAACGAACACATATGTGTAATTCAAAACAGAAATTGATTTTGTTGATTTTCAACTTATATATATAACCTTACTGTTATTTCTATTTTTTCAGCCTATTTGTTAAAATTTAAACCTTGAAACTATTTTTATAATATCCAACATACAATAACAACCATTTTTCATTTAAACATCGAAGTCTAATTTTTTATTTTATTTGAAGCTTTGAATTTTTGAAGGCAAGGCAAGAACTGAAACACAGGAAAACAAGGTATATAAATATATATATATATATACATACTTACACACGTACGCATAGATAACAATTCCGTTATATAAAATCTGAGAAGTTTTTGTGCAACATCAATATCAAGTATCAGGTCAACCCAGGCATTTGAATCATTCATAATTTAAATTGTTTTTAAAACAAAGGGTTTACTCGCCTCTGTTTTTGAGAAAAAAGAACAGAGCCTTCTATTTGAATCAGGCTTTTGAAATTTGCTTGCTGAGACCTTCTTTAAATCTCCAAGTTGCATTGATTTGCATTGTTTAAGTTGAGATGGTATTCATTTTAGAGGTTGCTTAGTTTTTCTTTTCTTTTCTTCTTTCAGTTATGGTGGATGAAACTGAAATGAAGAAGTTGTTGATATATAGGGAGAAGGTTTACAGGGATATATTTGTACAGGGTGACATTTTACTGTGTTTTGTACAAATATAAATCAGTGATATCTTTTCTTTGCTTGCTTAGAGATAAAAGCATTAAATGCACAAGTACTTTGTATATATAGATGTAAAGTTGAATTTTACTTTGTTTTAAATTTTCACTTGCATGCATGCTTATCTACAGGTTTTATTCCTATTTGTATAACCCTGGTTTGCCTTTTTCTTTATGTACATATTATAAAGTTATAGGCATGGCTGAAAGCAAACTTCAACATTTCGAATGACTACAACATTGCTACCATTTAATGCCAAGTACCTTACATCTCTACCTAAATATTATATTTGCTTTCTTTTACAAGCACACCTATACATGACTTGTTTTCTATTTGATCATGGGTTTGTTTGACTATCCTGATTTTTATCTCGGCTGATGATTTTATGTTTGTATTTATTTTATTTCTTTGTTCATATTTCCTTTGTTTATGCTTGCCTACATACCTATTTTACTTGGCTGCATACTTCTTCTACTTGATGGCTACTAGTGTTGGTGTGGTGGATGCATTTATTACTTTGTACAAATCTATACTTAAGTATACATATTGTTGTTTCTTTTTAGTTTACACCTATGCTTCTTCATATTTTATCTTATATTTTGTTTACTGAAATGAAGCTATCATCTCTGCTGATATGTTGTATATACTTAGAGATGCTTTATTTGTACTTTCTTTACAAGCTTTTGCTTTGGTTTTGTTTTAAGTGTACATATTTATGTTATTCTATCATGTATGTCCAGTTTATATATGTGTTTGTTTGAGTTGAGATGAAAGCTTTAATTGTTTATGTACTTTATGTTTTATTCTTATCTCTTTTACTTGTTCTTTTTACTTCTATTTTTAGTTTAATTATTTATCATAAATTTTACTTTAAAAATTATTGTTTTTACATTTCTCTATGTACACATATATTATATATAATATTTAAATTCAAATCAAATATACATATCTATATATATATAATTTTAAATTTACTCATATATGCTTAAATACATACATATATATATATATATTATCATATATATACATATATGCAAATTTTCAAATCAATTTGACTTAATATATTTTCTATTTGAATCGGGGAAACTCGCATCTCTTAAATCGATAAATTTAACAATTTTAATTCAAAAATTAAACAAGTCATAAATTAAAATTAAATTAAATTCTAGGGTCGTTACAAAAATTGTGAAAACTAAGTTTTGATTTGAAGTCAAAGGTTAAACGATATAGTTGATTTTGAAAAGATAACTACGTATGGATTTGAAAACTTAGTAAATAATTTGTAAGAAGTTTAACTATTGAATTTTTGGAAAAATTAAACACTTAAGAGAATTGTAAATCAAATCTGAATGGTTTGTTTTGAAAGGTTAATGAAGTCCAAAACTTTTTCTTACTTGGCAATTTCGAGGACGAAATTCTTTTAAAGGGGGAAGTTTGTAATGACCCAGAATTTTTGTCATTTGAAATTCGTATATTTAATTGATTTTTAAATATTAACAAGTAAAATTTGTAAGTCGAATAATTTATTTTTCGAATATCTGGATTTAATTGGATAATTAAATCGACAATTTAATATTTGAAATTGCGTAAATATTTGGAAATTGGGTTTAATGTGGTTAAAAATGATTTATAAAGTTATATTAAATCATATTGGAGTTAGAACAATGCTTGTGAACTTTTAAAATTGAATTAAAAGTTAAATTGTGAAAATTGAATATTTTAATATTTAATTGACGAATTAAAAGTCATTTGTCAAACTTTCTCGGATTTCGACGAATCCAGTTTCATTGGATCCGTAATGTTATATTATTATAAGATTTCAAATTTTCGTGTCAATCGGATTTACCGTTTGTCCGGGGCAAGCCAAAACGCATAGAAATTGGTTTAATCGATTTAATTTAAATTTGATCCTTTATTGCTGTAACTCACACAGATGATCGAATTAGCCTCCGAAACCTATTCCATTATGTCCGGAACGTGGGGTAAACTCTAGAAACGCCAGTCGGCACGCTTCATTTGGAGTTCGAATTTTTTTGGATGAATAGTGTTTTGTGAAATTTTCTATAAAAGCCCCCTTTATTTTCACTTTTGCAAAAATAAGAAAGCCCAAGGGTTTTGAGCTTCAGGCCGCCGCTTCTATTATTTTCAATGACTGAAACGTTTCAACCTTCTTCCCTTAATCTCTTCTAATCCGCTCACCTTCACCAAAAGTTGTCAACTACAAAAGTGAAGAGGGCGACGAGATCTTCGTTTTGAACGTCTATGATCGTTTATAGTCGAGCGAATCATCGGCGATTTGCGTGAGAAGTCGCGACATTCGCGCACGTTTTCCAACATGGAGAGACGACCGAGCTCGACAAGGCTCTGGCCGTGGGTATGGCTTAGATAGGCGAGTCGAACTAAGGTGCTTGATCGAGTTGAAGAGATCATTGGTGGTCACGTTAATTCGATGGATAAGGCGGCATGTTGGGTTCACGGTCGCATGAACAACCCGGGGAAGATGAAGTAAAAGTGCGTCCCAGATGCAACTAACCAAAATCTAACGGCCTAGATGTAAAGAGGTTTACAATTGAAAATAAAAGTTGTAAATTAAATTATATTAAATCGTGTAAACTTTGTAACGCGATAACTTTTTGATGCGAGGTCGAAAAATTACGAAACGAATTGCGTTGGCTTCATTTTTTCGAGCACTACGCAATGGAGCTAGTTTGGAGTTGTTTGGAGCTAGTGAAAATTTTTGGATAAAATTAAACGCACGTTTAATTTTATTCGAAATAAAACGCTACAACTGTTATCGAAAACTCAAGGTGAGAACTTCTCACTCAATCGAATTGTTTCGATTTAAATTTTAAATAGTTAAATTCAAAATTGCTTGGTTGTGTGATTGGATGATAATTATTATATGTTGTATTGAAATAGACCCTATACGCCGTATATTAAGCGGAGATTATTTATTAAAAACATATACCGCGATAATTCCAACTTGTATGGAATTGGTATTATATATGTACTTGGAGTTGATTTCCCGCATTATATAGCGGATGAGACCCTATTGCGCCGCATAATAGCGGATAGTATTTTATAAATCCCATATACCGCAATATTCCGTCTCGAAGCGGAATTGGTATTGTGCTAACATCTTTGGATGCAGGGAAACAGGTTGGAGGGATCCAACTGGATTCCTCAAATGATTGAATTGGTTTCAATGTTGTGTGTTGATCTATTTATAATCTGCGTGATTATCTTTGTGATTGAAATCGTTAAAGGCTAAATTTTTGCCGAATATGTTTTTGGTATCATTAGATGCCTAAAATAAATAAAATTTGATTTTTGAAAAATTAAGTTGAGAATTCATAATAAAATTTAATTTTGAAATTGATTCATTTTAAATGAATAAATGTTGAAATTTTTATGTTATAAAAATTATGATTTTTGTGAAATATAACCGAAATGTGATTTTTGAAATAAGTAGTTGATTAATTTATAAAATGGTTTAAATTGGGATTTTTGAATTATTATAAATGATTTATACAAAAGACTTATAAAATTGATATTTAGAAATTAAAATGTTGGAATTATAAAACGAGTTTTTATAAGTATTTAAAATGAAGTATAAATGGATTTCATAAGTGGATGAAATCTATAGATTCATAAATTGTGAAGTTATAAAACGAATAGATTTTGTAAAATAAAAGATTTATAAGTAATTAACATAAAAATTGGATTTTGGCGTGTAAATGGAATATGGATAGAATTTGTTAATAAAGTGATTTTATGAGTTAAAGTTTTTATAAACTATGAATGGAATTTATAAACGTTATTTTATAAATCCGAAATCAACTTATTTTGATAAGTTTAATTATTATAGCTTATTAAAGGAGATATATCCACGATTTTAGGACAGTGGATAATCCTTTAAATAAAATATGCAGAAATTGAATTTGGTTAAAGAAGTATATTCACGATTTTGGACGGTGAATAATATATTAAAGAAATATTTTGGGAAAGTCATATTTCAATTAGAATTAAAATAATTTAAAGATGTTTTAAAATGTATTAAGTATCGAAACCATAGATTTCAACATTCATTGTTGAAATAGACGTTTTCGAGAAATAGAAGGAAATGGTGGACTATAACACTGTTGTTATAGTAAATGATTTCCGAAAGGAAATGTTTTATATAGTATTGGGATTTATATATATCTATTTTAAGTTCGAATCCCTATACTAGTGGTTTTGGGTTGTCGTAACGATGTTTTACGCAACATTCGTTTTGACTCAAATAAATGTGTTTAAGATAATGTTTTCCTTAAAGAATAAATTATATACTTAATTGTGATTTAAGCATATTGAATATTTTCCAAGTGTTGAAAATAAACTGATTTATGAATTACTTATTATTAAATAAGTATGGAAATGTTTTTCCAATATGAAAATGTTTTGAGATTTTATCTTTTAAAGATAAATTGAAAATGAACATTAGAAATCGATTTGGAAATCGTATATTCATAGATATTTTGGAAAGGTAAATTCACTATGGAATTTATAAAAGAAAGGGAAATTTGTTTAAACATAAACATTGATTTATTTTGAAGTGTGGAAATAAATTTACGGATTTGGAACGTAAGTTTAAAATAAATCGGTAAGGATTTATTTGATTGATTTAAATGAACCATTTTAAATTGAAAATGGACAAATATTTGGAAGAGTTTCCGTTTAAGGAAATTGATTTGAAATTTGTTTTCAAAGATTGAAAGGTGGAAAATGATTTGAAATTTGTTTTCAAATGGTTGAAGTGTGGAACTTATATCTTGTAAAGATATTTATTTTGTGAAAATAAATAATTTCGGAAATTATTTGAAATCGGGTTATGTTGTGAATATTGATTGATAGTTAAATAACCGACTATGAAAATTGACCCTTGAATGGCTATTTGTTGTGAATTGGTTGAAATTGAACGCTACACTTAATTTTAAATTATTGCGCTCGTTATTCGGATTACCCATTCCGAATAGTGATACGACGTAATGGATGGCATTGAAGACCGGCGTTGAAGACCGGGTATTTGTGAAAACGATAGGATGACCTATCGATTGTCTCTGCACCGTTAGCTATGGTATGGAGATTTCCTTTGTGGTGGGAAATTCGATCGGGATTGTGAATACCCGGATTGCAAGGGCTTCTTTTGAAGTGCCTTCGGTTCTGTTCGAACCCGGAACAGACTTGTATGGTTACGTGTTTGACATTGCATTTTGTGATATAAAACAGATTTCTTTCAAATACATTTCTGTTGGTGCAGAGGATTTATTCTCTTAGCTTAACACCCTTCTCTGAGACGTGCGAGCTTAGAGGTTTTGTAGTTGAAGGATATCAGCGATATATTCCCAATTTGGTAATTTGGCATGCTTTGTGTTGCTGTGTGATGATTATTTATTGATCATTTGTTGATCAAAGCGTGTCTTTGTGAAAAAGTGTAGCTTTGTGGACGAGACTTCGTCAGACCTCACACCCCGGAAATGGTCGAAACAGGAATATGCGGCAAGGTTATGAGGGTCTCTCCTTTTAGGGTATGTCATTTCCTTCTGGAAAAGGGTGGTGTCAGGTATGGAGCCCTGATGCTTAACCTATGTGGTTGCTCCAATCTCATTTTTCTGTGTGGTTGTTGCTTGGTGATCGAGGGCCCTCGGATAAAGGTCCCAAAGGACCGGGGGGTGGCATATTCGTGTAGTAGTTACCTAGTTCCAGAGGTAACCCGGCCTTGTGTTGGCAGAGAGCTGGTTAAGTTCTCGGGACGTCCTGCCAGAGGCGATCCCATGTGATAGTAGGAAGTTCCTTAGCCTGACCATTTGTTGGAAATCCAAAGAAACAATACGATCCCTTTACGATTGCAATTGTATAACCTGCCTCCTCAGGAGGTAGCTATAGCAGGCATAATATAATGGTACCTATGCTGGCTAAAATTTATATTATACTTTCGAAATGTTTTCATCACTATGCACTAATAATAATATCAAAAATGATTTGTTTTTCGTAGTAAGCATCTTTGACTATCATAAGGAGAAATCTCTTCTAATTCTTCGTTTGCATTGTGTGTGTGCGGGGACGCCTTATGGTAGTTTCATTTTCCAAAAGCATTGCGGATATTTTTCACTTCCCTTGTGGTTGTTATTTTAAAAGATAAATAACTGTTTTAGTTCTCATGCCAGTCCCATGACTGACCTGGAGTTTATTGTTCTCTTCCTAAACTCTGGGTGCCCATCATTTTCCACACGGGCAGCCTAGAGTCAGTGTAACGCCCCGAAAATTTTCGACTTTCGAAATTTCAACATCGACACTCACTTTATCGACTGTCGAGAAATCAAAGGCCGAAAACCCAGAATGTTATGGTTTTAAAAACAAGAAAAGAAAGAAGAAGAGATAAAGATAGAAAAATGGAGAGGAAAGAAAACAGAAAATTTTAAAATAGAGAATGGACAGAAAGGAAACAACTGAACAACAACAGAATCTCACAATTCGCAGCGGAACAACATATAATAAATAAATGAATAACCTTTAAACAAGGAACTATCAGTTATTACATTCTGTACATTACATTACATCATATCATCAGAGTGTACAACATCATACAACAACAAACAGTGCAGCGGAAAAAGAAATACTATATAAACTAGTAATACGCCATGCCATCCAGCTTGCCTCCTGCAACTCCAGAATATCCAGAATATCCTGATAAACCTTAACTCTTGACTGCCCGTGTGGAAATTGGTGGGTACCCAGAGTTTAGGAAGGAAAACAATAAACTCCGAGTCAGTCATGTGACTGGTGTGAGAACTCAAAACAGTTTATTTATCTTTAAAATCAAAATAGAAGAATATTTTTAAATTCAATTCGCAATGCTTTTAAAAATGAGACTACCATAAGGCCTCCCGCACACACACACATGCAAACGCAGAATCGGAGGAGATTTCTCCTTATGATAGTCAAAGATGCTTGATACGCATTTAAAATAACATTTGATATTATTACTAGTGCATAGTGTAGGAAATTATTTCGAAAGTAGAATATAAATCTTAGCCAACATACGACCATTATCGTATGCCTACTATAGCTACCATCCAAACAGTGTTGCGACACCATAAGTGAATGATAGATCCTACAACTAATACCGTACAAGTTTTGTATTTGGAGAATGGATTTTTCCAACAAATGGTCAGGCCAAGGAACTTCCCATTGCCATATGGAAACGCCTCTGGCTGGACGCCCCGAGAACCACTGTCCTCTGCCAAACAAAGCCGGGAATTCCTTTCCCAAGGAATATTACAAACCCTCAGATATGCCACCCCCGGTCCTTTGGGACCTTTAAACGAGAGCGCTCTCTAACCAACATCACACCATAAAAATAAGTGTTTCAACATGAGTAAGTATCTGGGCTCCATACCATGATACTACCCTTTTCTAGAAGGAATGGTCATACCCTAGGGAAGTTATCCCTGAAAACTTTGCCGCACAATTCCTGTTTCGACCATTACCGGGTTGTGAGGCTCGACGAATTCACGTCCACAAAAACATACTTTATACAAAAGCCATGCTTTGGGTTAACAAATGATCAACATAATGATCATCAAGATAGACGATCAAACAAATGATCCTATCACAAATAATCAACACAATGATCATTTCAGCATCACTCAGCATGTCACATTACCAAATTGGGAATATATCGCTGATAACTTCAACTATATAACCTCTGAGCTCGTACGTCTCAAAGAAGGGTGTTAAGCTAAAAGAATAAATTCTCCGCCACCAACAGAAATATATTTGAAAGAAATCGGCTTTACATCTCAATTTGTAATGTCAGACATACAATCCATACAAGTCTGTTCCGGGCTCGAACAAAACCGAAGGCACTTCTTACGAAGCCCTTGCAATCCGGGTATTCACAATCCCGATCGAATTTCCCATCACTTAAGGAATCTCTATACCAGGAGCTACCCAGTGCAGAGACAATCGATAGGTCATTCTATCGCTTTCACAAATACTCGGTCTTCAACACCGATCTTCAATGCAATTCACAACGACGTATCACATATTCGGAATGGGTTATACGACCCCATGGTCCTTTCCCGGTTAACCCGAATAGTGAGCGCTTATTCAAAAATAAGTGTGGCATTCAAATTCAATCAATTCACATCAAATACCCATTCAAAAGGGAAAATATTGATAGTCGATTATTGAACTATCAATGGATATGCACACATCACCAGATTCCAAATAATTTTCCAAATTATTTACTTTCCAAAATATCTTTACAAGATATAAAATTTCAACATTTCAAAAATAAATCAATATTTATTTTTCTAAACAAATCCCACTTTCTTTTATAAATTCCTTAGTGAATTTATATTCAAAAATATTCATGCATATACGATTTCAATTATTCATTTCAATTTATCTTCAAAAAAAAAAAATTCTAATTATTCACTTCATATTGGAAAACATTTCCATACTTATTTATTCATAAGTAATTCACAAATCTTTTTATTTTCAACCTTGGAAAATATTTAATATACTTAAATCGAATTAAGTATATATTTCATTCTTTAAGGAAATCATTCACTTAAACATATTTATTTGGGCCAAAACGAATGTTGCGTAAAACATCGTTACGACAACCCAAAATCACTAGTATGGGGATTCTAAATTAAAATAGATATATAAATCCCAATACTATTCAAAACATTTCTTTTCGGAAATCGTTTACTATAACAACAGTGTTATAGTCCACCATTTCCTTTTATTTCTCGAAAACATCTATTTCAACAATGAATGTTGAAATCTATGGTTTCGAATCTCAACACCTTTTAAAACATCGTTAGATCGTTTTAATTCTGTTTAAAATATCACATTCTAAACAATTTCTTTAACACGTTATTCACTATTCAAAAACGTGAATATACTACGTTAACAAATTTCATCAATTCTATACACTTTATTTTAAAGGATTATTCACAGTCTAGAACGTGCCTATAACTCCATTAAATAAGTTACAACACTTCACTTACCAAAATAAGTTGTTTGTGAATTTATAAAACAACGTTCATAAATTCCATTTCTATTTATTTTATAAAAACTTCCTTTTTATAAATTCCTTTATTAACCTATTCCAGTTTATAACTCAATTATAAACTAAAAGTTCATATTATAAGTTAAACACTTATAATCTATTTGTTTGCAAAAATCGTTCTTTTGAACTTCATAATTTTAAATCTTATAACTTATAAGATTCAATTATTCACCCAAATCTATTCCTCAATTAACTTCACCAATTTATAAATCTTACTATTTATAAATTTTATTTATAACTTCACAGTTTATAATTCTATAAATTTCATTCATTTATGAAATTCATTTTCACTTCATTCAAACACTTATAAAAACTTGTTTTATAATGTCTATATTTCTATTTATAAATATCCATTTATAAATCTCTTAATATAAATCAAATTATATTATTCTTTAAAACGCCTTTAAATTCGTTTAAAAACTTCACCATTTTGATTTATAAAATAATCAAATTTTATAAATCCTATATTTAAACTTTTTATAACAAGTTCAGAATCCCAATTTAAACTCTTTTATAAAATCATTAATCCATATTTCTCAAAAATCTACTTTAAACATATTTCTCAAAAATCATAATTTTTATAACTTTAAAAATTATAACGTTTATTTATTTATAATGGATCAATTCCAAAAATATAGTATATTTTCAAAAATCACTTTAAAAATCATTTTAAAGTTTCAAAATTTGGTCCAATGATGCTACACACCAAATATTCAATCACGACAACAATGATATCATATATCAATATGATAATCCGTCAAATATCGAAATATTTGAAATCAAATAAATACTGTTGAGGAATCCAGTTGGATCCCTCCAACCTGTTTTCCTGCATCCACAAACATTAGCACAATACCAATTTCGTTCCAGTACGAAATTATCGTGGTATATGTTTTTAATAAATATTATCCGCTTAATAACGGCGCAATAGGGTCTCATCCGCTAAAAAATACGGGAAATCAACAACTGCAATATATACATATGCCAATATATATATATATATTGATATTATATATAATACCAATTTCACTGTTTATGAAATATTCGCGGTATATGTTTTTAATAAATAACATCCGCTTACTAACGGCGCATAATGTCTATTTTAACAATCAATATATACAATCATCATTCAAACATGCATTCAAATATTTTAAATCTAACTATTTAAAATAAAAATCGAAACTGATTCGATTGAGTGAGAAGTTCTCACCTTGGTTTTAATTTCCGTTTTAGCGATTTATTTCGAATAAAATTAAACGCGCGTTTAATTTTACTCGAAATTCTCACTAACTCCAAACGACTCCAAACCAACTCCATCGCGTAGTGCTCGTCCATACGATTCCAACGCAACTGAGTTTGCATTTTTTCGACCTCGTATGAAAAAGTTATGAATTTTTGAAGTTACACGTGTTTATATACATAGATTTATAACATAAATTTAAAATTTATAAACTAACTCAACTACAGCCGTGAGATTAAAATCCAACGCCTCACGTTCATCTCCCCCACCCTCTCGTTCATCACGCACAACCCCTGAAGCAAGCCGAACCCATATAGCAAATTAGGGTTTAAATTTTGCTTCCTCTTCGTCGATTTTGAAGTCGATCAGATGGTACCACCACGTGCGCCCACGCGAGTGCCATACTCGGCTCCATCCTCATCAAGTTCGGTCCCCTATATCACGCGCAAATCGAGGCCGAACGGCCTGCCTTCATGGCTCCTCAACGACCACCACGTTGCTCGAATACACATCATCCCCATATGGATTCGAAGAGCTCGGCTAGCTCTACCAATCTCTAGTTGGAAGTTGTTGCTAATTATTTGCAGATTGGAAGATTATAATGGATGAATATGGAACATTTTCGGCCATTGATTGAAGCTTCTGGCGGCCGTGTTTTGTAAACTAGGGTTTTTATTTTATTTTTATTTTTTTACAATTTGGGGGTATTTATAGAGAATTTTTCAATCACTATTCATCCGGGAATTCCGAACTCCGATTTACGCGCCGTAACTGACGTTCCTAGGGTTTATCCCACGTTCCGGACACAATGGAACAGGTTTCGGAAGCTAATTCGGACATCTGTGCGAGTTATGGCTATAAACGCTCAATTTGAATTAAACCGATTTAAGCGATTTTCTAGGCGTTTTAATTTGTACCGGACAAACGGTAAATCCAATTGACTTGAAATTTGAAACCATACAATAATATCACATTACGGATCCGATGAAACTGGTTTCGTCGAAATCCGAGACTTTTTGAAAAATGGCTATTTTAACTCGCCAAGTTTAAATTAAAAATAATTCGATGCGTTTCGAGCTGCCACGATCAAACGATAACTCCGATTGACACGAAAATTGAAATCCGGTAATAACTAACTATTACGGATCCAATGGAACTGGTTTCGTTCAATTCTGAGACTGTTCAAAAATTGACTATTTTTACTAGTCGATTTTAATATTAAAATATTCAATTTCCACAAATTAACTTTTAATTCGATTTTAAAAGTTATAAAATATCATTCTAACTCTAACATGATAAAATAAAATTTTACAAATCATTTTCTATCATATTTAACCCAATTTTCAATTATTTCCATAATTTAACATATTAAATTATCGATTTAATTATTCAATTAAATCCAATAATTCAATAAAAATTTATTTGACTTATAAATTCACTTATAAATATTTAAAATTAATTAAATATTCAAATTTTAATTAATAAAAATTCTGGGTCGTTACAATCTTCCCCACTTAAAAGAATTTCGTCCTCGAAATTATTAAGTAAGAAAAGTTATAGAATTTATTAATTTTCCAAAATTCATAATTAAACTTTTTACAATACTTTACTAAGTTTTCAAATCATACTTAGTTATCTTTTCAAAAACAACTACTATTGTTTAACTTTAAATTCCAAAATCAAAATTAAAGTTTTCAAAATTTTTCCCAATTTTCTCAAAAATTTTCTAACGCCTTAAATTTTCAGAAAAATTCGCCATAGTCTCCTTTGCGCGGCTCGATCCGAAAAAAAATGACAGTATATATATCACAAATATACATCTCATCAAGTAATGAGGCATCCCGAAGGGAAAAAAGTGTAAAAGTACGGTATGTAATCCGAGATATGTACCTTATATTTTATCAGCAAGCATATACGGCTAATATAGCGCGAAAGCGAGCTCCAAATGCGAAGCAAACGCGATCCGCACCTACTAATCACTCAACAAACAACATGAGAACATGTATGTAGACAATAGTATCGATATACAACATATAGCAACATAATAACTATATATGCTAACATAGCAAATGCAATTATATTCAACCATCAACCGACTATAATCCATAATCAATATATATTCATTCATATTCTTATTAATATTCAATGAAATAGGTTTTCAATTTAATCACATTTGATTTATTAACAGTGGATGTTATCAACATTCATTCTCAATTTTTTTATTAGTTTGCATTCACTAATTAAATCCAATTCACGTTCAATTCTATTCAAATTTATTTACCTTTAATTTGAATTCACTTACATAGCTTTCAATTTCATTAACACTTAATGAATTATATACAATCAACTAACAATCAATATCAACCAATGTATATTAATTTCAACCAAATTCCTTTGTTTATATTCATACATTCAATTATTCAACTTCTAATAACATTAGAATTTAATGAATTAACACTTACATTCATTATTCCATATCAATTTAATTCACATTTAATTGATTTACATTTAATCCATTCATTCAATTCAATTACCAATTCATTTATATAACTCAAGCTTATATTCATCACTTAGTTTTACATAACTTAAATTCCTACTTGTAAATAAATTCAGATTTCAATTCTAAAGTAAATTTCCATTTAACTTTAAATTCACCCTTATTTACAACTCATATTCATAAATATATTCATATAGTTTCACTTCTTATACATATAAGTTTTATTTCACAATTGTAAATCACTTTAATTATAATTCAATTCTTATAATTCTTTTGCTTATACAATTTTTCTTTTATTTAGATTATTCAAACAACTAAACAATCAACTTATATACACTTTAATAATTCCAAAAAAAATCATTCCTATATATATAAAAATATAATCAAGTAAAATTATTTCATTTACCCAAATTTAAAATCAATACTGTGTCGAATTGTTCTATTCAAGTGTTTAGAAACCCCTTCGGCATAGTCTTGCGGACCACGCTGACGAAAGTTCATATGCCACTCAACAAACCAATCATCACAATATAAAACAATTTTTTTATATTCACTAACAAATACGCACTCGTATCTATTATTACACTCAAATTCATTCTAGAGCACTACTGACTCTATCTCTAATGAGCAATACCCAACAGAACCATGGTTGTCGCTTAACCATATGCTCTGATACCAAATGTAACGATCTAGGCTTTTCAACCGTCGACAGCAGTCACAACCGGTAGGCTTTTCAACAATCCCAGCCCCACCGTGGCTTACACTGGTACCCCAGACCTTGCTTTTACGGCCAGCCTCTTGACTGTCTCAGGTTACACCTAACCAACCCCCTAAAAGAGGATGTGTGGGAGTAAGAGTCTCCCGTTCGCCACCTAACCGCGAAGCGAGAACCCCCCATCACATAGCCCAATAGCTTAACAAGACTGGTGCGAGAACTCAAAACAGTTTATTTATCTTTAAAATCAAAATAGAAGAATATTTTTAAATTCAATTCGCAATGCTTTTTAAAAATGAGACTACCATAAGGCCTCACGCATACACACACATGCAAACGCAGAATCGGAGGAGATTTCTCCTTATGATAGTCGAAGATGCTTGATACGCATTTAAAATAACATTTGATATTATTACTAGTGCATAGTGTAGGAAATTATTTCGAAAGTAGAATATAAATCTTAGCCAACATACGACCATTATCGTATGCCTACTATAGCTACCATCCAAACAGTGTTGCGACACCATAAGTGAATGATAGGTCCTACAACTAATACCGTACAAGTTTCGTATTTGGAGAATGGATTTTTCCAACAAATGTCAGGCCAAGGAACTTCCCATTGCCACATGGAAACGCCTCTGGCTGGACGCCCCGAGAACCACTGTCCTCTGCCAAACAAAGCCGGGAATTCCTTTTCCCAAGGAATATTACAAACCCTCAGATATGCCACCCCCGGTCCTTTGGGACCTTTAAACGAGAGCGCTCTCTAACCAACATCACACCATAAAAATAAGTGTTTCAACATGAGTAAGTATCTGGGCTCCATACCATGATACTACCCTTTTCCAGAAGGAATGGTCATACCCTAGGGAAGTTATCCCTGAAAACTTTGCCGCACAATTCCTGTTTCGACCATTACCGGGTTGTGAGGCTCGACGAATTCACGTCCACAAAAACATACTTTATACAAAAGCCATGCTTTGGGTTAACAAATGATCAACACAATGATCATCAAGATAGACGATCAAACAAATGATCCTATCACAAATAATCAACACAATGATCATTTCAGCATCACTCAGCATGTTACATTACCAAATTGGGAATATATCGCTGATAACTTCAACTATATAACCTCTGAGCTCGTACGTCTCAGAGAAGGGTGTTAAGCTAAAAGAATAAATTCTCTGCCACCAACAGAAATATATTTGAAAGAAATCGGCTTTACATCTCAATTTGTAATGTCAGACATACAATCCATACAAGTCTGTTCCGGGCTCGAACAAAACCGAAGGCACTTCTTACGAAGCCCTTGCAATCCGGGTATTCACAATCCCGATCGAATTTCCCATCACTTAAGGAATCTCTATACCAGGAGCTACCCAGTGCAGAGACAATCGATAGGTCATTCTATCGCTTTCACAAATACTCGGTCTTCAACACCGATCTTCAATGCAATTCACAACGACGTATCACATATTCGGAATGGGTTATACGACCCCATGGTCCTTTCCCGGTTAACCCGAATAGTGAGCGCTTATTCAAAAATAAGTGTGGCATTCAAATTCAATCAATTCACATCAAATACCCATTCAAAAGGGAAAATATTGATAGTCGATTATTGAACTATCAATGGATATGCACACATCACCAGATTCCAAATAATTTTCCAAATTATTTACTTTCCAAAATATCTTTACAAGATATAAAATTTCAACATTTCAAAAATAAATCAATATTTATTTTTCTAAACAAATCCCACTTTCTTTTATAAATTCCTTAGTGAATTTATATTCAAAAATATTCATGCATATACGATTTCAATTATTCATTTCAATTTATCTTCAAAAAAAAAAATTCTAATTATTCACTTCATATTGGAAAACATTTCCATACTTATTTATTCATAAGTAATTCACAAATCTTTTTATTTTCAACCTTGGAAAATATTTAATATACTTAAATCGAATTAAGTATATATTTCATTCTTTAAGGAAATCATTCACTTAAACATATTTATTTGGGCCAAAACGAATGTTGCATAAAACATCGTTACGACAACCCAAAATCACTAGTATGGGGATTCTAAATTAAAATAGATATATAAATCCCAATACTATTCAAAACATTTCTTTTCGGAAATCGTTTACTATAACAACAGTGTTATAGTCCACCATTTTCTTTTATTTCTCGAAAACGTCTATTTCAACAATGAATGTTGAAATCTATGGTTTCGAATCTCAACACCTTTTAAAACATCGTTAGATCGTTTTGATTCTGTTTAAAATATTACATTCTAAACAATTTCTTTAACACGTTATTCACTATTCAAAAACGTGAATATACTACGTTAACAAATTTCATCAATTCTATACACTTTATTTTAAAGGATTATTCACAGTCTAGAACGTGCCTATAACTCCATTAAATAAGTTACAACACTTCACTTACCAAAATAAGTTGTTTGTGAATTTATAAAACAACGTTCATAAATTCCATTTCTATTTATTTTATAAAAACTTCCTTTTTATAAATTCCTTTATTAACCTATTCCAGTTTATAACTCAATTATAAACTAAAAGTTCATATTATAAGTTAAACACTTATAATCTATTTGTTTGCAAAAATCGTTCCTTTGAACTTCATAATTTTAAATCTTATTACTTAAAAGATTCAATTATTCACCCAAATCTATTCCTCAATTAACTTCACCAATTTATAAATCTTACTATTTATAAATTTTATTTATAACTTCACAGTTTATAATTCTATAAATTTCATTCATTTATGAAATTCATTTTCACTTCATTCAAACACTTATAAAAACTTGTTTTATAATGTCTATATTTCTATTTATAAATATCCATTTATAAATCTCTTAATATAAATCAAATTATATTATTCTTTAAAACGCCTTTAAATTCCTTTAAAAACTTCACCATTTTGATTTATAAAATAATCAAATTTTATAAATCCTATATTTAAACTTTTTATAACAAGTTCAGAATCCCAATTTAAACTCTTTTATAAAATCATTAATCCATATTTCTCAAAAATCTACTTTAAACGTATTTCTCAAAAATCATAATTTTTATAACTTTAAAAATTATAACGTTTATTTATTTATAATGGATCAATTCCAAAAATATAGTATATTTTCAAAAATCACTTTAAAAATCATTTTAAAGTTTCAAAATTTGGTCCAATGATGCTACACACCAAATAGTCAATCACGACAACAACGATATCATATATCAATATGATAATCCGTCAAATATCGAAATATCTGAAATCAAATAAATACTGTTGAGGAATCCAGTTGGATCCCTCCAACCTGTTTTCCTGCATCCACAAACATTAGCACAATACCAATTTCGTTCCAGTACGAAATTATCGCGGTATATGTTTTTAATAAATATTATCCGCTTAATAACGGCGCAATAGGGTCTCATCCGCTAAAAAATACGGGAAATCAACAACTGCAATATATACATATGCCAATATATATATATTGATATTATATATAATACCAATTTCACTGTTTATGAAATATTCGCGGTATATGTTTTTAATAAATAACATCCGCTTACTAACGGCGCATAATGTCTATTTTAACAATCAATATATACAATCATCATTCAAACATGCATTCAAATATTTTAAATCTAACTATTTAAAATAAAAATCGAAACTGATTCGATTGAGTGAGAAGTTCTCACCTTGGTTTTAATTTCCGTTTTAGCGATTTATTTCGAGTAAAATTAAACGCGCGTTTAATTTTACCCGAAATTCTCACTAACTCCAAACGACTCCAAACCAACTCCATCGCGTAGTGCTCGTCCATACGATTCCAACGCAACTGAGTTTGCATTTTTTCGACCTCGTATGAAAAAGTTATGAATTTTTGAAGTTACACGTGTTTATATACATAGATTTATAACATAAATTTAAAATTTATAAACTAACTCAACTACAGCCGTGAGATTAAAATCCAACGCCTCACTTTCATCTTCCTCACCCTCTCGTTCATCACGCACAACCCCTGAAGCAAGCCGAACCCATATAGCAAATTAGGGTTTAAATTTTGCTTCCTCTTCGTCGATTTTGAAGTCGATCAGATGGTACCACCACGTGCGCCCACGCGAGTGCCATACTCGGCTCCATCCTCATCAAGTTCGGTCCCCTATATCACGCGCAAATCGAGGCCGAACGGCCTGCCTTCATGGCTCCTCAACGACCACCACGTTGCTCGAATACACATCATCCCCATATGGATTCGAAGAGCTCGGCTAGCTCTACCAATCTCTAGTTGGAAGTTGTTGCTAATTATTTGCAGATTGGAAGATTATAAGGGATGAATATGGAACATTTTCGGCCATTGATTGAAGCTTCTGGCGGTCGTGTTTTGTAAACTAGGGTTTTTATTTTATTTTTATTTTTTTAGAATTTGGGGGTATTTATAGAGAATTTTTCAATCACTATTCATCCGGGAATTCCGAACTCCGATTTACGCGCCATAACTGACGTTCCTAGGGTTTATCCCGCGTTCCGGACACAATGGAATAGGTTTCGGAAGCTAATTCGGACATCTGTGCGAGTTATGGCTATAAACGCTCAATTTGAATTAAACCGATTTAAGCGATTTTCTAGGCGTTTTAATTTGTACCGGACAAACGGTAAATCCAATTGACTTGAAATTTGAAACCATACAATAATATCACATTACGGATCCGATGAAACTGGTTTCGTCGAAATCCGAGACTTTTTGAAAAATGGCTATTTTAACTCGCCAAATTTAAATTAAAAATAATTCGATGCGTTTCGAGCTGCCACGATCAAACGATAACTCCGATTGACACGAAAATTGAAATCCGGTAATAACTAACTATTACGGATCCAATGGAACTGGTTTCGTTCAATTCTGAGACTGTTCAAAAATTGACTATTTTTACTAGTCGATTTTAATATTAAAATATTCAATTTCCACAAATTAACTTTTAATTCGATTTTAAAAGTTCTAAAATATCATTCTAACTCTAACATGATAAAATAAAATTTTACAAATTATTTTCTATCATATTTAACCCAATTTTCAATTATTTCCATAATTTAACATATTAAATTATCGATTTAATTATTCGATTAAATCCAATAATTCAATAAAAATTTATTTGACTTATAAATTAACTTATAAATATTTAAAATTAATTAAATATTCAAATTTTAATTAATAAAAATTCTGGGTCGTTACAGTCAGGTTATCAGGTCATTCTGGATTCAGGAGTGCTATGGAGCTCAAGTGCAAGCTGGATGGCGAGACATATTACTTGTATATGATATTAGCTTTCCGCTATAAATTCACTTGTGGGGACACATTTGTATAACTGTCCATTGTATTGTTGTGTTGTATATTGTTGTTGTACACTCTGATGATGATGTGATGTGTGTAATAACTGAGATAGTTCTTTGTTTTTAAAAGATATCCATTTATCTATTATATGTTGTCCCGCTGCGATATGTGAGATTCCGATATTGTTTCTGTTCTATTTCCTTACTTCTTCTATCTTTTTCTTCTACCTCTTCTTTTTAACCCTAACAATTCAGTTTTTCGACATTCGATTATGAGGCATTCGATACAGTGGACGTAAGAATGCCGACCTTCGGATCCCAACAAAACCGCGTATGTTACAATATAAGAGATGGTATGAGAAGGAATATTGAGACTAATTCTGATCTTCGGTCTATCTTGTTATCGTCCGCTCATAATCACGAGGATTACTTAGTTATTTTTATTGACGTGGTTCTCATTGGTTCTTCAGCAAACAATGTTGATAGTATTAGATCAGATGTTGTTAGTTGTAATAGTGATTCACCAATTAGTACCACTGGTGATTCTAATATTCAATTTAGGTAGTTGCTGAGAAATGATTCCAATCGATCTGTCTTTATGGGTTTTAGTCAACAGTTTGCAGATGGTACTACTAAAGTTAGGCTTCATTTGATTATATATAGCATTAAGAATGGGTAAAAGCTTAACTTGATAAAGAATGATAGGGAAAGAGTTAATGTTGTTTGTTCTCGATCTAAATGTGGCTTTAGAATACATGCTTCTCTTAAGTTTAATATTCCTGGGTATTTTCTTATAAAGAGATTTCCACCTGAGCATTCTAGTGGTGCTGGAATTTCAGATATAAATGATCCTCCTGTTAGTAGTAAATTGATTAAATTGTTGGTTTATGATCATATTCAAGAAAATTCATTGATGAAGACCGAGGACATTATTAATCTTTTTCAAACTGAGTATATATTATTTTGTAGTATTATTATTTTTCTTATAGTGGGAAAAGGTTGGCTTAAGAGGATCTACTTGGCAGTGATATGATGTCTTATCATCATTCGAAGTCCTTTTATGATTCTGTTCTTGAAACTAATCCTGGCAGTAAAGTTTTTTTTTGGAACAAAACTATAGTACTCGTCAATTTGAGAGAGTATGGTCGATTTTGAAGCTTGTGCTTATGGTTTTCAACTTTGTCGGCTATTAATATTTGTTGATGCTACTTTTATGAAGGAAAGAGCTCATGGTTGTTTAATGGCTGCTACTGGTAAAAATGGTAATGAAGGTATGTTTTTTTGCTTTAAGTTTATTATTTATGTTTAATATCATGTAGAGTTATTCTAATTTATGGCTGATATGTGTGTGTTTAGTTTAAAATTTGTAGTTTATTTCAATTCAAAAAACTCTTTCTGCTCCAACGTATATTTTTACATTTTTTGTTGCAAAATTTGATGATATTTGCACAAATTTTAGAAAAATTCTCTATCTTTTCAGAGTTTTCTGCATTTTTTAATTGCAGCAATAACTGCAAATATTTAGAATCTTTGCACTGAAATGGAAAAAAAAATTGAATTTTTTTTTACATTTTTATATGTACAACTTGATGTTTTAGAGCAAACTTTAACAATATTTGAAATGATTTATACAGATATTTCAATATTTGTAGACATTTGTGCAAATATTGGGAATAATTGCAGGAAAAAATGCAATAATTTACAATTATATGCTTTACTGTAAATATTGACAATATTTGCAGTATTTATGCAACTATTCTCAATTTTTGCATTTTTTGCAAATATCACTTATGCAGTAAAAAAATTATGAGATTCTAATTATAATTGCAGAAATAAATGCCTTTATTTAGAATAGTTGCATATCATAATTTTGTACATACATGCAATTATTCAGAATAGATGCGTGCATCTTTATAATTATTTTATATTTGAGATGCGATTATAAATTGCATCATGTAAGTGAATTAACTGCATATTTGTTATGTAGTTAATAAATACAACATATCATTTATTTAATTTTTAACTACATATCACATGTTCAGTTAAAAAATGTTGTTAGATCTGGTAATTCTTATTTGCATTTCATTCATACAATTAGAATTTTTTTTATTCTTATGAAACGTTGATAGAGAGATGTTGATTTTCAAAACAACGTATGTGTTATGTTGTTTAAAAATTCATGAGATACTTAACTACATATACCATATGCAGTTAGAAAATACATTTAAAAGGTGTAATATTTAACTGCATAAATATAATGCAGTAAAAAATGCACTTAGATGATGCAATATTTGCAGTTTGTACGTAATTATTTTAAGTAAATACATACAAGGTTGTATTGATTGTAAATAAGCCTATATTATAAATTGTTTTATATTATTTTGTACTTGTTGACAATTATTTCTTTTTTACTTTGAGAAATAATTTGTTTTTTACTTAATTATTTATTTTGTTTATTATTTTATCAGGTTTCTTCCCTATAGCTATTGCAATTGTTTCTGGAGAAGATGAAAATAATTGGATTTGGTATTGTGGACAGCTTAAAGACTTTTTGAAAGATGAACTTATAAAAAGAATTTTCATCCCTGACCATCATCCTAGCCTTCTTGTTGCTGTTCTAAAAGCGTTTCCCAATTCAGCTCATGGTTCCTATTTCTATCATTTTAGCACTAATTTGAAAGTTGCTTTAAAGTCTGAATTTTCCAAATATAAGAAGAGATATTTGATAGATCTATTTGCACGCATTTCTTATGCTTCTAATTTGGATGGTTTCAATATAGCATTGAGAACTTTTAAGGATGTTGGTGGTCATACTATTGTAAATTTTTTGAATGGAATTTCTTTCGAAAATTTTGCTAATATAATTTTTCTCAATGTCGTTATGGTGAAATGTCATCTAATTGCTTTGAGAGTTTTAACAAATGGATTTTGATAGAAAGGCATTTACCAATCACTACTTATTTTGATAAAATTAGAGTCAAGTTAATGAATGTTATGTGTGAACGTCGAGAACTTGCTGATAATTGGAATAGTAATTCATGTCTAGTGAATGAGACTCAACTAAGAAATCTTTATATGGAGGGATCTAGATGGTCAGTTTGTTCTTGTAATATGTGGCAAGTCTATGGGCTTCCTTGTGCTCATGCAGTTAAATATATCTTGAGTTGTGAAAAGCTGAATGTGCATGATTACTTTGAAGATTATTACAAAGTGGTGTATTTTCGATCGCTTATTATCATCCAAGCAATCCAATTATAAACTTAATAAAGGAAAATGTCTTGCCTGAAGATGTTGAGGTAGCACCACCTAAAGGTAGAAGAATGCCTGGTCATCCATCTGTTTCTAATAGAATTAAATCTACTGGTGAAATTACAAAGACGATTAGATGCAGTTTATGCAAGAAGTTTGGTCACAATAAAAGGACCTGTCCTTTGAAACAGATGTACTAAATTTGTTTTGTTTTTTAATGTAATAATCAAACACCAAATTTATTATTATAAATGCAGAATATTTTACAGTTATTCAGTATTATTGTTGTTGTATATGCGTGTTTTCTTAAATGGTTGAATGTTGTTTGTTTTCTGCTAGGCTGATGTATTATTATGAAATTTACATTAATAATTTAGAATAATATATGTTATTTGTCGACTTATGTGTTGTTTTTATAAGCTATTGTGTATATTAGTTACAAGAATTAAAGAAGACAACTATGCAAGTTTTTAGAATAATATCAGAAATGTCTGCAGTTATTTTTATACAACTGTTTTTTTTTTTTTGAAAATTTAGTTCATATGACATAAATTTACTTATTTGCCCTCATTTTTTTCCTGGACGAATACACATTCTCATTTATGTAATACGAATAGTCTTTTTCTTCAGCTTGTTTTCTTTTAAACGTAAAACCCTTTTAAACCCTAGGAATTTCCACTCAATCTCGTTTATCAGCGATTTGTAATTTCAAATATTGAAATGAAAATTAAATTTAAAATGAAGGTGACAAAGAATAAGGTGCTGAGGCTATATGTGAAATTGAGAGTTCTCAACTTAATGTTTTGAAATGTAAGATCAAAAAAATGCAATGAAAAAAACAGAAGAAGGTTCTTTGTTTTGTGCGTGGCATGGAAAACTTTACGATTATAAGAAGGTATGTTTTTTCTATATTTCATTTATTTTATGCATATATTTTTGTTCAATTTTGTTATTGTTTTATGTAGTATGATCAATTTTAGTCATAAAGTTGTGTTTTAGTTAAATAGGGATATAATTATGCAGTTATTTTAAGTTTTTTATAAAAAAATTATTCATTTAGGTTATGTAATCGGTTAAATTGGTTTATTTGTTTATGTTTATCTGCTTTATCGTTATACAGTTATGATGATAGTTTTCATTATAAAATTATATTGCGCATGCCACATATGCAGTTAAACTATTGATCTATATGGTGTAATATTTATCTGCATAATCTTCATATCACATATGTAGTTAAAACGTGAATGTATATGGTGTAATATTTAACTGCATAAATGAAATGCATTTAAAAATTTATTCTAATAGTGCATTATTTTGATTGCATAACTGAAATGCAATTAAAAATTGCACATATTAGTGCAATTATTTAACTGCATTTTGGTTATGCAGTCATGTTCATTGTTTTTCATGTTTAACTGCATTGTGGTCAGACATTTATGGTTTGTAATAATTTATATAGTTATTGTCACATAGTTATGTTTATTATTAGTTTATGCAGTTATAGTTATGCGATTGTTTAAATTATGTTGTTGTGCAGAGCTTTTGTATGTGTGTTTGCTGACTTTGAAATCAGAATATGTCATATGTATTTAAATATTTAATATATATTTAATATGCAATTAAAAAAATCAATCTAAATGGTGAAATATTTAACTGCATAAATGGGATAAAGTTAAAAAAATTCATTCAAATGGTGCAATTTAATGTCGATCAACATAGTGCAATATTTAACTGCATAATTGAAATGCAGTTAATTTTTTTTCTAGTGGTGCGGTATTTTGACTGCATAATTGAAATGCGGTTAAAAATTACACTTATTAATACAATTATTTAAATGCATTTTGGTTATGCAGTCATGGTTATTGTTGTTCTTGTTTGAGTGTGTTATGGTTACACAGTTACGGTGTGTAATAGTTTATGAAGTTATTGTTATGCACTTATGTTTAATGTTAGTTTATGCAATTATAGTTATGTGATTCCATTAACGGTTATACAAAATTGAATTAAAATTTGATGAGCAAAATTTTAAAAATGCAATGATTCATTTTCTATGGCATATAATTTAAAGACAAATTTTGTATGGCAAATATTTTAATGTGCATTGCTGTTAATATTTAACCTTGTTATTATAGTAACTATTATAAGTATATTAGTTTTGAGTGTTGTATTAAAGTTACGAGGGGTATTAATTGGTTTATTGCTTTGTTTTATAGGACACATCCAAGAAAGTTGTTCAGAGTTCTGTTGTTGAAGATTCTAAACATGGCATATATTCTAAATAAAAAGGCATCAGGATTCTGTTGAAGGAATTGAAGAAATTAAAAAATAAAGTTTTGAAAACAAAACTAGCTTATAGATGTACTTTGAAGCCTATTCTAGATGTTTTTAATCATTTCAAAAAAATAGAAGTAAAAATGACTAGTTATTAGATATTGTTAAAAAATCTAGTTTTTGGAATTTTGTAGAAGGTTTTTTTGAAAATCAATATGATTGTGGTGGTAGAAAATTTAGTGATGATATTCATCAAATTATTGATTATTATGAAGACGATGGTTTGTTTGATTTTAAAGTTTAGAAATTATTATTGCTGCAAGGTGACATATCAGATATTTTTGGCTTGAACAATGAAGGTTTGGTTGTTTATAAATATGTTTATCATATTTTTTTATATCAATTTACATAATAATGTTTATCTTATTTTTTATAGGGTTGCATATTTATCCTTTTGAAAGAGAAAGTTAGAGCTAAGAAATTTTCTATTGCTACTATGGCTTTTATGCAAAGACATAACATATCAAAGAAGGGTTTTATTGGGAAGTTCATTTATCACGCTCTTATAAATCTTATAAATAAAAAAAGACTACCGTTGATGAAGCTTTAGATTTTTTTAGGCTTATAGTTATGTATATGTTTGGCACATTTTTCTTTGCCAATAGCACAAATTGTGTTCAAAATAACCTTGTTTCTCTTATAATGGACTTTGAAAGATTTAACAACAAGTGCTGGGATCAAGCTATTCATTTTAAACTCATTGAGTAGTTGAACAAAGATAAGAATGATCCAAGAAAATGCAAGCTTGTTCAATTGCTTTATTGGTATTTTTTGTTTTGTTATAATGTTTTGTTCTACATTAGTAAATGTTGTTTCTAATTTTTTTTGTCTTCTTTTCTTCAGTACTGATTTTGCAACAAATTTTATGCTGTTAAAGCTAAGCCAGGTTATTGTGAAGGTCGTCCATTGGTTGAAAAGTGCGATTTGGTTGATATTCATAATGCATTTTGTGCTAAATTTTTGTGGGGAAAAGAATGAAGTTCTTAATATGTTCTTTTTATATATAATGTTTTATTAAAATTATTTTTATATGTATTAGATAATAGATATATGGTTATTTGTGTATGTTTTTAAGTTCATTTGAATTTAAATTTGTATTTTTTTTATATGCTAATGTTTTTGATTTATATGCATATCTGCATTTTAAAAAATATGGTTTTTATGGTGTTTTTTTTGTAGCATATACCTTTAGGAGAAAGATTATCAAATGAAGATGTAGATAAAGGTGTGGATAATTTGCAAACAAATAGTGTTTCTAAAGAAAATTCAATCATTCAAGAAACTGAAAAGGAGAAGGAAGATGTTGAAAAGGTATTCATTACATTATTAGATAATTAAATTTGACAAGTGCAGTAGATTTTAACAAATGACAATTTTGCACTTTGTTGTTTGATATGACTTGTTGGATGTTTAGGTAAAGATACAAATAGTTAAATTTAACTATATAAGTTGTTTGTGGCTAAAAATTCATTCAAGCAGTGCAAAAAATTTAACTGCATAACTGAAATGGAAATAAAAATTGAACATATTATAACAGTTATATAACTGCATTTGATTATACAATTATGGTTATAAATTTCATTTTTATTTCATTTTAATATGCAATTGTGTTTATTATAACTAATTTATTGTTAATATTTGATTTCATTTTGGTTACACGGTTCAGGTTTGTAATAGTGAATGTTGTTATATATTTATATTTATTATTAGTTTATGCAGTTATGGTCATGTGGTTATAGTTATGCTGTTGTGATAATTATGTGGTTGTGCAGTTGTTTTTTTTTGTATTTATGTCCATGTATTTTTAAAAATAAATATGTTTCATGCATTTAAAGATTTAGTTCATATCACATATGCAATTAAAATATCAATATATATGATGCAATATTTAACCGCATAAGTGAAATGCGGTTAAAAAATTCATTAAAATGGTGCAATATTTAACTGCAAAACTAAAATGCAATTAAAAGTTGCACTTATTAGTATAATTATTTTACTGCATTTAGGTTACGCAATCATGCTTACAAATATTTTTTGATTGTTACATTTAACTTTTATGCATTTAATTGTAGTAGCAATATTATTTGTTTAAATTGTATTTTATAATTTTTGGTCTAATAGTTTTATTTCAATTTTTGCAGGTCGCTTGCTCTTATGAAGAAATTTTGAAAGAAAGAGATTTTCTAAAGAAAGATATTTTAAATATTAAAAAGAAGAATGATGAACTTGAAAAGTTTTAGATAGTGTATTTTTAATTTTTTTCAATAATTGAAATAATATATATTAATATATTTTTTATTTGTAGATTTTTTTTCAAAATGAAGGTTTACACAACGGAGAATTATATTTAGGATGGAGAAAGATGTTTTGGAAAGAGAAATAGAAAATTTGAGGAAAATAAAAGAAGATTTGACAAAAAAAATTCTGTTTTTGAGCAAAATAAAGGATTGAGTATAGACGTTGCTAGTTCTAAAGATCTGAAAAAGAATTTTGATATGGAAGCTTTGAAAGTAAAAGAAACTCTTGATGAAGAAATTAAAAAGTTGAAAATGGAAAATAGAAAATGAAAAAATTGAAGAATTGAAAAAGGAATTGGAGTTAGAGATCATTGATCTTAAAAACGAAAATGAACAGAAGAAGAAGCTGCAAGAAGAATATGAAAATAGAAACAAATTTTTTGTCGATGAAAAATATATGTTGAAAAAAGAATTGGAAACCGTGACATATAATATTATGACACCTCCAACTTATAGTCTTGGTTTGTTTGATGTTCATGCAGATTATACTTGTGAAATTCAGAAAGTAGTTTCTAATGTTGGAGATAATCAAAATGATGGTAAAAATAAGGAAAATAAATTGAAGAAGAACCAAAAAAGAAAAATAACTATTAGAGAATCTCTTGTTAAGAAAGTAAAATTGGCAAATAGGAAAAGGAAAATTAATCCTGATTATGAATATGACGATAAAAATTAGAAAATTGAGAAGAAGAGAATTACAAAAGGAAAAAGTGGTTAAGGATAAAGTTCTTGAAATTATTGAAAATTTGACTAAAGTATTGCTGAAAAGTTATCACAGAGAAATAAAAAGTCGATGAAGTCATTTGTAAAGAATGTTTTAGTTCAATGTTTGCCTGAAAATATGAAGAAGGTTGTTCAAACTTATCTGTACTTGGCTCATTGCATGTAAGTTCATTTTTATTGATATAAAAAATACAGTATTAGATGCATTTTAATTATAAAATTATTTATATTAATCTATATATTATTTGTAGGGAAACTATTAGGCACAGTGATGACTTTAAAATTTTGATTGATGGAAAATTAATGGAGAAATTGCTTGATGGCAATCAATACATAGATTCTACTGTGTTTTTTAGAAGTTATTTTTTGTAGTATATTTGATATACATTTCTATTTTTATTTTTTGTTAGATTATTGATTGATATGGAAGACATTTATCTGATTTATATAGTGGACATATATCTTTTTCAACTTATGCCACGATATGTTTATTCATTTAATTTGTTTTGTTTCTTTATTATAAGTGACAATATTAATATCTTATATACACACACACACACATATTTTTTTTATTTTTTTATCATTATTTTTTTATTTTTTATTTTTTGCACTATGGTATTCTACATGATGACATGGGTTATAAGAAAAAATATTTTGAAGATGTCATTGATCAAATTTATAATGCAATTGAAATTCTTAGTTTATATTTTCCAATTTTGAATTCTAGTCATTATATATTGTTGGTTTATGATAATATTGCTGGAAAATGGTTTTTTTTCCAGTTCATTGAAAGGACCGGTTTAAGGAATTCATGAAGAAGCGGTAAAGAAAGTTGTAAGTTTTTGTTGTAATTAAATTAATTTTTTTTGCTTGTTTAGTGTACTTCAGTTAAATGTGTTAAAATATAAATAAATTTAGTGTACTTAGGCGCTTATTCATTAACATTGTTTTTTTTTCCTAGAAATCTTTTTTTTGAATCTACAATGAAGAAGAAGGCAAAAGAAAAGACAAATTTGGTTGTACCAAAAAGACCAACTGTTATTAAGTTTATAAAATGTCCTTAAAAAAATGGGTAATAATTTTTTTATATATTTATTTATTGAATTTTAGTTCATGTTTATTTTGTTTTTTTAAATGCGGTTATGATTGTGCTTTGTATGTATGAGGTTCATGGCTCAGTTAACAAAGTTTGGAAAAGTTGAGAAAGAAATAGAAGCATAGGATATTTGTTTAGGTAGAAGTAAAATTTTGTATTGGTTACTTTGTGATCCTCCAAGAAGTTGGAGCATTACAAAAATTAGTAGTGATTTTAAATTATAATTTTATGTGAAATATATATATATATATATATATGTATGTATGTATATATTTGGCATAAGTTGTTTATTTGTAATACTGATGCAATGTTGATAAAAATGCATATGATAAGCTGATTATATATTAGTAATGGATTGAATTTATGTTTTTATGCTGAATTTGTGATTTTATGATTTTATGCAGTCATGTTAGTAATAGTCAACTAGATATTTAGTTGTGTAATATTTAACTGCATATTGGTTATGAATTTATGATTTTATGCAGTCTTGTTAATGATGTTTTATGAATTTATGCATTTATGTTATGCAATGTTTTTAATAATGTTTTATGAATATAGCCATGCGATATGCAGTCTTAAAATTCATCAGTACACTATCAGTATTTCTGAAGAATGCCATTAATTTTTAACTACATATGCAAAATGCAGTTAAAATTTGCATTTAATAGCTGTAATATTAACTGCATACGATATATGTCTTAACTGCATAAGTGAAATGCACTTTAAAATTTGTATAATTCAAGTACGTGTTTTAACTTCATACGTTATATGTAATTAAAAAATCCATTTAACAAATGCTATTTTTTACTGTATAAAAAATACGCAGTTAAAACTGGTGCAATTCATGACTGCATAAGTGAAATGCAGTTAAAAATGCGGTTGTTCATAAATAATTGCAAACATGTATGCAACTATTCATAATAACTGCATATGTGAAATGCACTTTACATTTGCATCATTTAACTATATGTTTTAACTGCATATTTCATACATGTGTTGAAGAATACTCTCTTATATGTAGAGATTTTGAATATTTGCATTTATTGTAGCAATTATATTTAAAAATGCAGAATTCTCTACAAATTTTGACAATTTTATTTCGGTTCTGCAAATAAGATGAATATTTGTAATAAAAAATGTAATAATATACTGTCGAGCTATATATTAAAGGAATAGATGGTTTTAAGTGAATAATTGAAAGCATTTATTGAAATTGATTTATTTATACAATTGCTGAACAAAAAACAATTGTTTAGTATAATTGCAGGCATACATGCAATTATTCACTGTAATTGCATACATCTTTCCAATTATTGTGAATATTTAAATAAATATGTGAAATTATTAGAAGTAAATCCATACATATTTTCAATTAGTATTAATAATTGTATTCTTAACTGTATTTCACTTATGAATTTATTGCTTCGTTTGACTGTGTTTGTTAACTGGATATGTGGAATGCTGTTAAAAATTACAGTTGTTAAATACAATATTTAACTGCATATAACATATGCAGCTAAAAAATGCATTTAATTCGTGCAATTTTTAAAGTTTTCAAAGTAATTATATGAATATTTGCTGTTAACATTCATTTGGTAGGAAAATCAGAGTATGCAACAATTATTGATTTTGAATGCAGACTTAACTGTAATTATTTTAGCAAAGTGCTTTTATAACTATGTAATAGATATGCGGTCTTAAAATTCAGCGGTACACTACCAATATTTCTAAAGAATGTCATTAATATTTAACTGCATATGTAAAATGCAGTTGAAATTTGCATTTAACAGCTGCAATATTAACTGCATACGATATATGTTTTAATTGCATAAGTGAAATGAACTTTAAAATTTGCATAATTCAAGTATATGTTTTAACTTCATACATTATATGCAATTACAAAATTCATTTAACCGCTTGTTGCTTACGACTAAGGGAATAGGCAACACGATTTCCCTTTTCGGAAGTATAAAGAATATCATGATCATAAGATGCAAGGAACTCGAGCCAAAGTTGTTGACGCAAATTGAGTTCCTTTTGAGAAAAAAATACTTCAAAGATTTATGATCAGTGTAGAGAACAAATTTCTCTCCCAAAAAATAACGATGCCAAATTCTAAGGGCGAAAACAATAACCGCGAGCTCTAAATCATGAGTGACATATCTGGTCTCGGCAGGCTTTAATTGCCTAGAAGCATAAGAGATAACACGTTCCCTTTGCATGAGAACGGCACCTAAACCAACACGGCTAGCATCGGTATGAACAATAAAGTCTTGGTTCCCTTCAGGAATCACAAGAATGGGAGCATCGGAAAGGAATTCTTTTAATTTATGGAAATAAACTTCACATTTGTCTGAATAAATGTACTTAACTCCCTTCCTTGTCAAACTAGTAAGAGGCACGAAAATTTTAGAAAAGTCTTTTATGAACCGACGGTAATAGCCCGCCAATCCAAGAAAACTACGAATTTCCGTCACACACTCCGGTCTCTTCCAATTTTGAATTGCTTCAGTCTTTGAAGGATCCATGGAAATTCCGGATTCAGAAATGATATGTCCCAAAAATTTCACACAGGATTGCCAAAAGTGGCACTTAGAAAATTTTTCTTTCAAATGATTGCTCCTAAGAGTTTCCAACACAATCCAAAGATGTTTTTCATGCTCTTCCTCAGTTTTAGAATAAACAAGAATATCATCAATAAAGATGAGAACGAATTGATCGAGGAAGTCGTTGAAAACTCGATTCATAGGGTCAACAAAATAAGCTGGAGCATTCGTTAAACCAAATGGCATAACAAGCCATTTATAAGATCTATAACGAGTACGAAACGATGTCAAAGGAATGCTATCCTCTACAATACGAAGCTGATGAAAGTCGATTTCTGTGTCTAACTATGAAAAGACTCTAGCACCGCAAATTTGATCGAATAGATCATTAATCCGAGGTAAAGGATATTTATTCTAGATGGTGAGGTTATTAAACTTGTGGTAGTCAACGCAAAGCCTAAGTGTACCATCGGATTTCTTCACAAAAATAGTTGAAGCTCTCCAAGGAGAGGAACTAGAACGAATAAATTGCTTCGCTTCCAATTTGGGTAATTGTTTACGCATCTCCTCATTTTCCTTATTGGATATACAATAAGGAGGACGAGTGATAGGTAGAGCTCCAGGGATTAAATTAATTCTGAACTCAATTAATCGCTTAGGGGTAATACTAAAATGAGCTCAAATATATCGAAAAATTCACGAACAACATGAATGAGGGAAATGACAACTTCCTCATCATCATTATCGTCATCATGAGGATTTAGAGAATATAAGGATGCCTTGAATTGGAATATGAATCTTTAAGAATAATAAAAATCTTCTTAATAGATTGAGGATGTCGAAGATATATAGTCCTCTTAGGAAATTGGATGTGGGCTTCATAATGGTTAAGCCAGTCCATTCCCAAAATCATTCCGAAGCCTAACTAACGTATGACATGCAAATCGACTCGAAAAGCATAATCACATAAAATAGTCTCGACATCTTTACAAAGTAAACTAAGTGTTGTGGATCCACCAACCGGATTCTCAATTCTCAAAGAAATCATCAAGCACATAACATTTAAATACAAAGTATCAACAAGTTCTTTTGATATAAAAGAGTGAGTTGCGCCCGTATAAAAAAGAACTCGAATAGGATGATCATGAAATATAATATTGCCATCAAGGATAGAATGATAAATACCTTGACCAAGAGAAGTGTTACTAGTAGCTTGCACAACATTTAGCTTCCCTCTTTCTTGCTTGGAAGTTTGGGACATGAAGATAAAAGATGACTCGAACTTTCGTAATAACGACAAAAAAAGGGTTTCGGACACCTATTCGCATAAAGGTCCTTAGAACCACAATTGCAGCATTGGCCACGACTAGAGGTAGGAGTCTTTAATACCGAAGTAACTTGTTTTCCTTTCTTGTTGAGATTAGGCTTAAAGTTAATAGGCGTCTTTTTGTTGATGTTGAAGTTCTGTTGGGCACCCACAACTTCAACATCGCTTTCTTTATTGGCCTCTTCAAGTCGAAGAGCGATATCAACAAGCTGATCAAAAGAAACGTCATGCTTCAGAAGTAAAGTCTTTTTGAGGTTCTGATTCAACCCATAGACAAACCTCTAATTTTTCTTCAATGGGGTGATAATACTCGAACTCATATTTAGAGAGAATTCAAAAGATGTGACATAGTCTATCATAGAAGATTCACCTTGAATAAGGTCAATAAAGTGTCGAGCTAAAATTACTTTTTCTGCTTCCGGCACAAACTTTAATTCGAACCTATTTCGAAATTGCTCCCAGATAAGATCCTCTTCGATAATCTTAGAAACCAAAAGCTCATCCCAATCTAATGCTCTCTCTTGGAGCATACTAGAAGCCACTTGGACTCAATGTAGATCAATAAGATTCATGCGAGAAAAGATGTGATCGCATGTTCTAAGCCAAGCTTGGACTTTTATAACGTTTTCGAAACCCTTGAATGGGTTTCACCCAAATTGGTATAATCACGGCACAAGCGTGCAAACCCAGATTTAGGGTGAGTAGGCTTTGGAATGGATCAACAGCTTGAGCATTCTTTACAAGATCTAAAAGATGTTGGGCATACATGAATACTCCATCCTGAGGAGTAGCACTGAATTGACCGGCGCTGGGATGGCCTGGTCTAACCATTTCTCTTTTTTAATAAAGAAAGAAAGAAGAATAAAAAGGTTATTCTCAAAATGAATATCAAACAGTCATGATTGATAAAATAAGGCATCATAAAAGAAAACAGGATAGAACGGGTCCAATGACTCGAATTAAATCCTAAGGCACGATTCCTAAGAGAGACTTAGGACAATGATCCTTGCTATATTATTCTATATTGTTCTGAAGTTTGGCTCTGATACCAAGATGTAATGCCCCACCTCTGTACTCAAACTACCCAAGGACACTACGGAGTAATGTCGTCGACTAGCACGATGAATAAGGCTATTGAGGAGCGATCATATATGCAATTGCTTTGTGCGAGTACCGATATGTCAGATAGTATTTCATGCATTTTATTTCAAGAGGAAATCTAACACATCAATTACAAACTCAAAACTACTACACAGTGGCTATGTGATCTTCGGAAATAAATATAAAATAAGCATAACACAAAATTAGTCATAGATATTCATATCACTAAGGCGAAAATAGATATGAATACAACATATAAGGGTGTACATCAAAGCAGTGGTCATATAAGTTCCACTACATCACAAAGAATAGGTACAGGTGCTTGACAAAAGGATACGTATACATCAAGGAGTCTCTATCTCGTATATATAAAACAAAAAAAATACTAAGCTAAGTAGTTAGCCAAAAGTCAAATGACGGACCCTGATAAGAAGTCAAGTAGAAGCACCTGAAATATCTCGATCTGACCCAAGTATTATTTAAGAAGAAAATAATAAACAGATCAGTCTAGCTATAAATATCATATGAAATGAGATAGGATAAAAGATATGACAAAAATGTATGATAACAATAATGCCATACTGTGACAAGTATACATTAGATAACAACAAAAATCAAATGATATCTCAAATATTCTCAAACACCAAAAAGAAAGTCATATTCTTTAACATATTCACCAAACCACAAATATTGATAAAACTTATCAATCTAAATCACACAAATTAGTGAAACATAAATTCTAGAAATCATCAATAGAAATCCAAAAATCACAAAAGGGGAGGCCTATCAAAAATGGGAGCATTGTAAACTCACCAATACACAAATGGGTCGCTATCCCATGGTCGCTAACCATAGAGCTGGTGCAACGACATAGTACAATAACGGTACACCCGATGAACCTGAAACTCAAATAATTTGAAACAACGACATAGTACAATAACGGTATGCTCGATGAACCTGATAAGCCGGAACAACGATGTAGTACAACAACGGTGCGTCCGACGAACCGAACTCCATAAAAGAACATGGGTCGCTAGCCCATAAAAATGAGTCGAAACTCCAAAGAACCCATAGGTCGTTAGCCTATAAAAGAAACGAGACAAAGCTCAATAAAACAAGGTACAGTCCCCCACCTGGACAAAGAGATATCGCATATCGCTAGTCTAAACCATAAAATGATCACCATTGATCAATAAAAAGTGTGAATTACACTAATCTAGTAAATAAATGAGTCTAGATTCATGTCCCATAATCACTGGCTTAACTTAAATATTTACGAACAAATTATAGATTTCCACTCGAAAATTGTCACAAGATTTCAATCGAACAAGTCCAAGAATTAACCAACAAAGAAAACGCAAGCATTTCATACCACTTATTTTGCTAAGTACTTTAATTATATTTCTCGTACGAATGAGGTAAAGGTTTGTATATATTAATAGATTGGAAAACGGTTTTAAAAATGAGCTTTGTATTGAAAGTAACATTGAAATCATTTTTGTGAAAGAGTTTGGATATTTACTACTAGTATAGAAATCTTTGTATTTAAAAGTGATAAATCATAGAAATGATTGTGGAAATAACCAATTACCAAAAATTCACATATGAAAACGTGAATTAAATCCATAGAATTCGATATCAAATCCATCAAATGGATATTCCTAATAATCCCGAAAAGAAGTCGTCAAAGTCGATAATAAATGACAACAACCAATCGGATCAACAAAAATTGATAAAAATTGAAAATCCACTCAAAAACAGCCAAAATAGGCAAAATTGACAATTCCAAACATCTGGGGTTCAACCAAACATCTGGATTTGGGTTCTGGAAATATTTCAGAAACCTCCCAGACGTCCGAACAACTAACCAGACGTCTGAACACTAGCCAGATGTTTGAACCACTAATCAGACGTTTGTATTTTGTCCCTGCCATTTTTTTCTTTCTGCCGTATTTTTTTTATCTACCGCCCTGGTTGCCTCTTCTGGGCAACAGTTTGCCTAGGCCAATAATGGCCATGTTAGTCCTTGAGAAGGATGGTTTTGATGACAACAACCTTAGGACTTGTTATAAAATATAAATACTAACATTATTAGATATATATGTATATGCTGGATATAAACATGCACGTACCAAGAATGAAAACTGTACAGTATAGATATACAAGACTGGTGAATTTAAAAATCGAAGATATCAAGATTGAAGACTCATCGATATCGAGATATCAAGAGTTAAAGATTTCAAAGTACAAGATATGTATTGAGTCTAGAATTATGTTAAAACTTCTTGAAAGCACTTACATCTTTATTCGAAATTTACTCATGGAATGGAATCCACTTGAGCCTATTAAAGGGATCGTACCCTACTGGGATGGAACCCCCGACAATATTTAGTGGAACATATAGTGGTCCTATTTTGATATCCACTAAATTTTTATGAAAATGCTTTTCAAAAATATATCTCTTATTTTAAAAAGTTTTTTAAAACTTTCTTTTCAAAAAGACACCTCTCACGTTTGAAATACTTTATCCTCAAAATTATCTTTATCATTTTTAATATTGTCCTTGATTTTAAACTATCTCTTGTTTTAATATTTAGTTTTTAAATATTTATATACTCGGATTTTAAATTACTTCTAAACGCTTTTTTATGTTTAAATTATATTCAAGTATATTTATAAAGGTTCAGAAATGATTTTGAAAAATTATAGAAACCAATTTTAATAAGAAAATCAAAATCACCATTTTTGCCTAGGGCGTGTCGACATACTCCTACCCCTCCATGTCGACATGATGCCCGTTAATATTCAAATTCAATTTTTTTAAAAAAGTGTCTATTCGTCATATCCTTTCACGAATAGATATGGCTGTTGATCTTCTATAAATACCAGTAGTTCTAAATGAATTTTTAATCAGATTTCACTTATTTTCTCTCCTCTTCATCTTCCACATCTATTCTAAAGAATCCCAAAACTATGCTCTACTGAAATACTATGTGAATCAAACTTGAATATCTCTTGTTTGATTCTCTACCACTCACTCCATAAGATCTCAGTGTTATTCAAAATTATAGGATTATTTGTAAATCAAACTGTTGAGTAAAAGGTGCGGTTGAGCCTTGAAATCAATTGGGTGTGATTGTTGCCTCGGAAATCGATTAGGTGATCTTGTGGCCTAGTAAATCAAGAGATTTTTCCCCGGACTCGAATATAGTAGGGTGTACCTCGTGGCCTTGAAATCGAGGGTGTAATCTGGGAGATTATTTTGAAAAGAAATCCATATAATTGTGAAGGACTGGATGTAGGGTAACTCCGAACCAGTATAAAATCCCAATGTGTACTTTCCTTTACTGCTTTTACTTATTATTTGCATCTGTCTCTGATTCTGTGATTATATTTGTGTCTTTGTATTGCATTTGTTGGTGATTAAATTACATAAGTTTTAAAAAGACTTATTAAATCCACAAAACACTATTCACCCCCCTCTAGTGTTATTATAGCCTTAAGATCTATAATCCGCGTTTCTAACATTTGGTATCAGAGTAAGGTTTTCAAAGTTTTCATAATCTGAATTTTGAAAAGTTTTTAATATGGCTACCAGCACTAGTTCTGTTAACACTATCACTGGTTCATTTATAGAGGGTCAGTCTACTGCCAGACCACCACTTTTTAATGGCAGTAACTATGCATATTGGGCATGCAGAATGAAAATATATTTGCAGTCAATAGGATTAGACAATTGGAATATCACACAACTGAATATTCTGAACCCACAACTAGTTTTGCACAATGGACTGCTAAGCAAAAGACTATTGCACAAAATAATTCCAAAGCCATGAATATTTTATTTTGTTCACTTGATAGGAATGAATTCAATAGAGTATCTGTTTGCAAGTCTACATATGATATCTGGAATACTTTGCAAGTTACTCATGAAGGAACAAGCAAAGTCAAACAGACTAAAATATCCGTACTCACGAATCAGTTTCAATTATTCAAAATGAATTCGAATGAGTCCATCTCAAATTTGTATAGTAGATTTCAGGATATTATGCATTCTTTAATATCATTGGAAAAAGTTCCTCTGAAGAAGATCAAGTCAGAAAAATTCTAATTTTCTTACTTCGGAATGGGATCAAAAAACTATTACAATTGAAGAAGCAAATGATGTCAGTACTTTAAAGATTGAAGAATTGATTGGAAATATAATATCATTCGAAGTTCAAATGCAAGGGAGAAGAGATAGCAAGGCATTCGAAAAGAAGTCAATTGCGTTCAATGGCAGATGAATCAGAATTGGGTAGCGATGGTGATGAAGAAATAGCCTTCATGACAAGGAATTTTCGGAAGTTTCTAAAATATAGAAAGATGAAGAACCTTAAAAAGAATGATCATAGGAATTCTTGAAATCTAATGTAGTACCAAATTACGTCAAATGTTTCAACTGTGATGAACCAGGTCATCTGAGAAGAGACTGTCCGCATCTTGATAAGCAACAGTTTCTGCAAGCAATGATTATACAACGAAAAGGAAAAGAGCATATACCGCTACTCTAGATGATTCAGACTCAGATTTATCCTCAAGCGATGATGATCAGAAGACAAAAAATTCAAATATGAGTTTTACGGCTATTCATGATTCTGATGATCTCAGAGATACAAATCTAGAAAAAGGTACACGTTTACTATATTTTTGTTGAAATTGTTTGCTTAAAATTGATTGATTGTTTGATTGCTCTTGAAATTATGTGTTGTTTGAATTTTAAATTATTATTATTATATTTTATTTTTAGTTATTATAATATATTTTTATTAAAAGAGTATTATTATATTACTTCAAAAAAAATATAGACATTAAAAATAATAATATATATAGATATAGATATAGATATTAAATTATTTAAGAACAGATAAGAATTCTCTGACCCATGTCGACATGGCTCAACCCAAGATGTCGACATGCCTGTCAGAAAGTTGAAATTCAAATTTGAATTCAAATCTTTGAACTTCTCTCTACCTTTTCACCAACTCCAATGTTTTGGAAAGGTACCTCTTGACTAGAGAACATGACTATTGAATATCTATTTATTTCCTTTATCCTATCATATCTTTTCACTGTAATGGCCCAACTTTTTTTAATATTTTGATTCTTTTATTTAAAAACTTTGTGGTTTTATTTTATAAAAGTCTGAATTTTAAAATTGGTTATAAATCATTTAGCCAATTTTTAATAAAATAAACAGTTTCTGTAATATTGATTTTTGGTTAAATTTTAACTCTAATTGAGATTTTTTTTATTTTTAGTTCTAAGTTCAAATCTTTTATATAAAATATTTATATTTACAACATTTATTTCACTGTTGTTTACTTATATTGGTTATATACTTTTAAATTAGGTAATAAATATTATGTAAAAAGGGAAATAAATTTTACGTTTCTTTATACGTATACACATCAGTTTCTTAGTTAAATGATAAATAAATCAAACAAATGTGAACAAATCAAATTTTGAATTAGGTAATAAATAGTGTGTAAATAAGCTAATTAATTTCACATTTTAACTGGTACTTTTATAACCGTTTTGTTTAAATTAGTTGGTGTTAAATAGTACGTTTTTGATGAAATATTTTTAGCGTATATTTTACTAAATATATAGGAAGTAAATAAATAATAAAGGGATAAATAAAATACGTTACTTTTGTTATAAAATTGGGCGTACGTTTCGATTAAATTATCGCGTCTATAGTACGTACTTATTTATTTCCTACCTTAGCTATAAATAAATAAATAAATCAGTAGCCAGGCATTTCCAAGTGGGAAGGAATGAATGCCCTAGCCGTTCAAAATTCATTTAAAGCTTGCTTTGAAATTCACGTGTAAACTTCTATACTTTCCTTTTGTTTCAATTGCTTAAATTGGTACAAAATATTTTTTTTCTCCTAGCCATTCCAAAAGTAATTATATCTTGCCATTTTTCGTACCTAATCAATGCAACCCTTATGATAAATACACAAACACGTTCCCAAAATTTCCTTACCACAATCTGTTGCATTCATCTCTTCTCACGTGAGCTTTAGCTTCAAGTAATGGCGCATGCCTTCTTTTTTTTCTCTTTTGCTTTGTTTCCACTGTTTGTTCCACACCTATGCTCGGCTATTTCACCACTGTTCACGGCCGGCCTGCACCCTAGTACTCTGTCACCTCCTCCAGTACAACTTCCTCCCCCTCCCCTTGATACACCAGATCTGGCCGAGTGTCAGAGGAGGTTCATCACCACCTCAACTTTATCAGAGTCTTGCCGAACATATGTGCTCCCCACCTCCAAGTGCAGCCACTACCACCATCACCGCCGACTTCTCCTCCGGGCCATGACCCTACTCTGTCACTGGCCTCACACCACTGAACCGACCCCACATGCAGTGGCCATGCCACCTATTGTACTGACCAACGTTTGAAAGAAAAAAGGAATAAAGGCATGCACCACCTTGCTTATAGCAGCCTAGCACCCCACTGCTTTGACTTGCGTGTATGAATGCATTACAGATCTTAAAATGGGCAGGGTCGAGCCTTGGATATGTTGGTCGAGTAGTATGGTGAAGTGGTCGTGCCAATTGTGTCAATTATCCTCTTATTTAAAACTCATTCCAGTTTTGATTTACAATTTTTGATATGTCGTATTTAAATTTGCATAATTAGTTTGATTTATATTTGTTTTAAGATTTGAATCTGATCGTTGCCTTCGATAAAAATTGATTGTGCCTTCTGTATGTTTTTCCCGGTGTGGATATCGTTTTGAATCTAATCTTCTACGGCATTAAGGTGAGTATTCACGCCTGACAAACATACTTCCAGATCTGTAAATTTATAACAAGTGAAATTGTAGAATAATTATATTATATTTTATTTGCCTATGATATAAAATTTATGATGTTAAACCCCTGTTATAATATTGTCACATCATCCGTTATATTATATGCTGCTATAGTTATGCTGTTATACTATTTATTTATCACTATTTATCACTGCAAATTCCTTGTTGAGTAGAAATCGTTATGGGCTGAAATGATAGGCCTGAACTATATATATTTATTTATTTATTTAACTTGGGATGGTGGGTTTGAAATGATAGAACCCGGATTTCTTTGTAAATTACGGATTGAAATGATACATTATCCGTATCACTTGACCTAGGGCAGAAAATATTATACAGGCTCGTGGTTATGTTATATATATTTTTCTGGAAATATTAAGTACTTTTAAACGTGTGTATTATAATATTTTGGTTTACCCAAATTTAAAATGATTTTTGGGATTTTCTACAAGTTAAATTATAATTAAAAAAATGGTTAAGTGGGAATTTGAAGTATAAATTTGTTTTGGAAATTTTGATGGAATTCAAGTTAAGTAAATAAATATGATAATTTAATATAAATTGGAATTTAAAATAAATTAATAAAGTGTTATTAAGTTTTATATGAATTAAATGGTTAAATAAGTGAATGCTTAAAGATGGAAGTTGAAATATAACTAAATTTAGAAATGTGAAGTTAGTTTAGAATAAAGGTAAGTTAAGAAATAAATTGGAAATTAAGTTTATTTAGGAATGATAATTAAACTTAATTGTTAAGTAAAATTTTATAGAAAATGTGCAATTGTTTTTAATAAGTAAAGCATAGAGAAGTCGATATTATTTATGAAATTCACTTTATAAAAATCATGAATTATTGAGTAATTTAAATGACTATTCCAAAGTGAAAAATATGATTTTATAAGTTAAATTGGATTAAATTAATTATGAAATCTAATTTACTTAAATCTGTTGTAAAGGATATTACCGCACTTTGCAAGTGCTGTAGTTGATGCAAATGAACTAAGGCTAACCTTTAGGATTTATATTGGATTTTGTAAGAAACTTTACCTTTAAATAGCTTGAAATGAAGTATTTTGATTGAAATACAAACTATTTTTGGAATGTATAACCACGGGTAATAATAACGTTGGTTGTTAAAGAGCCGGGATCGGATATGGGCATACTCTCTGTCGATACCGAAAACCACTTTAACAACCGTGTACGCGGTGGAGATTCCAGAATGAAGTAGGATGGTGGCGACGTTCTATTGAGGTATGTACGTGGACCCGACTCCCATGAGTTGGCATAAGGTGGCTAAAATAGGAGCGATTCTCGGGCTAATGAGGTAGCACCTTTGATCGGACGCACTTCTTCGTATGTCATTCCATTACTTTGTGATTGTTAGGTGCGCACCCTTGATTTTGGGAGTGTTGTTCGAGGTGGGCGGTAGTAGCAGCTATGCGTTACCACCGGCCCGGATAGCAATTGGTATATCTACCCTGGCATTGCCTAGTTGTGCCGTGTCACCTACCCCTAGCGAGCCTGGAACGATTTTGGTTTTGTACCATACCTATGGAGTGCCCTCTGACGACGCCCAGTACGGGGGAGATTACGGTACCGTATAGACTATGGGAATATATAAATGTGTTAAGGTAGAAAATGTAAAGCCTTAACGCTATTTAAAAGTAAGTTTATTTTACTAATAAACACTATTATAATAGTGTAATAGTACTACATAGTAAATAGTTTAACGGATCCTTAGAGGATGGGTGGTCCCAAACATCCTTTAAGTTATTTCCCTTTATATTACAGTTCACTTGAATTGGCTTACACTGTATAAGTATGAATGTCCTGACTCGAGTGTTTATGTTTTATTTTACGCTCGGGTCAGCCTGAGTATCGGTTCGGACTTCATTTCTAGGAGCTAAGACTGTTGGAGATCATCTTTACCAAGCTACTTTCTATTTTCTATTCGGTCTTTATCTTAGCCTATGTAATTGAGACAAATGAATTTGGGTTTTTCTGTGGATTTTTCAAACTGTATTGGTTTTAAGACTATGTAATTTATACTTATTTTGAGACTATGTTGTTAGTGGATTCATGAACCACTAAGTTATTTATTTCCGCTGCGAGTATTCTAATTTCTGTGTCTGGGATTCTGTGATTTGATTTGATTTGCTCCAATTTTTATTACAATCTATTGTTTGAACTATTCAAGTTCGACATGTTTTAAATTTATTGTCGAATTTGAATGGTGCAAAATAGTAGGGCTTATAAGTTGGTATCAGAGCTTTGGTTTTTAGGCAAACCATAGCCTACGGAGCAAAAACTCATTAGAGATAGGGTAGAAATACCCTAGAATGAGTGAAGTCAAATCTTAGAATTCCTTCCTTGTAAGAGAGCGTATTTTAAAGTATAAAATAAAATTTTGAAGTATTTTCAAAGAAGTATTTTGATATAAAACTTTCTTGTTTTGAAATCAATTTTTTTTCCAACTACTTCTTTCCTTCCTCCACCCTTTGTAATTAGGTCCTTTGTTAAATGCCTGTTCTAGTTGAACTTTGTCTTATCTAATCTATCTTGGCCTCTATCTTTCCTCTGTCCTTCAATTTCATTCTTGATTCTCAAGATGAATCGAGGAAATGCCAGAGGTAGGGGACGTAAGGCTGCCCCAGTTAGGTTCACTAAGCTTTGCAAGGAATATACTGAGCTTGGTGGCGCCAAGTTCACAGGTTCTGAGAGCATAATTGAAGCTCAACAGTGGTTGAGGGACTTGGAGAGAATCTTCTTCGGTCTCGAGATCACTAATGCCCAGCAGCGTCAATTGGCAGCTTGGCAATTAAAAGTAGCTGCTTTAGATTGGTGGCTGTCTGTTACAGCTCACACCGCTGAGGCTGACATCACTTGGGAACAATTTAGATATCGTCTTCGGTTGACCAAGTTGATTTAGTTTCCTCCTTTTTGAAATCCGTCTTATATCTCTTATCATGCTTTAGGGATGCTTTTCTCGCGAAATGGATGCCTGAAGCAGACAAGTCTCAGCTGTATCTGGAATTCATGGATTTGAAGCAAGGCGATATGTCCTTTTCTGAATTTGAGAGGAAATTCAATGAGCTATCGCAATATGGCCTTAATTTGATAGACACTCCTCTGAAGAAAAACGAGAAGTTTATTGCTGGTGCATGCCTCGAGTACTACGATCGCCTCATTACCCACGTGCATGGTACGTTCACCGCTCTGATGGACATGGCTATCAGATATGAGAACCCCACCTCTAGGAACCCTCCAGCTGCCCAGTCCGCCCCATCTCAGTCTTCTGGTAATTCTAAGAAAAGGAAGGCCAACTTCTACCGTCATAAGAAGAACTGGAACAAGACCTCGGGTTTAGGATCGTCTTCGTCATCTCAGAGGCAGCCTGTAGACCTATCTTCCATTACTTTCCATAGATGCAACCAGAAAGGACACTACGCTAATAGTTGTCCTACCTTGGGTGCTGTGATCCCTCCTCCAGCTCAGTTGGACAGATGAGACCTCTGCCACATTTGCCTTCAGCCAGGACATTTCAAGAGAGACTGCCCTACTCAGAAGAAGGGCAAGGCATCAGGAAATTTTGCTATGACTTCGGCATCTTCTCCAGCCCCATCGACAGCTCCTGCTCCCGCTCCTAGCGATTCTCAAGGTACACTTCAGGGTTCTTTTACTTTGTTTAAATCTCCTGTTCGTGTTTTGTTCGATACCGGAGCCTCCCATAGATTTATTTCATCGGATCTCTGTAATAAATTTAAGCATCTCCTTTCTCTTGAGTTTGCCTCTATACCTTTATGTGTTTCAAATCCTATTGGGGGCCCTGCAAATCTTAGTAGAATTTGTAAGCGAGTGGAGCTTCTCCATTTCGAGCAATGTTTCACTGGTGATTTTTATATCTTGGGTTTTGACGCTTTCGATCTACTGCTTGGGGGTGATTGGTTGGATAGGCATGACGCCCGTATCTCTTTTAGTTCTCGAACTATTGCCCTCAAAGATGATTTTGGTAATTCCTTAAAGATCCACTATAGTCTGCCTCAGGATTTCGCTAGTAGCTTCATTTATTCTCTCGATACTTTCCCTGGTGATATCGAGTCCACTCCTGTGGTCAAATTTTATTCCGACATATTTGGTGAAGTCACTTCTTTACCTCCGAAGCGGGAAATTGATTTCAGGATGGACCTTATTCTTGGAGCACTGCCTGTAGTTCTTCCACCCAGAAGAATGGCACCCCGGGAGAAAATCGAATTAAGGAAACGAATTGAAGACTTTTCCTCTAAAGGTCTGAACAGACATAGCTTTTCAGAATGGGGAGCAGCCATAGTTTTCGTCACCAAGTCTGATGGTTCTCTCCGGATGTGTATTGATTATAGGGAGCTGAACAAGCTCACTATGAAAAACATATATCCTATGCCTCGCATAAATGATATGTTTGATCAGCTCTATGGAGCTACTGTTTTCTCTCAGCTTGATCTGGCCACAAGGTTTCACCAACTCAGAGTTGCTGAGGAGAGCATTCCCGAAACTACATTTCGTACTGAGAATGGTTTCTTTGAATGGATAGTTATGCCGTTTGGTTTGCCTTCTTTGTCGACTTGATGAATCGTGTCTTTCGCGATGTGCTCAATAAATTTGTTCTAGTCTTTATTGATGATATTCTTGTGTTCTCTAAGTCTGAGAAAGAGCATAAATCCCACTTGACTTTGTGTTGGGGACCCTTAGGAGTCACCAGTTAAAAGCTAAATTCTCTAAATGCCATTTCTGGGAAGAGGAAGTCCGATTTCTCAGCCAGATTGTTTCTTGGGATGGTGTTTCGGTTGATCCAGTCAAGATCGCTGCGATCAATGAAAGTCTATCCCTTATTCCTTTTCTAAATTTCTCACTCTATCTTTTCTGGGGTCCTTATTTCTCCCTATTCTGTTACAGGATTGGGAAGAACCTAATACTCCAACTGATATTCATAGTTTTCTGGGCCTTGTGGGTTACTATCGGAGGTTCATTGAGAACTTTGCTTGGATTTCAGCACCGCTCACTGCTCTAACTCAAAAGAATGCTATGTTTATTTGGAGTGATAATTGTAAAGCAGCATTCCAAGAGTTAAAGAATAAGCTTTCTTCCGCGCCAGTGCTTACAATTCCGAATGGAAATGAGAGATTAACAGTATTCACCATTGCTTGTCGCGAGGGTTTGGGAGCGGTATTGATGCAAGATGGGAAGGTGATTGCCTATACTAGTCGTCAGTTGAAGACCCATGAAGCTAATTATGCTGCTCACGATTTAGAATTGCTGGCTGTTGTCTTTTCTTTGAAGCTTTGGAGACATTACCTCTTGGGTGCTAAGTTTGACCCCTTGACTGATCATCAATCTTTGAAATATATCTTCACCCAGAAGGATTTGAATCAAAGACAAGTTCGGTGGCTCGAGTTCCTTGCTTCTTACGATCTCGACATCAACTATACTCCTGAGAAAGCTAATGTTGTGGCGGATGCGTTGAGTAGAAAGAAGTCCTTGTTGTGTCAGCTTATTGTTTCTTCTCCCCTTTTAGACCGTATCAAGGCTAAGCAGGATGAGGATAGGATCATCAGATTGATTAAGGAGAATGTTCGCAGTAGGGTTGGTGGTAGTAGTCTTCATGGTAGTGGAGCTCAGATTGATGATAAAGGGATTTTGAGGATTAATAATAGGATTTGTGTCCCAAATGTTGATGGTTTAAGGCAGGAGTTACTTCGGGAACATCATCAATCCAGACTTTCCATTCATCCTGGTGTAGCAAAGATGTTTCAGGATTTGAAGAAGCTTTATTGGTGGAGGGGTATGAAGCGTGATGTCTCTATCTTTGTTAGTAGGTGTGCAACTTGTCAGCAAGTCAAGGCGGATCACCAGAAGACCCCAGGTTTGTTGCAGCCTCTTGAGATTCCCGATTGGAAGTGGGAGCAAGTTTCTATGGATTTCATCGATGGTTTACCAAGATCTAGGAGGGGAAATGAGAGCATCTAGGTTATCGTGGATAGACTGACCAAGTCCGCTCATTTTATTCCGGTTAAGTCTACCCGTAAGGCTTCGAGCTTATTGGAGATTTATATGAGGGAGATTGTTCGCCTCCCTTGTGTTCCTCTTAAAATTGTTTGCGATCGAGATCCCATCTTCACTAGTCAGTTTTGGCAAGCTTTTCAGGAATCCTTGGGTACTCGTTTGAATCTGAGCGCTACTTACCAACCTCAGACTGACGGTCAAATGGAAAGGGTGAATCAAATTCTAGAGGACCTTCTTCGTGCTTGTATTTTGGATAATGGAGGATCCTGGAAAGATCTTCTCCATCTTGTGGAATTCACTTATAACAATAGTTATCAGGCTAGTCTTAAGATGTCCCCATTTGCTGCTCTTTACGGGTGACCTTGTAGATCTCCATCTTGCTGGATTGAATCCGGTAATCGTTTGGTTCTTGGTTCTGAGATGATTTTGGAAGCTTCAGAGAAGGTTAAGAGATTAAGAGAAGGTTAAGGATTGCTCAGGATAGGCAGAAGAAGTACGCTGGTCGTCGTAGAAGGAGTTTGGAATTTGTAGTCGGTGATCTGGTTTACCTTAAGGTCTATCCCTTAAGAAATGTGGTTCGGTTTGGGCATAGAGGGAAGCTTACTCCTAGGTTCGATGGTCCATTCCGCATCTTGGAAAGGGATGGGTCTCTTGCTTATCGACTGCATTTGCCCGAGAAATTCGCTGGAGTACATAATGTATTCCATGTATCCCACCTTCGTCGTTGTTTGCATGATCCATCTCTCATTATCCAGCCTTCTGCTCTTGATAGTTTGGATATCGAGCCTAATCTAACTATTGAGAGGAAGCCACTTTGTATCGTCGATCGAGGTACGAAACAACTTAGAAGAAAATCTGTCCGCCTGGTCAAAGTGCAGTGGAGCACTGAAGAACGGGATTGCACCTGGGAGAAGGAGGAGAGCATACGTGCTTCGAATCCGGAATTATTTGTTTCAAGTACTTTGCTCTATTATCTTATCTTTCTTGTTTTTCCCTTTTTTCGTTCCTTTTCGAGGACGAAAAGTTTTGAGTGGGGAGAGTGTAACGGCCCAACTTTTTTTAATATTTTAATTCTTTTATTTAAAAACTTTGGGGTTTTAATTTATAAAAGTTTGAATTTTAAAATTGGTTATAAATCATTTGGCCAATTTTTAATAAAATAAACAAATTCTGTAATTTTGATTTTTGGTTAAATTTTAACTCTAATTGAGAATTTTTTTAGTTCTAAGTTCAAATCTTTTATATAAAATATATATATTTACAACATTTATTTCACTGTTGTTTACTTATATTGGTTATATACTTTTAAATTAGGTAATAAATATTATGTAAAAAGGGAAATAAATTTTACGTTTCTTTATACGTATACACATCAGTTTCTTAGTTAAATGATAAATAAATCAAACAAATGTGAACAAATCAAATTTTGAATTAGGTAATAAATAGTGTGTAAATAAGCTAATTAATTTCACATTTTAACTGGTACTTTTATAACCGTTTTGTTTAAATTAGTTGGTGTTAAATGGTACGTTTTTGATGAAATATTTTTAGCGTATATTTTACTAAATATATAGGAAGTAAATAAATAATAAAGGGACAAATAAAATACGTTACTTTTGTTATAAAATTGGGCGTACGTTTCGATTAAATTATCGCGTCTATAGTACGTACTTATTTATTTCCTACCTTAGCTATAAATAAATAAATAAATCAGTAGCCAGGCATTTCCAAGTGGGAAGGAATGAATGCCCTAGCCGTTCAAAATTCATTTAAAGCTTGCTTTGAAATTCACGTGTAAACTTCTATACTTTCCTTTTGTTTCAATTGCTTAAATTGGTACAAAATATTTTTTTTCTCCTAGCCATTCCAAAAGTAATTATATCTTGCCATTTTTCGTACCTAATCAATGCAACCCTTATGATAAATACACAAACACGTTCCCAAAATTTCCTTACCACAATCTGTTGCATTCATCTCTTCTCACGTGAGCTTTAGCTTCAAGTAATGGCGCATGCCTTCTTTTTTTTCTCTTTTGCTTTGTTTCCACTGTTTGTTCCACACCTATGCTCGGCTATTTCACCACTGTTCACGACCGGCCTGCACCCTAGTACTCTGTCACCTCCTCCAGTACAACTTCCTCCCCCTCCCCTTGATACACCAGATCTGGCCGAGTGTCAGAGGAGGTTCATCACCACCTCAACTTTATCAGAGTCTTGCCGAACATATGTGCTCCCCACCTCCAAGTGCAGCCACTACCACCATCACCGCCGACTTCTCCTCCGGGCCATGACCCTACTCTGTCACTGGCCACACACCACTGAACCGACCCCACATGCAGTGGCCATGCCACCTATTGTACTGACCAACGTTTGAAAGAAAAAAGGAATAAAGGCATGCACCACCTTGCTTATAGCAGCCTAGCACCCCACTGCTTTGACTTGCGTGTATGAATGCATTACAGATCTTAAAATGGGCAGGGTCGAGCCTTGGATATGTTGGTCGAGTAGTATGGTGAAGTGGTCGAGCCAATTGTGTCAATTATCCTCTTATTTAAAACTCATTCCAGTTTTGATTTACAATTTTTGATATGTCGTATTTAAATTTGCATAATTAGTTTGATTTATATTTGTTTTAAGATTTGAATCTGATCGTTGCCTTCGATAAAAATTGATCGTGCCTTCTGTATGTTTTTCCCGGTGTGGATATCGTTTTGAATCTAATCTTCTACGGCATTAAGGTGAGTATTCACGCCTGACAAACATACTTCCAGATCTGTAAATTTATAACAAGTGAAATTGTAGAATGATTATATTATATTTTATTTGCCTATGATATAAAATTTATGATGTTAAACCCCTGTTATAATATTGTCACATCATCCGTTATATTATATGCTGCTATAGTTATGCTGTTATACTATTTATTTATCACTATTTATCACTGCAAATTCCTTGTTGAGTAGAAATCGTTATGGGCTGAAATGATAGGCCTGAACTATATATATTTATTTATTTATTTAACTTGGGATGGTGGGTTTGAAATGATAGAACCCGGATTTCTTTGTAAATTACGGATTGAAATGATACATTATCCGTATCACTTGACCTAGGGCAGAAAATATTATACAGGCTCGTGGTTATGTTATATATATTTTTCTGGAAATATTAAGTACTTTTAAACGTGTGTATTATAATATTTTGGTTTACCCAAATTTAAAATGATTTTTGGGATTTTCTACAAGTTAAATTATAATTAAAAAAATGGTTAAGTGGGAATTTGAAGTATAAATTTGTTTTGGAAATTTTGATGGAATTCAAGTTAAGTAAATAAATATGATAATTTAATATAAATTGGAATTTAAAATAAATTAATAAAGTGTTATTAAGTTTTATATGAATTAAATGGTTAAATAAGTGAATGCTTAAAGATGGAAGTTGAAATATAACTAAATTTAGAAATGTGAAGTTAGTTTAGAATAAAGGTAAGTTAAGAAATAAATTGGAAATTAAGTTTATTTAGGAATGATAATTAAACTTAATTGTTAAGTAATTTTGATTTTTGGTTAAATTTTAACTCTAATTGAGAATTTTTTTAGTTCTAAGTTCAAATCTTTTATATAAAATATATATATTTACAACATTTATTTCACTGTTGTTTACTTATATTGGTTATATACTTTTAAATTAGGTAATAAATATTATGTAAAAAGGGAAATAAATTTTACGTTTCTTTATACGTATACACATCAGTTTCTTAGTTAAATGATAAATAAATCAAACAAATGTGAACAAATCAAATTTTGAATTAAGTAATAAATAGTGTGTAAATAAGCTAATTAATTTCATGTTTTAATTGGTACGTTTATGTTTAAATTAGTTGGCGTTAAGTGGTACGTTTTTGATGAAATATTTTTAGCATATATTTTACTAAATATATAGGAAGTAAATAAATAAGAAACGGATAAATAATATAAGTTACTTTTGTTATAAAATTGGGTGTACGTTTCGATTAAATTATCGCATCTATAGTACGTACTTATTTATTTCTTACCTTAGCTATAAATAAATAAATCAATCGGTAGCCATGCATTTCCAAGTGGGAAGGAAATGAATCCCCTAGTCATTCAAAATTCATTTAAAGCTTGCTTTGAAATTCACGTGTAAACTTCTACACTTTCCTTTTGCTTCAACTGCTTAAATTGGTATAAAATATTTGTTTTCTCCTAGCCGTTCCAAAAGCAATCATTTCTTACCAATTTTCATACCTAATCAACGCAACCCCTATGATAAATGCACAAACACGTTCCCAAAATTTCCATACCATAATCTGTTGCATTCATCTCTTCTCGCGTGAGCTTCAGGTAATGGCGCATGCCTTCTTTTTTTATATTTTGCTTTGTTTCCACTGGTTGTTACACACCTATGCTCGACTATTTCACCACTGTGCACGACCGGCCTGCACCCTACTCCTCCGTCACCTCCTCCAGTACAACCTCCTCCCCCTCCCCTTGATACACCAGATCTGGCCGAGTGTCAGAGGAGGTTCATCACCACCTCAACTTTATTAGAGTCTTGCCGAGACTATATGCTCCCCACCTCCAAGTGCAGCCACTACCACCATCACCACCGACTTCTCCTCCAGGCCATGACCCTACTCTGTCACTGACCACACACCACGAAACCGACCCCACATGCAATGGTCGTGCCACCTATTGTTCCGACCAACGTTTGAAAGAAAAAAAGAAATAAATGCATGCACCACCTTGCTTATAGCAGCCTAGCACCCCATTGCTTTGACTTGTGTGTATGAGTGCATTACAGATCTTAAAATGGGCAGGGCCAAGCCTTGGATATGTTGGTCGAGTCGTATGGTGAAGTGGTCGAGCCAATTGTGTCAATTATCCTCTTATTTAAAACTCGTTCCAGTTTTGATTTATAATTTTTGATATGTCGCGTTTAAATTCGCATATTTAGTTTGATTTATATTTGTTTCAAGATTTGAATCTGGTCGTCGCCTTCGATAAAAATTGATCGTGCCTTCTGTATGTTTTTTCCGGTGTGGATATCGTTTTGAATCTAATCTTCTGCAGCATTAAGGTGAGTATTCATGCCTGACAAACATACTTATAGATCTGTAAATTTATAACAAGTGAAATTGTAGAATGATTATATTATTTTTTACTTGCCTATGATATAAAATTTATGATGTTAAACCCCTGTTAAAAAACTGTCACATCATCCGTTATATTATATGCTGTTATAGTTATGCTGTTATACTATTTATTTATCACTGTTTATCACTGCAAATTCCTTGTAGATTAGAAATCGTTATGGGCCGAATGATAGGCCTGAACGATATTTATTTAACTTGGGATGGCGGGTTTGAGATGATAGAACCCGGATTTTCTTTGTAAATTATGGATTGAAATGTTATATTATCCGTATCACTTGACCTAGGGAAAAAAATATTATACAGACCCATGGTTATTTTATATATATTTTTCTGGAAATATTAAGTATTTTTAAATGTGTATATTATAATATTTTGGTTTAACCCAAATTTAAAATATTTTTTGGTTTTCTACAAGTTAAATATATAATTAAATAAATGGTTAAGTGGGAATTTGAAGTATAAATTTATTTTAGAAATTTTGATGGAATTCAAGTTAAGTAAATAAATATGATAATTTAATATAAATTGGAATTTAAAATAAATTAATAAAGTGTTATTAAGTTTTATATGAATTAAATGGTTAAATAAGTGAATGCTTAAAGATGGAAGTTGACATATAACTAATTTTAGAAATATGAAGTCAGTTTAGAATAAAGGTAAGTTAAGAAATAAATTGGAAATTAAGTTTATTTTGAAATGGGAATTAAACTTAATTATTAAGTAAAATTTTATAGAAATTGTGCACTTGTTTTTAATAAGTAAAGAATAGAGAAGTCGATATTTATTTGCGAGATTTACTTTATAAAAATCATGAATTATTGAGTAATTTAAATGACTATTCCAAAGTGGAAAATATGATTTTATAAGTTAAATTGGATTAAATTAAGTTTGAAATCTAATTTACTTAAATCTGTTGTGAAGGATATTACCGCACTTTGCAAGTGCTGTAGTTGATGCAAATGAACTAAGGCTAACCTTTAGGATTTATATTGGATTTTGAAAGAATAATAACTTCACCTTTAAATATCTTGAAATGAAGTACTTTGATTGAAATAAAAACTATTTTTGGAATTCATAACCATCGGTAATAATAACGTTGGTTGTTAAAGAGACCAGGATCGGATATGGGCATACTCTCTGTCGATACCGAAAACCACTTTGACAACCGTGTACGTGGTGGAGATTCCAGAATGAAGTAGGATGGTGGCAACATTCTATTGAGGTATGTACATGGACCCGACTCCCGTGAATTGGCATAAGGTAGCTAAAACTGGAGTGATTCTCGGGCTAATGAGGTAGCACCTTTGATCGGACGCAGTTCTTCATATGTCATTCCATTACTTTGTGATTGTTTGGTGCGCACCCTTGATTTTCGGAGTGTTGTTCGAGGTGGGCGGTAGTAGCAGCTATGTGTTACCATCGGTCTGGATAGTAATTGGTATACCTACCCTGGCATTACCTAGTTGTGCCGTGTCACCTACCCTAGCGAGCCTTGTACGATTTTGGTTTTGTACCATACCTATGGAGTGCCCTCCGACGACGCCTAGTACAGGGGAGATTACAGTACTGTATAGATTATGGGAATATATAAATGTGTTAAGGTGGAAAATGTAAAGCCTTAACGCTATTTAAAAGTAATTTTATTTTACTAATAGACACTATTATAATAGCGTAATATTACTATAGTTTAACGGATCCTTAGAGGATGCGCGGTCCCAAGCATCCTTTAAGTTATTTGCCTTTATATTACAGTTCACTTGAATTGGCTTACACTGTATAAGTATGTATGTCCTGACTCGAGTGTTTATGATTTTATTTTATGCTCGGTTCAGCCTGAGTAGCAGTTCGGACTTCATTTCCGGGAGCTAGGACTGCTGGAGATCATCTTTACCAAGCTGTTGTCTATTTTCTATTTGGTCTTTATCTTGGCCTATGTAATTGAGACAAATGAATTTGGGATTTGGGATTTTCTGTGGATTTTTCAAACTGTATTGGTTTTAAGACTATATAATTTATAACTATTTTGAGACTATGTTGTTAATGGATTCATGAACCACTAAGTTATTTATTTACGCTGCGATTATTTTGATTTCTGTGTCTGGTATTCTGTGATTTGATTTCATTTGCTCCAATTTTTATAACAATCTATTGTTTTGAACTATTCAAGTTTTACATGTTTTAAGTTTATTGTCGAATTTGAATGGCGCAAAATAGTGGGGCGTTACATTCACTTTCATTTCAAAACTCAATCTCTCTTTTACTCTTTCAAACTCTCTACTCTCTTAAAAAAGGGCTTCTTAAAGCATTCCATCCACAATGAGATTGTCAAAAACCATTAAAGAGTATCTCTATAATGATCCAGAAGTAATCAACGCTTATATAAGCTATGCTAATTATGGAAAAGTTCATACGGGAAAGTATGCTATCTTTAGCGATTTCTCTACATATGAAATCAATACTCTTCTTGAAGAGAACCATATTCTTAGTCTTTTTGACAATTCTGAAAATGATTTTGTTTGCTATCCGAATCTTGTTAAAATGTTTTATGCGAATTTGAATCGCGGTTTTTATGAAGGAAATGAAAATGAAATTTGGACTAGTGTTTAAGGCACTAAAATTGTTTTAAATTGTGAAAATTTGGGCAACATTCTCAATTGCAAGAATTCGAGAATAGATCTTTCTACTTTTAATATTGATGAACATGATCATGAGACATTTCATCATATTTTCGAAGAAGATGACAACTTTGAATTTAAAAATCATAACTTTCATATGAAAGCACGTGTTGTTAATCTTCTTTTGCAGCATACTATCACTCCACGATCGGGAAATTTCAATAACCCGACTTTGGAAGTTTGTAAAGCTCTTTTTGCTATTTGTAGTCATTATGACATTCATTAGGCGCAAGTGATTATGGATGAACTTCGTCCTAAGAATTTGAAACTGGGTAAGAATACTTTGTATCATGGAATCTATCTCACTCGGATTTTAATTACTTTGGTGTTGACTATAAACGGGAAGAATTTGTTTCAAGAGAAGTGTTTAATCATGCCAATATTTCTCTTATGAAAATTCCTTTCATATTTCAACAATACGAATCTCTTGTCGAAAAGGATGAAAGGTTGGCACATGAAGAGATGGAAGAAGAAAATGAGGAAGAAGAAGAAGGGTAGGAAATGGAAATTGAAGAAGAGAATGAAGACACCTCCTTGAAAGTATTGAATATCCTATCAATACTAATAATCCTTCCAACAAAACTCTCCTTAAAAATCAAAAGATCATAGTGGAAAATCAACGGATTCCCAAAAGATCCATTAGTAAGAAATTGGATAAAATAACCACTAATATTAACAAGTTCTTTGCTAAAGTTGGTCGGAAACTTAGCCTATCATCATCCTCCTCATCCTCTAGCACATTCTAAAACTAGGATGTGATGTACTAGTTTATTTTGTATGAACTTGTACTGCTCTTTTATCATGTTATGAAGTATCTCATGTATTAGCTCATCTATCTATAAATTTTGTTATCTATCTTATGTTTTTATATCTTATCGTACTTCTGGAATAAATGTTAGTGTAATATATAAGTTTATATATATACATACTTATGCATAAAACAAAGAAGACACATAAATCAACACACCCATGTCGACATACCCAAACACCCTATGTTGACATATAACTGTCTGATTTAGTTTTTTTTTTAATTTTGAATTTAAAATAACTAACTTGTGTCTACTCATTTTAATTGAATTCTTGCCTATTTAAACACCTGTTTCTTCCAGAAATTTGTAAACTCTTTATTTCTACTCATCTCTATTTGCATCTTTTAATTATTTATCAAAATGACATCCTCTTCTCAAACTCTACGGGAAAATATGGAAGAAACTCTCAAGTCATTCAAGAATATACTTACTTTTATACTCCGCAATCAAAGGCACTTAGAACTAAGTCAAATGCAGATGATAAAAGAATAAGAGAAGCATTTCGATGCCCTTCATTGGATGATTTCTGCCCTAAACAATGATTTCAATGCAAATCCTAAAGGAACTTTTATTCAAGATAATGTGTAACGACCCGTCATTTTCGTTAATTAAATTTGTCATTTTAATAATATTTACGCAAATTTAATTTAGAAGAAATAAAGATTTTATAATTAATAATGAAGCAAATGTTGAGAAGGAAATGAAACCATGGGAATATAAGGCTAAGTATTTACAGTTGAAACAAAATGACGAATAAATTGAAGTGATGTAAATTGTTATATTAGGCTAAGAGTTGCATATAAGAGAACAAAGGTAAGTAGTGAATTTAGTTAATGAATTAATAATATTAAATAGTAAATTGAATTAAATCAATGTCCGGTACAAATTGAAATATTGTTTGGAATGAAAGCTTATAAATTGTAAGCATTTAATTTGCAAATGAAATCAGTGTATTAATTTAGTTGTAACTGAATGTAAATTAATGAGATTATGTAACAATTGATATATGATGGCATTCATGAATGAAATAAGATTTGTAAGGAATAAAGGAATAATTGAAATAAACATTTACCAATGAAATAGTATATTTATTTATATAGACTTAATAAAAGAGTTGAATTGAATCAATCTATTTAGTTGAAACTAATTAATTGGTATGAAAATTATAAATGAGTTTATAGTAAGAAATTATACTACCGTGAATTGGAATTAAGATGAAATTGAAAAATTCAAGTACGTGATGCAAATATATCATATATAGCAGTGGAATAAAAAAATTTGTGTCATTATAACCTGGTTGGTAAGTAACAAACTTATAACTGAATTTAAAAGAAAATAGGTGATAATGAATATAGATTGTTCATTTATTTGATGTGTTAAATAAATTTTGGTATTCAATCGCAATAAATATAAATAATTAGTTGAAACTGTTGTAAGGTCAAAATTTATTGCATATAATAAATTGGGGGATAGATTTCATTATAGGTAATTTATTTATTATGTTATTGTAAATTAAAATAATTAGAGGTACGTAAATGATGATTAATACAATGTTTGGAAGTTGTAATTTAGAGGATATTAAGAATTAGGAATTGAATTTTGAATTATTTGCAATACAAATAAAGAAATTGTTACGTTATTGCTAACTGAGGGAATCATTAATTAATTGAATGAAATGAGTGAATGTAAATGCATTCTAGGTTATCTATCAAATAGGAGGAAAGAAAAGTAAATATCGAATTGATTGATGAATAAATATGCATTGAATAGTAATTGAATGTGTATAGATTGTAAAGTTATAATAATAAGTAGAAATGGGATGACATTACTACAAGATAATGAATTGCAAATTTTAGGTTTATAATAAAGTGTGAACGGAAATCTGATTGGTTATAATAATTTGATGGAATTCAAATTTTATGGGAAAGGTAAATGGATATTTAGTAATAAATTTAAAGGACATAAAAAAGGAATTTATTTAAGTAATAGATATAACGGATAAGTATATACTTCTAAATGTAGGATTAAGAGTCTTACCACAACTATTATGAGTTATATACTTAATTCCTTCAATTAAATCGGAAATCATTGCAATGATTATAAATTATATTACGATAAATAAAGTAAGGTAATAATTGGGGAATAACGTAAATAAATTCTTCATTAAATGATGGTTAGTGTATATAAAGAATGGAGGTAAAGCTTTATAAATTGATTTGAATCCAAAATTTAATGAAAGGAGTAATTGGAATTAAATGGATTAAGTGTTTGAAGTTACGAAGATTTTTATTTAGATAAAAGGGTATGCATTTATGTAATAGAGTATGAATCTATTGTTAAGTTTATTTATAAAATGATAGTTGGGTAAATGAAAGGGTGCAAAAGTAATGTTGTCAATATATTAAAGTAATGTATGATAATAGATTTAATCGAAATAATTGAAGATAATATAAATTCTATTTATAATATGACTATGGGTGAATGAAAAGATTGTAAATCAAGAATTGTTTATTTATATGAATATAAAGAATTAAGGTAATTGAGTTTTTGCAATTAAGTAAAAATTAAACATTTATTTTACGCTAATTGAAAATTTAGTTGAAATTTGAAAAATATTTATGTATGTTAATTTCATCCATTTGGCTATAATGGATTGAATAATAAGAATGAAGATTTAATTCAATGAAATTTTTGGGAAACTTAATTGATAATTTCTAATTTTAGCACATGTTTATAGTTGGGTTGGAATAATAATTTGGAATAACAACTTCAATATATTTGAAAATAATAATTTATACAAAGGGAAGCTAGAAATTTGAATATATATGGAATGAAACGTGAGACAAATGTTAACTGCGTTACAAAGTAATGATAGACTCAATTAAAGGGTTGGAATTGAATCTAATCAGTTTAATTGGAAACTGATTAAAATAAATTTGGATTGGGTAATTTATTTCCAATTAAATCAATTCACGTTTCAAAATTTAATGCTAGTTTATTTCATATATGTTTATGCCTAAATTTAAACTTATGTTTAGATCCAATCCGATCCATCTATTATTTTTCAGCCTTGTCTATATATAACCTGTTATAAACCCTAGCCACTCCTTATTTTCATTTTTCTATACGTACATCTCCTTCTCAACTCCTCATTCTAATGGCAGGAAAAAAAACCTAATTCCCAAATTCCAAAAAAAAAAAAAAAAAATTGCGGATCTGCAGCAGCTTCTGGTCGCGCTTCAGGTTTCCGGGGAGAAAACCCTAGAGCAACTTCCGGTCAGGAAGAAAATGACTCGGGTCGCTCCGGGTCGTTTTGGCGAAAACTCCAAGCAAGCACCGGGGAATTGATGCGGCGCACCAAAGTCGAACCCGAAGTCGACCCAGGACCAGAATTTTCCATTTTTCAAATTTTCATAACTTTTGCATACGAGCTCGGATTCACGCGCGGTTTGTTTTGATGGGATCGTATAGGAATTTCTGACGTTTTGGCACTAGTTTGGATGAATTTGGAGACTGTCCAATTTTTGGGTTTAAATTGGATTTGAATTCAATTTAAATTCAAAAAGGTGAGTGTTTTAACCTACTCACAACTTCTAAAGTTTTTATGTTTGTTAAATTTATTATAGATATGAGTAGAAATTTATTTATAACTGTTTGGCATGTTTTGTTCATCATATTTGCTAAATCGCGTTATTTAATTTAACTGTTAAATTATTTTATTTATTGCATAATAATTGACAGTTAGAATTTATTTATTTGCATAGGAACTGCTAGTAAACAGTTATAAATTTTATTACTAAATATAAACTGTTAGTTTAATAGTTGATTTAATTTATTTTTGAATATAACCGCCAGTTATTACCTGATATATATTATCAGATATATATTGATATTGAATTATTATTGGATGATGATTGTGATTTGGATGATGGATGATGTTGATGAATGGATGTTTTATTTTATATCATTAAACTGCAAGTTATCATGCATTTTTCGTTTCATTCGGGATTGTGGTTTGAAATGATATACAACCGCAAAATTTTATTTTTAAATTGCGGATTGAATTGATAAATATCCATATTACTTGACCATAGGATAGAAAATTATATACATGCACCGTGGTCTATATATAAATTATTTTTAAGTGATTTCTATGGTTTGGGATGGGATACGGTTTATAAAAATTTGATTTTGATATTTTATAAAATATTATTCTTCGATATATATACATATGAAGTTAAAAATTTGAAAATTAAGTTGTGTATAAACCTGTTGAATAAAAAATGAAAAATTGAGAAAATGGAATTTGGAAATTTATCTTATATGTTTAAGTTTGGAAATTTTAAGGTATGATATTTATAACTGAATTTTCCAAGATGAATTAAAAATGAAAATTCTAGTATAAAGTAAATTTGAGAAAATATTTAATTGCTAGAAATTGGAGTTTTATTTATGGAATTTATATGAATATTCAAGACTAAATAATAGAATATTAATTGTTGAAAGAAGAAAATCCAACTTTAGTTTTAAAATATTAATGCTCCAAATGGATATATATATATATATATATATAGAAATTGAAGGGGTTTTTGGAACTTGAAGTGATATTTAAATTATGGTTTAAACTTTAAATAAAGAAATATATTTGAAAAGCCATGGAAATTATTTTTCTTTACAAAGTAACTTTAATGTTAAACCATTTATTTTACATTTGTTGAATATCCAAACCATTCAAGTTTTAGAAGTTATGGTTTTAAAATTTTGAATTTCGAAATATTATGCTTTGAAAGTATATTTCAAATATTTGGTTTCCAGATATTTTAAATTGTAAACCAGCATGATTATGGAAAAGAATTATATTTGAGATAAAATGATATCATATTGTTTTGGGTTTAAATTGATATCGTATTCATAGTTTTGAAATGGAAAATTTTATTCTGGTTTTAAAGTATAAACTATTTTTAAATGACCGCGGTGTTATAATAACGATGGGTTGGCAAAGAGACCGGGATCGGATATGGACATACTCTCTGTCGATACCGAAAACCACTTTGACTAACCGTGTACGCGGTGGAGATTCCAGAATGAAGTAGGTTGGTGGCGACGTTTCCTGTAAGGTAAATATGTGGACCCAACTCCCGTGAGTTGGCATAAGGTGGCTAAAACAGGAGCGATTCTCGGGCCAATGAGGTCATTCCTCTGATCGAACGCACTCCTTCGATACTATACTCTGACTTTGGATTGTTTCGGTGGCCACTATTGATTTCTTTGATTTGGGGGTGTTAGTTCGAGGTGGGCGGTAGCTGCGGCTATGCGTTACCATCAGCCCGAGTAGCAATTGGTATATCTACCATGGCATTGCCTAGTTGTGCCGTGTCACCTACCCTAGCGCGCCTTATACGATTTTGGCTTTGTACCATACCTATGGAGTGCCGTCTGACGACGCCCAGTACGGGGGAGATTACGGTACTGTATAGACTATGGGGATATATTCTGTGTTAAGGGCTATATGGGTAACCCGTTAACGCTATTTAAAAGTAAGTTTATCTTATAATTAGACACTATTATAATAGCGCAATATACTATATAGTAAATAGTTTAACGGATTCTTAGGAGATGTAAATCCCGAGCATCTCTTGAGTTACTGCACTCATATTTATTTCTGTAAATTTAACTTACATAAGATCTTTTAGTTCTGACTCGAGTGTTTTTGTCTTTTCAAATTCGCTCGGGTCAGTCCGAGCATTTCAGGATTGAAGTTTTAGCTCTGGAGGACGAAGACGAAGATTTGTAGTATTACTATCTACTATATTATTCCACTACACTGTATTCCGCTGCATTGATATTTTGGTATGTGAACTCTGATCTTTATTATATAAAGAAGAAGCAAATGTTTGTAAACAGTTATATAAACTGTATATTTTATTATTATATTTTATCCTTCCGCTGTGAGATTCTATTTTGTTTTATTTCTTCTCTGTTTTCTTATTTACCCCATAACAATCCGCCCTTGCGTATGGTTTGAATTGGCACGTATGTCTGTTTAAATCGTGCGAAAAGGCGGGACGTTACATCTGGTATCAGAGCTTTGGTTTAGCGATAAACCTTAGCTTTGTGGGGTTTGACTCTTTACTAATAGGGTAGCGATACCCTATGGGAGTCGCTGAGTGTATATATATGAGAGAGCGTATTTGTTAGTGTTATAAAAAGATTTTAATATTGTGTTAATCTGTTCCGTTTTGTATTTATAAATTCTAGTTGGTGCATGGGACGCTGTGACATCAATAAGGATTTCTAAACACTTAATAGGACAGACCGACATAATATTTGATTTTAATATAGGTGAATGAAATAACTTTGCCTATTATATTTTCTATATATAAAAATATTTTATAATGACATATATTTGGTTGCTATAGATTGGGTGTTAGGTAATGAAAATATAAATAACAGTTGAAACTAAGTTGAAAGTAAAATAAATGAAATCTGGAAATTTAGGGCTTAAGCTCTGGGGTTTTGAAATTTCTTTTGAAAAAATTTTTGGAATATAATAATATTGTGTATAAGTACTTTCTGATATAAATATTTTAATATAATTCGGAAGAATTGTTTTAAAGAAGATTTTTGGAGAAAATAAGTTTTGTACTTTCCTCTTTGTCGCTGGAAAATAATTTCGGTGATGGCGGCCGCATCATCGACTTTCATTTTCGAGTTTCGAAGGGGAAAGGCCACCGTAGTAGTTTTACTGCAGATTCATTTTCGAAAATATATAAGTTTTGAATTGTTTTAAATATAATTAGAGATATATAAGTTGTAAGAATATATTTATCTATTATTCTAAAATAATTTGAAATTTAACCTGGTATTTAATTCTTAAATTTCCATTAATTAAATGTTTCAATTATTGTAGTAAAATAAAAGGTAAGTAATTAATATTTGAAACCTCTAATTTAGGTAAGAGATTTAATGCTATGTTATTAATGGATTTAAAGAAAATTTGAAATTTGTAACATATGAAACAAAGAGTAATATTGTTGAACATTAAATTTAATTAAAGGATGAGATAAAACTTGTATAAGTTGATTTGCATTTTCTTTAACATATATAACTTACCAATATAAAAAGTTGAAATGTTAAATAGAAAATGTAATGAAAATCGTACAAGTAAAAGTAGGAAATGAAGTACTCAATGAATTTGCTATTATAAATAAGAATTTAATGTATAAACTTAAGTTACAATTGAAATTTTACTATAAGTGAATATAATTAAAGGTAAGTAATTCAAATGGATGAATATCAACTTAAGTAAATAAAATGGAAATGCTAACAAATTAAATGGGACATGAACACTATTGATAAACAAGTGTAAATAAATGAGGGCATGCAATAAATGAACGAAAAATTATAATGAAATAAAAAGAACTGGCATGACCTGAGATAATGGAAATGAAAATTGTAAGTAATAAGTAAAAAAAAATAACTGAAACAAACATTGAATGAGTAAATGAAATTAAAAGTTTGTTAGAAATAAATGTAAACTATAAAAGGAAAATTTATGTGGTATGGATAAAAAGAGAAATTAAATAACAAAGGTATGAAATTAATAAAAGGTTAAGTTGATTGTTGTTTGAATTGTTGTTGTTTGGTTATGGTTGTTTCGGTAAAATACTTTGAAAATTGAATTTGGAGTGAATGAATAATCTATTTAGTTTATCTTAGATTGTTGAGTAAATGATGCACTTGATGGTTTATTCTTCATTCCGTACGATTTAAAGGTTTTGAACCCGAACGACTATTTATTTGTTTGGTTGAATGGTTGCTTTGAATTTGTTGTGTATGCTGCTGTTAAAATTGGTGGTTGTTGTATTGTTTTGTATTAGTGATGGAAACCACTTAAATATTTTATTTTATATAAATTGTTCCCTTTGGATTTTATAAGTGAAATGCAGGTTATGGAAGCAACTGCTACTGCTTTTGGTTCCATAAATTAAGCGTATATTGCACGACAAATATGTACGTTTCGGATTACGGTTTATAGCGCTATTTTATATATTTTCCCGTGTTGGGATATTATATTTTGGATATTATATGAGATATTTTGATATATTTGATATTATATTTTCTCCCGAGCCTCCCCGTACAAAGGAGACTCTGCCAAAAAAATTCGTAAATTTTGGACTTAGAAAATATCTTGAAAATGTTTTCCAAAGTTTATTAGTTTGAGTATTAAAAAAAAATTAATGATTATAAATTAGTATATTTTATCTAAATTAATTTTGTAAATTTATTTGTTTATAAATTTAATATTTGATATGATATTGATTTCTTAATTCTTCTTTTCCCTTCTTTTTCCTTTTCGGGGACGAAAAGTTTTGAGTGGGGGAGAGTGTAACGACCCGTCATTTTCGTTAATTAAATTTGTCATTTTAATAATATTTACGCAAATTTAATTTAGAAGAAATAAAGATTTTATAATTAATAATGAAGCAAATGTTGTGAAGGAAATGAAACCATGGGAATATAAGGCTAAGTATTTACAGTTGAAACAAAATGACGAATAAATTGAAGTGATGTAAATTGTTATATTAGGCTAAGAGTTGCATATAAGAGAACAAAGGTAAGTAGTGAATTTAGTTAATGAATTAATAATATTAAATAGTAAATTGAATTAAATCAATGTCCGGTACAAATTGAAATATTGTTTGGAATGAAAGCTTATAAATTGTAAGCATTTAATTTGCAAATGAAATCAGTGTATTAATTTGGTTGTAACTGAATGTAAATTAATGAGATTATGTAATAATTGATATATGATGGCATTCATGAATGAAATAAGATTTGTAAGGAATAAAGGAATAATTGAAATAAACATTTACCAATGAAATAGTATATTTATTTATATAGACTTAATAAAAGAGTTGAATTGAATCAATCTATTTAGTTGAAACTAATTAATTGGTATGCAAATTATAAATGAGTTTATAGTAAGAAATTATACTACCGTGAATTGGAATTAAGATGAAATTGAAAAATTCAAGTACGTGATGCAAATATATCATATATAGCAGTGGAATAAAAAAAATTGTGTTATTATAACCTGGTTGGTAAGTAACAAACTTATAACTGAATTTAAAAGAAAATAGGTGACAATGAATATAGATTGTTCATTTATTTGATGTGTTAAATAAATTTTGGTATTCAATCGCAATAAATATAAATAATTAGTTGAAACTGTTGTAAGGTCAAAATTTATTGCATATAATAAATTGGGGGATAGATTTCATTAAAGGTAATTTATTTATTATGTTATTGTAAATTAAAATAATTAGAGGTACGTAAATGATGATTAATACAATGTTTGGAAGTTGTAATTTAGAGGATATTAAGAATTAGGAATTGAATTTTGAATTATTTGCAATACAAATAAAGAAAATGTTACGTTATTGCTAACTGAGGGAATCATTAATTAATTGAATGAAATGAGTGAATGTAAATGCATCTAGGTTATCTATCAAATAGGAGGAAAGAAAAGTAAATATCGAATTGATTGATGAATAAATATGCATTGAATAGTAATTGAATGTGTATAGATTGTAAAGTTATAATAATAAGTACAAATGGGATGACATTACTACAAGATAATGAATTGCAAATTTTAGGTTTATTATAAAGTATGAACGGAAATCTGATTGGTTATAATAATTTGATGGAATTCAAATTTTATGGGAAAGGTAAATGGATATTTAGTAATAAATTTAAAGGACATAAAAAAGGAATTTATTTAAGTAATAGATATAACGGATAAGTATATACTTATAAATGTAGGATTAAGAGTCTTACCACAACTATTATGAGTTATATACTTAATTCCTTCAATTAAATCGGAAATCATTGCAATAATTATAAATTAAATGTTACGATAAATAAATTAAGGTAATAAATGGGGAATAACGTAAATAAATTCTTCATTAAATGATGGTTAGTGTATATAAAGAATGGAGGTAAAGCTTTATAAATTGATTTGAATTCAAAATTTAATGAAAGGAGTAATTGGAATTAAATGGATTAGGTGTTTGAAGTTACGAAGATTTTTATTTAGATAAAAGGGTATGCATTTATGTAATAGAGTATGAATCTATTGTTAAGTTTATTTATAAAATGATAGTTGGGTAAATGAAAGGGTGCAAAAGTAATGTTGTCAGTATATTAAAGTAATGTATGATAATAGATTTAATCGAAATAATTGAAGATAATATAAATTCTATTTATAATATGACTATGGGTGAATGAAAAGATTGTAAATCAAGAATTGTTTATTTATATGAATATAAAGAATTAAGGTAATTGAGTTTTTGCAATTAAGTAAAAATTAAACATTTATTTTACGCTAATTGAAAATTTAGTTGAAATTTGAAAAATATTTATGTATGTTAATTTCATCCATTTGGCTATAATGGATTGAATAATAAGAATGAAGATTTAATTCAATGAAATTTTTGGGAAACTTAATTGATAATTTCTAATTTTAGCACATGTTTGTAGTTGGGTTGGAATAATAATTTGGAATAACAACTTCAATATATTTGGAAATAATAATTTATACAAAGGGAAGCTGGAAATTTGAATATATATGGAATGAAACGTGAGACAAATGTTAACTGCGTTACAAAGTAATGATAGACTCAATTAAAGGGTTGGAATTGAATCTAATCAGTTTAATTGGAAACTGATTAAAATAAATTTGGATTGGGTAATTTATTTCCAATTAAATCAATTCACGTTTCAAAATTTAATGCTAGTTTATTTCATATATGTTTATGCCTAAATTTAAACTTATGTTTAGATCCAATCCGATCCATCTATTATTTTTCAGCCTTGTCTATATATAACCTGTTATAAACCCTAGCCACTCCTTATTTTCATTTTTCTATACGTACATCTCCTTCTCAACTCCTCATTCTAATGGCAGGAAAAAAAACCTAATTCACAAATTCCAAAAAAAAAAAAAAAAAAAAAATTTGTGGATCTGCAGCAGCTTCTGGTCGCGCTTCGGGTTTCCGGGGAGAAAACCCTAGAGCAACTTCGGGTCAGGAAGAAAATGACTCGGGTCGCTCCGGGTCGTTTTGGCGAAAACTCCAAGCAAGCACCGGGGAATTGATGCGGCGCACCAAAGTCGAACCCGAAGTCGACCCAGGACCAGAATTTTCCATTTTTCAAATTTTCATAACTTTTGCATACGAGCTCGGATTCACGCGCGGTTTGTTTTGATGGGATCGTATAGGAATTTCTGACGTTTTGGCACTAGTTTGGATGAATTTGGAGACTGTCCAATTTTTGGGTTTAAATTGGATTTGAATTCAATTTAAATTCAAAAAGGTGAGTGTTTTAACCCACTCACAACTTCTAAAGTTTTTATGTTTGTTAAATTTATTATAGATATGAGTAGAAATTTATTTATAACTGTTTGGCATGTTTTGTTCATCATATTTGCTAAATCGCGTTATTTAATTTAACTGTTAAATTATTTTATTTATTGCATAATAATTGACAGTTAGAATTTATTTATTTGCATAGGAACTGCTAGTAAACAGTTATAAATTTTATTACTAAATATAAACTGTTAGTTTAATAGTTGATTTAATTTATTTTTGAATATAACCGCCAGTTATTACCTGATATATATTATCAGATATATATTGATATTGAATTATTATTGGATGATGATTGTGATTTGGATGATGGATGATGTTGATGAATGGATGTTTTATTTTATATCATTAAACTGCAAGTTATCATGCATTTTTCTTTTCATTCGGGATTGTGGTTTGAAATGATATACAACCGCAAAATTTTATTTTTAAATTGCGGATTGAATTGATAAATATCCGTATTACTTGACCATAGGATAGAAAATTATATACATGCACCGTGGTCTATATATAAATTATTTTTAAGTGATTTCTATGGTTTGGGATGGGATACGGTTTATAAAAATTTGATTTTGATATTTTATAAAATATTATTCTTCGATATATATACATATGAAGTTAAAAATTTGAAAATTAAGTTGTGTATAAACCTGTTGAATAAAAAATGAAAAATTGAGAAAATGGAATTTGGAAATTTATCTTATATGTTTAAGTTTGGAAATTTTAAGGTATGATATTTATAACTGAATTTTCCAAGATGAATTAAAAATGAAAATTCTAGTATAAAGTAAATTTGAGAAAATATTTAATTGCTAGAAATTGGAGTTTTATTTATGGAATTTATATGAATATTCAAGACTAAATAATAGAATATTAATTGTTGAAAGAAGAAAATCCAACTTTAGTTTTGAAATATTAATGCTCCAAATGGATATATATATATATATATATATATATATAGAAATTGAAGGGGTTTTTGGAACTTGAAGTGATATTTAAATTATGGTTTAAACTTTAAATAAAGAAATATATTTGAAAAGCCATGGAAATTATTTTTCTTTACAAAGTAACTTTAATGTTAAACCATTTATTTTACATTTGTTGAATATCCAAACCATTCAAGTTTTAGAAGTTATGGTTTTAAAATTTTGAATTTCGAAATATTATGCTTTGAAAGTATATTTCAAATATTTGGTTTCCAGATATTTTAAATTGTAAACCAGCATGATTATGGAAAAGAATTATATTTGAGATAAAATGATATCATATTGTTTTGGGTTTAAATTGATATCGTATTCATAGTTTTGAAATGGAAAATTTTATTCTGGTTTTAAAGTATAAACTATTTTTAAATGACCGCGGTGTTATAATAACGATGGGTTGGCAAAGAGACCGGGATCGGCTATGGACATACTCTCTGTCGATACCGAAAACCACTTTGACTAACCGTGTACGCGGTGGAGATTCCAGAATGAAGTAGGTTGGTGGCGACGTTTCCTGTAAGGTAAATATGTGGACCCAACTCCCGTGAGTTGGCATAAGGTGGCTAAAACAGGAGCGATTCTCGGGCCAATGAGGTCATTCCTCTGATCGAACGCACTCCTTCGATACTATACTCTGACTTTGGATTGTTTCGGTGGCCACTATTGATTTCTTTGATTTGGGGGTGTTAGTTCGAGGTGGGCGGTAGCTGCGGCTATGCGTTACCATCAGCCCGAGTAGCAATTGGTATATCTACCCTGGCATTGCCTAGTTGTGCCGTGTCACCTACCCTAACGCGCCTTATACGATTTTGGCTTTGTACCATACCTATGGAGTTCCCTCTGACGACGCCCAGTACGGGGGAGATTACGGTACTGTATAGACTATGGGGATATATTCTGTGTTAAGGGCTATATGGGTAACCCGTTAACGCTATTTAAAAGTAAGTTTATCTTATAATTAGACACTATTATAATAGCGCAATATACTATATAGTAAATAGTTTAACGGATTCTTAGGAGATGTAAATCCCGAGCATCTCTTGAGTTACTGCACTCATATTTATTTCTGTAAATTTAACTTACATAAGATCTTTTAGTTCTGACTCGAGTGTTTTTGTCTTTTCAAATTCGCTCGGGTCAGTCCGAGCATTTCAGGATTGAAGTTTTAGCTCTGGAGGACGAAGACGAAGATTTGTAGTATTACTATCTACTATATTATTCCACTACACTGTATTCCGCTGCATTGATATTTTGGTATGTGAACTCTGATAATTATTATATAAAGAAGAAGCAAATGTTTGTAAACAGTTATATAAACTGTATATTTTATTATTATATTTTATCCTTCCGCTGTGAGATTCTATTTTGTTTTATTTCTTCTCTGTTTTCTTATTTACCCCATAAGAATCCGCCCTTCCGTATGGTTTGAATTGGCACGTGTGTCTGTTTAAATCGTGCGAAAAGGCGGGACGTTACATCTGGTATCAGAGCTTTGGTTTAGCGATAAACCTTAGCTTTGTGGGGTTTGACTCTTTACTAATAGGGTAGCGATACCCTATGGGAGTCGCTGAGTGTATATATATGAGAGAGCGTATTTGTTAGTGTTATAAAAAGATTTTAATATTGTGTTAATCTGTTCCGTTTTGTATTTATAAATTCTAGTTGGTGCATGGGACGCTGTGACATCAATAAGGATTTCTAAACACTTAATAGGACAGACCGACATAATATTTGATTTTAATATAGGTGAATGAAATAACTTTGCCTATTATATTTTCTATATATAAAAATATTTTATAATGACATATATTTGGTTGCTATAGATTAGGTGTTAGGTAATGAAAATATAAATAACAGTTGAAACTAAGTTGAAAGTAAAATAAATGAAATCTGGAAATTTAGGGCTTAAGCTCTGGGGTTTTGAAATTTCTTTTGAAAATTTTTTTGGAATATAATAATATTGTGTATAAGTACTTTCTGATATAAATATTTTAATATAATTCGGAAGAATTTTTTTAAAGAAGATTTTTGGAGAAAATAAGTTTTGTACTTTCCTCTTTGTCGCTGGAAAATAATTTCGGTGATGGCGGCCGCATCATCGACTTTCATTTTCGAGTTTCGAAGGGGAAAGGCCACCGTAGTAGTTTTACTGCAGATTCATTTTCGAAAATATATAAGTTTTGAATTGTTTTAAATATAATTAGAGATATATAAGTTGTAAGAATATATTTATCTATTATTCTAAAATAATTTGAAATTTAACCTGGTATTTAATTCTTAAATTTCCATTAATTAAATGTTTCAATTATTGTAGTAAAATAAAAGGTAAGTAATTAATATTTGAAACCTCTAATTTAGGTAAGAGATTTAATGCTATGTTATTAATGGATTTAAAGAAAATTTGAAATTTGTAACATATGAAACAAAGAGTAATATTGTTGAACATTAAATTTAATTAAAGGATGAGATAAAACTTGTATAAGTTGATTTGCATTTTCTTTAACATATATAACTTACCAATATAAAAAGTTGAAATGTTAAATAGAAAATGTAATGAAAATCGTACAAGTAAAAGTAGGAAATGAAGTACTCAATGAATTTGCTATTATAAATAAGAATTTAATGTATAAACTTAAGTTACAATTGAAATTTTACTATAAGTGAATATAATTAAAGGTAAGTAATTCAAATGGATGAATATCAACTTAAGTAAATAAAATGGAAATGCTAACAAATTAAATGGGACATGAACACTATTGATAAACAAGTGTAAATAAATGAGGGCATGCAATAAATGAACGAAAAATTATAATGAAATAAAAAGAACTGGCATGACCTGAGATAATGGAAATGAAAATTGTAAGTAATAAGTAAAAAAAAATAACTGAAACAAACATTGAATGAGTAAATGAAATTAAAAGTTTGTTAGAAATAAATGTAAACTATAAAAGGAAAATTTATGTGGTATGGATAAAAAGAGAAATTAAATAACAAAGGTATGAAATTAATAAAAGGTTAAGTTGATTGTTGTTTGAATTGTTGTTGTTTGGTTAAGGTTGTTTGGGTAAAATACTTTGAAAATTGAATTTGGAGTGAATGAATAATCTATTTAGTTTATCTTAGATTGTTGAGTAAATGATGCACTTGATGGTTTATTCTTCATTCCGTACGATTTAAAGGTTTTGAACCCGAACGACTATTTATTTGTTTGGTTGAATGGTTGCTTTGAATTTGTTGTGTATGCTGCTGTTAAAATTGGTGGTTGTTGTATTGTTTTGTATTAGTGATGGAAACCATTTAAATATTTTATTTTATATAAATTGTTACCTTTGGATTTTATAAGTGAAATGCAGGTTATGGAAGCAACTGCTACTGCTTTTGGTTCCAAAAATTAAGAGTATATTGCACGACAAATATGTACGTTTCGGATTACGGTTTATAGCGCTATTTTATATATTTTCCCGTGTTGGGATATTATATTTTGGATATTATATGAGATATTTTGATATATTTGATATTATATTTTCTCCCGAGCCTCCCCGTACAAAGGAGACTCTGCCAAAAAAATTCGTAAATTTTGGACTTAGAAAATATCTTGAAAATGTTTTCCAAAGTTTATTAGTTTGAGTATTAAAAAAAAATTAATGATTATAAATTAGTATATTTTATCTAAATTAATTTTGTAAATTTATTTGTTTATAAATTTAATATTTGATATGATATTGATTTCTTAATTCTTCTTTTCCCTTCTTTTTCCTTTTCGGGGACGAAAAGTTTTGAGTGGGGGAGAGTGTAACGACCCGTCATTTTCGTTAATTAAATTTGTCGTTTTAATAATATTTACGCAAATTTAATTTAGAATAAATAAAGATTTTATAATTAATAATGAAGCAAATGTTGTGAAGGAAATGAAACCATGGGAATATAAGGCTAAGTATTTACAGTTGAAACAAAATGACGAATAAATTGAAGTGATGTAAATTGTTATATTAGGCTAAGAGTTGCATATAAGAGAACAAAGGTAAGTAGTGAATTTAGTTAATGAATTAATAATATTAAATAGTAAATTGAATTAAATCAATGTCCGGTACAAATTGAAATATTGTTTGGAATGAAAGCTTATAAATTGTAAGCATTTAATTTGCAAATGAAATCAGTGTATTAATTTGGTTGTAACTGAATGTAAATTAATGAGATTATGTAATAATTGATATATGATGGCATTCATGAATGAAATAAGATTTGTAAGGAATAAAGGAATAATTGAAATAAACATTTACCAATGAAATAGTATATTTATTTATATAGACTTAATAAAAGAGTTGAATTGAATCAATTATTTAGTTGAAACTAATTAATTGGTATGCAAATTATAAATGAGTTTATAGTAAGAAATTATACTACCGTGAATTGGAATTAAGATGAAATTGAAAAATTCAAGTACGTGATGCAAATATATCATATATAGCAGTGGAATAAAAAAAATTGTGTTATTATAACCTGGTTGGTAAGTAACAAACTTATAACTGAATTTAAAAGAAAATAGGTGACAATGAATATAGATTGTTCATTTATTTGATGTGTTAAATAAATTTTGGTATTCAATCGCAATAAATATAAATAATTAGTTGAAACTGTTGTAAGGTTAAAATTTATTGCATATAATAAATTGGGGGATAGATTTCATTAAAGGTAATTTATTTATTATGTTATTGTAAATTAAAATAATTAGAGGTACGTAAATGATGATTAATACAATGTTTGGAAGTTGTAATTTAGAGGATATTAAGAATTAGGAATTGAATTTTGAATTATTTGCAATACAAATAAAGAAAATGTTACGTTATTGCTAACTGAGGGAATCATTAATTAATTGAATGAAATGAGTCAATGTAAATGCATTCTAGGTTATTTATCAAATAGGAGGAAAGAAAAGTAAATATCGAATTGATTGATGAATAAATATGCATTGAATAGTAATTGAATGTGTATAGATTGTAAAGTTATAATAATAAGTACAAATGGGATGACATTACTACAAGATAATGAATTGCAAATTTTAGGTTTATTATAAAGTATGAACGGAAATCTGATTGGTTATAATAATTTGATGGAATTCAAATTTTATGGGAAAGGTAAATGGATATTTAGTAATAAATTTAAAGGACATAAAAAAGGAATTTATTTAAGTAATAGATATAACGGATAAGTATATACTTATAAATGTAGGATTAAGAGTCTTACCACAACTATTATGAGTTATATACTTAATTCCTTCAATTAAATCGGAAATCATTGCAATAATTATAAATTAAATGTTACGATAAATAAATTAAGGTAATAAATGGGGAATAACGTAAATAAATTCTTCATTAAATGATGGTTAGTGTATATAAAGAATGGAGGTAAAGCTTTATAAATTGATTTGAATTCAAAATTTAATGAAAGGAGTAATTGGAATTAAATGGATTAGGTGTTTGAAGTTACGAAGATTTTTATTTAGATAAAAGGGTATGCATTTATGTAATAGAGTATGAATCTATTGTTAAGTTTATTTATAAAATGATAGTTGGGTAAATGAAAGGGTGCAAAAGTAATGTTGTCAGTATATTAAAGTAATGTATGATAATAGATTTAATCGAAATAATTGAAGATAATATAAATTCTATTTATAATATGACTATGGGTGAATGAAAAGATTGTAAATCAAGAATTGTTTATTTATATGAATATAAAGAATTAAGGTAATTGAGTTTTTGCAATTAAGTAAAAATTAAACATTTATTTTACGCTAATTGAAAATTTAGTTGAAATTTGAAAAATATTTATGTATGTTAATTTCATCCATTTGGCTATAATGGATTGAATAATAAGAATGAAGATTTAATTCAATGAAATTTTTGGGAAACTTAATTGATAATTTCTAATTTTAGCACATGTTTGTAGTTGGGTTGGAATAATAATTTGGAATAACAACTTCAATATATTTGAAAATAATAATTTATACAAAGGGAAGCTGGAAATTTGAATATATATGGAATGAAACGTGAGACAAATGTTAACTGCGTTACAAAGTAATGATAGACTCAATTAAAGGGTTGGAATTGAATCTAATCAGTTTAATTGGAAACTGATTAAAATAAATTTGGATTGGGTAATTTATTTCCAATTAAATCAATTCACGTTTCAAAATTTAATGCTAGTTTATTTCATATATGTTTATGCCTAAATTTAAACTTATGTTTAGATCCAATCCGATCCATCTATTATTTTTCAGCCTTGTCTATATATAACCTGTTATAAACCCTAGCCACTCCTTATTTTCATTTTTCTATACGTACATCTCCTTCTCAACTCCTCATTCTAATGGCAGGAAAAAAAACCTAATTCCCAAATTCCAAAAAAAAAAATGCGGATCTGCAGCAGCTTCTGGTCGCGCTTCGGGTTTCAGGGGAGAAAACCCTAGAGCAACTTCGGGTCAGGAAGAAAATGACTCGAGTCGCTCCGGGTCGTTTTGGCGAAAACTCCAAGCAAGCACCGGGGAATTGATGCGGCGCACCAAAGTCGAACCCGAAGTCGACCCAGGACCAGAATTTTCCATTTTTCAAATTTTCATAACTTTTGCATACGAGCTCGGATTCACGCGCGGTTTGTTTTGATGGGATCGTATAGGAATTTCTGACGTTTTGGCACTAGTTTGGATGAATTTGGAGACTGTCCAATTTTTGGATTTAAATTGGATTTGAATTCAATTTAAATTCAAAAAGGTGAGTGTTTTAACCCACTCACAACTTCTAAAGTTTTTATGTTTGTTAAATTTATTTTAGATATGAGTAGAAATTTATTTATAACTGTTTGGCATGTTTTGTTCATCATACTTGCTAAATCGCGTTATTTAATTTAACTATTAAATTATTTTATTTATTGCATAATAATTGACAGTTAGAATTTATTTATTTGCATAGGAACTGCTAGTAAACAGTTATAAATTTTATTACTAAATATAAACTGTTAGTTTAATAGTTGATTTAATTTATTTTTGAATATAACCGCCAGTTATTACCTGATATATATTATCAGATATATATTGATATTAAATTATTATTGGATGATGATTGTGATTTGGATGATGGATGATGTTGATGAATGGATGTTTTATTTTATATCATTAAACTGCAAGTTATCATGTATTTTTCGTTTCATTCGGGATTGTGGTTTGAAATGATATACAACCGCAAAATTTTATTTTTAAATTGCGGATTGAAATGATAAATATCTGTATCACTTGACCATAGGATAGAAAATTATATACATGCACCGTGGTCTATATATAAATTATTTTAAAGTGATTTCTATGGTTTGGGATGGGATACGGTTTATAAAAATTTGATTTTGATATTTTATAAAATATTATTCTTCGATATATATACATATGAAGTTAAAAATTTGAAAATTAAGTTGTGTATAAACCTGTTGAATAAAAAATGAAAAATTGAGAAAATGGAATTTGGAAATTTATCTTATATGTTTAAGTTTGGAAATTTTAAGGTATGATATTTATAACTGAATTTTCCAAGATGAATTAAAAATGAAAATTCTAGTATAAAGTAAATTTGAGAAAATATTTAATTGCTAGAAATTGGAGTTTTATTTATGGAATTTATATGAATATTCAAGACTAAATAATAGAATATTAATTGTTGAAAGAAGAAAATCCAACTTTAGTTTTAAAATATTAATACTCCAAATGGATATATATATATATAGAAATTGAAGGGGTTTTTGGAACTTGAAGTGATATTTAAATTATGGTTTAAACTTTAAATAAAGAAATATATTTGAAAAGCCATGGAAATTATTTTTCTTTACAAAGTAACTTTAAAGTTAAACCATTTATTTTACATTTGTTGAATATCCAAACCATTCAAGTTTTAGAAGTTATGGTTTTAAAATTTTGAATTTCGAAATATTATGCTTTGAAAGTATGTTTCAAATATTTGGTTTCCAGATATTTTAAATTGTAAACCAGCATGATTTTGGAAAAGAATTATATTTGAGATAAAATGATATCATATTGTTTTGGGTTTAAATTGATATCGTATTCATAGTTTTGAAATGGAAATTTTTATTCTGGTTTTAAAGTATAAACTATTTTTAAATGATCGCGGTGTTATAATAACGATGGGTTGGCAAAGAGACCAGGATCGGATATGGACATACTCTTTGTCGATACCGAAAACCACTTTGACTAACCGTGTACGCGGTGGAGATTCCAGAATGAAGTAGGTTGGTGGCGACGTTTCCTGTAAGGTAAATACGTGGACCCAACTCCCGTGAGTTGGCATAAGGTGGCTAAAACAGGAGCGATTCTCGGGCCAATGAGGTCATTCCTCTGATCGAATGCACTCATTCGATACTATACTCTGACTTTGGATTGTTTCGGTGGCCACTATTAATTTCTTTGATTTGGGGGTGTTAGTTCGAGGTGGGCGGTAGCTGCGGCTATGCGTTACCATCAGCCCGAGTAGCAATTGGTATATCTACCCTGGCATTGCCTAGTTGTGCCGTGTCACCTACCCTAGCGCGCCTTATATGATTTTGGCTTTGTACCATACCTATGGAGTGCCCTCTGACGACGCCCAGTACGGGGGAGATTACGGTACTGTATAGACTATGGGAATATATTCTGTGTTAAGGGCTATATGGGTAACCCCTTAACGCTATTTAAAAGTAAGTTTATCTTATAATTAGACACTATTATAATAGCGCAATATACTATATAGTAAATAGTTTAACGGATCCTTATGAGATGTAAATCCCGAGCATCTCTTGAGTTACTGCACTCATATTTATTTCTGTAAATTTAACTTACATAAGATCTTTTAGTTCTGACTCGAGTGTTTTTGTCTTTTCAAATTCGCTCGGGTCAGTCCGAGCATTTCAGGATTGAAGTTTTAGCTCTGGAGGACGAAGACGAAGATTTGTAGTATTACTATCTACTATATTATTCCACTACACTGTATTCCGCTGCATTGATATTTTGGTATGTGAACTCTGATAATTATTATATAAAGAAGAAGCAAATGTTTGTAAACAGTTATATAAACTGTATATTTTATTATTATATTTTATCCTTCCGCTGTGAGATTCTATTTTGTTTTATTTCTTCTCTGTTTTCTTATTTACCCCATAATAATCCGCCCTTCCGTATGGTTTGAATTGGCACGTGTGTCTGTTTAAATCGTGCGAAAAGGCGGGACGTTACATAATGAAGATTGGGAAGATATTAAAAAGGACCCTATTTTTGGAGAAGAATGATGGGTTGAATTTCCTAAAATTATTTGATCTTCTTTTAATTTAAATTGCTTAAATTGTTTGATTTGATTTGAATTGTTTGATTTGATTTGATTTGATTTGATTCGAATTGATTTGGTTTAAATGGAATGTATAACATTATATAAAACATAGTATATGGTTATTGGATTTAAACTATCATATTTGTTATGTTAACTAACTCATGTTATTATATATATATATATATATATATATTCCATCTTAATTTGTCAAAGGTACTCCAATATTAGTTTAAGGGGGAGTTTTATAGTTTTATGGTTTTAAAATGGTTTTTTGTTGATGACAAAGGGGGAGAATTATAAAATAGAGTAGTTAAAGTAGTAAGGCTTAGATTCAGAGAGAATGATTAGTTTTAGTGGGGGGTTGTTATTTTTAAGGGGAGTTATAGTAAAGGTGAAGTATATTTTATAAACATAGGTTGTCATCATCAAAAAGAGGGGGATTGTTAGTCCTTGAAAAGGATGGTTTTGCTGACAACAACCTTAGAACTTGTTACAAAATATAAATACTAACATTATAGTTTAGATATATATGTATATGCAGGATATAAACATGCAGGTACCAAGAATGAAGACTATACAATATAGAGATACAAGACTAATGAATTTAAAGATCGAAGATATCAAGATTGAAGGCTCATCGATATCAAGATATCAAGAGTTCAAGATTTCAAAGTACAAGATAAGTATTGAGTCTAGAATTATGTTAAAACTTCTTGAAAGCACTTACATCTTTGTTCGAAATTTACTCGTAGAATGAAATCCAATTGAGCCTGTTAAAGGGATGAAACCCTACTGGGATGGTACCCACGACAATATCTAGTGGAACATATAGTGGTCCTATTTTGATATCCACTAAATTTTTTGAAAATGCTTTTCAAAAATATATCTCTTATTTTAAAATGTTTTTTAAAACTTTCTGTTCAAAAAGACATCTCTCCTGTTCGAAATACTTTAGCCTCCATTTTTAATATTGTCCTTGATTCTAAACTATCTTTTATTTTAATATTTAGTTTTTATATATTTATATACTCAGATTTTAAATTACTTTCTAAACTCTTTTATATGTTTAAATTATATTCAAGTATATTTATAAAAGTTTAGAAATTGTTTTGAAAAATTATAGAAACCAATTTTAATAAGAAAATCAAAATCACCATTTTTTTGCCTAGAGCATATCGACATACTCCTACCCCCCATGTCGACATGATGCCCGTTAATATTCAAATTCAAATTTTCAAAATAAGTGTCTATTCGTCGTATCCTTTCACGAATAGATATGGATGTTGATCTCTAATAAATACCAGTAGTTCTAAATGAATTTTTAATCAGATTTCACTTATTTTCTCTACTCTTCATCTTCCACATTTATTCTAAAGAATCCCAAAACTATACTCTGTCGAAATACCATGTGAATCAAACTTGAATATCTCTTGTTTGATTCTCCGCCACTCTCTCCATAAGATCTAGGTGTTATTTATAGTTATAGGATTATTTGTAAATCAAACTGTTGAGTAAAAGGTGCGGTTGAGCCTTGAAATCTATTGGGTGTGATTGTTGCCCCGGAAATTGATTATGTGATCTTGTGGCCTGGTAAATCAAGATAGTTTGCCCCGGACTCGAATACAAGAGGGTGTACTTCGTGGTCTTGAAATCGAGGGTGTAATCTGGGAGATTATTTTGGAAAAGTATCCGTACAATTGTACGGGACTAGATGTAGGGTAACTCCGAATCAGTATAAAATCCTAACGTGTTCTTTCCTTTACTGCTTTTACTTATTATTTGCATCCGTGTCTGATTCTATGATTATATCCATGTCTGTGTATCGCATTTGTTGGTGATTAAATTACATAAGTTTGAAAAAGATTTATTAAATCCACAAAACACTATTCACCCCCCCCCCCCAACCGGCATCTAGTGTTATTCTAGCTTTAAGATCCGTAATCCGCATTTCTAACAGGCCAAATTGATTTGAAAGCAATCGGACGAGCGATGGAGGCTGGGGATTTACGCCAAAGCAACAACCTAACCCTAAAGGCTCTTCGATACACCTCAAATATCATGTCCAAACATCTAAGATAGAATCTTTAAAGATTTTGACTTCAAAATACCAAAATTGAAAAATTCACCAAATCAATTCAAATCAAAAGCAATTGAGCATGAAATAGATGTTAGGAATGCATACCTAACAACAATGAAAGCTATAGATGTAGATGTGAGTTTAAGAACTCACCTTTAAAACTCAAAGACAACGAGTGAGAGGCTTTAAAATAAAGAAAGACCAATTCCTCTTCAATACACCTCTAGAATCTTCAATCTATTGTCAAAGGTGAAGTTTTTACTAAGTTAGGGTTTAAGAATTTATGAAAATTGAAGAGAGATTGAGATGGAGAAGATGAAGAGGATGCTTACCCAAGCTTCTCTTTGATTTTGGAGCTTGAATTTGAATTTCCTAGCAAACTAGGGCTTAGGAATTTTGATTTTCCTTTCTTTCCCCCATTTTTTACTTTAGCTTGAAAGTGTTAGGAAATGAAAATGAATGAAGAGGAGAGGGGGTGGAGTTAGGGCATTATGTTGGGTTAATGGGCTGAAACTCAAGCCCAAAGCCCAATAGAAATAGCAAAATTCTAGTCAACTCAAAACATATCGATGTTTATACTCAAAAAGGTCGCAAACGCCATTTTGGACTCAATGGAAGTGGTCTCAAGTCCTAATTCGAATATTTACAAAAAGTAGCATTTCATACATTAATCCGACTAACGATGCTATATTTAAATAAAATATTTAAATATACAATCATAAAATATGCGGGTTGTTACAGACTCCCCTCCTCAAAGAAATTGCATCCTCGCAATGCTTAAGTAGGAAATAAAGAGTAACAACCATAAAAGCATATCAACACAAAAGAAAATTTGAAGTAAGAAGTTCATCTTAAAGAGCATGAATGTGTAAGTCTAGATATGTTCGCTCAATGAATTCTCTGGATTTTCAGGAGCAATCCGTAGGATTTGTGGACCATTAAACCTTTTTTTATCTTTATTTCGAAGCTGTTTAACTTCCGTGGCAATGATACGAATAGGATGTTTCTTATAAGTCAAATTAGACAAAACTTCAATTTCTTCAATAACACCGGGCTCAAGAAAAGAATCGGAATCTCTAAGGCATTTCCGTAGTTGAGAGACGTGGAAAACGTCATGAACATTACAAAATTGAACCGGTAATAAAAGGCGATAAGCCACGGAAACAATGCATCCGGTGATGGGAAATGGACCAATATATCGAGGTGCTAATTTTCTCGATCGACTGAAACGCACAACACCCTTCATAGATGAAAGAAGAATAAACACCACATCCCCCACATAAAATTCCAAATTCCTTCTTCGGTTTTCGGCATAGGATTTTTGTCTTCTTTGAGCTTCTTTCATCCTGTAACGAATAAGTTTAATCTTTTTTGTGCAATCATGAATAAAATCTCGACCTAAATCAGCTTCTCACTGGCCTCAAGCCAACAAGAAGGAGATCGGCATGGCCTTCGTAGAGTGCCTCGAAAGGTGTCATACCAATACAAGATTGGAAGTTATTATTATAGGAAAACTCAACAAGAGAAATATGATCTTCCTAACTTGCATCAAAATCAAGAACACATGCACGAAGTATATCTTCAAGAGTTTGATTCATGTGCTCGGTTTGTCCATCGGACTGAGGATAATAAGCGGTGCTAAAATTGAGCTTCGTTCCCAAAGCTTTTTGAAGACTCTTCCAAAATACACTGGTAATTGGATCACTAACAATAGAAGTAGGAACTCCATGCAATTTAATAATCTCTTTAACTTAAAGTTTGGCCAAAAGAGGTACGGTTCGATTGGACCGAACGGGAATAAAGTAGGTGGATTTTGTTAGTCTATCTACAATCACCCATAAACTGTCATGACCCGAACGAGAACGGGGAAGATCGTCGATAAAGTCCATGGAAATTTGATCCCACTTCCAAATGAGAATGTCTAAAGGTTGCAATAACCCACCGGGCCTTTGATGCTTGGCCTCCATGAGTTGGCAAGTCATGCAACACTTAATAAAGTTAGCAATATCGGATTTCATTCCATCCCAATAATAAAGTTGCTTCATATCCGCGTACATTTTACTACCACCGGAGGTAAATTTAGAAAGATAAGAATCTTCTAAAATATCTTTACGAAGATCATTAATATTTGGCACGATAAGTCTACTATTGTTTCGAATGCCGCCATGAGCATCGATTTCAAAGTCTTTCAAACCATTAATATTTCTATCCCTACAACTTTGGCTAAGATGAGCCAATTCGGGATCATGCTTTTGAGCATCAAGAATACGGTCTAAAAGAGATGGATGAGCCTCAAGGCTACATAGAACAAGAAATAAACATGAATCAGATTCACGATCTCGAATCTCATAAGTGGATAAAGTCTCGAGATCATTCCATTCGGATATCATCATTGAAACAACCGTTTGTTGCTTAAGAGTAAGGGCATCGACAATACAATTTCCCTTTCCAGGAGTATAAAGAATATCAAGAACATAAGATGCAAGGAACTCGAGCCAATGTTGTTAACGCAAATTAAGTTCCTTTAGAGAAAATAAATACTTCAAAGATTTATGATCGGTGTAGAGAACAAATTTCTCTCCCGAAAGATAATGACGCCAAATTCTAAGGGCGTAAACAGTAGACGCGAGCTCTAAATCATGAGTGGCATATCTAGTCTCAGCAGGCTTTAATTTTCTAGAAGCATAAGCGATAACACGTTCCCTTTGCATGAGAATGGCACTTAAACCAACACAACTAGCATTGTATAAACAATAAAGTCTTGGTTCCCTTCGATAATCACAAGAATAAGAGCATCGAAAAGGAGTTCTTTTAATTTCTGGAAAACAGCTTCACATTTGTCTGACCAAATGTACTTAACTCCCTTCTTTGTCAAACAAGTAAGAGCTATGGAAATTTTAGAAAAGACTTTTATGAACCGACGATAATAGCCCGCCAATCTAAGAAAACTATGAATTTCCATCACACATGCCCCTCTCTTCCAATTTTGAATCGCTTTAATCTTTGAAGGATCCACGAAAATTCTAGACTCAGAAATGATATATCCCAAAAATTTCACACGAGATTGCCAAAACTCATACTTAGAAATTTTCGCTTTCAATTAATTGCTTTCCAACGCAATCCGAAGATGTTTTTCATGCTATTCCTCAGTTTTAGAATAAACAAGAATATCATCAATAAAGATGAGAACGAATCGATCGAGGAAGTCTTTGAAAACTCAATTCATAAGGTCAAGAAATAATTTGGAGCATTCATTAAACCAAATGGCATAACAAGCCATACATAAGATCCATAACGAGTATGGAACGATGTCAAAGGAATGCTATCCTCTGCAATACGAAGCTGATGAAAGCCGGTTGCTAAGTCTAACTGTGAAAAGACTCTAGCACCGCAAATTTGATCGAATAGATCATCAATGCAAGGTAAAGGATATTTATTCTTGATGGTGAGGTCATTAAGCTTGCGGTAGTCAATGCAAAGCCTAAGTGTACAAATCGGATTTCTTCACAAAAATAGCTGAAGCTCCCCTAGGAGAGGAACTAGAATGAATAAATTGCTTCGCTTCCAATTCAGGTAATTGTTTACGCATCTCCTCATTTTCCTTATTGGACATACGATAAGGAGGATGAGTGATAGGTACAGCTTCAGGGATTAAATTAATTCTGAACTCAATTACTCGCTTAGGGGGTAATCCTAAAATGGGCTTAAATATATCGAGAAACTCACAAACAACGTGAATGAAGGAAATGACATCTTCCTCATCATCGCTATCGTCATCATGAGGATTTAGAGAATATAAGGATGCCGCCGAATTGGAATCTGAATCTTTAAGAATAATAAAAATCTACTTAACAGATTGAGGATGTCGAAGATATATCGTCCTCCCAGGACATTGGATGTGGGCCTCATAACAGTTAAGCCAATCCATTCCCAAAATTATTCCGAAGCCTAAGTAACGCATGCCATGAAAATCGGCTCAGAAAGCATAATCACATAAAATAATCTCGACATCTTTACAAAATAAACTGAGTGTTGCAGATCCACCAACCTGATTCACAATTCTCAAAAAAGTCATCAAGCACATAACATTTAAAGACAAAGTATCAACAAGTTCTATTGATATAAAAGAGTAAGATGCAACCGTATAAAAAAACTCGAATAGGATGATCATGAAACATAATAATGCCATCAAGAATAGAATGACAAATACCTTGACCAAGAGAAGTGTTACTAGGAGCTTGCACAACATTTAGCTTTCCCTCTTTCTTGCTTGGAAGTTTGGGACATAAAGATAAAAGATGACCTGAACTTTTGCAATAACGAAAAAAAAGGTTTTCAGACACATATTCGCATAATGGTCCTTAGAACCACAATTGTAGCATTGCCCACGACTAGAGGTAGGAGTCTTTGCTACCGAAGTTGCTTGTTTCCCTTTCTTGTTGGGATTAGGCTTAAACTTAATAGGCTTATTCTTGTTGATGTTTAGGCTTAAACTTAATAGGCCTATTCTTGTTGATGTTTAAGTTCTGTTTGGCACCCACAACTTCAACATCGCTTTCTTTATCGGCCTCTTTAAGTCGAAGAGCGATATCAACAAGCAGATCAAAAGAAACTTCTAGCTTTAGAAGTTAAGGCTTTTTGAGGTTCTTATTCAACCCATAGACAAACCTTTGATTTTTCTTCAATGGAGATTAATATACTCGACCCTATATTTGGAGAAGGGTTCAAAAGATGTGACATAGTCCATCACAGAAGATTCACCTTGAATAAGGTCAATAAAGCGTCGAGCTAAAGTTACTATTTCAGCTTCTGCCACAAACTTTAATTCGAACCTTTCCCAGAATTGCTCCCAAGTAAGATCCTCTTCCATAATCTTAGAAACCAAAAGCTCATACCAATCCAATGCTCTCTCTTGAAGCATACTAGAAGCCACCTGAACTCGATGTAGATCAATAAGATTCATGTGAGAAAATATGCGATCGCATGTTTTAAGCCAAGCTTGGACTTCTATAACGTTTTCGGAACCCTTGAATGGCTTTCCACCCAAATTGGTATAATCATTGCACAAGCATGCAAACCTAGATTTAGGATGAGCAGGCTCTGGAATGGGTCCAATAGTTTGAGCATTCTTTACAAGGTCTAAAAGCCGTTGGGCAGACATGAATACTCCATCCTGAGGAGTGGCACTAGATTGACCGGCATTGGGATGGCCTGGTCTAACCATTTCTCTTCTTTAATAAAGAAAGAAAGAAGAAGAAAAAGGTTATTCTCAGAATGAATATCAAACAATCAAGATTGATAAAACAAGGCATCATAAAAGAAAATAGGATAGAACAGGTCCAATGACTCGAATTAAATCCTAAGGCACGATTCCTGAGAGAGACTTAGGACAATGATCCTTGCTATAATATTCTATATTGTTCCGAAATTTGGCTCTGATACCAAGCTGTAACGCACCACCTCTATACTCACACTAGCCAAGGATACTACGGGGTAATGTCATCAACTAGCACAATGAATAAGGTTGTTGAGGAGCGACCATCTATGTAACTGCTTTGTGTGAGTACTGATATGTCAGATAGTATTACATGCATTTTGTTTCAAAAGGAAATTTGACACATCAATTACAAACTCAAAAATACTATACAGTGGCTATGTAATCTTCGAAAACAAATATAAAATAAGCATAACACAAAATCAGTCACAAATATTCATATCAGTAAGGCGGAAACAGATATGAATACAACACATAAGAGTGTACATCAAAGTAGGGGTCATATAAGTTCCACTACATCACAAAGAATCGGTACAAGTGCGAGACAAAAGGATATGTATACATCAAGGACTCTTTATCTCGCATATATAAAACAATACTACTAAGCTAAGTAGTTAGCCAAAAGTCAGATGACGGACCCTGATAAGAAGTCAAGTAGAAATACCTGAAATATCTCGGTCTTACCCGAGTATATTTAAGAAGAAAACAATAAACGGATCAGTCTAGCTAAAAATATCATATGAAATGAGATAGGATAAGAGATATGAAAAAATTGTATGATAACAATAATGCCATACTTTGACAAGTATACATTAGATAACAACAAAAATCATACGATATCTCAAATATTTTCAAACACCAAAAAGAATGTCATATTCTAGAAATCATCAATTAGAAATCCAAAAATCACAAAAGGGGAGGTCTATCAAAAATGGGAGCATGAAAACTCGCCAACGCATGTATCACAAATGGGTCGTTATCCGATGGTCGCTAACCATAGAGCCTATGCAACAAAGTAGTGCAATAACGGTACGCCCGGTGAACCTGAAACTCAAATAATTCGGAACAACGACGTAGTACAACAACGGTACGTCCGATGAACCGAACTCCATAAAAGGACATGGGCCACCAGCTCATAAAAATGAGTCGAAACTCCAAAGAACCCATAGGTCATTAGCCTACAAAAGAAATGAGACGAAGCTCAATAAAACAAGGTACAGTCCCCCATGTGGAAAAAGAGACATCGAATATCGCTATTCTAAACCATACAATGACCACCATTGATCAACAAAAAGTGTGAATTACACTAAGCTAGTAAATTAATGAGTTCAGCTTCATATCCTATAACCACTGGCTTAACTTAAATATTAACGAACAAATTGCAGATTTCCACTCGAAAATTGTCACAAGATTTCAATCTAACAAGTCCAAGAATCAATCGACGAAGAAAACGCAAGCGTTTCATACCACTTGTTTTGCTAAGTCGTTTAATTAGATTTCTCATACGAATGAGGTAAAGGTTTGTATATATTAATAGATTGGAAAACGGTTTTATAAACGAGCTTTGTATTAAAAGTAAAGTTGAAATCATTTTTGTGAAAGAGTTTGGATATTTACTACTAGTATACAAACCTTTGTATTTAAAAGTAACAAATCACAGAAATGATTTGGGAAACAATCAACCATCAAAAATTCACATACGAAAACATGAATCAAATTCATAGAAATCGATATCAAATCCATCAAATGGATATTCCAAAAAATCCCGAAAAGAAGTCATCAAAGTCGATAATAAATGACCACAACCAACCGGACCAATAAAAATCGATAAAAATTGGAAATCCACTCAAAAACGACCAAAATAGGAAAAATTGGCAGTTCCAGACGTCTGGGTGTTCAACCTGACGTCTGGATTTGGATTCTGGAAATATTTCAAAAACCTCCGAAACATTTGAACAACTAACCATACGTCTGAACACTAACTAGACGTCTGAACCGCTAATCAGACGACTGGATTTTGTCTCTGCCATTTTTTTCTTCTCTGCCCTGTATATTGTTTTTGTCTGCTGCCCTAACCAGACGTCTGGACCTTCCAACCAGACGTCTGGTTGCCTGTTCTAGGCTACAGTTTGCCTAGGCCAATGATGGCCAAATTGATTCAGAAAGCGATCGAATGAGCGACGGAGGCTAGGTATTTATGTCAAGCAGCAACCCAGCCCTATAAGCTCTTTGATGTACCCCAAATATCATGTCCAAACATCCAACATAGGAATGCATACCTAACAACAATTCACCAAATAAATTCAAATCAAAAGCAATTAAGCATGAAATAGATGTTAGGAATGCATACCTAACAACAATGAAAGCTATAAACGTAGATGTGAGTTCAAGAACTCGCCTTTAAAACTCAAAGACAACGAATGAGAGGCTTTAAAACAAAGCAAGACCAATTCCTTTTCAATACACCCCTAGAATCTTTAATCTATTATCAATATTGAAGTTTTTCCTAAGTTATGGTTTAGGAATTTCTGAAAATTGAAGAGAGATTGAGATGGAGAAGATGAAGAGATGCTTACCTAAGCTTCTCTTTGATTTTGGAGCTTGAATTTGAATTTCCTAGTAAATTAGGGCTTACGAATTTTGATTTTCCTTTCTTTCTCCTATTTTTACTTTAACTTGAAAGTATTAGAAAATGAAAATGAATGAAGATGAGAGGGGGTGGAGTTAGGGTATTATGTTGGGTTAATGGGCTGAAATCCAAACTCAAAGCCTAATAGAAAAATAGCAAAATTCTAGTCAACTCCAAACAAATCGATGTTTATACTCAAAAAGGTCGCAAACGCCGTTTTGGACTCAAGGGAAGTGGTCTCAAATCCTAATTTGACTGTTTACAAAAAGTAGCATTTCGTACATTAATCCGACTAATGATGCTATATTTAAATAAAATATTTAAATATACAATCGTAAAATATGCGGGTTGTTACAATTTGTAATAAAAAAATGTAATAATATATTATCAATCCATGTATTGAAGGATATAGATGGTTTTAAGTGAATAATTGAAAGCATTTATTGAAATGGATTTATTTACACAATTGCTGAACAACAAACAATTGTTCGGTATAATTGCAGACATACATGCAATTATTCATTATAATTTCCGACATCTTTCCGATTATTGTTAATATATAATTAAATCTGTGAAATTATTAGAAGTAAATCTATACATATTTGCAATGACTATTAATAATTGTATTCTTAATTGTATTCCACTTATGAATTTATTGCTTCTTTTGAGTGTATTTGTTAACTGCATATGTGGAATACAATTAAAAATTACAGTTGTTAATTACAATTTTTAAATGCATATTACATATGCAGCTAAAAAATGCATTTATTTGGTGCAATTTTTAGAGGAAAATACTCCTTTAAATGCAGGTATTTTGAATATTTGCAGTTATTGCAGCAATTATATTTAAAAACTGCAGAATTCTCTGCAGATATTTTGAATTTTATTTCCAATCTGCAAATAAGATGAATATTTGTAATAAAAAATTTAATAATATATTATCGTGTCATACATTAAAGGATATATATGGTTTTAAGTGATAACTGAAAGCATTTATTGAAATGGATTTATTTATACAATTGCTGAAGAGCAAACAATTGTTCAATATAATTGCAGACATACATGCAATTATTCAGTATAATTGCAGACATCTTTCCAATTATCATGAATAATTACATAAATCTATGAAATTATTAGAAGTAAAACTATACATATTTGCAATTATTATTAATAATTCTATTATTAACTGTATTCACTTATGAATTTATTGCTTCGTTTAAGTGTATTTGTTAACTGCATATGTGGAATGCAGTTAAAAGTTACAGGTGTTAAATATAATTTTTAACTGCATATAACATATGCAGCTAAAAAATGCATTTAGTTGGTGCATTTTTTAACTACAATAAGATATGTAGCTAAAAAATGATTTAGTTGGTCCAATTTTTAAATATGCAGCTAAAAAATGCATTTGGCTGGTGCAATTTTTAACTACATATAACATATGCAGCTAAAAAATGCATTTAGTTGGTGTAATTTTTAAGTGCGTTTCACTTATGCATTTAGTTGGTGAAATTTTTAACTATATTTTACACATGCCACAACAATTTAACAACAAACACAGAATCATACTCAACTGCAATTAATAAAATCTAAAAACATCAAGATATAGTTATAGCAGTGTAAAACCTAAATAATACAACAAGTTTTTATGATACATTATTTTATAATGATTCAACAATATTCTCAGAATCATGTTTGATTTCAATCATGGTCTTGTTATAGCTATGCACAATCTGTATAATGCAATCAGTACTTGTTGAAAATGATATATTTATTCTTATGTGTGAACTTTTAAGTTAGTCATCACCATACTTTAGAACAAATAAATTTCAACCATCATGGTGTTGAATGGACGAAAAGACTACGTTTTACTTTAATTCTTCATTTGAAATCAGAGATAAGTGTATTGAATTATATCTCATAAATCATCGTCTTCATCTCTCAACTGCAGCAACTATCTAGTTGGCACTCATTTTAGTTTGAGTAATGACGGAATAATTTGTAAAAATCACCTTCAGTACTCAAAATAAAATGGATTACCAAGAAGATAAGAAAAAATATATATAATTGTAAATAGCCATTGAATAAATACTAAAGATATGATTTTTCATTAAACAACAAGATGTAGAGCAAAGAAGAAGGAAAGATAGAATATATAGACACTAAAAAATATCAACCGTAGATATAACTGGTCAACGAATATAACTTTGGTCAAGACGTTGAACTAAAAGCTGAAAGAATCACATGAATACTGGATGTTTTTGTCCTATTATAACAAACAATCAAAGATATTTTTTATATAACTCATGAATAAAATGAAATATGAATGATTCATTGCAATTAAAGTAATTTAAGTCTTATTCATTCCCTAAAATTCTAAGGCTGTAAATTTAAAATGTTGTTAAAATTCATACAACAATGAGCTATAAATAAAATACAACTAATATAACTAAAATAAATTTTATTCTGAATTATTAGCGTACTAAAAGTGTTTAATTTTTTAACTGCATCTGCAATATGCAGTTGAAAATCTAATGAATTTTGAACTATAATATTTTGGAACATGAATGAATTGTTAGTTTTGTATTAAGGTTTGGAACATTATGCAGTTGTTTATTACTGAAATGCATGAATTGTTCATAAGTGAAATGCATGAATTGTCACTTTTTAACTACATAAACGAAATGCATTTAAATATGCAGTTGTTCATAGGAATTGCAAACATGTATGCAACTATTCATAATAATTGCACATATGTCCGCAACTTTTCAATATATTAGCATATAATATAAAATAATTATCATATTTGCATATAAATGAGCAAATATTTGCTTGACATTTTTTTTGCATTTTTATTTGCAAAATTCAACACTATTTTTGCAGTATTCGATGAACTCATTTTCAGTATTTGCAGATATAACTGCCAAAATTGTACTACGGTGTTGATTTGCAATATTTACATATTTGTCTGCAAATACTTATTATAGCTGCATGTATGACTGCAATTATTGCATATAATTGCATAAAAGGGTATAGTTATTTAAAACTTCTACTAAATTGCAGCAATATATGTCTACAATCGTTTCAGTAAAAAAACTTTTATAGCTCCAACATATATTTTTACCGAGTTTTATGCAATTATTAACAATAATTTCCGCAATAACTGAAAATAGTCAACATATTTGCATATTAATGAACAAATATTTATTTAAAAAATGCATATTTCCATATTTGTAATTATTAACAATAATTTTTAACTGCTTAAGATATATGCAATTAAAAATAATGCAATTCATAACTTCATATGAGATATATATGCAAGTATAATAAGAAAATTATGAAATTTTAACTGTATAAGTGAATTGCACTTCAAAAATTTTGATTATCATATTAACCCATTAGCAACCAACGTAGTTAATAATAAATACATTTGTTAATTTTTTTATTAATAACATAGTTACAAAACAAGTGAGATAAAAAAACATCATTCTTATTTGTTGGCATTTGATAATAGAAATTGGTGTACAAGATTGTCTTCCATGCTCCAGCTATGTGATTTGCACGACAAAATTTGATATGCGATTTCAACTTTTTGCATTGTCATAGATTCAATGGTGTAAATGCTATCATGCTTGTTTACATCCTTGTTTTCACTTCTAGTTTTCATCATATTCATTACAAACATTCCACTATCATTCCGGCAATAATTGTAGATTGTATTCATCTTGGTTTGAAAAATTGCAGCTAGATAAGTAAATATTTCAAACTTATTTGTTGTTGCGTACTTACGATTCACTATCTTGTTGTGGGGTATCTGGAAATGTATGTAATTTTGAAGTTTTATGATTTTTCTTTTCAATTTTTTTAAGCAAGGATGTTACATAATTTCTCTGAAAATAAATAAAAGATTTTATTAGACTGATTAATATATTATTTTCTTCAATAAATTAATATTTTTTCAATTTACTTGCAACTTTTCTTGCTAATTTTGCATGTGCACCTTCTGTTCTTGGCTTCATTGAATCATAATATTGCTACTATCTACTTTCTTTTATAAATTCCAAAAGACTGAAATGTAAGTCTTCGTGAATTGTGTAGAACATTTTTTCACAGTTTGGCCAAAAATTATGTATGATCTTTTCAACTAGAAGTGCTACGTTTGATTTTGAGTCTGGTACTCTGCAGTAGTACATGTTAGCACATTCAATTTACAAACTTTTAAACAAATATATCATGATAAGTTTAGAATCATACATTAGCATAAACTTTGAAGAACAAATTTCTTGGATTATCATTTGCCAATTGAGCTCCATACCAGTCTATGCCCTCAAATAATAGTTATTTTATTAAATAATAATATAGTTGTAAATTTTTGGGAATACATACGTATTAATCTATAAATATTATGTTGAATTGCTAATTTATCAGGAAATATTATGGATAATAGCAGATCTATTTGTAATTATTTGGATAGAAATAATAATAATTCTGAATATGAAATATTTTAAAGTTTTAATACCTATCCATCAATGTATCTACCTAATTCTAATTCACCAAGAACAATTCCATTTATTGTAATATCTTTGTTCTAGTTATAGTACGCAGTCTTGTTGTTTAATTGTTCAGAAATGTTAGTACTATTATCAATACTTAGACAATACAGGAAATATAAACGTTATTTGTTGAAATGTCTGGATTATTAGGTATATTTTTATAAACAGGGAATTAGGCTGAAGGAAAAACCTAATATTATCTATATTTTGTATTATGTTATAAAATTATTTTTACCTGAGGTCGTTGTTTTTGAAAAAAAAATCTATTACTTGAACTTTCTCTTCACTCAGCAATAGGATATACGGATACTGTTTGATATCTAATTTTGCACTTGTAGGCAAATCACATGATTTTGGTAGTGATTCAATGTCATCTACTATTATTGGTTGAATTTGTTTTCCTTTCTTCTCCCTTGACAATTCTTGCATAAGTTCTTCCATAGCATTTATGATAGCTTCAATATTTAGATTAGTGCCATCAACATCAACCTGATATTATTATTATTTTTTTGAAATGGTTACTTTATATACAACAAATCATTGAGACAATATATCTCATGTTAATAAACGTTCGAAAGCAAGTTTCGAACTTGTGACCCCTTACACCAAAGCCGAATCAATTAACCACTTGGACAATGGTGCTTGTTTGACTTGGACAAAGCCGAATCAATCAACATCAACCTGATATTTGTTTCTTTCAGATGTTTGATCTGGAAAAAAAATAACAATAATTTTTAATGTTTTCAAAATAATTATACGAATATTTGCTGCTAACATTCATTCGATGGGAAAACTTCAAAGTATGCAACAATTTTTGATATTAAATGCAGATTTTACTGCAATTATTTTGACAAAGTACCTTTTTAACGATGTAATAGATATGTAGTCTTAAAGTTCAGCAGTACTTACCAATATTTTTGAAGAATGTCATTATTTTTTAACTACATATGTAAAATGCAGTTAAAATTTGCATTTAAAACTGCATATGATATATGTTTTAACTGCATAAGTGAAATGCACTTTAAAATTTTCATAATTCAAGTATGTGTTTTAACTTCATATGTCATATGCAGTTAAAAATTGCATTTAACAGACGTTATTTTTTACTGCATAACAGGTATGTAGTTAAAAATCGTTCAGTTCATAACTGCAAAAGCCAACTGTAGTTAAAAATGCAGTTGTTCATAAATAATTGCAAACATGTATGCAACTATTCATAGTAACTGCGTATGTGAAATGCACTTAATATTTGCATCATTTAATTATATTTTTTAACTGCATATTTCATATGCAATTTAAATTTGCATGTAACAGCTATAATATTAAGCTTCATATCAGATATGCATTTAAAAATGATACAATTTATAACTTCATAAGTGAAATGCATTTAAAAATTCAATTGTTCGTAGTAATTGCAAAGATGTATACAACTATTTAAAATAATTGCATATATGTCTGCAACTTTTCGATAAAATTGTATATAACTGAAAATAATCAACATAACTGCATATAAACGAGCAAATATTTAATGAATTTTTTTTTGAATTTTTTTTATAATTTAATGCTTCACTGCAAATGTCAATAATATTTTTGCAGTATTTTATACATTTATTTCCAATATTTGCAGATTTGACTGCAAAAATTATATCGCAGTGCTGATTTTCAATATTTGCAGATTTGCCTGCATTAATTTTTGTCACATATTATGAATAATTGCAGATTCATCAATGAACAGATTTTAATATATTTTATTTGAAAGTTATTAATAATTTGAAAATTTACCTTCAATAACATCTTTATTTTTTTCAATTTGCGTTTCTTTTTCTGTATGCTTTTCATCCTCATTTAAATTGTCATTATCATTATTTTTCTCATCCACTTCTCTTTCTTCTTTTTTCTATGCACCATCAACATAATCATCAACAACACGATCATCAGCATCATCAACATTTCCTTCTTTCTTATCACTATTATTTTTTCCATCATCAACATGGTCATCATCATCTTCATTTCTTTCTTTCTTCTCAATATTATCATCATCATCTTTCTTCTCAATATTATCATCAACATGATCATCATCATCTTCATCAGTATGCTCACCATCACTGTCTTCAATATTTTCATCAGTCTTTTCATTTTCTTGTTCATCCAAATTTTTGTTTGCCAATATTTCATACTTGTCAGCATCAGTCTCCTTACCATCAACAGTCTCTTTGTTTTCTTCTTCTTCAATAGAATTTTCATATTTCAACATTTCATTTTCAAACAAATCATTTTCAGATTTAGTAGAAGTTGATTCTTGGTTATATTTGCTAAGTTGTTTTCTTAATTAAACATTCTCATTTTGAAGTCTTCTGTTGTCTGTTTCAAGTCTTTGTATCATTTCTTTAAAACGTTCTTCTCTTTCTTTGTTTATTTTTTGCATACTCTCTGTCCTTATCTATGGCATCTTTTAAGAAGTCAATTTGTTTTGCATGATCATCCTGGTAAAAAAAAAAATTAAGACAAATGACATAAGCAGATTTACATATATGTTATGAACATAAATGTTCTTAACTGAAACAATTGCGTGATTGATATAATTGCAGACATAATTGATATATTAGCATTTTTTTCAGCAATTATTACCAAAAATTGAAGAAAAAAATTGCATGTATTGAAAATAGTTGTATAAAATATTGAAAAGTTGATGAATATTTACATAAAAACATGTAGTTGTACGTGTTTGAATGAAAGAATTTTTTCAGAAAATATTTGGTCATTTTTTGCAAACATTTTTAATATTTGCAGTTAATGCTGCAGTTTATTCTTCATAATTGCAGAAAATTATGAGATCGAACATTTTTAAAATATTTTGCAATTTAGTTTGTAAATAAATAGTAATAATTGAAAACAATGCAATTATTACAAATGCTGTACTGTTAATCATAGAAAATTTTACATATGTCTGTAATTGTTGAGGATAATATTTTTTAGAGTAGAAATATTTTTAAAATGTTGTAGATTCTAGTGAAATAATTTGTACACTTACATATTTGTATTCCATTGTCAGAATTGTGATTGGCTTCAGTTGTGTAAGGTTCCATTTTCCAGCTAGTGGATATGAGCTATCATACTTAGCTTTTAGTCTCCCCAACACATATGTTTTCTCACAAATCCACCACTGAAAAGAAAATAATTAATATCGGACAAAACATATATAAATAATTGTAAAAGTGATAAATATAATACCAAAAGAAGAGTCACATAAGCAGTGATTTTTCTTGGCTTTTCAACATACTTTTCAATTTGGTCCATAAAATGTTTGTGTGTTGTCTTTGGCCATGATATCATTGACATTTTTTTGTTGCATATGCAATAAGGAACAAAATGTGATGATAGACTTGAGTTAGAATTTGATACAAGGAATGTTGCAGTCAAATGAAGGAAGAGAAGTTTTGCTATATCTTCTTTATCTTGTTCAGTGGTTCCTCTAATTGTAGAGAATATTTATTGTTTAATCTTTTTTTTGACGTTAGCATCATCTTTAAAATGTCTATCCATAAAAGAATTGAATTCAAAATCAATTTTTTCCTTTTTTATGATGTGGCTTGAAACTTTGACAATTTGATCTTCTATTTGAGCACCAAGCAGTTGTGCTATATCATCTTCTAACAATTTAATTTTCAGATCTCCAAACTGAAAATATTTGAAATTCTTTTTGTGATTTCTAACAATTATATCAATAGTTGTAGAATTTTTGAGGATTTCTTCGGTTAAAATCATTTCATTGTAAATCATTTTTATGAACCTATAGAAGGGTAACCTTTTTAGATATTCATTGTGTGATTTGTTCAACAAATTTTCTTTCTTAATCCTCCTTAATATCTCAAGAAAAGGTTTCAAACAATTTCTATAAGTTCTTCTTTGGCGAAACATTTTTGTATATCAAGACCTTTCTATTTTTTGTTTTTGCACCAATCTTTTCTTCAGTAAGTTCTCTAGCAACAAATATGGGTTTTTTAAAGGAAAACCTATGTTCTTTTTCTATTACCGTCTCATCTTTTCTCTATAAAAAATACACAAACAGACATTATATAATTTTTATATTAATTTCATTTTCTATGTAACTATTATAAATAATTGCATACAAGCTGAAAACAACTTAAATATGTGCATACAAATATGCAATTATTTGAAACTAATACTATTGTAATTAAAAACTGTGTTTTAATATAAATTTTAACCAATATTTCTGATTAATTTATAACTACGTAATAAATATGTATTCTTAAAATGCAACAGTTTAGTACCAAGATTGTTTAAGGATGTTTTTAATTTTTAACTGCATATATAAAATGCAGTTAAAATTTGCATTTAACAGCTATATTTATTAACTGCATCTCAAGTTTGCAGTTAAAAAACACATTTAACAACTGCAATTTTTAACTGCATAACATATATGCAATTAAAAATAATATAATTAATAGCTTTATATTAGATATGTATGCAAGTATAATAAGAATCTTATGAATTTTTAACTGCATAAGTGAAATGTACTTCAAAATTTGCATGATTCAAGTGTATATTTTAACTGCATATGTTATATGCAGTTAAAAATTTCATCTAGCACTTGCTACTTTTCATTTCACTGCATAACAGATATGCAGTTAAAAATGGTGCAATTTATAATTGCATAAGTGAAATGCAATTTTTCATAAATAATTGCAAACATATATGCAACTATTCATAATATTTGCATAGATGTCTGCAAGTAGAATAAAAATCTTATGACTTTTAACTGCATAAGTGAAATGCACTTAAAATTTGCATCATTTAATTGTATGTTTTAACTGCATATTTCATATGTAGTTAAAATTTGTACATAACAACTGTATTTTTAAGATGCATATCAGACATGCATATAACTGATGTAAAATGCAGTCAAAATTTGATTTAACAGCTATATTTATTAACTGCATATCAAGTATGCAATTAAATAACACATTTAACAGCGGTAATTTTTAATTGCATAACATATATGCAGCAAAAAATAATACAATTAACAATTTTATATTAGATATGCATGCAAGTATATTAAGAATCTTGTGAATTTTTAACTGCATAAGTGAAATGCACTTCAAAATTTATACGATTCAAGTGTATATTTTAACTGCATATGTTATATGCAGTTAAAAATTGCATTTAACATGTGCTATTTTACTGCATAACTGTAACGACCCGATTTTTCGACGCTCGAAAATTGATATCAATACATCTACTATATCAAATGTCGAACAATCGAATGTCGGAAAATAGAACCATTAGGGTTAAAGAAGAAGGAAGTAGATGAAGAATCGAAAAAATATCAGAATCTCACAATCGCAGCGGAACAATGCATAATAGATAAATGACTAATTTTTAAACAAAAAGAACTGTATCTGTTTATACATTACATCATCAGAGTACAACAAAATGTATAGCACATAACTGGACAGTTATATTAACTTGTCCTCACAAAACTGACTACAAAACTTACAACACAGCGGAATATACATCAAGTATGTGCGCTACGTCTCGCCATCCAGCTCGTCTCTTGAGTTCCATAGCAGTACATCCAAAATCTGTACTCTATAATACTCGGTCTGACCCGAACATTATAGCGAAAAAACACCCGAGTTAGTGTAGAAAACTATCTCAATTGGATTATTAAAGTTCTCAAAATCCTTTGAAATCAAAGGTATCTCGTAAGATCACACCACAAATAAACATGTCGGGTTTTTACATTACGATAACCAAAACATTTTTATCAAATTCATCAGATATTATAATAATGTCTATAGAAAGTAAAATAGAATCTAGCCGAAATGCTTGCATCTCACATTTCAGCAAAAGTTGGGCACAATCAAAATTGTACAGGCGCTTATTGGAGATTGGATTCCAACAATGGCAGGGCTACTGGGGTACCGCATGTCACAATACGTGGTTTAGATCACCATACCGAGGATCCACCCCGATCCCCTACAACACATGACCGGAGCTACCCCTTACTGGATAGTCCGAATAAGATCACTCCGTGGTTGGGATCAGCAACCGCCCACACAGCCGAAATAAGAGACATCTAGACAGGGATGACCTTACCCTAACCGGTTGCTAGCCACTTAGCCTTGCGTGCACCTCTCCTGTTTTAGCCATTCCCGGCTGATGAGGCTCGAGGCTATGTGTTACCTTTTTAGCACACATTCACTTAGAATGCTCATCGTCCTCCTGACGATGTTCTGATAGCATTCATCCATACAAGTCCGTTTCAGGTCCGAACGAAACCGAAGGCACTACTCCTACTACATCCATTTTGGAATCACCCTCAGGATTAGTAGCAATTAGCCCTTGCACTACACTGCTCCATCTTCGACTCCAAGCTCTTGTCTTCCTTACGAAAATGTTCAAACCAGATCGAAGTGGTTTTCGAAAAATTAATCCCGATCTCAGTCTCTTCGAAACGATCAGCACATTGGCCAATATTGATAGTCGGTTATTTAATTTTCAAATAATACTCACAAACAACCATTAGATTTAAATAATTTCCCAAATTATTTATTTCAAAATATCTTCGCAAGATATTTTCCTACACTTCAACCCTTTGGAAACAGTTTTCAAATCACTTTTCTCTCGCGGAATAAATTTCCAAATATTATTTATTTCCACTGAAAATAACCAAGTCTAAACACTTTAGATATTAAAATAATTTAAATTACTTTATCCAAAATATATATACTTTAAAGCACTTAAAATAAAATAAAAAACTATTTAAAACACTTATTTAAAATACTAGTTATGAAATTTTATAATAATTTCTCATGTAAGACTTAAGCCAAAACTAATTTAAAATAAAAGTTATTCTATTAGGTATAAACATTAAATAATTATCTTTCAAATCATAATACTAGTTAAACCTTTAAAATAATTACTACTATAATTAAGTTAAATAAATATATACTTTAAAATTCTAAAACAATTTAAAATAATTAAAATTTCTCTAACACATTCTTGTAAAACCATTTTAAACCTCTAACTTATGCTTGGAAATCTTTCTTTGAAACATACATGGCTTTTCAGGGAAATACACTTTCCTTTCCACACCTTTAAAAATAAATCACTATTTATTTTTAAACAAATCACCCTTTCCTTATAAATTTCCATCCTGGATTTATATTTTCAAATTATCCTTTGATAAATATTTCACTTTATTTATAAACCCTGTTTATAAATTTCACAAACTCATTCTCCTTACTCATAATTTTCAACACTTAGTCGGATTTCAAATCGGTTTCCAAAACCAACTCCATTTTTAAAATAAATTACTTTACTTATCCAAAATTTATTTCAAAACTCATTTATTCCATATACACACCTTTATTTATGATTTAAATTCTTATTTAAATCGGAAATATTAATTTCGTACTTTATTTCAAATTCTTCTTTTGTTTTTCTCAAACTCATTTCAAATCTTAAATTTTAAAAATATTGCTTAAGTTTCTAAAACTCTTTTATTTTCATTTATTTAAAATCTCTATCTTTATTTCCATACTCAAAATTTATGTAATAGAATTTAAAAATCAAACTTTATATTTTTCTTTCCAAATTCAATCTTTAATTTACCCAAATTCACTATATTATTTTACTTAAAAATTTCCCTTTTTATTTCCTTTTAAATTCCAAACTTATATATTTTCATTCTCTCAAATACCAATATATACTCAACCAAGCCATAGCATTCAATAATTTCAATTCTCAATATAATGAATATAATCATCATAGATTATCATATAAATCACATTGCTGAATATAAAATAAATTCAATGTTTTGAGGAATCCAGTTGGATCCCTCCAACCTATTTCTCTACATCCACAGATGTTAGCACAATATGAAATACCAATCCTGCTTCAAGTCGGGATATCGCGGTATAAAGGGTCATCCACTATTATGCGGGTCGCATAGGGTCTCATCCGCTATATAATGCGGGAATCAATCACTCCAATATATATACTATCATATATAATATCACATCCAGTTGATTCAATCACTCAACCAATAATTTAAATTTAACTATTTTAATTTATAAGGTAATCCAAATGAGTAAGATTAGCTCGTCTTTTGTTTTGTTATTTGCAATCCATTCCAAACTGGCTTGTTTCCATGATTTTAAACCTTGTATAAACAATTTATGATTTATTACTATTTGAATAAATCAAACAATTAATCATCATTGCTTATTTAATATTAAATTATAATTTGATTTAAACTAATAATTTATTTTAAACTAATCACTTCCCCTTTTTTTTTAAAATCTTCTAGTAACTAAAATTATTAAATAAGTTAATAAATAAATTAATCTTCATTATTTTAAAATAAACTAGTAAGTGGAATTATGTATGTATATTTTTATATAGGTTCAAAAATCTAATTTTATAAAACTCTCCAGTACTTTAAATTCCTATATATTTTCCCCAAACTTTATATAAAACAAAGTTTCTCCCTAACACATATATATCTACATATATTAACTTAAAATAGATTTGTTTTATTCTTTGTTGTAATAATTTTTTTCTGTTAAATGCAAAAGCAGTAATTTCGTCTACAAAAAAAGCTTTCTTCTTCACTATAAATATTTTTCTTTGTAATAAAATTAACTACCCTACAATCAATAAACTTAAATTAAATCAAAACCAAACCGCTACCTCACAGATGACCAGAACGCCGAGCCTCCAACCCCAGCCTCGACCACCTATGGCATTCACCATTCCTCTGCCCGTCAACATCCCCAAATGTGCGCGCGCGCACTTGCCAACTTCCATCGATTACGCTGCCTCAAATCCATCACGTCACATACGCAAGCTCCTCCCATCGAACACGATGTCGTGGCCACCGAGCTTGTGCGCCCCTTCATTACCAGCCATTTGAACGTGAGTGCATTGCCCTACTCCCTTTCCAATCGAACTGGGTTCGAATAAGAATCGAGGAACTCGATTTCGATTTTTTTTACTCATAGGATATGATTTTTTTTCCAGGCTTAAGCCATTTTAATTCGAACCACTATCAATTTCTTTTTTTAAAGCTTTCGATTAGAATTTTCTGAGTAAAGAGGGAAGTTGCGTGATAGTTGGAAGAAGGGGAAGAAATCAATTTACTTTCTTTCTTTTTCTCTCGTCTTGAGTTTTTTTGTTTTTTATAAAGAAACGAAGGACATCTGTACCGAGACACGTGTTGTACCTACCTCACGTGCCCACTCAATTGCTACAGTATTTTGAAGGGAAAACATTTATATTATATTTAAATTTTAAATTTAAACCGTCTTTAAAATGCAACATAGAATTTCAAACTCCCATCGAGGCATGACGCCAGGCATTTATAATGTTATACCCTTATTTTGAACGCATTGGAAAAGGTTCCGAGTCCTAATTCGATGGTATGGAGAAGATAGCTTTTTAGACCCAGTTATTATATTAAATTAGATATAGATTTCAGCACGTTTATCTATCATACGATCACATGACAACTCCAAAAGTTACGAAATTTGAAATCCGATAATAATACACTATTACGGATCCAATGGAACTAGTTTCGTCAAAATCCGAGACTATACCTCAGAAGGCTATTTTTAAATATCGATTTAAACGATATATTTTCAAAAGTTCACAAAACACTTTCGAATTCAATTCTAAAGCTTTCATTATCTTCAGTACTATCAATATAAATTTTATAAGCCTTCGAATTACTTTTAACATGCCTGGAACTCCGGATTCAATAATTTTTCCCAATTTCCGATTATTAAATTCAATATTTAAATTATCCAATAAATAGCGATATTTGAAATTCAAGTTAGATACAAACTTTTAAATACTTAAAATCAATTAAATATTCAATTTCAAATATCTAAAATTTCGGGTCATCACAATAACAGATATGCAGTTAATAATGGTGCAATTTATAACTACAAAAGTGAAATACAGTTAAAATGCAGTTATTCATAAATAATTGCAAACAAGTATGTAACAATTCATAATAATTGCATATATGTCTGTCACTATAATAAAAATCTTATGACTTTTAACTGTATAAGTGAAATACATATAAAATTTTCATCATTTAATTATATGTTTTAACTGCATATTTCACACGTAGTTAAAATTTGCATATAACAGCTGTATTTTTAAGATGCATATCAGATATGCATATAATTGATGTAAAATGCAGTTAAAATTTGATTTAACCGTTGTATTTATAGACTGCATATCAAGTATATAATTAAAAAACACATTTAACAACTGCAATTTTTAACTACATAACATATATGCAGTTAAAAATAATACAATTAATAACTTTATGTATGCAAATATAATAAGAATTTTATGAATTTTTAGCTGCATAAGTGAAATGCGTTTCAAAATTTGCATGATTCAAGTGTATATTTTAACTACATATGTTATATGCAGTTAAAAATTGCATTTAACTAGTGCTATTTTTCACTACATAACAGATATGCAGTTAAAAATGGTGCAATTTATAATTGCATAAGTGAAACACACTTAAAGTTTGCATATAAATATGTAACTATTTCAATGCATTAAATTAGGCATAATGTTGTTTTGTGCGTGAAAGTTTTTGAGCTTTTCTAACAAATATCTGCAATTTTATCAAATTTAGTTATTAAAATAGAATGAAAATCTAAATGACCAAATTTCTTCATAGATAACCTTCGATTTTCTTATTTCAGTTGTTTTCATCTTCTGAATCTCAACTTACTTCAGTTCTAGACTCGATTCGAACATTGATTTTTGAATTAGGAACTACTTCTAATTTATAATTCAAGCGATTAGGGTTTTATTTTTTTTAAGATGCTGATCGATGAAAAGAATTTGAAGGGTTCTGGGTTTTGTTCGAGAAAGAAGTAAGGATATTTAGGGGAAAAAAATTGTTGCGTTTAAAAATAAGGATGGGAAATTTATATTTAAAATGGAGGGATGCTTTATGTATTTTCAAACCTATTAAGAATGTATGCCAAATGTTCTCTAATCTTTTTTAATAAAAAAACAAATATTTCATTCCTTTCACACCTTTGGCATATTGTATGTATTTTTATACGTTTGAAATGCAAAATTATATATTTGATATATAATAAAACATGTTGATAATCATTGTCTTATATGCATAACATATGAATTGGGTTAAAATTAAATTGAGTTGACGTTTCTTTGTAAATATTACAAGCATTATATCGATATTGAGTTAGTACTACTAACAAAAATCATGTCAAATGTCTCAATTTAAATGTTTGGACTAAGATACCATGTTTGGACCATGATATCATGTGATAGATAAAAAAAACGTGAAGACTAATTGCTTGGAAAAAGATAAGGTGATGAATTATTAAACAAGAGTCGAATCAAAATAAAAATTATGTTTGAATGTAGAGTTTGGAATTAAGCGATGTCGGTTTGTTGCAGGAGAGGTTTACAAATGTTTTCATTTAGCTAATTATTTGGAAGATTTTAGATGAAAATAATGGAGATTAATAGTGGATATAACTAATATTGAAGTTTTAACTATTCTGTCCGCGAGTGCAGCGCAGTGGAAAGGAGGCTTGAGTCCTGGTAAAAAGACCCAGGTTTGATTCCTACCACGTGTTTTCCTATCATATATAAATTTAACCGGGGGTATGTGGGCTTGGATCAGCGGACGGCTTTACTATACCCTCCTCAATAGTTTACCTGCCCGCTGGGTTCTCCTAGGCTTTCAATTTTTTTTTTAACAATTCTATTGATGGGAACAACATAATTTATCTTTGAGTAACTCATAAATTCCATGGATTTTGGTTCGTAGTAAAATGAAATTAACTTTAGGCACTTTCTTGGCATTTTATAAATCATTATTTTACTGTGTAAAATTCCTATTCAAGGATTTTTTGATTCTGTGCGTATCTAGGTGTCTATTTTATAAATACAAATGATAATCTTTTTCATTATTTTGCTTTATTGACTATGTTTCATTACACCATTTGGTCCGAATTTTATTTTCAATAAAAATGTCACGTAAATTATTTTTGTGTATCCGTAAGTATTTTGTTTAATAGGGATTTTAATTTATTGAACTATTTTTATTACCATATATTATTTTAGTTATTATAATTGCATGAATGTTTGAAGTAAAGGAAAAAATTATCTGGCTATACCAAATATTTGATTACACAATGTACATATTACGTATAAGTGTCATATCATATTATGTTATCTATATTAAAAATATAATGTTTCAACTCTACTATAATATTTTATCCAATTTAATTATTACGCATAATGTCAAAAAATATAATAATGCAAATGTTGGAATGTGGTTTTTTTCTAAACTGATTTTAACATTATTTTTACTTCTAATACAATTTCTCTATTCCAGGTTTATAATACTATTATCAAATCAAATCACTTATATATTTAAATTTATATGTTAAACATAGAATAAAATTATGTTGACTTATACTGCTTACATTTGAAAATTAATAAGCAGACATGCTTACTAGTGTAATATTTATTAAGTTAGGAACGACATAGTGTTGATGTTATCATTCGTTGTATAAAAGCATTATCCTCTAAAATATTAATTTTCTCTTTATATGTTTCAAGATTAGTTAAGAAAATTTATCAAAAAACGTTTGTCGGTAGTGTTAAAGAAAACTAGTCAACAAAACTACAATCCATAAACATGTATTTTCAACTTCATATAACTTAAAATTCTACAAAGCTGATTGTCGAAACTTTATCGTGAAATCCATGTATGTAGCATGGGTTTGTATTGTTAATAATTTATCTAGTAGCATTAATATCTTTCACATACTACAGTGCATTATTTTAAAAAAGGAGATATATGCATATATTGATCAATTTGTATGTTAGCCACTCGAGTGATCGGTCTATCTGTTCCACCTAAAGCTTTAATTACAAGGGACTATAAGATAGGAAAGCCATGCTTAGTCTTAAATAACGATGGCGGTAGAATATGATCAATCAAGAGGCCATATTGTTTGGGACCAATGCATTTCTATCTAGTGAGTTGTAAGATAATTAAATTTGTTTTCAACATAAATATTGGTTGTTTTTTGTTTTCACTTTGTGTGACAACGATCAAAGCCTCTCCCTGTAGCTGCTGCTGCCTCAAGTGGCATGCGTCTTGCTTTACTACATGCTCTTATGTTAGAGTCGAATTCTAGAAGCAACTGAACTATATATGCATGACACTGAGAAATCGCTATATGAAGTAAAGATTGGCCTAACGAGTCTGTTGACTCTACAGCGTGCCATTTTGGATCATTACATTCTTGAACTTCGAGAACTTCATCCATATAAACTTCTACCACTAGTTTAGTTAGTATAAACGATCCAAAAAATAATAATTATATATCGCAATTTGTTAACACTTGCCTTCTTCTTATGGTAAACCAATCTTGAGGTATCGAGTCTAAAGCGTCTTTAAAACTAGCACGAGACAAGACTATGCTATCAAGTGGGAATGAGTCAATTGAGTGGGGAAGTGGTTCTTGGAACATGAATTATTTGATAGGACATAAGTGGTTTCTATTGTCAGTGTAGCCAATGGAGGTATGATACCAGACTGAGTTTTGATATATAGACATTATTTCTAATTTGGTCCAATTTTGCAAACTTATTATGCAAATAGTCCTATTTCAGAACTTATTTCAAACATAGCCCTGTTTTGGCCAACTCAGCGCTAAGTTATCCAGAATGAACTGGTGCAGTTCCAATACACATGCATTATGATTGCGCCATTTCAAATTGTGCCAGTACGGAAAAAAAACATGTGTACTGACACAATTTGAAATTTCACCAGTTAATTTCGACCAACTCAGCGTTGAATTAGATAAAAGAGGGCTACATTTGTAGTAAGTTTGAAATAGGGCCATGTGCGTAATGAGTTTGCAAAATCAGGCCAAATTGAAAAATAATCCTGTAATAACCAACATAAGTGGTTATCGGTGTAGCCAATGGAGGTACGATACCAGACTGAGATTTGATGTAATATCGAGATTTATTCGATAGTTGAAGATGAAAAACTATAGGCATAGTGTATATGGCATTCCAAAGAGTTAGTTTTCTAGCATCACTACCGGGCTTGAATGGATTGCTACCTCATTTGTTGGTTCTAAGCTTAGTAGTCTATCCATTAATTTTCTTGTTGAAAGGTAAGAAATTTGGAATAAGTATGTACAAAGGGCTAGAAATATGTGAGAGATTGACAAGCACCATTGTCCCAGTGGTTAAGTGATTCGGTTTTGGTACGAGAGGTCACAAGTTCGAAACTTACGTAGCGTGATTCGAACATATATTGACATGTGATTTGTGTTCTTTTGTCCAGTGACATGTTGTATCAAAATACAATTTCAAAAAAAAATGTGAGAGACTGATTAGTAGGTGGCTTTAAATGAAAATAAAACATGTATTATGGGTGAAAATAACAAAGAATTGGACTTGTTCTACATGAGTTATATAATGAATTTTTGGGGAATCTGACTAGAGTTAATAACACTATTTGTTTTTTGACGTTTATATGTTAGGAATGTTGTTATCATAGTAATTACTTGAATGGTTATGAAAAGGACAAATATAATAAAACAATTTTTTCATGAGATACTCTCTTGGTTAGCAACTACATGCACAGACATAGAAATTGAAAAGAGAATCTAGTTAAAGTCATTTTGGTTATGTTGCTATGCTTATATTCGCTATTTTAAGTTTATATGCAGTATATTATATGGTAATAGATACAAATATTGACATTCTACTTGAAGTTGAAGTATAACACAATCTTTACTGGTGTATAGCTTGCGTTCAAACCCTGTTAAGATTGTTCGCAAGCCATCTTTTTTGGTATGTTTATGAAGAATGGCAACTAGCTGGTAGCAAAAATAATATCATGATCGATCAAAACATAAATTAACTAATTTAATTGTTCATATAACCTATTTTACGGTCATCGGCAAGACCCATTATCATGTATTTCTCATGATCTTTTATGTAAACACACACACACACACACACACACACACACACACACACACACATATATATATGCTTGTATAAACTATTGTGGGAAATTCTAACTCGAGACCACTCAAATATAAACCATAAAGCACAGCGGAAAATGAGATCATGGTAAGAAGTGAAAAAATAACTGATCAATATCACAATACAAAGCTCAATGCAATCCAAAACCAATCACATCTCCAAACAAGCAATAAAAAACCAAAGCATAACGATAAAATAAATCACACATCAATTTATAGTGGTTCCATTAACGTGTTGTTAATGTACATCCACTTCGAGAGAGAGCATTTACTAATATCAATGAGAAGTACAAGAGATTGATTACAATGATCAAAATTCTAATAGAATTGATTTCTGGAGAAGAGAATTGAAGAAAATTAGGTTTAGATAAACCCTAATTAATGAAGGATAAACCCTAGATTGAACCCTTAATCTCTCATCGTCTCTGAATCCTAAAAATAGATTATATAGGAGAATAAAAAACCTAGGCAAAATTTTAGAATTGCCCCTCTGAATAACATATATCATCACACCAAGCCCAAGCGAAAAAATTGGCTAAGAATCGCCATAGACGTCTATCGCCTTATGACAGACGTCTATCATATGTTTTGGGAAATCATCCCCTGAAACCACAAACGTTATCACAAAATGGCACATCTGTCTAAATTCTTGGGTTCCAAACCCTAAAGTCACAGACGTCTATCACTTTATGACAGACGTCTGTCGCCTGATGCTGGCCACAGCACTCCATCTTCATCGCCATATCATCCTTCTTCGAGTTCCGATTTGTGAACCGTCTTCTCTATGACCAAGCTACTCCCGACCACTTCGATTTCTCCATATAATGTTGCCAAAATTCAACACTCTACCTCGACACTATATCCATCTCTAATGGTACAATACCATCATCGACAACCCATAGCACCAACTATCACCACTTCTACCTTCGACCGAAAGTGAATGCTTTACCAATGAGCTCTGGCAAAGCCACCGCCCATTGTACTCCACCAATGAGCTTAGGCAAAGCCCCTGCCAACTAATGAAGTGTTGAAAACATCCAAATCCTAAACCGTCTCACAAAAGACTAAAGTGCTAAGGAGTGTAAACTAGCACTCACCAAGAAGATATAATCACAATCTCTCACCAATACCCTTCCTTATCCATAACCAAGCTCCTCCCTCAAGCGTGCCACCCCGTGACACCTAGCACTTCAATAAGCGAATCAAGTTCGAGCAATGCTTGAAATTCCCAACTAGCATTGCCTTAGTGAACATATCCACTGCGCTATCCTTGTGTGCAATTTCTGAAAATATACTTGCTTATCTCCATCCATGGCTACTAGAAATGACTCTCTCGCTTCAATATGCTTAGTCCGTAAGCTAAATGCCAAATTATTTGCTAAGTGAATAGCACTCTGGCTATCACATCGAATATCGACGCTATCATACTCGTAACCCAAGTCACACAACAATCGCCTCAAGTAAAGTGCATCCTTTTTCGCCTCCATCGTGACTATCAACTCCGCCTCCATAATGGATAAAGCAACTATGGTTTGCAATCTCGATCTCTAACTTATGGCCGTACCTCCAAGTGTGAAGACATATCTGGAAGTTGATATTCTTCGATCCCTATCACCGACGTAGTCCGAATCACAATAACCAACCAACTTGCAATTCAACCCCTTACTACCGCCAAAAACAAGACCATGAGATAATGTGCCTTAAGGTATATCAATATAAGCTTCACCGCTTCCCAATGCGATTTTACCGAATTAGCCATATGCTGACTAACATCGACGGCATTTGCAATATTGAGCCTTATACAAACCATAGCATACATTAAACTTCCAACTGCACTAGCACATGGCACATTTTCCATATAAGCCTTGTCTTTCTGCAACATAGATGATCCCTTACTTGAAAACTTCATATGAAAAGGTAAAGTGTATTTGATGCCTTTGCATTCTCCATGCTAAACCGGAAAAAAACTTTCTCTATGTACACCTTTTGAATCAATTTCAACTCAAACGCTTTCGATTCCTTTCTATTTCCATGCCCACTATCTTCTTTGCTTCTCCAAGATCCTTCATTTCGAACTTTGATTTAAAACTTAATTTTAACTTATTGATTTCATTCTTATCCTTAGAAGCAATGAGCATGCCGTCCACGTACAAGAGTAAATATACCCAACAATCATTTCTCAAATTCTTGAAATATACACAAGCATCCTTGATGCTTCTATCAAAACAATTTTCAAGCATAAAATGGTCAAATATCTTGTATCGTTCTCTTGGTGATTGCTTTAAACCATATGGTGATTTCTTTAACTTGCAAACCAACCTTCTGGTTGCTCCATGTAGATGTCTTCATCCAAGTCACCATGCAAGAAGGCGGTTTTCACTTCAAGTTGCTCCAACTCCAAGTCGTGAATAACAACTATGGCAAGTAATATCCGGATTGAAGTATGACGCACAACCGGTGCAAATATCCCATCATACCCATTTCCCTTCCTTTGTTCAAACCCTTTAGCCACTGGTCTAGCTTTGTATCTCTCATCATCCTTCACCTTGTATATCCATTTTCACCCAATAGCATGGTTTCCTTTAGGAAGTGGAACCAAATTCCAAGTTTGATTCTTCAACAACGATTGCATCTCTTCCTCCATGACACAAATCCACTACGAGCTATCACTCGACTCCATGACGTCATCATGGTCCATCGGCTCATCTTGGAATACATAAAGAGAACAGTTTAAATTATCACAAGCTAAGATAGTTTCAATCGCCATATCTGACGGGTAGACTTATAGCATGACATCCCACCCGACTAGCAATACCATCACCCAAACTCCTTTCAGCTCCACGTTGAACCAAATCCTCTCTAGAATCATGCACGTCACCAACACTACTAGAGGCGGCATGTGGACTATATGATGTAACATCTACCGCTTCCTCCTCACAAGCATCTCCAACTACTCTATTCCTTGGATAAAATGTGGGAATAACTTCCGTCTCCTTTGATTCACCATAAGCTAAATCCAGAACATTCAATGAGCTCTCATTCTCCTTGTACAAAGCCAACTCATAAAAAGAACATGATGAGAATTCACAACCTTCTTCGTTTTAGGATTCAATATCCGATAGCATTTACACCGTTTGTATAGCCAATCAAAATCCTTTTGAAATATCTAGGTTCAAGCTTATCATTTCCTTGATTATGCACATAAACGGGACTATAAAACACACGAAGATAACTCAAGTCATTGTTCTTTCCCTTCCACACTTCCTTTGGAATTTTGTTACCAATGGCCAAGCATGGAATTCGATTAATAATATGCACCGCGGTTGACAAAGCTTCGGTCCAAAATCCCTTAGACAAACCCGATGTCAATCTCAAGCATGTGAGCTTTCTCAAGTAGAGTACGTTTCATCCTCACCGCAACACCGTTTGAATGTCAATCTCCCAGTGTAGTAAAATGCCTTGGAATACCATGATGCTTGCAAAACTCCAAGAACTCTCTGAAAACATACTCTCCGCCATTGTCGGAACTTAGAACCTTCAAAGACTTGCCACTCTCATTCTCAACTACAGCTTTCCAAGCTTTGAACTTTGCAAATGCCTCTGACCTGGCCTTCATTACATACACCCATACCTTTCGAGAAAAGTTATCAATAAAAGAAATATAATAGCGAGTTCCTCCCAAAGAAGCTACCGGTGTCAGTCTCCAAACATCCATGTGAACATACTCAAGAACCCTTCTCGAATCATGTTTTCCCTCACTGAATGAAACTTTTGTTTGCTTCCCCATGATACATTCCTTGCAAAACTTTAGTTTGTTGAAACTCTCTTCATCGATCATATTCCTCTTCCAAAGAATATCCAAACTCCTCTCCGAGACAAGACCTAACCTCAAATTCCACAACCAAGTCGCATCCAAGCCATGAGAACTATCAACTTCCACACAAGTTTCACCTTCTTAGTCATTACTTGAAGCAAATAAACACCATGAGTCCTAGCACCCTTCATCAACACAAGCGCACCCTTTGAAACCCGCAGGCTATCACTCTCAATAGTGATCTTACAATCTAATGAATCCAGTTGCCTTAAAGAGATAGGAGACTTCCAAAATCCTGGAATATAGAGTACATTAGTGAGAGTAAGAACCACTCTGTCAAGCATCCAAATTTGCACGGAACCAATGCCTTTCGACTTACAAATAGCACCATTACCCATAATAATTGAATTTCCCTCTTTGTCGATATAAGAAGAAAAACAATTCCTGCTCGGCGTCATATGATAAGACACCCCTGAATCGAGCACCTATTCGCTACCCGAAATGTGACGCCCCACCTCTATACCCACGCTAGCCAAGAACACTCCGGAGTAGTGCTGTCAACTAGCACGGAGAATAAGGCTGTTGAGGAGCGACCATCCATGTAATTGCTTATCACACGGTGGCTAAAAATAATCTTCGGAAACAAACATAGAAATAATCATATCACAAATCAGTCACAGATATCCATATCACAAATGCGGAAGAAGATATGAATATATAACTAACACATGAAAGTGTACATCAGAGTAGTGGTCAGTAAGATCCACGATAATACAAAAGAATAGCAACACGTGCTATACAAAAGAATACAACTATGAGTCTATATCTCAAGTGTATACAACAAAAACTGCTAATCTAAACAGTTAGCCAAAAGTCAGAGTGATGAATCCCTGGGAAGAAGTCAAGCAGAAGCACCTGTAACATCTCGGTCTGACCCGAGTATTATTTAAGAAAATAATAAACGGGTCAGTCTAGCTATAAATATCAGATGACATGATATAACATAAAAGATATGGCATAAACATAAACATCCATAATGACATACCACTATAAGTATGTAAATAATGATCAACAGAAGATCAATCAATAAGAGACAATCAATATCACAAGAATCTTCTCAAAGATTCGGAAAGGGCATCATACCCCAAACTTGTACTCATAACAAGTCAATGACATAAATTCTAGAAATCAATGCAAGAAGTCCGGAAATCATAGAAAAGAGAAAGAGACCTATCACATGACGGTCCGAAGACCAAGGGGAGCTACCCCACATGTGTGAATGGAATCACACAGATTAAGGTCCAGACTAACCAAAAAGCAAAAAGGTATGTGTGAGTGGAATCACACAAGTGGTGTCTAGTCTAACCTCGCAACAAGAGACATCGCACAGTTGCTAGTCTAAATCATCAGAATGATCGTCATGATCAACGAGAAGTGTCAATTACACTAAGCTAGTAAATATAGAAGTTTAGCTTCATGTCTCATAACCACTTGCTTAACTTAAATATTTACGAACAAACTGTAAATCTTCACTAATAAAATTGTCACAAGAGGTTCAATCGAACAAGTCCAAGAATTAACCGACGAAGTGAACGCAAGCGTTTCATACCACTTGTTTTACTAAGTCGTTTAATTAGATTTCTCATCCGAGTGAGGTAAAGGTTTGTATATACTAATAGATTGGAAAACGGTTTAAGAAAAGAGCTTTGTTATTAAAAATAGAGTTGAAATTGTTTGTTAAAAGAGTTTTGATATTTACTACAAGTATTGAAACATTTATATTATAAAGTGACAAAACACAGAAGCAATTGTAGAAACAATCAGTCACAAAAATCGCATACGGAGATGTGAATAAAATCCAAGGAAATCAGCTCAATGTTTTTCAGATAAGATCCCCTACGGAGGGGGGGTCCGGGGGGGTGGCAACCCCCCAAGGTGGGAGTGCGGGGGCAACGCCACCGCTTACGGGGTTCGACCTGCCCGGTCAGGTCGCGGGGGTCCAGAGAGCAGCGCCCCCGGCGGGGTGCGGGGCAGCGCCCTGTCCAAAACGGTAAGTGAAGACAAGCGGCCTACGACCTAAAGCAAAGTGAGGTCTAACGACCTAAGGGTTCATGCGGCCTAACACAATGGTCGAGCGACCTAAATGGAGTTAAGGGAGGCAAGCGACTTAAGGTCCAACGACCTGCGACTCAAGCAAGCCGAGCGACCTAGTGTGGAGGGGTCGAGCGACTTAAGGAATGCGAACGACCTAAGGTCTAACGACCTACGACTTAACAGAGTCGAGCGACCTAAGGTCTAACGACCTACGACTTAACAGAGTCAAGCGACCTAAGGTCTAACGACCTACGACTTAACAGAGTCGAGCGACCTAAGGTAAATGGTCCAATGACCTAACTCGAACGACTTATCTGGAGCTTAGGTCGGAGACGACCTACGAGATAAACCAGGCCGACCTAGTGGACGAGCGACCTAAGGTAAATGGTCCAACGACCTAACTTGAACGACTTATCAGGAGCTTAGGTCGGAGACGACCTACGAGATAAACCAGGGCGAGCGACTTAACGTTTGCCTAGAGATTATAGGTCGGAAACGACCTAAGACTTAAAGCTTAACTCGCGAGCGACCTACGGCTTAAGGCCTAACTCGTGAGCGACCTACGACTTAAGGCTTAACTCGTGAGCGACCTAATTCCGAAGTGTCAATTCTTCCAGAACGACCTAAAGTTAACTCGTGAACGACTCACGACCCATGGACGAACGACTTATCAGGAGCTTAGGTCGGAGACGACCTACGAGATAAACCAGGGCGAGCGACTTAACGTTTGCCTAGAGATTATAGGTCGGAAACGACCTAAGACTTAAAGCTTAACTCGCGAGCGACCTACGGCTTAAGGCCTAACTCGTGAGCGACCTACGACTTAAGGCTTAACTCGTGAGCGACCTAATTCCGAAGTGCCAATTCTTCCAGAACGACCTAAAGTTAACTCGTGAACGACTCACGACCCATGGACGAACGACTTAACTCCGAACGACCTAAAAATGGCCAGAACGACCTAAGTGCAGAAAATTCACCAAAACGCTAAAAATTGGAGTTTTTCGCCAATCCAATCCAAACCAAATGCTAACATGCATGCAAAAATGATAGGGAATCATTCCCAACTGTCCAATATAGTTATAGGCTAGAATTGTGAGATAAAAATCTCACCTTTGCACCAAATATCAATGAAAATGAAGTTTTAAGCAAGCAAGAATCAATCCTTCTTCTATCTAAGCACAAGAAGCTTGAATCCAATGTCTTCTTCTTGAATTTGGAGTAGAAAGATGGATTGCAATTGAATTTGAGTTTTGGAATTTTAATTTCCCATTCCCTCCACCATTAATGCCAAAGCTTGATTAGTTAGGAAATTTATGAAGAGTGAGGAGAAGAGGGTTGGAACTTGGGCTTAATAGGCTAAACTAACCCAAAGTCCAAAGCGGGAAAAGTTAGTGAAATTTCACTAACTCCAAATCTATCGATGTTTATACTTAAAAAAGTTGTAAACGACATTTCGAACTCAATGGAAGTGGTCTCGAGTCCTAATTTGACCGTTTGCAAAAAGTAGCTTTTCGGACCAAAATCCGATTAACGAGTTAATATTTAAATAAAATATTTAAATACAAACTCGATAAATATGCGGGTTGTTACACGAAACATCTGATGCTACGCCGTCAACACATCTACGACTCCCTCACCAACTTCACTCTCCATCGCTACGGATGAAATTGGCACATCCTTCTTTGCCTTCTCCTTGTCCGAACACTCATTCTTTCAATGACCAGGCTTCTTACAAATATAGCACTTGGCCTTTCTTTCCTTCGACTTTCCTCTCCAACCGTGGTTCCTTGATTTAGAATGCCCTCGGTTCTCCTTCTTTGAATATCTCTCCTTCTCCACAAATAAACTATGACCACTAGTAGCACCACTACTTCCATCACCCAACTCCTTCATTTGATTCCGCAACTTCTCATTAAGAAAACCTTTTTTGACATCATCTACAGTCAAAGTATCCCGGCTATAGATCAAACCGTTAAGAAATTCATATAATGGTCCGGCAATGAATACAACAATATCATTGCCTTTTGCTCTTCCTCAATCTTCAAATCTACCGCCTTCATCTTCATTAAAAAATCATCAAAGATATTCAAGTGTGCATTTAGCGAAGTACCTACCTTCATCTTATAGGTGAAGAACATTCACAACAAGATCAAACTATTAGTCAGTGACTCCTTCGCATACAACTCCTTCAACTTGTCCCAAATACCCTTAGCGGTAGTCTCATCACTAATTCCGGAGATAACATTCTCCCCATAGCAAGTTGAAGTGTAGTGAATGCCCACTCTTTCATTTTCTCTCTCTCAACATCTGATATGTCTGTCGTAACAAATGTGTATCAAACACTACCCGATGTACTCGATTCCGCCTTAGAACTACTTTCATCTTTCATTGCCACTTTTCAAAATCATTTTCGTCATTCCATTTGTCTATAACCAATTGTGATTCCGATGCCACGTACGATCCACGTACATAAAGCGTTACTCCACTTGGATTAACCATTGAGGAACTACCTGAGGTGTTTTCTAATTCCGACATTTTCGCAACCACCTACCAACACCAAAAGCTCCGATACCAAATGTTGTAGGAAATTCTAACTCGAGACCATTCAAATCAAAACCTTAAACCATAGTAGAAAAGGAGATCATGGTAAGTAGTGTAAAAACAACCAATCAATGTTCCAATCCAAAATCAATCATAATCTCCAAACAAACAATAAAAAACCAAAGCAATAACGATAAAATAGATTACACACTAATTTATAGTGGTTCCACTAACGTTTTGTTAGTGTACATCCATTTTGAGAAAGAGCCTTTATTAATACCAATTAGAAGAGTAAAAGAGATTGATTACAATAATCAAATAGAATTGATTTGTGGATAAGAGAATTGAAGAAAATTAGGTTAAATAAACCCTAATTAATAGAGGATAAACCCTTGATTAAACTCTTAATCTCCCATCGTCTTTGAATCCTGAAAATAGCTTATATAGGAGAGTAGAAAATCTAGAAAAAATTCCAAAATTGCCTCTCTGAATATCATAAATCATCACACCAAGCCCGAGCCGTAAAATAGACCGAGAATCGCCACGGATGTCTATCATATGTTTCGGGAAATCATCCCTTGAAACTACAGACGTTGTCCAAATTCTCAAGTTTCAAACCTTGAAGTCACAGGCGTCTGTCGCTTGATGTTGGCCACAGCACTCCACATTCGTCGTCATATCTTCCTCCTTCGAGCTCCGATTTGCGAACCATCTTCTCCGTCACCAAGCTACTTTCGACCAATTCAATTTCTACATATAGTGTCATCAAAATTCAACCTTAACATCTTCACTGTAATTAAAGTAATTCTCTCATGGCTATGTATTATTATTACTGCAGTTGTTGGAAATGATGTCAAAAATAGTGGCGACGCAATTGATGACGGTAATTGTTGGTGGGAATAAGACTAGCTACCATTGGTATGTGATCCACCATTATTTTTCATCTGTGATCCACCATTATTTTTCATCTGGTTTTACGAAACTTTGGTAGTGAATGTAGTGATATTTTTTTAACTCAACGTGGATGGTATTCTGTGAAATATGAACTGTACATAAAGCAACATGAACAGTTGAAAAATGAACTGTACATTCTTTTGTGTCATTATTCTTGAAATAATCTGCACTTGCTTTGGTTACTCTTGCTACTTTCTGCATCAATAAAACTTTATGTATCCTTGTTTATTTTAACTAAGCGAGTGCACGTAAACTATATACGATGGTTCAGTGATTTTAATATTATATTATGATTTATTGTTCCTGCTTGCAGGTATGGAAGGTGCCAAAGTTTTGGGTGGATTTCTTGAAATTAGTATCTCAGATACATCTCTTTCTTTCATTGCATTACTACAGGTTATGATGTTCTCTTATCTAACTTAGTTTGCATGGTTCTTAGATTGACTGTTGTGCGACTCATTGACAGTCCATGTGATGGATTTTTGTGTAGTTACCTTCTCCGGAGCTGGAGAATGCCTTGAATAAATATGTAAACTTAAGTACCTTGAATAAATATGTTTACGCATTGGATGTTGATGTTAACTTTCACTTTGTGCAAGAAAATAGATAGGAAATAAGGAAACTATATAATGATTTTTTTTTCTTTTGCACAGTTGCGTTATTTTCTAGGAAAGTGAAGTTTTAAAAGTACAAATAATAGAAGTACCTGTTTTAATTGAACTCGTTCTATACTTCTGGTTTTGGGTATAGCATTACATCACATATACATTCGTGGTATAGGGCGAAGAACTCGTTTAAATTTACAAAGAATAGAAGTACATGTTTTAAGAAAAAGCACTTCTACGTTTGTTTGTATACCACCGAAGAACTTTTTCTAGATGATAGTATAGGCACAAATCAATCGCAACTCAGTTGCAACTCAATCGGGCAAAACTCAGTTGTAGTATGATGATGAAGGCCTGATCTGGCAGAGGTTGACATGGTAGTGTTTGTTGGTGATTTCAGTTATACACTTACTAGTATTACTTATGATGAGGCTAGAGATATGGCTTCTTATAGTTTTTTTGATTGATTAAGAGAAAAGATCAGCTTTGCTGAAATGAAAGCAAAAGGTTTTCCAAGGGATGCGTGAAGCACGAATCACATTCCCTCATACATACAAGTTTGAAAAACTTCTTGTTGGTTTGCAGGTATTCTTCCAACCATCATCTAAGTTATCTATACGAGTGTATATAAACGTCCATATGGATCCGCAATCAGTCATTTGAATATTTATGCTTTATATGTCGTAATCTTTATACTATCATCTTCAATGAGCATATTTCATGTATCGCATTTCAAATTCCAATTGGCACAGCAAAAGCCAATGGTTCCAAGTAGGCCTATCAATAGATACTTTTAGATGCGGATAGTGTCATATTCGTATCCGTATTCGCATCCGAAATCATTTTCGGGTATCAGATATTCTCATCCGCGAATAAGGATCGCATATTGGAAATTATCCTATCCGCTAACAGTCAATAAATCAAGAAACATAATTGAAATTTTTTAATTTAACATATATTCCTTTCGGTCTCATTGAGTATTAAAGTGTAAAAAATAAATAAATATGATAATACTAAACAGTTTTGTACAGTTAATATCCATTTAATGCTTATAATATAAACTTCTATCTTAATAGAACAACAAATAAATATCTTCCATTGTACTAAAATACACAAAATTTAAACTATGATCTTAAAAAATAACAAACGGATAATTTTCGAATGCGGATATCTTTGTATTTGCATGCGCGTCCGTTTTTACGAGTATCATATAATTATTCGCTTTTCGGATATAAATGCGGATGAATTTTGGATTTTTCGAGTATCTATTGATAGTCTAAATTCCAAGTTAGTGCATAACTTCTATTTCCTTGCTTTTGTATAATTTTAAAATAGTAATTGATTTACATGTCCTTGTTTAAGATTATAAATGTATACAGATATAGTAATTGCTAGATTTATTATATCCCTGCAACAAAAACATTACCACAAAGCTATTTAACATAATATAAACATCTCTCTATATTTTTTCTTTAACACCATGATGCCGCACTGTTATTAAGTGCGGTTGATTACGTCCTTGTTGAACAATTTTTAAATAAAAGCAGTGGGAACTCTGTTTCACCCACTCTATAACCTATACATTTAAGTTCTATGTTTACATAGACTGCAAAATGCAATCATTTTTAAAGCTTGTACGAGCCATGAGCATACATATGCTAACTCTCCTTCTGCATCTGCTTTTTGCACCGCTTTTGAAGCTTCTTCTGTCAAATATTTATACCACGAAATAAGCATAAATATTGTAGTTTAATCTACAAACATAATATTTGTAATCATGGTAAAAGACAATCCTAAGCTATGTTGCACACCATGAAATGCACTACTTTTTCCAACGTTTGGCTTCAACTCTATTGCTAGAGAGAGGAAAAATATTAAAGTGTTAGAAATATGCATTGGTATTCTTTGTTATTCCTTAAGATGCTGGACTTTGTTAGCTATATATTAGCTTCTTGTTGTGTGTTTATTTCAAGTCGGTCAAGCATCTTCAGTAAATGATTTTGAGGTACAAACATACAGAAAAGTAAACCCCGTAGAAGAAAAGGAAAATGGCTTTAGTAAATGATTTTCATAACTCACGTAGGAATGTGGCTATCACAATTCTTTACTATTTTCATTTACTTAGAGCAATCGGCTTTTAACTAAAGTTTGTTTGTTTAGCATCTTATTAACTCCAGGGTTTTCTGACAATATAACCTTATAAAATATAACTGCAATTTACAATTTTCGATGGATCAACTTTTAGAAAAGGTACCAATAGTTCGACGTTGGCAAACAATTAAATAATTTAAAAACTATCATTGTTATTTAGCACCTAATTACAAGTAAATATGAGGATTATCCATACATATGTCAATACCATCGTCATCTTGACTAACAAAAATCTCAATTGAGAATAAGCACAAACATCTTAACTTCATTATCATTATTTGGGTAGAATTTTGGTGCATATTATAATAACTAAAAAATTCTGAAAAACAAACTGAATACCAACCTGAGTCCTAAACATATAGGTTACTAAGAATATTCCAAGTAAACAATACTCCCTAATTTAGCAACTAATAACTTCAAAGAATATGGAATAAATCAACATAGAGTTAAGTACAATCATACCTAAATGCAATATGGTAGGCGGTGGTTCCAACATCAAATGGTTTAGTAGTGAGTTCGGCGTTTGATTTAGTAATGGAAGCAGTTTTGGTAGTTTTTGTCAGGATAGAGATATCGGTCGGTTTGGTGATAACATGGTGTCGCTTAATTAGGTGATGAAAGGCATCGATTAATTTGGCGATTGCAGGTTACATCGATTGATTTGGTGATGCGAGTCATTGATTGATTTGGTGCTGCAAGGTGTGCGTTCATCTAAATGGCGATGGATAGATTCGATGTTAATGGTGGTGGTATGTTCAATTGTATTCACTACAGTGGTAATGATTTAGTTAGATGTTATTTGATATGGGGATTGGTGGCCTTGAGAGCATACGTACATGCCAAATTGGTTATTCGTATTATTAAAAGAAAGAGAAGAGACAGATAGATGGATATGGTTGTTGAAGAATCAGCAATAATAGCAACAAATTAGGTATGCTGATGGTGTTGAATCGCCATGGCAATGGGTTTAGTCTGATAGCGAAATGAGACAGAAGATACATGAAATGAAAAGGGTAATTTAGGTATTTCAAAAAGACATGGTTGATTTCTATTCAATGAATTCTCATTATTAGCAGTAAAGATTAATGGTAGTTTAATTGGATTACTAGAATCCTAAAATTCATATCCAATTTATTATATTGTTTGTTGATTTGATGAATTCAAGGTTTTGCTTCCTTGGATAAGATTCTAGTGAGAAGAAACGAATTCCTACTATGTGTGACCTTATATTATACCGAGACGGTCGTTCCATATCAGTAGCCACCTTTGAATCTGTTGTGACCAAGATTTGTGCTGTGGAAGTGTTGTCACTTTTTGAATGAAGAGGGATGGGTACCCAAAAAACTTGGTGAATATTACTCACTTTTACAACTTAGGGACTACTCTCTTATTTCATACATTCATCCGATATTGTAAGTGGATATATTGCTCATGTTGTATGCTACTGTAAATAAACATTGTTCTTATAAACTCTCTCCCTATTAATTGACTATATGGTCGTATTTTTAGAAGTTTGAGTAAATATAGATGATATGACACAAATATTCTATTTAAACTACATAGGTATTGGTTTGAGGAAACATGTTGGTACATTGGCTGCGACAGGAGTACAATGTTTTGCATTGTTGTTCGTTTGTTTCCTGACTATTTTTCCATTTAATTTTGATCCTGTTTTTAATGCTTGGCTTCAAATAAGAAAGTATGATACTTGCTGTTTTTCTTTTCTTTGATTTTTTTTTAAATTAGTTTAATATAAACTTTTAATGCCATGTATTTTTTATTGTATAGTTGCAGGCAACTAGTTTCCAATGAATTAGCTTTTAAAATGAATCAAAACAATTTGTGAGGTGAATAGTACGGTATTTAAAAATTTCTATTGTCAACTGAATTCTTCAACCTATAATAGCTGAAATTATAAATTGCAACCGCTTATATCATAGTATGCATGCAGGGCCCACCACATTCGTGCAAGAAAATTTGTTGACTTCCACTACGCTAGCAGTACTTTCAAATAATGTGTAAAGTAATATTCATTAAATACTAAGCTGTTTAGACCTCCTATTTTGCTCCACCTTGTTGCCCCCATCCGAGGGTTGTCCTAGGCGACTACCTGGCAAGCCTAGCCCTGAAATCGGGGCCTACATACATGGGAACATCAAGGTGTGATTTTGAAGTTTGATAGAAAAATAAACCAAGAAGAAATTTATATATGACATGTAAAATTTGACTTAATTCAATAAAGTATGACCGGTGTTTTACAGTGTCGATAACATGACACTTGGAGGTGGAGGTACTTTCGAAGGCAATAGCGAGAAGTGGTTGGATCTGCCATGTAAACCTCACAAGGTAATTTCTCTTTACTCTCAGCATGTTGTATTACTTCTTGTACTTCCAAAGAATCGGTTTCTAATCCTGTATGATCTTATTTCGGGGTCCAAATGGGACTACATTATCTAGCCCTTATGATAGTCCAGCGGTGAATCTTTGTTACTTGATATTAAACATTTTTATAAATGCGTATGCTATCATGGAGTATATTTTGTTATGTATGGTATGAATCCGACTTTGTTTTAATCATGTAATTATATACTGAATTAGGATGTGTGGGAAATCACTAACCACATCAAAGATGTACTATCGAAATTTTATGAACTTTGATAAGTTTATAAAAGTTAATTGAGTTTTATAGAAATTTATTTTAGAACATTATATTTTGATAGTGACAACTGTACAAGAAAGTATTGCGTATATTATCAACATCTGCAGGAAATTAGCTATTCAAAGAGATCTACATGACGAAGACAAGACGATAATGACACAAAATTATAATATCAATCATAGACTCATTAAAAAATTTATACATCCCTAGGCCAATGCCTAGATCTCTCTGATAGTAGGATTCTAATCCAACATGACTGCTAACCCTACATTTACAAACTATAGAGTAACCATGAAAGGATCTGGTTTCTACAATCACTACGTCGAAGCTCTGTCTGTTTTCATCTCCTTCCTCTACACAATTATCACTAAGGCAGCTATGTTAAGCAATTCTAGGATTTAGAATCAATCTAGTCCCTATACTTGTGATTAACCTTTTGTAATCTCAAGCAAACTTTATGAAATCTATAAGAAACAAAGCAATAAAGTGGACCCTAGGTCAAAGATTGTCGAACCACTATAAAATCTTATGTCTCTCTTCCTTATTGCTGTTTATTTTCTTTTATTGTTATTATTATCTGCTAGATCTAGGTCTCATGGGTTTTCTACAATCTATTCTTAGGTGTTGGTACATTTTTAACATTAATATATGTCTTAAATTGAATTCTCTTAGCATTCAAAATATTTAAATTGCTTTTAATTTGATGCATACTCGAGTATGCTTCACTTATGATCAAATCACTTCCAAGTCTTTACGGATACACTTCGCACCACTAAGAAGAAGATCATAGAAAGGCTGTATTTATCGACTCATGCACGCTATACTAGAGCACACGAAGTCATAAACTTATCTACTCTTTTGTAGTCGAAGTCCTGTTGAGATCTTCAGGCATGAAGTCCTGTTCGGTAGCTTAATCGGTTGCAATACACATTCCTCCAAGTTAAGTGGGGATGTTTTTTAAATCCAAAAGGAGTCTAGGACTGGACGAAGAATGAGAAGTTCAAACCTATATAAAAATATCTGGTGCACTTTACTATTCAGTATTTTTTATTCTGCATAAGTTACAACTTAGATAAATATTCATATTACTAGATCCTTAGTTTCTGTCTTTTGGTATAAGATCAAGACCATCAAATAACCATAACAATTTTTTATTTTATTTAAAGTAATGCGGATAGAAATGGATGGAACTACTTCGAGTTTTGTTGAGAGTCAACATTCTACACGACCACCACTATTTAACGGACTAAATTATAATTACTGGTCAAAAAGGATGAGAATATGTATGAAATCTAATGGTTATGACACTTGAAATATCACTCAACAATAATATACTATATGTATCACTGATTATGCACAATGGTCGAACACTCAAAAAACTGAAGCTACTAGTAATGCTAAGGCAATGAATATATTATTTTGTTCTTCAGATAAAAATGAGTTTAACAAAGTAAGTATGCACATCCACATATAAAATTTAGCGTACTCTTAAAATAACTCATAAAGGTACAAATAAGGTTATTTCCATGCTTAAAGATAAGTTTCAAAATTTTAGAATGGAGCTAGACGAAACTGTACTCAGATTTTTTGACATATATCATTCACTTCTAGCATTAGAAGAAAAATATGTCGATTTTGATATTGTTTCAAAAATTCTAAATTCTTTAAAGAATGAGTGGGAACAAAAGGTATTAGCTATCAAAGAAACTAATGACATTTCAACCATAAAACCAGAAGAGTTAATAGGAAACCTCATGTCTTGTAAAGTGAATTTGCAAGTAAAACGGGTACAAGCTCAAGATAGGAAAATAATTGCATTTTAAGTATAGAATGAAGACTCCAACAAAGATGATGATGAGATTGCATTTCTTGCCAAGAATTTCAAAAAAAAATTGAAGTTCAAAAAGAATAAGAAATTTGGCGACAATAGGAATAGCAATAACGATCCTTCAACACCTAACTCAAGTGCTATGAATGCGGCAAGATAGGTCACATAAAATGATTGTCCAAAACTAAAGAAGGAGAAGAATAGCCTTAAGAACAAGAATGAAAATTTTCATAAAAAGAAGAAGCAAGCCTTTGCGGTAGCGACTCCGAACAAGTAAATGCAAGTTTTATGGCTACTAATAACGATGTAACTAAACTCTCTTTCGATGATCTAGCTGAAATAAATTCTGAGTTATTAGATAAGCTAAAAGTTTTGAAAAGAAAATTCAAAGACGCTTTAGGAAAGTTAAATAGATGTGAATTAGAAGTTGATATGTTGAAAGATGAAAATAAAATATTAGAAGAAGAATTAGCAAAATCTCAAGATTTTGATACTGAATTAACATCTCAGGGTGCTATATTAAATAATGAAATGGAAACTCGGAAAAATGGAAATATTAGATTGACAAAACAAAATTTTGATTTGAATACTAATATTAATACATTAGGCATAGAAGTAAAAGATCTTAAAAAAAAGTTAGAAAATATTTCTAAAAATGTTACAAATTTTAATAAAGGTACATCAAACTTATGTAGAATTATTAATAATTCACAATCTTCTTTTAATAAAAAAGGTACGGGTTATAAAAACACTAGTACAAAAGTAAAAGATAGTCATAATAAATATAGTTTAGTATATACAAATTTCAAAGAGAAGCATGATGGTCAAAAGAAATTAGTAAATAAGCCCAAAAATATAAAGATATGGGTTTCGAAGACTAACAACTATCTCATAAGAAATAAGTATATACTAACTTCTATATCTAGTATACACAAAAATTCTAATTATATTTTCAAAAGGAACACCAAACCCTCTTGTTATGACTTCCTAAGACCTAATTCTTAGGATCCTAACGGAGGAATTGGGTACCAACGCAATTTAATATTTTTTGTAGGTACCAAATAAAAAAGGAGAAAAATTAATACTCGACAATGGTTTCTCCAAGCATATGACGGGCAATAAAAATATGTCAACAAGTATTATCTGTTCGAATAGAGGATCTGTTACTTTTCGAGGCAACTCTAAAGGATACGTCATTGGAAAGGAGACGTGAGCAACAATGGTATATCTAATTCACCTCTTATTACTAATACTCTATTAGTTAAAAATTTAAAATATAATTTACTAAGTATTAGTAAATTATTAATTTACTAAGTATTAGTAAATTATGCGTAAAGGTTTTAGAATATCTTTCTTAAAAGATAAATGTAATATTTTCGACAAAAAAAAATCTAATTTTTGAAGAAATTATAATAAAAATTACGTTTTTAAATATGAAAATTAATCACAGTATAAACGTGTTTAATAGCCAAAGATAGTGATCTTTGGCTATGGCACAAAAGATTTTATCATATAAATTTTAAAGCTATTAGTAAACTATCTAAAAAAAATTTAGTAAAAGGTCTACCAAAGATAAATTATAAAGTAAATAATATTTATGATGCATGCAAATTAGGAAAATTAATTAAATCATCTTTTAAATCTGAAAAAATCATTTATACATTACAACCTCTTAAACTACTACGTTTGGATCTATTCGGTCTCACTCAAGTTCAATCTATAAACCATAACAAATATGTATTTGTAATGTAGATGATTTCTCTAGATATATATTATGACATTATTTTTGAAAAACAAGAGTGATACTTTTGAAGCATTTAAAATTTTTGCTAAAAGAATTCAGAATTTAAAAGGATTAAGAATTAAAAATATCAGAAGTGATCATAGTGGCGAATTTGAAAAGAAATTTGACAACTTTTGTAACAAAAAGAGTATTAGCCATAACTTCTCATTTCCTAGAACTCCATAACAAAATGGAGTCGTAGAAAGAAAGAATCGGACATTACAGGAATGTGTTAGGACTCTACTTAGTAGTAGTAAATTACCAAAATATTTTTGGACAGAAGCCGTGTCTGCTACTTGTTACATCTTAAATCATATCACTATTTGTCACGATCGAGATTTTCGACCTCCAAAAATCGACATAAATACATCCACTGTATTACATGTCGAGCAATCGAATGCTGGAAATATCAGATCGTTCGGGAAAAGAAAAGGAGATAGAAGAAGAAGATAGAAAAAACAACATAGAATCTCACAATCGCAACGGAACAATATATAATAGATAAGAACCTGTCTCTATAAAAAAGAAACTACAACTGTTAATCATACATTACATCATCACAGTACAACACATCAATAACACAACATTGGACAGATATAATAACTTGTCCTCACAAAAGCTGAATATACAGCCTACAATGCACAGCGGAATAAAAACCAAGTACGTGTGATATGTCTCGTCATCTAGCTCGTCTCCTGAGCTCTATAGCATCCTATCATGTATCTGTATACTCGGTCTGACCCGAACATTATAATAAAACAACACCCGAGTCAGTCTGAAAACGAGCGTGAGGAAAACACACTCAATTTGAATTATTTAAGTTATCAAAATCCTTCGAAAACCAAAGGTATCTCGTAAGACCACGCCACAAATAAACATGATGGGTTTTTACCTTACGATAACCAAAACATTTCATATCAAATCCTTTGATATTATAATAGTGTCTAAATACACATACCTTTTCAAATAGCTAAAATGCTTGCATCTCACATTTCAGCATAGTTGGGCACAATCAAAACCGTACAGTTCTTATTGGAGAATGAATTCCATACAAATGACTATGTACTGGGGTATCACCTGTCACAGTACACATCTAGAACAGCGTACCGAGGACCACGCTGAGATCCACTGAAACACAAGACCAGACTATCCCTGACCTGGATAGACCGAATATGCTATCACCCCAGTTGTTCCCACCCTTTTCCGAGCTCCTTCCATAAATCGTAGAAATAATATCCGAAGGTATCTAGACAGGTGATAAACATACCCTAATTGGGTGCTCCCACTTAGCCTTGCTGCATCTCCACTGCTTTTCAGTCATTCCCAGTTGATGAGACTAGAAGCTACGATTGCCTTTTATAAGAATATTTTACTTAGAATGCCCATTGTCCTCCAATGACAATGTACCGATAGCATTCATCCATATAAGTCCGTCCTGGGTCCGAACGGAACCGAAGGCTATCACATCCATTTTGGAATAATCCTCAGGATTAGTAGCGATTAGCCCTTACACTTCACTGCACCATCTTCGACTCCATGCTCTTGTTTTCACAACAAAAACGTACTCACAGGATCAAAGTGGTTTTCGGATAACAAATCCGATCCCGATCACCTAGAAACAACATTAGATATATTTTTTCGGTAAACACAACCCAGGTTCTTTAGGAAGTATACAGACGAAAATAAGATCGAAGATCACCTCCTACCCGTTACTAGACGGATCTCCTTATAAACCTCCTAGAAGAACGAAACAAGTTTATACGTACAATATAGCACCTCGAATGGTAATTGTACCATATAATCCCTGTATTTCTCCTAGATATTCCTAAAGTTATATTTTGGGTCTAGATTTGATAGTCAGTTATTTAACTATCAAATAAACAATCATACAATCACAGATTCCTTTTTCCATTGAAAACTTTAAATCTCTTTTTAATTTAATTTTAATAAATTAAATCTCTTTATCCAATATATATATATATATATATCATCGAATTTAGTAAATTCACAAATTATCCCTTTCAAAAAGAATATTTGAATACCCTTTTAAAAATAACATGGAAAGTACCACTATGGTATCAAACCATGGATTCACAGCTCAATGGTTACATCTATATCCTAGAGAAATCCAAGACTTAACTACAGGCACTCACTGCCTCCAATTTCACTATGCGGGTATACCATTACTTTTCGAAAACTTTATTTGAAAATTTTCAAAATAATACTTATGAAATTTCTATAATAATTTTCCAAGTAGATTTTAGGCATTTACTCTTTAAACAAATAGTTATTATAAAATAATATTAATATAGAATAATCTATCTCTTAAAATAATAATACTGATTAATTCTTAAAAAATAATTAACTTATTATCAACCATTTATAAACAACTTAATTAATACTTAAATATACTTAAAACAATTTTTAAACAACTAAATAATTGATTTTCTGAAATATTCTTAAACATTTTTAAAAAAAATAATAATTAATACATAAAAATCCTCCCTTTTTAAAATAAACTTAACTTCTCAGGAAAAATACATTTTCATCTCCAATATAGCCAGTCTAATTATTTATAAATCCCTCTCGATTTATTTCCAATTTGATTTACGTTATAATTCCGCAAATTCCCTTTTTTCACATTTTAAAAAAAATTACTATTTATTTTTAAACCAATCTACCCATCTCCTTATAAATCCTCATCGTGAATTTATAATTCCCATTTATCCATTGATAATTTACTTTACTTTATTTATAAACTTCGTTTACAAATTCCATAGTCTCTTTTCCCGTTTTATCTCTATTTTACAACACTTAATTGATTTTAAATCGATTTTCTAAATTAAATTCCATTTCAATTTAATTTCTTAAATAACCTAAATATATCCCAAAGCCCGCTAATTTCATATCTCACTTCCTTTTTATGATTTAAAATCTTATTTAAATCTGAAACATCGATTTCATCTTTTATTTTCAAATTTCCTTTTTATTTTACCAAACTATTTTAAATCTTGATTTTAAAAATAAATCCCTTTTTCACTTAAGCAAAATTGCTTAAGCTCTATTATTTAAAATCCTTTAATTTAACTTATTTCCAAAATCCCTATTTTGCTTATTTCAAAATTATCAAGCCCAATTTTGAAATCAAACTATTTATTTTACACAATATTCATTTCTTTAAATAAATCAAAATTTTCACTATAAATATTTTTACTTCCAATTTTCCCTTTTAATTTTCTTTTAACTTCAAATAATTTATTATTGGCTTTTGAAAATACCAAAGTCTATGCCAATACTACCATAGCATCCAATATATTCAAATTGCACTATAATCTACCACAGGTTACATAACAGATCATATATCAATATATATGGAATTCAATTCAATATTTTTGAGGAATCCAATTGGATCCCTCCAACCTATTTTTCCTGCATCCGTAGATGTTAGCACAATATAAAAATACCAATCCCACTTCGAGGGGGATATCACGGTATACATGGTCATTCGCTATTATGAAAGACACATAGGGTCTCATCCGCTATATATATGCGGGAATATCAATCAGTCCAATATATATACATATACTACTATATATAATATCACATCCAACTGGTAATAATTTAACAATGTTATCAATCAATCAATAATCAGTTTTTAACTATTTAAAATTAATTATGGTATTCCAAAAGTGAGTGAGATTAACTCGCCTTGATTTTTAATTGACACTTCTACGTTTCGTTTCCATTTAAATTCGAACAGCATTCGAATTTAATTGAAAATTCTACAAGCTCTAAATTGCTCCAATCCAATTAAATGTCGTAGATTCGTCAATACGAATCCATTATGACTGACCGCGTTGGATTTGGACCTAAAACGATAGAGATATGAATTTTATAAGAATCTAAAAAAAATTAAACAATTTAACTTATTTAAATTTATACCAAGCTCGGCTGTTACAACCAGCCCAAACCAGCTTCCCCACCATCTTCTTTCCCCTTTCACTTCACTCGCCTGGAAACCCAAAAACACCACCCAGATCGTGCATGTGCACAACGGAAAACACCATCGACGATCGATTCGAGTCCACCATCGCAACGCCCTCCTCATCCCAACACCACACTACGCCCTTCCCATTGAAACGCGACCTGAGCCTCCACCCACGCGATAGTGAATGTCGCGATCTCCTACAAGCAGTTGCGCATGACCAAAACGTGCCTCCGAAGCTACTCGCAGATCAAAACCCAAATAACACTACCTCGTCAGCAAACATCGATTACAGCTCCCAAAATCTGAAACCCTAGCTAAAAACGAGCTCTCGACCTACAGGTCCAACCCACCATGTGCCATCGTGCCATACAAAAGCTATACTAGATCGAAGAGGATTAATTATTATGAATTTACAAACAAATTTTCGATTTTTCCATTGAGTATGCTGTGAGGTAAAAAAATTTAAAAAGTTTGCCATATTTCTCCCATTACTGTAACAGTCACGCGAAATTTAAAGGAGGGGAAAGACATGATTCTAGCATGTAGGTGACAAGTTACAGTGCTTTGAAGAGAAAGGAAAAAGTTCTGATGTGAAAATCTTTGGCCAGTCAAAAGAATTATTATTTAAATTTGGAATCGTCTCGAATTCGCAGCTTAAAATCTGGAACTCCAATCGAGATGTGCCACTAGACGTTTATAAAGCTATACCCCTATTCCAAGTGCAGTGGAAAAGATTTCGAGTGCCAATTCGATCGTATGGAGAAGATAGCTTTTCGGACCCAATTATTATATTGAATTTTCGATATAAATTCCAGTGCGTTTATATCCCTTACGGCCAAATGATAACTCCAAACGCTATGAAATTTGAAATTCGATAATAATACACAATTACGGATCTAATGGAACTAGTTTCGTCGAATTTCAAAACTGTGTCCCAGAAGGCTATTTTTAAATGTCAATTTAAATGGTATATTTTTAAAACTAAACAAATCACTTTTAAGTTCCATTTAAAAAGTTTTTTATCTTCGTTATTATCAATATTAACGTTATAAGCCTTTAAATTATTTTTATCAAGCTAAAAACTCAAGGTTCAAAAATTTACCCAATTTCCAATTATTAAATTCAATGATTTATTATCCAATAACTGGTTATATTTGAAATTCAAGTTAAAGATTAACTTTTAAATATTTCAATTTCAAATATCTAAAATTTTAGGTCATTACATTCCTTTCCCTTATAAGAATTTCGTCCCCGAAATTGTTAGGCAAGAAGAATAGTCCAAAACCCATTAACTATTTTCCCAAAACCACACAGTTTTAAACCACTTTTCGAAAACATTTTTTTTGAAACCACATTATCACCTCTACTAATTTCCAATCTCATTCATAGATTACACTAATATTATTCCCTCAATCATTCAAATTATAATTTAAAACCAAATTTTAAATTCTCAAAAATTTCGTAAAATTTCGCCAGCATCTCCTTTTGCACAGCTAGATACAAAAAGCTAAAAAACTACCTCTACGGGCCCAAATCATCAAAAGAAAACAAAATCCAAGTGGTTCAATTAGAAAACCATCAATTTCATATAACAATTTAAATACATACATTTTGTCGGGCCATCAAATTTTACTTCTGAAATCTAAAACATCAATTTAGCTTTTTCTTTTTAATACATGTACCTTATTTACCCATAATATCCAAACATTTAATCCCAAAAGCATTATATTTATTCCTTTTAAAAAAATTCAAAATTTGCTTTACTTAAGCCCGTACGATGTACATATATCACCCGTACGCAATATCAAATCTGAACGCTCACTCGATCACGCAATTTCACTTTCGAACTAGTATCGTTCACATGACTCTCTGGTGCAGACTCAGATCTGGTCTCCTGATCAGAAACTATCAACCTCCTTGCATAACTTTATACTATGATAGAAAATTTCAGGATCAATCAAAAATTCATGTCTAGGGTTCGCCATCGAAATCGAGCGGAAAATCCCAACTCGGATTGATATAACTATCTCGAAATTCTGTGCTCGAATGTGGATCAAACCGTTATGCGAATAAAATAATATACATATAACCTACATATTAATTTCAAATTGATTATTAGCTATATCAATTTCTTCTATTCTTGCCATTTCATTTACCATCAATTATTTACAATTATCCTTTTACACACCATATATTTAATATTCATTCAAATACTTACTTAATATATTCCTTTTCATACTCGTCTTATTTATATTTACTTATTCACAATTATCACTCACGTTTATTTTAATATCCATCCACTTATTCACAATTATACACAATCACTTACTTACTTGGCATATTTTTCCAATACCAGTTTTTTCTTAAGAATTTCACCATCAATTTCTTAAGTCTATTACAAACATTTTATACAATGTTCTTAGATTTATTTCCACTTCGTCACTTTGGTTTATATCCACTTCTATTCAAATTCAATTTTCAATTCCAAATTTAACTCAATTTTATCTCCAAACTTTAAATATTGAATTTTGTCAACCATATCTCAACCATATTTAATTAATTACTTATTGTAATTAGTCTCATCCGCCAATTCATTCCAACCAAATCCAATTTCAAATCCGTTTAACTTACTAATTTAATTAATTAGTTCATCCACTCATTTATTTACAATCTTAATAAATTCTATTTTCAAGAATTATTTCATTTAGCCTACTTAGGCTAAATTTTCAAAATTCTACTTATTTAACTTAATTTAAGTTAAATTTCACTCCACTAAAATCAAATTTAAAATTGTTATAACTTTTCAAACTCGTTTATATTCCAATCACCAATTTCCTTCCAATTTACTTCTTTTAATTGGTATACTTTACTAATTTATTCCATTATCACTCTTACTTTCATTTAACCCTTCTTAAGTTAATTTCATTCCTAACAATTTCAAACTTTTATAAGTTATCAAACTATTTTATCATATTTTCCAAATAATATTTTAAATGAAAATCCAAGAGTTTAACTCCTTATTCCCAATTTATTTCAAATCATTTTTGAAATCAAATACATATACACAATCCATTTGTATATCAATTATTCCTTTACATTTCAAACCAAAACCAGTTTTGCAAATAAACTCCAATTCAAAACATTCAGGTAGCCATTCCACCCTTGGAAACTCGAAAATGAATACCGATGATGTCGCGGTCATCATCGGAATCATTTCCTCCAATGATCGAAGTGAGTTCGGTGCTTTTATTCCTTAAAAATCCAATTTAAAAACATTTCAATTCAAAAATATTCTCGAAATAATACCACTATTACTTCCTGACTTTGAAAAAAAATTCCAAAACCAATGGGATTTAAATTTCCAAATTTCGAAATTTTAAATCATCTAAATTTATATGTAAATATTCCTTCGGAATTTCATTCCATTTCAAATTATAAATAACATTTATAAACTCATATTTACAAATTCCATTTTGTTATATGAATTAATTTCCTAACTTTTGGTTATAACATCAACTTTTTATTTACCTTCCATAACAACAAAGGATAATGGTTTAATATTATCATTTCCTAACAACCAAGCAAACCATGTCTAATTATAATTATTTCTGAAAATTATTTCTTTTATACACAAAAATAATTTGGATAAAATCATCTCATTTACCCCAATTCAAAACAATATCGGGTCGAATTGTTCTGTTATAGTGTTTAGAGATCCCTATCAATAACGTTAATTACTCGTATTGACCAGAATCCATAAGCTACTTAACAAACCAATACACACAATACAAAACAAATTTTATATTCACTAACAAATACACGCTCATATCTACTAATACACTCAAACTCATTCTTGGGTGCTGCTGACCCTATCTTTAATGAGTAATTCCCACCAGAGCCAAGGTTCTCGCTTAACCTTCGGCTCTAATACCAAGTGTCACAGCCGAGATTTTCGACCATTGAAAATCGACATCAATACCTCCACTGTATTATATGCCAAGCAATCGAATGCCGGAAATACCAGATTGCTAGGAGATAAAAGAAGAAGATAGAAACAACAACACAGAGTCTCACCATCGCAGCGAAACAATATATAATAGATAACAACCTGTCACTATACAAAAAGACGCTGCAACTGTTAGTTATACATTACATCATCACAGTACAACACATCAATAACACAACACTGGATAGTTATAATAACTTGTCCTCACAAAAGCCGAATATACAGCCTACAATACACAGTGGAATAAAAACTAAGTACGTATGATACGTCTCATCATCCACTTCATCTCTTGAGCTCCATAGCCTCCTATCATGTATCTGTAATACTTGGTCTGACCCGAGCATTATAATAAAATAACACCCGAGTCAGTCTGGAAACCAGCGTGAGAAAAACACGCTCAATTTGAATTATTTAAGTTATCAAAATCCTTTGAAAATATAAGGTATATCATAAGACCACGCCATAAATAAACACGACAGGTTTTAACCTTACGATAACCAAAATATTTCATATCAAATCCTCTGATATTGCAATAGTGTTTAAATACACATACTTATTCAAATAGCTTAAATGCTTGCATCTCACGTTTCAGCATTGCTGGGCACAATCAAAACCGTACGGTGCTTATTGGAAAATGGAGTCCATACGAATGACTAGGTACTGGGGTATCACCTGTCACAGTATATGTCTAGAACAGCGTACCGAGGACCATTCCGGGATCCCTGCAACTTAAGGCCGGACTATCCCTAACCTGAATAGACCGAATATGCTATCACTCCGGGTGTTTCCACCCCTTTCCGAGCTCCTTCAATAAATCATAGAAATAATATCCGAGGGTATCTAGAAAGGTGATAAACATACCCTAATTGGGTGCTATCCACTTAGCCTTGCTGCATCTCCCTTGCTTTTCAGTCATTCTCAGTTGATGAGGCTAGAGGCTACGATTACCTTCTTTAAGGAAATTTTACGTAGAATGCACATTGTCCTCCAATGATAATGTACTGATAGCATTCATCCATACAAGTCCGTCCTAGGTCCAAATAGAACTGAAGGCACTACTCCTACTGCATCCATTTTGGAATAATCCTTAGGATTAGTAGTGATTAGCTCTTGCATTTCACTGCTCCATCTTTGACTCCATGATCTTATTTTCACAACGAAAACATACTCGTTGGACCGAATGGTTTTCGGATAACAAATCTGATCCCGGTCTCTTCGAAGCAACGTTTGATATATTTTTCGATAAACTCAACACTGGTTCTTTAGGAAGTAAACAGACGAAAATAAGATCGGAGATCACCTCCTAACCTTTAGTGGACGGATCTCCTTATAAGCGTCCTAGAAGAACGAAACAAGGTTATACGTATAGTATAGCACCTCGGACAATAACTGTACCATATAATCCTTGTATTTCTCTTAGATATTACCAAAGTTATATTTTGGGTCCAGATTTGATAGTCGGTTATTTAACTATCAAATAAACAATCATACTATCACAGATTCCATTTTCCACTGAAAAACTCCAAATCTCTTTTTAATTTAATTTTAATAAATTAAATCTCTTTATCCTATACACACACACACACACTTATCTCATCGAATTTAGTAAATTCACAAACTATCCTTTCAAAAAGAATATTTGAAAACCCTTTTAAAAATAACATGGAAAGTACTACTGTGGTATAAAACCATGGATTCACAGCTCAATGGTTGCGTCTCTATCCTAGAGAAATCTAAGACTTAACTGCAGGCCCTTACTACCTCCGATTTCGCCATGCGGGTATACCATTACTTTTCGAAAACTTTATTTAAAAATTTTCAATATAATACTTATGAAATTTCTATAATAATTTTCCAAATATATTTTAGGCAGTTACTCTTTAAACAAAAAGTTATTATAAAATATATTAATTTAAAATAATCTATCTCTTAAAATAATAATACCGATCCATTCTTAAAAAATAATTAACTTAATATCAACCATTTATAAACTACTTAATTAACACTTAAATATACTTTAAACAATTTTTGAACAACTAAATGATTAATTTTCCAAAATATTCTTAAACACGTTTTAATATTTTTCTTATTAATACTTAAAAATCCTCCCTTTTTAAAATAAACTTAACTTCTCAGGAAAAATACATTTTCATCTCAATATATCCAGTCTAATTATTTAAAAATACCTCTCGATTTATTTCTAGTTTGATTTACATTCTAATTCCGCAAATTCCCTTTTTCCACATTTCTAAAAAAATTACTATTTATTTTTAAACTGGTTTACCCATCTTCTTATAAATCCTCATCATGAATTTATAATTCCCATTTATCCACAGATAATTTATTTTACTTTATTTGTAAACTTTGTTTACAAATTCCATAGTCTCGTTTCCCATTTTATCATTGTTTCATAACACTTAATCGATTTTAAATCGATTTTCTAAATTAAATTCCATTTTAATTTAATTTCTTAAATAACCCAAATATATTCCAAAGCCCATTAATTTCAAATCTCGCTTCCTTTTTATGATTTAAAATCTTATTTAAATCTGGAACATCAATTTCATATTATATTTTCAAATTTCCTTTTTATTTTCCTAAACTATTTTAAATCTCGATTTTAAAATAAATCCATTTTTCACTTAAACAATATTGCTTAAGTTCTATTATTTAAAAAACTTTAATTTAACTTATTTCCAAAATCCCTATTTTTTATTTCTAAATTATCAAGCCCAATTTTGAAATTAAACTATTTATTTTACCTAATCACTATAAATATTTTTATATCCAATTTTCCCTTTTAATTTCCTTTTAACTTCAAAACATTTATTATTGGATTTTGAAAATACCAAAGTCCGAGCCAGTACTACCATAGCATCCAATAGATTCAAATTGCACTATAATCTACCACAGGTAACATTACAGATCATATATCAATATATATGGAATTAAATTCAACATTTTTGAGGAATCTAGTTGGATCCCTCCAACCAGTTTTTCCTGCATCCATAGATGTTAGCACAATATAAATAAGCAATCCCACTTCGAGGGGGATATCGCGGTATACAGGATCATCCGCTATTATGGGGGACGCATAAGGTCTCATCCGTTATATATATGTGGGAATATCAATCCCTCCAATATATATGCATATACTACTATATATAATATTACATCTAACTAATAATAATTTAACAATGTCATCAATCAATCAATCAATAATTAATTTTTAACTATTTAAAAATTAATTACGGTAATCCAAAAGTGAGTGAGATTAACTCACCTTGATTTTTAATTAACGCTTCTACGTTCCGTTTCCATTTAAATTCGAACAGCGTTCGAATTTAACCAAAAATTCTACAGGCTCTAAATTGCCCTAATCCAATTATATGTTGAAGAATTCATCAATATGAATCCAACGCGACTAACCGCTTTGGATTTGGACATAAAACGATAGAGATATGAATTTTATAAGAATTTGGAAAAAAAATTAAAACAATTTAACTAATATAAATTTATACCAAGCCCAGATCGTTACAACCAACCCAAACCCGCTTCCCTACCATCTTCTTCCCCCTTTCACTTCACTCGCCTGGAAACCCAAAAGCACCGCCCAGATTGTGCACGTGAACGAACGAAAACACCACCGACGAACAATTTGAGTCCACCATTGCATCACCCTCCTCCTCCTCACCCTAACCACCACGCCACGCCCAAAACTTCCCATCGAAATGCGACCTGTGCCTCCACCCATGCAACAGTGAATGTCGCAATCTTCTACAAGCAGCCACATGACCAAAAAGTGCCTCCGAAGCTACTCGCAGATCAAAACCTAAGACCGCCACCTCGTCATCAAACATCAACTACAGCTCCCAAAATTTGAAACCTTATTTAAAACCGAGCTCTCGACGTAAAGATCCAACCCACCACGTGCCTTTGCACCATACAAAAGTTGTACCATATCGAAGAGGGTTAGGAATTATGAATTTACAAACAAATTTTTGAATTTTCCATCGAGTACGTTGTGAGGTATAAATTTTTTAAAAGTTTGCCATTTTTTCCCACTGCTGTAACAGTCGCGCGAAATTTAAAAGAGGGGAAAGACGTGATTCTTGTTCGTAGGTGATAAGTTATGGTGCTTTGAAGAGAAAGGAAAAGGTTCTGATGTGAAAATCTTTGACCAGTCAACAAAAAAAATTATTTAAATTTTAAATCATCTCGAATTTGTAGCTTAAAATCTTGACCTCCTATCGAGACGTTGCGCTAGGCGTTTATAATATCATACTCCTATTCCGAGTGCAATGGAAAAGGCTTCGAGTACTAATTTGATCGTATGGAGAAGATAGCTTTTTGGACAATTATTATATTGAATTTTCGATATAAATTTTAGCTCGTTTATATCCCGTACGGCCAAACGACAATTCCAAACACTACAAAATTTGAAACCCGATAATAATACACTATTACGGATCTAATGGAACTAGTTTCGACACATTCCGAGACTGTGCCTCGGAAGGCTATTTTTAAATGTCAATTTAAATAATATATTTTAAAATTGAACAAATCACTTTTAAATTCCATTTAAAAAAATTTATTATCTTCATTATTATCAATATAAATTTTATAAGCCTTTGAATTATTTTATCAAGCTTAAAACTCAAGATTCAAAAATTTACTCAATTTCCAATTATTAAATTCAATAATTTATTATCCAGTAACTGGTTATATTTTAAATACAAGCTAATATTAACTTTTAAATATTTAAAATCAATTAAATATACAAATTTCAAATGTCCAAAATTCTGGATCTTTGCACTATTCGACCTTTAACGAAACATACGCCATACGGACTTTTTAACGGCAGAAAATCTAATATATCATATCCAAGAAATTTTGGATCAAAAAGTTTTATATTAAATACAAAATATCAACTAGGAAAATTCAATACGAAATCTGATGAAGGTATATATTGGATATTCGAAACGAAGCAAAGCATATAGAGTCTATAATAAATGTAAAAAAATAGTTAAAGAAACACTACATGTTTCATTTGATGAAAAATTCAAAAATAATATTGATGATGAAGAAGAAATAATATATACAAATCAAAATATATTAGAAAATAATTCTATAGAAAATCCAGTTGAAAATAATCCATCGTTGGAAAATGAATTAAAATCATCTCCACGTATGCTAAAATATCATCTAATTGAAAATACAGTTAGTAGAGTAAATACAAATGTCAGAACTAGACATCAATTAAATTAAATGGGTCATGTGTCATTTATATCTAATATAGAACCTAAAAATCCTAAGGAATCTTCAATTAATGACTATTGTATTTTAGCTGTGCAACAAGAGTTAAATTAATTCAAATGAAATAACGTTTGGAATTGGTTCCAAGATCAAATGATCAAACAGTCATTGGTACGAAGTATGTAGATAAAAATAAAGCTGATTGAAATTGGTAATATAACTCGAAATAAGACTAGATTAGTTGCATAAGGCTATAATCAAGAAGAAGGGATAGACTATGAAGAAACTTTTGCTCCTGTCGCAAGACTAGAAGCGATACGTATCTTACTAGCCTTCTTCAGTCATTGTAACTTTGAGCTATATTAAATGGGCGTTAAAAGTGCATTTCTAAAAGGTTGTATTAAAGAAAATGTTTTTGCAGAACAATCACCTCTTTTTAAACATGAAAATTTTCCTTATCACGTCTATAAGCTTAAGAAAACTCTTTATGGTTTGAAACAGGCACCCATGTTTGGTATGAATGGCTAAAAAGCTATCTTATAGCTTCGAGATTTGAGATTGGAAAAGTTAATCAAACTTTATTTATTAAATGAGATAAGAAAGATATGTTAATTATACAAATTTATGTAGATGATATCATATCAACATCTACAAATGAAAATTTGTGTAATGAATTTCCAAATATAATGAAAAGTGAATTTAAGATGTCTCATATGGAAAAACTCTCATATTTTCTAAGTTCAAAAAATAAAACAATTAAATAATGGAATTTTTATTGATCAAGAAAAATATTGCAATAACTTAATAAAATGATTTGGAACATAAAATGCATTAAGTAAACTGACACCTATGAGCACATCGTGCATCTCGATAGAGATGAAAATGGAAAGAGTATGGATCAAAAACTCTATAGAAGCATGATCGACACTTTATTATATCTAACCATTAATCACCTGACATTATGATAAGTGTTGCCTTTGTGCACGATTTTAGGCAAATCCCAATGAATCACATTTGGGTGCCATGAAATGAATTTTTCACTACATAAACAATACTATAAATTACGAACTCTTTTATCCAAAAGAATGTCTTTTCAAGCTAGTATCTTACAGCGATGCTGACTTCGGAGGATGTCGAACGGACAGATCAAGTACAAGTGGTAGATGTCACTTTATCAGAAAGTCTCCGATATCATGGTTTAATAAGAAACAAAATTATGTTTCACTATCGACGTGTAAGGCAGAATACATCTCTGCCGCTTCGCTATGTGCACAGGTCATATACATGCAATAAACACTTATGGATTTTAGAATACATTTACAAAAATTACTAATTTATTGCAATAATAAAAGTGCTATAAACTTATCAAAAAATCCAATAAATCATTTGCGAACAAAGCAAATAGATATATGACATTATTTTCTAAGTGATAACATTAAAAGAAGTAATTCCACTTGAGTAAGTATCTTTTGAAAATCAAACTGTGGATATTTTTACAGAACCACTAAATGAAAATACGATTATTAAGCTTAGACGTGAACTTGATATTGTGTTACTTTAGGACATATATAACTAATGAAGTAACCAATATTAATTTTGAATTAATAAATAGGTGTTATTCAACAAACTTTTCAATTTTTAGTATTCTGTATAAAATTCATTATTATAAACAGTTTCCTTAAAAAATTAATGGTCGGTAAATAAAAATTGTAAATTCTATGATATTTACGCATCTCATGCTATTATAAAAATCGAGAAAATCATATTTCAAATCATAAGAAAAAAATTTACATGTAAAACTTCCTACAAGAATTTCAACAAAATCAAAAATGGCATCTGGCAATGATTCAGCCTGCTCTTCAGTAGATTATAGCTCCCCATCCTCTAATAATAAAAATCCATCTTCCTCAAAAACAACTCCTTCTTCTAGTTCATCCTCACTAAAAATAATATCACCACCTGCCTATCACACTGATTTCTCTCTGAAAGAAAAGAAAGTCAAATGTCAATTAACTTTAACGTCGTGCCATTGTCTCATAATGGCTAATGCATATATGAGTTACATTATTATCAACAAGAAATGATGGGTCTTCAAAACAAATGTACTGGGAACAATGAAGACAAAGTGCCATCGAACGAAGATTGAGATCCATCGAACGAAGATTGAGATCCATCGAACGAAGATTGAGTTACATCGATGAGTTATATTTGAAGACTCTCTCCTCATCTAAGAGAAACTCCAGCCAAAGATATAAATTTACTAACAAAGAATATAATAGTCAACATGGGCGTAAAACACACACCTTTGATTGAGTCTGAAAATAATTTCAGAGTCACGTAAATTCCAGATCAACACCACACTCTAGACGACGTAGATACAGATCCGTGCAACTCGATTCGTCCGAAACAGACCTCGTATGCACAATTTCAGATTTATTGACATTCGATAATAATTAAAATTTGTTTAATAATAGAATTGAAAAAACAATATATTTAATTACTTAATCTACACCTAATCCCGCATTGTGCATTGCGTCGCTCGTGTCTGCTCCTCCATAGGCCATCAAAACGCGACCATCATAATATAATTTTTTTCGTGCCCTAAAGCAACGCAGCCGCCATCACAATTCGCCCGTGTTCCTCCTCTGACCGGAGCTCTAGCCACCTAGCGTCGGCGATGCACCCCCTTGCTAGGCACCATCGCTTGCCCCTTGCTCCGCCTTCAGACTATCGCGCATCTCGAGGTCATAGATTAACAATCCAGGCGCATACGATCTACTCATCGTGAGGCTTCGTTCGCGATTTCCTCAATCGCATATTTTTCTTTTAGTTAGATAGAGTTTTTTGCTTTTTTCGAATGGCCAATTCGAAAAGAAGGAAGGGATTGTTGGAAAAGATAAAAGGGGCGGCTCGACCTACTGCTAACGTGGAAAAAAATGTATATTTAATATTATATTGAAAATATCCGACCCAAAATCCCATGAAATCCCAAACTTTGAATGACGCATGCTGCTTGGCATTTAAAATGTTCTACCCCCATTCTGAATGCAATGGAACTAGTCCCGAGGTCTAATTCGATCGTATGCGGAAGATAGCTTTTCAAAGTCGATTATTTTAATTAAATTCGAAATTAAATTTCTATGTGTTTCAAGCTTGCACGGCCAAACAACAAGTCCGAACGCTGCGAAACTTGAAATCCTACAATAACTCACAATTACGGATCTGATGAAACTGGACTCGTTGAAATCCGAGACAGTGGCCAAAATGGCTATTTTAACTCGTTAATTAAAATATAAAATTTTCAACTTTAATTATTCACATTTAAATCCAAATTTAAATATCAACAATCTTATCTGTTGTTTATATAAAATTTAAATCAACTTACGACATCATTTTCTATCATATTAAACTCAAAATTTAATTATTCAAATAATTTCAAATATTAAATTATTCAACAAATTACATTAATAACCATTTTCATTCAATAATCACCTTAAATTTAATAGTTAAAAATAGTTAAAAATACGGGTTGTTACATAATCCCCCACTCAAAACTTTTCGTCCTCGAAAAGGCGTTAAGTAAAGAATTTAACATATAATGGATTTATTCAAATAATCACTTATAACTTTAAAATCTCATTAGAAAATCTTTACTACGCTTTTACTACGTCACTCCGCTGTCAGTTTATGGAAAATATAATACACATAGGAAAACAAGCTATCAAAATTTTTTTAAAAAAAACTTCAAAAATTTTCTAACTCCCCTGATTTATGGAAAATTTCGGCAGATTCTCCTTTGCGCGGCTCGATCGGAAATTTTTTACAATTCAATATATAACCAATATACATCTCATCTCAATGACGAGGCATCCCGAAGGGCAAGAATATAAAATCGCGGTATGTAATCCAAGATACGTACCTTATTATTAATAATACGAGCGAGTTCGCTCGTATTAAGCATGCAAAGGATATAAATAATCTATATATATGCCCCAACGGTCTTCGTATGTGTCTATCTCAACTTAATTTGGAATGTTGGTTACTTATAAGAAGATGTGGAACATGCTTTAGTTCAAATAAGTATATAACATGCATTCTGAATCCAAATCTCAAACACGATCACAAATATGCAACCATACAACAATCGTATGCACTCAAAACAATGAAACAAGGATTTTCAACAAAAAAAATCATCCGACAAATCAATATTCATTGAATTTAATTCATACTATCACAATTTACATTTTACATGACAATATTTAATTTATACACTCTCATTCTTAATAACATTAAATTACAATTAACATTTAATTCGCTCGATTTAATTTATTTACATTCAACAACTTTTATTCAATTTGATTCACGTTCCATTGATTTTTCATTCGATTTATTTATTTCCAATTGATTTGCGCGCACTTGTCTACACTAATGAATTCACATTCTATTATACACTTGTTTATTGTTACATTCATTTTTCTTCTTCCATTATTTCATTTCAATTATTCATATAATTAATTACACTTAAGCAATTTAATTTCACACAACATTCCATACATTTAACATTTGATTCACATTCACTTATAATAATCATTTCGTTAATCATACAATGGATTTATATCCAATTCATTTGCTATTAATTGATTTACATTCAACAAATTTAGTTTCAGTTCATTCTTTTCTTTCAATCAATATTTATTGCATTTGTATTTGATTTATTTCAATTCAATATACTTACATTCAATTGATTTGTTCTAATTATTTACATTCGTTTCATCCATATTTAATTGGTGTAAATTCCATTGATTTCTTACAATTTTATTAACATTCATTAAAAATTAATTATATTCACTTTTTATTCAATTCAATTTGTGAAATTCCAGTTGTTTCACTTTTTTATTTGACATATTTCATATAAATCAATAGGTGAATCTTCTATAAAATTATTCCACTTAACCATGCTTAAGTTAAATTTGTTTTCACTTAGTATATCCCTCCTTTTTTATATATATACTAACATTATCTATAAATTATCTAAATTTACTATAAATATTTTACACAACACAACTTACCTTTATTATTATTACTTCATATTTTAAGTTGTTATTAACTCATTGATTAACTTTATTTATTCAACTTCATATTATTAATTTAGAAAAGTAAATTCCATTTTATAACTCAATTCATATTAATAACCCCTTTTTCACAATTAATTCATTCAGATTCTCTTAAGTCCAGTTTAGCTTTTTTTCAATAACTTATTCCATATTATATTAGTTAACATTCAAATTTTTATTCAAACTACTCCACTTGCATTTTATTTATTTATATCCAATTAAATTTAAATTCACTTACCTATAATAAATTTACTTACATTCATTTATTCTTATTCGATTTCTTACATACTTAAATCATATTTCATTTTAAATTCAAGCTCATATCCATTTGATTAATTCATTTTATAACTTGAGTGGAAGTTAATTCACTTTACTAATTTATCCAATTTCACTTAATATCCAATTCAACTTATTTAATATTAAGTTAAACTTCATTTCACTCAATTAATTACTCGTTTTATTTAATTTTATTCTTTTCTTATCCTTTCCATTCAACAAATTTATATACGTTTTTAGTTTATTCATTCTCAATCTATAAGCTATACAATTTTTTTTTCAATCAAAATTCCATTTTGTCAAATTATTTCAAATGCAATTCATTTTTAATTTAAACTTTCACGACGTAAACTATATTTTATTTCATTTTACTAACTCAATTAATTTAATATTTCTTAAGCTAATTATTTTCTTAACCAAAAATTTTAGCCAATTTAAATTTGGTTTATTTTCCTATTTAAATTTATAAGTCATAACTTATTTCTTATATACAATTTTCAATTTTACGTTTAAAACAATTTTCCTATATCTATCAAATCACGATCGAATATATATATATATATATATATATATATATATTTCACCATCAAACTTGTTTTAGTCAAAAATAAATAAATTCCTTTTGGCAGCAATATTCACTCAGAAGCTCGAAAATGACATTGCCGATGCTGCAGTCATCCCCAAAATTATTTTCCAGCGACAAAGCGAGTTTATTGCTTTTATTTCCTTCAAAATCCTTTTAAAATATATTTTTCTCGTCAAACTATTTTAAATAATATCAATTTTTTGAAGCTTCAAAAAAAATGAAAACAAAAAGGATTTAAAATTCTAAAATTCTCAATTTTTAAAATCATTTGTATTTATAAGCTATATTATAAATATACTTACACAAATTTCCTTACCTTGTTTACCAAATATTTCCATAGTTTACAACTTGGTTATTTTAATCGATTCTTATTTTAACTTATTTCAATTCAGTTTATTTATCAAATTCTTCAAAATAAAATTCATTAAGTATTCGTTTTATTTTTAAATCAACCAATAATGGATGACAAATAAATATTATCAACTCCTAACAACAAATTCATTAAGAATTATCATTATATATAATAATAATAATAATAATAATAATAATTTAGGTAAAATTATTTCATTTACCCGATTTTAAAAACAATATTATGTCGACATGCCTCGTTTAAGGGTTTAGAAACCCTTATCGATGACATGGCGTCCCACACATCGACCAGAATTCATAAACAACTCAACGGATAAGTAAACACAGTATAAAATATTTTATAACACTAACAAGTACGCTCTCTCATATATACACACTCAAACTGACTCATTCTAGGGTATTACCACCCTATCTCTAATGAGTCAAACTCTAAGCCAAGGTTATTGCTAAACCTTCGCTCTAATACCAACTGTGACGATCTACATTTCGAAAGGTTTAAATCGATAATAATCCACACATGTCCGACTTAAACAATCCAAAATGTAGATAATCAATGGGGTTAAGTAAGAAAAATAAGAAGAGAAGTAGAAAACATAACACAGAATCTCACAACGGGAACGATAAAATATAATAATCAAATAAAAAATTCAAAAGTTGTTTACTATACATCTGATTATAATCTATACACACTTATCAGAGTTATATCTACACATCAGGAATAATAATCAATACAGAAGAATAGCATGATGCAGGGGTAACAATAATTGTAATATACCAAAACTCTGCATTCGTCCTCCAGAGAATAGTCTTCAATACACTGAAAAAACTCAGGGCTGACCCGAGCGTAATAAAAAGACAAAACATTCGAGTCAGGACAAAAATACTCTTATGTAAGTCAAATTAATATCACAAATATGAGTGCAATAACTTAAGAGATGTTACGGGATTTTCCATCTCCTAAGGATCCATTAAACTATTTATATATAATAGTATACGCTATAATATAAAATGTCTATCAGTAAAATAAATATCAAAATAGCATTAAGGCTTTACATTGATCCACCTTAACATGTTTTACAGTTTTAAACCAAAGTCGTAATGGGCTCGTATAAGGATAAATATGACTAGGCGCATGAGGCAATGCCAAAGGTAGGATTCTACCAGTTTACCCTTTCCGGCTGGTCGTAACCCATCCGTGGTCGGCCGCGACAATCAATCCAAACGAACAAAAAAGGTGCACCCATCAAATTCGAAACCACAATAGTAATATGAGGGATCAACGTTGCTAGAGGTGGCTAACCTCATTGGCCAGACATAGGCTCCTGTTTTAGTCATTTTAATTATGACATGAATGTCAGAGCTATCCATCACCGTTCTCTTACTCCATTCCAGTAAACGTTGCCAATTCAACCACTACATTCTGGATATCATCCACCGCGTACACGATTGTTAAAATGGTTCCGATATTGACAAAGAGTATGCCAATGAGAGGCCCCGGTCTCTTTAACAACCAATCGTCATTTTACACACCGGTTGGTTCTTTTACATTTAAAAAACAATTAGCACTTGATATCAAAATATCATATTCGTTTCAAAATCAAATCCATTTCTAAATTATCATATATTCGCTTTGAAATCAAATCCATTTCGAAATTATAATATATTCAAAATTATCAATTTTGTCCTATAAATCAATTTCACTTCCAAAATTTGATTCGAATTCAATTTAGGTTATAATCTTCACTTTAACCTAGTTCGTATTTAAATCCAAGATTTAAATATAATTTTTTTATCCTTTAACCAGTTTGAATTTTAGAAAATAGTTTAAAATAGTTAAATAACCAAAGATAGTTTAAGAGAAAATATTTAAATAATTCAATCGAAAATAATTTGAATATAAAAATAGTTTATATAGTAAAATAGTTTAGAAATCAAAATAATTTGAATATTTAAAGAATATAGATTTTAAATCATTTATACCAAAATATTCGTTTCAAAAATAATTCCAAAGTCAAACCGGTCAACTTCCCAATTTCCTACCCAAATGATTTCCAAATTTCACTTCGATTTCATCGATTCAGTTTCGATTTCAACTCGAATAAATTTTGACTCCATACAAATTTCGATCAATTCACAATTCCCTTTCACTTTTAATTTCCATTTCCAAAATAATTTAAATCCCAATTTTAAATTAATTTCCAATCCCAAATTAATGAAAATTTCCAATTTCAAATAAATTTTCAATTCCAGTTCCAATTAATATAAATTTCAATTTCAAATTAATTTCCAATTCCAAATTTGATTTCAAAATATCGATTTAAACACTTAAATCAAATTTACTTTCAATATCCAATTTTCCTAGGAAAAAAAAATCCTAATTTCAAGTATATTTCAATTCCAAGCTTAATTTTGAAAATGTCATTTCATATCACTCTTTACTTGGTAATGTTCAAAGTTCAAATAAAAGCCAATCCTTTAAAACAAATCCATTTCTGAAATTTACGACGTATTTCGTTTATAACTTAAATTTTTAAACTTCGATTAATAAAACAATCTCGATTACCAAGTTTAAATTCCAACATTTCGAGCTCCAATTCAAAATAATTAAATTTCCATAAATTTTATTTTATTCTTAAAAATCAATTCATTTAAATAATTTCAAAACAACTTTTTAAAATCATTTAACTTAACCAACCTGGTGTCCGTATATAATTTTCTATCCTATGGCCAAGTGGGTAATTATTTCAATTAAATTCCAAGGATGAATATATGTCGTTTCAATCCAAATAGATGTCATAGGTATATATCATTTCAACCTATTTCTTAATTCAATCAAAATAATTCAATTTGCAGTTTTATACACTGTAAATAATATACAGTACGACAACAGGGTAATTAAACATAAATAAACATCCAAGTATCAACCAATAACATCCATCACAACCAATCATCCAACCAGTCGATAATTACAAAAAAATCACCCATTATCTATAATTCGGGAATTCTACTAGCATTTAAATTATAATTCAATTTTAAATATTGATTTAAATTCTGTCAATAAATTCAGGTGTCAATTAAATGCCAATTTAAATTTATCCAACAGCAATTAATAAATTTAAATTACTTTACGATATAAATTTACTAACAAAGAATATAATAGTCAGCATGAGCGTAAAACACTCACCTTTGATTGAGTCTGAAAATAATTTCAAAGTCAAACAAATTCCAGATCAACACCACGCTGTAAACGACATAGATACAGATCTGCTGCAACTCAATTCGTCCGAAACAGACCTCGTATGCACAATTTCAGATTTATTAGCATTCGATAACAATTAAAATTTATTTAATAGAACTGACAAAAAATATAATTAATTACTTAATCTATACCTAATCCTGCATCATGCATTGCATCGCTCGCGTCTGCTCCTCCTCAGGCCATCAAATCGCGACCATCATAATACAATTTTTTGCGTGCCCTAAAGCAACGCAGCCGCCATCACAATTCGCCCGTGTTCCTCCTCTGACCGGAGCTCCAGCCACCTAGCGCCGGCGATGCGCCCCCTCGCTAGGCACCATCGTTTTCCCCTTGCTCTGCCTTTAGAATATCATGCATCTCGAGGTTGTAGATGAACAATCTAGGCACATGCGATCTACTCGTCATGAGGCTTCGTTCGTGATTTCCTCAATCGTAGATTTTTTTTCTAGTTGGATCGAGGTTTTCTGCTTTTTTTTTAAAATGACTGATTCGAAAATGAAGGAAGGGATTATGGGAAAAGATAAAAAGGGCGGTTCGACCTACTGTTAACGTGGAAAAAAAATGTATACATAATATTATATTGAAAATATCCGACCCAGAAGCCCATGAAATCTCGAACTCCGAATTTTGCATGCCGCTTGGCATTTAAAATGTTTTACCCCCATTCCGAATGCAATGGAACTAGTTCCGAGGTCTAATTCGGTCGTATGCGAAAGATATATTTTCAAAGTCGATTATTTTAATTAAATTCGAAATTAAATTTCTATGCGTTTCAAGCTCGTAGGGCCAAACAATAAGTCGAAACGCTGTGAAACTTGAAATCCTACAATAACTCACCATTACAGATCAAATGAAACTGGTTCTTCGAAATCCGAGATAGTGGCCAAAATGACTATTTTAACTCGTTAATTAAAATATAAAATTTTCAACTTTAATTATTCACATTTAAATCCAAATTTAAATATTAACAATCTCCTTTGTTATTTATATAAAATATAAATCAACTTATGACATCATTTTCTATCATATTAATTCAAAATTTAATTATTCAAATAATTTCCAATATTAAATGATTCAACAAATTACATTAATAACCATTTTCATTCAATAATCACCTTAAATTTAATAATTAAAAATAGCTAGAAATACGGGTCGTTACAATTGCCCTCCAGGCGTCAATGAAATGCCAATATTCATCTATACAAGTTCGTTATGGGTCTAAATGAAACTGAAGGCACTAACTCAGTTACATCCATTTTGGAATCACCCTTGGGATTAGTAGCAGTAGGCCTTGCACTTCAAAGAGCACCCTCTTCAATTATTATCAAGATGTCTTCCACTCGAATGTTCATGTTGGTTTGAAGTGGTTTTTGCATATATAAAGCCAATCCCGGTCTCTCCATACCAACAACGGATAATTTTCGGTTGACTCATTCCCGGTTCTTTTGGAAGTAAGTATTCGAGACCTTATAGGGGAACTCAAATTTATGTTCATATTTCCTAAGTCAAATTGGATCAAACTTGATAGTCGGTTATTTAACTATCGATAAACAAACATCCAATCATGGTTTAATTCCTAAGTGGGAACCATTAAGCCTTTATTAATTCTCTTTAATTAAAAAGATATTTTATAAAACTTTATCAAAAGATCCTTTCAAAGCACTATTCCCAAACACCTTACATTTTTTATACATGGAAAATATCCATATACTTATCTCAATGGTACAAGTATATTTACAAACTTTAAAAAGTTTTCTTCTTTTCAAATCCCATATTAAATAACCAAACAAGTTTCCTTTTCAAAAGCTCAACTCATATTTCAGTTAACTTATGACTTCCAAAATAAAGATATAGCTCACTTTTATAAACCTTTAATTTAAGTTATAAAGCCCCTTTCTAAATCTCTGAAATGGTTTTTAATTTTTCTTCTTATTTATAAATTTCGTATAAATCTTCTTAAAGAAATTCTTTACAAAATATCTTTTATAAAACATCATTTGTAATCATCATTAAATAAACCTTTTGTTTAGGTAAATTCCTTTCTATAGACAGGTTATCATTTATTAATATCTTGAAAAAATAGTTATATAACTTGCAAAACCATTATTAAACCCTTAACCACAAATTGATTAAAGAATTAAAATAAATTTAAAATCATACTTTATAATTTCAAAACGAGGCTTAAAACTCCTAATGGTACCAATTTAAGCTATCAATCAATTCCAATTCCAATCTACTTTACAGTTATTTACATAGGTCAAGATATATGTGTTATCCCACCTTTTGGTCAAAGCCGGGATATCAATAGATTGGCTAAAAAGGATGGATATCAGGATTGGAGATCGATTGGAAACAAGGCTATAATCGATGTCATCAAATTCTGACTGAACTCCAATTGAGATGAGATCGATTGGGAATGGAGAATAAGGCTTGGGAAGGCTACGTTTCAAATTTTAGGTCAATCGAAATTCGTATGCTCAAGATATGGATAGGTTAAGATTCATGAAAACAGGTTCGTATCAATACTGTTCGTATCGATCAACATGCAGCACTTCGAATCGATATTGTTCGTATCGATCAACATGGATTCGAATCGATGATGTTCACATCGATCAAGATGGAGATGGCGGCATACTTCGAATCGAATGCAGAGTTTATATCGGTTTGGTTCGTATAGATCCACAACAACAGCCCGATCAATACGAACAAGGAAGTAGCCGATACGATACGAAGGGCATGGACGCGAACGATGGCAGCTGAAGGATATGAACAGGTGGATGACTTGGTAAAACGACAAGAAAGGTGGATCATTCTGGATCTTCGTGACACAACATCGATGCGAATCACATCTATTTGAAAAGGGGAGAGTATGGAGACGAAGTCCAGGATACGAACGCGACAGCCAACCGATGAACATGAACTTGCATCGATCATATCTCACAATCTACAAGTCAAAATGCCGCCAAATTTTCACAGGAGCTTGCGTACAACCTAAAGAATGTCCATGATCGACCTCGAGTCGATTGAACAAGATCTTGGTCGATACGAATTAGTTCGTATCGATCACGGATCGAGTTGAAATCACCTGGGATCGATCGTGTGGGCCCACTCACATGCCTGAAGAGGTCTCCCGAGATCTGAGCGAGATATTTGCAGGCTACGCCTATAAATAGCATCCCAAGGCCTACAAAAAAGGGACTTTGGATCCTACGACATTTAGACTCTATCGAAATCACTGTTGCACTCAATCTTCACTATTGTACTCGAAAATTACTGCTGTAATCGGCTGTAACCAGCGAGAAAAGTCAATAAAAGATTATCATTTGAAGTGGACGTAGGCCGGAGATAGCAGAACCACTACAAACTTTGCGCCTTTGTCCATTTCTTTTCGTTTTAAGTTTGTTATTCTTCATTTTAATTCTCTACATTACCTAGATCTGAGATCTATGATTATATACTGCTGATCTGTATTCATATATTGGTGCTTTCATGATATTTAGGGTTTGTGACCAATTCTGGTGTTAATACTTTGGTGCTTTCACCGAGATAAACTAGCACCTGCTATACCGGATTTGGATTTCAAATTTGAAAGGATAAAGGATTAGATCTAAAAGGAACCATGACAAAGCAATCAATAAGGAGACAAAGAGTAGAGAGAAGTCAGCATGAAAGAAGCCAGGAAGCATCTTCAGGAGCTAATCAGACTTCATCCTTCATCACCAGAAATGAGATGGAGATGATGATGGGAGCTATGCATGAAGAGCTTCTAAAAAGACAGGAGGAAATGATGCAAAACCTTCTTAGACAATTTTGACAGGCAGGGACAGCTGGAGTTGCTGGAGTTCAGATCCACGGAGGTGGAACAAAAGGGCCCAACAGGCAATTAGACAGAGCAGCTCAATAGGGGCAACCCTTAATCTGCACACGGCTGTTAATCTAGATGGATCCATGCTCGAGGGCACACCACCCGGCAATGATGGACCAACTCATGGAGGAATTCGTGGTGACACCACACAACAGGATGCTGGTAGGAGTACAAGAGTATGTGATGAAGAGTATGTACCAGAATTCCCTCAGGGACTCGGGGGGCAACCCTTGATGGACAACGCGGGATTGGCTGAGATTATCAGGCGAACCATGTGCAGAGGCTTAACAAACAGAGATTTGGAAGGAGTAAACCGGAGCTCATTTACTCATGACATCAGAATAGCTTGGAATCCACCAGAGTTCAAGCTACCTACTCTGGAGGTATACAATGGCAAGGCTGATCCTACCGATTACTTAATGAGGTATACAAGACATATGGAAGTGATGGGGGCATCGTAGGAAGTTATGGCCCGATGTTTCCCTCTGTGCTTGACGGATATAGCTGCTATGTGGTTCAGACAGTTGGAAGAAGGATCTATCAGGACATGGACAGAATTGATGGACAGGTTTCTGAAGCAGTTTCGGGTTCATATCAAAAGGCCGAAGAACATTATGACGCTAACGTCGGTAAAGCAAAAGACAGAAGAATCGCTCAGATCTTTCTTAACTAGGTTCAATGCAGCGGTTGCTTCGATGGATCGGCCAGATCCATGGAAGGTTTTAATAGCAGCAGTGTCAAAAGTCAGGGATAACTCGGATTTCAAAATGTCATTGATACGGGACCTACCAATGGATCTCGGGGAATTCTTTCATGAGGCCAAGAGTTTCCTTCGACGGGAGGATGCGTGTTCAGATATAAAGTTGAAGGAAGTGAACGCGGCTGAGGATGGAGGGCCATCCAACAGAAGCTCGGACAAAGATAAGGATAAAGGAAAAAGGAAGTTGGATGACAAATATGGAAGGGCAAGGAAGTGGTGGAGAGAGTCAAAATCTCCACTTATACGGGATTGAACGAGCCATTAGAACGGATATTCATGGAGACTCGGGATTGCCTTCCCTACTGAAGGCATGCAAGGAAAGAACCCTCGAAACGTGAAAGGGCATCAGGAAGGCATGTCTCTTTCACAATTTAGACAGACCTGATACCAACAGCTGTAGGCATCTAAATGATATAATCAAGGAGCATGTAAGGAATGGTCAGTTGCGACAATATGTCAGAGCTCGGAATATGGTGGTGGAACAGGAGCAGCCACCGTCTACCTCAAAAAATGATGGCACGAGGCCTAGGAATGATGGTCGACTGGTTATCAACTGACAGGGATGAAATGGAATAAGTACCAAACTCTAGACGAACGGCCAAGTTACTTACTCATGTACGGGGACGGAGGTGGCCCCTAAACATGCTCTAAGATGATGATGAACTGTGACATTATAGTTTGTGAATTTCATTTTTCCATTTTTGGTTTGGACATTTTCTTTTTTCTAGTTTGGTTTTGGAGTTTGGTTTAAACTCTCGATTTTGTTTGCTTTCTAGTATGGACTTTAGTTTAGATGCTTGTTTTCTGGTTTGGATATTGGTTTGGATTTTTGGTATAGATTTTTGATTTTCTGATTTGATCTAGATTTTGGATTGGATTTTGATTGAACTTTTGTCTGGTTTTTGGTAAATGGTCGTCGGGTATGGATTATGCCTGGCAAGGGTAAGTCTCTTCGTCTGAATGTGGCGAATTGGCTTATTCAGGTTGTCAAGTATGGACTACGCTCGGCAAGGGTCCAGAGAGACCAAGATTCGGCCTAGGACTTAGGCCCTATAGTATATATTGGTTACCATTTCAGATCGTCGAGTACGGACTAAGCTCGACAAGGGTTCGGAGCGACCAAAATTCGGGCTTAGGATGTAAGCCATGGTATTGCTCAACGTTCAGGGACACTAAACCAAGGACACCAAGGGAGTTCTTCAATACCGGTCGTCGAGTGTGGACTACACTTGACAAAAACCCAGGGAGGTTATGAATTTAGATATCGGCTATGAATAGCTAAGAACCTGGATATCGACCTGGAGAGGTCCTGGATTCGGTTGTTGGATAAGGATGGATTAGGACTCGGTTATCGGTTTCAGATGGATATGGAATTGGCTAAGGATTTGGTTACTAGAATTGGAATCGGACATCGATTCGGAGCAATCAAGAATGTGGCACTCAGATGGAATGGCTTGGTAATGGATTGGATTATGAATCAGATGGTATGCCTATGGAGGAATATGGACTTCGGATGTCGGAATCAGAGCTTTTCAAAACACACCTTCTTACCACAAGGCATGTTATGGGGGCTAAATGTTATCCCACCTTTTGGTCAAGATCGGAATATCAATAGATTGGCTGGAAAGGATGGATATCAGGATTGAAGATCGATTGGAAACAAGGCTATAATCGATGTCGTCAAAATCTGACCGAACTCCAATTGAGAGGAGATCAATGTGGAATGGAGAATAAGGTTAGGGAAGGCTACGTTTCAAATTTCAGGTCAATCGGAGTTCATATGCTCGAGATATGGATGGGATAAGATTCGTGAAAACTGGTTCGTATCGATATTGTTCGTTTCGATCAACATGCAGCACTTCGAATCGATACTGTTCGTATCCGTCAACATGGATTCGAATTAATGATGTTCGTATCGATCAAGATGGAGATGGCGGCATACATCGAATCGAAGGCAGAGTTCATATCAGTTTAGTTCGTATCGATCCATAACAACTAGTCGATCGATGCGAACAAGGAAACAGCCGATACGATACGAAGGGCATAGACGTGAAGGATGGCAGCTGAAGAATACGAATAGGTGGATGACATGGTCGAACGTCATGAAAGGTGGATCTTTCTAGATCTTCGTGACACATCATCGATGCGAATCATATCTATTCGAAGAGAGGAGAGTATGGAGACGAAGTCATGGATACGAACGCGACAACCAACCAATGAATACAAACTTGCATCGATCATATCTCACAATCTACAAGTCCAAATGCCACCAAATTTTCACAGGAGCTTGCGTTCAACCTAAAGAATGTCCATGATCGATCTCGAGTCAATTGGACAAGATCTTGATTGATACGATTTAGTTCGTATCGATCACGGATCGAGCAGAAATCACCTGGGATCGATCGCGTGGGCCCCCTCACGTGCCTGAAGAGGTCTCCTGAGATTTGAGCGAGATATTTGCAGCCTACATCTATAAATAGCATCCTAAGGCCTACAGAAAAGGGACTTTGGATCCTACTGCATCTAAACTCTACCGAAATCACTATTGTACTCAAACTTTACTGTTATATTCGAAAATTACTGATGTTATCCGCTGTAACCGGCAAGGAAAGTCAATAAAAGATTATCTTTTGAAGTGGACGTAGGCCGGAGATAGCAGAAGCACTATAAACTTTGCGTCTCTGTCTATTTCTTTTCATTTTAAGTTTGTTATTCTTCATTTTTATTCTCTACATTACCTAGATCTGATCTGTGATTATATACTGTGACTGTGTTCATACAGTGGTGCTTTCACGATATTTGGGCTTTGTGACCAATTCTGACGCAAACAATATGTAAATACAATTCATATTCAAATCAAGGAATTATCATGTCAATACGAACTAACTAACATATACATGTACAAATCATAATAGAAGGATGGTGATTTGTCCTGCTAAACAGATCTCCAAACAATTTAATCAATTAATAGCAGAACGGAGATTTATTATACTAACACATGTCTACACAAACAAACAATCAATCAAACAAACAACAATTTATAGCAGAACAAGGATTGATTCTGCTAACACATGTCCAAAGGAACAATCAATCAATTTATAGAAGAACCGTGATTCATTATGCTAACACATGTCCAAACAACCCAACAATTTACAGTATAACTCATCATAGTTGTATGGTTTTAATGGTATCAACACTTGAATATCTTGTATTCAAAACCATCTTTGGAAAATAAGTACATTTAAACAATTTTACTTTTTAAAAACCAAAGAATTTAAAACTTTAAAACCCTTTGTAAAATAATCAATTATAAGTTAAATCCATATTTAAATCATTATTAATTTTAATTGAATGTTAACTTTATTTAATTAAATAGTTAAACAAAAATTAACTATTAATTAAACCAATAATTAATTATTTATTAATTATTAAATAATTAATCAAACTTTTATTAATAATTAAATATTAATTAATCTCAATTAATTAATTAAATAATCTTTAGTCAAACTTAAATAATAAATTATACCTTTTATAAATAATTTCTTATAAATTAAAACCTTTAATAATTAAAAATAATTACACTTGGTTAATAATTAATAATTAACCATATACTTTAAAAGATAATTAATTAATAACTAATCGTCACTTAATTATAATTATTAAACCATGTTTAATCCTAAATTAATTATTAATTATTAAAATATTAATTAATTAAAAATTATTTACTAAAAACTTAATTAACTTCTTAAAATATCGTTATTTTGTTTATAAGACATTTACAAGACAATTTGAAGTATAAAAACCAAACTTTGCAAAAATCGTATTTTTTTAAACGAACTGCATCCATAGCGACTATCGCTATGAAACTCTATATTTCCATTATAGAAAATATATATCTATAACCCGAGTAACTCTAAAATGATACTAAGGGACGGGTACTACCAAACAGTATCATACATTTCCTTACCAAGAAGGGTAATACTCAAGAGAATTGTTTACCATCTGAACATATCACTTACCCAAATTTAAGTTATTTTCGAACCACTCAAACTAGATAACTAAAAAATATTCTATTTATTCCGAAATCCCATTTTTGAAATAATACATTACATTTTCCAACAAAACATCTATTTCCAACTTACTTTGGTTCGTTCGGGTGAACTTGTTTTAATTGTATAGTGATAAAGAGGATAATATACTGAGTATCTCACAACGTTTACCTAGGCAAACATACGACCATCACTTAGAAGATTATTCTGATCATCACAAAACAATCAAGGCTTGTTCCCCATACCAATCCAAAGAAAACTCACCTTAACATTTTCACTCCAAAATTTTATACTTGAACCAAAATTGTTTCCAAATACTATTATTATTATTTTCCCAAAATCTTGAAAATCATTTTTCCAAAAGCAACGGGATTTAGGTTCTCAAATTTTCAACCTAAATTCTTGCAACTTAAATGATACGTTTTTATAAACCCATTTTATAAATCACTTCTATTAAATCATTTTAAATGTCTATCTCAAAATATTCGCACTTTTAAATCTAATTCTACCTCAACATTAACATCGAACGCCTTATAGTCAAACTTAATTCACAAGGCATTCATTTCCAGTTTTTCCCTATTCCTATTTACCCAACCTATATCTTAAAAAGGAAACATACTAATAATAGTCAACGTTGAACTAAACGAGCATGACTAAACAAACACTAAATGTTAATAATAACATATAATTATCTCCTAATGCCCAACCAACTATACTACACTATTTGTGAAAATAATTCCTTCTTATATATAAAATACATTCTAGATAAATTTATTTCATTTACCCAATTTCAAAAAAAATACTGTGTCCATTAAACTTGTTTAAGTGTATAGGAAATCCCTATCGATAACGTTGGCAAAACGCATCGACCAAAATTCTTAAGCCACTCAATAGTTCAAACAACACAATATAAAACATGTTTATATCACTAACAAATAGAACTCTCGTGTATATACACTCAAACTCATTCTAGGGTATCAATTACCCTATCTCTAATGAGTTAACCCCATAAAGCCAAGATTCTCGCTTAACCTTCAGCTCTGGTACCAAATGTAACGAACCAGATTTTCGACCCTCGAAAATCGACACTAATACGTCCACTGTATCACATGCCAAACATTCAAGTGTTGGAAATACCGATTTGTTAAGGTGAAAGAAGAAGAGATGATAGAAAAAAACTAAACAATACATAATCTCACAACGCAGCGAATAATATATTATACAGCAATGATCTTTGCAAAAAAGAAACATGTTTATTCATATATACAACATCAGAGTACACTAGACTTATCCTAAATTTGGACGGTTATAGAAACATGTCCTTATATTGTCAAACATACAGACTCTATAATACAACGAAAGAAAAATATACGTGAATATGTCTTGACCATCCATCCCCTCTCCAACTCCAAAGTATTCAGCTAAACCTGGAAAAACATGCTCGGTCTGACCCGATCATTACAAGGAATAACGCCCAGGTCGGTTTGGTATAATAGCATGAGTAAAACTCGATAACAAGTAACAACCAAGCTGATTCTCCACATTTGAAAACCTTTCAAACAAGGGTATCCCATAAGACCACACTGCACATAAAAATGGATGGATTTTTATCTTACGATAACCAAAACATTTTACATCAAAATCCAGTGATATTGTCATAGTGTCTAGGTTTAAAGTAAATAGATAAAATAGATGAAATGCTTGCATCTCACATTCCAACATACTAGGTTTTACAATAGAAAACGTAAGGCACATATTAGAGATTGGATTCCATACTATGACAAGTTAAGGGATTACCTAACGAAGATACATCTCTAGATAAATGCACCAGGATCTGCCAAGAACATCCTGTACCCCTTCCACACAGGATTGGCCAACCACTTCACTAGTAGTACCGAATATGGTCACCTCGATTGGGCCTCGAATTGCATACAAGAATAGATAATAACCGATCTAGATTTGGAATGACCATACCCTACTTGGGAGATACTCACTTGGCCCTGCTACATGCCCAATTTGTGTCATTTCCCGGTTGATGAGGCTTGAGGCTACGATTTACTTTTCTGAATAGCAATCCTACTTAGATTGCTAACACTGCCATCCAGGCGTCAATGCAATGCCAACATTCATCTATACAAGTTTTTTATGGTCTGAATGAAATTGAAGGCACCAACTCTTCCACATCCATTTTGGAATCACCCTCGGGATTATAGCAGTAGCCCTTGCACTTCAAAGAGAACCCTCTTCAATCATTATCAAGATGTCTTCCACTCGAACGTACATGTTGGTTTGTAGTGGGTTTTGCATAGATAAAGTCGATCCCAGTCTCTCCATACCAACAATCGATAATTTCCGGTTGAATCATTCCTGGTTCTTTTAGAAGTAAGTATTCGAGACCTTATCGAGGAACTTGAATTTACATTCATACTTCTTAAGTCAAATTGGGTCATACTTGATAGTCGATTATTTAACTATCAATAAACAAACATCCAATCATGGTTTAATTACCAAATGGGATCCACTAAGCCTTTGTTAATTCTCTTCAATTAAAAAGATACTTTATAAAATTTGCTCAAAAGATCCTTTCAAAGCACTACTCCCAAACATCTTGCATTTCCATTATACTTGGAAAATATTTATATACTTATCTCAATGGTATAATTATATTTAAAAACTTTATAAAATTTTCTTCTTTTCAAATCCCATATAAAATAACCAAACAAGTTTGCTTTTCAAAAGCTCATCTCATATTTCAGTTAACTTATGACTTCCAAAATAAATTTATAGCCCACTTTTATAAACCTTTATGTTAAGTTATAAAGCCTCTTTCCAAATCTCTGAAATGATTTATAATTTTTTTCTTCCTACTTTTCATATAAATCTTCTTAAAGAAACTGTTTATAAAATATCCTTTGTAAAACATCATTTGTAATCACCATTAAATAAACCTTTTGTTTAGGTAAACTCCTTTCTTTAGGAAAGTTATCATTTGTAAATATCTTGATTAAATAATTATATAACTTGCAAAACCATAATTAAACCCTTAACCCCAAATAGATTAAAGAACTAAAATAAATTTAAAATTATACTCTATAATTTCAAAATAAGGCTTAGAACTCCCAATGGTACCAATTTAAGTTACCATTCAATTTCAATTGCAATTTACTTCACAGTTATATACATAGGTCAAGATATATTTAAATACAACTTATATCCTAATCAAGGAATTATCATATCAATATGAACTAACTAACACATGCCTTTACAAATCATAATAGCAGGATGGTGATTCGTCCTACTAAACAGATGTCCAAACAATTCAATCAATTAATAGCAGAATGAGGATTTATTCTACTAAAACATGTCTACAGAAACAAACAAACAAACAATCAAACAAACAACAATTTATAATAGAACTAGGATTTATTCTACTAACACATGTCCAAACAAATAATCAATTTATAGTAGAACGGTGATTTATTCTACTAACACATGTCCAAACAACCCAACAATCTACATTATAACTCATCATAGTTGTGTGGTTTTATAATGGTATCAACACTTGAATCACTTGTATTCAAAACCATCTATGAAAAAGAAGTACCTTTAAACAATTTTACTTTTTAAAAACAAAAGAAGTTAAAATTTTGAAACCCTTTATAAAATAATTTATTATAAGTTAAATCCATATTTAAATCATAATTAATTTTGAACGAATCTTAACTTAATATAATTAAATAGTTAAACAATAATTAACTATTATTTAAACCTAAAATTAATTCATTATTAATTATTAAGTAATTAATCAAACCTTCATTAATAATTAAATATTAATTAATCAATTAAATAATTAAATAATCCTTAATCAAACTTAAATAATAAACTAAACCTTTCATAAATAATTTATTATAAATTAAAACCTTTAATAATTAAAAATTAAAAATAATTAACACTTGATTAATAATTAATAATTAACCATATACTTAATTAATAATAAATTAAATATAAATCATTTACTTAACTCATAACTGATCTCAAAATTAATTAACTTAATTAATAATTAATTAAAATAAATCTTAACTTTAAAAGATAATTAATTAATAACCAATTGTCACTTAATTATAATTATTAAACCATGTTTAATCCTTAATTAATTATTAAAAAACTAATTAATTAAAAAATTAACTAAAATTTTAAAATATCATTATTTAGTTTATAAAACATTTACAAGACAATCTGAAATATAAAAACCAAACTTTGCAAAAATCAAATTTTTTAAACGAATTGCATCCATAGCGACTATCGCTATGCATACCCATAATTTTCAACTTGTTTTCTAATTCGCTTTTGAAACTTAACACCTAAAGGTTTGCTAACTCTTTAAACATAAGTCTCAAATTAAAAAAAAGTTAACAAAGTTGAAATCAACACTAAAGTTAAACTTGAAATTCCTTTAGTAAACAAACTTGCGAACCCCATTTGATTTTCTTAAGTCTTCCATGCACAAAACTTGCTAAATTCCATTACCATTCAGCCATATACTCAAAGTTCCGTATACCACAACATATCATCACCAAAAATACCAGAAGATCATCATTTTATATCCAGGCTCATCAATTTAACTAACAATTCAAAGTTAAATGCTAACCACATGTTCGCACATACATATATATCCAAACCATACACAATCAAACTAACTAACCACATATATATAACCAAATATAAAATATATATTTAAAGATAGAATCTTTCCAAAAAGTTAGAAGTTTACTCATTAAATATTTTGAAAACTTGAAATAATTTTGCGTTCGAAAAGCTTGGAAAACAAGGAAATCCACTCAAAAATAGGTCATTTTCTTCTCGATTTTTGGACCCTTTATTCTTGGAATTTGAAAATGTTGTCAAAACAAAAGTTTTAGATAATTCTTTCCTATATCATTTAAGAAAGAGTTACTCAATTTGGTTAACTTTTGAGGGAGTTACGGCCAAAACAGCAAGGGGTATTTTCGGACTTCAAAATATGGGTTCAAAAACACTCTTGAAATATATGGATTTTTGGAGTATTTAAACTCAAAAAGAAAAAGTGGTAAACTACAAAGTTGTAACCACCGAAATTATATACGATTTAAGAAAAGAAAATCTTGATTTGGTGAAAGTTATTAGAAGATATGGCCGAATAAAGTGGGGTAAAAATGGAGGAGTTTAAAACCATTTTGGAACATTTAAAACAATTCAAGATTTTTGATTTTAAAAACTTCGGTAAAGTTTGGAAGCTATTAATAGGTTTCAAGGACTTTAAGAAGGAAGAGGAAAGGCTTTAGGAAGATTTTAAAGTGAAAAGAAAATGAGAAAAGTGAGAAAACCTATGGCTATTTATAAGCAAAAAAATTTCACATCACATCAACTTATTTATACATATATATATAATAATTTATAATAATCTTGTCTAATCACATCACTCCTTCTATAAATATATATTTATATATAATTATTATGTGGTGTCACATCACTCTCTTTATAAATATATATACACAGACACACACATATATATAATTATTATTACGTGTTGTCACATCACTTGTTAAATTAAAATTAATTATAATATAATTCTTAATTATATTATTATCTAGTTAATTAACTCTTATATATATGTATGTATATATAGTACACAAAGACGAACAACGTTTTCGACAACTTTCCAGTGTCGTAAAGTCGAAATTTCGAAAAACGTTCTTCGGTCACATTTTCTAATTTTCCACGAACTATTTAATTTAGTAAACAAAATTTGAAAACGACTTTACCATTATTATTAATTGATTGAAATGAGTTTATTTATCTATGAAAATTCATTTATTGACTATATAAAATATAAAATTTCCTAGTTTACGTGACCAAAACCCTGGGTCGTTACACTCTACCCCCTTAAAAGAATTTCGTCCTCAAAATTACACCTCAAGAACATCCTAGTACTATCCATAAGTCAGTGTGATGTTCATAGATCATACATAACAAAATCTGATTCGATCATCACTCGAATACATAACTTCCCCTCCGAACTAGTATCGCTTACCAGATTTCTAATGCGGACTTTGACCGGGTTTTTGGATTTAGAACCTCTGTTCTCCTTGCGTAGTCAAATACTATGATAGAAAACATTGGTCCCCTACCAAAAATCCTCATCAAATGCTCACCTTCAAAAATCGAGAAATAGATCCTTATTCGGAAGGGTGTAAAACACCTCAAAGTCATATACTCAAATCTTATAACAAAACTACATGAGAAAGAGAAATGATCTACGCCCATCCTACGCACTCATTTAATAGGTTCTTCCTAATACCAATTCTATTTCCCCAAAAGCTATTTATGAAAACATTTCGCAAAACTAACTTATGTTCAACTTATACAATTCTTCACTATATCATGAGAGTATATACTCTTATTAGATTCAACTATACCATTTTGTATTTATTTTCTTAAGGAAACTCAAGATCCAAATACCTAGCTTTTATTTTTAAAAAAAATGAAACTCTATATTTCAATTAGAGAAAATATATATCTATAGCCCGAGTAACTCCAAAATGATACTAAGGGACTGGTATTACCAAACAGTATCATACATTTCCTTACCAAGAAGGGTAGTACTCAAGAGAAGTGTTTACATTCTAAACATATCTCTTTCTCAAATTTAAGTTATTTTCGAACTACTCAAACTAGATAACTTAAAAATATTCTATTTATTTCGAAATCCTATTTTTTAAATAATACTTTTCCAATAAAACAACTATTTCCAACTTACTTAGGATTTTTTCGGGCGAACTTGTTTTAATTGTACAACGATAAAGGGGACAATTTACTAAGTATCTCACAATGTTCGCCTAAGCAAACATCTGACCATCACATAGAAGATTATTCTAATCATCACAAAACAATCAAGACTTATTACTCGTACCAATCCAAAGAAAACAATCCTTAACATTTTCGCTCCAAAATTTCATACTTGAACCAAAATTGTTTTCAAATGCTATTATTATTTTCCTAAAATCTTGAAAATCATTTTTCCAAAAGCACCAGGATTTAGGTTCTTAAGTTTTCAACCTAAATCCTTCCAACTTAAATGATACATTTATATAAACCCATTTTATAAATCACATCTACTAAATCATTTTATCAAAATATTCTAACTTTTAAATCAAATTCTACCTCAACATTAACATCGAATGCCTTATAGTCAAACTGTGAAACTTAATTCACAAGGTGTTCGTTTCCATTTTTTTCCATATTCCTATTTACCTAACCTATATCTTAAAAAGGAAACATACTAACAATAGTCAATGCTGAACTAAACGAGCATGACTAAACAAACTCTAAATGATAATAATAATAATAATATATTATTCTCTCCTAACACCCAAGAAACTATACTACACTATTTGTGAAAATCATTCCATTTTATATATAAAATACATTCCAGATAAATTTATTTCATTTACCAAATTTCAAAATAATACTATGTTGATTAAACTTGTTTAAGTGTTTAGATAATCCCTATCGATAACACTGGCCTAACACATCGACCATAATTCTTAAGGCACTCAAAAGATCAAACAAAACTATATAAAACATTTTTATATTACTAGCAAATACGAAATCTTATATATATACACACTCAAACTCATTCTAGGGTGTCACTTACCCTATCTCTAACGAGTTAATCCCACCAAAGCCAAGGTTCTCGCTTAACCTTCAACTCTGATACAAAATATAACGAACCAGATTTTTGACCCTTGAAAATCGGCACTAATACATCCACTGTATCACATGCCTAACATTCAAGTGCCGGAAATATCGATTTGTTAAGGTGAAAGAAGAAGAGATGATAGAAGGAAACTAGAAAATACAAAATCTCACAATGCAACGAATAATATATAATACAACAATGATTTTTGCAAAAAAGAAACATGTTTATTCATATATACAACATCAGAGTACACTAGACTTATCCTAAATTTGAATGGTTATAGAAACCTGTCCTTATATTGACAAATATACAGACTCTATAATATAGCAAAAGAAAAATATATGTGAATACGTCTTTACCATCCAGCACTTCTCCAACTCCAAAGTATCCAGGTAAATCTGGAAAAACATGTTCATTCTGACCTGAGCATTACATGGAATAACGCCCGGGTCAGTTTGGTTAACCAGCGTAAGTAAAAATCGATAGCAAGTAACAACTAAACTGATTCTCTACATTTGAAAACCTTTCAAACAAAGGGTATCTCGTAAGACCACACTGTACATAAAAACGGACGGGTTTTTACCTTATGATAACCAAAATATTTTATATCAAAATCCAATGTGATATCATCATAGTATCTAGATTTAAGGTAAATAGATAAAATAGTTGAAATGCTTGCATCTCACATTCCAACATACTAGGTTTTACAATCAAAAATTTAAGGCATGTATTGGAGATTGGATTCCATACTATAACAAGGTAAGGGACTACCTTTTGAAGGTACATCTCAAGATAAATACACCGGGGTCTAACAAGAACATCTTGTACCCCTGCCATACAGGACTTCTTACCACTTGACTAGTAGTACCGAATATGGTCACCCCCCTTGGGCCTCGAAGCATACAAAAATAGATAGTGACCGATCTAGATTTGGAATGACCATACCCTACTTGGTAGCTATCCACTTGGCCCTGCTGCATGCCCATTTTTGTAATTTCCCGGTTGATCGGGCATGAGGTACGATTTACCTTTCTGAATTGCAATCCACCGTAGAATGCTAACACTGCCCTCCAAGCGTCAATGCAATACCAGCATTCATCCTTACAAGTTCGTTATGAGTCTGAATGAAACCGAAGGAACTAACTCTACTACAACCATTTTGGAATACCCCTAAGGATTAGTAGCAGTAGCCCTTGCACTTCAAAGATCACCCTCTTCGATCATTATCAAGATTTCTTCCACTCGAACACATGTTGGTTTAGAGTGGTTTTCGGATATATAAAGCCGATCTAGGTCTATCCATACCAACAACAGATAATTTTCGGTTTACTCATTCTCGGTTCTTTTGGAAGCAAGTATTCGAGACCTTATCGGGGAACTTGAATTTACGTTCATATTTCTTAAGTCAAATTGGGTCAAACTTGATAGTCGGTTATTTAAATATTAATAAACAAACGTCCGTTTATGGTTTAATTCCCAAATGGGATCCACTATGCCTTTATTAATTCTCTTTAATTAAAAAGTCACTTTATAAAACTTGATCGAAAGATCCTTTCAAAGTACTATTCCCAAACACCTTGCATTTCCTTTATACTTGGAAAATACTCATATAGTTATCTTAATGGTATAAGTATATTTACAAAGTTTACAAAGTTTTCTTTTTTTTCAAATCCCATATTAAATAACCAAACAAGTTTCTTTGTTAAAAGATCAAATCATATTTCAGTTAACTTATAACTTCCAAAATAAAGTCATAGCTAACTTTTATAAACCTTTAAGTTTAAAGCCTCTTTCCAAATCTCTAAAACGACTTATAATTTTTCTTCCTATTTATAAACTTCGTATAAATCTTCTTATTATATTTTTGCGGTTGCGTAGTATTCTTTAAGTTTGCGTCGGAGGCGGTTGAGATGGTCCAGCTTCAACAATTTCCTGCCCTGGCTGGCTACCTTGTAAAGGAACCCCCGTGCCTCTAAAACGTCTTCTTTGGTAGGTATGACCAAAATCCTGGGGCGGACGAGGCATATACGGTGGTGATCTTTCTAGCTTATGCCTACCCAGAAGCAACTTGATAATTTCCTTGATGTTGAAGCACTTTTCTTTTACTCTGTCCTCATCTGCAGGATCTGCTAGAACGTCGTCAACTTCATTGGAAATCATATACAACCCTTGAACCTAAAACAAAAGAATCAATGACGCAAGTAAGTAAAGCTTGTTGAGGAAGTTCAAAGAGTAAAACTTGTAAACACTTACCAAACCACGTTCCACCGGTCCCCGTGGAGCATATCTAGGCAGTCTAGTTGACGATTCTTTAAGAACAATTCGCCGTGTGATATGCCAGTACCAACTATAGTATTGTTCGATCGACATTCTTGGTACGCGTTCGACCTGAACGTGATCCAACATGTGATCCCACCTTGCGACATACTGTTGTACAAGGCTCAATTCCAACCGTATGGGAAAATCTGCTCAGCCGGATCCTGTATACGCTGATTAAGGCCAAATTGCCTCATCACTCTGTCGAGGTAGTGCATGGCTACACTTTGCAAGCAAATAATCGGGGTCCTTGCATACCAACTATGCTCCCCGTCAAAACAAATAGGCAGGAGATCATGTACGATCTCAACCGTATATGGCGTCCAGTCAACAGCATGCTCGTCCATAACATCGAGCTCGTTGCGATAGAATGTAGGATGTCGGGCTAGATTATCTCTCCAACGTCTATCTCCGGCCCATCTACAGTCATAATCAAAATAGTGTGTGAATATTGGCAGAAATCAAAAATCAGTGCTAATTTCAAATTGCTTTTACCTTGACCCGTACGGTAATCCCGGAGCAACGTTGGCACTAATATTTGGTCGTCCAACAGAAATATGCGTCCAAGACCATACCTGCAAATTATGAGTGTTAAGAAACATCTTTCAAAATATTTCATAAATTTGGTACACCGATAAGTCAAATCCGACATACCTGTAGAAGGGTTAGGAAACCTGCTAATCTGTTCGTCTTTCTTAGTGCCACATTATCCAACTCCTTGTACAATGCGCATAAAACAGCGCTACCCCATGAATAATCGAAAATGGTAGCAAAATCCTCTAGCAAGTACAACCATTTAACGCTAACTCTACCCTTCGAATGGTTCGAAAATAGACGACATGCGATTAGAAGTAATATGACAGCCCGTGTGAACTATTCTATCTCCTTAATAGATGAATCGACTGAAATCTTCTGGCCGATTATAAAGTCATTCAGCCATTTTACCTTCAACTCTCTTCTATTGACCAACACTTCTGGAGGTGGAATTTCACCAAGCAAACGTTGACAAACCTCATCGGCGTCCACGTTACCACCATAGTTCAACACGGCACCTTCGATGGGAAGGCCAAGCAAAATAGATAAGTATTGCAGTGTAATGGTCATTTCTCCAACGGACAAATGAAAAGTGGAAGTCTCCGGTCTCTATCTATCGCATAAAGCTGTGAGTAATGACCTGTCGAATCTGGTATATCTAATCTGCATGAAATACCAGAATCCCGCTTGATGTAGTAATTGTTGAACCTGTTGATCTTCAACCATCTCCATCAAATCTTCAAAACTTTACGAATGATCCAGGCAATCCACCGGTTTTACACTCTGCAAAACAAAGAATTATATCTTTTAGTTAATTCAAAAGGCGAAATAACTTGCAAAAATTTACTATAATTACAAGGCGAATAATATTACCCTCGCTAACTCTTCAAAATTAGAGCGGTGATTAGCTTACATATAAAGCACGCTACCATCTACCGGTCCTCTTTCTTGTTCTTCAAAGTTCATGCAAAAAAAACCGATTTGTACAAATCGTTTACAATCAATTAGTGATTCAATGCTTCAAATTGGATTATTAAGATGTACAGCAAGCTCTTTGACAATATTTCTAGCAAATACAACCAAATAATAAGCAAATTTTAAAATTATCAAAAAAACTAGGGTTTAGAAATTACCAAAATCTATTTGTGTTGAAGAGGATCCCGCTTCCATTGTTGTAGCTTTGGTTTAATCGAAAAAAGAGGAAGAAATTTGAAAATTTTGTGAAAAAATGGTGGTAATTGGCTAAATTTTAGGTTGGGAGTTGTTGGATCCGGCCATGGAAGAAGGGTTAAAGGTTGGGAAGAGTTTTGGTATTATGGGGAGGAGGGTTGTTGCTGCCTCTGTTTTAGCAGCAGCAACCTGTGCAGGCGCAACTATGGGTTGCGCCTGCACGAAATTATAGCACGCGCAACTAAGAGTTGCGCCTGCATATGCAAAACCAAAATCCCTCCATGCGCAACTCGTAGTTGCGCTTCGTCTGGAATCCCATGCGCAACTATCAGTTGTGCATTCTCATGGAAGTTACAAAAACGTGACTGGGATGCTAACTTGACAGAAACTAGCCATGTTTGGTAATAAGTTTCAAAACCAACGCCGATCGCGAAATAGATTCGAAAATTAGCCCACATTGAAAATTTGTCCTATTATTAATACTCAAACAGTTGATATCTACAACTAATATTTAAACTCGTATATACCTTTATATATACAAACTAACATATACCTATAAAAAAATATTTATAGAACAATAAAAACATAAAACTTTATAGGACACAAGGTTATATATATACAGACTTTTCAAATTTGAAAAATATACCAAAGACAGGGCAATGGCTGATGGACGTGGATGTTGGACGGGGAAGAAGCGGTGATAGGCTGCTGAGTTGCTGGAGGTGGAGGCGGAGGCGGAGGTGATTGGGTCGTGAGTTAGAGAGGTCAGGCTAAAGCCTGGTTGCGTGGTGCGTTTGGAATAGGATTGGTGTGGCTTCGGTGAAGGTGGCAGGCTGCAAGGCACTGATGTATGGAAGAGGTAGGCGGAGCTGTTATCGAAGTGCAAGGAGCCGAAGCAGATCTAGTTGATGGGAATGAAGGCGGGGTAAAAGTGGGAGGCAGGCACATGTTCTGGGGAGGATGAGCTGTAGGGGACGCGGGGCGACGGTGTGGCTATCGGGGGTGGTTGCTCGGCAGGTGCAGAGGGGAGCAAGAAGGAGAGAGGGGTAAAGAAGGAGGTTTGGCCGACTTCGGTGGTGGTTCAGGGTTGGGGAGTGGATCTACTATTGTGTTTGGTAATGGATTTGATGTAGGCTGAGATCTGCATGGAGATGGCATGGGTGTTTTTCTTAGAGACGGCGCGAAGTGTACTAGGGTGGTCGCATGGGTAGGGACGATCGGCTATTGGGTTGCAATTGTAAGGAGGGGTGACGGTGGCAGAAGAAGGAGATGGCAACCTATTTCTCTCAAGCAAATATATGTTTCTCTAAAAAAAAATCTTTTCGAATGAATACAAAGAGCAGAGAGCAATGGAAGAAAGTGGACCAGAGAATGAAACCAAACAACAAATATATTGAATATGGGGAATAGCAAAAGTCAGGCACGAGATATTAGGAATAATAAAAGCACATGACTGCTTGTTATAAATCGAAGGACAACTGAATAGACAGACGGAAACTCAAAAGACTCGAAACGGTTACCAATATGGTCAATCGTTTCTCAGATTTCGCCATGCACCGGACTTCAAAATGCACAAACTAATATACTGCATAGATCAGCACGACAGGACGAACAGAATGGTACATAGATATTAGAGATTCGACCATCCTACCAAAACTCGGTATTTGCTACAAAACTGTTGTTTAAATGCCGAAAATAAGATAAACGGAGTTAGAGAAGACCAAATTTGACGAAACGAAATATAACGTCTCACTCAGAAAATAGTTTACATTTTTATTGTATAAAAATATTCAGATTTTGAAAATATTTTATGATAATCAAATTTAACTGATTTAATATTGAAATTGAAGATTACACAACAGAACTAACTATCATATCTTTTGATGAAAATCTGACATTTGCTACATTTGAATAGACGTATTTCAAATATCAAATTTTATTTTAAATTTTTATTGTTTAATTTCAATCAAAATTTCAGTTAATCACGTTATAAAAACCATTAAAATTTATAGGTCGTTACACTCTCCCCCACTCAAAAATTTTCGTCCCCGAAAAGGAAGGAGATAGAAGAATAGAAACAACCAGAAAGAAAAGATAGATTGAAATACAAACTACAACAATTAATTTAAAGCCATATAAATTTATTTATATTCAACTAATTTGGTTTCAATACATATTATTTAATCAATAAGTATTCATTTTATTCACATTTGGTTGATTCTAATTCAATGTATTTCAATCTATTGATTTGATTTCAGTTTATTAACATTTGTTGCAAAATTTTCTTTCCAAGGCAAAATTTATTTATTTTAACTCGTTTATTTGTCCATCTGACTTCAATTAGGCTAATTCCACCTCAAATTTTAATTTTAACTATTCTCCGGTTTATATCTATTTACTTAAATAGCATTCTCGATTTATTATCCAATTCATTCCACCTAATCAAGATATAAACATTTATTATAACCACCCATTTTTTATTTATTTATAATATTTCCTTAATAAAATTTCATTTTTGTACATATTATTACTTACATCATATTGTATAATATTCAATTACATCCAAACCCCATCCAGGTAAGTTTTATTAATGTTTTTCGAATGTAATTAAAAATTATACAAAATTTTCTTTATTTACAACATTTCCATTTAGAAAAATTTAGTTTGAACATTCTTTTATTATTTAAGTTTCTCTTGTATAACCTTCAATTATACATTAACCATCATTTTTGCTTTTGAATATTTTAGGTAAGCTATATATATATGTTTTAGAATGCAATTGGGTATTATACAAATGAATTTCTATCCTAGTTCACCCTTCTCAAGTTATTTTAAATTCCACTTTAAATTTTGAACATTCAAATATTTAAAAAACTTTGATTTATTTCAATAATTGAAAACCCTAACTTAACGCAGAATTTAAGAATTAAATTTCCAGTTTCACTACCCACCATTTTGAAATAAATATGTACATATACCTATATATTTTATAAATCAAATCATACTCAAGAAATTCCAATCAAATCCATCTTCAAAACAAAAGTGCAGCGAAGCTACTAAGCGGCCTCTCTACTTTGAGACTCGAAAATGAATGTCGATGATGCTGCAGTCATCACCGAAATTATTTTTCAACGACAAAAGAGGAGAGTGCTTATTTTCTTCTTTTAAAATTCTTTGAAAACAATTTTCATTCGAAAATTCTTCCAAATAATTTATTTTTCCAAAACCTTGAAAACCAAATTTTTAAAAGTACCGAAAATTTAATCCTCAAATTCCATATTTAAATTCATTTCATTTGCAAATTAGATTAATGAATCATATTTATAAAGTTTCAACTCTTTATAGCATATAACAATGATAACAGTTAAAGAATGTTGACAAAACAATTAATGATAATCTAGTATTATTATTTCCAACAACCAATTCATTTAACAATTTAATTTCAAAAAAATTACATATATAATAAAATCATATATATATATATAATTATTTCATTTTCGAAAACAATATTGTATCAGTTTGCTCTGTTCAATGTCTGGAATTCCTATCGATAGCGTTGACCAAACGAATCGACCAAAACCCAAAATTCAAACTTAACAACTCAAACAACACAATATAAAGCATTTTTATATTAATTACCCTCATAGGATGATTCAAGAATGGATTCTAAAAGAATGATAGAGATTCAAGTATAAAGGGACCTATATCAGAGAAAATTTTGACTAAGAAGATAGGTTCGAAAGGAAGATAGAATAAATAAATTACCAACGAGGGAAGATAGATAGACTATGTTAATCGTGGGGTGACCTTTACCAGGTCAACCGAGACTTAGAAAAGACGAGAATATGATCAACGGAAACAAGGACGAATAGGATGAGAACATTATAGAAAATGCGATTCGTGCGGTCAACGAAGAAGGCAGGAGCATTGGTTAATCCAAAGGGGCGATTAACCATTCATGAAAACCATTCGTTCGAGAGGTAGGACAATAGGTCGAGCTCTAGGAATAAGATCGATGTAGAATTCAGTTTTCCGCTTGGGAGGTAGAGAAGTGACTTCACCATAACATCAGGATAATCCCTAACTATCGAAGTGGAGTCAAAATTACCAGGCTGCGAATCAAGGGAAAAGATGACACTGTCAGCAAAATTCCGAGGCATTCGCCATTCAATAAGAAGAGAATTACCCGGGTCGTCTACTAGAGAAACGATTCGACTTTTCAGGGAATAACAGCATCATAACCAAGGACGTAGAAATCTCCAGTGAATCGACGTCTGTTGTAAAGGGGTTTCCTCCTTAACAAATCATACCAAGTTTGGCGGAACCGTCGATGGGATTAATCCCCTAAGGATGAAGCTGATAGTTGAGATTGAAGCCATGGGATGCTCCAATATCAAAAGTACACGAATAAGACAAGATAAGAATGAACTTTAGAACAAGGGATGTTCCAAAATCCAAAATAAAATTCAAATCAAGAAGAATTCAAACGAAGGATTTCCAGCTCAAATGAAGATGATTCTATAATTAATTTTGCTCCATATGCTAAATTTTGCCTAAATCAAAGCTCTAATACCAACTGTAACGACCATGTATTTCAAACTATTCCCAGACACACATGTTAGACTTAAATTGCTCGAAATGTCAGATTGTTAATTTATATTTGAAAAAACTTAGCATATATAGTAAATAAATCAATCACGGAACCATAGACATAGAGTATTGCAACAATATGCAGCAGAATCGATAAATAGTAGTTCATGAAGCTACTATAAAACATCAGAGTCTGAAACAAAATACAACAGAATCTCAAATACAAATGAATCTCTAATACATAAGAAACCAACGAATCTGAACATAAATGGTTGGAATAAACTGAAATAACTGAAAGCTGGTAAGATAGATCTTGAAACAAATCTCCAATCTCCAAAGGTGAGTCTTAAATGCTGTGACACTCAGTCAGAACCGAGCGTAAAGCAAAACACTCGAGTCAGGATTAACATTCTTATATTAATAAATTCAACTCAAGTGAAATGTCAACTGAAATACAATTAACTTAAAGGATGTTTGGGATTTCCATCCTCCAAGGATCCGTGGAACTATCTACTATGTAGTACAATACACTATTATAATAGCGTCAACAGTAAATTAAAGTATTAAAATAGCATTAAGGCGTTACCTATATCCCCCTTAACACATTTTGTATATTATCGTAGTCTATACAATACCATACGCTCCACCAAACTGGTGGTTTACCTAGAGGACACCATATATGTACGGTATAAAACAAACTTGTAGAAGTCGCGATAAGGCATGTGACAAGGCACGCGAGGCAATGACAGGGTAGATATACCGTTTGCGGATCCGGACTGGTGGTAACGCATAGCAGCTACTACCGCCCACCTCGATACACACTCCTAAATCAAAGGTGCACCCAATCAAATCACAAAGTAATAGAATCATATCGAAGAAATGTATCTAATATGAGGAATGATCTCACTTAGCCTGGCGTGGCTCCTATTTTAACCACATCAAGGTGACTCACGGGAGCCAGAGCTGCGCTACTACCTCATATAGAATCGTCGTCAAACCAACATACTTCATTCTGGAATCTCCACCACGTATACAATTGTTAAAGTAGTTTTCAGCATTGGCACAGAGTATGACAATATCTGATCCCGGTCTTTTCAACAACCAAACATTTATTTCACACCGTGGTCATTTTATAATTCAAATAGTTTATATGTCATATCAAAATATCATATTCATTTCAAAAACCATTTCAATATCATTATTCACTTTAAAAATATGTATTTCCAGAATCGTAGTACTTTCAAAATTTTAACGCTTTTGAAATCGAACACTTTTGAAATCGTAACAATTTTGAAATCATAACACTTTCGTACTTATAACAGTTCCAACTTAAACATTTTAGATATTGAAATTAGTATATACATTAAAATATCTATAAATTAAAATAGTTTATACATTAAAATAATTTATACATCAAAATAGTTGTAAATTAAAATAGTTTATATTTATTTAAAGAGATTATACTAAAATAGTTTCCAATTAGACTTGTTTCATCCAATTCCACAAATCGATTCAAATCAACTTAAATTCCAAAATTCAATTTAAATAAATCCCTGTTCAACACTTTCAATTTAAAAGGTTAAATATTCAACTCAAATTCTTAATAAAACATTTCAATTTTTATCGATTTCAAATCCAGGTTTGAACTATCATTTCAAGTCCAATAAGATTCAAAGTTAAATATTCAACCATTTAACTCTAATTTTATTCAAATTGGAAAATATTCACTTAATCATTTTAATAAAAATAAAATCTCAACTTAATCTAAATTAATATTAAATATTCAGTCTCAATTTTATAAATTGAGAATATTCGATTAATCGCCTTTTATAAATCAAGTTATCAATCATATTTTTCAAAATCTCAAAATCAATAAGTTCAAATCAATTCTTATTTAAATTCAATTATTAACCAATTTAAATTCCAAGTCAACATTAATTTATCCTCCTAACCTTTATTATTAAAGTTATAAAACATCTATTTTTAAAGTACTAATATAAATTTAAACAGATTCTTAAACATATTATAAACCAGTTAAATTAAATTTTATTAAATTAAATTTTATTATTAAATGTATTTTTTTATTAAATCTTATATATATATATATTAAATAATAAAATCATAAGAAAAATCTTAAAAACTATATTTTCAAAACTAACTTATAAATTTAAAATTTCCAAACATATAATTTTAAAAATCTAAAATTTTCACATATATTGAAATAAATTCTTTACATTATAATTTAAAATCAATATTTAATAAAATCCATTTATTTCCTTTCAAACTTGGAAATCATTTCAAAATATAGACCAACGGTGTCCATATAAAATTTCTATCATGTGGTCAAGTTGTACGGATATTTATCATTTCAAATCCGCAATGATTTAATATTTATGGGTTTATGTCATTTCAACCCACAATCCTAAAATTTCAAAATCAATGAAAATCGCTTGGGTTTATCATTTCAACCCATAACGATTTTCCCTTAATCTATAATATCGTTCGGTTATGTATCGTTTCAACCCATAGGGAATTCTAAACTAACAGGGAACTTACAGAGTGAGAACAAATATGATAATAATATAACATATGAACAACATGCATGTATCATCAGTGATAAATTAAATAAAATATATACAACAGGATAGGGTGTCATATATCACAGGTGAACAATTGTAGATAATGACATATCATCTTTAACAATTAAATAACTAATAATTTAAATTTAACAGCATATTTCAATTGTCATTTCAAGTGAAATCAAATTTACTAAATATAAGAATGCTAATCGTGAGTGAGTGCTCACCTTTCGAGGCTAGAGAAAACAATGAGAATGGAAAGCACAGACACGGATACGCATGAACTAGTGCATACGGACACCCGACAAGCAAAAGATGGCTGCGACAAGCTAGATAACATGAATTCTAATTCAACGGAACAAAATATAAAATATATATACACCCTTCTCCCTTTCTAAAACAAATTCTAATTAAAATGCATATTTAAAAATCTTTATATACATATGTTTACCAAATATCCAAAGTAAATCTTTACAAATATATTCTAAAATCAGTGTTAAACAAATGAACATAAAATCTCTATATATCATCTCAAAAATCATATTCAGCTTAAACACACACACATATATATAATAAAAATAATCAATATTAAATTTAAACAAAAAATAGTATAATATTTATAATACTTCTTTATAAAAAGTCTCATATATAATATATATACTGTAATCATATATATATATATATATATATATATATATATATATATATATATATATATTATAAACATATATACTACTGTAAACCTATATACTACTACTTTGAACATATTATTATTAATACTCAAACAGTTGATATCTGCGACTAATATTTAAACTCGTATATACCTATATATACAAACTAACCTATAACTATTAAAAAAATTATAGAACTATAGTATATAAGGTTATATATTAACACAGACTTTCCAAAATTTGAAAAATATACCAGAGACTGGGAAATGGCTGATGGATGTGGATGTTGGACGGGGAAGAAGTGGTGATAGGCTGCTGAGTTGCTAGAGGCGGAGGCGGAGGCGGAGGCGGAGGTGATCGGGTCGTGAGTCGGAGAAGGGTGGCTAAAGCCTAGTTGTGTGGTGTATTTGGAATGGGATTAGCGTGGCTTCGGTGAAGGTGGCAGGTTGTGAGGCACTGATGTACGGAGCAGGTAGGTGGAGCTGTTGTTGGAGTGCAAGGAGCCGGAGCAGATCTAGTTGATGGGAATGAAGGCGGGGTAAACATGGAAGGAAGGCACGTGTTCTAGGATGGATGAGTTGTAGGGGATGCGGGGCGACGGTGTGGCTATCGGGGATGGATGCTCGGCAGGTGTGGAGGGGAGCAAGGCAGAGAGAGGGGTAAAGAAGGAGATTTGGCCGACTTCGGTGGTGGTTCAGGGTTGGGGAGTAGATCTGCTGTCATGTTTGGTGATGGATTTGACGTGGGCTGGGATCTGCATGGAGACGGCGTGGTTGTTTATCTTTGAGACGCGCGAAATGTACTTGGGTGGTCGCATGGGTAGGGACGATCGGCTACTGGGTTGCAAAGGCGGGGGGCGACGGTGGCAGAAGAAGGAAATGGCAGCCTATTTCTCTCAAGCAAATATATGTTTCTCTGAATTTTTTTTCTTTTCGAATGAATACAAAGAGCATAGAGCAACGAAAGAAAGTGGACCAGAGAATGAAACTAAACAACAAATATATTGAAATATGGGAAATAGAAAAGGGCATGGCACGAGAATTCAGGAATAAGAAAAGCACATGACTGTTTGCTATAAATCAAAGGATAATTGAATAGACTGAGGGAAACTCAAAAGTCTCAAAACGGTTACTAATATGGTCAATCGTTTTTTAGATTTCGCCGTGCACTGGACTTCGAAATGAAAAAATGAATATACTGCGGAGATCAGCACTAGAAGATGAACAGAGTGGTATACGGATATTAGAGATTCGTTCATCCTATCAAAACTCGGTATTCACTGCAAAACTGTTGTTTAAACGCCGAAAATAAGATAAACGGAGCTAGAGAAGTCCAAATTTGACGAAATGAAATATAACGTCTTACTCAGAAAATAGTTTACATTTTTATTGTATAAAAATATTCAAATTTTGAAAATATTTTATTATTATCAAATTTAACTGATTTAATATTGAAATTGAAGATTACACAACAGAACTAACTACCATATTTTTTGATGAAAATCTGACATTTGCTACGTTTGAATAGACGTATTTCAAATATCAAATTTCCATTTCAAAATTTTATTGTTTAATTTCAAGCCAAATTTCAGTTAATCATGTTGTAGAACCATTAAAATTTACGTGTCGTTACATTGAATTTGCTCAACAACTAAAAAGTATGCAATAATATATCAATATACATATATGGTAGAGGACAACATTATACTGAAGATTCATAATCTTCAATATATTATATTGAGTGATATCGACTTATGGACTAATGTATTTTTTGTGAAATACTCTCATGATTCAAGTGTCAGACATATTAGAAATCATGGTATACATACATTTACGTATGTATTTATTCCTTAAGTCTATTTGGGTTTCTTTAATGTTTCACTTTTAGTTTTTACATTCATATCATATAAGTTTTATTGTTATATAACTTTTATATTTCATACTTATATGATAGTCTTATGTATAATATTTTATTTATTTAAATCTTATTTAATTAATTTAAATTAATTAACCTTTAATTAATTTTATACTAGTATTTCAATACAACTTTTGTTTTGGGCATATCTACTATAACCTTTATAATATAACACGTATATCTTATATATGCGTATTTTTATTTAATTAATTGAACTTTAATTAATTAATTTAATTTATTAACCTTTAATTAATTTATTTAATTAAATAATTTTAATTAAATTATATATTTCAAAATTTATCTTATATACATACATTTATATTTATGTTGTCTTAAACACTTTAAAATAACATAACATGTATCAACATATATAATACATGCATATAAGTATTAATTAATAAGCTCAACTAATTAATTTGTATGATTAATCTTATCAATAAATTTTTAATTTCGAAATTATATTAAAGTAATGTTAAACATTTCAAAATTTTCATTACATTTTCCAGCGTTTTGAAAATTTATGTTATATTATAACCAATTAAAATAAACATGCTTTTATTTTAAATTTAACTTTTAGATTTAAAATCTTGTCTTAATTTTCAAAACTCCCAAGGCCTAATTCAAATTGAGCCTTTTCTATTAGGGGCAACCTTTGGGCTCACTTCACCTTTCAGGCCAAGCAGGTAACCAGGTAGGACAAGGTACTTGATTACCCAATTCCAATTCTAGACATCGCCTTTCTAGACAACGTACTAAGTTCACGAGCTTAATTAGTTATAACTAACATGACTAATTTAGACCGCAAATGTTATTGGGCTCTGATACCATTGTAGGAATTAGGCCAGCCCGTAGGGGAAGAAATGGGTGAATTTCAAAAATTTTAACCATTTTGGATCCTTAATGGGTCTATGAAGACTAAATCAATATTTTATTTAACTTCATAATAAAGTTTTGCTTTAATTTAATGCGTATGTAAGTTAGATTATATCAAACATGCTCTTATATCAAATTTGTGTACAACGTTTACTTTTCAAATTTATTCGGAGAAGAAAATATTTCATTTCCTTTCTCTTAACTTATTCAATTAATGAGGGAGCATAAATTTATTTATAAAATGAAAACTTTTCATTTCCTTTCTCTTAAATTGTTCAATTAATGAGGGATCATAAATTTAGTTAGAGAAGAAACTTTTCATTTCCTTCCCTTAATTAAATTAAATAATTGATTAATAAAATAATATTAATGACTAATCTAAATATGACATGAATTGTAAATATATTCACAGTAAATATTGTGCAAATGCAACGTATAGGGAGTGTGAATCGTCAGTGGTAATTGATATGTATACATAAATAAACAAGAACAATTTGAATGGTTATTAGATAGGACATGAAATGGAAATGAATAAGGGATGACAAGGTGATTGATATGGTTTCCCTTTAGTAAACTTAATTAATGCAACATGTAAATAAAAATTAATAGGCATCATAATATAAGGAAATAAACAGTCAAAAATAAATGTATGTATACAAAATGCCTCGTTTTAAATTAATCTAATTCATGCTTTGACAATATGTGATACATATAATAAATTATATATATATACACACATATACAAATATACATATAAAATTAGTTGTGTGTACATAAGATTAAAATAATTCTTTCTAATTAATAAAAATTAGAGATTTATAGAAACCTCTAGTAAAATACCCACCAGTACCCGTAACCCAGCGGATAAAGTACATTACATAGTACATTTTAGCGATTGGCGACTTACCATTCAGTGACTTTGGCACTGGACGTTCCCAAAATGGGTACTACCAGTAAAGCCCCCAGACGGCGTATTTTTTTGAAACGAGGTCCTCGGTAACGAGACATAAAGTAAAGACTCCTTTTTATTTTATTGAAATTTCATTCATTTTACAGAAGAAATTAAAATTAAGACTGAACTAAGTCCACTGAATTGGGATTTACCTATTGGGCCGGGTCATTTCGGGGCAAGCGGATCATTTATCATAAAAAGGATGAGCTTCAATAGAATGATTCGGAGTTCTTGCAGAGTGCCCCAAAAGAGAATTATTTATTTCAATACTCACTCGTTGCCTCCACCCACTAAGTTCAATTAGTCAATATAATAATAATTAAATGTTCAACTTTTTAATTATTAATTAGAACTCAAAATAAAATAATAAGAACTCATTATATTATAAATAATACAATAGTGTTTGCCGAATAAAGAACATTTTGGGCGCAGGTTCAAATTTTCGACGGGTTAAATTGAAAAAATATTTTTGGAAAAAGATTCTGTTACTTACACTTATGGAGTATCGGGAAGGAATTGGAATGTAATAATATCGATTCATACAGAAGAAAAGGTTCTCTATTGATTAAAACCAAACGCCTATGGGATAGAGGAAGAGGAATACCCCCATTCATAGGTCCGAGATCCACATCTATGAATTGAAAAGTCCGAATGATCAACCCTGCAATCAGTTGTTAGAATCAATAGGTGTTCAAATCGTTCATTGGAGATGGAGTCACTTCACTAGTTTGTATAAGTATTCTTTTTTCACTAATTACTACTATCGCAGATACGTCATGGTACGGAATTATTTGGACTACAAGATCAAATCAGATTATAGAGCAAGACTTTATAAACAACGTTCAACAAATTGGAATTCATTTATCAATAGATTTTTATCTTCCGTTTGAACTAATTTCTATAATTCTTTTAGTTTCTTTGATAGGCGTAATTACTTAGGATCTGGATCCATTATTCATTCAATGGAATCCATTGTTGGATTTTCACCAGATAAAAGTCAAAATATGGTTCTTATGGGAGGGTTAACAAAATATATTCCAATTACAAGAATTACTTTTTTATTAGGTACACTTTCTCTTTGTGGTATTCCACATTACCATATCTCTAGAGTCAATAATTTTCTATGAGGAACTACTGAACTCAATCACTTGCTGCCGTTACTCAAAAGTTTTCTGTTGAGGTCTATCCCATAGAGGTACTCAAATTGGATCAGTGATTGATTTCTAGGTTTCATCGTAAACTTAACTGGTACGAAGATCCGGGTAAGATATGCACCTCTTCAGGAATAAAAAAAACCGATCCACTTTCATTTTGTATTTTGGACTAAATTCTTTTACTCCTCGATTCTCAATCAAATCTTCTTTTTTTACGATTGAATCTTTAATCAGTGAATAGGAGCATACTCGAGATCGGAATCATGGGGAAGTACTACTTGGTCATTTCTACCAACTTAAAGTCCTCATTATGATTCGTTTTATCCAAAGCTTTATGTAAAAAAATCCTTTTTTTATTTTAAATTATCTCTAATTAGGCCTGAACTCTGCAATGGAGCTCTCAACAAAATTTGTTTCTGAGTCAATCTCCTCAGTTTCTATTAACCGGAAGCTCTTTATTATTTATCCCCTCCTTGCGGTTAAGGTAATGACTTCGGGCATGGCCAGCTCCCGTAGTGTGACGGGCGGTGTGTACTAGGCCCGGGAACGAATTCACCGCCGTATGGCTGACCGGCGGTTACTGGCACAAATAACATAAAGAAATGTAACCAACGTTTATTGGAAAAAGCAACCCCAAAGATTTGGGACCAAAAGCGATTAGCAGTGACCATTGAATAAGTCTCTTCAGCTTGAGTTGGGTTAAAAGCACGGAATGTATTTGCGCCGTCACCATCTTCGAATAAAGTATTTTCTACGGTAGCACCATGAATAGCACCACCATTTTTTCATAGAGTTTTCCTGTTCATCTTTCTATTTAATGAAAATAGAATAGATGAATAGTCATTCGATGAATAATCATTTTACTATTTTATTTCCTATTAGAATTAAGCATATAATCTAATCATTAGAATTGTTAACTAACAACGAGTGAGTATTGAAATAAATAATTGTTGAGAAAAAATGAGATCAATTAAATAAAAATGAAATAAAATAAGGATTTGTGTTGGATTGGCACAACAAACAATAAATATGGTAAATATAAAACATAATATAGAACAAGAAAAGAGCAATTGTGAGTAAATAATTACCACACAAATTTATACTAGTTACCTTTCTTTTTTCTAATTTTTTTATTTATTTTATGAATTCTTCTGTAAATATTCGATTGATTGGTCCGAGGCTATCGACAAACAAGATTTGTCTAAGTCACTTCGTTTCTTTTTGTCCAAGTCACTTCTCTTCTACTTAGACTGATAGATCCAAAGGAAATAGCTATATCTTCAATTCAAAGAGGAGAGATGCATCTAGATGTAATGTTGATTCAGAAAGATCTAACTCTTACAGAATTGGTAAAAAGAGGCATATTTATTGTCGAACCAATTCGTCTATCTATGAAAAGGGATGAAATAATATTGATATTGAGACCCGGGCCAATACGCCTATCAACACCAAGATTCATAAAAATACTAAAAATCTAAATGATCAAAAATTAAAAAAAAAATCCTTTTTTTGATTGGATGGGAAAATTGGGATTATCCGCAAAAAACTATGGTAGAGCAGTTTACGAATGTCGACGTGGTGGGCTTGATTTTACCAAGGATGATGAAAATGTGAACTCCCAGCCTTTTATGCGTTGGAGAGATTGTTTCTTATTTTGTGCTGAAGCTATTTATAAAGCGCAAGCTGAAACAGGTGAAATCAAAGGGCATTACTTGAATGCAACTTCCTATTTGTGAAATAGAGAGGAAAGGTGAGTTATATAACTCTTCCTCCATTAGTTGATACTTCAAAAAGGTTTCCTGGAATGAAAAAAAAAATGATTCATGTAGGTTTAATTAATCTTATTTGTTTAGGACTGATCCGCTATAATATGAATATAATTAATCTTATTTGTTATAACTATTCTCAAATTTAAAAAAGGAATTCCAATTTTTTGGTATTTTCAATATCTTATTATTATAAATTATTATAAAAAGTTTCTTTTTTTATATTTAGAATTTATTAGGGTTTATTATAGAATGGAATGTAAAATATATATACTAAATATATATATTAAATTAAGATAAAGGGTTTATCTTTATCCATTTTGATTTGACTGGAATTCATAATTGTTTGGATTGTGTAATCTCCAATTACTGACATTGGTAACCGACCTAATGCAATTTGATTATAATTTAATTCGTGACGAACAAATAAGATTAATTATATTCATATTATAGCGGATCAGTCCTAAGAAAAGTATAAACTAAGGATAAAGATACAACAATAAAAATTATAATCAGACATTCCTCTGATTTCGTTCGAAAAAGATGAAGATAGGACAAAAAAACAATAGAAGTAAGCGGATCAATCAAGTGTCCGAACTCTAAAGAAAAATCATTATTGACAGTCCAAGACCATACTAAAATCGACAATAAAGGTATTTGAGGCTGGATCAATCGAGGATACACGATGGAAGGAATTGTTCTATCTCCAAACTTTACCTTCACTAAGCGTAACTTTATTTCAATAATTTGGTTCTTTATATTCCGAACTGCGTGATATACATTTATATTGCTGTTATTTTTATATTTAGCATATTTCGAATTTACATTATTTATCTTAATTTAATATATATATTTAATATATATATTTTACATTCCATTCTATAATAAACTCTAATAAATTCGAAATATAAAAAAAGAAATTTTTTATAATAATTTATAATAATAAGATATTGAAAATACCAAAAAATTGGAATTCCATTTTTAGATTTGAGAATAGTTATAACAAATAAGATTAATTATATTCATATTATAGCGGATCAGTCCTAAACAAATAAGATTAATTATATTCATATTATAGCGTCTTCTTCCTCTTTTCATAGTTATACCTTACATAATGAATCTTATTTCCTTAATAGGTGTAATAACAGTATTATTAGGAGCTACTTTGGCTCTTGCTCAAAGAGATATTAAAAGAAGTTTAGCTTATTCAAGTTCCGACCCGTACGAAAGGCGTAACGATCTGGGCACTGTCTCGGAGAGAGGCTCGGTGAAATAGACATGTCTGTGAAGATGCGGACTACCTGCACCTGGACAGAATAAAACTTCATTCTCGATTCTACGAGAATTTTTATGAAAGCGTTTCATTTGCTTCTCTTCAATGGAAGTTTCATTTTCCCAGAATGTATCCTAATTTTTGGCCTAATTCTTCTTCTGATGATCGATTCAACCTCTGATCAAAAAGATAGACCTTATGATCTTCTACATCCTAGGTCTCCCCGTTCCATCATCTGGCTTATGTTCTTCATGTAGCATTCAGACCGAATGACTCTATGAAGATTTCAAATCCAGAGGTTAATCGTACTCTGGCAACTTTTATTGAGAATCACTCTTTTAAACTGTGAATATGTGTTTTCTTAATTATTTTAAAATATTAAAAAAAATTAATTTCAAATCCATTTGCAACTCCTTTGGAAATATTGCCCGAATGGTACTTTTTTCCTGTATTTAAAATACTCCGCACAGTACCCAATAAATTATTGGGTGTTATGAACCCGTAAAAGTCTTTGGTTATGATAATAAATCTAGTTTATCACTTGTAAAACGTTTAATTATTTGAATCTATCAAAAGAATTCTTTGATTTCTTCGGTTAATTATTCTAATCAAAATTTATTTATTGGTCACACTCACAACATTTTTTTTATTCTCATTTTTATTCTCAAATTATATCAGAAAGTTTTGCAATTATTGTGGAAATTCCATTTATCAACCTTGGCGGATATGTAAAAGAGATTAAATTTTTTCCTTTATTTGGGCATATATATAAAAAATATTGTGCCATGTATAGCACTTTCAAACCTATCATTTTTTAAATATCTCAATGGGCGGTTCCATCGTTTATAATCGAAAAGAAAAGTTACAATAGGTTTTTCTCTAGGAATTTTTCTAAAACATTTTTCTCTTGAATATCATTCAAAAAAATTTCGAATTGCCTAGTATTCCACAGATTTAGCAACTGCGCCGAGGAATAAAAAAGAAGCACAAAGAGTAATAAATAAAGAATTTACTCCATTATTATGAATTAATTTCCTTAACTCTTTGAGCAGTTTCATAATGTTCCTCGCCAACGATCCGAGGTTGTAACATAGTTGACGTTGAATCTAAAGGATCGACTGCTGGATAAATACCTTTGGCAGCTAATCCTCTTGGGGTATTCATGTTTGGCATATGCCTGCCCTAACTGAAATCTTTGGAGATGATTCCGTCCCTTGTCAAAACATTAATTAAGTGCATGTAATATTCAATAAAATATCTCTAATTAATACAAATTATAGACTTATAGTAATCAAACAAAAATTTAGATTTATTGCCAAAACATCTTCCCTTTTTCAATTTCTAAAACAACACAAACACAAAATACATACATGTAAACTTTCAAATTTAAAATTATATTTTGTTTTATATGATTTAAAGAAAGAATCTTCAGTTAAACATGGTAATATTCATACACAAATTTTAGTTTAATTTGTTAAAGTAAAATCCAATCAAACCAATATGAACATACAAAGTTTTAGATCTAAAGGATTACACTTTGAATTGAATGTTTACTATATAGATCTATAATAAAACATTGTATTCAAACATATAAAAAATTTAATTTTAATTTAACAAAATAAAAACCCAATTGATAAATTGAATGTACAAAATTTCTGATCTAAAAATTAGGCTATAAATTGAACGTTTTGAACATAGTTCCAAAAGAAACGTCGTATTCAAACATATACAAATATTAGTTTTGATTTATTAAAATTAAACACCAACTGATTCATTTAATAAACAATTCAAGCTACATTAATAATTTTTAAATTAAATGAGGCAATGATATATACATACAAATTATGATAATTAAATTTCTCTTTCAACAAACATTACATTAAATATCATTATCTATTAAAGAAAAACATACCTTAATATCCAAAGTCTTAAAGCACATCTTGAAAATGAACTCCTCTTAGGATGTTGCCTAGAAGTCTTGTCTTGAATGATGATATCTCCTCAGGTCTTTAAGATCCCCATCATATCCTTGCAAGAGATGGATGAACCACATTTTTTATTTTATTTGATGTTTTATATAGAGCTGAAAGATTTTTTGGATTTTTTTTTTTTTTTTGCTTTCTGCCATGAAAAGTTAGGAGAAGAGAGAGAAATAGACTGAATGAGAGAGAATGAATTATACGTACAGAATGAATTAGAGAATATGTTTTATTTGAATGAATGAAACTTTTCCATTCTTTAATTAAAACTTCCCTCATTAATTTCCTTAATTGTTTCTCTCTCTCTCCAATCCTTTCTTTACACGTATGTCATCAAGTAACATAAAATTTCCACAAATCATGTCATCAATTGACATAAAATTTCCATAAATCATGTCATCAAATGACATAAAATTTTCATAAATTATTTCATGCAGTTATCTTTAAATTACATCGTATAGTATATCGATGCACGCAAATATAACTTTTATAAATGCATTAAAATAATTATAAAAAACTTCCAAACCTCAAATAAATAATAAATAATATTTGTCAAATATCAATTAATTTATTCAATTTACAAAATTTTATAAATTAATTAACCATATGTTTTTCAGAGAATTCATCATTACAGTTATGCGACTCAATGGTGTAAATTGAGTCAGCGACTAGTACCAAACAATTCGAAAATTAACGTTCACACGTTACTTAGTAGGTGGTGTGATATTTTGGCCGACTCTATCGCTTACACATCTTTGGTAAAATCCAATTTTGTTATTATAAGTAGTGCCTAATAGTGACAATTATTTACACCAATTCTCTCCGTCAAAACTATGTCACTTTGGATTTATGGAATTTGGTAATGGTCAAAATTCCAATATCATCCACATTCAACTTTATAGTCCAAACATAAAGTCTTTGGTTCAATAATAACAATTATTATTAACTGAAATGCTATGGCCTGAGATTTTGACTTTGAGTTAACTTTAGTTGACCGTGATATTAATCTTATATAACCGAGGAGACGAATCCTCTCGTGAATAGTGTTTCATTTCCAATGCTTCCACTCAACCCAACTATAGTCGTTCGATGGATACTATGCCATGATTTAACTATAATCAAAGCGGAGCTTCCACATTGAAGATCAATAGTATTCTCAAGTCGAGAGAACTATATAAATTAGTCATATCGATATCCTCTGTTTGACCTTAGATATATTAACCAACACAAACCATCGTGAATCATTCCATAGTTATCCAATACTATCAGTATGTAACCCCTTGATGCCTCCAACAATCATGAGTAGTATACTACCCAACATTTAGATAACGTTGCGTACTCTAGTCTCAAGGGATACATTGATATCCAGTCTCGATGCATCTTGACTAGGAACATTTAAAATGTATATTATTTCATTGTGATAAATTAATCACGGTTACAACACTTTGTAATTACTATCAAAAAACATACCATTTATGGATTTTCAACTAAATATACTTTTAATAAATTGATTAGTTAATATAAACACATTATATAAGATATATAATAGAAAGAAAATATCTTTATTTCGTACAAGATTGGTCAACGAGTTACATACATGTAATAAATTACATAATTGCGCTTAGGGCATAACTCTAACCCTCTCACTCACAGATTAAAAATCAAATCACCGTAACTTCCTCAAAACTTAACGATATTTCATGAAATTAACGGCATTGCAAAGCTATTGCATGCCTATAGTAATTTGGAGGCATAATTCTGAAGAGAGGAGGCGCAACAGGCTGGACAGTGGAGATTCAAATAGGAAATGGTTAATTTGGTGAGTGGTTCATGCTTTCCTCTTCATGCGATGCAAATTATATCATGCATGCATGCATGCATGCATGCATACATACATACATACATATATGATATGCTGGCTATTTTAGAGTAGATAAACACTTGTATACATTTTAATTTCGATCTAATTGGCATTTGAGAGAGAGACTGGAATTAACGGAAAATTAGAACTAGGTTTACGATAATATATAAAAATCTGATGAATATGTGCACAAATTAATGTAATGACATGATAAACTAAACTTAGAAACATAAGGTTAGGTCCAAGGACATTCACAAGTGATCAAAGGCGGAACAAAGGTGAATAGAGGTGAAACGATGGGGCTGAAAAGCTAAATTCACGACTTGGTAACTGTTAGGAAAATACGTACACCGATGCATTGATCATTCCAACCGGTCCATTGGTGCATCGTTCATGCCAGCTGATCTACCGGTTCATTATAATTCAAGACGGCCTGATCCTATACCCGTAAGGGCCTATATAAAATAATAATAATCTATTTATATCAAGTTCTTATTGTTTTTTAAAGGTGATCAAAGCCTTTTGATGAGAAAAATGACGACGTTACGAATTGAATGAACATGTATGATGGTTGGTTGTTATATTGAAATGGATATGTATATCATTATGATATGTAAAGTGATGCGATGATGGACATGAACACAAACGAGCCTGTGGCGCAAGTAGGCGGCCTAAGATACAGATACAGGTAAAGATACAGATACATATCTATAACACAAGTAGGTGGTTTGGGTATTGCATTGCTCCCCTGTAGTGCTTCGGTGGACTACTAGGAGGAGGTGGATGTTAAGTGACCTTGTGTGAATGATGCTAGTCTAGGGAGTGAGTCAAATTAGTTAGTGCGAGAACAACAGACGATCCCATAGGGCATGATGTTAGTCCAGAACGTGAGTCCAATATACGATTGATGTAATGGTGGACAATAGACAAACTTGCAGTGCATGAGACAAGTCCAATGAAGTGAGTTCATATAGGTATGATGTAATACGACCAGATGTATATGACAGTTAGATATGAATGATGTGACCGATATGAAGTGAGGTGACCGATCATTTGCTATAGTATTATTTTTATAGTATATGTAGAGTAAAGTATGGCTCACTCACCATACTTCTTATGTCTGACCCACTCTTGTTTTTTCTTATATATATATGTGTGTGTGTGTGTGTGTGTGTGTGTGTGTGTGTGAATGTACATGTGCATGTATATGTATATGTATAGAGGTTGATGGAGTTTGGAGATGAAATGGCAGCAGAGATGAAGATTCATTTGTATATATCGTATATGATGTAAATAAGTGTTGTGACCTAGATTTGACTATATATATGGATTGGGTTGTGTTTGTATTGTTCAGACATATGTATTTGACATCATAGACATGATATGGTGATGTGGCTATGGTTATTATTGATGTATTATATTTTATTTCCTTCTGTTATGAGACTATAAAAGTAAATAGTTAGAACGGTATTTGTTATATATTTTATCTTACCCAACGATTCGTCTTTTCGGTTCTTGGGTTATTGACGTCGATTCGGGCGTTAGACTCAAGGGTCAAAAATGGCAGGTTATTACAAACATCTTACTACTTATATAAAAATATGTTCTTTTCAATTTAAACAAATTTTAATTTATATATTTGACAAAATATATTTCAGTAAGCTCAAAGATATGCTTAAATTAGATAATTAACACCGTTAAATTATTTATACCTATATTGAATAATGCTCATTTCATTATTGTAAAATATCTTCGAAAATCCAAATTATTATTTCGGTATTTTTCAAATTCATTTATTTATACAAATTTTCATGTTTAATTCCTTGGATAAATTTAATAATTTAAATATGAAAATTTATTGAAAATATTGATATTTCAAATTTTATGTAATAATTTCTGATGAATAAATTATAAATCTATTATCTTAATTCATCTATTTTTATTAATCAAAATAAACTTCTCATTATCATTCATTACGAACATGGAAATATTTATTTACAACATATAATTATTTTAAATTCATTTTACTTTTATTCGAGCTCATTTTATTTCCAATAAGGAATTAATTAATTTAAATCACCATAATTATTTTTTCTTATTTCAATAGATTTTAAATTAATGAAATATGTTTAAAATATTTTTCATTCCAAAATTCAATTCGAATAATATATTAAATATTAATTCCCACACATAATTAAACTGGAGAAATAGACAACTTATGTAACAATCCGTAATTTAAATCCTTTAAAATATGAATATTTAATATAATTTTAAATAACTACTCAGTGGATTTTATAACTCGAATAAAACTCTTTTAAATAATAACTAGTGATGGTGGAATAGGTTTTCAAACTTTATTTATATAAAATTTTAGTTTGAAGAAAAATCGAAAATGTGACCGGAATTCGTTTTTTGAATTTTCGGTTTTTCGTTGAATAAAAGTTGTCGAAAATATTTTGAATACATTAGAAAAAGGCATACATACATTTATAAGTGAAGTTATGATATGGCTTAGTGTGTTTGTATGTATGTGTGTGTGTGTGTGTGTGTGTTTATGCATACATGTGCATACTTAGGAAAAATATAATGTTATTAAAAATCAAAAAAGATTAAATGGAAGATTCCTTAAGAAACATGTTTAAACATAAGGTACAGATGCATTTATGACATGTTGGCTCAAGTTTTCATGAGGGCGACAAGGAAATTTCGACATTTATGGTGGGGAGATAAAGGAGAGGTGGCGCAATGTTGCAGAGGGTAAAGTATAAAGGGGTAGTTTGGTAATTTGTTTAGTTTAATTTATATAAAAGCAAATTTCCTAATTCTTTTTCTCATTTTTAATTTCGTTTTCAAAACTTCATGCAAGCTTTTTTTAAGTTTTCATGGCTTCTATGAGTTCCTAAAATCTAAAAACCTTAGTTCATCCATTTTTAAAAAACTCTTAAGTCTTGTTTAAAAGCCTTCCATCCACTTCTACAACAGTTACTTCATAAAACAAGTCTGTACACCCCTCATCCACTCTTGGTCGAGCCACACATACACTAGGCCAAACCATATTGGCCTCTATCCCATAAGAAAGTCAAGTCTTTTCACAGCAAAACCAAGATCTAAGGTCGATCCGAGATTTAGTGAAAGTTCGACTTGATTTGGTGGACATTTCGGTAAGCAAAGCTCGCCTTTTAAACTAAAGTTTTGAACTTTATCTCCTTTACATTACTGTAACTATTTAAGTCACTTGATTATAGATGTTTGGTTATAATGTTTGTTACTTGGCTTGCTTGCTAAAAAGTCGACACCTTGAGTAGGTAGTAAGCAATCAAAAACTAGTTGTGTGGTTCGAAGTAAATTTGTATAAGTGATGCCTTCTTTATGTTCATAAATATTTTTTTACTTTATTTATATGCCATGTTTATGTTATGTGATGTGAGTCTTGATCAAAATCATTATGACATGAAAGTAGTTCTTGAAGCATCCGTATAGCGACTATCACTATATCGACACTTTCGGAAAATACCAACTCTTCGACGGTTTTACTTTCGGGCTTGGGTTTTACTTTACAAAATTAATTAAGTTTTTAAACAAGGATGGATTTAAAATTAATTTAATAATGATTTTAAATTTAATTAATTGTTTTAATTAACGAGGTTTAAGGTTAATTAGTAATCTTAATAACGATGTGTTTAAAAATTAATTAATTTCTTTGTTAACGATGTTTAAAATTAATTAACTATTTTATCTAATGATGATTAAGTTTAATTAATCTCTTAAATAATGATAGATTAAAATTAATCAATTATTTTAATTAATGATGTTTAAAAATTAATTAATCATTTTTAATTAATTACTTTTAAAGTTAATTAATTAGTTTCAATTTATTTAATCTTTTCCATTAATGATATTTTAAATTACTTAAATCTTTTTAATAAATGGTGTTTTAAAATTAATCAATCAACTTAATTAATGAGATTTAAAATTAATTAACTAATTTAATTAATGATGTTTTAAAATGATTAACCCTCTTTATTTATGCGTATTTAAAGTCAATTAATCAAATTAATTAACAAAGTTTAAAGATAATTAATCATGCTTATTAATGTTAATTAAAGATAATTAACCAATTTAATAAGGATGTTTTAAGTGATTAAATCTTTTTTATAATGGTGTTTTAAAGCTAATAAACCATTTTTACAAAGTTGTTTAAAGTTAAAACTTGTAATGAGAAGCCCAAGCACGAATTCGGCTTTAAAAGTAAAAGTTCAATTCGGTTATGGAAAAGAAGTTTCCGTAAACGACATCGCTTATATGGAAAGAATTTAGTCATGCTCTTGGCACTACACGTCGAGGTATGTAAACTTGTCATTATCTCGAAAGTTAAAAGTGTTGTCAAGGCAATGCTTAGAGGTAATGCTACCATCACTTGCCCGACTTTATTTTTAACCAAGAAATAGTGTAAGTTTGAAATCGATGAGTAGTGGTAGGAATAAGAGGTTTACTGTCCATATGTGATCATTTTGTTATCTTCGATAGTCAGTTTGTCGACTATCGATTGCCTTAGCCTTCTTTGTATGTAACATCCCGGAATTTTTGACAATATCAATTTAATAATCTGTAGTTAAAATTAAATTGATATTGACATTCTGTTAATGATTCTTCAAATAAATTAAATAATCTTCTTCAATAAATATTTAAATTGGTTATTTTATCTTTTAAATGATATAAATTGATTTCTATTTACAATATAAATATTTGGTTTATGTTTTAAATAGATTAGTATTGTTTTAATTTTTAATAAATAAAGCATATTTTCAAGTTTAAATATTTGTAGTAAATTGGAAAATTTGTTTTACTTAATATTCAAGCTTTTCAAAAATTAAATAAATGATTTTTGGTTTAAACTAAATAAATAAATCATGATTTAAAATTCTAATATATATAACAATAATTTGGGAAGTTTGATTTAATTTAATATTAAGTTTTCAAAGCCATTAAATAAATAAGTATATGTTTTTAAAATTGATAAGAAAATATTAAATGTTTTTAAAATTAAATTAGATTTAGTTTTAAACTCAGAATAAACAAACAAAATGATTTCATGACTTAATGAAATGAATTATTTATTTAATAAAATATAATCTCTTGTAAAATGATTTTTATTTAATAAAAGAGATTTATAAAAGCAATATTAATATTGTATTGTCTTTCTAAATAAATTTTGAACAAGAATTTGTAATTTTTATTTCAAATTGAATTTATATGTATAACTTAATTTGAAATTGTTTGATTTTGAATTTAATTTGAATTTAAATTCCAAAGTATAAATTTTAATTGTTTCAATTTTTATTTATTTGTGTAAGTTTTGAAAACATGATTTGTTCTTATTTCTTTTGAAAATTCATACACAAATTCAAATATAAACTAACAACTTAATTTAAGCTAACACACACTTTTCTTTGTAATTTAAATACTTATTATCTTAAAGAATACATGTGTTAGATTCATATGCATTTATTTAACATGTGTTTAAAAATTAGTATTCTTTTAACAAGTGTTAAAATTTTAGTTTTATTTTTCTTTTCTTTTATTAAAATCTGAAAATACATTAGCTAAGATTACATCTTCATTTCATATAACATTTTCATTCTTCTTTAATCAAAGAAAAATCTTCAAACCTTTAAAATCTGCATTTACAATCAAAACAAAAACCTGCATACCTCAAATTCATTAACAAGCCACAAATCTGCATACCACAAAAATCTGCATATACCAATTTATCAAACCCTATACAAATTCTTCAATCTGCATTTCCTTAAAAAGAAATCCACAAATCTGCATAATCAAAACCATATTCAAATCTGCATTCTCAAAATCCTTCATCTGCAAATCTCAAATGAAGTCTGCAAAATCAAAAAAAAGAGCCTGCACTATTTTTATCTGCATTCTGTTTGAACCTGGGTTGATTAAGCACCTGCATGCATGTGTTTGGGGAGTTTAGCAAAACTGCATCTACATCTACATGCAAGTGACTAGGGAGGGAGCATGAGCATTTCATCAAATTCAGATTTCAACAGAGGGTCAAGCCTGCACATGTTTGTTTTCTGCAAATTTCAAATAAACAACAGTGGTCTGCATTGAAATGGTGAGTAACATTTAAATTTTTCAACTGTAATTAGGTTGCTTGAGTTAAATTATGTTTGTGTGTTTGATTATGATTGTGCATGCATGTTTGATTATGTTCTGTAGAGAATACTCAGATTCACATCCTACTTTAAGAATCTTCTACAATTGATCTATTTTGAGATAGTAACTGGTTTTAGGATAATAAAAAGGGTTTGTTGATTTTAGATTAGTGTTAAAACTTATAAAGTAAAGTGTTATTTCCTTAAGATAAGGTTTTAAAAAAAAATTAGAAAAGTTAAGTTACAGAGTGATATCTCTGTAAAATAGGTAATACACTATATGTTAAACTTGATTAAATCCAGTCATATTAATATTTAAATCCAGTTTTATAAACTAAAAGCATTTACTGGAACTTGATTTTTAAATCAAATATTAGGAATTTTTGAGTATTGTTCATTTACAGTTTGGTCTGGAACAAAAATATAAATTTGTGAAATTTTTTGCAAATCTGTAGTTTGAGAAACTCAAAACTTCTTTTGAGTTATAGGGTAAGGATCATAGATCCATAGAAAATCTGTAATGAGAATAATAAATTGCTAGATTGGTTGCTGTGGGAAAATTTTGGTTTGAACACTAAGTTTTGAATAAGGATTAAAGTTGGGACAGTGAGGAGGTGAAGAGTGGATCGAGTGATATGGTTTTTGGTGTGTGGGTAGTTGGTGTGTAGAGTAATTCATGGCCGGAGAGGAGTATACTCAGGTGATCGGAGTGGCGAACAAATGGCCATTGACAGGTTGAGCAGAAACCTGTAATATGTTTTCCAGGTTTGAATTTGGGTGTTGCAGGGGAGATGTGGGAAAAGTGGGAGAATGACTCGAAGCAGGTCAATGTGAAACTCGAAGTAAGGCTGTATGAAACTCGAAGTAGAAATTGATTTTCTCGGGTTGAACTAAATGTTCAGGGTTTAGGGAAAACCTGAATTTTAAAATTTGGGTTTTTGAAAATTTAAAATCTGAAGTTTATGTTAAAGAAAAGTTTAAGATTAAAATCAAATTCAAGTTGTATTTTTGATTTGAATTCAAGTTGTATTTTTTTGATTTGAATTCAAATTCCAGGTTTTGAAACCTGTTTTTCTGTTTTTTTTTTAAATCTGGATTTAAACCTTTTAAATCTGCAGTTTATGTTTTGAGTAAAATTTAAGTTCAAATTCAAATGCAAGTTTAAATTTCTGACTTGAATTTAAATTCCAGTTTCAATATTAAAATGGAAGTTTTAGAAATTTAACTTAATTATCTAAATTGTTTTGGTAGATAGTTTAAACTTTTAATAATAAGATTTTAAAAATATGAGTGGATTTGAAGTTTATTTAAAAATCTGGAAATTCTAAGTTTAGAAATGAGTTCAGTTTAAATTTAAAGAAGATTTAAATTGGAAGTTTAAATTAAGAATGAGTTGGAAATTTCTAAATTTTGAAATAAATTCAACTTCAAATTTTATGATTTCATTTTAAGACAAACTTTTGATTGATCCTGAAATTTAAATAAGTTTTAAATTATTTAAAACTTTGATAAGTTTAAAATTATTCTATTTTAAACTTGAATTTAAATTGAAATTTAAGGGTAAGTTCAAAAAGTACTTTGTCTTGAATTAAATTGTTTTAAACATAATTAAGTTATGTTTTATTTTGAAAATTTGATTAAGATTTATGTTTTTAAAATTAATTAATAAGGTAATTAAGATTTATTAATTAATTTAATTAACTAATTAAATTTGGAATTAATAATTGATTAATGATTAATCAATTTGGAATTAAGATCATTAATTAAATTTTTAATTAATGATAAATGAATATTAATTATGTAATTAAGTTTTTAATTAAGGTTAATTAATTTAATAATTAATTTTAATTAATGAATGATTAAAGATAATTTAAAATGGTAATTAATTTAAATTAATTACTTTATAAATAATTTGAGGATGGTTAATGAAGGTCATTAACCATGATTATTTAACAATTAATATGATTAATTTTTATAATTAATTAGATTAATTAATTTAATTGTAAATGGTTTGAGTATAATTACTGAATAAAGTAATTAAGGAATTAATTACTTAATGTAATTAATTTAGTTTAATGAGATTGTTTATTTTTAATTAATTAAGTTTAATTAATTATAAACACTTGGGTTTTAAGAATAATTACTTTATATAATTAATGATTTGGAAATTACTTGGTTAAGTAATTAATTAATAATTACATGATTGTAATTAAGTGGAGATGTTTAAGTATGAGATAATTTGGATTAATTATTTAGTAATTAATCAAATAATTAATTAAGAAATTAATTTAAGGATAATTAATTTGGTTTAATATAGTAATTAAGTTAGTTAATTACTTTGAGTAATTAATTTAAGAAATAATTAAGGATCATTAATTATTTTAATTAATGATGTAATTAAAGTTGATTAATTAAGGTTAATTAATCAATAATAGGTAATTAAAGGTAATTAATTAATGTAATTAACTAAGTATTAGGATAATTAATTATGATTAATTAATTAATTGAAGTAATTAAAGGTTAATTACTGTTTTGTTGAGGATAATTAATTTGTGAAATTAATTTAGGATAATTACATGAATGTAATTAAGTATAATTAATGAAGAGTGATTAATTAAGGTAATTTATTTTGAATAATTGATTAATTGATTGTAATCAATTAAATGATTGAGTAAGCAAGATTTTTATTTGTGAAGTAATTAATTTAATTTATTTTAAATTAATTAAAGATGAGTAATTAATTTAATTCATTTTATATTAATTAGAGATAGTTAATTTAATTCATTTTAAATTAATTATATTGTGATGAGTAAATTATTGCTTATGTATGAATGGATGTCATTGATTGACTTGGGTGTTTTGAAATCTCAGTAATGAGATAAATAATATTGTGTGGTATGGATGTTTGATTGTATTGTGACGATAACATAGGTTATCTAATGTGATGGTGGTATATGGTATATCTATTTGATATTGATGACGTGGATTACCTGTTATGTGATAATGTTGATTATCAGTTATGATTTATAAGTTATCTATCTGTGTGTATATAGATACTGTAATTGAATTGTTTTAAACCTTTAAAATAACTTGGACCTTAAAAGACACGCTTTGGTTTTCGATGAGACCGGGATCGGGTTTCCATATTTAAATATCCGAAAACCACATCGATTCCAAATAACGTTAGGTCGTGAATCCAAGTGGAGCTTGTGAAGACTCGAGGTGTAAGGACTATGAGTCAGTATAACTCTGTGGGTGATTCCGTAATGAGTTGACGGAATAGTTCTTATAGATTCGAGATTGTGGTTTAGAGTGCAAGGGTTATTGTCGTTAACTCTGAGGGTGATTCCAAAATGAGTGTAACGAGGTAATGCCTTCGGTTTCGTTCGAACCCGGAACGAACTTGTATGGATTGAATGCTTTCAGAACATCGTCAGGTGGACAATGAGCATTCCAAGTGATATGTCCTATAAAGGTAATCGTAACCTCAAGCCTCATCAACCGGGAATGGCTAAAACAGGGGAGGTGCAGCAAGGCTTCGTGGGTCGCACCCATTGGAGAGCAAGATTGATCCCTGTCTAGAAGTCCCTTTATATTCGGCTGTATGAGTGGTTGCTAGCTACAACCACGGGGTTGTCTTATTCGGAACTATACAGTAAGGAATGGGTCCGGCTTTGTGTTGTAGGGGGTCGGGAGTGATCCTCGGTACGTTGATCTAGGCCACGTACTGTGACGGGCGGTACCCCAGTAGCCCTGCCATTGTATGGAATCCAAAATCCAATAAGTGCCAACGGTTTTGATTGTATACCTATGTAGCTGGAATTTAATAAATGTAACAATTTCGGCTATTTCTTATTTATTTGAAAACCCTAGACACTATTATAATATCATCGGATTTCCTATCAAATGTTTTGGTTAGCGTAAGGTAAAAACTTTTACATGTTTATGTGTGGGAAGTCTTACGTGATACCTTTCTTTTCAAAAGATTTTTTTAAAGTTAAGCAACTTTAACCTGTTACTCACACCAGACCCATGTCTGACCCGGAGTTTATTTTTGTTTTTCATAAACTCTTGGGTACTCAAATTTTTATGAGTGGTCAAGGGAATTCAGGTTAGGATTCAGGTTAGCTTTGACGAATTCTGGAGGAGCAATGGAGCAGGAGGCTTCTGCGTTTAGCTATAGAGTATTCCGCTGTGTGTTCTCTGAGTTGTAGTCTTTGAGTTGTATTGTGTTGTATAACTAGACAGGTGTTTATAACTGCCTAGTATGTGTTGTTTTAGCTGTGTAACTCTGATATTTGTTGTAAACTATGTAATATTTATGTTATTAATATAGTTTATTCGTTCCGCTGTTAGGTTCTGATGTGTTGTTTCTTTCTTCTCTTCTTTCTATTCTCTTTTCTATCCCTTTCTTTCTTCTTAACGATGCGACTTCCTGATATTTGGAACTTGGGTCGTCACATTTGGTATCAGAGCATTAGGCTGAGTGAATACCTAGGCTCTGAAGTGTATCTTTCTTTAAGGAGCATTAGGTTGAGTGAATACCTAGGCTCTGTAGTGGTGTCTTTCTTGAGAGAGCGTATTTGTAATTTTAAATATATGTGTGTGTGTGTGTGTGTGTGTATATATATATATTTCTGCCTATCTGTTGGGTTACCTGTTCAGGTTTTACAATATAAGTTATAAAGGTTGATGGGGTAGTAGTGTGTGTAACACGATAACTACCATTGGTTGGAGTTTGGTGTTTGAGGTTGGAAGTGTTTTGTCGAGACTGTAGACCTAATACCGTCTCGAGGGAGTTCTATAGTGATGAAGAACTTCATTGATCTCTGAAGGAAACCTGTTAAGGTTCGGAGTTTATTTCTGAAGTTGGATGAGAAGTGTTTGGATTTGTTGGCTTGGCAGAAGTAAGTGATGGTATTTTGATACCTTAAGGAAGTAGTAGCTGCGTGATGAGATGCAGTGACTATGGATGTTTCCGAAGATGTTTTCTTTGGAACAAATTAAGGAAGTGAGTCTGCTTCAGCGTTGTGGCTGTGTTCAGCTTGAGTTTCTGTTTTCTTTGAGGTCTGAGTTTCTCGGAGAGCTTTGTTTTGGAATTCTTTGGCATCTGTGGTAGCAGTGCAGCTTGGAGTGTTCTCAGTGTTGGCAAGAGATCTTTTGGTTTAGCATTTTTCTGGAATAGAGTTCAAAAGCAGTTAAGTGAACCCGTTTCTTCGAAGGGTTGGCTAGTTAAGTTTAAGCTGTTCAATTTGGTTAAGGGAGAACAGTTTTACTTGGATTTGGTTTGGATGGTTCGCAAAAGTGACTTGCGATTGTTTGAGTATTCTCTTGGGTTATCTGAGTTTTTCTTGATGTCTTCAGGAAGTCAGAGTTTTGTTCCCATCTGGAGTTTGAGTTTTTTATCGACTGGAATTCCAGGAGTGGTACGGGTGATTCAGCTTAATAGTAGGATGGTTCCAAGAGTTGGTGTAGCAGCTCAGAGTTTTGGAGAAACTTCTAAGTTTTTTTCTTATGGATTTATTGAATCATATCTCTGGGGTGTATTGGCCTGTTTTGCTTGTGTTCTTCTTCAGCATTCTCTTCTACTTCGGATCAGAGTTGAGCAGCGGAAGCAGTTTGGAAGTGTATCTGCTCTTCTTTTTCTGGACAGAAGAAGTTGTTGTCTTCTGTTGTTGAGGAGTTGAGTTTGAGTTCTGGGTTTTGGTTGATCTTGAGGAGATCATTTTGTTGTGTTGATTGGTCTAGTTTGTTTCTAGAAGCATCAGCAAGGGTTGAGCTGATCGGTAAGTTGTGGGCAGCCCAGGATTGTCTGAAGAGATTTTGTGGATAAGAGTCGGAGGAATTTGGACTCTGAAGTCGGAGATTTAATTTTGGATAAGTTTTCTCTGATCAAAAGTGAGCTATAAGTTTGGGTAAGCCTGAGAAGCTAGCTCTGAAGTGTTTTGGATCTTTTCTATGATCTAGGAGATTAAGTGATTGATCTACAGGATTGGATTGCCAGTTTGGATAACTGGAATTCGATGAGTTTCACGTATCTTTGAGGGAGTACGTGTATGACCTATCTCTGGTTGTGGTACCAGCAGTTCTGGAGTTTTGGTTGTTGAGTCAGACTCGTTTGTAGTCTGATATCTTGTCTAGTGTTATAGATTTAGTTGTATAGGAGCTTTGTAGCTTCATAGTATTGATTGTTTGGATTCTCTAGAGCGAGTATCCTGGTATATATATATATATACCTGGGGAAACTCGATAAAATTCTATCCAGAATTTGTCTGGATAATTAGATTTGTTTGATTGGTTGTTTTTGGTTGTTAGCATATGTTTGATATATGCTTATGTTTTTTAAATTTTAAATTTAATGAGATTATTAAATTACCTTTGTTTTAAATTTCGAGGACGAAATTCTTTTAAGGGGGAAGGATTGTAACATCCCGGAATTTTGACAATATCAATTTAATAATCTGTAGTTAAAATTAAATTGATATTGGCATTCTGTTAATGATTCTTCAAATAAATTAAATAATCATTTTCAATAAATACTTAAATTGGTTATTTTATCTTTTAAATGATATAAATTGATTTCTATTTACAATATAAATATTTGGTTTATGTTTTAAATAGATTAATATTGTTTTAATTTTTAATAAATAAAGCATATTTTCTAGTTTAAATATTTGTAGTAAATTGGAAAATTTGTTTTATTTAATATTTAAGCTTTTCAAAAATTAAATAAATGATTTTTGGTTTAAACTAAATAAATAAATCATGATTTAAAATTCTAATATATATAACAATAATTTGGGAAGTTTGATTTAATTTAATATTAAGTTTTCAAAGCCATTAAATAAATAAGTATATGTTTTTAAAATTGATAAGAAAATATTAAATGTTTCTAAAATTAAATTAGATTTAGTTTTAAACTCAGAATAAACAAACAAAATGATTTCATGACTTAATGAAATGGATTATTTATTTAGTAAAATATAATCTCTTGTAAAATGATTTTTATTTAATAAAAGAGATTTATAAAAGCAATATTAATATTGTATTGTCTTCTAAATAAATTTTGAATAAGAATTTGTAATTTTTATTTCAAATTGAATTTATATGTATAACTTAATTTGAAATTGTTTGATTTTGAATTTAATTTGAATTTAAATTCCAAAGTATAAATTTTAATTGTTTCAATTTTTATTTATTTGTGTAAGTTTTGAAAACATGATTTGTTCTTATTTCTTTTAAAAATTCATACATATATTCAAATATAAACTAACAACTTAATTTAAGCTAACACACACTTTCTTTGTAATTTAAATACTTATTATCTTAAAGAATACATGTGTTAGATTCATATGCATTTATTTAACATGTGTTTAAAAATTAGTATTCTTTTGACAAGTGTTAAAATTTTAGTTTTCTTTTTCTTTTCTTTTATTAAAATCTGAAAATACATTAGCTAAGATTACATCTTCATTTCATATAACATTTTCATTCTTCTTTAATCAAAGAAAAATCTTCAAACCTTTAAAATCTGCATTTACAATCAAAATAAAAACCTGCATACCTCAAATTCATTAACAAGCCACAAATCTGCATACCACAAAAATCTGCATATACCAATTTATCAAACCCTGTACAAATTCTTCAATCTGCATTTCCTTAAAAAGAAATCCACAAATCTGCATAATCAAAACCATATTCAAATCTGCATTCTCAAAATCCTTCATCTGCAAATCTCAAATGAAGTCTGCAAAATAAAAAAAAAGAGCCTGCACTATTTTTATCTGCATTCTGTTTGAACCTGGGTTGATTTAGCACCTGCATGCATGTGTTTGGGGAGTTTAGAAAATCTGCATCTACATCTACATGCAAGTGACTAGGGAGGGAGCATGAGCATTTCATCAAATTCAAATTCAGATTTCAACAGAGGGTCAAGCCTGCACATGTTTGTTTTCTGCAAATTTCAAATAAACAACAGTGGTCTGCATTGAAATGGTGAGTAACATTTAAAATTTTCAACTATAATTAGGTTGCTTGAGTTAAATTATGTTTGTGTGTTTGATTATGATTGTGCATGCATGTTTGATTATGTTCTGTAGAGAATACTCAGATTCACATCCTACTTTAAGAATCTTCTACAATTGATCTATTTTGAGATAGTAACTGGTTTTAGGATAATAAAAAGGGTTTGCTGATTTTAGATTAGTGTTAAAACTTATAAAGTAAAGTGTTATTTCCTTAAGATAAGGTTTTAAAAAAAATTAGAAAAGTTAAGTTACAGAGTGATATCTCTGTAAAATAGGTAATACACTATATGTTAAACTTGATTAAATCCAGTCATATTAATATTTAAATCCAGTTTTATAAACTAAAAGCATTTACTGGAACTTGATTTTTAAATCAAATATTAGGAATTTTTGAGTATTGTTCATTTACAGTTTGGTCTGGAACAAAAATATAAATTTGTGAATTTTTTTGCAAATCTGTAGTTTGAGAAACTCAAAACTTCTTTTGAGTTATAGGGTAAGGATCATCGATCCATAAAAAATCTGTAATGAGAATAATAAATTGCTAGATTGGTTGCTGTGGGAAAATTTTGGTTTGAACACTAAGTTTTGAATAAGGATTAAAGTTGGGACAGTGAGGAGGTGAAGAGTGGATCGAGTGATTTGGTTTTTGGTGTGTGGGTAGTTGGTGTGTAGAGTAATTCATGGCCGGAGAGGAGGATACTCAGGTGATCGGAGTGGCGAACAAATGGCCATTGACAGGTTGAACAGAAACCTGTAATATGTTTTCCAGGTTTGAATTTGGGTGTTGCAGGGGAGATGTGGGAAAAGTGGGAGAATGACTCGAAGCAGGTCAATGTGAAACTCGAAGTAAGGCTGTATGAAACTCGAAGTAGAAATTGATTTTCTCGGGTTGAACTAAATGTTCAGGGTTCAGGGAAAACCTGAATTTTAAAATCTGGGTTTTTGAAAATTTAAAATATGAAGTTTATGTTAAAGAAAAGTTTAAGATTAAAATTAAATTCAAGTTGTATTTTTGATTTGAATTCAAGTTGTATTTTTTTGATTTGAATTCAAATTCCAGGTTTTGAAACCTGTTTTTCTGGTTTTTTTTTTAAATCTGGATTTAAACCTTTTAAATCTGCAGTTTATGTTTGTGTAAAATTTAAGTTCAAATTCAAATGCAAGTTTAAATTTCTGACTTGAATTTAAATTCCAGTTTCAATATTAAAATGGAAGTTTTAGAAATTTAACTTAATTATCTAAATTGTTTTGGTAGATAGTTTAAAATTTTAATAATAAGATTTTAAAAATATGAGTGGATTTGAAGTTTATTTAAAAATCTGGAAATTCTAAGTTTAGAAATGAGTTCAGTTTAAATTTAAAGAAGATTTAAATTGGAAGTTTATATTAAGAATGAGTTGGGAATTTCTAAATTTTGAAATAAATTCAACTTCAAATTTTATGATTTCATTTTAAGACAAACTTTTGATTGATCCTGAAATTTAAATAAGTTTTAAATTATTTAAAACTTTGATAAGTTTAAAATTATTCTATTTTAAACTTGAATTTAAATTGAAATTTAAGGGTAAGTTCAAAAAGTACTTTGTCTTGAATTAAATTATTTTAAACATAATTAAGTTATGTTTTATTTTGAAAATTTGATTAAGATTTATGTTTTTAAAATTAATTAATAAGTTAATTAAGATTTATTAATTAATTTAATTAACTAATTAAATTTGGAATTAATAATTGATTAATGATTAATCAATTTGGAATTAAGATCATTAATTAAATTTTTAATTAATGATAAATGAATATTAATTATGTAATTAAGTTTTTAATTAAGGTTAATTAATTTAATAATTAATTTTAATTAATGAATGATTAAAGATAATTTAAAATGGTAATTAATTTAAATTAATTACTTTATAAATAATTTGAGGATGGTTAATGAAGGTCATTAACCATGATTATTTAACAATTAATATGATTAATTTTTATAATTAATTAGATTAATTAATTTAATTGTAAATGGTTTGAGTATAATTACTGAGTAAAGTAATTAAGGAATTAATTACTTAATGTAATTAATTTAGTTTAATGAGATTGTTTATTTTTAATTAATTAGGTTTAATTAATTATAAACACTTGGGTTTTAAGAATAATTACTTTATGTAATTAATGATTTGGAAATTACTTAGTTAAGTAATTAATTAATAATTACATGATTGTAATTAAGTGGAGATGTTTAAGTATGAGATAATTTGGATTAATTATTTAGTAATTAATCAAATAATTAATTAAGAAATTAATTTAAGGATAATTAATTTGGTTTAATATAGTAATTAAGTTAGTTAATTACTTTGAGTAATTAATTTAAGAAATAATTAAGGATCATTAATTATTTTAATTAATGATGTAATTAAAGTTGATTAATTAAGATTAATTAATCAATAATAGGTAATTAAAGGTAATTAATTAATGTAATTAATTAATTATTAGTATAATTAATTATGATTAATTAATTAATTGAAGTAATTAAAGCTTAATTATTGTTTTGTTGAGGATAATTAATTTGTGAAATTAATTTAGGATAATTACATGAATGTAATTAAGTATAATTAATCAAGAGTGATTAATTAAGGTAATTTATTTTGAATAATTGATTAATTGATTGTAATCAATTAAATGATTGAGTAAGCAAGATTTTTATTTGTGAAGTAATTAATTTAATTTATTTTAAATTAATTAAAGATGAGTAATTAATTTAATTCATTTTAAATTAATTAGAGATAGTTAATTTAATTCATTTTAAATTAAATATATTGTGATGAGTAAATTATTGCTTATGTATGAATGGATGTCATTGATTGACTTGGATGTTTTGAAATCTCAGTAATGAGATAAATAATATTGTGTGGTATGGATGTTTGATTGTATTGTGATGATAATATAGGTTATCTAATGTGATGGTGGTATATGGTATATCTATTTGATATTGATGATGTCGATTACCTGTTATGTGATAATGTTGATTATCAGTTATGATTTATAAGTTATCTATCTGTGTGTATATAGATATTGTAATTGAATTGTTTTAAACCTTTAAAACAACTTGGACCTTAAAAGACACGCTTTGGTTTTCGATGAGACCAGGATCGGGTTTCCATATTTGTATATCCGAAAACCACATCGATTCCAAATAACGTTAGGTCGTGAATCCAAGTGGAGCTTGTGAAACCTCGAGGTGTAAGGACTATGAGTCAGTATAACTCTGTGGGTGATTCCGTAATGAGTTGGCGGAATTAGTTCTTATAGATTCGAGATGGTGGTTTAGAGTGCAAGGGTTATTGTCGTTAACTCTGAGGGTGATTCCAAAATGAGTGTAACGAGGTAATGCCTTCGGTTTCGTTCGAACCCGGAACGAACTTGTATGGATTGAATGCTTTCAGAACATCGTCAGGTGGACGATGAGCATTCCAAGTGATATGTCCTATAAAGGTAATCGTAACCTCAAGCCTCATCAACCGGGAATGGCTAAAACAGGGGAGGTGCAGCAAGGCTTCGTGGGTCGCACCCACTGGAGAGCAAGATTGATCCTTGTCTAGAAGTCCTTTATATTCGGCTGTGTGGGTGGTTGCTAGCTACAACCACGGGGTTGTCTTGTTCGGAACTATTCAGTAAGGAATGGGTCCGGCTTTGTGTTGCAGGGGGTCGGGAGTGATCCTCGGTACGTTGATCTAGGCCACGTACTATGACGAGCGGTACCCCAGTAGCCCTGCCATTGTATGGAATCCAAAATCCAATAAGTGCCAACGGTTTTGATTGTATACATATGTAGCTGGAATTTAATAAATGTAACAATTTCGGTTATTTCTTATTTATTTGAAAACCCTAGACACTATTATAATATCATCGGGTTTCCTATCAAATATTTTGGTTAGCGTAAGGTAAAAACTTTTCCATGTTTATGTGTGGGAAGTCTTACGTTATACCTTTCTTTTCAAAAGATTTTTTTAAAGTTAAGCAACTTTAACCTGTTACTCACACCAGACCCATGTCTGACCCGGAGTTTATTTTTGTTTTTCATAAACTCTTGGGTACTCAAATTTTTATGAGTGGTCAAGGGAATTCAGGTTAGGATTCAGGTTAGCTTTGACGAATTCTGGAGGAGCAATGGAGCAGGAGGCTTCTGCGTTTAGCTATAGAGTATTCCACTGTGTGTTCTCTGAGTTGTAGTCTTTGAGTTGTATTGTGTTGTATAACTAGACAGGTGTTTATAACTGTCTAGTATGTGTTGTTTTAGCTGTGTAACTCTGATATTTGTTGTAAACTATGTAATATTTATGTTATTAATATAGTTTATTCGTTCCGCTGTTAGATTCTGATGTGTTGTTTCTTTCTTCTCTTCTTTCTATTATCTTTTCTATCCCTTTCTTTCTTCTTAACGATGCGACTTCCTGGTATTTGGAAGTTGGGTCGTCACATTGTATTTCGTCACTCTAAGACGATGTGTTGCTCACTTGAGCTTTGTTATTCTTTGTCGGAAATGACTAAACCCAAAGAGTGACCAGGGGCCAAGCTATGTGGGGTTGCTCCTATTAGGTTATTTTCACATCCACTCAAGATTGGAATCAGTTGTGCACATTGAGATGTGAAATACTCAGATACTCGATAACGGTTGACGAGGTCCGGCTTGGAGGTTTCCGAGAGCCATCAGAGTTCTCAAGTATATATTCTAGAGGTATACTTTCGGTAAGGGGGTACACCCTCTTATTCATTGTTGGTAAATTTCCTTTCCCTTATCGATTCGAGCCTTTGATTGTTGGTAAATTTCCTTTCCCTTATTGATTCGAGCCTTTGAATTTGTTTTACTTAATCGCATCGGGAAGAGTATAACACTCTTCACCATGTTAATTATTAATATCCATTCTTTACATTTGGATTTGGATGTTGTACTTATGAGAGGAAACTCATTCCGCATTTGGTGGTGTGGTCTCACATGCTGTTGTTTAATTATACTTATTGTTTAGAGTTTTACTCATACTAGACATGTTGTATGATCTGAGTTGTTTGTTTTTCCTAAACTCTCGGATACTCACTTATATTTGAGTTGTCCGAGAGTAGTAGGTCTTTCGAGGATCCTTTAAAGATGGCGTCCATGCAGGAGGCTTTTATTTACATAGTAGTTAGTGTAAGTGTATTTTGTCTCAGCATATGTAAAGGCAGATTGTTATAACTGCCTAAGCTGATTATAGCATTTTTGTGAAACTCTGATAACTCCAAGTTAGGGAGCAACCTTTTGTACTGTATCACTGTTATGTTCTATTTAACAGCTTTCATTGTGAGATTTTATATTCATTCCTTTATTTTTACCCTACGATAATTCATCTTTCGAATGCTTGGGCAACGACGCACGAATGTCATAGATGTATCAAGTGTCGTTCTCAGGGTGGGTTAGTTGTGACATCGAGAGTCACATGGAGTTATTGTGAAATGAATAGAGAGTTGCAATGAGTAAATTATGATACAACGAATCATAAGAAATAAATATGTTAGTCAATGCATAAGAATATTACAAACAATAATAAATAAATTAATGATATATAAATAACTATTGTTGGGAAGCACATTGAGTTTCGACTTATTTGAGTCAAATAACCAATGATTTGTTACATGGTCATTTACAAATACATATTATATCGGAGATCGATCCCTAAGGGAAATTGAGTGGAGTGTGCAACATTTCGACTGGGTGATGACAAGGTATCATAGTATAAGTGTTATTGGAGAAAAACACATAAAGTAATAAATATTATGATTTGTATTATATAATCATATTCCTTTTGTTAGGAGTGAGTTATCATGGAGTTGGTTAGTTATTCTCATAAAACTAAAAGGAGTTGTTTGTTAACAAACCTAAACTATTTGCATAAAGTGGGTAACATTTCATGTCATCGAAGTAAACAATTAGAACGTAGTATAATAAAAATATGCTTATATGTGTGTTTTGCATTATGGTACATTGCTACGTCCACGCATGTTATTTTGTATCATACATGTTCGAACGTTCGTGGATGTGAGAGAGTAAGATGGCTTAGTATTAGATTTGACTTAATTTCACTACGTGGAGAAATAAAGAGGTATTTATATATATTTATGTGTGTGTGGTAACTTGTTTTCTTATATATTGGAAAAGTGATTATCTTACCCTAGACATAGTTTAATTCATATGTTAGTCGTCTTTCTTATAACTAATGAGTACTCTCAGAGATAGATTATTCACGTGCAATTTAGCTGCATTTCGTATTTTGGAGTTGAGTAGATGTGCTACAAGGATATGAGTACTCTTATGAATAGATTAGTCATGTGCGATTAGTAATGTACACTCACGAGAATATACACTTACTCGTATTTGTATTAAGTAGTGCAACAGTGTATTTTTAGAGTGCTTGTTCATCTACGTATGACAACCATGCACTATAATAAATTTTGTGCCTACAGTACATTTATCCTACGGTTTGGATTGTATGCTATGTTATTTATGATTCCTTATGATTATGTTTAGGAATTTTTTTAGATTTATCCCTATTTGTACTTACTACGCAAAATAGCCTTGTTTTAAACTATTTACAAACGTAGCCCTATTTTGGCCAACTCAGTGCTGAGCTGGCCAAAAATACTGGCACAATTTGAAATTGTGTCAGTTGATGGGGTTTATTTTTTTGCTGAATTTAAAACTTGCGCTATTTGAAATAGCGCAAGTATAATTGGGGTAAATAATAATGAAAACATACAAGCGGCATTTGAAATTGCACCAGTTGACGTAATTTAAAATGTTGCGTATATAAAACAACAGTCCTCCACTCTTCCTCCTCACTTTTCATCTTCCCCCAAATATCAGACCGAAACCCACTTTTCCAATTTTCCAAAATCAAAATCCTAACTTTATTTTAACTTATTTCTTCAAAAAATTGAACCATGGCTAGTTCATCGACACAGGAAGCTTCTATAGTTATCAATTCTACAAACAATCTTCGTTTAATTTACAATCAAGAGTTTGTTAATGTTGAAATTGTTAGGAGCAGTAGTTGTTTAGCTTCGTAATAGTTGTTTCATCTTGTAATTCACAAATTACTTGACTATATGTTGTTAAACATCGTTTTGTAGTTGAATTTGAAGTTGTTGATGGGCTAGAATTTGGAATTTTACTATGTTAAAATTGTCAACATTTGTTGTAGATTACACCAAGTTGTTACCCGGACCGATTGACAGTAGCATTTTATACTTTCAAGCACGTCATCGTTCAAGCAACAACACTATGATGGCGGTAATATACTTTCTTTTAATACCGATATACATTGATTTTTGTCATTAGTGGTGCTTGTATGTTGTAATTTTTTTGATAGAACAAAAACGCAGTTACAACTATTGATCACTCATTAACGCTCAGGACAATGACTACCTCTCATCATGGCATGCTAGAGTTGTTAGATAGAGCTAGCTTCTTGCTTATACATCGATTGGGTTACACCTAATTGGATCGTCACCTTATCACTGCCTTGGTGGATAAATGGAGGCTGGAGATGCCTACATTCCACCTTAGAGCCAGTGAGATGACCATCACCCTAGGTGATGTTGCTGTGTTGCTTGCTTTACCTATAGATGATGCTCAATTGAGCAATCCAGAACCAGCTGATTACATGTCGATGTGTGAGAGTCTCTTAGGTATATCTTCTCCCCTCGAGCAGCGGTGAGGGTAATGAAATGATTGTTATCGCTTGGTTCCAACAGCAGCTTGAAGGTGACATTCTAGCTGACGCCTCTCAGATTTAGATTAAGCAACGGGTTCGAGCTATAATATTGCATATCATCACTTTGCGTTTGATATGCGATCATTCGAAGACCTGTGTCTGTCTTAGGTGGCTTCACTTCATAGAGAACTTTGATGTATGCCGTCAATATTCATGGGATAGTGCGGTTCTAGTATATACGTACACCGAGCTGACTAGGCTCGTTTTATAGGAGAGCACATCTATTGGAGGCTGTTTGACTCTAATTCAGGTATTCACATTTTCCCCCTTCATATGCATATATTTATGTATATACATCTTTTATGCATCTACATGTTTATAGCTATGGTCTTGGTCGTATCTTCCGGTCGGGAGAATAACAATGAAGAGAGCGAAAGCTGATTTATCTTTGCCCTATGTTGCTAGGTATATTTACTGCATTATTTGATTACACACACAAGTTTTGCGCCAATAATTCTTGTTATCGTGCTATTATAGACGGATTGGCCTGAAGAGCATGGTGAATACTCCTAGACGTAATTATGTTCTATCGCAACAAGTTTGATGTACTTGGTTGTGATGCTGTGACATGAACCCCATACGCACACGTACTTGGACAACTTCCGCCCTTAAGCACCGCTTCTATTGTTCTATGGACATCACGGGTGCCACTTATTTGTTTTAGCGACGTAGAGTTTCATCTTCCAGATAGAGTGATGCGACAATTTGGTTTCAGGCAGCATCTGCCAGAGGCAGATCCTCACTACCAGATCGACAACTCAACCAGAGAGTATGAGATGACGATTGAGACATGGAATCGTCGTCAGATGCATACGCAACAAGAACGAGACCTCACACTATTAGACGACGAGTATTATACATGGTACCGGTACATCACTCGACGCTATATTATTTGTGCCGTAAAACCTCCTGTTGAGGTAGAGCAGCCTATTGAGGTAGACGCGTATGCTCCGAGGGCTCCACCTGAGAGGAATGTGGTATGTGTTAATTGCTATTATTTAACTTGAGAGGAAAGTAGTCATATCTAGTTTGCATACTTATTAATTACACCACTAAAGCTTGCTGAGGTAGTTTGCACCTCTGAGTACACCATTAAAGCTTTTCAGATGCATTCATTGTTATTACATGAAATCGTCCACCATCATCCTTACACAAAGCCCAGTTCTCCTCCTTCCTCTCTCGACTTCTCTCAATCCAATTGTAAGCTCTAATATTGGTGGTCTTAATTTCCTCGTGGATTTTCATAAACTCAACCTCCTCCAAAGCACATGCCGCTGTGTAGAATAAACCGGTTAAAGGTTTGTCCCTAAAGCCGACAGCTTGAAAGTTTGCTTTCAAATGTCTAGCACAAAATCTATGCTTATATTGTGATCTCCATTTTCTCTCTAATGGGTCGGTATTCTTTTCATTCTATCGAAAATGAAAGTAATATGTCGATTGTTAACTTTATGAATAAACCGACGCATGCAAGCAAAAAACCAATCCCAACTGTCACATGATTCAACCTCAACAATCGCACAAGTAAAAGGATAAAGTTGATCATTCGCATCAACCGCGGTCGCAACAAAAAATGTACCTTTATATTTATAGATACGTTCCATAGATACAAAGAAAAGGTCGACAATGCACAAATCCCTTATACAAGGCCCAAAGGCCCAAAAAGCACGATCGAAGACACCAAACTCATCGGTTGTTACATGTCCAATACTACAGGATTCGTTCTAGTAATTTCAGCAAAATATCATTGTAGGTTTGAATATGACTTTGCCCAATCACCGTATATTCGTTCTATTGCCTTGGTTAGTGCTCTCCACGCTTTCATATAACCGATCTTAATAAATAATTGTTCCTCCATTAATACATGCACAGTTCTAGCCGTTATGTTCAAATCTGATTCCACAAACGACATGATCTTTGAAATCAAAAAATTAGATGTCGCTTGCTTGTGATTGGAGTTAACTGTTGGGGTAATGCAAGTATGATTGCTTGGATATTTTTTAACAACCCATCATCAAAATTGCGATTTTTAAAATCTATAGCATGAACTCTCCATTGACAGTTTTGCATCGATGTTACAAATGACAGTGTATTTTTCTTTGTTAGATCTGATTGGCTTAAAAGAAACTACATGTAAAATTGACCATTCACTTAGTTGTTATGGAAATTTTGCTTTGGTCTCGAATATCATACCAACTTTGAACCGTTCTGAACACAAAACGATGAGAACAGTTCTTCATTGAATTGCAGGCTTGCGACGATGGATCTAGCCAACATTTTCGCATTACACAAGTCATCATCCAACGGTATCTCCAGTTCAGGTTCATCATTATCAACATTGGCATTGTCTTCACCTCCAAAATCATAGTTTAGTGAAGCATTGTTTACTTGCATGTTGTTGATCCATGTTGTATCGTTCTTTGATATAGATACAATAGTCATGCTATCAAGAGTAGGAACATCGTTCAATTGTCCATCTACATGTTCATCTAGTTCCATATCGACATCGGATACATTTGGTTGCATGTTCGATTGTGCATCCGTATTTTGTGCCGGAAAGCTACAGCATGAAAATATGACATTTTAAATATAGTTATATGTGCAATACAATTCATTATCATTGTCAAACTTAACTTACTTTTGGCTCATGCGGTATAATTCGGAGGGTGTGTGCTACAACAGACAAGACCTATGAGTAGTATACGGTCCAACACTATTTTCTGTCAAATGATAATGCGGAATGTACCTAAGGTGACAATAGCAAGTAGGAGTTACCTTTGACTCATGCATGCAATACTATCCTACGTCGGATATGGATGGCTAAATTCTAAATTTTGTTGAAAATTCATAAATGGAGGATAACCAAACAACATTTGTTGGCGTCTGTATTGCGGTATGTTCATAGGAGGATTACTGTAACTAGAAGACGGAATTGGTTGCGAAGGATAGATGGTTGCAGGTGCCGTTGTGGATGCAAATACAGCTATTCTACCAACAACTTTCTATTTTTCACAATAAACAACTCTATGGATTTAGAGATAGCAGAGAACATTAACTCAATGTCGTCGTCATCTACAGTTTTAATTGCTTTAGATCTCGAATTAGTTGACCATTGCAAATTAAATCAATATCAAACTCCTCCGATTTGATCTTGGTTGTTTTGTAAACCGACGCTTTACTTTCTCGAAGTTAGATCCTTTACGAACTTTTGTCGGTTTATAAGATCCATCGTTATATTTTCCACACATTTGATCATTAATAACTAACCCGCCATCATAATAGCATATAGTTGTAATAAAATTAGGAGTCATTCTAGTTTGATGATGGAATTATCATTATGAAGTGAAATGTACAAATAAACAAAAAACTAGGGTTTGCAAAATCATACCTTTAATGAGCCAAATGAAGAAGATGCTGTTATTCTTCAAGTAGATCCCAAAAAACACTTAATTTTTAGATGAAACAGAGTTAGGATTTTGATTAGACATTGGGAAAGTGGGTTTCAGTTTTGATATTTGGAGGAAGATGGAAAAGTGAGGAGAAAGAGGGGAAGACTGCTGTTTTGTATACGCAGAATCAACATTTGAAATCGCGCCAACTAAAGCAATTTCAAATGACGTCCCTATGTTTTCATTATTATTTACCCCAATTATAATTATACCGGTGCTATTTCAAATAGCGTCAGTTATAAATTTAGAAAAAAAATAAAAATAAAACACACCAGTTGGCGAAATTTGAAATCGCACAAGTACGTTTTGAGTTGGTCAAAACAGAGCTACGTTTGTAAATAGTTTTAAAACAAGACTATTTGGCCAATGTTTTTAAAATATAGCTAAAAATTAAAAAAATTCTTATGCCTGATATAATCATGGGACCAGTCGATGTTAGTTCAACGGATTAGAAATGACATTGATAAGTATACTGTTCATGCTATGGAAGAATAAACTTTCTTGACACTGTACCTGACGTGTTTTCATTTTTTCCCTTTTTCCTAGTTGGAGAACAAAGCATTTGAAACCTAAAAGGTCCTGGGCGGTGATTCATGTGGTGCGTGAAATTTCATCAAAATAATACAATAATAAAGAACGGCTGCGATTTAACGGTGTAAACACATAATCTCTACACATGTACAAGCGGCCTCACTTCTCTCTTTGCGCGTCATCTTTCTTTATTTCCTTCGACTTCTGTACAATGTTTCGATCCTGAAACGTTTCTATAAATCATTTGGAGACTGTAGCATCCATACTTCCGATCTGAGATCGCAATTTAAAGTTCGGCGCTTAATATTTGAACCGTGTAAAAAAGGGTTGATTTTTGGGCGCTTGCATGAGGGATTTTGGTAATGGTGAGAATGGATATCGAAACAGCGAAAGATGTAGCTTCATTCGATCCGGATTTGCTAAATCTTCAGGAGATTTCTTCGATTGCTCTGAAAGATAATCCGCAGATCGCGGATCAGCTGTATTCACAGTGGTTAACTCTTCCTGATACTGTGAAATTGGTAAGGTTATTCTCTATTTTGATTTTGTTTTTTTTTTTTCGTTTTTTTAATGCATAAAGCAGTCATGCACACGTCCTCTTTTTTCATCTAGTTTGTCGTAGGATTGATGCTTTTAAACGTTCATATTGGTAATTTTCAGTTTAGACGACACAAAGTTGATCTACAGTATCGGCAAGCGATTACCCCGACTGTAGTCCTTCAACTGGCACTGCAAGTTTCTCTTTCAAAAAGATGCAATTTTCATTTTTCAGATAACATTTTCCTTAGCCAGAATAGGCATAATATGATCTGTATGATAATCATATAGTCAATTGAAAATGTTCTGAGATAGAATACAAATATCTTAATGAAGTTACTGGCTTATGTTATTTGTGTTGTGGCGTGAGTTGCGCCAAACTAACTTTTTAAATGTGCGTTCTCGGGCATAGGGATCAATGAATGGTGAATAAGTGAACTTGCGTTTTCACACTTTGAACAGTAATGTTGAGTATAGACTTCAGGCTATGTTCTTTAGGGCATTGTTAAAGGTACTCCAAAACTGGACAATGGCCGGTCATTTTTCCATTTTTCAGAAAATTGGTATGAGACGTACAAGAATATTTGCACCCTCCTAATAGATAAACTAGAATCCTTAACCGCTCTCAGTTTTTCGGTGATCGATCACCGTTTTTATAGCGCTTTTTTTGACAAGACCTCAAACCATCATCGTTTTTTTCACCTTTTTCAATGGATAATTGTCGAATTTTGTTTTGCGTGAGGGGTTAAAATATAAACTGCTTTATTCAAGTAGAGTCTATGTAACAGTTCTTTTTTCAGGTGGAGGGAGTCCCTTTAAAATTTGCATCCCTTTATCCAAAAATGAAGTTTCTTTAACAATGATATTTTATTAACTTTATTAATCATTATTAGTTAAATTATAAATTATAAGTAGTAATTGATGATTGACAATATTAATTTCTAATTAACAAATTATAAAATATATTTAATAATTGATAATTAATAATACTCAATAATTAAAATCTATGATTAAAAATTAATAGTTAATTATCAAAGTAGAACATAAATTTCATCACCACCATTTTTTGAATGCAATGCGAAAATAAGAAACATAATAATGTATAAAGCCTTAAAAAAGCAAAATGAGTACGAGGCACATACTGCCTGTGCAAACTTTCCATCATCTAAGAAACAAGCAACAAAGTCTAAATTATATAAGTGTAAGAGAAACACTATCCTTCGCAACTCGTAGTTGATGAAAATCGGTGCAAGATCAAGCTGAGGAAAGACGTTAGCACTACTCAACTGATCGAATAAGTCATCGATCTTAGGCAATGAATACTTGTTCTTAATGGCTAACTTGTTATGAGTCTTATGAGTGGCTCGTTATACCGTTCGGTTTGACGAACGCTCCAGCTTACTTAATTGATCCTATGAATCGAGTATTCTGAGAATATCTCGATGAGTTCACCCTTTTATTCATTGATGATGGGTGAAAACAACGAATTTAAAATTTGCAGACCTTTTCTAATAGAAGATATACTTATAAGTATAATTGGATTCTATTTATTAAGACAAAACTATGGATGATTGCTCCTAACCCGTTTTATTTTTCGCATTAAAAGACAGTATTACTCAGTAATATTCTTTGTTAATGTGAGTCTCGGGGTGAGGCGTCACAACTGTTAAAGTGAACTAATGGCATCAACAAATGGACACTCCCTCGTGAACACACCTTTGAGCATGAGGTTGAGAAACTACAACTTGTGGGTGAAAAATTTTAAATTACCGTGTTCACGAACCGAAATCATGAAATTTATATTTTACTATATTAAAGGAAGTCAATTCATTTGCTTAAATACGTTGAAAAGGTTAGAATTACGTAAAACTAAAAAAACGACGTAAAAGAGTTAATTCATTAAATCTAAAAAGTGAAAAAGATTAAATATATTGAACTAAAGCACTCAAAATTATTGTTTGCATTAACTAGTATTAGTATTTTTACTTTGTAAAATAGCAATACAAAATATATATTGTAGTTTAAGATAACATCTAATCAATCCAAAATTTAAAATTTTGACTACTATAAAAAAAACTAACTTTGGAGAAAATGTCAACGTTTGACCAAACTCATGTATTGCAAATGAACCCACCATAAATGACGATCAATCAATCTAATTCATGCATTTCAACAATAATTGGATTGAATTGGATTAAAATTTCAAAAGAATTAGATGTGGATTGAAAATTTAGATTTCAATTGTAAATATTTTATTCAATTTTGTTTATATCCATTAAATTTGATCTATTGTGCAATCCTAATCCATATCCTAAAATAATATGGATGATATATCCATGTTCATCGTATTTATAGCAACAGATCAAACTACAAGGTGTGAGCTTTCGTCCCTACAATAGATAAATCCAAGGTGTGAATTTTTATGTTTGTTAAATTACAAGATTAACATTTATATTCTTCTCAATACTCATATTTGAACATGAACCAATAAAAAAAACACACATATAATTTTAAAAAGTTAATTATCTTTGTTTTAAATCCCGTGTGATGCTACTACACTAGCTTGTCAGCCACAACGTTTCAAGCACATACCTTGTAGGCGTCTACAACTTGTTAAATCCACATTTCCGACTTGTAACATATTTCAATATCATTTGTAACCGTTCGTGTTTCAAGTACGTGAAAAAATATAGTATTGTTTTTAGTGAAGAGCTTTGATGCACTTTAAAATTAATAATTTACTTGGATAGTTTGGATGCCATATCACATGTTGGTTCCATTATACCATCTATATTTGTAAGGAAAACTAGATTAGTGTAATGCTTCTAGAAAAAGATTAGTTAATGTGTACTCTTGTAGAAATATTGATTTAGAACTAATACGTGGTATTTAAAAATGTGATAATATATTAAAAATCTACCTATTCCATAACTCCATTTTTAGCTCCTCCATACTAGCCATTGGATTTAATACCGATGCAAGAGAGAGAGAAATGATAAAGTGTAATAGAAAGCATTAAATATTTCAGTGAAATCTATCCACTAATTTAATGGATGCAATGGTTAGTATGAAGCTATGTAGTTAATGACCCGCTATTACCCCGCTATATCTCATAGCGGATTTCTACCGCTATGATTTTTCCATATAGCCTCAAAATATAGCCTTTCCGCTTTAATCCCCGTTATATCCCTTTTTTCGGCTATATTTTGCTATTTCCACTATATCTTCTTTAATAAAATGAATTAAAAAATTGCATTTATACATTATAAAAATTATGAGACTAATTTATTTGATTTAATTTTTAATATATTTTCAAAAATAAAAATACTCTAATATTTTACTAAATTCAATTATGTTATATAACAGTTTTACGTTTATTTAAAGTATATTCACACGTATTTTTTGTTTAAAATTATTTATGCATTAATTATAATTCAATTGAATTATAATTTTTCATTTAATTACCATTTATATATTTGTAAAAACATTACGTATGAGTTTTATATGCTATTTTAGAGTCATCAGCTATATCCCGCTATATCCTCGCTGTATCCCCATTATGACTTTTTGTACCTCCACCGCTTCGAATCTACCGAGCGCTTTAACTGTACAGGTATGAAGGGGCTACAAAGGGACTAAAAGTAAAGGGGTTATAGATATCTTTGCATATGCGTATGGAAATCCTATTAAATAGCAAGAAATAAGCATTTTAAATTTATGGAAAACAATGTTTTTCAAAATAGCATGTAAAAGTCTAATTGTTCTCTTTATTTCTTATGGAAAACAGTGTTTTTTGAAATTGCATTTAAAAGTCTAATTGTTCTCTTTATTTCTTTGAGTGAGTCGTTGGTTCTATTTTCAATGGTAGATCTCAAATTTTTTCTCAAAATCGAACATTAATAACTGAAGAACTAAACTCACCTGTAGAATAGTGATAGCAAATTGGAACTCAAATAAAATAAAATACAAGTTTTTTATTATACTTTTTGAGGAAAATAGAAGCCCAAGTTAAAGCTAAAGAAGAAGAAAAACTTACTTCTAAGTTTGTGTTTATTTTACTCTCCACTAAAATCTTTCGCTATTTTCACTAATATACTATTAATTTTCAATTCTTAGCGAAAAACTCTTTTCTAAAATTATTTCATTTTAACATTAGGAAAATGTTAAAACAAAACCATATGATGTGTTTCCATCTATATTCCTTCAAATGCTGATTATATATATTATGCAAATAGGGGTAATACATCATTAGTTCGTTAGCGGTACAACGATATTTTAAGCAAGATATTATTTGAATTGCAATTCAATGTTTTTTTATTACTTAGCATAAGAACGAGGAATCCTTGATCAGATTAGCAAGAAACTATCATGAAATTCAGTTTTCCTTTAAAAAAAAATAACTTCAAAACAACTTCCGTTGGTCAAAATATACGACTATTTATATCACGTTATATGGCAAACATGGTTGCACAATGATAATTTAAGTTTTAGGAATTTTTACTAACCAATTTATATAAATTTAACACTTAATGAACTTCTTATAGCATTCAAGTATGTTGAGCATGTTAAGTGTTGTAACATGAATATATTTGAAAAATTAGAGACATGTTGAAAATGAAGATTCGTCAAAGAATACAAAAAACAATTGACATGTGTAATTGCAAATTCAAGAAAACCCAGTTTGCACGGTCTTGATATAATTATCAAGTTTTGTTGATAAAATATGATTGATGGGCATAGTTTGGATGAATCTTTTGGTTTGAAGAATTATTGCATGAAAGGATAATTTTTGTATAGCAAATATTATATTTTGAAGATATATTTTAAGGTTAGCCTTAAGAAAGAAATATATGAATGGTTGTGTTATAGCAAATGTAAATGAATGTGTTAACAGGTTAGGCATCATAAGGGAATCAAAAATTAGGGGTTTTTTTGTTGGTGAAAGGTTTTATAGCAAGGTTTGAGTTCTCGGTCTTTTGCAACTTTAGGAATTTCGATCTATTTCAAGAATTTTGGTTAAAGTTTCGGTTTCGGATTTCATTATTTATTTTTTGTATAACTCTACACACATATGTCTGTGTATCTAATTGAAACAAGATGTGTAGTTCATTTATTTTATTTATTTTCTAAAATAAGATATAAATGAACAATATTGATTAATCATAAATGTTATAACACGGACAAACATTTATTTGTAACTTTGTATTCAATTTTTTTGTTACATTATTCATACATATTTTATGATTCTGTATGTTTTCGAATTTCAAATTTCAAATTTAGAATATTTGTATATTTGTAATGCAAATGAATTTTTTTTGTTTTTCTTCTAAAATTTGAATTTTATTAGTTTTTTTGTTAAATCAGAGTTTTGTTCCCTATTAAAATCGAACGGAGCGATCGTGGTCTTGGTGTTTTAGTCGAAACTTCAAACCTTGGTTTATAATAAGTGTAAATAAAGAAAAGGTCAAAAGAAATTTGCTCTATTGATTTTAGTTTGAACGACATCGTTTTATTTTTCTTAATATAATTGTGTAACGATCCTTACAATTCTAACAATGATAATAGTCTCATATACCAATAAAAATTAAAAATAAAGAAGGCGAATATAAAGAAATTAAGGAAAAAAATCGAGGAACATGAAATCCGTATATGAAAGTATATATGTATGTTAGTGTATCTTCACAAACCATTGAAGAACGAAAGGATTCCATGTTAAATCTCCTAGTATATGGAAGAATGAAAAAGGTCAGGTCGTCGTGGAATAAGAAGACTTTGTATCTTAATGCATGTATTTAATTTACTCGGAACTAGTAGAACGAGTTATTTCTAGAGCGTATGAGTCAAAGCAATCCTAACAAAGGAGGAATGAGATACGATATATTAAAAAAGGCCGAAACTATTGGTTTTTTTTATCAATTCGATGTTCAATTGTTGCTAATGAAACGTACACTTAGTGCGTACAAAAGAAATTAGAGGGTATTTATGTAGATATCCAACAAAAAATAAGACGTGAATAGTGTGGAAGTTGATAAATTTGGAGTTGAAGAAAGACATGCCAATTGATGAACCTCTCAATGAATTTTGTGTCATTGTGAATCAACAGGCGTCAAATACAAAGTGGATGTTGGGACAAATTTTGTTGTTGATGAGTCTATTGTCGAAAAGTTAGGAGATGCTTTGGTTTCTTCAAATTACTTAAACTTCATTGACGTTGTTTCAAGAAATTTGGAAATCAACAATCTACTCAGTGAGGAATAGAGGAGGAAAATCATAAACAAAAGAATCAAAAGAAGAATGCATAAATTTTGAATACCCACAAAGCAATGGTCATTCAGTAACAAGTCAAATAAGAGGGCGGCTTCACATGCAACTATTGGTAATAACCAAGTCATTTGCAACATTTTTTCCGCAAGCTAAAAGGGAGAAAACTATCGAAGACGATAGAAAAGAAAAGTAGACATGGTAATGATAGTTTTTAAAAAAATCAGACGTTGACGTTAAAGGTGATTTATTGCATTTTGCATCGGTAAAGAGTATGTGATTGATTCGATGCATGCTTCCGTACATGCAAACATAAGAAAACATCCACAAATCGCATGGACTAACGAAGAAGTGCAATGGGCTAATGTTAGCACTAATATGAATTGTGTTGGTTCAACAAAAATAAATGTGCTTTTTGGAAAAGACATGACACTAATGGGAGTTAGACATGTTTCAAATTTGTATATTTTTTACTTTAGTTGGACAGTTGAAAAAAGAATGTAATTTTTCTATTTGATATAAAGAATAATTATGGACGTTCTACGAGCAAAATAATGATGAAATAACATATGCACGATGATGGGTGGGACGTTGATATAAAGAGAAAGCGGAGGAGGTAGAAATTTCTCCGATTTAAGACGGAGAAGTTAATTTTTTGAATCAATGTGAAGCTAGCTAGGTAAGCAAGAATCCGTAAGTCTATTCATGACGACTTTTTTAGTATTGCAAACAATTCTAGATGAATAATGAATGCATGTCCAATTGATTTATGGACATATGTGTAGATGGTTTGAGCTGAATGAAGGAGAAGATTTTTTTTTTCCGATTTATAGGCAGAGCTATTGGATGTATTCGAGTTGAGATGCAACATTAAATCTGTATGTATGAAAAAATGATAAAAAGTGAAATTAGAGATTTGAGGCATAAAGAAACTATGGAGAGCAGTTGGCAAACAGAAAAACAAATAAAAAAAAAACCCTTTTACGAAAATCTCTTGATTTATTTATCAACTTCCGCACACAGAGAATTACAAGACGAGAGAGGGTCATGCATGCAAAAACACATCCATGTATTTTTTTTCAGAGTGAATCGGGAAGGAAAAATTTAAAGTTGAATGATAACAAAATTAATATATTTTTTCTTGGTTAGTGATAGCAAAGACTCTTTCGTATTTACCAAATAAGCCGATAGCAAACAGGGCCGACCGAGAGGCATGAGCGAGATGTTGATTCTGATACCACAAATAATAGGTTTTCCTCGATAAGCTTGCCCCAGACAATTTAAGCCCTTTGTACGAAGGCATTGATAGAATATGATTGGCCGAAATATGTTGATTAGGTTTTTTCGATAGGAAGAATTACTTAAAAAAGGATAATATTTCGTCAAATGTAGCATGTTTACAAATATATTTATTTATTGCTAGAATTAAGTATAAAATTTATACGAGTGGTTGAAATGATATGGTGACAAAATGTATTAGGGTTAGCTATCATAGGAGAATTAGGATATAAGGTTTAGGATAAAATCTATTTATAAAAGGTTTTAGTAAATCTTATAAAGGAGAACAGTCGAAGATGATTAATAATTATTGTGTAGATTTTATTGTGCGGCATGCATTAAATAACCCTAGCAGGGCACGTCTTATGTACTTATAGTATCTTATGGTCTTTGCTAGACATTTTTTAGCAGTTGTAGTATTAGTCACTTTTTTGGTAGACAACGAGGATAAATTTAGGTAAGTTTACCCTATTCTTAAATGCATAATTTAATAATGGTGTTTTAGTTTAGGCATGCCCAAAGTGTCTTCGGTAATTCTGTTTGAGTGTTGCAAATTATGAATTTAACAATTTACTTTCATCCAACCTTTTTTTGGCCACTGATGCCAAAGTTTAGTTTTGGTTGATCTAACATTGGAGATTGTCATTAAATATACGAGTCATTGTGTTTTTCCCTTCATTCACCCTCTCATATTATATATATGGGTATTTCACTAGAAGGACAAACTTTGCAGTCCAATTACTTTTTAGGACACACATTCACAGAAATTAATTTCAAGCCCAAAATAAGCAAAATAATTAGTTTTAAGGACAAAGTCAGTAGTCCAATTACTTTCAAGGACATAATTTTATAGGCTTTTAGGCCTTAGAAACTAATTATTTTGCATTTTGTCCTTAAAAATAATTATTTCAGTTGTGTGTCCTAAAAACTAATTGCACTCGCTAAAGAGCCCCTTGTGGCTAATTTCCACTTATATATTTCTGTAAATTAAATAACCCAGTTTAAAAGCAAAAACCAACATTGTCCTCCTTTAGATTAGAAAAAAGGACAATGGTCATTGTAAAATTTCATTTTGGTTAGACAACTTTGACACGCCCAAGGCTTATTTGTATCATTGTATTTGAGCTTAAAATATATAAAAAATTAAACGTAGGATTAACTTTTCCTTATAATATATGAAAGTTGCATTTGATGCTTGAATCCGACAGTCTAGAGAAATCAAGCTTCGTGTTTTCGAGCGAAACACCGGGATTTCGGTCGTTCCGTTCCGGTTTTAGTAGATATCGTAACGAAACCAAATCGAAACACCGATTCAATATTAAAAAAACTATTGAAATTCAAATTTTATAGAAGAAGCTCGAAAAAAGAATTAATTTGAGTTTCAAAATATAGAAATATTCAAAATCTAAAATTTTAAGTTTGAACGCATGCAAAATCACAAAATATATATAGCTCAGTTGGTCAGGGCTGCTTAGTGACTATGTAATAAAGTTCCTTGAGGTCTCAGTTTCGAGTTTTGGTAAATTGAACCGTGTTTCCCAAATTGCTTGGGGTGGTTATGCCCTTAATACCGATCAAAAATGGTGGGGAATTGAAGCTCTAAAGTTGGGCTAGCTTAAAAGGGGAACCGGTGTGGCGGACAGTTTTTTAACTTTACTCTCCGGAGTAGGGTTTTGAAAAGAAAAAAAAAGGTTAAATACGAACTAACAAATAAATATTTGTTAGTGTTGTAAACATTTGTAATTAATCAATATTGTTCATTTATACCTTATGTTTCAATTAAAGATAAATTACACATCGTGTATCAATTAATTAAACAATTATATAAGTAATTATATGAAAAATAATAATGATATCCGAAACCGAAATTTGAACTGAAATTAACGAATTAAATCAAAATTTCTAAATTTACAAAACATTAAAATCGAGACCTTAACCAAGATCTCAAGCCTTGGGAGAAATACATCATTTCATGGTCCTATCACGTTCAGTCTACCTCTTCAGTAGCTAATTTATAATATCTGAAAGAATTTGTGGTATGTAGAAAAGAGGATATAATGTTCAATATTTTGGGGAACCAAAAAATGCAAGTTTTTTAGATGGTAAGTGAGCCTATGCCGATAAGACAAGCCCAAACATAGTCTTCTCGTGATGTTATTTTCAATATAGTGGAATTTGTATGTTTGTCGTGTATACTTCTATTCTAGACTTGTCAATTGCTCAGCTGTTATTTATCTGAGATGTCATGTCTTACTGTTATAACTTCTATGTAGGTTAAATCTTTGATCGAAGATGCAAAGTCGGGTCTGTCCTTTAATGTTACTGGAAGCTCCAACTGCATTAGTTCTGCCGCCACTAATACATTGCCTTCTATGTTCCCTGCTGGCAGTGCTCCTCCGCTTTCACCAAGAAGCTCTTCTGGGTCTCCACGCTTTACGAAAAGAAATTTAAGTGCAAGTCTTTCATCTTTAGGATCCCCCCTTAAAGTTATTAACGAACCAGTCAAAGAAGTGATACCTCAGGTACTGCCTTGCGAGCCCAACAAGTATTACGAAATACTTTAGGCCTCTTTGTATTTCCAGTCTCTGATTGATATATTTTGTCTGATCGCAAATGATATCACAAATATCTGATGTTTAATTAGTGCTTTTTTTTGCTGTGCTTTTTTTTACCATGTAGAACTATCACAATTCACAAGTGTATGGATCATTCACAAGCATATCGATCCTTCAAAACTACATTTGAAATCAACAATTAGAATAAATATATTTTGATAGTTTATATTGACTTTTAGTTTTGAAAGTGATAGAAAATTTGAATCAATCCATTTTAGTTTTGGAAATTATTAAGGAGCGGTAATCTTCAAAAATGAATCAGTTGTACAAACGTGGATTGATATTTTGATGCTTTCCTTGGCTTATATTGTAACAAGTGAGAACAGAACGTGAAAATTTGAACACTAGTGCCTTAATATATGACATTTAGCTGTAGTACCCATTGTAAAATTACTCTGTTGCTTCGTATCCAATATTAAATTGTAAAATAGGTGAGCTGGTGAGGAGGAAGACCTAATTATGTTTATTTTGCAAGATGTTGCATTCTTTGTCTTCTCTTAGCATGAGTATGAAACTTACAATTGGATGCTTAAAAAGTTCACTATTAAATAACCCAAAAACATGTCTATTAGTAGCATCACTCGTGGATAGATACACAATGTCATCATTGATATATCTGTACAATAATAAAGAAATTTCATTCCATGTGAATAGAGTAGAACAAAAAAAAACCTTCACTTCAGTTCTTATAAACATCTTCAACACCGATACTTCTCAATTTTTCGTTTGTTAATAAGACAGCCTGTTGATGCAGTTCTACTTTCAAAATGGCCGCCCACCACCAATCAGTCTTAAAGAACAGTGCTTATCTGAAATCGATAAGATTTTCTTGGGTCACAAAGATGGACTTCAAGTACAAGGTGGTACATGCCTTCGCTCAAATTTTTATATTTTTCTTACAGAAATTTTGTGAATAATTACCAATAACAACTGTTTGCTTTCAACTAGATTTCAAATCTGTCACTAAGGACATCTGCAAATTACCATCATTCTTCTCCAGTGCTCTTTTTAGAAAGATCGATGTTGATTGCATAGGAAAAATAACAAGGTACACATTTTCTTGTAAAATTACCAGTTACTATGCTAACTGCATGCAAGTGATTTCTTTTGATAGGTATAAATACCAGTGACTGAATATTGTAGTTGGAATTAAATATTCCCTTCTATCTTATTATCATGCTATTTTTATACTGGTCAGAAGCATCACTATTTGGACAGTGGTAGGTAAGGGCCTAAGTGGTTAATTGCTATGCATGTGCTGAATATTATAATACACTTGGGTTAAGTTAACCCCCTTCCTAAACAGTGGATTAATTCAATCAAGTAAATAAATGGCAGTAGAGTTGCCTAAGTAGGAAGTTCTTTGGTAACTCAATTTTCCTGCATTTAATAACAAGTTAGCAAAACATGAATCTGGTCATGCTATTGATTAAATAAAAGGTGGCAATTTTGCAACACAAGAGGCTGTAGTCTTGTAAGCAGGAGGGTATTTGTGAACTTCTAAAAAGACACCATTGAAATGTACTCATTCAATTATACTCGTATACATACATGCATACACACACAAAAAAACATGCATACATGTATGTGTATACACACATACATATGCATGCATACATACAATGTATAGGCAAGGATTGGCTGCACCTCAACACCCCCCCCCCCCCCCCCCCCCCCGGTTGTCAACCACACGTTCTCATTTAATAATAAGGTGAAGCGACAAGAGGGAGAATCAGATATGTATGTTTGTGGAAAAGGATCCGTTACACCCCTCTTTCGCCACCCCATGAACATCACGTTTGTTAAAACATTTATTTTAACTATCCTTTTGAATATTGTCTTGGGTATATTAGGATTATTTAAATTAGCCAAAATTTTGTGGAGATATCTTGGAGATTGTAAGGATGTAGATGGGGTGCAGCCGAGGTGAGTGTAGTGGAGCCCTCTCTCTCCCTATACACACACGCTCACACATTTGAGATTTAAATCATGTTTTGGATTAGATATCTCCTATTTTGATTCGATTTATATTCCAATTCAAACTCATTTAAAGCCACAAGTGAGAAAAGTTATTCAGTCCATACTTATATAATCAATATGCTTATTTGAATCCACAATTCCCGTTCTAGAATTTTTTAAACAAAGTAAAAATGGAACAGGAGAGAAAACCGAGTTTTAAGTTTAGATATGAACAAGTGTAAACACCATAATCAATTTCGAAGTGTGTCAAACCTTGAAATACATGGACCTTTCGAATCAACGATTTATGATTTAAATCTCGTTTCAACTCAGTTTGAGCTTCATGATTTACAATTTGAATCCCATTTTGAAAACCTTGTATTTGTACAACGTTTGAGGTTTCAACCGAAACACCGAGATTTTGGTTGTTCCGTTCCAGTTTCAATATGGACCGAACGAAGCAAAATCGAAATTCCGATTCAAAAAAAAATGTTGAAATTCAAATTTTAGAGTAGAAAAAAAAATTAATTTGAGTTTTAAATATATAAATATACAAATATGAAATTTTAACTTGCAATATCACTATATATATGTACATACGTATGTATGTATGTATGTATATGTATGATGTAACTAAAAAAGTTAACTGGGGAGTAATACATCAATATTTGTTGGTGTTATGGATATTTATAATTAATCAATATTGTTCCTTTATATCTTATTTTTCAATTAATGATAAATTACGCATCTTGTTTTAATTAATTAAACAAATATACGTGTAATTATATGAAAAATAAATAACGAAATCTGAAACTGAAATTCTTGAAATTTACAAATTAGATCGATATTCCTAAAATTATAAAAGACCGAAATTTAGAACGAAACCGAGATCTCGAAACCTTGGTATTAAAACACATATGATATGTCAGATCATATATAGAGCCTGAGGACTGCCCTAAAATTGGGTTAAATTGAAAAAGCAGAGTTTGAAGATCGGAAGCTTAGTTTAGAATCAAAGTTCTATCTGTGGTCGACCATAAATGAATCGAAAGTTGTTTTAAGTAGTGACATCAGTTTTTCACGTAATCTTGGTATGTTTGTCCTGTTAAGCGTGCTTTGTTTCTTCATTCCAATTTCCATCAACAACGATGTACCATCGACGGTAGTTTCATTTTTGGATATTTCTTCAAACACCAAACAAAATCATGCAACTTCTATGTTTATATGTTTTGTATAGAGGTTTGCTTTTTATTTTGTGATGTTAACGTGAATGTTGTCTTTTATATTTAGGGAAACCTTTATTAATTACTGGGTAGATAGCAACATGATGACAATGGATATTGCAACGCTAATATACACAATTTTGAAGCAACCTGACCTCAAGTACCTCACTCAGGTCAGTTACATTTTTTTGGTAAAAACAACCTGTGAATATACACTATGTTTATATATGCTGATTGTGCTTATGGCAAACAGAGAATGTTTGTAAATTTCTTATGAATGTAATATTTTTTGACTTATATGAGCATGTGTGATATAGGAGGACTTCAAACCTGTTTTGAAAGAGCTTTTGGCAAGCCATCCAGGGTTGGAATTTTTGCAGAGCACTCCAGAATTCCAGGACAGATATGGTATGTCTTTTTACTCTATATATAAAAGTCCAATTCTGATACACTATAATAATAAAAAAAGATGTGTGGAAGCTTTATGCCACTTCCATAAATACCCTTGTTTTAAAAGTTTATGCTTCGTTAGTATGGTGTCTAATTTAAAATATATTTCTTTTATTGTAATAAACACCAGATATTATCAAAACTTGGAACCAGGAGTAGTTCTATAAATAATAGGGTCTGATAAATCATTTGATATGATTCGTTTATACCCTTGTTTAATTGTTCTACGCGATTTATCAAACCATACACATATGCAATAAATCTATGGGAAAATGATGGTGATAGAGGCAAAATATGCATAAAGATGGCTCAAATGAACAGTCAGGGGTTTAGGAAGTATATGCTTAAATGTACATTGGGTAGAAACAATCACAATCACCTGCATCATTTGAGTTTTCGGTTTGACCACTGATTTTTTCAAATCATTTCTGCAGTTTTTTTCCTTCTTCCAAAGATTTACTGTCTCCGTTTAGAGTTTAAAATGCTGATGAATAGAAATGCTTTTCATTAATAATTCCCTCGAAAACTGGTTCCTCTTCATAATTTGCGATGCATGCGTGGGGCCTACTGTTATTTAGTACTACTGTTATTTAAGTATTTTAAAATTTAGCAGCTGTGCATTTTCCTGACACATGGCCTCTTTAAACCAGCGGAAACAGTCATTTATAGAATATTTTACTATGTGAATCGATCTGGCAATGGTCATCTTACTCTCAGAGAGCTCAAGCGTGGAAACTTAATTACTGCAATGCAGACTGCAGATGAAGAAGAGGATATTAACAAAGTTTTGAAGTACGGATTTGTTAGCTTAAACAATTTTTTTTTTAAGAACATGCATGGGTTTTTCTTCTGAATCCGTTCTTAATATTTGTTTGATATTTAGATGCTTAGGTCAATTAAATATTAGTAGAAGACTGTACATGAAGTTTAGTGTATGCTGATTGAAGACCTTATATTACATTCATGCACAAATAATGTCTCAAGTACCATAATAGTGAAAAAGGAAGTAGAAAACAATCATATCATAAGCACACATACTGCTTCTTCGAATAACTAGAACTTTACCAGATACCTATCATGTTGACTAATATATGTTTCAAATTCACATAAATAAAGAGTCTTTATTTTTTTTTTCTTTTTTTTTCTTTTTTTTTCAAAATAAATAATTGAATGAAGATTCTATATCACAAAAATTTCCAATTATGCAGGTATTTCTCGTACGAACATTTCTATGTTATATACTGCAAATTTTGGGAATTGGACACAGATCATGATTTTTTAATTGATAAAGAGAACCTTATAAGATACGGTAACCATGCCCTTACATACAGAATAGTCGATCGGATTTTCTCTCAGGTTTGTATCAGTTTGCATTTGCTCATTGGATGTTAGATGAACAATGTCTAGTGTTCTGAATGATTTTGTAAAGCTTTTGAAAATATATGATGTTGAAATGTAGGTCCCAAGAAAATTTACCAGCAAGGTAGAAGGAAAAATGGGATATGAGGATTTTGTTTACTTTATGCTGGCAGAAGAGGATAAATCATCAGAGCCAAGCCTTGAATACTGGTGATGTTGCAAGAAATTATATAATTAACGTTTTTAAACATGATTAAACTAGATACTTTTGACAACTTTCTTAACAACTTAGTAAACAAGATCAGATAGTAGTTGTGAACTTTGGCTAAGCCATAAATTACGGTTTATTACATACAGCTAGACACCCTTATTACTCATCTGACTCACTGATCTATCATGTTTAGTGTCTGAAATTGCTTTTGTTTATATTGCATCTTGATGAATCGGTATTTTTTGTGAACTTGCTATCCATGTCAGCATATTGCTTGCTGATTTTCCCCCCTTTTTGTTAGTTATTATCTAGTATCATTTATACATTCTTCTTATATGCATGATTGATATACTAGTTTATAGGGATCAGTCCATTTTTTTTACAATGGTGGTTATAATAGTTTGTAGGAATTAGTCCTTTTTTTGGCTAAATACAAATATTGTTCTGATGTTTTTTGCTGTAAATACGATTTTACATATTAACGTGGCACCTCAAAGCATGATATATAATGGACATTTGGTTCTATCTCCTTATTTTCAGATTTGGTAAGTAACAGACTCTTCCCAAAAACATGTTTTAAATTACACCCCTAATTTTAATTTCGGTAAAAAAAATTCGTTCTTTTCCGGAAATTAAACCGGAGTATTAATCGCATGTCTATAACCTTTTTTTTTTTTTTTTGAAAAAATGCAAATATATACAGAGAGTTCTCTACAAATGTTCGGAGTGCAGAAACTTTCGAATTTTGAAGAGTTTTCCGCAAATATCTTAAAACTTAAAATAAGTTTTTTTATAACCTGTTTTTGACGATGAACGGCTGTGTATTTTGAAACTTGAGGAGGGTGTTTTTACGAAATTTCTCTAATATATATCAGGAATTTGTTGTATGAATTTAAGGGTAAAAGTTGGTTTAACTGGTTAAGGTTGGGAGCATGCACCGTGTTAAGCTCTTTTCCACATCACATTCATATTTTTTTGAATTTCACAGCTTGCCAACTTCTTGTGAACTATCAACTATGCTATTCAACATAAATCAGACTTAGTATCTATCTTTGACCATTTTATGAAACTGAAAACTTATTTATATAAACTTCTAAAGATGATCCAGGCTTTCTCATCGATTAAAGATGCAGGTTCAAATGCATAGATTTAGATGGAAATGGAATTATCACACCCAATGAAATGCAATTCTTTTATGAAGAACAATTGCATCGGATGGAATGTATGGCACAAGAACCTGTGCTCTTTGAAGACATTCTATGTCAAATGATTGACATGATTGGACCAGAGGTCTTTACGATCTTTATGCATATGTTTATCAATTTATATCAATTGCTTCATGGTACCTTAACAGTCTCCGGTTTACAGAATGAGAGCTTCCTCACTCTTCGTGATTTAAAGGGGTGCAAGCTATCTGGAAATGTCTTCAATATTCTTTTCAATCTCAATAAGTTTATGGCATTTGAAAATCGTGACCCATTTCTTATTCGTCAGGTAAACTTTAATATCTGGTGATCATTTATAATTACCCCATGCAATTTTTTTTATAAAATAAATTGCCCTCCTGATCATCTTCATCATCATTACCGAGTGCACAAGGCTCCACTTGAGCGGGGTCTGGGTGAGCAAGATGTATGCTGTCTTGCCTCTATTATTATAGAGACTGTTTCTGAAACCTAATCGTCAAACCAAATGCCCACAAAATTTTGATCCAACATTGCGTGAATAGAAGTTACATCAGACTGACATATTTGAAGCAAACTGTGTTGCAAATAACATACCTTTTACTATCTGTCCATTAAGTAAGATGCACAACTAATTAATACAGATAAGACATCAGTCACCAATGCGTAAAATTAGTAACAAAACTTTCGGTTACAATACCAAAATTTATTTTTTTGCAGGAGAGGGAAGATCCAACATTGACTGAATGGGACCGCTTTGCGCATAGAGAATACATAAGGCTATCCATGGAAGAAGATGGTGAAGATATCTCTAATGGTAGTGGAGATGTATGGGATGATTCTCTTGAGGCTCCATTTTAAATTTCTGGTCTCAGGTGTGCAGTGCAGTTTTTCTTGATATTTCCTTACAAATCAAACATCTGTGTCATCTAATTTTTCTTCTATGTAGACATGCTGCAAGCAAGCCAAGAGTTTGTACACAAAATTCACGAAGAGGTGATCTTTCTTCTAGTAAGAAAAAGAAATGTTAACAGCGGCCACGACCTATTCTTATTCTAACTGTATCTCTGCAACATTATTTCTATTGCTGAATAAAGAAGTACTCAGCTAAGCGCCAATCCAAACTTGTGAATGCTTCAAAGCAAAAGCAAGATCCTTCAAGGCCTTTTTTATATTTGATCATGTATTAATTGTTAGGCATTAGTTGTAGGCAGGATAGCAGTTTAATTAATGTTTTGTTTTGTTGTTATATTATTCTTCTGGTGTGTAAAATTATTTAAACATTTATGATTTTGCATATGTCTATGCTAGTGTTCTGGAACATTTTTGTATTGGAATTTTTCTGGTGCAAGTGTGAACATGTTTGAATCCATGATCCAATAGGTTGATGCAAGTATGGTTGAAGTTGATCATAATTTTGGATTAGATCTGTCAAAAATTTGACCCAATCCATTAACCCAACCCATTTACCCTACTTATAAATGGGTTGGATCAACCCATTTATGAATATTATTAAATGGGTTATGGTTTGGGTTGATCCATTTTTAAAAGGGTTATAAATAGGTAATCCATTTATCCATTTATTAAAAACATTAAATTTTAATATAAATTTGAAAAATAAGAATTTTGAACCTACATTAATATTTTTTCATGGAGACCGACAGTTGTACTCAGAAAATAACAGACTACCGCATCCCCATATTTGAATTCCGTCTAGTGCAGAAGCCGCTATTTTTTTGTTCAGACTGCAATAACTTCTTCGTTCTAACTCGGAATCTGACTAGACTTCGACCGATCAACTTCAATCTAAATTACGGACAGTATGGAACACTCGGATACTTCATCGTGTGAACGCACATTGTAGTTCTCCAACGGAATGGACAGTTGTACTTAGAAAATAACAGGTTACCACATTCCCATATTTGAACCCCGTCTACTGCAGAAGTCGCTTTTTTTTTGTTCGGACTGCAATAAGTCCTTCGTTCTAACTCGGAACCAAGCAAGACTTTGACCGGTTAACTTCCATCTAAATTACGGATAGTATGGAACACTCGGATACTTCATCGTGTGAACGCACACTGTAGTTCTTCAAGGGGACTGACAGTTGTACTTAGAAAATAACAGGCTACCACATCCCCTTGGACTCCGTCTAGTGCAGAAGCCGCTATTTTTTTTGTTCATATTGCATTAACTCATTTGTTCTAACTCGAAATCAAGCGAGACTTTGACCGATTAACTTCCATCTAAATTACGGACAATATGGAACACTGGAATGCTTCATCGTGTGAACGTACGCTGTAGTTCTCCAAGGGGACTGACAGTTGTACTTAGAAAATAATAGACTACCACATCCCCATATTTGAACATCGCATAGTGCAGAAGCCGCTATTTTTTTTGTTCGGACTGCAATAACTCCTTCTTTGTAACTCGGAATCAAGCGAGACTTCGACCGATTAACTTTCACCTAAATTACGGACAGTATGGAACACTCAGATACTTCATCGTGTTAACGCACACTGTAGTTCTCCAAGGGGACTGTTGTACTTAGAAAACAATAGGCTACCATATCTGCATATTGAACTCCGCCTAGTGTAGAAGCCGCTATTTTTTTTGTTCAAACTGCAATAGCTTATTCGTTCTAACTCGGAATCGGGTGAGAGTTCGACCGATTAACTCCCACCTGAATTACAGATAGTATGAAACACTCAGATACTTTATCGTGTGAACGCACATTATAGTTCTCCAAGGGGACTGACAGTTGTACTTGGAAAATAACGTGCTACCACAACCATGTATATGAACTCCTAGTGTAGAAGCCGCTATTTTTTTTGTTCAGACTGCAATAACTCATTCGTTCTACCTCAGAATCAGGCGGGACTTCGACCGTTTAACTACCATCTAAATTATGGATAGTATGGAATACTCGGATACTTTATCGTGTGGACGCACACTGTAGTTCTCCAAGGGGACTGACAGTTGTACTTGGAAAATAATAAGTTACCGCATCCCCATGTTTGAATTTTGATGAAAATTAGAACTACAATTTTAATTTTTTGTCGGATCTCAAAACATAAAAATTAGAATTATTTTATATTTATTTGTTTTTTATTAGTCAAATTAAATTTAAATCTTTAAATGGGTTAAATGGGTAACCCGCTTTTTAAGTGGGTTGTGTCATAAATGGGTTGGGTCATAAATGGGTAAAAGAGAATGTGTCATAAATGAGTTGGTTCAAACTCGACCCAACCCATTTTGACCCAATCCAACCTATTTGACAGGCCTACTTTGGATAGAGTATTTTGTTTTTTTGGGTCTTGAATGGTCCCGTGCAGTTACTATCATATGTATTATCACGAGCGTCGGTATTTAAATATCAAGATGAGAGAGTTTGAAGAATAAAGGGAAAATATACTGGAGATTTAAGTCCGACAAGTTCACCTTGAATTTCTGATTTCATAGGATTATATTTCTCATTCATATAGTAAATCTAAGTAGTCTATTAGTTGTGATTATAAATATTTCAGATTGGATGGATGTTAAACGATATGAGTGAGATTTGTTTTTTGTCCTGTTTAAGTGTAGAAGTAAGATGTTGATTGAGATTTCATATGAGAACTTGTGTGAGGTGGATGGGTTTTAAAACTATTATGATGTATTATTATTTTTCTCATTTACAATAACGACTAATTATTAAATAACAAGAAAATAGATATTACAATCATGCCTACCGTTTCTAACAAAAATGTCAAAGTGAGGGTAATATATTTTCTTTAGAGGGCGGCTATTTGGAATCAAAATTAAACACAATTGAATGACACAAAAGATCTAAACCGTTGAATCCTTTTGTCTTTATATAGGAGGTGGAATTTAGAGGGCAATCCAATGGTGCAGAAACTTTGTGTCACCAATTGTGTTTATATTTTGTGTCCCAATAGACTTTCCTTTTTTTTTTCCAATAAATTTTTTCCTTTACACATGTACATACATGTTCATTGTGACGACACGAAATAATTTACTATTAAGTACAAATTTTATCCGAACATTCTTTGACTGATTTAAAGTGTTCGTAGCTGTTAGGAATTTGGATTTAATGTTTATCCTAGTGCATGTAATTTTGCAAATTGACATAGAATGATTACAAAAATGCCCAAATTAAATTTAGGAATAACAAGTTATGACTAAGTAAGAAAACGATTGTTTTAATTAGCAAAACATAGGTCTTGATCAAAATAGATTAATTGCCCAAAACCTACTTAAGATGTAACTAAGATGTTGATTAGAGTTAGCAAAATAAACTATTTTCGTTTTCCTACTATATCTTTTCTTCCTAAACTCATCTAAACTTCATTAGTTACACTTAATAAAAATCAGTTTGATGTACCTTAATAAACTAGAAAAAATTATAGAAAGGCGATAGAAGGCTAGAAAAACACTCAGACAAACACAAATTCAAGATTCATCGGTGTTGATCTACATATCTAAAGAGAAAAGTATCAAATCTTTTTGTTCTAATCGCTGTTAGGTGGTATTGAGCATATTTATCTAATATGATCATACGCCGTATATTGAATATATGTTGTTTAAATCATTAATAAGTGTTAAAATGATTATTACGTATGAATGATTAGAACATGTGTTAGATCGATTAAACTCATAATTATACGTTCTTGGTTAGGTTTTGATATTTTTACGATGAAATGATATGATTTTTGGTGTTATATGTTTGAAGATTGCATGTGTATGGAGGTATAACCAATTATGATATTTAGAAGGACAAATTTTCAATGTGGGCTAGTTTTCGAATCAATTTCACGATCGGAGTTGGTTTTGAAACTTATTACCAAACAGGACTGGTTTCTACCCAGTCAGCAGCACAATCAGCGTATTTGTAACTACCAACGATATGCGCAACTCTTAGTTGCGCACGGGAACCAAAAGCGCAACTAAGAGTTGTGCTATTTGGGGGATTTAATTTCCCCCCAATGCGCAACTAAGAGTTGCGCCCAATGGTTTTTTAACTGGCGCAACTCTTAGTTGCGCAAGTGCAGGCGCAACTCATAGTTGCGCCTGCACAGGTTGCTACTGCTAAAACAGAGGCAGCAGCAATCATCCTCCCCATTCCACCAAAACCCTTCCCAAGCTTCAAACCCACTTCCATGGCCGAACCCAACAACTCCCAACCCAAATTTTAGCCAATTGCCACCATTTTTTCACAAAATTATCAATTTTCTTCCTCTTTCTTCGATTAAACCAAAGCTACAACAATCCCTTCAACCTCACTCATAGTATCACTAATTATTATGGATAACTGGGAGATTCCAGATGCAGTATTGGTGCAATATGTTGAACGGATGGAAGCTGAAAATGAATTTGTTCCCGAAACTCAGTTTGAAACAGTTCCTGAAGCTCAATTTGAGATAGGTCCGCCGGCTAATGATGTCGATGTTCAATCTGCTTTGGATAATCAATTCTGTGTAGACAAACCGAATCAAAGACTGGGAAAACAAATTAGCGGCGAAGGACGAGTGAGAGAAGATAAACATCCACTTTGCCACTGTGGAGACGTTTGTGAGGTAGTTGTATGCAAGACTCAAACAAATGCTGGACGTCGTTTTTATGGATGTGCCGGTTACCTTGACCATATAACTAACCCGAAAGGTGTTGAGTGCTGTAATTTCTTCAAATGGCTCGATCGTCCCTTGACCCCGAGAGGAGTGGAATATGTGCTAGGGATGCAAGCCGAAGTAAGACGTTTGGAAAAGGAAAAAGACAGCTTCGACATCAAGTAGACTATTTGCAGTCCATAAATCCAATTTGGAAAGGGGTCTAGTAAACTGGGTAGTGCAACTGTACTGTAATGGATATGTATCAAACTTGTTTAATTGAGTTATGTATGCTTTAGTTGTAATGAATGCTGTATTACTTGGTTTTATTTGTACTTGGTTTGTTGTAGTGGATATGCAATAGATGATTTAAACAAAATAACATAACATAGCAAGTAATTTAAACGTTTGACATAAGATAGCGTTTGATAACAAAGTTGCGTACAGAATAAACATATAAGTTATACAGTTCACGAATAACAGAAGTAGTAGAAACAGATTAAATATTTATTGCTTCCCACACGTTCGTCTCTTATGACCCAAGTTACCGCATTGTCCACATTTGTCCTGTCTTCTGTCCTCCATTTCGTCCATGACTCCCCTTATTCTTGTAGACCTCGGTCTTCCTGTATTCCTTCGCGTTGGCGGCGGAAGTATAGTAGGGCCTTCAGGTACATCCCAATATCTACTGTCGGGCGCTGGATGAAAAACCGGAGAATAACTATGTCTATAACTGTCTGTCGTAAACCAGGATGAAATAAGATCATGGTAAGCTCTGTTCGCTCCTCCTCTACATCGTGCGCATGCAGCTAAAACATGGGAACATGGAAAATGGGCTAGAATAGGAATATTGCATGAACAGCTGCAGCTGTCATTGGTAATATTTACTGTGTAATTGCACGCGTCTGTGTCTGTTACTTGCCACTCCGTTAAGCTGAACCTGTTAATGCTCATATTACGTGCTTCTGCTGAATATTTTTCCATCATTTTGTCATAATTTGGCGTGAGCGAAGATGCATAATCCATTCCATCGGTACGCCTTCTATAGAAGTAGCTATTAAGGCGATGAAAGGTACGTGCCACTAATGCCTTGACCGATAACGATCTTGCACCTTTAAGAACTCCATTAAAACTCTCCGAAGCATTGGTAGTCATCATACAGAACCGTTCACCGTTGTCCCTGTAAAGAGCCCATTGTTCATCCTTATGTCGAATACTTCTATCAATCCATCTGTCAGCAGCCGGACTCACATTTTTTAGTTGCTCTCTGAGTGCTTTGTATGCTATCTCATCTCTTGCTTCAGCAGATGCATGAAATATGTTTTGCAAAATCTTGCTACCAAAACCATCTTTTTTAAAGTTTGCTTTCAAATGGCGTTGAAAGAAGCGATGATGATGTGGTCTTCTCCACTTTTCTTGCAAGGCGGTCGGAATTCCTTTCATTCTATCGGAAATGAATGTAATGCATCTTGCATTTAACGATGGAATTAAGTGTCCCATGCATGAAAAAAACCAACCCCAAGTTTCCGCAGACTCTGTCCTTACAATAGCAAATGACAAAGGGAAAAGAGAGTTGTTTGCATCAACTCCTGTGGCCACAAGCAACGTACCTTGATATTTACCATACAGATGTGTTCCATCAATAGAAAGAACCGGACGGCAATGGTTGAAACCTGCAATGCTCGGGCCAAATGTCCAGAAAGCCCCCCAGAATTGTACTCCTTCTGTATGTACATGATAAACAGTACCCGGATTGCATTTCTGTATAGCACGAAGAAACTGAGGCAAATCGTTGTACGAAGACTCCCAATCGGCAAAAATTGTAGACACCGCTTTGCTAAGTCCTTTCCAGGCTCTCATGTAGCTTATTTGAATTTTGTAAGTGTGTGTCATAAGCTCTTGGACAGATTTTGCAGTGTAACTTGGATTCGAACGAACATGTGGAAGGACTTTGGTGCAAATGAATTTAGCTGTTCCTTGTTTATGCTTCGAGTTGATGATTGAATTTAAGCAAGCGTGATCACCACCGTAATTTTTTTATCATCCACCACCCAACATGATCTCTTTTAGACACAATAGCATGAAGTCGCCATGGACAATTAGCATCAATATCACATATAGCAGTGAACTCTCTAGCACGAGATTTTTTGTTTTTAAATGAAACTGAACACTTTATCGACCATTCACTTATATGTTCAATCAAAGATTCCTTCGATTTAAAAATCATACCAACTCGAGGGCCTTTCTCCACACATTCTAGCCCAAACATTTCGTCGGTAAATTGAAATTCTTGCACAACAGATCTTTCCATAATCGTATCATTGCATTGGTCATCTTCTAACGGTTCTTCCATCTCGATATGCTCATCGGTGTCATCAACTTCCTCTGGAATATCATCTAAAGGAGCGTCATTGTTAACATTCATAGCATCGATCCATGTTTCATCGTCGTCTAGTGAAGCAGCGATTTCCATGCTGTCCAAATGGGAAATTTCAATATCAGCATTTCCACCCTCTATATCCTCGGTGTCAACATCTTCATTTGGAAGTCCATGCAAGTAGTCGTTTGAATTCGGAGTTGGAATTGACTGTGGGGGATACGATGGATATGGAAGGAACCCATACCCGGGTGACTGAGATGGATATGCCATGACACCGTACCTGTACACAAACATTTGATTGTTAAGTGCCAAAAACATGAATAAAACATTATTACAGCACATAAACACATACCCGGCTGCCTGTGCGTAAATGTTCGGTGGCTGGTAGGAGTAGGGTGGGTAGTACGTTTGACTTTGCTCAGCAGTATTACTAGGTCCGGGTTGACCGGTATAATCAAAGATTTGAGCTCGCTGTTCAGTTGTATGTACCACCTCCGTCTTCTTAACATACAACTCAATTACTTTCATCCCCACACAAAACATAGAATCGTCGTCGTTGTCGTCGTTTACCTCAATAGCAATTGGTCCATCATCTGTTACCCACTTACTAACCAACGCGATGTCGAACTCCGTAGAAGCAATCTTTGTAGCTTTGTAAATTGCCGTTTTTAGCTCAAGAAAATTGCAACCCCTCCTGACTTTCGATCCCTTATGCTTTCCGCCAACATAGGTTGGCTTGCTATTTTCATCGATGACTAAATCACCGTCATAGTGACAAATAATAGGCACGGTAGTCATTGATCTATCAAAATTATAGAAAGTTAATTGTCAACACCATACCTATGAAAATTGATGGAGTAGGGTTTCGATTCTTTACCTCTAGTGTAGATGAACGTGAAATCTTTTGTTTATCTCCGTAGAACTAAATGATTTTGAGTGGAAAGTTATGTTGATAGTAGTGAAAATAATGGAAATGGATGTTAGGGTTTCTGAAAGAAAATGGGTTTGAGGAGTTGTGTTTGTTTTGGGAGGAGTTGTGTTGTTCATATGCAGCTGTTGGGCCAGGGAATAGCCCAGATATGCAGGCGCAACTCTTAGTTGCGCATAGAGACTCGTAGTTGCGCAACTCAAAGTTGCGCGGCGCCTTTTGCGCATCTATCAGTTGCGCCTGCAACTTTCCAGAGACCATATACCATAAGCAACTTTCATCAAAAATCAACTTTCATATAATATAACAACATATAAGTACAACAATTCATCCAACGAGGTAAAATATTTCATACAACTCATCATATGTCATATAACAACATGTTCCAAGTCAATAATACAACAACGCAACAAACAAGTTTCAAGTCAATACAAATTCAAGACATAGCAACCAAACGACATACCAACACAACCCTATCTTCTTATTAAATTTTTGCGGTAGCATAGTTTTATTTAAGTTTGCGTCGGAGGCGGTTGAGATGGTCCAGCTTCGACAATTTCCATCCCCGGCTGGCTACCTTGTGAAGGACCCCGTGTGCCTCTAAAACGTCTTCTTTGGTAGGTAAGACCAAAAGCCCGGGGAGGACGAGGCGTATACGGTGGCGGTCTTTCTAGCTTATGCCTTCCAAGAAGCGACTTGATAATTTCCTTGATGTTGAAGCACTTTCCTTTTACTCTGTCCTCATCGGCAGGATCTGCCAGGACATCGTCAACTTCATTGGAAATCATATACAACCCTTGAACCTAAAATAAAAGAATAAACGATGCAATTAAAGCTTGTTGAAGAAGTTCAAAGAGTAAAACTTTTTGACACTTACCAAATCACGTTCCACCGGTCCCCGTGGAGCATATCTGGGCAGTCTAGTTGACGATTCTTTAAGTACAAATCGCCGTGTGATATGCCAGTACCAAATATAGTACCGTTCGATTGAAATTCTAGGTACGCGTTCGACCTGAACGTGATCCAACCTGTGATCCCACCTTGCGACATACGTGTTGTACAAGGCTCTATTCCAACCATGTGGGAAAATCTGCTCGGCCGGATCCGGTATATGCTGATGAAGGCCAAATTGCCTCATCACTCTGTCGGGGTAGTGCATGGCAACACTTTGCAAGCAAATAATCGGGGTCCTTGCATACCAACTTTGCTCGCCGTCCAAACATATAGGCAGGAGATCCTGTACGATCTCAGCGGTGTATGGCGTCCAGTCAACAACATGCTCGTCCATAACATCGAGCTCGTTGCGATAGAATGTAGGATGCCGGGCTGGATTATCTCTCCAACGTCTATCTCCGGTCCATCTACAATCATAATCAAAATAGTGTTTGAATATTGGCAGAAATCAAAAAAAATTCACCGCTAATTTCAAGAAGCTTTTACCTTGACCCGTACGGTAATCCCGGAGCAACGTTGGCACTAACGTTTGGCCGTCCAACAGAAATACGCGTCCAAGACCAAACCTAAAAATTATGAGTGTTAAGAAACGTCTTTCAAAAGATTTCATAGCTTTCGTACACCGATAAGTCAAATTCGACATACCTGCAGAAGGGTTAGGCAACCTGCTAATCCGTTCGTCTTTCTTAGTGCCATATTATCCAAGTCCTTGTACAATGCGCACAAAATGGCGCTACCCCATGAATAATCGGAAATGGTGGAAAAATCCTCTAGCAAGTACAACCATTTAACGCTTACTCTACCCTTCGAATGGTTCAAAAATAAACGAGATGCGATTAGAAGTAATATGACAGCCCGTGTGAACTGTTCTATCTCCTCAATAGACGATTCGACTGCAATCTCCCGGCCGATTATAAGGTCATTCAGCCATTTGACCTTCAACTCTCTTCTATTGACCACCGCTTCTGGAGGTGGAATTTCACCAAGCAAACGTTGACAAACCTCATCGGCGTCCACATTACCACCGTAGTTCAACACGGCGCCTTCGAAAGGAAGGCCAAGCAAAATAGGTACGTCTTGCAGTGTAATGGTCATTTCTCCAACGGAAAAATGAAAAGTGGAAGTCTCCGGTCTCCATCTATCGCATAAAGCTGTGAGTAATGACCTGTCAAATCTGATATATCTAATCTGCATGAAATACCAGAATCCCGCCTGATGTAGTAATTGTTGAACCCGTTGTTCTTCAACCATCTCCATCAATTCTTCAAAACTTTGCGAATGATCCAGACAATCCACCGGTTTTACAGTCTGCAAAACAAAGAAGTCTATCTTTTAGTTAATTCAAAAGGCAAAATCACGTGCAAAAATTTACTAACATTACAAGATGAATAATATTACCCTCATTAAATCTTCAAAATTAGAGCGGTGATTATCTTGCATATAAAGCACGCTACCGTCTACCGGTCCGCTTTCCGGTTCTTCATAGTTCATGCAAAAAAAAAACGATTTTTACACATCGTTTACGATCAATTAGTGATTCAACGCTTCAAATTGGATTATTAAGATGTACAACAAGCTCTACGGCAATATTTCTAGCAAATACAACCAAATAATAAGCAAATTTTATATTTATCAAAAAAATTAGGGTTTACAAATTACCAAAATCTATTTGTGTTGAAGAGGATCCCGCTTCCATTGTTGTAGTTTTGGTTTAATCGAAGAAAGAGGAAGAAAATTGATAATTTTGTGAAAAAATGGTGGCAATTGGCTAAAATTTGGGTTGGGAGTTGTTGGGTTCGGCCATGGAAGTGGGTTTGAAGCTTGGGAAGGGTTTTGGTGGAATGGGGAGGATGGTTGCTGCTGCCTCTGTTTTAGCAGTAGCAACCTGTGCAGGCGCAACTCATAACTATGAGTTGCGCCTGCACTTGCGCAGCTAAGAGTTGCGCCAGTTAAAAAACCATTGGACGCAACTCTTAGTTGCGCATTGGGGGAGAAATTAAATCCCCCAAATAGCGCAACTCTTAGTTGCGCTTTTGGGAAAACATATTCCCGTGCGCAACTAAGAGTTGCGCATATCGTTGGCAGTTACAAATACGCTGACTGTGCTGCTGACTGGGCAGAAACCAGCCCTGTTTGGTAATAAGTTTCAAAACCAACTCCGATCGCGAAATTGATTCGAAAACTAGCCCACATTGAAAATTTATCCTATTTAGAATGTTGTTTAATGCCGAAAAGTCAAATCTCACTTGTTGGCAATCGAATTACAGTTTGATAGAGTGCACAAAATGTATTTCTTGAAATGTCAAATATAAGTCAAGACCGGACCGGAACAACTTTTGCTAAGTATTAGGAAAAGCCAATTTAGCGGTTTGACCAAAAGTTATTAGACGGTTAAGTGGTTCAACTGAATAAATGAAGTGGCTTGGTCATAGGAGTTAGCAAGGGAAAGCTTTGTTAGAACCATTGTGATGATTATTTTGATAAATGACAACTGTACAATAGTATATATTACTGAACTTTACAGGGACCTTTCTAAAGGTTGAAGATTTAATTAAGAAATTGATGAGCTCAAGGATCTATGATGTCTTTGCTTATGTAAGTGATCTTTGGATAGAGTTTATTTATACGATCAAACCACGATAGTTGAACTTGTTCACATACTCATGTTCACACATTCACAAACATGTTCACACATTCACTACAATTACTATTAAACATCATTTTATTTAATTAAACTATCTATAAAAGTTGTTTTCAACTTTTAAAGCAAATATATACTTCATTACTCATTTCACTGTCAAGCCAATCGACTGAATTCTGTCACTGACTGGTTGTATAATTCAGCCAGATTGAGCGCAAAAACACACTATTTACTTATTTCAAAATTTGTTAAAATTTAGTTGACTGAAATATATGAACGTCCACTAATTTTTATCATGATCGAATTTTAGGCTTTAACTTAATTTTTCTAAATTCATTTCCTGAATTAATCATATTATTCTTCTTTAAAAATTGCAACTTGATGAGTTCTTCATTAATTTTCTATCTCTTCAAAAAGACATAACGCTTCATCAAATCTTTCAAAGATTATAAATAGGATTCAATAAATCAATTGCCTTTTCAACTTTTTGCACTCTCATATCTCTTATCTCTTGAATCTATGAAAAGACATTCAAACACTAAATCTTCTTACTTTGGAAATCGGTTCCTATATTCACTGTACTTTCAAGTTCTGCTATTGTTTGGTTGATTATAGCAAGGGTGTACTCAACCTAGATAAATTAGCGTCATCAATAACATATTGTTGACTACAGAGATTTTATAAACTCATTCCTCCATGTTAAGTGAAATTTGTTTGCTGCTAGTGAAAGTTGGAAGGAGTGCTTTAGGACTGGATAAAGGATGTGAGATCCAAAACAATATAAAAATGCTAGTGTGCTCTTTTATTTTATCGAATTTATATTATATTAATGTTTGCTAATTAGTTCAACTATTAATACTTGCCATATACTTGATCCTAAGTTACGTTCAATCTTCTGGTCAAGGCAAACGAAAATTTTAGACTTGGCTAAGGCATGAGTGGTTCTTTCTAGAATTGGTTTACTATGGTTATTGCTTAGGAAAGGGAAGTGAATGCTTAAGGGCAGTCCAGCAATGCAGTGGTCAGATGCATGGAGGTGGATCTGGTATATTAGCGCTTTGTGATGGATTGTGGAAGACTTTGTAGCAGGTAACAAATCACTTTGATGTGGCTTGATAGCTAGAGATATGGAAGGGGAGCCAGACCAATAAAGTTGTTTGACCACATGTAGACTTCGAGCCGAACCAAGTGTTGCTCCAATGATTTTGCATGATCGAAATTTGAACTACGGTGATTGAATCAGTTTTTAGGGAACATTCAAATCTTTGTTTTGCCACGATTTTAAGTCAGATTCATGTAATTTTGACCCTATATGTATGTGTGTACATGTACGTTATAAAAAAAATTCACATCGAACTGATTTTGTAGATATATTTTATTTATTAGTGAGATCGTCTCTGCAAAATATGTAATACCTTATAAAAGGACATATCAAAATCAATGGTTAATATCATCATTTATGCATCTTATTTTCTTTTTTTTGAATGAGATAAATATTTTGTAATGATGCAAACATTTGTCTAAATGACATCCCTAACAAATATAACATATCTACAAAAATTCACATCGATCCTATTTGTTTTACAAAAAGTCAAAGGCGACGGTCGAGAAAATTTAAAGGAGTATAGATCCCTTATGTGTGTGTGTATAAGGGGGAACTAGATCCCTTTATCTTATTATGTAAAAAATTTCCTTATCAATGGTAAAATTTGTAGATATGTGATTAGCAAGATCATATATGTAGAGAAATCAACTATTCTAAAACTTCTATTTCCTTGAAAAAAAATTACATTTCAATCTAGGGTTAAGATAAATATTTTCAATGATTCATAAAAATTTGTAAGTTTAAAAGCATTATGTTTCAAAATTATTTCAAGTTTTACGTGGAATATATTAGTAAATACGACTGTGACAATTGTCCTACGCCTTCGATTACCTAATATACATGTTGTATGGTGCACAGTAATAGTGCCCGATGGATGTAGGACGATACTTTGTAGAGTAAATAACACAACCACAGAACCAGTCGTATATCTCACAGCGTATCGAATAAAATATAATCATCATAGATATAAAACAGGAAGATAAATAAATGAACCACAAAATCAGAGTGCACAAGTTTTTATGGTTATACAAAACAGTAATAAGTTTATACAACTGATAAATAAACTCCAATAATAAACTGTCTCTAATAATAGAAAGCCAAACATTGTAAATGATCCATAGTGTCGCACAGCGGAATAAACAATAATTTGCCCAAAATATAAATATGAGAAAGCATCGTCTTCTGCTAGTCCATCTTCACAACTTCATATGTCCATCTTCTATGTAGTCTACTCATTTAAGAGTACCCGAGATAATAAGAAGCAAATCATAAAATCTCGAGTTAGGCAATAATTTGGTGTGAGCAATAAGAAATCTAAAAATACTATGAAAGTCGATATAGTAGGTGGGACATAGGGTTTAAAGAATCATATCCGACATGTCTCTACATCCAAAGAGTTAGCACATAACATAAAATATATGCTACTCTGCATCATACTCATCAAGGTTTCACTAGACATCAAAGTACACATGGGTATCTAGATATCTACATCAAGGCTGCCTACGTCAAGTGACATCCCTAGCAAACAAAGCAAGTATAACATCAATCATCCATCCTCACATCACTCGTTCAGTACACTGGATATATGGTAACTCGTATGACCATTTCCTCGGTCAGATACTATTCAACGTCATGATTCACTCAGTAGGTCAAGAACTAGAATGCACGTCCTCGCGGTCTAAGGCAAGATAGATCTCCCATTTGAAGATCCAGGGCACGTCCTCACATACCACTGCTTTACGAGTACAATGAAAACCTTAGATTATCAACGATCCCTTTACAGACATCATATCCATAATTTTGAGAACCGAACTCAACCATGGTCATACCATGAATAACCGCAGGCCATGGCCCATGATGCTTGGAGTAGAATTCAACATCTCTCTGCACGAACTGCCAGTTAAACTACCAAATCCTAGATTCAACCGTGTCATTAAACCCCTCAAACTGTTAATTTTTCCTAACCTAATTTTCAAATCAACACCAACATCTCCTCTGAAGCTGTAGTTGTAAGCATTGCCATCGAAAAATCTTATATGTCATATCTAAACTACTTTGTGTACGATTATCGGTATCAATTTTATTTTCTAGAAATTTTTGTTATATAATGTGTTTGGTAATATTTTACAGGTTCTATCAATTCAGGAACAAAGATAAATTTGTAACTTATCGCAAAGTTTATTAGTCACAATATATGAGAACCTTGATGATGAATTTTATTTATATTTTTCTATGGCTTATGAAGATAGAATGCTTGTGTATGATATTGAGTAGTATATTATTAGGATATATATGTAGAAAAAATCAAGGAAAACTGTAAGGTTGAAGTTAATTATCCTTTTACATTTTTTATCAAATGTAAGTGGAGTTTTGGTAATGATCTTTTAAATTCATGTCATTGTCATGTCCAGTGTGGAAAGAATCATCAAGCGGTGAAATATATCCAAAATGGAGTAAATTTGGATACATATGTATAGTCGAAGTATCATAAAATGATTCACAGTATTAACAATTTAAAATATTTTGGTTTATGTTTATTTTAATGGTTATACTGTGTAATTTTATGATATGTGATTGTGATTCTTGTGATACGGATTAATAGATATGTTATACGTTTTTGCTATTATAACCTATACTTGAAAAGCGTGAATTATCAAAAAAATGCATGGTTTTGACGGTAAAACCAGTCGGACCAATAAAACCTTGAACCTTGTGTCTTTACTGTTCGACTCACGGTTCGGTTTTCAAAACTATGGTCATGTCCATAGCATAGAACGTCCTCGCTCCACTTTACACGTTCACTTCCTCGAACTTTTCTTTATGGATCAAGTTCGGAATAGCTCTAAGCTTCCATCATTAGTCATAGAGTATCGTTATTTTATCCTGAAGCATCCTCTTAACATCCATCTTAAGTCGTAGAATCATCATCACCAAATCTCAAAGTCATAGCGTCGAAGTGTCGTGTCCTCACTTCACTGCCAAAACCACTTGTCAAAGAGCCATAACATTGAAATTGAAAGTCAAATGAATGAATGAAACATCACATCATGCTCTAAGATTCCTCTTTATCATCCACATCAAAAATTAGCTAAATCGGTCATCATCAATAGTGGTAAGTACTATCCGTTCCAGAGTAACAACTTCGGTTTTGTACTTAGCCAAAAGTGGATAAGTGCAAACCAAGTGAAAAGGTCTAGCATCCATCTAGAAGTTCGAAGCACATACCCATGTCCAACATCTTTCATCTTCAGTTCGATCAGTGCGCATTCTAGCACTCTTATACGTACTTATCCCATCAATTCGAGTTTCCTTCGTGTGTGAATTCAATCAACATGCACGAAACTCAATCTCATCATTTGAGTTTTCACCATGTGTGCGTTTGATCAATATGCATTAAACTTTATCTTATTGAAAGTTTTCTAACACTATATCGCCTATCGATCAGCGTTTTCCAGCAATTAAGCATACATGCAACCAACAAGCAGACTTACATCTATCATAGCATACATACAACATATACAACACATCTATATCAACCAACTTTAGATTCATATAAAAAAGTGATTTTCAGAAAATAGTATGTTCATAAGGACATGTGTGGTATCTGATTTAAATCCATTTTTAAAACACTTTAAAATTCTTTTATAAAATAAAGTAGGAGTTTAAATATATTAAGTCACGTTTTAAAGTTGGAAATCAGTTCAAATCGTTGATTTTATACTATATTAGTAATCATAATATGATAAGAGACAATATCGCTCCCTCAACAAAAGCTGTCCAATCATATGCCAAGTTGTAAGGAAGTCCAATACGAGCACAGTGCGAGAAACTACATCCAAATTGCACCTCGTATGCAAAAGATATAGACGACAAAAGAAATCGATTTATATATAATTAATTGACCTAATCTAGTAATTAAATAAACTAATTACCTTCATAATCATTCCCCGTGTTTCTTTCCTCCACTTTACTATAACACTACCAAACCATTCACGTAAGCCTCCTACTCATGCACGCATCAAACCACCATGCACTACCACCATACATCACCGCTAAACGCAGCCTATGTTGCAACTTGACTCAACATTGCCATTGCCACCACCTTTGGCCATCAGCTCTGGTCCCCCACATTAGCCACCATCTCTGATCCCCTATGTTAGCCACCACCTCCGAGTTCGCTCGCACCTCCTTCACCCTACCACCACCTACTTCTCATTTTCATTTTTTTTCAAACTACTACTCACGTTCCCCCTAGACCTACACATCATCACTTTGCCAGAGATTGTCGCACATCGCCACAGACTACCTCATCTTGTGCAGCACCCTCGCAGCTAAGCTTAGCCATCCACGTCGAACTTGCAAGCACGCTTCCAAGGAAAATACAGAGAACCCATAAATTTTCACCAAAATTTTCAACCTCCTCACCACAACCATATGGTCCCTAATGGCTTGGGTGACCTATGTTTTCAAACTCCTATTGCCAACATGAAAAAACTCATACCATCCAAATCCATTTTGGTTCTCCTCAAAAAATACAACTTTGTCAGATTTACAGTTTTCGACCACTACAATTGGAGTTGGGTCAAACCAAGGCCATGATTACATAGCTCTCAGAAAAATAGAAAGATCTGACTTTTACTTCGGCTAAAATGGTGGTCATTTGCTCATGGAAGAGGAGGAAAAAGAGAGGTGGGAATGGGTTTTGTGAAGGAGAAGAAGAAACTGTGAATGAAATTGAACATGCAGCTATAATAACGGTGGTGTATTATAGAGTAGTGAGTAGTGTTAGAGCTTGATAGTCCATTTTCTCTTTTATTTACAAAATTACAATACACATTTTGTGGTCTTACGGACTCTATGAATGTCGAGCGATGATTCTTCAATGACATGACTCGTCGTATTTTTTCGTTCCAACGGTATCAGTTTCATCAAAATCTAAGATTGTGCCCCAGGTGCCTATTTTGGGTGTTTTAAAGTCATATGCTGCCGAAATGTCCAATCTTAAAAAAATTCCACTGTATGATTCATACACTTTTTCTTAACCTAAGGACATTTTATGTTCATTCAAATTCTACGACGTCAGTCGGTGCACTTATATCGGTGTAATAGGTATAACAATAAAAAATGATGAAAAATAAATCTTGGGTCAAATCGTCTAGTAAAATTACTAAGGCTCAAAACTATCAATACTCAACATCATCCAAAGTTATAGACTCATATGTCCTAATATGAATAAAAAAATAATACTTTACGATCCATCGATATGTAAAATACGGGTAGTTACATCCTTTAGGAATTTTTCTCTTTAAAAACCCAAATCGAACAAGTCAAAATCTACAGTAGCTATCCTGCATGCCTAATAATCATAATAGACATAGTAATCATGTCAAACATTGACATCAAACATCAAACATGAATATATAATATCAAACACCAAGAAGTAATGAATAATCCACCATTTCGACCCCTAAATGTCAAACTACTGCATCCACATTATTCATGTGTCGAGCACCCAAGTGCCGGAAAGAAAAATTGTGAGGGTAACCAAAAAGGAAAAGAAACAGAACAAGGAAGAAGAGAACACAATAGGATCTTATAATGAAACAATAACATATAATGTCAAAAGACAGTGCAAACCATCACTCTAAGATACATAACATTTTAGAGTTACAATCATAAGTACCATCATCAGCCTGAACAGTTATACTAACCTATCCTCACATATGCTGATATATAAAATATAGTAATGCAGTGGAAAAAGGAGTACTATGGTAGATTATTGGAAGCATCCAACACATCTTCAGAAGCTCCAAAGAACATCAACGAAAACCTACCTTTCCAAGACTACTCAAAAGAGCACCCAGGGATAAAGGAAATGCAAACGCAGGAGTCAAACATAAGTCTGGTGTGAGAAACTCAAGAAAAACGTGTTCAACATATAACAGTAACTATTAAGACTGTACGAATCACCATATAGTTTTCGCCTCAAAAGAAACTAAACTATCTGATAAGTACATAAGGTGATATAATAGATAATGTCTACAAGTTGAATATAAATTGAAAATAGATGTGCTGCGTGTATACCATACTAATATTAGGTATATAATCAATACCGCTACGGTGTGTTCGTATATGTGTAAGGATTTCCATGGAGACGCCCTTAGTAAACCAACGCGGATCTCCTGCACAGGATCAGATGTATCATGTTGAGCATCATATATCTCCAGATAAAATATACCATAGGGAAGTCATAGTTGGTCCATGCCTCACATGGCTTTGAATATCGTCGTTCTCACATGCATCTCCAAAAGCATCACTAGATATTGAACGATATACTCTTGGATTCGCTAAACCCTTTGGCTATGCCCCTTAATCTGGTTTTTACCATTATCGATGGCAAAGTCATGTTTAGCATCTTATCACAAAAGCCTTCATCAGTCTAACTTATCTCGAATATCTTTTTGGATTCTAGCATCTTGAACAGTCCATGAATCCCAAAATGGATTCATCATAAGTCCTCTAATAAATACAAACATTGTCGTCTCTCTTGGGTTCACCCTTAAAATGGATTGTTCCTTACGATAGAATCATTCGAAATGTTAACACTGACCTCTCCCTTGGCCTTAACCTTAGGATAGATAGTGCAACTTTATAACATTTTGCTTCACAACTGCTTCTAGAATATAGATCACGTATATGGTTTTGAAGTAGCTACAGTTTCGAGTCACCTCATATAAGTACACTCCCTACTTACCAGACACTCCAAAATTAATCGATAGATTTTTTTTCTCCTTAACTTCGGTTCTTTGGAAATAAACAGACAATACTTCAGGGCGGATATCATCTCCTATCCAAGCAGATTTCCTTATCATCTGTCCTAGAAGAGTAAGACAAGTTTATACATACAGTGAATGTAACGACCCACTATTTTGCACCATTCAAATTCGACAAAAAATTAAAACATGTCAAACTTGAAGAGTTCAAAACAATAGATTGTAAATAAAATTGGAGAAAATGAAATCAAATCACAGAATCACAGACACAGAAATCAGAATACTCGCAGCGGAATTTAAAATAACTTAGTGGTTCATGAAGCCACTATCACAAAGTCTCAAAATAAGTATAAATTACATAGTCTTAAAACCAAATATAGTTTGAAACAACCACAGAAAATCTCAGTATTCAATTGTCTCGATTACATAAGCTAAGATAAAAGACTGAAATGAAAATAGACAGCAGCTCGATGAGGTGATCTTCAAAAGTCCTAGCTCCAGGAAAAGAAGTCCGAACTGATACTCAAGCTGACCCGAGCGTAAGAAATAAACACAACACTCGAGTCGGGACATACATACTTATACAGTGTAAGCTAATTCAAGTGAACTGTAATATAAAGCAAGTAACTTAAAGGATGCCTGAGACAGCCCATCCTCTAAGGACCTGTTAAACTATTTACTACGTAGTAATATTTCGCTATTATAATAGTGTATATTAGTAAAATAAACTTACTTTAAAGTAGCATTAAGGCTTTACATTTTCCACCTTAACACGTAATATATTCCCATAGTCTATACAGTACGGTAATCTCCCCCGTACCGGGCGTCGCCAGAGGGCACTCCATAGGTATGGTACAAAACCAAAATCGTAAAAGGCTCGCTAGGGTAGGTGACACGACACAACTAGGCAATGTCAGGGTAGATATACCAATTACGCTTCCGGACCGGTGGTAGCGCGTAGCAGCTACTACCGCCCACCTCGAACAACACTCCTAAGTCGAAGGTGCGCACCAAACAATCACAGAGTAATAGAATGACATACGAAGAAGTGCGTCCGATAAGAGGTGCTACCTCCTTAGCCCGTCAATCGCTCCTGTTTTCGCTGCCTTATGCCAACTCACGGGAGTCGGGTCCACGTACATACCTTAATAGAACGTCGCCACCAACCTACTTCATTTTGGAATCTCCACCACATACACGGTTGTCAAAGTGTTTTTCGGTATCGACAGAGAGTATGTCCATATCCGATCCCGGTCTCTTTGCCAACCCATCGTTATTATTAACCGTGGTTATAGATTTCAAAAATAGTTTATATTTAATCAGAACTTTCAAAAGTGAAGCTATTATATTTACACATCAGATATTCAAAACTCATTTCAGCCAACGGCAACACTTAACAAGTGCTACAGTAGCTCCTTTATTTATTTGGGTTTAATTTAAATTTCGCGATCACAACACTTATCAAGTATTGCAATAGCCTTTAATTAATTTTTTAAGCCTTTAGTTCATTTGCATCAACTACGGCACTTACAAAGTGCGGTAATATCCCTTACAACATAATTTAAGTAAATTAAATTTTAGTTTTCAATATATATTCAGCAATAGTTAAACTTTAATTTAACCCAATTTAACTTATAAAATCACATCTTTCACTTTGAAATAGTCATTTTAAATTACTCAAAATTTTATGATGTTCATAAAGTAAATTTCACGAACAAATATCAAATTTCTTAAGGCTTCGCTTATTAAAGTCAAATGCACAAATCTCTGTTCCTGGTATTCAAAAGTTACTTTAACATTAAGTTTAACTACCATTTCAAAATATAACTTATTTCAAATTTATTTCTTAACTCATTCCCTTTTCTTAAACCAAACTTCACTTTTCCTAAGTTTAGTCATGTTCACAACTATATTTTATGTATTTATTTTATTAACCATTTAATTTATAGAAAATTTAAATAACACCTTATTTATCCATTTAAATTCAATTTATATCAAATTTATTATATTTTATTTACTCAACTTAAATTTCATTCCTTTACAAAAATCAAATTCCAAAATAAATTTTTATTCCAAATTCCAACTTAACTATTTATTTATTTATATATATTTAACTTGTATAAAATCACAAAAATTATTTTAATCCAATTCAAATCAAAATAATAAAATATACAAATTTAAAATACTTAAATTTTTCCAAAAAAAATATATATACTTAACCACGGGTCTGTATAATATTTTCTACCCTAGGTCAAGTGGTACAGATAATATATCATTTCAATCCGTAATTTATAAAGAAAAACCGGGTTCTATCATTTCAAACCCGCAATCCCAAGTTAAATAAATAACTAAATAAATAAATATCATTCAGGCTTATCATTTCAGCCCGTAACGATTCTATTCTACAGGGAACTTGCAGTTTGATAAAACAGTAAATAAATAAATAGTATAACAGCATAGATATAACATTATATAATATATCCGATGACGTGTCAATTTAATAACAGGGTTTTTAACATCATAAATTTATATCGCAGGCAAGTAAAATATAATATAACCATTCTACAATTACACTTGTTATTAATTTACAGATCTATAAGTATGTTTGTCGGGTGAGAATACTCACCTCTACAATGCTGGAGTTTTGATACAAAATAACGAATATCTACCCCGAAAAGCGTACAGAAGGCACGATCAATTTTCAGAGGATGCAACAACCCGATTCTGATCTTGAAATAAGATAAATAAATAAAACTAAGTACGCGCATTCAATTACGGTCAAAGCAAATTTTTAAATAAATCAAAACTGGAACGAGATTTAAAATAAGAGGATAATTGGCACAATATGCTCGACCACTTCACCACATGACTCCACCAACGCCCACATACTCGGCCTTGTCCCAGTTTACATTTTGGAACGCATGCATGCACGCAAACTCGGTGTCTTCTGATGGTCCACCTTGACTTGCTGACAAGTCGCGCACCTACTAGCAAAGATAGAGACATCACGCTTCATACCCTTCCACCAATAGAGCTTCTTCAAATCCTGATACATCTTAACAACACCAGGATGAATGGAAAGTCTGGATTGATGATGTTCCCGAAGTAATTCCTTCCTCAAACCATCAACGTTCCGGACACAAATCCTCAAAATCCCTTCATCATCAATCTGAGCTCCACTCCCATCAAGACTACTACCGCCAACCCTGCTGCGAACATTCTCCTTAATCAATCTGATGATCCTATCCTCATCCTGCTTAGCCTTGATACGGTCCAAAAGGGGAGAAGAAATAATAAGCTGACACAACAAGGACTTCTTTCTACTCAACGCATCCGCCACAACATTAGCTTTCCCAGCAGTATAGTTGATGTCGAGATCATAAGAAGAAAGAAACTCGAGCCACCAAACTTGTCTCTGATTCAAATCCTTCTGGGTGAAGATATATTTCAAAGGCTGATGATCGGTGAAGAGGTCAAACTTAGCACCCAAGAGATGATGTCTCCAAAGCTTCAAAGAAAAGACAACAGCCAGCAATTCTAAATCGTGAGTAGCATAATTAGCTTCATGGGTCTTCAACTGACGACTAGCATAGGCAATCACCCTCCCATCTTGCATCAATACCGCTCCCAAACCCTCGCGACAAGCATCGGTGAATACCGTTAATCTCTCATTTCCATTTGGAACTGTAAGCACTAGCGCAGAAGTAAGCTTATTCTCTAACTCTTGGAACGCCGCTTTACACTTATCGCTCCAAATAAACTTAGCATACTTCCGAGTTAGAGCAGTGAGCAGTGCAGAAATCCGAGCAAAGTTCTCAATGAACCTCCCATAGTAACCGGTGAGGCCCATAAAATTGCGAATATCAGTTGGAGTCTTGGGTTCTTCCCAATCATTGATCGTAGCAATCTTGACTGAATCAACAGAAACTCCTTCACTAGAGACAATATGTCCAAGGAATCAGACTTCCTCTTCCCAAAAATGACATTTAGAGAATTTAGCTTTTAACTGGTGACTCCTAAGGGTCCCCAACACAAAGCTCAAGTGGGATTTATGCTCTTCCTCAGTCTTAGAGAACACAAGAATATCATCAATAAAGACTACAATTTTTTTTGAGCACGTCACGAAAGACACGATTCATCAAATCAACAAAGAAGGCAGGAGCATTAGTCAATCCAAAAGGCATAACTAGCCATTCAAAGAAACCATTCTCAGTACAGAAAGCAGTTTTGGGAATGCTCTCCTCAGCAACTCTGAGTTGGTGAAAACCTGTGGCAAGATCAAGCTGAGAGAAAACAGTTGCTCCATAGAGCTGATCAAACATATCATTTATGCGAGGCATAGGATATTTGTTTTTCATAGTGAGCTTGTTCGGCTCCCTATAATCAACACACATTCGGAGAGAGCCATCAGACTTGATGAAGAAAAATACGGCTGCTCCCTATTCTGAAAAGCTAGGTCTAATCAAACCTTTAAAGGACAAGTCTTCAATTTGTTTCCTTAATTCGATCTTCTCCCGGGGTGCCATTCTTCTGGGTGGAAGAACTACAGGCCGTGCTCCCGGAATAAGGTCAATCCGGAAATCAATTTCCCGCTTTGGAGATAGAGAAGTGACTTCACCAAATACGTCGGGATATAATTTGACCACAGGAGTGGAATCGATATCACCAGGGAAAGTATCGAGAGAATAAATGAAACTACCAGCAAAATCCTGAGGCAGACTACACTGGATCTTTAATGAATTACCAAAATCATCTTTAAGGGAAACAGTTCGAGCACTACACGAGATATGAGAATCATGATTATCCAACCAATCACCTCCAAGCAGTAGATCGAAAGCGTCAAAACCCAGAACATAGAAGTCACCGGTGAATCGATAACTATCATGGAAGAGTTTCACATTCCTACAAATCTTACTAAGGTTCGCAGGACCACCGATAGGGTTTGAAACACATAGAGGCATAGGAGAAAACTCGAAAGAAAGAAGATTCTCAAATTTATTACAAAGGTCTACTGAGCTAAAGCTATGGGAAGCTCCCGTATCGAAGAGAACACGTACAGGAAAATAAAACAAGGTAAAAGATCCTTGAAGTGTACCTTGAGTGTCACTAGGAGCAGGAGCGGGTGCAGATGTAGGCTGTGGAGCTGGGGAGGATGCAGAAGTAACAGCAAAAATCCCTGATGTCTTGCCCTTCTTCTGAGTAGGGCAGTCTCTCTTGAAATGTCCCGGCTGAAGGCAAATGTGGCAAAGGTCTCGCCTAGCCGACTGAGCAGGAGGTGGAATAGCAGCACCCAAAGTAGGATAGCTATTTGCGTAGTGTCCCTTCTGGTTGCATCTATGGAAGGTAATGGAAGATAGATCCACAGGCGGCTTCTGAGATGATGAAGACGATCCCAACCCTTGAGTCCTATTCTTATTCTTCTGTCGATGCTGAAAATGGGGCTTCCTCTTCTTGAAACTTGCAGAATACTGAGATAGGGCAGGCTGGGTAGCTGAAGGAGCCTTACAGGTCGGATTCTCATATCTGATAGCCATGTCCATCAGAGCGGTGAACGTACCACGCACGTGGGTAATGAGGCGATCATAATACTCGGGGCATGCATCGACGATAAACTTCTCGTTTTTCTTTAGAAGAGTGTCTATCAGATTAAGGCCATATTGTGATAGCTCATTGAATTTCCTTTCATACTCGGTAAAGGACATATCGCCCTGCTTCAAATCCATGAAGTCCCGATACAGCTGAGACTTCCCAGCTTCGGGCATCCATTTCGCGAGGAAAGCATCCCTAAAGCACGATAAGAGATATAAGACGGATTTCAAAAGGGAGGAAACCGAGACTAAACTTGGACAACCGAAGAAGATACCTAAATTGCTCCCAGGTGATGTCAGCCTCAGCTGTGTGAGCTATGATGGACATCCACTAATCCAAAGCCGCTCCTTTTAATTGCCAAGCTGCCAGTTGACGTTGCTGGGCATTAGTGATCTCGTGAACGGAGAAGATTCTCTCCAAGTCCCTCAACCACTATTGAGCTTCAATTATGCTCTCAGATCCTATGAACTTGGTGCCACTAAGCTTGGTATATTCCTTGCAAAGCTTAGTAAACCTAACCGGAGCAAGGGGTGCAGGAGCTAGGGCAGCATCTCGTCCCCTACCTCTGGCATTTGCTCGATTCATCCTGAGAAATCAAGAATGAATTTAAGGGCAGAGGAGAAATATAGAGACCAAGATAGATTAGATAAGATAAAGTTTAACTAGGACAGGCATTTAACAATGGACCTAATTTCATAAGGTGGAGAAAGGAAAGAAGTAGTGGGAAAAATTGACTTCAAAACAAGAAAGTTTTTATATCAAAATACTTCTTTGAAAAACCTTTTTATACCTTTAAAATACGTTCTCTCACAAGGAAAGGATTCTAAGATTTGACTTCACTCATTCTAGGGTATTTCTACCCTATCTCTAATGAGTTTTTGCTCCTCAGGCTATGGTTTGTCTAAAAACCAAAGCTCTGATACCAACTGTAACGACCCACTATTTTGCACCATTCAAATTCGACAATAAATTAAAACATGTCAAACTTGAATAGTTCAAAACAATAGACTGTAAATAAAACTGGAGCAAATGAAATCAAATCACAGAACCACAGACACAGAAATCAGAATACTCGCAACGGAATTTAAAATACCTTAGTGGTTCATGAAGCCACTATCACAAAGTCTCAAAATAAGTATAAATTACATAGTCTTAAAACCAAATATAGTTTGAAACAACCACAGAAAATCTCAGTATTCAATTGTCTCGATTACATAAGCTAAGATAAAAGACTGAAATGAAAATAGACAGCAGCTCGATGAGGTGATCTTCAAAAGTCCTAGCTCCAGGAAAAGAAGTCCGAACTGATACTCAAGCTGACCCGAGCGTAAGAAATAAACACAACACTCGAGTCGGGACATACATACTTATACAGTGTAAGCTAATTCAAGTGAACTGTAATATAAAGCAAGTAACTTAAAGGATGCTTGGGACCGCCCATCCTCTAAGGATCCGTTAAACTATTTACTACATAGTAATATTTCGCTATTATAATAGTGTCTATTAGTAAAATAAACTTACTTTAAAGTAGCGTTAAGGCTTTACATTTTACACCTTAACACATAATATATTCCCATAGTCTATACAGTACGGTAATCTCCCCCGTACCGGGCGTCGTCAGAGGGCACTCCATAGGTATGGTACAAACCAAAATCGTAAAAGGCTCGCTAGGGTAGGTGACACGGCACAACTAGGCAATGCCAGGGTAGATATACCAATTACGCTTTCGGACCGGTGATAGCGCGTAGCAGCTACTACCGCCCACCTCGAACAACACTCCCAAATCAAAGGTGTGCACCAAACAATCACAGAGTAATAGAATGGCATACGAAGAAGTGTGTCTGATAAGAGGTGCTACCACCTTAGCCCGTCAATCGCTCCTGTTTTAGCCACCTTATGTCAACTCACGGGAGTCGGTCCACGTACATACCTTAATAGAACGTCGCCACCAACCTACTTCATTCTGGAATCTCCACTGCGTACACGGTTGTCAAAGTGGTTTTCGGTATCGACAGAGAGTATGCCCATATCCGATCCCGGTCTCTTTGCCAACCCATCGTTATTATTACCCGTGGTTATAGATTTCAAAAATAGTTTATATTTAATCAAAACTTTCAAAAGTGAAGCCATTATATTTACACATCAGATATTCAAAATCTCATTTCAGCCAACGGCAACACTTGACAAGTGCTACTGTAGCTCCTTTATTTATTCGGGTTTAATTTAAATTTCGCGATCGCAGCACTTATCAAGTATTGCAGTAGCCTTTGATTAATTTTTTAAGCCTTTAGTTCATTTGCATCAACTACGGCACTTACAAAGTGCGGTAATATCCCTTACAACAGAATTTAAGTAAATTTAATTTAATTTTCAATATATATTCAACAATAGTTAAACTTTAATTTAAACCAATTTAACTTATGAAATCAAATCTTTCACTTTGAAATAGTCTTTTTAAATTACTCAAAATTTTATGATGTTCATAAAGTAAATTTCACGAACAAATATCAAATTTCTCAAGGCTTCGCTTATTAAAGTCAAATGCACAAATCTCTGTTCCTGGTATTCAAAAGTTACTTTAACATTAAGTTTAACTACCATTTCAAAATATAACTTATTTCAAATTTATTTCACAACTTATTCCCTTTTCTTAAACCAAACTTCACTTTTCCTAAGTTTAGTTATATTCACAACTATATTTTATGTATTTATTTTATTAACCATTTAATTTATAGAAAATTTAAATAACACCTTATTTATCCATTTAAATTCAATTTATATCAAATTTATTATATTTATTTACTCAAGTTAAATTTCATTCCTTTACAAAAATCAAATTCCAAAATAAATTTTTATTCCAAATTCCAACTTAACCATTTATTTATTTATATATATTTAACTTGTACAAAATCACAAAAATCATTTTAATCCAATTCAAATCAAAATAATAAAATATACAAATTTAAAATACTTAAATTTTTCCAGAAAAATATATATATTTTACCACGGGTCTGTATAATATTTTCTACCCTAGGTCAAGTGGAACGGATAATATATCATTTCAATCCATAATTTATAAAGAAAAACCGGGTTCTATCATTTCAAACCCGCAATCCCAAGTTAAATAAATAACTTAATAAATAAATAAATATTGTTCAGACTTATCATTTCAGCCCGTAACGATTCTATTCTACAGGGAACTTGCAGTGTGATAAAACTGTAAATAAATAAATAGTATAACAGCATAGATATAACATTATATAATATAACTGATGATGTGTCAATTTAATAACAGGGTTTTTAACATCATAAATTTATATCGCAGGCAAGTAAAATATAATATAACCATTCTACAATTACACTTGTTATTAATTTACAGATCTATAAGTATGTTTGTCAGGTGAGAATACTCACCTCTACGATGCTGGAGTTTTTATACAAAATAACGAATATCTACACCGAAAAGCGTACAGAAGGCACGATTAATTTTCAGAGGATGCAACAACCCGATTCCGATCTTGAAATAAGATAAATAAATAAAACTAAGTACGCGCATTCAATTACGGGCAAAGAATTTTTTTGAATAAATCAAAACTGGAACGAGATTTAAAATAAGAGGATAATTGGCACAATATGCTCGATCACTCCACCACATGACTCCACCAACGCCCACATACTCGGCCTTGTCCCAGTTTACGTTTTGAAATGCATGCATGCACATAAGGTAGTGATATTTTTTAGGCATAGACTGATATAAAAATATGCACAGGTGACGAAAATTTATTAGTTCAAGGCTTTGGTCAATTGCATAAATGATGCTCGTTTTGCACATGCACACTGCCTTCATGAGTTCGTCAGTGGTGACTGTTCAAGGCTTTTGGCCAAACTGTTGCATCAAGGGGAGGTCAAATTTTGAGGAGGTAAACAATAGATCAGCAAACTTAACTCCGGAACTCACGACCAGGGGAAAAAACCGTACTGGAGTGGCGGCGGAGGAGTGGTAGGCCGTCGTGGCATGTGGTAGAGGCACTAGTGCGCACAGTAAATAGGAACAAAGAAAACAAGCAAGAAGAAGAAAATAAAATAACCGTGCGGCCATATCTGAGTTTTCACGCGAGAGAGAAGTGCAAGATGAGGTAATGAAAAATATGAACGAGGCTTATTATTTATCTGCTAATTTGCGCAAATCAAGTGAAAAAAAAGGCAAGAAATTTTATTTGATTTGGAGCGGAAATTTTTGGGAACATGGGTTTATTTTTTTTTTTTAAAAAGAAAACTTGCATTGATTGTGCAGAAGAACGACAAGTAATAATGGAATTTGAACTTGATATTTAAGGAGGGGGCATTTGCGTTGATCAGAAAAAATGGCAAGAATTACAATTTGAACGGTTATGCAATTTGAAGATTTTATTCCATATATACACAAGAGGTAAATGGGAAGTTATACGCGAATGAGAATGCGATAAGTGAATTTTTAACGGCAGCGAACATGAATTTTGATCGTTAGGGAAAAAAATTAGATTTCGTTCCTATAAGCAAAGGAAAGCGAGGAAAGTTTACCCGTAAAATTTAAAGCAAGCTTTAATGAAATTGAAACGGCTAGGGGATTCATTTCTTTCCCACTTGGAAATGCGTGGTTACTGATTAATTTATTTATCTATATCTAAGGTAAGAATTTTAAGAATGCATACTATTGATGCAAATAATTAGATCAAACATACGCCTAAATTTAACAAAAGTAAAGTATTTAAATTTATACGTTTTCTTATTTATTCGCTACATATATTTAGTAAAATATACGTTTAAAGAATATTTCATAAAATATGCACCATTATATGCCAACTAAATTAATCAAACGTCTATAGACGTACAAATTAAAACGTGTAATTAAATAGCTTATTTACACTATTAATTTAAAATATATTTTTTATTTAAGTAAGAAACTCATGTATATATGTGTAAAAGAAACGTAACATTTTTTCTTTTTACCCAAAATTTATTACGTAATTCAAAATTCCAATTAACGATATATTTTAAACAAGAATCAAATTTTACAAAAATTGCTTTTGTTATAAGGTTTGGGCAATGATTTAAATTAAATTTTAGAAGTTCAAATCTTTGAAATAAAAACCCCAAAGTTTTATAAATAAATGAATGAAAAATTTGTTAAAAATTTAGGGTTGTTACAGTGAAGCATCAACGAAGATAACTGTATCATGTAATGCACGTGTTTCTTCTAGATATTTCCTAAGTTAATGTTGGTCAATTTCAATTGTTGACTAGTCAACTATCTAGTTCCACGAACGGTTGCTTATGGAAATCAAGTTTCATATACTTAACACATTTTCGACCTTTTCGTCTTACTCTATCCATCTTTTAAGAGTGAAATCGGTAGGTTAGAACACTATTGCTTGTAAACCCTACTCAAAGATCATTCTTAAATCTCATGGATAGAACAAGCCTACTTTGTCATCTTTTAGTGCTATGTATAATTAATTACTTTCCATAAACAAGTAAACAAACAAAGCGCGATTAAGCCAAATAAAGGACTCCTAATCCCTTTTTATTTAATTGTCCATTTATTAATTAAAAAGGCTTTGTAAATATTTATACATATGCATATATATATATATATATATATTTAAAATACCTTTACAAAAGATATATTCATGTATACTACCATCTCACTATTCATTTCTTGTAACAACTCAAAATTTGAGCTATAATAATTAATTAATGAATTAATTAAATAATAAAATAATTTGTGAAATTGTCAGAATCGAGCTATGGGAGTTGCATCATCAGGTCCGTAGCAATTTTTTGATCAACTTCCATATATAAGTAGTCGAAATCCGAGTCAGTATGGAAAAGTTATGAAAGAAACAAGAATTTAGAATTAAATAAACTAAAACGGAAAAAAAGAAGGCCCCATGGGGGTCGACCCTTATTATTGTCAGGTCGACCTATAGGTCGAGCCCCAATGAAGTTGGGTCGACCCGCCATATTTCATGGATGTGAAAACGTCCAGATACGAGCCGAAGACTATGTTTTTTATTTTCAGTTTAATCCTGTGCATTCATGCTTGCATCCGAGGGTCCCTAATAAGCCTATGACGTGGTTGCACCAGATTTAATCTTCAAATCTGACGGCCTGAGATCCCTAAGCCATACTATAAATAAGACCCTAGACCTATCTATTTTTCTCATTCATATTTTCTCCTAATTGGGTTCATAGCCTGAGGCTGAACCCTAATTAGAAAGTTTTTCTATGGAGAAGATCTTTTTAATAAAAATATTCTACGCCCTAGAAGTGGATTCGGAAAGGCCAAGGACTAAAGCTAAGGACCACAAGAGTGTTTGGTAATTATTTTAGATTTTTAAGTAATTTAAAATAATAGGGTTCTCAATAGTTGTAGTTTTTCTATAATTTTGAGACAGTTTTTATGTTAGTTTATTTATAGTCAGTTTTTAAGTAAATTTCAAAATTTATTTTCAGTCTATTTTTATTCAGATATTATTTTTAGTTATTTACATCTGTTTTAAGTTGGAATTTAGCCTGTAAATGTTAGTTTCTTTTTATAGAGATTTAATCCCTTTTTACGCGAATAAATTAAAAAGAGAAGAATTCGCTAATATGGATTAAAATAGAAAAACACTAAATTTACAGAAATCAGATGTAAATAAGAAAAACTGAAATAAAATAGAGATGGACTGAAATACGCAAATTTAAGATATTTGCAGGCATAATTATAACAAATGGTTATGACTAAAAAGAGAAAATAAAAGGGTAACAGTTGCAAGAACAATTATAACACATATGTTATAATCAGAAAGAAAGAAATAACAGAAGAGGCTCATTTTAAAACTTGGATCTTGGATTAAATTAATAATCAAATATAGCAGAGATAACAAAAGAGGCTTATTTTAAAACTTAGATCTTTGATTAATTTAATAAGCAAATATAGCAGAGATAACAGAAGAGGCTTATCTTAAAATTTAGATCTTGGATTAAATTAATACGCAAATATAGCAGAGATAACAAAAGAGGCTTATTTAAAACTTAGATCTTGAATTAAGTTAATAAGAAAACACAGAAGTAGGTCTGTACCGGCAGCATTCCCTTTTAGATCTAGAACTGATGTCTCACAGTAGTAGGTGAGACTAGGACATGCTTATGCTGATTAGGGTAAATAAGTGGCCAATAGATAGGGGATCAAATATGGGGATTTGGGAAAGGGGCACAAGACTAGAAGATTGTTTGTTAGGACCAGTACCGACATCATTCCCTTTCAGGTCTAGGACTAATGATCTCACAATAGTTAGGTGAGGCTGGGCAGCATTCCCTTTCAGGACTATGACCGATGGTCTCACGAAAGTTAGGCGAGGCTGGGCACGTTTATGCTGATTATGGTAAATAAAGGGTCAAATAGGGGGTGTGTACCGGCGATGACTGAGCGTCCGACATCAATTAGGGTAAATAGTTTGCACTAGTATTATCACAATAAATTGGTGATTTTAAGATATTTAAACCAAAATCTTTTAAAGTTTATTGCATATACATTACTTGAGAACAAGCCAAAGCAGAAGAAATATACTCTGCTTTGGTTGTTGATAAAGAAACCGTGTTTTGCTTTTTACTAAACTAGGAAATCAGAGAATGCCCTAAAAAGTGACAAGTTCCACTTGTACTTTTTCGGTCTGATTTACAACCAGCATAATCAGCATCACAATAAGACATTAATTCAAAAGAATTACTTTTAGGATAAAATATGCCATAATCAAAGGTGTGTTTAACATATCTTATGATACGTTTTACAGCTTTTAAGTGGGTATCTTTAGGTTGGAATTGATATCTTGCACAGAGACAAACACTATGTATGATATCAGGTCTACTAGCAGTGATATAGAGTAGTGATCCAATCATTCCTCTATATAATTTTTGATCTATATCTTTCGAGAGATCTTCTTTACTTCGGTACTCATTGGTTGCCATGTGAGTAGGTTTTCCACTTGCAATAGTCAAACCAAATTTACTAACTAGGTCTTTAGCATATTTTTCTTGACTAATAAAGATACCATTATCTAATTGTTTTATTTGCAATCCAAGAAAGAAGTTTAATTCACCCATATGACTCATCTCAAACTCTTTTGTCATTATTTCAGAAAATTCTTTATTCACTTCAAAATTAATTGATCCAAAAAATGATATCATCTACGTAAACTTGTACTAGTTGAATATCATTTTTATTTATTTTAATAAAAAGAGTATTATCTACTTTACCAATTTCAAAGTTTGATTATAATAAGTAAGATCTTAGTCTATCATACCAGGCTCTAGGAGCTTGTTTTAGACCATATAGAGCTTTTTTAAGTTTGTAAACAAGATTCGGTAATTTTCATTTTCAAAGAGTGGTGGTTGTTCAACATATACTTCCTCTTTTACAAAACCATTTAAAAAGGCACTTTTAACATCCATTTGATATAATTTGAAATTATTATGATTTGCGAAAGCAAGTAGAATCCTAATGGCTTCTAATCTTGCTACGGGAGCAAAGGTTTCGTCAAAATCTATTCCTTATTCTTGACAATAACCTTGAGCGACTAACCGGGTTTTATTTCTAACAACTTCTCCTTGTTCGTTCATTTTATTTTTATAAACCCATTTAGTTCCAATTATAGTTTTATTTTCAGGTCTAGGAACAAGTTTCCAAACATCATTTCTAGTGAATTGATTTAGTTCTTCTTGCATAGCCAAAATCCATGAATCATCAGTTGATGCTTCTTTTGGATTTTTGGGTTCAATAGTTGATATAAAGGCTACATTGCTCATTTTACTTAGTTGATTTCTAGTTGTAACAACAGATTGCATATCTCCTAGTATATTTTCTATAGGATGATCTTTTAAAAGTTTAATCTTTTATTAGGATGATTAATTTCATTAATAGTTTCAGTTGACTCTTGATTTTGAGTGATTAAATCCTCTTCATCATTTGTATCTTCAAAATTTTTGAAAATTTCGTCGAATGAAACATGCATTGTTCCTTCGATTGTGTTAATTCTTAAATTAAACACTCTGTACGCTTTACTTTTGTTCGAATATCCTATAAAGATACCTTTGTCGGATTTAGGATCAAATTTATCTAAGTTATCTTTTGTATTTAAAATAAAACATTTACTTCCAAAAATTCTAAAATAAGACACCTCAGGTTTCTTCAAGTGAAGATGTTCATAAGATGTCTTATCAGTTAAAGGTCTAATTAAAATTCTATTTAAAATATAATAGGCGGTAGCAACTGCTTCTGCCCAAAAATACTTTGGTAATTTACTATCTGGAAGCATAGTTCTCGCACACTCTTGAATCGCCCTATTTTTACGTTCTACTACTCCGTTTTGTTGTGGAGTTCTTGGAAATGAAAAATTGTGAGTTATTTCCTTTTTATTGCAGAATTCCTCAAACTTTTCATTTTCAAATTCACCACCATGATCACTACGGATGGTTATAATTTTTAGAGAAAGTTGATTTTGAATCCTTTTTGTAAAGTTCTTAAATCATTTAAAAGTATCACTTTTATGTTTCGAAAATATTGTCCATGTAAATCTAGAATAATCATCTACAATTACAAAAAGATATTTACTATGATTTATTGACAGAATTCGAGATGGACCAAATAAATCTAGATGAAGTAATTCAAGTGGTTTTGAAGTTGAAATCGTATAATTTAAAGGAACTTTTCCTAAGTTTTCCTAATTGACATGCATCACACAAACTATCCACTTTAAAATTCATTTTAGGGAGACCTCTTACTAGATCATGTTTTGACAGTCTAGATAAGAGTTTGAAATTCAAATGCCCAAATCTCTTATGCCAAGTCCAAGGGTCACTTGTATTTGCAAAAAGACACAAGTTATCATTTAAAACTTTCATACTAAGAATATAAATATTCTTTTTCCTAATTCCCTCAAATATTATGGTTGAATTATTATCTTCAATTTGACACTTGTCTTTTTCAAATTTAATTTTATATCCTTTATCGCAAAGTTGACTAATACTTAATAGATTTTGTTTTAGATTCTTAACTAGCAAAACGTTAGTAATAATAGGAGTTTCAGAGTTACCGACTTTACCGATGCCAATCACATATCCTTTTGAGTTTCTCAAAAGTTAACCAGTCCTCCGTCTTTGTAAATTATATCATTCAGCATATCTGAATTACCAATCATGTGTCTAGAGCATCCAATATTGAGTATCCATTTGTTCTTTTTGATCTGCATAATTTGTCCATTATGGATTGATTCCTCAACACCCATAAAGCATGTTTCCTGCACATCACACAATTTTGGTAGACAACTTGAATTTGAATATTTATTATATACAGACTCAAGAGGCAATGATGATCTGAATATTTCTAAACTAGTATTAACAAGTTTTTTAAACATAGTCATTTTAAAAACTTTTCAAAAATCATATTATAAAACTTTGAAAATCTTGCTCTAATACCAAATGTGAGAAATGCGGATTATGGATCTTAAGGCTAGAATTAACATTAGAGGGGGGAGGGGGTGAATAGTTTTTTAAGGAATTACTAAATCTTTTTGAGTTTATGTTAATTTGAACATAAATGCATGTAATATTCGGACACAGATATGATCACAGAATCAAACGCAGATGTAGAAATAAAGTAAAAGCAATAAAGAAAAGAACACACCGGATTTTATACTGGTTCGGAGTTACCCTACATCTAGTCCCGCACACAAGTACGTATTTCCTTTCAAAAGCAATTGTACAATTACACCCTCGATTTCAAGGCCACGAGGTACACCACTCCAGATTCACAATCCTTTGGGTAGAGATACTTGATTTTACGGGCAATAAGTTCACCCAATTGATTTCCTAGGCTACAATCACACCTTTTCTCGCTTGATTGATTTCATAGGCTACAATCACACCTTTTCTCGTTTAGTTTGTTACAAAGAAGCCTATAACTCTGAATAGCACTGAGAACTTGTTGAGATAGTGATAGAGAATCAAACCAGAGATGATCTAGTTAGATTCAATGTTGATTTCGGCAGAGTAATGGTAATAATATATATAAAGAAATGTGGAAGAAGAAGAGGAGTGAAATCAGAGAAAATATGAATATAAATTCGTTTAAAACTGCCCCTAAATAGTCGAACAACAGCCATGTCCATTCGTGAAAGGATATGACGAATAGACACTTCTTTTGAAATTCAAAATTTTGAAACAAACTGCTACCTTGTCGACAAGGGGTACTTGAGGTTGTCGACATGCCAGAGCAATTTTTGGTAATTTGTTTTTCTTTGAAAATAACTTTTATCTTATATGAAAACTACTTTAAACTTTATAAATATACGTAACTATAATTAAAATACATAAGTAAATATAAAGAATAATATTTTGGTATATATAAAATTTTACTATAATTTTATATTTAAATCGAAGTATAAATATTAAAAGGTAAATATATTAAAAGATAGTTTAAAACCAAGGATAATTTGATTTTGAAAATAAAGATCATTTTGAGGCAAGTATTTAAAAACCAGGATAGATGTTTTTGATTCTTTTAAAAAGAATATTATAAAATCATTTTAAAAACAATTTTTAATTTTTTAAAAACATTTTGTATAAAAGTTAGTGGATATAAAATAATGTTCCTTTAAATTTTTCGTAGGTTCCATCCTGCTTAGGGTTCCATCCCTTTAACAGGCTTGAAGTGGATTTCATTCCACGAATAAATTGGATTTTAAGATGCCAGTGCTTTTCTAGGAGTTTTAACAAAATTCCCATCTAAAGTACAATCTTGAAATCTTGAACTCTTGATAATCTTGATACTCATGAGTCTTCAATCTTGATATCTTGAATCTCTATACTATACAGTCTTCATTCTTGGTATCTGCATGGTTAAATCCTGCATATACATATATATCTAAACTATATTGTTAGTATTTATATTTTATAACAAGTCCTAAGGTTGTTGTCATCAAAACCATCCTTCTCATGGACTAACAGTCCCTTTAGGCTTATGTGCTCCACTCCTTCAAGATCCAAGTTGCTAAGGGGATTTTTAATGTTGTTGCATGCTTATATAGGAAGTTTGATTTGATTTGGAGTTGGTTTGAGTTAATAAGCTCTAAGGAAATTATGAAGAGAAGAGGAGTGAAGAACAACTTTATTTTTTCTTAAACGAATATGAAAGTTAATTCAAGTGGGGGTGTGTGTGTTTATATAGGCTTCAAGGGTCACCATACCCTACCATTCACCCCTCCCCTTCCAATTTTTAGCCAAGAAGGATCATCTCCCATGTACCCATCATCTCATATTTCCACCTCCTTTACTTAAGCCTTAAGCAATACCAAAGTGCCCTCTTCCATAAATGTCTCCACTCAACCTTCTAGAAGCTTTTAGAAAATTCCCTTAATGTGGTTTAGTGCAAAATATTTTTATTCGCTACTAATGGTCATCTAAGTTATTTAGTGCATGTAAAAAAAATTCAACAACTTATAAATAAAAAGTTGTTTATCGATAAAACGATTTCCAGTCACATTATTGATATTTCTTCGAAATATTCTTTTTTGGAAATATTTTTTCAAAACAAGTATACAATCGTTAATTATTAATTAAAAGGAAGTTAATATGGTTATTATATCAATTTGATCACATTAGATCCAAGATTCAAATATTTGAATAATTCATATATTTAAATAAGAAGTATTCAAAATTCCGGGTCGTTATAAGTAACATCCATACCTATCCTAGCATGCAAGATACTAAACTAACAAAAATAAAACAACAAATATAATATCAAATATCAAAGCTAATGATAAAATGGAAGTCTTACCAAGTGAAGTGCTCCGGACAATGGTCATCATGCTTCCCTCGGTCTCCCATGTGATATCGCCTTCGCTTTCACTCCACTGAACCTCTATCACTTTGTTATCTCCCTCCTAAGTTGTTTCGCATCATATCCTATGGTACTAATATGCCTAGGAGGTTTCAAAGTTCCTGATTCAATCTTGATATCATTTAATTAATCTTGTGACATCTTTCAGACACCTCTCATAGATTCTTCCAAAACCTACTAGTGAATAATGAGTTACAACCACTCACAATTCTCTTCAACACGCCATGAAATCGCACAATCCACTTCACAAAAAACTTAACAAATTAGGATGCCATTCTACTGGACTTAACGAGTACAAACCTAGCACTTTGGCAATCTATCAACTACGACCCAAATGTTATCGTACCCTCCTTCGGTCCTCAATTCTATCAATGAAGTTCATTGATATTTGCTTCCACTTCCACTTAGGAATAAAAAGTATCCCATTTTTAAGGAGCCAACCATCTTGGTTGATTCTGCATTGCATTGTCTCTACAAACTCTAGTCGTTCTTCTAACTTAGCAATTATCTCCACTAGTCTGGCATTTTGTCTTTGACTAGTGCTAATTGCTAAATCAAAGTAGGTTTGATAGTCAAACTTGCCATCATCTTTGGCTCTAGCTCACATCGAGGTCCGAAGTCATAGCTAAAGTTGTGTCCACTCTATGAACATCACCTCAAACTAGTATGTCTTCCACTCAGGACATCGACAACTGTATGTCTATTACAGGCACATAAGAAATGTTAAAGTCATAGGAGGCAAGGAATCCCACATTCGCCGCCCACGAATGTTTATATTCTTCTAGAAGAAGAGGTATTTCAACGATCTATGAATGACTCGGACCTATCTCCAAGATAATCCCTCCGTATCATTGAAGCGAACATAATTCCACCAACTTTAAATCATGAGGCAGATGCTTTCTCTCATGTGGTTTCAATCGTTGACTTAGCGAAAGCGACAGCCTTTCCTTTCTACATCAACATCGCACCTTATCCAGTATCATAAGCGTTTTTGTATAATGTAAAATCCTCATTCCCACTTAGAATAGCTAATACTGATGCACTCGTCAACCTCTCTTTTAGGCTCATAGACATGTGCATGACTTCGATTTCTGAATAAAAGTCTAGTTCTTTTTCGTTAAACCGGTTAATGGTGTTGCTACCTTTGAGAAATTCTTTATAAAACGTCTATACTATCCCGCTAGTTCAAGGAAGCTCCTCACGTCCATAGCACTCTTTGGTCAACTCCACTCATGCATGTTACTACCTTTGTAGGATCCATAGCAATGTCCTACTCTAAGGAACATGGCCTAAGAATCTCACTTTCCTCCTCCCAAGTGATACTTCCAAAATTTTGCATCAATCGATGTCTCCTCAACACCTCCATCACAATTCTCAAATGCGTTTTGTGTTCTTATTTTGTCTATGAGTAGACGAGAATATCATCAATGAACATAAGCACAACTTACTTAGTTGATCCCTTAAAACTGACAGTGCAAAGGATCTCTAATGTGGCTAACTTATGTAAATGTGTATATAACAATAATCCGTGAGAAATGCGGATTACGGATCTTAAGGCTAGAATTAACACTAGAGGGGAAGGGTGAATAATGTTTTAAGGAATTACTAAATCTTTTTGAGTTTATGTTAATTTGAACACAAATGTATGCAATATTCAGACACATATATGATCACAGAATCAAACACGGATACAGAAATAAAGTAAAAGCAATAAAGGAAAGAACACACCAGATTTTATACTGGTTTGGAGTTACGCTACATCCAGTCTCGCACACAGGTACGGATTTCCTTTCAAAAGAAATTTTTACAATTACACCCTCGATTTCAAGGCCATGAGGTACACCACTCTAGATTCATAATCCTCTGGGTAGAGATACTTGATTTCACGGGCAACAAGTTCACCCAATTGATTTCACATGCAACAATTTCACCCAATTGATTCCACAGGCTACAATCACACCTTTTCTCGCTTGATTGATTTCACAGGCTACAATCACACATTTTCTCACTCAATTTATCACAAAGAAGCCTACAACTCTGAATAGCACTGAGATCTTGTTGAGATAGTGATAGAAAATCAAACCAGAGATGATCTAGTTAGATTCAATGGTGATATCGGCAGAGTAATGGTAAAAATATATGTAAAGAAATGTGGAAGAAGAAGAGGAGTGAAATCAAAGAAAAATTGTATTTAAATTCGTTTAAAACTGCCCCTATTTACAGTAGAACAACAGCCATGTCCATTCGTGAAAGGATATGACGAATAGACACTTCTTTTGAAATTTAAAATTATGAAATCAACTTCCACCTTGTCGACAAGGGTATGTAGGGGTTGTCGACAGGCCTATGGTATTTTTGATAATTTATTTTTCTTTGAAAATAACTTCTATCTTGTATTAAAACTATTTTTATACTTTATAAACATTCGTAACTATAGTTAAAATACATAATTAAGTATAGAGAATATTATTTTGGTATATATAAAATTTTACTATATTTTTATATTTAAATCTAAGTATAAATATTAAAAGTTAAATATATTATAATTAAAAGATAATTTAAAACCAAGGATAATTTGATTTTGAAGATAAAGATTATTTTGAGGCTAAAAGTATTTTAAAACCAGGATAGATGTTTTTGATTCTTTTTAAAAGGAAGGTTTTGAAATCATTTTGAAAATAAGATATAGTTTTGTAAAAACATTTTAATAAAAGTTAGTGGATACAAAACAATGTTCCACTGGATTTTTCTTAGGTTCCATCCTACTTAGGGTTCCATCCCTTTAACATGCTCGAAGTGGATTCCATTCTACGAATAAATTAGATTTTAAGATGCGAGTGCTTTTCTAGGAGTTTTAACAAAATTCCTAAATAAATTACTTATTATTGAAATCTTGAACTCTTGATAATTTTGATACTCAAGAGCCTTCAATCTTGATATCTTCAGTCTTGAATCCCTATATTGTACAGTCTGCATTCTGGGTACCTGCATGATTAAATCCTGCATATACATATATATCTAAGCTATAATGTTAGTATTTATTTTATAATCTTATTTTAAGGTTGTTGTCATCAAAACCATCTCCTCAGGGACTAGCAATCTCCCCCTTTTTGATGATGACAACATTTGTTTATAAAATATTACTTCTATCCTAATAACTCCCCTTAAAACTAATAACTCCCCCTTAATCTATGCCTAACTATCCTATTTTATACTTCTCCCCCTTTGTCATCAACAAAAAAACTAACTCCAAACTATATAACTCCCCCTTATTCTAAAACTATATGACATGTGATTATAATGATAGTGTTATCATAAATAATCATCACTTAATTCTAAAACTAAAACTTGGTCCTTAATAACTAACTATCCTAACTAAGAATCCATATATGATAATACTTATAATAGTGATAATTCAAATATAAGAACAAAAATCATTTATTAATTATTTATTGTTACACTTACATTTGCGTAGAAGACGAAAGTAAGAACATATAACAATAAGAAAAGGAGAAAAGAAACTAATATGTGTCCATGAAAATGAGAGATCTATAAACCGAGCAATTTGGGTAGTGGAAACAGAAATTTTCACGTTGTTCGACTAGATTTCCATCCTTGTCAAAGCACATTTCGCCAACGCAAACGACTTTGTCGTCATCTTCAGCGTGCTCTTCTTCCATGAAGGCTTCTTCTTCTTCTTTGATGTCCTCTTGCACTTGATCTTCTGAAGATTCTTCATCAATCATGATCGGATTAGCGTGATTGTCCATTAGAAAATTTTGCAAATTTCTAAGGATTTTGCCTTGCCGTTCTTGTTCTTTGGCCATTCTAAGTTGCACTACTTGAATTTCATTCATTAGTTGTAGTGCATCCTTTAAGGAATCCTCCATTTTCATTACTCGTGCGAGCGTAGTTCATTGAAATGGTCCAGTAGAAGGAGAAGGGAGCGAAAAGGTTGAATTTTTGTTTGATTTGGAAGAGGAGGCCATCGTTTAATTGTTTTCAGAAGATAGATCAGAGAAAGGATAGAAATAATGAACAAAATTTTGAAATAAGAAGAATATATAACCACTTATTTGAATTTGGTGGGAAAATTTCAAAAAAAAAGAAATCGTTACATGTCGACATGGGTAAGAGGGGGATGTCGACATGATACCTATATTTTTACTATTTTATTTATTTTAATTTAATTTTTAATTATACTCTGTTATTTATATTCTATATTTCAGTTATTGAACAAATACCTAATTCTCTTCTTGATTTAGTAAATATAGATTCATTTAAGGGTTTTCTTAAGATATCAGCAATTTGGTTCTCAGAATTGATATAATCGAGAGTAATTACTTCCTTACTTATATTATCTCTGAGAAAATGATGTCTGATATCAATATGTTTAGTTCGAGCATGATGAGTAGTATTTTTGGATAAATCTATTGCACTAGCATTATCATAATAAATTGGTGATTTTGAGATATTTAAACTAAAATCTTTTAAAGTTTGTTGCATATACATTACTTGAGAACAAGCCAAAGCAGAAGAAATATACTCTGCTTCGGTTGTTGATAAAGAAACTGTATTTTGCATTTTACTAAACTAGGAAATCAGAGAATGCCCTAAAAAGTGACAAGTTCCACTTGTACTTTTTCGGTCTGATTTACAACCAGCATAATCAGCACCACAGTAAGATATTAATTCAAAAGAATTACTTTCAGGATAAAATAAGCCATAATGAAAGGTATGTTTAACTTATCTTATGATGCGTTTTACAGCTTTTAAGTGGGTATCTTTAGGTTGGGATTGATATCTTGCACCGAGACAAACACTATGCATGATATCAGGTCTACTAGAAGTGATATAGAGTAGTGATCCAATCATTCCTCTATATAATTTTTGATCTACATCTTTCGAGAGATCTTCTTTACTTCGGTACTCATTGGTTGCCATGGGAGTGGGTTTTCCACTTGCAATAGTCAAACCAAATTTACTAACTAGGTCTTTAGCATATTTTTCTTGACTAATAAAGATACCATTGTCTAATTGTTTTGTTTGCAATCCAAGAAAGAAGTTTAATTCACCCATATGACTCATCTCAAACTCTTTCGTCATTATTTCAGAAAAATCTTTATTCACTTCAAAATTAGTTGATCCAAAAATGATACCATCTACGTAAACTTGTACTAGTTGAATATCATTTTTATTCGTTTTAATAAAAAGAGTATTATCTACTTTACCAATTTGAAAGTTTGATTATAATAAGTAAGATCTTAGTCTATCATACCAGGCTCTAGGAGCTTGTTTTAGACTAGGAGCTTGTTTTAGACCATATAAAGCTTTCCTAGGTTTGTAAACATGATTCAGTAATTTTTCATTTTCAAAGAGTGGTGGTTGTTCAACATATACTTCCTCTTTTACAAAACCATTTAAAAATGCACTTTTAACATCCATTTGATATAATTTGAAATTATTATGATTTGCGAAAGCAAGTAGAATCCTAATGGCTTCTAATCTTGCTACGGGAGCAAAGGTTTCATCAAAATCTATTCATTTTTCTTGACAATAACCTTGAGCGACTAACCGGGTTTTATTTCTAACAACTTCTCCTTGTTCATTCATTTTATTTTTATAAACCCATTTAGTTCCAATTATAGTTTTATTTTCAGGTCTAGGAACAAGTTCCCAAACATCATTTCTAGTGAATTGATTTAGTTCTTCTTGCATAGCCAAAATCCATGAACCATCAGTTGATGCTTCTTTTGGATTTTTGGGTTCAATAGTTGATATAAAGGCTACATTGCTCATTTTACTTAGTTGATTTCTAGTTGTAATAATAGATTGCATATCTCCTAGTATATTTTCTATAGGATGATCTTTTAAAAGTTTAATCTTTTTATTAGGATGTTTAATTTCATTAATAGTATCATTTGACTCTTGATTTTGAGTGATTAAATCCTCTTCATCATTTGTATCTTCAAATTTTTGAAACTTTCATCGAATGAAACATGCATTGTTTCTTCGATTGTGTTAGTTCTTAAATTAAACACTCTGTACGCATCTGTTCGAATATCCGATAAAGATACCTTTGTCGGATTTAGGATCAAATTTATCTAAGTTATATTTTGTATTTAAAATAAAACATTTACTTCCAAAAATTCTAAAATAAGACACCTTAGGTTTCTTCGAGTGAAGAAGTTCATAAGATGTCTTATCAGCTAAAGGTCTAATTAAAATTCTATTTAAAATATAACAGGCGGTAGCAACTGCTTCTGCCCAAAATACTTTGGTAATTTACTATCTGAAAGCATAGTTCTCGCATACTCTTGAATCATCCTATTTTTACATTCTACTACTCCGTTTTGTTGTGGAGTTCTTGGAAATGAAAAATTGTGAATTATTCCCTTTTTATTGCAGAATTCCTCAAACTTTTCATTTTCAAATTCTCCACCGTGATCACTACGGATGGTTATAATTTTTAGAGAAAGTTGATTTTGAATAAAACATACAAAAGTATCACTTTTATGTTTCAAAAATATTGTCCATGTAAATATAGAATAATCATCTACAATTACAAAAACATATTTACTACGATTTATTGACAGAATTTGAGATGGACCAAATAGATCTACATGAAGTTATTCAAGAGGTTTTGAAGTTGAAATCAAATAATTTAAAGGAACTTTTTCTAAGTTTTCCTAATTTACATGCATCGCGTAAACTATCCACTTTAAAATTCATTTTAGGGAGACCTCTTACTAGATCATGTTTTGACAGTCGAGATAAGAGTTTGAAATTCAAATGCCCAAATCTCTTATGCCCAATCCAAGGGTCACTTATATTTGCAAAAAGACACATGTTATCATTTGAAACTTTCATACAAAGAATATAAATATTCTTTTTCCTAATTCCCTCAAATATTATGGTTGAATTATTATCTTCAATGTGACACTTATCTTTTTCAAATTTAATTTTATATCCTTTATCGCAAAGTTGACTAATACTTAGCAGATTATGTTTTAGATTCTTAACTAGAAAAACATTAGTAATAATAGGAGTTTCAGAGTTACCGACTTTGCCGATGCCAATCACATATCCTTTTGAGTTGTCTCCAAAGTTAACCAGTCCTCCGTCTTTGTAAATTATATCATTCATCATATCTGGATTACCAGTCATGTGTCTAGAGCATCCACTATCGAGTATCCATTTGTTCTTTTTGATCTGCACAATTTGTCCATTGTGGATTGATTCCTCAACACCCATAAAGCATGTTTCCTGCACATCATACAATTTTGGTAGACAACTTGAATTTGAATATTTATTATATGCAGACTCAAGAGACAATGATGATCTGAATATTTCTAGACTAGTATTAACAAGGTTTTTAAACATAGCCATTTTAAAAGCTTTTTCAAAAATCATATTATGAAACTTTGAAAACCTTGCTCCGATACCAAACGTGAGAAATGCCGATTACAGATCATAAGGCTAGAATTAGCACTAGAGGGGAGGGGGTGAACAATGTTTTAAGGAATTACTAAATCTTTTTGAGTTTATGTTAATTTGAACACAAATGTATGCCATATTCAGACACGGATATGATCACAGAATCAAACACAGATGCAGAAATAAAGTAAAAGCAATAAAGGAAAGAACACACCGGATTTTATACTGGTTCAGAACTACCCTACATCCAGTCCCGCATACAGGTACAGATTCCTTTCAAAAGCAATTTTTACAATTACACCCTCGATTTCAAGACCACGAGGTACACCACTCCAGATTCACAATCCTCTGGCTAGAGATACTTGATTTTACGGACAACAAGTTCACCCAATTGATTTCACAGGCTACAATCACACCTTTTCTCGCTTGATTGATTTCACAGGCTACAATCACACCTTTTCTCACTCAATTTATTTCAAAAAAGCCTATAACTCTGAATAGCATTGGGATCTTGTTAAGATAGTGATAGAGAATCAAACCAGAGATGATCTAGTTAGATTTAACGGTGATTTCGGCAGAGTAATGGTAAAAATATATGTAAAGAAATGTGGAAGAAGAAGAGGAGTGAAATCAAAGAAAAATTGTATTTAAATTCGTTTAAAACTGCCCCTATTTACAGTAGAACAACAGCCATGTCCATTCGTGAAAGGATATGACGAATAGACACTTCTTTTGAAATTTAAAATTATGAAATCAACTGCCACCTTGTCGACAAGGGTATGTAGGGGTTGTCGACAGGCCTATGGTATTTTTGATAATTTATTTTTCTTTGAAAATAACTTCTGTCTTGTATTAAAACTATTTTTAAACTTTATAAACATTCGTAACTATAGTTAGAATACATAATTAAGTATAGAGAATATTATTTTGGTACATATAAAATTTTACTATAATTTTATATTTAAATCTAATTATAAATATTAAAAGTTAAATATATTATAATTAAAAGATGATTTAAAACCAAGGATAATTTGATTTTGAAGAAAAGATTATTTTGAGGCTAAAAGTATTTTAAAACCAGGATAGATGTTTTTGATTCTTTTGAAAAGGAAGGTTTTGAAATCATTTTGAAAACAAGATATAGTTTGGTAAAAACATTTTAATAAAAGTTAGTGGATACAAAACAATGTTCCACTAGATTTTTCATAGGTTCCATCCTACTTAGGTTCCATCCCTTTAACAGGCTCGAAGTGGATTCAGCTCCACGAATAAATTGGATTTTAAGATGCCAGTGCTTTTCTAGGAGTTTTAACAAAATTCCTAAATAAATTACTTATTATTGAACTCTTGATAATCTTGATACTCATGAGCCTTCAATCTTCATATCTTCGTCTTGAATCTCTATATCACTCTTCATTCTTGGTACCTGCATGGTTAAATCCTGCATATACATATATATATCTAAACTATAATGTAAGTATTTATTTTATAATCTTATTTTAAGGTTGTTGTCATCAAAACCATCTCCTCAAGAACTAACATAATCAAGCTAAATTATTATAAAATAAAGTAAAAGAGATCACACCAATATTTTTATAATGGTTCAGAACTTCATCCTACATACAGTCTTGAAGCTCCGCTTTGGATTTCCACTAATCAAGCACCCTCATTTAGTTCGAAGGAATAGGCGTTACAAGAGTTTGCTGACTTGACAAAGTTGTGTTCTATCAACATGAATTTTGACTTTTATTACAGAGTTTCCCGTAATCTCCTTTGATGCTTCAAAGATGCATTAAATGTGATTAAGGAAGTGCGAGTAATTTTCGAGTGAATAAACAATACTGATTTTTAAAAAGCAAATTGTCACAAGAGAGCAAGTTAATTCTAAACTCCTAGTCTTGGGATTTATTGATTACACTAATCAATAGTTTTTTTAGAAGAGTTGTTTGTTTTAGAAAGTCGCTCCACTTTGAAGAAGAACTATTAAATAAGTGTAACTCCTCGAAGTGTTATTTCAGAAAATATTGCCATTATTATACATTCAGTCAACTGGGAATAGACACAAGTCAACTAAATATAAGCATAAACAGTGTAGAGAGGAAGGATAAAGTTAGAAGACTAAAGAGTATATCTAGAAGACTAAAGAGTATATTTAGTCGACTGGTATAAGTCGTCTGGATTCAAATTCAATCGACACCCTTAGTCCATTGAATTTAGTCTACTAAACCTTTGTATTTTGGCTTTTATATATATATATATATATATATATATATATATATATATATATATATATATAAAACCTTGTAAAATTAATTTGTAAATACCTTTGGTCTTTTTTTGAAAATATTGTGTACCAGTGATATGTGTGTATGCATATGAATCATCTAGGAGATTTTATAAATATTTTCCAAGGACTAAAGCATAATTTTTACTTGTAGGCAACCAATTCCTCTTCCTTTTACTTCTTGTCTCTTTGAATATTTGTTGCTTTCAAAGTTCTGCATAAAAGTTTCTATAAGAGATATTTATATAGCTGTCATCATCAATCATACAAACAGAGTTCTAAGATCTCTCCCATTTTGATGATGACAACTATATGTATAACATATGTATGTACGATGTCCCCATTAACAAACGCTTCCCTTTTCACCATACCTTCTCTCCTTTTGTCATCAATAAAAAGAAGTAAAAGTAAAATGAAAGGAAAGAAAATATGCACATAAGTAGCTCATATAAGATAACATAAACCAAAGGATGCATAAGGAATTATAAAATGCAACACAAATTCAAAGAACAAAAGTTAAATCATACAAATCATAAGCATTGTTTTAAAAGCAACAAAACAGAAGATGTTAAGTAGATGGAAAGTAGCTTAGAAAGGCTTCTCAATCTTTCTCATTACCGAAAGAAGCACGAGAGCAAGATGGAGAAGGAGACTGTGAACAAGAAGATATTACTATTGGTGAAAAAGAATTTCTTAGCTTTGAAGAATGGTATATTGGGAATAAATATTCTTTACAGATTGAACCAAAGGGACATCCTTATCACTATCTATTGTACATGACTCTTCTTCAATTTTTTGATGAGATAAAGGATGAGATGTGGGTTCTGGTTGACATGACAATTGCCCAATATTTTCACGAACTAGTTTTGCAAGATATGCATTGTAAGGAAGAAGCAGGTTCATAGTAGAGGAAAGTCCCATTAAAGAAATTGACTTTTGATACATAATTTGGGAGTGATGAAGTCGAATAAGGCTTCAACATTGATTCCATAATAAACAAAGATCTAAGTTAAATAAGAGCCATAGAACATGGTATGTCGAGATCGAACATTGAAACTTTTATTCTCATCATAAATGACTTTCGCCCAATTTATTTTTCTTTTCGAGTAAATTGCGCACAAACCTTTATAATTATTTTCATATATCTTTTGTAGTGATCCATTTTAGAAAGAATCGTGTGGAGAATAATTTTATTAATAATTCTAGCTTAAGGACATAAGTTAACGAAATTGGTATTTGTTCATTCGTCGGAATAGGTAACTTATTGCATTATATGCAAAATCATCATGGTCTATATCATTCAAATTAATCTCCCGATGAAGAACATCCCAAGATTATACCGAAATCCTTAACAAAAAATCGAATATCCACATCTAAAACTGGACTCCAAAGTAGACAATCTTTATTTTTAGGTTTGTAGTAATTTCCACAAAGATTGGCATATAACATTCGAACAAGAAAGGGAAAATTTTGTACCTAATTTTGATTACCGTCAATTAGAGATAAGAATTCATTTTCCTATTCTATCTCCTCTACTCCAAAGTAGGAAATATTTGACATTTTGTAGAAGGTCTCATGAAAGATCCTCTTGTCATTAGGTTCATTGAATCGTTTCATAGCAGTTTTTCTATGACTCATCCATTCGATAAGTTGTTCGTCGGATGCATATTCAAGATGAGATGGAGTTAAGGAAGCAGCGTTTTCTGTCTAAGTGGAGATCCTCTTTCTTTTTCATGGTAGTTTATCTCTAAGAGCCATCAAAATTTTGAGAAGTTTTTAGATCCAGGATAATTTTGAATTTGAATAATAAGGAAAGTAAAGGGTGTGAAGGAAACCATGTTATAAATGAAAAGGCATGGATTTAAAAGAATAACTGCATATTCAATCAATTGAGGGGGGTATTTAGTTAATTAAATACATAAGAAATTCATTTCAAGAGTACAATCAATTTAGTCCACTAAAATTTGTGGTTAGTCATCTGACTCGAACAGATCCGGTTGACTGAATTGTGGGGTTAGTCGACTGATCATAAGGGTGTTTAATTCCTAACAAAAGATACCTATTTAGTCGACGTAATATATGGTGGAAGTTAACTGTTTTTTGAATTTTTTTTTCTAAGAACATTATATGGTTTTAGTTGATTGAGCCGAGGTTGAAGTCGACTGAAATCTAAAATTTTTGAAATTTTTTAATGTTCGGTATATTTATATATATTTAAAATCTATTTATCTTTTGTAAGTAGAAGTAGGTAATGTTGCAAGATAGGAAGGTAAATAATACTTGTTATATTATATATATATATATAGAATAGATTTACAAATTATATATTCAAATAGAAACTTATACAAGCAATATAATATCAAAAGATCATTTACTCTTCGATGGTTCAGTTTCTCCTTCAGATGGTTTTTGTTCTCAGGAGTTAGCGTGTTTTGGCTCATAAATTTAATAGGTGTTGATAATTGTATTGCAGGACTTTCTTGGTATGATTGCTATTTTTAGTTGGCGGTTTCCCACAAAACTCCATTAAGTTCTTTCTATAAAGTATGAACATTCGCCTTGTCAACGTTGATTCTACTATTTTTCCTTTTGCATTCTCATTACTTCTCTTTGATAATGATATATATCATCCATATAATCGTCTTAAATAATAATAACCAAATGGCCTTCAAATTTGATTGATTGTTTAATTTTCTTCATGTTAGGAGAAAATCCAATTCTTTGTGAGGGAGAGAGATAATTTTAAGAGACGAAGTGGAATTATCTTGAGAGGAAGACATGTTGTAATGTTGATTCTTTTTCATATTAAAAAGACAAGATTAGATACTAACAAGATTACTTAAAATAAACAAAATGTTTATACGATAACGACTTCTAATTTATTTTAACCAATTGTACTAAACACTATTTTTTGGTAAATATTTATATAACCACTAATATAAATAACTTATACAGTTTTACGGAGAGAAAGTATTCTTCTTAATTTAGAGAATATTTTTAACAATTTAATTCAAATATATGTATATGTATATGTATATATAACTTAACTTATTTTCATATAAAAAATTAAAAACTGTTTATTCAATTAATTTGTTAAAAGAACAAACGTTAATTCCTTACACACTTTTAAAAAAGTTGTTTCACATAATAGTTTAGTGAAAATATCCACAATTTGATTATTAATATTAATAAATTCTAGAGAAATAATTTCTTTTACTTCCTTATCCCTTAGAAAGATGATGTATGTCAATACGCTTTGTTCTATAATGATTTATAGGATTTTACAAGAGATTGATTGCATTTGTGTTATCGCACTAAATAGTGATTTCCTAATATTTTTCCCGAAATCTCTAAGTGTTTTTGCATATAGATAACTTGAGCACAAGCCAAAGTGGCCGAGACATACTCAGCCTCACATGTCGATAATGAAACACAATTTTTCTTTTTAATATACTACAAACCAAGGATTGACCAATAAAGTGTCAAGTTTCACTAGTACTCTTCCGATCCGTCTTGTAGTCCCAAAAATCAACATCACTATATGGAACCATGGTTTTAGAGATACCTTTTGGGTAGGAAAGTCTGCAATCTTTGGTCTCGATTAAATATTGTAAAATTCGTTTCACGGCTCGATAATGTTATTCCTTTGGATGTGCTTTAAATCGTGCACACAAGTATGCATTCATCATAATATTGGGCCTACTAGTAGTAAGATATAGTTGGAGCCTATCATCTTCTATAATTTTTTTATATCAAAATCCTTACTATTCTCATTTTTTCCAAATATAAACTAGTGCTCATTAGAGTGGGTTTACTTGAAGTGTTATCCATTTCAAAACGCTTTAGTAACTCTCTATAAAAAAATTCTTGATAAATGAAGATTTCATTTTCTAATTGTTTACTTTGTAAACACAAAAGGAAATTTAATTCTCTCATCCATGACATTTCAAATTCATTTTTCATAATAGCTGCAAAATCATTACATAAATTTATATTCATCGATCCAAGTATTATATCGTCAACATAAATTTGGACGATTAAAATCATCATTTCCCTTTTTGATAAATAATGTAAAATCAGTTTTTCCCGATTTGAAAACTGGCATTTAATAAATGGCATTTGAGTCTATCATACCAAGCATGGGGTGCTTGTTTAAGACCATAAAATACCCTTTTAAGTTTGAAAATATGATTTGAAAATTTTTCATGAGTGAATAAAGGTGGTTGTTCAACATAAACATTCTCTTTAATAAAACCATTTAAGAAAGCACTTTTGACATCCATTTGCAATTTAAAATTGTTATGACATGCAAAAGAAATTAATATTCAAATTGCTTCTAGTCGTGCTATAGGAACAAATATTTCTTCGCAGTCTATTCCTCTTGATTATACCCCTAAGCAATTTATCTAGCTTTATTACAAATTATATTGCCATTTTTATTGACTTCATTTTTATGTTCCCATTTTGTTCCAATAATGGGTTGATCATTATGTCTTGGCATAAGTTCCCAAATATTGTTTCTTTCAAATTGACTAAGTTCTTCTTGTTGGAATTGAGCCAGCCCGTAGTGGAAGAAATGGGTGAATTTCAAAAAATTTACCATTTTGGAACTTTAATGGGCCTATGAAGTCTAAATGTATTTAGATCTTATCTAAATTTCTTTTAAATATAATCAATATTTATTTAATACCATATTTTGTTTTATTAATTTAATTATAAAACAATCAAGAATGGGAAATAAAATTAAGGGTTTGAATATATCAAATACATTCATTCCTTTATTGTGCAACAGAACAAACATAAGGCAAGTATGATCAATTGATAACATTATGTATATAAATAAATAAGAATAAGTTTAAAGGCAATCGCATAAGGGACAAAAGCGAAAGAAATAAAAGATGACAAAGATGATTGATTCATCTTTCCCTTTATGACAACCTTGATTTATGCAACATTCAATTAGCAATTAATGAATCATTATGACATAAGGATAGGAATTGCCAACAATAATTCATATGCATATACTACTGCGTCATTTAAAATTGTTTGATATTAGTAAAGCATTTAAATTATACAACTTGAAATATAAACATTAAGTTTTATATGTAAATATACATATAGGTGTAATTATATGTATATAAAGATTAACCCAAAACCTTTTACTTAATTTAATATAAACCATATTGCATTTAAATTTTTTGATGTATTTATGAACTTATGTAAATTTAAATTAGTAAACAAAATTCATATGTATACACTTTAATCAAGAGATTCAACCTATATGAAAAATGTTTTTTTAAACAAAAGTGAACATAATAAATTGAGCAATATATTAACAATCCTTTGAATACATAAAGAAAGATATTAGTCATGTCAAATACGGTAACAAATTTATAAATTTATTGTAATCAATTTATTATCAAAGCATTCTTTAATCATGTATGGGTTTCAATTACAATAAGATGCAGTTAATAAGAAAAAATAAACTTTCAAATCTCAGGAGATTCAACCTATATGAATAAATAATTTTTTTTCATTATTATTGTAAAAAAGGTGATAAATATTGAATTAAGCAATATGTTAAAATCCTTTGAATACTTAAAGAAGGATAATTGTGATGTAAAATTGGGTAACAAATTTAGAAATTTATTGTAATCAATTTATTATCAAAACATCATTTAATCATATTTAAGTTTCTATTATAGCATATATGCAAACAATAAGAACATATAAACTTTCAAATCAAAAGAATTACACATTGATTTTAATGGTTAAACATGGATTTAAAATTAAAGTATTGTCTAATCATATACAAGTTTCAATTTGAGTAGTCTAAACAAAAAACAACCAATTCACATAATAAACAATTCAAACTACATAAACCATTTTTAAATCAAATGAGACAACATTATACACATATAAATTATGATATTCAATTTTATTCATTAAAACATCATATCAAATTATTAGAATAAGAAGATCATACCTTAATTCAAAAGCCTTGATGTACACCTTGAAAGATTAAATTTTTCCTGTAGACATAGCCAATGAATCGTACCTTAAATGATGAATCAAACCTCCTAGATTCATAAATCAGCCTTCAGATGTTGCAAGGATTAAGAGATAAGAAACACCTTGAATTTATTTATTTTGTTTGAATTTTTTTATGAAAATTTTATTTTCATGGAGGCCATTAAAGGAGAGGAGGAAAGCTTAAGAAAGAAAGAAGGAAAAATTGTATGATGTGAATGAGGATGAGAGAGAACATGTTTTAAAAGAAAACAATAAAGACTTTTCAATTTCCTCCTTTAAAACCTTCTTTATTTAATTCCAAAATTAAATCATCAAATCCTCTTCCATCCTCTTCATATATTAGGCAGAATGAAATAAAGAGAAAAGGAAAATTCATTTCATAAATGATATTTAGGTGATTCTTAGCTTTCTTTAGTTCCTTCTTTAGATTTTCAAATCACATTTGAAGCCTATCTTTTTTCATCATACATGTGGGCCTCAATGGAAAATTCCAAAAACACTTAGCAATTAATCTATTTAAATTCAATTTAAATATTTTAGTAGTATCGAAATCATTAGCGCGTTTATAACTTTTATAGATGCATTTTATTAAGTACTAATTCAATCAACTCAAAAGAAGTTTAATAATTAATATTTCATAAATACTAATTAATTTAATTAATTTACAACAATTTATAAATTAATCAAATCATGTGGTTCATCCACAGTATTCATCATTACTGTTGTGCGACTCAAATGTGTAAATTCAGTTGGCCATTAATATTGAACTATTCGAATATTAATGTTCACACGTCACTTAGAAGGTGGTGTGACATATTGGTTAAATTTATTGCTTATACATCTTTTGGTAAAATTCAATTTTTCATATTATAAGCGGTACCTCATAGTGACAATTATTTACACCAATTCTCTTCATCAAAACTATATCACATTAGTACTTATGGAATTTGGTAACGGTGAAAATTCCAATATCGTCCATATTTAACTTTATAATCCAAAGACGAAGTTCTTGGTTCAATAATAATAATAATTATTAACTGAACTGCTCTACGCGGAGACTTTGACTTTGAGTTGACATCAGGTGAACATGATACTAAGCTCATATAACCGAGACGAATTCCCTCTTGAATAGTGCTTCATTTCCAATGCCTCCACTCGACCCAACTATAGACGTTCGATGGACGACATGCCATGATTCAACTATAATCAAAGCGGAGCTTCCATATTGAAGATCATCAGTATTCCCAAGCCACAGAACTGTGTAAATTAGTCATAATGGTATTCTCTGCTTGACCCTAGTTATATTAACTAACAGAAAACTATCGAATGAGTCATTCCATAGTTACCCAATAACTATCAGCATGTAACCCCTTGGTGCTAATAGTGGTCATGAGTAATACACTACCCAACATTTGGATAGCGTTATGTACTCCAGTCTCAATGGATGCATCAATATCCAGTCTCGATACATCTTGGCTTGGAATATTTAAAATGATATATTTGTTTTCATTGTGACAAATTACTCATGGTTACAACACTTTCTAATTACTATCTCAAAACATACCATTTATGGATTTTCGAATAAATACACTTTTAATTAAATTAATTAATATAACTATATTATATTAAGTATATAATAGAAAGAAAATACCATTTAGTTTGAACAAGATTGGCCATCATGTTAGATATATGTAACAAATTACATAATTGCCCTTAGTGCTTACCCCTAACTCTATCGCTTCTTGCATTGCTAATAACAAAAAAAATCATATTTAATGGCTTCCTTAAATTTTTAGGTTCTATATTTGAAACAAAAGCTACATGACCCATTTGATTTAATTAATTTTTATTTGTGACCCTAGTGTTTACATCTCCTATTATATTATCTATGAGATGATCTTTTAAAATTCTAGGAAAGGGGTCTCAAGATATTATCATTAGAATCCGTATTATTTTCAATTTTGTTTTCCTTATTAGTAGCACTATTATTTTCTACAACACAAGGTTGTCAATTCTTAAAATTTCTTCACCGTCATTTTTAATTTTGAAACTTTCATCAAACGAAATATGTAAGCTTTCTTCAATTGTATTAGTAGGTTTATTGAAAAGTCTATATTCTTTGCTTCATCACGAATAATTAGTAAAAATGCCTTCATCGATTTTTAGATCAAATTTTCCTAAGTAATCTTTAGTATTTAAATTTATCATTTTCACCTAAAAATATGAAAATATGAAACTTTTGGTTTCTTTTCATAAAACTTTTCATAAGTCATGTTCTTAGTCATTGGCCTTAATGAGACACAATTAAGTACATAGCAGGCAGTAGCAATGAATTCAGCCTAAAATTGTTTTTGTAAATTGTTACTACCTAATAATGTTCTTGCACATTCTTATAAGGTATGATTTTTTTCTCTTTCTACACCATTTTGATGTGGTGTTCGTGGAAAGGAAAATTTATGACTAATGCCCTTTTTATTAACAAAATTATCAAAGAGTTCATTTTCAAATTCTCCTCCATGACCATTTTTAATATATATTTTTAAAATTTTCAAATTTTGAATTCTTTTAGAAAAATATCTAAACATTTCAAAAGTATCACTTCTGTGCTTTAAAAATAAAGTCCAAGTGAATCCAGAATAATAATCAACAATCACAAAAACGTATTTGTTATGATTATCTACCTAACTTGAGTGGGCAAATAAATCTAAGCGTAATAATTCAAATGTCTGTTTTGTTGGTATTTCTTTTTTAGATTTAAACGAAGCTTTCTTTAGTTTACCAAATTGACACGCATTACAAATTATCATCTTTAAAATTTATTTTGCGTAAACCTCTTACTAAATCATTTTTAGCAATTTTATGAATATACTTAAAATTAATATGAGAAGATTATTTATTCTAGAGCCATGATTCGTTTTGATTTGAAACTAAGAACATATCTTTATATGCTTAAAATTCATATTTAAAACATAGATATTTCATTTTCTTAAACCTTCAAAAATAAGACTTTAATTTTGATCAAAGATATTGCATTTATCTTTTTCAAAATCAATTTTAAAACCTTTATCACATAATTAACTAATACTTAGAAGATTATATTCTAAATTCTCTACTAGTAAAAACTTTATAATCAAAGGAGAGTTAGACATACTGACGTTGATGATGTCTCTAATTCCAACCACGAATTCTTTTGAGTTGTCTCCAAATGTAACAGTTCCACCATCTATATATGTTATGTTAGACATTATATTTGCATTACCCATCATGCTTGGAACATCCATTGTCGAATATCTATTTCTCCTTTTTATTTTTGGGTATCTATAAATATTATGGAAAATATTTTATCGGTTCCCATTTCTTACATTAGCGTCCTATGCGTTAGTCAAAGGAGGTAACCATACCTATAACAACCAAAAAATTTATCGCTTTGATTTGAAAATATTTAATTTATTTTAAATATTAAATTAATGGTTTTTAATGGTTAAATAACCCCCTTTAAATTAGCAAGTAATGATAGTGAACTCATTTTGGAAATTGGTTTACAAAAATATATACTTTGAAGTAGAAGTGAAAATGTGATCGAAAAACATTTTATCGAAAATCAACATTTTATTCACTAAAAGTTGTTCAATCATTTTAGAACTAATATAGTAGCAAATAAACCTACAATACCAATTCAAAGTGTATAGAAAATGGTTAATTAAAGTAAAAAAGTCATTATAAAATTCTAAAAAGTGATTAAGTAAATAAATAAAGAAGATTTTTCTTCTTTAATTTAAAATGATAAAGCACATAAGTGAAAATGATGTGCACACGAGTTAAGGAAAGCACATTGTTAACCCAAAAAGTGGATCTGTACCCTGGTTAGAGTTTGAAAGCACAGACCCTATTCTGACAGGGTAATATCACTGATCACAGATATAGAAAATGAACATTAAAGAAAGTAGGCAGAGAATTTTTGTAGTGGTTCGGCTATTAATGAAGCCCATGTCCACTTTATAGTTTTATTAAAGGCTGATTACTGATACAAGAGATGTTTGATTATAAGTCATTGATTATCTTTTGCTAGATTGAATCCCTAGAGTTGGAATCCACTGGAGAATCACAGTGAATTCCTTTGGAGATTATTGTGAGGGAGGTAGAGAGTGAAGAATAATTTCAGTAGAGCTTCAGCAACCAATATGGAAATGATCCCCTTTATATCTCAGTTTAGTTGATCCTAGTCGTTGCTGTAGTAATGTAGCTTGGCTCTCGTTGACTCCTTGTCTTAGCTTTTCTGGTTAAGTTATGAACCATTCCGATAACACAAGGTTGTTCTGTTTTCTGTTTGGTTCCTGTTGGGTTAAATACCCAGATAACATTTGCCACCCAGAGTACGTCTTCGTTTTGAACAAGGTATGATCTAGAATTTATCGCTCTCAATATATGTCCATCGATCTCCAGATGATTGCATTAGAATTTACGAATACGTGACATGTCATGTTGGTCATCTAGCTTTATTTCTAACTGCTATTACTTGTCACGACGGATCAAATTTCTTCCCATAATTTTCCGGCATGCCTCAGAATAATGAATAGGTGCAGGAGATCGAGTTCAAGAAGAATAGGAGTAGCTTTTTTTTGTGGGTCGCTAGCAACCTGACTGCTTGAGGAAATTTACACTGTAAAGGTGGGTTGCCAGCGATCCATGGTGCATCGTGCGCGACCCGATTACTTAGTGAAATTTTTTGCTTTGATCTTTTGATTGCCTATATACCTGAGTGGAGCCAACCTAACCCGCACTGGACCCGAGCCAGCAAACCTCTTTACGTGATCTATCCTTCGAGCAACTCAATCCCAAGCGATTTAACAGCCCTCTTTCGCCTTCATCCATCAATCTCTAGTGATTCCTTCTGTCATGATTCCAGTGATTCCTCCCATCGTGATTCCAACCTATAATTCCAAACCCTAGCTTGCCTTTGAACTGCAACCGACCCATCCCCTAGCTCGTTAGCGGTCCATCCACGTCTCCTTGGCTTTATGTCTTTGATTTATCGTGTATTCTTGAGTTCAGTCAGAGGTGGGTTCGCTTAATTGGTTTTCTAATTACTGTGTTTGTGTAATGATATAATGAAGAGCTCTTATTTGCAATGTTGATTGCGGTTTAATGGAGGAAGACAGTAAATCAAGTCTCGAGTTGTTTCTCGGGACGACATTCGGGCTTCGGCCCAGTGCTTGACATGTTTTGTTGTCTTCGTCCATTAGACCAAAACTGGACCGTGTCTAGTTTCGCAGCTATTACTGTACATTGAATCACCAGTCGACAAGATTCTTTCATGGAATTTGGACTTATCCTGCTTGCTTGTTGCATGCTCGGTGTTCCTATAGTGAGAAGACTATTCCACGACACTTCGGACAACGGATCTGTTATCGATCATGGATCGATAATGGGTAAAAGTACAAGAAGTAGAACAAAAGTAGAAAACAAAGTGACATGGAAAGTTCTTTTCTTCTTCCACTGCGAGCGGACTATCTACATGAGGTAGGGCATTTGCAGTATATCGAGCACTGAGTTTATCCCATACAGATAGCACACTTCACTTGCCCCGGTCTACACTTGAAACCTGACGTGGTGGTTACAAGTTAATGTTTCTTCCAAATTCACGTGTGGCAGGGGAAGATATTAGTTTAGGATATATATACCTGACCTTTTTTGAATGAGAGTTCTGTTATTTAGAATAAAGTGGCCATCCATGCGACATAAGTCAATCGAGGGAAGCCCGAAGCTCTCAGAAGCCGAATCATCATCCAGTTCGCAAGCCAATATGGCCAGTTAGTTTCAGTCCAGATGTTTGTTTCAGAACTGGCGAAACGGAATTTCTGAAGAGGATGTTTGTTTGCCAGAGAAGGACGAATTCGCTCATATATCTCCCCTAGGGCACACCGCTTGCCACCATACATGTGTTTGAATGGAGCTATGCCCCCATTTAATGACTTTCTGCGTGAGACTCTCTCAAACTTGAGTATTTCCCTATTTCATCTTCATCATAACGGCTATGCCATCCTGACTTGCTTGCATTTTCTTTTCATGCGAGCATTTAACCGCGCTCCAAGCTTTGACGAGTTGCGGTACTTTCTGGCATTCAAGAGGAGAGATATTGTCCCTCCTTGATTATAATCGAAGCCCAGAGAAACCTGAAAATCATCCAAATGCTTGCATAGCAACTTATCGCAATTCATAACACAATATTTCTTTGTCAGATGCCCGTGGGGTTCAATCGTCGGTGGACGATAGGGGGTAAGCTTCTTTTTATTCATTGAGCTTTTGATGCGTTGCCATGGAATTCTTAACCAACCATTTGTCTCTTGTAGTTATTCCAAGGCCAAACAGAGTCGCGACACTTAATGAAGTTTGTGAGACTTTAAAGGCAATCGATGCAAAGGAGAGAAGCATTAAAATATTACTGACTGTAGAAAACTTGCATCGCTATGGAAAACTAGCTCCGGATAGATCTACTATTCAAGTTGAAATTCCCTCTTTTGCTTGATCCAGGGTTCGTATGAGATATGTTTCCTCCTTCAACAATTTCGAAGAAGGCGCCTCGAGAAAGCCCGTCCATAGGACTCATCGACGAAGCCCTTGAGAGGGAAGAGGCTATTGCGACTAGATTAAGCAGTCCATGTAGATTTCCTCCAATTTCGAAGGAAGTGAAAGAGTCAAACAAAAAGAAGGAAAGGCCGCGGTGGATTCGAAAAAGGATGAGGGAGAGTTTGAATATAGTAGTGATGAGTCCACTACCAGTGATTATGTCTTGTCTGAATTCGACGGATGGGACTCAAAGTCCTGTGATGAAATTCTCAGTATGAGTCCCGTTCTTCCAAGCCCGCCTCTTCGTGATATAAGTGTTAAAGTCAAAGCTCCAAAGTCTGGAAGGCATTGAGACTCTCCAAGTAAAGACGTCCCGGTTCGTAATGACGTTTTAGGCTCGCCTTAGAAACATAATACACGTAACGTGAGGATTACATTCATTTCTCCATATTCATAGTGTTTATCTTTTGTTTTTGAAACTTTTTGTGTATTTTTTATGCCAGATATGATGAGAGAATGAGGTTTCTTTGACGACTTTGAAGAGTGTACTAACTCACAGTGGTACTCCAAGCGCGCCTCCAGCCGTTATTAATCCCGAGAAACGGAGGAGGAATATAGGAGGAGGAAAGAACTCAAGGCGGAAACCTACAGTTAGGAAGAAAGAGACCGAAGCCGATCATATAAAGGCATGCACGAGAAGAGGAGATCTCTTGAGGAGAGGGATGAGCCGTCGAAAAAGTCGAAGATTGGACACCATCCTCATTCTTCAGAGCTTGCTCTAGAATGCTCTTCTGTGGGCCAAGAAATTCCTTCTACTTCTGCCCCGCTTCTGCCTTCGACTTACATTTCATCATCTTCCATAGTTATTGCTACCCCCGGTGCTTCTCGGCCACAATGAAGATCTGCCTATTCCCTTCCTTCGGGCTCCCCAACTTGAGGCAGCTCTTCCTAGTTGGTTCTTAAAAGGGGTTAAGTTCGATCATGATTTGCGATCAGTCAGTAAAGATTCATCCATGCCGCACCTCCAGGCCATTCAGAGTGACTTAGAACAGGCTGAAGGATGGGAGAAGCTCCTTAAACAATTGGCGAATATGAACCACAATAATTATCAGGAGATCTCTTTCGAATCAGAGAAGGATGACTTTGCGAGAGCATTGGCCAAACGTGACGCCCAGATTAAGCAGTTGGAGGAAGAGAAAGTGGCAATGCAGCAAAAGAGCAAGAGAAATGCTGACTTGCTGAAAGAGGTGAAAGAAGCTCACACTCGAATAGAGATCATCTACAAAGACGAAATAAAAAAGGCTCATGTAGAGAAGGAAAACTAAAACAAGAAGTGACCGCATGTAGTGAAACGATTGAGGCTCAACCAAAACTATTTTTAATCATGACCTCATCGTTGAAGGGAACAACAAGACCGTTTTCGGTCAGGCCGAGATCATTGCTAAGTTACGGGCTTAGGTCACATAGCTTAGTGCCGTTAAGTCTACTGTTGAGGTTGAAAGGCTGATGTGAGAGAGAATTATTTGGAGCTCTAGAATGCCTCTGGCAGGAAAATGGAGAAGCTAGATGCGACTATTTTGAACTTCTATGTTAACTCTCTGTTGAATCAAGGAAGTCTCAACTATCTTGGCCCGAAGTTTCCATGCACTCTCACCTTAGTTTGGGAGGAAACCTTATCTCGTTTTGCCCACATTGGCGACGTTTATTTTGATAGAGAGTTGCAGGATTCCTATCTTAATGAAGGGTCCAAGAAGGCGTTACATAATGGAAAGGAAATTCTCCGAGTTGAAAGAGAGGAGGCCACAGATGCTGCCTTGACGACTGCCGCCGACGTGCTTACTAGGCCTTCTATTTCTGGCACGGGCGAATCATCAGAGTAGCCCCACGATCAGCTAACAAGTCCAAGACTTGAACTTCTCCCTCAGGTGATGGATCCTTCAAAAGAAGGTGAAGGTGGTGAATTCGTTGCTGCTATTCTCGATCATTCCTCTAGTGCAGGCAATGTCCTTTCTTTCCCCAAATTTGGGAGCTTCCAACTTGCATCGCAAGAGCGGGAAGAATTTAATGCTTTCATTTTTGATCTTACAGGTCCGTCTACCTTTCCTGTTGATGTGCCATCCGCTTCGGCGCCCGTACCTGCTTCCATTTCCACATTTTCCGTGGTTGTTTCTATTCCTGTTTCGGTTCCTACGTCTGCATCTGGTTCGCAACCGGGGCCCGAAGCTAAAAGGATAGCTACACTTAATGGCCTGGACTTCCCTTCTGTATCGTTGGAAGGGGACGTAGCAGAAGCAAAGGCCAAGGAGTAGGAGACTCGGATAGAGCAACTGCAGAAGACTCAACACAAACTAGTTACTATCAAGAAGGAAAAGGTCGAAGTGATCAATGCCTCTAAAAGCTCACGCAAATCATGAAAGCAAAAAACGAAGGGAGAGGCTTCTGAGAAAGCTTTGGAGGAAGATGAGGAAGTTGCCATCGAGCTATTCGTTGACATTATGGATAGCTGCACCACTTCCAAGAAGAAGCAGAAGCTGCAGATCAAGGGTGGAAAGGGGAGCGGTGGAAAGAAGCGTTGAACGGCTTGTATGAAGACTGTCTCGATTTTGGTAAACAGCTTGCATGAAGATTGACTTGTATTGGTTTCTTTTTGAGTCATTCCGTTCAAGTGCATAGTCTGCACTTTGCATCTTTATTGTGGAGTCTTGATTTTCATTTTGAGGGCCGGTGTTGTGTCTGTATGACCCTACATTTTGACCCTATGTATAGAAAATTATAAGCAATATACTGATAATTTGACTATACCCTTATCTGTCTATTCATATGTGTTCTATGTACTTGAGCTCATTTTATTTCATACTTTTCTAATTCTGTGATTACAGCCAAAGCCTTTCATTTGAAGTAATAGAACTTAGAGATTAACAACACTTTAGAAGCTGATAGAACCTTTAAATATCACTAGAACTTAGAAATTTTTTGTTTAAAAATTCTTTGTTAACTTCTGTATTTGGAGTGATGTAACTTGTGAATTTATTATTTTCACATGTTTCTATCCAAGAATTGGTGTATGCCCCCCCAGTTCACAGGGCTATTTGCTCTAAACAACATTCAGATGATTGGTAACTTAGGGTTTACATAATCTTTATTGAAAATTTAGCTAAATTACAACTCAATTCTCCTTTTTTGAAAGTTTTGCAACTTTAGCACGCAATCAAACCTCCTTGCGATATTTCAACAAGCATGCGATACATTTCAGAGGCGCACAGTGCATAGGTTAATTGAGGGTAGTTTTCAACCCTTGAGTGTCTGTAGTTGAGACTCTTCAGTTGGTTTGCGGCATTCGAATCCTGTTGGAGTTGTGCTCATTATTCCTGATTATAGTAGCGGTTGGCACTGGTTATGAGATGCGCGGTTTTTAGTGCTCCTTGGCGTTGCTTATCTTCGGTCCACGCGAGGAGCGTATGTTTTAGTGCTCCCTGATGCTGCCTATCCGCGGGCATGGTGAGGAGTTTATGTCTTGGAGTTTAGTGTGCGGCTTTTTCTCCTCCTTAGTGTTGCCTATATTCGGACAACAAGAGAAGAGTAAGTTTTAGAGGTTGGTGTGCGGCTTACGAAATGTGTGCCTTTTCATTTTTCCTCAGAGTTGCCTATCTTTGAGCAATGTGAGGAGTTATTATTTTAGCGCGCGACTTATGGAATGCGCAGCCTTTTGTTTTTCCTCGGTGTTGCTTATCTTTGCGCAACGTGAGGGGTTATTGTTTTCATTCATGGCTTATGGGATGTGCGGCTTTTTATTTTTTCTCGGTGTTGCAGATCTTCAGGCAATATGAGGGGTTATTATTTTAGTACGCGGCTTATGGGATGCGTGACTTTTAGCGCTCCTCGATGTTGCCTATCTTTGGGCAATGTGGGGAATGTTGATTTTAGCCTTCCCGATGTTGCCAGAGCAACACTGGTTTTCAGAAGGCGAAGACCGGGTTCCATCGATCTAACGGTTTGATTCGATTTGCTTCCATCGACCCGGTGGGTAATCATTATGAATGCAGTTTTATTGGTTCAAGAAGAAAATTTTATTAAGGAAAGCATGGCAGTTTTTGCCTATGTACAATGCTCCTAGTATCTTGGGAAGGCTTATTTGCTGGAAAATAAAAAATACATAAGATAGCATTTAGACAAAGTAATGACAAAGCGATTCTCTATTCCATGCCTAGGGAACTTGAGTTCCATCGACGGTTGCTAGCTTGAAAGTCCCATCTCTTAGCTTTTGGTTAATGACATATGGTCCTTCCCAGTTTGGTCCGAAGGCCCTAGGAAAGGTGTAAACTCATTGAGTACAAGATCTCCCACTTCGAAGGTTTGGTTGTGAACTTTGGAGTTAAAGTACTATGCGACCCTTTTTTGGTGGGCGGTGGTTTTCAGCTATACTTCTTCTCTTTTTTCATCAATCATATCAAGTGATTTGAGTAGGAGCCGCTCGTTTTGTTTTTGGTTGAAATTTTGCCTTCGGTGCAAGGGGACTTCTAATTCAATAGGAATCATTGCTTCTAAACCATATGCTACGGTGAACGGAGTATGGCTTGTTGCCGCTTTATGGGTAGTTCTGTAAGCCCATAGTGCGAGTGTAGGTTCATCAACTTAGTTTCCTTTGGCTGTTGTTAATCGCTTTTTGATAGTGGATTTGATGATCTTGTTGATTACCTCCGCTTTACCGTTTGCTTGCGGATGAGCCACTACGAAAAAGTTTCTTCGATTCGGAAGCGCCTGCAAAAGTCTTTGAACTTAGCACTTTCGAATTGAGTTCCATTGTCAGTGATGATTTTTTGCGGCACACTAAACTTGCAAACGATGTTTTTAGTAACAAAGTTAATAACTTTCTTTGTGTTTATAGTGGCTAGCGGTTCCACTTCGTCCCACTTAGTGAAATAATCCACGGCAATTATAACATATTTGGCCCCTCCTTTTGCCATTGGCAAGATGATAATCAAGTCGATCCCGCATATTACGAACGGCCATGAACTGACCATTTGTGTTAGCTCCATTGAGGGAGTTTTCTTATTTTTGCCGAACCTTTGACAGCGATTGCATCTCCTGGCATAATCCGCAACATCACGATTTATCATTGGCCAGAAATACCCATACCGAAGGACTTTCTTCACAAAGGTCTGCACCCCAATGTAAACTCCACATTCGCCTTTATGTACCTCCTTTAGGATTCTTCATGCTTCACCATCAGTCACACACCTAAGAAGAAGGGTTGAGAATCCCCTTCGATAGAGTATCCCAACTTGTATCATGAACCATGGCACCTTCCGGAGGAGCTTCTTCCATTGATTTCATTCAGTTGGAAGGGTTCATACAAGTAGATAGTCCTTTATCAGCGTCATCCATGTATCTGATGCGATGGTAGTCTCGAGAATCCTGTCTACATCCATTTATTCTATGCATGGATTGGTTAGAGTTTCAACCGAGACAAACCCTAATGACTGAGCTTCTCCGAAACTTGCCAGCTTAGCCAAATAACCTACCTTGGTGTCTTGCTCCCGTGGGATGTGAGTTATAGTGTAGTGCTCGATGTTTCTTAGTAGTTCTTGTACTTTGGACAGGTATGGGGAAAGATTATCTCCACACGCTTAGTACTCCCCTTTTACTTGATAGACGACCAGCTAAGAGTCGATGTATATGTGAATTGACTTTATCTTAAGCTCCTTCACAACCTTCAGTCCAGCAATCAATGCTTCGTATTCTGCTTCGTTATTTGTTGCTAGGAATTCCAAGCGCTAAGCAGAGCTAATGGCTCGTCCCTTGGGGGTTTCAATCACTATCCCTGCTCCAGGGCAAAAATTGTTGGATGCGCCGTCAACGAAGAGTTTCCATTGGGTACTTCTAACCGGACTTCTTCCTTGTCATCCCTTATAGTAAATTCAGTGATGAAGTCGACCAATGCCTGCCCATTGATGGCTTTCCTGGGGTGATATGAGATGTCATATTGATTTAGCTATATATTCCATTTGATTAGTCATCCAGAAGTTTTTGGCCATTATAAAACTTGCTTCAGGGATTGGTCAGTCAATACTTTAATTAGATGAGCCTAGAAGTATGGTCATAATTTCTGGGACGCGATCAAAAGGCAATACGCTAGCTTCTCTAGTTTTGGGTAATTTTTCTCAACTTCGGTGAATCATTTGCTAATGTAATACACGGGCCACTGGATTCTCGCTTCTTCCCACATAAGAGAGGTGCTCAACGCATGTGGGGAAACTACTAAATAAACAAATAGGTCTTCTCCATCCAACAGATTTGATATGATTGGGGGAGCTTCCGTGTGTCATATAAATTCCTCGAAAGCTGTCTGACAAGCTTCACTCCAGTCAAAAATTTTATTTCCTTTCTTCAGTGCATCGAAAAATGGTATGCACTTTTCCGTAGCTTTTGAGATGAATCGACTCAATGCTGCGACTTTTCCATTCAAGCTTTGAAGTTCCTTCTTATTTTTTGGGGCTTGGACTTCCCGTAATGTTGTTATTTGCTTTGGATTCGCTTTGATAACTTGGGCACTAACTATTAATCCTAAAAATTTCAAAGTCTACTCTGAAGTGACAACTGAGCAGGTTGAGCTTCGTCCCGTATTTTCGGAGTATCTCAAACGTTTCAGTGAGGTTGTCTAGATGATTTGCAGCTACGCGAGATTTGACCAACATGTGGTTGTCTAGATGGTTTGCATCCTGATGAAGCCATTAGCCATCAACTTATCAACCTTCTCTCTCAATGACTTGGACCATTTGGGGCCCAAGCCGTGCTTTTTTTGCTTTACCGGTGTGAATTTGGGGTCAATATTGAGAGCATGGCAGGCAATTTCAGGTGGTACCCCACACATAACGGAGTGTGTCCAAGCAAATACGTCCAAATTAGCATGAAGGAATTTGGTTGGTTCTAACCGCATCTTGTTTCCATGCCGCGACCCAATTTTTAGGATCCCCGTTGGGTCATCCATACAAACTGGGACAAATGCCATCAATTCTGCCAGTGCTACCCGATCCTCCCTTGAGCTCTTTTTTCTAAGGTCCAAAGCCTTGTCAAATCGGCTATGGTCCCCAAGCCAGGGGCGACTATGTAGTTTCTATTCAGAGGGTTCACGGATGTGGAGGGTTTTCCTTATATTCTTTTCTTTTTTCCTTCCTTTTAGACTCATGCAATTTTGCAACATAGCATTCCTGGGCGGTGCTTTGGTCTCCTTTCATAATTCCGACTCCATGTTCTATAGGGAACTTCATTGTAAGGCACCATTGTGCCAGTGCTATTTTAAAGTCGGCTAATGTGGGCCATCCAATGAAGGTTTTGTATGCTGACCTTTCATCCACGATCACAAAAGTCTGAATGAGGGTGAAACTTCGCTCACCCTCTCTAAGCTCCGTTGGTAGGTCAATCGTTCCCACCGGTTGTTTAGACTCACCAGTAAACCATTGAATATTTGTTTGGCACGCTGACACACTTTTCATGTCAATCGTCATTTGATCGAAAGTGCATTTGAAGAGAATGTTAATGGATCTACCACTGTCAACCAACACCTGTCAAACTAGAGCAGGTCCATTTCCTACTGTCAGCACCATCGGATCGAGAGTTGGAGCTTCGATCCTTTTGATGTCCAGATTTTGGAACACAATGTCGTCATTCAAGACCCTTTGCATTTGTTTCATCTTCCACATCTAAACATGATTCCTTTAGAGCATGCTTCAATGAACTTACAGACCGCTCCATTTCTCTCCAACCTCTTTGCGCGAGATCTGGTCCTCCGATATTGTTTCGATGATGACCCTCTAGTTAGTACGTTTCGACCCTATTTCGTTGGTTCCTGCTTGATTCCATTGTTCTCTTGGGTGTTGAGGAATCACATATTGATCAAGGTTTTATGGTTGTCTTACGTACTACTGGAGTTTGTTATTCTAGATCAGTTCCTCGCCTCCTTTCTGGGTGGCTTTTTGCATTCCTTAGTTCCTTGAACTACGAGAAAAATGTTTTTCGGTGTGTCACTCAGGGGAGTGTACCCTTCGGACCTAAACCCTTTGAGCTTTTTATTGCTGCCATTTCCATTCTTCTTATTGGTGTTTTGACCTTTTCTCTTTGAATTCCCATCTTTCCGAATGGTTCCTTCAACAGCTTGAGAAGTGTGCGCATTTTGATTCATTACTACATCACTTTGCCTAGAATTTGCCGATTGCACACTAGTAGACTTCCCTTCTAGTTCCCACGCTTCCTCCAACCTTAGGTACTAACTTGCTTTATGATTGAAATCTTTCTTGGTGGTAGGTTGCTTCATAAAAACCAATGCCATAAAAACCATGTCTTCGTTGGGGTTGCTTACTTCCGTCATCGTGGTGTTAAACCTATTCGTGAAAGACTTCGGTGATTCGTTACGCCCTTGGAACAACCTGGATAGGGAAATAACGTCTTTTAGCTGCGTAGTTTGGAGTCTGAACTGATCAAGGAACCTTGTCGCTAGTTGGTCAAAAGTAGAGATGGATCTTGGTGGAAGCCTAGTGAACCACACTGACGTACCCCCTTTGAGAAAGATAGGAAAGCATCTGCATCGAACAACTTCAGAGGCATTTGCTCCATCCATATACCAACTATATTTGTACAAGTGAGGTTTCGGGTCCTTCGTTCCGTTATAGGACGGAATAGTTGGCATTGTGAATTTTTCTGGATATCTCTTATTCAAGATTTTATCGGTGAAGGGAGTCTGACTTGGCGCAGATCACCATTCATCATATCTTCTATCTTTAATCTCCTCCATTAATCATTTAACTATGTCCGCTATGTATGCCTTTGATGTCCGGTAGTCTTGAGGATGGCGATCGGTCACTGCGCCAAGTGTTTGACTTGCAAATGGTCTTGGTAAATGGATTGAGGCCTAGGCTCTTCTGTCTTCAGGAGAGCCACTCCTACAAGGTTCCGCTGGCTTGCGGTCGGTCTAACTGGAGCAGTTTGGGTATTCCTTGCAATATTAAATGCATTGGGATTTTCGTCCAATTTGTCGTCTTGCTTTCCATCCTCCGAGTCGAAAAGATCCATAGCTATGCCCTCTACAGGGGTCTGTTCCCCTTGGCTTAAATTCAGAACAGGTTGCCATGTGGCGAATGGAGTATTTGCATTCCCATCCACGTTAAGTCCAGTTGTCACTCTCTTTTGTGGTTATTTTCCATTTCTTCTGTGTAGACCAAAGACGGAGGAGTTCTCTTACTCTATCGCAGCCGCGAGTTCAGGCATAGTCCTTAGAGCGAGATTCAACTATAGGGTTAGGAGAGCATTAAGCTGGTCCATTAGAGCCTTTTGGCTACTTTTCATCTCATCAACTATTTTATTTAACTCATCCCCGGTAATAACTTCATGCTGACTGGAGGTGGCTGGCGCCTGATTCTCTAAGTTAACGCCATTTACTTCAGTCTATTGGAGATTAACATCTTCTCCAGCCAACACTACCCTTATGGACCTTCAAGAGGCAGTTCTTATTCTTCCAGGGGCCATTAGTTCTAAACAGTAGATTCTTCAAGCAAAGATTAAAGATCTAAATTTTGGACCTATGTGATCCAAAGTAGATAGCCAGATCTGGATCATGAGTTGGATTTCTCAGTGAGAGCACCAAAACATTAACCCCAAAAATGGATCAACACCATAGTTAGATTTTGAAAGCGCCAACCCTGTTCTGACAGGAAATACCACAGATCACATATATAGAAAAAGAACAGTAAAAGAAAGTAGCCAGAGAATTTTTATAGTGGTTCGACTATTAATGTAGCCTATGTCCACTTTATAGTTTTACTAAAGACTGATCGTTGATACAACAGATGTTTGATTACAAGGCTTTGATTATCTTTAGCTAGATTGAATTCCCATAGTTGGAATCCACTAGAGAATCAGAGTGAATTCCTTTGGAGATTATTATGAGGGAGGTAGAGAGTGAAGAATAATTCCAGCAGAGCTTCAGCAACCAGTCCCGAGAATATCCCCTTTATATTGTAGGTAGGCTGGTATTTATATAGAACAGAAGACTTTTGGGCTAGGCCTCTTCGTCCACAACGACCCGGGGGATTTTGGCTCGCAAATTGAGGCAAAACCATGGGTCATTGACGACCCATGGTCAATAAGTCGTTGACATGGCTTGTTTGCGAGCATATGTCTTAGCCTCTTTTCATTGCATTCATAGTTGGTTCATTTTTAAGATTCGAGGAGATGCATGGGTTTCTGATGATCAAGCACTTAGGATTTTTCTGGAGTTTGAAAGTAGAGATGTTTCCATAGTCTTTTGTCATCGTGGTTCCATTTTAATGACAATTTACTAGTTGTTTGCGCTCTGCTGCCGATTGGGCTAAAAGAATACGGATCTATCGGTTTAGTTGATCACAGTCGTTGCTGTAGTAATATAGCTTGGCTCTCATTGACTCCTTGTCTTAGCTTTTTTGGTTAAGTTCTACACCATTTTGATAACACGAGTTTGTTTTGTTTCTTGTTTGGTTCCTACTAGGTTAAAAACCCGGATAACACATATGGTCCTTATTAATCCTTTCACATCTCCTTTTCCATTTCATTATTTCATTTGTTAAAATTATTTTCAAATGCTTTCAAAAGTAAAAATTTATAAATGGCTTCTTTACTTCTCTTTTTTTCCACTCCTCTTCCTCAACTCATTCAAATCTTCTCTAACTCTCTTCAAATTCAAGTGTGTTCCTTAGCACACCATAACAACACCATATAAAAATTTAAAATTCAAAGAAAATGGAGCAAGGGATGGGGTTCTTGGGAGTTGCGTGAGAAATAGGATGAAGGGAGAGGCATTGCTTTGTCGTTTTTGGTGCAAATATCAGATCTTGTGAAGTTTGGTGATAGTAGGAAGTGATTGTTGATTTCTAGGGGGCTTATGCTTTTGTTAGCATGGTCTGGAAGTAAGATTTCTTAAAAATTCCCTTTTTATAGTATTTGATTTTGACAAAAAATTGATATTTTATGTGGTAGTTAATTTATATAATTGTTGGTTGAAATTATATTATGATGTGAATACTGATTCATGCTTTGGAAAGAGCTTTAATTTGTTGGTTCAAATAGCATATGTAATGGACTCGAAAACTTGGACTTGCTTTTCAAAACATATGTAAATCTATTGGAATACGACTTGACATGACTAGGACTTGTATTTGATATATGAAATAGTGCATAGGGCTAAGTAGGATACTTGGAATTGAAGTGGAAGTGTTCATATAACGATCGTCGTTATAGGAGCACTTTGATGACATGTATTTCATGTTTCAATATTTTGTTTCCTTGTATATAATGTTTTACATATGATCTCTATACAATTTTGATGTGATGTGAAGTTGAAAATTATTATATGGCTTGAAAGTTGAATTCTTATGAAACTAAAAATAAATAATGGTTTTGTTTAAAATCCATAATATTCGCTAACTTCTTTTCGAATTTTAAAAGTTATAATTTGGATTTTATTCGACTTCAACTTTTATTTTGAAGTAAAATGTTTTCTATACTTATATAGTATAAAAATATAGAAAGAAGTTGTGTTTAAAACTATTTGATTTATAGAACTAAGTTTTAAAAGTTATGGTCCATATAGTGATAGTCGCTGTGGATGCAAATTTGAAAATCTCATATTTTTATAAAATATAAAGGTTGTATATTTTAGATGATTTGTAAACTCTTTCTAAATATGGTTTATAAAAGTTATATAAGTATTTTAAAAGATATTTGTGACATTAAAGATTTATTTGAAATATGTAAACAAATGGTTTATTTAAAGAAAATTAGTTTACTTTGTAAAGTCAAATTCTCTATTAAAAGTGGTGGCTTTTAAGATTTGCATGAAGTTTTAATCATTGTTTAAAGTTTTTTATAGGAGGTTTGAAATTTGATATGTGGTTTAAAGGAATTATTTGAGATAATAAAGTAACTGTTTATTTTACTATAAGTGAAAAAGCTTTATTCTTTCCAATAAATGTGGATTAAAAAAGGATTTCCATGAAAGTTTAATATGGAAATTTTAAAAGAATATTTTAAGTGGAATTAAAGAGACTATTATATTCTAATTACAATAAAAAATTTGGAAAGTGGAAAAAGAAGTTTGGTTTACACCTTTTGTTTTAAATAAATAATATACAGAATTAAGGAGTTTTTGGTATTAAACTTCGAGGTATATGGACTTCTACCTAGTCTGTAGACAAGAATGTTGTCTAGTCAAGGTTTAAGTGGTAGTAGTACCCTAACTTAAACAACTTCACGGTTATCTTAAGGATAGTTTTAAGTTGAAATCAAAGATTGATGTTAAGTATTTGAAGTCTTATTTCTATATGTAAATTGGGTGTTTGTGGATATTTACTAGTCCTCTACTTGGTACTAAAAGCCGATGAGTAGACTAATACTCTATCTTTGAGAACTAGAACAAGAGTTTCTAGGCTAATGATAGGGTAAGTCGGAATATCAAAAATGTATCAACTGGAGGAGATATAAGAATGTATTTTATAAACAAATTTTTAAAGGAGATTTATAAAAGGAGTTTTGTAAATAGATTTTTAAAGAAGATTTATAAAACAAGTTTTATAAATAGATTCCTTTTAAAGAAGTTTCATAAAAGGAAAGACTTTTGATTTCTATAAATGACCTTATAAATTATGGTGATATGGAATGTATTCTTTTCATACTTAGTACCAAACCCTAAGATATAGAAACTTGTCTCTATCTTGAGAAGTAAGAATGTGCGTCGAGGCAAGAATATTTTTCAAACTTGTTCGATCTCATTATTAATCGAGGGATAGTACTATTTGAAATCAAAAAGTGATGGTCGTATATTTGATCTAATTTCCATACGATCTGTTTACCTACACCAAAAGGAAAGTAGCTTGGGTTTATAGTAACAATGTTTTAAATGAAAAATGTTTTGGACTGGTAAAATATGATTTTGGGAAAAAGGAAAAATGTTTTCTAAGTATTGTGAGTGAAATGGTTTGCGTTTGCGAATATACTTATACCGTTGAGATAAGTATATAAATATTTCTCAAATAATTAGAAAGATGTTTAATTAAAAAGAAGATTAATTAAAGAGCTTATTAGTTGTTTATGTGCTTAAATTATGCTTGGTTTCTATAAGCAATTAAATCTCTAATTTGGTTGTTTGTTTGTTTGATAGTTAAATAACCGACTATCAAACCTTGACCAAATATAACTTTTTAAATATCTAGAAGAAACATGGGAATAATTTTCCTCGGTGATGCTATACTGTACATATAAACTCATTTTACTCTTCTAGAACAAATGATAGGGAAATCCGTCCACTTAAACGGTTTGAAGGCGACCTCCGCTCTTATTAATTATCTGTTTTTTCTGAAAGAATAGGAGTTGAATTTACCAAAATCTATCAATTGGTTTTGGAGCGACTAGTAAGTGGGGGAGTGTGCTTATATGAGATATCCTGAAACTATAACCACCTTAGAACCACATGCGCGTTCTATACTTTGGAAGAGGTTCATGATTGGTTTGAGAAGATGAAATTGAATATGAAGTTCTTTGAAGTGCAAGGGCTACTTGCTACTAATCCCAAGGATGTGGTAGAAGTAGTGCCTTTGGTTTTGTTCATATCCTGAACAACGTGTATGGATGAACGCTTGCATTGCACTGTTGCCTTGTGGGCAGTGTTGGTAATCCAAGTGGGACTTGCTAAGAGAGGAGAAAAGGTAATTATAACCTTACAAGTCGGTAATGACTAAAATAGGGGAGATGTAATAGGGCTATATGGTTCGTTATCATTAGGAGCATCATCCTCAAATCTAGATTGATATTTTGGATTTTGGTATGCGTGCTCATAGGAAGAGTGGTGCCAGGTGCAACAGGTTTGCAGCCTTGGTGCTCGAGGGATGATGTAATCCGACTTGTCATGTTAGAGAGCGTGCCAGCTCTATGTTGGTAGAGGTGTAAGGTTTGCAGTCTCGGTACATTTTCTCTAGAGATGCAGAGTACGAAAGGTAGTTTCTTACCTTGTCATTATATGGAATCCAATCTTCAATACGTGCCTTATGGAATTTGTTATGCTCAACTATGCTAGAACATAAGATGCAAGCATTCCAGCTATGTTATATATTTATTTCAGACCCTAGACATTATTATAACACCATAAGATTTCCTATAAAATGGTTTGGTATCGTAAGGTAAAACAGGTCCATGTTTATGTGCGGCATGGTCTTACGAGATACCATTATGTTTGATAGATTTCAAAAGATATAACAACCTATATAATTTGAGTCCCTCACACTGGTTTACCAAATTAATCTAGGTGTTACTTTCTTATAATCTCGAGTTAGACCTGAGTACTTTTGCAGATTTAGTTATGGACGCTTTGGAGCTTCAACAGATGAGCTGAATACTTCTAAGATGTATTCTCATATTTTCTTTTATTTCTGCTATATTTTCTTATTTGTATTTGTCAGCAATTGTAAGGACGGACTGTTATAACTACCCAGGCCGATGATAGGTTAGTTACTCTTTATCCATACCACAATTTCTTTTATAAAGATCATTGGTATAATATATACTACTCGTCATGATGTGAGATTCTGTACTGTTTTTTCATTTCTTTCACCCCAACAATACATCTTGCTGACACTTTGATGTTCAACATGTGAAAACGTTGATGTATTAATGTCAACTTTTGATGATCGAAAAGGCGGGTTGTTTCAGTTGGTACCAAACCGAAGGTTAAGTGAGAATCTTGGCCTTGGTGAGGTAAACTCATTAGAGATAGGGTAAGTGACACCCTAGAATGAGTTGAGTGTATATAAATATGAGACGCTTATTTATTAGTCCTATATAAATGTTTTATACTGTGTTGATTGATCTGTTGAGCGGTTTATGAATTTTGGTCGATGCTTTTGGCCAACGTTATCAATAGGGATTTATAAACACTTGTACAAGGCCAACCAACATAGTATTATTTCTGAAATTAGTAAATGAAATAATTTTACATACGATAATATTTTATATATAAAAGAATAATTTTCAAATATTGATACAATTACTTATGATGTGTTTGTTAGGAAATGATAATATTCAATTAGTATCATTATTATTTGATTAGTCATGCTCATCCAGTTTAGAGCATTAATTATTGTTTATTGATTGATTTTTTGCTTGGCCACTTTATGAGCATTTATTATTTTGGGTTAGATTAAATACGAACACCATGTGAATTCAGTTTCACGATTTGACTATAAGACACTCGTTAATAAAATAGGCTTAATAAGTTTACTTTGTTAAAATGGTTTCTATAAGAAAGGAATGATTTTATATAAGTTTGATTTTATAATTGGATTCATATAATGTGTTCTGTAAATAAGGAGGATTTTTGAGAATTTTAAATTCCGATGGCTTTGGAAAAAGGATTTCAAATGTTCTTTTAGAGAAAAGTAATAATAGTATTACCTAAAAGTATTTTTAAGCATAAATATTATAGATATAAATACTGTATTGTTACAAAATGAGATTCAAAAAAAGAAGAATTATTTTTATGTTAACTAGTTCGAGTGGATGGAAAATGACTAAAAATGGGCAGAAGATGTGTTCGGATGGTAAGCACTTCTCTTAAGTACTACCCTGGGATGTATGATATTGTTTGGTTGGACCCAATTCCTTGATATCATTTTGTTATTACTATATATATATTCTCATGATTGAAATATATAGTATTATTTTAAAAAGGTTTGAAAATAGAAACTAAGTATTGAGTTCTTAGGTTTCCTTAGGGAATTTTTTTCAAAATAGAAAAGGTATTCTCATAAAAAAAGGTATTGATAAATGAAATGTTTTCATAAATAATTTTGAAAAAATAAAATGAAACTGATATAAGTAGAAACCGATAAGATTAAGTACATAAGCTGTCTGTAGATCATTTTTTTACATGGTTCTTGTAACGACCCATAAATTTTTATTGGTTTATTAATTTTATTTACGTAATTAGTTGAAATTTTATGAATTTTTACATTATAAATTTTGAAATATAAATTTGATATTTGGAACACGTCTACTTTAACGTAGAAAATGGTAAATTTTCATCTGATAGTATGGAAGTTCATTTTATTGTATAGTTTTATTTAAATTTAAATCAGTTAAAACTTAATGATAATAAAATATTTTCCAAACTCGAATATTTTTACACAATAAATTTGTAAATTATCTTCTAAGTGAGACATCATATTTTGTTTCTTCAAATTTGGACTGCTATTGCTTCGTTTATTTTATTTTCGACAGATTTGCAACATTTTCAATATCAATATCGACTTTTGAATGGATAATTGCATCGCTGATATTTGTGTGCCGTTTCGGTCATCTTATCATGCTGATTTCTGCAGTATACTCATTCCGGCATTTTGGCGTCTGTTTCACGTCAAAATTTACGAATAAATTAATCGTATCGGTACCCAATTTCAGTCTTTTGAGTTCTTGTCCTATCATCTACCTAACTACTGAAATCAAATAGCTACTTGCTATTCCATATTCCCATAATTATAATTTGATTGTTGCTTTTCCATGGTTCCAAAGTATATCGTGGTTTCCTTCTTAAATTCTTGTCGTTCTGAATTATTAAGCTAATTAAAATAAAGTTATACAGGAATTAGTACGTCATCTTCAACCTCTTCATTTATATATTTTTTCATGCATTTCATATTCTCGAGCTTGCCATTTTCTTTACCTCTAAACCTGACCTTACTAGTCCGCTCACCCATAACCAAAGCCACCGCCTTCCCCTCTTCCCCTTAGAAGCACCCAAGCATGTCCAGGCTTCCTTCCTCTTCCCCTCTCGTGCACCCTCACGTCATTTGTCTCCGCCTAGAACCGAGCTTCCACCCCAAACTTCTAGGCGTGAAGCCGAGCACAGCACCGACCTCGCCTCCTTGAACCGAACGCCGGCCATCTCCCTTGTAACCGCCACCCAATAGCACCGAGCATAGCCTCGCTCCCTCTGGCGGTGACGGCTCCTCTTTTTCTTCTTATGTTCATACATATATGTTATATATATCGGTGAATATATATAATGATATTATAGTTTGTTTAGATTTATACCAATAATCTTAAATAGATAATGTTAGTAATCACTTGTGTGTGTGTGTGTATATATAAAGTTATATAAGTATTTTATATAATTTCAACAATATATATGTTTTCAAAGTTATTACATATCAGTTTATAAAAATCTGGTTTTTCATAGTCTGTTCATATGATTGTATTGTTTTGCTACCATATAGTTACAATAGATTTTAATATAAAAGAAATATTGTATATTGTTTACAGTTTATATTCATATAGTAATATGTTTATATATTTTTACATATATATATATATATGTTTGTTTATAGAATATTGAACTATATATATGTGTGTTTAGGTGTTTTGTTATATATATATATATATATATATATATCTGTTTACATTGTTCTGTTATAAGATATATACATGTTTGTATATAAGATTAGTATAACAGTTTCATATATATATATTTATATACTTAGTTATAGGATCTCAATGTTATATTTCAGTTATATACATAGTTTTGATTTTAGTTAGTTTATACATATAAACTATTGGTATATTTATATAAATATACTTGAGTTTATTTTAATACATTATACATATAATAGAGTCAATATGTGCATATGTTAGCAATATGGATTTGGATATACCATGCATAAGTACTTTACATCTCTGTAAGTATAATATGTTCTATTGTTATATAAGATCGCATATAAAATGTTATATGTATAAAGTTTGTATAGTTATATAAAACCGAGTTGTATGTTTATGTTATTTATAACAGATTTGAAAGTAAATTTTAAACATGTCTAAGTGTTGTATATGTTATATAAGGTTTATATATACACACGTTAGTTTATATATATGTCATAGTTTTAAAGGGTCTGTTGGTCTGCGCATATCAACTTACACATATTTTGTTTACACACACACACACACACATATATATATATAAGATGGTCTGCATATACATTAAATTGAATAAACATCACATATATTGGCTGCATACATATAGTATGCATGAATATTTATTTGAAACTTCCCATAAATGCTACGGCAGAATATATATTACATATAAGTTATGTATATACTTGTTTATATATATATATAAGTTAGGTAAATCATTTTAATATATATAAGCTGTTTCTATATATTTATATACAGAGACTTTGTTATGTGTTTGAATTTAAATATTAATTTTGAGATATATGTTTGAATTGATTATTTAATATATATATATATATATATACATATATTGTAAATGAAATACATTATATATGTAAGTATGTTGCATTTTATATATATATGTATTTATTCCAAACTATATATTTATGTATGTTTGATTTTAAAATATATGTTTTAATTTAAAAACAATGATTTTGAAATACATATATTTAATATAATATATGCTTAAAATTAGAATATGATCTAATATATACATAGTGTTATATATATATATATGTGTGTGTGTGTGTGTATAAATATTCACTTATATCATTTATTTCATCGATCCAGTTCTGGTTTGATTTCATCAATTTCTTATCTATTAGCTTGTCCCTCGAATCCGTATCCGTCTAGCTTTGATTTGGAATTTGTTCTTAGGTTGTAACTAATCCCATTCTTGTTCATTTCTAACCTCGAAAAGTGAGCAATCACTCACGATTAACGTTCTTATATTTATTAAATTTGATTTCAATTGAAACGACAATTGAAATATGCTGCTATTAGTTATTTACATTGCTATATATATGCTATTATCTGTATCTGTTCACCTGTGACATCTGACACCATTATTTGTTATTTATATTGATGATATATGCCTGTTATATTATTATCATATCTGTTCTCACTCTGCAAGTTCCCTGTTAGTTTATAATTCACTATGGGTTGAAATGATACATATCCGAACGATCTTTAGAATATGAGACAATCGTTATGGGTTGAAATGATAAACCCAAGCGATTTTCATTGAACTGAATTTGGGATTGCGGGTTTAAATGATATATATCCGTAGATATTTAAATTGCAGATTGAAATGATAAATATCCGTATCACTTGACCATAGGACAGAAAATTTTATACAGACACCATTGGTCTATATATTAATATTTTGAAAATGATTTCTATGATTTTGGAAAGAAATATATGGTTTTAATAAATATTTATTTTTAAATATCATATACAAATGTTATTTTGTATATAGTTAAATTCTTGATTTTTAAAATTATACGTTTTGAAAATTTTAAATTATAAGTTACTTTGAAATTATAAATTTTAAGAATTTACTTATAATTTTACTATTTTAGAGTATGTACAAATTAGTTCTAATATAAAAAAGCTTAATGATAAAGTTTGATATAATTAAAATACAATATGTTAAGTATTTTAAATTATATTTTAAAGTGGATTCTTATAATGATTTTTAAATAATTTAAGGTTGGAACTAGAAATAGAAATTGGTTTGAAATTGTATTTATTTAAGAATTATACTTAAATAAGTTTCAGTTGAAATTTATTAAATTTGAGATTTTAAAGTATGATTTTATAACTTGATTTTGATTAAAGGTGACTTAATTGAATATTTCAAATTTATAAATTAAAATGGGATATTTAGTTTATTTAAATTTTGTAATTTGATTTTTATTTAAATGATATTTGATTGACTAAGTGAATATTTCAATATTAAATAATTGTAAAGTTAAAATTGATATATAAAAACAATGTTATCAAATTTGGTTTTGAAATGTTTGAATAATTAAAACTTTGAAATATATTGAAATTGAAATGGTTTATTTTATGGTTAAAAATCCGTATTTGAAATCGATATACTTTGAAATGGTTTATTGAGAAACTAATGAGTGGAAATTTATTGATTGAGATTGAATTAAATTTGAATTTTATATTCGAGTTGACTTGAATCGATTCGTGAAATTTGAGGAAACTATTTTATTATATAAAGTATTTTTCAATTATATTTAAAACTATTTTTATATTTTACTTAATAAATCATTTTTAATATATACTATTTTTAATATAAACTATTTTAATATACTAATTATTTTAATACAAACTTTTTAAACTTATAACTATTTTATATAAACTATTTTATTGTACAAACTACTTTATTATATATGTTATCATCAATATCTAAACAGTTTAAAGGAAAGTGTTATGATTTCAAAGTGTTATGATTTTCAAAGTGTTATGATTTCCAAAGTGTTATGATTTTCAAAATGTTATAATTTCAAGTTTTTTTGTTTCGAAAGTGTTATAACTTTGAAAGTGCTATGATTTTAAAATGGATATATTTGAAGTGAAAAATGCCATCGTATTGATATGGTTTTGAAATGGATATGATATTTTGGTTTTGAAGTATAAAGTATTTTGAAATGACCGCGGTGTATAATAATGATTGGTTGTTAAACAGACCAGGATCGGATATTGTCATACTCTCTGCCAATACCAAAAACACTTTAACAACCGTGTACGCAGAGTAGATTCCAGAATGAAGTAGGATGGTGGTGACGATCCTATATGAGGTACATACGTGGATTCGACTCCCGTGAGTTGGCATAAGGTGGCTAAAACAGGAGCAATCGACGGGCCAAGTGAGGTTATTCCTTCGATCGGGCACATTCCTTCGATACTATAACCTGACATTGTGATTGATTTGGTGGCCACCCTTAATTTTGATTTGGGTGTGTGTTCCAAGGTGGGCGATTGTAGCTACTATGCGTTACCACCAGCTCAGAAGTGTAATTGGTTACCATCAGCCTAGTTTTGCCGTGTCACCTACCCTAGCGTGACCACTACGAGTTTGTTTTGTGCCGTACCTATGGATGCCCTCTGGTAGTCTCCCAATCAGGAGGTATTACAGTGCCATATAGACTATGGCATTATAAAGTGTGTTAAGGGGGACATGGGTAACACATTAATGCTATTTTTATAGTTTACTTTACTATAGATATTATTATAATAGCGTATACTACTACATAGTAGATAGTTTAACGGATCCTTAGAGGATGGGTATCCCAAACATCCTTTAAGTTACTAGTATTTCAGTTGATATTTCACTTGAGTTGGATTTATTGATATAAGAATGTTAATTCTGACTCGAGTGCTTTGTGTTTTTCTTTACGCTCGGGTCAGACAGAGTGTCACAGCATTTGAGACTCACCTTTGGAGTTGGAGTTTCGCTTGGAGATCCATCTACATCTTTTCAGCATTCACCTATTCAGTTGATTCCAGCGATATATTTTGATCTTGTATTTGATTATTGTATTGGGACCTTTATGTATTCGAGATTTCTTGCGATGACCTAGAATTTTTGGATATTTGAAATTGAATTATTTAATTGGTTTTAAATATTTGAAAGTTAGTTTAGCTTGAATTTCAAATATCACTATTTATTTGGTAATTAAATTATTGAATTTAATAATTGGAAATTGGTTAAAATAGTGGATCTTGGTTTTTAAGCTGGTTAAAAATATTTCAAAGTTTCAAAATTTTATATTTATAATACTGAAGGTAATAGGACTTTTAAAATCGAATTCAAAAGCAGTTTGTTCAGTTTTAAAAATATATAGTTTAAATTGACGTTTAAAATAGCCTTCCGAGGCACAGTCTTGGAATTCGATGAAACCGGTTCAATTGGATCCGTAATAATATATTATTATCGGATTTCAAATTTTGTAGTGTTTGGAGTTGTCGTGTGATCGTACGGCAGATAAACGCGTCAAAATCTATATCGAAAATTCAATATAATAACTGAGTCCAAAAAGCTATCTTCTCCATACGATCGAGTTAGGGACTCAATACCTTTTTCATTGCATTCCTAATGGTAATATAACATTATGAATGCCTAGCGGAATGCATAGATAGGAGGTCGAGATTATGAGTTGCGTAATTCAAGACGGTTTTGGGTTTAAATAATAATTTATATTCAAATTGTTTAACAAAAGGTTTTTCCAACAACCTTTCTCTCCTTTTAACACATGTTTCCTTGGGTATAACACTTGTCACCTATGTTAACACACGTTCATTTTAAACTAATATAATCAAAGCCAGAAAATAAAAGGAAATAATCTCGAGCCATCTCCATTTTCTCAATCCAGTTCGAACAAGCTCCTTCCTAAATCTAAAACCCCAAAACATAAATCCATTCATTCCTTCTTATTTTTTTACCAATGGCATTCGCGATTTCTCTCACGATTTCTTTGTCGGGCTCAAGCTATAAGGGTTTAGGTCTTCTAGGGTTTGGTCACATGGAAGACTACGATCGCTAGAAGGAGAGCACGCGCACACGCTCACGCATGCGTAGGGGGATCGAGGTGCCGATGTCGATTTGGTTGAGGGAACTTGAGTCAATGGCAGCTCGATTTTCTCGAGGCACATTCGAGTGAGGTGGTCGTGATCTTGTGGCCACATAAGGTGTAACATACCAAAATTTATCAATTTAAATTAGTAAATGTTGAACTTTTTTGATAAAATTTGAAAGGTTCAAAATAAATAAATAATAAATGATGATTTAAATGAATAAGAATTTCAAATTTCTTTTGAGTTGAATAGAAATACTAAAAGTTTTAAAGTCATTTAAATCTAAATTTGGATTCATATATGTGAATATATATGTATTAGTACCTATGTGGGTAGATTTGAAGTTCATGTATATTGAATTTGAATTTAATTTTTCAAAATAAATGTTTGGCAAAATAATTTGATTTATAAATGTATATCTATGCAATTTATATAATATGTATTTAAAAATTCAAAACACTTTATTTTGATAATATGCATTAACATAAAGTTAATAATTTTATAAAGCTAAAATTTATTAACGAGAAATGTAAGTTTAAAAATAAATTATTAATGCAAATTGTTATGTTAATAAAGAAAAATCTTTTTATTACAAGTGTTGAGTTAATAATGACCATAGTGACAAATGTAATTCAAGGAAAGAAGAAAAGTAACAAGTGTCATTTTATTTATTTCTTTTCTTAAGTAATTTTTTTTAAAAAGAAAATAAACTTATACAATATCTTCTTTCCCTTACTTTTATTCATTTCAAAGAAGAATTTGTGCAATCTTTTATTTCAGAAAAAAATCATTATCAAAAGAAAAACAAAACCTACTTTTCCTCAACAATTAAAATCAAGAAGCATATCCAGAAGAAAAAAAATCTGTAACAAATACTTTCAGTTTCTCAAGCTGTAAGAAGAAGGATTCAAGGATAATACAAATCTTCAACAAATTTTCCAGAATCAAGAGAGAACTGCAAGGATTTAAGAAGTTCAGGAATCAATATATAAAAAAAAAACAGCAATATACAAAGCTTAAGGTGCAGGTCAGAATTTTATTTCTATTTTAACTAAGATTAAAAAGTAAGTAAATTTAATTCTCTTTATTTTGTTGTTAAGAAAAATTAAATGAGTGGATACATCAAAGTTTAAACTAGTTTATACAAAATTTACCGCAGATAACAACTCAAAGGAAATCAAGCTAGAAAAAAAAACCGCAGTTCAAAGAATTACAGAACTTCCCTCTGTCCACTTCTTTTTTCAGTCCCAAATTTGTGAGTAAATTTTTCAAGGAATTTGATTTTTATCTGGTTGATTTAATACTTGATATATGCAAGTTGAAGAATGGTTTGCATGCAACAAAATTTGAATGAATTATGTTTTTTTCCTGTGCATGTTGATGTACAGGATTGTAAATCCTGTTCTAGCAACAGTTTTTGGAAAAAACTGTTTAAAACCCAAATTCATCAATGCTGGTTTGATTAGATTGAAGTATCGAAAACAAAAAGTGGTTAAATTCATTTAAGATTGAGGGTTTAAACATTTAAAAGGCCAATACCCAGGATTTAGAACCTGGAACAAGCAAATCATAGTGAAATCCAATTTATAACTTAAAACTTAAATTCTTTGATTATTAAATTTGATCATACAAACTAAATCATCTTTAGAATTGTTGAATTTTAAGATTAAAATCATGATTTTAAGTTACATGTGGGGGTAGCATTTTGACTTTGAACTGAGATGCACAATTGGGTTTTTCTGGCTATTGAAGCGATTTGGGGGACCGAAACTTTGCTTGAAGGTGGTAGGGGAGTTGTCGAGGCCAGGAAAAATATAAGGTGATTTTTCCAGTCACCGTGGCATTGGGGGTTGATCGATGAAGGGTTTAAGCCCTAAAATGGGTTACGGTAAAATTGGTGGCCACTGCCGTGCCTACGAGTGATCGAGTCGTTTGGGGTTCTGGAAAATCGTAGGGAAAAGGGTTAGCTAGCTGTGGCCGGAATCTTATGCAGTCCGGTGGTCGGCGTGGGGCGTACGAAGTGATTTTCTGATGATGCTGTTGTACCCATGTTGATCGAGATAACTGATTTTGTTTTCGAGTTTCATCTGTGCTTTTTAGTGTTTGGGTAGCGAGTTTGGGTCGAAATTGATCTGTCGGTGATGGTCTTCGAAGCCGGAAGGGTGACGTTGATCGGTGCAGGTGCACGCGATGGGTTTATGTGTCAGGTTGATTTGGGTGGGGGAAGATAGAGGGTGGCTCAAAGTAGTAACCGGGGGAAATGGATGGAAACTCGAAGGCATGCTCGGGTTAAATTTGCATTGTATCGGGTTGGTTCTGTACTTAATCAAATTTTTGAAAAATTGTGTCACTCGTGTCAGATTTTAGGGAAACTCGAAGCAAGCAGAACAAATTCTCGGGGGAAACTCGAAGGGGTTCGGGGGAAAGTCAGATTACAGAAAGTTTTTCCCAAATCAAAACAAGAAATTTCAAAACTTTTAAAATTTTAAAAACTCATGTTTTAAAAGATGGTTTTGATTTAGATTTAAAACAACTTAATGTTAAGTAAGATATTTTTTTTAAGTAATTTAATTTAAATTAATTCTTGTCACATTACTTATATAAAAATCAGTTATATAATGTAATTAAAAATGATGTTAAAGATTAAATGTTTTACTTATGTAATAAATGATTTATTTAAAATAAACTATTTAAATTAATTACCTAATATTTAATGATTATTTAGGGATTAACTTATTAAGATAATGAATTAGGGAAATAATAAATTAATAAGAGTAACTAAGACTTAATTAATGAAAAATTAAGAATGAATTAACTAGGGTAATTAATTAAGCAATGATTTAATTATGAAGATAATTAAAGATTTAATTAATTTTAATTAAGGCAAACTAATCATTTATTTAAGGATAATTAATGAAATTAATTATGCGATTAATTAGTTTAAATCACACAATTGATTTATCTTAGCTAGACATGATTGATAACTATTGTATATTGTATTTTGATTGATATCTCTGATTTTAATTGTGATGCTTTGTGATTGAATTGCTTTATGCCAAGCTATGTTATCTGTAATGAATATACTTCTGTGTGAATATGAAACCCCTTTGGCCCGTAAAACGGCTTTTGAATTTCGATGCGACAGGGAGTCGGATTCCAGTTGGTTATCTGAAATCCACATCGAACCTGTGAATCTTTGTGAATGACATATCCACATGTTTTAAAAATATATGCTTACTATTCCGATTAGCCGGGAAAGGACCTTTGTGTCATATAACCCATTCCGAATAGTGATTCGATGAATGGAGAGCAATTGAAGACCGGTGGTGAAGACCGGGTGTCTTCGAAAACGATAGGATAACCTATCAACTGTCTCTGCACCAAGTTGCTCCGGTATAGGGATTCCCTAAGTGATGGGAAGTCCGATCGGGATTGTCGACGCCCGGATTTGCAAGGACTTCTTCCTTTATTGGACGAAGTGCCTTCCATTTTGTTCGAACCCGGAACAGACTTGTATGGTCGTGTGTCTGACACTACACTTTGAGAGATAAAGCCGATTTCTTTCAAATACATATCTGTTGGGCGGAGAATTTATTCTCTTATCTTAACACCCTTCTCTGACACGTACGAGCTCAGAGGTTATGTAATTGAAGGTTATCAGTGATATACTCCCGATTTGGTAGTGTGGCACGCTAAGTGCTGCTGTGTATTGATGATCATTTTTTGATCATTAGATGATCAAAGCATGGCTTTTGTAAAAGCGTAGCTTTGTGGACGAGACTTCATCGAACCTCACAACCCGGTGATGGTCAAAACAGGAAAGATGCGGCAAGGTTATTGGGGGTAGCTCCCCTTAGGGTATGTGCATTTCCTTCTGGATAGAAGTGGTATCATGGTATAGAGCCCAGATACTTAACTTATGTGGATATCGCAAATATATATATTCCTTTGTGATTGATGTTGGGGCCTCGGATAAAGGTTGGTTACAACCGGGGGATGACATACTCGTGTCAGTAGTTACCTAGTTATAGAGGTAACCCGACCTTGTGTTGGCAGAGACCCGGTTAGGTTCTCGGGATGTCCCTCCAGAGGCGTACCCTTATGGCCCAGGAAGTTCCTTAGCCTGATCATTTGTTGGAAATCCAAAGAAACAATACGAGCCCAATACGGTTTTAAATTGTATAACCTGCCACCTCAGGTGGTAGCTATAGTAGGCATAGTATAATGGTACCTATGCTGGCTAAGATTAATATTATACTTTCGAAATTGTTTTTCACACTATGCACTAATCATAATATATAAAGTGTTTTCTCGTATTAAGCATTTTTGACTGTCATAAGGAGAAATCTCCCCCAAGTCTGCATTTGCATTGTGTGTGTGGTGGGAGGCCTTATGGTAGTTTCATTTTCGAAAAGAATTGTGAATTTCTTTCAAATCCTTTTGTTTGCTTTTGATTTAAAATAAACTGCTTTTATTTCAAACAACTGTTTTTTTACTCATACCAGTCCCATGACTGACCCGAAGTTTATTGTTTCCTTTCTAAACTCTGGGTGCCCATAATTTTTCACGGGCAGCCTAGTAGCAGGTCTTCCATGTTTTAGTGCTAATTGGACCCTGAAGTCGTATAGTTTGACGGCTACTAGTTTTGAAGACCTTTTTGTCTTGGAGATATTCTAAAACTTTTGGATCTCAAGATTCTTAGTTGGATGTTCGCTATCACTTCATTACATTTGAAGACTTTCTTGGAGTGATCACATGTTGTTCTTTTGTGATGGTCTATTTTGGAGTTGTGTTGTATATGTATAAAAATACTCTGATGTTGGTGTTGTTGTTGTATTGATATTGTGAGATGTTGTATCTGGGATATTGATGTTGGTAGTTTTATTTTCCGCTGTTTATATTCATCTAATTGTTGTTATAAGCTCCAACCGAACTGAAATTCGACGTTCGAATCTTCGGCGGTCGAATACAAGTGAGGTACTTGATGTCGATTTTTGAACGTTGAACTTCGGGTCGTGACAAGTGGTATCAGAGCTAAAGGTTGAGTAAGAACTTCAGCTATGGAGTATAACACATTAGATGGCTCATTAGAGATAGGGTGAAGTATACCCTAGAATGAGTATAAACCAAGACTAAAACCCAAAATTTCTTAGTCTTTTTCTTTAACTAGTGATATTCCTTAAGATATCTCGTTCGAATCTCTAAATCAAGTTTCTTACTAATTACAGATAGTAAGAATGAGTGGGCGAAGGGGTGTTGAGTCAAGATTTTTATAGAGTTTTGATTTCTGACAAAGGAATAAGCCGTGATCGACAAAAAGAAGTTATTCATTGAAGAAACACAAAGAGCTCCATATATTAGAGGTTGATTATTTGGTATGTTAGTAATTTATGTTAAAAATCTATCCTCAAATAATCATATAACTTCAATCTTTCAATATATATACATATGCACATTAACTGTGCAAATTGGACTAAACCGGTCGACCGGTTGAAAATAAGGTGGTCGACCGTTTTTGCCCAGAATGCACAGATAACATGCACACATGCACATAACGTATATATATTTGAATTCCTGTCTACCGGTCCATTTTTGACCTGTCGACCGTTTTTAAACAGAAAGCAACTTTTCCAAAAGACACTTCTCTTCTCCAAAGGTTGCATCTCCTATCTTTCATCAATGATCATAACTCTTAATGGCAACTGTTCACAAAGAGTTACAACTATTTTTCTCTATATATACTCATCTAAATCATTGATTCAAACACAAGTTTTTACACGATCATATATGCTCTCTAATCTAATCTCTAACACTCCTGCATTCTAAAAATTAATTTAGCTTAATGAATCATTGAAATTATTTCATATCTTTTGATTCAATAAGTAAATACCTTCTTTAATCTTTACAAAACATCATTCATATTCTTTGAGGATAAGATTATAGGAAGGGTGTACTACTAGTGACAAATCCGTGTTTTCAAGAACACAAGTTGTCAACAACAATTGTATTTGTTTATGTTGAAGTCCTCGTGTTGTAAGAGGCAAGTGTTGAAGTCCTCGGTGTTGTAAGAGGCAAGTGTTGAAGTCCTCAGTGTATTAGAGGCGTGAAATCCCGTTCGGCTGTTCGGGTATTGTAAACCTGTTCCTCCGGGTGAAGCGAGGTAGTTAATAGTGAAAATCCAGATAGGAGTCTGGGACTGGACGTAGGACGGTGCTCCGAACCAGTATAAAAATCTCTGGTGTGATTTTTCTATTTTTATTTTTGCTTTGCTACTATCATCTATTTTCCGCATTTATATTATAGTCCATATTACACGATCCGTGTGTACTATATTAGTACGTGCATTAGTATACACACCCCACTTTCAAGGGGTAGAGCTAGAAGTCAAGGGAATGCTACAACAGCTAGTCAAGTTTCCCCTTCAGCGGAAGGAGTTATGCCTACTCAACCTCAGCCAAATCTGGCTGATTTGCATAAGAGTTTCACAAGGCTGGGTGGTAGGCCTTTCACTGGCAAAGAATCAATTATTGAGGCCCAGGCTTGGATAAGATCATGTGAAAAGATCTTTAAGGGGATTAAGCTGCAGGATGATCAAATGCGTCTAATTGCTTCTTGGCAACTGCAAGATGAAGCCTCAGCCTGGTGGGAAACGGTCACAATAGATGAACCTGAAGAAGAGTTTTCTTGGAGTCGATTCAAAGAGGTGTTTGAAAAGCGCTATTTGCCGTCGGCAGGAATTTCCCGAATGTATCAAAAAATTCTGGATTTAAGGCAAGGAGGCTTGTCTTTTGAGGAATACTTAAACAAGTTCAATGAACTATCCCGTTTCGGTCAGGAGTTGGTGAATACGCCTTTAAAGAAAAATGAAAAATTCATTCGTGGGATGAACAAGAAGTATCACGAAAGGATGACAGCACACATCAAAGAATCTTTCTCTGATCTTATTGATATGGGATATCGGTATGCCACTCTGGATATGCAGGAGATTCCAAGGGAAAGTGGTTATTCGAGTAATCAGAATTGGAAGAAAAGAAAGTTTGGGGGCAAGAAGCCACATCAAGGCAAGGATAAGAGGAACAATCGAGGAAATTCGGCTAGAGATGTAACTTGTTACAATTGCCAAGAGAAGGGGCGTTATTCAAACAACTGCAAGAACCCGATGAAGCAAGTCAAGAAGGAACAACCTGTGAAGAATGATCAAGGAGCTCGAGAATGCTATAATTGTCACAAGACTGGACATGTTGTTAAGAATTGCCCGGTGATGAAACAAGCAAAGGTGGCAAATGTTTATGCGATAAAGGAAGACCCTTCAACTTCGAAGGTAGATAAAGAAAAGGAGTTTTGGAAGGTAACCTTACTATTTATGATAAAGTTGTTAGAGTTTTATTTGACACGGGAGCTTCACATAGCTTTATCTCCCAACAAACCGTAAATGAATTAGAACTTAAAACTGAATTTGTTGACGACCCTATTTGCGTGAAAAATCCGGTTGGAGGTCCCGCAAATCTTTGTTTGTTTTATAAGAAAGTCCCTATTTCATATGCTTGCTATCAATTTCCTATCAACTTTTATATCCTCGAATTTAATGGATTTGAAATCTTACTTGGAATGAACTGGTTATCGAAATACGAAGCTAAATTGGATTGTAATAATCGAACAATTTTAGTCAAAACAAACCTTGGAAATTTTGTTGAAATCTCTTGTGAGGATCCGAGTCCCAAGAGAGATAAATTGATGTATAGTTTGGGATATCTTGAACCCAGTTTGGAGTCTATACCTGTTGTTTAGGAATTTTCCGACGTATTTGAAAAAGTAAAATCCTTACCTCCACACAGAGAAATAGAATTCCGAATTGACTTAGTACCCAATGCCCGTCCTGTCGTTCACGCAAGTCGCATGATGGCACCTAGGGAAAGAATTGAATTAGTCAATCAAACTCGAGATTTGTTGGAAAAAGGATTGAGTCGCCCTAGTGTTTTCAAATGGGGTTCAGCTATCGTATTCATGCTAAATCAGACGGATCTTTGAGATTGTGTGTAGATTACCGCGATCTCAATAATCAAACTCTCAAGAACAAATTTCCTTTACCTAGAATCGACGATCTATTCGATCAACTTCATGGTGCTCGATTCTTTTCTAAAATGGATTTAGCTCAAGGTTTCCATCAACTGCGAATAGCGAAGGATTGTGTTCATTTAACTGCCTTCAGGGGTCCTAACATGTTCTACGAATGGTTAGTCATGCCTTTCGGACTAACCAACGCTCCCGCGTACTTCATAGATTGAATGACCCGAGTATTTCGAGAAGTACTGAACAAATTTGTCCTTGTATTTATTGATGATATCTTGATTTATTCCAAAACCGAAGAAGAGCATGCTGAACATCTCAGAATTGTTTTGGAAATTTTGAGGAGGAATGTCCTATTTGCTAAATTATCTAAATGTCACTTTTGGGTCAAAGAAGTCAGATTTCTCGGTCATATTGTTAATGAGGAAGGGATTTCTGTAGATCTAAGCAAGATTTCTGCAATTCTGGACTGGAAGCGACCCACTACTCCTAGAGAAGTTCGTAGTTTTCTTGGTTTAGCGGGATATTATAGAAAGTTTGTGCAGGATTTCTCTAAGTTGGCCAGTCCACTGACTAAGCTGACAATGAAGAATGCTAAATTCAATTAGACTCCAAAGTGTGATGAAGCTTTCCAGGAATTGAAAAGGAGATTAACTACCGCTCCCGTTCTCGCTATCATCAACGGGAACCAAGGGTTACCCGTCTATACTGATGCTTGTGAAGACGGTTTGGGTGCAGTACTAATGCAAAATGGAAAAGTAATTGCCTACGCAAGTAGACAATTACGACCGCATGAGAAAAATTACCCAACACACGATTTGGAGCTTTTAGCTGTTATTTTCGCTTTGAAAATCTGGCGACACTATCTTATGGGTAAGAAGTTTTTCAGCTTTCTTAACGATATAAGAAATTTAATTTAACTAAATAAATATACTTAATGAACTCTCTCTGTTTTAGGTGAAAAATTTGAATTATTCACCGATCACAATCTTTAAAGTATCTCTTCATCCAGAAAGATTTAAATCTACGATAACAACGATGGTAGAATTTCTAGCGTCATATGACCTAGATATTCTGTATACTCCCGGTAAAGCCAATGTAGTTGCTGATGCTTTAAGTAGGAAGCACGCTATTCTTGGCCATCTGATCGTTACTCCTACTCTTCTTGAGAAGGTCGCCATCCAACAAAAAGAAGATGAGTTTCTTCATCAAATTTATGAGAAGATGCGTCGTGATGAAAATACCAGTTTTGAAATCGACGACAATAAAATTATAAGATTGAAGGGAAGAATTTGTGTCCCAAACATTCCGGAGCTAAAGTGTGAAGTTTTAGATGAATGTCATAAGTCAAAACTCAGTATCCATCCAGAAGTTAGTAAAATGTATAGAGATATCAAAAGAACCTTCTGGTGGAAGACAATGAAGATAGATATATCTATATATGTGAGTCGCTGTGCTACCTGTCAGCAAATTAAAAGCGACCAGAAAAAGATGGCTGGTTTACTCCAGCCTTTGGAAGTGCCAAAATGGAAATGGGATCAGGTATCAATAGATTTTATCGACGGATTGCCACGAACCAAGAAGGAAAACGAAGCAATTTGGGTTATAGTGGACCGTCTAACCAAAACTGCTCACTTCATTCCAGTGAAATCCACTCGCACAGCAGCAAGTTTAGTTGAGCTATATATCAAAGAGATTGTTCGTCTCTATGGTATACCGAGTAGTATAGTGAGTGATCGTGATCCGATCTTCACTGGTAGATTTTGGGAAGCATTTCAGGACACGTTGGGAACAAAGCTAAATTTCAGTACTGCTTATCATCCACAATCTGATGGGCAGACTGAAAGAATAAATCGAATATTAGAGGATCTTTTACGAGCTTGTATTCTCGACTTTGGTGGTTCTTAGGGAAGACTATTTACATTTGGTCGAGTTTTCATATAATAACAGCTATCAAGCCAGTATCGAAATAGCTCCTTTTGAGGCTCTATATGGTCGACCATTTCGATCACCGGCATGCTGGATTGAATCTGGTGATAGACTGGTTCTTGGACCAGACATGATTAAGGAAGCCACTGAAAAGGTTGATTTTATCCGAAAGAAGTTGATAACTGCTCATAGTCGCCAGAAGAATTATTACGATCGTAGAAGAAGCGCTTTGGAATTTCAAGTTGGAAATTCTGTTTTCTTGAAAGTATCCCCAATGCGGGGTGTGTTAAGATTTGGGAAAACTGGTAAGTTGGCACCGCGATACATTGGTCCTTTTCCTATTTTGGAAAGGATTGGTCCTCTAGCATATCGAGTACCGCTACCTAACTAGTTATCTGGCGTACACGATGTATTTCATGTTTCACATCTTCGAAAGTACGTGCCCGATCCAGACAGTATTATCGAAGAAGCAACACAACATGATCTAGAGATCACACCAAATTTATCACTTAAAAAAGATCCAATTAAGATTGTGGATCGGGACGAAAAGCAATTACGGAACAAAATTGTGAAATTAGTTAAAGTGCAGTGGAGCGGAGATCCAAAGGACTCTACTTGGGAGACAGAAGACAGTATGCAAAAGTCATATCCCAAATGCAGGATGGATATTTCGGCTTAAATTGGCAAGCCATTTCTCTATTCTTTTCTGAATTCGTATATTCTTTGTTTGCTTTTCTCTCTCTCAAATTTCGAGGATGAAATTTTCTTAAGGAGAGGAAATCTGTAACATACCAAAATTAATTAATTTAAATTAGTAAATGTTGAACTTTTATGATAAAATTTGAAAAGTTCAAAATAAATAAATAATAAATGATGATTTAAATGAATAAGAATTTCAAATTTCTTTTGAGTTAAAATTTAGAAATACTAAAAGTTTTAAAGTCATTTAAATCTAAATTTGGATTCATATATGTGAATATATATGTATTAGTACCTATGTGGGTAGATTTGAAATTCATGTATATTGAATTTGATTTTTAATTTTGAATTTAATTTTTCAAAATTATGTTTGGTAAAATAATTTGATTTATAAATGTATATCTATGCAATTTATATAATATGTATTTAAAAATTCAGAACACTTTCTTTTGATAATATGCATTGACATAAAGTTAATATTTGTATAAAGCTAATATTTATTAATGGGAAATATAAGTTTAAAAATAAATTATATAATGCAAATTGTTATGTTAATAAAGAAAAATCTTTTTTATTACAAGTGTTGAGTTAATAATGACCATAGTGACAAATGTAATTCAAGGAAAGAAGAAAAGTAACAAGTGTCATTTTATTTGTTTCTTTTCTTAAGTAATTTTTTTTTAAAAAGAAAATAAACTTATACAATATCTTCTTTCCCTTACTTTTATTCATTTCAAAGAATAATTTTTGCAATCTTTTATTTTAGAAAAAATATCATCATCAAAAGAAAAACAAACCTACTTTTCCTCAACAATTAAAATCAAGAAGCATATCCAGAAGAAAAAAAAATCTGTAACAAATACTTTCAGTTTCTCAAGCTGTAAGAAGAAGGATTCAAGGATAATACAAATCTTCAACAAATTTTCCAGAATCAAGAGAGAACTGCAAGGATTTAAGAAGTTCAGGAATCAATATATATAAAAAAACAGCAATATACAAAGCTTAAGGTGCAGGCCAGAATTTCATTTCTGTTTCAACTAAGATTAAAAAGTAAGTAAATTTAATTCTCTTTATTTTGTCGTTAAGAAAAATTAAATGAGTAGATACATCAAAGTTTAAACTAGTTTATACAAAATTTACTACAGATAACAACTCAAAGGAAATCAAGCTAGAAAAAAAAACTACAGTTCAAAGAATTAAAGAACTTCCCTCTGTCCACTTCTGTTTTCAGTCCCAAATCCGTGAGTAGATTTTTCAAGGAATTTGATTTTTATTTAGTTTATTTAATACTTGATATGTGCAAGTTGAATAATGGTTTGCATGCAACAAAATTTGAATGAATTTTGTTTTTTTTCCTGTGCATGTTGATGTACAGGATTGTAAATCCTGTTCTAGCAACAGTTTTTGGAAAAAACTGTTTAAAACCCAAATTCATCAATGCTGGTTTGATTAGATTGAAGTATCAAAAACAAAAAATGGTTAAATTCATTTAAGATTGAGGGTTTAAACATTTAAAAGGCCATGACCTAGGATTTAGAACCTGGAACAAGCAAATCACAGTGAAATCGAATTTATACCTTAAAATTTAAATTCTTTGATTATTAAATTTGATCGTACAAACTAAATCATCTTTAGAATTGTTGAATTTTAATATTAAAATCATGATTTTAAGTTACATGTGGGGGGAGCATTTTGACTTTGAACTGAGATGCACAATTGGGTTTTTCTGGCGACTGAAGCGATTTGGGGGACCGAAACTTTGCTTGAAGGCGGTAGGGGAGTTGTCGAGGCCAGGAAAAATATAGGGTGATTTTTCCAATCACCGTGGCGTTGGGGGTTGATCGATGAAGGGTTTAAGCCCTAAAATGGGTTACGGTCAAATTGGTGGCCACTGTCGTGCCTACGAGTGATCGAGTCGTCTGGGGTTCTGGGAAATCGTAGGGGAAAGGGTTAGCTAGCTGTGGCCGGAATCTTATGCGGTCCGGTGGTCGACGTGAGGCGTACGAAGTGATTTTCTGATGATGCTTCTCTACCCATGTTGATCGAGATAACTCGATTTTGTTTTCGAGCTTCATGTGTGCTTTTTAGTGTTTGGGTAGCGAGTGTGGGTCGAAATTGGTCTGTCGGTGATGGTCTTCGAAGCCGGAAGGGTGACGTTGAGTGCAGGTGCACGCGATGGGTTTATGTGTCAGATTGATTTGGGTGGGGGAAGATAGAGGGTAGCTCGAAGCAGTAACCAGGGGAATTGGATGGAAACTCGAAGGCATGCTCGGGTTAACTTTTCATTGGATCGGGTTGGTTTTGTACTTAATCAAATTTTTGAAAAATTGTGTCACTCGTGTCAGATCTTAGGGAAACTCGAAGCAAGCAGAACAAATTCTCGGGGGAAACTCGAAGGGGTTCGGGGGAAAGTCAGATTACAGAAAGTTTTGCCCAAATGAAAACAAGAAATTTCAAAACTTTTAAAATTTTAAAAACTCATGTTTTAAAAGATGGTTTTGATTTAGATTTAAAACAACTTAATGTTAAGTAAGATATTTTTTAAGTAATTTGATTTAAATTAATTCTTGTCACATTACTTATATAAAAATCAGTTATAAAATGTAATTAAAAATGATGTTAAAGATTATATGTTTTACTTATGTAATAAATGATTTATTTAAAATAAACTATTTAAATTAATTACCTAATATTTAATGATTATTTAGGGATTAACTTATTAAGATAATTAATTAGGGAAATAATAAATTAATAAGAGTAATGAAGACTTAATTAATGAAAAATTAAGAATGAATTAATTAGGGTAATTAATTAAGTAATGATTTAATTATGAAGATAATTAAAGATTTAATTAATTTTAATTAAGGAAAACTAATCATTGATTTAAGGATAATTAATGAAATTAATTATGCGATTAATTAGTTTAAATCACACAATTGATTTATCTTAGCTGGACATGATTGATAACTATTGTATAATGTATTTTGATTGATATCTCTGATTTTAATTGTGATGCTTTGTGATTGAATTGCTTTATGCCAAGCTATGTTATCTGTAATGAATATACTTCTATGTGAATATGAAACCCCTTTGGCCCGTAAAACGGCTTTTGAATTTCGATGCGACAGGGAGTCGGATTCCAGTTGGTTATCCGAAACCCACATCGAAACTGTGAATCTTTGTGAATGACATATCCACATATTTTAAAAATTTACGCTCACTGCTCGGATTAGCCGGGAAAGGACCTTTGTGTCATATAACCCATCCCGAATAGTGATTCGACGAATGGAGAGCAATTGAAGACCGGTGGTGAAGACCGGGTGTCTTCGAAAACGATAGGATAACCTATCGATTGTTTCTGCACCGAGTTGCTCCGGTATAGGGATTCCCTTAGTGATGAGAAGTCCGATTGGGATTGTGGACGCCCAGATTTGCAAGGAATTCTTCCTTTATTGGACGAAGTGCCTTCCATTCTGTTCGAACCCGGAACAGACTTGTATGGTCGTGTGTCTGACACTACACTTTGAGAGATAAAGCCGATTTCTTTCAAATACATATCTGTTGGTGGCGGAGAATTTATTCTCTTAGCTTAACACCCTTCTCTGAGACGTACGAGCTCAGAGGTTATGTAGTGGAAGGTTATTAGCGATATACTCCCAATTTGGTGGTGTGGCACGCTAAGTGCTGCTGTGTTTTGATGATCATTTTTTGATCATTAGATGATCAAAGCATGGCTTTTATAAAAGCGTAGCTTTGTGGACGAGACTTCATCGAACCTCACAACCCGGTGATGGTCAAAACAGGAAAGATGCGGCAAGGTTATTGGAGGTAGCGCCCCTTAGGGTATGTGCATTTCCTTCTGGATAGAAGTGGTATCATGGTATAGAGCCCAGATACTTAACTTATGTGGATATCGCAAATATATATATTCCTTTGTGACTGATGTTGGGGCCCCGGATAAAGGTTGGTTACAACCATGGGATGACATACTCGTGTCAGTAGTTACCTAGTTATAGAGGTAACCCGGCCTTGTGTTGGCAGAGATCCGGTTAGGTTCTCGGAACGTCCCTCCAGAGGCGTACCCTTGTGGCCCAGGAAGTTCCTTAGCCTGACCATTTGTTGGAAATCCAAAGAAACAATACGAGCCCAATACGGTTTTAAATTGTATAACCTGCCACCTCAGGTGGTAGCTACAGTAGGCATTGTATAATGGTACCTATGCTGGCTAAGATTAATATTATACTTTCGGAATTGTTTTTCACACTATGCACTAATCATAATATATAAAGTGTTTTCTCGTATTAAGCGTTTTTGACTGTCATAAGGAGAAATCTCCCCCAAGTCTGCATTTGCATTGTGTGTATGGCGGGAGGCCTTATGGCAGTTTCATTTTCAAAAAGCATTGTGAATTTCTTTCAAATCCTTTTGTTTGCTTTTGATTTAAAATAAACTGCTTTTATTTCGAACAACTGTTTTGCTTACTCATACCAGTCCCATGAATGACCCGGAGTTTATTGTTTCCTTTCTAAACTCTGGGTGCCCATAATTTTTCACACGGGCAGCCTAGTAGCAGGTCTTCCATGTTTTCGTGCTAACTAGATCCTGAAGTCGTATAGTTTGAAGGCTACTGGTTTTGAAGACCTTTTTGTCTTGGAGATATTCTGAAACTTTTGGATCTCAAGGTTCTTAGTTGGATGTTCGCTATCACTTCATTTCATTTGAAGACTTTCTTGGAGTGATCACATGTTGTTCTTTTGTAATGGTCTATTTTGGAGTTGTGTTGTATACGTATAAAAATACTCTGATGTTGATGTTGTTGTTGTATTGATATTGTGAGATGTTGTATCCGGGATATTGATGTTGGTAGTTTTATTTTCCGCTGTTTATATTCATCTAATTGTTGTTATAAGCTCCATCCGAACTGAAATTCGACGTTCGAATCTCCGGCGGTCGAATACAAGTGAGGTATTTGATGTCGATTTTTGAACGCTGAACTTCGAGTCGTGACACAAGGAGGATGGTTTGTTCCAAGATGTTCATCGTGTCGTCGGCTAGGGTTGGGAAGAAACTGTAGCAGAGGTAATTATTTTCTAGTATATGTTTTTTTTCAATTTAATATTAATATATACATATGTAAATATATACACTTAGATAATGATTTAAATATAGATGTATATTTATATATATATACACACACACATACACATACATATCTTAATATATATATATATAATTAAACAGAAATTTTATATGGACAAATTCTGAAAAAAGGAAATTAAATGGTGAAGGGTATTTACGAAAGCAGGTTTTTAAAATCTATATGTATATATTATTTTTATAAATAAGAATACGTGGTTTCAAAAGAGAAATAAATATACATATAGATATTTTAAATTACCAAGTTATTTTAAAATAATTTATTAAGGCTATTTATTATTAAATTTGTTATTTAATAAATATATATACAGGTTGGAAACATGTATATATAAAGTTAAAGAAAAAAACTTTTTAGGGGAATATATAGATATGTATATATAGTTAAACTTAGATTTTTGGAATGTGCATAAATAAATATTTATCTATGCATATAAATAAGCAGGAATAACATTATATACCTATAGATAAGATTTTAGGAATGGAAATTTTAAATGTTGAGGAGTTTATATGAAATTAGATCCATATAGATTATTTTATAAAAATATATGTAGTACCAAAAGGAAAACTATTGGTTTAAAATTAAAACATCAATTAAATTATTAAATGCTAATGGACTGTTCGATTAAGTTCAAATATAAATAAACCATAAAATGTTTGTTATAAGGTCTAAATCGTGAAGGAGACTAGTCGAGACGGAAATGGATTGCGGACACAAAATCCAAGGTGAGTCAATCTCACTCTTTTGGAATACCATTAGATTTAAATAGTTAAAATTTAAATTATTGGTTGTTTTCTTGAATTGATAATTTTAATTAGATTGGATGTAATATGTTATAATGGTATATATATTGGAGTGATTGATTTCCTGCATTATATAGCGGATGAGACCCTATACGCCTCGCATAATAGCGGATGACCCCATATATAGCGATATCCCGCCTTGAAGCGGGATTGGTATTTTAAATTGTTGTGCTAACTTCTATGGATGCAGGGAAACAGGTTGGTGGGATCCAACTGGATTCCTCAAAATATTCAGATTATTTTAATATTCTGTGATCTGATTTATTTAATAATCTGAGATAGATTATATTGGAAGTTGAAATTATTAAATGCTATGGCTTGGTTGAATATATATTAGTATTTGAGAAAAATGAAATCTATATAAAGTTGAACTTTTAAAAGGAAATAAAAAAAGGAATTTGTAAGCAAATAATTATAGTGAATTCAAATAAATTAAAGTAATGAATTTGGAAAAGAGATAAATGATTGATTTTTAACCCTATATATTAAATTCAATGATGGGAGATAACAGGGATTTGAATAAATGGGAGAAGGATTTTATTTAAATAAAGAATTAAGCAATATTGTTTGTAAAGTACGAAGGAATATATTTTTTAAATTTAAGATTTGAAATGAGTATGAAAAAAATAAAAGAAGAATTTGAAATAAAGTAATGAAATTGGTATTTTTGATTTAAATAAGAATTTAAATCATAAATAAAGGTGTGAATACGGGATAAATGAGTTTTGAAATAAATTGGGATAAATAAAGGAATTTATTTTTAAAATGGATTTGGTTTTGGGAAACCGATTTAAAACCCGACTAAGCGTTGAAAACTGTGAATAAGTAGAATGAGTTTGTGAAATTTATAAACAGGGTTTATAAATATTGTGAAATATTTATTAGAGGGTAATTTGGAAAAATAAATTCAGGATGGGAATTTATAAGGAAAGGGTGATTTGTTTAAAAATAAATAGTGGTTTATTTTTAAAGGTGTGGAAAGGAAAGTGTATTTCCTGAAAAGCCAAGTATATTTTCAAAGTAAGATTTTCAACTATAAGATAGAGGTTTTAAAATGGTTTTAAAAGGATAATTTAGAGAAATTTTATTATTTTAAATTGTTTTAGAATTTTAAAATAAATATTTATTTAAATTAATTATAGTAGTAATTATTTTAAGGGTGAGCTAGTATTATGATTTAAAAGATAACTATTTAATATCTGTACCTTATAGAATAATTTTTATTTTAGTCTGGCTTTAGTTTTACATGAGAAATAAGTATATACTTTTTATAAAGTGTTTTAAATAGTTTTAATTCAAGTGTTTTAAAGCATATTTTTAAGTAAGTGTTTTAAATACTTTTTATTTAAGAGTTTTAAATAGTTTTTATTTTAAAATGTTTTAAAGAATATATATTTTTAGATAAAGTGATTTAAATTATTTAAAGGTCCAAAATATTAAGGCTTGGTAGTTTTCAGGGGAAATAAAACAGTTGGGTGGGAATTTTCTTCCGAGAGAGAGAAGTGGTTTGAAAACTACTTTTTTCTTTTTCAAATGGTTGAAGAGTGAAAATATATCTTGCGAAGATATTTTGAGATTAATAAATAATTTGGAAAATTATTTAATCCGACGGTTGTTGTGGGTGTATTTGATAGTTAAATAACTGACTACAATATTGACAAATGCACTAATCGTTTCGAAGAGACCGGGATCAGGATTAATTTTCTAAAAACCACTTCGATGTGGTTTGAACGTTTTCGTGAAGAAGACAAGAGCTTGGAGTTGAAAATGGAGTAGTGAAGTGCAAGGGCTAATCGCTACTAATCCTGAGGGTGATTTCAAAATGGATGTAGTAGGAGTAGTGCCTTCGGTTCCGTTCGGACCTAGAACGGACTTGTATGGATGAATGCTTTTAGAACATCGTCAGGAGGACGATGAGCATTCTAAGTGAACGTGTGCTAAAACGGTAACGCGTAGCCTCAAGCCTTATCAACCGGGAATGGCTAAAACAGGGGAGGTGCACATAAGGCTAAGTGGCTAGCAACCAATTAGGGTAAGGTCATCCCTGTCTGGAGGTCCCTTTTATTCGGCTGTGTGGGCGGTTGCTGATCCCAACCGTGGGGTGAACTTATTCAAACTATCCAGTAAGGGGTAGCTCTGGTCTTGTGATGTAAGGGATCCGGGTGGATCCTCGGTACAGTGATCTAGACCACGTACTGTTATGAGCGGTATCCCAGTAGCTCTGCCATTGATGGAAATTCATTTTCCCTACGTACCTTTACGGTTTTGTTTGTAGAACCCACTTTATGGCTAGTATTGCTGGAATTTAATGAATATAACAATTTCGGTTATTTGAATAAGTATTTGTATATAGACACTATTATAATATCAGAGGATTTGATAAGAAATATTTTGGTTATCGTTAGGTTAAAACCCTACATTTTTATTTGTGGCTTGGTCTTACGAGATACCTTTGATTTCAAATGATTTTGAAAACTTTAATAATCCGATTGAGTGTTTGCTCACGTTGGTTTTCCAGACTAACTCGGGTGTTATCCAACTATAATGCTAGGGTCAGACCGAGTAAAATAGAATACAGGAAAGGATGTTGTGGAGCTCAGGAGTCGAGCTGGATGGCGAGACATATCAACGTATTTGATGAATATTCCGCTGTGTTTGATTTATAGTCAGTTTTGTGAGGATAGATCACGATAACTGTCCAGTTGTGTGTTATGGATTTTGTTGTACTCTGATGATGTAATGTATAAACAGATATAATTCTTTTTGTTCTAAAGATTAGTCATTTATCTATTATATATTGTTCCACTGCGATAGTAAATTCTGATATTGTTTACTTTTTCTTCTTCTACCTCTTTCTTCTTTAACCCTAACGGACCGCTTTTCCGGCATTCGATTATTCGACATTTAATATAGTGGACATATTAATATCGATTTTTGAACGTCGTAAAATCGGGTCGTTAGAGTTAGTATCAGAGCTGAAGGTTAAGCGAGAACCTTGGCTCTGATAGGGATTACTCATTGAATTAGAGTTCATAGTACTCTAAAATGCATTGAGTGTAATAATAGATATGAGAGCATAATTGTTAGTGAATATAAAACCGTTTTTATATTGTGTTGACTTATCGGTTGAGTGTTTCTGAACTCTCGTCGGTATGGGAAGTACAACCGTATCGATAGGGATTTCTAAACTCTTAAATAAGATAAACCAACACAGTCTTATTTTTAAATAGGGTAAAAGAAATAATTATGCCCAAACTATTTTCATATGTAAAAAGAAATAACTTTTGAAAATTATTATAATATATGGTTGCTTGATTGTTAGGAAGTGATAATATTAAAATATTATCATTGATGTATGGAAATTGAAATAAGAAAATAATTTTATAACCAAAGTTAAGGAATAATTTATAAAATAGAATGAGATTTGTATATGTAAATCATAAATGTGATTTGTAATTTAAAATAAAATTCCAGAGTAATATTTGAATATGAATTGAAAGAATTTGGAATTTGAAATTTTAGGAAAAGTTTAAATTCTTTTGAGTTTGAGAAATATTTTTGGATTGGATTTGAAATCTGGTGAGATTTGGAATTTAAAAATATTTAAGGGTTTTAAAGTGATAAAAGCATTGAACACTTTTCGGTCGCTGGAAAATAACTTTGATGATGACTGTAACATCATCGACGTTCATTTTCGAGTTTCCAATAGAGGAATTGTTGCCGAATGTTTTAAATTGGAGTTGTTTGGAAAACCGGGTTTAGTTTTGAAATTCAAAAGATAATGTGATACCAAAGGATTTTGGATATAATTGATTTCAAAATGATTTTGAAATACTTAAATGATTGTTGAAGACTCTGGAATTGGATTAAAATGTTTTGAGTGTTTAAGTATTGGTTTGAACTCTGGAAGTTTGACTAAAAAAATGTTTATGGATTATAAACAGATTTGGAAACTTATAAGTTTGGAAATTTGTCTAGAATGGAATTAATTTATAGAAAGTAAATAAAAGTAAGTGTGAAAACAAAATGAGCTGAAAGGTAAGCTAATTAATTGAAGTGAATTTAAAGAAGTTAGCCAATAGAAGGTAAATAAATTGGAGAACTTATAGAAGCTTGAAAGCTGAATTAAATTAGAATGTAACTAAACCAAGTTAAATAAAAGGTGAATGTTGAGGAAATAAATCTAAGTAGGCTAAATAAAATAAGTTATTGAAAATAAAATTTATTTGTTGGAAATAAATTTGTGAATAAACAAATGAATTTATATTTGTAAGTAAATGAAATTGAAATTGGATATTGGAACTAAATTTGAATGGTGTTAAATAAAGTAAATTGGAAAATATAGCTGAGTTGGATTAAATAAAACAAAAGATTGAAAATGAAAATTAGTAAGTAAACTAATTGATTAAGTGGGCAAGTAAATGAACTGGAATTGAATATTGGAATGATATTTAACTTAAAGTAGGTGAAGTAGAGTAAAGTAAAGTTGAAAGATTAATTCGTAGTAGACTAAGAATAATAAGGGTTTGGAAATAAAGTCCATTAAGACTTAAAATAAATTAGTAAGTGGAGCTAACTAAAGAAATGATTAATTAAATATGGTTTGGAATAAAATGAATAGAATTCAATATTTAAAATGAAGGGAAAATTGAATTCACAATGAAATTGGAAATTTAAGATTAAATTAAATAAATATGAAAGCTTATGTGGTGAAGTGAAAATAAAAATAGGAAGTATATAAAATATTTACATTGAACTTAGGAATGGTTGTTGAAGTTCTTGCGTAAAATTTTGTATTGAGAATATAATGGATATCTGGATGAAGATTAAGTAAAATGTGAAATGAGATATTTGTGAATAAGCGAATGGAAATCAAAATTAAATGTGAATAAAAGTAAATTGGTATAGCTAAGAATCAATTGGGATAAATACGTAGGATGTACTATATTATTTTATTCGCATAATGATTTGATACAGACTCAAGCACATAATTTCGAGATAGTTATATCAATCCGAGTTGGGATTTTTCACTCGATTTTCGACGGTGAACCCTGGATGTGGATTTTGTTTGGTTCTGGAAATTCTCTATCATAGCTTGTAGCTATGAAAGGCGAATGACGGTTTCTGATCGGGAAACTAGATCTTAGTCTGCACTAGGAAGTCGGGTGGACGATACTAGTTCGAAAGTGAAATTGTGTGATCGAGTGAGCGATCGGATTTGGTATTGCGTACAGATGATATATGTGCACCGTACAGGCTTGAATAAAATAGATATTGAAACTTTTGCAAAGAAATGTATAAAATGATTTTGAATGTTGTAATTGGACATTATTGCTTAGTGGGATACAACTGTTTTAAATGCATAGGAAAATGGGGATTTTTGAATTCAGAAGATAAATTAAATTGCTCGACAAAAGGTATGTCTTTAAATTTCTATATGAAATTTGATGATTTTATGGTCAAGCCACTTGGCCTTTTGTTTTCTTTTGAAATCTGGGAGCCCATAGAGGCATTTTGTAGTTGTACCTAGCTAGTCGCGCAAAGGAGACGCTGGCGATATTTTTTAAAATTTAGGGAGTTTGAAATTTTTTGATAATTTAAAATTTGATTTTTGAATCTTAATTAGAATGGTTGAGTAAGTAGTGTTGTTTGAAAACTATGGATGAGTTTAGGAAGTTAGTAAGAGTGATTGTGTCTTTAATAAAAAGATTTGTTTTGGGGAAGTTGTTGGAAACTGTTTGGTTTTGGGGAAATAGTTAACGGGTTATGGACCATTCCTCTTAACTAGTAATTTCGGGGACGAAATTCTTTTAAGGGGGGAGGAATATGACGACCCAAAATTTCTGGATATTTGAAATTGAAATATTTGATTGAGTTTAAATATCAAAAAGTTGGTTTAACTTGAATTTCAAATATCACTGTTTATTTGGCAATTAAACTACTGAATTTAATAATTGGAAATTGGTTAAAATAGTGGATCTTTGTTTTTAAGCTGGTTAAAAATATTTTAAAGTATGCAAAATTTACATTTACAATACTGAAGGTAATAGGACTTTTAAAATCGAATTTAAAAGTAGTTTGTTCAGTTTTAAAAATATATAGTTTAAATTGACGCTTAAAATAACCATTCAAGGCACAGTCTCGGAATTCGACGAAACCAGTTCCATTGGATCTGTAATAATGTATTATTATCGGATTTCAAATTTTGTAGTGTATGGAATTGTCGTGTGATCATACGGTAGATAAATGCGCTAAAATATATATCGAAAATTCAATATAATAACTGAGTCCAAAAAGCTATCTTCTCCATATGATCGAGTTAGGGACTCGAAACCTTTTCCATTGCGTTCGTAATGGTAGCATAACATTATAAACGCCTATTGGCATGCATCGATAAGAGGTCGAGATTTTGAGTTGCGTAATTCGAGATGGTTTTGGGTGTAAATAATAATTTATATTCAAATTGTTTAACAAAAGTTTTTTCCAACAGCCTATCTCTCCTTTTAACACGTGTTTCCTTGGGTATAACACTTGTCACCCATGTTAACATGCGTTGGTTTTAAATTAATATAATCAAAGCCAGAAAATAAAAGGAAATAATCTCGAGCCATCTCCATTTTCTCAATCCGGTTCGAACAAACTCCTTCCTAAATCTAAAATCCCAAAACTTAAATCCATTCGTTCCTTCTTAATTTTTTTACCGATGGCATTCGTGATTTCTCTCGCGATTTCTCTATCGGGCTCGAGCAATAAGGTTTTAGGTCTGCTAGGGTTTGCTCGCGTGGAAGACTACAGTCGCTGGAAAGAGAGCACGCGCACACACTCACGCATGCGTAGGGGGATCGAGGTGCCGATGGCGATTTGGTTGAGGGATCTCGAGTCAATGGCAGCTCGATTTTCATGCGGCACAATCGAGTGAGGTGGTCGCGATCTTGTGATCACGCGAGGAGGAGGGTTTGTTCTAGGAAGTTCATCGCGTCGTCGGCTAGGGTTGGGGAGAAACTATAACAAAGGTAATTGTTTTCTGGTATATGTTTTTTTCCAATTTAATATTAATATATACAAATGTAAATGTATACACTAAGATAATGATTTAAATATAGATGTATAGTTATATGTATATACACACACATACATATCTTAATATATATAATTAAACAGAAATTTTATATGGACAAATTTTGAAAAAACGAATTTTAAATGGCGAAGGGTATTTACGAAAGCAGGTTTTTAAAATCTATACATATAAATATTATTTTTATAAGTAAGAAATGTAGTTTCAAAAGAGAAATAACTATACATATAGATATTTTAATTTACCAGGTTATTTTAAAATAATTTATTAAGGCCGTTTATTTTTAAATTTGTTATTTAATAAATATATATACATGTTGAAAATATGTATATATAACGTTAAAGCAGAATTTTTTTAAGGGAATATATAGATATGTATATATAGTTAAACTTAGATTTTTGGAATGTGCATAAAAAAATATTTATCTATGCATATAAATAAACAGGAATAACAGTATATACCTATAAATAAGATTTTGGGAATGGAAATTTTAAATGTTGAGGATTTTATATAAAATTAGATCCATATAGATTATTTTGTAAAAATATATGTAGTACCAAAAGGAAAACTATTGGTTTAAAATTAATACATCAATTAAATTATTAAATGCTAATGGACTGTTCGATTAAGTTCAAATATTAATAAACCATAAAATGTTTGTTATAAGGTCCATATCGTGAAGGAACTATTTGAGACGGAAAAGGGTTGCGGACACAAAATCCAAGGTGAGTCAATCTCATTCTTTTGGAATACCATTAGATTTAAATAGTTAAAATTTAAATTATTGGTTGTTTGCTCGAATTGATAATTTATTATCAACTTGGATGTGATATGTCGTAATGGTCTATATATATATATATATATTGGAGTGATTGATTTCTCGCATTATATAGCGGATAACCCCATATACCACGATATCCTGCCTTGAAGCGAGATTGGTATTTTAAATTGTTGTGCTAACTTCTGTGAATGCAGGGAAACAGATTGGAGGGATCCAATTGGATTCCTCAAAATATTCAGATTATTTTAATATTCTATGATCTGATTTATTTGATAATCTAAGATAGATTATATTGGTAATTGAAATTATTAAATGCTGTGGCTTGGTTGAATATATATTAGTATTTGAGAAAAATGAAATCTATATAAAGTTGGACTTTAAAAGGAAATAAAAAAAATTCAGTAAAATAATTATAGTGAATTCAAATAAATTAAAGTAATGAATTTGGAAAAGAGATAACGGATTGATTTATAACCCTATATATTAAATTCAATGATGGGAGAAAATAGGGATCTGAATAAATGGGAGAAGGATTTTATTTAAATAAATATATTTTTGAAATTTAAGATCTGAAATGAGTTTTGTTAGCACCAGAATTGGTCACTAACACCCAAAGAAAGATTTGTGTAAAGAGACTAATGAAGAAGGTAAATTAAAATTGAGGAATTACGCAGTAAAATGCAGTAATAACTATGAGAAACAAGAACACCAGATTTATAGTGGTTCGGCATAACTGTCTACGTCCACTTTGAGTTTAATTTTTATTGCTTTTCTAAACAATTGATTACAGATACAATTTGTGCACCAACTACTCGAATGCAAATGCTAAGTGAAAAAGAATGAGTCTTGAAAGTGGCAGGGTTTCCCCAGTGTTCTCGAAAAAGATCCCTTTCACTGTACCCCTGCCCTTCTATTTATAAATGGAGATAGGTTGGACTTCCTGTGCAGGCCTTAAGGCCAAGGTGGCTTGGCCCATATAGGGCAATCTCGAGCTGGCCGGTCCATTCTTGCCGAAACGTACCTAAATGCCAAAACATGTCGACTGCATCAAACCCGTATGTCTTCAAGCTCTTCTTGGTCAGAATCTTGTCTAGTGCTAACGATAATATCTTCAACTGTTGTTTTGTAGCCGGGCCAAGGTGCCGGGTGACATTTGCCCCCCAAAGTGTGTCTTGTGAAGCAGCACGACACGCTTTGAATCAACGAGTATTCCTTGTTTCCAGAAAGAAATCCATCGTGTTTCCTGAATAGTCATTATCTTTCGATTTATCCTTCCAAGGTGTCGTATCCTTCTTTGGTCGTCATGACGCTTGGTCGATTCCCAATATTATAAATCCAGGGTTGTAGTTCATCAGTAGCCATCCGTGTCCGGTTCTACAGGGCTAGTAAGCTTCGGCTATCTGATCCAGTCTTTTCTTAATAACCTTAAGTGAGAATTCAGTTTCTGTTGATTTCAAGAAGTCAAACTTTTCCAGACGTATACATGCATGTTTGGGTATATGTTCTTGCCATTGGCTCTTGGATGCGTCTTATATGCTCATAAATCGTCACCAATTCTATCTAGTTTAATTTCAATTCAATCAAGATTTCTTGTTTGTATTTTCTGTGAAATAAGGGTTGTAATTAGCTACTTTATGAAAGTGGACTTCAAGTTTTAAATGGATGACGACCTCAGAGCAGTAAGCAAGGGCGAAGGGAGTACGGCCAGTCATGGACCCATGGGTAGTTCTATAATCCCATAATGCTGTTGGAAGTTCATCCATCCATTTACCTCTAGCCTTTTCCAAACTTCTCTTCAAAACAGACTTTATGATTTTGTTCACAGCTTATAATGGATCATGGAAGGTCATAAGGATAGATGACGTTACAGACAATGAAGTTGATTATTTTCTTCATCTTGGTCATCGTTAAAAGTTCTTCATCTGCCCATTCGATGAAGTAATCAACTACTATGATGGCGTATTTCGCACCACCTTTAGGATCGGTAAGAAGATGATGTCAATGCCCCTAAGTGGCAAACGGCTATGGACTAGCCATTTGAGTAATTTCCATCGACGGGGCTCCCGGATTTTTTGCAAACATCTTACACTTGTCGCATTGTCTAGCATGATCAACCGCATCTGGGTTGAAGTTGGTCAATAATACCTTTAGTAGAGTATTTTCTTTATCAGGGTTTTCCCCTTGATGTAATCACCACATTCTTCTTTATAAACTTCGCTCAAGACTCATTTGATATCATCATGGGTGATACACCAAAGTATGGGAATTGATAAACTCCTTTCTACACATGACTTCTTCTTGGATGATTTGTCGTGAAGCTTTGAGGAGGATTTGTCATTTTTCATTCCTCTGTTTAGTAAGATTTTGTCATTGTAGATAGTCTTTGATAGGAGTCAACCATGAAACCTTTTCTGGCTCTGACCCCAAGACTTGGCCGATCTGCATCCGTCAATGCTTGAAATGCTAAGTATTTCAACCGAAACAATGTATGTCTGTTGCGTATCCCTAAAACTAGCCAGTTGGCCAGTGACTAGACTCTTTTTATTTTGTTCGCTGAGTATGTGTGTAATGATGTAATACGTGAAGTCGGCTAGTAGCTCTTGGACCTGGCCGAGATAAGGAGCAAGATAATGCCCCTTAGCAAGATCAACCTCCTTAACTTTGCATACTATCAATCAGGAATCAAAAAAGATATGCAAAGTTTCCACTCCAAATCCTCTAGCAAGTTTGAGGCTGGCGGTCAAGGCTTCATAATAAGCATCGTTGTTTGTTATAGGAAAATCGAGTTTCAGGACATGGCAGATCGATCGTTCCTCAGGAGTCATTAACACGACTCCTGCGCCATAACATTGATCACTAGATGCTCCATCCGCGTACGTTTTCCATTTGTCAGTTGGTTCTCTACTACCCTTCTAGTAGTCATCTGATACAGTGAATTTGGGTATGAGGTCTGCTAATTTCTATCCTTGGATAGCCCTTTGAGGGATATAAGTGATATCAAATTGGCTTAGTTCGATATTCTATTTAACTTGTCTTTCAGACGTCTCGAGTCGTTGTATGGCCGGTTGCAACGGCTAGTAGGCATAGACGTTGATGGGGTGAACCCAAAAGTAAGAGTGGAGCTTTCATGATGAAATCAATAGACACCGTGCTAGCTTTTGGAGCTTCGAGTCGATATCCAATGCATGGCTTGCGATAGTTGGTGAAATCACACATGCATGTCAAAATGGATCCAAGGGAACATATCATCATTTATTCAGAAAAATCCAACTAATTCTTTTATCATCATTGCACTGAGCCGTGATCCGATATTCAGCACCCGGATTCTTTGAGTTCAGATGTAACTATTTTGCATAGCATTCAATGTGAAATATGGTTGGGACAGGCAATGTTGATGGTTACTCTGGTCGAATCCTAGAGTCTTTTCATGAGTTAGTAAGTCTAATAGTGAAGGGCTATGAATGCTCTAATCGATTATCAGCAAATGGCCAAAGACCAGGCTTAAAAGCACGTCGAAGGAAATGTCGAGTAGGGGTCAGCCTCGAGTTGCGTGCACCTGCACAGCTGGATCTTGCTATTAGTTTGAATTTTCTTGTATATTCGAGTAACGCACTTTCTATTCAATGCATTCACGATCCTTTACCCGTCCTTTGGGTTGGAGTGACAGTCAGTTGCCCATGAGCTTAGGTATCGATTTAATGATTCTATCTTTAGATATTCTTTCGGTCGTAGCCTTGAGTAGCTGTAAACACTATATATAAGTTTCAATACTAAGCTTCACAGCCGGTCTTTGGATGACCATGCGTCTGCTCCCAGTCTCGGGTTGATAAATGTACTGCATGGACGGTTGAGTCTCATCCTAGCTATTTTTCTATTCCCACCTAAACTTCGAAAATATAGAGTTGATCGATGAATAGCCGGTTCACATTCATCTTGCTTCTAGCTCGTGCCCCCAGGTCTTGGGCATATACCGATAAGTAGGAAGGTCAGCCATGCCCACTTTAGCATTACTCTCTTTCCTATTGAATCGTAGGATCAAGGCAGTTGATGGGAGGCCTGGGTCTCGCCTATCTTGGATTGTAGTGTGGGTTTTCATTCCAAGAGGAATACTTGGATGCCTCGTCAGTTTTAGGGCGTAATTTGGACACTGGACGGTCATCCACGTCCACTTTGGTTCATGCTCTATAACTAGATCTCGGGGTAAAGTTGGCTACAAATGCAGTCGGGTCATGCTCATCCAGTTTCATACTCCTCCTGACGGATCGAAGGAGGGTGCTGGAGAATTTTTGACCAAGTCTTCATGATTTGCTCTTCTTTCCACACTCTGGAGGTCATAGTTTTTCAAGGAACATCCGAATCACACTCGTATGTGCTTGGTGCGGATCGGTATTGACCCTCGATCTGAGGTATGATATAGTCGGTTGCCCGTAGCTTTGGATGCCATTTCGATTGGTTCTATATTGAGGCCTCCTTGTAGTCGTTGCCTTAAGTTGTAAAGAACACCAAGCTAGATCTATAATAAGCTGTCGTATTCAGCTTTTAGAGATTTGTACTCCTACTCCCAGCATTGATTTGGCCAGGCCACTATTGGATGGTCAAATTCCATCCTTAGCGAGTTAATAACCCTCTTGTCGATTTCAGGCTGAAGTTTGTGGAATAGAGAAATGTCAGAATCCACTCTTATATTTATCGATGTTTATACACCACTCTGCATTCTAGTGACTTAGTGTTATTCTCCCCCGGTCGACTCATGCCCAATTTATGTTCATGCTTCGGTCCACGCTACAGGGACTTCGAGATTTTTCGAACGGTTTATGCTTTAGTCCACAGTTCGGGTTGTAGAAATTTTCGTCAATTCTTTATACTCCAGTCCGCACTCCGGGGACTTAGAGTACTTTAGTCTGCTTCTGGGACTTAGAGATTTTTCTCAAGTTGTTTATAACCTAATCCGCGCTCTGGGGGCTCTGGGTACTCTAGTCCGCACTCTTGGGACTTAGAGGTTTTTAAGTCATTTATACTCTAGTCCGCACTCTGGGGACTTACAGTACTCTAGTTCGCACTCTGGGGACTTAGAGATTTTTAAGTCGTTTATACTCTAGTCCGCACTCAAGGGACTGAGAGTACTCTAGTCTGCTTTAGGGACTTAGAGGTTTTTAAGTCGTTTATACTCTAGTCCACGCTCAGGGGACTAAGAGTACTCTAGTCCGCTTCAGGGACTTAGAGGTTTTTAAATCATTTATACTCTAGTCCACGCTCAAGGGATTGAGAGTACTCTAGTCCGCTTCATGGACTTAGAGGTTTTTAAGTCGTTTATACTCTAGTCCGCACTCAGGGGACTTAGAGTGCTCTAGTCTGCACTCAGGGGACTTAGAGGTTTTCAAGTCATTTATACTCTAGTCCGCACTTAGGGGACTGAGAGTACTCTAGTCATGAACTTAGAGGTTTTTAAGTCATCTATACTCTAGTCTGCACTCAAAGGACTTAGAGTACTCTAGTCCGCACTCAGGGGACTTAGAGGTTTTTAAGTCGTTTATACTCTAGTCCGCACTCTGAGGACTTAGAGGTTTTCAAGTCGTTTATACTCTAGTCCGCACTTAGGGGACTGAGAGTACTCTAGTCCGCTTCAGGGACTTAGAGGTTTTTAAGTTGTTTATACTCTAGTCTGCACTCTGAGGACTTAGAGGTTTTCAATTCGTTTATTCTCTAGTCCGCACTCAGGGGACTGAGAGTACTCTAGTCCGCTTCAGGGACTTAGAGGTTTTTAAGTCAGTTATACTCTAGTCCGTACTCAAGGGACTTAGAGTACTCTAGTCCGCACTCAAGGGACTTAGAGGTTTTTAAGTCGTTTATACTCTAGTCTGAACTCAGGGGAATGAGAGTACTCTAGTCCGCTTTAGAGACTTAGAGGTTTTTAAGTCATTTTTACTCTAGTCCACACTCAGGGGACTTAGAGTACTCTAGTCGTCACTCAGAAGACTTAGAGGTTTTTGAGTCGTTTATACTCTAATCCGCACTCAGGGGACTTAGAGTACTCTAGTCTGCTTCAGGGACTTAGATATTTTTGTCGAGAGCAGTCGTATTTCCACCCGTTTAGTTTGTATTTCATTTACTGTATCGAGGCTAATGCTGTCGAATGAACGATCGGACCATGTTTGCTCATGGAATGGGACTCTGCCCTCAGCATGAAGGATGAAACTTGAAGAATGGACGGTCGATTCTCGTCCGGTTGGTGATTATAGCTCTTCTAATCAAGTCAAGGAAGGAGGTACATGACAGATGGTTGGATCACATCTATGATGGGTTAGATAATCAAGTCTCGCACAATTTGCTTCGTATCTCTTTCTATAAAATAACGATAATAGATTACTGAGTAGACAAAGTAATTTGCATATGTTTCAAGGTGCAGTCGTATCCATGTATAAAGAGCGAAGGTTGGCGAGTAGGTAGTCCATCATAGCTACTCCAAGTCGGGATTTCGAACAACCATTTGTGTTTAGGGTGGGATTTGATATATAGATGATCAAATCACGTCTACTCTAGATAGACCCTGGTGTCACTAAGCTTCAGGAGAGGCATTTGTATTTTGTCAAACTTTGTTTTATGACTCGTTTTGAAAGGATGATCGGGCCATATTCATTTCAAGCCTTGTTTAGGTCTTCAAGTCAAATGTGGAGTTCGACGAATGAACGATCGGTCGTGTTCACTTTGTATTGGGCTCTGATCGTGACGAGCTTTTCAATCTCTAGTCTATAGCCCCAAATCGAAGGCATATGGTTGATGGTGAGCGGTCAAATCATGCTCCTTTTAATGAAACTCCATAGGTCTGATCACGGTCTGCGTGGATTGGTTGGTAGCCAAATTTGAGTACTTGGTCAACTGCATGGTTTTGAAAGAAGTTTGGTTCAAGTCGATCGTAATTCAAAGCATAATTGAAATCAACATATCCAAAGAAGATTGGTACAAATCTCATTGATAAAGGGGGTAGTATCGTGTGCTCGCTATTCAACTCTGCCCCTAGCCCCTTCTAGTGGGATGTCGACTACCAACGGTCCAATTGATGATTGGAGTTCTTTATTGATGGGCATCCGAAGGTCCTGGCTCGCCATTCTGCAAGGCTTGCACGTACTATTGAAGCTTATCTTTTTGAATCCACTTTCCAATGACACCTTGGAGGTGTTTGTAATCGCCAGTGTTAGGATCAGTGTGCATCAACATTCGCCTAATTTCCTCTGGACTTTGATGGAATCTCTCGAGGTTAGTTTTCATTACCACTTTGAGGCGCGAGTCTCCAAATAGAGGCTATCGATTGAATCTTTCAAAGAGCATATGAGTCTAATTTTAAGATCTTGTTTTATCTACTGGAATCAGTGTCCTTAGTCGACGGGCTGCATTGTTATTTCTCCTAGTCTGCTCCACTTCTCCTCACTTTGGTTCTGATTCATTTTGTAACAAAATCAATCCATGGTCGTAGGAGGCTCTCGAGATAACTAGCTGCCAAGATATATCTGGAGGTCGACTTTCCTCAAACGCGATCAGTATGATATCCTTGTTAGCATTTGGAATAAATTGATTAGAGCCAAACATTGGTCTGCTTGGAGTCATTTTAGGAGTATCGTCTGAGTAGCGGTTGCTTGTCCATTCCCTTGTTGTCGTTCAGAAGCTTTCGCTACATCGTCTATGCCCTGGTTGATCATGGGATGCAAGGGAAGTGGATAGAATGTTCCTTTATTAAGTTGAGTTTCTGAAATTTGGGTCGTACCTGAATATTTTATTTAAATAGAGGTCGTACTCGATCCAATTTTTGTTTTTGTATATGCACGGGCCAGTGTACACATAATCGGTAACACTTGCTCGGCATACACTGGGTCGGTCGGCATACTTTCGCTCGGCATAGACTGCGTCGCTTGGCATACTCTCGCTCGGCATGCTTTAGGTCGCTCGGCATACTCTCGCTCGGCATGCACTTCGTCTCTCGACATACTCTCGCTTGGCATGCACTGGGTCGCTCGGCATACTCTTGCTCGGTATGCACTCGCTCGGCATACTCTCGCTCGGCTTGCACTGGGTCGCTCGGCATACTCTTGCTCGGCATGGACCGGGTCGCTTGACATGGACTGGGTCGCTTGGCATACTCTCGCTCGTCATGCTCTCGCTCGGCATGCACTGGCTCGCTCGGCATACTCTCGCTCGGCATGTACTGGCATGGCATACTCTCGCTTGGCATGCACTGGGTCGCTCGGCATGGACTGGGTCGCTCGGCATACTCTCGCTCGGCATGCACTGGATCGCTCGGTGTACTCTCAATCAGCATATGCCTTCAGGGGCGATCGGCATATACTTTTTCTGGGGCGATCAGCTGAATTGCCTTCAGAGGAGGGTCGACCTTCATTAAACTTGAGTGCAAACTTGGGTCTTACCACCCCCAGATCTTGCATACATCAGTGAATCTAATCTACGGCTATTAGCTTCCTTTAGATTTCTTTCAAATCTGAGTAGAAAAGGAAGTTTTCTAGTAAACAACTGGATCTATCTCGCGAATATGGAAATCCACTAGTAGACGATAAGATCCAATCAAGCTGAGAATTCAACTCTCAGTGAAAGCACCAAAATGTTAGCACCAGAATTGGTCACAAACACCCAAAGAAAGATTGGCGTAGAGAGATTAATGAAGAAGGTAAATTAAAACTGAGGAATTATGCAGTAAAATGCAGTAATAACTATGAGAAACAAGAACACCAGATTTATAGTGGTTCGGCGTAACTGCCTATGTCCACTTTGAGTTTAATCTTTATTGCTTTTCTAAACAATTGATTACAGATACAATTCGTACACCAACTACTCGAATGCAAATGCTAAGTGAAAAAGAAAGATTCTTGAAAGCGGCAGGGTTTCCTTAGTGTTCTCGAAAAAAGGTCCCTTTCACTATGCCTTTGTCCTTCTATTTATAGATGAAGATAGGATGGACTCCCTGCGTAGGCCCCAAGGCCGAGTTGACTTGGCCCATATAGGGCGTTCTCGAGCTGGCCGGTCCATTCTTGCCGAACCGTACCCAAATGCCAAAAGATGTCGACTGCATCAAACCCGTATATCTTAGGCTCTTCTTGGTCAGAATCTTGTCTAGTACTAACGATAATATCTTCAACTGTTGTTTTGTAGCCGGGCCAAGGTGTCGGTAACAAATTTGAAAAAAAATAAAAGAAGAATTTGAAATAAAGTAACGAAATTGGTATTTTCGATTTAAATAAGAATTTAAATCAAAAATAAAGGTGTGAATACGGGATAAATGAGTTTTGAAATAAATTTGGATAAGTAATGGAATTTATTTTAAAATAGAGTTGGTTTTGGGAAACCGATTTGAAACCCGACTAAGTGTTGAAAACTGTGAATAAATAGAATGAGTTTGTGAAATATATAAACAGGATTTATAAATATAGTGAAATATTTATCAGAGGGTAATTTGGAAGTATAAATTCAGGATGGGAATTTATAAGGAAAGGGTGATTTGTTTAAAAATAAATAGTGGTTTATTTTTAAGGGTGTGGAAAGGAAAGTGTATTTTCCTGAAAAGCCAAGTATATTTTCAAAGTAAAATTTCCAAGTATAAGATAGAGGTTTTAAAATGGTTTTAAATGGATATTTTAGAGAAATTTTATTATTTCAAATTGTTTTAGAATTTTATAATAAATATTTATTCAAATTAATTATAGTAGTAATTATTTTAAGGGTATAGCTAGCATTATGATTTAAAAGATAATTATTAAACACTTGTGCCTTATAGAATAATTTTTATTTTAGCTTGGCTTTAGTTTTACATGAGAAATAAGTAAATACTTTTAATAAAGTGTTTTAAATAGTTTTAATTCAAGTGTTTTAAAGTGTATTATTAAATAAGTGTTTTAAACAGTTTTTATTTAAGAGTTTTAAATAGTTTTTATTTTAAAATGTTTTAAAGAATATATATTTTTAGATAAAGTAATTTAAATTATTTAAAGGTCTATATATTAAGGCTTAGCGATTTTCAGGGGAAATAAAACAATTGGGTGGGAATTTTCTTCTGAGAGAGAGAAGTGGTTTGAAAACTATTTTTTTTCCTTTTCAAAGGGTTGAAGCGTGGAAATATATCTTGCGAAGATTTTTTGAGATTAGTAAATAATTTGGAAAATTATTTAATCTAATGGTTATTGTGGATGTTATTTGATAGTTAAATAACCGACTATCTATATTGGCAAATGCGTTGATCATTTCGAAGAGACCTAGGATTAGGATTAATTTCTCGAAAACCACTTTAATCGATTTGAACATTTTCGTAAAGAAGACAAGAGCTTGAGTTGAAGATGGAGTAGTGAAGTGCAAGGGCTAATCACTACTAATCCTGAGGGAGATTCAAAATGGATGTAGTAGGAGTAGTGCCTGCGGTTCCCTTCAGACCCGGAACGGGCTTGTAAGGATGAATGCTTTCAGAACATCGTCAAGAGGACGATGAGCACTCTAAGTGAATGTGTGCTAAAAAGGTAACGCATAGCCTCGAGCCTCATTAACCGGGAATGACTAAAACATGGGAGGTGTACACAAGGCTAAGTGGCTAGCAACCAATTAGGGTAAGGTCATCCCTGTCTAGAGGTCCCTTTTATTCGGCTGTGTGGGCGGTGGTTGGTCCCAACCGCGAGGTGAACTTATACGGACTATCCAATAAGGGGTAGCTCCGTCTTGTGCTGTAGGGGATCAGGGTGGATCCTCGGTATGGTGATCTAGACCACGTGCTATGACGGACGGTACCCTTGTAGCCCTGCCATTGATGGAAATCCATTTTCCTTACGTGCCTTTACGGATTTGTTTGCAGAACCCACTTTGTGGCTAGTATTGCTGGAATTTAATGAACGTAACAATTTTGGCTATTTAAATAAGCATTTGTATATAGACACTATTATAATATTAGAGGATTTGATAAGAAATGTTTTGGTTATCATAAGGTTAAAACCCGACATGTTTATTTGTGGCGTGGTCTTACGAGATACCTTTGATTTCAAATGATTTTGAAAACTTTAATAATCCAATTGAGTGTGTTTTCTCACGCTGGTTTTCCAGACTGACTCGGGTGTTATTTAACTATAATGTTCACGTCAGACTGAGTATTATAGAATACAGGAAAGGATGCTGTGGAGCTCAGGAGTCGAGCTGGATGGCGAGACGTATCAACGTATTTGATGAATATTCTGCTGTGTTTGATTTATAGTCAGTTTTGTGAGGACAGGTCATGATATCTATCCAATTGTGTGTTATGGATTTTGTTGTACTCTGACGATGTATTGTATAAACATATATAATTCTTTTTTTTAAAGATTAGTCATTTACCTATTATATATTATTCCACTGCGATAGTAAGATTTTGATATTGTTTACTTTTTCTTCTTCTACCACTTTCTTCTTTAACCCTAACGGACTGCTTTTCTGGCATTCGATTGTTCGACATTTATTATAGTGGACGTATTAATGTCGATTTTTGGGCATCGAAAAATTGGATCTTTACACTTCTGTTGTATCTTGTTTTAACTCAATTATATATATATAGTAGCTTCATGAACTACCATTCATTTGTTTTCTACTTCTTATTGTTATATTACTCTGTGTGTGTGATTCTGTGATTATTTATTTACTGTATATGCTGAGCTTTACCAAATTTCAAATTAACTATCTAGTATTTTGCATAATTCAAGCCGACATGTGCGGATACGAATGGTTGAAAATACCGGGTTGTTACAGTTCTTGGTCCAAGATTCGAGTACCTGACTTTAAGTGATTCACACCAACTTGTATAAGGATTTATCAGTCGATTCTTGATGGTGAACACTTGGTGATGGTGTTAGATATGGAATTAAAGTTTTATATCATAGTATATGGCTGTGTAAGGAGAACAGAGGTTTCTAATCAAGAAACCGGATCGAAGTCCGCATTAAGGAAATGGGGCGAGTGATACTAGTACGAAAGAGAAGTTATGTATTCGAGCAAGTAATCGAATCTGATAATGTCTATAGATGATCTATGTACATCATATGGGCTTATGAATAATGTAAGTATTTATATGCTGGCTTGTTTCCTTTTTTTTTGGTTGGGATGAATTTCGGGGTCGAAATTCTTTTAAGAGGGAAGAATGCAACGACTCGAAATTTTATCACTTTGATTTGGTAATATTTAATTAATTTTAATTATTCAATTAATGGTTTTTAATTATCAAATAACTCTCTTTATATTAATAAGTAATGATGGTAAACTCATTTTGAAAATTGGTTTACAAAAATATATACTACAAAGTAGAAGTGAAAATGTGACCGAAAAATGTTTTATCTAAAATCAACATTTTCTTCAAATAAATTGTTCAAACATTTGGAACTTGTATAGTAGCAAATGAACATATGAAACAATTCAAAGTGTATAGCGAATGGATTAATTAAAGTAAAAAAGTCATTAGAATATTCTAGAAAGTGATTAAGTAATAATAAAGAAGAAGACTTTTCTACTTTAATTTGAAATAATAAGGGAAATGAGTGAAATGATGTGCACATGAATTAAGGCAAGCACATGGTCCTTATTACTTTCACATCTCCTTTTCCATTTCATTATTTCATTCGTTATAAGTTATTTTAAAGCATTCATAATTAAAAACTCAAAAATGGCTTCTTTACCTCTCTTTTTTCACTCCTTTCTTCCAAAACTCACCCAAATCATCTCTAAATATCTTCAAACTCAAGTATGTGCCTTAGCACACCATAACAACACCATATATGAAGTCAAAAGTCAAAGGAAAGTCAACAAGGGGGTTCTTCGTAGTTACATGAGCAATAGGATGAGGGGGGAGGCATTGCTTTTTCGTTGTTGGTGCAAAGATCAGACCTTTTGAAGTTTGGTGATGATAGGAAATGGTTGTTGATTTCTAGTGGGCTTGTGCATTGGTTAACATTGTTTGAAAGTGAGATTTCTCACTCTAAAAATTCCATTTTATAATAAAAGTTCCATTTTTATAATGTATGATTTTGACGCAAAAATGATATTTTGTGTGGTGGTTAATTTATATAATCGTTGGTTGATATTATATTATGATGTGAATATTGATTCTTGTTTTGGAATGCACTTTAATTTGTTGGTTTAAATAGCATATATAATTGACTTAAAAATATGGACTTACATTTTAAAAACATATGTAAATCTAATGGAATATGATTTGACTTGGACTTGAACTTGTATTCGATTATTTGAAATGGCACATAAAGGTTTGTATGGGACATGGACTTGAAAAGGAAGTGTCCATGTATCGATACTCAGCACTTTGATCACATGTATTTTATTCACGTTTTAATATTTTGTTTCCATGTATACAATATTGAACATATAATCTCTGTACTTCTTTGATGTGATATGAAGTTAAAAATTATTGTATGAATTGAAAATTGAATTCTTTTGAAATTAAAAATAAATATTGGTTTTCTTTAAAAGCCATAACAGTCGTTGGCCACTGCTCGAATTTTAAAAGTTATATTTTTGTATTTTATTTGACTTTACCTTTTACCTTGAAATAAAATGTTTTCTATACTTATACTAGTATAAAAATATAGATGTTTTGTTTAAAGCATTTTGATTTATAGAACCAAGTTTAAAAAGTTACGGTCCATGTAGCGATAGTCGCTGTGGATGCAATTTTGGAAATCTTTGATTTTTATAAATTATAAAGGTTATCTATTTTAGGTAATTTGTAAACTCTTATCAAATATTGTTTATAAAGGTTATATAAGTATTTTAAAATGATTTATGACTTCAAATATTTATTTAAAATATTTAAAAAAGTGGTTTATTTAAAAGAAACTAGTTTACTTTGCAAAGTAAAATTCTCTTTTAAAAGTGCTGGCTTTTATGTAATGATTTGGATGAAGTTTTAAACTTTGTTTAAAGTGTTTTAAGGGAGGTTTGAAATTTGGTATGGGATTTAAAGGAATTATTTTAGATAATAAAGTAAGTGTTAATTTTAATATAAAGGAAAAAGTTCTTTCAAATCAAATATGGATTAAAACAAGGATTTCCCATAAATTTGATGTGGAAATTTTAAAAGATTATTTTGAGGATTTTAAGTGGAATTTTAAAGAGACTGTAATATTCTACTTATAGTAAAAGATTTTGGAAAGTGGTAAAAGAAGTTTGGTTTACACCCTTTGTTTTAAATGGATAATAGAATTAAGGAGTTTTATACTTGGCATTAAACTTCAAGATAGGTAGACTTCTACCTATCCTAAGATAAAAAATGTTGTCTAGTCTTTGAAAGGTAATAGTACCCCAACTTAAACAACTTCGTGGTTATCTTAAGGATAGTTTTAAGTTTAAAATCAAAGATTGGTGTTAAGTATTTGAAGTCTTATTTCTTTATATAAAGGAAAAGTTCTTTCAAAAATGTGGATTAAAACAAGGATTTCCAAGAAAGTTCGATATGGAAATTTTAAAAGAATATTTTAAGAATTATAAATGGAATTTTAATGAGACTATAATATTCTACTTATAGTAAAAGATTTTGGAAAGTGGTAAAAGAAGTTTGGTTTATACCATTTGTTTTAAATGGATAATATAATTAAGGAGTTTTATACTTGGTATTAAACTTCAAGATAGGTAGACTTCTACCTATCCTAAGATAAGAATGTTCTCTAGTAAATGTTTGAAAGGTAGTAGTACCCCAACTTAAACAACATCATGGTTATCTTAAGTGTAGTTTTAAGTTTAAAATCGAAGATTGGTGTTAAATGTTTGAAGTCTTATTTCTGTATACAACTTAGCTTATTTATTAAAATTTAATAGTCCATACTTGGTACTAAAAGCCAACGAGCAGACCAGTCCTCCATCTATGAGATCTAGAATCATAGTTTTCAGTCAAAGGATAGGGTAAGTCAAAATATCAAAAACATGTCAAGTGTAAGAGATTTATAGAAATGAGTTTTAGAAAATTTTAAAGGAGATTTAAAAAGGAGTTTTATAAATAGTTTTTTTAAAGTAGTTTTGTAAGAGGAAAGAGATGTGTTTTCCATAAATGAACTTTATAAATTATGATAGTCTGTAAAGTATTCATTTCGTACTTAACACCACATTCCGAGGTGTAGAAACTCATCTCTTTCTTGAGAGGTAAGAATGTGTCGATATAAGGATAGTTTTCTAACTTGTTCGATAATCGAGGGATAGTACTGTTTGAAGTCAAAAAGTGATAGTAAGTATATTTGGTCTAAATTCCATTCAATTTTTTTACTTACACTAAAAGGAAAGTGGTTTGGGTTTATAGTAACAATGTTTTAAATGACAATTGTTTTGGCCCGGTTAGATATGATTTTGAGAAAAGGGAAAAATGTTTTCCAAGTATTGTAAGTGAAGTGGTTTATTAATATAGTTATATAGTTAAGACAAGTATAAGAATATTTTTCAAATAATTGGAAATAGATTTAATTAAAGAGAAGGTTATTTAAAGAGGTGTTACTATAGACCATGATTCTGAATATATGAATGTATGTCAACAATAAGGATGTCAAAAAAGAGGCAAGAAAACATACAAGAGGAGACAACTAATATCAAAATCATGAATACAATATGTCAAAGTCCATGATGTCCAAGATAAAGTAAAGGAACATATGGCAAATGATGACGCATCGCAAGGCACCTTGAAAGGATCCCGAAAGCTTACAGCTAATGATAATGTCGTGTACCATCGATCCGCACTTTACTAATGCAATAAAAGATGTCATATCCCATCAAAATAGGGAATGGAAACACATCGCAAATCACCAACAAACATCATTTTTTCAGTGTCGCACCTTATCAATGCCGCATATTATCAATATCGCACCTTATTAATGCCGTGCATTATCAATGTCGCCTCTCATCAACGTCGCACCTCATCAATAAAGAAAGTAGATGTCGTAAATTATCAATGAAAAGTAGATGTCGCATGCCGACAAGATGATAACGAGATTAAATAGCCGTAATATAACTCTGATATCGTATATCAACAGTGTTATTAAAAGATTGTTGCCTATTATACAATATAAAAGGATATCGTGTGTCATCGGCTCAGTAAGGGTATTGCGTTTCATCAATATATAAGAGGTTATCATGTGCCAACAATATGATATGATATAGCAAATCATCATACAACGCAACTTTGCTGCAAGTCATCAATATTTAAAGAAATGCCAGAAGCCATTGAAGCAACAATGAAGCCCAATGCTAGGCATCTTGAAGGTGACACGTGACAGCATGTCGTCCATCTTCACCCCTATAAATACGGACCCAAGGGCATTCAAATGGAGGTGATCCATTCCTTTCCCTCTCTTTCTTACATTTATAATGTTTGTAACCCTAAACCAATTTTGGGATTGATAGTGCCAATTGTAATTTTACGACCTTTTTGCAAATAAGGGCCTGTACAATTGTAATCGCATAATGTATTCAATAAAGAGACTTGACTTGTGACTTACATTGAACTCTCATTTATGCACCATGATATATGAACATTTATCTCGGGTTAGACTTATATGCATACAACATGATATTGGATGATTCTCCTATGAGTGACATGAACTTAACCATCCTTTTTGTGATTCAAATCATTGCCATACATATGATAAGTTGATCTCGCATACTTCAAGTGGACTTACACGAGGTTGACAAAGCCTAATATTAATTAAGACTCCATTTTGCAAACTTCTGGGTTAATAAGAAATCTTGTTAAAACTTTGGTCCTAGAAGGAGGGCTTGAACCTCTGATTCCTTGCATATCCCAATAAAGAACTCTCTAAGAACTCTCTTTGCCTTGCGTGCTTAGGGTATAGAGGATTTACCCCCATCCCACGTTTGACTTTCCTTGCCTTACCTTGCATATAAAGGACCTTCCTCTAATTTACATATAAGGGACAAAAAGGACTTACTGAATTTAGCATAGCCTATTGGACTACAATATGACTATTTTTAAACAAGGATCTTTTGAATCTGAAGCAAGAAGACCTATTTACCGAGCCACCTCTGACCCACATTTCATGAGGAACAAGTGCTAAGGATGTTGGCATTGCAAATCATAGGAGAAAAGAACAAGTGGAACTCGATAATCCTAATAAATGGAGCATGAACCCATTCCATGTAGGACCAACTCCAATATTTGCTTTAAGAAAAGAAATCCGAAAGAAAGACAGTTGTTTCTTAAAGATAAGGAGGGCCATACAATGCCAGTTAAAGGGGACTATCTTAAAAAAGGAAATAATGAATGATTTCGATAAGTTTGCCTAGAAATGGAAAAGGGTAATAGATCATGCACCCGCAATAATTGAAACTTAGAAGAGAAAGATGATGGATAATTCTAATATGCCAACCTAATCCTACAAGAGAGTCAAACAAGAACAAAAGGCACTTTATCCTCAGAATTCTTCGATCCACTCTCTCACTACTTCTTGAACATATCTATCTTCTAACAAAGAGAAAAGCTGAATTAGCGGCCTTCAAGGAAGAAGTGACATAAAAATGAAAGGAGGTGCTTATTGCCAATATTATAAAATAAATGGACATGAAACCAATCAATGCCGAGCCTTAAAGGGAATGATATGAGATTTCTTAAGAAAGGGAAAGCTCAATGAATTTGAAAGCCAAGTTTAAGAAAATCCTTAATAAAATGAAATTATTAATGGAAATGATTCATAAAAGGAAAAGCCTAATCATTACTTATAATATAATAAGGGGCAAAGAAAGCCTTTGATCCTGCCACAAGGGTTTGGTCAAAGCATCACCTAGAGGGAGGTCGGAGTAAAACTCTGGTTCTGCCTACAAAGCCTAGCCAGCGCACTGCAAGCCTACAGTCCCGCCAACGTGGCCTGGCCGGAGTGCCTCCTAGATGAAGGATGGAATAAGCCTTTGGTCCTGCCTAAGATGGCCTGGCTAGAGCACCGACCAGCCTTCAGTCTCGCCTATAACGCAAGTCTGGAACACCTCCTAAAGGGAGGATGGAGTAAGCCTTTGATCCCACTCAAGATGGCTTGGCTAAAGCATCAGCAAGCCATCAGTCCCGTCAATAAGGCCTGGCTGAAGCACCTCCTAGCAGGAGGTCGGGCAAGACTTTGGTTCTACTTAAGATAGCTAACCAAACGCACCAGATAAAATACCTAAATCATCATCTAAGAGAGTGATAAGGGGTTCGATCCAAGTTGAGTTCATTACCTAAAGATGGTAATAATGAAATCAATCAAAGCCTAAACAACTACCTGAAGAGTAGTAAGGGGCAATCTTCTGGAGAAAGCACTATGAGAAAAAATGAATCAGACGACAGATATGCTCCGTTGTTTGAATGAATACCTATCTATCATCTATTTCTGTGATGCCTTATTACATATCAGACCACAGATATGCACCGTCATCAGATATGCACTAACACCTCAAAAGTAAAAAACCATATGTTGTCTGATGTTATAGCATCATTTCTAAAAAATTCTATTAGACAACATATAGATATTGACTGATATGCATATCAATTACACTTATGTTATATTTGCAAAATGAAATAATGAATCATAATTTTATTTAAACAAATATTTTATTTCAAATCAAATTCAAATACAATACAACTTTCACTATACTTACATTTTCAAATACAATACAACTTTCATTATTCTTAAATTTTCAAATACAATACAACTTTCACTATCACTCTCATTTATACGACTTTTCTCTACACTGTCTTATATAACATTTTTTTACTAGCACTCACCTACACTCGCTCGAATTTATTTTTGGTATTGATCTTTATTTGCTTGCTCCCGCTAGTGTCCAACCATCTCTTATACCTGTCAAATAAACAACGTGGTAAAATGGAAAAGGAAATAAAAACTTAAATTGCAAAAATTAAATTAAATTTGAATATTAATATTACCTCGGTTTATGGGTTTATTTTCTCTTCATATTTTAGACATGGCCAGACAAATATATACGTGCAAGGACAACTTATGATATACATAATGTATCACTATGAATATCACAAGGCTGAACATCAATTAAATATCACGGACTATTGTAGAGGTCAATCTCAAAAGCTCAACGTAGTGTAAATGTGCACAAAGTCAAGCCCAAACCTCATCGGGATCAACTTAGGTGCATAAGGAAATGAAACTCAAACCAGAAAATCAAACCAGAAATATACAAACTAGAAAATCAAACTCAGATGCATACTCAGGTATATACAATGTCATAGCACCAGTTCTACTAATGAACACATGAACAATTCAAAAGCAGCTCAAGACAATTCAATATATGGTACAAGTATGTATATATAATGGTATGTACAAGTATGTACCGAGAACTTAAAAGTGTAGAAGCGCAGTTCAAAAAGCCATGTATAAGTGAAAAACAAGTACACATGCATATTTCATTTCAGTTCAAAACAGATTGCCAAACCATGGAGCATCAAAAGTATATGTAAGCAACACACATATACACATGTACAAAATACAAAAGATGTTAGTATTTCACACACACATACATACATACATACATATGTATGTGTGTATATACGTGGAAGTAATAAGTAAGAAGACTACATATAGCAGTAACAAGCACACTCAGGTACCAAAATCAAAATGATTCAGGAGAACAAGTTCAACTATGCAAGAATTCAAGATAGTGCACATAAACAAGCTCAGACAAAACAACAAGTGCCAAGCACATAAAATGGTTCAGAAAAAACAAGTTCAACTCAAAATGGTTTAGAAAATCGAATGGTTCAGAAAATGCACATTCAAGTGCCAGTGCACATAGGAGCAGTTCACTCAAGTGTCAGCACACTCAAGGATGTATATATGTATATATGTATACATAACTTCAATAATGGAATATATTTACACACACACATATGGATGTAAACATGTATATATGTACAAGGCAAGGATGTGTGTGTGCGCGATAAAACAAAACAAGGCAATGCAATCAGTTCAAGTGCAAGAAGCAATCCGACTTGGAGTTCAAGAAGTATCAGTTCAAGAAGCAATCATTTTAAGCATTTTCAAAACACATATATAAACTGGTTTAAGTGATCAATTTAAGCAATCACAAACCATATGTACGAGTTTAAGCATATTCAAAACAATATAAGCATGTATATACATGTATGAACATACAAGTGTATACAAGTTGATACAAGTATATAAAACAACTCACAAACTAGTTCGTATATATAAGTATATACAAGTGTGTGTGTGTATATATATACATACAAGTGTACATAAGTCAAAACAGTTCATCTACACAAACTAGTTCATATATACAATTGTGTACAAGTCAAAACAGTCTAAGCATGTACATACAAGTATGAACATGCAAGTATATAAACAAGTCCATGCATATATAAACCGCAATAGTATTCATCCAATAGAACAAGTGCATACAAATAAACATATATATGTATGTGTGTATATACATGGAAGTTCTATGCGATGAATTGATATAGTGAAATGCATGAAATCTCAAAACAGTATAAGCATAGTGCACATGTATATACGTACATATAGAACCATAAGCACATATTCACACAACCAAGCATGATGCAAACATAAATGTATATACATGTATACATAACTAGCAACAAGCAAGAAGACACTTCAAGCATCAACTAGTTCAACAACAGCTAGCATTAATGCAACAGACTAGCATCAACTAGTTCAACAGTGATGATTTGATACAATTAGTGCAAGTTCTTTTTCAATCAGAAATTTGCAAGCCTTAAGGGACAAGCAAACCAAACAGCAAGCTTTAGAGCATAAGTAATATAAATAATACACATATGCATATACATGTATATGTGTACTAAAATGTACCTTTAAAGAAGCATGTATAATGGTACATACATGACATGATGTAGATAAATAGGTAGCTATAAATTAGCATCAAAAGGAAGAAATCATCAAAATCAGGCAAGGCATCAAAAGGAAGAAATCAATTCATGCTACATCAAAAGGAATAAATCATCAAAATCAAGCAAGGAATCAAAAGTCAAGGCAAGTCAACGCATCAAAAAGTAGAAATCAATTCATGCTATATCAAACACCAGTTACAAATTAGCATTAGCAAGAATCATCAACTAAGATCAAGCAACAAGGTGCAAGCTCCACAAAGTCAAAAAGTAAATTGCAAGAAGAACCAGGTGCAAGCTCAAGCAAACATCATGATTTAGATAAATAAGCAATATATAAATGTGCAAACATCATGGTGGATACATAAATAGGCAGCATATACATACGTAGATGCAATAATTAAGAGCAAGGGCCCAAAAAGCAAATGCACAAAAAACTGGTTCATGAACACAAGCATTTGAGCAAAGAAATCAGGAATTTCGAAATTTAAATCATAGGATATAAATTTAAAAAATGAATATGTTCAAAATTGAAAATTGGAAAATCGAAAAAAATAAAGGCCAAAGTCAGTAAAATCAATGTCCAAATTACATTCAAAATAGATTTAGGAATTTCAAAGCGAAAATATAGGGCTTCAAAACCCACAAGCTAACCCATATCATCATCGGCAAATTTAATATATTTCGAGCATAAAATTGAAAGGGGCAAAATTGCTAAACATACCAAATCAATAGCAATCAACTCGACAAAGAAAGCAACCACGCAGCTATCACGGCTAATCGAAGTGTGTAAGGATCAGAGAAGAAGGAGTATCATTCAACTTTAAATTCTAAGCTGCGGTTTTCGATCTAGAAACCTTATATCAGAACGAAGAGGGAATGCGACTATCAATTTGTTGAGAGTGAGAGAAAAGGGAAGAAGGAACGTGGTCGATTTTGTTCTACCGATTTGTTTTGAGAGTGAGATTAATGGGTTTTGCTGTATTAATTTTGAGAGGGAGAGAGGAGGGAATGTAAAGTATTGAAAGGGAAATAATTTAAGGAATGCAGCCACCAAAATATCAGAGGGAAAATCCATCGCAATATTCAAAGTTAAAATATAGAGCCAATTCTTTTTTGATAACTTCATACAGATAACAGATATATTAGAGGGAAAAGTATGCAGCCATCAAAATATTTAGAGGGAAAATATGGAACCAAAATTATTTTTTTGATTACTTCAATCGAACGACATATAAAATGTTGTCTGAATGACAAGCATGAACATTGAGATTTCAGAAGCTATTCAAACAACAAAGTATTTTTTCCATACGTTGTGTGAAACAGTGGAAAATGCTTGGACAACAGCAAATCAACCATATGTTATGTGATCAACATTGTTTGATTCACTTTGTGACTAGTGAAGATCAAATGCAAATGCAAATGCAAATCGAACCCAATCCAAGAAAGGGAACATGGCAGTCTTCTAGAGAAAGATCAATCAAATTCAAAAGCAAATCAAACTTTATCCTAAAGAAGGATCGGCCAGCCTTCTAGAGGAATATCAATCAAATGTAGAAACGAAACTAACTTTATTCTAAAGAATGGATCAGAAGCCATCTTCTAGAGGAAGAATAATCTAACACATTCAGTTATGCATTAATGCAAAGGGTCAAGAGTTATCTATTGCTTAGAGTTGAAAACTTTAATACCAGATAAGAATGTCAAAAAAAAATCATATTTATTATCTGAACTTAAAAGCTCTGCTCTTCAAAACATGGAATTATTTCTCAATCCTTGATTCCTAGATTAGAATTCATTGGAATTTGAATTATCAATTAACGAAAATCTCCGTTAATAAGCAGATGGATTTCTGATCTTCTATCTAAAAATTTCATTAACGCTAAATTGGTACTTCATTCTTCTGTTACTACCATATCAGTTTTCCAGTCTTCTATTCAAAAAATTATGCTTACCAGACAATTTTCTGGTCATTCATTCAAGTGATATTATTACAAGATGGGTTTTCTGATCTTCTGTTCAAATCATTATTTCCCGAGCATATTTTTGGTCTTCTGTTTGGAATATTATTATGGAGCTCTAGTTTTATATTTAGATTATTATAACCAAATGATTTCTAGCCTCCTATCCAAATTATTACCTAATGGATTTCTGATATTCCAAAAAATGATCTTATTATCGTCAAAGAATTTCAGGTCTTTAATACAAGAAATTATCAAACGGGTTTCATGACAAGCATTCTATGGAGATTAAAGCTTCAAACATCAAGCTCCGAATTCTAAGTGATAAAGCCTAAAATCGAAGTTCTTAAAAGCTTCATTCCTTTAAGTGCTAAATCAAATTCCTCTAGAAGGGAGTTTAAGTGTTCCAGCAACGAGAATCTTTGTTAGCAATTGAATTTCTAAAAGGAAATTTCTTCTAAATTTATGATCAAATGTACTACTAATCTTTTTGTCAAAACAAATTACAAGGGCAAGGTCTATATTGAGAAGACAAACTGATACTCAATCAAAGGATATGCACTGTACAACATTAAAAGAAAAATGTATATCTCCAGCAATTTGATAAATTCAGAAAAAGGGTATGAAGTCCAATTAGAATAATAATCATTCTAGTAGAAATTTATTTTTTCTATATATTATATACACAATTAACTAGTAACCAAATGGGAAGTTTGCTTAAATACTCATAGGTAATTTCCTATTAAGTGTCCAGTTTTTTCATCTCCCCTTTCAATGTATCAATGACTGAAAAAGGTTCAATGATATGACGAATTATTGTATCTAAAAGTTTCTTAAATTTCTTTTCCTTCTATTGAATGTTATTTGCATCATCGATTGAATCGACTTGGATTTCCAATGCATGATTGACAATCTTAGTAGCTCCTTTAAGAGTTCGAATTTCACTCTTTAGCTTCGTAAACTTCTATTCAAGAATGTATTTTTCACGTCTCAGTTTATCCACCTAGCCCTAATAATTATTCAGATACGAAGAAACTTTGTCATCCCATTGTTGTTCAAAAATTGAGTATATTCGTACCTAATCCATTAACTCCATCGCACAATCTCACGGTCGTCTAAGCTTGAAGGTAGGTTTAATAAGGTAGAAAATCTTTCTTTGCCAATCAACGAGGTAGGAGAAGGAAGACTGGATTTGTCTTTACTTGTAATGAGTTTTAAGGATTAATAGTTAACTTGACTTCTTAACAATTGCACTTCAAAATCCATCACTTTTTGATGTAATCAAGCCGTTATAGCATCAACCTTGGGGTTTTGAGAAGGAAGCCTAGATTGACCAATAGCTTCTATTTTTCTTTTCAACTCTTGAATTCTCCATCCTTCTCTTTAATTTGACTCTCTAGCTCGAAGGTCATCTCCTTTGAACTACTAAGTATATATCTTAATTTGAAATACCAATCATGCCATTTTGTGCATCCGGATTGTCTAGGAATCGTAAAGTTAAAGTGCGGTGAGAAGAGAGTGTTTTCTTAAGTTCCACTTTGACTTTGGCTTTAATAGAATCATATTGAGAAAAAAACCAGGTGCAAGTGTTAATTGACTTTCCTAATAAAGAAGTAAGAAGGGAAATCAATTCATAGAAAAATATCTTCTTTATTAACAATGAAGGTTTACAAGCATAAGCAAATTCAAATTACATCGACAATAAGAAATGTAACCATTAAGCTTAAAAATTGCAGACGGGTTTGATGATAGTCTCATCCGTCAATCGAAGGGTCAGTTTTTCCACATAAAAATTTAACGTAATTGGTTCAAATCTCGCAAAGCAGTCTGTCTTTCTTGTCGTCCAGGAAACCAAAATGAAAGTGTGGGAATTAGTGCAAACTTCTTATAGATATTTAAGAAAACAATGCTCTGCTAACTGGGATGTTTTGAGAATTAAAAAATCTCTTTAAAATCCCTCTTTAATTGATAAATTTACTCAAGAGTGCCACGGAAATGGGACTGCTCAATGGTCCCTTAATCTGCAATATACAAGAAATAAGCTAAGTTATAAAGAAATGAAATACTAAAATTCATAACACTGAAAGAGTAATAAACTACGATCATACAATCATTTGGGTTTGTATGATACTGATCCCTTATTGTTAACCCCAAAAATGGATCAACACTCTGGATTAAGCATGAAAGCACCATCCATGTTCTTATACAGCAATAATACAGAGGATAAATGTAGAAAAAGAAGAAATGGTAAGAAGGCAATAAGATTTTTATAGTGGTTCAGCTGCTAACTTGATGGATCACTAGCGATCCATAGCTTCTGGTTTGATAACAATCCAGCGGCTTGAGGTGCTTCCCTCTACCCTCTTCTTTGAAGTCCATGGCGACCTGGCTAAATGGCATGGATCGCTAGCGATCCATGTACTTTGTGTATTTTTGAGCTTTGTCTTTGACTACCCATTAGACCATGACGCAAGTGAACTAATGAAACTTCGAGCCAAGATTATGGATTGCTAGCATCCATATATGATGGTACTCTAGCGATCCATCACCTTCGCATATTTTCGCTTTTTTTGTTGGATTTCTTTTGGTTAAATGCTCTAGTCTTTTAGGTTGGCACTTGAGCTATCCTGACTCGACAAGATGTTCTGAATTCCTTTGGATTCTGCTGGGTTAAAAACTCAGATAAGATTTCCCCTCATAGTATGCCTTTGTTGAAAAAAGGTGTGCTCTGGAAGTAATTGCTTTTCATTTCTGTTGGTTCAGTTAATTGTGTTAAGACCTTATGAATTTGACTTCGGCTATTCAGTTGCTCGTTAAGTTTTGACCTGAATTATTATTGCTTGTCATAACAAACAAAGATTTAACTCCATAACTTTTAGAATGCCTTTAGACAATGCGTGGATGATACTGGCTAATTTCGAAGTTGATCGAGCTCAATTTGATAGATCGCTAGCGTCCCATAGCGTCTATTTGATGGATCACTGGCGATCCATAGTACATGGATCACTAGTGATTAAATAACTTGGTAATTTTTTCCGTGCAATCTCTAATTTAACCGCCTTGAGCCGATCCATCTTTCATTCCATCTTCTTGTGACCCAAGCCTATCATTTGCGAATCAACTTGTTTTTTGAACGTTCTCTAAATTCAATCTCTTCACCATTGTCGCCGATCATCCATCCATGGAGCTTCTTATCATTGATCGATATGAAGCTCGTTGTTGCTTTCAATTCGCTCCTAGCTCCTTCTAGATCGCCGTCGACCAAACCGTAACTCCATCTCTTTTCTTGAATCATCACGGACCCCTTGCTTGGATCACTGGGTCGAAAACATCGACCATCCTTGCCTTTCGACTCTTGATTCAATGTGGGTAATGATGATTCTAATGTTCGTTTAGTGATTTGATGATGGAGTGTATTGATGATGATTGTAGCAAAGAGTCCGAGTTGATTGTGATATATGGAGGAAGAAAGTAAATTGAGTCTTGAGTTCTTCACGGAATGACACTCGGTCCTTGTCTCGGTGCCCGACTTGTTTTTCTATCTTCGTCCACAGAACCAAGATTGACTTGTACTAAGTTACGTTGCCAATACAACACGACGCATCGCGAATTGGTTTTACCGTTGCAAGGAGAATGGCTTAGGATAACATCTCGCAAGCAACTTATGTTTTTGTCACCATCTAGAGAATTTGGACTATTTTGTTTCTTGCATGCTTAGTGTACCTATACTGGGAAGAGTTTTCCGTGTCGCTACGAACAACGGATCCATTATCGATCATTGATCGATATCGGGTTAGTGTAGAAGAAATAATTTCAAAAAATGATACGAAAAGCCCTTCGCTTTCTTTATTATGGGCGAACTATCTAGAAGGGATAGCATGATTGTAGTATTCAAAATACCGAGCTCATCCTCCGTAGACAACGCACTGCACTTACCCCTATATACTTGAAATCCGATGTGTCGGCGTTAATCGATATCCTTTTGGAATTCAAGTGTTACCGGGGAGTTTTTAGTTAAAGATGGAAGTACCTGACTGCTTTGGATGCAAATCATGTTGTATAAAATGAAATGTTCTCGGTGTAAGTCCAGCGGAGGAAGCCCTGCACTTTTAGAAGCTGAATCATCGTCGGTCGCTCCTTCCTCTTCCGCTTCGCGGCTTGAATATGGTAAGCTACTCCTAGTTGGTCCAATTGTGGACAGAACTCCACCATATTATAGAGTTCTTCTTAACCCGCTGGATAGAGCTTCTTCCGTAATTTCCACCAAAGTTTTGCATAACATTTGTTTTCAACATGGCATTCTGGAGGACGATGTGCGCCTGCCGGAGAAGAATGAATTCGCCCATATGCCGCCTCTGGCACTGCTTCCCATCCATATATGTGCCAAAATACAGAAATGCCCCCTTTCTACGACTTCTTGAGAGAAAATCTTTCAAACTTAGGAATTGCCCCATTCTAGATTCATTATATTGGGTGTGTGATCTTGACTTTCCCGCACGTTCTGTTTATGCGGACATTTAATCATGCTCCAAGTTTCAATGAGTCAAGATATTTCATCTTGTTTAAAAGGAGAGACGAGTCTCCGTCCTTTATTGTCATTGAGTCCCACAGGAATCACAAGATGTGCTACAGCTACAAAGCAATTTGTCCCATTTCAAGACTCAATACTTCTTCGTTAGATGTCCCGATGGGTTCGATTGCCTTTGGAGAATGGGGGTATGTTATTTTCTTTACTCGTTGAATTTTGAAATGTAGCTATGGAGTCTCTAACAAGTCAAATGCTTTTTGCAATTATTCCAAAGCCGAATAAACACTTATCGCTTGACCGAATTTTCCGTACTTTAAAGGCTGTAGATGTCGGGGAGAGATCAGTTAGATTTCTACTAATGGACAAGAATTTTCTATGCTATAGGCTGTCATATCTAGGGAGATCTGCTGTAGCATTTGAGATCCTTTCTGCTTCTCATTACAAAATACGAACGTACTCTACTTCTTCATCTTGTGATCTCAAGGAGGGTGTTTTTCAAGAAAAGAATGCCTTGTCCGGCGAGTCAGTGGAAGAGACTCATGAGGGAAGAGATGTCGCGACCAAAGCCAGCTGCCTGACCAGAATGCCCTCGATTTCGTAGGAAAGGAAATAAGAGTTTAAAAACCAAGAAGGTAAGGTTTCAATGGCAACAAAAAAGAGGAAAGTGAAGTTGAAAGTAGAAGTAGCTATGATTCCTCCTCCCGTGATGATGATTTTGATGCGGGTTCTAGTGACGAAGACTCTTAATCATGTGACGAGACTTCGAGGATGAGTCCTATTATTCTGAACTCGCCTCCCTAGAGACCCACGATAAACATACTACCTAAAAGTCAAGCGACGTCGGGATTCCCCGATCAAAGATGATGGCATAGACTTCAGGGATTTGAACAATGTCTATGTCGATTTTGACGAACTTATGGGGGAAGATTTCATATTTGAAGAGACATCTCCTTGTCCAGGCCATGTTGTGCCCGAATCAGTTCAATTTCTACCACAATGGCTACCTAATCTGGTTTGTGATGTTATTTTAGGTCCCCTAAGATAGACTATATGTTTCACTATGGTCACACTTACACACACGTTATTCAAGCCTATTTTTCGTTACTAAAGCTCTTTATCTATTCTTCATGTCAGGTACCATGAGAGGACATGGTCTTTATGATGATCTCAAGGACTTTATTGATTCGCAACGCTGGACGAAATGATCCACCAACCGTCATCGGCCTCATGAGACTGAGGAGAAATGGAGAAGACGAAAGGACTCAAAGGCTGAAGCTCGTCGCCAGGACGAGAGGGAATGGAGTTGTACATACAAAAGTGGTTACATGAAGAGAAAGACGTTTGATGAATGAGAGGAACTGTCCAATAAGTTAAAGGTCCATCATAGTTCTCATCCTTCAGAACAATAGGCCCCTGCCCCCGCTCTAGCTTCAGTCGGTCTCGAAGTTCCAGTTTCTTATGTTCAACCCCCATCTTCATTCTAAATTCCATCGTCCCACGTGGTGCTTGCCCCTGGTTCTTCGTTCCCTCACCAGAGATCGACTTACGTTCTTTCATCTAGTCCTCCTAGACTTGAAGCAGCACTCCACGGGTGGTTTTTAAATGAGTTAAGTTTGACTGCGTCCTTCGTCCACTCCAAAAGATTCATATATGCCCCACCTTCAAGAGATCCAAAGTAATTTGGAGCAAGTCAAGGGATGTGAAAAACTATGCAAGCGGCTGGCCGATACAAACCACAACAATAAGCAAAAGATTCTCTCCTTTGAATCAGAGAAGGATGACTTCAAGAAGGCATTGGCGGAACCCGATGCCAGACTTAAATGAATGGTACAAGAAAAGGATGCAGCGCTTCGAGAGAGAAAACAACATCGGCTTGCTAAATGGGATGAAAGAGGCCCATGCGAAGATAATGATCATCCTTTGAGATGAAATTAAGAAGGCGCATGCAGAAGTTAAGTTGCAAGAGGAGCTCGAAGCTTGCAGCATGATTATCGAAGCCTAGAAGAAGACCATTGCTGCTGATGATAAGATTGTTGAAGGGCATAACAAAACAACTTCGGAAAATGAGGAGGTCATGAAGTCGAGTGATACGACCATTTTCGATCAGACCCACACGATTGCCCTACCCTAGCAAAGAGTTTCACAGCTTAGAGCCGACAAAGCTCGCAATGAAGTTGAAAAGGCCGCTGTTACGGCAGATTATTTGGAGTTGCATGACACTTTTATGAGGGGGATGGAGAAGGTGGACGATACCATCTGAAACTTCAACGTCAACTCCCTGTTGCATCAGAGGAGTCTCGGTTATCTAAGCCCTAAGTTCCCAAGTACTCTCACCGTGGTTTGGTAGGAAATCTTGACCCGTTTCTAAGATAGCAGGGATGTCTATACTGAGCCGGAGCTAGAGGATTCCTACCTTAACGAGGAGTCAAAGAAAGCGCTGATAAAGGGCTGGGAAATTCTATGAATTGAAAAGGAACAGGAAGCTGTCGATGTTGTTATGGCAGCGATTGCCAAACGATGCTGAAGCCCCTTGTTTCCGGACCTGCGCATCATCGAGACAACCTCACGATGAACTGGTAAGTTCTGGACTTGAAGCTTCTCTGCAGATTGTGCAAATATCCAAAGAAGGAGAAGGCAGTAAATATGAGATCGACATTCTTGGCCACAACTTTGTTATATGTAACCTCCTTATTTCACTCGAGTTCGAGAATTTTCAAGTCATGTCACAGCAACAAGATGAACTTAATGCTTGCATTTTTTATCTTATAGGTCCATCTTCCTTACCCTTTGATCCATCGGTTTCCTTGATACCCAGACCCGTCGCTACTTCAACCGCTTCTGTACTCCTCTCCGTAGCTGCTCCGGTTGCTCTATCTGTGTCTGGTTCGCAGCCAGGGCCGTAGTTTGAGAACATCACCGCATTACATGGCTTGGATGACGCTTTAGTACCTTTGGAGGGCAAATTTACATAAGCCGAAGCTCGGGAGCAGGAGTTCCAGATTAAGCAGCCGTGTAAATCCAAACAGCAACCGGTTGCCGTCAAGAAAGAAAAGGTTGAATCGATAAAATCCTCGAAGAGCACTCACAAGTCCCGAAAGAGCAAGATGAAAGAGGAAACTTCCATGAAGGTTAAAGAGCAAGGAGGAGATGTCAGCACTGAGGAGATGTCGACACCAAGGAGATAGTCGATATTATCGGCTGCGACACTACCCTAGATCGGGATTCTAAGGGAAAGCAAAAACTTTCAACCAAAGGCGGGAAGGGGTGCGGCAGAAAGAGGCGTTGAAAAGCCCAAATGGTAGTGGAGTTTTTTAAAGGCATCTTGTTCTATTTTGTTCGAGTGCAGAGTCTATACTTACTGCTTTTGTTGTAGCATTTATACCTTTTCTTTTTGTTGGTCGGTATTGTATAGTACGGCCGCCACATTTTGACCTTGTACAAAAAAATTAACAAGTAATACAATGCTGATATTTTGATTATAACTTTACATGCCCGCTTATCTATGTTTTATGCACTTATGGCTATTTCATTCGCTGCTATTTTATGTGATTACCGCCAAAAAAAATTGTTTGGAGTAATAGAACTTGTGAAGTGTTTTTGTTCTTAAGCAATCCTATTTAAGTACCGGTGTATGCCCTCCTATTCATAGGGCTATTTACTTTGAACATCTGAAAAATGACCGATTGGTCCGAATGTTTATTTATTATTGTCTTCTTTATCACCCAACTTTCTTTATGGTTCCTATCCTTGGGAACTTATGATTTGAACGGCTTAATTATAGATTTATTGTTGGTCAGCAATTAGAATTTCTTGCCAATTTGCAGTACTTTGATTTTGTTTGATTCATGCCCATTACTCATGATAACATAAGCAGGTTAATCCTTGTTATTCCTGCAATGGACGAATTTCCCAGTACTGTCGGGGCGATTTCGATACTTAAAAGTGTGTGTGGCTTATTAAGTGCACAGCTTTTTTAGAAGTTTGTGCGGCTTTTGGGACCGATATGATCCGTCGATCCAGAATGGTTTCGGAGCTTCTCAACCTTGCCAATCTTTGGGCAACGTGAGGAGTTTATGCTTTAAGGGCATGATTCTACGGCTCGAAAAGGTACTGCGTGGCTTATGGGATTTGTGGATTTTGGGACCGATATGACCTGTCGATCCAGAACGGTTTAGAGCTTCTCGACTTTGCCAATCTTCGGGCAATGTGAGGAGTTTATACTTTAAAGCATGATTCCATGGCTAGAAAAGGTAGTGCACGGCTTATAGAAAGCGCGGCTTTTGGGACTGGTATGACCCGTCGATCTAGAATGGTTTCAGAACTTCTCAACTTTTCCACATGAGGTGTTTTTGCTTTGAGAGCGTGAGTCCATGGCTCGAAAAGGTAGTGCACAGCTTACGGGAAGCGCGACTTTGATTTGAGCCTTCCTGCTGCCGCCGGAGCAACACTATTTCTTAGAAGGCGGGGATCAGGTTCCGTCGATCAAAAGGTTTGAGTCAATTTGCTTCTGTCGACCCGGCGAGTAAGTGGGGCGTATTTGAGCATGATTCCACTATATCTAGCAACACTTGAATTGTTTTGAGTAGATTTGACCCCATCGACTTAGCATGTTACTATTATGAATGCTGTTTTACTGGTTCAGAAAGCAAATCAATTTTTTTAAGAAAAGTTAGTCAAGTTCTATTTATTTACAATGCCTTCAGTATCCCAAGATGACTTATTTGCTGAAAAATAGGAAGTACGTAAGATAGTTTCAGATAAAGTAACGATGCAGCGATTTGCTTTCCATGCTTGGGGAATTTGGATTCCATCAATGGTTGTCAGTTTGAAAGTTCCATCTCCCGGCTTTTGATTGACCATATATGGCCCTTCCCAATTCGGTCCAAAGGCTCTCGGCACGGGATAGACTCTTTTGAGGATGAGGTTTCCCACCTTGAAGGTTTGGTTGCGAACTATGGAGTTGATGTGCCGTGCGAATCTATTTTGGTGAGCAGTGGTCCTCAATTCGGCTTCTTCCCTCTTTTCGTCAGTCATATCAAGCGATTCGATTAGGAACTACTCGTTTTGTCTTTGATTGAAATTCTATTTTAAATAGGAGGGGACTTCTAGCTCTACAGGGATCATTGCTTCCGAACCACATGCCAAAGCGAAAGGGGCATACCCGGTTGCTGGTTTGTGTGTTGTTCAATAGGCCCATAGTGTGAGTGGAAGTTCATCAACCCAATTTTTTTGCTTTCGTCGGCTGCTTTTTGATAGTTGACTTGACGATTTTGTTTATTGCTTCCACTTACCCATTTGATTGTGGATAAGCGAGTGCGGAAAAGCTTTTCTCAATTTGGAAGCATTTGCAAAAGTTTTTGAACAACGCGCTTTCGAATTGGGTATCATTATCAGTCATGATTTTTTTTGGCATGCCAAACCTACAAATGATGTTTTTAGTAACAAAATTAATAACTTTCTTTATGGTAATGGTGGCCAGCAGTTCTGCTTTGGCCCATTTCGTGAAATAGTCAATGGCAACTATAGCATATTTGGCCCCCCATCAGCTATTGGCAATGCACCAACCAAGTCAATTCCCCATATGGAAACGACCATGAGACGACCATCTATGTTAGCTCCATCGAGCCAATTCTTTTAATCTTGTCAAATCTTTGGCAATGGTCACACTGTCTGGCATAGTCTGCTGCATTGCGATTTATTTTTGGCCAGAAATATTCATACAGAAGGACATTCTTTGCAAGAGTTTGCCCCTCAGTTTGGTCTCCACAGTCGCGTTCATGAACTTCCTTAGGATCCATCATGCTTTTTCATCGGTCACATATCTCAGCAAGGGGGTAGAGAATTCCCTTCGACAGAGTATTCCATCCTGCATTATGAATCATGGTGCCTTTTGGAGAAGTTTTTTCCATTGATTCCTATCAGTTGGAAGAGTCCCTGTGAGCAAGTAGTCTTTGATCGGCATCATCCATGTCTCCGATTCGATGGTGGTTTCAAAAATCTAGTCGACATCCATTTTGTTTATACTTGAGCGATCAGGGTTTCTATCGGGACTAGTCCCAACGATTGCGCTTCTCCGGAGCTTGCCAATTTAGCTAAGTAGTCAACTTTTGTGTTTTGCTCTCGTGGGATGTGAATGACAGTGTAATGTTTGATGTCGTTCAACAACTCTTATACTTAGATAGATATGAGGCAAGATTCTCCCCTCAAGCCTGGTACTTGCCTTTTCCTGGCAAACAACTAATTGAGAGTCATTGTAGACGTGAATAGACTTTATTCTGAGTTCCTTCACAACTTTCAGTCTTGCTATAAATTTCGTATTCCGCTTCTTTATTTGTTGCAGGGATTCCAAGCGTAGGGCGTAGCAAATGGCTTGTCCTTCGGGGGTTTCTATTACCACCCCTGCCCCCGAACAATAGTTGTTAGAGGCGTCGTCGACAAAGAGTTTCCATTGTGTCTCCATTTCCAATGGTATTTCTTCTTCATCATCTCGTATGATAAACTCGACGATGAAATATACTTACGCTGGCCCATTGATTGCCCTTCTCAGATGGTAAGTGATATCATATAGGCTTAATTAGATATTCCATTTGAGGAGTTTCCTCGAAGTTTCGGGTCGGTACAATACTTACTTCAGAGGTTGATCGATCGGTCTTTGGTCGGATGTGCCTGGAAATATGGTCGTAACTTTCTAGATGTGATCAAGAGGCAATACGCTAGCTTTTTCAATTTCGGATAATTTTTCTTGGCTCCAGTGAATAGCTTGATACTACAGTATATGGGTTGTTGATTCCTAGTTTCTTCATGCACAAAAGCAGTGCTCAACGCGTGATGTGAGACTGCTAAATAGACGAACAAGTCCTCTCCGTCTACTAGCTTTGATAGGATTGGTGGGGCTTCCTTGTGCCACAGCCATTCTTCAAATGCGGTTTGACAAGCCTTGTTCCATTCGAAATTCTTCTTTCCTTTCTTTAATGCATCAAAGAACGATATGCATTTGTCAGTGGCTTTCGAGATGAACCGGCTCGGTGCTGCGACTTTCCTATCCAGGCTTTGTAATTCCTTCTTGTTCTTCAGGGATTGGACTTCTCATAGGGCAGTTATTTGCTCTGGGTTTGCGTTAATGCCTCTGGCGCACACTATAAATCCCAAAAAAATTTCGGAGGCTACACCGAAGTGACATTTGAGTGGGTTGAGTTTCATTCCATATTTTCAAAGTATTTCAAACATTTCAGCGAGATTATCCAAGTGGTTGGCAACTTCTCATGATTTAACCAACATATCATCCGCATAGACTTCCATGGTTTTTGCGTTCTAATGCTCGAACATTCATTGCCTAATCTTTGGTGCGTAGCCTGAACATTCTTTAAACCGAATGGCGTTACCCTGTAGCAGTACATTCCTAGATCAGTGATGAAGCTGGTATTTTCCTGATCAGGTTCATGCATTTGGTTTTGGTTGTATCCCAAGTACGCATCCATAAATGATAGTAGTTCATGCCCTCACCATAGGCTGGTTGATTATAGGCAGAGGGAAACTATCTTTTGAGCAAAGCTTTGTTTAAGTCCGAGTAGTCGATTCAAGTTGCCACTTCGCATTGGACTTTTTGACCAAGACCGTGTAAGATACCCATTCGGGGTAAGTCGTGTCATGGATAAAACTGTTGGCCATTAGCTTGTCCACTTCTTCTCTTAATGCCTAGGACCGCTCGGGACCTAGGTTGCCCCTCTTTTCACTGGTACCGGTGTAAAACTAGGGTCAATGTTGAGTGTGTGGCATGCAATTTCTAACGATACCACACACATATCGAAATGTGTCCAAGGGAACACATCCAAGTTGGCATGAAGAAATTTGGTAGTTCTAATCGCATCTTGTTTCCAAGGTGCGATCCAATTCTCAACACCTATGTCGGTTCATCCATATCGATAGGAACAGACACCGTCAATTCTACCGATGTTGTCCAATCCTTCCCGGAACTCTTCTATCTACGGTCTAAGCCTTGTAAAATCAGCTATGGTCCTCAAGCCAGGGGCAGCTCTGTAGTTGCTATTCGACAGGTTCGTGAATGTGAAAAGTTCTCCCTACATTCTTCCCCTTTTCTTTTCTTTTGGATTCATGCAGTTCTAAGATATAACATTCCTGTGAGACACTTTGGTCTCCTTTGATCACACCAACTCCAAATTTTCGTTGGGAATTTCATAGTAAGGCACCACTGGGCTAAAGTGATTCTGAAATCAACTATTGTGGGTTGTCCCAAGAAGGCATTATACACCGACATTTCTTAACGTTCACAAACCTTTGGGTCAGGGTGACTCTTCGGTCGTCTTTCCTAAGTTCAACAAGTAAGTCGGTCATTCTGATGGGTTATTTAGGCTCACAGGTGAATCCTTGAATTTTTGTTTGGCATACAGATATGTCTTTCATACTGATCTTCATCTAGTCAAAGGTGTGCTTGAAAAGAATATTCATAGAACTGCTGCTGTCAACCAATACTTGTCAGACTACTACGGGCCCGATTCCTACTGTCACTACCATGGGATCAAGAGTTGGAGATTTGATCCCTACGGTATACAAATTTCAAAATATTATATCATCATTCAAAGTTTTCTACTGCTTGGATGGAGTTCCATCTTCAATTTCGAGGTAGGAATCCTTTGGAGTATGCTTTAACGAGATTGCATACAGCTTCATTTCTCCCCAACTCCTTTGTGCGAGATGTGGTCCTTCAGATATTGTTCCAGTGATGAGTCTCTGGTCAGTTTTCTTTGATCCCGCTTCACTGGTTTTAGCTTAGTTTCTTCGATCCCTATTAACATGGGGCACTACGGTTTGGTCAGGATTTTGCGACTTCCTCACGTATTGCTGAGGCTGTTTTTCTGGATTAGCTCTTAATTCAAGTTCTTTATATGGCGGCACTCGTTCGTATTGTGACCATGCGTCTCATTGAAGCGACAAAACTTTCTCGAGAGATTTTGTTTTTAATCTGCATCCTTCTTAGGGGTTTTTTTATATTCTTCTGTCCCATGTGTTGCAAAATAGATGTTTTTCGAAGTATCATTGGGCGGGGTGTGATCCTCAGGCTGAAGCCTTTAAGCCGTTTATTGCTACCATTTCTTTTGTTGGAATTTTGATTTTTCCTTTTTGGGTATTCGTCTTTCCTTACACTTCCTTTGGTAATTCCAGAGGCATTTATGTTCTGGTTCATCGCCATGTCACTCGGCCCGACGTTCATTGGTTGCATGCTAGTAGACTTCCTTTCCAACTCCTACACCTTTTCCATTCTTAAGTATCGACTCGCCTTACGATTGAAGTCCTTCCTTATGGTAGGTTGTTTCACCTTGATCCATTTTCCAAACTCAGTTTCAAGGTGGATGGCGCGGACCAAAGCCATGAAAACCATATCCTCATTCGGATTACTTACCTATGTCACTACAGTATTAAACCAGTTCACGAAAGACTTTAGAGATTCATTTCATCCATGGAATAGGCCGGACAAGGACATCAAGTCTTTAGGTTGCGCTGTGTAAAGTCTAAATTGATTAAGGAATATCATTGCTAGCTGTTCAAAAGTAGAGATAGATCTCGGCGGAAGCCAAGTGAACCACATGGAAGCAATTCCTTCTAGAAAAATGGGAAAACATCTACACCGAAAAACGTCCGAAGCATTTTCTCCGTCCATGTACCAACTGTACTTATACAAATGGGGTTCTGGGTATTTTTTTCCATCATAGGACAGAATAGTTAGCATGGTGAAATTCTATGGGTATCACTCATCCAAGATCTCATCAGTGAAGGGAGTCCGACTTGGAGCGAATCCCCATTCATCATCTCATATATTCCTATTCTCACCCATCAACCGCTTGACCATATTAGCGATATATGCTTCTTATGTTCGGTAGTCAAGGGGTTGGCTATCAGTCACCACATCGAGTATTTAGCTTTGCAAATGGTCTTGGTGTGTGGGTTGAAGCCTAGGCTGTCTTGCCTTTGGTAAAGACACTCCCTCGAGGTCCCATTGGCTTGCGGTTGGCTTGATTAGGGCAGTTTAGATATTCCTGGTAGTATCGAATGCATTGGCATTTCCTTCCAACTTGTCGTCGTTAAATTGTTCTCCATCTTCTGAGTCAGTGAGGTCCATAGCTATATCCTCTTGTAGGGTCTTTGCTCCTTGGTTCAAGTTCATAGCTAGTTGCCTTACGATTGGTGGAGTACTTCTATTTCCCTTTACGTTGATTCTCATGGTTCCAGCTATCATTCCTCTTTGCGGCTGCTTTCCATTTCTTCTATTTAGACTACAAACGGAAGAATTTTCCTACTCTACGGTAGCCGCAGGTTCTGTCATAGTTCTTGGAGCAGGATGTGACTGTAAGGTAAAGAGGGCACTAGGCTTATCCGTCAGAGCTCTCTGACTGTTTTCCATTTTCTGGTTGATTTCATTAACCATTTATTCAATTTATCTCTTGTAATGACTTCACGTTGATTGGAGGATCCTGGCACCTGATCTTCTACGTTAGAGCCATTTACTTCAGTTTGTTGATGATTCATCTCCTCTTCGGCTATTACTACCCCTATGGATCTTCCAGAGGCAGTTCTTTTCCTTCCCCAAGCCATCGATTCTAAGCAACAGATTTTTTAAGCAAAGATTAAGGATCTAACTTCTAAACCTATCTGATCCAAAGTAGATATCTAGATTTAAACCTTGGAGTTGGAGTTCTTAGTGAAAGCACCAAAATGTTAACTCAAAAAATAGATCAACGCGTTGGATTGAGCATGAAACCACCAGCCCTGTTCTTACAGAGCAATAATACAGAGAATAAATGTAGCAAAAGCAGAAATGGTAAGAAGACATGAAGATTTTATAATGGTTCGTCCTATAATGAAGCCTATGTCCACTTATAACTTTTATTATTGACTGATTGTTGTTATAAGGTAATTTGGATAACAAAGTTGTTGAATATCCTGAGTTAGACTAAGTCCCCAATGTTGGAGTTCACTGAAGAATCATAATAAACCTATCAGATCAATGTTGTAAGGAGGGAGGAAAAGAGTGAAGAATAGTTTCTACAGAGTTTCAGCAGCCAGTTCAGGGGATCCGCTTTAGGTTGCAGTTAGGTGAGTATTTATAGAGGTTGGAGAGCTATTGGGATCTTGTTTCCAGATGCTTGCAAATAACCGTAGGAATATGCATTGCAAAAGGCATCACGAACCGAGCTATCTTGATGGACTACTAGCAATCCATAGCTTCTGGTTCGATAACTATCAAGTGGCTTTAGGTTCTCTCCCCTACCCTCTGCTTTGAATTCCATGGTGCTGGCGAAATGGTATGGATCACTAGCGATCCATAGTGCATGGATCGCTAAGGATCCATGTACTTAGTGTATTTCTGAGCTTTGACTTTGAGTACCTATTGGACCATGACGCAAGTGAATTAATGAATCTACGAGCCAAGATTACGGATTGCTAGCGATCCAGAGATGGTGGATTGCTAGCGATCCATCGCCTATGCATATTTTCGCTTTTCTTTTATCTGATTTCTTTTGGTTAAATGCACTAGTTTTTTTCATTGGCTCTTAAGCTCTTCTGAATCGACCAAGCTATTCCGACTTGATTTTGATTTTGCTAGGTTAAAAACCCGGATAACATTTTCCTCCCAGATTATGCCTTTGTTGAAAACAAGTTATGCTCTAGAATAATTGCTTTCCGTTTCCACTTGGTGAGGTTCTGGTAAACATGTTAGGACCATGTGAATTTGACATATATTGTATTCTTAGCATGAACCAAAGCGACATCTTTATTTTTGACCTGGTTCTTTAGAGATCTTATTTTGGCAGTCTTTTCAGTCTTCTCTTTATTTGCAGGCTCAAGTTCCATTTTCGTCTTCTCTTCGAGCAACAACTTATCTTTATTCTCCTCATCAAAGGAGGAGGCATAATTCCCCTTCTCGAGAGTAGTATTAACTCTCTCTATAGTAAGTTAGTCATTTGAGTCGTAAAAAAGGAGATTTGCTTCTTAAGTTCAGGAACTTGATTAAAAGGCTTTTGAGAAGCCTGTTGAAGGAGAAACATGTGTTTGGCCACCTGAAGCACATGATAAACATAAGCTAAAATATACAAAGTTAAAAATTTACATTAAACAAGCAGAAAAGAAATCATACTGGTAAGCGCTGTTGAAGGATTATGTAAAGGTGATCTTTTGAGAAGATTCAAGGTTGTGGCAGCATTAGAGAAGACAAGATTGGAGAAAAAGCAACCAAACGAAGGAGATCATCAAAGCTAGTTGTGGGAGCCTGAACAGGAACCTCCAAAGGGAGGGATTCAAACCAAACTCTTCAAACAAACGATGAAAACCTAATAGAGAAGTAGGAAGTGTAATATTGAGGAAGGAATCAAGGTTTGAAACTCCTCGGTTTTCTTTTGAGTTTTTCATCCTGGAGAATCCAAGTTTATTTCATCAGGGTGTCGAATGGCTAAATCGGCATCCACATTTGACTCCTCAACAATATCAATAAAAGCATGATCATCCCTGAACTTAAGCTTTTTTGTTTAGAGGAAGGGTCGAAATATCTGCTGGAGCATCAATATTCACCCTTCTTTTAAATTTGTCAAAAGCCGCTACAATAGATGCTTTGATAGGAGCCGATTTAGTAGGCTTAGTTAAAGAAGGAATACAATCTTTGGCCTCCTTATCCTTGGAAGCAATAACAGGTGGAGATGTGCCTAAATCAAAAGGGGAAGTTTCGTGAGATAACATAATAAATTCCATTTAAGTTATAATGAAATTTACTAGGGGATTCGAGCTGAATAGGAGAATTGGCAGAGAAAGCCATTTGATTAGCAATGACCAATGATTGTTTTCCTTGAGCATTTCCCTTCATCATCGAGGGTTCTCTTAATATCCTATAATGGTCCAGGATCATATAATAACTACGAAGATTTTTTTTCCATCAAATGTGTAAGTCTATTACCCATACTCTTGGATGCCTGAGTCAAAGACATAATAGTGTCATCACCAAAAGGGCTTGGCCGTTTAGAACTATGATCTAAAAGAAAATATTCATCATAAGAGGATGACAAATGTAACATAAATAATAGAAAATAGGAACTTACTAAAAAAATAAGGTTCTCATGATCTTAGAGGAATAACATTTAATGTAGAAGAATCGGTTCTCCCACTCCCTCATTTTGTTAACTGGATGGGTAATTAAGCCTTTTGGAAATGGACGAAGGCTATATAACGGACTATTTAGCTGTTCCTTTATCCTCGTAGGGTTGGCCAAGATATTTAGAGTCTTAGAACACAAAGATGGGAGTTTATATACTTTAGTAAGGACTTCTAAGCAGCTCGGATATTTATACGAGTTGAAGATCAGCTAAATCGGAGCAACATTCAAATGCTTTAGGAATCGGAAAAGAAAATATGAAAAGGCAGATGCCTCGAGTGGTAGGTATGGATATATGTGAAGGAAAAGAACCCCTCTAGAGAGTTATCTATCTTTCCAGAGGGACCAGCAAGCATGGCCTCTATGTTTGTGATCCCAAATTGATGGACAATGGAGTCCACTTCTTCTTGAGTAGTAATATATGATTAGCTGGGATGGAAATCTCCTTTCTTAGCAGAAGGGGATGGCTTAGAAATGTTGCTTGCTTTCCATTGTACCTGCCTGGTTATATTACACAAATTCAGGGAGATATTACACATTTTCTAAAATTAAAATCCTTATGAGTTCAAAATAGATAGTTAAATGTCTGAACAAAGGGTAGTTAATTAATTAAAAATTCCCCAAGCTATAATGTTGAAGTTTATATTTAGCCATTGCATTGGTGATAAGTCAATAGCCTTGACTAATCCATGTTGAATCAAGGAAATTCTTGAGGTTTATAACCAATTGAAGATATGTAAACAATAGTAAAATCCAAGGTACTAAAATACATTTTAGTTAAAAGGAATCTGATTGAAGTATCACCCAAATAGCATCTTAAATAGCATGTAGAGTCAATTAACTGACGTCGAATTTGTAACATCTCTTATCTTGAGGCCTAAAGCTAAGCACTACAGATGCTGTAGTCATCTATATTATTAGCTTCTGGTGATAAAATACGGTAATGTTAATGGTATCCGTAATGTCAGAAGCACACGAATATGAAATAAAATCAACATGGATTAAAACAACTTTTATGATTACATTTCAAATTAATATTTCATATTCAGATACATAATCCCAAAACGATTCTCTGTTTTGATCAAATATAATTATTACAAATTATGCCAAGACCAACATATGATGATGCCCCCTTGGATGATCAAAGTACTAAATAGACATATCAGTCATAATAGATCACAGTGGAAATAAAATTAAATAGCTCCTTTATAGCTAACTTTGCCTCTTGCACGTCTTTGGTAGCTTATTCGTCCAACCTACTAAACCTGAAAAATATTAATTCTCAATCTACTCTAATTAAGTTTTGAGCGCCCGAGAGTTTAAGGGGAACAATAAACTTCGAGTCAGACATAAAGTCTGGTGATAATACTATACATCTTGGTTTGCTGATATTAAGTGAGACCACGCCGCTTAGCAGAACGGTTTCTCCTCACTAATATCCATTTAAAAGACATATGTTTTTGTAAATCATAATCCTGCAACCAAACTAATTAAAGCAATAGTAACAATATCATATATGCATATAAATAGGTAATCAATGGACTATCCGTCCCAAAAAATATAGTTTCGTTTAGCTAATTACTAAACATTGGCTAGCTTGGGCCTACCAGATATAATAAGTAATCCAACTTCTGCTAGACACACTCCTGGATGATCTGTCCTCAGATTTCTTCTCCCATGGTCAACTGATCCTAATGGTTTTGCAGATCACCAATAACCTATCTTTACTCTGTATATTCGTTTCTGTGTGTAACATCATTTTAGTCTTACCTGTGACAAAGCCCTACACGCTGGAACTTTGGACATATATTAAGGGCTATTAGCTAAATTACAGGGCCAACCTTGTACCATTCCCATCTAGTATTCTAATATCTAAGTCATTTACTTAGGGTTAACTACCCCATCAAATTTTCCTTGAAAACATTTCTTTCAATTTAATTTAGCCCTTTTAAATCATACTTAAATAAGGAAAATGTACTCTTTGCTTTACTCAAACACCTTTACATGATATATGCTTTACACAAAACAATGTTAATGAAAATCTAAATCAATAGGGTTATCTATCCCATTTAAAACAAGTTAAAGTCCTTCTTAAACATTAAGTTTTAAATCCAAGATATCACCTTCGAAACCTTTGTTTTAAGCCTTAAACAATATCTTTCGAAATCATTGAAATCAACTCTTGCGAAAGCTTTATTAAAACCTTAGACATCCTCTTTCAAAACCCTTTAAAAAATGCGTTTTGAAAACATTGGAACCTTCCACTCAAATACTCAAAGCAAACTTACGAAAACACTGGGAAATCTCCCCTTCGAAACCTACATTATATACCTTTCAAAAATTTTGGGTTCAGGTAAAAGCATGTGGAACATAGCTTCGAAACCATATAAAACCATTCTTTTCGTAACCTTTGGGTTTAACCTTTAATAGAACAAAGGGTCTTAAAAGAGCAAGGGTTAAAACATTTCTTTCAAAAGCATTATTCCTAAGTAAAAGAAAGTGGATGGTTTCAAAACCAATCCTATTGAAAGCATGGAGAAGCGGCTTCAAAGTTTAATGGCAAAAACTCCCTTTCAAAAGCATTGATTCGAAGGGTTGAATGCAGCATCATGGATTTTGAACCCTTTTAGAAGCTTTGTTTTAAAACAAAAAGCGGCAACCCTTTCGAAAGCCCTTTTACATAAACAATAGCAATGTAGGTAATTCGCAAGCCAACTACAGCACTTTCGAAAGTATCAGTCGTAAACAAAATAGTTCAAAGTTAATAAAAGTGACTTCTACCCCTTCGAAATCATGGTTCAACACTATACCTTCATCCTTTCTCCAATCCACTATGTACCAAAGAGTTGATACCATGTATATTGGTTTCGACTTGGTCAGGGGCGGAAGTATGAGGTTGAAAGGTAATTGCTAAAAGTGGCTAAGCAGTAGTTTCTTGCAAAACTGATTATTAACCTTTTCAAGTAATTTCTTTCCAACTAACTTGGCTTATCTGTCAACCCATAATTGGTTGCCAATTCTTTTTCAAAAATCTTTTTCTAAAAGTGCTACTTATATGAATTAAGTAATTAACGATTTAAATCTTTTAACAAATTAGCCCTTCACCTTTTCGAAACATATAAATCACTTAAGTCCAATACCTTAAATAGTCTTATATCCAAAATAAAATATTTAGGAAAATTCTCCAAAATTCCCACAAATCACGTTTAATATGTTTTCTAACATGTTCAAAATTCAGACCCAAGGCTAACATATATCAGCCGAAAATAATTTAAACCCAATTTTAGCCATTTTCTTTCCCAGAAAATTCATAATAAACCCACAATAACTAAGAAATTATGAAACTGAAGATCATCCATTAAGTAATGTTTTTGACCATATACCAAAAGTGCATTCCATTTGGACGTCATTTGATAGGTTTTTCAAATCAAAACTTGTCATAAAATCTATATGATAATAAATTTGATACACACTTGCCTGCACTCTTTTTACTCGCCAGATATAGTCTGTGTAGTCCGAAATGAGAAACGTTTTAATTTTTCAATGATAATAAATCAGTTTTAAATTGCCATGACAAATTAATGTATCCCAGTTATGTATCACACAACATAACTCTTAGTTTTGTTTGGGACAGGAGGCTACAAGAGTTAGAAGGTAACAGTTTTTCAAACGATTATTTTTGGCCTGTGTAGGTGTTTGGTTATATAGTTGCAAATAACAGATGGCTATCGCCAAAAGTATGTTCATCATATTCTAGTTATTAATATTACGCTACCTATCATATTTGAATTTTCAATTTTGTGCAATTCTAATTATTAGGGAACGACGATCTATAAAGCATCAACGGAAGAGAAAGAAAGATGAAGATGGTTGTGTTGTGTTTTTTCTTAATTCATCTATCTATTGATTAAATAGACGGGACGTCGATAATACGAAATAACAGAACATGTTGTTGTTTTTGTATGTTTAATTTTGAATGTGTTTTTAGTTTTGTTTAATTTTGCAATGCGTTTGCTTCAAATCCAAAATATGTTTTATTTGTTTGTATTAGAATACTGTCAGACTTATTAGTTTAAACAAAGTGGAAAACATAATGAATAATTAATATAGTGCTGCTGCAACAATTTTAAAGTATTAGATCCTCTGAATGAATCCTTGATCCTAACACCCAAAATAATCTGTAAATTAGTCCTTGTCAACATTTATGTAAACAAACAAAGTAAAATATTGAGTGTACATGCATGCATAACATCTGAAAGTTAAATAAAGCATGACAGTTGGTACTGTCTATTGAGTTCAGTAATTTAGTGCGTGCATTAGATTGTGATACCAAAAAACTTACCAGGTTAGCACGTGCTTTCAGCATTTAGGTAGTAACCGAGATAGCCAAGTTCATAAATTTCAAGGATTGCAATACTTCTTCCATAACAGAAAGTCATCGGTCTATATATAATTTGATCGTTAGTTCCAAATACATAGACATATCAAAGGTTGCAAATACCCAATTAATGTCGATTATCTGGAATTGTCAAGAAACTCTGTTTAGAGAGAATAGAGTTTGAGTCAATTTGTGATCACTGAATCAAACCAAAAAAGAACACATAGGGTTGATGGAATGCAATAAGAGAAGGGATGATATTCTATTCAAGTATTTTTCTGTTGTGTTTGAGAATACTGCTACGACTGCTTTTTGTAGACTGAAGTTGACGCACTTTGAATTCTTTGTTGGTCGAGCTGACTTTTATTTGATTCAGCCATTCTATAACAAGATATGCCACTATTTACCCCTTGTTTGAACCTATCAGAAATATTATTTTACATTCATTCCACTACTTATTACTGTTACAGTTTGTAGATATTTTACATTTCTTGTCTGACATATTACTGTGCGGACCTATTAAGTATTATGTTGTAGATTAGCTTAATAATATTGGATAAATCGGTATGTTTACTTACCTTTATGCTTTAAATAATTGCGTGTTTGCTCATAATACAGACGACGTAGAGAAAAAGATTAGCCTGAAGTGAGGAATGAGAGGTAATTATGGATTTTTGAGTTCTTCTGTAATATTAGTTAGCTAGAAAAAACACTTTTTGATATACGGATTTAGGTGTATGTAATACTAGTTATTGCTGCCGTTGAACTATGCATTGTTATGTATTATTGCTGATGTTGCTGAACTATGTAGCGTTATGTATTGTTGTTGCTGCTATTGAACTATGTAGTGTTGTGTATTGTTGTTGAATGTTGTAATTAAAAGATTTGTTATGTTTGGTTTTTGCATTGAATTTATGAAAATATTTGGTTTAATGACCTTTCTTTTGTGACATGATGTTAAATTTGCAAATGATTGTATTGGGTATGATAATGAAATGATTGTTACTGTGGGAGGGTAGAAAAAGCAATATAATTTTTTTTAAGTATACTAAAATTTGCAATGGTTTTGAGCTGTCGCAAAACAAAATTAACAAAGTTGTACAATAAGGGTTTACAATGGCTTCAGCCATTGCGAAATTAAAATTAGCAACGGTTTTTAGCCGTTGTAAAATGTATATTTGCAATGTCTTAGAGCCATTGCTAATTTTAATTTTGCAACGGCTGAAAGTCGTGCTAATTTTTACCACTGCCAATTTTGCAACGGCTCAAAGCCATAACAAAATCATTTTGCAACGGCTCAATACCGTTGCAAATGACATTTCTGGTGTAGTTCCATTCCTATGCTGGTCTGATAATTATTATTATAGGAAAACCCCACCAAATATAAGTGATCTTCCCAAGATCCGCTAAAGTCCGATATGCAAGCTCTTAGTAAATCCTCGAGTACCTTATTGACTTTCTCTGTCGGCCATCCGTGGTGATATGTAGTACTCATCTTGAGCTTGGAACCTAATATATCATGTAGAGTCTTCCAGAATTCACTAATGAACAAGGAATCTCCATCATTTACCATACTACTAGGAATTCCATAAAGTCTAACTACATTTTTCATAAATAACTTAGCTAAATCAGATGTTGTTCTAGTTGACTTAACTAGAATGAAATGGGTACTCTTGGTCAACTTGTCCACTATGACTCGTATACTTTTATTTCCTATATTAGATCTTAGCCACTCGTCTATAAAATCTATAGAAATAGAATCCCACTTCCATACTGGAATATCTGATGGCTGAAGCAACCCACTTGGCTTTTGATGTTTGTCTTTCACCAGTTGACAGTTCAAACACTACTTCACTCATAAGCCCACATCCCACTTCATACTTTTCCAGAAGAAACTCTCTTCATGTCATGATACATCTTAGTTCCTCCTGGATGATTAGTTAACTTCGAAGAATGGCATTCCTCAAAAACTTCCTTCCGTATGTTCCCCACTTTCGGAACACACAACCTTCCTTTCTTTCTCAACCACCCATTCTGGTCAAGACTAAACTCTTTTAAGTCATCACTCTCCGTTCCATCCCTTAACTTCTTGATCCGTTCAACTAACACTAGATCCTCTCCTTGCTTAGAAGCATTCTTTTCGATCATAACTAGTTGAACCATTAAACAAGACAATATAACAGATCCTTCGCTAAACCTAGATTCAGATATCCCCTACACTCTACAATTCAACAACGCAACCAAATCTTTCCACTCAGCTATCATTGCCAACACTGCATCCTGATGTTTTCTGCTAAGTGCGTCTACAACCCTAGCACCTTTCCCTGGTGTGTACTCAATACCGAAGTCATAAGTGTCTAAAACCTCTAACCACCTCTGTTGTTTCATATTCAGCTCCTTCTGAGAGAACAAATACTTCACGACTCATGATCCGTTAAAGCTCAAACTTCTCTCCCAAAATGTAATCTCTCGATACCTTCAATGCAAAAATCATTGCGGCTAATTCCAAATCATGCATTGGATATCTAACCTCGTGCAGTCTAAGCTGTCAAGAAGCATAAGCAATTACTTTACCTCTCTATATTAACATATCTCCTAATCCTATTCCACACATAACCATATATACTACCAAATCCCGATTCCCTTCCGGAACAACCAATAAAGGTGCATGCGTCAATAAGTTGTTCAAACCCTAGTATACTTCCTCACAATTATCGGTTCACACAAACTTTGCATCTTTTCACGTTAGCTTAGTCATCAGTGCTGCTATCCACGAAAAATCCTTAATGAACCTTCAATAATATCTAGCCAATCCAAGAAAACTCTTTATCTCTGTCACTATCTTTGGTCTCTTACAATTATTAACAACTTCGATCTTACCTGGATCGACTGACAACCCCTTCTTTGAAACCGTGTGACTAAGAAACTTAACCTCTTTCTTTCAAAAATGACATTTCAAAAACTTCACCTTCATCTGATTCTGCTCAACGTCTCAAGCACCGCTCTGAGATGAACTTCATGCTCCTTTTCATCCTTTGAGTATACCAAATATCATCTATGAAAATCAATATGACATATCCAAGTGCTCTTGGAAGACCCAGTTTATCAAATCCACAAAGAACTCTGGTGCATTAGTCAGTCCAAATGGCATCATTAACCATTCATACGATCCATATCTGGTCCTAAATGCCATCAAAGGAATATTATCCTCTGCTACTCTAAGCTGATGGAAACCTATTGCTAAATCCAACTGAGAAAATACCTTGGCTCCACTCAATTGATCAAACAAATTGTCAATTCTAGGCAATGGATATCAATTCTTTATCGTCTTCTCATTCAACTTACAATAATCGATACATAACCTTAATGATCCGTCCGGCTTCTTAGCAAACACTGTGGCTGCTCCCTAAGGTTAACTACTCGGCCTAATTCTTGCCTTCAAAATCAACCAACTGCACCTTCAGCTCTCTCATCTCTATAGGTGTCATCCTACTTGGTGGTTTACTCACTGGTTCTGTTCCTTGCACCATCTATCTGAAACTCAATGGCTTGTTTCGGTGGCAAACCTATTACATGTTTAAAGACATTTGTGAATTCTCTGACCATGAAAACTCGATTCAGCTCGCCTTTTACCTCCACAGCACCCAACAATGCTTTGACCTCACAACAAATTTTTTTACAGTATATATAATCCGATCGCTACTATCAGGGTGTCTAAGTGATATTTTCCTATCATGGCAAAATATCATAACATCATACTTACTTAACCAATACATACTCAAAATAATTATGAACCCTACAAAGTCAAACACATGCAAACTACAAACAAAGGTATGACCTAACAAATCAAACTCTATGTGGTAACATTTCATCCCAATTGGCGCATACCCTCCCATCGAATTTGCAACCCTTAAGGAAGTAATTAAATATGAGGGTATTTACCAAACAATGAGATATAAAAGAATGCGATGCCCCGGTATCAAACAGAACACTAACTGAAATACCACAGATCAAAAGCGTACCTCCCCAACACTGCTTTTCCTTTCTCCTGCACTGTTGGTCTTGAGGTAGCCGGTTCCAATGCAAATATTTTGCCTTTCCCATCATTTGCTGGCTCCTCACACTAGTTTTTATAGTGACTAATCTGATCGCAGTTGAAACATCTAATTCCTTTCTTCTCAGCGGCCTTCTTACCCTTGCCTATCCAACACTCATGATCATAATGCCCCTTCTTATCACACTTATAACAGACAACTTCCACCTTCCCTTCCTTTCTGATTTCTCCCTTCTGAGCCCTTTTTATATAGAAACACTTTCGCTTCTGACCCTATCCCACTTTGGACTTCCTTAGCCTTACTCTTCTCAAGAGAAGCAAGCATTTCCTCTTGTCTTAAAGCCATTTCAACTGCAAAATCACAGGGATCTTCGATATGAGGCAATGTAGCCCTGGCCAACTCAGGCTTCAAACCCTTGATGAACTTTTTGTTCCTCTTAATCACAGTATCCACAGTGGCATATCTATACCTAGCCAACTCCTTAAACCTTCTAGCATCATCTAACACCATCATGTTTCCCTACTCCAATTTAGCAAACTTCTTGAGTAAGGCAGACTTTGCCATCATAGACATGAACCTTTCCTCGAACCTTCCCATGAACTCAACCCAAGTCATATTCTCTTCATTTACTCCAACTTTCAAACTACTCCACCAGAATAAAGCTGCTCCCTGAAGCTATCTCAATGCAAGCCTCCTCTTATGCTCATCATTGAGCACCAGATCAGCAAATACTTTCGCAATGAAGCAGCCAATTCTCTACTTCGATTGTGTCCTCGGTACCGATGAACGACTTTCCTCTCAAAAAGGAATAATCTTTACTTAGAATGGCATAGTTATTCACCACTGGAGCTTCTTGATTTCCTTCTCCAGCATTACCTCCAACTACTCCAACATCAATTCCCACCTGCATCATATTGACAAAGAACTGATACATCGCTCCCATGGCAACTTGTGAGACTCTAGCTCTAACATTTCTTGCTTGTCCCTGACCTCGGTTTCTCCTGGTATTTGGTCTAGCATTTCCATTTGTCGTGATGCTTCCCCCTCCAAGGTTAACTCTTCCACTTATAGCATCCATATCTGTATTCAAACCTCATGAGATACAGAAGAATAGCCTAAGAGATATTGGAGAATATGATATAGCGTGTACTTATATATAGAAAATACAAGTACGTTACTATAGCGTTACCCCTTACTCTAATCTTATCTCTAATTCCTTAGGATTATGTTTTCAAAAATCATTTTAGCTTAAAGTCTTTCATAAACCTACGCTCTGATACCAAGTTGTAACATCCCCTATTTCGAGACCCATAGCTAAGCACTATAGATGCTATAGTCATCCATAGTATTAACTTCCGATGACCAAATACGGTAATGTTAATGGTATCCATAATATTAGAAGCACATGAATATTAACAAAAATCAGAAATTCAAAAAAAAAACTTTTCTGATTACATTTCACAAAACATGTTTCATATTCCATTACATAATCCCCATCGTTTCGCAGGTTCAGACCAAATATATTATTATAAAATATGCCAAGAGCGACATATGAAGATGCCCACTTGGATGACCAAAGTACTATATAGACATAACTATCTTAAATGTAACACATCAGAATAAAAAAACTACAACTCCTAAATAACTAACTTCATCCTCCTGCTCGTCTTTGGAAGTTTTATTCGTCCACCCACTAAAATCTGAAAATATAAAAATCCTTAACCCTCAGTCTACTCAAATCAATTTTGAGCACTCGAGATTTCTAGGGGAAAACATAAACTTCAAGTCAGACATAAATCCTGGTGTATAACCATTAGGATTAGGATTAGGGTCTCTTAATCCTAATGGTTTTGCAGGCTCACTAATAACATGTCTTCTTTTCTGTACATATATATTCCTTTCTATGTGTAACCATCTTTAAAGTCTACCTGTGACTAAGCCCTACACACTGGAATTTTGGGCTAAATTAGGTAGGGCTAATAGCTAATAAGTAGAGCGCGACCCTACACCTGTCCCATTTAGTCTTCTAATCTAAGTCATTTTCTTCGTTTAACTACCCTTTAGAATTTTCCTTTAAAACCTTTTCAAAATGATTTAAACCCTTAATTCATACTTATACAAGAAAAATACATTCTTTGCTTTACATTAAGCTATTTGCCATGTTATATGTATACTTTACCCAAACTAATGTTGATGTAATATTATGAGGATTACCTACCCTTCCAAAATAAGTTAAAACCCTTTTAATTTAAACACTTAGGCTATATTGCCAAGGTAAATCATTCGAAACCTTTGTTTAAAATCTTTAAACAACCCATTTAAAAAATGAAAGTATCCCTTTCATAACCATCAAAAGTACCCTTTTCGAAACTCTTGAAAGTACCCTTCTCGATATAAGTAAACTACTTTACTTTATTACCTTAGGCCCAAAGGCCAAATATTCTTTTCGAAACCATTATAAACATCTTCTTCGAAAGCTTTATAAAACTTACACATACTCTTTTCAAAACATCAAACTTGCCTTCCAAACGCAATGGGAAACCTTCCATTTAAAATGGTTTAGGTACCTTTCGAAACCATTGGGGAATCTACCCTTGAAACCATAGTTTAAACCTATCAAAAATACTAGAGAACCTCCAATTCGAAACCTATATCAGTTACCTTTCGAAAGAATTAAAATATACTACTTAAAAAAATCAATCAAAAGCATTGGGTTCAAGTAAAAGCTTGTGGAAAAACTTTCAAAACCATTGGAAACCATTCCTTTTGAAACCTTTGGGTTTAACTTTCAAATATTAAAAAGGGTCATAAACAACCAAGTCAAGAGAAACTCTTTCAAAAGCAATTCCTGTGTAAAAGAAATGGATGGCATCGAAACCTGTCCCTTCAAAAGCATTGGAGAAGCGACTGAGTTTTTAAAAACAAGGTAGCCCTTTCGAAACTGATCTTGGTCGAAAGGTAAAAAGGTGGTAGTTAAGGGTTTTGGCCCCTTCAAAAGCATTCACTTAAAACAAAAAGCGCGTCTACGGAAGCCAACCAAGTTGAAACCATTACTATCGAAAGCAAAGCAGGCACATTTTCATTTAAAAGCAGAGCAGTCCTTCGACCCCATCGGAACCCCTCGTTTTGGCTGCATACCTTCCGCCTATATCCAATTTTGTTGTGCACCAATCTTTGATGCCTTGCGCATTAGTCTCGACGGCGATGGAGGCGGAGGAACACGGTCAAAAGCTAGGTGCCAAAAGAGGTGAAACATGTAGAAAGCATGTTTAAACTAATTGTTAACCTTTTTAAGTAATTTTTCAACTAACCCGCCATGTTTATCAACATATTACTGCCGAAACTTCAAAACTAAAAAAATTAACTTATTTACAAAATGCCCCTCCTCCTTTTACCAAAGTCTCATATCTTAAATAATTTTATATATCTATTAAAAAACTTAGAAAAATTCTATAAAAATTCACATAAATTTCTTTTAATATATTTTCTAACATATTTAAAATTTAGACCCAAAACACATACATTATTTTTGAAATTAATTTTAAACCCAAATAACCTTTTTCTTCACTAGAATATTAATATTAATTCCACACTAATTCAAAAAATCATGAAACTAGAATCCCATGAATAATATTTCTCACCTCAGATTAGAATCGCAAGTCTATTATGTCAACTAATAGGTTTTATAAATCAATTCTTATCATAAAATCCATATGAAATAGCCAAAATCATCAACAAGTATATATATTTATCCATTTAATCAATCAAAACATAGCAAGACATTAGCAAAAAAACTTCGAATCTTAGTCTAGTAATTGAAAACAAAAAGATGAGATGTAACCTATTATTCACCTTTGCTTTGATGTTAAGAAGTTGAGATTTGATCTTGGATTAAGTTGATTTGGATTCTTCCTCTTGATTTAGCTAATCTTCCCCTTACTTCTTCTTAATGGTGACCAGCCTTTAGCTTTGTTTTTATTTTGTGAAATGAACGTGTAAAAAGAAATGGTATGAGGGCTTAGGGTATATGAATATGGCTCATTCCTATTTTACCCTTATCTAACTCATTTTTTTCCTTAGTTCATTAATTCAATTAGGCATGGCTATACCATTATTATACAAATCTCAATTCCTTTAACCAATTAATCTTTTCGTTATTATATTTAATTTATCTAATTAAATCTTCCGAATAATGTCATCAAAAATAGGGGTGTTACACATATAACATGATATTGGATGATTCTTCTATGAGCAATATGAACTTAACCATCCTTTTTGTGATTTGAATCATTGCCTTACATATGATAAGTTGATCTCGCATACTTCAAGTGGACTTACATGAGTTGATGAAGCCTATCATTAACCAAGACTCCACTTACTTGCATACTCTATGGTCAACAAGAAATCCTATTAACAAGAGGCTTAGTAGTTGTTTGATGCTTAAATCACGCTTAGTTTCTAAGAGAAATTAAATCCTTGATTTGATTGTTTGTTTGTTTGATAGTTAAATAACCGACCACCAAATCTTAACCAAATATAACTCTCAAAATATCTATAACAAAAACAAGAATTATATGGTACAATTTTCCTCGATGATGCTATACTATACATAAACCCTTTTTGCTCTTCTAGTACAAATGATAAGGAAATCTATCTACTCAAATGGTTAGGGGGCGATCTCTACTCTTATGTATTGTCTATTTATTTCCAAAAGAACCGGAGTTGAGTTTACCAGAATCTATCGATTAGTTTTGGAGCGACCGATAAGCGGAGGGATATGCTTATATGAGATGACTGGAAACCATCCCACTCCAAAACTATATGCGTGTTCTAGGCTTTGCAAGAGGTTCATGATTGGTTTGAGAGGATGGAATGAAGGCAAAGTTTTTTGAAGTGCAAGGGCAACTTGCTACTAATCCTGAGGATGTAGTAAAAGTAGTGCTTTCGGCTTTTTTATTTCCTGGACAACGTGTATGGTTAAATGCTAGTATTGCATTATTGCTTAGAGGACAATGTTAGCATTCTAAGTGGGATTTTATAAGAGAGGAAAAGGTAATCATGGCTTCACAAGCCTCATAACCTGGTAATGACTAAAACATGGGAGATGCATCATGGCTATGTAGTTCGCTACCATTAGAAGCATCGTTTCTCATATCTAAATCTATATTTATGGATTTTGGTATACTTGCGCATGGGAAGAGTAGGGACATGTGCAATTGGTTTGCAGCCTTGATGCCTGGGGGATGATGTAATTTGATTTATTATGTTAGAGGGGTTAGGCCGGCTCTGTGTTGGTAGAGATGCAAGGTTTGCAGCCTCGGTACATTTTCTTTAGAGACGTACTGTATGAAAGGTAGCCTTTTACCTTGTCATTGTATGTAATCCAATCTTCAATACATGTCATACAGATTTAGTTATGACCAACTATGTTGAACTTGAGATGCAAACATTCCAGCTATGTTATATACTTATTTTAAACCCTAGATATTATTATAATATCATAAGATTTCCTATAAGATGTTTTGGCTCATAAGATAAAAAAGTGTGGTCTTAGGTTATAAGATATAATAATCCATATGATTTTAGTTTTCTCATGCTGGTTTACCAGAATGATCCAAATGTTATTTTCTTACAATACTTGGGTCGAACCCGAGTACTTTTCCAAATTGAGTTATTGATGCTTTGGAGCTTTAAGAGACGAGATGGATGCTTTCAAGATGTATTCCCATATTCTCTTTTATTTCTGCAATATTTTCTTATTCGTATTTATCAGCAATTGTAAAGATAGGCGGTTATAACTATCCAGGCAAATGATAACTTAGTTACTCTGATTTATGTATGTATATCATAGTTTCTTTGTAAAGATCATTGATATAATATTACTCGTCACAATATGAGATTTTGTTTTGTCTTTCCTTTTCCTTCATACTTACAACCCGTCTTCTCGGCATTTGAATGTTCGCCACACGAATACCGTGTATGTATTAGTGTCAACTTCTAAGGATCGAGAAGGTGAGTGATTACAATACCCATAAGGGTTTGGGACATTTAAAAAAGTAATTATTACTATAATAAACATTTTATAGAAAACTATTTATTTATTTTTTTCCAATCAAATTATTATTAACTTTAGGAACCCAAATTTTGATATTTTTAGAGTTTGGAGAATTTGTTTTGGTAATAATTTTTGGTTTCTTAAATTTTATGTATTAGGTACTTTCTTTTAAGAACTATTTATTTATCGTCATTTTTTAAAACCAAGTCCATTTTTATTACTATATGGCTTTGGAATTTTTATTAAATTTTCTAGATTATATTTTTCTTCATCAAATTTCAAAATTATTGGTGATTTGTTCTAATTTTGTGTTAACTTAATTACTTCATTATTATTAAAATCCATGTTAATTTTGAGTTCATAAACTTCTTTAGAAAGTTTTTGCATTCTCAACTTCGCATACCTTAATTTCTTCAAATAAGCCCGTATTTTGAGATGTTAAAGTTCACAAGATTCTTGTGAATTTTTTAGCTCTCCATCTAAATACATTTTTCGCCTTTTAGCATTCCAATTTATAATTAACTCTATTCAACTTACCAATTATTTATTTATATAATTTCTTTAAATTTATATAATTTCTTTAAATTTATAAATTTATCATCAAGTTCTATGCTAATTTCGAGAAGATCATTGTAAGAAAGATCGAAATCTACATCATTAGTGGCCATGAAACAAACATTAGCTTGTTCCATGTCACTGTCACTTTCCGATGAGGAGGAGTCCGAATCATCCTATGTGAGTTGAAATTCCTTCCGTTTCTTCTGAATTTTTTCAAATTTACCTCTTCTTTCTTCTTACCTTTTTTATTATGGACAATCCTTCTTCATATGATCCAATTTGTCACATTCAAAGCATTTGATTGAGGTTGAATTTCCAAAGTTTTATGCCTTCGTCGTCTTCTTGAATATTTTGATTTTGTTGTAGTATTTGGAATTGAATGTAATCTTATCTTCATCTAAATCCGAACCCATAATATTTGCTTAAAATGCGATACTCTTCTTCTCTTATGTTTTTCCTTCCTAGCCTGCAAATTAGCTTCTTGCGATATCAAATTTTCAATTAATTCTTCAACTTTGAATTGAGAAAGATCATTAGTTTCTTATATTTTTAGAACTTTTCTTTTCCACTCATTTGTTAAAGAATTTAAAATTTGTGTAACAAGATTAAATACGGTAAATGTTACTCCTAATGTCATGAGATCATGTTGAATAGTTTGAAATCTTGAATACATATCTACGATAAACTCATTAGCTTACATTTCAAATGATTGAAATTGATTTTTAAGAAGTGAAATCACAATTTGTTTTACTTTGTTTGTCCCTTCATGTGTAATTTAAGGTGTGCGCCAAATGTCATGGCAGGATTTGCTAAGCATGACTCTAGAAATTTTACTTTATCAAGGAAGCAAAATAAAATATTCATAGCTTTTTCATTATTGGTTGCTATGGTTTTTTAAACATCCGACTAATCACTCATTTCAATAGAAGGTTCTTCATACTTATTTTGAGTAGCTTGTTAAATATAAAGACCACTAGATTCCATATAAATTCTCATTCGTGTAGAGCAATATGCATAGTTTGAGCCAGTAAAAAGTGGAGGTCATGCAGTTGATTGACCCTCAAGAAATGTACTTGCCATATTATTTATATTTTTCAAAAACTTTGTTATGGTTAACAAAAATTCCTACTTTGAGACCAACTGTGTAACGACCCGGGATTTTGGTCGTTAATTTTGGAACATTTAATTTATTTTAAATGTTGAATTTGAATTATAAATTGATTTTTAATATGGAAGAATTAATAAAATGAGTTATAATTTCAAAATATAAGGATTTAATTGGATTTGGATAAACATAAATCTAATATTTGGAATTGGGACAAATAGGGGAATCTGAGAATAAATAACGGTGTAAAGTGATTTCTAAATTGATTTAAATTCTATGTGGATTAGAATTATAATATTGGAGTTGTGAATGGGATTTTATGTCAATAAGTTAAAGTTGGGAAATTATATATTAATTTAATGATGGAATTAATATATAGTAATAGGAAAATGATCGATATATGATTTAAAATAAATTCGAATGATTTCTAATATGAATATAAATACTATTTGGATTATAATTATGTTAGTAAAGTTTTAAAATTGAAATTTTAAATAATTTCGACGATTTGGAGAATCACTCAATTTAAACGACGAGCTAAAATAGCTTTCCAGGACATAGTCTCAGAATTCGACGAAACCAATTCTATTGGATCCGTAATAGTGTATTATTATTGGATTTCATATTTCGTAGCATCTGGAATTACCATTTGTTCGTACGAGAGAGAAACACGTTGAAATTAAAATTAAAATTTAATATTTTAAAACGATTCAAAAATCTATCTTTCGCATACGATCAAATTAGCCTCCGAAACATGTTCCATTATGTTCGAAATATAGATAAAACATTATAAACGCCAGGCGACACGTGTTGTAACGACCCAGAATTTTAAAAAATTTAATTTGGGAATATTTAATTAATTTTAAATATTTGAATGATGGTTTGAATTGAATTTCAAATTATCAGAATGAATTTAGCGATTAAATTATAGAATTTAATCTATTGAAAGTTGAATAAAATTTTGAATCTTCAATGTTAAGCTGATTTAAAAATATTTCAAAGGCTTGTAAAATTCATATTGATAATACTGAAGATAATAGAAGCTTCAGAATTGAATTTGAAAGTGAATTGTTCAGTTTTGGAATTTAATCGTTTGAATCGATATTTAAAATAGCCGTCCGAGGCACAGTCTCGGAATTCGACGAAACCAGTTCCATTGGGTCCGTAATATTGAATTATTGCTGGATTTCAAATTTCGTATTTTTTGGAGTTGATATGTGAGCACACGTTAAGTAAACATGTCGAAAATTTAAATCGAATTCAAATTGAAATTAATATTTTAATTAGTCAACGACACGCACGTTTCGTTCCTGAATTCATGCCTAAACTTACGCCCTAAACCACGCCAAAGCACGTTTCCCCCTCGTCCTTAAAATCATCTATGTCTCCATTTAATTTTCAGAAGAAAATAAAAACAAATTAATGGCCGCACCTCCCCTCTGCAACTCAAAAACAAAATTTAATCAATTCGTCTTTCCCCCAAAGTCAAGTGCTTCACTAAAATCTCGGAATCAAATGGCGACCGGAATCGATTTAAAAAGGCGCGATCGACACTGACTTCGATTTGGTGGCGCTCGCGGTGTTCATTGAGATGGAATGTCGAGCTTGAGCGTGGGGTCGCGTAGGGCAAGGCGCGAGCTCGCGAACGACGACGTGACCTCGTGAATGCTGGTGGCGCAAGCGCGCGTGGAGGAGGCAACGGCGGCGCGCGCGTGATTGGGGGTATCGGTGATTGGGGGCGACGCGACAAGCGGCGACGGCGATGCAAATTGTACGCGAGGCTAGGGATTCGAGCACGAGGCAGCAACAATTCTCGAAAAAAAAAGCGCGGCAACATGGAGCTCGAAGTCGAGCAGAGGCGAACGACGTGGCGTCGTTTGGGGATCACGAGCGCAGGGAAGTCGAGCGACGATGTCGCGTGGTGATGGCGTCGCGCTGTGCTCAAGTCAGTGGAAGCAGTGAGGTGATTCGATTTTTTTTAGTTTTATTTATTTTATTTTAATAATTTGGTTAATCCAAATTTTAAATTGCAGTTTTCAGTTTAATTTGCAAATAGAAAAAAATATATATAGTTTTTATAGTAAGAAATCAAAATGCAGTTTATATATGTACACAAGTATATAAAAGGGAATTTTTGGTTTAAAATTAAATCAATAAAATCGTTGGCTAATTTAATTTACATAATAGGAATTTTAAAACTTAAAGAAAATTTAGTTTAAAACTAAATTATTAGTTGAATAGAAATTTTAGTTTCAAATGAAAAATATTTTGTAAAAAGAAAATTAGTTAGAAATTTTACTTATTTAATAAAATGACTTATCAAAAGAAATATTATTTATTATTGGAAAAAAATGGGTAATTAGGGACTAAATGATAGTTTATAAAAAAGAAAATTTGTTTAAATTTAAGTTAAGGGGTTAAAAATAATTTATTTAAAGGGAAATTAAATTGTAGTTAAATAAATTTGTTTAGAGTAAATTTAGTTGAAGTTTAAATTGAACTAGACAGATTTGTTAGGAATTTGATTTATTGGATAAATAAATTATTAAAAGAAATTGATATAAGGATATTAATTTAAAGTAAAATGTTTAGTTAAATAAATTTATTTAACAGAAATTTTGTTGAAAGGAAAATAATTTTTTTTTAAGAAAAATTTGTTGATTTAAAATTTATAAAAAGGAAATTAAGTTCAATGGGAAATTTCTAGTTAGGATTATTTTCAAAAGGAAAATTTATTTAAATAAATAGTTAGTTAAGAAGGTTTATTAAAAGAAATTTAAATTTTTAAGTTAAACAAATTTAATTAAAGAAAATCAGTTTGAATCTTTAATTTTTAGTTTAAAATAAAAATCATTAACTTGAGATTGAAATAATTAGTTGAAATAAATTTATTAAAGAAGAAATTAGTTTAAAACGAAACCATTAGTTAATTTAACTATTAAAAAAAATAAAAATGAAATCGCCGATGAATCGAAATTATGTAATGAAAATTTAATTTATTCGATTGATTCGAATATTAATAAATTGTGTAAATATTTATACAAGGTATAAATCAAGGAAATCGAGTCAAGAAGGGAAATGGATTGCAAACGGGAATAAAGGTGAGAACTTCTCACTCAAAAGGATTTATTTAAATTTTAAATAGTTAGATTTAAAATTTGCTTGACTGTGTTGATTGAATGCTTGAATGATGATTGTTATATATATATATATATATTGGATGTGAATAGACCCTATACGCCGTTAGTAAGCGGAGGTTATTTATTACACACATATACCGCGATATTCCACCTCGAAGTGGAACTGGTATTATATTATATATAGCAATATATATATATTGGCATATGTATATATTGCAGTTGATTGATTTCCCGCATTGTATAGCGGATGAGACCCTATTGCGCCGTTAGTAAGCGGATATATTTTATAAAATCCCATATACCGCGATATTCCACCTCGAAGTGGAATGGTATTGTGCTAATGTCTGTGGATGCAGGGAAACAGGTTGTAGGGATCCAACTGGATTCCTCACAAATATTTATTTGATTTCATATATTGTGATATTTGATTGTTTATCATGAATGATATATAATGTTTGAAAGTCGTGATTGCCTATTGATGTGTTGCATCATCGGATCCAATTTTGAAGTTTAAAAATAACGATTTTGATTTCTAAAGTGATTTTTGGAAATATACGTTATAAAAATATTTTTGGAATTGATTCATCTTAAATAAATAAACGTTATAATTTTAATATTATAAAAAAAATTATGATTTTTGAGAAATACAGTTAAAAGTTGATTTTTGAAAATATGGGATTAGTGATTTTATAAAATAGTTTGAACTGGGATTTCTGAATTTATTATAAGAAGTTTAAAAATAGGATTTATAAAATTTTTATTTTATAAATCAGAATGATGAAACTATAAAAGAGTTTAAAGATGTTTAAAGTAATAATATAAATTGATTTATATTAAAAGATTTATAAACTGATATTTATAAATTTAGAATATCTTGAATTATAAAACGAGCTTTTATAAGTGATAGAATGATTTGTAAATGGATTTCATAAAGGAATGAAATCTATAGAATTTATGAAATTTGATTATTTTATAAATTAAAATGATGAAATTTTAAGGAGTTGAAAGACGTTTTTAAAATAGTAATACAAATTGTTTTATATTAAAAGGATTTATAAATTGATATTTATAAATTAAAAATATTGGAATTATAAAACAAGCTTTTACAAGTATTAGAATGAATTGTAAATGAATTTCATAAATTGAAATTATAGAATTATAACGGTGAAGTTATAAATAGAATTTTATAAGCAGTAGGTTTATAAAATTTATAAAGTTAAAAGAATAGATTTTGGATAAATAAATGAATCTTATAAGTTATAAGATTTATAATTATGTAGTTTAAAGGAACGATTTTGTAAACAAATATATTATAAGTATTTAACTCATAATATGAAATTTTAGTATATCATTGAGATATGAAATTGAATAGATTTATAAAGGAAATTTATAAAAGGAAGTTGTTGTAAAAAAAAAAATAGAAATGGAATTTATAAACATTGTCTTATAAATTCGCAACGACTTATTTTGATAAGTAAAATTGTTGTAATTTGTTAATGGAATTATATTCATGTTTAGACAGTGAATAATCTTTTAAAATAGAATGAATAGAAGTGATGAAATTTATTAACAAGGTATATTCACGTTTTTGAATAGTGAATAATATGTTAAAGAAATGTTTTGAATGTGATGTTTTAAATAGAATTAAAACGATCTAAAGATGTTTTAAAATATATTAACTATCGAAACCATAGATTTCAACATTCACTGTTGAAATAGACGTTTTTGAGAAATAAAAGGAAATGGTGGACTATAACACTGTTGTTATAGTAAATGATTTCCGAAAGGAAATGTTTTGTATAGTATTGGGATTTATATATCTATTTTAATTTCGAATCCCTACACTAGTGATTTTGGGACGTCGTAACGATGTTTTACGTAACATTCGTTTTGGCCCAAATAAATATGTTAAAGAGAATGATTTCCTTAAAGAATGAAATATATACTTAATTTCGATTAAGGTATATAGAATATTTTCCAAGTATAGAAAATAAAAAGGCTTGTGAATTACTTATAAATAAATAAGTATGGGAATGATTTTCCAATATTAAGTGAATATTGTGAATTTATCTTTTTGAAGATAAATTGAAAATAAATATTTGAAAACGAATGGGAATCGTATATTCATAAATATTTTGGAAGGTAAATTCAATATGGAATTTATAAATGAAATTTGGAAAATGAGTTTAAAAATAAATATTGATTTATTTTTAAAGAATGGAGAATGTATATCTTATAAAGATATTTTTGGAAAATAAATAATTTGGAAAATTATTTGGAATCTGGTGATGTTGGCATATCTATTGATAGTTCAATAACCGACTATCAATATTTACCTTTAAATAGGTATTTGTTGTGAATTGCTTGAATTTGAATGCCACACTTATTTTTAAAAAAAATAAGCGCTCACTATTCGGGTTAACCGGGAAAGGACCTTGGGGTCGTATAACCCATTCCGAATATGTGATACGTCGTTATGAATTGCATTCGAAGATCGGTGTTGAAGACCGGATATTTTCGAAAACGAAAGGGTTTCTTGTTGATTGTCTCTACACTGGCTGATCCCCGGCATTGAGATCTCCATATGTGATGGAAAATCCGAACGTGATTAGAGATTTTTCGGATTGCAAGGACTTCTTTGTAAGTGCCTTCGGTTCTGTTCGAGCCCGGAACAGACTTGTATGGATTGTGTGTCTGACATTACAAATTGAGATATAAAGCCGATTTCTTTCAAATATATTTCTGTTGGTGGCGGAGAATTTATTCTCTTAGCTTAACACCCTTCTCTGAGACGTACGAGCTCAGAGGTTATATAGTTGAAGTTATCGGCGATATATTCCCAATTTGGTAATGTGACATGCTGAGTGTTGCTGTGAAATGATCATTGTGTTGATTATTTGTGATAGGATCTTTTATTAGATCGTCTATCCTAGTGATCATTTCTATGATCATTTGTTTGACCCAAAGCATGGCTTTTATATAAAGTATGTTTTTGTGGACGTGACTTCGTCGAGCCTCACACCCCGGAATGGTCAAAACAGGAAAGATGCGGGAAGGTTATGAGGGGTAGCTCCCTTTAGGGTGTGTGCGTTTCCTTCTGGAAAAGGGTGGTGTCATGGTATGGAGCCCAGATGCTTACTCATGTTGAAACACTTTTTATTATGGTGTGATGTTGATTAGAGAGCTCTCGGATAAAGGTCCCAAAGGACCGGGGGATGGCATGCTCGTGTCAGTAGTTACCCAGTTAGGGGTAACCCGGCCTTGTGTTGGCAGAGATCCGGTTTGGTTCTCGGGGATGTCCATCCAGAGGCATTCTCATGTGGCAATGGGAAGTTCCTTGGCCTGATCATTCGTTGGAAATCCAAAGAAACAATACGAGACTTGTACGGTTTTAGTTGTAGAACCTGCCATCTAATATGGTAGCTATAGTAAGCATACTATAATGGTACCTATGCTGGCTAAGATTTATATTCTACTTTCGAAATATTTTCTACACTATGCATTAGAAATAATAACAAATGATTTCTTTTAATACGTATCAAGCATCTTTGACTAACATAAGAAGAAATCTTCCCCAAGTCTGCGTTTGCATTGTGTGTGTGGCGGGAGGTCTTATGGTAGTCCCATTTTTAAAAGCATTGCGAATTGATTTTTAAAAATATTCCTCTATTTTAATTTTAAAGAAAAATAAACTGTTTTGAGTTCTCGCACCAGTCACATGACTGACTTGGAGTTTGTTGTTTTCCTTCCTAAACTCTGGGTGCCCACCAATTTCCACACGGGCAGTCAAGAGTTAGGTTTATCAGGATATTCTGGAATTCAGGAGTTGCTGGAAGCAAGATGGATGGCATTGGCGTATTACTAGTATATAGTACTTTCTTTTCCGCTGTTTGTTTGATGTTGTACACTCTGATGATATGATGTAATGAAATGTAATGTAATAACTGATATAGTTCTTTGTTTAAAGATTATTCATTTATCTATTATATGTTGTTCCGCTGCGAATTGTGAGATTCTGATGTTGTTCTATTTTCTGTTTCTGTTCCGTTCTATGTCTATTTTCTGTTTTCTTTTCCCTCTATTTTCTCTCTTCTTTCTTTTCTTCTTTTCTTTTTCTTTCCTCTCTTCTTTCTTCTTTTTTTCTTTCCTTCTTTCTTAAAAACCCATAACATTTCGGTTTTCGCTTTCGATTTCTCGACAGTCGATAAAGTGAGTATCGATGTTGAATTTTCGAAAGTTGAAAATTCTCGAGACGTTACATTTGGTATCGGAGCTTATGGTTAAGCGACAACCATGGTTCTGTTGGGTGTTACTCATTAGAGATAGAGTCAGCAGTACTCTAGAATGAATTTGAGTGTAATAATAGATATGAGCGTGTATTTGTTAGTGAATATAAAATTGTTTTTGAATCGAGTAAATAAGGTAATTTTGCCCAAAACTATGTTTGTATAGAAAAGAAATGATTTTCTATGAATTATTATAGTATAGGGTTGCATATTGTTAGGAGGTGATAATATTGAATTATTATCATTAGTATATGGAATTAAATAAAATGGATTGGATTCAAGTAAATTAACTTGATGATTTATTCATTTGTGAAATAATTTCAATTGGAATGAATATGAATATGGAATGTGAAAAAAAAATTGAATAAAGATGGTATGTGAATTGGTAGTAAGCAATAAAAATTGAATTGAGTAATTAAGTGAAATTGAGATGAATGAAATTGAAAATTAAAATGAATTAATGAATGAAACTAATTTAAGGTAGTAATATGAATTAGTAAATGAAAGTTAATCGATAGAATTCAATATTTAGAATTGAGAATTGAATTCAAATAGAATTTAAATTGTGAATTGAATTGAAATGTAAAATTGAATGAATTGGATATGTAACTTCAAATAGGGAAGTAAAAATGTATAAGAAACATATATCGAAATTTTGCAATAGAATTGGCAAATTGGTTTGAATATTGTATTTGGATTTGGATGCTACTACTAGCAGGTTATACAGGTGTATAAAAAGAAATGGGATTGAGATTTTGATTTCAAAGATAAAATTGAATTGCTCGACAAAAAGGTACGTATTTGAATTTCAGTATGAGATTTGATGACTTTCTTCTCTAGCCACTTGGCTTTCTCTTTTCTTTTTGATTCTGAGGGGCCGTGGTGCCATTTTGTAGTCGTACCGAGCTAGCCGCGCAAAGGAGACGCTGGCGAAATTTTTCGAAAATTTAGGGTGTTAGAAAAATTTTTGAGAAAAATTTGAAAGTTTGAAATTTGAATTTGAATTTAAACTTAAATTGTTAGGAAAACAATATTGTTTGGAACCTATAATTGAAGTTGGAAAGCTAGTTGAAACGATAATGAATCTCTAATAAAAAGATTTAGATTAGTAAGTTGATAAAACTATTGGATTGCGAAAAATGATAGACGGGATAAGGGCATTCTTCTTAACTTGTAATTTCGGGACGAAATTCTTTTAAGGGGGGAAGATTGTAACGACCCAGAATTTTAAACAATTTAATTTGAGAATATTTAATTAATTTTAAATATTGGAATGATGGTTTGAATTGAATTTCAAATTATCAGAATGAATTTAGCGATTAAATTATAGAATTTAATCTATTGAAAGTTGAATAAAATTTTGAATCTTCAATTTTAAGCTGATTTAAAAATATTTCAAAGGCTTGTAAAATTCATATTGATAATACTGAAGATAATAGAAGCTTCAGAATTGAATTTGAAAGTGAATTGTTCAGTTTTGGAATTTAATCGTTTGAATCGATATTTAAAATAGCCGTCTGAGGCACAGTCTCGGAATTCGACGAAACCAGTTCCATTGGGTCCGTAATATTGAATTATTGCTGGATTTCAAATTTCGTATTTTTTGGAGTTGATATGTGAGCACACGTTAAGTAAACATGTCGAAAATTTAAATCGAATTCAAATTGAAATTAATATTTTAATTAGTCAACGACACGCACGTTTCGTTCCTGAATTCATGCCTAAACTTACGCCCTAAACCACGCCAAAGCACGTTTCCCCCTCGTCCTTAAAATCATCTATGTCTCCATTTAATTTTCAGAAGAAAATAAAAACAAATTAATAGCCGCACCTCCCCTCTGCAACTCAAAAACAAAATTTAATCAATTCGTCTTTCCCCCAAAGTCAAGTGCTTCACTAAAATCTCGGAATCAAATGGCGACCGGAATCGATTTAAAAAGGCGCGATCGACACTGACTTCGATTTGGTGGCGCTCGCGGTGTTCATTGAGATGGAATGTCGAGCTTGAGCGTGGGGTCGCGTAGGGCAAGGCGCGAGCTCGCGAACGACGACGTGACCTCGTGAATGCTGGTGGCGCAAGCGCGCGTGGAGGAGGCAACGGCGGCGCGCGCGTGATTGGGGGTATCGGTGATTGGGGGCGACGCGACAAGCGGCGACGGCGATGCAAATTGTACGCGAGGCTAGGGATTCGAGCACGAGGCAGCAACAATTCTCGAAAAAAAAAGCGCGGCAACATGGAGCTCGAAGTCGAGCAGAGGCGAACGACGTGGCGTCGTTTGGGGATCACGAGCGCAGGGAAGTCGAGCGACGATGTCGCGTGGTGATGGCGTCGCGCTGTGCTCAAGTCAGTGGAAGCAGTGAGGTGATTCGATTTTTTTTAGTTTTATTTATTTTATTTTAATAATTTAGTTAATCCAAATTTTAAATTGCAGTTTTCAGTTTAATTTGCAAATAGAAAAATATATATATAGTTTTTATAGTAAGAAATCAAAATGCAGTTTATATATGTACACAAGTATATAAAAGGGAATTTTTGGTTTAAAATTAAATCAATAAAATCGTTGGCTAATTTAATTTACATAATAGGAATTTTAAAACTTAAAGAAAATTTAGTTTAAAACTAAATTATTAGTTGAATAGAAATTTTAGTTTCAAATGAAAAATATTTTGTAAAAAGAAAATTAGTTAGAAATTTTACTTATTTAATAAAATGACTTATCAAAAGAAATATTATTTATTATTGGAAAAAAAGGGTAATTAGGGACTAAATGATAGTTTATAAAAAAGAAAATTTGTTTAAATTTAAGTTAAGGGGTTAAAAATAATTTATTTAAAGGGAAATTAAATTGTAGTTAAATAAATTTGTTTAGAGTAAATTTAGTTGAAGTTTAAATTGAACTAGACAGATTTGTTAGGAATTTGATTTATTGGATAAATAAATTATTAAAAGAAATTGATATAAGGATATTAATTTAAAGTAAAATGTTTAGTTAAATAAATTTATTTAACAGAAATTTTGTTGAAAGGAAAATAATTTTTTTTAAGAAAAATTTGTTGATTTAAAATTTATAAAAAGGAAATTAAGTTCAATGGGAAATTTCTAGTTAGGATTATTTTCAAAAGGAAAATTTATTTAAATAAATAGTTAGTTAAGAAGGTTTATTAAAAGAAATTTAAATTTTTAAGTTAAACAAATTTAATTAAAGAAAATCAGTTTGAATCTTTAATTTTTAGTTTAAAATAAAAATCATTAACTTGAGATTGAAATAATTAGTTGAAATAAATTTATTAAAGAAGAAATTAGTTTAAAACGAAACCATTAGTTAATTTAACTATTAAAAAAAAATGAAATCGCCGATGAATCGAAATTATCTAATGAAAATTTAATTTATTCGATTTATTCGAATATTAATAAATTGTGTAAATATTTATACAAGGTATAAATCAAGGAAATCGAGTCAAGAAGGGAATGGATTGCAAACGGGAATAAAGGTGAGAACTTCTCACTCAAAAGGATTTATTTAAATTTTAAATAGTTAGATTTAAAATTTGCTTGACTGTGTTGATTGAATGCTTGAATGATGATTGTTATATATATATATATATTGGATGTGAATAGACCTTATACGCCGTTAGTAAGCGGAGGTTATTTATTACACACATATACCGCGATATTCCACCTCGAAGTGGAACTGGTATTATATTATATATAGCAATATATATATATATATTGGCATATGTATATATTGCAGTTGATTGATTTCCCGCATTGTATAGCGGATGAGACCCTATTGCGCCGTTAGTAAGCGGATATATTTTATAAAATCCCATATACCGCGATATTCCACCTCGAAGTGGAATGGTATTGTGCTAATATCTGTGGATGCAGGGAAACAGGTTGGAGGGATCCAACTGGATTCCTCACAAATATTTATTTGATTTCATATATTGTGATATTTGATTGTTTATCATGAATGATATATAATGTTTGAAAGTCGTGATTGCCTATTGATGTGTTGCATCATCGGATCCAATTTTGAAGTTTAAAAATAACGATTTTGATTTCTAAAGTGATTTTTGGAAATATACGTTATAAAAATATTTTTGGAATTGATTCATCTTAAATAAATAAACGTTATAATTTTAATATTATAAAAAAAATTATGATTTTTGAGAAATACAGTTAAAAGTTGATTTTTGAAAATATGGGATTAGTGATTTTATAAAATAGTTTGAACTGGGATTTCTGAATTTATTATAAGAAGTTTAAAAATAGGATTTATAAAATTTTTATTTTATAAATCAGAATGATGAAACTATAAAAGAGTTTAAAGATGTTTAAAGTAATAATATAAATTGATTTATATTAAAAGATTTATAAACTGATATTTATAAATTTAGAATATCTTGAATTATAAAACGAGCTTTTATAAGTGATAGAATGATTTGTAAATGGATTTCATAAAGGAATGAAATCTATAGAATTTATGAAATTTGATTATTTTATAAATTAAAATGATGAAATTTTAAGGAGTTGAAAGACGTTTTTAAAATAGTAATACAAATTGTTTTATATTAAAAGGATTTATAAATTGATATTTATAAATTAAAAATATTGGAATTATAAAACAAGCTTTTACAAGTATTAGAATGAATTGTAAATGAATTTCATAAATTGAAATTATAGAATTATAACGGTGAAGTTATAAATAGAATTTTATAAGCAGTAGGTTTATAAAATTTATAAAGTTAAAAGAATAGATTTTGGATAAATAAATGAATCTTATAAGTTATAAGATTTATAATTATGAAGTTTAAAGGAACGATTTTGTAAATAAATATATTATAAGTATTTAACTCATAATATGAAATTTTAGTATATCATTGAGATATGAAATTGAATAGATTTATAAAGGAAATTTATAAAAGGAAGTTGTTGTAAAAAAAAAATAGAAATGGAATTTATAAACATTGTCTTATAAATTCGCAACGACTTATTTTGATAAGTAAAATTGTTGTAATTTGTTAATGGAATTATATTCATGTTTAGACAGTGAATAATCCTTTAAAATAGAATGAATAGAAGTGATGAAATTTATTAACAAGGTATATTCACGTTTTTGAATAGTGAATAATATGTTAAAGAAATGTTTTGAATGTGATGTTTTAAATAGAACTAAAACGATCTAAAGATGTTTTAAAATATATTAACTATCGAAACCATAGATTTCAACATTCACTGTTGAAATAGACGTTTTCGAGAAATAAAAGGAAATGGTGGACTATAACACTGTTGTTATAGTAAATGATTTCCGAAAGGAAATGTTTTGTATAGTATTGGGATTTATATATCTATTTTAATTTCCAATCCCTATACTAGTGATTTTGGGACGTCGTAACGATGTTTTACGTAACATTCGTTTTGGCCCAAATAAATATGTTAAAGAGAATGATTTCCTTAAAGAATGAAATATATACTTAATTTCGATTAAGGTATATAGAATATTTTCCAAGTATAGAAAATAAAAAGGCTTGTGAATTACTTATAAATAAATAAGTATGGGAATGTTTTTCCAATATTAAGTGAATATTGTGAATTTATCTTTTTGAAGATAAATTGAAAATAAATATTTGAAAACGAATGGGAATCGTATATTCATAAATATTTTGGAAGGTAAATTCAATATGGAATTTATAAATGAAATTTGGAAAATGAGTTTAAAAATAAATATTGATTTATTTTTAAAGAATGGAGAATGTATATCTTATAAAGATATTTTTGGGAAATAAATAATTTGGAAAATTATTTGGAATCTGGTGATGTTGGCATATCTATTGATAGTTCAATAACCGACTATCAATATTTACCTTTAAATAGGTATTTGTTGTGAATTGCTTGAATTTGAATGCCACACTTATTTTTTTTTAAAATAAGCGCTCACTATTCGGGTTAACCGGGAAAGGACCTTGGGGTCGTATAACCCATTCCGAATATGTGATACGTCGTTATGAATTGCATTCGAAGATCGGTGTTGAAGACCGGATATTTTCGAAAACGAAAGGGTTTCTTGTTGATTGTCTCTACACTGGCTGATCCCCGGTATTGAGATCTCCATATGTGATGGGAAATCCGAACGTGATTAGAGATTTTTCGGATTGCAAGGACTTCTTTGTAAGTGCCTTCGGTTCTGTTCGAGCCCGGAACAGACTTGTATCGATTGTGTGTCTGACATTACAAATTGAGATATAAAGCCGATTTCTTTCAAATATATTTCTGTTGGTGGCGGAGAATTTATTCTCTTAGCTTAACACCCTTCTCTGAGACGTACGAGCTCAGAGGTTATATAGTTGAAGTTATCGGCGATATATTCCCAATTTGGTAATGTGACATGCTGAGTGTTGCTGTGAAATGATCATTGTGTTGATTATTTGTGATAGGATCTTTTATTAGATCGTCTATCCTAGTGATCATTTCTATGATCATTTGTTTGACCCAAAGCATGGCTTTTGTATAAAGTATGTTTTTGTGGACGTGACTTCGTCGAGCCTCACACCCCGGAATGGTCAAAACAGGAAAGATGCGGCAAGGTTATGAGGGGTAGCTCCCTTTAGGGTGTGTGCGTTTCCTTTTGGAAAAGGGTGGTGTCATGGTATGGAGCCCAGATGCTTACTCATGTTGAAACACTTTTTATTATGGTGTGATGTTGATTAGAGAGCTCTCGGATAAAGGTCCCAAAGGACTGGGGGATGGCATGCTCGTGTCAGTAGTTACCCAGTTAGGGGTAACCCGGCCTTGTGTTGGCAGAGATCCGGTTTGGTTCTCGGGGATGTCCATCCAGAGGCATTCTCATGTGGCAATGGGAAGTTCCTTGGCCTGATCATTCGTTGGAAATCCAAAGAAACAATACGAGACTTGTACGGTTTTAGTTGTAGAACCTGCCATCTAATATGGTAGCTATAGTAAGCATACTATAATGGTACCTATGCTGGCTAAGATTTATATTCTACTTTCGAAATATTTTCTACACTATGCACTAGAAATAATAACAAATGATTTCTTTTAATACGTATCAAGCATCTTTGACTAACATAAGAAGAAATCTTCCCCAAGTCTGCGTTTGCATTGTGTGTGTGGCGGGAGGTCTTATGGTAGTCCCATTTTTAAAAGCATTGCGAATTGATTTTTAAAAATATTCCTCTATTTTAATTTTAAAGAAAAATAAACTGTTTTGAGTTCTCGCACCAGTCACATGACTGACTTGGAGTTTATTGTTTTCCTTCCTAAACTCTGGGTGCCCACCAATTTCCACACGGGCAGTCAAGAGTTAGGTTTATCAGGATATTCTGGAATTCAGGAGTTGCTGGAAGCAAGATGGATGGCATTGGCGTATTACTAGTATATAGTACTTTCTTTTCCGCTGTTTGTTTGATGTTGTACACTCTGATGATATGATGTAATGAAATGTAATGTAATAACTGATATAGTTCTTTGTTTAAAGATTATTCATTTATCTATTATATGTTGTTCCGCTGCGAATTGTGAGATTCTGATGTTGTTCTATTTTCTGTTTCTGTTCCGTTCTATGTCTATTTTCTGTTTTCTTTTCCCTCTATTTTCTCTCTTCTTTCTTTTCTTCTTTTCTTCTTCTTTCCTCTCTTCTTTCTTCTTTTTTTCTTTCCTTCTTTCTTAAAACCCATAACATTTCGGTTTTCGCTTTCGATTTCTCGACAGTCGATAAAGTGAGTATCGATGTTGTATTTTCGAAAGTTGAAAATTCTCGAGACGTTACACGTGTTATTTGGAGTTCGTTTGAAAATGCTCGTAAAAATTAGAAAATAATATTAAAATAATATAGGCATACACGTATATATGCATTCACACTACAGAAACCCTAGTTTTTTCTTCTAGCCGTTGTTATTGAGTTTAATGGTCAAAAATAAATCGCCTTCCACCTTAAATCTTCCTCCATTCATCGAGTTTCAGCAAATTTTCCAAACACGAAGATCATAGAGCTTTGCAAGAGTTTTCCATCCATACGGGCGTGATCGTCTGAAGCTCTTCGACGACAACGAAATCAAGGCGCATTTGCTTTCCATTCAAGCGCGATTTCCTCGGCCTTTGTGGCGCCGCGTTGGACCAGATCATGGTGGCAGGGAGGGCTCGCATAGGCAATCATGGTGGAGTAGGTGGATCGTACTCTCGATAGGAAATGGCGGGGCGGAAAATCAAAGGGGATCGGCGGTTTTGGGTTCGTATAACCCTGGATAGTGCACGATGTAGAAGAAGCATGCGAACGGCCTTGATCTCGTGATCTTTGATGAACGGGCCAATCTAGGTATAATATATATATATATATATATATATAAAAGAAATTGTTTTATAAATTATGCTAAAAAACTTTGAAATAACATATCTTTCTCATACGAGGTTGAAATCTGGCGAAACTGCCGGTGCCGTAATCGGAACGACGGGATCTACGCTGCAGTGTAGATCTGGAGGCGTTTGGAGTAAGCGAGAATTTTAGATTTAGTCAAACGGGATCGATTTAATAAAAAATTGGAACGCTCGACGTTATAAACGCAAGGTGAGTTAATCATACTCACATCTGGATTTACATAATAAATTTTAAATAGTTAAAATTTAAATTATGGGTTGATTGATTGAATTTGATTATCATTATCAGTCTACATGTGATATTGTATATAGTACTATATATATATATATATATATATATATATATATATATATTGGAGTGGTTGATATTCTCACATTGTATAGCGGATGAGACCATATGCACTCCACATAATAGCGGATGACCCTTTATACCATAAGGTCCCCTCGAAGTGGGATTTGGTATTTTATTTATTATGCTAGCATCTAACAGGTTGGAGGGATCCAACTTGATTTCTCAAATATTGAAATTATTTTCATAATCTGTGATATTATTGATATCCTGTGAGAGATTATATTGGAAATTTAAGTTATTCGATGCTATAGTTTGGATGAATATATTTTGGTATTTTAAGATTTAGAATTATATTGAATTGGGTTTTTAAAGGAAATGAAAGAGAATTTTTAAGTAAATAATTATAGTGAATTTAGGTAAATTTAAGGAATGAATTTGGAAAAAAAATAAAAATTTGATTTTTATCCTATTAAATAAACTCCGAATATAGGAAAAGAATAGAGATTTTAAATAAATAGGAATACAGGAGTTTTGAAGACTTAAACGATGTTTTTAAAAAAAATTAAAAGATTTATTCTAGAAATTTAAGATTTAAATGTTTTGAAAAATAAAAAGGAGAATTTTGGAAGTAGAGTATGAAATTAATATTTCAGATTTAAATAAGGGTTTAAATCATAAATAAGGGAGTGAATCTGAAATTAATAGGTTTTGGAATAAATTTGGATAAGTAAAGGAATTTATTTAAGAATGGAGTTAATTTTGGAAATCGATTTGAAAAAATGGTTTAGTGTTTGAAACTGTGATTAAAGGAGAATGAGACTATGGAATTTATAAATTGGGTTTATAAACAAGGTGAAATAAAATATCAGTGGATATTTGGAAGTATAAATTCAGGTGGAAATTTATAAAGGAATGGGTAATTTGTTTTAAAAAATAAATAGTATTTTTATTTTTAAGAGCGTGGAAAGAAATTTACTGGATTGGGACGTAAATTTAACTGGAAATAAATTGAGAAGGATTTATAAATGACTAGACGGTCGTATTGGAATGGATAGTGTATTTTCCTGAAAAGTTAAGTATATTTTCAAAAGAAGGTCTTTAAGTATAAAGTAGAAGTTTTAAAAGATGTTTTAAATGAAGAGTGTGTTTAGAGAAATTTATAATTTAAATTGTTTTAAATTTTTTAAAGTAAATATTTATTAAATTAATTTTAGTAGTAATTATTTTAAAGGATAAATTAGTATTATGATTAAAATATAATTATTAAGTATTTATACATTATACAGTAGTTTTATTTAAAACCAGTTTTTGGCTAAAGTTTTACTTGAAAAATTATTATAGAATATTATAACTAATATTTTGAATAAAGTGATTTAAGTAGTTTTATTTCAAACGTTTTAAGTGTATATTTTTGGTAAAGGAATTTAAATTATTAAAATCTAAATTATCAATACTTGGTGCTTTTCTATGGGAATAAACAATTGGTTGGATGATTGTTTAATTTGATGGTTAAACAACCAAGTATCAATATTGGCCAATGCACTGATTGTTTCGAAGAGTCCGGGAACGGGTTTAATTACTCGAAAATCACTTCGATCAGGTTTGAACGTTTGCGAATGAAGACCGTGAAGATGATGAAGACGATGATTTGGTTTGTCTAGACTCATGGCAACTTGTATGGACGAATGTTATCAGAACATCGGCAGGAGGACGATGAGCATTCTAAGTGAATGTGCGCTAAAAAGGTAACACATAGCCTCAAGCCTCATCAACCGGAAATGGCTAGAACAGAGGAGGTGCAGCAAGGCTAAGTGGGTAGCACCTAATTAGGGTAAGGTCATCCCTGTCTAGATGTCCCTTTTTATTCGGCTGTGTGGGCGGTTGCTGATCCCAACCGTAGAGTGATCTTATTCGGACTATCCAGTAAGGGGTAGCTCGGTCTTGTGTTGCAGAGGATCGAGAGGGGTCCTCGGTACGCTGATCTAGGCCAAGTACTGTGATGAGCAGTACCCCAGTAGCCCCGCCATTTTATGGAATCAAATCTCCAATAAGCGCCCGTACGATTTTGATTGTGCCCAACTATGCTGGAACGTGAGATGCAAGCATTTCAGCTATATTCTATTTTACTTTTAATAGACACTATTATAATATCAGACGGATTTGATAAAAAGTGTTTTAGTTATCATAAGGTAAAAACCTAGCATGTTTATTTGTGGCGTGGTCTTAGAGATACCTTTGATTTCGAAGGATTTTAGAAACTTTAATAATTCAATTAAATGTGTTTTCTCACGCTGGTTCTCCAGACTGACTCGAGTGTTATTTTATTATAATGCTCGGGTCAGACCGAGTATTATAAAATACAGGATAGGAAGCTGTGGAGCTCAAGAGGCGAGCTGGATGGTGAGACGTATCACACGTACTTGATGTATATTCCACTGTGTGGTATAAGCTGTATAGTCAGCTTTTGTGAGGACAAGTTAATACAATTGTCCAGTATTTTGCTATTGATTGTGTTGTACTCTGATGATGTAATGTATAAACGGATATAGTTCTTTTTATATAAATATTAGTCATTATCTATTATACATTGTTCCGCTGCGATTATGAGATTCTGTTATTATTTTAGTACCTTCTTTCTTCTATCTTCTTTCTTTTCCCTCAGCAATCTGTCTTTTCCGACACTTGATCGTTCGACATGTTATACAGTGACGTATTTGTGTTGATTTTTGAGGGTCGAGAATGGTGGGTCGTCACATGTGGTGTCAGAGCTTAGGTTGGCGATAGATCTAGGCTTTGGTGGGGGGAATTACTCATTACAGATAGAGTCAGAAGTACTCTAGAATGAGTTGAATGTATTAATAGCTATGAGAACGTAATTGTTAGTGAATATAAAACTGTTTTTATATTGTGTTGACTTATCGGTTGAGTGTTTATGAATTCTGGACGGTATGGGAAGTACAACCGTATCGATAGGGGTTTCTAAACCCTTAAACAAGATGAACCGACATAGTACTATTTTAAAACGGGTGAATGAAAAAAAATTACCCAAAATTATATTTTGATATAAAAGAAATAATTTTCTGAAATTATTATATATATATATATATATATATATATTTGGATGTTTGGTTGTTAATATTATAATCAAATAAGAATATAAAATTTGAAATGGTCTATATTTATAACCAAATAGAATTATGTAAGTATGAAATAATACAATGGAACATAACCAAAATTTGATTTAAACCAGAATTTAAATCCAGGGAATTTTGGAAAAAAATGTTTTTAAATGAATTTGAACAAAAAGTTTGGGAATTTTAAATCTTGGAAGTTTTTGAAATGTTTTCCAAAGTGTTGAAGAAAATAATGGAGTATTATTTTGGGTAATATTTTTGAATAAAAATTGTTTTGAAATAAATTTTTGGAAGTAAGGAAGAACTTAACTCACTTCAGTCGTGGGAGAATAATCCTGGTGATGATGGCCACGTCATTAGTATTCATTTTCGAGTTTCTAGGTAGTGGATTGCTACCGTGGTGGTTGGGTATGATCACTTGTTTTGGACTTATTTGATAAACAAGTTTGTTTTAGAAATTTTGAAAGGGAATTTTTTTGGTAAAACCAAGTTGTTTGGAAATCCGGAGGTATGATTTGATATACCGAAGTTATATATGTATATTTATTATTTTAAAATATTTTGAAATAAAATCGGGTAATTGAATTCTGGGAATTCTATTTAAATGAGGTGAAAAGTCAAAGGGAATCGGTATTGAATTTATAAAGTGGAGTTGATATAAATAAGAAAGGAAAATGAAAATTTTAACCCTTGAATTAAAATTTAACTTGAGTAAACAAAAGTGGATAAGATATATTGGAATTTAACTTAAGATAAGTTAAATGAAATTGAATTTGGGCTTGGATTGAATTGGATATTAAGTGGAAAGGTAGGGTAATTGTACAAGTATAAGTTACAGTTATTGAATGAGATAAATACACTTAAGTCCTCAAGTGAAAGATATAATCCAGAATTATGGATATTAGATGTAAGTGGACTCAAGTGAGCAATATAAGATTTTAAGTAAATAAGTTGGTGAATTTATGAATAGAGAAAGGAAATTGTAAAACCTAAATAAAGATGGTTGGGTGTTATGGTAAAAGGAATGGGCTTAAGTAAGTAAGTAAATAAGTTTTTGAACTTATAAATTGGGAGACGAAATAAAAACCAAGATGAAGATGGTTTGGTAATGAGGTCAAAGAATTGGAAAATTCAAATTTTGAATTTGTAAACAGAGAGTGAATTGGACTTGAGTAAGTTGAATACAAATATAAATGGTGAAGTGTTTGTGTAATTATATGCTATGAATATTTAATGTGGGTAAACATAAGTGGAAATTAAAGAAGTTGTGAATAGATAAGTTTATATAGCTTAGTAAACTGAAAAGATGGAAAGGTATAACCAAGTTAAATCGTCAAGTAATTGATAATGAGAAATGCATTCAATGTAAGAGTAAATGAATTGAATATGAAGTTGGAGTATAATTTGGATATGAACTTAAGTTTAAAACTGAATATAACTTAAGTAACGTTGCAGAATGTCTATAATAAACTTTAGAAGTAATTTTATAAAATGATTATAAATGAATTAGCTTATAATGAAATGTTAATCACTATAAGAGGAAGCAAATAAATCCATGTGAATTAAATGTGAAGTGAATGGAAAGATGTAAAATAAGTTGGAAGTAATGTTAATAAGGAATGCAAGTGCATGAACCGTATTGTGCTATGAAGGATTGTCGAAAATTTATATGAAATAATGTCCCAATGATATAGTATAAAGTGATATACTAAGAAAATAAAAACAAATAGTTATGAGATCAATTTAAAAATAAAATGGAATTTGGTTACAAAGGAAATTTAAATTAACTGATTTTTTATGAAATAGATTCATAAATAAAATTAGCATGGATTGGATTGTTGCTTAATACAACAAAAAGCAAACAAGGTGGTACATAACTTGAATGGCAATCAGATAAATTGGCTTGGGTCAAATTAAAAAGGAAATAAATTGAAGTTTAATGAAATGATTTTGCATATAATGAAAGTAAATATAAATGGAATGCAAATAAATTGATTTTTAATCAATTGCAAGATTTAATAGAAGTGAACTTATGTAAGTAAGGCATGTAAATCAACTTGAAGTTGAATAGAAGTAAATTTATGCAAGTGAAACACATTGAAACAATTTGGAGTGAATTTGAGCTCGTTTGTGTAAATATAAAATGTACACAATGAATTTGGTTGTAAGTCATTTTGGAACTGAATAAAATGATATATGGATCCATGGAAGAAATGAAATTAGTGATTGGATCCTAATAAATTGTTGAAAATTATGTTTGGCATGTATGGTTAAGAAGTTTATGTGTTTTGGCTAGATAAAGTAATGCAATATTATGGAAATTTCACGTTTATGAAAACTTATGAGCTTGTTTGAGTAAGTACAGGTATAGGAGGTTATTGGGTAGATTTTGGGAGTGCGTAATTGCATATAAAATAAGCCGCTCGCTTAAAATGCGAAAGAAAAGGAATGCCTAAGCAATAAAATATAGAAATGATAATATATTGTTATATATTTTTTTTCCGACCGTGTGGGTCGATGTATATATTTTTATCATATCTGTGATATTGTAAAAGGCTCTCCGTACAAAAAAGAAGATGTCAATTTTTTTCGAAAATTTAAGGTGTTCGAAAATTTGGTAAACTAGAAAAGTTGATTTTTGGAACGATGTTAGAAATTAAAGTTTTTGAGTTAGAAATAGAAATAAATTATTTGGATTAAAAGAAAGGTTTTCGAAAGTGAATGTGGATATTAATTAAGTGTGATTTGGATAAGTAAATGGGTTTGGGAGAATTTTTTTCTACCTTAGCAAATTTCGATGACGAAATTTTTATGAGGGGGGAGGAGCGTAATGATCCGGGATTTTGGTCGTTAATATTGGAACATTTAATTTATTTTAAATGTTGAATTTGAATTATAAATTGATTTTCAATATGGAAGAATTAATAACATGAGTTATAATTTCAAAATATAAGGATTTAATTGGATTTGGATAAACATAAATTTAATATTTGGAATTGGGATAAATAGGGGAATCTGAGAATAAATAGGGTGTAAAGTGATTTCTAAAATTGATTTAAATTCTTTGTGCATTAGAATTATAATATGGGAGTTTTGAATGGGATTAAATGTCGATAAGTTAAAGATGGGAAATTATATATTAATTTAATGGTGGAATTAATATATAGTAATAGGAAAATGATCGAATTTTGATTTAAAATGAATCCGAATGATTTCTAGTATGAATATAAATCCTATTTGGATTATAATTATGTTAGTAAAGTTTTAAAATTGAAATTTTAAACAATTTCGATGATTTTGAAAATCGCTCGATTTAATCGCCGAGCTAAAATAGCTTTCCGGGGCATAGTCTTGGAATTCGACGAAACCAGTTCCATTAGATCCGTAGTAGTGTATTATTATCGGATTTCAAATTTCGTAGCGTTTGGAGTTACCGTTTGTTCGTACGGGAGAGAAACACGTTGAAATTAAAATTGAAAATTTAATATTTTAAAACGATTCAAAAAGTCATCTTTCGCATACGGTCAAATTAGCCTCCGAAACATATTCCATTGTGTTCGGAATACGGATAAAACATTATAAATGCCAGACGGCATGTGTTTTTTGGAGTTCATTTGAAAATGCTCGTTAAAATTGGAAAATAATATTAAAATAATATAGGCATACACGTATATATACATTCACGCTACAAAAACCCTAGTTTTTTCTTCTAGCCACCGTTATTGTGTTCAATGGCTGAAAATAAATCGCCTTCCACCTCAAATCTTCCTCCATCCATCGGGTTTCAGCAAATTTTCCCAACACGAAGATTGTAGAGCTTTGCGAGAGCTTTCCATCCATACGGGCGTGATCGTCTGAAGCTCTTCGACGACGACGAAATAAAGGCGCATGTGATTTCCGTTCGAGTACAATCTCCTCGGCCTTTGTGGCACCGAGTTGGACCAGATCATGGCGGTAGGGAGGGCTCGCATAGGCGATCATGGTTGAGTAGGTGGATCGTACTCTCGATAGGAAATGGCGGGGCGGAAAATCAAAGGGGATCGGCGGAAAATCAAAGGGGATCGGCGGTTTTGGTATCTCATGATCTTTGATGAATGGGCCGATCTACGTATATAATATATATATATATATATATATATATAAAGAATTTTTTTATAAATTATACTAAAAAACTTTGAAATAACATATCTTTCTCATACGAGATTGTAATCGGGCGAAACTGGCAGCGCCGGAATCACAGCGACGGGATTTATGCTATAGTGTAGATCTGGAGGCGTTTGGAGCAAGCGATAATTTTTGATTTAATCAAATGGGCTCGATTTAATTTAAAATTGGAACGCTCGGCGTTTTAAACGCAAGGTGAGTTAATCTCACTCACATCTTCATTTCTATAATAAATTTTAAATAGTTAAAATTTAAATTATTTTTTGATTGATTGAATGTGATTATCATTATCAGTCTGGATGTGATATTATATATAGTAGTATATATATTGGAGTGATTGATATTCCCGCATTATATAGCAGATGAGACCCTATGCGCCCCACACAATAGCGGATGACCTTTATACCGCGATATCCCACTCGAAGTGAGATTTGGTATTTATTTGTTGTGCAAACATTTATGGAGGCGGGAAAACAGGTTGGAGAGATCCAACTAGATTCCTCAAAATATTAAAATTATTTTCATAATCTGTGATATGTTTTTTGGATATCCTATGAGAGATTATATTGGAAATTTACGTTATTCGATGCTTTGGTTTGGATGAATATATTTTGGTATTTTAAGATATAGAATTATAATGAATTGGGTTTTTAAAGGAAATTAAAGAGAATTTTTAAGTAAATAACTATAGTGAATTCAGGTAAATTTAAGGAATGAATTTGGAAAAAAAATAAAAATTTGATTTTTATCCTATTAAATAAACTCTGAATATGGGAAAAGAATAGAGATTTTAAATAAACAGGAATAAAGGAGTTTTGAAGACTTAAGCGATATTTTAAAAAAGAATTAAAAGATTTATTTTGGAAATTCAAGATTTAAATGTTTTAAAAATAAAAAGGAGAATTTTGGAAGTTGAGTATGAAATTAATATTTCAAATTTAAATAAGGGTTTAAATCATAGATAAAGGAGTGGAACTGGAATTAATGGGTTTTGGAATAAATTTGGATAAGTAAAGGAATTTATTTAAAAATGGAGTTAATTTTGGAAATCGGTTTGAAAAATTGATTTAGTGTTTGAAACTGTGATTAAACGAGAATGAGACTATGGAATTTATAAACTAGGTTTATAAACAAAGTGAAATAAAATATCAGTGCATATTTGGAAGTATAAATTCAATGTGGAAATTTATAAAGGAATGGGTAATTTATTTTAAAAATAAATAGTGTTTTTATTTTTAAAAGTGTGGAAAGAAATTTACGGATTGGGACGTAAATTTAACTGGAAATTAAATCAAGAAGGATTTATAGATGACTAGACAGTTGTATTGGAATGGAAAGTGTATTTTCCTGAAAAGCTAAGTATGTTTTCAAAAGAAGGTCTTTTAGTATAAAATAGATGTTTTAAAAGATGTTTTTAGAGAAATTTATTATTTAAATTGTTTTAAAAAAAATTAAAGTAAATATTTATTAAATTAATGTTAGTAGTAATTATTTTAAAGGATAAATTAGTACTACGATTTAAAAGATAATTATTAAGTATTTATACTTTATACAATAGTTTTATATAAAAACATTTTTTGGCAAAAGTTTTACTTGGAAAATTATTATAGAATATTATAACTAATAATTTGAATAAAGTGATTTAAGTAGTTTTATTTCAAACGTTTTAAGTGTATATTTTTAGTAAAGGAATTTAAACTATTAAAATCTAAATTATTAATACTTTGTGCTTTTCTGTGGGAATAAACAATTGGTTGGATGATTGTTTAATTTGATAGTTAAATAACCAACTATCAATATTGGCCAATGCGCTGATCATTTCGAATAGTCCGGGATCGTATTTAATTACCCGAAAACCAGTTCGATCCGATTTGAACGTGTTAGCGCCAAAAATGGTCACTAACACCCAAATCCAGATGAAAGCACCAAATAACATACACAACTCACAGATAGGATGTATGTAGAGAGTAATAATGTGAAGAATGGTGAAAATTAAAATGAAAGAAATAAAGAACAACAGATTTCATAGTGGTTCGGCTAACTTCGACTTACGTCCACTCAAGAAATTTCCTTTTTATTGCTGTAATAGTCGATTATAGTTACAATCCAAAGTTTAACAATGGCTGAGTGCCTCAGCCTTAAAGAAGAGAAAGTCAATAAGCAGAGAGAAGATCCCTTTTCTGAACCAACACATGTTGTATTTATAGGCAAAATCTGAGTTGTTGGGCTTTCTACATGGTGTAGGCCCATCAAGACCTTCCACAGAGCCACATACCTCCATAATGCCGAGCCACATACCTCCACAATGCCATGCCACATACCTCCACAATGCCGAGCCACACCGGCCTTAATACAATGCCGAGCCGTATCAACAATGCCGAGCGACCCTGACTTGACCAATACCGAGCGACCTTCGTCCAATGCCGAGCCATCTCACCAATGCCGAACGACCCTATCCTTACCAATATCGAGCGAGGTTCGATGCTGAACGACATCCATTGCCAAGCGACTTCCAATGCCGAGTGAGGCACGATGCCGAACGACATCTAATGTCGAGCGAATCACGATGTCGAACAGTGTCCAATGCTGAGCGACTTCCAATGTCGAGCAAGGTAAGATGCCGAACGACATTCAATGCCAAGCGACTCACGATGTCGAACGGTGTCCAATGCCGAGCGACTTCCAATGCCGAGCGAGGTACGATGTCGAACGCCATCCAATGCCGAGCGACTCACGATGCCGAACGGTGTCCAATGTCGAACGATGTCTAGCGCCGAGCGGCAACCCATGCCGAGCCACACCTTTTACCGAGCGGCGACCAATGCTGAGCCAATCCTTATGCCGAGCAGCAAGCAATGCCGAACTATGCCTTATGCCGAGCAGCAACCAATACCAAATCACCCTGCTCTCTCCTCAGTGCCGAGCCATGCACATCGAACCTAATCCAGACCGACCGCCTATCCATCCGGCTAATTCCAATCAATCGTATTCCAGTTTCGACAAATGAACAGCCGACTTGGTTAAATCCGCCTGTCTATGGCCTTGTAAAAAGGCGGGTTAACACTTGCCCCCCAAAACATGCCTTACTGTTGGAAGGTATGTTTTGAATAGCCTCAAATTCAACATCCAAAGTCCATGTTTCATACATATCCAATAACCAATAACCGAATCCAGGACCTTTCCTGGTCAATATCCAAATCCTTTGTCGTTCGTAGCCGATATTCATATCCGTAACCTCTCTGGGTTTTTGTCAAGCACAATTCACACCTGAAGACCGTGGTCCAGCGTCCCTGGACGTTGAGTAATTTCCATGGCTTAAGTCCTAAGTCGAATCCTGGTCGCTCCGGACCCTTGTCGAGTATAGTCCATACTCGACGATCTAAAATAGTAACCGATAGTATGAGGCCTAAGTCCTTGGCCGAAACCTGGTCTCTCGGGACCCTTGCCAAGCATTGTCCATACTCGATGACCTGAAATAATAACCGATAATATAGGGCCTAAGTCATAGGCTGAATCCTGGTCTCTCCAGACCCTTGCCAAGCATTGTCCATACTCAATGACCTTTTAGCCAAAATCCAAAGGAAAATCTAATCAAAATTCGAATCCAACCAGAAAACCAGAAATCCATATCAAAAATTCAAACCAAAAAAAAAACATCCAAACCCGAATCCAAACTAGAAAACAAGCAAAACAAGGAGTTCAAACCAAACTCCAAAACCAAATCCGAAAAAGCAAATATCCAAGTCAAAGGAAAAACAGATTTCACAAACCGGGGCGTCTTGGTAAGCCATCATCTCAGAGCATGCCTGAGGGTTATCTTCGACCCCGTACATGAGTAAGTGATTTAATCGATTTCCCAGAGTTTGTTACTTATTTCAAACCATTAAGATTAGTTGGTGAGCAACTGGCCACTATTCCTGGGCCTCATGCCCTTGTCGTTCAAGGTAGACGGTGGTTGCTTCTGTTCCACTGCCACATTTTGAGTTCCGATATATTGTCGGAACTGGCCATTCCTAACATGCTCCTTGATTATGTCCTTCAAATGTCGGCAGCTGTTAGTATCATGCCCGTCTAGGTCATGAAAAAGACAGTGCCTTCCCGATGCCCTTTCACGTTCTGAGGGCTCCCTCCTCGCTGGCCTTCGATACGGAAGGCAATCTCGAGTATCCAAGAGTATCCGTTCCAATGTCGCGTTCAGTCCTATGTAAGTGGAGAACTTTGGTTCTCTCCAGCGCTTCCTTTTTCCTTTATCCTTGTCCTTACCAGAGCTTTCGTCAAGTAGTCCTCCGTCCTTAACCAGGTTTACTTCCTTTGACCTCATGTCCAAACATGCATCCTCTTGTTGGAGAAATATCTTAAATTCATGGAAGAATTCCCCAAGATCCAACGGTGGGTCCCGTATCAATGATACTTTGAAATTCGAATTATCTTTGATTCCTGATACCACAGCCATCAAAACCATTGATAGATCCGGCCGATCCACTGAAGAAACTGCTGCATTAAACCGAGTTAAGAATGTCCTGAGCGATTCATCTGCCCCCTGTTTAACCGACGTGAATGTCATCACGTTCTTTGGGCTTTTTATGTGAACTCGAAATTGACTTAAGAACCTATTCACCAGTTCCGTCCATGTTCCAATGGATCCATCCTCCAGCTGTCTGAACTACATGGCAGCTATATCAGCCAAGTACAGGGGGAAACATCGGGCCATAACCTCTTCTGTTACACCCAACACTTCAATATGCCTAGTGTACCTCATCAAGTGGTCAGTTGGATCCGTCTTCTCATTGTACACTTCCAGAGTGGGCAGTTTGAAATCGGGTGGATTTCTAGCCATCCTGATGTTTCGGGTAAACGGACTTTTGTTGACTTCCTCTGAATCCCTGTTTTCCAGACCTCCATGAATAGTCCGCCTGATAATGTCAGCCAATCCGGCGTTTCCAACCAAGGGTTGCCCCCTATCCATGTTTCCAAACTGCCCTCCAAGTCCCTGAGGAAATTCTGGCACATATTCCTCATCACGTACTCCGGCATTCCTGTTGGCGTCGGGCCGCGTAGCGTCATCAAGTATCCCTCCATGAACTAGTCCAGCATTACCTGGTGGTGTGCCCCCTCCATCCAGATTGTTAGTCGTTTGTTGATTGGGAGTTGCACTCTACTGAACCACTCCATCTGCCTGCCGATTGAGTCCCTTTGGTCCATTTCCAAGAACTTAAGCACCTGCAGTTCCCGGTTGTTCAAATTGCCTAAGAAGAGCCTGCATCATCTCCTCTTTTCGTTTCATCATCTGCTTCTGCATAGAATTCATCATAACCTGCATCTCATCACGTGTTATGTAGATAAATGCATGGCCCTCTCCATCTCCAGTAGAGGCCGCTTGACTTCCTTCCTGATTGCTCCTTTCCGCTGCTTGCTCCTTTGTTGGTGATCTAGCCATTGCTTTCCAAAATAAGAATTCCTAAGCTTTTCGATCCGAAATTCAAGCTCCAAAATTTCTGAGTTCAATTCTCAATGAAAGCACCACAATGTTAGCGCCAAAAATGGTCACTAACACCCAAATCCAGATGAAAGCATCAAATAACAGTCACAACTCACAGATAGAATGTATGTAGAGAGTAATAATGTGAAGAACTGTGAAAATTAAAATGAAAGAAATAAAGAACAACAGATTTTATAGTGGTTCGTCTAACTTCGGCCTACGTCCACTCCGGAAATTTCCTTTTTATTGCTGTAATAGTCGATTACAGTTGCAATCCAAATTTAACAATGGCTGAGTGCCTTAGCCTTAGAGAAGAGAAAGTCAGCGAGCCGAGAGAAGATCCCTTTTCTGAACCCCCACATACTGTATTTATAGGCAAATCCTGAGCTGTTGGGCTTTCTGCATGGTGTAGGTCCATCAATACCTTCCACCGAGCCACATACCTCCACAATGCCGAGCCACAAACCTCCACAATGCTGAGCCACATCAGCCTTAATACAATGCCAAGCCGTATCAGCAATGCCGAGTGACCCTGACCTGACCAATACCGAGCGACCTTCGTCCAATGCCGAGCCATCTCACCAATGCCGAACGACCCTGCCCTTACCAATGCCGAGCGAGGTTCGATGTCGTACGACATCCAATTCCGAGCGACTTCCAACGTCGAGCGAGGTACGATGCCAAACAACATCCAATGCCGAGCGACTCACGATGCCGAACGGTGTCCAATGCCGAGCGACTTCCAATTCCGAGCGAGGTACGATGCCGAACGACATCCAATGCCGAGTGACTCACGATGCTGAACGGTGTCCAATGCCAAACGATGTCTAGCGTCGAGTAGCAACCCATGCCGAGCCACGCCTTTTTCCAAGCGGCAACCAATGCCAAGCCACTCCTTATGCCGAGCGACAAGCAATGCCGAACCATGCCTTATGCCGAGTGACAACCAATACCGAATTACCCTGATCTCTCCTTGGTGCCGAGCCATGCACACCGAACCTATTCCTGACCAACCGCCTATCCATCCGGTTAGTTCCAATCAATCGTATTCCAGTTTCGACAAATGAACAGTCGATTTGGTTAAATCTGCCTGTCTGTGGCCTTGTAAAAAGACGGGTTAACAAAACATTTGCGAATGAAGACCGTGAAGATGATAAAGATGGTGATTTGGTTTATCCAGACCCAGAGGAACTTATATGGACGAATGCTATCAGAACATCGTCAGGAGGACGATGAGCATTCTAAGTGAATGTGTGCTAAAAAGGTAACCCATAGCCTCAAGCCTCATCAATCGGGAATGGCTAAAACAAGGGAGGTGCAGCAAGGCTAAGTGGATAGCACCCAATTAGGGTAAGTTCATCCCTATCTAGATGTCACTTTTTATTCGGCTGTGTGGTAGGTTGCTGATCCCAACCATGGGGTGATCATATTCGGACTATCCAGTAAGGGGTAGCTCCGGTCTTGTGTTGTAGGGGATCGGAAGGGGTCCTCGGTACGCTGATAGGCCAGGTACTGTGATGGGCGGTACCCCAGTAGCCCTACCATTGTATGGAATCCAATCTCCCATAAGCGCACGTAAGGTTTTGATTGTGCCCAACTATGTTGGAACGTGAGATGCAAGCATTCCAGTTATATTCTATTTTACTTTCAATAGACACTATTATAATATCAGGCGGATTTGATAAAAAGTGTTTTCGTTATCGTAAGGTAAAAATCCGACATGTTTATTTGTAGCTTGGTCTTACGTGACACCTTTGATTTCGAAGGATTTTGGAAACTTTAATAATTCAATTAAGTGTGTTTTCTCACGTTGGTTTTCCAGACTGACTCGGGTGTTATTTTATTATAATGCTCGGGTCAGACCGAGTATTATAAAATACAGGATAGGAAGCTATGGAGCTCAAGAGGCGAGCTGGATGGCGAGACGTATCACACGTACTTGATGTATATTCCATCGTGCAGTATAAGCTGTATAGTCAGCTTTTACAAGGACAAGTTAGTATAACTGTCTAGTATTTTTCTATTGATTGTGTTGTACTCTGATGATGTAATGTATAAAACGGATCTAGTTCTTTTTGTATAAAGATCAGCCATTATCTATTATATATTATTCCACTGCGATTGTGTGACTTTTATTGTTTTAATTCCTTCTATCTTCTTTCTTTTCCCTCAGCAATCTATCTTTTTTGGTACTCGATCGTTCGACATGTTATACAGTGACGTATTTGTGTCGATTTTCGAGGGTCGAGAAGGGCAGGTTGTCACAAACTGATAGCACAAAGGATCTTTTACATGGCTAATTTATATAAATGTGTATATAACTATAATCAAGCTAACATTTCATATCCGACGACGGCCTTGCTGGAGTTCATATTGAGGTGTAATGGGCGGTGAGTTTGCAGGAGCTCATTTAGGAAGTTACTCGAGTTTATCTTCTTTGTTTTTTCTGTATTATGATTTGTCACTTGCTAGGCATGTTGGCAGCTCCTTTGTTATCGGTGATATATATTTACATGTGTGTTATCCTCTACTTTTAGAGGATCACACATTTCTCTCAAAGAAAACTATAAACAAGTTCAATAATAATAAAGTAAAGTAAAAGCAATCATACCAGGGTTTTTATACTAGGTTGAAACTCCCATCCTACATTTACTCCTAAAGCTCCTTTTTAGATTCCCACTTACCAAACACCCTTACTTAATCTGGAGGAATATGCGTTATAAGAGTTTGCTAATTTGAGAAGGTTGCATTCTATTAACACAAAATTTGATTTATGTTACAAAGCTTCCTATAAATCTCCTTTGATGATCCAACGATTCATGCATTGTGATCAAGGAAGTACAAGGAGTGTTTGAGTGAATGAACAATATTAATCATTTTTATAAAGCAAATAGTCACAACAGAGTTTAGAAACCAAGATAGCAATTTAATTCTAAACTTCTAGTCTTAGGCTCTATTTATAGTAATCAATGGTTATTTTATAAGAGTTGTATATTTTTAGAAAGTCGTTGCTCTTTGAAGAATAACCATTGAATAGTTGTAACTCTTCAAAGTGTAGTTTCAGAAAATATAGTTGTTACTGTACATTCAGTCGACCAGGAATTGTCACAAGTCTAATGAATATAAGTATAAAACCTTGTAGAGAGGAAGGGTAAAAATAAAAGACTAAAGAGTATATTTAGTTGACTAACTTAATTCGACTGGATTCATATTCAGTCGACACCCTCAATCGACCGAATTTGAATTCAGTTGACTAAACCTTTGTGTTTTGGTTTTTATATATATGAAACCTTGTAAAATTAATTTGTAATAAGTTTGGTCTTTTTTTAAATCTTGTGTATTAGTGATATATGTATATGCATATGCATATGAATCACCTAGGAGATTTTACAAAAAAATTCTAGGGACAAAACATACTTTTTACTTATAGACAACTATTTCTTCTTCCATTTACTTCTTGTCTCTTCAAATCATTGTTTAGGAGACGCTACGAGAGATATTTATATAGTTTTCATCATTAAAACAATCGTATAGATAGAGTTCTAACAAAAACATGGTTTGTGAGATCAATATAGTATGTTGGAGCATTGATTAACCTGAATTAACCAACCACTCATAAAATCTAGATGGCACACGAAACATTGTAATTGGCACAGTCTCAATTAGTGAAATCCTATAGCAAAATCCAATTGAGAGAACAACCTTGCACCATAGAGCCGACTGAACAAGTCATCCATACATGGAAGTAGATACTTTTCCTTTTTTGTCACCTCATTCAGCCAATAATCAAAAAACACCTAAATGAGTCGTCCGCCTTACTGGAAACATTACAAGTGCCTCTACTCAAATATGTACTTTCAAATGAACCTTCATCTCAACAGGTTATATGCTTGCACCTTTATTTCCCTCGGCTTTTTGGGTGTCGTATGCCTCATATTCATAAATGCTGGTTTATCAACTCTGACTAGATCAATACGGAACTCTATCCCCTTATGTGATGATATATGGCCACCTCATCAAGTATGCTATGATATTCTCTAACTACAAAAATAGATGAAAACTTAGCATGTGGGCCTTCTAATGAATATAGAAAGCTAATCATCACCTCATCCTCCAATGGGCAGCTTAACTCTACCTTCTGCCCATCCATGGTTCCAATCGTCATCAACGGCCTCTCATTGTCTACTACTACTCCGTACATCTTTTGTCAGTTCAATCCTAGAATAATATCGAATACAAAGAAACTCAAACAAAGCAATCTCAAACAAAAAACTTCATGACTCTACATGTAATACCTCAAAAATTCAAATATTATTTTAATTAAATAATAATGATACGAAAATATGAAAATTGGGGAGCTAATGAATTAATTAAATAAATTAAAAATAAGAAAGGGAAAAATGGTTATTTTTTAAGTCATTGGAATTTGGTAGTGAAACCAATGCCATTATGAGTGTCTCATTTTCCTGATTCACACGGTATATTTATTTATATCGTTTGGAGCTCATATGAAGGAGATATGGTTGAAAACATCATCTAATTAAACAAACTTTACTCCATTTGAATTCAAATTTGAATTTAGGTGGCTAAGCGGTTCTCTAACTTTCTGGACTTAAAAAGAAAATGCATAAACCCTTTTTCTCATTTTGAAAATAATCCTGCACTTCTTTCTTCTTCTCTAAACTCTCCAATTAACCCCAAATCCCAAAATTCAGAACCAAATTAAGAAATTGAAACTCAAAATAAAAGAGAGAAGCAAGGACAAGTATGTAGGAGTCATTAATGGTGTTAGAATAGCAAATTGAAGAGCGCTCTATCTCTGGACAATGGAGAAAAATGGGGCTAGAGACTTGAAATTGGGAGGAATCGACCAAGTTGAGTGAGTTTACCTAAATTCCATTTTTACTTCCTTGATTTCATGATTAAATGTGCTTAAAATTGATAAATATATAACAAATTTCGAAATTTGTCTCTGTGATTTCTGGAAACATTTCCTAACCCGATTAACGAATAGTTTTTGGTAATGGAATGAATTACTGTAATTATATAATGTATATGTGAATTATATGCAAAATTAGGCGAACTGAAAACATATATTTTGAAAATTTATAGAAAAAAGGGAAATTTATTGAAATAAATCTATGAGATGAAATATGATAATTCTGGACCTAAATATAAATTTTGTGGAATTTTATTTATGTGCATAATAAGTAGTCCAAAAATCCAATTTCGATAGCTTCGGTCGTTTAAATATGTCAAAATGACATAGAATTATTTTCTAAGATTACACATGATGACTTCAGGTTTAAAAAGTATCTTTTTGCAATTTCATTCAATTTATATGAATGTATATGTATATATTTCATAATATGTGAAAAGCAGCCTAAAATTTGTATATTAATGATTCGATGTATATAATCATATTAAAATGGCAAGAAAATGATTTCTAAAGTTAAAGTATATGTTTACATAAATTTAGAAAATTTATTTCATATTTTTAAATTACATTTTATATAGATAAGATTCATTTAGTGAAAATGCTCCAAGTAGTGAAAATATGTATATATGAATGTATAAATGGATTATATATATAAAACATGCTTTAAAAATAAAGAATTGATTTTCGGAGGATTGATAAATATATTCCAGTAAGAAATATATTTTTATTTTGAATTTAGACTATATACAAGTAGCGCTCAACATCATCCCTATTTTGCATTACCCCTTTTAGCCCCCTTGATTTCCACCGCACATTCCGATTTAAATCACAGAGTTAGTGCAAAGAGAGAGAAAGTTGCATTATTTAAATCGGAATATGTTGTGGAAATCAGGGGGCCATAGGGAATGCTGCCAAATAGGGGTGCTCCCTGCTATATATATATATATATATATATATATATATATATATATATATATCTGTGTGTGTGTAGTGTACTTTAATATATGAAATTTAACAAAATTGGAAATTAAAAAAATGATGATAAAAATTTGTGTGAAAAATATTATGATATATTAGAAATATATTCTGATTAAGTATGAAATCTAAATGCTAAGGAATTGCCAAAACAAAGAAATAAAATGAAAAATTCATACCAAAATCAAAAATGTGCTTCGGCATGTACATTGATGCACCGGTCATCAAATTTTTTTTAAAATATGAACCTGGTCCTATTTTGGCCGCAATATATAATTAAAGGCTCATGCTAGATTTCCTAAGTTTGCTTCGCATGAGTGATGAGATAGATGACGTAGCCTAGCATAAGTGGCAATGTGTTTAGTACACGGGGATTGCATGCTTTAATAGGGTGATATTTATAAGTTATATGACTCGGTTTGGTTATTGATTTGGAATAAAGTCAGAATAGGAGGGAGTCATGACGGTGGATATTATGTAATAGGCTGATGGAGACCGGTCGGATTATGATAACGCTGGAGGTTCAAGTGATGAAGGCGTTTTATGTATATCAATATGCGTGTGTGTTGATATGTATATAAGTAAAATACTTGGTGTATTGTATGGATTTGGATTTGTGTTGTATATATCAGTGATATGTGAAAACTATATATGGATTGGTTTGGAAATGATATAATGTTATTTGATTATTATATATTATGTACCAGTTTTATGTCGAAAACCAAAGGTTCAAAAATAGTGAGTTGTTACATTTGTTATCAAAGCAAAACTATAGAATTATGAACGTGCGAGAGAGCATTTTTATATTTGATAAACTTATTAATATGTATTATATTGAGTACATACACATACACTACTTTCTAGTGTATTAAAATGTATTATGTTGAGTACATACACATACACTTATTAATATGTATACCGAGTATTAATATGTGTTCGGTAAACTATCGATTGAGGAGTTGGTAATGAATCCTAATTTCGAAGAGCATAGAATGAGTATATTAGAAGAGGTAGAAACTGGAACAAAGATAAATATTGTTAGGGTTGAATTAATACTGAAATGGTGCTAGAATCGATATTAGGGATATTCTAGTGTGAACATTCCCGTGGTTCCACATTTATCTACAAGTAACAAGCCATGCTAGTGTACACCCCATAGAAACTATGCTTACTGTATAAGGATTGGTTCTTGTTCGACCACCTTAGCTGTTGAACTTTTTGATTCTTTGCGACGATTTATCTACCTTAGGTGGAAACCCTATTAGGACTAAACCCTATTCGGTGAAGTGGGCTTGGTTATGCACTTGTGAGAAAATATGCATAATCTTTTGAAATTGCTTGATAAATATACATGTTAAAAAGGCAATGAGTTTCAATAATGGATTTAATCTTGAAAGTTAGATATTTCTAAAGAATTATTTAAAAAGGAATTGATTTTGGAAATTAAAAATATAGTATTTGCTTATGAGGGATTTTGAAAATAGATTTTATATTTATTAAGATTACGAAAATATTGAAGGAATTATACAAAAGGGACTTAAAATTTTCTATTGTAGAGTAATTAGAATCTTTATATTTTAAATATTTGTAATTCAAGGTTGAAATAGAAAGTTTGAGACGTAAGATTTTGAATATTTGTGTGTATGTGCATATAGTAAAATGGATATAAATTATTTGAAATGTTGGTTTTAAAGACGAAGTATAATTACTTTAGAAAATACCATAGTTATTCTAAATTTGAAAGGTGTTTTACGAACTTAACATTGAATTATGGATGTTGAAGGAAATTAATTTATTTTGAAGTTAATTGTGAAATTGTATAATTAAGTGAAATGTAGGGTAAATGGATTATTTTATAGTTTTCAAAATAATAGGAAGTTTTAAACTTTGACATTGAATGAACTTCCAAATTAGTAAATCTATTTAGTGTTATTTTAAAAATACATAAAGAAAATCCCGTATTGTTAAATTATTATCTTTAAATAAATGGTTTAATTGATTAGGAAGTGAAGAAGAAGGGTATGATAGTTGAACCTTATGTACTGGGAGAGGTCCCAATTGCAAGCATACCACCGTCTACTAAGGAGAAAGGAGATGGACCGTGATGGAAAGAGAGTGCTGCTTTTGGATATAGGTTGTTACAGTGGATAATTTGGACCTTAAATCTCACAAGATCCATATATATGTTATGGTATTGAATCCATCCTAAGGATCGAACCATTTACATGTTATGGTAATGTTTTAAAATTTGTTATTTATAGTGTAGAGTCCTTTTGGTGACACATATGTACTGAATCTTTTGGGGTATGGGTTGATATAAAAATGTAATGGATAACTCATTATGGGATGATGTTGGACAAGGATAAGGATTTGGATTGGATAAGGAAAAGAGACCGGGCATGATATTGTGTATGTTGTGATCCCAATAGCCTCACAATGACGAATTATTGTATATCCTATAACATAAGAATCTCATATGCATTTGTTGAAGATTTGGATTTTCCTCCCCGAAATAGTTAAACTCATCAGGCTTAATGATATGCTACTTAGGCATGACTCTAAATTAGAGTCGGAAGATAAATAGGAAAGTTTGTAAGTTAAGATATGGAGATATATTTTTGTAAGACGTATACAAGTATGAATTATTTTGTTGAAATCGCATGAAGAGGAAATGTTGTATGACACCCCGCACCTCTAGGCACCCTGAAAATCGAACATGACTAGAAGCACGAGTGGTCAGGTGAAATAAAAATCCATAACATAGCACAGAGACTAAGGCAACAACATAAAATGTTTAAAATATTACAATGGAAGAAAACTTTCAACAATTATAAATTAATAGCAAAACAGCTTCATTAAAAACATAATTATCTCAAATTTATTTCTGAAACCAAAAGTACCAAGTAGTCTCCACCAAAACATAGAACAGAACAAAGTTTACAATATAGGTCCCCTTATATAGAGTAAAGTACAGAAAATAGAAACGACGTACATGAAACAAAAGAAACGAAAGCTGAAGATAACAACTGCTTTAATGATCCTCCAAGCTGCAAAGAACTGCAACCTAGACCCGCCCTCCTGTGATTCGGGGAAAATAGGAAAAATAGAAATGGGTCAGACATAAAGTTTCATGAATGAAAAATAAGATGAAGAAGAAAGAATAAAATAGTTTAATTTCAGGTCTTCCCCGAATATCACAGAGGGTGAATAATATAATGCGGTGAATCCTTCTTAGATGCAGTTTCTAAGAAGCCGAAGTCCATGATCACCCTAGGGAAGTTAACCATGCAATAATACTAAACGTCAATCGGCCTGTCGGAGCTGGTTTCCTTACCTATCCACGTGCTACAGCGTGGAAGTCATGCTCTTCACCCGTGCACTGTGACTAAATGCCTCTTATGTCTGACCGGCGCCGACTCAAACAACCTTGCAGGACCCTAAAGTTGCGCTCAGGCTCCACCAAATCGGACTCCTATCCTCCTGTCTCCTCAGTCACTAACGTGGATTTGCCTTTATCCAAATGTCTATCCTCCGAAGGAGCGCCCACAGCTGAGTCGGCTGTGCAAAATCATCCAACGATCTGCCTAAAGAAGCCTACGTCGGTGAACACTTGTCTTGTTTCGTCCGCGTCGGTCTGCCTAAAGAAGCCTACAATTTTGGAAGCTATCTATCCTACATACTAGCAACCAATGAAAGGTATTAAACATCCTTGCGAACCTACATGCCCGCTCCTAGTACGTACAGTCGAAACTTTATTTTGGTCTTAACTGCATGAAATGCCTATCTAGACCTTTACAAGGTCTGCCTACCAAATCGCTTCCATATTAATTAATTTTCCTGTTACAGTTTACATACTATTTATTTCCATTAATCTTCTTTAGGCCATTTTTACATCCGATTTGGTTATCTCACAATTTCCCTTTTTATTACATAAGTGGTATTTAAATTTCATATCCGTTTAGTCCGTATGGTTTATCTATAATTTTTATGCCATTTTGTTATAGATTTACACTAGCCTTCAGGGTCCATTTAATTTACATTTTTTTCCACCCTAATTTACATTCTCCTTTTAAAGATTTAATCTGTAAAAAAAAATATCCAATAGCCACAAACCATTTAATTACACAAAATTCCACTTTTCATTTTTAGGCCACATATGAAACAAACAATTATGCCAATTAGACTTTTCAATTTTGTTCCAAAACCATATTCAAAGTTATGTAATTATATCAATCAAAACCATAATTTTATTCAAGTAACTTATTCTAAATTTATTCAACTAACATATTCTACCACTAGACATTGAATAACAATTGTAATTCAATTTAGTTAAACCAATCTTATTTACGCCATGAAACGTGAATAACGATTTTTTTGTTCCGAATTTCAAACCAAACATGAATTATAATTGAGAAGTAGAAGAAGAAGATACAATAATTTACATAAATTTCAATCTTATTTATGCAATAAAAAACGAATAGACAATTTATGTGTCTCATAATTTAAACCAAACATGAATTATATTTTAGAAGTGGAAGAAGAAGAAGAAATTGCAATAGTTTACATATATTGTCAACTAAAGATAGAAAATAATTCATACTAACGTGCCGGAAAAGAACTGAATTGAACTACTTTATTTTTCTATTTCATATTAATTCCCACTCACCTGGCACTTGAGCTTGCATATATTTGAAAAAAGATTTGCTTTAATCTTTCTTCCTTTGATTCTTCTAAATTCCTCAAACTACTTGAATATATAGATAATTTAATTTGGTAGAGATTTTTTTATTTAGCAGAGAAAAGAAGGAAGAATAATATACACTAATTTTACTATAGAATTATAGCGATGGCTGAATAAAAGATTAGGTTTAGGTTAGATGGTTTATTTATAGATTATTTGAGTGAATATAATCCATTAGATTATTTTAGATTAAATCTGGTTCTTTCATACGCTTAATGGTTATCCATTCTAGCCCATACATATCACTCAACCAATAAAATTTAGCCATCTCATTCTATTACATCACTGGAGCGAATGGGAAGCCGTCACATATCAGAAACAATGCTGAAATGTATAGGAAAATCGCTGAAAACGAATTAGCTAAAAAAATATCACTCTAGATTTTGGACGACAATGGGAATTGATCCCTTGTCACTAAGGAATTCAACATGCGCCTTTACCACTGTACCAAATGCACTTTTAATTTCTTTTTAATTATATTTGCTGTAAAATATCAAGGTGTTACATTCTTCCATGCTTAAAGGTTTTCATCCTCGAAATCTCCAAAGACAGAAGAACGTAATTAACAACCAGCATCAGAGAACTACATCCATCTACTCAACCATCATCCATTTCAACCATTGTCCTTATTTTTAACCAATGCAGTTTATGATTTATGCAAAGTGAAATGCATATGAACTTACCTAATGCAGAAAGGTAGTCGGTATACTTATTCAGTTGACCTCCTGTAATGCAAGTATGCTTATGCCATGCAACCAAATGTATGCAACTACCCTAGTATAATTGATAATTCTATATGTATGTTTCAATCTTTCATCCAAATGCACCATCCATATGCAACATCCATTTATACACACACACGCACACAAGTATATATACACACACACACACACATACACACACACAACCATGTGCAAATGCAATAGATAACAGACATGCATATGCATGTGTGTGTACCTAGTTGGTCAGTTATCCTAATAAATATCTATCGTGTACATGCAATGCATCCATTTGCAAACATTGGCATCCATCTGCAATCATTTTCATCCATCAAACATAACATGTCCTAATGACATGTTTACAACCAAGCTACCATCCATAGGATTTACCTAAAGATTATTAAAAAGACCCTAACTAAAGAAAGATCAAAGACCAAAGATAGGATATTTGAAGTGTACCTTAAAATTAGAAAAGTTTAAAAAGTTCGAATTCTCTCCTCGGATTCCCATGTGCACTCATTGAGGTCATCTCTCCACTGAACCGTCATTAGACAAACTTCCTTGTTGCGCAAACTCTTGACGGCATGTTCCAATATACGGTTGGATCTACGATGCACAAGTGATTCGCGCTCTACCTCCACTTCCCTTAGCTAATCGGGTTCTACTACGACTGCGGAATCATGTAGACACTTTCTCATATGCGAAACATGAAAAACATGTGAACTCCTGCCAACTTATCTGGAAGATCAACTCTGTATGTCACTTTTCCAATCCGTGCATCAATAGGGAAGGGTCCTACAAATCTTGGTGCCAACTTACCCACTGATCCAAATCTCATAACATTTTTCAGAGGAGAAACCTTGACAAAAACCATATCTCCTAACTTAAACTCCAAATATGAACGTTTTCTATCGGTATATGACTTATTTCTATCTTGTGCAGTCTTCAACCTCTTGCGAATCAAATCAACTTCTGGGAAGTTTACCTCACCAAGTCTGGTCCAAGCAAGATCCTATCGGTGGTATCCAATAAACAGAATGGTGATCTACATAGTCTACCATAGAGAGCCTCGAATGGTGCGATCCCAATGCTTGCTTGATAACTATTACTATACGCGAACTAAACCAAAGGTTGGTGGTCTTCCCTAGAGCCTTTGAAGTCAATAATGCACAATCTAAGCAAATCTTCCAAAACCCTATTTACCCTCTCAGTCTGTCCATCTATCTGAGGGTGATAAGCCGTGCTCGGATTTAATTCCTTTCCCAAGGCTTGCTGAAGACTCCTCCAAAACTCGCTGGTGAAAAATGGATCTCTTTCGCTCACAATGCTGGCGGGAACTCCATGAAGCCTAACTGTCTCCCTTACATAAAGAGTCACCAAAGAAGCTGATGTCCTATTACTCTTAATGGTATAAAATGAGCACTCTTCGTCAGTCTATCCACAATGATCCAAATGCTCATGTTCCCTCTCTGTGACCTTGGTAATCCATCCACGAAGTCCATAGAGACGATCTCCCATTTCCATAAAGGAATATCCAATAGCTGCAACAGTCCTCTGGGCTTCTTCTATTTTGCCTTTACCCTTTGGCAAGTGATGCACTTCGATACATACTCCACCACCCTTTTCCTTATTCTGGGCCAATAAAATAACCTCTTCATATCCCGATACATCTTATCACCACCGAGGTGCACTGTCATCCTAGAGTGATGTGACTCGGCTAACACCACATCTACTAAATCCTCACTACGAGGAACATAAAATCTACCATCCCTTCTAAGTCATCCCCTATTGTCCATGGTATAGCACCTAAGATGTGGTGGTGGCTCTCCTATAACAAGCTTATTTAAAATGTCCTTTAACTCTTCGTCCTCACCTTGCCTTGCTCCAATATGCTCCATCAAAGTAGGATGGACGTCGAGGGCTGCTAACAATCCTGGAGCTAAATCTGATGGAGGTTTAAAATTAAAGGTAGAAATGTACTCCAATTGCTTCCATTCCAAAAGCAGAGGACTTAAAACCACTTTGCATCTACTCAATGCATCTTCCACAACATTACCCTTGCCAGGGGTATAGGAAATGTCAAAGTCAAAAGAGGCTAAAAACTATATCCATCTTTGCTATCTCAAATTCAAGCCTTTCTGAGAGAATAGATACTTCAAAGATTTATGATCCATAAAAAGCTCAAATCTTTCTCCTAAGAGATAGTGCCTCCAAAAGTTGAGAGCAAAAACTATAGCTGCCAACTCAAGATCATGCGTCGAGTAGTTCTTCTCATGCGTTTTCAACTATCTACTCGCATAGCACACTACCCTACCCTCTTGCATCAGTACCACCCCTAGCCCTGTACCACAAGCATCCGTATAAATTGAGAAAGGCATGGTATCAGGTAATACCAATATAGGCACGGTAGTTAAAGCTTCCCTCAATCGACAAAAGGCATCATCACACTTGGCATCCCAAATTAAAGTTGATTTTTTCTATGTAAATGAAGATGATATCCTAGAAAAGCCCTTAATGAACTTCCTATAGTAGCCTGCAAGAATAAGGAAACTCCATATGTCCATGGCATTCTTAGGGGTCTGATAATCCTATACTGCTACCACTTTCGTCGGATCTATTGTAATTCCATCCGCTAAAACGATGTTTCCCAAAAAGTGAACCTCATCGCTCCAAAAGTGGTACTTGAGAACTTCAACTTATGTGCTCGCAGGGTCCTAAGCACTTCTTCCAAGTGAATAGTATGCTCCTCCTTGCTTCGCGAATAAACCAAAATGTCATCGACGAACACTATCACGAACTTGTTCAACAATTCACGAAATACTCGATCCACCAGGTCTACAAAATATGTCAGAGCATTGGTTAGCCCAAATGGCATGACTAACCACTGAAATAACCCATCCGGAGTCCTAAACACGGTCTTCTCAATGCTATCCTAAACCATACGCAATTGATGAAATCCTATGGCCAAATTGAACTGTAAAAATACCTTGGCTCCTACTAGTTGGTCGAAGAGATCATCTATACAGGAAGGAGGATAACAATTCTTCTTCGTCAGCTTATTAAGCTCCCTATTATCCACGCAACGTTTGAGAGAGCCATCCGCCTTAGTGGTAAAGACGACGGGTGTGCCCACTCACAAATGCACCTACGAATGAAGCCCTTCTCCAAAAGCTCTCCAATTTGCTTGCACAACCCTTGACATTCCTCAGGAGCCATATGCTTATCGGTTTGGCATTATCAACAAGATAAATCTTGCACTCGATCTCACTTCGAGGTGGATGGCCCGCAACCTCCTCAAACACATTTGGAAAATCTCTAACCATGGGTACTGAACTCAAACTATCAGGTGATAAGTCAAGAGAATAAAGGTAGCTCAACATGACTGATCCTCTAGGATCACAAGATACCTCCAAGGTACGTCCACTACAAGTGCCTAACCTCACCAATTAAGAACGGCACCATACATGGATAGCCAGTCCATACCAAGAATCAACCCAAACCCGGAAAAGCCCAATACAAAGGCACTATAGTCAAATTCTGGAGCGGCTGACTCAAACCCTTAGTGAACTTCAACGCCTTCTTATAAGGAGTATTGATCAGGTCTAGTCCAAATCTGGCAAGCTCATTGAATTGATTAACATATTCCTTAACTGCCATATCCCATTCTTGAGCTTTGTAAATTTCCCTAGCTGCACTCCCTCTTCAGTCTACAATAAGAACTTCCTCTTGAACCTAGTACGAAAATCTGCCCAAGTCAAATTATTAGCCTCAGCCTCCATAATCCCCCACCAACAAAGAGCCTCTCCCTGCAACTTCCATGAAGCCAACTACCTTCGAGCCAAGTCCTCCAATCCTATAAGTCCAAATATCCGCTCACAACTACGGATCCAAGCTCTCGCCTCAGTATTTGATCCAGTGCCAAGAAACGGCTTGCCTTTTAAGCTGGTGCAGTCCTTGCATAACTTGGGAAAATCGAGAATGCCTGGTGGAAAGTCTGGAGCACCTTCCGTCGAAGCAACATCCTTAGCTGGCGGCTATGCTCGTGCAGTAGCCTGCAAATAACGTCTGAACCAAGCAGGCATATTAAGGCCTGGAACTTTGGGGATATCTTGTGGTTCAGACATTTCTATCTATGGATATTAAGAAGGTGGGATCGGGTACTTCACAAATAGTTCAATAATTTGGCGGGAAGAGGTATGAGGGATCCATTTGTGAAATTTTCTTTTCTTTCCGAAATATACACATATACTTTTAAAAGTATTATTTGGAATACCCTTTAAAAATTATTCGAAACCTTTATATTTTTAAAATATTTTAGGATTACCGAAACCTCAGCTCTGATACCAACCGTGACACCTCGCACCTTCAGGCACCTCGAAACTTCAAGCACCTCGAAAATCGACATGACTACGAGCACAGGTGGTTGGGTGAAATAAAAATCCATAACATAGCACAGAGACTAAGGCAACAACATAAAATTATTAAAATATTACAGTGGAAGAAAACTTTCACTAATTATAAATTAATAGCAAAATGGCTTCACTAAAAACAACATTATCCCAAATTTATTTCTAAAACCAAAAGTACCAAGTAGTCTCCACCAAAACATAAAACATAACAAAGTTCACAACATAGGTCTTCCTATATAGAGTAAAACGTGGAAAAGAGAAACGAAGTACATGAAACAAAAGAAACAAAAGCTGAAGATAACAACTGCTCAACCGACCCTCCAAGCTGTAAAGAACTGTAACCTAGACCTCCCTCCCATGATTTAGGGAAAATAGGAAAAATAGGAATGGGTCGGACATAAATTCTGGTGAATAAGAAATAAGATGAAGCAGAAAGAATAAAATAGTTTAATTCCAGGTCTTCCCCGGATATCGCAGAGGGTGAATAATATAATGCAGTGAATCCTTCTTAGATACAGTTCCTAAGAAGCCAAAGTCCATGATCACTCTAGGGAAGTCAACTATGTAGTAACATGAAACATCAATTGGCCTATCAGACCCGTTGTCCTTACCTATCCCCGTGCTACAACGTGAAAGTCATGCTATTCACCCATGCACTATGACTAAATGCCTCTTACGTTTGACCGGCGCCGACTCAAACAACCTCGCATGACCCCGAAGTTGCGCTCAAGCTCCGCCAAAATGGACTCCTATCCTCCTGTCTCCTCAGTCGCCAACGTGGACTTGCTCCTATCCAAAGTGTTGGTCATCCAAAAGTGCACCCACAATTGGGTCAGCTACGTAAAATCCTCCAACAATCTGCCTAAAGAAGCCTATGTCAAAGCACACTTGTTATGTTTCGTCCGCGTCGATTTGCTTGAAGAAGCCTACGATTGCGGATGATATCTATCCTACGTACTAGCAACCAATGAAAGGTAACAAACATCCTTGTGAACCTACTTGCCCGCTCCTAGTATATACAGTCAAAACTATATTTTGGTCTTAACTGCATGAAACACCTATCCAGACCTTTACAAGGTCCGCCTACCAAATCGCTTCCAGATTAATCAATTTTACCATTACAGTTTACATACTATTTATTTCCATTATGCTTTAGGCCATTTTTACATTTGATTTGGTTATTTCACAATTTCCTTTTTCCTTGCATAAATGGTATTTCAATTTCACCCTCGTTCAGTGCGCATGGTTTGTCTGTAATTTTTATGCCATTTTGTTACAGATTTACACTAGCCTTTAAGGTCAATTTAATTTACATTTTTTCCACCCTAATTTATGTTCTCCTTTTAGAGATTTAATCTGTACAAAAATTTTATCCAATAGCCACAAACCATTTAACTACATAAAATTCCACTTTCACATTTTTAGGCCACATATGAAACAAACAATTATGCCAACTAGACTTCCCAATCTTGTTCCAAAACCATATTCAAAATTAAGCTATTATATCAATCAAAACCATAATTTTATTCAAGCAACGTATTTTTAATTTATTCAACTAACCTGTTTTATCATTAGAAATTGAATAACAATTCTAATTCAATTTAATTAAACCAATCTTATTTACGCCATGAAACGTTAATAACAATTTGTTTATTCCAAATTTCAACCCAAACATGAATTAGAATTGAGAATGGAAGAAGAAGAAGATATAATAATTTACATAAATTTCAATCTTATTTATGCCATAAAACGCGAATAGACAATTTATATGTCCCATAGTTTAAACCAAACAAGAATTAGATTTGAGAAGTGGAAGAAGAAGAAGTTGCAATAATTTAAATCTATTCTCAATTAATAACAGAAATTAGTTCATATTAACGTGCCAGAAAAGAACTGAAATTGAACTACTTTATTTTTCTATTTCATATTAATTCTCCCTCACCTAGCACTTGAGCTTGAATAAATTTGAAAAAAGATTTGCTTTAACTTTCTCCCTTTGATTCGTCTAAATTCCCTAAATTCCTTGAATGTATATAGATGATTTGATTTGGTACAGATTGTTTATATAGTAGAGAAAAGGAGGAAGAATAATACACACTAATTTTACTGTAGAATTATTGCGACGGCAGAATAAGAGATTAGGTTTAAGTTAGATGTTTTATTTATAGATTGTTTAAGTGAATATAATCCATTAGATTATTTTTGGTTAAATCTGGTTCTTTTATACACTTAATGGTTATCCATTCTAGCCCATACACATCACTCAACTAATAAAATTTAACCAACTCATCCTATTACATCACTGGAGCGAATGGAAAGTGTAACAACCCGATTTTTCGACGCCCGAAAGTCGACAGCGATACGTCCACGTATACAATGCAGCACAGTCGAATGCCAGAAAACCGAATCGTTAGGGTTTGAAAAGAAGAAGATATAAGAAGAATAGAAACAATAACAGAATCTCACATTTCGCAGCAGAATAAATATAATAGATAAATGAATAATCTTTAAAACAAGGAATCATATCTGTTATTATAATACAACACTAGAGTTTACAACGACACCATTCAACACTAGACATTTACAACATCTAATCCATATTAAAACTGGACTTACAACAATCCTAACGCAACGGATAATACATAATATAATGATATGTCTCGCCATCCAACTTGCCTTCAGATCTCCACAGCAACTCTTGACTTCGCTTCCGAATAACTGATAACCTAACTCTTGGCTGCCCGTGTGGAAAATTATGGGCACCTAGAGTTTAGAAAGGGAATGATAAACTCTAGGTCAGTCATGGGATTGGTGTGAGATCTTAAAAACAGTTATTTTTCACAAAGAAAATAAAATAAACCCGCTATGCTTTTGGAAAATGAAACTACCATAAGGCCTCCTGGCACACACACAATGCAATCGCAAACTTGGGGGAGATTTCTCCTTATGATAGTCAAACATGCTTGATACGTAAAATTCTTTTTAATATTATCATTAGTGCATAGTGCAGAAAACCTTTCGAAAATATAATATTAATCTTAGCCAGCATAGGTACCATTATATTATGCCTGCTACAGCTACCATTTAAGAATGGAAGGTTATACAATTGCAATCGTAAAGAGCGCGTATTAGTGATTGGATTTCCAATAAATAGTCGGGCTAAGGAACTTCCTATTGCCACATGAATATGCCTCTGGAGGGACGTCCCGAGAACTTAACCAGCTCTCCACCAATAGAAGGTCGGGTTACCTCTGCAACTAGGTAAATACTACCGAGTATGCCATCCCCCGGTCGTTTGCGACCTTTATCCGAGGATCCTCAACCACAAAGCAATAACAACAAAGTATAATAAATTTACAGCAACAACATAGGTAAAATATCTGGGCTCCATACCATGATACTACCCTTTTCCAGAAGGAAATAACATACCCTTAGGGGGCGCTACACCCAAATAACCTTACCACATCCTTCCTGTTTCGACCATTTTCGAGTAGTGTGGTCCGACGAAGTCTCGTCCACAAAGCTAGACTTTTTCACAAAGCCATGCTTCGATCAACAAATGATCGGCAGCACCTCGTATGCCACATTACCAATTTGGGAATATATCACTAGTAACCATCAACTACAGAACCTATGAGCTCGTACGTCTCAGAGAAGGGTGTTAAGCTAAGAGAATAAATTCTCCGCCACCAACAGAAATGTATTTGATGGAAACCAGCTTTACATCTCAAAGTGTAACATCAGACACACATCCATACACGTACGTTCCGGGATCGAACGGAATCGAAGGCACTTCAAAAGAAGCCCTTGCAATCTGGATATTCACTAATCACATCCGGAATCCCCATCACAAAGGGTGATAAAATCCCTATACCGGAGCAACCCGGTGCAAAGATATTCGACAGGAAATCCTTTTGTTTTCAAAAATACCTGGTCTTAAACACCATCTTCAAATGCAATCCCAATTCGTCGTATCATTATTCGGAATGAGTTTTATGACACAAAGTCCTCTCTCGGGTAATTTGAATAACGAGCGCTTATTTAAAAAAAATAAGTGTTACATTCAGATTTTAAATAAATCACAACAAATTTCCACTTTGATCTTTTAAACAAAAGATCCATCAGAATCACAAAGGTTCGATGTGGTTTTCGGATAACAGTTTGGAATCCGACCCCTGGTTGCATCAAAATACAAATGCCATTAAAAGGCCATATTGATAGTCGGTTATTAACATCAATCAACATTCACAACAATCACCAAGATTTAAATAATTTTCTCCCAATTATTTATTTTCAAAATATCTTTACAAGATATAGTTTTAACACTTCAACACTTTGAAAACAAATTTCAAATCAATTTCCATATTTCAATCCATTGAAAACAAATTTCAAATCATTTCCCTTATGCGGAATATATTTCCAAATATTTATTCATTTCCACAAGAAATCTGCCGAGTTAAAATAATTCAAATCAATTATCCAAAATATTCTTGGAACGTTTAAAACAAAACCATCTTAAATACTTACTTAAATATGGGTCATGAAAACATTATACTAATTATCACATATAAGATTTCAAGTCCAAACTAATTTTAAAATAAAATTAGTAGATAAGGTATAACTATTTAAATAACCATTTCCTAAAACAAATATCGACTTTAATCTTTAAAATAATCCCTTCTATAAGTAATTAAATAAATCTATACTTTAAAGATTTGAAACCAGTTAAGAAAATAATTTATCTAAAGTATCCTTTCTAAAACCATCCTTAAAAAATTTCAATTTATATTTATAGGCTACTTTGAAATCATACTCAGCTTTCCATAGAAAATACATTTTCCATTTCAAAATGGTTCATTCAAATGAAATAATAAATCTTTCTTGATTTATTTTAAATTTACATTTCGAATCCGTAAATTCCTTTCACACTTTTAAAAATAACCAAATGTTTATTTTCAAAACAAATTTCCCTTTCCTTTATAAATTCCCATTGTGAATTTAAATTTCCAAATATCCATTGGTATACGATTTTCAAATCGATTTCCAAATATTCATTTTCAACATCGAATTAAATTCCAAATTTATTTTCAAACACCAAATCAATTTCCAAAATTGATTTCTAAATTTATTTCCAAACATCAGATTAATTTCCAAATCGATTTCCCTCAAAGATTTATTTTAAACACCAAATCAATTTTCAAATTGATTTCCAAAATTATTCCAACACCAAATCAAATTCCAAATTTGATTTCTAAATTTATTTCAAACACCAAATCAATTTTCATATTGATTTTCCAAAGATTTATTTTCAAATACCAAATTAATTTACGAATTTATTTATAAATTTACTTTCTTTTAAAATAAATTCATTTATTTCTTCCAACTAATTAAAATCCGTATTTTAAATAAATTCTTCAACTATCAAAAAATATTACTCAAAACCCTTTTATTAAAATGTTCTCCCATATTTTGGAATTTATTCAATAAGTTTTCAAAAATAAAACTTTATCTATTTAAAATTTCTTCTTTTAAATTCACCCAATTCTTTTAAATGAATTTATTATAAATTTTCTACTTGATTTCAAAAATCAAATTCTATTTATTTCTGGTATCCTACGATACCAAAAATATATTCGGCTAAACTATAGCCTTCAACGATTTTTATCACAAATATAATCACATAGAGATTATAAATAATCAACACACAATATATGATATGATACAAATTCAATATTTAAGGAATCCAATTGGATCCCTCCAACCTGTTTCCCTGCATCCACAGACATTAGCACAACAATTAAATATCAATTCCACTTCAAGGTGGAATATTGCGGTATATGGGATTATATAAAATATCATCCGCTATTATGCGGCACATAGGGTTTCATCCCCTATGTAATGCGGGAAATCAATCACTCCAAATACATATATAATGCCAATTCCACTTCAGGGTGGAATATCACGGTATATGGGTTTATATATAATATCCTCCTCTATTAAGCGGTGCATTGGGTCTAATTTAATATATTGATAATTATTTATCATCCAAGCACACAATCAACCATTTTAAATTTAACTATTTAAAATTAAATCAAAAAAATCTGATTAAGTGAGAAGATCTCACCTTTTATAATGCATGCAATCCATTTTCCATTCCGGCTTGTTTCTCGATTTTTGACCTTGTACTAATATTTATGACATTTATCAATATTCGAATAAATCGAACAATTAAATTCCTATTGGATAGATTTAATTAACCAATGATTTTAATTTAAAAATTAAAATTTGATTTTAAACTAATTTCTTTTTAACAAATTTATTTAACTAAAAATAAATTTTTAAAACCAAATTTCTCTTGAAATTCTCAGAAATTTTTATAAAATATATAGATCCAAAAATCCACTTATATTTTCTTGTTTATTCACGAATAACTTTATTCTAAAAATAATTTTCTGTTACATATTATACATATATAAATTTAAAAGTAGAATTGCTTTAAAAAAATTCTTCTTCATGTACATATAAATTCAATAGATAAATTATAGGACAATATACCTCACCACTCAATCCCTAATCACCGAACTCTCCCATCGTCTGCTCGCATTCGATCGCCACTAATGGCTCACCTAGCCCACTTGCGCACGCGATTGAAAATTGCGCAACCCAGCTTCGCCCAAATCGCTTCCACAAACCCTTTTTGCCGCTCGAAACCACCATCCCGTGCTTTAACCCCACGACAGCCATGCCATTGCCGTCACTTGTACTCAACCATCCACTCGTCACAACAGCATTCACATGCTCCTGCCCGAATCCCCCAGCCACCATTGCGCTGTCGCCTCCTCACCTAATCCGAAATCAAAGCCCTCGACATCGAGAAACCCTAACGTGGCCGCACCACCCCACGCCGCTGCCACGCCTCGCCCCGATCCCACGCATGTAAGGTCGCGGCTATCAACTCTATCGCTGCGCCTTCGATGCCCCGCGAACTTGATTCCCGTAATTGAAAAAAAATGGATTTCGATTTGTGAAAGGAAACGTGATTTTTTTTATTTCCTTTTTTTTTCAAATGATAAATTTGATTTGAAATTTCTAGGTAAAGAGGGAAGTTGCAGCCATGGTTTTTACTTTGGATGATAAAAAATCTTCGTTCGTTCCTTTTATTTTTATTTTTTTTAATCTTATTATCATTATTATTTTTCTTCTGAGCGTACGCGTGTAAAAAAATAAATAAAGGAAACAAGTCACGTGTTTGAAAATTACAATACGTGTTATGCAAGGGCTTACAACACATATTTTTATATATTTAAATTTTAAATTCAAATTTAAATTGTCTCGATATCGTAGCCTAAAATCTCGACCTCCTATCGAGGCATGCCGCTAGGCGTTTATAATGTTAAACCCCTATTCTGAACGCAATGGAAAAGGTTTCGAGTCCAAATTCGATCGTATGGAGAAGATAGCTTTTTTGGACCAGTTAAAATATCGAATTTTCGATTTAGATTTCAGCGCGTTTATTGACCGTACGACCAAATGACAGCACCAATTGCTATGGAAATTGAAATCCGATAATAATACAATATTACAGATCCAATGGAACTGGTTTCGTTGAATCCCGAGACTATGCCCCGGAAGGCTATTTTCAAATATCGATTTAAATGATATAATTTTAAAACTGAACAAAACAGCTCCAAACCCGATTCTGAAGCTTCCATTATTTTCAGTATTGTCCATATAAATTTTCTAAGCCTTTGAAATAATTTTTAATCAGCTTAAAAATCAAGATTTAATATTTTACCTAATAATAAATAATTAAATTCAATAATTTAAATTGCCAATTTCATAGCAATGTTTGAAATTCATGTTAAACTAGCATTCAAATATTTAAAAATCAATTAAATATCTCAATTTCAAATGTTAAAATTTCCGGGTCGTCGCATTCTTCCCCCCTTAAAAGAATTTCGTCCTGAAATTACAAGTTAAGAAGAATGATCTTTAACCCATACATTATTTTCCCAAAACCAAACAGTTTAATCAGCTTTGCCAAAATAAATCTTTTTATCAAAGACTCATTCACTTTAACTAACTTTCCAAAATCTACCATAGTATTCAAACAACATTATTTACTCTACAATTCAAATTTAAATTCAAATTTTAAATTTTCAAAATATTCTCAAAAAAATTTCTAACTCCCTAAATTTTCGAAAAATTTCGCCAGCGTCTCCTTTGCGCGGCTAGCTCGGTACGACTACAAAATGGCACCACGGGTCTTCAGATTTCAAAAGAAAACAAAAAGCCAAGCGGCTGGACAAGAAAATCATCAAATTTCATACTAAAATTTAAAAGCATACCTTTTCAAGCAATTCAATTTTTATTTTCGAAATCAAAATCCCAATTCCATTTTCTTTTAACACACCTGTATATCATGCTTATCATTTTGCATATTTCTTTACAAAATTTTCAATATATACTTCTTATACCATTTTTACTTCACTATTGAAGTTATATATCCATTTTCAATCAATCTTGCATTTTCAATTTCATTTGAATTCCATTTAAAATTTCAATTCTATTTGGATTCAATTTACCTTCTGAATATTGAATTTTATCAACTATCTTTCATTCACAACTGATTAATCTCTCTATTTTAAATTAGTTTCATTTACTAATCCATTACAAATTCCAATTCATTTTATCTCAAACCATCTTTTCCCATTTCCACCTTTATTATCTTTAGTTCACTTCGAACTAATTTTACAATTTCACACAATTCAAATTGGTTTTCAATATTCAATCTCAATCCCAGTTTTATTCTTTTGTTCATTCCTAAATTTATGTTCTCCTTCACCTTATTTAACACAACTCAAATTCAATTTTAAACTTCTATAAGTTTTCTCACTTATTTTCATTTCATTTAACAAATTTACTTTCCCAACTTAATTTTGTTTTCATATTCACTTTAATTTAACTCAATCCATTAAGTCAAATTCATTCTACAAAATTCAAATTATATAAGTTATCAACTCATAAACATTTTTAATAAATCTTCCAGAGTTTTAAACAATTTCTCAATATTTCAAAATCACTTTTGAAATCAATTATTTCCAAAATCAAACTATTTTAATTTGAACTTTTCTTCAAGTTAAATTTTATTCTAACAACTTCAAATCTTACAAGTTGTCAAACTCAATGTATTCTATAAATACTTTATATAGGATTCTAGAGTCTTTCCATCTTTCCAAAACCACTTTTGAAATCAATTTAATTTATCTTTTGAATTCCTAAAATCCAAACCCAGTTTTCGAAACAACTTTAATTTAAAACAATATGGTAGCAATTCCTCTTTTGGAAACTCAAAAATGAACATCGATGATGCTGCAGTCATCACCGAAATTATTTTCCAGCGACCGAAAAGAGTTTAGAGATTTTTATCCCTTCAAAACATTTTTTAAAAACCTTTGAAAACCATTTTCATATCAAAGGGATTTAGACTTTACCAAATTTCAAAATTTTCAACCCTTTCATTTCTTTTTAAAACATTTCTCTAGAATTTCATTTCAAATTATAAATCACAATTACAATTTACATTTACGAATCCCATTTGTATATGAATTTATTTCTTTACCCTTTGTTATGATTTCAATTTCTTATTCAATAATCAATGATAATAATTTAATATTATCACTTCCTAACAACCAAGCAACCACATACTATAATAATTTACGGAAAATTATTCCTTTTATATGCAAAAATAATTTTGGTAAAATTATTTCATTCACCCGATTTTAAAACAATACTGTGTTAAATTGTTCTATTTAAGTGTTTAAAGATTCCTATCGATAGAGTTGTACAGACTATACCGACCGGAATCCATATAACACTCAACAAACCAATCGTCACAATATATAACAATTTTTTTCATATATACACTAACAAATACGCGCTCATATCTATTATTACACTCAAACTCATTCTAGACTACTACTGACTCTATCCCTAATAAGTATTTTCCCTACCAGAGCCAAGGTTGTCGCTTAACCAAATACCCTGATACCACATGTAACAACCCGATTTTTCGACGCCCTAAAGTCGACATCGATACGTCCACGGTATCCAATACCGCACAGTCGAATGCCAAAAAACCGAACCGTTAGGGTTTAAGAAGAAGAGGATAGAAGAAGAAGAGAAACAATAACAGAATCTCACATTTTGCAGTGGAATAAATATAATAGATAAATGAATAACCTTTAAAACAAGGAATCATATATGTTATTACAATACAACACTAAAGTTTACAACGACACCATTCAACACTAGCCATTTACAACACCTAATCCATATTAAAACTGGACTTACAACAATCCCAACGCAGCGGATAATACATAGTATAGTGATACGTCTCGCCATCCAACTTGCCTTTAGATCTCCACAGCAAATCTTGACTTCGCTTTCGAATAACTGATAACCTGACTCTATGCTGCCCGTGTGGAAAATTATTGGCACCCAGAGTTTAGAAAGGGAACAATCAAATACAGGTCAGTCATGAGACTGGTGTGAGATCTTACAAATAGTTATTTTTCACAAATAAAATAAAAGAAACCCGCTATGCTTTTGGAAAATGAAACTACCATAAGGCCTCCCGGCACACACACAATGCAATCGCACAGTTGGGGGAGATTTCTCCTTATGATAGTCAAACATGCTTGATACGTAAAATTCATTTTAATATTATCATTAGTGCATAGTGCAGAAAACCTTTCGAAAATATAATACTAATCTTAGCCAGCATAGGTACCGTTATATTATGCCTACTATAGCTACCATTTAAGAATGGTAGGTTATACAATTGCAATCGTAAAGAGTGCGTATTGGTGATTGGATTTCCAACAAATGGTCAGGCTAAGGAACTTCCTATTGCCACATGGGTATGCCTCTGGAGGGATGCCCCAAGAACTTAACCAGCTCTCGGCCAACACAAGGCCGGGTTACCTCTGTAACTAGGTAACTACTACACGAGTATGCCATCCCCCAGTCGTTTGCGACCTTTATCCGAGTATCCTCAACCACAAAGCAACAACCACAAAGTATAATAAATTTGCAGTAACAACATAGGTAAAATATTTGGGCTCCATACCATGATACTACCCTTTTCCAGAAGGAAATGACATACCCTCGGAGGGCGCTAACCCCAAATAACCTTGCCGCATCCTTCCTGTTTCGACCATTTTCAGGTTGTAAGGTCCGACGAAGTCTCGTCCACAAAGCTACACTTTTTCACAAAGCCATGCTTCGATCAACAAATGATCAGCGGCACTTCGTATGCCACATTACCAATTTGGAAATATATCACTAGTAACCATCAACTACATAACCTCTAAGCTCGTACATCTCAGAGAAGGGTGTTAAGCTAAGAGAATAAATTCTACGCCACCAACAGAAATGTATTTGATAAAAACCAGCTTTACATCTCAAAGTGTAATGTCAGTCATGCATCCTTACAAGTCCGTTCCCGGATCGAACGGAACCGGTGGCACTTCAAAAGAAGCCCTTGCAATCCGGTTATTCACTAATCACGTCCGGAATCCCCATCACAAAGGGTGATAAAATCTCTATACCGGAGCAACCCGGTGCAGAGACATTCGACAGGTAATCCTTTCGTTTTCAAAAATACCCGGTCTTCAACACCATCTTCAAATGCAATCCCAATTCGTCGTATCATTATTCGGAATGGGTTTTATGACACAAAGTCCTCTCCCGGCTAATCCGAATAACGAGCACTTATTTTAAAAAAATAAGTGTTACATTTGGATTTCAAACAAATTACAACAAATTTCCACTTTAATCTTTTAAACAAAAGATCCATCACAATCACAAAGGTTCAATGGGCTTTTCGGATAACCGTTTGGAATCTGACCCCCGGTCGCATCGAAATTCAAATGCCATTAAAAGGCCAATATTGATAGTCGGTTATTTAACTATCAATCAACATTCACAACAATCACCAAGATTTAAATAATTTTCTCCCAATTATTTATTTTCAAAATATCTTTACAAGTTATAGTTTTAACACTTCAACACTTTGAAAATCAATTTCAAATCAATTTCCACATTTCAATTCTTTGAAAACAAATTTCAAATCATTTCCCTTGCGCGGAATATATTTTCAAATATTTATTCATTTCCACTGGAAATCTACCGAGTTAAAATAATTCAAATCACTTATCCAAAATATTCTTGGAACATTTAAAATAAAACCATCTCAAATACTTACTTAAATATTAGTTATGAAAATATTATACTAATTATCACATATAAGATTTCAAGTCCAAACTAATTTTAAATAAAATTAGTAGATAAGGTATAACTATTTAAATAACCATTTCCTAAAACAAATATCGATTTTAATCTTTGAAATAATCCCTTCTATAAGTAATTAAATAAACCTATACTTTAAAGATTTGAAACCAGTTAAGAAAATAATTTATCTAAAGTATCCTTTCTAAAACCATCCTTAAAAAATTTTAATTTATATTTATAGGCTACTTTGAAATCATACTCAGCTTTCCAGGGAAAATACATTTTCCATTTCAAAATGGTTCATTCAAATCAATTAATAATTCTTTCTTGATTTATTTTAAATTTACGTTTCGAATCCGTAAATTCCTTTTACACTTTTAAAAATAACCAAATGTTTATTTTCAAAACAAATTTCCCTTTCCTTTATAAATTCCCATTGTGAATTTAAATTTCCAAATATCCATTGATATACGATTTTCAAATCGATTTCCAAATATTCATTTTCGGCATCGAATTAAATTCCAAATTGATTTCCAAATTTATTTTCAAACACCAAATCAATTTCCAAAATTGATTTCTAAATTTATTTCCAAACATCAGATTAATTTCCAAATCTATTTCCCTCAAAGATTTATTTTAAAGACCAAATCAATTTTCAAATTGATTTCCAAAATTATTTCAACACCAAATCAAATTCCAAATTTGATTTCTAAATTTATTTCAAACACCAAATCAATTTTCATATTGATTTTTCAAAGATTTTTTTCAAACACCAAATTAATTTATGAATTTATTTATAAATTTACTTTCTTTTAAAATAAATTCCTTTATTTTTTCCAACTAATTAAAATCCGTATTTTAAATAAATTCTTCAACTATCAAACAATATTACTCAAAACCCTATTATTAAAATCTTCTCCCTTATTTTGGAATTTATTCAATAAGTTTTCAAAAATAAAACTTTATCTATTTAAAATTTCTTCTTTTAAATTCACCCAATTCTTTTGAATGAATTTATTATAAATTTTCTACTTGAATTTCAAAAATCAAATTCTATCTATTTCTGGTATCCTACGATACCAAAAATATATTCGGCTGAACTATAGCCTTCAACGATTTTTATCACAAATATAATCACACAGAGATTATAAATAATCAACACTCAACATATGAAACAAATTCAATATTTAAGGAATCCAGTTGGATCCCTCTAACCTGTTTCCCTGCATCCACAGACATTAGCACAACAATTAAATATCAATTCCACTTCAAGGTGGAATATCGCGGTATATGGGATTATATAAAATATCATCCGCTATTATGCGGCACATAGGGTATCATCCACTATGTAATGCGGGAAATCAATCACTCCAAATACATATATAATACCAATTCCACTTCAAGGTGGAATATCACGATATATGGGTTTATATATAATATCCTCCGCTAATAAGCGGTGCATAGGGTCTAATTCAATATACTGATAATTATTTATCATCTAAGCACACAATCAACCATTTTAAATTTAACTATTTAAAATTAAATCAGAAAAATCTGATTGAGTGAGAAGATCTCACCTTTTACAATGCATGCAATCCATTTTGCAAACAAACTTATTAATCTAAAACCAAAAGTACCAAGTAGTCTCCACCAAAACATAAAACATAACAAAGTTCACAACATAGGTCTTCCTATATAGAGTAAAACATGGAAAAGAGAAACGAAGTACATGAAACAAAAGAAACAAAAGCTGAAGATAACAACTGCTCAACCGACCCTCCAAGCTGTAAAGAACTGTAACCTAGACCTCCCTCCCATGATTTAGGGAAAATAGGAAAAATAGGAATGGGTCGGACATAAATTCTGGTGAATAAGAAATAAGATGAAGCAGAAAGAATAAAATAGTTTAATTCCAGGTCTTCCCCGGATATCGCAGAGGGTGAATAATATAATGCGGTGAATCCTTCTTAGATACAGTTCCTAAGAAGCCAAAGTCCATGATCACTCTAGGGAAGTCAACTATGTAGTAACATGAAACATCAATTGGCCTATCAGACCCGTTGTCCTTACCTATCCCCGTGCTACAACGTGAAAGTCATGCTATTCACCCATGCACTATGACTAAATGCCTCTTACGTTTGACCGGCGCCGACTCAAACAACCTCGCATGACCCCGAAGTTGCGCTCAAGCTCCGCCAAAATGGACTCCTATCCTCCTGTCTCCTCAGTCGCCAACGTGGACTTGCTCCTATCCAAAGTGTTGGTCATCCAAAAGTGCACCCACAATTGGGTCAGCTACGTAAAATCCTCCAACAATCTGCCTAAAGAAGCCTATGTCAAAGCACACTTGTTATGTTTCGTCCGCGTCGATTTGCTTGAAGAAGCCTACGATTGCGGATGATATCTATCCTACGTACTAGCAACCAATGAAAGGTAACAAACATCCTTGTGAACCTACTTGCCCGCTCCTAGTATATACAGTCAAAACTATATTTTGGTCTTAACTGCATGAAACACCTATCCAGACCTTTACAAGGTCCGCCTACCAAATCGCTTCCAGATTAATCAATTTTACCATTACAGTTTACATACTATTTATTTCCATTATGCTTTAGGCCATTTTTACATTTGATTTGGTTATTTCACAATTTCCTTTTTCCTTGCATAAATGGTATTTCAATTTCACCCTCGTTCAGTGCGCATGGTTTGTCTGTAATTTTTATGCCATTTTGTTACAGATTTACACTAGCCTTTAAGGTCAATTTAATTTACATTTTTTCCACCCTAATTTATGTTCTCCTTTTAGAGATTTAATCTGTACAAAAATTTTATCCAATAGCCACAAACCATTTAACTACATAAAATTCCACTTTCACATTTTTAGGCCACATATGAAACAAACAATTATGCCAACTAGACTTCCCAATCTTGTTCCAAAACCATATTCAAAATTAAGCTATTATATCAATCAAAACCATAATTTTATTCAAGCAACGTATTTTTAATTTATTCAACTAACATGTTTTATCATTAGAAATTGAATAACAATTCTAATTCAATTTAATTAAACCAATCTTATTTACGCCATGAAACGTTAATAACAATTTGTTTATTCCAAATTTCAACCCAAACATGAATTAGAATTGAGAATGGAAGAAGAAGAAGATATAATAATTTACATAAATTTCAATCTTATTTATGCCATAAAACGCGAATAGACAATTTATATGTCCCATAGTTTAAACCAAACAAGAATTAGATTTGAGAAGTGGAAGAAGAAGAAGTTGCAATAATTTAAATCTATTCTCAATTAATAACAGAAATTAGTTCATATTAACGTGCCAGAAAAGAACTGAAATTGAACTACTTTATTTTTCTATTTCATATTAATTCTCCCTCACCTAGCACTTGAGCTTGAATAAATTTGAAAAAAGATTTGCTTTAACTTTCTCCCTTTGATTCGTCTAAATTCCCTAAATTCCTTGAATGTATATAGATGATTTGATTTGGTACAGATTGTTTATATAGTAGAGAAAAGGAGGAAGAATAATACACACTAATTTTACTGTAGAATTATTGCGACGGCAGAATAAGAGATTAGGTTTAAGTTAGATGTTTTATTTATAGATTGTTTAAGTGAATATAATCCATTAGATTATTTTTGGTTAAATCTGGTTCTTTTATACACTTAATGGTTATCCATTCTAGCCCATACACATCACTCAACTAATAAAATTTAGCCAACTCATCCTATTACATCACTGGAGCGAATGGAAAGTGTAACAACCCGATTTTTCGACGCCCGAAAGTCGACAGCGATACGTCCACGTATACAATGCAGCACAGTCGAATGCCAGAAAACCGAATCGTTAGGGTTTGAAAAGAAGAAGATATAAGAAGAATAGAAACAATAACAGAATCTCACATTTCGCAGCAGAATAAATATAATAGATAAATGAATAATCTTTAAAACAAGGAATCATATCTGTTATTATAATACAACACTAGAGTTTACAACGACACCATTCAACACTAGACATTTACAACATCTAATCCATATTAAAACTGGACTTACAACAATCCTAACGCAACGGATAATACATAATATAATGATATGTCTCGCCATCCAACTTGCCTTCAGATCTCCACAGCAACTCTTGACTTCGCTTTCGAATAACTGATAACCTAACTCTTGGCTGCCCGTGTGGAAAATTATGGGCACCTAGAGTTTAGAAAGGGAATGATAAACTCTAGGTCAGTCATGGGATTGGTGTGAGATCTTAAAAACAGTTATTTTTCACAAAGAAAATAAAATAAACCCGCTATGCTTTTGGAAAATGAAACTACCATAAGGCCTCCCAGCACACACACAATGCAATCGCAAACTTGGGAGAGATTTCTCCTTATGATAGTCAAACATGCTTGATACGTAAAATTCTTTTTAATATTATCATTAGTGCATAGTGCAGAAAACCTTTCGAAAATATAATATTAATCTTAGCCAGCATAGGTACCATTATATTATGCCTGCTACAACTACCATTTAAGAATGGCAGGTTATACAATTGCAATCGTAAAGAGCGCGTATTAGTGATTGGATTTCCAATAAATAGTCAGGCTAAGGAACTTCCTATTGCCACATGAATATGCCTCTGGAGGGACGTCCCGAGAACTTAACCAGCTCTCCACCAATAGAAGGTCGGGTTACCTCTGCAACTAGGTAAATACTACCGAGTATGCCATCCCCCGGTCGTTTGCGACCTTTATCCGAGGATCCTCAACCACAAAGCAATAACAACAAAGTATAATAAATTTACAGCAACAACATAGGTAAAATATCTGGGCTCCATACCATGATACTACCCTTTTCCAGAAGGAAATAACATACCCTTAGGGGGCGCTACACCCAAATAACCTTACCACATCCTTCCTGTTTCGACCATTTTCGAGTAGTGTGGTCCGACGAAGTCTCGTCCACAAAGCTAGACTTTATCACAAAGCCATGCTTCGATCAACAAATGATCGGCAGCACCTCGTATGCCACATTACCAATTTGGGAATATATCACTAGTAACCATCAACTACAGAACCTATGAGCTCGTACGTCTCAGAGAAGGGTGTTAAGCTAAGAGAATAAATTCTCTGCCACCAACAGAAATGTATTTGATGGAAACCAGCTTTACATCTCAAAGTGTAACATCAGACACACATCCATACACGTACGTTCCGGGATCGAACGGAATCGAAGGCACTTCAAAAGAAGCCCTTGCAATCTGGATATTCACTAATCACATCCGGAATCCCCATCACAAAGGGTGATAAAATCCCTATACCGGAGCAACCCGGTGCAAAGATATTCGACAGGAAATCCTTTTGTTTTCAAAAATACCTGGTCTTAAACACCATCTTCAAATGCAATCCCAATTCGTCGTATCATTATTCGGAATGAGTTTTATGACACAAAGTCCTCTCTCGGGTAATTTGAATAACGAGCGCTTATTTAAAAAAAATAAGTGTTACATTCAGATTTTAAATAAATCACAACAAATTTCCACTTTGATCTTTTAAACAAAAGATCCATCAGAATCACAAAGGTTCGATGTGGTTTTCGGATAACAGTTTGGAATCCGACCCCTGGTTGCATCAAAATACAAATGCCATTAAAAGGCCATATTGATAGTCGGTTATTAACATCAATCAACATTCACAACAATCACCAAGATTTAAATAATTTTCTCCCAATTATTTATTTTCAAAATATCTTTATAAGATATAGTTTTAACACTTCAACACTTTGAAAACAAATTTCAAATCAATTTCCATATTTCAATCCATTGAAAACAAATTTCAAATCATTTCCCTTATGCGGAATATATTTCCAAATATTTATTCATTTCCACAGGAAATCTGCCGAGTTAAAATAATTCAAATCAATTATCCAAAATATTCTTGGAACGTTTAAAACAAAACCATCTTAAATACTTACTTAAATATGGGTCATGAAAACATTATACTAATTATCACATATAAGATTTCAAGTCCAAACTAATTTTAAAATAAAATTAGTAGATAAGGTATAACTATTTAAATAACCATTTCCTAAAACAAATATCGACTTTAATCTTTAAAATAATCCCTTCTATAAGTAATTAAATAAATCTATACTTTAAAGATTTGAAACCAGTTAAGAAAATAATTTATCTAAAGTATCCTTTCTAAAACCATCCTTAAAAAATTTCAATTTATATTTATAGGCTACTTTGAAATCATACTCAGCTTTCCATAGAAAATACATTTTCCATTTCAAAATGGTTCATTCAAATGAAATAATAAATCTTTCTTGATTTATTTTAAATTTACATTTCGAATCCGTAAATTCCTTTCACACTTTTAAAAATAACCAAATGTTTATTTTCAAAACAAATTTCCCTTTCCTTTATAAATTCCCATTGTGAATTTAAATTTCCAAATATCCATTGGTATACGATTTTCAAATCGATTTCCAAATATTCATTTTCAACATCGAATTAAATTCCAAATTTATTTTCAAACACCAAATCAATTTCCAAAATTGATTTCTAAATTTATTTCCAAACATCAGATTAATTTCCAAATCGATTTCCCTCAAAGATTTATTTTAAACACCAAATCAATTTTCAAATTGATTTCCAAAATTATTCCAACACCAAATCAAATTCCAAATTTGATTTCTATATTTATTTCAAACACCAAATCAATTTTCATATTGATTTTCCAAAGATTTATTTTCAAATACCAAATTAATTTACGAATTTATTTATAAATTTACTTTCTTTTAAAATAAATTCATTTATTTCTTCCAACTAATTAAAATCCGTATTTTAAATAAATTCTTCAACTATCAAACAATATTACTCAAAACCCTTTTATTAAAATCTTCTCCCATATTTTGGAATTTATTCAATAAGTTTTCAAAAATAAAACTTTATCTATTTAAAATTTCTTCTTTTAAATTCACCCAATTCTTTTAAATGAATTTATTATAAATTTTCTACTTGATTTCAAAAATCAAATTCTATTTATTTCTGGTATCCTACGATACCAAAAATATATTCGGCTAAACTATAGCCTTCAACGATTTTTATCACAAATATAATCACATAGAGATTATAAATAATCAACACACAATATATGATATGATACAAATTCAATATTTAAGGAATCCAATTGGATCCCTCCAACCTGTTTCCCTGCATCCACAGACATTAGCACAACAATTAAATATCAATTCCACTTCAAGGTGGAATATTGCGGTATATGGGATTATATAAAATATCATCCGCTATTATGCGGCACATAGGGTTTCATCCCCTATGTAATGCGGGAAATCAATCACTCCAAATACATATATAATGCCAATTCCACTTCAGGGTGGAATATCACGGTATATGGGTTTATATATAATATCCTCCTCTATTAAGCGGTGCATTGGGTCTAATTCAATATATTGATAATTATTTATCATCCAAGCACACAATCAACCATTTTAAATTTAACTATTTAAAATTAAATCAAAAAAATCTGATTAAGTGAGAAGATCTCACCTTTTATAATGCATGCAATCCATTTTCCATTCCGGCTTGTTTCTCGATTTTTGACCTTGTACTAATATTTATGACATTTATCAATATTCGAATAAATCGAACAATTAAATTCCTATTGGACAGATTTAATTAACCAATGATTTTAATTTAAAAATTAAAATTTGATTTTAAACTAATTTCTTTTTAACAAATTTATTTAACTAAAAATAAATTTTTAAAACCAAATTTCTCTTGAAATTCTCAGAAATTTTTATAAAATATATAGATCCAAAAATCCACTTATATTTTCTTGTTTATTCACGAATAACTTTATTCTAAAAATAATTTTCTGTTACATATTATACATATATAAATTTAAAAGTAGAATTGCTTTAAAAAAATTCTTCTTCCTGTACATATAAATTCAATAGATAAATTATAGGACAATATACCTCACCACTCAATCCCTAATCACCGAACTCTCCCATCGTCTGCTCGCATTCGATCGCCACTAATGGCTCACCTAGCCCACTTGCGCACGCGATTGAAAATTGCGCAACCCAGCTTCGCCCAAATCGCTTCCACAGACCCTTTTTGCCGCTCGAAACCACCATCCCGTGCTTTAACCCCACGACAGCCATGCCATTGCCGTCACTTGTACTCAACCATCCACTCGTCACAACAGCATTCACATGCTCCTGCCCGAATCCCCCAGCCACCATTGCGCTGTCGCCTCCTCACCTAATCCGAAATCAAAGCCCTCGACATCGAGAAACCCTAACGTGGCCGCACCACCCCACGCCGCTGCCACGCCTCGCCCCGATCCCACGCATGTAAGGTCGCGGCTATCAACTCTATCGCTGCGCCTTCGATGCCCCACGAACTTGATTCCCGTAATCGAAAAAAAATGGATTTCGATTTGTGAAAGGAAACGTGATTTTTTTTATTTCCTTTTTTTTCAAATGATAAATTTGATTTGAAATTTCTAGGTAAAGAGGGAAGTTGCAGCCATGGTTTTTACTTTGGATGATAAAAAATCTTCGTTCGTTCCTTTTATTTTTATTTTTTTTAATCTTATTATCATTATTATTTTTCTTCTGAGCGTACGCGTGTAAAAAAATAAATAAAGGAAACAAGTCACGTGTTTGAAAATTACAATACGTGTTATGCAAGGGCTTACAACACATATTTTTATATATTTAAATTTTAAATTCAAATTTAAATTGTCTCGATATCGTAGCCTAAAATCTCGACCTCCTATCGAGGCATGCCGCTAGGCGTTTATAATGTTAAACCCCTATTCTGAATGCAATGGAATAGGTTTCGAGTCCAAATTCGATCGTATGGAGAAGATAGCTTTTTTGGACCAGTTAAAATATCGAATTTTCGATTTAGATTTCAGCGCGTTTATTGACCGTACGACCAAATGACAGCACCAATTGCTATGGAAATTGAAATCCGATAATAATACAATATTACAGATCCAATGGAACTGGTTTCGTTGAATCCCGAGACTATGCCCCGGAAGGCTATTTTCAAATATCGATTTAAATGATATAATTTTAAAACTGAACAAAACAGCTCCAAACCCGATTCTGAAGCTTCCATTATTTTCAGTATTGTCCATATAAATTTTCTAAGCCTTTGAAATAATTTTTAATCAGCTTAAAAATCAAGATTTAATATTTTACCTAATAATAAATAATTAAATTCAATAATTTAAATTGCCAATTTCATAGCAATGTTTGAAATTCATGTTAAACTAGCATTCAAATATTTAAAAATCAATTAAATATCTCAATTTCAATTGTTAAAATTTCCGGGTCGTCGCATTCTTCCCCCCTTAAAAGAATTTCGTCCTGAAATTACAAGTTAAGAAGAATGATCTTTAACCCATACATTATTTTCCCAAAACCAAACAGTTTAATCAGCTTTGCCAAAATAAATCTTTTTATCAAAGACTCATTCACTTTAACTAACTTTCCAAAATCTACCATAGTATTCAAACAACATTATTTACTCTACAATTCAAATTTAAATTCAAATTTTAAATTTTCAAAATATTCTCAAAAAAATTTCTAACTCCCTAAATTTTCGAAAAATTTCGCCAGCGTCTCCTTTGCGTGGCTAGCTCGGTACGACTACAAAATGGCACCACGGGTCTTCAGATTTCAAAAGAAAACAAAAAGCCAAGCGGCTGGACAAGAAAATCATCAAATTTCATACTAAAATTTAAAAGCATACCTTTTCGAGCAATTCAATTTTTATTTTCGAAATCAAAATCCCAATTCCATTTTCTTTTAACACACCTGTATATCATGCTTATCATTTTGCATATTTCTTTACAAAATTTTCAATATATACTTCTTATACCATTTTTACTTCACTATTGAAGTTATATATCCATTTTCAATCAATCTTGCATTTTCAATTTCATTTGAATTCCATTTAAAATTTCAATTCTATTTGGATTCAATTTACCTTCTGAATATTGAATTTTATCAACTATCTTTCATTCACAACTGATTAATCTCTCTATTTTAAATTAGTTTCATTTACTAATCCATTACAAATTCCAATTCATTTTATCTCAAACCATCTTTTCCCATTTCCACCTTTATTATCTTTAGTTCACTTCGAACTAATTTTACAATTTCACACAATTCAAATTGGTTTTCAATATTCAATCTCAATCCCAGTTTTATTCTTTTGTTCATTCCTAAATTTATGTTCTCCTTCACCTTATTTAACACAACTCAAATTCAATTTTAAACTTCTATAAGTTTTCTCACTTATTTTCATTTCATTTAACAAATTTACTTTCCCAACTTAATTTTGTTTTCATATTCACTTTAATTTAACTCAATCCATTAAGTCAAATTCATTCTACAAAATTCAAATTATATAAGTTATCAACTCATAAACATTTTTAATAAATCTTCCAGAGTTTTAAACAATTTCTCAATATTTCAAAATCACTTTTGAAATCAATTATTTCCAAAATCAAACTATTTTAATTTGAACTTTTCTTCAAGTTAAATATTATTCTAACAACTTCAAATCTTACAAGTTGTCAAACTCAATGTATTCTATAAATACTTTATATAGGATTCTAGAGTCTTTCCATCTTTCCAAAACCATTTTTGAAATCAATTTAATTTATCTTTTGAATTCCTAAAATCCAAACCCAGTTTTCGAAACAACTTTAATTTAAAACAATATGGTAGCAATTCCTCTTTTGGAAACTCAAAAATGAACATCGATGATGCTGCAGTCATCACCGAAATTATTTTCCAGCGACCGAAAAGAGTTTAGAGATTTTTATCCCTTCAAAACATTTTTTAAAAACCTTTGAAAACCATTTTCATATCAAAGGGATTTAGACTTTACCAAATTTCAAAATTTTCAACCCTTTCATTTCTTTTTAAAACATTTCTCTAGAATTTCATTTCAAATTATAAATCACAATTACAATTTACATTTACGAATCCCATTTGTATATGAATTTATTTCTTTACCCTTTGTTATGATTTCAATTTATTATTCAATAATCAATGATAATAATTTAATATTATCACTTCCTAACAACCAAGCAACCACATACTATAATAATTTATGGAAAATTATTCCTTTTATATGCAAAAAAAATTTTGGTAAAATTATTTCATTCACCCGATTTTAAAACAATACTGTGTTAAATTGTTCTATTTAAGTGTTTAAAGATTCCTATCGATAGAGTTGTACAGACTATACCGACCGGAATCCATATAACACTCAACAAACCAATCGTCACAATATATAACAATTTTTTTCATATATACACTAACAAATACGCGCTCATATCTATTATTACACTCAAACTCATTCTAGACTACTACTGACTCTATCCCTAATAAGTATTTTCCCTACCAGAGCCAAGGTTGTCGCTTAACCAAATACCCTGATACCACATGTAACAACCCGATTTTTCGACGCCCTAAAGTCGACATCGATACGTCCACGGTATCCAATACCGCACAGTCGAATGCCAAAAAACCGAACCGTTAGGGTTTAAGAAGAAGAGGATAGAAGAAGAAGAGAAACAATAACAGAATCTCACATTTTGCAGTGGAATAAATATAATAGATAAATGAATAACCTTTAAAACAAGGAATCATATATGTTATTACAATACAACACTAAAGTTTACAACGACACCATTCAACACTAGCCATTTACAACACCTAATCCATATTAAAACTGGACTTACAACAATCCCAACGCAGCGGATAATACATAGTATAGTGATACGTCTCGCCATCCAACTTGCCTTTAGATCTCCACAGCAAATCTTGACTTCGCTTTCGAATAACTGATAACCTGACTCTAGGCTGTCCGTGTGGAAAATTATTGGCACCCAAAGTTTAGAAAGGGAACAATCAAATACAGGTCAGTCATGAGACTGGCGTGAGATCTTACAAATAGTTATTTTTCACAAATAAAATAAAAGAAACCCGCTATGCTTTTGGAAAATGAAACTACCATAAGGCCTCCCGGCACACACACAATGCAATCGCACAGTTGGGGGAGATTTCTCCTTATGATAGTCAAACATGCTTGATACGTAAAATTCATTTTAATATTATCATTAGTGCGTAGTGCAGAAAACCTTTCGAAAATATAATACTAATCTTAGCCAGCATAGGTACCGTTATATTATGCCTACTATAGCTACCATTTAAGAATGGTAGGTTATACAATTGCAATCGTAAAGAGTGCGTATTGGTGATTGGATTTCCAACAAATGGTCAGGCTAAGGAACTTCCTATTGCCACATGGGTATGCCTCTGGAGGGATGCCCCAAGAACTTAACCAGCTCTTGGCCAACACAAGGCCGGGTTACCTCTGTAACTAGGTAACTACTACACGAGTATGCCATCCCCCAGTCGTTTGCGACCTTTATCCGAGTATCCTCAACCACAAAGCAACAACCACAAAGTATAATAAATTTGCAGTAACAACATAGGTAAAATATTTGGGCTCCATACCATGATACTACCCTTTTCCAGAAGGAAATGACATACCCTCGGAGGGCGCTAACCCCAAATAACCTTGCCGCATCCTTCCTGTTTCGACCATTTTCAGGTTGTAAGGTCCGACGAAGTCTCGTCCACAAAGCTACACTTTTTCACAAAGCCATGCTTCGATCAACAAATGATCAGCGGCACTTCGTATGCCACATTACCAATTTGGAAATATATCACTAGTAACCATCAACTACATAACCTCTAAGCTCGTACATCTCAGAGAAGGGTGTTAAGCTAAGAGAATAAATTCTACGCCACTAACAGAAATGTATTTGATAAAAACCAGCTTTACATCTCAAAGTGTAATGTCAGTCATGCATCCTTACAAGTCCGTTCCCGGATCGAACGGAACCGGTGGCACTTCAAAAGAAGCCCTTGCAATCCGGTTATTCACTAATCACGTCCAGAATCCCCATCACAAAGGGTGATAAAATCTCTATACCGGAGCAACTCGGTGCAGAGACATTCGACAGGTAATCCTTTCGTTTTCAAAAATACCCGGTCTTCAACACCATCTTCAAATGCAATCCCAATTCGTCGTATCATTATTCGGAATGGGTTTTATGACACAAAGTCCTCTCCCGGCTAATCCGAATAACGAGCACTTATTTTAAAAAAATAAGTGTTACATTTGGATTTCAAACAAATTACAACAAATTTCCACTTTGATCTTTTAAACAAAAGATCCATCACAATCACAAAGGTTCAATGGGCTTTTCGGATAACCGTTTGGAATCTGACCCCCGGTCGCATCGAAATTCAAATGCCATTAAAAGGCCAATATTGATAGTCGGTTATTTAACTATCAATCAACATTCACAACAATCACCAAGATTTAAATAATTTTCTCCCAATTATTTATTTTCAAAATATCTTTACAAGTTATAGTTTTAACACTTCAACACTTTGAAAATCAATTTCCACATTTCAATTCTTTGAAAACAAATTTCAAATCATTTCCCTTGCGCGGAATATATTTTCAAATATTTATTCATTTCCACTGGAAATCTACCGAGTTAAAATAATTCAAATCACTTATCCAAAATATTCTTGGAACATTTAAAATAAAACCATCTCAAATACTTACTTAAATATTGGTTATGAAAACATTATACTAATTATCACATATAAGATTTCAAGTCCAAACTAATTTTAAATAAAATTAGTAGATAAGGTATAACTATTTAAATAACCATTTCCTAAAACAAATATCGATTTTAATCTTTGAAATAATCCCTTCTATAAGTAATTAAATAAACCTATACTTTAAAGATTTGAAACCAGTTAAGAAAATAATTTATCTAAAGTATCCTTTCTAAAACCATCCTTAAAAAATTTTAATTTATATTTATAGGCTACTTTGAAATCATACTCAGCTTTCCAGGGAAAATACATTTTCCATTTCAAAATGGTTCATTCAAATCAGTTAATAATTCTTTCTTGATTTATTTTAAATTTACGTTTCGAATCCGTAAATTCCTTTTACACTTTTAAAAATAACCAAATGTTTATTTTCAAAACAAATTTCCCTTTCCTTTATAAATTCCCATTGTGAATTTAAATTTCCAAATATCCATTGATATACGATTTTCAAATCGATTTCCAAATATTCATTTTCGGCATCGAATTAAATTCCAAATTGATTTCCAAATTTATTTTCAAACACCATATCAATTTCCAAAATTGATTTCTAAATTTATTTCCAAACATCAGATTAATTTCCAAATCTATTTCCCTCAAAGATTTATTTTAAAGACCAAATCAATTTTCAAATTGATTTCCAAAATTATTTCAACACCAAATCAAATTCCAAATTTGATTTCTAAATTTATTTCAAACACTAAATCAATTTTCATATTGATTTTTCAAAGATTTTTTTCAAACACCAAATTAATTTATGAATTTATTTATAAATTTACTTTCTTTTAAAATAAATTCCTTTATTTTTTCCAACTAATTAAAATCCGTATTTTAAATAAATTCTTCAACTATCAAACAATATTACTCAAAACCCTATTATTAAAATCTTCTCCCATATTTTGGAATTTATTCAATAAGTTTTCAAAAATAAAACTTTATCTATTTAAAATTTCTTCTTTTAAATTCACCCAATTCTTTTAAATGAATTTATTATAAATTTTCTACTTGAATTTCAAAAATCAAATTCTATTTATTTCTGGTATCCTACGATACCAAAAATATATTCGGCTGAACTATAGCCTTCAACGATTTTTATCACAAATATAATCACACAGAGATTATAAATAATCAACACTCAACATATGAAACAAATTCAATATTTAAGGAATCCAGTTGGATCCCTCTAACCTGTTTTCCTGCATCCACAGACATTAGCACAACAATTAAATATCAATTCCACTTCAAGGTGGAATATCGCGGTATATGGGATTATATAAAATATCATCCGCTATTATGCGGCACATAGGGTATCATCCACTATGTAATGCGGGAAATCAATCACTCCAAATACATATATAATACCAATTCCACTTCAAGGTGGAATATCACGATATATGGGTTTATATATAATATCCTCCGCTAATAAGCGGTGCATAGGGTCTAATTCAATATACTGATAATTATTTATCATCTAAGCACACAATCAACCATTTTAAATTTAACTATTTAAAATTAAATCAGAAAAATCTGATTGAGTGAGAAGATCTCACCTTTTACAATGCATGCAATCCATTTTCCATTCCGGCTTGTTTCTCGATTTTTGACCTTGTACTAATATTTATGTCATTAATCAATATTCGAATAAATCGAACAATTAAATTCCTATTGGATAGATTTAATTAACCAATGATTTTAATTTCAAAATTAAAATTTGATTTTAAACTAATTTCTTTTTAACAAATTTATTTAACTAAAAATTAAATTTTTAAAACCAAATTTCTCTTGAAATTCTCAGAAATTTTTATAAAATATATAGATCCAAAAATCCACTTATATTTTCTTGTTTATTCACGAATAACTTTACTGTAAAATAATTTTCTATTATATATTATACATATATAAATTTAAAAACAGAATTGCTTTATTTTATTTTCTTCTTCCTGTACATATAAATTCAATAAATAAATTATAGGAAAATATACCTCACTACTCAATCCCTAATCGTCGAACTCTCCCATCGTCTGCTCGCACTCGATAGCCACTAACAGCTCACCCAGCCCACTTGCGCACGCGATTGAAAATCGCGCAACCCAGCTTTACCCAAATCGCTTCTACAAACCCTTCTTGCCGCTCAAAACCACCATCCCATGCTTTAACCCCGCGACAGCCATGCCATTGCCGTCACTTCTACTCGACCATCCACTCGTCACAACAGTATTCGCATGCTCCTGCCCGAATCCCCCAGCCATCATTGCGCTGTCGCCTCATCGCCTAACCCGAAATCGAAGCCCTCGACATCGAGAAACCCTAACGCGGTCGCACCACCCCACGCTGCTGCCATGCCTCGCGTCGATCCCACGCATGCAAGGTCGCGACTATCAACTCTATCGCTACGCCTTCGATGCCCCATGAACTTGATTCCCGCAATCGAAAAAAAATCGATTTCGATTTGTTAAAGGAAACGTGATTTTTTTTTATTTCCATTTTTTTCGAATGATAAATTTGATTTGAAATTTCTGGGTAAAGAGGGAAATTGCGGCCATGGTTTTTACTTTGGACGATTAAAAATCTTCGTTCATTCCTTTTATTTTTTATCTTATTATCATTATTATTTTTCTTCTAAGCGTATGCGTGTAAAAAAAATAAAGGAAACAAGACACGTGTTTGAATATTGCAATACATGTTATGCAAGGGCTTACAACAAATAATTTTATATATTTAAATTTTAAGTTGAAATTTAAATTGTCTCGATATCGTAGCCTAAAATCTTGACCTCCTATATAAGCATGCCGCTAGGCGTTTATAATGTTAAACCCCTATTCTCAACGCAATGGAAAAGGTTTCGAGTCCAAATTCGATTGTATGGAGAAGATAGCTTTTTTAGGACCAGTTAGAATATCGTATTTTCAACTTAGATTTCAGCGCGTTCATTGATCATACGGCCAAACGACAACTCCAATTGCTACGAAAATTGAAATCCGATAATAATACAATATTACGGATCTAATGGAACAGGTTTCATTGAATTCTGAGATTGTGCCTTGGAAGGCTATTTTTAAATATCGATTTAAAGGATATAATTTTAAAACTGAACAAAACAGTTCCAAATCCGATTCTGAAGCTTCCATTATCTTCAGTATTGTCAATATAAATTTTCTAAGCCTTTGAAATAATTTTTAATCAGCTTAAAAATCAAGATTTAATATTTTACCCAATAATAAATAATTAAATTCAATAATTTAAATTGTCAATTTCATAGCAATGTTTGAAATTCAGGTTAAAGTAACATTCAAATATTTAAAAATCAATTAAATATCTCAATTTCAATTGATAAAATTTTTTGGTCGTTACAGAAAGCTGCCACATATCAGAAACAATGCTGAAATACGTAGGAAAATCGTTGGAAACGATCCAGCTAAAAAAACATTACTCCAGATTTTGGTGACAATAAGACTTAATCCCTGGTCACTAAGGAAGTCAACATGCTCCTTTACCACTGTACCAAATTTCTTTTTAATTATATTTCCCGTAAAATATTGGGGTGTTACATGCTGAGCCTAAAAGACTATATAGGTTAAGAAATATATGAAGGAATTTGGACCAAAGTTATACTTCTAAGATGTTAGAAGTTTTGAAGATTTGACTGATGTAAAGCTTCATTTGGAAAGTTGGATAGTAGAAATGGCATTGACGGTATTGGAATTTTAGTTGGTTGGATCAAATTTTCCAATTGATTGAAAATATTTTAATATGTGGATGAAGATTTCGTTTGAAGGGCCTAGAGTTTATTTTAGGATAGGGTCTCAGTGACTGAAAGATTCCAATATGTGATCTGACTTGATGATCCGTCCATCGTACAGAAATTGAAATAATTGACATTTGCATTCTTGTGTTCTATGTCATTGCGGTAATGATCGGAGACGTAGGCGAATGATATTTAGAATTCTTTGTTATTTGATATCACTAAAAGGGTAGATAATTGGGGCCGATCTGTGGATGGTTGTTGTTGATTCGATATTATAAACAACGTTACACCACCATTTTTTATTTTTTAGGCGATTTGAATTATTTTGAAGATGGGTGTCTTGACTTAACATTTTAGGTAACATTACACCATTTAGGTTTTATGGCTTGGATGAATGTTATTCTCCAAGCGAGTGTGGGTCGTTGTGGAAAATGAATTGGGATGATAGTTATAGTTTGTCAACACTTGAGTGATAGTCGCAACTGAAGGTATATATTTTAGAGTAGAGGTGACATGATTTTCCTGTTATGCTCACTATGCAAGGACATCATCTACTCTCGATATTCCTAGATATGATTTGGTAGTATGATGTTAGCCTGAATTTTATTAGATTGGTATGATGAGATGCTACCCTTGTTCAGTTGTCTCGTATATAGCGTGGGGAGAAAGAAAATTCGAGAAAGGATATGCTAGGGAAAGATAACATTGGTTGGTTGTATGAGAAAAGGATCATGTTGATTTCCGATTTTAAAATATCCCAAATTTGGATGGCAACAAGTTGGTGCCAAGGTTATACAAGTTTGTATATTGTGGAATAAAGTAATTTAAGTTATGTATAAGCATGTTTTAAAAAAATAAGAAATGATAAAAATTCGGCTTCATTCATAGAAGGTATTTGGATTGTGTTGGTGTTGATATATAAAGAAGGTATTATCAATTGATGTAGAGCAATGAATTCCAAGCTATTTGATTAGACTTAATTAAATGAATAAGGAAAAGATATCTTGATTTGCATGCATGGAGATGCAGAGGCGATTTTCAATAAAAATTTAGATTTAGAAATTTGAATATGATTAGAGGAAGGATTAGATTGATTCTTTTCAATCATCCATAGGATTGAAGAGAAACCACCTATTCAAGGAAGTTATTATCAAGCATTGACTTAAGGGTTCATAGTTTATATTGCATACCAGGTGCACATAAACATTGCATCACTTAGTCGATCACTTTAACACACACAATTTTAGGTTAGGATCTTACCTAGGTTTAGGAATTTGTTTAGATTAGGATTATGATTGCTATGTTAGAATGGTTGAATAAAGTATGATTGCTTTGCTTGATTTATTAATTTATTTCTTTCATGTATGTTTTAGGAATTGAAATAAAATTTGGAAACTTTTATGGATTGAAGACATTGTACTTCGGTATCATGATTAACATGTTATTTGAGGAATGATATCATAAGTGAAATGACACCACTTAAGTTGGTTTGAAAATTTGAGGATAAGTTAAGCTCGGTTCACAAGGTTAAGAAATCGGTCAATTTTGATGTTCTAAGGTAGAAGAAGAAATCATATAGTGATTTAAGTATTAGTTTCCTTTGGTGAGACACCGTCCACTTTTAAATTGTGTTACCCTAGCATCCAAAATATGGAAGGATGTATGTGCTACTGAGATGAGTTGGTGTTGTGTATGTGCATTCAGGGGATTGTATAACACAACATTACAGATTGGGGCATATTTGTGCCAAGATTACTGGCTATAGTGTAATTTGACATTGGTTTTTCTGAGTTGATAACATGGATTGCAGAATTTATATATGCACACGTACATTTGATAATAGTATTTTGGAAAAGATTATTTATACTAGTATAAAGCTTAATAAGTTGAGCTGAGAAGAAAGAACGGTCCAGTCAAGAATATTTGAAAAGTGGAGGAGAGGTTTCGATCTTTTCATTTTGACTACTTTCCGATTAGCTTTTCCATTTGTTTGACTTTTGTTTAGTTGTTTTGATTTGTGCTAAAAGCTATGATATTTTACCTTTGATTATGCTGCTATATTTTGACTTATGTAAGCTGCTCATTCTTTTAATCTATTTTGATATGTTGCGTTAATTGATAATTACATACATATAGAGATTATATGCTCACTCTAGGATGTATTGCCTCATGCCAATATGTCATCTATACTACATACATTCGGAAGGCGGTCTAATACAGGAGGTCAACTACCTGTTGCATTATTGTAATACCTTAGTATCCTATAAGACGGGGACATGCATACATGTATATATGTTTCTATTTTGTTGTCAAAATATATCTTTACTAAGGAAGTTTATTGGAGTTAGGTGTATATATTTAAAAATTCTTTCTAAATAACGCCTACAGCCCGATAGGTGTCCACACTTGTTTGTTCACTCGCCACGATCTGTGTTCCCCTCACATAAGTCCGCAAGCCAATGCACGGGTAATATATCTGGCCTCAGTTTATATGAGTTAGGAATATGTAAATAGTGTTAATATCTGTTTGCACAAAAAATAGGCAAACACCTCCAAGTCGTATGATTTAGTCGATTTTATGTTGTTCTTAGTGATTTGGGTGATTTATGCAAATATGTAAAAAGCAGGGACTAAACTGTAAAAGACATACAGATTTATAGTGGTTCGGCCAGAATGTGCCTACGTCCACTTCATATGTTATTCTCTTTCACTGTTCAGATTACAAGTACAAAGCTTTGATTACAAGTGTATGAAAGTTGTTTGAAAGTTCCGTCCGTGCTTGAGCTCTCGAACTTGTTTGTCATTGTTGTACCCCTACCCCTCTATTTATAGAGTGAGGCTGGGGGTAGGGGTCTTGGATGTATATAGCGGCTGGTGGGCCTGGGCTGATGTGATCTGGCCTAGCATTGTTGGTTCGGTAATACCTTCTTCACTTTGGTTTGGTAGTGGTAGTATGCTTCTGGTTCGGTAGGGTCTTCTTCGTGTGGGTTCGGTAGCGTCTCGGTCCGGTGGTGAGAGGAAGGTGGTTTGGTCCGGTGGTGAGAGGAAGGTGGATTGGTTCAGTGGTGAGAGGAATGTGGCTTGGTCCGGTGGTGAGAGGAAGGTGGTTGGTTTGGTGGTGAGAGGAAGGTGGCTTGGTCCGGTGGTGAGAGGAAGGTGGATTGGTTCGGTGGTGAGAGGAAGGTGGATTGGTTCGGTGGTGAGTGGAGCGTGGTTGGTTCTGCCTTGGTTCGGTAGTGGGGGTGTTCGGTCCTGCCTTGGTTCGGTGGTGAGAATACACCCAACATTTGCCCCCCAAAGTGGGGCATATGACTGCATATGCCGCGCTTTGTTTTCTCCCCACCCGGCCTAAGTGCCGAACCGGTTGGTCCGGTCATCCTATGCTTGCTTATAAGTAAGGGCTTCACGCCTCTATTTATTCCATACCTTTTGAAATAGCTGAACCAAACCTTGGTCTGCCGAATCAACCATATCACCGAACCACACTTGACTGCAGGTCCAGGTGAATTAGTCTTCTTTCGCCGAATGAACCTTATGCTTGAATTACCGAATGAACTTGGGAGTGCGAGTGTCGAATGCCCCTTAGCCTTGTACTACCGAATGAACTTGGGGAGTACGAGTGCCGAACGGCCCTTAGCCTCGAACTACCGATTGAGCTTTTATGTTTTGAACTATGAATGAGACTCCAGGCCGTAGGTACTTGATTGTCTACATCCCTTGTTCTAACGATGTGTTTTCTTGTGTTCAAGATAATGGCTCATAAAGTAGAAACTCGTTCTGACAAGAAGAAATCCAAGGACAAAGAGGAGTCCTCCATAGTGCCCCCAGTTCAGTCAGAGCTAGAACGACATGGACCATCCCTGAGATCATTAGTAGATGGGTACGGCCCCCAGGATCTTTTGGACTCACCGCCTGACTGCTTTCCCAGCTCCCTCAAAGACGAGCAACTTGACGTTATATCTAGATCCTTTGGGATTGACAGAGCGCACATGATGTTGCCAGGGAAAGGAGTGATGCCGTATAACCCCCCTGAAGGATACTTTGCTTATAGTAGGTATTATTGCATGTGCGGGGCCATTCCTCCGATCAACACTTGGATCGTCAGCTTCATCACATACTTGAAGGTGGCTCCTTTCCAGCTTCAGCCCAACTCCTATGCCATCTTGGTGAGTCTGTTCATTATTTTCCAGAAAAAATACGAGCGTCCCCCTTCCAACCGGGAAATTCGGTACCTGTACAACTTGAGAGGCTATAAGAAGGGGTCTCCATACATTAGCTTAGAATCGGTCGTGTCTTTCAAGCCAGTCCTGGACATATATTCAAAATTTAGTATGTTCAAGAAGGAATGGTTCTTTGTCAGAGATGACTCTGTTTCTTTCCACCGCTTCACCTCTAGCTGCAAGTTGACTCTTATTTATAATTTCTGTTTTGACTGCAATGCTCCTCCTTATGTGCTTTGTTTCTTGCTAGTGACAGGTGGCTTTGCGGTTGTAGAGAATGATCGTTTGGTTCGGATGGCTGGGGAAATAGAAGCCATTCCGGAAAAGGAGAGGGTAGCTTCTTATTTGATTAGGAATGCTACTCTTTTAGGGCACAACTTGATTCTACCATGCCAGTCTGTGGTCAAGCAAAGAGACACAGCTGAGGAGAGGGCCGCCAAAGCTAAAGGAGGGGCTACGGTGAAGAGCAGCAAAAGGAAACCCTTCTCGAAACATCCAATTGCCGGGGGGAAGAAACTTAAGAAGTCCGATGGACCCTCCCCCAGCACATGTCCAGATGTCCCGGAGGAGGAAGATGTGGAGGAGGAAAGAGGCGAGGATGAAGGTAGTGGGCCGGAGAGTGGAAGTGGTGGAGAAGGTGATGGTGATGGTCATAGCGGTGATGGTGGCGATAGACAGATTGGTGATGGCACTGGGGCTTTGTCTTCTGAGCAAGCAGGTGTGATCCAGGAGTGGACAGATAACGCTTTCCGCCTAGCTTTTGAAGGGTTGGAGGAAGGATCGGCTTTAGTGGAGAAGCCTAAAAAAGCTGACAAGGCTGGGACTGGCATCGATTCATCTTCTAAAAGCGCTTCAGCTAAGGCAATTCCTGCGATTCAAGGTGAATTTTTGACTCCTGCCGACTCCATTTATGATAAGGATTTAGGAATATTTTATGATCAGCTTCCGTCCTGGAATGAGATCCAGGACTTATTGCAATATCCTACTCCTCCCCAGGGTTTGTATAACAAAAGCGTCTCTTTACTCTTCTTAACTTGATATAATTCTTGAATTATAGTTCAATGTATGCCTATAACACTTGGTTTTTATCACATAAGCGGGTAACGTGGACAAGACATCAGATGTTCGACACCGCCTTGAACAATACAAGCTTCTCAAGGCTTCTGCTAAATCAAAGCCTCCGACTAACCACCTTGGAAACGTAGTCGGCTACCGTTCTCTTCTTGGAGTTATCGAGGAGGATATCCAAAGGAAGAAGAGGAGTCGTTCCTTGTTTGAACCATCACCGGTACTCAGTCCCCAACTCAGCCTCTTCGGGATACCACGAAGAAGAATACTGAATCTATACCTCCTCCGCACCTGTCCGAAAATCCTACCGTTACCCGGATAGGCCATCCCATCTTGGCTCGTAATCCGTTTGCAGGTCATCCGGATCTGGATCCGGGTTCTTGTGAAATTACCTTTGATGAGGCTACCGGTGAGCACCTTCTTCCCCATAATCCTATGGTAAGAGTATTGGATGAAGCTAAGTCCCTGGACCTTGATTTGCTTACCACTCGTGTCGTAACTTTAGGGGACGAAGCTAAGGCAAACATTGACCGCGTTGCTGAGGAAACCAGGAAGCTGATGGGGCATCATGCCCGACTAGTCAAGGCTGGAGAAGAAATCGGGAGTGCTAACATTCGATCAGGCCATTCAGATCTCTCAACATGAGGCCGCTTCTAGGCAATTAAAGAAAACCATGGAAGAGGCCAGTAGGGCAGAGTTACGAAAAATGGAGGCTATTTGTAAGGAACGGATTGATATGCCTATTGCAACGGTGGATGAGGTTCGGAAAGCGGATCTCGAGCGGGTACAGAAGTTATTCGAGAAACTTGAAGCCGCAGAGCTTGCTCAAACCAAGCTGAAGGAGGAGATGGAGGCGATGAGAAAATCCTTTCAGGCCGACTGCTCGCGATACCAATCGGAGAGGGATGCTGCCACTGCAAAGCTGTTGGCTTCTGAGGACCGAATAAGGGAGTTCGAGGAGAATGAGGGGATAATGGATGAGATGCTTCAGGATATATATTTTCGCACTTGGAAACAGGGCAACTTATCTTGGATGGATGATTATCCCCGAGTCATGGCCAGGATTTAACTCAGGGCCCTGGAGGAGGCTAAGGCCGATGCAGATAAGGAGGGTGGCGTGGCCTTTAGAATGGACGTGGTTACGACTCAATTCACCAAGGAGGAGAAAGTGGCGGTGAAGGAGGGTATGCGGCTGCTTACTGCTGAGGAGGTAGGTGTGCAGTTAGAGGATGATGATCAAGGTGCAGATGCTGGTAAGTCTTCCCTTTTAGCTTTTCGTAACTTGATTGCTTATTGTTTATTTAATGGATTCTTCTCCTGAATTGGACAGGCAGGACCTCTGAAGCACCAACTACCTCTGGTCAACATGCTAAGATTTCTGATCCTGCGGTTAAGTAGATCTTGGGGGGCCAGTAGGATAGAGGTGAAGTTCTGATGTAGTCGACTCCTTGACTTGATCTGGATATCTTTTGGTTTACTTGACATTGCTGTCTATGGTAGTCCCAAAACATTAACGTAACTTTTAGGCTGTAATTATGTTATTCATAACGAACGACTTTATTCTTGGCATGTAATTTTTAACTTAAGCTGATTCTGTCATATTTGAATGTTATCGTTATTTTGGTATGTTGCATAAGAAATGTAGTTGTGCATATTCCTGTGATTCAATTGTGTTTGATGTCAAGTTCTCGCTTAAAATATAATTTCATATCTTGCAATGTTAGTGTGATGTGCGAATAAATTATAGCTACGCATTCACATACAAAAGAAGAATGTACCGCCCTTTATGTTTTAGTCGTAGACGGTTGCTTTGAACGTCTTGTATGACTAAGAGTGGAATGCAGCTGAGTGACCTGTCATCCAGTTGTGAGTTCCTATTTCCATTAGCGAGCGTCTCCTATTTTGTGTCCTGTACTTTAAGGATCGTTGTAGAGGATAGGAGGAAAGTAATTAAACAAAATAGAAATATAAGAAATAGTAAAACTTCCAATCACGGAAGGCCTGCGATGTGCTTAAGTTTGTGGCAAATGGGTTTTGTAGTCACATTCCCTAGCTGTGGGTCTTGGAGACATTTGTCACCCATCTTACGCCTCCGCGGGGAATTGCTCTTTTTTACCACAGTCGTACTTAAGACACTCGGAGCCGAGATCGCGCACAGTAACTACCCGGGCCATTATGGCCCGTAATCGTGGGTATTATTCGATTTACCGTGGCCGGCTAGCGTGGGTGCCGATCGTCAACTGTGAACTACCCCTGGTCGTCCACACCTTATGTTGGGGCCTAAAGTAGGTTCACAGTTGCTGGCACGCCGAACGCCGTAATGAGCTGCCTCGGCTATAGTCGGCCTTCTCGGTGGCTTATAATCGGCTCATTACAGTTGGCTTTAAGGGCTGATCGCGAGCAATGAGTTAACCCGCAGCAGAGGGATTCTGGAGCAAAAATGTCTCATTGGCGAGGGCATAGATTCGTATAATACCTGTTAGGTCTTGTCCAGGTGAAGTTGCGCCGTGATGTGTCTTGAATGGAAATGCCATTACACAGGATTTTGTTCAACAGAAAAGGATAAAGTTAACAAGCAGCCAAGATATAAAGGAACAATTTAAAAAAGAGACAAGCTTTTAAAGTGGTTCGGCACGAAAATGCCTACGTCCACTGATTCTCTTTGTGAATTCACTTCATATGGGCAGTACAAGTTAAGAAAAGTATCGACGAAGGTGTTGGATGTTCCATGCCCTCTGGAACACCTCTCCGTCCACTGTTGACAAAATATAAGCTCCGTTGTGGAGATCTTTATGAATTACATATGGTCCGTCCCAGATTGGATCTAGTGCTCCGGGGCACGGGAAGATTCGCTTGAGGACAAGATCTCCTTCTTGTAAGCTACGATGCTTAACTTTGGAGTTGTATTGTGCTGCCACTTTTTGCTTGTGAGCTGCTGCTTTGAGCGCTGTATCGTTTCTTCTCTCTTCAATTAGATCCAAAGACATGTGAATGAGTTCTTCGTTCTCTTATGGGTTATAGTGGATCCTACGGTGGGAAGGCACTATAGTTTCGACTGGGAGCATGGCCTCTGATCCGTATGCCAAAGAGAAAGGAGTATTCCCCGTTGATGTTCTGAAAGATGTGTGGTAGGCCCAAAGTGTCGTAGGAAGTTCATCCACCCAAGCGCCTTTTGACTTTTTAAGTTTCTTCTTGATTAGAGTTTTGAGAATTTTGTTGACAGCTTTGACTTGTCCGTTTGCCTAGGGATAAGCTACAGATGAGAAGCTCTTGCAAATTCTGTGCTCTTGGCACCAGTCGGCGAACTCCTCGCTGTCAAACTGGAGTCCATTACTGATATGATTTTGAGCAGAACTCCGTACTGCATAGAACATTTTTGATCAAGAAGCTAATAACTTTTGTCGAAGATATTTTATTTAGAGGTTCCGCTTCCACCCATTTGGTGAAATAGTCGACTGCCACTATAGCATATTTGGCTCTGCCTCGGCCCACTGGCAGTTCGCCAATCAAGTCAATTCCCCATACTGCAAAGAGCCAAGGGCTGGTCATTTGAGTAATCTCACTTGTTGGTAATCGAGGAATCTTAGCAAATTTCTGGCATATGTCACATTTTTTGACGAAGTCTAAGGCATCTTTGTTTAAGGTGGACCAGAAATATCTGTATCGGAATATCTTCTTTGCCAGAGTCTGCCCTCCAGTGTGATCTCCGCAGCTTCCTTGATGGATGTTGGATAAGATTTCCTTGGCTTCCCTTCCAGCGACACACCTTAGTAAGGGTTTAGAGAAGCCGCGCCGATAGAGGATGCCTTCTTGTACTGTATAGCAGGAAGCTTTCCTCAAGACTTTCTTGACTTCGTTACGCTCGTCGGGCAGTGTGCCATCTTGCAAGTATTTTCGGATGGGAGTCATCCAAGTTTCCTCTTCGATCGCAGCTATCAGATTCACTTGCCCGAAATTCGGGGTTAGTTGCCTTGAGATGGCTGATGTTCCGGAAATGATGCCGCCTTTCATGCTAGCTTGCTTTGCCAACTCGTCGGCCTCTTGGTTCTCTTCTCGAGGAATGTGTTTGATTAAATAGTGATCCAATTGTCCGAGTAGTAGCTTGGTCTTCTTTAGATATGTTGTGAGTCGTTCTCCTCGAGTCTGAAATTCTTCTAGTATTTGGTTTACAATAAGTAGAGAATCACTATGAAGACATAAAGAACTGACTCCAATCTCTAAAGCAAGCTCTAATCCAGCTATTACTACTTCATATTCCGCATCGTTGTTGGTGGCAGCAAATTCCAACCTTAGAGCATAATGTGGCTTCCTTCCCCTGATAGTGATTATTACAATACCTGCCCCCGAGCCTTGTTCGTTTGAGGCCCCATCAACAAAGAGACTCCACTTGATGTCTTCTGCTATTTCAGATTGCTCCTTACCTTCGTTGGTAGTGAATTCGGCAATGAAATCGGCCATGGCTTGTCCCTTGATGGCGATGCGAGGATGGTAGGTGATATCATATTGACTCAGTTCAATGCACCATTTAAGTAGTCACCCAGAAGTGTCGGGACGATGGAGTACCTGCCTTAGCGGTTGATCGGTTAGAACTCCGATGGAATGGGATTGGAAATAATGTCGCAGTTTTCGTGATGTGATTAGCAAACAGTATGCTAACTTCTCGAGTTTAAGATTTCTGGCTTCTGCCCCCGTAAACCTCTTGATTACAAAGTATACTGGCCGCTGTGCACGGTTGTCTTCTATCACCAAAGCGACGCTCAGAGCATAAGATGACACAGCAAGGTATAGGTATAGCTCTTCACCTTTGTTTGGAGTTGAGAGTACTAGTGGTCTCTGGAGGTGTTCGATTAGGTTGAGGAAGGTTGTTAAGCATTCGTCGGTCCATTCGAACTTTCCTTTGTCTTTCATTAGAACTTCGAAGAAAGGGATGCACTTATCAGTCGCTTTAGAGATGAATCCGCTCAGGGCGGCCACTTTTCCATTTAGGCTTTACATTTCTCTTCGAGTGGAAGGTATCCTGATATCTCTCAGAGCTCGGACTTCTTCGGGGTTTGCTTCGATCCCCCTGGCATGGACGATGAATCCCAAGAACTTTCCTGATGATACTCCAAATGAGCACTTTAGAGGATTCAGCTTCATTCCATATTGGCAAATTACTAGAAACATCTTGCCCAGATGGCTTACGTGATCATTGGCATTCCTCGATTTTACTAGCGTATCATCCAAATAAACCTCCATAGTTTGTCCTATCAGTTCCGCAAACATCTTGTTGACGAGGCGCTGATAGGTAGCTCCAGCGTTCTTAAGTCCAAAAGGCATTACTCTATAGCAGTACAATCCCCGGTCAGTGATGAAACTAGTGTGGTCTTGATCGGGGGTGTGCTTAGGAATTTGGTTATATCCTGAGTATGCATCCATAAAAGATAAGAGTTCGTGCCCGGCTGTGCTGTCCACCAGCTGATCGATTCGGGAGAGTGGGAAGCAATCCTTCGGGCAAGCGTCATTTAAGTTGGAGAAGTCAATGCATGTTCGCCACCTCCCATTAGCCTTCTTTACTAGTACCGGGTTAGCGATCCACTCTGGGTAGATGGCTTCTCGTATGAAGTTATTGGCAAGTAGGTTCTTTACTTCTTCATCGAGGGTTGCTGATCGTTCTACCCCCATACTTCTCTTTCTCTGCTTTACTGGCACCTTGGTAGGATCGATGTTTAGTATGTGGCATGCCACGTCCAGGGAGATTCCAGTCATGTTAGCGTGCATCCATGCAAATACATCCAAGTTGTGACGGAGAAAATCAACGAGTTGATCCTTCAATTCCGCTCTTAGCTGAGATCTGATTTTCAACAGCCTACTTGAGTCGTGTTTGTCTACGGATACAAACTCCATAGCCTCTATAGGCTCGGCGGTGGCCTCCTCCTCTTTGTCCCTGGGGTCTAATTCATTGAAAGGATCACTGGTATATCGAAGAGGAGGGGCTTTATTTAGTAGCTACGCTTCCAAGTTTTTCATGCAGAGAGTAGTCTATGCATTTTTCCCTTTATCCTTCCTGCGGTTATTGCGAAGTTCAGTTACATAGCAATCTCGAGCGGCGTCTTGATCTCCCTCTACTTCCCCTATTCCATTGTCTGTTGGAAATTTCATCTTCAGGCACCACGGGGCCAGGACAATTTGGAAGTCAGATAAGGCTGGTCTTCCTAAAAAGGCGTTGTAGGCCGAGTGGTTATCTATTAGCACAAATGTTTGTTTCCGTACAACGGAGCGGGGGTGACTTCCTATTTCAACAAAGAGGTCCAATTGCCCGGGGGGGCATCTTCGCGTCTCCAGTGAAACCGTGTAGTGGTTTGTTGCAGGGAGACACATCCTTCATTGAAAGCTTCATTCTATCGAAAGCATGCTTGAATAGGATATTTACTGAGCTTCCAGTGTCTACTAGAATCCGAAAAAATTCGGCTGGGCCGAACCGGGCAGAGATGACCATAGGATCCATGTGAGAGTACAGCCTTCCTTCTAGGTCACGCCTATTAAACGTAATGTCATCATTCTCTTTTCGCTTCGGGTGGCGTTCTTCCATAACAGAATTAACGTAGCCTTCATTGTTTCTAAGTGACTTTCCGTATCTTTCCATCTATGCACAGCTTCTGTCGGCGATGTGTGGTCCTCCCGATATGGTATGGACCACTATCTTCTCTTGACTGGAGCCGCCGGTGTTGCGATTTCCCCCTCCTGTTTCTGGGAGGGGTAGCCTCGGGTTCTCATTGGTAGGAGCTGGGGTCCTGTTCTGACCTTTTACATAGCGTTCCAGTCTCTTCCTTCTGATGTGTTCTTCAATTAAGTCCCGGAGATGATGACATTCATTGGTATCATGCCCATGAGATTCGTGGAAGCGGCAGAACTTTCCAGACTTAATTGCGTTATCTGATTCCTTCTTGTACGGGGGGCGACTGTATTTAACTTCGTCTTGGGTGGCCAGGAAGATGTTTTCTATTGTCACATTCAAAGGAGTGTAAGTGTCAAATCTCGGTCCTGGTCGATATAGACGTTTTTCTCCTTTCTTGCCCCCAGCATTGTCTCTAGAGTCATTTCTTCAAATGTCCTTCGCTACAGCGGGTGTGTCGCCATGAGTTGCCTTGGTTTGTTGCCCTGTCTGTCTTTCAGTGGCAGCGTCTTCAAGTCTCATATATCTTCCGGCTTCATGGAAGAAATCAGGTAAGGTAGCTGGTTTTTCTTTCGTTAATCTTCTAGCAAACTTAGTATCCGGATGCACACCACTACAGAGGGCCAATAAGATAAATTTCTCATCGGCATCTTGGACTGCGGTCGCTACAGCATTGAATCGGGTTAGATATTGCTGCACTGTCTCTCCAGGCTTCTGTTTGATATTAGATAGGGAATAAGCGTCCTTGGGTTGTTCCATATGAATGCGGAACTGGCTGATGAACTTTTCTTTCAACATTTCCCATGATCTGATGGATCCTTAGGGTAGGTGGCAGAACCAGAAGGTAGCTAGATCTGCCAAGAAAAGTGGAAAGCATTTGCAGAATACTCCTTCCGTGGCTTCGCTCATGAGCATATGTTGTGTGTATCTCTGCAAGTGTACAACGGGGTCAGAGAATCCCTTGTAAGGTTCCATTGTTGGCATTTTCCATTCTCGAGGGGTGATGGCAATTTCGATATTGCGGGTGAAAGGTCTGGCTACCCTAGCGCCTATCCCTCAATCTCTTTGATCCCGTTGGACGCACTCTCTGAACAATCGCGCCATCCTTTCATCAGAATTTGGAGTAGATAGGAATGAGTTTGGTTCTTCTCTGCGGGATTGATTCCGTCCAGATGATCTATAGGGGTGGTATTGTCTATCACTCCTAATATTTTCCAGTGGCTGTCTCTGGTCTTCTGGGAGGATGCTAGGGTCAGCTATAGTTGGCCCTTGCCTTGATCTTCCCCTGCTGGGTTCTGTTCTGAGCACTTTCTCGGGTCCAACTTCGGGCTGGACTCTAGCTCGGCCCCGTTCATTGGTGTTTCCATGGCTAGGTAGCATGACCGGCTCAGCTCTAGCCGACCCTCGCCTGGTACCTACCCCATTGGGTTTGGTTCCAAGTGTTTCCTCGGGTCGGAGTTCGGGCTCGGCTCCTATCATTGTTGTTCCTGTTGCTAGTTTCTTCGAAGAAGAAAGATCTTTGTTGCCTCCGAGATCCTCCCGACTGGGACTCATCCCATGATTCAGTGTTGCGGCTGGATTCTTTAGCATCCCTTAAGCGTGACATGAGTCGGTCCACCAAGGCTTCTTGTTGGGATGTGAAGCGGTTAGTCACTTCAGCCACAACCCTGTCTAGATCTGCCCTAGTAATTGCTGTCGGTTGTTTCGTGGCAGGGGCTGTCGGATTTTCCTGATTTCCATTTCGTACTGCTATTGAAACGGGACGGTTCTCTTGATCTGTGATCACTGGATCTGGAACGCTGCTTGTTGCGACGTTCTTTCCTTTGCTAACATCTTTCTTCTGCCTGGGAGGCATGTCTTCCAAGCAATGAGCGATGCTGTCGGGAAGAAGTTTAAGTGGGAGAAGCTGAAGCTTCTAGCTCGAGTTCTCAGTGAAAGCACCAAAAATGTTTGCACAAAAAATGGGCAAACACCTCCAATTCGTATGATTTAGTCGATTTTATGCTGTTCTTAGTGATTTGGGTGATTTATGCAAATATGTAAAAAGCAGGGACTAAACTGTAAAAGACATACAGATTTATAATGATTCGGCCAGAATGTGCCTACGTCCACTTCATATGTTATTCTCTTTCACTGTTCAGATTACAAGTACAAATCTTTGATTACAAGTGTATGAAAGTTGTTTGAAAGTTCTGTCTGTGCTTGAGCTCTCAAACTTGTCTGCCATTGTTATACCCCTACCCCTCTATTTATAGAGTGAGGCTGGGGGTAGGGGTCTTGGATGTATATAGCGCCTGGTGGGCCTGGGCTGATGTGATTTGGCCTGGCATTGTTGGTTTGGTAACACCTTCTTCACTTTGGTTCGGTAGTGGTAGTATGCTTCTGGTTCGGTTGGGTCTTCTTCATGTGGGTTCGGTAGCGTCTCGGTCCGGTGGTGAGAGGAAGGTGGTTTGGTCCGGTGGTGAGAGGAAGGTGGATTGGTTCGGTGGTGAGAGGAATGTGGCATGGTCCGGTGGTGAGAGGAAGGTGGTTGGTTCGGTGGTGAGAGGAAGGTGGATTGGTTCGGTGGTGAGAGGAAGGTGGATTGGTTCGGTGGTGAGTGGAACGTGGTTGGTTCTACCTTGGTTCGGTAGTGGGGGTGTTCGGTCCTGCCTTGGTTCGGTGGTGAGAATACACCCAACAATATCAATAAAATTTTAAAAAGAAAAAATGGAGAGAGTAAGCAAATGAAATCCCAGCACTATTTTAACTTATTTGATTTGACTTGTCATTAAAAAGAAATGAAAATACCACTTTGATAAACTATGATAATCGACTAAGGATCTATTTCATAGTTACACTGTGTTATCAACCGAAGCAACGAGTTAAACTATAATATATTTGCTTTAATAACTTCATTTTTATTGGAAATTTTGATGAGTAAATGACATAAATTTTCAAGATAATGAACGAAACCAATGTATAACTTATTTGTGTTGATTCAAAAGTGAATCCTTCATTGTAACTATTTTCAAAATTCTCATTCATCTTTTTGTAAATGAATCTTGCATTTTTTAAATATTTTCATCCTGCATTTTGATTTTGTGGGTAGTATTCGCTCAAAACCCTCACGAGACAACACTCGTCCTATTGTGGACACCCAGAGGTTTAACGGCTTGTTGCATACGCTCAATGCAATCGTGTTTCCTATGAAAATGGATTTATCTTAGTTTTTTTCTTTATCCGAGGGTGAATAAAAAGATAAGTGTGGGGGTATTTGATGTGCACATAAATGTGCGTATTTTTCCTACCATATTTTATGGAATTAAATTAAGTAAATGATTATATTGGGTGTTTTAACATGTTTGAACTAAAATTCAAATTATTTTCAAATCGTCACATATTCATCTTCATATAGAGGCAAAATGGTCATTTTTGTGTGTGTACTAATTTGTGAAAATTTACTTGGAAATTTCTATATTATTTTGAAGGAATTTGGCTTCAAATACAAGTGGTTTCATGAATATATATGCATGCATAAAGAAGATATAAAGGAATGTAGATGGAAATAATTCAAAGTCATGGATCATGGAGAACTCCACCTACCCACCTACTTAATATATAAATTAGAGGCTAATGCACATGCTAATAGAGTTTAAAGCTTCATGCACATCTAAATGAGGATTAACACATGCCAATGATTACTTGATGTTAGAGCCAAAATTGGTCACTAACACCAAAATTCAGATGAAAGCACCAAGTACCAATCACAGCTACAGATAGAATATATGTAGAGAGTAATGTGAAGAACAGTCAAAATTAAAATGAAAGCACTAAAGAACAACAGATTTATAGTGGTTCGGCTAACTCTGGCCTACGTCCACTCTAGAAATTTTCCTTTTATTGCTGTAATAATCGATTACAGTTACAAGATGGCAGAGTAACCTCAGCGTTAAAAAATAGAAAACTAGAGAGCAGAAAAGAAGATCCCTCATCTGGAGACCCACATGCTGTATTTATAGGCAAAACCAGGTTGTTGGGCCTCTTGAGTAGTTTGGGCCCACCAAGGCCATAGCCGAACACTACTTCATTATGCCGACCGACCCCTGAGCAGTTGGTATGCCGAACGTAAGTTACCCGGGTATTGATCCGAAGTGAGCCAATCTAGATATCGAAGCAGACTGGTCCAGAACTCGAAGCAAAGCTAGCGTCGGACCATGTATTAATGCCGACCCATGTCACCATATAGCCGATGTCGAGCCACTATGCCGAGCCACAATGCTGAGCCATAATGCCTAGCCATCCCCACCTCATCACGATGCCAAGCGACATTCAATGCCGAGCGAGTTACGATGCCGAGGGAGGTATGACGCCGAGCGAGGTGCGATGCCGAGCGGGGCATCATGCCGACCGAGGGGAGGTGTGCCGAGCGAGGCTTCATGCCGACCAAAGGGAGGTGTGCCAAGCGAAGCTTCATATCGACCGAGGGGAGGTGTGCCGAGCGAGGCTTCATGCCGACGGAGGGGAGGTATGCTGAGCATTCATGCCGACCGAGGGGAGGTATGCTGAGCGAGGCTTCATGTCGACCGAGGGGAGGTATGACGGGCGAGGCTTTATGTCGACCGAGGGGAGGTGTGCCGAGCGTGGCTTCATGACAATCGAGGGGATGTATGTTGAACGAGGCTTCATGCCTATTGAGGGTGTGTCGAGCGAGGCTTCACTACTACAAAACAGGCCATTTGCATCGGTTGTTTACCCCCCTTTTGCATCAGTTCAACAACCGATGCATATGCAACCGATGCAACAGGCTTAACACTTTTGCATCAGTTCTGAAACCGATGCAAAAATGTCCTTTTTGCATCGGTTGTTACTAACAACTGATGCAAAATATCATGGTTGGTTGCTTGAACACAGCCCCATGTTGCATCGGTTGTAATGAAAACCGATGCAAAAAAGTAACTTGTTGCATCGGTTTTTTATAACAACCGATGCAAACTAATCTCTCTATTGCATCAGCTATTTATACCTGATGCAAAAAATCCATTCTCAGAAACCATTATTACAGTACTCAAATAGACTATATATATATATATATTATTGATTATAACAAACAATTATTGCATGCAATATTACAATCATTCAAAATTAAATTTGATGGAAAATACAAACTAAATAACATAATACCAAAATAAACATATATCAATTAAAGTGTTAATAATCTATACAAAATAATGGTTCATACATTCATTTTTGCAGCATAATTCAGATCTTTAGTCCCTGCCACCACCTCAACATCCTCGAATACCCGTGCACAAATACTACCTCACCATCATCTCATCAGTCTGCCACAAGCCAACACTACATACAAACTTCCCAAATCACTGCTAACCAATATTCCTCAAACCAACGATGCTGCCATCAACCAAGCACCACCATCTTCAACTTCTAGCAACTTCGCTGCCAAGAACTTCAACAACTCCACAACACTTCTGCCTGCACTTCAATCCTGCCACCATCCATTGCCTTCTGCTTGCAGTTCAATACTGCCTCCAGCCTGCCAACACAGTCCTGTTCTAAGTATAGATAATTAATATAAAACACATACAATGCAAGAACCAGAAGAAGTCATAGATAACAACAGCTTGAATGTACAACTAGTTGACAATTGCGATGATTCACATGAACAAACAGAAAATAAACAAATAAAAAGGGACAAATGAGAAAACAAGAAGGAAATGCATTGGTAAACGACAAGCGTATGTGTGAGAAGTTAAGGACCAAATAATATCGGACGAGTTTTATAACAAGAGCTAGCTGGATATTTTAGGTACGGTCAACGAATCAAGCTAATATACCAAGTTTTATAATATAGACTTATAGTTGCTGTCTAACAAATGATCAAAAGACTACCGCAAAAGATTTATGGTCGGAAATTGTAATTAAAACTAAAGACTATCGGTCAGGAAGATAGCTTTCAACAGGTGGAGCCTCCAAGTACGCATATGAAATATCATTCTGCTTTGTCAATCATGAAAAGGGCTGCAATGACACTTTATTTATTATGTTCTTAATACTATACCTGACACAACTTCAGCATGGTTATATGTCCACTGGCAGCCAAAAACTAATCTACTACTGGCCATCGTGCTCTCACAAAAGCAGGTCCAAGTTTTCAACCTCTCTGGATTTGATGAAACACAGAATCCATTGCTTCAACTTGGTTAACATTGATGATGTTTTAACTATGTTGGTCATTTTTGAGATATTGAGAAATACTTGGTTAGGAAGTCAAATGCCACTGAAAGCACAACTACATCAATTAGAAGTTTATCCAAATCAAGCGGTAATATGCCAAGTCTGTTTATAATATTATACAAAATTGAAAGTGTAAATAGATATGTAAAGGAATTGATTGCAACTGTGAATTTTCAATTAGATGAACTAGCTTTTTAACCAAAGAAAATACCACGAATCCAAAGTCTCAGGGAAATGCCAAATGCTGTTGCTATAAAGTATACATGTTATAGAGTTCAGAACTGCATATCTGGCAATGTTTTCAGTACTCTTTCTACATGATCTTTAACAAACAAAATGATCATTGACTTAAATCAAGTATTTGAAATTTTTTAAGCTTTATTTATGTTCAGGTTACTTCAAAAGGATACTTCTTAGATTATGAGCTTGACTATATTTACTGTCATGTCCAGAATCATTGAATGACAAACCAAACACAATTCCTTAAGAACATCAGTCATTAACAAAAATGAGTGAATATATTATACTAGAATATGCATGCGTATAAAATCAATACCAAGCAAACCCAAACCTATATCAAATTTTGGGTTTGTCTAATATGTTATAAGCTGTAATGAGTAAACTTAAAATCAACATAGTGTGAAATGATACCCAAACCTATATCAAATTTTGGATAACTCATAACAACTATGGGTATCATTTAACTTATATCCATATTTTTAAAGATATATTTTGATTTTTCATCATAATTAAGTCAACCGGTTGGTAGGATTAGCTTCAATAATTCATATTTGTTCATCAGCCCAAAGTAAGAAAAAACCAGAAACCTTACTGAAAAGTTCAAAAATATTGGAAAATAGAAGGAAATTATAACGTACTTATGCATATCCAGGGAATTTCATTAATTGGGCTAGCCTAATATGTTAATAAGCTATAATGAGCAAACCCAATAGCTAAATAGGCTATTTGATATGTACAAAATCAATTTTTTGTAGATTAAGATATGAACTACCTAAGTCAAATATAAAGAATCATGAAATCTAACCACAAAAAGTTAGTCGAAAGCTGAAAAGTGCATATTAAAATGGGAAAAATAGTATACTATATAATGTTTGCTTTTTTGTGAAAATTTATTCTCTTGTAAAGAATAGAATTTAAATTTTACCTTCTTTAAACTATAATTTAATCATGGCTCGCATCGTAGATATATGAAGATATTTCAAATTTGAAAATACATTTTCTTGGGCATGTCTTATTTGATATGCATGCAAAAATAAAAATTAACAGGAATATCAAATTTGCATATCCATGTTTTTATCTGTAGTGGTAAGGAAAGTTTCCAACCAATCTGTGAATTCATTTGCCATCATATATAATAAGGTTATAAATTTACATAGAGATTGAATTTAAACCTGGGAAATGGCGAGGAAAGAAGAGGCGCAAAACTACTGCAACAAAAGCGATCCATTTACCTACGTCTCCTCTGCAGTAGAAATATAAAAATAATCATTAAAAACTGTTGGAAATAGGTTATATTAATACTATATAGTTAGAAACCACCTCAGTAAAGTGAATACAACTGAAGGAAGACTCAAGAAAATATAAGGTATCAAAAGTGAGGTTAACATGTTCGTCTTCCAATTTGTTCGATCCAATATTAACAGGTATCTGCCACAAATAATATATTAAAAAAAGCATCTTTATTTGAACAGCTGCTCATTTGAACCATTGCAGGATATATATTTGAAATTGATCGATAAATAGAACATACATAGCTGCAACCGAAGTAAGAAACTTAAGAAAAGTAGTTCTGAACCCAAATCCAAGCCCACTGTGGAAAAGATAATACATTATTAATAACAACTTTTGCCTTCTCAACTGTGGAGAAGAAAATACATTATTAATAACAACTTTTTTTCCATGTCAACAAAGCAAATGAAAACAACACAGGATAATAATAATTATAATGGAATTTTCACAAGCAAGAAAAATATGAAACAAGACACCTGATAACATAAAAAACTATGAATCTTAAGAATGTCAGGATAAGTGTTAAGACCATTTTTTTTCAATTTTATTTCTTTACTGGTTTTATTGATTTATTTTCAGATTTATATCAAAAAACTGATACATTTTTACAACCACATTTGACAGTTAATCCATGTTCTGTTCCTTAAAATAAATAAACATTCCACGAGGCAAATGTCCAAGGAAAATGCATGAAACTGGGCGGTGTTATGCTACAGAGATAAAGCATTTTTTATTTAATCCCGCCTTTCCAATAAAACGTATAACAGATTTGGATTTAGATATGTATTCGTTATACTGTCGTTGATTCAGCAATTTGTATTGGAGCACTTTGAAAGCACCAATGCAATTTCGTCAAACAGAAAAATTACACTGATGAAATTTGAAATAGCATCGGTGCAAATTCTTCTAAGTAACTAAAACACATTGGCATGGTAAGAAATTGCATCAGAGTGAAAAACTAATTTACCGTCAGCATGGTAGATTCGGATCTAAATTTGAAATTAATGTTGAGATGAGTCTAATTTTTGAACTAAATTGATCAAGAAAACCCAAATAAACAATCAGCTAAAATGATAAAATGTTGCTTACCTGAACCTGACTCTCTTAAGATCGGTTTGTAAACCTTTTGAAATGATAAAATGTTCGAAATTAAATGTGAAATATGTAGACCTTTTGAAATTTGAATCATTTAAAAATTCATCTTTTCAGATTTGTAAACCGTGAAAAATAAACTGGTAATGTAGATTAAAAATCCCATACCGTGAGCGAGACTGGCAGTAATAACGACTTTGTCGAGGGGAGTAGACATCTTTGATGATGAAGCTGAATTTTTGCGTACACTTCATTGGAGGATTTTGAAGTGAATGATTTGATGACTTCGTTGTTACTCCGTAAGATTCAATTACCATGGACGATTTTGTTACAACGCGCTGAACTTCGTCAACCCTCCTTCACACTAAGCCTGCAAGTAAACTGTGCACTTATATATATGCACATAAAAGTACACCCACTCAGAAGCACATTTTAACCCAGTAATATAAATGAAGCAATATTCAGTCCACAGAAAAGTACATATATGCAGTTTATGTGTTTAAGGTTTATGACTTTTGTCATTTTTAAACCAAAGTACATATATGAATCCTTTCCCATTTAACAGTTGCATGTATGTATGAAAACATATATGCAGAGACATACGAAACTTGCGTACAAATAGATGATATTGGTAGGATTGAAAATTCAGACATTCATTATCCTCAAATCAAAATACATGACAAACTTAACTGGCTTATGGAATCAAAATTATTTACAATTTCTCATTTTTAAAAAATAATAGAGCGGCTTACATAAGCAGATAAGGTTGGAACTTGAAAATTGCAATGGTCGAAAATAAATCTAAAATAGCAAGAGTATTTGATTAAAAATTCATCTTTTTAGATTTGTAAATCTTATGTTCGAAATGAAATCTGAAAAATGTAAACCATTTGAAATTTGAATCATTTAAAAATTCATCTTTTTCAGATGTGTAAACCATGAATAAGAAACTGTTAATGTAGATTAAAAATCTCATACCGTGAGCGAGACCGGCAGTACGGATGAGTTTGTCGAGTAGAGTAGACATCTTTGTTGATGAAGCTGAATTTCGCGTAGAATTCATCGTGGGATTTGGAAGTGAATGAGTTGATGACTTCGTTCTTGTTCCGTAAGGTTGAGTAAACATATCGTGAGTAAGACCGGCAGTACGGATGACTTTGTCGAGGAGATTGGACATCTTTTTTGATGAAGCTGAATTTCGGGTAGACTTCGTCGACGGATTTGGAAGTGAATGAGTTGCTGACTTCGTTGTTGTCCCGTAAGGTTCGGTAAACATGACGATTTCGTTACTAATCGTTGAACTTCACTGACCCTTCTTCACCCCGAGCCTGTAAGCAAACCGTGTAAATTTGATAGTTGTAAATTTATAAATCCAAATATATGAAACTTAACTTATATATGCACATAAAAATACACCCACTCAGAAGCACATTTTAACCCAATAATATAAATGAAGCAATATTCAGTCCACACAAAAGTACATATATGCAGTTTATGTGTTTACGGTTGCAAGTACGGTTGCAAGTACATATATTCAGTCCACTATGAAACCAAAGTACATGTATGAATCCTTTCCCATTTAACAGTTGCAAGTATGTATGAAAACATATAGGCAGATACATATGAAACTTGTGGACAAATAGATGATATTCGTAGGGTTGAAAGTTCAGATATTCATGATCCTCAAATCAAAATACATGACAAACTTAACTGGCTTATGGAATCAAATTTATTTACAATTACTCATTTTTGAAAAAATAACAGATCAGCTTATATAAGCAGATAACCTTGGATTTTGAAAATTGCAATGGTCAAAATGAAATCTGAAATAGCAACAGTATTTGGTTAAAAATTCATCTTTTTAGATTTGTAAATCACAAATGAAACTTTCATACAAATAAAAGATATTGGTAGGCTTGAAAATTCAGACAGTCATGATCCTCGAATCTAAATACATGACAAACTTAACTGGCTGATGGAATCAAATTTATTTACAGTTTCTTGGTTTTGAAAAAATAACAGATCAGCATATATAAGCAGAAAAGCTTGGAGTTTGAAAATTGCAATTGTGGGAATTAAATGTGAAATAGCAAGAGTATTTGGTTACAAATTCATCTTTTTAGACTTGTAAATTACATATGAAACTTGAATACTAAAAGATGATATTGGTAGGGATGAAAATTGAGACATTCATGATCCTCAAATCAAAATACATGAGAAACTTAACTGGGTTATGGAATCAAATTTATTTAGAAGTTGTCATTTTTGAAAAACTAACATATCGGCTTATCTAAGCAGATAAGCTTGGATTTTGGAAATTGCAATGGTCCAAATTAACTCGGAAATAGCAGGAGTATGTGGTTAGAAATTCATCTTTTTACATTTGTAAATCGTCACACCGAAACTAATAATGTCGATTAAAAATCCCGTACCTTGAGGGAGACCATCAGTACCGTTTGCGGCATCGTCTATAACTCCGACTTTGTCGACGGATCTGGAAGTCAATGACTGGAGGACTTCGCCGTTGTTCAGTGAGCTTAAATAAACGTGGATGATTTTGGTAGTAAACGACGGTCTTCGTCAAGCCTCCTTTACCCTGACCCTGCAAGTAACTTCAGCAAGCAGCAGATTTGAACCTCAGCACAGAAAAGTGGGAACCAAAGGATAGCTGAGTCCCTACCTCGCCGAATCTAAATTCGCAGAGAACTGGGAGATAAAACACGGCTTGATTGGTCGTCGATTTACATTTCAAACCGTTAAATTGGGAACCAAATCAAGATGGGGAAGAAGGGTAAGGTTGCAGAAAACTTGCAAAGGAAAAGGAAGATGGGTAAGGTTGCAGAAAATACAGTTGAGCCGGAGGAGGGTTCGGGGAAGTCGGTTGACATGTAGGCGGAGAGAACAACGGGAAAAGAAAGTGGAGAGAGAAAATAAGAGCAGATCAATGTAATTTGTGTAGGAAACGGAAGAAGGTGAAGGCTGCGGGAAGCGGGTGAGGTGGAGGGTGGTTTAGGAAAGGCGGTTGACATTTTAGGGGGAAAAAAAAGGGAGGAGAAAGTGGGTAGAGGAGAAAGTGGAACGAAACGGGTGGAATTTTAGTGCGATTAGAATATGCATAGAAGAAATGACAAGCATACCCCTTTCCTGTATGTGTATGTAGCTGTAGGTAGATGGATTGGTTGGGAACTTCAAAAAAGACCACACCAAAGTATTTGAGTACATTTTTCCAAAGTAAACTTTGAAGCCAATTTTTCATTATTTCCCACCTAAATTTCATATTGCCATCAACATGTAGTTGCATCGGTTGACTTTAAAACCGATGCGACTAAAACTATTTGCATCGGTTGTTGGTGAGAACTGATGCAAATTTGATTTTTTATTACCTATTGCTTTCCACATACCAATTGCATCGGTTATTAAGATAAAACTGATGCAAATAGTTCTATTTGCATCAGTTTTTACTTCAACCGATGCAAATGAGGCGAAGCAATATGCACTTTTTGTACTAGTGCTTCATGCCGATCGAGGGGAGGTGTGCCGAGCGAGGCTTCATGCCAATCGAGGGGAGGTGTGCCGAACGAGGCTTATCTTCCAGACCGAACCGTGCAACCCCCCTCCCCTATTTCTTCACCAAATGACATATCCAAGTGAACTTCATCCTTCGAAACCGAATCCAACACATTTCAGCCTCGATAATCGTGAAGCTAGTTAGGTTGAATTCGGCTGCTTATGGCTTTGACAAAAGGCGGGTTAACACTTTGCCCTCCAAAACATGCCATCCTATTGGAAGGTGTGTTTTGTAGCTCGATAAGCTGGATGTTCGTATCATGTTACTGACCTGCAAAGAAATTGATAGTCTTATCTAACCGTGAATGACGATCGTTCGGAATCATATGTCATTCAAGGTAGTATGTGACCGTTCGCAGTCGGATGCCATTCGCAGTGAATTGTGACCGTTCACGATCGGGTGCCGTTCGAGGCGAACTATGATTGTTCGCGATCAGGTGCCGTTTGAGGCGAGTTGTGGTCATTCGCGATCGGGTGTCGTTCGAGCCGAATTGTGATCGTTCGCGATCTAGTGCAGTTCAAAGCGAGTTGTGACCGTTCACGGTCGGGTGCTGTTCGAGGCGAGTTGTACCATTCGCGGTCGGGTGTCGTTCGAGGCGAGTTGTGACCGTTTGCGATCTTGTGTCGTTCGAGGCGAGTTGTGAGTGCCCAGGGGGGACTTAGTATCATTAATGTCAGATTTCACGTTTGAGTGAATTTCTGAACTGTTTATTGTGCCGGTTTATCGCCATCTCAGAGCATGCCTAAGGATCGTTCGTGACCTCGTACATGTGCAAGTGGCTTAGCCGTCATGGAATCACAAATAGAAGATTTTCATTAAAGATGAGTCTTTCAATGGAAATCTCAAACTAAATAAAGTCCAAACACGAGAAATGGAAAATAAAAGAAAAACAGGGACGTCCAAGTGCAAACACCTACATTGATGCGATTTATAGTCGTATCAGAGCATGCCTGAGGATCATTAGCGGTCCTGTACATGTGTAAATGACTTAATCGCGTTGGTGTGGAATTTGCCACTTATTCGTCATTATTTCAATCAATTGATGACAAGATGACGCCCCGATCCCGAGCCGTTCCCAGTTGGTGCAGGTGGTGGCCGCTCTCGTTCTACAGTTGTTGTTCCCCTTCTCACATATTGCGTTAGCAAACCATTCCGGATATGTCCCTCAACCTCATCCTTCAAGTGCCTACAGTCATTCGTGCTATGATCGTTCAGTTCGTGGAATAAACAATACTTTTCTGACCTTCTTTCGTTGCTGGTCGAATCCCTCCTCATTGGTTTTCGATAAGGAATCTGCCCCCCGGTATCCTGATAGATTCGCTCCAAAGTCTCATTCAGCTCCATAATAGAGGTGAATCTCGGTTCCTTTCGTGGTCGTATTGGTCTATCATCGTTATACTTGGCCTTCCATTTCCCTTTATCAGTTCTTGAATCATTTTTAGGAGGTTTTTACCCTTGACTGCATAAACATTATCTCCTTCTCCTTCTTCTCTTTCAGCATTCGCATCCTCTAATCGTAGAAACCCTTCGGCATCATGATAAAACTCCCCTAGATCCATAGGTGGATCCCTTGTCAATGAATTTATGAACTTTGTTCCATTAGCTATGCCAGATACAACTGCCATTAAGACCATGGATGGATCTGGTCGATCCACCGATGCTGCCACTGCATTGAATCGCGTTAGAAAGCTCCTCAAAGATTCCCCAGTCCTCTGCTTTAACGCTGCCAAACTCATCACATTCTTAGGTCTCGAAATGTAAACTCTGAACCGCCTCATAAACTTCCCAGTCAACTCGGTCCACAATGGAACCACTCTCTAATTGTCTAAACCATAGTGTTGCTATGTCTGTCATATACAATGGGAAGCATCGAGCCATGACTTCCTCTGATGCCCCCAGCACTCCCATATGCCTCATATACTTTGTCAGATGAACCATATGATATGTCCTCCCATTATACATCTCCAATGATGGTAGCTTAAAATCCGGTGGGTTCCTAGCTCGGCTGATAGTAGGCGTAAAGGGACTCCTATTCACATCCTCCAAGTCTTTGTTTACCAATCCACCTCTCATAGCTCGTCTAACCATCTCCGCCAGTCTGTCGTTGTCGCCAAGCTGTAATCCTTGTCCATTGCCTCCGGTCTGCCCCCTGAGTTCATGAGGAAATTCAGGCACATACACCTCATCTCATACTCCTGCACTCCTGTTGGTGTTGGGTTGCACAGTGCCACCTGGTATCCCTCCATGGATTGGTCCAGCATTTCCTAGTTGTATGCCCTCGAGTCTAAGTCCATCTATAATGTTAGCCGTCTGCTGATTGGGGGCTTCCCCCTACCGAGCCATTCCCTCTGCTTGCTGGTTGAGCGCTTCTGATCCAGCTCTATGGATCTGAGCTCCTGCATTTCCTACTTGTGCAAATTGTCTGAGAAGCGCCTGCATCATCTCCTCTTGTCTTTTCAACATCGCTTACATCTCATCTCTAGTGATGTAGATGGATGCTTGACCTGCTCCAGCTCCAGAGGAAGCCTCTTGACTTCCCTTCTGATTACTCCTTTCTATCACTTACTTCCTTATTGATGGTCTAGCCATTGTTTCCTAGAATCCAAGTTCCTAGCTCCAAACTTCCCAAGTGCTTGCGTTCTCAGTGAAAGCACCAAAATGTTAAAGCCAAAATTGGTCACTAACACACAAATCCAGATGAAAGCACCAAGTACCAATCACAGCTCACAGATAGAATATACATAGAGAGTAATAATGTGAAGAACAGTCAAAATTAAAATAAAGCAGTAAAGAACAACATATTTATGGTGGTTCGGCAAACTCCGGCCTACGTCCACTCCAGAAGTTTTTCTTCTTATTACTATAATAATCGATTAAAGTTACAAGATGGCAGAGTAACCTCAGCCGTAAAAAATAAAAATCTAGAGAGTAGAAAAGAAGGTCGCTCATCTGGAGACCCACATGCTGCATTTATAGTCAAAACCAGATTGTTGGGCCTCTTGAGTAGTTTGGGCCCACCAAAGCCATAGCCGAACCATAATTCATTATGTCGACCGACCCTAAGCAGTTGGTATGCCGAACGAAAGTTACCTGGGTATTGATCCGAAGCGAGCCTATCTGGATATCGAAGCAGACTAGTCCAGAACTCGGAGCAAAGCTAGCGCCGGACCATGTATTGATGCCGACCCATGTCACCATATAGCCGATGCCGAGCCACTATGCCGAGCCACAATGCCGAGCCATAATGCCGAGCCATCCCCACCTCATCACGATGCCAAGCGACGTTCAATGCCGAGCGACGGTCAATGCCGAGCGACGTTCAATGCCGAGCGACGTTAAATGCCGAGCGAGGTACGACGCCAAGCGAGGTGGATGCCGAGCAGAGCTTCAAGCTGATCGAGGGGAGGCGTGTCGAGCAAGGCTTCATGCGGACCAAGGGGAGGTGTGCCAAGCAAGGCTTCATGCCGATCGAGGGGAGGTGCGCCGAGCGAGGCTTTATGCCGATCGAGGGGAGGTGTGCCGAACGAGCCTTATCTTCCAAACCGAGCCATGCCGCCCCCCATTTCTTGACCAAATGACATATCCAAATGAACTTCATCCTTCAAAACCGAATGCATCAGATTCCAGCATCGATAATCGTGAAGCTAGTTAGGTTGAATCCACCTGCTTATGGCTTTGACAAAAGGCGAGTTAACACTTGACCACCATACTTTCTAGAAGGGTAGTTTGGGTAGTTCCCAAAAAGTGAATTAGGGTTTTAAAACATGTATAAATACTAATATCTTCATGTAACCCTCCTCTCTTCCCTTAGGCTTTCTTCCTCTTATCTTATTAGTTTAGATCAAAAATAAAATGAAAGCTTTCTTTCTTTTCATGGCTACTTAGCCATTTCTTATTTCATGTAATTTATTTTTTATGCAACTTTAATGCATTGCTCTTTTCTTTTCTTGTTTATTTCCTTTCATGCTGTAGTTTAGTTTGATTTTAATGCAAGTAGATTAATTTTATTTCTTGTTAATTAGTTCTCTTTTCCTCTTCTTTTTCATTCGTGTTGCAAGCTACATTTGTTGATTTGATAACAATATGAGAGGCTAAACCCCTTCAATTCATGGGTGATGAAGCTCTTTAATTATGTAGTGTCAACATTTTGATAATTATTGCTCTCTTTTTCTGCATAAAGGAAAATGAATGTCGTTGTGATTTATTGTTGAATTTGATAGTCTATATTATTCATAACAAATAGGCTATGCTTAAACAATCACAAACAAAATTTACCTCATCATTTACACATGATTACGGTAATGAAGTGAATTTAAAATTAAAATTTGATGGTCTATATCTCTAATCAATAGTTAATAGGCCATGTTTAAAATAGATTTTATTTTCAAATTCGTTGTCATTTTTCATGAGAAATAAATAGTGGTTTAAGGGGCGTGTTATAGTTTGATGGCTTATGTTGAGCTAATTAATAGCATAAATAAGCTATACTTATGATAAACACATCATTTAAATTCACTAATGACCAAAAAAGAGATCATAATTTCATAATTTGTTGAACTATGTGATTTAAAGAGTGGACTTATCTATAAATTGTCTTTTTACTTTCATATTTTTATCACTTTTAATTTGCTAGTTTGTTAGTTTTCTCATTTTCTAGCTTAAACACACTATCTAATCTTGGTTAATTTGATTGAATAGATTTTTAAACCTATCAATTCCCTACGGATCGATCTGTACTCGCCATGTACTAACATTGTATGCTGTGAGCTTGCGGTTAATTTTAATATAAATTCGATTGGCTATTTTCTAGTCCGATAGAGAATTGCCGGTTCGAACAGGCATGTGATAGGTATGGATGATCATTTAAATGATTGCTAATGCTTGCACTAATATGTTTTATTTTGAATGAATGTGGTAATTACTTGAATTGGAGACACAACATTAGTAATTTCAAGACGAGATTCCTTTAAGGAGGGAGAATGTAATATTTCAAAAATTCAAATAATATTTTAATTATATAATAATGTTATAATAATATGAATAATAGTTGAACTAATGAAATAATCAAATTAATTAAAAATAAGAAAGGGCAAAATAGTCATTGGCAAGTCATTATAATTGGACAAAGAAACTAGTGCCATTGCGACCATCTCATTTTCCCGATTTTCACAGCATATTTATTTATGTTGTTTGGAGCTTGAATGAAGGAGATATGACTAGAAACATGGTCTAGGTGAATGGATGCTACGTGGTTTGAATTCAAATTCGAATTTAGGCGGTCAAGTGGTTTTTTAACTTCCCAGAACTAAAAAGAAAAGCATACACCCTTTTTCTTATTTCAGAAAATAACCATGTTCTTCTTTCATCTTCCGCAAACTCTCTAATTAATCATAAATCCCAATTCAAATTAAGAGATCAAAACTCCAAATTGAAAAGTGAAGCCAAGAAATGCATGTAGGAGGCACTAGTGGTGTTAGAACAACAAATTGAAAGCGTTTTATCTCTTGACGTTGGAGGAAAGTGAGGCTAGGGACTAGGTGAGTAGGTTTACCTAAATTACATGTTACTTCCTCGATTTCATGATTTAATGTGACTAAAATGAATAAATATATAATAAATTTTGAAGTTTGCTATATGATTTCTGGAATCCTCGCCTAACTTTATTGATGAATGGTTTTTGGATAATGAAATGAATTAATACAATTATATAATGTATATGTGAACATTATATGCAAAATTAGGCAAATTGGAGGCATATATTTTGGGAAATTCATAGTAAAATAAAGGAAAATTTATTGAAATAAATTGAGAGATGAAATATGATAATTGCTAACCTAAACATAATTTTTGTGAATTTTTATACAATTTATATGAATTAATACAGTGATATTTTATTTATGTGCATAAGGAGTCCAAAAATACATTTTTTATGATTTGGGTCATTCAAATATGTCATAATGAAATAAAATTATTTTATGAGATTAGATATGTTGATCTCAGGTCTAAAATGTATTTTCATGTAATTTAATTTAATTTATTTGAATTTATATGTATATGTTCCATAATATATGAGTCAAATGGCACGGAAATGATTCCTAAAATTAATTATATTTATATAAATTTAGAAAATTTATTTAATAATTTTAAGCATATTTTATATAGATATGATTCATTTAAAGAAAATGTGGTGAAAATAGGTATATATGAATGTATATGTGGATGATATATATAAAAATATATTTTAGAAATCAAGAATTGATTTCTGGAGGTTTGATAAATATATTCAAGTAAGAAATATATTTTATTTTGAATTTAAACTATGTATACATATATATGAATTTATATAGCATACTTTAATATATTAAAGTTAAGGAAACTGGAATTTAAAAATAACAAATGATGATAAAAATTTGTTTGAAAAATATTATGATATGCTAGAAATGTATGTTGCTTAAGTATGAAATCAAAAGGCTAAGGAATTACCAAAATGTAATAAAATTAAAATACAAAAATTTATACCAAAAACAGAAATGCGCTTCAGCATGTGCACTATGGACCGGTGGCCTACACTGGTGCACCAGTTACTAAATTTTTTTGACAATATAAACCCGCATCTATTTAGGCTTTAATACATGATTAAAGGCTCGCGTCGAATTTCACGAGTGTTCTTGGCACGAATGAAGAGGTATATGACATAACCTAGCCAAAGTGGCAATGTATGTTAGTATACGGATATCGCATGCCCTAGTGGGGCGATGTTTATAAGTTATACGACTTAGTTTAGTTATTGATTTGGAATAGAGATAGAATAGGAGGGACTCATGGCTCTAGATGTGCAGGTTAGGTGTAGCACATTTTTATTAGATAGCGGGGTTTATAGTTTGTTCAGTTTATCCATGATACGACTATATAATTTATCGTATGAAGTGTGAATTTAGTCACCTCACTTTAGAATGAATATAGTAAATTGACTACATGAAACTGAATATGAATTGTATATCAGATTTGATATGATTTCAATATGATTTGAAATGCACAATGATATGGTAGCTCATCATTTTTGGTCATTTTATACTGTGAAACAAGTATAGTAAATGTTGAATTCGGTTATATTCACTCACCAGAATTCGTATCTGACCCCCCCCCCCTCCGCAATGTTTCTTTTAGTTATGGTATGTGACAGGTTGATGAAGATAGGTCAGATCATGATGACGCTGGAGGTTCATGTGATGAAGGCGTTTTATGTATATTAGTATGTGTGTGATGATATGTATATAAGTAAGAAATTTGGTGTATTATATGGATTTTAATTTGTTTTTTACATATCAGTGACATGTAAAAACTATGTGTGGATTGGTTTGGAAATGATATAGTGTAATGTGATTACTATATTTTGTTTCCGGTCTGAGTTCTGAAAAAAAAATAGCTTATGTTTTGTTTTCTTATACCAATTATCTAACGATCCGTTGTGTTTCGACTTCACCAGTCAAGGTCGTTGTTTTATGTCATTAAACAGAGGTCCGAAAATAACGGGTTGTTATGCGATAACCCTGGGTCATGACAAACCATAACATGCTGGTTGGCCCCCCAACAGGGTCTGTCACTATTTAAGGTTTATCAACTATCTTGGGTCTCAATCCTAGTCTATCTGTCAAATAACTATATATGAAGTAATATGAAGCACCAATATCGAATAAAACATGCATAAGATCATCGTAAATGGAAGGCATATTGTTGCATCCAAATTTATAAGGATAAGTATAATATGGTGCCATTGGAGGATGAAAGATAGAGTTATCAGAAGTTGATGAACCAATGCTATTGAATGATGAAAAAGTAAAACTTCCAAAGAATAGAGAGCTATCACATGCTAACTCCACAAGCCATCAAAAAATGATACTGTTGAGCTATCAACCACTGATCTCGTAAGTCAACAATAATTAAGATGTCTTACCCATTATATGTTGATTCCATAAGGTATTAGATATTAAGAATTCTCAAAAGATTAATAGAGGCGTCATCATCGAAGGGTGATTCATAAGAGCTAATCATGGTGAATCTAAGAGCCATTTTAGGTTGATTTATAAGAGCTATCGCATGATGAATATAAAAGCCATCAAAGGGTGATTCACAAGAGTTATCACATTATGAATTTGGAAGCCATCAAAGGGTGACTCATTAGAGCTATCGCATGGTGAATCTGAAAGCCTTTGTGGGTTTATTTATAAGAGCTATCGAATGATGAAAATAAAGCCATCGAATTGTGATTCACAAGAGTTGTTGCATGGTGAATCTAAAAGCCATGGGATGTTGATTTATAAGAGCTACCACATAGTGAATCTAAAAGCCATTGCAGGTTGATTTATAAGAGTAATCGCACGGTGAATATAAACCATCGAAGGGGGATTCATAGGAGCTATCGACATGTGGAGTATGAAAACAATCAAAGGATGATTTGTAAGAGCTATCAAGGGATGATGACCTAGGGAAGTATTATAATGATGAATTAAACTATCAAAGGATAACGATTTGAAGCTACCACGTTCTGATAAAGCAAGCTATCGAAAGTTGATATTTTGAAGCTGTCACATGGTGATGAATTAAGCCATTGAATGATGATACACATGTACCATCACATGTTGAGTAATCTATACAGTAATTGTAACAGCCCATACCTTAATGGGCCTAAATTTCGACAAAAATTGAAATCCAAGTCCATCAAAACAAAGAACATTGGATTTGAAACCTGCAAATAGCATAAGCATGACCAGAGATTGATAAAAATTTAAACTTACAGCAGAAACAACAATAGGACAAGAGTGCTAACTATGACTACTATCTTGGAACTAAGGGTATTTCTTAGATAGCAAATTTTCACATCAGCATCGAACATGAATGAAAGAAGACTCTCCAACAACAAATCTCATCCAGGTCCAGTGACTTGTTCCTCTAAATTCTATCTCAGGGGTTGTAATAAGGAGGGGATCAGAAAAACGTTCTGTGTAAAAATACTATAAACTGTCCATAACATAAACTAATATAAACTTATACCGATAGATTCCATTTAATTTTTATGTCCATTAAGGTTAGAAATTCTAATCTAACCTTGCATTGCACACATGATTACATACTTACCCCTTCCCATGGTACGAAATATTAGTGAAGCCATATCAACCACCCAATACTTCCAAACTCATTAGCCACTTAGTACTTCTAAATATGAAGTTGGCTTCTATAATACTTTTAAAAGAGAAATAGGCAGACTCTGTCATTTACGACCTTATTTGAGGTAGACCCCGTCATTTAAAACCTATTCCCAAGGTAGTTTCCTAACAATGTTGTCAATGGTCAATGGGTCCTAGCTACAAGACCTCTAACCACTATTTAAGGCTTCTGACAGCTAATGTCCAATCATTACCGCATCAATCACCGATAATATTATAATCATGTAATAAACAATAGCCAAGCCACTTAATACCTTTTACCAGAAAATAGGCAGACTTTGGTCATTTAAGACCTTAACTAAGGCAGACCTCATTATTTAAGACCTATACCCAAGGCATGCTCCTAAATGGTACTATTATTATTTTGGATTTAGAAATGTAAGAGATAATACCTAAGCTACTTAATACTTCCCATTGGAAAACAAGTACACCTCGTCATTTAAGACCTACTTCAAGAAGCCATCTCCTCATCACTATCTCGTACACTCTCGATCCATTCTAAGGGATAACTCCTTAACTATAATGGGTCACGGTATCAATGTAGGGAGCAAGTTAACCTAAGTCAGAATCACTTAACCTAAGCTATGATATCAAATGTGATGACCGCCCTACACCTTCGACACCTAATATACATGTGTAATGCGCTGTAATGATGCCCGACTGACGTAGGGTGGTAGTCAAGAGTTGTAAAGTAAATAAAGCAATCATAGAACCTATCATATATCTCACACTGCATCGAATAAAATATAGTCGTCATAGATATAAAACAAGCCAAACAAAAATAACCAAATAGACAACAGAATCAGAGTGCGAAGGTTCATACAGTTATACAAAACAGTAATAAAGCTTATACAACTGATAAATAAATTCCAACAATAAACTGTCCCCAATAATAGTAGATCAAACACTGCCAAGGCTTTATAGTATTGCACAACAAAATAAGCAACAATAAGCTCGATATATAAATATGAGAAAGCATCGCCTCCTACTAGTCCACTTACATAACTCCGAGTGTCAACCTGTTATCTAGTTTACTCATTTAAGAATACCAAAGATAATAATAAAAAAAGCATAAAACCTCAAGTCAGGCAACAACCTGGTATGAGCGATAAGCAATCTCAAACTAATACATAAGTTGATATAGTAGGTAGGACATAGGGTATAAAGAATCATACCTGACATGTCTCTGCATCCAAAGAGTTAGTACATAAGATAAAATATATGCTACTCCACGTTATAATCATCACGGGTGCACTATACATCAAGTACATATTGTGTGATAACCCTCTCCGAAACGGACCTAATTTTAGATCAAATAAAAGCCCATCGAACCTTAGATCTATTTTGGAGCAGGCGGTTGGTTGGTATAATTGATAAAATAGTATGCAGAGCCATCTATCTATGCTTTCAAAGTCTCACAATAGAAAAAAATAAAATAAAATAATAAAATAAATTACCCATCTCATAAAACAAAATCATAGAAGTACACTATATCTATAGTACATAAAACAGGTCTGATACATAGTCTGGGTACATCATAAAAACATAAATAAATAACTATAACATATAACTATTCATCAAATCTCAACCACCTTCTCTGCACTCATCGCAGTATCAAACTTATAGGTTGTAATGAGGAGGGAGTCAGAACAATATGTTTGGTGAATGGAAACACTAAGTTTTACAATAATAGTATATTAGTAATTTGCATTTTGATAAACATTTTGTCTTGCTTATTTATTATACTCCTCTTAGTATATATTTAACTATAGGTTAATGGCCTATAAGTCTAATTTCATGAAAATAAAAGTGAGTGCAATGCAACTATAGACTACGTCGAGTTCAACAACCCATCTTTCATCCAATCATATCTCAATAATGGAAGAGAAAATAACCGGGCCACTTAAGACCTTTTAAATGGCGATGGGCAGTCTTAGGTGATCAAATACATAGACCTTAGGAAGACTCTCCATCCAGTTGATACCTAAACCCAAGGAAAACACCTTCTAGTACTCCCTAGCTGACATCACAAAAAATCTCTTATAGGCTACTTAATACTTCTTAGATAGGGAAGAGGCGGACAATTCATCCATTTAATACCTCAACCCAAAGTGGACACCCTAAGAGATTCTCACTAACACACCTAAAATATAATCCCGACCATTTAATACTTCTTCATTTGGAAAGAGGCAGATCCCAACAGCCATTTAATGCTTAAATTTTGAAGCAGGCTCGTCCTGGAATTACCCAATGTCATTTGTCAGAAATTCCCTATGTCATTTAGTACTTCTTAATGAGGAGGAGGCAGACTCTAAACCAACCATTTAATACCTCAACCCTAAAGCAGACTTCTCCTGGAATTTCCCGTCCTTATGGCCCATAATCAAATTGTGACATCCTACATTAGTCTAATTATTTATAGGTGCTGCTAGACAGGTCTATTTGGTAGACATACAATGAAAATTTGGGACTAACCTCATGTCCACCGTGCGTACTTATTATAGGCAATGTCCCACATTGGTTAAAAGTCACACTGTTGGCAGCCAGATTTGCTGGCAGACTTCTGTGTGCTTTCAACTGACCTCGTATCCTTATAAGTTAGCCATATTCCCACTCACTTAAATTAAATGTTGAACTATGCCAACATATACATACATACATACATGCACACACACACCTCACCCATGTTACGCATTTAAAGGCCTTATAAGGGAAACACCTTATCGCTCCTTTCAATTATGGATTGCATTTCATAATTGTCCTTAACTCATTTTGTTAGATTTATGTTGATTTTTAATTGTCATTTATTTCCGGTTGCTTTATTAAATGCATAAATTATTATATATGTTACAAAATTTAAAAGAATCCACTATTATCACATTTATGGCTAGCATTACACTATGGCAAATTTGTTTCTACATTTATTCATCTAATTTGTCTGTTCTTTATTCGAGGTGATACGTTATTTTGATACAGTAACATCTGCAATTTATATACAAATCTCGATCCAATACAACAAATTACATAATAACTAACATTATCAACAAATTAGCTACACTAAATAGGCTTGTATACATTCAAATTAGAATCCAAAACATGCAATTTCATTTTGTATAATACAGCATAACCATAGCGTCTTTTTCCAAAGAACCAAATTTACAATTTCAAACTTTTATATTCTATCCGATGTTTTAAATGAATATCACTGAAATGACAAATAAAAGCATATTTCTTTTAACTATTGAAATAGCTGGTGTAAACTACAAACGAGAGAAAAAAACCTCATTTTTCCCTACTTTGAACACCTGTTTCTATTTTTCATATAGAATTCTTTGCCATTTCAATCAAAGTTTGAAAAGAATCATATTATCATAATAAAAATTCCATTCCCACTATATTAAAATAAAACAATTAAGGTTCTATCAAATTTCACAACTAACATATTATGGGGAAATTTTAGGGTTTTGAATTGATAAGTTTTCATATTCATAATTTCCCAAGACAAAGTACAAATCCAAAAACAAACTACGCAAAATATTATTAAGGAAAAATTAAGATTTTCACTCATAGACAATTCCCAATGAATCTCCTTAGAATTACTTCATGCGATGGCCTTATCTTTTCCTCCAATCTATCATTTATTTATTATATAACATATAACAGATTTGTTTATACATATCAGATTTAAACTTTGTAAATAAGGAAATATATATGTGTGTGTGTGTATAGATATATAATTTATTAACTTTCTCTTTAGCTTGCTTCTTTCAAATCTTCTTCTAATCTGTAATGGCCCACCTTTTTGACCATCGAAAGTCGACAACGAACACTACCGCTGTGCTTAAATGTTGTGCATCCAATCGACAAAAGGACAAACTATTAAGGAAAATAAAAGGAAAGAACAGAGAACTGAGAAAATCAGAATCTAATAGCTGAATCGATACCATATAATATAACAAGGACACTAGAACTGCCACCCTATAAATACATAGTATATCAGAGTTAAAATCAAACCTTATCAGCGAGACATTTATAAAATTCCGACCATACAAATGCTGATAGAAGTACTATATAATATAGCGGAAAATAAAACACTACAATGGGTGAATCTCTAGCTCCCCTCCAATATCTCTATAACATCAAAGACAACCTGAAAAAAACTCAATCTGACTCGAGCATTATAATAAAATAACACATGGATTAGTCTAGAAATAACAGCGTGAGATAACCCAGATAATAGGGAATATATAAAAGTTTTGTGAGACCTCGCTGCTAACGCGGGGTGGGTTTTTACCTCACAAGAATAACATCCATGCAGGAAATAGCAGGAATAAACATCAGGAAAAAAATTCAAAATAAGAATAGACATAAATAATATCTAAAACCAGACTTGAAAGAATGAAAAAGAATCGAGTAAAATCCAAACTAGACGTAATGGATAAAACAAGGTAACATTCCAAATTTGATTGAATGGACAAAATAAGGTAACGGTCCAAACTTGATAGAATGGACAAAATAAGGTAACGGTCCAAACTTGATAAAATGGACAAAATAAGGTAATAGTTCAAATTTGATTGAATGGGAAAAATAAGGTAACGGTCCAAACTTGAAAGAATGGACAAAATCAATACTTAAACGCCATGAAGAGAGGTTGACTCTTCTTATGGAAATTTATAGATAAGCATATTCAAGGATTCGAATCAAAAAAGGAAAGGAAAATTTCCAACAAATGACTAGGAAGGTGCACCCCCTTGAAGTATACCTCTAGTAATATACTCTTGAGAAGCTCATATACTCTGTGACACTTCTTGGGACCCTCCAAACTGGACATCGCCAAAGCTTACTAAGAATTCGAATATTTCACATTTAAAATCTTAATTGTTTCTCGCGTGATGGTACACAAAAATCTAGATGACGTGAAATACCTTAATAGGAGCAACCCCACATAGCTTGGCCCCCTCTCGCGCTTTTGATTTAGTCATTTTCGACAAAGGATGACAAAGCTCTAAGAGCAACAAATCGTTTTTAATGTGACGATACGCCATGAAGAAAGCTGAATCTGATAGTTAATTAATCGACTATCGAGGATAATTAAAATGAACGTATATGGAAATTAAATATCATATATTTACCACCACTCGTTGATTCCAAACAAATGCTATCTCTCGGTTGAAAACGAAGCCGGATAAGTTGAAATAATGTAACCTCTAGGCATTTCCTTGACGATATTTTTAACCCTCGTGATAGAAACGATTCCAAACCCCAATGCTAGCGTTAAAAGTATGACTAAATCCTTTCCATATAAGCGATATCGATTACGGAACTATTTTTCCGTAACCAAAATCGAACTTTAACTTTTAAAATAACTAAACTTGTGCTTGATTTCCATACTAGTAAAACACTTTTAGAGTTACTCTTTCCAAACATTCTTTTATAAAACAAAATTTATAATACCAAGTGTGTGTTAAAACAAGGGTCAAAACATATGTCATTAAAACATTGTTTACCACGAACCCAAAAACAATCTACGCTTAGCTTTATTTATAAATAATCCCTTATAAAGGATTTTCTCATTTTAAACCATTTTAATAAATTTAAAACAATATTTATTATCCCAAAAGATAATAAAGCAATTTAAATACCTTTATAAATTTAAAACAATATTAATTGTCTCGAAGATAACTAATCACATTTATAGTCTCTTTTAAGTAAACAAATCCATTATCTTTAATAAAATAGTTAATTATTTCCAACACACTTTTATATCATTAGTAAATTAACTTAAAAATCTTTATTAAATTATTTTATTAACTTTAAATCGGTTAATTAACTTAAAGCACTTTTATTATATTAGTTGATTTACTTTAGTCACTTTTATTGAATCAATTACTTAACTTTAAATATCATTAATTAATAAGATTTATTCAAATCAAATACTAATTATTTAAAATGATGAATTACTTTTAAATATCATTAATTAAAATGATAAGTGCATTTTTAATACCATTAATTAAAACAATTAATTAATTCCAATCATTAATTAATTGGATTAATTGAATTCAAACCTCATTGGTTATAACAATTAATTAAAATATCTTTTATTAAAATGATTTATTTAACAATGAAACATCATTAAAATGATTTTATTAAATTTCAAATATCATTGGTTAAGCAATTAGTTAAATTTAAAACAATCATTAATTAAAATAATTAACTAAATTCAACAATTAGTTAAGTTTAAAAAAATCAATAATTAGAATGATTTAATTAAATTCAAATCTCATTAATCAATGGATTAATAGATTTAAAAACATTGTTAATTAAAAATGATAAATTAAATTAAAATATCGTTATTTAAAATGATTAATTAACAAAAGTAATCATTAATTAAAATGACTAATTAAATCATATCTCATTTAAATCAGAGATTAATCAATTTTAAACATCATCTATTAAATTGGTCAATTAATTTCAAAATCATTAGTTAAAATGATTAATTACTTTTTAAATTATCATTAGTCGAATGACTAATGAATTATAACATTCTATTAGTGAAAACATAAGCTCAAGTTCAAAAAACATATGACAGGGTTTTGGGGACGAAAATTAATAAATGACGATATAGCGAAATTGCTATAACGACACTTAACAAATTAAATGGAATATCATGATTATTTCAATTATAATAGCATAAAGAGGTAAACGATAATTACTAGTGAGAAACCCCTCAGGGTCTCTCTACATATTTTTTTCCTGCAAAATAATGGTTATGGATAATATATATAACCATAGGGTTACATAACGATCAAATGAATATGTCATCCATTTTTCAAACGAAAATTCAACCAAACAATCAATCAAACAATTTAACTAACATCCAAACAATTAATAATCGTTTATAACATTGTAGATATAATATCAGAAAATTGAATGTAAGTTAAACTCACATTGATTTCCATTTTCGCTGAAATGTTCCAGTTTGGACTAAAACTGAATAGTCGTTCGATTTTAGCATAAATTCTAACAAGCTCCAAATCTAACCAAAGCAATTCTGTTGCAAAGAACTCGATGACTCGAGTCCAATGCAAAAAACCACGTTCGAATCCGACCTCGTACGAGTGAGATACACAATTTATAAGTTTTTAGATTTACATAATTAAATTAAATTACTAATTTACATTATAATTACAAAATTATGCTTCACTCTTTCTTCCCCAAATAAACAAATGTGCATAGGAATGTCAGAGAATCCATTCATGCGTGCACGAAAATGGAGCGATATGGAACTACGCTCCGCTAAACTCGAATTTGCCTTCGCCATTGAGCTACCCTTGACAAACTCGACACCCCATACCCAAAAATCCATGCTCAGACCTTTCTACTAAAACGCGACATGCTTCCCATTCCATGTCACTACTCCTTATCACGACCCCCACCTAATCATGTTCGTCCCCAAACTCACGGCTCTGATGCCCTTTGATGCGAGCAATCCAAAGCAAAGCTCCATTTGATGAATCAGCGACCAAACGCTTCAAAATTCCGAACCCTAGCTGTAAGGCTATAATCAACCATCACATAAACTTGACTGCAACTCAAGGAACTAATATAGAATGGAAAATCCAGTCCATATGAATTCAAATATATTTATTTCATGATTTATCGAGTGTAGTGTGGCCTAGATTAAGATGAATATGTGAGTGTGTGCGTGCGTTTATATATATATATATATATATATATATATATAATTAATTAAATTTTAAGATATTCAACAAAACATACTAAAAAATCTCGAACTCTTGAGGCCTAATTCGATCATATATAGAAGATAGCTTTCAAGGCCAACCATATTATAAATTTTCGAAATAATTTTTACGCTTTTATATCTCGCACGACCAAACGATACATCTGATCGCCATGAAATTCGACTAAATATAATAATTCATTATTACGGATCCAATGAAACTAGTTTCGTCGAAATCCAAGACAGTGCCCCAGAATGTTTTAAAAATTTAAATACTGTTTATATTTAATTATTGATATTTATCCGATCTATTTATATTTGTAAATAAATTTACAAATTGAATTCGCCGGTATTATTTAGTAATTAAAAGGAGTTAAATGAAATTATTAAATCCATTTAATTAACTTTCAGTTTCATCGTTCAAATACCTAATCATTTCCTATATTTGAATTATAAGTTACCAAATTCTAAAATCCAATTATTAAAATATTTAAAATTAGTTAAACATTTAAAATGAAATGATTAAAATTTTGGATCGTTACATTCTCCTCCCTCGAATGAATTTCGTCCTCAAAATTCCTAAGGAAGAAAATGTTTCCAAACCCTTAATTTTAAAAATATTAATTAAAATGAGTAGTTAAACTTATTAACTTTTCAAAACCAATTAGCTGGAATAGATTTTAAAATTTCCAAGCCTTATAAATCGACCCACTTATACTAATTAGTTCCCTTCCATTCATTCATTCCAAGTTATAACTCAAAAATCAAATTTTAGTTATCAAATTATTTATTTCCAAAATTCTCAAAAAAAATTCTAACTCTTAAATCTACAGAAAGTTCCACCAGTGTCTCCTTTGCGTGGCTTAATCGGAACAACTACAAATTGCCTCTATAGGCTCTAAACCAACCAAAAAAACAAAAGTCAAGTGGCCTCCCATATATGGCGCATAAAATCATCAACCAATTTAATTTTTTTAGATTTGTTACGTACCTTTTTGCGTTTGATTTATATTTTGGCAAATAATTTTTTGTCTCTATGCAACTGCAGGTGCGCAAGAAGTCAAGTGGAAATCTCTTGCTTCCCTATACACACATAATCTAAAAGAGAATCAGGTTAACAAAAGCAAGATGATGTAACCTACATGCGAAAACTAGAATGATATAAATCTACATGCAACAAAAAACCATGTCTCAATCATATGCGAAAAAATTCATAGAATATTCTGTAATAGGTGCTATGCATCCAAAATTTTCAAATGATAAATTTAGATCTAAATGCCCGAGTTTTCCAATTCAAAAATATATTTTCAAATTTCTGAAGCGAGAAAAATCAAAGATCAAAAATCCAAATGACAAGGAGAGGGTTCCTCCCAATAAAATATGGTGAAACTTTAGAATCAAACCAACATGGAGCATCAAGTGGTATTTCGATTCCTCTAAAAACATCAACTAGAGTGAACAAATATCGTTCCTTTTCAAAAATCTTCAAAAATCTCCTTTTTCCAAAATCATCGGGATTTAGGTCCTAATGACAACAATTCAAAATCCTTTGCCTATAAGTTTAAAATTTATAAACAAGGGAACATACAACCACACAACCAATCAATTCAATTCAATCAGATCAAATCAATCAAATTCCATGATGGAATAAACTAACACTAACAGTCAATCAGATTCCATAAAGGAAAATTATCACTTAACATTGTTTCAAAATGTCAAATGACTAAAACAAATCTCAACTTTGGTTCAACACTTTCTTGATTGTCAAAAAATATAGATAATTATTTAAGCATACTGTTTTTCTCATTAGCCTTTGGTTATTCCTTAGAAGACTATCTAAACATACTCGGACAAAATGGAAAGTTATTTTCTAAATTCATTAATTTCTCAACTACATGAATTTTTCTGAATTACTTAAATTTGCATTTAGTATTTTATTCAATACTAAAATTATATATGGATTATTTCATAAACTCTCACCCTGGTTAAAAATATATTTTATAAGTCATTTCTTTAGAAAACATTAAATAATAACCTATTTCCACTTTATTTGCTTGTATAATCTCTTCTATATCCTAAGAGTGCATACAAATATTATTTTACCTTTTCAAAGATCCGGATGAGATCAAATCAAATTACGGTTTCTTAAAATCGAGTCAACTGATTAACCTCTTTAACTTAGAGTGTTAAAATGACTGATATTTACGGGTTGACCTAATCAACAAATAGTTTACACTATTTAGATGTTTTAATCAAATATATGATTTTAATAAAATAATGTCTATCAAAACTTTCTTATTTACTTTAACCCAATTTACCTATTTCTAATTTATCCCTATTTATCTAAGGGTAAAATCTCATTTATCAAAACAATCTCTTTTAGAAATACTTTTTATTATGGAACCAATTCCTTGTATGGAACATAAAAAATTAAATACCCAGTTTTTAATTTCAATACTTATCTTTGTAAGTATTCTACATATATTTTTATATGAAATAACTTCAAACAGTTTTATTTGTAAAAACTCACTTTGGATTTGCTTAGATTTGAACTTATTTCGATCGCACAATGATAAAGAGAATAATTTACTAAGTTCGCTTAAACGAACGTCTGATTGCGACTCAGAAGATTATTCAGATTACCACAGAACTAATCAAAACGATTTCCTCTTAATTATCCCAAAGAAAATGCATACCATTTAAAGTTTTACTTCCTAAAATATTTTTACTTTCAATTACTTCCAAAATTACTACTATTTCATTTCTCAAAAATTCCTTTGAAATTATTTTCAAAAATAAAGGATTTAGATTCAAATTTTTTTTAAACACATTTTACAAGCTAAATTCATATAAAATTTCCTTCATATAAAAATCATTACATATTATAATAACTCTTCTTTATTATAGTAGAATTATCTCGAGTATTTATTTTCTAAATATCTTATCCCACTATTATATTAACGACTTTTTTTATTAAAGTTTAATCCTTAACCCACCATTATTAAAAGGTGAATTTTCAGGTTAACATTTTCTCTAAATACCTTTATAGTCAAATTGTGAAAATTAATTCACAAAGGGTTTGTTTTAAATCAAAGTAATAAATGTTCCTAAATAAACTGAACAAAATTTAACAACTAACAAGCAACAATTAATGCTTCTTATTTAAATTAAGCATGATTGAACAAATAATAGTGATAATAAATAAATATTATCACACTTAAAACACGTTCTATATCTATGTAATGTTTTGAAAATTCTTCCTTTATATATATATAATATAATATAATATAATTCTAGGCAAAATATTTGACTTGCCAAAAATTTCAAAAATTTCAATATCATGTCCGTTGGCTTGGTCGAGTGTTTAGAAACCCCTATCGATACCATGGCGTCCTACGTTTCGACTAGAATTCATAAAAACTCAATAGATCAATTAACATAATACGTTTTTATAATATTAACAAATACGCTCTTATATATATAATACTCTCAAACTCATTTTAGGGTGTCGCTTACCCTATCTCTAAAGGGCAAACCATACCAAAGCCAAGGTCTTCACTTAACCTTGTGGTTTGATGCCAAAATGTAATGACCTGCCTCTTTGACCATCGAAAGTCAACACTGAACATACCACTGTGCTCAATGTCGTGCGTCCAATAGACAAAAGGGCAGATTGTTAGGATATGTAAAAAAAAGAATAGAGAACGGAGAAAACCAGAATCTCGCAACGGAATTGACAATATATAATATAATAAGGACATTAGAACCGTCGCTCTAAAAATATAATTATATCAAATTAAAAACAAACCTTATCAACTGGACAGTTATAAAATCCTAACCCTACAAATGCTAATAAGGGTACTATATAATACAACATAAAATAAAACACTACGATGGGTGAATCTCCAACTCCCTTTCAGGATGTCCATAACACCAAAGACAACCAGGGAAAATACTCTGTCTGATCCGAGCATTACAATAAAATAACACCCGGAGCAATCTAGAAATACCAACCTGAGGTAACTCAAATAATGGGGAATATGTAGAAGTTTTGTCAGACTATGAGGCTAACACGGAATTGGTTTTTACCTCACAAGAATAACATTCATATAGGCAAGAGCAGAAATAAACATCAGGAAAACAATTCCAAATAAGAATAGGCATAAATAATATTAAAACTAGACATAAAAGAATGAAAATAACCCCAATAAAATCCAAACTGGACGGAATGGATAAAACAAGATAAAATTCCAGATTTATTGAATGGACAAAATAAGGTAATAGTCCAAATTTGATTAAATGGACAAAATAATATAACGGTCCAAACTCGATAGAATGGACAAAATAAGGTAACAGTCCAAACTTGACAGAGTAGACAAAATAAGGTAACAATCCACACTTGATAGAATGGACAAAATCAATACTTAAACGTCGTGAAGAGTGGTTGACTCTTCTCATGGCAATTTAAAGATAAACAGATTCAAATCAAATAAGGAAAGAAAAATTTCCAACAAATAACTAGGATGGTGCACCCCCTTGAAGTATACCTCTAAGTTATATACTCTTGAGAAGCTCATATACTCAATGACACTTCTCGGGATCCTCCAAGCCGGACCCCGCCAAACCTTACTAAGAATCTAAATATTTCACATCTAAAATCTTAACCATTTTTCACATGACAGTACACAAAAATCTTGATGAGATGTGAAATACCTTAATGGGAGCAACCCCACTTAGCTTGGCCCCCTCTCGTGCTCTTGGTTTAGTCATTTTCAACAAAGGAAAACAAAGCTCAAAGAGCAACAAATCTTTTTTAAGGTGACGATACACCATGAAGAAAGATGAATCCGATAATTAATAAATCAACTATCGGAGATAATTAAAATGATCATATATGGAAATTAAATATCATATATTTACCACTACTCGTTGATTCCAAACAAGTGCTATCTTTCGGTTGAAAATGAAGCCAAACGAGTTGAGATAGTGTTACCTCTAGGCATTGCCTTGATGATATTTTTAACCTTCGAGATAAAATGAGTCCAAACCCCAACTTTTAGCGTTAAAAGAATGACTAAATCCTTTCCATATAAGCGATATTGATTACAGAACTATTTTTCCATAACCGAAATCGAACTTTAACTTTTAAAAGAACTGAACTCATGCTTGATTTCTATATTAGTAAAACACTTTTAGAATTACTCTTTCGAAATGTTCTTTCATGAGATAAAATTTATAATACAAAGTGTATTAAAACAGGGGTCAAAACAAATGTCGTTAAAACATTGTTTACTATGAACCCAAAAACAATTTACAGCTAGCTTTATTATAAATAATCCCTTTTAAAGGATTTTTCATTTATAAACCATTGTTTAAAAATTTAAAACAATATTTATTATCCGAAAAGATAATAAATCAATGATACCCTTATAAATTTAAAACAATATTAGTTATTCCGAGAGATAACTAATCACATTTATAATCTCTTTTAAGTAAACAAACCTGTTATCTTTAATAAAATAGCCAATTATTTCTAAAACACTTTTATATCATTTGTAAATTAACTTTAAAATCTTTATTAAATCATTTTATTAACTTTAAACCGGTAATTGACTTAAAGCACTATTATTATATTAGTTAATTTACTTTAGTTATTTTTATTGAACTAATTAGTTAACTTTAAATATCATTAATTATTAAGATTTATTCACCTTAAATAATCATTATTTAAAATGATTAATTACTTTTAAATATCATTAGTTAAAATGATAAGTACATTTTTAATATCATTAATTAAAACAATTAATTAAGTTCAATCATAAATTAATTGGATTAATTGAATTCAAACCTTATTGGTTAAAACGATTAATTAAAACAATATTTATTAAAATGATTTATTTAACTATAAAACATCATTAAAATGATTCAACTAAATTCCAAATATCATCGGTTAAAACGATTAGTTAAATTAAAACAATCATTAATTAAAACGATTAACTAAATTCAGATATCATTATTTACAACAATTAGTTAAATTTGAAACAGTCATTAATTAAAATGATTTAATTAAATACAAATCTCATTAGTCAAATGGATTGATAGATTTCAAAACATCGTTAATTCAAAATGATAAATTAAATTCAAATATCATTATTTAAAATGATTAATTAACTCAAGTAATCATTAGGTAAAATGACTAATTAAACCTTATCTCATATTTAAATCGGAGATAAACCAGTTTTAAACATCATATATTAAATTGGTCAATTAATTTCAAAATCATTAGCTAAAATGATTAATTATTAATTTTAATTATCATTAGTCAAATGACTAATGAATTCTAACATTCTGTTAGAGAAAACGCAAGCTCAAGTTCCAAAAACATACGATAGGTTTTTCGGGATGAAAATTAATAAATGACAATATATCGAAATCGCTATAATGACACTTAACAAATTAAATGGAATATCATGATTTATTTCAATTATGACAACATAAAAAAACATAATTATTGGTGAGAAACCCTTCAGGCTCTCTCTATAGATTTTTTTTCCTGCAAAACAATGGTTATGGATAAAATATATATATATATATATATATATATATATATATATATATATTCATAGGGGTACGTAACGATCGAATAGATACGCCATCCATTTTCCAAACAAAAATTCAATCAAACAAAAAATCAAACAATTTAACTAACATCCAAGCAATGAATAATCGTTTATAACACCAAAGATATGATATCATAAAATTGAATGTGAGTTAAACTCACATTTATTCCCGTTTTTTCCAAAATGTTCGTTTTAAACTAAAACCGAACGACTATTCGATTTTAGCATAAATTCCAACAACCTCCAAATCCAATCAAACCAATTCTAATTCCAAGATCTCAATGAAACAAGTCTAACGTAAAAAATGGTATTCGAATCCGACCTCGTATGAGTGAGATACACAATTTATAAGTTTTTGGATTTACATAATTAAATTAAATTACTAATTTACATTATAATTACAAAATTACCCTTCACTCTTTCTTTCCCAAATAAACAAACGTGCGTAGGAATGTTAGAGAACTCATTCAAGCATGCACGAAATTGGAGTGATATAGAGTTATGCTCCGCTAAACTCGAACCCATCTTCGCCATCGAGCTCCCCTCGACAAACTCGACTCGCCCGTACCCAAAAATCCATGCCCGGGCCTCTCTACTAAAACATAACCTACTTTCCACTCCACCACGGCGCTTCTCCTTGTCGCGACCCCCACACCTAGTGCCATGCGTCCCAAACTCACGTGTTTGAAGCCCTTCGACGCGAGCAACCCAAAACAAAGCTCCATTCGACGAATTAGCAACCAAACGCTCCAAAAGTCCAAACCTTAGGTGCAATGCCACAATCGGCCATCACACAAACTCGACTGCAACTCACGAAACTAACATAGAATGGAAGATCTAGTCCATACGAGTTCAATTTTTTTTTCATCATTTATCGTTGAGCATATATTTGGTTTTTTAATTTTAAGTTTGAATTTAAAAGGGAAAACAAGTTTTCTTATTTGCAGACATGGCTTACATAGAGTGAAGAGGGATAAGAGGAGCATGGGCCTGAAAAGATAGGGTATGGGCAAGCCATGGGTATGGCCTAGATTAAGGTGAATATGTGTGTGTATTTATATTATTTAAATTTTAAAATATTTAACAAAACATACCCAAAAATCCAGAACTCCAAACGAGACATGCCGCCCGACATTCTATATGTTATACCCCTATTCCGACCGTAATGGAACTAGTTTTGAGGCCTAATTCGATATAAAAGGAAGATAGATTTTCAAATCCAACTATATTATAGATTTTCGAAATTAATTTCTACGCGTTTCCATCTCGCACGACCAAACATTATGTATGATCCAATGAAATTCGACGGCATATAATAATTCATTATTATAGATCCAATGAAACTGGTTTCGTCGAAATCCGAAACAGTGCCTCGGAATGTTAATTTTACAAATTTAAATATCGTTTTATATTTAATTATTAATATTTATTTGATTTATTTATATTTGTAAATAAATTTACAAATTGAATTCACCAATATTATTCATTAATTAAAAGGAGTTAAATAAAATTATCAAATCCATTTAATTAACATTCAATTTCACTGTTCAAATACTTAATTATTCCTTATATTTGAATTATAAGTTATCAAATCCAAAAACCCAATTATTTATATATATTTAAAATTAATTAAACATTTAAAATCAAATTTCCAGAATTTTGGATCTTTATATAATCCCTGAAGATGTATATTTATTTTTGAATAGAGTTAAAGAGATTTTTATGAAGGAAGAGAAGTGGCAGAGTGTCTTTTTCGACATTAGATTTGTGTGAAAAGAATGAGGAGGCTAGCCTCTTATTTATAGTTGTTTGGATGTTCCAAAATCGTTGAATCAAGAATCTTTTATTAATTTTAAATCCGGGCCGTTCAGGCCACTCAAAACCCTAGCTATCAGAGCATGACTGGTCGACTACTTGCCTATAGGTGGTTGACCGATCCCTATGAATGATCGACCAATGGTCCCTCCCCGAACATTATTTTAACGCTTACTCAATGTTTAAGTTTATGTTTAATATTTACCTCACCGTTACGTTTAATGCCATTTATTCCCTTAATTCCTTTTGAATTATTTTGAATCGAAATTCTTAAACGTTGGTAAATTTTTTGTCTGAATTCCGACTGCGAAGCTTTATATATAAAAGTTATTTAGAAGATCGCCATATAATGGTGTAAGATTTGTGGTCAAATTCTGAAGTTTGCTAAATTTTCATTTTTAGTATTATTATTAATTAATTAATTTTTCTTAACTAATTTTCAGTTAACTTTACAGCGTATTACATATAGGGTGTCTAGATATCCTTGTCAAGGATACCTACGTCATGTGACATCCCTAAAAGCAAAGAAAACATAACATCCATCCTTCCTCACGTCATTCGCTCAGTGTGTTGGATATGTGATAAATTGTACGACCACATCCTTTGTCAAAGACTACTCAACGTCCTGGTTTCTCGATAATCGAATCCATGCCATTAGGGGCTACGAACTAGACCGCACATCCTCGCAGTCCAGTAAGACAGATCTCCCTTCTAAAGATCTCAGGCACATCGTCATGTACCCCTGCATTACGAGTACATTGAAAACCTACGAGTATCAGCAATCTCTTTGCACACGTCATATCCATAGCAGAGCATATCCTCGCTCCACTTCACAAGTTCACGTCCTTGGACTTGTCCATATGGATCATCATACAATTCCCATCATCGAGTTGTTAAGTCTGAAACATCTCTTGACATCCATCACTAGTCGTAGAGTATCATCATGTTGTCCTAAAGCATCCTCTAAACATCCATCCTAAATTGTAGAGCCATCATCACCAAATCTTGAAGTCATCGCGTCGAAGCCTTATGTCCTCACTTTACTACCAAGACCACTCACTGATGAGCCATGACATCGAAATCGAATGCTAAACGAATGAACAAATCATCGCATCACGCTCTCCTAAGCCTCTTCATTATCCACGTTAAAAATTGGTCAAATCGGTCATCATCAATAGTTGTAAGTACCGACCACTCCAGAGTGGTCAGTATTGGCCACTTTGATTTGTACTTAGCTAAAAATGGCTAAGTACAAACTAAGTAAAAGCATCTGACATCCATCTTTTAAGTCCGAAGCACATACCCAAGTCTATTGTTTTTTGTTTTCAAATTGGTCGGTACACATTTTAATACTCTTCTGCACATTTATCACGTCCATTCAAGTTCCCATCATGTGTACGTTCAATCGATATGCCTAAAACCCAATCTCATCATTCAAATTCCCATAATGTGTGTCGTCGATCAATATGCACGAAACTTTATCTTATGGGATATTTCCTAACACTTATCGCCCACCAATCGACGCTTTTAACCAAAACAAGAAAACAAGTATATATGCGACCAACAAGAATACATACATCTATCATAACATATATACAACATATACAACACATCTATATCAGCTGATTCGAGATTTATATCGAAATAGCCTAAATCTAGCGATTTTTAAAAAATAGTACATCCATAAGAATATGTATGGTACCCGATTTAAAACCATTTCTAAAACACTTTAATACTCTTCTATAAAATAAGGTGTGGGTCAAGATATATTAAAATCATGTTTTAAAGTTGAAAATCAGTTCAAAACGTCGATTTTATACTGTGTTGCTCACTTCATCAAAATCTATCTAATATCACGTCAAGTCGTAAAGGATCCAATACTAGCTCAATATAAGAAATCACGTCCAAATCGGATTTTGTATGCAAAAGATATGGACGATATAAAAAATTGATTTATATATAATTAATTAGATAATTAATTAAGCTAATTTGGTAATTAAATAGATTAATTACCTTCATAATCATCCTTTTCCCACCTTTCTTTCCTCCACTTTCCTATAGCACATACCAACCCATTCAAGCAAGCCTCTTACCCACACACACATCAAACCACCACGCACCCACAACAGTAGGTCATCGCCAACCGTCGCCTATGCCGCCACTCGACTCAATGTCACCACTATCACCCCCTTCAGCCACCACTATCGGTCCCCGCGTTGGCCCCTTAACCTGTCATGGCCATGAACCCCAGAGCAGCCAAACCCATTCACGTAACCATCCCTCCCCCCTACGTAAATGCGTAAATGCGCTATATTATCGGTCACCACCTTCAAGTCCTCACGCACCTCCTCCACTCCAGGCCACCACCTCCGAGTCCGCCTGTACCTCATCCACTCCGGCCACCACCTATTTCTTATATTCATTTTTTTCTAAACTATTGCTCACATTTCCCCCTTTACCTGCATGCAATCACTTCGTTAGAGGCTATCACGCCAGAGGCCACCTCACCTCATGCAGCACCTCAGCAGCCAAAAGCTTTGCCATCCACATCGAACCCATAAGCGCTTTTGCAAGAAAAATGCAAAGAACCCATAAATTTTCACCAAACCTTTCAACCTCTTCTTTATGGGCAGGCTCAGACAACGTATGTTTTCGAACTTCCCTTGCCAAGATGAACAAACTCATATGATCCAAATCCATTTTGGTTCTCCCCCAAAATCTAGGGCTGTCAATGTATGCTTTCGGATACGAATAGTGTCATATCCGTATCCGTATCCGAAATCATTTTCGAATATCGGATATCCGTATCCGTTTAATTTTCGGATATCGGATATCCGTATCCGCTTAATTTTCGGATACGGACGGATATTGAATATTTATCCGCTCCGCCAATAATTGATAAATTTAAAGGTATAAACGAAAAAGTTTAGATCAACATAAAACATATTTTGTACTATTGTTTATAAAAAACAAAGAAATAAAAAATATGGTGATAAAACATTGTTTTATACTAATATATGTATGTGTATCCAAAAATATTCAAATGTTAAACACTCATAGCCCTATTTTCCTATTTTAAATTATATAAATATGCATCAATTAATCGGACGGATATTTTTCAGATACGGATACCACTATAACCATATCCGTATCTGAAAAGCTTTTCGGATATCGGATATCCGTATCCGCTTTTCGGATAACGGACATTTTTCATATTTTCGGATACGGATTCGGACGGATATCGGATTTTTCGGGTACCCATTGACAGCCCTACCAAAATCACCCCTTCGTTGAATTCACAATTTCCAGCCACTATAGTCGGAGTTTGATTGAACCAAGGCTATAATTGTGCAGCTTTCTGAAAAATATAGAGATTCGACTTTTATTTTGGCAAAAACAATGGCTAATTTCTCTTTTATTTTAAAATTTTCAATGCGCGTTTTGTGGTCATATGGATTTTAGAAATTTCGGTTTGTGACTGAGTCTTCGATGGCGTGACTCATCATATGTTTCCCATTCCAACAATATATATATTTCCTCAAAATCCAAGAGAGGTTGAACATTTTTAAGTCCAACGTGCTGCATGAACGTCCGATCACGAAAAAATATCAACTACGCGGCTAGTACACCTTTTGTCAACACAATGACATTTTCCGTTCATCCAAATTCTCCGGTATCGATCAGTGCACATATATCGGTGTACTATGTATAACTACCAAAATGCAGGAAAATAAATATAGGATTAAAATCGTCTAATAAAATTACCAAAAGTATAAAATATCAATGTTTAACATCCCCCAAAGTTAGACTCATACAGCCCAATAGAAATTTAAAAATATATTTTAGGATACTTCAATACATAAAATAATATGTAACAGGTCGTTATAACTGCATACCCACGAAAGTTTACTTTGATCGAATTTTTTTTGCTCAATAAAAAGGATGGGATAAAACAACGATGCATAAGAGAAGATGAAATATTGCTGGTTGAAACTTTAGAAGATGGTTCATCAAATGCAAATTTATAATTTCGTTTGGATAAGATGATTATGGATGCGTTTACAACGAACGAAAAACAAGGAATTTGAACGAACGGGGAATGCGTTAGTGACTACGAACATGGTATTTAAGCTAGACATTTAAGTTGTGAGTTTTAAGTTAATTGATTTGTAATTAATTATTTGTTTTGCTGTGTAATATGCATTTAATTCAAAGGAAATAATAGTGCAAAAATTGAAATACATGCAAATTAATTAATATACATTAAAAATACACCGATAAAATGCATAAATATTACAAATGAAATACAATTATAATAAAAATCCTATTTATTGTCACCATCTTGATATATTGGTAAGTTTTGTAATTTGCAGAAAGACGTTGGATGCAACCTCCGATGTCAACCAATATTTTGTAAGTCGGTGGTTGAGAGCATTGAATAAATCTTTACCATTGGACTACATAACGATTATCATCGCTTCACTAAAATTAAATTCTCCTCGTGCTCCAAGACGTTGAATGTGAGCAGTCATATTTGCGCGTAGTTTACAGAATTCCTCGTTGACTCTACGATTTTTATCCAGTTGCATTCGTCCCTTGAAACAATTATTATATTAGTTCCACATTTTCAAGCGGTACTTTTTTATATTTCTGAATAATTGTTTCAAATTCCTACAGATAAAAAAAAATCTAACAAAAGATTACAAATAAAAAAATTGCATATATGTACACGATCACTCCACCCCATCTCGCTGCCTGTAACAGTTTGTTTACGAGGATCCCAGCCAACACCACTTTTATTGCACAAGCTTTCCCATTTAACCCAACATCTTCTAAGACTATCGTATTTATATCGGACTTTGTATTCGTCTATCGGTTCAATACCCTCAATGTTTTCTACAGTTCTGTTGAACTTTTCTGTTATAGCTTTGTGCACTTCTTTTTTATTGTTACCGTAGACATAATATGCTTCTACAGAATATTTTAGCATAATCTGAGTAGCGTCGGACGTTCAACGATGATGAACTATTTGGTTTGTCATTCTGTTTGTAAAAAATTATCAGAAAAATATATGATGTAGAGGAAAAAAGAAGAAGGAAGTGCTAAAAAAATACCCGAATAGTTGAGCGGATTGACAGAAATAATTTGATAGTTGATGAGTTGGAGTAAGGAAGATGGAGATGGAGATGGAAAATGAGGATTTTCACTTCAAGGGCTTATTTGTGCAGGATAATAAGTTTTAAAGACGCAACTTCTGAAAAATTAGTTTTAAGGACATTTAACAGGAAAAAGATAAAAGAATTTATCATTTTCAGTTATACAGAAATAGTGATAAAAGGATTTATCATTTTCCTGTATAACTTAAAAAATAAATGAATTTATCATTATGCTGTAAATTGTCCTTAAAACTAATTATTCAAAAGTGTTGTCCTTAAAACTTATTACCTTTCAAATAGAAGTCCTTCAACCAAATTTCTTCTAACGGCTTGAAGGAGCTTGGGTTGGAGAAAGCACCGTTGGTGTATTCGATGCGTCGGACGCGTCAAAATGGCAGCGTGGAATAATCTGGTTGAGAAACCTACCTATGTCAGGCATTGAAAAAGAACTAGCATGAAATTCTATCATGAAAGTAGAAGCTACAGTGAACTCGATAATAGCTGTTGAATGTGAAATAACCAACCTACGTTCATATTGTTTTGCCTCCTGGTTTATAGGACACTTACAGTGCCCCACTGTGTTCATTAATTATGGCTTAGTGGAAATGAGTTAATGTTATGTTTGTTAGTTGAAACATGCTATTTTGTTATGGTATTTAACTTCTTAAGATAAAATCATGTGTTGAGTGCCGCATAAAGTTTACCAAGTTATCTGCAGGTAAAAAGTAAAGCATTTCATTTGGAGCTAAAGATTCATTGATTATTTTATTGGAAAAAAGCGGGCACATAATTTCGTTTTGTCTACAGAAGAACTGGTCGATATTTACACTTCGTACTTCGCTTTTCCAGTATTTTACGAATAAAGAGTCTGCAAAAGCGTTGACAAGCCTAGATTAATTAGGATCTTTGCTTTCTCCAAAAAAAATTTTCCAAAAATAAAAATTTCCTTCAAGAAAATTTTACGTTTTTTTTTCACAAAAGAGTTTCAAAAATAAAATTGGTTTTCTAAAATATTTTCATTATCTGAGTTTTTCTAGATGTTTTGATTAGAAACTTCTTGAACGTTTTTTAAATTTATTTTCTAAAACTACTTTCTTTTGTAAGAAATTAAACTACATATATTTAAATTTCTCTCTTGATATTCTACCTAAATATTAAGTTTTTTTTGAATAAATTCAAGTTCTTTTTTGATTATTTTCCCAGTGGTTGATATTCTTTTATAGTTATTTTTGATAAATATTACATCGGTTGTCACACATATAAATGAATTTTAGACAATACTGTAATTAATTTGAGAATTTCAAGCAGATATTAAGAATGAGATTGTTTGGTTCTTTTTGAAACCGTATAATTTTTTGTAAAACAATTTTCTGATGGTACTCATCTTCTAAAATTAATTTGCCTTTTTGTCTATCAATTACTTATTTTTATGAGTTTCCATCTAAAGATTTTTTGAATTTTTTATGAAGTATTTGAATATCCTAAAAACATTTGATTTTTCTAAAATGTTATCTACTTTGTTCGGAAAAAGAAAATTTCAAAAAATATTTGATTTGCATTAAAATTCGTAAACATTTGAGAAACCGTAAAATGTGTAGTAATTTAATTCTGAAATCTAGTTCAGAGTAAAATAAACTTTATGAACTTTATTTCTTAACTTTTTTGTTTAATAAACTAAGCAGTGAAAATGTCTACCTTGTAAATTCACAATAATATTAGTTTATTTTATCGAAGCATAGCATTAAGAAAAATATTTATTATCATGCTCCATTGGTTGTCAATCCTGTGTTTTTTATAATCGTCTTCGTTTCGCTCTTTTCGAACATTTATAAAATTTCTGATTGCATCGATCCACAAATCCATGAAGCAATGAGAATTCAAAAAAAATAATTGATTATTTTACCAGTTTTACCAATTTTATCTTTGGACGATTTTCTAAATTGGATTCAAAGTGTGCAGCCAAATTCATACTTCCATAAATTAAGTCCTTCATACATCAGAAAAGATACAACGTTCAGAATTTTGTGTAGGAATCCACGTACAAAGAGAGAAAAGGTCACAGCAAACCACAAATTTAGATCTACCAGACTCCCACCCTCCCGTGCTATAATCTGTATCTTATTTCACGGCATTCAGCCAAATCTCTTTTTACATCAAACCGTTCAAATCAGAAGTGAAATCGTACAATATCCAGGAAACCAAAATGAAGTAAAAGACAAGTTGTCATAATATTCACATGCATAGCAGACAGTTCATAAATTTTATTTTTGTTTATCTACAGAATCAAATAAATCTTCATATCTTGTAAAGAAATAAAACATAATAAGTTGATCCTTCTCCTTAGCTTCAAGCATAGTATTTGTCTTGTAAATATTTACACTTTTTGCCACCTTCCACTTCTCACATTCCTCAACCTCACTTCTTCAGTTCTGGTTCCAATTCGCCGTTAAATCGAAGAAAGCTCGGACTTTTCAAGAAATGAAAGCAGGAACTCTACTTGATTCAGTTGTTTTTCAACTCACACCAACCAGAACAAGGTAAGACTCTGTACTTATAAATTTTGGCTAGAAAAGATTGCATCTTTGTACTTCTAATTACATTCTAACACGTCGGGATTTTGTTTTGATCTCCTTTATAAACATATCTGTATTTATAAATCGAAACCTATTTAATATTATCACATTGCCTTGGATTTTGGGTTTTGTTATTTTGCTTGTGTTGAATTGTTATTTTTGAATCTGACGTCGCTTTGGTTTTGTAGGTAGATTTGGCTTAATATTAATTTTTATGCTTGTTTTGGAACTAGTAATAAAAAAAGACATAAACTAAAAGTGCAAAACAAGAAGAAGAAGGAAAAAAAAAAGAAATTTAAACAAAAAGCAGCTTAAAAGCTGTACACTTTCTCACAAAATGATGCCTGGGAAAACGTAGTTAAAATGTTGTTACCAGACATGTTCATAGAGGATGCAACTTCTTTAATCCGCTCTTGTCGACCTTTAAGAAACTTTTTTTCACGACAGTTTGTAGATCACTTATTTTATCATAAATTATAAGTAATTTTAGCATATTTCATTATTAATTGTTAGTTTATAACATTTGGAGCATGTTAGAGATTTTCCCATGAGTATAAAATATACCTTATAAATTACTTATGTAACTAAATTGTCTGGTATGACTTGAAATTTTTACTTCGAAGTCACTAATAAGTTGCTTATTCTCTTTTTGGCTACAACTCAAATTGATCAATATTTCCTTAAACTATACACACGCTCATGTTTTCTTTTACTATTTGCTTAAATCTAATTAAAATTACAGTTAAAAAGTATTCTTGAGTAGCTATAAAAACTGGTTTCCTAAATGGGCATTTGTTACCTACTTTTATCTGAATTTGCTTTCAAGTCATTCTGAGAATAGCAGTGTTTTGTCACTATATGATCAATATAAAACGATGGATCGATAATAGTCTTTGTCTCTTTCCTATCAAAATTAGCTATCATTGTCTCTTTTCGTTGACATCTTTGTTGACACTTTGCGTTTTCTAATGTTTAAAGTCAATTAGCTACAGCCTACAGTTGAAATTGGAATGGTAATATAACCAGTATTAAGAATAGTACTGCTTTTCTAAAATAGCTTGCAAGTAACTTATCAAAATTCAACAAGTTATAATTTATTTTCACAAATTCATTGCTTACTAGATATGATTTGGTCATCATAGCAAATGGAAAGAAAGAAAAGATTGCATCAGGTTTATTAGATCCTTTTCTCGCTCATTTAAAGACAGCAGAAGACCAAATTACAAAAGGCGGATATTCTATTAGGCTCGAACCAGACCTAAAAACTGATACTACATGGTTTACCAAAGATACTATAGAAAGGTGCATATTATGTACAATTTTAGTGTTTATTATGTTGTGCTCTCTACCTAAAATTTAGAGATATAAGTGTGATTTTGTTCCATTCAATGTAGGTTTGTTCGATATGTGAGCTCACCTGAGGTTTTGGATAGAGTGAATACATTAGAAACTGAGATATTTCAGATCAATGAAGCGATTGGTAAAAATATGTACAGTGGCGATGAGGAAAAGTTTGCAGTATTGTCTAAGGTACTGGAGCAAGATTCTTTTTACCACTCTATTTTTTCCATTATTAAATGCAAGATGATTTTATATTTATGTGATATATATAGCATGGAAAACCTCGACGTATGTCCACAGGGTCCACTATGACCACTTTACATGAGGCGAATTCAAGGTTTGTTCAGATTTTTAACATTTGCTTGTATGTATGCATCTTAGTTAATGATATCTTTAATTAGTACTACATATGTTTTTGCAGACATCAGCTTTTGAGAGTTTTGGAAAATCGAAAAAATGTGCTGCAAAAAGAACAGGGTATGGCATTAGCTCGTGCTGTAGCTGCGGGGTTTGACATCGATCACATGAATAATTTGATACAGTTTGCTAAGAGCTTCGGCGCTTCACGTCTGCTGTAAGTTTGTGCTGTGTCTGTTACCATATGCCTCATTAGGAACGTAGTTTGATCCGTATCACATATATTTGCCGTAAACATTCAGAATAACATTTGCGAAAGTAGTTTGAAAATTCCAAGACCAATCGCCCGTGGCCAATGATGATTGTGATAAGGTACTTGTTGTATAACTAAAATTCTTGAGTTCGATAATCATAGGCATGTAAATATCCCAAGTTTTTTTTAAAGGAAAAATTGGAGATCAATTGACTATAAAACTGCAATTAGCAATGGAAAGATAAAAGATATGATACTACCATACTCTTACTGTGTTGAAATTGGAAAACCTTCATGTATAATCTCCTTAAGTCTCACTTATCGGAGTCTCTTTTAATGCAAGTAGCAATGTTTGATAGTATAAACAACGTCTATAATCTTCATTATAGTCTCACGTACGAAAAATAAAGATGAATCAAATAGAGGAAAATAGGTACAAGGATAAATTTTGGGAAAAATTTAGGTTGAAGGACAACAATTTTTTTAGTTTAAATTGAATATAATGCTAGTTATAACTAGCGTTTTGTATAATGTAAAAATGAATATAATGCTAGTTATGACTAGTATTCTGTCCTTTTAGCCTACAAATAAAACTTGATGCCCTTCGGCCTAATCTTTTTTCAAAATTTGTCCTCCCTAATTCCCCCAATCGAGGTATTTGTCAAGATGAGACTGTTAATGGAATATGAAAGTTTCTATTTCTTATTCTTCATATAGAGAGTCCTGCACTAAATTTGTGGATTTATGGAAGGAAACTCATAAAAAGGGACAATGGCTAGAAAATAACTGTTCAGACAGTGTTACCGTATCGAAAGAGCAACATACAGAAACTTGGATTGCATCAAGCAACAATCTTGCAACCATGAGTCGCGATAATGATACTCACACTATAGCTACAAAATCAATATCTCAAAAGTCAAATCTGGGCTATACTCAAGGTAACCATTCACCGGCTGATTTTGATCAAAATTCATATTCATATAGTAACAGAGGTTGCTATATATACATATATATATATATACACACACATATATATACATATATACATATATATACATATATATACATATATATACATATATATACATATATATATATACATACATATATATATATATATCACATAATTTAGATTTTAAATCTGCAGATCCTCAGGCTTGCTTGGGCTCCCAGAGTTACATTCCTCATATGCAAAATCCAATGTTTCAGCAGTTGCCGGCACATGCACCACGTACTTCTCAACCTTACCTTATACAGAATATGTCATACTATCATAACTTCTCATATCCATCACTAGATAATCAAGAATCAACAATAAAAAATGGCTTAAAAAGGCATTCAATGGATCCTAAAACGAACAATTTTGAATTCAATGCAATTTCAAAAGCTGAAATTAACCAAAGTAAAAAGGCGAAGTCTCGATCAACTTCGGATGTCGGGTCTGAAAAGGGAATTCATGATTTACCATCTGATAATGAGGCTGAAAATTGGCAAACATTTCAAAAGCTTTTACTTAGAATCAATCAAAGTGATAACACGAGTGCTATTGACTGTTCTAATGAAGAGACTCGAGATATGAGTACTCAAACAGAAGAGTTCCAGAAAAGACGTTTTGCAAATATAAATGATGAATCGTATGTTGCTTTATGCAGTTCAAGTGTACCAGAAAAACGAGTTGCTATGACCATGAAATCTGATTTTGGTCCTGAAATTAGAAAGAAAAATGAACGTCTCAGATACGAACCATGTGACTTAAGCATGATGCCTGATAGAGGAATGGAGAAAATTATACCTAGTTTTGACCCAGCTAAAGAGTTTGATATGCAGATGTCTTTACAAAATTCTGTGAAGAAAATAAGTGGAAAGCAAGAAACTGTTTCGATAAGAATAAGAGGAGAAATGAAGGGGTCAAGAAAGGAAATGAAAAGTAAAGTTGGTTCAATGATCATGAAAGATAGGCCATCTAGACTGAATTCACTGGCCGATGCGAAAGCTCGTGCTGAGAAGGTCAGAGCATTCAAGGCTGATATTCAAAAGGCGAAGAAAGAAAAGGTAGATATAACATCATTTCATATTTTGCTTTGAAGTATATGAATCTAGGAATAAGGTCATTTTCTCTGGTTGAAAGCATCAAAAAATCTGGATCACCGGGTCACATATCTAATGGTCCATGTTAGTCTATAGTCGCTAAGATGCACTGACTGATGTTAGCCACTATAATTTTGACATAATGACCTAAACCAATAAGTGAAATGCTTCGTTTGTTTTCAACCAGAGCGGTGATTTGAATCCAAAAAATCTGTTTTATAACACATTATTTTACCATCATATCTTTGACTTGTAGTTGAAATAGTGGGGATGGGTTCATACTTTGGATGGTTTGTCAATTGATTCTTATTTGCATTGTATACAGGAAGATGAAGAGAGAAGGCGATTAGAATCTTTAAAGGCCGAGCGACAGAAAAGAATTAGTGCAAGAAGTAATTCGAAAAATGTCCAATCATCGGTTAACACGTCTCAAACTAAAGCACACAAATCAGCAAAGAGCGCCCCACTTCCTCTCAACAGTTCAAAATTCACTGATGCAAAACCTACATTGTTGTCTCCATTAAAAACAGCAAATTCTTCTCCGAACTCTTATAAAAGCTCGAAATTCAGTGACAGACAACCTTCACCTTCTTCGCCTCTATTAAAGTTGATAAAAAACAGCAAAGCTATTGGTCAATTTGCAGGTAGCCCACAAGGTTATTATTATTTTCTCTGGTTATATGTACATTATTGGCTATAAAACAAATGTATCTGCAGGTAGCCCCCAAAAGAATCAAATGCAAAAACCAAAAAGGCTGTTTCCAAGTTCCTCACCTATAAGAACTTCACCGAATAACTTCAAAAGCGCTCCTTTGTGTAACACACAAGACACTAAAGCACAAAAGCCGACAAAGGAATTTTTAGGTCCTTTTAGAAGCACAAAAGAAATGTCTTTTGCTTCTTGGAATGTGAGTAAAAGTGATCATTTGACAGGAAATACTCCCATAGTTAGAAGTAGTACATCTCAAATTCGAAACGTCAGTGTGCAACATAAAGAATCTTATGAATCAAATGCGAGTAGTAGCAAGATGAAAGCAAGAAAAGAGAACAAGACAACCAGTAGAAGCTTTGAAGAAGTACCTATTATTGAAAAAGCTGTTGTCATCCTTGAAAATAAAGAAAGCGTTAATGTTGGAGTAGGCTCGTGTGAAGATTACAGGTCAAAAAAGGAGTCAAGTTCTTTTCAGGTACAATGTTTTTTGTAAGTCGGCCACTTGGCCTTTAGGCTGAGTCTAAATTTTGGCATCTTGATATAAATTGTTCACAAACCGCAACATTTAATCTTTTAAGTAAATTTACGAAGAACTCCAACTACCAGCCAAAGTAGCCAGTAGTTTTCTGTACACACTTGGTCTATATGTGGATCAATCTGTCTCTACCTCTCACATTGAGTTCCATTATGAGTTTAGGTACAATTATATCTAGATGCATGTAAAAATTAGATGCAAAGGGTATAACCTCATACACATGTTTAATTGATGTTTATTATTCTGTCGAATGATTCAGTAGAGTATTAAGAGGCACTTTTTGTATGCATAGTCATTAATCAAATATAACTGTACAGGTCCAATGGTCAACACAAAAAAAATTCATAATTTTTGGCTGATAAGAAAATGAAAGAAAGCTTGGTTAAATTTTTTAGTGCTAACACCTTAGATTTTCTCCCTAGCTTAATTTGTATTTATTTGTTTGAATATGAGCAAATTCAGGTGGTCAAAACATCAAATGATGTATGTAAAAGGATGAATCCACTTCCTATTTTTAGACCTGCCATACAAGAACGGCCAACTACTAGCAACAATACAGAATGTAGTGATGCACGGGTACCCAACAAGGCGGGTTTAAATTTGACGGATAAAATGAGTGAAACACAGGCTAAAACTTATGGTATTGGTTCCCCAAAAGGCTTCAAGGACCTACTGAAATTCGGGAAAAAAAGCAAGAGCTTGTCTACAACTGATCTTACTGCTGCTAATGCTGGTAATTAATCTTCTTCTTTTTCCAAAAAAAAAAACAGAGAGTTGTTGGTAGGGTAGCCTTCAGGAAATAGCTCATCTGACAAAGCACTGAAATGTCAATAAATAGGTGTAATGTTTGAACCTCGACTATGATAATAAGTTCTTTCGTTAATAATCTGAATAACGTTACGCTTTTACAGAAGATCATGAGTAATGTGAACTTTACTATTTAATAAAATGTTGATAAAATTTTTAATAGAACATTTTAGGTTTTTTTATTATTGTTTTATTTTGTTTTTTTAATAGAAGAAAAGTATAAACAATGAAAGATTCTACACAAAATACTGCTGGGTAAATTTTTAATTTTTGATGGTTCATGGTAATTTCCCTTTTGTTATTTTGTAGGCATTTGATTACTTTGAAAGTAGATAATCATGAGGCAATGCTTTAGATTATCTGTATTGTTCGTTCATTTTTATGGTATTTGAAAACCAAGGCTATAAGTTAACAGCTATCTATATTGTGGTATTTCAGCTCCTAGACTCAAAGATCTCTTATCTGAAGGTAGTCATCATGGAGCAACTCCATCAAAAGGTATGTATGCTATCGGTAAATTAGTAATGCTTTCTCATACTGTGGAATCCTCTGTACATACCAATTTTAAGTTTTGTATACATACGCCACCTTATAAATGACTCAATTTTCTTTTAAATTGCAAGATTTCTTACTGAGACTGTTCATTTTCTTTCCAGTTTCTCGCCTTAGCTTTTCTTCCTTTTCACCTTTCAACAACAAGAAAAAAAGCGAGAAGAAGCCAATAACTTGAACAGTAACCTGAGATGTAGAGGTGCATTTTTTATCTCTTCAATTTTGTGATTTATTTTCTCCCTTTTATTTTAGTTTTTAGCACTTGAAATGCTAGTTATGTGTAATTCTCTTCTTTGATAGGAAATCTTGAATAAAAATGTATAAATTCGCACCTTTTGATACTGTAACTGGAAAAAAAAAAGGAATTTTGGTGGTTATTTATCATATCTCAAGGATTTTCATGTGTTTGGTATGAGATATCATTGTTTGAAGATTTCGAGACGAAACATGATCGAAATTCAAGTTGTGTACAGGTAAAATATATTAGAATATAACAATGATTTAGAACGAATTTGCTACAAATAAACATGATTATTAAACACTTAAAATATGCTTTATTACAAACTTCATGGAAGTCAACTTTGCGTTGACTTTTAGCAATTTGTAATTAAAAAATATTATTCATTGTGGGAAAGTTCTATCAAATATTCTGGTAATCAAGAATGTTAATCAATCAACAGGTAACAGAATCTAACCACCAACATGGAATAAATAAGCAGATTTCATGAAGATCAACAATTTTTTTATTCACTTCAACAGTTATGAGAAATTGCAACAACCAACTCAAAGGTTAAAGATTACAATATGGTGGATGATATCTCTAATATTAATAAGAACTGAGAGATATAAAAAGCACTCAACAATATTGAAAACCCATAAATTTGAAGAATAACAGGGTTAAGGTTTTCAAATTTTGTTTTGTTTTGTGAAATTCTATTTTTTGAGGAAGTTGGGTTAATTAAGATGTTTAATCTAGTCTTTATTTAGCCAGAATTGTTGGAGTAAGTCGAGAATCAACACCATTGACATGAAGAAGTCCGACTTGATAAACCAATACACAACCCCTTGAAAAACAAGATAGAGACAAGGTTGGAGAGTTATTATGAGTATTTGATCATACCAACAAATACTTATCCTGAAACGTTCCTTGTAATTTAGTATTTCAAGAATGAGAAATCGATAAGACTAGTGCATGTAATGTCATTCTTGTGTAGTAAAGCGCTTAGCGGTTATATAGCGTTGAAGGTGCAAGAAATTATAGCAGAGATATAGCGGAAAATAACGCAGGTGAAAAAGAATTCATTAAATATAAAACCAAATATTTAAAGATAATTTATTCTCTTTCTCACATCATTTGTGTTTGAAAAAGAAATATTGTTTAATCTTACATAATAAAATCGAAGAATATCATGATTTATGCAGTTTAAATTTGGTGACTACTATAGATTTCTAACTTATATTGAGCATTTATGCCTTAAAATTAGGTCTTTACTCTAATTTTGTTGACTTGCTTTAAAAGCAAACCAGTCCAACTCAACCTTTTTATATTAATGTTGCTAAAGCGGATGCTAAAAAGGCTTGATTTAGCTGGTGTAGTGGAAAATAGCGAGGCTTAATATAAGTCTACTGTTTAATAGTGCTAAATTGAAAAAGCACAGCGGTAGAAGAGCGCTATGAGCTATAACTCAGATTTTGTGCGGTTTTAACGGGACCTTAACTGCACAACGTCATCCACACGATGAAAAGTGATTTACTCGTGGCTATCGGTGACACCAATTAGTTACGTACTTGGAGTCATTTTAAATCGTTACAGAAGGTGTAGCAATATATTAAAGGAACTCCGCAGTAGAAGAAATGAGCGAATTTCAAAAAATTTAACTATTTTGGATCTTTAGTAGGTCTACGAAGTCTAAATTCATTTTGAAACCTTTCTTAGTTTCTTTTAAATAAAATCAATATTTTATTTAACTTTATAAATAAAGTTTCACTTTAATTTAATGTGTAGTTAGAGTATATCAAATATACTCCTATATACAAATTTGTGTGTAAAGTTTTTTTTTGAAATTTATTATGAGGAGAAAATATTTTATTCCTTTCTCTCAACTTATTCAATTGATGAAATAAATTTATTTAGAGAATGAACTTTTAAGTTTCTTTCTCTTAAATTATTCAATTAATGAGGGATTATAAATTTAGTTAGAGAAGGAAACTTTTCATTTCCTTCTCTTAATTAAATTAAATAATTGATTAATAAAATACATTAACGACTAATCTAAATATAATATGAAGTGTAAATATATTCATGTAAATATTGTGCAAGTGCAACATATAAGGTAGTGCAACATATAAGGAGTGTGCATAGTTGGTGGTAATTGATATTTATACACAAAATAAACAAGAACAATTTGAATGGTTATTACATAGGAACTGAAATGGAAATAAATAAGGGATGACAACGGTAATTGATAATGTTTTCCTTCTAGTTTACAAACATGCATACAAGGGATGGTAGTTGTAATAAACATATAATTGTCTCGTTTTAAATTGCTTTTTTTTTTTTGGAAAAGAAATCTAATTCATAATTTGACAATATGTAACACATATGATAAATTTTATATATACAAATATACATACAAAATTAATTATGCGTATATAAGATTAAAATAAGTCTTTCTAATTAATACAAATTAGAGATTTATAGCAGTCAATTTAAAAATAGATTTATTGTCAAAACATTAATTGTGAGTATGTAAGATTCAATAAAATATCTCTAATTAACACAAATCATAGACTTGTATTAAACAAATTAAACTTAGATTTATCGCCAAAACAACTTCTTCTTTTTTTAATTTCTAAAACAATACAAACACAAAATACATACATGTAAACTTTCAAATCTAAATTTCATTTTGTTTTATATGATTTAAAACGCGAATCTTCAGTAAAACACTCTAATATACATACACAAATTTTAGTTAATTTGTTAAAGTAAAATCCAATCAAAATAATATGAACATACAAAGTTTTAGATGTAGACGATTATACTTTGAATTGAATGTTTACAATAAAGAACTATAATAAAACATCGTATTCAAACATATACACATTTTAATTTTAATTTAACAAAATAAGAACCCAATTGATAAATTGAACATGCAAAATTTCTAATCTAAAAATTCGACTTTAAATTGAACGTTTAGAACATAGTTTCAAAAATAAAATATTGTATTTAAATATACAAATATTAATTTTAATTTACTAAAATAAAACTCCAATTGATTCATTCAACAAACAAATCAAGCTACACAAACAATTTTCAAATTAAATGAGGCAATGATATGTACATACAAATTATGATAATTAAATTTCTCTTTCAACAAACATTACATCAAATTTCATTATCTATTAAAGAAAAACATACCTTATTACCCAAAGCCTTGAAGCACATCTTGAAAATGGACTTTCCTTAGGATGTTGACTACCTTAAATGAAGATATCTCATCAGATATACAAGATCATCATCATATCCTTGCAAGAGATGGATGAACCACTTTTGTTTTATATGGAGTTGAAAGATTTTTGGAAATTTTGTTTTATTTTCTGTCATGAAAAGTTAGAAGAAGAGAAAGAAACATACTGAATGAGAAAAAAATGAATTGTACGTACAGAATGAATTAGACAATATGTTTTATTTGAAAGAATAAAACTTTTTCCATTCTTTGATTAAGACTTCCCTAATTAAATCTCTTGATTGTTTCTCTTTCTTCAATCTTTACTTTACATGTATGTCATCAAATAACATAAAATTTTACACAAATCATGTCATCAAATGACATAAAATATTCACAATTCATTTCATGCAATTATCTTTAAATTACATCGATATCGTATATCAATGTGCAAATATAACTTTTGTAAATGCATCAAAATAATTACAAAAACTTCCAAACTTCCAAACATCAAATAAATAATAATTAATATTTCTCAATATCAATTAATTTAATTAATTTATAACATTTTATATAAATTAGTTAAATCATGTGGTTTTTCAGAGAATTCATCATTACGGTTGTGCGACTCATATGTGTAAATTCAGTCAGCGATAAATATCAAACCATTCGAATATTAGCGTTCACACGTCACTTAGCAGATGATGTGACATTTTGATCGAATTTATTGCTTACACATTTTTTTATAAAATCTAATTTTACTTATTATAAGCGGTACCCAATAGCGACAATTATTTACACCAATTTTCTTCGTCAAAATTATATCACTTTTGATTTATGGAATTTGCTAATGGTCAAAATTCATTATCATCCTCATTCAACTTTATTGTCCAATAATAACAATCATAATTAACTGAAATGCTCTGGTTAGAGACTTTGACTTTGAGTTGACTTCAGTTGACCGTGATACTAACCTCATATAGCTGAGAAGATGAATTCTCTCTTATATAGTGTTTCACTTTCAATGCTTCCACTCAACTTAACTATAGTCGTTCGATGGACGTCGTGTCATGATTTAACTATAATCAAAGCGGAGCTTCCACATTGAAGGTCAATAATATTCTCAAGTCGAGAGAACTGTGTAAATTAGTCACATCGATATTCTCTGCTTGACCTTTCTTATATTAACCAATAGAAAACATCGAGTGAGTCATTCCATATTTTTCCAATAACTATCAGCAAATAACCCCTTGGAGCCCTAGCAGCCATTAGTAATACACTGATCAACATTTGAAGAGCGTTACGTACTCTCATCTCAACGGGTACATCGATATACAATCTCGATGCATCTTGACTAGAAACATTAAAAATGTTATATTTGTTTCATTCTGATAAATTACTCATGCTCACAACACTTTGTAACTATTATCACAAAACAAACCATTTATGGATTTTATATTAAATATACTTTTAACTAAATTGATTAATTAATATAACCATATTATATCAAGTATATAATAGGAAGAAAACGCCTTTATTCGAACAAGATTGGTCAACGAGTTAGATATATGTAACAAATTACATAATTGTCCTTAGGGCATACTCCTAACTCTATCAGTCTCCCACTTGCACTTGAGGTCAGTTATGAAATCTTATTCTAACTTTTTTAATCGGCTTTCTCAAAACCAGTTGGGTCAGTCTCTTTGTGAATGGGTACGCTATTATGTTTTAATTATCTACTCTGTCAATCAATTCTCTCCGATGGTAATAAATTCTTTATCTTGTAAAAGAATTCGGAGTATGTCTCTCGACTTCTAATTAGCTATAAGTTCCGTTACAAACTATATCGCTACATTGTTATTATATAACAATATTATGAAATTCTCAACATTTGGAATCAGCTCAGTAATAAATTTGTGCACTTATATTTTTATATGCATTGTTTTTATTACGGCGCTATTCAAGGCGATGTACTTAGCCTCTTTCATTGAATCGGCCATTGTCTTTTATTTGGAATATTTCCAACTTAAATATTCTTAACTTGAATTTCTTATTGGCATACTATACTCAATATCATTTATGAAGTTTGAGTCCGAACACTCTTTAATAAAGAGTTTATGTTTATATAAACAATTCCCTAGTATTTCATAAATACACGAGAACACTTCAAACAATCGTTTAATGATATCAATTTGAATTTTATATTTGCTATATGTGTCAAATACATAAACAAATCACGTTATCGTAGACAATAAAACATGTGTGATAATTCCTATTACCAATGCATAAGAAACTAATCTCACATGCTCCGTATTAGACAATTTAATAAGGCGTCTTTGCATATCGATTTGGGACATTTTCAATATCTTTTATACTCATTATAAAAGACATCATTTACAATCCAAAGTTGAGTATTAAAACAACTAAGGTTGATTTAACACAAGTATATCGTTAAAATCAACAACGTGTTGTTATAGTCTAGAAATATCAATGCACCATTTATCGTTTTCTTTTTTATGAACACACATTTTGATTGATAATCAAACTATTTGATTTCTATCAAATTTTTTTTCTTCAATTTTTATGCTTACAAATTGGTACTTTCGATCATTTCTTGGATCATATCCAAAGACGCACAAATTCAACATCGCTTCCATTGACTTTGAGATATTTTTTGGTTATTTTGTGTAAGCAGTTTACTCTAAATCATTATTTGGAACTTTCTGTTTTAATACACATGTATCAAACATAAAGTCATACTAAGTGGTAATTTTGTGGGCAAATTTGAATTAACTTGAGCACTTTGAATACCGAATTTATTACGTTAATTTCAACAATTAAAATTTGCGATATTATTCTTATCAACATTGCTTATTTAATTTCAACTGCATTAGTCTTGCTCATAAAGACACAATTACCTATAGATCACATCCCTTAGATTATGACTACCAAAATTATATTTTGATAGCGTACTTGGAATTCTTTTGGATTTGCAAATCATACCATATCATAAAGTCAACACCCTTAATGGTTTAAACAATCGAGGATTATATATTATCGACGTTGATAAGAAACTCATAGTTTCTCTTCAGCGTGCGAGAATAATTATTAGAAATCTAATGCGTTGTGTTCATTTAGCTTAGTTAATTTCATTTCATTTCATCTAATCAGTTCTATCTATGGAACGTATCTAATTCTATTTTACTACCAATAATTCCTTAAAGAAATTTCTTCACAATGAAATTGGTATTTCTTGAAACAACAATTATTTCTCAGTGCAACATAATATGTTTTCATAAACGTTTTATGAATTTCTTTATTTATAAAATTGATTTTGTTTTAGTTTACAAAACTTATGTTCAAAACATAAATATGTCACTCAGTGACAGTCTTCCAAAAATTATTTTGGGGAGATTCATACAAGATCTCTTACGAACAATTATTACGTGCAATCTTTCGACTCACAACACGCCAACTCCTTGACCTAAGATATATTGGGGTTTCTTATAACCCTCATCTTGTATGATTTTGTAAACTGTTATTTAGACGAAAAATATTAAACTTGTGTACTACTCTTAAGTACATGACCTTATAGAAAGAAACTAACTTAACTTCGGTCACAATTAATCATACCTTGTCCGAAAAAATTCGATTACTCCTTATCGATGCATTATTAGATTCACAAGGAGGATTGACTTTTGAGATTGAATCTTTATTCATTTTTAGGTACATTCATATCTTTTTCCAATATACTCATTGTAACGTTCGGGATTTTCGACTCACGAAGATCGACATCAATACGTCCACTGTATCAACTGCCGAGCAATCGAAGGCCGGAAAACCGAATTGTTATGGTTAAAGAAGAAGAGGTAGAAGAAGAAAGAAAGAAGAAGAAAACAGAAACAATAACAGAATCTCACATTTCGCAGCGGAACAACATATAATATATCAATTAATAATCTTTAAAACAAAGAATCATATCTGTTGTTACATCACATTACATTACATTACATTATCGGAGTTTACAACAACAAACAGCGAAAAAAGAATACTATATACTAGTTGATACGCCATGCCATCCAGCTTGCTCCTGATCTCCACAGCAACTCATGAATTCCAGAATGACCTGATAACCTGACTCTAGGCTGCCCGTGTGGAAGATAATGGGCACCCAGAGTTTAGGAAGGGAACAATAAACTCCAAGTCAGTCATGGGACTGGTGTGAGAACTTAAAACAGTTATATCTTTAAAAACAAACAAAGAAATAAATTAAAATAGATCCGCAATGCTTTTGGAAAATGGAACTACCATAAGGCATCCCGCACACACACACAATGCAAACGCAGAATCGGAGGAGATTTCTCCTTATGATAGTCAAACATGCTCGATACGTAGAAAAAAAAATTTCTTTGATATTATTACTATAAGTGCAAAGTGTAGGAAAACATTTCGAAAGTATGATATAAATCTTAGCCAACATAGATATTTCGAACTATGCCTACTATACCTACCATCTAAACAGTGGTGACCACCATAAGTAAATGGAAGGTTCTACAACTAAAACCGTATAAGGTACGTATTGAAGTTTGGATTTTCAACAAATGGTCAGACCAAGCAACTTCCCATTGCCACATGGGTACGCCTCTGGAAAGACGCCCCGAGAACCTAACCGGATCTCTGCCAACACAAGGCCGGGTTACCTCTAGCTAGGTAACTACTGACACGAGTATGCCATCCCCCGGTCGTAACCGACCTAAATGCCGAGATTCACCAACAACCACAAAGAAATAAATTTGCAGCAACCACATAGGTTAAGTATTTGAGCTCCATACCATAATACCATCTCTATCCAGAAGGAAATGAACATACCTCTATGGGGGCGCTATCCCCAAATAACCTTGCTGCATTCTTCCTATTTTGACCATTTTCGGATTGTGAGGTTCGACGAAGTCTCGTCCACAAAGCTACGCTTTTCATAAAAGCCACGCTTTGATCAACAAATGATCAGCAGCACTCAGCATGCCACATTACCAAATTAGGAATATATCACTAGTAACCATTAACTACATAATCTCTGAGCTCGTATGTCTCAGAGAAGGGTGTTAAGCTAAGAGGATAAATTCTCCGCCACCAACAGAAATGTATTAGATAGAAACCAGCTTTACATCTCAAACTGTAACGTCAGACACACATCAATACAAGTCTGTTCTGGGATCGAACGGAACCGAAGACACTTCCAAAGAAGCCCTTGTAAATCTGGATATTCACTAATCTCGTCCGGAATTCCCATCACAAAGGGTGATAAAATCTCTATATCGGAGATCAGCCGATGCAGAGACGTTCGACGGTAATCCTTCCGTTTTCGAAAATATCCGGTCTTCAACACCGGTCTTCAAATGCTATCCATTACGACGTATCACTATTCGGAATGGGATTTATGACCCAAAGGTCCTCTCCCGGCTAAACCGAATAACGAGCGTTTATTTTTAAAATAAGTGTAGCATTCAAATTCAAGCAATCACAACAAATACCCATCTAAAGGTAAATATTGATAGTCGGTTATTTAACTATCAATAGATATGCACAACATCACCAGATTCCAAATAATTTCTCAAATAATTTATTTTCCAAAATTATACTTACAAGATATATTTTTCCACACTTCAACCATTTGAAAATAAATTTCAAATCACTTTTCACCTTTACAACTTTTGAAAACAAATTTCAAATCATTTTCCTTACGCGGAAACACTTTCAAATATTTATTCATTTTCAATTTATCTTTGAAAGATAAAAACCCAAAACATTTCACTTCATATTGGAAAACATTTCCATACTTATTTAACAATAAATGAATAATTCACAAATCTATTTATTTTCAATACTTAAAAAATATTCAATATACTTAAAACACGATTAAGTATATATTTTATTCTTTTAAGGAAAACGTTCTCTTTAAACACATTTGTTTGGGTCAAAACGAATGTTGCGTAAAACATCGTTACGGCAACCCAAAATCAATAGCATAGGGATTCGAAAATACGATAGATATATAAATTCCAATACTATACAAAAACATTTCCTTTCGAAATCATTTACTATAACAACAGTGTTATAGTCCATCTTTTCCTTATTTCTCAAAAACGTCTATTTCAACAATGAATGTTGAAATCTATGGTTTCGGTCCTTAACACATTTTAAAACACCTTTAAATCGTTTTAATTCTATTTAAAGGATCACTTCCTAAAACATTTCTTTAATATATTATTCATTGTTCAAAATCGTGAATATAAATCGTTTACCAAATTCAACACTTCTACATATTTACTTTAAAGGATTATCCACTGTCTAAAATCATGGATATATCTCCTTTAATAAGCTTTCATATTTACTTATCAAATTCAATTGGTTTTGGATTTATAAAACAACGTTTATAAATTCACGTCTATATAAATTTTATAAAAACTTCAACCTAAAAAATCCCTTAATTAACAAATTCTATTTAAATCTCATTTAAATGCCAAAATCCAATTTATAAGTTAATTACTTATAAATCTTTTATTTACAAAATCTATTCATTTTATAACTTCACGATTTATAAATCTATAAATTTCATTCACTTATGAAATCCATTTATACTTCATTTTAACACTTATAAAAACTCGTTTTATAATTCCAATATTTTAATTTATAAATATCAATTTTATAAATCTTTTATATAAGTCGTTTATAATAATTCAAAAATCCCAATTTAAACCATTTTATAAATTAATCAACTACTTGTTTCAAAAATCACATTTCGGTTATATTTCACAAAAATCATAATTTTTATAATATAAAAATCATAACGTTTATTTATTTAAAATGAATCAATTCCAAAATTCAATAAAATGTATACTTTCAAAAATCACTTGAAAATCCTTTTAAATTCGAAATCGTTACTTTAACATTTTTAAAACTCTAAAAATAGACCCAATGCTGCAACAACACCAATACATTAACCACGGGATCCAAACATCATATATCCATATGATAACAGAATATATCGCAAATATCTGTAAACAGATCAATACTGTTGAGGAATCCAGTTGGATCCCTCCAACCTGTTTCCCTGCATCCATAGATGTTAGCACAATACCAATCCCGTTTCAAGACAGGACATCGCGGTACATGGGTTTATATAAAATATTATCCGCTATTATGCGGCGCAATAGGGTCCCATCCGCTATATAATGCGGGAAATCAACTCCAAGTACATATATAATACCAATTCCACTTCGAGGTGAAATATCGCGGTATATGTGTTTAATAAATAACATCCGCTTAATATGCGGCGTATATGGTCTATTTCAATACAACAGATAGCAATTTACCATTCAATCACACAATCAAGCAATTTTAAATTTAACTATTTTAAATTTAAATCGAAACACAATTCGATTGAGTGAGAAGTTCTCACCTTTCTTCTAATAACAGTTGCAGTGTTTTATTTCGAATAAAATTAAACGTGCGTTTAATTTTACCCAAAATCCACACTAGCTCAAATCAACTCCAATCCAGCTCCATCGCGTAGTGCTCGTCAATACGAATCCAACACAATTCATTTCGTCCAAAACGGACCTCGTATGAAAAAGTTATAGTGTTACAAAGTTTATACGATTTAATATACAAATTATTTTCAAATTTTTATTTTTATTTAACCTCAAACAAATCTCTGTCGTTCGTTCAAGCTTGATGAAATCTCGGCCGTTGCCCTTTTCCTTCTCCCCTTCGTTCCAAGCCGTGCAACAATAACCCATAGCCACCGATTGTCCTTGATTTTCGTGACCACCACGTCGACTTTGAAGACGATCAGAGGCCACCATTGGAATGCTCGTGCTCGCCTCCACCATTAGCCGCCGTATCAGGAAGCTCGGCCCCCTCTTTCATGTGAAAACACGTGCACAACCCTAAGCGAACGCGGCCAGATTGTGGTGCCAACGATGAACTCCAGGTGATCTCCGCCGTTGGATGTGAAGTACTTGGCGTGCTCTACGTTTTGCTAGTTGGGAGTTTCTTTTAATTCTTCACGGATTTGAAGAAAATTGAAGAAGAAGGAGACAAGTTTTCGGCCATTAAAACTTTAAGTGACGGCTGAAGCTTTAAACCCTAGGGTTTTTGTTGAAAATGTGAAAATAGAGGTGCTTTTATAGAAATTTACGCGACACTATTCACCCGAAATTTTTCCGAACTCCAAACGAAGCGTGCCGCCTGGCGTTCATAATGTTTTACCCCTATTCCGAACGCAATGGAATACATATCGGGAGCCAATTCGATCGTCTTTGGAAGATAGGTTTTCAAATTGATTATTTTAAATTTAAGATTCACTCAAACCGATTTCAGTGCGTTTTAGCTTGCTCGGGACAAACCATAAATCTGATTGACACGAAATTTGAAACCATACAATAATATAACATTACGGATCCGATGAAACTGGTTTCGTCGAAATCCGAGACTGTTTGAAAAATGACTATTTTTACTCGTCAATTAAATATTAAAATATTCAATTTCTACAAATTAACTTTTAATTCAATTTTAAAAGTTCTATAACATCATTCTAACTCCAATATGATTTAATAAAACTTTACAAATCAATTTTTATCACTTTGAACCCAATTTTCAGTTATTTCAGTAATTTCAAATATTAAATTATCGATTTAATTATCCAATTAAATCTAGATAGTCGAAATAAAATTTATTCGACTTACAAATTTTACTTGTTACTATTTAAAAATAATTAAATATACAAATTTCAAATGACAGAAATTCTGGGTCGTTACACTCATTCGATCAAATTGAATCATTTCTATTGCATGTTATTTTATTTACTTCTGTTTTATACTATATGAGTTTACTATAGACATACTACACATGTATCAAATAAACATGTTCATGTTGATAATAACTCATTGGTGAATATGACGAAGTACGTGAAACCGCTTTGGTATTAATAGGCTTACGATGACATGCATTTATATGTATCAATCCGAAGAATTCATCAACTCTTATGGTGCTCCCACTGAATGAGTGCATAGTCCTTAATTGTTTTGAGATATAATTAATCAGTATCATATGATTCAAAATCATATAATAGAATTATTTTCTCAAAACTATGGCTTAGTCTATAATTCTAAATAACTGTAAATAATATTAGATATTTCTGTATTTTTCAATGCATCACTTTTGTTATGAAAACGAATACCACATTATAGTTTTATTTCATAACGAATATTCATAATATTCATATTAAAATATAAATGTCTATTTCTCAGTCGATACCGAAAAATAGTCATTATTTCATAAATAATGTTCGGTACGTTTTACGAATACAATTTTATAATATGATGCAATCAATAAGTGTTATATGACATGCTCCTAGTATTTCCGTCATTACTATAATAGTATATTAAGTTGGTGGTCCATCATTCACTTAATGTAGTTTATTTATTTCATACTGTAACTATATACAATGGAAAGTTCTTTTATCAATTATCCTGAACTGAAAGAAATAAATCTCATAGAAAACAATTTTCCATACGATTTTCGGAATAGAAATCTCATTTCTAATTCTAGTGTTAAGTATCACTATTATTATAGTTCTCGTTTATGCTATTTCTTTATGAAGCAGACATGAGTATTCGTTCTCTTCATCCCAATTGTACCTTAAATCATATCTACTCTTGTACATTCGTTATTCTTTCTAAAGGTCAAACCATTCAAAACAAAACTCTTACTACAATATCATAACAAACTCCTTACAAAAGCACATTCAATTATCCTTAGCTTTTAAGCCATTAAATATGGTACGCTTTACGTAAACTGATCAAACTGACATCGAGTTCTTAGATTTATATTATAGTTTTGGTCTAGTGTTACATTTAACACGAGATGATCCTTTTGTAATCAATCCGATTGAATACCAGATCTCGCATTAAGGTTTATTTTGGTTTTTCGGATGAACTAGTTTCATCGAAATATTGTACATTACAAACTTTGACCGTTCGCCATATAACATTTATATAAAATTGTATATGGATCAAATATCCATAGTTGTGTATTGCGTTTAGAGTTCGAAACTCATAGAATGCAATACATGGTCTTTGAGAGTGGTGGTGTAGATCGTGCTATATGGAATTATACTATACTAGTGCGGAAATAAACTAAAATACTAGAGCAATGTAAATAAGTAAAAATCAAACAAGCACACCAGGAATTTTTATACTGGTTCGAACTTCACGTTCTACGTCCAGTCCCACACTTCTTCTGGAATTTCACTAACAACGATCCTCACTTAACCCGGAGGAACAGGTTTACAACAACCCTTGAACAGCCGAACAAGGGATCTGAGCAGCAGAACAGGATTTCGCCTCAACAGCCGAAGAGGACTTCACTTGCCTGAACGACAGAACAGGACTTCAACTTATATAGAAAGTATATGACACGGTGTGTTCTCAATAACACGAATTTGTCTCTTGATAGTACAATCTTCCTATAATCTTCTCCTTTTGATATATATGTGTGTATGTGAAGAATATGGAAGTAAATGAATGATTATGTAGAAATTTGAATGCTCAAAATGTTAGAATCAGTGTAGTATAGAAATAGAAAGCTTTTGATCAATTCGGTGTATTAAACAAATGATTCTAATATGTTTATATAGAGTATAAAAAGTTGTAATCATTCGTGAAAAGTTATCATGAAAGAGTATGGATGTATCTCTTAGTAAAAAGTTGTAACTCTTCATGAAAATGAAATGTCTTTTCAAAAATATAGCAGTTGAAGAAGTTCAGCCGTCTGAAAATAAATTTCAGACTTCTGAAATTTGAAGCGTGCAAACCAGAAAAGAAATAGGCTATTTTTGTCTAGATTCAGACGTCTGAAATGGTCAATTCTGACGTCTGAATTCGACTTGTAACTAAAATTGCCATAGCTCAAATGGTTAGAGCATTTGTCTTTTGAACTAGTGACCCGGGTTCGAGTCCCGCTCCATGCAATTTTTGAAAACTTGATTTTTCATTTAAAATATGAATGTATATGTGTGTATACCATTTGGAGAAGATTTTAACATTTGTAAACTCTAGACACGACACTCTATGACTAATAATACTTTGTTTGTCACCTTTGTCTTGTCTCTATCGTATATATCTCTTCTTGCATCTCCATATACATTCTTTTATTCTTTTGTACTGTGTATTTTCATTTTGAATGTATTTGATTATCTCTTTTTGATGTCATGTACCTACAAATTAGCTTAGAGATTCTTTGACATAATTGTATAGTTGTTGTCATTAAAATCCAACAATTGAGGTTCTAACATTCTCCCCCTTTTTGATGATGACAACTATACAATTTTTTTAAAAATATTCATTCTATAAAAAAAAAATATTAATATGTTTAAAGCTCCCCCTAAGTATAACATCTCCCCCTAAGTATAATATCTCCCTCTATTAATATGCATATGAATTTCTTCCCCTTTGTCATTATAAAAAAGAATGAGGGAATATATAAAATTATATAAAATATCTTGTATATAACGAGATAAACTCATTATTAATTAAGAAGGAAAAATAAAATAAATTTTACCATATTTACTGAAGTCCATATTTTATTGTAAACACGTAATTCTATTAAATGTATGAAACATTCTTTAAAATTCCAAAATCTATCTTTTTCCTTTTGTTTCTCTGTGTACCTGTAAAAAATAATAATAATTTTCGGTACCCACTTACTATGTTAGGGTCCGGGGGGTTAGGTCTTTAGAAAGCATACCCATTTGGGTGTGGTTGAACCTTTATAAATATAATTTTCATTACAAAATACATTCTTATAATAGTTGCTAATATAAAGTTGTTTATAATGATCAATCATATTAGCTGGAATCCATATCTTAATACTATTAGTCATTAGCTTAGTACTTGAAGAATAATTTCTATCATTTCTAAACAAAGTACTATTATGACTATAACTGGTTTTAAAACTATCTTGATAACTAGTACTAGCACTAGCACTAAAGTTAGTATACATGAATGCATATCTAGTACTATTTTTACTTTTAGCTTGTTTATAGCCTAAATCGCTTTTATCATTGTGAGCTTTTGAATTCTTAACATGACATAATCCCTTCTTATTTGAAGCAGGTTGAGAATTTTCAATAATCCTGGATAAATTTTCTCTCCCTTTATTAAAATTGGAAATATTTTTAGTAATGTCATCAAGCTTAGTTTTGAGACTAGTGTTATCTAGCTCAACAATTTTAATTTTTGTTTTTAACTTATGATTTTCAGAAGCTAGAGCATTATTCTTTCCTTTTTGAGCTTCTATTTCTTGACTTAATAGAGCGAGTTGAGAATTGTCTGAATCTTGAATTTTCTCAAGTTCTTCTTCTAATATTCTCTTCTCGTCTTTAAGCATATCTCTTTCGAATTCTGCTTTCTTCTGATTTTCCAGAGCTTCCTTATATTTTCTTTTGAGACTTTTTAAAGTGCCTAGAAGTTCTGAATTTATTTCTATCATATCATCAAAAGTTAGATCACTAACCTCATTATGTTTTACCATGAAGCATTTGTTTGTTTGCTCCTTTGATTTTTATTTATTTCTCTTCCTCTTCTTATTGCCTTGACTAGATCTCTTTGTATCCATTTATTCTAGGATGTTGTTACGATCTCTAGAAAACCAGGCTCTGATACCAAATGAGAGTGGTGGTGCAGATCGTGCTATATGGAATTATACTATACTAGTGCGGAAATAAACTAAAATACTAGAGCAATGTAAATAAGTAAAAATCAAACAAGCACACCAGGAATTTTTATACTGGTTCGAACTTCCCGTTCTACGTCCAGTCCCAGACTCCTTTTGGAATTTCACTAACAACAATCCTCACTTAAGCCGGAGAAACAGGTTTACAACAACCCTTGAACAGCCGAACAAGGGACCTGAGCAATAGAACATGATTTCGCCTCAACAGCCGAAGAGGACTTCACTTGCCTGAATGACAGAACATGACTTCAACTTTTACAGAAAGTATATGACACGGTGTGTTCTCAATAACACGAATTTGTCTCTTGATAGTACAATCTTCCTATAATCTTCTCCTTTTGATATATATGTGTGTATGTGAAGAATATGGAAGTAAATGAATGATTATGTAGAAATTTGAATGCTCAAAATGTTAGAATCAGTGTAGTATAGAAATAGAAAGCTTTTGATCAATTCGGTGTATTAAACAAATGATTCTAATATGTTTATATAGAGTATAAAAAGTTGTAATCATTCGTGAAAAGTTATCATGAAAGAGTATGGATGTATCTCTTAGTAAAAAGTTGTAACTCTTCATGAAAATGAAATGTCTTTTCAAAAATATAGCAGTTGAAGAAGTTCAGCCGTCTGAAAATAAATTTCAGACTTCTGAAATTTGAAGCGTGCAAACCAGAAAAGAAATAGGCTATTTTTGTCTAGATTCAGACGTCTGAAATGGTCAATTCTGACGTCTGAATTCGACTTGTAACTAAAATTGCCATAGCTCAAATGGTTAGAGCATTTGTCTTTTGAACTAGTGACCCGGGTTCGAGTCCCGCTCCATGCAATTTTTGAAAACTTGATTTTTCATTTAAAATATGAATGTATATGTGTGTATACCATTTGGAGAAGATTTTAACATTTGTAAACTCTAGACACGACACTCTATGACTAATAATACTTTGTTTGTCACCTTTGTCTTGTCTCTATCGTATATATCTCTTCTTGCATCTCCATATACATTCTTTTATTCTTTTGTACTGTGTATTTTCATTTTGAATGTATTTGATTATCTCTTTTTGATGTCATGTACCTACAAATTAGCTTAGAGATTCTTTGACATAATTGTATAGTTGTTGTCATTAAAATCCAACAATTGAGGTTCTAACAGTCTTGACCAAATAAATGTGTAAGTGACCAAACCATGAATGTATTCAGTAGTTGTAAAATCAAGCACTTGCATGGGTGTTGAAACGTTAACATGCAATAATCTTTTATTGGTAAGTATATGTTGTATTTCAATTTATTAATTTTCAATTCATTTGTAAATCTTAATTGATAAACATTTTACCAATCTTATTAAATGCACAAATTTATCATTGTAGATAATTTTAATATCATTTAGCAAATGTTCTTACAATATTAGAAAGGTCAAGCGTTATCATTTCATTTTTCTAATAAGGCTCCCATTAGTCTTTTATGTTTCTCCAAGCTCTAAGATAAAACATATAAGTCTTTCAATTTCGCTAGTGGGTGTTAGGACTCGCTTGTCTTGGTATTCTGATATTGAGTTTGCTCAACAAATCATAGCCCCACAAACGATGGACTACTCTTTATTGATTGTATCACATACAACTCCTAACCCATGTTTTATTGTCCTAGTTTCATTTCGACATTGAGTTTGCTCAACAAATCGTAAGAGATTATTCACTCGTACCTACCATATCGCAACGGCCTAAGTATAGTATATGTACCTTGTGTTTTCTCAACAATTACATATAGTTATCTTACCCCGTCTATTCAATATTTTAATAATACCACAGATGAAATCCCTAGCTTGAGTTTTCTCAACAACTAAGGAGTATGTAAGTAATTTATTAATATATATGGTAGATGACAACATGATATTGAAGATTCATAATCTTCAATATATTATAATGAGTGATATCGACCTATGGACTGATGTATTTCTTGTGAAATACCCTTGTGATTCAAGTGTCGATACATCAGAAATCATGGTGTATATACATTTACGTATGTATTTATTCCTTAACTCTATTTGGATTTCTTTAATGTTCCACTTTTAGTTTATACATTCATATCATATAAGTTTTATTGTTATATGACTTTTACATTTTTTTAGCAAAGCTAGTATGGTTAACTGGTCCCCTACAAGTTTTATTGTCGTGCTAGAAAATAGAAAATACACACAAAACACAAGATAAAAGAAAATGAAGAAAGCCAAGACCTAAACAGACTTAGGTCAATTAGAAGTAAAACAAGAGAGTACAAACAGATCAACCAGCACAACAATAAACAAAAAAAGAAAAAAAAGAAAAAAGAAACAAGGACTAAGAAAAGAAAAGGAGGACTGGAAACACTCAATCAAAGCACTGTTTGATATGCGAAGGGAAATCAATAGGACAATGCTCCATACCAACCTTGATTTCGTGCAACAGTAACCGCTTCATCTGTACCTGAGTTTTCAACTTCCCATGAAATAGAGCTTGATTTCTTTCAAACCATATTACTTCAACAAAAATTTTAAGTACAAAGAGAAGTACATAGGTCTGCAAACACTTCCATCGTGTAGCTTTATATATGATGCACCATTCCTGAGAGCCATCTCTTGTACTATTAAGTCTTCCAATCCTTAACATAAGAAAAGACAATAGACTGTAAACGTACTGACAATTAAAAAACAAATGCAAGTTGTCTTCCATTCCATTGTTGCAAAAACTTCACTCAAGACTTACAGCAAAACCTTAAGCACATAGGTTTGACTTAGTATTTAGGGTATTATTTATAACTTTCCATTAGGTAAGATTCTCTCTCTCATTATTTTGCTTGATCCAAATACGTTTGTTCCAACTGAAATTGGGGTATGTATCAATGTTCATGATAGCATTATACACATCACCAATATTGAACTGCACACATCTTTCATTCCACAACCCATTGTCTTCTTGAACTATAGGGATGTTAATATGTTGTAAATATAACCATATTTGTCAAATAACCTGGTTAGAAGAATAAGGAAATATGATATGGCCATCATGAAAAAACTCATAAGCTTTCGCATCAAGCCCAATTCAGTTTGTAGCTTTTGTTGGTATGTTAGAATTTTGCTAAGGATAACACCATGTTTGATCCAAGGATCATCCCAAAAACTCACACCCCCTCCCATGTCCACATCATAACGAACATGAGGAAGAAGGGTTGGCCTGAGTTTGAGATTGTTGCGCCATGTCCAGCTATTGTATTGTGTAATTTGCATCAACCAAATTTTTTTTGTACCAAGGTTGTGCTTGATGGTCCACTGAATCCATATACTATCTTTCTTGCTTAAGAAATCATCAACATGCCTTCCAAAAGCAGCCCTATTCCAATATATATTAGATTCTTGATGCTCAGGCCACCTTTAATAAATGGAAGTTCCGATTTCTTGAATGAACATGGGGATGTTTTGGAAGTAAAAATGCTGCCAGTCCAAAAGAATTGTATCATAACACTCCTAATCATGTTGAGAAGCTTGACTGGAAGAATAAATGTTTTGCTTCAATACAAAACCATAGAGAATATCACATATTTGATCAAAGTTAATCTTTCGACCCGGGGTAAAAACCTATCCGTCTATGTGTTAAACGTAGCCATAATTCTCTCATACATGGGCAGACATTGCAATCTAATTATCACTGACGTGGCAAGGGGAATCCCAAGATATGACATGGTGTCTTGACTAGATTGCAGGGAAGAAACATTTAGAATTTCATTGTGAAGTTGTTGAGGGACACCGGCCATCAGAATCTCAGATTTGGACATATTAATTTTAAGGCCAGATAACTTAAAGAATTTATTATGGACATCCAAGATACTAGATATAGATGACATAGTTGGTTTAGTAAACACTATTAGATCATCAGAAACCATCAAACTTGTGATTTGCGGATCTTTACATTTAGGGTGAAGGATGAATTTTCCTGTTTCAACAATGCTGTTTATCATTTATGCCATAACCTCCATTATGATAATGAATAAGTATGATGACATAGGATCCCCTTGCCTAATACCTTGCTTGCTTTCAAAATAACCAGTAGGGCTTCCATTGACAATAATTGAGTATCTAGCAGTGGAAATGCATGCATGAATCCATGCAACAAAGTGCATAGGGAAGTTCATATATGCCATGACTCTGACAATAGTATCCTAATAGATTGAATCATAGGCTTTCTTTATATCAATCTTAATCATGGCCCTAGGAGATATACAAGATCTACTATAACCTTTGAGGAGCTCATGAGATAGAAGCACATTATCGAAAATAGACCTTGATGGTAGGAAAGCAGCCTGGTTTTGTGAAATGATATTTGGAAGAACCAACTTTAACCTAGTTGCAATAATTTTTGCAATGTTCTTATATACAACATTACAGCATGAAATAGGTCTGTATGAAGAAACAAAATCAGCATGCTTGACTTTGGAGATCAAATCAATGTTGGTGGCATTCATAGTGCTTAACATCTTACATTTTTTGAAGAAGTTATGGAGAACTTTATACACGTCAGGATCAATAATATCCCCACAGGCTATGAAAAAGGTGACATTGAAGCCATCAGGGCCACCGCAAGAATTCTTGTTCATGTCAAAAATTGTCTGTTTTATCTCAAGATTAGTTATTGCAGTAGATAGAATATCCTTGTCAGTAGTGGATAGAGACAGAAGTTTAATGCTGTCCAGGATGTCTAGTTCGGGAATGAAGTTGATAGTATTACCAAGTAGATTTTTGAAATAAGATAAAAAAAACCTCTTCGATTCCTTCAGGAGTAGTCCTAAAAATTCTGTCTTGATCACGTGTCGATGATATGTTTTCTCTGGTGTGTTCAGCCTTTAGAAAAGCATGAAAATAGGCGATGTTTCTATCTCCTTTTGCATCCCATTTAAGCCTAATTTTTTGCTTCAACATGCTAGCTTCCGCTTGAAGAGCCTCCGTGTAATCACTGCATAAAACAATTTCAAGTTCAGAATAACTGGAATCATATGGATTATTTATCATGAGCTTCTAAACCTTCTCCAATTTGATTCTGATGGAGTTTGATATTGAGCTGCCACAACCATACTTTACTCTAGACCATGCTTTCAATTCCTCCTTACATGCTTTCAGCCTTTTCTGCAATATCAACATAGGGTTACTATTGTGAGATTAGGTTAAGTCAGCAACTCAGGCAAACCAGTATAACGTTAATACTATTGTTGATAAATGGGCTTGGCCCATATATTTATTTTCTTCTGCTCAAATGCTAAAGCCCAGCTAGGAATGTTTATATAACAGATTGTGTCAAACAGAGAACTGTATTGTATTTTTCAGTATAGAATCAAAAGCAATAAAGCAATAATTCATTTTCTTTTCATGGTATCAGAGCAATATTTGCTTAACAACATCTGATCACCAATTGTTGATCGAAAATCATATCTCATCAGAAAGTTTTCATCATATGAGATCGAATCATATACAGTTTAACAACTGTATATGATATGTTATAGAAAATTCATCATTTAGCATTGTGCCGTGCCAAGAAAGATAGATATCAGAAAAAACTTCATCATATATCACACTTCGGCTGCATCAATACTATCAGAATTTCAAAGATTTTGTTGTCTAACCTGAAGTGCCGTGCCAAGAAACCTCCTGTCACAAATCATCATCCAGTCAGTTCCTGGTTGCATCTTCATTCTCTGGTAATCTCAATTCTTTTCTTTACTTCTTGCTGTAATTTCTTGGTCAATGGCTGAAGGGAATGATAATAGCACTGTTTCACCCACATCTGTTTCCAAATCCACCCAAGATCAATCCAATACCACCCAAGAACTCCTCAAAACCATCATCAAACCACATAGCCAGATTATAAATACTCCACTTGATGAAACCAATTATCTACTCTGGAAATTTCAAGTGGAGACTGCAATTAAAGCTTATGGTCTTCAGGAATATGTTCTTGGAACCATCATTAAACCACCAAGATTCACCGCAGATGCACAAGGAAAGTTAATTGACAATCAAGAATACGTCATACATGAAAGACAAGATAGTTTAGTCAGTTCTTGGTTATTATCCTCAATTAGTGCAAGTCTTCTACCACAACTAATAGGTTGTAAAACTGCCTATGATATTTAGCACACAATAGATCAAACTTGTAGTTCTCAATCTGCTGCAAGAATTATGCAGTACAAAAGACAATTGCACAACTTAAAGAAAGGCAATCAGACCATGAGAGAATACTTGTCAAAAACCAAAACAGTTTGTGATCAGCTGGCTTCAGCAGGACACAATGTAAGTGACACAGAACAAATTCTGTATCTGTTAAGTGGATTAGATGAGGAATATGAATCTGTTGTAGCTGTGATATCATCAACAGAAAGTTTACCAACACTACAGTATGTACACTCTATATTGCTAGCACATGAGGGAAGATTAGAACAAAAAAAATCAACAAGTTCTGAATATTCAGCAAATTACGTTGCCAACAACAGAGGAAGAAATCAAGAAAGAAATCATTACTACATAGATCAATCCAACAACAATCAAAGAGGTGGTCAGAGTTATAGATCAAGAGGAAGAAGTGGTAGATACACAAACAATAACAACAGGATAAGGTGTCAAATCTGTGAGAAATTTGGTCACACAGCATACATATGCTATTTTAGATTTGATGCTAACTACACACCATCTCAACAAAATACTGGGAACTCAAGACAGAATGTTTCTACTGCAAACATGGTGAATGTTCAACAAGGATGCAAAGACCAACCTGAAAATACAATTAACCATCTAGCTAAAGCAGAGGACATTCAAGATGACAGTTGGTACCCAGATTCAGGAGCAACCAACCATGTTACAAATAATCTCAACAATCTAAATCTTGGGAACAAAGAATACAGAGGTAAAATTTTATTATACATGGGTAATGGTAAAGCAACACATATAACACACACTGGAAATGCAAGTATTATAGGTGCTAGACAGTTATATCTCAATAATCTTTTGAGAGTACCAGGAATCAGAAAGAATCTGATAAGTGTCTCACGGTTCTCAAAAGATAATAATGTGTACTTTGAATTTCACTCAAAATTCTGCTTAGTAAAAGATGCACTAAAAAATGAAATTCTTTTGCAGGGTAGAGAATGTAGGGGATTATACAGATTTGATATTGCAAGACCAAGAAAACATGACAGTATGAAAAATTGGTGTAACATGTCTGAAACAAAATTTGCTGAAAACTTCAATAGCTTTGATATCTGGCATGCTAGACTGGGTCACCCTAGTATGAAAATTGTAAGACATGTTTTGAGTATCAATAATAAAGTTCATGTTGAAAATATTCCTTCATTCTATACATGCACTTACTGCCCAATGGGAAAAAGTCATAAACTTGCATTTCCAGATTCAAAAACCAAATATGATAAACCACCAGAACTTGTTGTCACAGATTTGTGGGGACCAGCCCCAATATCTACTGACTATGGTTATAAGTATTACATTTCATTTATTGATGCCTTTTCTAGATATGTGTGGATTTATTTGTTAAAGGCAAAATCTGAAACTAGTAATGCAGTGATGCAGTTCATAACAAGTGCTGAAAAACAAACAAACTGCCAAGTAAAAATTATTCAAACTGATGGTGGGAAAGAGTTTCTACCACTCAAAGAATTTTTTCAAAAAAAAGGATTAGTCACAGAACAACTTGTCCCCATACCTCTGAACAGAATGGTCTAATTGAGAGGAAGCACAGGCACATTGTAGAAACAGGTCTAACTCTTCTTGCACAAGCATCTGTACCCCTGAAGTTCTGGCCTGATGCTTTCTCAACAACAGTGTATCTTATCAACAGATCGCCAACCAAAGTCTTGCAACTTAAAAGTCCAATTGAAACACTAACAAGCATCAGACCAGACTATCAGAGTCTAAAATTTTTTGGATGCCTGTGCTTCCCCTGCTTAAGACCCTACAATACACACAAGTTAGAATTCAGGTCCACCCCTTGTACATTTCTAGGATATGCAAGTAATCAAATAGGTTACAAATGTCTTGACAACAAAGGTAGGATTTATATATCAAGACATGTAACCTTTAATGAGAATGAGTTTCCTTTCAGTAAATATGAAAACAAAGTTACAAAAAAACTATACAATCCAAAAATCTCCATACCTCCTATACCTGAGATAATTATACCTGTAGAGAGACAGATGTCTCAAGATGAGAACAATGTTGGTCAACAACAAATGACCAGAAATGCTTCTAGTCCTGATCAGTATGAAGAACCTGAAGGATCTCATCAGTCTCCACTACAAGATAGTATCTGTCATACTGATCATCATTCAACATTGAATGATTCTCAGTCATCCAATACTCAGCAGGAAAGCACAGTGAGAGATGAGACTCAACAGATCAATCCTGCACATAAAGATAGTGGTCATCATATGATAACAAGATCAAAGAGTGGTATATTTAAACCAAAAATATACAGTGCAGAATCATTCAATGAGGAACCCAGCTCTTATTATCAAGCAATACAAGATGAAAAGTGGAAGACAGCCATGAAGGAGGAATATGATGCACTTACAAGAAATAAAACCTGGACTCTTGTTCAGTTACCTGAACAGAAAAATGTCATAGGGTGTAAATGGACTTATAGACTAAAGAAAAATCCTGATGGTACAATTCTAAAATACAAGGCTAGATTGGTAGCAAAAGGATATTCACAACAAAGTGGATTTGATTTTACTGAAACTTTTTCACCAGTTGTGAAGCCATCTACCATCAGAATTGTTCTAACTATAGCCTTGTACAAGAATTGGACCATTAAACAGTTAGATGTAAATAATGCTTTCTTAAATGGTGTCTTACAGGAGGAAGTATACATGGAGCAACCACCAGGATTCAGACAACAAGGAAATGAAAGCATGGTATGCAAGTTAAATAAAGCTATCTATGGTCTCAAGCAAGCACCAAGAGTGTGGTTTGACAAGCTGAAACAAACTCTAACCAGTCTCAACTATATTCCAACAAAATCTGACAACTCTATCTTCATTAAATTCTCTGATTCAACTGTTACTTATATACTCATTTATGTTGATGACTTTATAATTATAGGTAACAGTGATACAGAAATTAGCAGAGTCACACAACACTTGAACAAAGAATTTTCAATTAAGGACTTGGGAGAGTTAAATTACTTTCTTGGCATAGAAGTTAGAAGAACTTCTGACAACAAGTTACATCTATGTCAAAGGAAGTATATTTCAGAAATTCTGGCAAAAGCAAAAATGGATAAGGCAAACTCAATTTCAACACCAATGGCCAGCAGTTCACACTTATCAAAAAATAAAGGAGAACCAATTGAAAATGAGAAATTTTACAGAAGCATTGTTGGAGCATTACAATATGCAACAATAACAAGACCAGATATATCATTCAGTGTCAATAAAGTCAGTCAATTTATGCAAAAGCCACTAGATAATCATTAGAAGGCAGTTAAAAGAATACTGAGGTACCTCAAAGGCACTATAAATCAGGGACTAATTCTACATGCTAGCAAGATACTCAACATCAATGGCTATGCAGACGCTGACTGGGCCACTGACAGTGATGACAGAAAGTCTACAACTGGATATTGTATCTTTTTAGGCAAAAATCCAATATCATGGTGTGCTAAGAAACAACCTACTGTATCTAGATCTAGCACAGAGGCCGAGTATGGAAGCGTTGCAAGTGCAACCGTTGAAATTATGTGGATATAATCACTACTAAAAGAACTACATATCAAAACTGATACTACATCAACCATCTGGTGCGACAATCTCAGTACCATTTCTCTTACTGCAAACCCAGTTCTACACTCCAGAACGAAGCACATGGAATTGGACTTGTACTTCGTTCGAGAACAAGTTATGAAGGGAAAACTAAGAGTTAATCACATACCTTTAACTTACCAAAAAGCTGATATTTTTACAAAAGCTTTGTCAAAGATCAACTTTACCAGGTTCAGGAGTGAGCTAAACATCGATTTGGTAAATCTAAATTCAGAACATAGAGCTCTGAATTACTTGCCAGCAACCGAGAGATCTGACATCAGCTCATTGAAGAAAAGTCCCAATCTTTCCAGATCTAGCATCCTTATCAATTGCAACTGACAGATCTGAGGTTTGCTTCTCATTGTGAAGCCTCAATCATTCCAGATCTACAAGTTATACCAATTTACAAAGCTTGTATCTTCCGATGTTGATGATTGAATCTGAGATCTGCTCGTTATAACGTAGCCGCAACCATTCCAGATTCATCTATTCTTTCTTCAAGTTTAAATTTGTCAGATTTCAGATGGAAATCAGATAAACTCCTTGTGGAACACTTTTTCGTGGTGGACATTATCGAGTGATGATAACCCTAACCCTCGAACTGGTTTGAGGAGGGGGGGGGTATTGTGAGATTAGGTTAAGTCAGCAACTCAGGCAAACCAGTATAACGTTAATACTATTGTTGATAAATGGGCCTGGCCCATATATTTATTTTCTTTTGCTCAAATGCTAAAGCCCAGCTAGGAATGTTTATATAACAGATTGTATCAAACAGAGAACTGTATTGTATTTTTCAGTATAGAATCAAAAGCAATAAATCATCATTTTCTTTTCAGTTACTATAATAAGACTTAATCCAAACAGGTCTAACAATATTTAGAAACTCATTATCATGTATCCACGAGTTAAAAATTTAAAAGAGTTTATGACTTTCATGGCAGGCACACCAAGTGATATAATTTGAGGAAAATGGTCTGATAGCAAAGGTAAGGGGAGGTGGTTGTGGACAATAAGCCAGGAATTGAGAGTAATTAGATTGCAAAAGGCATAATCAATTTTGCTAAATGTTCTAACTCCTCTTCTACTATAGTTATTCCAATATAGAGAGCACTAGAAGTTTTAATCTCAACTAAAGTAGAGTCTTCAAATGCATTGTTGAGAAGACCAATATCCCCTAAAGATAGAGCACTACCCCTATGTCTATCACTGACACGCATGCAGCAGTTAAAGTCTCCAAACACAACCCAAGGGTGTGTGTTTTGTTGAAAATTTGGAAGAGTGTCTAGGAAAGTTTTCCTTGACGCGGTTTGGTTTTCTACATATACAATAGTTAAATAGAAAGATGTTGTAGAGGGAGAATGGATCATATGATAGTGGATAAATTTCTAGGAGGCAAGAAAGGTGGATAGAGAGTATACTAGCGGATCATGAAGGACCATAATCCTACCGTAAGGAGCATTAGAAAGATTGTGAGTAAGGCTCCAAGTTGGACAAATGTGACTTGCTGCTCTAGAAGTTAAGGAGGAATTTAACTTGGTTTAAAGGATGGTGATGAGTTTGAGGTTGTGAGATTGAATTAAGCTTTTAACTTGATCTAGCTTAACATCTTTGTGTGCTCCTCTAATGTTCTACGCACCCAAATTGTGTATCATCGATTAAACTAGTTGAAGAGGGTAAGGCCTTTTTTCAATTTCCCCTAGTATTAGATGAATTGAAGACTTTGTTCACAAGAACAATAAGAGTTGAGTTTTTGGAGGGGTTCTCATTCAAATCTAAATTTGAGTCCCTTTTGTTTTTCTTCCATTTATTCTTTTTATTGTTGACAGTAGGGGATGCATTTGGATGATCTAAAATGAGATTGGGGACTGCAATGGAGGTTTTAGAAGATATAGATGTGTGAGAAGAGAATTAGTTGTGTTACTTGAAAGAAGAGGAGGGTCCTTCCAGGCCGGAGGAGGAGAGATATGGTTATAGTGCAATGAAGTGGAGGCTTCTTTGACGTTTAGAATGATGTCTTCAGATGGTGGATAGAGAGGAACAAGATTTGGGGTGACAACAGAAATTTCATGCATGCATGCACAGTTGGGAATGAGGGTTCGTTTTCTTCTTAGCTAGACTGATTTTGAACTTGGGCTCTAACAGCATTTTGACTTCCAAGTTGCAAGTTGACATATAGTTGATTAGCTTCTGCAACAACATCAGCTGTTATCAAATGTTCAGAATTTGTTACAGAGTGGTCACAAGTTTGATCAACAAATAAATGAGCATCAAGACTTGCATTTTGTAATCCTTTACTTCCACCATTTTCACACCATCCATTGTCTAAAACATCGGTTTCTACTAAGTCACGATGTGTTCTGCTGTCATCAATATTTACTTCAATGTTGCCAAATCTATTATTTCCAGCCATCCCTTGATTAACTGTATTATGATCATCATTATTTATTTAGTCAACCTCAAACTCTTCAGTAACCTCATTCACATGGTCTTCCACCTCCTCCAAAGTAAGAAACCTATTATCCATTGCTAAACCACCTTTTTGTTTCTGAGGTATGTTGCAATTATTTGGAACTTTTCGGGTGTCATTATCCTTGCTGCTACAAACCAAGACTTCTTCAGTACCTCCAAGTTTATCAACCACTTGGTTTTGTGGTTATTCAGCCCTGTTATTTTCATTTGCCATGTTTTTCCTATTTTCTTCCCTACCATTCATTCCTTTTTTCACTGCAAATTTCTGTCTTTTTTGTGTACTACAAACCAATTTTGCTTGCCTATAATGTTAGTATTGATCATTCTGACTATAATATCAACCTTCATACCATTTTTGTCTCCAGTAGCTGTTTCGTCTAATTTATTTTTCTCCACTGAATTCTTAGCAGTATCACATTGCTTGGTTTTATGGCCAAATATTTTACAAACCGTGCATATTTCAGGCTTCCACAAGTACCTCACCTTTATTGTCTGCGTGCCACCATCCATCAATTGAACTGCAAAGCTATCAACCAAATCCTTATCAGATGCAACTTCAACCAAGCATTTTGCGTATCTCAATCTTTCCAGTTTCTCTGTTGACTCGTCCAGTAGAGCATCTTGCCTAACCTACAAGATGGCCAGTTGATACCCAAGTGTGGCCAAGCATACACTGGAATGTTAAAGAACTGTACCCAGACATGGACTGATCTAATGCTTCCACATATGTTGCCTATAGAAGGGTCCAATGGTTTGATAATGAAGAGCTTGTTTTGCATAATAATGGGGTCACCGTGTATTCTATTCCTACCATCATCAAAGGAAAGTGAAAATAAGAATATAAATCCATTAGATTTTACTTGAATAGAACTTCTAGATTCTTTTTACGTATGAATCACAGTGGAGTAGGATAGAGGCTTGTCTAGAAAAAAAACCTACGAGATAATCACTCCAGATTTCCTTGCCAGAGTCAAGTACAGAAGAGGGTGGTTGGAGAGCATCACCATAGAAAATGGGGCTCAAATCAACATAGATGTACTTCCCTACATTCTCTGGCTTATACTTTAAAAGGAAAGTCCATTCCTGTTTACCAATGGCAGTAGAAGGAGTAGAAGCATTAGAAACAACAGAAGGAAAAACGCCTAGATGGACGGAGAAGTTGAAGTAACAGTAGAAGAAGGAGGAAAAGGAGGGGAATTTTACACCCCGCGTTTTTACATAATTAAAAATAAATTTAATTGTAACTATGAAAGCAGTGAAAAATGAATTTTTACTAATGTTGGAATTTGACCATGAAACTTATACCATTGTGTTCGTGGCAATTTTCTTATCAACTTCCATATACAATATTTTTTGAATGGACTTCAAACGGAGAAGTTACAGCCGTTTGAAGTTTTAGCGTCAAAAACAATTACATATGCAAACATGGAAATTTTATCAATTATAAACATTTGTAGTTAATTCATAGAATATTTATAAAAGTAGTAACAAATTTATTATGTTTGTAATGAATGTAAATTATTAAGAGATTTAGATGTAAGAGGAAAAAAAAATAAGAGGAACAATTAACGTTGCAAACAGAATCAGCTGTGCAATTAACTAATATGTGAATTAATATTGGAGATTAATATATAACGTGTGTGTATATATATATATCAGATCTCTCAATTTAAAGAGGTTACATATAAATGTAACAAATGAATGTTCAAATTCGAATCTGGATAAAAAATATATATGCATATTAAATATATATGTTAATTGAATGGTGGAATTAATTGACATGCCAATTAATGAAATGTTACAATGTGTAAGATGTTAATTAAGGAAATTAACTAATAGAGGTGACATGTTAATCTATTAATGAGGCTATTAATTAGGATTGTAATGTAATCAGTAGAAAATGTCAATTAATAAGGAAAAGAAATAATAGTCGACCTAGATTTGAATGTGTACATATAGGCAGTATATTGCTGTACATAAAAATTAATTAAAGGATCAATTAAGTAGAGAGTAGAGGATTAATTAAATAATTGGCGGGCTGCATCTATTTAAGAGAGAACGTAATGTAATTCGTTCCATCAGCCATCACTTTCTTCATTCCTTTCTTATCGTAAACAATGGCTTCTTTCTTCATTCTTTTCTCATATTTCTCACAAATCTTCACCAAATAAATCTAAATAAAATATATGTGAACAAAATAGAGGAATTGCAACAGGAGAGATGTTGTAGAATGGTGTGGTAATTTTAGAAGATAGAGATTTAAAGCTACGGACGATAGATGAGTGGATTTAATGGTATATCTTTTACATTTATGGTATATTATCATTAGATTCCTGTTAAATAATTTCAGTATTTATTTCATTAATCAATTCTATTAGTTATGCTGAGACTGTAAATTGTATAAGAAAGCTTATATTTAATTAATATTAGGCTTGACAGTTAGAGAAAGACAAACCTAAAACTAAGAAATTTACAGTTATTTACATCTTTTTTAAAAGTTGAAATTTAGCCTGTAAATGTTAGCTTCTCTTTATTCCATTTTATGCAAATAAACTAGTTAAAGAGAAAAATTCGCAAATATGGACTAAAATAGAAAGAAAACTAAATTCACATAAATTAGATGTAAAATAAGAAAAGCTGAAATAAAAAGAGAAAAATAGAAATTTGCATTAAATTATGCTAAAACAGGGAATAATAAATAAAAAGGGAAAATCTAATGACTTGAATTGAAAGTAAGTGATAGATTAATTGATTGCTGTAGAAAAGAGAATACATTTCTATAGTTTAATATTTAAAATGTAACGATAAACATAATTGCAAGAATAAAAGAAAGAAAAATGGAATTAGTCTTAGATAGAGAAACTACTATATTTTACACTATCCAAAAAGTAAAGCAACAATAAAAGAGATACCTTGCAGCTACGGATTATTGTTTATAGCATTATTTGGTATTAAAATATGAAAATGGATTTTTAGCACAGTTTTTGTAACCAACCAAATAGAGTAGAACTACTTCCTAGAATATGAGAAGTTAAAGTGGAGAATTTAAGGAATTAAAGAAGGAATCAAGTTAATTAGTAGACAAGACTAGAAGCTCTGCATTTACTGTGCAGATACTAGAATAAAAGTAAAGCAGTTATTATGATAAGTAAATTTGTGACAATTGGACGTAGTCCCAAGCCAAGATTGTCATATAACGTAAGAGAATAAAAGCGAATTCAATTTCATAAAAAAAGACAGACTATAATAGAAAAGAGACAATTGTAATTATATTTATCATATATAGATTATGAAAGAGAACAAAAGAGATAATTGCAAGTAAAATTATAACATAGGTTATAATTAAGTAGAAAGAACAGAAAAGACTTATTTAAAACTTAAATGAAGTTAGTAAGCAAATAGAGCAGAAATAATAGAAGAGGCTTATTTTAATAAACTTAGATCTTGGATTAAGTTAATAAGCAAGATAATAGAAGTGTCCCGTACCAACAGCATTCCTTTTTAGTGAGGAACTAATGGTCTCATAATAGTTAGGTGAGGCCGGGACAAGATTATGCTAATTAGAGTAAATAAATAGCCAACAGAATAAAAAAAGTAAACTAAACGCAAAATAAAAGATTAGACTTAGGGTCTAATAAAGAGTAATATGCATTTGGAGCAGCCCAAAGGATGAAGAGCCGAACGAAACAGTTCATCACAGATTTCAGCACAGAAGAAGCACGTCCAACTTAGTTATGTTGGACTAGAAGGAAGTACGAGACTTCAACGGGACTTGAGGTTACTCTAGGATGACCCTCTGGGGTAAGCATAGCAAAGTAGTCCTCCAGAGGCAGGTCTGTAGGTGTTCCATTAAAAGAGTATGCCTTGACTGCTTTTTGCATGGTAGGACCATTATAGGCAGTCAAAATGGGTTGATGTTTGAAGTAGGATATACGTATGTCCCCGTACTTGCAAGTAAGTTTTTATGGGCAGGACCCAAAAGGATAGTCGCATGCGGATATCGGGCCAACATCAAAACCAAGAAGCGAGTTCGGGAAAGACTAGAGTTAACCAACAGTCCAATGAACCTTTCACCATCGAGACATTGGATGAGGGGCGCCGCCAATTGGATGTTTAGATTGTTTGCAGTAGGGCGCAACCACATAGCACTTTAGATGTCTTTCGATTAGTTGAGGGGTGGCTGCGTGGGGCCATACCACGACAACAAAAGAGACAGACCAAAAAGAATATCTGTATTATATGCCTAACAAGTCAGTCCTTTACAGAAATAGAAAATCCTCTGCTAAGTTTCATATAAGGTAGACCTTGTTAAGCGGGGTTTAGGGAGTAGACAGAACGATTACGTATAGTCCTCAAGGTATGCACTGGGTGGTACATTATGGATGTCCAAGCATTAGTATAGACTAACGTGGACACAGTTTTACTTTTTCATAGTATATGATGAACATCTGTATTGTAGGCCTTACGAGGCAGTCCTTTATAGATGTAGTCACAAATGCTATAGGAGCAAGACGATGAAGTCCTTTGCAAGGAGGATACGGAAGGTATTATGGGCAGTACATAGGACCGATGCGGTCATTGGGCATATAGCTACATATATATTAGTTATTAAGTTTTAATCTACTGGGGAGCATATGGGAACGATTCACACACAAAGACGAGAGTATTATAAATCCAATGAACCTATATAAAAGTAAATGAAAATAAATCGGTATATGTAGAATTAAGCTTAGAAGTGTAAAATTTGTCCATTCATCGAAACTTTAGTTCTGACCCCCTCCTCATAACATCCTAGAGGTTAGGCAGATGGCAAAGACTTTCCAACTTTGAGACGCTTGTTTGGAAAGTGTTATTATATTGGCATATTTACTTACTATCATATTTTAGTCAGTTCCGCCGCGAGATATTTATTGAGCTATGATATATTTGTCTTTGCCTATTTGCAGCAAATACCCAACTCAGGCTTCAGTGGGCTTGGATTTCAGTATTTTTGCGAAAAATTCGGACCTACTGGAATTCGGGTTGTTACATTAGTATCAAAGCCTAGGTTTAGGATTCCTAAGTTGATAGGGAGTGAACGTATTTGTATTTTTGAATAAAATATAAATATTTTATGTACTAAAATCCAAATATTCCCCAATTATAGATTTTAACATATGGAAAGTTTTTAGATAGTTTGCTAGTTGGGTTTGGGATAATCCAAGTATATTGAGCCTTATGTTAATTACCGATATATAGCAAACTTATAAGCCATGTTTTGAGAGAAGATTAGTATCCATATGTTATAGGGAGTGGGGAAGTTCCCTAGGGAGAGTAGGGAGAGTGTTTTATTTTGGAATAATAAGAGGTTTTGGTAAAAAGAAAATCCAATTTATGTCTTACTCAATAAATTTAAACTTTCGAATTGAAAAGTTGAAAAATATAATTGTTAATATTTTGAGGAAGTAAATATTGGGCTTTTGAAAAAAAAGTGGTATGAAATTTAAATTGGTTTTTATATGATGTAAATTTTGTTAAAAGTAAAATTCTTTTTGAAGAATTATAGAGCATGTATAGCTTGGTAGTTTCCTTATAGGTGAACAATGATTTTAAAATATAAAAAGTTAGAGTGTGTTAAGTATCGAAAACATAGGTTGCAACATTTATTGTTGTAATAGATATTTTCGGTAAAAATAAAGAAAGCATAGACTATGACACTATTGTTATAGTAGGTGACTCCCAAAGGAAATGTTTTTACATAGCATATGTGATTTATTACTATTTATCTTAATTGAATCCATATATTAATATTTTTGGGTTGTAGTAACGGTGTTTTACGCAACATCTATTTTGACCCAAATGAGTTTCGGAGATAATATCTAAAGTGGTTTGTATGTACACTTGTTATTTAAGTAAGTATATGAAAATATTTTCTATTTATGAAAATATTAAAATAGTTTTGAAAATGAGTTCTTTTGAAAACTAATTTACGTTAAATTAATAAATTTAATAGGAAGTATCTTATGTACGTGAATATAGAGTTAACATACTTTAATCTATTGGAATGAAATAAGTAATGAATTTTTTTTCTATGAGTCACAAATAAAGATGTTGGGTGCAAGTTACAAGAAATACGTGAATGAGATGTGCAAGGTGTGGAAAGCACCATATTTTGTATAGCCTATTTCAATAAAATATAAAATAAATTTCTTATAATTTCACATAAACATGAAATCCTTCTTTATAGAATTCATAGAAGGTTTTAGCGTTGGTGGTTTCTCATAAGAGAAAGTAATTCCAATTCATTAAGGTATAAACCATTAAGTGCAGTAAGTTAGAAACTCCTTCAAGGTTAAATAATTGGAAGAGTAGGAAAAAGTTAAGAGATTTTTGATAAAATAATTGTTCTTATCTACTCCAGTTTTAGTAAATTGGAAAATCTATGAAAAGAAGATATTTTGAAAACATGTGAGGACATCTTTTTTTAAGTCAAGAAAAAAATGTTTTAAGAACAAGCAATGTATGTTTTAAAGAAAAATGGGTGAAAAAATAAATAAGTTTTTGAAGAGATAAAATTTTAAGTAACCGTGTACCTTTGAACTTAACAGAAAGCTTCGAAATAATACTTTCGAAGGCTAGAATTTTGGGATTTGATGTTTCAGAAATTTAGGTGTTTTTGTTTTTGAAGAAAAATGATAAATACCATACCAAACCATACTTTTAAATATGGAGTAGATAAAAATCATTTCCTAGGTGTAATGAGAAAAGTATAAGGCTATAACAATAATTACTCCTAGTAGTACTAATGAAAGTTCCCGTAAGGTGTGTAGGACATTAGTGAAAACCTAGAAATGTTGTTTCATGTGTGTAGACTATAGAAGAATAGTGAAATGATATTAGTAAGATGATAAAACACACGTGGTTGGGATATGTAGATCTTAGTTGGGGAAAAATGAAAGCTAAAGAGAAAATTTCCCCAAGCATAGTTGCCTTTTTAGATAGAGATTGCATAGATTGAAACTCTTATCCATTGCAGTAAATGAGACTTAGTTATTCCTTTTTGATCCTGAAATAGAAGAAATGAATAGATCTTATTCTTCATGAGTAATACAGCGTAAGTTAGTAAGTAATAGGCGATAGGAGTAGCATATAAGTTACTTGGATTCTAGAGTATGACCTTTCTGTGTCAGAGTGGGCATTGTCCTAGACCTCCTAGCATTAGATGATAGCTGTGTTTAGTTGCTATGTTAAAAGAAGAGTAAAAGCAGATAAAAGGTAACTAAAAAAACAGTAAGATCTAAAGAAAGAAACAGAAACATCAATGGAAATAAATGAGAATTGCAAAATAAAACACATCTTTCCCATAAAATAAGCTTGAGAAAAAGTTTGAAAAGAAAAATCTTTCTTATGTAAATCGTGCTTGGGAAAGAAATTAGAGATTTTATAGGATAGCGGCATAAGTTCCAAGTACAGAGAGAGAGGTAAGCAAAAGTAAAATGGAGAAATGTGAAGTTTTTCTGTTTTCTACCTTCTTTCTAACATAAGAAATTAAGTTCGAAAAATTAAATTTTTCTTAAATTCAAACATTAAAAGTTGTGTGGTAGGATTTGGATGAAAAATTCGTTGAAGTACACCCCTATTCAGTAGTAGTGTGGGAAAAATTGGATGAATTTTTTTTGAGTTTTCAAAAAATTGCATTCATATAGAAATTGCAAGTATAATTAGGATGTGTGCATCATATTTTAAGATAAAATTTTAAAGAAGAAAAGCACTAATATAGGAGGTACCGCTTAGAAATTCATATACATACATATATTTTGTATTGAATAATACTTTTGCACAAGAACAAGGATGGTCGCAAAATTAGATGTACACAAAATGGATGTGATTAATGTGAGGAATTACATAATTTTACCCTTATCGAATTTTGGGGACGAGATTTCCTAAAGGGTGGGAGAATGTAACACCCCGCATTTTATATAATTAAAAATAAATTTAATTGATAACTATGAAAACAGTAAAAAATAATTTTTTGCTAATGTTGGAATTTGACCACGAAACTTATACCATTGTGTTTGTGGCAATTTTCTGATCAATATCTATATACAATGTTTTTTGAATGGACTTCAAACGGAGAAGATATAGCCGTTTGAAATTTTATAGTAAGGAACAATTACACATGCAAACATGAAAATTTTATCAATTATAAACATTGACAATTAATTTATAGGATATTTATAAAAGTAGTAACAAATTTATTATTTTTGTAATGAATGTGAATTATTATGAGAATTAGATGTAAGAGGAAAAATATAAGGGTGAATTATTAACATTGTAAACAGAATCAGCTAAAGAATTAAATAATATGTGAATTAATATTGGAAATTAATATATCACATGTGTGTGTGTATATGTAATAGATCCCTCAATTTAAAGATTACATAAAAATGTAACAAATAAATGTTCAAACTCAAATCTGGATAAAAAAAATGCATATTATATATATATATATATATGTATGTATGTATGTATGTATGTATGTATTAATTGAATGGTGGAATTAATTGACATGCCAATTAACGAAATGTTACAATGTGTAAAATATTAATTAAGGAAATTAACTAATAGAGGTGACATGTTAATCTATTAATGAGGCTATTAATTAGGATTGTAACGTAATCAATAGAAAATGTCAATTAATAAAGAAAAGAAATAATAGTCGACCTAGATTTGAATGTGTACATATAGGCAGTATATTGCTGCACATAAAAATTAATTGAAGAATCAATTAAGTAGAGGATTAATTAGATAATTGGTGGGCTGCATCTATTTAAGAGAGAACGTAATGTAATTCGTTCCATCAGCCGTCACTTTCTTCATCCCTCTCTTACAATAAACAATGACTTTTTTCTTCATTCTTTTCTCCTATTTCTCATAACTGTTCACCAAATAAATCCAAATAAAATATATGTGAACAAACTAGAGGAATTGCAACAAATTGAAGGAGAGAAGTTGTAGAACGGCATAGTGATTTTAGAAGATAAAGATTTAAAGCTAAGGACGACACGTGATGGTCTCACAATTATTAGGTGAGGCTGGGACAAGATTATGCTAATTAGGGTAATAAGTAGCCAACAGAATAAGAAAAGTAAAAGATTAGACTTATGGTCTAATAAAATAGTAATATGCGTTTGGAGCAGCCCAAAGGATGAAGAGCCTAATGAAGCGGTTCATCACAGATTTCAGCATGGAAAAACACGTCCAACTTAGTTATTTTGGACTGGAAGGAAGTACGAGACTTCAACTGGACTTGAGGGTACTCTAAGATGGCCCTTTGGGGTAGGCATAGGGAAATAGTCCTCTAGAGGCAGGTCTATAGGCGTTCCATCAAAAAAGTACGCCTTGAATGCTTTTTGCGTGGCAGCACCATTGTAGGCAGTCAAAAGGGGTTGATGTTTGTAGTAGGATATTCATATATCTCCGTACTTGCAAGTAATTTTTAGTGGGCAGGACCCAAAAGGATAGTCGCATGTGGATATCGGGCCAACATCAAAACCAAGAAGCGAGTTTGGAAAAGAATAGAGTTAAACCAACAGCCCAATGAACCTTTCACTATTGAGACATTGGATGAGGGGTGCCGCAAATTCGATGTTTAGATTGTTTGCAGTAGGGCACAGCCACTTAGCTCTTTAGAGGTCATTCGATTAGTTGAGGAGTGGATGCATGGGGCCATAGCCACGTCAAGAAAAGAGACAGACCAAATAAAATATCTGTATTATAGGGCTAACAAGGCAGTCCTTTATAGAAATAGAAAATCCCACACCGAGTTCCATGTAAGGTAGACCTTGTTAAGTGGGATTCACGGAGTAGACAGAATGATTATGTATAGTCCTCAAGATACGCACTAGATAATACATTGTAGATATATGAGCATGAGTATAGACTAGTGCGAACGACGTAACATCTGTATTGTAGGCCTTATGAGGCAGTCCTTTATAGATGTAGTCATAAAACGCTATAGGAGCAAGACAATTGAGTCCTTTGCAAGGAGGATATAGAAGGTACTATAGGTAATACCTAGGACCAATGCGGTCACTGGGCATATAGCTACATATATATCAGTTATTAGGTTTTAATCTACTAGAGAGTAGATGGGCACGATTCACGCACAAAGGCGAGAGTATTATAAACCTGATGAACCTAATATAACAGTAAATGGAAATAAGACGGTATATGTAGAATTAAGTTTAGAAGTGTATAATTTGTCCATTCACCAGAACTTTAGTCCTGACCCCCCCTCGTAATATCCTACAGGTTAGGTAGATGGCAGAGACTGTCCAACTTTGAGACACTTGTTTGGAAAGTGTTATTATATTGGTGAATATTTACTAACTATTATATTTTAGTCAGTTCTGCTGTGAGATATTTATTGAGTTCTGATATATTTGTCTTTTCCTATTTGTAGGATACCAGATACCCAACTCGGACTTCAATGGGCTTAGATTTTAGCATTTTTGTGAAAAATACGGATCCACCAGAATTCAGGTTGTTACAGTCATGATATGACATGCTAGGAGATTAGGCTGAGAAAGGGAGAAGGAAGGAAGAGAAGGAGGAGCTTGGGTAACTGCCATGAAAGCATATGAATTTATTATACGTGATAACTTTTATATTTCATATTACTTATATGATAGTCTTATGTAAATTTTTTTACTTAATTAGATCTTATTTAATCAATTTAAATTAATTAACTCTTTAATCAATTTTATATTAGTATTCCAATACAACATTTATATTGGACACATCTACTATAATTTTATAGCGTATACTATAACCTTTATAATATAACACATATATCTTATCCATGCGCATTTTTATTTAACCAATTAACTTTTAATTAAAAAAATTTGATTAAATTATATTAATTTCAAAATTTATCTTATATACGTACATACTTATGTTGTCTTAAACACTTTAAAATAATAAAACATATATCAACATATATAATACATGCATATAAGTATTAATTAATAAACTCAATTAATTAATTTTTTTTATTAATCTTATTAATAAATTTTAAATTTTGAAATTAATATTTAAATAAGTACAAACATTTTGAAATTTTTATTACATTTCCAAACATTTTGAAAATTTATGTTATATTATAACCAATTATAATAAACTTATTTTAATTTTAAATTTAACTCTTAATTTCAAATTCTTGTCTTACCCAAGGTCCAATTCAAAGAAAGCCTTTTCTATCAGGGGAAACCTTTGGGCTCACTTCACCTTTTAGACTTGGCAGGTAATCAGGATAGGGTATTTGATTAACCAATTCCAATTCTAGACATCATCTTTCTAGATACCGTACTGAGTGCCCAAGCTAAATTAGTTAGCCCTAACATGATCAATTTAGACTGCATAGAATTGGGCTCTGATACCATTGAAGGAACTTAGCTAGCCCACGGTAGGAGAAGTGAATGAATTTCAAATTTTTTAACCATTTTCGATCTTTAATAGGCATGTGAAGTCTAAATTCATTTGGAACTTTCTAAGTTTCTTTAAATAAAATCAATATGTTATTTAACTTCATAAATAAAGATTCACTTTAATTTAATGTCTATGTAAGTTAGAGTACACCAAATATACTTTTATATACAAATTTGTGTGTAACGTTTACTTTTAAAATTTATTCAGAGAAGGAAATATGTCATTCCTTACACTTAACTTATTCTATTAATAAAGCGGCATAAATTTAGTTGGAGAAGGAAACTTTTCATTTTCTTTCTCTTAAATTATGCAATTAATGAGGGATCATAAATTTGGTTAGAGAAGGAAAATTTTCATTTCCTTCCCTTAATTAAATTAAATAATTGATTAATAGAATAACATTAACGACTAATCAAAATATGAAATGAATTGCAAATATATTCACAATAAATATTGTGCAAGTGCAACATATAAGGGGTGTGCATTGTCGGTTGTAATTGATACGTATACATAAAATAAACAAGAATAATTTAAAAAGTTATTACATAGGAATTGAAATGGAAATAAATAAGAGATAACAAGGGTGATTGATACAGTTTTCCTTTTAATAAACTTAATTAATGCAACATATAAATGACAATTGATAGGCATTATAATATAAGGATATAAACAGTCAAAATAAATGTATGTGTATATAATTGCCTTGTTTTAAATTGTTTTTATGGAAAGAAATCAAATTCATACTTTGACAATATGTAATATATATAATAAATTTTATATATACAAACACAAATATAAAATTAATTGTGTGTATATAAGATTAAAATAAGTCTTTCTAATTAATACAAATTAGAGATTTATAGCAATCAATTTAAAAATAGATTTATTGTCAAAACATTAATTGTGTGTATGTAAGATTCAATAAAGTATTTCTAATTAACAAAAATCATAAACTTATTGTAATCAAAGTAAAATATTGATTTGCCAAAACATATTCCTTTTTTTTTAATTTCTAAACAATACAAACACAACATACATGTAAACTTTCAAATCTAAAATTACATTTTGTTTTATACGATTTAAAACATGAATCTTCAGTAAAAGACTCTGATATACATACACAAATTTTAGTTTAATTTGTTAAAGTAAAATCCAATCAAAACAATATGAACATACAAAGTATTAGATCTAGAAGATTATACTTTGAATTGAATGTTACAATATAGATCTATAATAAAACATAGTATTCAAACATATACAAATTTTAATTCTAATCTAACAAAATAAGAACCCAATTGATAAATTGAACATACAAAATTTCTAATTTAAAAATTAGACCTTAGATTAAATGTTTAGATCCAAAAATAAAACATTGTATTTAAACATATACAAATATTAGTCTTGATTTATTAAAATAAAACACCAATTGATTCATTCAACAAACAAATCAAGCTAAATAAATAATTTTCAAATTAAACGAGGCAATGATATGTACATTCAAATTATCATAATTAAATTTCTCTTTAACAAACATTACATCAAATTTCATTATCTATTAAGGAAAACATAACTTATTACCTAAAGCCTCCCTTAGGATGTTGCCTAGAAGTCATACCTTGAATGCTGATATCTCCTCAGATATTCAAGATCATCATCATATCCTTGCAAGAGATGGATGTACCACTTTTGTTTTATTTTATTTGATGTTTTATATGGAGTTGAAAGATTTTTGAATTTTTGTTTTGTTTTTTGTCATGAGAAGTTAGGAGAAAAGAAAGAAACAGACTGAATGAGAAAAAATGAATTGTATGTGCAGAATGAATTAGACCGCATGTTTTATTTTAAAGAATGAAACTTTTCTCATTCTTTGATCAAAACTTCCCTAATTAATTCCGTAAATTATTTCCCTTTCTTCAATCTTTTCTTTACATATATGTCATCAAATAACCTAAAATTTACACAAATCATGTCATCAAATGACATAAAATATTCATAAATCATTTCATGCAATTATCTTTAAATTATATCGATATCGTATATCAATGCGCGCAAATATAACTTTTATAAATGCATTAGAATAATTACAAAAAACTTCCAAACATCAAATAAATAATAATGAATATTTCTCAATATCAATTAATTTAATCAATTTACAACATTTTATAAATTAATTAAATCATGTGGTTTTTCAGAGAATTCATCATTACGGTTGTGCGACTCATAGTTGTAAATTCAGTCAGCAATTAATATCGAACTATTCGTATATTAACGTCCACACATCACTTAGCAGGTGGTGTGACATTTTGACCGAATTTATCGCTTACACATCTTTAGTAAAATCTAATATTACTCATAATAAGCGATACCTAACAGTGACAATTATTTGTTTCAATTCCCTTCATCAAAACTATATCACTTTGAATTTATATAATGTGGTAACAGTCAAAATTCTAATATCATAGACATTCAACTTTATAGTCCATACACAAAGTCTTTGTTTCAATAATAACAATTATTATTAACCGAAATGTTTTGGCCAGAGACTTTGGTTTTGAGTTGACTTCAGTTGACCATGATACTAACCTTATATAACTGTTATCCGGTCTTTTGGTCCGGCTATATTCAGACTGATTGGACAAGTTATACTAGACGATCATCGAGGAAGACAGCCCGGAGAGATGATTATTAGGCTCAGAGATCAAATGCAGATAATGATATGAAGCGACGATCAACCAAGACCAAGTGATACTCTCTAGAACATTCTATGTATGGAATAATGCCTCCCCTAACGTTAGATCAGTGCCTATCCTTTCCTTAGGGGATCGGTATATATTTGTAACGGACCGTATTTTTGATAATTAAAAAGATTAATTTTAGTAAGATTTTTGAAATTTAATATTATGAAAAATTAAATTTTATGATTTATTAATGAAACAAATAATAATTTGGATGTAATTTAATATTATTTTTTGAACGTTATTGACAACTATTTTAATGTGATTTCAATCAATTGCAATGGTAAAGCTAATTACGAATATAATGGTAGATCTTAAATTGGAAATAATTGTAAGTCAATAAGGAATGAATTGAATGTTGTAAATGGTGAAATAATATGCATTTAATTGAGATTAGTTAATATTGAAAATGAAATCAGTTAGGGTAAATCATTTATAACCTTTGGTTGTAAACAATGAATTAGCAGATATGCGTTACTAAGTTGTAACAATTGATTTATTAGCATTTCATTAATTAAATCAGTTTGGAATCAATTTGGAAATCATTAAAAATTAATGTAATTGAAATATTGCAGTTGATATAAGAAAAGATGTGGACTGTAGAGTTAAGTGAAATACAATGAAACTTATGTTAATAATTAAATTATATAAGGAACTGTTGACTTTATATAAAAGAATTTTAAATCGAAATAAAAGATTTTGTTTGGAATTAAGTTATAATGAATTTATTAATTACAATTGTAATTGAACGTTGAAATTAGTGAAATATTGTATATTGGATTTGACATGAAAATTGTATGGTAAAGGATTATAATTTTCTGTGTAAGCAAGAATGATATAATTGTTAACTTTTAATTTAGAATTCAAAAGCGATTAAATTGTTTTTAAAATAATAATTTATTCAATTAATGTAAAAATAGCCATTTTGGCCACTATCTTGGATTTCGACGAAACCAGTTTCATCGGATCCGTAATAGTGAATTATGTAGCATTTCAAGTTTCGTAGCGATCGGACTTGTCGTTTGGCCGTGCAAGCTTGAAACACATTGAGATTAATTAAAGGAATTTAATTAAAATAAATTGATTTTGAAAAGCTATCTTCTACATACGATCGAATTATGCTCGAAACTAGTGCCATTGTGTTCGAAATGGGTGTAAAACATTGAGAATGCTAGACGGCACGCCTTGATTGGAGTTCGGCCTGTTGTGGACCTCATGCTATAAATAGGCATGCTAAATAAGAAAAAATAATATTAAAATATTTTTGAAACCCTAAATTTTCTGGCCGCCATCTTCTTTCTTCCCGATGGCTGAAAATCCTAATTTCAAAAAAAAAGAAAGAAAAAAATTGCAAGAGAAAGAGTTCGAGGCCAAACAAGGCGGATCTAGGGCATTCTCGGGTGTCTCGGGTCGCGCTTCCAGTTCAAGAGGCAAAAACCCTACAGCGAGTTTGGGTCAGGAACTAAAGGACACGGGTCTTAGGTCATTTTGGCAAAAACTCAGAGCAAACACCGGGTATTTGAGGCGGCGGACCGAAGTTGAACTCGAAGTTGACTCAGGGCCACCATGAAGGTCTGGGTGAGTACAGTGAGGTGATTGTCAGGTAGGTCGAGGGTGCAGGCTGTGGTGTAGAGGATGCCGAAGTAGAAGGGTAGGGTTGTAGAAGGTAAAGCTAATCAAGTTTTTCCCTTGAATATTTTTAAATTTAATTTAAAATTTAAATCTTCTAACGTCGATAACTTTTTCATACAAACTCAGATTTGGACATGGTTTTCTTCGTTGCAATCGTATCAAAATTTCAAAAAGGATGGAACTAGTTTGGTTAAATTATGAGACCGTTAGATTTTGGGCCTTTATTTAGATTTTAAATCGACTTGAAATTAAATGTGGGTGATTTGACCCACTCACGAATACTAAATCATCTTATGGTAGTTAAATTTAATTTATGATGTAATTAGAAATTTATTGATTGTTGTTTGGTATTTTAAATTTAAATTGAATTTCATTGAATTAAATTGCCATTTAAATTAATATTGAGTTTAAATTGTTAGTTAAATACCTGAAAATGATAACCAGTTAATTGTTGTGACTTATTGACTAATTTTGATGATTGTTGTGATGGATGCTTAATTGTTGACATTTTTGATGATTTGTTGTTATGTTTATTTTATATGTTGTTATCACACTGCAAGTTCACTTAGTTATGTTTAGGAAAATCACTATGGGTTGAAATAATACATACCCGAACGATCTTATAGATTAGGAAAAAATAGTTATTGGATGAAATAATAAACCCAATTGATTTTATGGATTTGGAAAATTGTGATTCGGAATACGAGATGAAATGATATATATCTGAAAATTAATTTTATTGCAGGTTGAAATGATGTATATCCATATCACTTGACCTTAGAGTATAAAATTATATACGGACACCGTTGGTCAGTTTTAAATTATTTTCTAAATGGTAAAGTATGTTTGATTTATAATTTGATTTTAAAATTTTAATTTAATTATTTAATTTTAATTTATATTTGGAAAACAATTTATTTTATATGTTTTGAAGTTTCAAATTATAAGTTAATATATGGTTTTAAAGGTAAATTTAAGATTTTGACTTATAATTCTATTTAATTTTAAAAATATATTTTAAATGGTTTAAATTTTAATTTAATAAAATATTTAATATAGTTTTTAAGAGATTTATGTATAATTTAAATTAATAAAATGTTTAATATAGTTTTAAAAGAATTATCTAAAATTTCAATTTAATATAATAAATATAGATTTTATAATAAATTTAATATAAAAAATGTAAGAGGTTTTGTAACGTATTTATAAAAGTTTTGGAAGAGATTTTATAATAGATTTTATAAAAGGAAGTTTATAAAGAATTTTTATAAAGGATTTTACAATGGTTTTATAAAAGCTTTAAAGAATTTTATATAAAGAACTTATACAAAGGGATTTAGAAGCGTATACAGGAATTTGTGTAAAAGTTTATATAAAAGGGAAAGGGTTGTTAATTGTTTTGGGAATTTATAAATATCTTTATAAATGCTTTTAAAGCATATGAATATTTATAAATGGTTTAAGATAGATTTTAAGTTATTCTCGAGATTGATTGAAAGGAATCTTCCTCGGTATTTACGAATATATTTATACTTTTGGAATAAGTATATGGATATCTCAATATGAAAGTATGAAGTGTTTTTAGGATTTATTATATAAATGTTTTGTAAAATGGCCACAGTGTGAAATAAGCGTTTGGTTGTTAAAGAGATCGGGATCAGATACTGTCATACTCTCTGCCAATACGGAAAACCACTTTGACAACTATGCGCGTGGTGTAGAAATCCAGAACGAATTGGGATGGTTAGGTGAATGCTACTGAAATGAAGTAAGGGAACGATGATGTATAGCCTTGACTTTCAAGTCATAATTAAAATGACTAAAACAGAGCTATATCGGGCCAAGTGGGGTCGCTCCCCTATCGGGCACATTTCTTCGATACCATGCCCATTACTTTGTGATTGATTTGGTGGCCACACGTCGATTTGATTATGGGAGTGCATTCCGAGGTGGGCGGTAGTAGCTGCTATGCATTACCACCAGTCAGAGAGTGCAAAACGGTAGAATCCTACCCTGGGCATTGCCTCCCGTGCCTTGTCGTATTTGTCCCACGCGTCCACTACGAGTTTTGTTTGTATCGTACACTATGGAGTGCCCTCTGATAGCCCTTCATTTTATAGAGGAATCACGGTACTGTATAGACTACGACATTTATAAAAATATGTTAAAAGAGATATGGTAATGCCTTAACGCTTTTTTAGTGCTTTAATTTACTGTAGACATATTATAATAGCGTATTGTATTACATATTAGATAGTTTGACGGATCTTTAGGAGATGGAATTTCGAACATGTCTTAAGTTATTGCACACGCGTTATATATTGGATAGGAGATGTAAAATCCCGTAAACATCTCTGAAGCCATTACACTCATATTTATTTACTGTTGATTTAACTTACATTAGATCTTTTAGTTCTGACTCGAGTGTTTTGTCTTTCCATTTCGCTCAGGTCAGTCTGAGCTTTTCACTGTATTGAAGACTTTATTTCTGGTGGATGAAGATAGAGATTTATATACTATTTATTTTATATATATTCCACTATATCATGTTGTTCCACTGCATTATCTTAATATTCCTGCTGAATGTATAACTCTTATACATTGTGAGAGTGTAATCAAATGTTATTTGTAAAACAGCTTCATGAACTGTTTATTTGATTATTATATTTTGTCATTGCGCTGTGAGATTCTGTGTATGTTTCTCCTTCTTTTATCTTATTTTCTTATTTACCCCATTAATAATCCTCCCTTTTGAATGGTTTGAGTTGATATGTGTGGTTTATTGTCGATTTAAACCGTCCAAAAAGGTGGATCATTACAGTATCCTCAATTTTTGTCCCAAACTTGGTAAGATCGATATAGAGTGACAAGGATGGTCCCGTGAGGCTACATTTCTAGTTTCAAGTCATTTAGAGTTTGTATGCCCAAGTTATGGGCAAATTACTTCACATATTAAAAGGGATCGTATAAAAAAGGATCGTCCATATTTAGCTATCACTGCATATTGCAACAATGATTGGTCGATAACTCAAAATCTACTGATGCTACCAACACAAAAATTAGAGTATAAGCTAATTAGATCATATGGAACACCGCATAGGGATCACATGACATTTGGTAGAGATTGGAGGGATTAGTACCTATCTCTCTAGAGGGATTGATAGAAATCAGAATTCAAGCAACACTACTTCATGGAAAATGCGATATCTCACAAACCGTAAGCCAAAATTGCACGAAATTTAGGAAGAAAGTAGCTAATATCATGGGGCATCCCTTATAGGGATCGCAACCCATTTGGATGCATTAATAAGAATCGGTACAGATTTCTATTGTGGGCCTCGATGGGCCTGCAAATTTTTGGGTAGTCTCGTCTTGGTCTCCTTAGCCTTTTGCCAAAATTTAGTCTGATCCATGCACATCTTCCCCTATAAATACAGCAGGCATGACGTTAGAAAAGGGATCTTGCTTTCTCTACTGAATGTCTGCCATTTTTATTCTTAACTTTTGTACTAATAGATCCTAGCTGATCCACACATTCTTGTAATCATAATCAAGTGGAAGATCAATAAAAATATAAATTGGATGTAGGCCAAGATTTTTGAACCACTATAAAAATCCGTGTGTTCATTTATGATTTTTTTCTGTTTTGATTTCATTCTTCATTTAATCGCTACTAGATTCTATTGGGCGTTGATGCCCATTTTCGGCGTCAATAATGACTAAGGATACCAATCCTCTCTAGAATAGTATTTCACTTCTTATGCTTTCACTCGACCCAACTTTAGTCATTCGATGGACGTCATGCCATGATTTAACTATAATCAATGGGGAGCTTCCACATTGAAGATAACAGTATTCTCAAATCGATAGAATTGTGTAAATTAGTCACATCGATATTCTCTACTTGACTTTTGTTATATTAACCAACATAAACCATCATTGAGTTGTACCATAGTAATCCAATAACTATCAGTACGTAACCCTATGGTGCCCTCAACAGTCATTAGTAATACACCCCATACATTTGGAGAGCGTTAAGTACTCTAGTCTCAATGGATACACCGATATCCAATCTCAATGCATCTTGACTAGAAACATTAAAAATGGTATATTCATTTTATTGTGATAAATTACTTACGGTTACAACACTTTGTAACTACTATCACAAAACTTACCATTTATGGATTTTCTATTAAATACACTTTTAATTAAATTGATTAATTAATATAACCGTATTATATCAAGTATATAATAGAAATAAAATATCTTTATTCGAATAAGATTGGTCAATAAGTTAGATATATGTAGCAAAATACATAATTCCCCCTAGGGCATACCACTAACTCGATCACCTATAACGTCTGGTAATTTAAGCGACGATTTGATTTAATTAAGAAATAATTTTAATTCAATTTCGAATTAAATTAACCAAAATGTCATCTGTTGGATTGAGCAAATTAGGTTTCGGGACTTCTTCCATCGACTTTATAACGTAGTTCGAACGAGTTTTGAGTATAAGTATTGATATATTTGGAATTACAAATTTTGAATTAAATATTGAGAGTCAATTTATATATGACTAAAAGCTAATTTTTGAAGATCAAAAAATTAGGATTTGAAACATTTTCCATTGTGTCCTGAATGCCTTTTCAATGGACAAAGCATACAACACTTATATATATATTTGAAGTTGAGAATTTTGAGTGATGAGAGAAATGAGAGAAAATAACAAGTGGTTTGTATTTAGATCCAAGTCCCAATGCGTCCAACCTTAGAAACCTCTTCCATTTCTCATTTGATTTCGCTTTTTTAACCTTCTTCATGCAGATTTCTCCTTCTTGCCCTAAATCCACTCAAAATCATGAAATAAAATTTGCAAAGTTCAAATAAAATCACCTTGGTTCCACTATAGCCTACCTGTACAAACCCTGTTCATTTTGGAGCATATGGAGGAGCATTTAGTTTCACCTCTAAAGAGAAAAAGAGCTTATGAATGAGTTTTCTTTCTTCATTAGAGTTCTAGTTTATTCCTACGGTGTGTGATGATTCTCTTATTTATGATTTACATATAAATACTTAAATTCATATACATTGAATTATGTGGTCACTTTAAATGGTTAGGAGGTGGAATGGGTTTAATTTGGGTTCATATGAGAGAGATGAATATTAATGTATCATTATTTAGTTGATTTAAATCATAAAGATGACATTTTTAATTAGATATGTTTAATGGAATATAACATTGTTTATTTATGGTTTACACACCATGTTAATGTTACAAACATAGTTATTCAATTGCATGGTTCTTATGAACCTATATTTAGGAATTTGGAAAGCTAGTCAGATAAAATTCCGTGTTAAAGTCATGAATAAGCTTATGTTAGTGATATAAAAATATATTATATGTTTATGTTGCTAATTAGAAGCTAAAAGGACGATTTTTAAATAAGTTTGCAAGCTAAATAAATGGCTTTGGTAATCTGGATTTGACCTTAATAATGACTTATTAAAGTGTTGATTAATAAAACTGAAACGGTAGACTGTAACTATTTAATAGAGTTGTGTTAATATTTAGATAATTATAAATATTTTATATCATGGTTTAATAACTTTAGGCCCTTAGAAATTATTTAGGGAAAAATACTAAACTATACATTGACTTCATGAAACTAAGAAATGATTTAGAAGAGGGTTAGATTAGTGGTGATTGTATACAAAAGAGTATAATATCACATCTTGCTAATGGATCCATAAATAAAATATTTTTAAAAAGAGGATGTGAATCACACAGTATTATATGTTTGGTTTGAGATATATATGCGTGTGCATATATATTAGTATATGGATATTTGTATATAAATTGATTTTGAAGAGTAAAATGTATTTAATTAGATATGTGTATACAAGGGCGAAGGCGTGTTAAGCCTGATGAGGTCACGCGACCTCACCAGAAACACATACTTTTATAAATATTTTTTAATGCTTATTTCTCTCAGCATCTCCAGAAACACATTCCTCTCAACATCGCACTAAACTTTCAAGCACTGCCTTCGAAACCCTCGCATCATATTTTGACGCATCTCTTCCATCACATTCGTTCCTCCGTTATGCTCTATTTCCTCTTTTCGCAACAACATGGTTAATCTACTAACCCTAATTTTAGTTTATACTAATTTGAATCTGGTTATTTAGGGTTAACTTAATTGTTTATTGATTTGAATGGGGCTACTAATTTAAATGAAGCAACTGATTTTTTAGTGATTTGAATGGATTAAATAAGTTCAATTATGGCTGAAATGATTTTTTATAATGACCTGATATTTCACCATTCGCTTTCACACATGTCGGACTTGAATTGCTCAAAATATCAAATAGTTAATTTAAATTTGGCAAAAACTCATCATATACACTAAATAAATCAATCACAGAATCACAGACACAGAGTAATATAAAATAAGCAGCAGAATAGATAAATAGTAGTTCATGAAGCTACTATAAAAAACAACAGAGTTGAAATAAAATAAAATGGAATATCTCAAATACAATGCAATCTCGAATAGAAAAAGATGACAAGTGTGAACCAACAACTGGATAGCTGTAAGCTGAATAGATATAGATGGATCTACAGATGAAGCTCCAACTCCAAAGGTGAGTCTCAAATGCTGTGTCATTCAGTCTGACCCGAGCGTAAAGCAAAACACAAAACACTCGAGTCAGGATTAACATTCTAATATCAATAAATCCAACTCAAGTAAAATATCAACTGAAATACCAGTAACTTAAAGGATATTTGGGATGCCCATCCTCTAAGGATCCGTGGAACTATCTACGATGTAGTACAATACGCTATTACAATATGTCTATAGTAAAGTAAACTATTAAAATAGCGTTGAGGCGTTACCCATATCCCCCTTAACATATTTTTATAATGCCGTAGTCTATACAGATACCGTAAACTCCACCCATAGGTGGGCTATCAGGAGCACTCAATAGGTACGACGGAAAACAAACTCGTAAAAGACGCGATAGGGAATGCAACACGGCACTCGAGGCAATGCCAGGGTAAACATACCGTTTGTGTATCCAGACTGGCGGTAACGCATAGCAGCCACTACCGCCCACCTTGTGACACACTCCCAAATCAAATCATGCACCCAATCAAATCACAAAAGCAATAGAATGGTATCGAAGAAATGTGTCCAAAAGGAGGAATGACCTCACTGGGTCCGGTGTGGCTCCTGGTTTTACCGCATCAAGCTAACTCATGGGAGTCAGGGCTATATAAATACCATATAAAATCATTACCCAACCATCATACTTCATTCTGAAATCTCCACCACATACACAGATATTAAAGTGGTTTTCGGTTGGTAGAGAGTATAACAATATCCGATCCCGGTCTCCTTAACAACCAATCGTTATTATAACACCACGGTAATTTCAAAATATTTTATACTTCAAAACCAAAATATCATTTTCCATTTCAAAACCATATCAATGCGATATCATTTCCATTTCAAATATATCCATTTCCACAAATCATATGACTTCCAAAGTTATAACACTTTCAAAACCAAAACACTTGAAATTATAACACTTAGAAAATCATAACACTTTGAAATAATAATACTTTGGAAAACCACGACTTTGAAATCATAACTTCCACCACTTAGATAGTTTAGATATTAATAATAATATATAATAAAATAGTTCATAAAATAGTTTATATAAAATAGTTTATATTAAAAATGGTTTATATTAAAATAGTTTATATTTAAAATAATTTATAAAGTAAAATATAATTTAAAAATACTTTATAAAATAAAATAGTTTCCTCAAATTTCACAAATCAATTCATATCAACTCGAATTCCAAAATTCCAATTAATTCAATCTCAATTTTTCAACTTCGATTCAATTCAGTTTCTCAAAAATCATTTCAAATTGTATCGATTTCAAATACAGATATGAACCACAAAATAAACCATTTAAATTTCAGTATATTTCATAGCTTTATTATTCAAACATTGTGACGACCTGCCCTTCTCGACCCTCGAAAATTGACACAAAATACTCCACATTATAATATGCCGACGATCGAGTGCCAGAAAAGACAGATAGTTGAGGGAAAGAAAGAAGATAGATGAAAGAAGTAACTAAACAATAGTAGAATCTCACAATCGCAGCGGAACAAAATATAATACATATTATCATATCTTTACACAAAATGAAAACAATATCTGTTTATATATATTGCATCATCAGAGTATCACAAACAAACAACAATCACCAGCCTGACAATTTTCAAACAAAAACAACAGCGGATATAAACAAGTACGGATAATACGTCTCGGACTCCAGCTCCTCTCCTGAGCTCCACAGCATCCTTTCCTGTAATCCATAATACTCGGTCTGACCCGTGTATTATAATGAAAATACATCCGAGTCAGTCCGGAATACCAGCGTGAGAAAAATAAACCCAATTTGATTATTAAAGTTTTCAAAAATCCTTTGAAATCAAAAACATCTCGTAAGACCACGCCACAAATAAACATGTCGGGTTTTTACCTTACGATAGAAAAACACTTTTTATAAAATCCTCTGATATTATAATAGGGTCTATATACAAATACTTATTAAAACAGGCGAAATTGTTACATGTTTAAATTCCAGCTACTAGCCACAAAGTGGGTAATACAAATAAAACTCGTAAAGGCTCGTAGGGAGAATGGATTTCCAACTAATGACTAGGCACTGGGTACCACCTATCACAGTACGTGGCCTAGATCACCGTACCGAGGACCACTCCCGATCCCCTGCAACACAAGACCGGGACTACCCCTTACCGGATAATCCCGAGTAAGATCACCCCACGGTTGGGATCAGCAACTGCACCACTAAGCCGAATAAAAGGGACATCTAGACACGGATGACCTTACCCTAATGGGTGCTATCCACATAGCCTTGCTGCATATCCCATGATTTTCAGTCATTCCCGATTGATGAGGCTTAAGGCTAAGCGTTACCTTTTAGAACGTTTCACTTAGAACGCCCATCGTCCACCTGACGATGTTCCGAAAGCATTCATCCATACAAGTCTGTCCCGGGTTCGAACGGAACCGAAGGCACTACTCCTACTAATCCATTTTAGAAACATCCCCAGGATTAGTAGCGACCAGCCCTTGCACTTCACTGCTCCATCTTCAACTCCGAACTCGTCTTCCTCACGAAAACGTACAAACCGGATCGAAGTGGTTTTCGAGAAATAAATCCCGATCCCGGTCTCTTCGAAACGATCAACGCATTGTCCAATATTGATAGTCCATGATTTAACTATCAATTATAATTCACAAACATCCATCAAACAATAAATAATTTCCCAAATTATTTATTAATCTCAAAATAACTTCTTAAGATATATTTCCATTTTCAATTCCTTGAAAACAGTTTCAAACCACACACTCCTTGTGGAATAAATCTCCAAATATTGATTTCCACTGAAAACATCCAAGCCAAATACTTTAGATTTATAATAATTTAAATTAAAGCTATTTACATACTTTATTTGAAATATATATATACTTTAAAAGTTTAAAATAACTGCTTTATAAAATATAAACTATTTTTCTTCCAAATAAAAGTTAAGTCGTACTAAGTTTTAAAATAAAGTTATGATATCCTATACAAGTTTTCATATAAACTTTAACCAAACTATGTTTACAATAAAACTAGTTTATAAAATATAAATATTAATGATATTCTTTTTAAAGCATATACCAATTAACCCCTTTAAAATAATTACTACTATAACTAATTTGTTAAATATTTACTCTTAAATTTTTTACAATTTAAACAAGAATTTTCTTAAAAACATTCTTTTAAAAACAAATTTAAAACTTTTAACTTTTACACAAAAATCTGCTTTAAAAACGTACTTGGCTTCCCAGGGAAATACACTTCCATTTCATAATAAACCAAAGAATTCTTTTTTTTTTAAAATCCTGCTGAATTTATCTCAATTCAATTTTACATTTAAATCCCGTAAATTTCTTCCCACACTTTAAAAGTAAACACCTTTTTATTTTTAATACATTTCCCATTTCCTGGAAATCACTTTCAAACTATATGCTTAAAATATTTAGAATAAGGTTACTAGAAATTTCTTAAATGAAAAATAATACCGAAGAAAGTATAGAGGAGTTTCTAAGTAATTTAAAACAAAATTTCCTTTTAAAATAAAGTTATTAATCAAATATTTATATTATAATTTCCTTTTGAAACTAAATACTACTTTACCTTTAAAATAATTAAATATCATAATTACTTAAATAAATGTTTACTTACACTTTAAAATATTAAAATAATATTTTCTTTCTAAAATATTCTAAAACACATTTTAAACAGCCCATTTATATTTTGAAAGCTTTTCTTTAAAACATACTAAATTTCCAGGAAAAAGCACACTTCCATCCTTTAAAGATAATCTCATCTTTATTTTTAAAACAATTATGCTTTTCTTATAGAATTTCCCATCGGAAATTTATATTTCCAAATCTATCCACTTATAAATATTTTATTCCACTTTATTTGTAAAACCAGTTTACAAATTCCCATTCCTTATCACAGTTTCAAACCCTTAACAAATTCCAAATCAATTTCCTGAAATTTAATTTCTTAAATTCATTACTTAAAAATTCTTTTTCAATTCCCTTTTAATCCCAATTTATTTAATTTATATTTTAAAATCCCAGATTATATTCATCCAACCATATCACAACATAACTGAATTTTCAAATTAAACTACCATAGGATAATAAAGAAAGTACATCACAGATAATGAAGATAATTTCTACATTGTGGGGAATCCAGTTGGATCCCTCCAACGTGTTTCCCTGCATTCACAGATGTTAGCACACAAATAAATATCGATCCAATCTGAGAATAATTATCATATTCAACTAATCAAGCAATCATTTAAATATTAACTATTTAAACTAACTAGCATTCCAGATGTGAGTGAGTTAAACTCACCTTGAATTTTCGACGAGCGTTCAAATTTTAAATTAAATCGAATGGCGTTCGATTTAACCTAAATTTTTACTTGCTCGGAATGATCCCAAAATTGCTCCACTGCATAGTACTCGTTGCTGCGATGCCGGCGTCGCCAGTTTCGTCGAATTCTGATAATGTATGCACAAGATATGAATTTATAAAGTTTGTATATAAATTTAAAACAAATTACTCTTCTTCTTTTTTATAAAATTACCATCAGCCGTTCTCTCTCCCATCTTCCTCTCGTTCACGAACGCGAACAGACTGCCTAACCCACCTCGTCGCCACTTCCTAGACGTGCTGCTCCTCCCACAACCATCGTGATCCCCATCAGAGACCGCCGCTCGAAATCCCCTTCCCTACTCTACCTTTGACCACAACCCGCACCCCCAAAGCTCGCCCGTTGATGCGAGAACCTCCACTGAATGGCGCCCAAACGCGGCAGCAAATCAACTCCAATCGACGATTTCATGCAAGATCCACCGGTTATCTAGTCGAACTCGGCGAGCACAACACCTTTCTAGTTGGAAATTTTTGATAAAAGCGAGTGGATAGAGAGAAAAATGAGGAAGAGTGAGGGAGTCTTTCAGCCATTAATTAGAAAGGAAGCGGCTGCGTTAAGTTATTGAGGCTAGGGTTTCGTATCGCGAATGTCTATACATGAGTATTAATATTATTTTATAAATTTTCACCAATTTTACAATAGACATGCCGCCAGGCATTTATAAGGTTTTACCCGCATTACGAACACAATGGAACGTGTTTCAGAGGCTAATTTGATCATATGTGGAAGATAGCTTTTTAAAGCGATGTAAAATATTAAATTATCGATTTTAATTTCAACGCGTTTCTCACACGTATGAGCAAATGGTAACTCCAAATGCTACAAAAATCAAAATCCAATAATAATTAACTATTACGGATCCAATGGAACTAGTTTCGTCGAATTCCGAGACTGTACCCCGGAAGGCTATTTTAACTCGTCGATTAATTCGAGCGATTTCTAAAATCGTCGAAATCACATAAAATTTCACTTTTAAAATTTCACTAACTCAATTATAATCATATAGACTTTATATTCATATCAGAAATCATTCTGATTCATTTCGAACCAAAATCTGATTTTTTTGACATTATTATGTTATTAAATTCCATTATTAAATTAATATAAAATTCCAAATTTAACCTATCGACTTTTAATTCCATCTAAAAGTCCAACATCCTTACTCAAATCCAAATAAACTTAAAAAAAATTTAGAAACCAGTTTTGGTATCTATTTACCTCCAAATTCACAAATTATCCCAATTTCCAAATATTAAATTATTATTATTCAAATCCAATTAAATTACCGTATTTGAAGTTTAACTAATTCTATTAATTTAACCAAAATCTTCTTACTTCATAATCAATTCAAAATCCATTTTAACATTTAAAATGAATTAAATATTCAAAATTAACGACTGAAAATTCTGGGTCGTTACATTCCTCCCCCCTTACAAAAATTTCGTTCCCGAAATTTGCTAAGATAGGAAAATGCTCCTAAACTCATTTACTTACCCAAACTTACATTTACTTCACCAAAACTTTTAGCTCAATTCCAAAACCATTTGCTTATATATTCTAACTCAAAAGCTTTTGTTTTCAACATTATTTCAAAAATCAAATTTCCAAGTCAACCCAAAATTTTCAAAATTTCTAAAAAAATACTAACTCCCAAAAATTTTGAAAATTTTTGACAGCTTTTCCTTTGAAAGGAAGGCATTTTACAATATCACAATAGATATAAATATATATGCATCGACCCACACGGTCGGAAAACAAAATATTTCACAATATATTTATTATTTTCAAATTTTATTGCGTAGGCGTACCTTTTGATTAGCATTTTAAAAGCAAGCGGCTAATTATATTGCATTTACGTGCTCCAACTCTATCGGTTGCCTCCCGTACCTGTTCTTACTTAAACAAACACATCAGTTTTCAATAATATGAGAATTTAACAACATTCCATTCATTTATCTAAACCAAACATGTCAATTTCAAAGCCCACATAACAATTTTCGAAATCCTACAATCTATCCATTTATATAAGTAAACCACTCGTTTTAATAATATTATAATCTCCTTTGCAAATCCATATTTCATTTATTTTACTCAAAATAATTTACATCCATGTTTGCTATACTTAATTCATATTCACCATAACCAATTTATTTTCACTTCAATATGGTTACATATGCTTTGCTTACATCACATTACTTCAATTCAATTTGATATATTTGCATTTCCTTAATGATCCACTTTCATTTTCAATTTATTCCAATTGATTCAAAAACCAATTTTATTTACATCTTTTAATTTATTTACTTTATTTACGACAACCGACAATTTCTAAGCAAATTTTAGTGTTATTCAAGCAAATAACCCTTACTTGAGCTTATAACCATTTAAAATTAATTCCATCTCAATCTATATCAATTTTACTCCATCCGAACTTATTTACAACCCAAACATCCTCATTTTTATTCCATTATCAAATTAAATTCCTATTCTTACACTTCCAATTCATTATCCATATAGGTTTATTGAAAACCATCTCTTAAAACTCGACAACAACCCTTACACAATTTCTTAAGTTATTTATCTTCTTCAAACAATTCCATCCAATAACTTAAGTTTATTTTATTCAACCATCTTCCATTTAAATCTTTGATTTGATTTTCCTTTGATCAAATCCCAACCATTTTACTAATTTATTCAATTAGTTTATTATTTTATCCATTTTTAAATTTAATTCACATTAGCAATTCATTATTGAATTTATTAATAATAAGGCCATTCAATTTATGCTTGAATTGGATTTGTTTACAACTCACACCAACTTTATTTTAATCCAATTCAATTTCATTCGACCACACTTTCAATTTATAATCCCATGCTTGATTTTTTTTTCATTTATCTTCAAAACCATTTTATAAGCTCGACAACAACTATTTCAAAATTTTCTTAAGTTGTCTCTACTCTATTACATCCCATTTTCTTTCATCCAATTAATTTTTATTTCCTTTTAATTTGATTCTCATTAAATCAAATTCCAATCTATTTACAAATTTTAATTCAATTTGTTTACTTACTCAATCCATTTTAATTTTAATTCACCTTCTCAATTCATTTCTGAATTTATTAATAACATAACCATTCCAGTTATTCTAAACCAGAACTGGGTTTTATTTTACTTTTCAAATTTTACAAGCTACCAAATTTTTTAGTCATCCCATTATTCTTTTATTTAATTTAGCCTATACTAAATTCATCTTCAAACAATTATTTTGAATTTAGTTGAGTGAGAATTTAATTCATTCAATATCATTTCAACTAAATTAAATTTTCTTTCAATTCAATTCTTTTCTGATTCTAATTCAAGTTCAACCAAATTTTATTTAGCCAACTTAAATTCTTACCATTTCCTTTACTATTTTAAATAAGAATTTAATTCCATTCATTATTATTTATAACACAACTAAATTTTGATTTCAATTCAATCAAAATTCAACTCAGTTCCCTTTAATCTTAAATTAAATCCAATTTGATCCAATTTTATTTCTCCATATATAAGTTCAAAACTTATTTACTAACTTAAGTCCATACACCTTTTATATTTTCCTTTGTCTTATCTTACTTTACATTTCATTTAGGATTAAGTTTGAATTCACTATACCATTCAACTATTTCCCATTTGTGATTATAATTCCACTTTCTATTTATAAGTTCACCAACTTATTTACTTAAAAGCTTATATTTCTCGTTTAAGTTATTTTCATCTTATAATCACAATTCCACATTATCTATATATAACACTTAATAGCTTAAGAATATAAATTTTCATTATACAGTGTTAACTCACAATTATAATCATTTTACATTTCAACTTTAACCAACTAAATTCGATTTCAATTTCAATTTCATTTTTTTATGTTTAACTTATCCTGAGTTAAATGCAAATATATTTTATTCACTTCCATTTACTCTTAATTCCAGGATTAAAATTTTATTTTTTCTTCTTATTTGAATCAACTTCACTTTATAAGTTCGATAGTTGATTGATTTATCTTAACCTTTAAGATTATTTAAATAGAATTTTCCAGAATTCAATTGCTCGGTTTTATTTCAAAACTATTTTGAAATAATAATCAACTCATACCTACTTGGTATATCAAATAAAATCCTTGGATTCCAAATAACTTGTTTATACCAAAACAAATTTCCCCTTTTGAAATTTCAAAAACATCTTGTATATCAAACAAGTCTAAACAGATATCATACCCAATTACTATGGAAGCAATCCATCACTTTAGAAACTCGAAAATGAATTCTGATGATGTGGCCATCATCATCAGGATTATTTCCCAGCGACTGAAGTGAGTTCAGTGCTTCCTTACTTCCACAAATTCCTTTCAAAACAATTTCCATTCAGAAATATTTTCCAAAATAATACTCATTATTGCAGTCAAATCTTTGGACAACATTTCCAACATTCTCAAAATTTTAAATTCCCAAACTCTTTATTTAAGCTCAATTTAAAAACTTTTCAAAATTTCCGGGATTTAGATTCGGGTTTTAATTCAAATTTTAGTTATTCTTTGTAACGCTTCGGATTTTCGTTCTTCGATAATCCGACATCGACACTCACTTTATCGACTGCCGAGAAATCGAAGGCCGAAAACTCGGAATGTTATGGGTTTTTAAAAAAGAATTTAAGAAAAAGAAAGAGATAGAAGAAGAGAGAAGATAGAAAATAGAGAGGAAAGAAGATAGACGATTTTTTTTAGAAAACAGAGAATTTTGAAAAATAGAAGATAGAAGAATTTTAAAAATAGAAAGAAAAAGAGAATAGAGAAAAAGGAGAAAACAGAAGAAAATAGGACGGGACAGAAAACAACAGAACAACAACAGAATCTCACAATTCGCAGCGGAACAACATATAATAATAAATGAATAATCTTTAAACAAAGAACTATATCAGTTATTACATTACATCACATTTCATTACATCATATCATCAGAGTGTACAACAACAACATACAACATCAAACAGTGCAGCGGAAAAAGAAATACTATGTAAACCAGTAATACGCCATGCCATCCAGCTTGCCTCTAGCAACTCCAGAATATCCAGAATATCCTGATAAACCTAACTCTTAACTGCCCGTGTGGAAATTGGTGGGCACCCAGAGTTTAGGAAGGAAAACAATAAACTCCAAGTCAGTCATGTGACTGGTGTGAGAACTCAAAACAGTTTATTTATCTTTAAAATCAAAATAGAGGAATATTTTTAAATCAATTCGCAATGCTTTTAAAAATGAGACTACCATAAGGCCTCCCGCACACACACACAATGCAAACGCAGAATCGGAGGAGATTTCTCCTTATGATAGTCAAAGATGCTTGATACGCATTTAAAATAACATTTGATATTATTACTAGTGTATAGTGTAGGAAAATTCATTTCGAAAGTAGAATATAAATCTTAGCCAACATAGACATTTCGAACTATGCCTACTATAGCTACTATCCAAACAGTGGTGACCACCATAAGTGAATAGCAGGTTCTACAACTAATACCGTACAAGTTTCGTATTGGGAATTGGATTTCCAACAAATGGTCAGGCCAAGGAACTTCCCATTGCCACTGAGAATGCCTCTGGAAAGACATCCCCGAGAACCAAACCGGATCTCTGCCAACACAAGGCCGGGTTACCCCTAACTGGGTAACTACTGACACGAGTACGCCATTCCCCGGTCCTTTAGGACCTTTTCAACCGAGCGCTCGATATCCAACATCACACCATAATAAATAGAGTGTTTTCAACATGAGTAAGTATCTGGGCTCCATACCATGATACCACCCCTTTCCAGAAGGAAATGAACATACCCTAAGGGGAGCTACAGCAACCCCTAATAACCTTGCCGCATCTTTCCTGTTTTGACCATTTCCGGGATGTGAGGCTCGACGAAGTCACGTCCACAAAAACATACTTTATATAAAAGCCATGCTTTGGGTCAACAAATGATCAACACAATGATCACTAAGATAGACGATCAAATAAATGATCCTATCACAATAATCAACACAATGATCATTTCAGCATCACTCAGCATGTCACATTACCAAAATGGGATATATCGCTGATAACTTCAACTATATAACCTTTGAGCACATACGTCTCAAAGAAGGGTGTTAAGCAAAGAATAAATTCTCCGCCACCAACAGAAATATATTTGAAAGAAATCGGCTTTATATCTCAAATTGTAATGTCAGACATACAATCCATACAAGTCTGTTCCGGGATCGAACAAAACCGAAGGCACTTACAAAGAAGTCCTTGCAATCCGGATATTCACAATCCTGATCGGATTTCCCATCACTTAAGGAGTTTCTATACCGGCGCGACTCGGTGCAGAAACAATCGATAGGTCATCCTATCGCTCTTGCAAATACCGGTCTTCAACACCGATCTTCAAATGCAATTCACAACGACGTATCACATATTCGGAATGGGTTATACGACCCCATGGTCCTTTCCCGGTTAACCCGAATAGTGAGCGCTTATTCAAAAATAAGTGTGACATTCAAATTCAATCAAATCACATCAAATACCCATTCAAAGGGAAATACTGATAGTCGGTTATTGAACTATCACTGGATATGCACACATCACCAGATTCCAAATAATTTTCCAAATTATTTATTTTCCAAATATCTTTACCAGATATAAAATTTCAACACTTCAAAAATAAATCAATATTTATTTTTCTAAACCAATCCCACTTTCATTATAAATTCCATAATGAATTTATATTTCAAAATATCCATGCATATACGATTTCAATTATCCATTTCAATTTATCTTCAAAAAGATAAATTCTAATTATTCACTTCATATTGGAAAACATTTCCATACTTATTTATTCATAAGTAATTCACAAATCTCTTTTATTTTCAACACTTAGAAAATATTCAATATACTTAAATCGAATTAAGTATATATTTCATTCTTTAAGGAAATCATTCACTTAAACATATTTGTTTGGGCCAAAACGAATGTTACGTAAAACATCGTTAGATTGTTTTAATTCTATTTAAAACATCACATTCAAAACAATTCCTTTAACGTGTTATTCACTATTCAAAAATGTGAATAAACTTCGTTAACAAATCTCATCCTTTTATTCATTTTAATTCAAAGGATTATTCACTATTAAAAAATGTGAATATAACTCCATTTCTAAGTTATAACAATTAACTTGTCAAAATAAGTCATTTGCGAATTTATAAAACAACGTTTATAAATTCCTTTTCTATTTATTTATAAAAACTTCCTTTTTTTATAAATCCTTTTATTTACCTATTCAGTTTATAATTCAATTATAGACTAAAAGTTCATATTATAAGTTAACTACTTATAAAACGATTATTTTACAAAATCGTTCTTTTTAAAGACTTTTCAATTTATAAACCTTATAACTTATAAGATTTATTTATTTAATCAATCTATTCTTCAAATAATTTCACCAAATTTATAAATCTTACTATTTATAGATTTCATTTATAACTTCACAGTTTATAACTCTATAAATTTCATTCATTTATGAAATTCATTTTCACTACATTCAAACACTTATAAAAACTTGTTTTATAATGTCAATTTTTCAATTTATAAATATCCATTTATAAATCTCTTAATATAAATCAGTTTATATTATTATTCTAAAACGTCTTTAAATTCCTTTATAATTTCATCATTTCGATTTATAAAATAATCAAATTTTATAAATCCTATATTTAAACTTTTATCATATATTCAAAAATCCAATCTAAATTATTTTATAAAATCATTAGTTCATATTTCTCAAAAATCGACTTTTAATCGTATTTCTAAAAATCAGCCCTTTTTAACTATATTTCACAAAAACCATAATTTTTATAACTTTAAAAATTATAACGTTTATTTATTTATAATGGATCAATTCCAAAAATATAGTATATTTTCAAAATCACTTTTAAAATCATTTTAAAATCCCAAAATCTGGGTCCAATGATGCTACACACCAAATAGTCAATCACGACTACAACGATCCATCATATATCGATATGATAATCCATCAAATATCAAAATATCTGAAATAAAATAAATACTGTTGAGGAATCCAGTTGGATCCCTCCAACCTGTTTCCTGCATCCAAAAACATTAGCACAATACCAATTTCGCTCCAGTACGAAATTATCGCGGTACATGTTCTTATTAAATATTATCCGCTTAATAACGGCGTAATAGGGTCTCATCCGCTAAACAAAAAATGCGGGAAATCAACAACTGCAATATATACATATGCCAATATATATATATTGATATTATATATAATACCAATTTCACTGTTTATGAAATATTCGCGGTATATGTTTATATTAAATAACATCCGCTTACTAACGGCGCATAATGTCTATTTTAACAATCAATAATTTACAGTCATCATTCAAACATGCATTCAAATATTTTAAATCTAACTATTTAAAATAAAATCGAAATCTATTCGATTGAGTGAGAAGTTCTCACCTTGGTTTTAATTTCCGTTTTAGCTTTTATTTCGAATAAAATTAAACGCGCGTTTAATTTTACCCAAAATTCTCACTAACTCCAAACGACTCCAAACCAACTCCATCGCGTAGTGCTCGTCCATACGATTCCAACGCAACTGAGTTTGCATTTTTTCGACCTCGTATGAAAAAGTTATGAATTTTTGAAGTTTGCTCGAATTTATATACATAAATTTACAACACAAACTTTATAATTATAAACCTAAGCTCATCACAGCCACATGATCCTTCATCCTTGCATCCTGGCCGTCCATCTCTTCTTCCCTCTCCACGTTCTATCTACAGATTTGAGGCCGTGCATAGAACCCATGAGCATAGAAACTAGGGTTGAATCTTGCGAGCTCATTTCTCGACGAAATCCCATCAAACCACTTGCAAATCGAAGCTCTTCGCGAGAGCTACCTCCACCACCAACCACTTGGAGCTCGGCCTGCACATGACCCCTCGAAATGCGTGCGAAATCTGCAGAGAACGGCCCATTTTGCTCCTCCATCGTCGCTCCAAATTCGATCATCACCGTATGGAATCGAAGCTCTCGTCGAGCTCTTCAACTTCCGTGTTGAACACTTCTTCTAATTCTTCGTAGATTGGGAGAGATTGAGAGATGAATGAGAATGATTTCTGGCCATTCATGTATAAGTGACGGCTAGGTTATAAAATTAGGGTTTGGAATGATATTTTTATCAAATTATGAAGGCAAGGGGTCTATTTATAAGGAACGAGCGACACTATTCATCCCGGAAATTCCGAACTCCGATTTAGACGCCGTAACCAGCGTACCTAGGGTTTATCCCGCGTTCCGGACACAATGGAATAGGTTTCGGAAGCTAATTCGGAAGTATGTGCGAGTTATGGCTGTAAACGCTCATTTTGAATTAAACCGATTTAAACCGATTTGTAGGCGTTTTAATTTGTACCGGACAAACGGTAAATCCAAACGACTTGAAATTTGAAACCTTACAATAATATCACATTACGGATCCGATGAAACTGTTTTCGTCGAAATCCGAGACTTTTTGAAAAATGGCTATTTTGACTCGCCAAATTTAAATTAAAAATAATTCGATGCGTTTCGAGCTGCCACGATCAAACGATAGCTCCGATTGACACGAAAATTGAAATCCGGTAATAACTAACTATTACGGATCCAATGGAACTGGTTTCGTTCAATTCTGAGACTGTTCAAAAATTGGCTATTTTACCGTCGATTATTAAATATTAAAATATTCAATTTTCACAAATTAACTTTTAATTCGATTTTAAAAGTTCTAAAATATTTCTATAACTCCAGTATGATTAAATAAAATTTTCCAAATTATTTTCAATCATATTTAACTCAATTTTTTAATTATTTCTATAATTTCACATATCAAATTATTGATTTAATTATCTAATTAAATTCAATAATTCAAATAAAAATTTATTTGACTTATAAATTCACTTATTAATATTTAAAATTAATTAAATATTCAAATTTAAATTAATAAAAATTCTGGGTCGTTACAATCTTTCCCCCTTAAAAGAATTTCGTCCCCGAAATTACAAGTAAGAAAGGTTACAGAATTTATTAACTTTCCAAAATTCATAATTAAACTGCTTACAAATCTTTACTAAGTTTTCAAATCATACTTAGTTATCATTTCAAAAGCAACTATTATTGTTTAACTTTCAATTCCAAAATCAAAGTTAAAGTTTTCAAAACTTTTCCCAATTTTCTCAAATTTTTCTAACGCCTTAAATTTTCGGAAAAATTCGCCATAGTCTCCTTTGCGCGGCTCGATCCGAAAAAAAAATGACAGTATATATATCACAAATATACATCTCATCAAGTAATGAGGCATCCCGAAGGGAAAAAAGTATAAAAGTGCGATATTTAATCCGAGATATGTACCTTATATTTTATTAGCAAGCATATACAGCTAATATAGCGCAAAAGCGAACTCCAAATGCGAAGCAAACGCGATCCGCACCTACTAAACTCAACAAACAACATGAGAACCATGCATATAAACCATAGTATCAATATACAACATATAGCAACATAATAACTATATATGTCACATAGCAAATGCAACAATAGCAATATATATTCAACCATCAACCAACTACATTCATAACCAATAATATTCATTCATATTCTCATTAATATTTAATGAAATGGTTTTCAATTTAAATCACATTTGATTCATTAATGTTGGAATTTATCAACATACGTTCTCAATTTTAATTAGTTTGCATTCACTAATTAAATCCAATTCACTTTCAATTCTATTCAAATTTATTTACTTCTAATTTGAATTCAATTACATAGTTGAATTTCATTTACATAACTTAAGTTCATATTTCTTTTAATCTACTTGATTTATTTACTTCGATACCAAAATCAATTCCATACAACAACTCTTTTATTTAGATTATTCAAACAACCTAACAATCAACTTATATACTATTTAATAATTCTGAAAAATTATTTCTTTATATATAAAATATAATCAAGGCAAAATTATTCCATTTACCCAATTTAAAATCAATATTGTGCCGAATTGTTCTATTCAAGTGTTTAGAAACCCCTTCGGCATAGTCTTGCGGACCACGCTGACGAAAGTTCATATACCACTCAATAAACCAATCATCACAATATAAAACAATTTTATATTCACTAACAAATACGCACTCATAGCTATTATTACACTCAAATTCATTCTAGAGTACTGCTGACTCCATCTCTAATGAATAATACCCTACAGAACCATGGTTGTCGCTTAACCATCAGCTCTGATACCAAATGTAACGCTTCGGATTTTCGTTCTTCGATAATCCGACATCGACACTCACTTTATCGACTGCCGAGAAATCGAAGGCCGAAAACTCGGAATGTTATGGGTTTTTAAAAAAGAATTTAAGAAAAAGAAAGAGATAGAAGAAGAGAGAAGATAGAAAATAGAGAGGAAAGAAGATAGACGATTTTTTTTAGAAAACAGAGAATTTTGAAAAATAGAAGATAGAAGAATTTTAAAAATAGAAAGAAAAAGAGAATAGAGAAAAAGGAGAAAACAGAAGAAAATAGGACGGGACAGAAAACAACAGAACAACAACAGAATCTCACAATTCGCAGCGGAACAACATATAATAATAAATGAATAATCTTTAAACAAAGAACTATATCAGTTATTACATTACATCACATTTCATTACATCATATCATCAGAGTGTACAACAACAACATACAACATCAAACAGTGCAGCGGAAAAAGAAATACTATGTAAACCAGTAATACGCCATGCCATCCAGCTTGCCTCTAGCAACTCCAGAATATCCAGAATATCCTGATAAACCTAACTCTTAACTGCCCGTGTGGAAATTGGTGGGCACCTAGAGTTTAGGAAGGAAAACAATAAACTCCAAGTCAGTCATGTGACTGGTGTGAGAACTCAAAACAGTTTATTTATCTTTAAAATCAAAATAGAGGAATATTTTTAAATCAATTCGCAATGCTTTTAAAAATGAGACTACCATAAGGCCTCCCGCACACACACACAATGCAAACGCAGAATCGGAGGAGATTTCTCCTTATGATAGTCAAAGATGCTTGATACGCATTTAAAATAACATTTGATATTATTACTAGTGTATAGTGTAGGAAAATTCATTTCGAAAGTAGAATATAAATCTTAGCCAACATAGACATTTCGAACTATGCCTACTATAGCTACTATCCAAACAGTGGTGACCACCATAAGTGAATAGCAGGTTCTACAACTAATACCGTACAAGTTTCGTATTGGGAATTGGATTTCCAACAAATGGTCAGGCCAAGGAACTTCCCATTGCCACTGAGAATGCCTCTGGAAAGACATCCCCGAGAACCAAACCGGATCTCTGCCAACACAAGGCCGGGTTACCCCTAACTGGGTAACTACTGACACGAGTACGCCATTCCCCGGTCCTTTAGGACCTTTTCAACCGAGCGCTCGATATCCAACATCACACCATAATAAATAGAGTGTTTTCAACATGAGTAAGTATCTGGGCTCCATACCATGATACCACCCCTTTCCAGAAGGAAATGAACATACCCTAAGGGGAGCTACAGCAACCCCTAATAACCTTGCCGCATCTTTCCTGTTTTGACCATTTCCGGGATGTGAGGCTCGACGAAGTCACGTCCACAAAAACATACTTTATATAAAAGCCATGCTTTGGGTCAACAAATGATCAACACAATGATCACTAAGATAGACGATCAAATAAATGATCCTATCACAATAATCAACACAATGATCATTTCAGCATCACTCAGCATGTCACATTACCAAAATGGGATATATCGCTGATAACTTCAACTATATAACCTTTGAGCACATACGTCTCAAAGAAGGGTGTTAAGCAAAGAATAAATTCTCCGCCACCAACAGAAATATATTTGAAAGAAATCGGCTTTATATCTCAAATTGTAATGTCAGACATACAATCCATACAAGTCTGTTCCGGGATCGAACAAAACCGAAGGCACTTACAAAGAAGTCCTTGCAATCCGGATATTCACAATCCTGATCGGATTTCCCATCACTTAGGGAGTTTCTATACCGGCGCGACTCGGTGCAGAAACAATCGATAGGTCATCCTATCGCTCTTGCAAATACCGGTCTTCAACACCGATCTTCAAATGCAATTCACAACGACGTATCACATATTCGGAATGGGTTATACGACCCCATGGTCCTTTCCCGGTTAACCCGAATAGTGAGCGCTTATTCAAAAATAAGTGTGACATTCAAATTCAATCAAATCACATCAAATACCCATTCAAAGGGAAATACTGATAGTCGATTATTGAACTATCACTGGATATGCACACATCACCAGATTCCAAATAATTTTCCAAATTATTTATTTTCCAAATATCTTTACCAGATATAAAATTTCAACACTTCAAAAATAAATCAATATTTATTTTTCTAAACCAATCCCACTTTCATTATAAATTCCATAATGAATTTATATTTCAAAATATCCATGCATATACGATTTCAATTATCCATTTCAATTTATCTTCAAAAAGATAAATTCTAATTATTCACTTCATATTGGAAAACATTTCCATACTTATTTATTCATAAGTAATTCACAAATCTCTTTTATTTTCAACACTTAGAAAATATTCAATATACTTAAATCGAATTAAGTATATATTTCATTCTTTAAGGAAATCATTCACTTAAACATATTTGTTTGGGCCAAAACGAATGTTACGTAAAACATCGTTAGATTGTTTTAATTCTATTTAAAACATCACATTCAAAACAATTCCTTTAACGTGTTATTCACTATTCAAAAATGTGAATAAACTTCGTTAACAAATCTCATCCTTTTATTCATTTTAATTCAAAGGATTATTCACTATTAAAAAATGTGAATATAACTCCATTTCTAAGTTATAACAATTAACTTGTCAAAATAAGTCATTTGCGAATTTATAAAACAACGTTTATAAATTCCTTTTCTATTTATTTATAAAAACTTCCTTTTTTTATAAATCCTTTTATTTACCTATTCAGTTTATAATTCAATTATAGACTAAAAGTTCATATTATAAGTTAACTACTTATAAAACGATTATTTTACAAAATCGTTCTTTTTAAAGACTTTTCAATTTATAAACCTTATAACTTATAAGATTTATTTATTTAATCAATCTATTCTTCAAATAATTTCACCAAATTTATAAATCTTACTATTTATAGATTTCATTTATAACTTCACAGTTTATAACTCTATAAATTTCATTCATTTATGAAATTCATTTTCACTACATTCAAACACTTATAAAAACTTGTTTTATAATGTCAATTTTTCAATTTATAAATATCCATTTATAAATCTCTTAATATAAATCAGTTTATATTATTATTCTAAAACGTCTTTAAATTCCTTTATAATTTCATCATTTCGATTTATAAAATAATCAAATTTTATAAATCCTATATTTAAACTTTTATCATATATTCAAAAATCCAATCTAAATTATTTTATAAAATCATTAGTTCATATTTCTCAAAAATCGACTTTTAATCGTATTTCTAAAAATCAGCCCTTTTTAACTATATTTCACAAAAACCATAATTTTTATAACTTTAAAAATTATAACGTTTATTTATTTATAATGGATCAATTCCAAAAATATAGTATATTTTCAAAATCACTTTTAAAATCATTTTAAAATCCCAAAATCTGGGTCCAATGATGCTACACACCAAATAGTCAATCACGACTACAACGATCCATCATATATCGATATGATAATCCATCAAATATCAAAATATCTGAAATAAAATAAATACTGTTGAGGAATCCAGTTGGATCCCTCCAACCTGTTTCCTGCATCCAAAAACATTAGCACAATACCAATTTCGCTCCAGTACGAAATTATCGCGGTACATGTTCTTATTAAATATTATCCGCTTAATAACGGCGTAATAGGGTCTCATCCGCTAAACAAAAAATGCGGGAAATCAACAACTGCAATATATACATATGCCAATATATATATATTGATATTATATATAATACCAATTTCACTGTTTATGAAATATTCGCGGTATATGTTTATATTAAATAACATCCGCTTACTAACGGCGCATAATGTCTATTTTAACAATCAATAATTTACAGTCATCATTCAAACATGCATTCAAATATTTTAAATCTAACTATTTAAAATAAAATCGAAATCTATTCGATTGAGTGAGAAGTTCTCACCTTGGTTTTAATTTCCGTTTTAGCTTTTATTTCGAATAAAATTAAACGCGCGTTTAATTTTACCCAAAATTCTCACTAACTCCAAACGACTCCAAACCAACTCCATCGCGTAGTGCTCGTCCATACGATTCCAACGCAACTGAGTTTGCATTTTTTCGACCTCGTATGAAAAAGTTATGAATTTTTGAAGTTTGCTCGAATTTATATACATAAATTTACAACACAAACTTTATAATTATAAACCTAAGCTCATCACAGCCACATGATCCTTCATCCTTGCATCCTGGCCGTCCATCTCTTCTTCCCTCTCCACGTTCTATCTACAGATTTGAGGCCGTGCATAGAACCCATGAGCATAGAAACTAGGGTTGAATCTTGCGAGCTCATTTCTCGACGAAATCCCATCAAACCACTTGCAAATCGAAGCTCTTCGCGAGAGCTACCTCCACCACCAACCACTTGGAGCTCGGCCTGCACATGACCCCTCGAAATGCGTGCGAAATCTGCAGAGAACGGCCCATTTTGCTCCTCCATCGTCGCTCCAAATTCGATCATCACCGTATGGAATCGAAGCTCTCGTCGAGCTCTTCAACTTCCGTGTTGAACACTTCTTCTAATTCTTTGTAGATTGGGAGAGATTGAGAGATGAATGAGAATGATTTCTGGCCATTCATGTATAAGTGACGGCTAGGTTATAAAATTAGGGTTTGGAATGATATTTTTATCAAATTATGAAGGCAAGGGGTCTATTTATAAGGAACGAGCGACACTATTCATCCCGGAAATTCCGAACTCCGATTTAGACGCCGTAACCAGCGTACCTAGGGTTTATCCCGCGTTCCGGACACAATGGAACAGGTTTCGGAAGCTAATTCGGAAGTATGTGCGAGTTATGGCTGTAAACGCTCATTTTGAATTAAACCGATTTAAACCGATTTGTAGGCGTTTTAATTTGTACCGGACAAACGGTAAATCCAAACGACTTGAAATTTGAAACCTTACAATAATATCACATTACGGATCCGATGAAACTGTTTTCGTCGAAATCCGAGACTTTTTGAAAAATGGCTATTTTGACTCGCCAAATTTAAATTAAAAATAATTCGATGCGTTTCGAGCTGCCACGATCAAACGATAGCTCCGATTGACACGAAAATTGAAATCCGGTAATAACTAACTATTACGGATCCAATGGAACTGGTTTCGTTCAATTCTGAGACTGTTCAAAAATTGGCTATTTTACCGTCGATTATTAAATATTAAAATATTCAATTTTCACAAATTAACTTTTAATTCGATTTTAAAAGTTCTAAAATATTTCTATAACTCCAGTATGATTAAATAAAATTTTCCAAATTATTTTCAATCATATTTAACTCAATTTTTTAATTATGTCTATAATTTCACATATCAAATTATTGATTTAATTATCTAATTAAATTCAATAATTCAAATAAAAATTTATTTGACTTATAAATTCACTTATTAATATTTAAAATTAATTAAATATTCAAATTTAAATTAATAAAAATTCTGGGTCGTTACATTCTTCTTTTGGATAAGTTATAGTTATAGAATCCTATTTGGTTATAAACCATTTCAAATTTCAAATTCTTATTTGATTATAGTATTAACAACCAATCATCGAAATATATATAATAATTTTAGAAAATTATTTCTTTTATATCAAAATATAATTTTGGATAAAATTATTTCATTTACCCTCTTTAAAAATAATACTATGTCGGTTTATCTTGTTTAAGAGTTTAGAAACCCCTATCGATATGGTTGTACTTCACGTACCGACCAGAATTCATAAACACTCAACCGATAAGTCAACACGGTATAAAAACAATTTTTATATCCACTAACAAATACGCGCTTATAGCTATTAATACACTCAACTCATTATTGAGTACTATTGACTCTGTTTGTAATGAGTAATTTCCCCACCAAAGCCTAGGTTATCGTTAACCTAAGCTCTGATACCAACTGTGACGACCCGCCCTTCTCGACCCTTGAAAATCGACACAAAATACTCCGTAGTATAATATGACGACGATCGAGTGCCAGAAAAGACAGATAGTTGAGGGAAAGAAAGAAGATAGAAGAAAGAAGGAACTAAACAATAGCAGAATCTCACAATCGTAGCGGAACAAAATATAATACATACTATCATATTTTACACAAAATGAAAAATATATCTGCTTATATATATTATATCATCAGAGTATCGCAAACAAACAACAATCACCAGCCTGACAATTTTCAAACAATCACTGCAGCAGATATAAACAAGTACGGATAATACGTCTCAGACTCCAGCTCCTCTCCTAGGCTCCACAGCATCCTTTCCTGTAATCCATAATACTCAGTTTGACCCGAGCATTATAATGAAATAACACCCGAGTCAGTCTGGAATACCGATGTGAGAAAAATACACCCAAATTGATTATTAAAGTTTTAAAAATCTTTTGAAATCAAAAGCATCTCGTAAGACCACGCCACAAATAAACATGTTTGGTCTTTACCTTACGATAGCCAAAACACTTTTTATAAAAATCCTTTGATATTATAATAGGGTCTATATACAAATACTTATTAAAATAGCCGAAATTGTTACATGATTAAATTGCAACTATTAGCCACAAAGTGGGTAATACAAACAAAACTCTTAAAGGCTCGTAGGGAGAATGGATTTCCAACTAATAACTAGGCACTAGGCACCACCTGTCACAGTACGTGGCCTAGATCACCGTACCGAGGACCACTCCCGATTCCTTGCAACACAAGACCAGGACTACCCCTTACTGAATAATCCCGAGTAAGATCACCCCACGGTTGGGATCAGCAACCGCACCACTAAGCCGAATAAAAAGGAACATCTAGACAAGGATGACCTTACCCTAATGGTGCTACCACATAGCCTTGCTGCATATCCCCTGATTTTCAGTCATTCCCGGTTGATGAGGCTTGAGGCTAAGCGTTACCTTTTAGAACGTTTCACTTCAAATGTCCATCGTCCACCTGACGATGTTCCGAAAGCATTCATCCATACAAGTCCGTCCCGAGTTCGAACAAAACCGAAGGCACTACTCCTACTACATCCATTTTGGAAACATCCTCTGGATTAATAGCGACTAGCCCTTGCACTCCACTATTCCATCTTCGACTCCGAACTCGCCTTCCTCACGAAAACGTAAAAACTGGATCGAAGTGGTTTTTGAGAAATAAATCCCGATCCCGGTCTCCTCGACGATCAACGCATTGTCCAATATTGATAGTCATTGATTTTACTATCAATTATCATTCACAAACATCCATCAAATATTAAATAATTTCCCAAATTATTTATTAATCTCAAAATACCTTCACAAGATATATTTCCATTTTCAATCCCTTGAAAACAGTTTCAGACCACACACTCCTTATGGAATAAATCTCCAAATATTGATTTCCACTGAAAACATCCAAGCCAAATACTTTAGATTTGTAATAATTTTAATTAAAGCTATTTACATACTTTATTTGAAATATATATATATATACACTTTTTAAATGTTTCAAATAACTACTTTATAAATATAAACTATTTTTCTTCCAAATAAAAGTTAAGTCATACTAAGTTTTAAAATAAAGTTATGAAATCCTATACAAGTTATCAAATAAACTTTAACCAAACTATCTTTACAATATAACTAGTTTATAAAATATAAATATTAATGACATTCTTTTTAAAACATATACCAATTAACCCCTTTAAAATAATTACTACTATAACCAATTTATTAAATATTTACTCTTAAAATTTTTACAACTTAAACAAGAATTTTCGTAAAAACATTCTTTTAAAAACAAATTTAAACTTTTAACTTTTACTTAAAAATCTGCTTTAAAAATGTACTTGGCTTCCCAGGGAAATACACTTCCATTTCAGAATAAACCAAAGAATTCTTTTTTTTAAATCCTGCTGGATTTATCTCAATTCAAATTTACATTTAAATCCCGTAAATTTCTTCCAACACTTGAAAAATAAACACCTTTTTATTTTTAACACATTTCCCATTTCTTGGAAATCACTTTCAAAATATATGATTAAAATATTTAGAATAAGGTTACTAGAAATTTCTTAAATGAAAAATAATACTGAAGAAAATATAGAGGAGTTTCTAAGTAATTTAAAACAAAATTTCCTTTTAAAATAAAGTTGTTAATCATATATTTATATTATAATTTCCTTTTGAAACTAAATACTACTTTACCTTTAAAATAATTAAATATCATAATTACTTAAATAAATGTTTACTTACACTTTAAATAATTAAAATAATATTTTCTTTCTAAAATATTCTAAAACACATTTTAAACTGCCCATTAATATTTTGAAAGCTTTTCTTTAAAACATACTAAATTTGCAGGAAAAAGTACACTTCCATCCTTTAAAGATAATCTCATCTTTATTTTTAAAACAATTATATATTTCTTATAGAATTTCCCCCTGGAAATTTATATTTCAAAATCTATCCACTGATAAATCTTTTATTCCACTTTATTTGTAAAACCAATTTACAAATTCCCATTCCTCATCACAGTTTCAAACCCTTAACAAATTCCAAATCAATTTCCTGAATTTAATTTCCTTAAATTCATTACTTAAAAATTCCTTTTCATTTCCCTTTTAATCCCAATTTATTTTATTTATATTTTAAAATCTCAGATTATATTCACCCAACCATATCACAACATAACTGAATTTTCAAATTAAACTACCACGGGATAATAAAGAAAGTACATCACAGAGAATGAAGATAATTTCTACATTGTAAGGAATCCAGTTGGATCCCTCCAACCTGTTTCCCTGCATCCACAGATGTTAGCATACAAATAAATATCGATCCAATCTGAGAATAATCATCATATTCAACCAATCAAGCAAACATTTAAATATTAATTATTTAAACAAACTAGCTTTCCAGATGTGAGTGAGTTAAACTCACCTTGAATTTTCGACGAGCGTTCAAATTTTAAATTAAATCGAACGGTGTTCGATTTAACCTAAATTTTTACTTTCTCAGAATGATCCCAGAATTGCTCCACCGTGTAGTACTCGCTGCTGCGATTCCGGCGTCACCAGTTTCGTCGAATTCTGATAATGCATGCACAAGATATGAATTTATAAAGTTTGTATATAAATTTAAAACAAATTACTCTTCTTTTTTTATATAAAATTACCATCGGTCGTTCTCTCTCCTATATCCCTCTCGTTCACGAACGCGAATAGACCACCTAACCCACCTCGTCGCCACTTCCTAGACGTGCCTCTCCTCCCATAACCATCGTGATCCCCATCAGAGACCGCCGCCCGAAATCCCCTTCCCTCCTCTACCTTTGACCACATCCCACACCCCAAAGCTCGCCCATTGATGCGAAAACCTCCACTGAATGGCGCCCAAAAACGGCGGCAAATCAACTCCTATCGACGATTTCAAGCAAGATCCACCGTTGATCTAGTCGAACACGGCGAGCACAACACCTTTCTAGTTGGAAATTGTTGATAAAAGCGAGTGGATAGAGAGAAAAATGAGGAAGAGTGAGGGAGTCTTTCAGCCATTAATTAGAAAGGAAGCGGCTATGTTAAGTTACCGAGGCTAGGATTTCGTAATGCGAATGTGTATATACGAATATTAATATTATTTTATAAATTTTCACCAATTTTACACATTTCGAACGAACTCCGAATTAGACATGCCGCCAGACGTTTATAAGGTTTTACCCACATTCTGAAACACAATGGAACGTGTTTCGGAGACTAATTTGATCATATGTGGAAGATAGCTTTTTAAAGCGATGTAAAATATTAAATTATCGATTTTAATTTCAACGCGTTTCTCACCCATACGAGCAAGCGTAACTCCAAATGTTACGAAAATTGAAATTCGATAATAATTAACTATTACGAATCCAATGGAACTAGTTTCGTCGAATTCCGAGACTGTGTTCCGGAAGGCTATTTTAACTCGTCGATTAATTCGAGCAATTTCCAAAATCGTCGAAATCACTTAAAATTTCACTTTTAAAATTTTACTAACTCTATTATAAATCATATAGACTTTATATTCACATCATAAATCATTCTGATTCATTTCGAACCAAAATCTGGATTTTTTGCATTATTATATTATTAAATTCCATTACTAAATTAATATAAAATTCCAAATTTAACCTATCGACTTTTAATTCCATCTAAAAGTCCACCATCATTACTTAAATCCAAATAAATTTAAAATAAATTTTAGAAACCAATTTCGTATCTATTTACCTCCAAATTCACAAATTATCTCAATTTTCAAATATTAAATTATTATTGTTCAAATCCAATTAAATTACCATATTTGAAATTTAACCAATTCTATTAATTTAACCAAAATCTTCTTACTTCATAATCAATTCTAAATCCACATTTAACATTTAAAATGAATCAAATGTTTAAAATTAACGACTGGAAATTCTGGGTCGTTACAAACATTTTCAAAACTAGATTTGACAATTTCGTATATATCTTATTTTAACTTCATTATTATTTAGTTTTGAAATGTTCACTTAATAAATCCAATATCATTTAAATAACCTTAAATTACATTAAACTAAATATTTCCTTTGATTTAACTTAAACTTGAAAAATCTATTTAATCACTTTATATCAAAATCAAGTTATAAAATAATATCTTAAAACCCTCAAATTCAATAAGTTTCAAATCGATTTAATTTAAACGAAATTTTTAATTAGATATAATCTTGAATAAATTAAATTTTATCTTTCCAACCTTAACTTACATAAATCATTATAAAATCTAATTTAAAAATATATATTTATATAAATGCTTAAACGTATTGTATTTTACTTAAATCAAACTTTACTAAATTCAAAGCTTATTATTAAATCTATTTTATATTAAAAATTATTCATATACATAATATTTTCAAATTTAAAGAAAACCATACATATTTTCTTTCAAAACCATAGAAATCATTTCTTTATATATAGACCAATGGTGTCTGTATATAATTTTCCATCATATGGTCAAGTGATACAGATGTTTATTATTTCAATCCGTAATTTAAATATATATATATATATATATATATATATATATATATATATATATATGGGTATAAATCATTTCAACCCACAATCTCAAATCCAATTCAATGAAAATCGCTTGTGTTTATCATTTCAACCCATAACTATTTTCTCCTATTCTACTAAATCGTTCGGGTATGTATCATTTCAACACATAGGAAATTATATACTAACAGGGAACTTGTAGAGTGAGAATATATATATGATAAAATATAACATATAACATCAGGCATATGTCATCAGTGCTTAAATAAAATATAAATAATAGGATATGATGTCATATCTCACAGGTGAACAGATACAGATAATAACATATCATACATAAAATTTAAATAATTAACAGTTCAATTTAGCAGCATATTTCAATTGTCGTTTCAAGTGAAATCAAATTTAATAAATATAAAAACATTAATCGTGAGTGATTGCTCACCTATCGAGGTTTGAGGATAGACAACGAAGTTTAGTTACGAAATGCAAGCACGAATCCTAGAGCAAAGCAAGATTGGCACGAATTGACGACAAAGCTGATAGATAAGAATCGATGAGAACAAGATAATTAGTTTTGATATAAACTGAAAATATACATTATTATTACACTATATTATATATATATTCCCAAAAATTTGAATTAGACAAATACTAAAATAGTATAAAATTTCAAAATCATTTTTCCCCCTTAAAATTCAAGTATTAAGAATCACATATATACATATACATATACATACATACATATATATATATATTATACTTATCTACATAAACCCATATATTTAAGATCAAAACATATATAAATTACATTTTAAACAAGTACATATAAATGATATTTGATAACTAACATATAAACAAATATGTAACGTATAAAATTGTCAACAACTAAAACTATAAATTTACTACATACATACCTATCTATACGTATAACTATAATATTATAAACTTTATAAATAAACAAATGTATATAATATGTAACATTAAATATAACCACCAATACGTATACTAACCTACATATAATTTTATATAGACTAACATAACATCTAAACAGAACAATAAACTAAACTTTATATAAACTGCATTATATATATACTTACATTTATAAATCCACACATAACATATATAAACAATACACTTATAATGTAATATACAGTAATAACCTATTAAAAATCAAAATTATTATCCATACATACAAACACTATGTAAATATAAGTTTTTGGAACATGTATACATATGAAATACATAATATATTTATATTACCGAGATCAACATACTTGCCAGTTCTAAATACAAATATAAAATTTTAAAATTGACGCAAATTTGTACGTAACTATAGACTATATTCAACTTGTCTAACTATATATATATGGTACTTTATATACAGACTTACTATAATTAAATAAAGATACAATGTATACATATATCCACATATAAACAACACGTAGACTTCAAAATCTTATTATAAGCATAATCTAAATATACACATATATATGTATATGTATATGTATATAGGCACACACACACACATACATATACACCGTAAGTTTGTATAAAATATATATTAGAAAACCATATTATAAACTATGACATATGTAGATAACCAATACCTTGTTTCATATAAAAGAAGGAGGCAAGGCTGATCGGAGTATCACAGGCAAATGAAAACAACAGAAAACCCAATATGAAAATATATACTCACGCATATATATAAAAATTTAGAAATAATAACTCAGGCTTATATATAAAAATTTAAAAACAATAACTCACGCACATAAAAATAATAATTTTAAAACAATATTTAATAAAACAAATACATATGTTGCATTACCTTTCAAGATATCATATATATGTTAAAAGTTTGCTGCAAAGCGGAAGGGATGACAAGGTGAGGTGCTGCTACCGAGGGCGGAGGACCGCGTGAGGGGAAAGGAGGCTCGGCGCGGCACACGTGAACGTGGCTACGGGTCTGAAATGAGGCCGAGCAAGGTGGGTACGGTGGTCGTTACCCGGTTGCTAGGCCCGACTACGATAGAAAGACCATTAAGTGTCGTTCGACATACAAGTGTCGCTCGGCATATATGCCTCGTTTGGCATACAACTGTCGCTCGGCATAGATGCCTCGCTCGGCATAAATACCCCTTTCGGTATTTGAATGATGTTCGACAGAGATATCTCGTTTGGCCTAGGTACTGTTCGGCCTTACTCCATTTTTTCGGCATCTAAGGTACTAACTCCATCTCCCGGCATTCTTTGGTTCGACTACCATCACTCGGCATCTCGGGTTCGGAAGCCATCATTTGGCCTTTTTTGGCAACGTTGTTTGTCAAATTCACACAACAAGGTCGCTCAGCAACTGCCGTTTGGCATCCCTGGCTCAGTGCATACTAGAGGTGTTAGCTAGTTGTCAAGCCCACAACAAAGCAAGAGCGTTCGGCATGACTCTGCTTCGGGTCACTCAATGATCGACCACACAATTCTCGACCGGCATTCCTCGTTCGACATGCCTGGGCCGGTGTGCAGAAGTCACCTACTGTGGGCCGAGGTACTATGTTCCTGGGCCCGTTGAGGGGAGTCCAACCTATCTTCGTCTATAAATAGAAAGGTAGGGGCACAGTGAAAGGGACATTTTTTCGAGAACACTGAGGAGACTCTACCGCTTTCAAGACTCATTCTTTTTCAGTTAGCATTTGCATTTGACTAGTTGTTGTACGGATTGTATCTGTATTTAATTGTTTATAAAAACAATAAAGATTAAACTCAAAGTTGACATAGGAAGTTACGCCGAACCACTATAAACTGGTGTTCTAGTTTTGCTATTAATTTTTGAATATATTTCTCTATTTTCATTTTCCATCTTCATTATTCTCTCTACACAAATCTTTCTTTTGGTATTAGTGACCAATTCTGGTGCTAACAGCGGTCGTTTTCGAGTTGACTTCGGTGAGATGGGGAGTTATGTTCGGCCAGGAAGCGACATCGATGAACAAAGGTGGAAGGCAAAAACCCGGACGCAAGCATGCTTGAAGAAACAAAGTGCAGGCTAAGAGAAAAAAATGACGTGGCACTCTTTCATTTATGAATCATAAGCTTTGAATTTTTCTTTTTTCAAATCAGAGCGAACGAGTAAAGAAGAAAGGAGGATGAATGAGTAGATCTGAAAAAAGAAAAAAAGGTCAGCAAAAGAAGGAAAAAGAAGGAAGATATATAGAAAGTACCCTTTAATGAAGGGTACCTTGCAATATATATGAAAATTGTGAAATAGCAACAGGCTTTAATTCAGGAAAAGTTATTAAAGCAATTAATTTTTGTTTGTTTGGGCAACGCGGTTTCAATTTTTGAAACCGAAGGGAAGCGTAAAGTCAATATTTGCGTACCGTTACGACGAGCTGTTTCATCGTTACCGTTACGTACCGGATCTCAAATTACAGAAATGAATATACCACAGAGATCAGCACAACGACATGAACATGAATAGAATGGTTTCAATATATCAGAGAGAAAGACTTGATTTTGGATAGCTTGGATGGACAAAGATTGAGTAAAAGATGAGATTCTAAATTCTCCCCTTCCTTTCCTTTATTTAAGCATCTCCACCCTCATTTTCTATTGATCTTTTAGAGCCTCCATCCCTATACTTTGTTGGCCGAGCTCTCCCTCTCATCTCTCCGTTTTCTCATGCCCAAATCATATGAATACAACTGTTATTCGATAGTCGGTGATCAACAGTACAAGGACTAGCACTCTTTTGGATCGTAAATTATCTCAAGAAGCATACTTTAGCATTTCAAGGTGTACTTCAAGGTGTTAGAAGTAAGGTATATTTCTAACCAAAATATAACTATACATGCTTAGATCTAATGTTTTATTATCTTTATTAATGGTTGGATTGGAAGCGCAAACCTTTATTCCGAACGAGAAGTTCCAAAAATGCTCTTTATATATAATTCTTTAGAAACTTATCATTACAAATTACCTTAGAAAATTGCATTTGAAAAGTCCTTTGAATGCTTGAGAGCCAAAAAATACGTGCATATGACCACACATTTTTTTGAGGATTACTCTATTTTAATAAGTAATATTTCCTTCTTCTATTGAACAAGCTATAAAGGGAAAGATCCTTTAAAAAATTTCCACTATAATTTACCCTAGAAAATAGCATTTGAAAAGATTTTTTGAATGCTTAAATGTTGTCGAAAAATTCATGACCATCAATCTGAAAATTAATGCCATGATTTTGTTTATCATTGATTGGGTATACTCTAGAAGATAGCATTTGAAAATTTTCCATTATAATTTACACTAGAAAATAGTATTTGAAAAGTCCTTTAAATGCTTGATAGGATAAATATAACATTGATTGGGTATAATCTAGAAATATTCAAATCCTACTAGAAATGATAGCACTGATTGGGTCAAAATACGATTGACAAGCTAAATATAACTTTGATTGGGTGTAACCTAGAAATATTTCCATTATAATTTACCATAGAAAATAGAATTTGAAAAATTGCCATTTTAATTTACCTTGGAAAATAGATGTGAAATGGTCTTTTAAATGCTTGATAGGCTAAATATAACATTGATTGGGTATAATCTAGAATCCTGGATTTATCGTAATATTCATTACTAGATAGACTACTACCTAATCAATAACATGAAATTTGTAGAAAATTTGACCACGTTAGTTAACTATATTTATTATTTGATAGAATATGGCCCAATCAATGCATGTTAGGGAAAGAATCAAACCTTTATCCGTTAAATGTTTAATTCTCGAAAATTCTTCCATCCTTATATATATCAACTGAAGTTTTCCTCTACTCTTCACTCCGTCATTCACAATCATTCCACTTTCTCTATCACTCTATTACTTCCACTATTCTTTGCTCTTTATTGTTATTAGCCATTATTCGCTGTTGCTTGCCACCATTGAACCTTATAATCATTGTTCTTTCAAAGCTTCAGGTTAGTTCTTCTTTTTAGTAAAGATAGCTATCGATGTTCTTTTTAGTAAAGATGGTTGTCAGTGTGATCATTTGTAATATACTACAAATTAGGAAGTAAAATAAGTAAATATATTTTAAGTTTCATTTTTGTTGGTCCTCTACAGAGGATCTAAAAATTAAACTTCCTATATATTTTTTCTCTTTATAAATTGACAACAGATACAAAAATTCAACCTAATAAAAAATTAAATGTTCCAACTTAGAAATAAAAATGCAAACTAACTACATATGATTCCAACGCAAAAATATACCAAAATATTTATGAAAATCATTTCTCTTGAATATGTTAAACACATATAATTTATAAAAAAATCAATTTACCTACAAAGTGTGTGCCATTGTCACGCCGAAGCGCGTGCTATAACACTCGTAGACATATTTTTAATTGTTAGTTAGGTGACGATTTGTTAGAACCTCCATTCTTAGTTTCGATAACGACAACTGTACAAACACACATATATAATATAAACATCACTAATATGCAGGTACACGCAACAAGATCATGGCTAGAAGACAAGCAAGGAGAGACTTTTTCTAGTAAGGTCATATTTAGTCTTAGATTAAATATATAAAATCTCCTTGAGTGATTCACAAAATATAAAATTCACGTTTTCAAATTAAAAGAAAACTTAAATTTAGAAAACTAAATTTACCGACGTTTTTGAAAAACCACAGACGTCTGTGACATTACATGGGAAAACTAATCCATGTAATGACCGACGTCTGTGATTTTCCATAGACGTCTGTAACGTTATTTATGAAACATAATGGCTATTTTTATGAAAGGTTGCTTCCTTCTGAATTTTTCAATACACTAAATTTACTCAAACATCGCAACCCTTTGAAAGGTAGTGGTTGCTTCTCTTTGAGAAACAACTCTTGAATCTTATAAATGGCATTAAACGATTGAGGCTAACACAAACCTTGGTTTCTATATTCTTATGTCTATGCATTCAAATAACCAAAATTTATATTTTGGTTATATCGCCTCCTAAAAATAAAAGTGCACATAAACAATATCACTCAAAGGAGATTATAGCAAGATTGTATGGTACAGTCAATATCCATGTTATTCAAAACACACAATTGTTAACAAAATACTTTTGTATTAAGCCCGTTCCTCTGGGTGAAGTTAGGGATTTTGGTTAGTAAATACCGAAGGGAAGCTTCGGGACTAGACGCAGGACGGGAAATTCGAACCAGTATAAAGACTATGGTTTGCACGCTTTTTATACTTTACCATTTATTGTCTACTATAGCATTAGCTCATACACTTGCATATTATACACAAGTGATAATATATGATCCATTAAACTTTTATTTGGTACCAGAGCAAGGATTTTTCAATTTTACTATAATATGTAATTGAATTTTGGTTAATATAGCAAATACATTTCAAGAAGGACAATCAACTGCATGTCCTCCATTATTCACTAGATCAAACTATGCTTACATTCAACACGTATGAGAATTTTTGGAATCTAATGGTCTAGAAATTTGGCAATCTACATAAACTAGATGTGAGGCACTCACTACTGATATAGATACTTGGACTGGCGCACAAAATAATTTTGCAACCAATAATGCAAAAGCTATAAATGTTCTATTTTTCTCACTTAATAAAGATGAATTTTCACGAGTCATGCTTTGTACTACTGCTTATGTACATTACAAATTACCCATGAAGGCACAAACAAAGTTAAGCAAACAAAATAATTTTACAAAATCAATTTTCATCTTTTAAATTGAAAACAAATGAAACCATTATTGACATGTATGCTAGATTTCAACCATACAACACGATCTTATGGCATTAGGAGTTAAATTCATTAATTTTTATTTAGTCACATAAATTTTGAACTCTCTAAAAACGAATGGAAAAGAAAAGTTTTAGCCATCGAAGAAGCTAACTATCTTTCCCAACTCAAAGTCAAAGAGTTAATAGGAAATCTGATGTTGTATGGAGCTAATTTACAGGCAAAAAAAATAACAAAATCAAGAAAAGTAAAACATCGCATTTCATGCAAATAATGACAACTCCGACTAGAAGAAGATGAGATTGTTTTTATCATCAAAAATTACAACAAGTTCAAGAAGTTCAAAAAGATGATTAAATTTAAAAACAACAGCAATACAAACTCCTCAAATCAAACAACAATGAAATGCTTCGGGTGTGATAAATTTATTTAGCCATATGAAGAAGGACTGTCCACTACTCAATAATGATATAAACAAGTTCAAAAATTTCAAGAAAAAGAGAAGAGCATTTCAAGTAACTTGGGATGACTCTTCCTCTTCATTTGATAGCGATAGTGATTCATAACAAAATTAGTATAGAATTAGATGACAATTATAGAGAATTAAAAAAAGTAAATAAAGAAAATGTAGGAAAATTAAATAGAGCTGAATTGGAAATTGGATTGTCAAAAGATGAGAAAACTATTATAGAAGAAAAAATAGAATTAGCAAAAAAAGAATGTAAAAGTTATCATCTCAAAATGCTACTCTAACACATGATATAGAGAATAACCGAATGTAGAATAATAAACTTGAACAAGAAAAGTGTGAATTGAAATAAAAGTTAGAATTAGCTAATATAGAAATTTCTGATCTTAGAAATAAATTATATGAAATTACTAACAATGTTTCAAAATTTGATAAAGGAAAGCAAAGTCTAGAAAAATTTGATAAAAATTTCAAAACTGTATGGAAATAGGAAGGGATTAGGATTTAACTGAAAAAATTATAAACTATCAAGAAATAATTTGGTTTCTATAATAGTCAAGGATCTAAGAAGTATAGTACATTATATATTAATTTTAGAAAAACAAAATCTAAATGTGAAAATAAGGGATAAAAAATGATTAAAATATGGATTCCTATAACAAATAACAAATTGACTAGACAAAAACACATAAATGTATATTTAAAAGGTATGGTTCATAATGAAAATTACATCTCTAAAGGTCCCAAACCCTCATGGATATCTCTACCTTCTCCTATTAACACATAGGACCCTATGGAGGAAGCGAGTACCAATTAAGACTTTTATAATTTTGCAAGTACTTAAAAACAAAACTTAAAATTAGGAGAAATGGATAATCAATAGCGGATGCTCCAAACATATGATGGGAAATTCACACATGCCATCAAACATCACTTACATCAGACGGTGGCATGGTGACTTTTGGAGATAATTTTAAAGGATATTTTATTGGGATTGAAAACATCATCAATGTCGATATATCTACTTCTCCTGTTATTTCAAATGTATTATTAGTTAAAAACTTAAAACATAATTTACTAAGTATAAGTCAATTATGTGATAAGGGATTTAGAATCGTTTTTGAAAAAGATAAATGCAATATCTTTGATCAAAATAAAACTTTAATTTTTGAAGGAACAAGAAATCAAAATATTTATGTTCTAAACATGAATATTAATTATAATAATGATTTATGCTTAGCCACAAGTCATGATGATCCATGGATATGACATAAAATATTTTGTCACATAAATTTCAAATATATAAACAAATTAGGTAGAAAGAGTTTGGTAAGAGGATGACCCAAAATAAATTTCAAAGTTAAAAATCTATGCGATGCATGTCAACTAGGAAAATTAAAGAAAAGCTTGTATAAGTCTTAAAAGGAAATATGTACTAAACAACCTCTTGCATTACTTCATTTGGACTTATTTGGTCCAACTCAAGTATGTTCGATAAATCGCAATAAATATGTTTTTGTAATTGTAAACGATTTTTCAATATATACTTGGATACTATTTTTAAAACATAAAAGTGACAAATTCAAAATGTTTAAAATTTTTGCTAAACGAATTAAGACTCTAATGGTTTTAAAAATCAAAAGTATAAAAAGTTATCACGGTGGAGAATTTGAAAATGAACTATTTACAAATTTTTGTAATAAAAAGGGAATTAGCCATAATTTTTCGTTTCCATGAACACCACAATAAAATAGAGTAGTTGAAAGAAAAAATCGCACCTTGTAAGAATGTGCTCGAACTCTTCTAAATGGCAGTGATTTATCAAAGAATTTTTGAGCCGAAGCAGTTGCTACTGCATGTTATGTATTAAATCGTGCAACTCTTAGACCTATGACTAAAAATACATGTTATGAAATGCTTTTCAAAAAGAAACCGAAAGTATCATACTTTCGAATAAATGGATCAAAATGCTTTATTTTAAATACAAAAGATAGTCTTGGTAAATTAGATCCAAAACCCGATGAAGAAATTTTTGTTGGTTATTCCCATCGAAGTAAAGCATACAGAAATTTTTAACAAACGCATAAATGTTATAGAGGAAAGTCTTCTTGTCTCGTTTGATGATGACTTTAAAACTATAATGAATAAGGATGATGAAGAAAATTTTGGCACTAATCAAAGTAAGGTTATTGATATTATAGTTGAAAACAATAATGATAATCAAAATAACATTTTTTTGAAATCACCACCCAATATTTTAAAAGATCATCCCATTGATAACATAATTGAAATTTAGATAACAAAGTTTGACTAGAAGTCAGATAAATCAAATGAGTAATGTAGCATTTACATCTAATTTTGAACCAAAAAATTACACGGAAGCATCAAATGATGATTTCCGGATTTTTGCAATGCAAGAAGAACTTAATCAATTTGATTGAAATAATGTTTGGAAACTAGTACCAAGGCCAAACGAACAATTAGTACTAGCAATAAAATGGGTATTTAAGAACAAAGCAAACGAAAATTGAAATATTGTACGTAATAAAGCAAGATTAGTGGCGCAGGGATATAATCAAGAAAAAGGAATTGATTATAAAGAAACTTTTTCACCCGTGGCACGTCTTGAAACCGTAAGTATCTTACTTGCTTTTGCGTGTCATCATAATTTTAAGCATTTCCAATGGATGTTAAAAGTGCTTTCTTGAACAATTTTTAAAATGAAAATGTTTACGTTGAACAACCACCACTATTTTTTCATGAAAAATATTCATATCATGTTTCTACAAACTTAAAAAGGCATTATATGGTTTAAATCAAGCACCCCACACTTGGTATGATCGATAAAAATCACATTTAATAAATTTTGGTTTTCAAATTGATAAATAGATACAACATTATTTATTAAATGAGAACAAAAGGATATATTACTTGTTCAAATTTATGTTGATGGCATTATATTTGGACCTACTGACAAAAATTTATGTACTGAATTTTCTAAAATAATGACAAACGAATTTGAAATGTCTCATATGGGTAAATTAAATTTTCTTTTAGAAATGTTTTGGAATGGATAATACATCAAGCTAATGAGTACTACTATTCATCAAGACAAAGTTGAACATGGAAAAGGTTTCGATCAAAAACTTTATCGAAGCATGATAGAATCTTTACCATACTTCACAATTAGTTGACCAGATATTATGATGAGTTTTGTTTTTGTGCAAGATATCAAGCACAACCTAAGGAATCACATCATCGGGCAGTCAAAGGATTTACGATATTTAACCAACACTAAATATTACTTCTATTTTATCCAAAAGGATGTTCATTTGAGCTAGTAACTTACAGTGATGTGGATTTTGGTGGATGCAAACCGGATAGAAAAACTACAAGTGGCACATGTTACTTTATTGGTCAATCCTTAGTTCCATGGTTTAGTAAAAAGCAAAATTGCGTTTCTCTTTTGACGTGTAAAGCGGAATATATTTTTGCTGTCTTAGCTTGTGCTCAAGTAATATATATGCAACAAACATTTAAAGACTGTGGAAAAATGATAGACAAAACTCCAATATAAAAATTCAATTAATCACTCACGAACAAAATATATCGATATTCGTCACCATTTTTTGAGAGATAATGTTGAAAAAGAAATATTCACTCTTGAATTTGTAAATACCAAAAATCAAATAGCCGATATTTTTACAAAACCATTATGCGAAACAATGTCTATCAAACTAAGACGAGATTTAGGAATTTTCTCATATAATAAATTAGTAAATTAAAACTATATAATTCATAGCTAAACCTCTAATATACTACAGATACAAACATAAAACACTTCTATTTGTTAGTTAAGCTAAAATTAAACTTTGAACTTTCTAACCACTGATTTTTATAAAAACAAAATTATGTTTAGTGTTTTTAATGGTCATAATGATTTTCATCACAAATATTGTATACCTAAATTTAGGAAACTTACGGAATATTTAAGAAACAAAAGGTGCTAGTTATAAATATCAAACTGCTTCATATTTAAATATTTTATAAGTTCCAACATCTATATTGTGAATTCGACATGTCTTCGAATCACGATTGAACATACTCCACTTTAGACTTTAACTCACCATCATCAAAAAGTGTACATGTCTCTCTAGAAGCTGAAACTCCTCCATCAAATAAATCCGTGTCTAAAAATGTCTGTCACATTGGATATTCACCCAAAGAAAAGAAAGCAAAAAGAGCCATTAACCTTGATTCATCATCTTTGGAAAATAAAATTGACGAAATGTTTCACTATCAGTAAGAGATAATAGGAGTACAAAGAGAAATGTATTATGAACAAAAACAACAAGGTAGCCATCTAAATTTCTTGGAAAGATGCATATTGGCTATTTGTGGTCGCTTTCCAACTAAGGATTGTCTCCACAAAAAATCAGCTCGACTAATAGAAACACCAGTTAGACCGCACAATATTACTCCCCGAAATATATGGGAAGAAGGTTCGTCTAATCAAGAGCAAGCACCACGTGCTCCATCTCACTCATTTTTGTCTCCTCTCCGTCCATTCGTTGAAAATACCAAGATAGAGGGTGCACATGATACTCCGAGTTGGTTGCCAATAAAATATGAACCGAACTCTTGGGATTTACAAGAACAAAAAATAAAGTCAGACAAATAAAACATCTCTACAGTCTCCTACCTCTCCGATTATAATTATTTAAATAATTTTACATTTTTTTATTATTTACTTTGTATCATGGTCATTTATATATATAAAAAGTGATTGTATCATAAAAAATATTCAAAAATTAGGCACAATCACATACAGACAAAGCTCGTACGTTTGTGGAAAACCACAGACATTTGTGGTAAGGTTCAGGAAATATTTGTTGTATAACCACAGACGTCTGCGAAAATCCACAAACGTCTATGATAATATTTGGATATTTTATTTCTAAACCAATAGGTGTCTGTAAAAAATAACAGACGTCTATATAGGAATTCTGGTTTCATAATCCTAAAACCACAGACGTCTGTGAAAATCCACAGACATCTGTGGCTGTGCTCGACCTACTGTTCTACCTTCCTTTATATTAATGATTTTACCCTATCCTTTCATTTTTTTACCTGCCTCCACTCATTCTATTTCAAATCTTAAACCCTAAAACTTCAAAATCCCTAAATTTTCTTCAATGGATCCCAAAAACTCTTTTCAAAAAGATCAAAATATGCCCACTCTTCTTCCGGAGCTACTCAAATTGTGAGTGTTCAAATCACAAATTGGCTAAAAATGAGGAAATTGCCATCAATAGATTCCAAGCTTTAACCAACAACAAATTTCATATATGTCTATTCTATAACATACATGCCACTATAGAATATGATCTCTATAGCTTGACTACCAATGCGGGTTGTAGAAATCGTATAGACATTGAATCAAATAAGGTGATAATAGATCCTTTAGCAATTTATCTCTTCTACTCAAATCTTTGTAGTGAAAAGATTTGGAAACCTGAAAATGATGATGGGTGTTTATAGACGAGTGTATATGGAAAAACTACAAATATTAATGTATTTACCTTAGGACGAATCCAAGAATGTTCATATGAAGGTATAAATTTGGAAGAAATTCCCAACTATAGTGTGTTACATAGAAACGAAGTAACTCATCAACTTTGGGAAGATGAAATGCCCTAATGGAGGTCAATCTATCTTCGACCAAGAGCTCGTCTACTAACTAGAATGATAATTAATACCATTATTCCTAGATTAGGTAGTCATGAGAAAATTCTTGAAAATGAGCATAAAGCATTATATGCTATATATGCTCAACTTCCTGTCAATTGGGAAAAATTCATATATGATCAAATAAAAAGTTTTTAGAGTCAACACAAAAGGACTATTCTCTATGCTCCGTACATAATGAGAATATTAAGAGATTTAAATGTGCCTTCAAATATGTCACAATATAAATACCAGTAAAGGATAGTGGGAAGAGATTTGTGTCCTTAATGCAACTCCTAACAGTTCCTCCTTCCATTATTCCATTTGAACAATGGAAACTCCGAAACCAATGTCAACAAGAAAAAAGCCAGTATCTTCTTCTCAGCCTTCTGCACCTCATTATTCTCAGGAATACGATTTGGATCCCGGCATCTTAGAAGCTTGAACTTCCCTCGGTCACGATGAATCGGGTTGCGATGTAATTTTACAGAATCAAGGAATCATTACCAAAAATCAAAAGAAACTGGAGAAGAGAATGATTGGACTAGAACGACCTTTTTCGACTCGTATAACTAAGGTTGAAAAGACTTTAGAAAAATTCATTTATGGATTAGAAAAAATTATGAGAAAATTTTGAGGTAGGTCTACATCTTCATCTTCATCACCATCCCCAACACCTCCTTCTCGTAAACAAACACCACTTTATCATTCTTAACATTCCCCTCCTCAACCATCGCACATAAATATAGGAAAATAATTGTGGTTTCAAAGGATGAAGAAGAAGAAGAAGAAGAAAATGATGGAAGTCCACGACCAAACGCGGATGCCGACCAACCTACATCTCAATAGGATTATATGGCGATGCAAGGATTCACTATCCAAGAGAATATGGAGTGCACCAATCAACATCCTTGGCCTTGAGATTTTCAACCAGACCCATCATCAAATTGGGACTACTATGAGAACTATAGGTTTTTTTTCTTATTCTTATCAGTAAGCCATTTTCTCAAAACTCTTGTTTGTTTCATCTTGTTTGTCAATGTTATCGTGTTTGTAGTTTCTATGTTTGTTTGTGTAACTGTGATGTGATTTCTTTGTCTGTTTTGTATATCTGTAAATGTTCTTTTCGATAATGTTAAAGGGGGAGAAAAAGATATGCATATATACAAGGGGAGATTACATACTTAGGGGGAGTAAAAATATAATTGTACATCATTAAGTGATTGTATAGTTGTCATCACCAAAAAAGGGGAGAATGTTAGAACCGCCATTCTTATTTTGATGACAACAACTATACATATGTAGATATACGATATAAACATCATCAATATGCAGGTACATGCGACAAGATCATGGCTAGAAGACAAGTAAGGTGATACTTTTACTAGTAAGGTCGTATTTAATCTTAGATAAAATATGTTATATCTCTTTGAGTGATTCACAAAACACAAAATTCATGTTTCCAAATTAAAAGAAAACTTATATTAAGAAATCTGAATTCATCGACGTTTGTGGAAAACCATAGACCTCTGTAATATTACACGAGAAAATTAATCCCTGTAATGACAGGTAATGGTTCCTTCTAAAAAGCTTGCTTCCTTCTGAATTCTTCAATATGCTGAATTTACTCAAATATCGCAACTCTTTGAAAAGTAATGGTTGCTTCTCTTCGAGAAACAACTTTTGAATCTTATAAATAGCACTAAATGATTTAGGCTAACATGAACCTTGATTTTGGTACTCTTATTCTGTATTCTTACGTCTGTGCTTTCACTGATTCAATTTTTTCAATCATTCAAATAACCAGAATTTATATTTTGGTTATATTGCTTCCCAAAAATCAAAGTGCACAAAAACAATATCACTCAAAGGAGATCATAGGAAGAATTGTATTGTACATTCAATACCTTGTTATTCAGAACACACAATTGTCAACAAAATACTTTTGTATTTAGCATGTTCCTCCGGGTAAAGTGTGGGTTTTTGGTACCGAAGGGGAGCTTTCGGGGTTGGACATAGGATGAGAAGTCCAAACCAGTATAAAACCTCCAGTTTGCACGCTTTTTATACTTTACTATTTATTGTCTTTTATAGCATTATCTCATACACTTGCATAATATACACAAGTTAGATAATATATGATCCACCAGACTTTCACGATTCTGATTTGCAAATTATATTGTCATAATTGTTTTAGTTGTATGTATGTATATACTTATAAAACAAAATAAGTTATGTTCATACATATACTAGCATGATTCAGAAATAAAATAAAAACATTTTTTCTTATTTCAATTATATATATATATATAAATATTGTAAATATATGGATACAAATATAGTTTATAATTATTTACTTCATCATAATTTATATATAAATGTTATATACATTTTATATAGTGTATTATACATATATTATATTCAACAGTAATAAATAATCATATATATTTTTTATTGCTTAGATATTATTTGAATAATTTAATTACCTAAACTAAATATATTAATATATATATTATATAAAAAGTTATGTTCCAAATTTTATAAAATTATATTATCATAAAATACATACTTGGTAGAAAATAAAAAACATTTTGCATAATTATTAAAAATATTTTAGTTATAAATCGAAAATCAATAATAATTATAAAAATTTTCATACATCATAAATTTATGAAAAAAATTCTTTAAGTACAAAATTACATTCAAAATTTTATTGAAATTTAGATTTCAAAATTATGTTTCAAAGTTGTTTTATATAAATATTTTAAATTAAACCCGTACGTAAATTAATTAAAATAATATTTAAGATAAAAAATTATTTCTGAGTCATGCACAAGGCTAGGTAAATATTTTTTATAAAAAATAATTTTTATGTATTTATAAGTTTTAATCTATATTTTAATATATAATTATTCATTTATAAATAAGTAATTAATATAATACATATATATATATATATAATTATTTTATTTACATATGTATATATTGTTTTAGGTATAAAAAAAATTTATTATTCATTTTCTTTAATACATTTATAGTTGATTTTAACATTTCACATAATTATAAATATATATGTCGTTAATGTTTAATTTTGATGTTTATAAGTTTATATATTTATAAAAAAAATTAATTAAAGTTTATATATATATATATATATATAATATTTTATATATATAAACAAAGATATATAAACATACATTCGAATGATATATTTGCATATTGGATGAGCTAACGTGTCTATTGCGATGTAAATCTCAACATCTATGTCAGACATATTATACGTTACATGGATTGATATGTTGCATATGCACATACATATATGTGCGTATATGTACACACACATATACATATATATCATAACACAAATTAAATAAAACTATAAAAATTAATGTATTTAAATAAAATAAAAGATTTTTTAAATAAAATTAGAAGTATTCTAAATAAATTAGAATTCATAGGCTAATAAGGTCCATAGAGTAATTTTTTTTAAAATTCACCCATATTTTCCACTACGAGCTGGCCCATTTCCAACAATGGTATCAAAATCCAATAACTATGCGGTCTACATTGGTCATGTTAAGACTAACTAATTAAGCTCGCAACTCACTTAATACAGTATATAGAAAGGTTATGTCTAGAATTGGAATTAGGTAATCAATTGCCATGTCCTACGTGGTTATTAGCCTGGCCTGAAAGATGAAGTGGGCTCAAAAGGTTGCCCCTAATAGAAAAGTACCAATTTGAATTAGCCTTGAGCTAAATGTTATCCCGCCTTTTGGCAAGGCCGTGATACCAAGGAACTGATTGAGAACCAAAGGATCACTCCTCTCGGATATCAAGCCTACGCAGGTTCGCTATGGATATCGCTGAATTTTGTCCGAGCCCGGATCAGGGTATAATTGGTAGGACATAACAAGCAAAGCCATAAAAGCCTGCATTCCAAATTTCAAGTCAATCCGAGTTCGTATGCTTGAGTTATGATCGATTCAATTTAGAAGAAACGGCCCAGCTTTCGTATCCATCATCAAACTCCGGTTCGAATCGATCACTTTCGTATCGATCAGGTTTCAGCAACTTCGTATCCATCGAACTGCCGCAGTTAGCATCGATCAAGTTCGAATCCATCGAAGTGCCTCGGTTCGACTCGATCTCATTCGAGTCCATCGGCTCCTCCTTGTTCGAATCCATTGGCATCTCCCTACTTCGCATCCATCGGTAGATAACCTACTTCGTATCGGCCAACTCCCATGAGTTCGTATCGATCAGGATTGGCCATGTTCGAATCCATCGAGTTCGTATCGATGGACTTCGTACCCATCAACAGATGATGCGCTTCATAACGATCGGCCAGTGTCTTCTTCGCATCCAACATAGAAGCATCCCTTCGAATCCATCAAGGTGCCTTGACTCGTCTCCATCCAGATACCCTGCTTCGTATCCATTGAGGAAGCCACTCTTCGAATCCATCTGGGCAGAGTAATTCGTATCCATCAAGAAAACAAGCCAAGGTAACGTGCCATCCCTCGATACGAACAAGCTAAGATATATAGAGTCGACGCGGTCAACTCGGAATAAAGACCGGATCGAGGCGAAATATGCGCTCCACGTCATCACGTAAGCACGTGCCATCATCGATTCGAAGCAATCGATTCGAAGAGATGGATTCGAACCAAACAGCCTAGCAAAGAACATCATTTCGTATCGACGATATGTTCCAATCCACTGATCCAAATGCAATGAAATTTTCACAGGAAGTTGCCTACATGCCAAGGAGTGTTCACACCAAATTTCAGCTCGATTGGACATCATCTTGATCGATACAAAATGATTTCGTATCGATCACAGATCGACTCGAAACTTTCTGAGATTGGTCGTGTGGGCCCACTCACGTGCCAGAAGAAGTCTCTCGATATTTGAGCGAAGTCTCAGCCTCCTACGCCTATAAATAGAGCCCCATAGCCTACAGAAAAAGGATCTTTTGACTCTCAAGCGCCCAGACTCTGCCGGATCGAGATCTCCATCATCCTACACCATGTTCATGCTGTCAATTTCGAATTCCAGTTGTAACTTGCTGTTGATTGTTGTAACAACTTGTAATCATTAAAGAGAATCAATAAAACTGCAAAAAACTTCACAGTGGACGTAGGCAACACGCCGAACCACTATAAATCACTTGTCTACGCATTTACTTTACTGTTATTTGGATTTTTTGTTAAATAATCCTCATTTTCAATTTACATTCTTCATTATTATCTCTTCAAAGACTCCCGAAGAGTATCGTGACTAATTTTGGTGCAAACACTTTGGTGCTTTCACTGAGAAAACCCAAATTTTCTCCTGCTCGATGGATCTGTCATCGATACAGGATTGAATAAATCTAAGAGAGAGATCCATATTACCAAGTTCCTTCCCTTCTATTTAGATTTGCATAAAGTCTAGGAAAGGAATTCAACCTTCAAGATGGTTAGCACAATGACCACCTCTAATGCTATCAATCAAGAGGAACGGGACAGACAGAATCCTGCGCCACTGCCTCCCTCTAACCAAGATGCGACCGGACACTCGGAACCATTAGGTCCGGTTACCCGACAAGAGTTTCAGATGCTGCTCCAAGAGCTGACCCAGAATCGGCAACAACTAACAGAACAGCTACGCGCTAACTCCGAGCTCACCAATCATCTGAATCGCCAGAAATGAAGGAGATCTAGGAGAGACCATGCTTCTTGCTCCTCCAGCGAAAGTTCCTCCTCTTCTGGTTATCATAATCAATCTCCACGACCCCGGCTAGATGGGAGTCACATACAAGCTGCTGGAAATCAACCGGTAATGACTGTTGGACAACTGAGAGTTGGTGCATCAGCCAGTTTACAAACCAGGCCCTCCTCCCGAGGGGGTGCCATTCCTCACTACACCACAGAATACCGTGCCACGAACGCCACGGATGAACCAAGGGTCGATGCCCCAAGTCAGTCAAACCCGGACAGTCGTCATCATGGGCGTACCCCTGAACCGTACGTCCCTCTATGAGGCAAGAAGGCAAGATTTGGACCGACGACAACATCCGGTCCAACTCCAGAATGTGGGATTCAATCACACTCCGGCGCAAGCTGCACAAAACGTACAAATGCCGGATCTTCCGACCATGATACGTTAGATGATCCGTGAAAGCCAGGGTCTCACAAATTACGATTGGAGAATTTCCCGGAGTCACACTCCTTTTACGGACAATATTCTTACCGCTAAACTCCCACGGCGATTCAGGATGCCAACTCTACCCATGTACGAGGGAAACTCCGACCCCAACCAACATATTCTGAAATATGAATGGTCGATGAGCGCTGCCAGAGCTGACGATGCAGTGAAGTGTCGTAGTTTCCCCATATCGTTGGGGGCATCGCCACCATGTGGTTCACTCGACTGCCACCTCGATCCATCTCCTCATTCAACCAGTTGGCCACAAAATTTGTTGAGCAATTCCGCATGCACGTCGCAAGATCGAAAGACGTCAACACTCTGTCTAGTGTCACCTAAGCTCCTGGAGAGACGCTCAGACACTACTTAGAGAGATTTCATACTACATGTGCAGAAATCAGCAATCCGAACGATAACTCCATCCTCATGGCATTGACTAAGGGGATTGACCCCGATTCTGAGTTTGGCAACTGGTTGGATGGAAAACCACCTGCATCATTGGACCGTTTCCACGCCAAGGCAGCTCAATTCCTGGGAAGAGAAGATGCGAAACAGTTTAGGAAGCAGACTGATGTAGGGCCAAGCACAGAAGGGATCCAAAGCAATGTCACGATCAAACAGTCCCGTGAGAGCTCTGGAAAAGTTCAGTTGAACATTCAAAACAAACAAGCTCAGCGGAAAGAGAGCGTGAGTCAAAATAGAAAACGATATCAAAATCATGGCCCACATCGTAAAAGTCCTATGTTTGACAGTTATACTCCTTTGAATACATCACTGGAGAACTTGTATTTACAAACCTGTAATACAATTCAATACAAAAAACCTGCTCCAAAACCGTCTTTAGAGAGGCAAACCCAGACGGGAAAATTTTGCAGTTTCATGAAAGCTACGGGCACAATACAAACGACTGTCGTCACTTACAAGACCTCGTTGAGAAATTGATCAGAGAAAGGAAGCTGGAACAGTTTGTGCGGGCACCGCAGCCTGGAGAAGCAGGCCCATCAAATCAAAATAATGAACCCAATCGACCAAGACAGGAGGACTCTGCATGTCCCCGCGGGAGATTGGTGATAAACGCCGTCAGTGACGGACCCACTTTGTCAGGAGCCTGGAACGATGAGGATCTTCGTCACTGTTACACATGACATGCTCTATCTAGTCTATTAACACTTTGCAATTTCCTTTACATTCTGAAGTTTGAATTTGTAATAAGGCACTGACTTTGCCATGTTTTTCCGTTCCAGCAATAAATTATTATCTCTTCAAGCTAGAGCTATGATTCACCAAATGCGACATTCAACAATCACGACACACGAAGAGCTAAGTTCTATCGCACGATGGAATTTATTCAAATAGCGAGTGACTGTGATATGACCCGCCACTCACTAAGTGAAACCTCAGCTCAGGGGCAAGCCATCACATCAAAGGCTGAATTGGACCGACACACGGTAGTCCTACAACTAACTCCGAATTCCCATAGTGCGAATTGGAGTATAATCATCAACTCTAGGTTCCCAGAGTGTGAACCGGAGTATAAATCCTAACTCCAAATTCCCAGAGTGCGAATTGGAGTATAATCGTCAACTATAGGTTCCCAGAGTGCGAATTGGAGTATAAATCCTAACTCCAAATTCCCAGAGTGTGAACGGACTCCAAGTTCCCAGAGTGCGAATTGGAGTATAAACATCAAATCCATCGTTCCCAGAGTGTGAACGGACTCCAAGTTCCCAGAGTGCGAATTGGAGTAAAAATGTCAAATCCATCGTTCCCAGAGTGTGAACGGACTCCAAGTTCCCAGAGTGTGAATTGGAGTATAAACATCAAATCCATATTCCCAAAGTGTGAACGGACTCCAAGTTCCCAGAGTGCGAATTGGAGTATAAACATTAAATCCATCGTTCCCAGAGCGTGAACGAATTCCTTAAAAGCTCAAACAGATGTGACTGACCATCTGGCGGCTAACTCCAAATTCCCAGAGCATGAATTGGAGTATAAACATCAATTCCAAGTTCCCGGAGTGCGAACCCAAACATACATGCTATCTCCAAATTCCCAAAGTGTGAATTAGAGTACAAATACCAAGTCAAAGTTCCTGGAGTGCGAACTGTAGTACAACATTGATAACTCTCAAGTTCCCAGAGCGCGAACCAGATTATCGATCACAAATTATCCTAAGTCCCCGGAGTGTGGACATGTGCTCAAGATTTGCAATAGGTGCGATCGACCACCGAAATACAAATGCTGTTCCCCGGAACTGGGGGCAAAAAGCTTAAGTGTTAATCACTAACCGAAGCAATACAATGTCCGAAGTTCAACTCATTCATCAATCACGACATGTGATCAAGATTTTCAGACTTGGCTAATAAAACGAACACTACTTGACGGTAAAGACACCACAAGTGTACCTGACTGAAAGCCAAATACTGCAAATACTTAAGAACAAAAGAAATGAGAATTGAAACAAAGAAACTGAATTTTATTTCAACTAACTGTATGTGAAGATTCACGTACAAATCATTCTAAAAAATTCCTACTAGCAGGGGGCCAAGCCTGCATCTATACATAGCCTATTAAAGAAAAATAAAAGTGCCTTCCTAATTGCCAAAAATGCACCAGAGGGGATCGTCTTCTTTTTCTTCTTCAGTTTTCTCTTCAACGCGAAACCACTGGAACCACTAACAGTCTTCCGCTTCGACCCCGTACCCTTTGGCGGATCTTCTTCTGACGAAGGCATGATATCGATATACTCCTCCAAACTTGAACTTAAAGGAATATTCTCTTCTGGAGGAGTCGGAAGAGTCGGGTCCACCACCGGGGGCGGAATGGGTGCGCTGGTTCCGACAAGCGTGTCCCCAGAAGATATCACCGCAAGAGGAGTGGGGCCAAACACCGTCGTAACACACTCAGAATTACCACCGTGTGCTACCGCTTCCATCTCTGCATTAATTTGAGCCAGTATCTCAGCCTCACGAGCAGCACGAGATTCACGATAGGCAGCGGTGGACTGTGACGATACAATAGAAACAGGTGGAAACGCGCCAAGAACAAATGGCATGTCAACAAAAGGGTCACGGTGCTGGCTCAAGAGTTCATTCATCATCTGTTCGTCGAAAGTAATTGAACCCCCCTGTGTCATCTCGGTCGGCGCGGCTGTCGTCGTGGTGATCGCTTCAGTAATAATGGCCTCCTGTTCTTAATGTGACTCTTGGACTGCAGGAGGCGCTGCCAGTGTAACTTTGATCACTGGACAAGAAAGAAAAGAAGTTGTCAGAACACGCTTCAATACGAATACTTCAGTTCAGACACACCGTAGATTTGTGCAGAGTACCTTCCTCAACTTGACTCGTGGCTGACTGAACAGCTTCAGAAGAATGCTCCCTTATGAGAGATAAGCGTGGCTGCTCAGGGTCATAGCCTGGGACCAACTGCGGCTCAGTCGCTGGCGTCGGCTCCGATCCAGATGAGATAATCATCTCTGAACTTGTAGCTGGGTGCGCGACGCCAGACCCCTCACCAACTTCCAAGTGTTGGGTACCCTATTTCTCTCTAGCATGAGAGATCATGAAATCATGGAGAACCTTCTTCTCATCATCAGTCAACATACGGTTCTCCAACTCGAACTCATCAAAAGCTTCGCCCGGGTGTGCTGTTTTCTCTTCTTCAGCTAATAAATTCCAGGCGTTGAATAGGTGTGTCGGATAATCGTCAAGCCACGTCAAATTTCTGTGCCTCAGCACATTAGCATTATAAGTAATGAGAAGTTCTTCTATCTCTGTCTCTAGCTTAATCTATGCTTGACGAACTTTCTCATCGACTTCGGCTTCCGTCTCACGGACCTTTTCCAAGGCCGCATCTCTTTCCCTCTGAAATTCCACCGCCTGATCACACTCTTCCTATGCGAAAACGTTAGCGGTGTCCCTCTCCTTCATAATCTCTGAAACTTTGGCCTTGAGCTCGTTTAGCTCTTTCAAGGCCGCATCCCACTCGGCAGTTACGATGGTGTTTCGGTGGCCCATGTCCTCCACCGTAGCATAATGCTCACGCTTCATCCTATCCATTGCTGCCTGAGCTTCATCAGCTTTTCTAAGAGCTTCAATCTATGATTTTCGAGAAGACTCGGCCTCACTGCCGAGCGTCTGAATAATTCGGTCCTTTTGACCAAGTTCCTTTTCGAACTTCTCAATCGTGGCCGCCCGGTCAAAGGCCACCTTTGACGCTTTCTTCTTGGTTTTTGACCATTCCTGATACCGGAAGAATATATCTGAGAGGTAATCATGCATCATAGGTGCAACTGACGCCGGTATCCTCTTTAGATGCGGGGGAAAGACGAACACGCAAAGCAAATTTCAGGAAAATATTTCTTCAGCTGAGCAAGCCTAACTGCTCCTTCCCCCGAAGGCTCCGTCAATGTCTGCTTTGTTGTTGTAACGACCCGTTAAATTTGATAATATTAAATGGATTAACTTAATATAATTTTTAATCTAATTTATAATAAATGTAGGAGTTGGATATAGTAACTGAGATTAAAGATTTAACAATTGAAATGTCATATGGCAATAGGTAGAATAACGAAGATTTGTGTTGTGGTTATAAGTCATAATTAGTTGATTAAAATGGTATTAATGAAATAATAACTGAATTGAATTGCAATATATAAACATCAGAAAAATTTAATTGGTGGATTAAATTTGTTAAAGTTCATAAGTTTTGTAATTTAGTTTAGTAGAACTTTAAATTATAAACGAAGATTGAAATAAACGATAAATTTAATTATGTAAATGGTGACTCAAGACCTAGGTTATAAGAATTGGAACATAATCCAATTTGAATTAAGTAGAAGAAGGATTTGGTTAATATGTAAGTTATTGTTCAAGATATTGAATAAAAACTTGGAATCCAATCATAATTTAATGATAATAACGTTAGTATTAGAGAATAAAAATATTTCAATGCAGTACCCGAATGAACGGAATAAAATGAATATATATTGAATAGAAATGAAATGTAAATTGGCACATTTGGTTGAAAGTTAATTTTAAGAAACATATAAATGTTGAATTTGTGAATATTAATATAAATATTAACTTGAATGGGATTCAGTAATACAAAGATGTAATAAGTGTAGATAGTAAAAATTTAATGGCTGTAGTGGATAAAAAAAAATCTAGTAGTAACATAAAATTTATTTATATGGAAAAAGAGTATAGATTTGAACAAATTTATGAAAATTTGATAAGAACAGTGGTTGTAATCAGTTTGGTTATTTAATATTTGGAAGATAGAGATTTGTAAATCCGTTAATGAATTTATAATGGGAAGGAATGGTAAGAATGTAAAAATTATAAGCATTTGATTCAATTAAGGGAATTAAATTATAATAAATGGTCATTTAATAAATTCAACGTTCTGTGAGAAATCATAATAGTTGTGTAAAATGTGTGCAAACTTCGATTTGGAAATTTATTGGATTTATAACGGTTTTGGTATTACATTTATGAGTTTAAAAGTTATTCCACTTTGTAAAGTAATAAAAGCTTATTTAGGTGACTAGAATTTAGCGTAACGACTATTGTGTGTTACCTATTCTTGTTGCTTGTTAATTTAAATTTTGGGAATCAAATTCAATTTATCCGCCAATTTACCGCAGTTAAAGTGAAATGAATTGGTGAATGAGTAATGTTAAATACAAATAAGATGTAACCAAGAAATCCCATTTATAATAATTTATGTAGAATATAGTAAAGAAACCAGGAAATGAAAATGTGAAAATGTGGATGCAATGAGATCTTAAGTAATAATAACTTTGTTAAGTAAGTGATAACGGATTTTTTTTGTATAACCAAATAAAGATCCAAATTTATTTGGAAATTAATTGCAATCAATTGAATTTATTGCAATTAAATGGATTTAATATTTAATAGTTATGTAATTATTATTTGGAAGAAATTGGAGTTATTTGTAATAAGTATGAACCTAATGTTAATTTTTCTTATAGGATTGACAATTGATATGGAATGAAAAGAAGAAAATTTGGGTCAGTAAAATTTGGAATTTATGCATAATAAAATGGATTCTAACGTTAAATACTACGTTATTGAGATTTAAATTAGACTTAAAGAATAATGATGTGAATCAGGAACTAAGGTTTATGGCATCTTTATTTTAGGTGAAATTTGAGAATATAAAGATTAAAAATCTTAAGTATGGGTTTTGAGAATATAATTTATAAAATTCTTAAATATAAGAAAGTGTAGAAATTAACATTGAAATTAATATACTGTCAACTTTTAATTCACAACTAAGCCTGTTAAATCTTTTTAATTGATTACGAATCATATAAGAAATAAAATTTGGCCAAATTTAGAATTTAATATAAAATTTGGATTTTTATAATTTATTTAATTTATTTAATGAATATTAAAAATAGCCATTTTGGCCACGGACTCGGATTTCGACGAAACCAGTTTCATCGGATCCGTATCGGTGAATTATTATAGGGTTTCAAGTTTCGTATCGATCGGACTTGTCGTTTGATCGTACGGGCGTGAAACGCCTTGAAATCAATTTTGATAAAATCAATTTGAAATCAATTTGGAAATTTTGTTTTTAACATAACTTCTTCATACGATCGAATTTGGTCGTGAAACTTTTTCCATCGCGTTCAGAATATTTTAAAATACCTATTTGGATATATGGGTTTAATAAATTTTGTTCCGGAGGCTAAACGGGCTTTTTGGGCCATAGTTTGTGGCGTACGTTCATCCTTCTAGTCTATACGCTCTAACCCAACCCTAACTATAAATATACAGTTATAAACCCTAGCCACTCCTTATTTTCATTTTCTATACATACATCTCCTTCTCACCTCCTCATTCTAATGGCAGAAAAAAAAACCTAATTCCCAAAATCCAAAAAAAAAAAAAAAAAATTCAAATTTAAAAATAAAAAATAAAAAATTGCGGATCTGCAGCAGTCGCGCTTCGGGTTTCAGGGGAGAAAACCCTAGAGCAACTTCGGGTCAGGAAGAAAATGACTCGGGTCGCTCCGGGTCGTTTTGGCGAATCCAAGCAGGCACCGGGGAATTGAGGCGGCGCACCGAAGTCGAACCCGAAGTCGACCCAGGACCAGAATTTTCCATTTTTCAAATTTTCATAACTTTTGCATACGAGCTCGGATTCACGCGCGGTTTGTTTTGCTGGGATCGTATCGAAATTTCTGACGTTTTGACGCTGGTTTGGACAAATTCTGAGACCGTCAAAATTTTGAGTTTAAATTGAATTTAAATTCGATCTAAATTCCAAAGGTGAGTGTTTTAACCCACTCACAACTACTAGAAGCTTTTATGTTTGTTAAATTAATTTTAGAAATGAATAGAAATTTATTTATGAGTATTTGGCATGTTTATTTTATTCATATCTGTTGAATTGCATTTATTTAATTTAACTGTTAACTTAATTAATTTATTGCGTATAAATTTACAGTTAAAATTTATTTGTTTGTATATGAACTGCTAGTTAACAGTTATATAATTTATTACTGAATATAGACTGTAGATTAATAGCTGTTAAATTTAATTTGAATACAATTGCCAGTATTACCTGTTATGTAGTACCAAAAATAATATTGTTATTGATTGATATTGATTGATGATTGCGATTTGGATGATGGATGATGTTGATGAATGGATGTTTATTTTATATCATTAAATTGCAAATTATCATGCATATTTCATTTCATTCGGGATTGTGGTTTGAAATGATATATAACCGCAAAATTTTATATCTTTTAAATAGCGGATTGAAATGATAAATATCTGTATCACTTGACCATAGGATAGAAAATTATATACAGGCACCGCGGTATATATATAACTATTAAAATGTGATTTCTATGGTTTGGATGGAATACGGTTTATAATAATCTTAAATTTTATATTGTATAAATATTTTTCTTCCATATATATATACATATGAAGTTGAAATTTTGAAATTAAAAGGTGTATAAAAATCTTTATTAAAAATGGAAGAAAATTAAGAAAATGGAGTTTAATAATTTATATCATATGTTTAAATGTTAAGTTTGGAAATTTTAAGATATGATATTTATAATTGGATTTTTCCCAAAATAAATTGAAATGAATATTCTAGTATAATTTGAATTGGGAAAAATATATATATTTTATTACTAGAAATTGAAGTCTTATTTTTTTATGGATTTTATATGAATATTCAAGACTAATTAATAGAACAATTGATTTGTTGAAAGAATAAAATCCAACTTTAGTTTGAAATATTAATACTCCAAATGGATATACGTATATATATATATATATAAATTGAAGTGGTTTTGGAACTTGAGAGAGATAATACAAATTTTGGTTTAGACTTTAATAAAGAAATGTATTTGAACTATTTTCTTTACAAAGTAACATTTAAGTTAAACCTTTTAATTCATATACCGTTGAATATCCAAACCATTCAAGTTTTAAAAGTTATGGTTTTAAATTATGAATTTCGAAATATTATGCTTTGAAAGGATATTTGGCTTTCAGACGTTATAAATTTTAAAGCATTTGGATTTTTGAAAAGGTTTATATTTGGGATAAAGGATATCATATTGTTTTGGGTTTTAAAATGATATCGTATTCATAATTTTAAAATGGAAATGTTTATTCTGGTTTTAAAGTATGAGCTATTTTTAAATGACCGCGGTGTTATAATAACGATGGGTTGGCAAAGAGACCGGGATCGGATATGGACATACTCTCTGTCGATACCGAAAACCACTTTGACTAACCGTGTACGCGGTGGAGATTCCAGAATGAAGTAGGTGGTGGCGACGTTTCCTGTAAGGTAAATACGTGGACCCGACTCCCGTGAGTTGGCATAAGGTGGCTAAAACAGGAGCGATTCTCAGGCCAATGAGGTCATTCCTCTGATCGGACCCTCCTCTTCGATATTATACTTTGATTTTGGATTGATTCAGTGGCCACTTCTATATTTTGATTTTGGGGAGTTAGTCCGAGGTGGGCGGTAACTGCGGCTACGCGTTTCCACCAGCCTGGATAGCAATTGGTATATCTACCCTGGCATTGCCTAGTTGTGCCGTGTCACCTAACATACCGAGCCTTTACTACGAGTTTCTATTTGTGTCGTACCTATGGAGTATCCTCTGGTAGCTTCCCGATCAGGAGGTATTACGGTACTGTATAGACTATTGGCATTATTTGTGTTAAGGGCTATATGGGTAACCCCTTAACGCTATTAAAAAGTAAGTTTATTTTATAAATAGACACTATTATAATAGCGCAATATACTACATAGTAAATAGTTTAACGGATCCTTAGGAGATGTAAATCCCGAACATCTCTTGAGTTACTGTACTCATATTTATTTCTGTTAATTTAACTCACATAAGATCTTTTAGTCTGACTCGAGTGTTTTTGTCTTTTCAAATTCGCTCGGGTCAGTCCGAGCGTTTCAGGATTGCAAGATTTAGCTCTGGAGGACGAAGACGAAGATTTATAATATTATTATTTATACTAGTGCACTACACACTGTTCCGCTGCATTGTTATTGGTATGTGTAACTCTGATATGTATTATATAAATGGTTTTGTAAACAGATTTATAAACTGTATATTTGATTATTATATTTTATCCTTCCGCTGTGAGATTCTGTTTAGTTTTTTTTTCTTCTCTGTTTTTTTCTTATTTACCCCATAACAATCCGCCCTTCCATATGGTTTGAATTGGCACGTGTGTCGGTTTAAATCGTGCGAAAGGCGGGATGTTACAGTTGGTATCAGAGCTTTGGTTTAGCGATAAACCTTGGCTTTGTGGGGTTTGACTCTTTGTTAATTGGGTAGTAATACCCTATGGGAGTCGCTGAGTGTATATATATGAGAGATCGTATTTGTTAGTTTTATAAAAAGATTTTAATATTATGTTACTCTGTACTGTTTTGTATTCATAAATTCTGGTTGATGCATGGGACGCTATGCCATTAATAGGGATTTCTAAACACTTAATAGGACAGACCGACATAATATTTGTTTTTAATATAGGTGAATGAAATAATTTTGCCTATTATATTTTCTATATATAAAAAAAATATTTTATAAAGATATATATATATATATATATATATATATATATATATATATATATATATATTTGGTTGCTATAGATTGGGTGTTAGGAAATAAAAATATTTATAACAATTAAAGCTAAGTTGAAATTATAATAAATCAAATTGGAGATTTTAGAACTTAAGTCCGGGATTTTTGAAATCTTCTTTCAAAGGATTTATAAAATATAATGATTTGGTTTATAAATATTTTCTTATATAAATATTTAGTATAATTCGAAAGAATTGGTTTAAAGAGGATTTTGAAGAAAATAAGTTTGTACTTTCCTCTCTGTCGCTGGAAAATAATTTCGGTGATGACGGCCGCATCATCGACTTTCATTTTCGAGTTTCGAAGGGAAAGGCCACTGTAGTAAATTCTACTGCAGATTTGTTTTGAAATTATTTAAAATTTAATTGTTTTAAAAGATAATTAGAGATATAAAAGTTGTAAGAAATTAATTATCTATTATTTTTAAAGTAATTTTGAGGTTTGACCCGGTATTTAATTCTTAAATTTCCATTAATTAATTGTTTTAAATTATTTTAGTAAAATAAAAGGTAAGTAATTAATTGAAACCTCTAATGTAGGTAAGAGAATTAATGAAAAGTTATAAAGAGAAATTTGAAATTGTTACAAAGAGTAATATTGATTAACATTAAATTTAATTAAAAGATGAGATAAAGCTTGTATAAGTTTAATTGCATTTTTCTTTGACATAAATAACTTACCAAATATAAAAGTTGAAATGTTAATTAAGAAATTGGATTAGAATATTATACAAGTAGAAATTTTGGAAATAGTGAAGTATTCAATAAATCGTTGTTATAAATGAGAAATTATTGGTATAAACTTAAGTTATAATTGAAATCTCAAGTTAAAGATAAGTAATATAAATAGGTGATATGAACTTAAGTAGATAAAATGAAATTCTTTATTAAATAAGGATTGATGTGGAGGGTTATAAACTTCAGTACGGTATGAAAGCTACTAGTTTAAAATTAATAAAATGGAATTGAGAAGAAACTTGTAAATTTTCACTTACATTCTTAAAACATACATAACTTACCATATAATAAAAGTTGCAATGTTATTAAGAAAATGAAAGGGAAATCTTACAAGTGAAGAGTAAGGTAATAAAGGTATTCTATTAATTTGCTATTACTAATGAGAATTAATTGTATAGACTTAAGTTAAATTGGAAATTTTACTATAAGTAAAGGTAAGTAGTATAAATATATGATAGAAACTTTAGTAAATAAATTGGAATACAAATATAATGAATTTTGTGATAAATGGAAAATGAAAATTTGTAAGAAATAAAGAAATCCCTCCATAAATGAAAGAAAGAAAATCAAACCACGAAAGCATGAAATAAATGTATAATAAGTTAATTTGGTTGTTGGTTTGAATTGTTATTGTTGATTTATGTTTGTTGGGTAAGGAATTTGAAGTTGTTGGATGAATAAATAATCTATCCTTGTTCCATCTAAGACTGTTGAGTAAAGGATGCACTTGATAGTTAATTTCATTTCATACAAATTTCAAGTTTGAACCCAAACAACAAATTGGTTGATGGATTAATGGTTGCTTGTTTGTGGTGTGTGCTGTTTGTTAAAAATCTATGGTTGTTGCATTTGATTGGTTGATTAATGGTCGAAACCACCTAAACATTTCACTTTCATATAAATATTTAACCTTTTAGATTATATAAGTGAATACAGGTGATGGAAGCAACTGCTACTGCTTTTGGTTCCAAAATAATAAGCGTATATTGCCCGACAAATAGGTACGTTTCCGGATTACGTTTTAGCACTATTTTATATAATTTTCCCGTGTTGGGATATAATATTTTGATAATATATGTAATATATTTGTATATTTTGATATTATATTTTCTCCCGAGCCTCACCGTACAAAGGAGACTCTGCCAAAAAATTTCGTAAATTTTGGACTTAGAATTTTGTTGAATGTTTTCCAGCTTTAATAATCTAAGTATAAAAGAATATAATGATTATAAACAGGTATATTTTATTTAAGAAAATAAATTTAGTAAATTATTGTTTATAAATAATATTTGAAATAAGATGTACTGTTTTACTCTTCCTTCTCCCTTCTTTTTCCTTTTCGGGGACGAAAAGTTTTGAGTGGGGGAGATTGTAACGACCCGTTAAATTTGGTAATATTAAATGGATTAACTTAATATAATTTTTAATCTAATTTATAATAAATGTAGGAGTTGGATATAGTAACTGAGATTAAAGATTTAACAATTGAAATGTCTTATGGCAATAGGTAGAATAACGAAGATTTGTGTTGTGGTTATAAGTCATAATTAGTTGATTAAAATGGTATTAATGAAATAATAACTGAATTGAATTGCAATATATATGAACATCAGAAAAATTTAATTGGTGGATTAAATTTGTTAAAGTTCATAAGTTTTGTAATTTAGTTTAGTAGAACTTTAAATTATAAACGAAGATTGAAATAAACGATAAATTTAATTATGTAAATGGTGACTCAAGACCTAGGTTATAAGAATTGGAACATAATCCAATTTGAATTAAGTAGAAGAAGGATTTGGTTAATATGTAAGTTATTGTTCAAGATATTGAATAAAAACTTGGAATCCAATCATAATTTAATGATAATAACGTTAGTATTAGAGAATAAAAATATTTCAATGCAGTACCCGAATGAACGGAATAAAATGAATATATATTGAATAGAAATGAAATGTAAATTGGCACATTTGGTTGAAAGTTAATTTTAAGAAACATATAAATGTTGAATTTGTGAATATTAATATAAATATTAACTTGAATGGGATTCAGTAATACAAAGATGTAATAAGTGTAGATAGTAAAAATTTAATGGCTGTAGTGGATAAAAAAAAATCTAGTAGTAACATAAAATTTATTTATATGGAAAAAGAGTATAGATTTGAACAAATTTATGAAAATTTGATAAGAACAGTGGTTGTAATCAGTTTGGTTATTTAATATTTGGAAGATAGAGATTTGTAAATCCGTTAATGAATTTATAATGGGAAGGAATGGTAAGAATGTAAAAATTATAAGCATTTGATTCAATTAAGGGAATTAAATTATAATAAATGGTCATTTAATAAATTCAACGTTCTGTGAGAAATCATAATAGTTGTGTAAAATGTGTACAAACTTCGATTTGGAAATTTATTGGATTTATAACGGTTTTGGTATTACATTTATGAGTTTAAAAGTTATTCCACTTTGTAAAGTAATAAAAGCTTATTTAGGTGACTAGAATTTAGCGTAACGACTATTGTGTGTTACCTATTCTTGTTGCTTGTTAATTTAAATTTTGGGAATCAAATTCAATTTATCCGCCAATTTACCGCAGTTAAAGTGAAATGAATTGGTGAATGAGTAATGTTAAATACAAATAAGATGTAACCAAGAAATCCCATTTATAATAATTTATGTAGAATATAGTAAAGAAACCAGGAAATGAAAATGTGAAAATGTGGATGCAATGAGATCTTAAGTAATAATAACTTTGTTAGGTAAGTGATAACGGATTTTTTTTGTATAACCAAATAAAGATCCAAATTTATTTGGAAATTAATTGCAATCAATTGAATTTATTGCAATTAAATGGATTTAATATTTAATAGTTATGTAATTATTATTTGGAAGAAATTGGAGTTATTTGTAATAAGTATGAACCTAATGTTAATTTTTCTTATAGGATTGACAATTGATATGGAATGAAAAGAAGAAAATTTGGGTCAGTAAAATTTGGAATTTATGCATAATAAAATGGATTCTAACGTTAAATACTACGTTATTGAGATTTAAATTAGACTTAAAGAATAATGATGTGAATCAGGAACTAAGGTTTATGGCATCTTTATTTTAGGTGAAATTTGAGAATATAAAGATTAAAAATCTTAAGTATGGGTTTTGAGAATATAATTTATAAAATTCTTAAATATAAGAAAGTGTAGAAATTAACATTGAAATTAATATACTGTCAACTTTTAATTCACAACTAAGCCTGTTAAATCTTTTTAATTGATTACGAATCATATAAGAAATAAAATTTGGCCAAATTTAGAATTTAATATAAAATTTGGATTTTTATAATTTATTTAATTTATTTAATGAATATTAAAAATAGCCATTTTGGCCACGGACTCGGATTTCGACGAAACCAGTTTCATCGGATCCGTATCGGTGAATTATTATAGGGTTTCAAGTTTCGTATCGATCGGACTTGTCGTTTGATCGTACGGGCGTGAAACGCCTTGAAATCAATTTTGATAAAATCAATTTGAAATCAATTTGGAAATTTTGTTTTTAACATAACTTCTTCATACGATCGAATTTGGTCGTGAAACTTTTTCCATCGCGTTCAGAATATTTTAAAATACCTATTTGGATATATGGGTTTAATAAATTTTGTTCCGGAGGCTAAACGGGCTTTTTGGGCCATAGTTTGTGGCGTACGTTCATCCTTCTAGTCTATACGCTCTAACCCAACCCTAACTATAAATATACAGTTATAAACCCTAGCCACTCCTTATTTTCATTTTCTATACATACATCTCCTTCTCACCTCCTCATTCTAATGGCAGAAAAAAAAACCTAATTCCCAAAATCCAAAAAAAAAAAAAAAAAATTCAAATTTAAAAATAAAAAATAAAAAATTGCGGATCTGCAGCAGTCGCGCTTCGGGTTTCAGGGGAGAAAACCCTAGAGCAACTTCGGGTCAGGAAGAAAATGACTCGGGTCGCTCCGGGTCGTTTTGGCGAATCCAAGCAGGCACCGGGGAATTGAGGCGGCGCACCGAAGTCGAACCCGAAGTCGACCCAGGACCAGAATTTTCCATTTTTCAAATTTTCATAACTTTTGCATACGAGCTCGGATTCACGCGCGGTTTGTTTTGCTGGGATCGTATCGGAATTTCTGACGTTCTGACGCTGGTTTGGAAAAATTCTGAGACCGTCAAAATTTTGAGTTTAAATTGAATTTAAATTCGATTTAAATTCCAAAGGTGAGTGTTTTAACCCACTCACAACTACTAGAAGCTTTTATGTTTGTTAAATTAATTTTAGAAATGAATAGAAATTTATTTATGAGTATTTGGCATGTTTATTTTATTCATATCTGTTGAATTGCATTTATTTAATTTAACTGTTAACTTAATTAATTTATTGCGTATAAATTTACAGTTAAAAATTATTTGTTTGTATATGAACTGCTAGTTAACAGTTATATAATTTATTACTGAATATAGACTGTAGATTAATAGCTGTTAAATTTAATTTGAATACAATTGCCAGTATTACCTGTTATGTAGTACCAAAAATAATATTGTTATTGATTGATATTGATTGATGATTGCGATTTAGATGATGGATGATGTTGATGAATGGATGTTTATTTTATATCATTAAATTGCAAATTATCATGCATATTTCATTTCATTCGGGATTGTGGTTTGAAATGATATATAACCGCAAAATTTTATATCTTTTAAATAGCGGATTGAAATGATAAATATCCGTATCACTTGACCATAGGATAGAAAATTATATACAGGCACCGCGGTATATATATAACTATTAAAATGCGATTTCTATGGTTTGGATGGAATACGGTTTATAATAATCTTAAATTTTATATTGTATAAATATTTTTCTTCCATATATATATACATATGAAGTTGAAATTTTGAAATTAAAAGGTGTATAAAAATCTTTATTAAAAATGGAAGAAAATTAAGAAAATGGAGTTTAATAATTTATATCATATGTTTAAATGTTAAGTTTGGAAATTTTAAGATATGATATTTATAATTGGATTTTTCCCAAAATAAATTGAAATGAATATTCTAGTATAATTTGAATTGGGAATAATATATATATTTTATTACTAGAAATTGAAGTCTTATTTTTTTATGGATTTTATATGAATATTCAAGACTAATTAATAGAACAATTGATTTGTTGAAAGAATAAAATCCAACTTTAGTTTGAAATATTAATGCTCCAAATGGATATACGTATATATATATATATATATAAATTGAAGTGGTTTTGGAACTTGAGAGAGATAATACAAATTTTGGTTTAGACTTTAATAAAGAAATGTATTTGAACTATTTTCTTTACAAAGTAACATTTAAGTTAAACCTTTTAATTCATATACCGTTGAATATCCAAACCATTCAAGTTTTAAAAGTTATGGTTTTAAATTATGAATTTCGAAATATTATGCTTTGAAAGGATATTTGGCTTTCAGACGTTATAAATTTTAAAGCATTTGGATTTTTGAAAAGGTTTATATTTGGGATAAAGGATATCATATTGTTTTGGGTTTTAAAATGATATCGTATTCATAATTTTAAAATGGAAATGTTTATTCTAGTTTTAAAGTATGAGCTATTTTTAAATGACCGCGGTGTTATAATAACGATGGGTTGGAAAAGAGACCGGGATCGGATATGGACATACTCTCTGTCGATACCGAAAACCACTTTGACTAACCGTGTACGCGGTGGAGATTCCAGAATGAAGTAGGTGGTGGCGACGTTTCCTGTAAGGTAAATACGTGGACCCGACTCCCGTGAGTTGGCATAAGGTGGCTAAAACAGGAGCGATTCTCAGGCCAATGAGGTCATTCCTCTGATCGGACCCTCCTCTTCGATATTATACTTTGATTTTGGATTGATTCAGTGGCCACTTCTATATTTTGATTTTGGGGAGTTAGTCCGAGGTGGGCGGTAACTGCGGCTACGCGTTTCCACCAGCCTGGATAGCAATTGGTATATCTACCCTGGCATTGCCTAGTTGTGCCGTGTCACCTACCATACCGAGCCTTTACTACGAGTTTCTATTTGTGTCGTACCTATGGAGTATCCTCTGGTAGCTTCCCGATCAGGAGGTATTACGGTACTGTATAGACTATTGGCATTATTTGTGTTAAGGGCTATATGGGTAACCCCTTAACGCTATTAAAAAGTAAGTTTATTTTATAAATAGACACTATTATAATAGCGCAATATACTACATAGTAAATAGTTTAACGGATCCTTAGGAGATGTAAATCCCGAACATCTCTTGAGTTACTGTACTCATATTTATTTCTATTAATTTAACTCACATAAGATCTTTTAGTCTGACTCGAGTGTTTTTGTCTTTTCAAATTCGCTCGGGTCAGTCCGAGCGTTTCAGGATTGCAAGATTTAGCTCTGGAGGACGAAGACGAAGATTTATAATATTATTATTTATACTAGTGCACTACACACTGTTCCGCTGCATTGTTATTGGTATGTGTAACTCTGATATGTATTATATAAATGGTTTTGTAAAAAGATTTACAAACTGTATATTTGATTATTATATTTTATCCTTCCGCTGTGAGATTCTGTTTAGTTTTTTTTCTTCTCTGTTTTTTTCTTATTTACCCCATAACAATCCGCCCTTCCATATGGTTTGAATTGGCACGTGTGTCGGTTTAAATCGTCCGAAAGGCGGGATGTTACAGTTGTCGAGGAGGCCGCGATCTCCGTTCTACGATGAGTGTCAGACCTCGATGATTGGGAAGACGGCTTGTGCCGTGAAGTTTCTGGAGGCCTTGAAACATGAACCGGAGACGGTACGGGAGCTCTAGGAGGTGGCGTGCGAGATCGAGACTGACGCCTATAATCTTTGTCTCTATCAGAGCGCTCATGACTCGAGCGCCCATGATCATACTCTCTATCTCCTTCTCTCCTATATGATTCGTAATATGAAGAAGACTTGCGTTTGTTGCGAAGACTGCCAAGCATCGAGCCTCTACCACACATGGTATCTGCGAAGCAAAAACATAAAACGAAATTAGTAATCTCTCACAGTGAATGTAATACACTCAAAAATCGTGTAGTGCCGTGAAGTGTGAATGTAGGTGCAACCCCCCGACCAACCATATGTGTCAACCGCACTAGTGGGCAGAGACTCGCTTAAAACTAAGGCTTCTGAAAGTTCATCCAATCCGACATCATGCTGCAAAGACACATCATCCGGAATTGGAAGATAGGCGAGCCCTTCATAAAGATTCTCAGTTCTTGGGGGAGACATCTCCGAAATTCTAATTCCGAAGGCAGGTCGGGCTGTGACAACCGATTTCCATCTTCCCCTTTTAGGTGGCTTAATAATGGCTGCCTTGCCTTTTCTTTGCTCTTCGGTATCCTGGGCTACATCCGCAGATTCGCCCAACGGTTCTTCATCGGTATGAGTTCTTTCGGAGTCAGCCTCCTCAATTATGACAACTTTAGGCTTTCTTCGTTTAACTCGTTCTTTCGAGGCAGTTCTTAAGACATCGTCAAGCATTATGCTTTGTCTTCGTTCAATCAGTCCAAGAATCCTAAAATTCCTATCTGTCAAGAGCAACTCGATATTCCTCTATTCGCTTGGGATTTCTTGGAAGACTCGAACTATCTCCCTGAAACGTTCACCTTCGGGTCGCTGGATTATGGCTAAAAAAGAAAAAGAGATGTGAGTTCGACTTCATCTACATCAGTTTTATCAACTACCTGAAAAGATAGCAATACTCACGTCTAAATAGCCATCGCCTAGCAAACCCTGGGGGGCACCTAACATAAAACCACTCCGTCCTGAAGTAGCTAAATCTAGTCCAAGCCCCTGTGATCACTTGGCAATTTCTTACCTCCTCCAGGAATGTGAAAGATGGACTATCAGCCCGAGTCTTGAAGTTAAACAAGTATCTGATCTCAATCGGGAGTGGCGGTCGATAGAGATATTTCATAAATGCAATGAACGAGCTATTGAGTGACGCATATCCATTCGGACGCAGTTGAGATGGGGCGATCCCCAAAAACGACAATACTTCTCTTATATACTAGTTAAACGGAGGGAGTGTCCCAGCTGTGCACGCGTGGCGATTGAATGCGGTATATCCCTTCGGTGGATTGTGCGGTCTTTCATTTGGCCCCGGCAGTAATACGTCATCCATCGAAAAACCATGCCTTAAGCATATTCTTCTTAGCATGTCTTTCGAAATGTCGGACATAATAGAGTCTGATGGGTTACTAATGAAGGATGCGTCAGGTAACTCGTCCGAAGCTAGACCGATAACTTCAATCTCAATCTCCGGTACTTCAAGCACGGGAGGGATTGAACTCTGAGTTTCTTGCGGCTGCGAACTTAAAGTTTCCATAACTAGCTAACTCACGAGAAATCATTGTTAGATGCTAAAGAGCCCGTGCATTCCCCGGTGTAAAGTTCATGAATGTGTCGTGCAGTGTTGTGCATTACTTGAGCAAATTCTACAGAATAAACTGAAATGTATGAACGACGAAACACTGAGAATCAGACCGAAAATGACTGTCATCCCTGACCGTCACAACCGTGCCATCCAGACGCAAACGGTCGATCCAAGTTAAAGTTCATTATATTTTTGTTAAGTTATGGTTCCATCGGTGAGGTTCGAAAGGTGGTCCAATATGCAGTTCTACGGTCAAGTTCAGTCATGCAAGGCAGAAGCTCATCGGAGTCAAGTATTTTAACGCGCAAAAGTTCTCTAAATTCGTCTAATTTCAACTTGGAATCGGTCGCTGCAGTTCAAATTCGTATCGAGTCAGAGATGTATCATCGACCGTGTTCGAATCGATACATTCGTATCGATCAGGTTCGACTCGATACGTTTCGTATTGATCTAGTTCGAAACGATACGTTTCGTATCGATCGAGGGCACGCCATTTCGCATCGATCTGAGAACACTGGCTTCGCATCGATCGTCGCTCTCGTATTCATATCGATACGAAATTGTATAATCTGGATCGATTCGAAAACTCCTATTACAGATCGACATGAAATGAAGGCAGAGTCATTCCTCCACAACTCCTTCTCCGAAAAGGCCTCACCTCCATGGTCGCGCTCCATCCCCAATCTTGCTCTCACTCGTCCAGATCTCAAATTCATCGAAACCGGTCGTAAAAGCAAGAAGGATGGTTGAAATTTCGAATTTCATCATTTTGAACATGATTCTATCCATTAATTACCTGATTTTAATGTTTAAATTTAAAGGATTGAAGGACTGAATCGATTCGAAGGCTAAAACAGTTCTTTCTCTTGGACTCTCTATCGATATGAAAGCAAAAGGCAGCAGTAAAAAAGTGAAAAATGGCTAAGTCCTAGCTATTTATATGAAGCCTAGAAGGAACTGGGTCGACTCGCCTCCCAGTCCACTTAACCGGTCGCAACCGGTCAAACCGCGAATCAAATCGAACGCCCTGTTCGAATCCATCGGACCAAGACTCTCTATCGATTCGAAATGGACAGTAAATCCATCGATACGAAGCACGCAGCCAGGACGGCTGAAGATTGTGAAGTGCATTGGCTCAAAGCCCTTGTTCGCATCAACAAGCTCGCAACTCCATCCACTGCATATCCATGCGAACAACAATTTCGTATCCATCAAAACTCATCGAAACGAACAACAATTTTGTATCCATCAAAAATCAACGATATGAATGAATATTTCATACCCATCAAGACTCATCGATAAGAACGGTCATTTCGTATCCATCAATTCGACCCGCACCGATATGAAAAACTACTTTTCAACCTTTTACATAGATTCAGGAGAGGATCGACACAAGAGGATAGTCAAAAACAACCATCAAGCGTTGTTTCAACTCGAATTTCAAATCGATTCAGGAGAGAATCGATACGAAATCCAATAACAAACTAACTGACAACGACTCGTGAACACATAATGTTAACGAGAGACAAATTAACATATGTGCATATATGTCAGACAAATATTCGATTTTAAACATTCACAGGGATCGAATTCTCATCTTGTTACGATTACAACAACGAACAGCTAAGCACTATTATACAGCAATCAGTTATATCAACGCAAGGTTACAGCAATACAGAGTACAACCTTCAACGAAAGAGAGCAATGATTGTTCAGAGAGAAATTGTGGCTTTTCAAAGCACGTCATGTTTCCACAAGACATACTTTGGGGGGAAAATGTTATCCCGCCTTTTGGCAAGGCCGTGATACCAAGGAACTGATTGAGGACCAAAGGATCACTCCTCTCGGATATCAAACCTACGCTGGTTCGCTATGATATCGCTGAATTTTTTCCGAGCCCGGATCAGGCTACAATTGATAGTACATGACAAGCAAAGCCATAAAAGCCTGCATTCCAAATTCCAAATCAATCCGAGTTCGTATGCTGGAGTTATGATCGATTCAATCTAGAAGAAACGGCCCAACTTTCGTATCCATCATCAAACTCCGGTTCGAATCGATCACTTTTGTATCGATCAGGTTTCAGCAACTTTGTATCCATTGAAGTGCCACAGTTCGCATCGATCAAGTTCGAATCCATCGAAGTGCCTTGTTTCGACTCGATCTCATTCGAGTCCATCAGCTCCTCCTTGTTCGAATCCATTGGCATCTCCCTACTTCGCATCCATCGGCAGATAACTTACTTCATATCGGTTAACTCCATGAGTTCGTATCGATCAGGATTGGCCATGTTGGAATCCATCGAGTTCGTATCGATGGACTTCGTACCCATCGGCAAATGATGCGCTTCGTAACGATCGGCCAGTGCCTTCTTCGCATCCATCATAGAAGCATCCCTACGAATCCATCAAGGTGCCTTGATTCGTCTCCATCCAGATACCCTGCTTCGTATCCATTGAGGAAGCCACTCTTCGAATCCATCTGGGCAGAGTAATTCGTATCCATCGAGAAAACAAGCCAAGGTGACGTGCCATCCCTCGATACGAACAAGCCGAGATATATGGAGTCGACGCGGTCAACTCGGAATAAAGACCGGATCAGGCGAAGTATGTGCTCCATGTCATCATGAAAGCACGTGCCATCATCGATTCGAAGCAATCGATTCGAAGAGATGGATTCGAACCAAACAGCCTAGCAAAGAACATCATTTCGTATCAATGATATCTTCCAATCCACTGACCCAAATGCAATGAAATTTTCACAGGAGGTTGCCTACATGCCAAGGAGTGTTCACACCAAATTTCATCTCGATTGGACATCATCTTGATCAATAGGAAATGATTTCGTATCGATCACAGATCGACTCGAAACTTTCTGAGATTGGTCGCGTGGGCCCACTCACGTGCCAGAAGAAGTCTCCCGAGATTTGAACGAAGTCTCAGCCTCCTACGCCTATAAATAAAGCCCCATAGCCTACAGAAAAAGGATCTTTTGACTCTCAAGCGCCCAGACACTGCCGGATCGAGATCTCCATCATCCTACACCATGTTCATGCTGTCAATTTCGAATTCCAGTTGTAACTTGCTGTTGATTGTTGTAACAACTTGTAATCATTAAAGAGAATCAATAAAACTGCAAAAAACTTCACAGTGGACGTAGGCAACACGCCGAACCACTATAAATCACTTGTCTACGCATTTACTTTACTGTTATTTGGATTTTTTGTTAAATAATCCTCATTTTCAATTTACATTCTTCATTATTATCTCTTCAAAGACTCCCGAAGAGTGTCGTGACCAATTTTGGTGCAAACACTAATTTTCAACATTGTTTTGAAAATTAAAAATATAAGAGTTTAAATTTAATAGTTAAATTTGAAATAAAATATATACAAATAATAAAGTTATAAATATAATAAAAAATTTCAAAATCCTTGAAAACTAACATAAATTAATTTTGAAGTTTTAAAAAATTATTAACAAGATTAATAAAATATATTATTTTAATATATGCTTTAAAAGAACATCGAAACTGCTTTAATGGCGCCTGACCTTTCTCTTCCATCGTTCCCTTTCTGCCGCTTCACTTCCTCCTTCTCCCCGCTTCGATTTCAATGACCGCTTCTTCTCAGCCCCGTCTCGTTTCCATCCCCCTCTCTCCCTCTTCGACTAGGTCTGGCCGTGTCTTCAAGCTCATGTCGGCGGTGACAGTGCGTCCCCCTCCCCTCCATTCGCCATCAGAGTTTCCTCCATTGCAATCTCCTCTCATTCATCCCTGTGTCTCGGATGCTGGTGAGCCTTTGCTTGAAGCTCTGCCCCATTCTGTTGCGTGTGGGCATGATGTATGTATGCCAGTTACGTTGAGTTGTGATGTGGGCAAGACTACTTTGATTGATGAGTATGATGCTAGTGTGGACGTTGGTGTGTCTGAGCATGTACAGGGGTGTGTATCAGCTGGTTTCCCTTGTTTTGGTCAAGGCACAACAGATGTTTGTGTTAATTCCCCAGTGAATTATGTTCCTTTTGACACTGATTGTTGCTCTAATGCTACTATTCCTACTGCCACTATTGCCCCCAGAGTTGTTGAGAGCCGTGATTCTGATGTTTCGAAGCCTACCTCAAATTTGTGGTCTTCTCTTTTCTCGTCCTTGCCCCATAAATCGGGTGCCTACATACCGATTGAATTTAATTTGGTAGAGTAAAATGGAGTGATGATTCCTCCCTCCTTGTGTTTTGCAAGCCGATGAGGAATTTTGGTCAGACTATTTGGTTGGTTTTTTTCTGTAAGCAAATCACCGACTTACAAATGCGACTTCGGTTCTTCGGAGGGCTTGGAAGCTACGTGGTAATTTGCATGTGAAGCTGATTGATTTGATGTATTACTTAAAGTTTTCCTCTTCTGAGGATCGTCATCTTGTTTTGGAAGCTGAGCCTTCTTTTGTTGATGGAAGGCCTTTTATAGTTACCCCCTGGTCTCCTACCGTGGCTGTGCCCGTGAACAAGTATTTTCTATCCCTATTTGGGTTTATTTTTCTCAGATTCCCTCTGCACTTCAGCCTCTTATTGGTTTGAATTGGTTAGCTTGTAATGTTGGTATGCTTAAATGTTTTGACTCTAATACGGTGGCGCGTGATAAGATGATGTATGCGAAAGCTCTTATTGAGATTTCCCCCTCAAAGCCTCTCCCTTCTTCTATTCCTGTTCAGCTTGCTGTCGGCCATGTTGTGGAACTCAGAGTTCGCTATGGCTGGGTTCCGGATATTTGTACCTCCTGTCACTCCTTTGGCCACCTGACTATCGATTGCCATCATTCTGAAGCCTCCGCGGCTGCTCCGAAGGTCCCTTTGTCGCGCTCTCGTCGTAGGATATGTGTCCCCAAGGTTACTTCCTCTGCCTCTCACATTTATCCTGCTCCTGCGGCTACGTTGCCAGATCTGAGTGTTCCTATTTTGCCTATAGTTTCGCCTGTTTCTCCTACTGGTTCTGAGGTACCTAGTGTTGCTCCTGTCATCCCTTTAGTTGCTCCAGACCCTTCCTCGCTGCCGCCTCCTGTTGCTTGGGATGAGGTCGAAGGGTGTTGGATTGATCCCATTTCTGATATGAGATATAACCCGGTTAATGAATCCTTCTTCCGTTTTGTCTCTAATAATCAACTAGACCTTAGATGCCTTCGCTACAAACCATCTGGTGATTCTCTAGTTCTTGATATGGACGGTTTGGATGCGAGATCTAATTCTGACATGCTTGCTGATCCATCCTGGGATCGATCTTTTATCTACTCTTCTGACGTTGTGGATTATGACCCTTGTCTTGCTCTTCGGTTCCGCCCTTTTGCTGGTCTTTCTGGGTCTGTACTTCTGTGCTCTGCTTTGGTGTCTGGGGTTGTTGGTGATTCTCCCTCCTCGGAGGAGTGCTAGTTTTTTGTGCTATTTATAGTTACTGTGACATAGCTGTCACGTACCTGTGCTGTATTTTCTGTTTTTTTAGTAGCTAAGGTGCTTTTACCTTGCTCATGTACTTCAATTTTTATTACGTTCGTAATAAAAAGTGGACAGTCCACTATAAAACTGGCTAGCCTTGCCAAAAATATATATTATGTTAATGGGTTAATTAATTAATAAATATATACATATATTATATATTATGATATATGTTATGTCATTTTAAAATGTTTAAAGTAATATATGTAAACATGTTTATATATGAAACAAATGTTGAAATAAATATATTTAATTAAAATTATTTAATTGAATAAATTAATCAAAAGGTTAATTAATTAAATAATATACACTGTATATGATGTTCGAGTTATACTATAAAGGTTATAGTATGTAATAAGTATTCAATATAAATTTTATATTAAGATGTTATAAAATTAAGTAAAATGTTAATAAATTAATATTAATTAAATGATATTTAGTTATTGTAATATTATATATAAGAGTATTATATAAGTAATATGAAATATAAAAGTTACATAGTAATAAAACTTATATAATATGAATGCATAAATTAAAGGTAGATCATTAAGAAACCATAACTAGACTTAAGGAATAAATACATATATAAATGTACGTATATTGTGATTTTTGATGTGTCCGATGCTTGAATCACGAGAGAAATTCTTAAGAATGACATTATTCCAAAAGTTGACATCACTCCATGTAATATATTGAAGATTAATCTTCGATATAATGTTGTTCTCTACAATATATAAATATATATTAATAAATCACTATTATACTCCTTAGTTATTGAGCAAACTCAAGCTAGGGATGTTATGTATAGTATTATTAATATATTGAATAAACGGGTAAGATAACTATTTGTATTTGTTGAGCAAACTCAAGGTATATATACTATACTTAGTCCATCGCGATATGGTAGGTACGAGTGAATCATTTCGTTTCGATTTGTTGAGAAAATTCAAGGTCGAAGTGAAATTAGGACAAGGTACCAAGAGTTAGGAGTTGTATGCGATACAATTGATAAGGAGTTATCCGTCATCTTTGGAGCTATGACTTGTTAACTAAACTCAAGGTCAAAATTTCAAGTAGGACGAGTGCTAAACCTACTAGTGAAGTGGAAGGACTTCTATATTTTGACTTAGAATTTGGAAAGACATAAAAGAATAGCGGGTGCTTATTAGTAAAATGAAACATAAAGTTTAACCTTATTAATATTATAAGAACATCTACTGTGATTTGTCCTAATAATCTACCACTGAAATTTGTAGAAAATGTTAACTCCAAAACTATTTTCTAAAAATGACAAGCTTACTGGACCTAACTATAACGACTGGCTAAGAGAAATTAAAATAGTGTTGACATAAGAGTGCCTTTAGATTGCTATTATATGCGAACCTAAAGAACAACCCACTGATGATATAGACCCTGAACTATGACTTGCTTAGGAAAAAGAGGCATTGGACTATAGATTGCCCAATTTTTCATGTTATCTACCTTAGACAAGCTGTTACAAAGGAAACATGAAAATATGTTTGTCCTTGAGTTATTTAATAATCTCAAGACCGAACAGTCATGTTTCGCAAGGTAGAGCTTACGAAGAAGTTGTTTAATACTAGAATGACCAATGGATAAAAAGTGGATAATTACGTGCTAATTATGAAGGGCTATATTGATAGGCTTTTGTAGTTGAATGTATAGATAGAAACGAACTGCAAGTGGATTTGATCCTTAGTTCTCTTACTCCTCAATATGAACTGTTTATTCTAAATTATCTCATGAACCAATTGAATGTGAATCTCATGGAGCTCCTTAATATGTTGAAGTCGGCCGAGTCATAACCTAAGTGTAAAGGGATAGTATTTGTGGTGAAGGGTAGTTCATCATGTTTAAAGAGTTTGAAAAAGCAAAAAAGAGAAGGTAAGAAAAAAAAGTAAGAAGGCCGACGGCAAGGGTGAATGTCACCATTGCTATAAGACAGGTCATTTGAAACGGAATTGTCCTAACTACTTGAAGATTATTAGAGAAAAGAAGCAGAATGGTTATGTGGCTCCATCAACTACATTTATGATTTAAAATTGTTTTAAAACCAATAAAATGTCTTGGGTCTTAGATATTGGATCTGGTACTCATTTTTGTAATCATTACATGGGGTTAGCAATTGACATGGTGTGGCAAATGGAGAGATGAGGCTCCAAGTTACTGATGGATCTATTGTAGATGCAATGGCAGTAGGAGATTATCATTTAGTTTTGCCTAATGGAGTAACGTTAGTATCAAATAATTGCTTTTTTATCAAGGACTTTATTTGTGGGATTGTTTATGTTTCTAGATTGCCTAAGATTGGACATATATTTTATTGTACAAATAATGTTATGAACATCAGTTTGGATGAAAGTAAAGTCTATGATGGTATTCTTGAAAATGGAATTTATGTGATTAACACTAAGTATGTGTGATATAAGTGATAGTTATCTTTGGCATTGTAAGCTAGATCATATTAGTGAGAAACGACTATACAAATTTAAAACCGAAGGTTTTCTACCATCATTCGCTTCTAAAACATTTGACACGTGTGAGTTGTGTCTCAAAGGCAAAATGACCAAGCATCCCAATGTATGTGGCAGCAATAAAAGAGTTAACAAAATCTTAGGGTTAGTACATAGTGATATATGTGTCTCGATGCCTATAATAACCAAAGATAATAGTTCTTACTTTGTTACCTTTATAATGATTTTTGATATTAGGATATGCGTATCTTATGAAGAACAAATCGATGTCTAGGAGAAATTTATGGAATATCAAAATGTGGTAGAAAACCAAACGGGCCGTAAGCTTAAGATTCTTTAACCAGATCAAGGAGGTGAGTAAGTTGGGTAGGATTTCCAATGATACTTAAAAGACAATAGGATTATCTCTTAGGTTACTCCATCCTATACTCCGCAACATAACAACTTGTCGGAGCGAAGGAATCGAACCTTATTACGGATATGTGCTAGAAACCACGACGCATATGTTGAACTTATTACCCACTAAATCTGTGTCTAAAACACTATATGAGATGTTGTATGGTAAGAAATCTCAACTTAAATATTTGAAGGTATGAGGTTTTCCAATATACATTTAGAATGTTGGTCCGAATAAACTAGAGACAAGATCGGTATGGTGTAATTTATAGGATATCTCAAAATCGATAGGACATATATTCTATAATATCAAGGAACAAAATGTCATTGTTTCTTGATACTCCATCATTTAGAAAATGAACTTCTATTAAAGGAAATTAACAACGAAGTTTAGAATTGGATAAGATCCAAAAAACTAACACCGAGGCCGAATAAGTGGGAGAACCAAGTTTATCCGTATACGAAAACACATAACTTATTTGAAGGTCTAGTAAGGAATCTCGTGCACCAGAGAGATACTGTGGTTTTTTCGTGGATGCGAGAAGAAGGACCGTGTCTTTGATGACGACACTCCTCTATCTTTCCAACAAGCACTGCACGGTAAATCCTCCACACTTTTGCTTGGAGCAATAAAATCCGAGACAGATTCCATGTACGAAAACAAAGTTTGGACTTTATCAGACATACCCGAAGGTAAAAAACACATTGGTTGCAAACGGATTTTTAAGAAAAAGCCAAATATAGACGGGAAAATAAAGACTTATATTGCAAGTCTAGTTGTGAAAGGATTTCATCAAATTCAAGATTTTGATTATGTCGATAACTTTTCCCCCATAGCCATGCTTAAGTCCATTCGGATTATGCTAGCCATTGCTGCATTCTATGACTACAAAATATGGAAAATGGAAGTAAAGATGGTTTTTTTAAATGGTGATTTAGAAGAAACCATTTATATGTTGTAGCAGGAGGGTTTTGTGGTTAGTGGGAGTGAGGCCAAGGCTTGCAAGTTGCAAAAGTCCATTTATGGACTTATACAAGCTTCAAGGAGTTGAAATAAGTGTTTTGATAAAGTAATCAAACAGTTTGGTTTTTATCAAAACACAAAGGAAACGTGCGTATATAGAAAGGAATATGGCAACACTATCGCATTCTAGGTGCTCTATGTGGATGCTCTATTATTGATTGGCAATAAAACTTCATTGTTGCAATCAATGAAAGCTTGGCTTTTTAAGAACTTCTCCATGAAGGATTTGGAAGAAGCAGCCGATATAATTGGTATAAAGATCTATAGAGATAGATCTAAGAGGTTGTAGGATTGTCCTAATCCTTATACATAGACACCATACTAAAATGGTTCAATGTCTAGAATTCTAAGCGTGGAAATGTTCCAATGCAATCTGGAGTCATTCTTTCTAAGAAGGACGCTCCTTATACCGATGAGGAGAAAAAGCATATGAAGAAGTTCCCCTATGCTTTAGACATTGGATCATAATGTACGCTATGCTATGTACTAGACTGAATGTGGCATACACATTAGGATGCACAAACCGATGCCAATCTAATCCTGGAGAAAAATATTGAATAATCGTAGAATGTATACTGAAGTATTTAAGAAATACTCGAAATTTATTTCTCATATACGAGAATGGAGACCTCCTTCAGAAGGGGAATAAGAATTTGAGCTTTCAAAGTGATATAGACGATAGTAAATTGATGTTTGCTTATGTGTTTATGCTAATGATAATGCTGTTAGTTGGAAAAGTTCTAAACAAGAAGTAGTTATTGATTTCATGATGGAGGCCAAGTACATCGCCCTCAATGAAGCAGCTAAAGAGGAAGTTTGGATGTACGAGTTTTTGAGTGAGCTCGGGTGATTCCCGATACCGAGAATCCTATGTCATTGTTCTATGATAACAATGCAGTGATGCAAATCACAAAGGAGGCCAGAGTACACAAGAAGTCATAGCATATTCTTTTAAATTTCCACTTGATTAGAGAATTCGTTGAAAAGAAAGAGGTTATGATATAAAGGGTAGATACTAAAGATAACATAACAAATCTATTCGCTAAGGGTCTAGCTTGGTCAGCTCTTGAGAAGCTGATTGATAGAATGAGATTGAGATTCTATAATTGACTTCAAGTGCAAGTGGGAGATTGATAGAGTTAAAGGTATGCCGTAGGGGAAATTCTACAATTTATTGTCAATCAATTGACTTTGTTATTAGTTCTTTTTCGTAATAAAGATGTTCTTTATGTTATATTTTTGTTATAATGTGTTATAAATAATTAGATATTTAATTAAAATATTTTTAATAGAAAATCCATAAATGGAGTGATTGTGATAGTAATTACAAATAGGTGTAATCATGAGTATTGTGTTACAATATTATAAAACACGTAATTTTAAATGTTCTTACTCAAGATGCATCGAGATTGGATATCAATGAATCCATTGAGATTAAATTACATAACGCTCTTCGAATATTGGGTAGCGTATTACACTGCTAGGAGCACCAAGATGTTACATACCGATAGTTATTGGATAACTATGGACTCACTCGATAGTTTTCAGTTGGTTAATGTAAATAAGATCAAACAGAAAATATCGATGTGATTGGTTTACACAATTATCTCCACTTGAGAGTGCGATTGATCTTCAATATGAATGTTCCTCTTTGATTATTGTCAAATAATGGTACGGCATCCGTCGAATGACTATAGTTGGGTGGAGTGGAAGTATTGGAAGTGAATCACTATTCAAGGGAGGATGCATTTGCTCCATTATATGGGGTCAATATCACGGTCGACTCAAGTCAACTCAAGGCCGAAATCTTTGACCAAAATAGTTTAGTTAATACTAAATGTTATTATTGAAACAAAGACTTTTTTTGGACTATAGAGTTGAATATGAATGATACTGGAATTTAGATCATTACCAAATTCCGTATGTCCAAAGTGATATAATTCTGACGAAGAGGGTTAGTGTAAGTAAAAGTTACAACCAGGTAATGCTTAGCAATATAAAATTGGATTTTACCAAAACCAAGTAAGTGATAAATTTGGATAAAATGTCATACTACCTGCTAAGTGACATATGAATGTTGATATTCGAATAGTTCCATATTAATCACTGACCAAATTTACACCCGACGAGTCGCATAACCGAAATGATGAATTCTCTTTTGACAAAACGATTTAATTAATTTATAATTCTTATAAATAAATTAATATTTATGAAATATTATTTATAAATTTGATTTTGATTTGGTAAAAAATATTAAATGTATTTATAAAAGTTATAAATACATTAATCGATATATGACATCGATAAGCGTTTTAAATTAGATTTGAAATGCTAAAATATTTATTCAGACCATAGATGAATTTGTGGCCCATTAGAGGGATTGGTTTCTGCGGCCATAATAGGGGATACAAGTGGCTCGAATATGGAAGAGATGGCTTGATTTTGGATGGCTTAAAAGGAAGGAGATTGAGTAAAAGTTGAGATCCTAAATTCTCTCATTCTTTCCTCTATTTAAGAATCTCCACCCTCATTTACTATTGATCTTTTAGCGCTTCCAACCATATACTTTGCTGGTTGAACTCCCCCTCTCATCTCTCTATTTTCTCAAGCTCAAATAAACTAATACAACTACTATTTGATAGTTGACCTTCAACGGTTCAAGGACTAGCACTTTTTTAGATCGAAAATTATTTCAAGGAGCAACTTCATCATTTCAAGGTGTACCTCAAGGCATTAGAAGTAAGGTACATTTCTAACCAAAATATAATTATCAATGCTTAGATGCAATATTTTATTATATACATATTTTGTATTGTTAGTTAGACGACGATTTTGATATACAATTTTTATTGCCATGATTGTTTTGGTTGTATGTATGCATGTATATAATTATAAAATAAAATAATTTTTTTTGTTACGTTCATACCTATAATAGCACGACATGGAAAAACAACATTTTTGTTTGTTTTAATTATGTATATAAATATATTGTAATATAGATATGATTAATTACTTCACCATACTTTATATATACATTTTATATAAATTTTTATATATAGTGTATTACACATATATTATATTCGGTAGTAATAAAATATTATATATATATATATACACACATATGTATATTACTTAAATAATTTAATTACACAAATTAAGTATATTAATACATATATTATATAAAATTATGCTTCATATTTTATAAAATTATATTATCACAAAATAAATACTTGGTAGAAGAATAATTTTTTTATTATTTAAAATATATTAATTATAAGCCAAATCAATAATTAATTATAAAATTATTTTTAAATCATAAATTTATGAAATAAATTTTCTAAGTACAAAATATCATTCAGAATTTTATTGGAAATTTAAATTTCAACATTGTTTTTGGAAATTATTTTATTATAAAATTTTAATCTAAAACCAGATGGAAATTGATTAGAATAATATTTAAAAAATTTATTTCTAAGTCATGCGCAAGACCAGGTAAATATGATTTTATAAAAAAAAATTGTGGATTTATAACTATTAATCTATATTTTCATATATCCATTTATAATAAGTAATTAATATAATACACATGTATATACATATATAATTATTTATTTACATATGTATATATTATTTACGGTTTAAAAAATATTATTATTTATTTTATTTAATGTATTTATAATTACGTTTTCATATATATTGTTAATATTTCAAAATTACGTTTATAGATATTTACATTTATATACATTTATACTTATTAAAAAATTATTTAAAGTTTATATGTATATCTAAAATATTTTTTTATATGTAAACAAAAGTATTAAGCATACATTCAGACAATATATTTTCATATTGGGTGAGTTAACATGTCCATTGCAATGTAAATCCCTGCATTTATACACGGGTATGTTATACGTTGCATGGATTGATATGTTATGCAAGCGCGCACATACACATGTATGTTTATATGATACACGTGTATATATGTATATGTATATGTATATCATAACATAAACTAATTAAAACTATACCAATTTATAAATTTAAATAATAAAGTAAAAAATTATTAAATAACATTTAGAAATGTTTTAAATAAACTAGACTTATAGGCCCAATAAAGATTTAGGGTAAAGAATTGAAATTCACCCACAACGTCCGCTACGGGCTGATCCTGTTCCAACATTTAGGTTGAGATAGTAAGGAAGAAAACAAGATAATAAAATTGATTATCTCTTTCTGAACTACTATAGAAGGTAATAACATATAATATATTATGTATCAATATATCACTTTATTTCGAAAGCAACAAATTTAATGTATATACATAGTCATGTACAACCAAATCCAATCCAAATCCAGCACATATATTGTAACGACCCGATATTTTCAACCATTCGTAGCCACACATGTCGGACTTGAATAGCTCAAAATACCGAATTGTTAATTTAAATTTGGAAAACTCAAGACATACAGTAAATAAATAAATCACAGACATAGAGTAATAAAATGCAGTGAAATTAAAGAAATAGTACTTCATGAAGCTACTATACATATACATCAGAGTTAAACAAGATACAACAGAAGTAACAAGATACAACAGAAATAATGATAATCCAGTACAAAGCTGAATACAACACTGGAATCAACTGAATAACTGGAATGAAATAAATAGCTGGGTCTTCAAACAAAGCTCTAGCTCCGAAGGTGGGTCTCAAATGTTGTATCACTCAGTATAATCCGAGCGTAAAGCAAAACACAAAACACTCGAGTCGGGACATACATACTTATACAATGTAAACCAACTCAAGTGAACTGTAATATAAGGTACAAGTAACTTATAAGATGCTTGGGACCGCCCATCCTCTAAGGATACGTTAAACTATTTACTATGTAGTAATAATTCTCTATTATAATAATGTCTATAGTAAAATAAACTTACTTTTAAATTGCGTTAAGGGGTTACCCATATAGCTCTTAACACGTAATAGTCCCAGTAGTCCATTCAGTATCATAGTCCCTCCTGATCCGAAAACCACCAGAGGATACTCCATGGGCTATGGGAGAAAACCAAACTCGTACAAGGCGCGCTAGGGTAGGTGTCACGACACAACTAGGCAATGCCATGATAGATATACCAATTACGCTTTCGGACCGGCGGTAACGCGTAGCAGCTACTGCCGCCCACCTCGAACTACACCCCAAAATTAAAAGGGTCCGAATCAATCACAAAGTAATAGAATGGTAACGAAGGAGTGTGTCCTATAAGAGGTGCTACCTCCTTAGCCCGTCAATCGCTCATGTTTTAGCCTCCTTATGCCAAGTCATGGGAGTCGGGTCCAGTATACCTCAAAGGAACGCCGCCACCATCCTACTTCATTCTGGAATTTCCACTGCATACACGGTTGTTAAAGTGGTTTTTGATGTTGGCAGAGAGTATGACAACTTCCGACCCCGGTCTCTTTAACAAGCCAACGTTATTATAACCCATGGATATTTATTTCAAAATCATTTATACTTTAAACCCAAAATCAATATATCATTTCCATTTCAAAACTAAATACTATATAATTTCATTTCAAAACCAAATCAATATATGATTTAAATAAAACCAAAATTTCCAAATCACTGAATATTTCTCTCAATTTATCCAAACTTGAAATATTCCTTTAAATCATATTAAACGAAAACCATGTTATGAAGTCGTATTCCTAAACCTCCAATTTCAGTAAGTTTCAAATCCATATATTTGAAGATAATACTAAACTGAATACAATTTCAAATAATTCATTTCCAAAACCATAGTACTTTCAAAGTTATAACTACTCCAAAACCAAAACACTTTGGAACCATAATATTTTGAAATCATAACACCTTGAAACATATTTATTTAAACCATTTAAATTCAATGTTAATATCTCTAAAACAAGATTCATTTAAACCATTTAAATTCAATGTTAAATAATATTCCTTTCATAGTTGCAGCGTTTCTAAGTTCATTCATTTAATTATGAAATTTCCAATACATTGAAAATTTCAGCTACAACGGCATTTGTAAAGTGTTACAGTAGATATATTAGTATTTCAAAAACATTGTCAAATTCAGAAACAACAGCACTTACAAAGTGCTGCTTTAGGTATTTAGTATTTATTTCAAAATAGTTTACTTTTAGTAACAACAGCACTTACCAAGTGCTACAGTAGCTATTTAGTTATTCAAAACAGTTTACTTTCAGCAACAACAACACTTACAAAGTGCTGCAGTAGCTCTTTAGTTATTTCAAAATATAGTTTAGTTTCAGCAACAACACTTACAAAGTGTTGCTGTAGCTCTTTATTATTCCAGAACTTAGTTTATTTTCAGAAATGGGAGCACTTAACAAATGATGTCTTAAAACCACAACATTTCTAAAATGCTACCAATACTAATTCCAGATTTAATATAAAATTTCAGAAACATTAAAATTTCAATTTTAACCATCTTAACTCATAAAAATCATATTTTTTTCGCTTCAAAAATATTCATTTGGATATCATTCAACTTATTGTTCAATAAAATAAAATTTTATCAATAAACATCCAATTTAAACTAAGGTTCATTTGTTAAGTCAAAAGTACATTCTTCCTTAACTTTACTTTAACAAATAACTTAACCCTTTAGTTTAAAATACCCACTTCATAAATAAAACTAAATTTTCATTTATTTACCTAACTTAATAATTTTATTTAAAACCCAATTTCAAATTATCAAATTAAGTCATAATTTGAGATACATTTTTTCATTTTAAAATCATAACTAATTATTTTACAAAACATAACATTTCACAAAAGAACATTTTATCATAGTTAAATAACAATCAAATTTTCCTTATAGATCTATTCATTTAGACATCGATTAACTATGATTCTCTAGTTAACTAAATTTATTACAAAATGTCCAATTAAACTGTATTCCATTTTATCAGTTTAAAATACATTATTTACTATACATAGCATGTCCATTTCAAAAGTAAAATTCATAACAATTACTAGGTTAGATTTAAAACTTCCATATTATGCAAATTCAATTATTAGGTTAATTATCATCAATAAAGATCTTTAATTCAACTTAAACCAATTATTAACTTATAAAATTTTAACTTATAGAAAAAACCAATACACCTTTATAATTAAAGCATTAAATCAAATTTTAAGTTAAAATTTCATATATTTATATAACTCAAAGTACTTAAAAATCTTTTAGGGAACTATTATTTAAAACACTTAATAAAATTTTAGGAAAATATTATTTAAAAATATAACCATGGGCCTTTATAATATTTTCTAACCTAGATTAAGTGATACAGATATGTATCATTTCAATCCGTAATTTAAAAAGAAAAATTCAAGTTCTATCATTTCAAAGCCGCAATCCCAAGTAAATCAAATACAATAAAAATCACTCGAGCCTATCATTTGAGCTCATAATGATTTTTCCTTATTCTAGTGTACGTTCGAGTATGTATCATTTCAACCCATAGTGATAGGGAACTTTCAGTATGATATAGTAAATAAAATGAATAGTACAATATAACATATCATATCAGATGATGTAACAGTTATACAAACAGCATTTAACATCATATAAATATATCACAGGCATGTATGAACATAGCATATTAATTTATACAATTCACTTGTCATCATTTCACAACTATAAAAGTATGCATGTCTAGAGTGATAAACTCACCTTTTTAAGCTAGAGGTCAAATTCAAAACCTGAATCTAAATTTCGCAAAGCACAAAAAGACACGATAAGCACGACTATATTTTTGAGTGGAAGAAGAGTCAGATTCAAATTCTTGTATACAAAAAATTACAACACACATAAGTATGATGCAAGACAAAAGAATATAGATTGAAACAATGGGAAATATGAGATAAACATGACATAACCTTTGCTTTAACCACCAAGTGGGCTCGACGATGGTCTAATAGGCTAGACCATCATCATGTGTCACGGCCATATCATGTTTTTTGCAAGCTAGGCTCGGCTATGGACCATGTATACACAGCTAGAGGCTAGAAAATGAAGAGGTGGAGGTTACAAACCATAGGAAGGCAAAAGGTCAAGGGTTTGATGGAGTTTGGGTTCGGCCATTGGCTTGTGTGGCTCGACCATGGTGGGTTCTTGGTCAAGTGAACATAAGAGGCACGGCTAGGCAAGGCAAAGCAATAGGATATGGTTCTTGAATGGTGTGGCCAAGGTAATAAAGGAGGAAGTGGATGTATGTGGTGATCTAGGTTATGTTTTCCATTGTTTGGTGATGGAGTCTTCATGGTGGTCACAACCTATGGGTGGAGGAGGTGATGATGGTCGGCATGGTGGTGTGGTGGAGGTGGTGTGGTTGGCTATACGGGTGAGGCCGAGCTAGCATGAAGACAAAAGAGAAAAACAAAAGAAGAATGGAAGAAGAAAGTAAGGAGAAGCCATGGAAAATACTTGTATATATATATATATATGTGTGTGTGTGTGTGTGTGTGTGTGTGTGTGTGTATGTATATGTATGTTCTCACGCAAATAAGAAATTGAGAGGATGAGAAACTTTGTACATGATTTGCAAGATGAAGTGGCGGCTAGGGTTTACACAAAAAAATGAACGGCTAAAGATGATAAAGTGGACGACTAAAGAAAGTGAAGAGCTAGGCAAAAGAAAAGGCAAAAGTTAAGGAAAAGTAACCAAAGTCTTTTGAAATTTCCAAAGCTATTATTGAAAGTAAAACCAATCAAAAATCAAATAAGTATAATCAAGGTTTATGCAAATAAAATAGAAAATAAAAATTAGAAAATAAACATAGGAAAAAAATAGAAAAAAAATAAAAAATCATTGCGTGTAAAACACTGTAATTTATCCAATTTAAAAGGTATAAAACGGAATTTTACGAAACGAAAAGCAGAATTACTATTAAAATAAAATAATTGTCAAAGAAAAATATTAGAATTTAAAAATTCAAATTTAAAATTTTCAACTGTGGTCAAACTTTGATTTAGTTGACCGAAATATAAAAATTTCAAAAATTGCTTATTTTATTGAATTTGGAAAATAAATCATAAACAAATTCCAAACTTACATTGAAAATTATCAGAAATTCACTTTTAAATGATTTTAAAATCAAAGTTTTCAAATAAAATTTTAATTAAAAATATTTACAAAATTATAGGTTGTTACATATATACAGTTAATGTCAAGTGATTATTTATATACAAATCTATGTACATAAGTAACACTTTCATTATCAGCACCATCCAGCATCAGTCGGTACAACATACTAATTTCCACTAACCTAATGATGAAACAGAAAGGAAAAAACTTAAGGAGAGGGCCAAACTATAGTCTGATGAGTGATGTACGTATACTTTACTACATACACTAGTCATTCCCAAATAATACCAAGATAATTATGGTAATCGGTCATACCTTAACCATGTTTCACCTTCATCCAATAAGTTAGTCAAACAATACAATAATATATGACTAACTTCGTGAAATAAAGTCTTAAGCCAGTACATTAAAATGGTTGATGGTATGGTCTTACCCATACAAAATGTCAAGCACGCCTTATTTCATAAACACATGGTTGATCACTAAATGGATGCAATTCCATATATGGCTTTCATACCCATTTCTATACAATAACATGCACTTCGAATTTTCTACACTTACTGAGCGATCGTTTTACCATGATAACCCATAGAGGTATCAGAATCAATAGTCAAACAAAAGCACTAATAAAAATCGACTATCCATATACATATACATACATACATATATATGTGTGTGTGTGTGTGTGTGTGTGTGTGTGTGTGTGTGTATCCATACACACACATTCATCCATTTATACGTCCGAAGAATTCCAATTCAATATGGCTAAGAATTCACTTCAAAACAACACCTAATCATTATCTAAAACCCAAAGGAAAAAACCTCATGGCGATATAATTTAAATATATATACTTTGGCCTTAAGGGCCTAGGTTTATTTTGCATTTTTGCCAGCCACCGTTGATCGCCCCAATGCCTATCAGTTGACCGACAGGGTCTAATTTTACAGGAATAATTCCTTTAAAGTTTCCGGTGAGTTATATATAATTTCCATTTTTTATATTGATCGTAACTTCTTCATTTTTCATTCGATTTCCAATTCGTTCTTCTAAATACAAACAGGTTTTTATACTATCTTTATGTTTAAATTCATTAGAACTTTAAGTTTAAATCATGCTATAAATTGCTCTAAAAGTCAGTGAATACAAAAATACTTTTCAGATTTTATAAATATCCTTCCTTATGTACATACATATATACATACACACACTCAGTTATACACGCACACATACATGCATATTTACATACATACATATATATGTGTGTGTGTGTGTGTGCGTATGTGTGTGTATCAAAATATGCTTGTCAAAGTCAATTCTAATTAAAATCATAATATGACCTGAAGCAACGTTTGGCACTTCACCAACATTTATATATAATTTATATGTGTATGTGTCTATAATACACACTTATATATACACCGTTAATGGATTTCTTCGTCAACCCAAAAAAGTGTGAAGAGAGAGGAATGTGGTTGTAAGAAGAATTGGATATCCCTTGTAAACCTCAACAAGTGTTGCCAAAAGCGACACTTTGTTGAGAAATGATTTGGTAATTAGGCTTGGCTTAATCAAGTCCATGATGACGTCATAAGCATGTCCATATCGAAGTAATGTTGATCTATGTAGAGCAACCTTATGCAAGCTCAAATCAAGATTATGAATGCTTTTGAATTTGAAGCAAGTTATGATTAAGAGTCAAAAGTACTTTGGAACTCAAAAACGAGCCATAATTCAAGTCCTCTTTATTCTTATGTCATGTAATTTTTAATTATGCAAGGTCCTATGTGCAAAAGTACGATTGGCACTAAAATCCACAAATCAATTTAGGGTTACAAAGTTTAAAATGTAAGAGACAAGAAAAGAATGATTTTCCCCTTTCTTCAATCCCCTAGGTCTGTATTAATATGGATTGAGGGATGCGGCATGGCTGCCATGTGTTCATGCAGCGTGCTAGACTTTCGACATTAACAATATTGATGGCACGTGGTGGAATACTTTAGCACCCACTTGCAAAATGGTGAATTTCGGCACTAGCATCCATCCCACCTTGATTGCTTTTATTAATGATATCTGATATCAATAATGTATTGAGGATATGCGGCCTCCTTTGAAGGTTGATGAAGTGCGGCATTACTATGGAACAACATCAATTAGTGGCGACATTGATAAGTGGCGATATTGGCAATGATTGATATTGATAACATACGACATTAATAATAAGCAGTATCAATAGCAAACAACATTGATAACAAGCGACATTGATAACATACACATTGATAATAGGTGGCATCGATAGCAAAAGGCATTGTAACAAACGGTATTGATAACGGGCGGCATCAATAGCAATTAGCATTTACAATAGGCGGTATTGACGATAAGCGGCATTGACAATAGGTGGCATTGATTATAGGTGGCATTGATTATATGCGGCATTAACAAGAGACGACATTGGTGAAGAGTGGCAATGATGAGATGCGATATTACTTTGAAGGGTGACATTAGAATAAGGCAACATTGGAAAGGTGCGGTATTAATCTGGAGCGATGCTATATTATGCCGTTATAATATTGATGGCTTACGGCATAAAGCTTTCCAATATTGTTGTTCTATTATGAACATGCGACATTGTTTCCAATTTCTTTAGCAGGATATCTTTCATTCAACTTCATAAGAGTTATGAGACATTGATGGCATTCGGTATTGTTGGCTTCGTTGATGACCTACGATAGTGCCTATTACTCTTTATTGATGTGGTGCGGCATTGTATGCTTCCGACATTGGTTTTCCTTCATACTTGCGACATTGCTTGTTGATGTAGAATTACAGTTATGTTGTTATGTCATATACCATTGAAATTAACATTGGTGGTAACATTTGCCCCTTAGTATGAAGGAAGCATTCGACATTGGCTCTTTGCCACCTATTGGTTTTCTTTGCAGATCTAACCGTACATTTAAAATTAATCCAATGGTAGTTGTACGTCTTCTTTTTTGGTATAAATAGTCAAATCTACACCTTTCTCTTTTTAACTGTGATTTAAAGCTCGAACAAGCAAACTTAAAATTTTCAAACTTACTCGCAAAATATTGTCTTTTGGCATCAAAGCAAAAGTTAAGATACATGCCTCCTTCAATTTATTAAACTAGTGAGTTAAATTAGGAATTTCTATTCGAATAGCCGTTGGGGTTTGATTTGGGGATTTTTGGATTTGAATTGATGCTTAAGTTTTGATATTTGATTGGGGTGGCTAATCTTTATATTGTCGATTAACTTGATGATTAGTTTTTCTTGTAGATTGAATTAGCAAAGAATTTTGATGTCATTTAGATGATTTATTGGTTTAATTAAAGTCGTATGATATTGATTTTGGAACCCGGGTATTTCTAGTTTAATAATGAAACGAATGGTTTATTAGACCCAAAAGCCGATATTTATCTATTCTATTTCAGCATTGATGATGTTTGACATTGATTAAAAACATTGACGTTTAGATTCCATATTGATTTATGGGGCTGTTGTATGACATTGATAATCTCACTATATGTTATCATTTTTCTTTGGCAATCATGTTCAATATTCTTATGTAGACATTATACCACATTGTTATTTTATGACACAGATGTTGTAGTAATTTCATGGGTAACTTATAAAAATATTATCAACCTATGTCGACATTAGTCATTAAAGCCGGCTATTTTTACCATTTCAATAATTATGGCCGGGGCATTATATCATATTTTTATAACGTAACTAATGTGACATTTGTCATTAATTCATCCATTCCACATAGATTTAGTGATGCAACATAACAATTTGGTTACCCTTATTGTAATTCTTACTTTAAGTTTCTTATAAACACCCATATGCTTACTTTCTTACCACAAGTCTAACATTTATTTGCATACTCTTCATCGACTTAAGAGTTTAAGTTTTCCATGAGTTTGATGTTGACTATGCAATGGTCATTGACTTGTTGTAAATATTATATGGGACTATAGACTTTGAACATTTTGGTGCCATAATCTAGGTAATCAATTATTTATTTCTTGATTTAGAATATCATGAGCATTCTAATTATCACTTTTCTAATTTGGAATAATAATACCCAGCAGATAAATGAAAGGTAAGAAAGTAGCCCGGGAAGGAATCAAGAAGACCAACAAGCGTCCAAAAGTTTCTCCATCTACTGAGAAAGAGGAATCTTCTTAATCTGTTATGTATTACCATTCAGGAAGAAGTGGATTTCATAAAGCAATTTGGTATTACAAGTATGAAGCTATTCCTACTGGTCCTTCTAACAGAATTGATAATCCCCCAGATGGGTTTTTTGCCTTTACTCCCATCCATATGTGGAACTCGAAATATCTTCCTTTCTCTAACTTTCTCCCGAGATTCCTAGAGCACCTAAACATTGCTCCAATTCAATTAACTTTAAATACATACATCTATCGAACTTATTTGGAAGTTCTTGCTAGGAAGGCCAAGCTTCCTTCTCTTAGTGCTGAAATTCTTCACACTATAACTAGTCTTGCAAAGAGAGATGAGCAGCCGGGTAACCCTCCGTATCGAATTTGTCCCCTTCCGAAAAGCTTGATCATCAACACCGTAAACAAGACCAAGGGATGGGAGAATCAATTCTTCTATGTCAGATAATATTCTAGGATTAGAGGAACTTTCTCTGTTATAATTTAGTTTATGTTTCCTATTGTTTATATTATATTTGTCATTTTTCTCACAACGGATGTTTTCCTTTAGGTCCGGCTCCTAAGCAGTTAAATTTCTCTGATAACGAAGCTATTAAATCTCCGACTCTAGCATTCTAGAGCATGGGTTACAGACTCATACTCCTAAAGAAAGCGAACCTACATCAATAATCATTAATTCTAGATCATTGTATAATACTTGGGGAACCCCCAATGTTGAAAGGTAATGCCCAAGGGAAACGGTCGTTGGTCATCAATAACCTTAATGTTTCCTCTACTTCTTCTCCATTTCAACTTGAGCCCATTGGTAAGCTTTTAATATAACTAGTGTGGAATTCTCGATATCATTGTTTTACTGACTTATTTTATTTGTTTTAGGCTCTTCGACTCTTGTTGTCGCTTCTAAAGAGACATGAGTTAAAGATAGTGCTCCTAAAAGGAGAAAGAGTAAAGATGAAATTCCAGCCTCATCTCGATTGAGCAAACCTGCTTCCATTGAGGACTCGATTTCCAAAGCAATTGTGGTACTAGAAAAAAAGTAGACAATGAGGTTCCTACTGATATGCCATCTTCTTTCCAAAAGAAAATGCCAAAACTTGTGGGTGACTTTACTCCTATTTTTGTAGAGGAGGAGGAACATGTAACTATTGACTCGAGCCCTGAGGTTTCAAATCAGGAATCTCTTGGGTATAAAATTCAAGAAGCTACTGAGATAGCTCAATCTTGGATCCCCTCCTCCAGATTTCTTTCCCACTTCTTCGATAGCTCTTAATCGTTTATACGTCGATCTTGGTTGTCTCCTTCTTCAGAAGATCCTCTTTCCTTGGAGGCCCAGGTCCAGTCTCCTATTTCCAGTTTTGATGATCTTGTTCGATTGGCTATCCTATCTCTATATATTACTTCTCTTAGGTCATCGCAACCCTCAACTTATTCTAGGGATTATCTTTTCATTATTCTTAAGCATCTTATAGGTACATATTTCTTTTAATTTTTTTAATTTTTAGCTTCATGGATCTTGTCCTGACTTAAACTTTTTATGCATTCCAGGTAGGAAAACATATGTTTCTTCTTCAAGAGGCTTCTCAAAGACCTTCTAATGAAGGAGCTAAACTCAAAAGACAAATATCTTTAGTTAACTACGACATAATTGATATTGGCCGGCAAGAGACAAGTTGTTACCGAGAAAGAAAATCTCATCTCCTCACTTAATGAAGAGAAAAATGCTAGGCAAATACTTGAAAAGGAGGTGGAGGCATTGAAAGCAAACCTTGAAAAGGTTAACAAGGAGAAAACTGAGCTAGTCGGGAAGGTTGTGAAAATGTTAAAAGTGGATCTTGAGAGGGTTAATGAAGAAAAAGCCAAGTTTTTTTAATAAGAACCAATCCTTGGAGGATAAACTACAGAGGAAAACTAGCATTTTGGCCTACTCGAATAGTACTACCAATGATGCTAAAAAGAAAGTCACCTTTTCCCTAGATGATGTCCTTCATAAGATTACTGAGAGATGTTATAAAAAAGCCTTGTTTGTGGCTTATGATAAAAACATTCAAAAGTGCTCAGACTTAGATTTTCCATCCCTCCCTGATTGGAATGAAAAATTTAAAAGAAAATTTAGTCCTAAACTAAAGAAAGATAAGAAGGATCTTCATGAAGAGTTTCCCGCTGAAGAAAATGTTGACGCCTAAAAGTGGCTGATCTTTGATGATCCTCCAATCAATGAAGAAACGGAATCGGATGGAGAAGTAGAAGATGATAATAATAATAACGACGACGACGATGGTGATGGAAGGGGTATTGAATGACCAAAAGATGGGGGAGATGGATCAGTTGATCCCAACTTAGATTCATCCGTCCAAGGCGTAGACTTTACTAATTTTCCTGATCCTAGAGATACTACAAGAAAGGATTCCTCTAAAGATAAAGCTACCCCCAGCATTCAGCCGAAGGAGAAAACTCAGACTCAAGTCCACACCCTACAGATATGGAGTTATTTATTATAGATGTTTAAATTTATTATTTAGTTCTTGATTAATATGTTTATTATTTATTTAAGGAAAAAGGACAAATACTATTATGACTTTCTTTATGAGAAGAGCTGAATAGAGAGCATGGACCGAATAGGGAACTTGAAAAGTTGGTTGAATAATACGAGGACAACAAATACAAGCGCCTTTCTAGTGATGCCGCGTGGTTATAGTTTTATAAGGAGAAGTAGGTTACCGCTTGCTTAAAAAGAGCTCATCTATACCGAGAAAGGATTGTGAGAGAGAATGCCGAATTAACGACTCTCTTTTGGATGTTAATTGATGATAGAAATGCTTTAGTGGAGTTCTTCTATAAAGTCTATTCCTAGGGCCAATATGGGGACTTCTCTTACTTAGGCGAAAATAGTGAGGGTTTTCTTAGACGCCTTTATAAAAGATATCTAGATGATCATGGAAGTGATCCACGTCCTTAGGCTTGTTGGAACTTACCTAAAGTCCCTAGTGTCCCGTTTTCTCCTAATAATACTCTTTCTCCCCAAAAGATTAAGTATAATAAGGGGAGATTTATTTATGAATTTTATAAGAGATCAATATTAGATGAACCCAAATAATTATATAATTGTAATATGTAATTCAAGTAGCTTATAAACATTATCGTTTTTGTCTCTCTAATTCCCACATATTTTAAAGATTAAAGAGCTTACCAATAGTCCTGTTCCTATGGAACTTTTGAGTAAGTTTACCAAGTTAAAGAGAGATTTTAAGGAGAAGTCTGTAACCATTAGAACAACACTGTTAGCAATACACCGCTTTCTACAAAAAGTATACACACGATTCCCTCATTTTCATTTTGATTTTCTAGATAATGAAAAGTCCAAACTACTTAGTGAAATTCGAACTTATCATCCTAAATTGCTGTGTGGTCGCACTAGCCCTTCGGACGAAAAATGAGATTATCATCATTTCCCTCCAGTTAATACCCTAGAAGGGATTAAAGCCCCTTTTGGTTCTACCCTTACCTTGTCGATCGGGTCATTTGAAAATGCCAAAATCGGTGTTTCAAAATTTGAAGAGTTATTTAAATATTCAAAAATGGAATAGTGACGTAATTTGAATTTCCTTGTTCTTTGTAACTTTGCTATTATAAATGGAAGAGCTTATTTTTCATGTATTAATTTCCATTTTATTTATCCTAAATAGGAAAGCCATTTAGCGCTTGCAACTGGTATTACAGATAGCCTTTCTTGACTCGATAAAAAAGAATAGAATGACTAACAGAATCAACCGAGTAAGCCATTAAAGAGGCCGTTGTTCCAGGGAGGTCCAGTATACTTCGACCAACGGGAGGTTCCTGAAGACTGAATATTATCAAAGATAAACTGATAGCCGATGTCAAAAAAGGCGGTCTTCTTAAGATGCTTCAGCTTTACAGTTTTTGAAAAATCCAAAAGCGCAAGAGTGGCATAGGAAATATTACCAATTGAGATTAACATTTAGAAACTGTAAGGAAAAGACCTCTAGTCTAGAGGATTAAATTATAATAAAGGATAAAGAATTTCAAGAGTTGAAAAAGAAGATTGACTCAATCCTAAGGTTTGTACCTACAGTCGACATTGATATAGAAATGGGTAAATTACATCAACGAATAAATGGTCTTGAAGTAGATTTAATGAAGATTCAAATATCCTACCAATCTTTGGAACTCATTATGAGCGGAGGCAATACTAGTCTTCCTACTCCTATTCTTGGGAGGATGACAAGATCTCAGTCTATTATTAGCCAAGAATTTCCCACTTTATTAAACCCACCTCCAGGACTAAGTAACAAAATAGTCTCCAAATGGAGTAGACAAGTTAAATTTGAATGCATGAAATTATTTAATAAGAAATGGTCCGAAAATGTTTCTGAACGCCTTAGTGGTTGTGAAAGTTAGATTGAAAAACTCGAGTGTGAGAAGCACACTCTTGGGTAGGAGATTAAAGAATTAAACAGCATGGTCCAAATCTTAAAAGGAGCCAACAAGACTCTTAAGAGTGCGTTTGAGGACTCAAATTGATTCAATTAATGACACATATACCTTTTGAAGGAAAGTGTAGAATCTCAAAGAATTATTGCATGTGACCATTTTCCACATTATCATTTCTTCATCGATTAATGAATATCTAGATGGGATGACACAGAGCCTTGAACTTTAGTAGCGAATTACTTATAGGTGACACAAAGCCTTGAACTTTAGTAGTGAATTACTTATAGATGACACAGAGCCTTGAACTTTAGTAGAGAATTACTTGTAGATCTTTAAATAGACTCCTTTTTGTAGTCCAATTTATGTACCCATGACTTTGGTATACAACATTTAGATAATAAATGAATATGTGTTCAAATAAATGGTACCTCGAATGCACATATGTACTTTTGAATATGTTGAATTACTTGAGATGTATATCCTAGTTTCTAGTATTTTGAGCTTTTACCATATAAGCCAATAATCTACTTATTAAGAGAACCAGGAACCTTACTAATTGAGTGTTCAACATTTCAGTTGGTATGTAGACCATAAATTTTGATCTTGATATAAGAGTCTGCCTCTCAATCTAGTAAAGAAATTCCTTCTATTTTAAGAAAGTCGAGTTCCAATCCGAACTTGAATGATCGAAAACCGATTTAACAAAGCCCCATTTTTGTCCTTGAAGTAAGATAGTTTACTTTTAGCGTTAGTTATTTTACTTGTTTTAGGAAATCTTCTTATAGTAGACTAAATACTTGTTTTAGGAAATCTTCTTATAGTAGACCAGGAATCTGGCTGGCAATGATGGAATCCTTTTAAGTAGAAGGCTAGAAAACCATCTGAATAGAAGGCCAGAAAATCCATCTAATAGTGATAATTTCTTAATAATAGAAGAAGACCATAAAATCCATCTGGCAATTATAGAAGACCAAAAAATCCATTTGATAGTAATAGAAAACCAAAAATTCAATACGACAATAATAGAAGACGGAAAATAAATTTGGCAATAATAGAAGACCAGAAAATCCATTTAGCAAGAATAGATTACTTCTGATTTAAAGCACAAATGGCTCACACTTGACTTTCTCTAAAAGATTGTTTTGACCCATTCTTTTGGATAGAGTTCGATTGACTCAATTGATTTCTTTGGTACCAATATAGGTGATGATTTCAACTTGATCCTAACTCCTTATCATCATATTTAGCGATGATTTAGGGTTGTTGTCCGGTGCATTTGGTTAGGTATCTTAAGTAGTACCAAAGATTTACTCGACCTCTCTCTAGAAGGCACTTTAATAAGGCCTTAGAGACGGTACTAAAGGCCAGTCCGGTGATTTAGTTGGCTATCTAACGTATAACCAAAGTCTTATCCGACCTCCCTCTAGGAGGCGCTTCAGTAAGGCCTTGGAGATGGTAATGAAGGCTGATTTGGTGCTTTGGTAAGGTCATCATAGATTGGACTAAAGAATTACTCCATCCTCCCTCTTGGAGGCATCCAGCCAGGACATGCAGGTAGCAACTGAAGGTTTGCTGATGCTTTGGTCAGGCCTTTTCAGATGAGGCCAAAGGCTTTCTATAACCTCCCTCTAAGAGGTGCTTTAACCAGGCTATCTAGGTAGGGACAAAGCCTTTTCGCCCCTTACTATCATCTTAGGTAGCGGTTTAGGACTTTCCTTTTATTTTAGGAGAGTCTTACTCCTTAACCATGCAGATACACTTATATTACTCAAAATATCTTTTTTTATAATCAATTTGTTAAATATCTTTATGCAAATCCCTTGACCTTTCCCTGTCCTAGAGGTTGTTGATGATTCCTTCCAAGCTTCGGCACTGATTGGTCTTATGGCCATTAGAACGATGATATTGACAATATAATCCTCCAAGATTTCTCTTATTCTTCGGTCACTTCATTTGTGAAGGCTAATAGTTGAGCTTGTTTTTAGCTAAGAGCTAGATATTCTCATAAGAGGTAGTAAGAAAGTCATCCTTAGAAAGTCATAATCTGTTGGGGGATGACCCTTTCGGTTGGCGCTTAATTCTTTTGTTGCTTGCAACAGACTCTTCATCTTCAATAACCAACTTTCGTTTTTGGAGTTTTGTGCTTCATTTGTTTTGTGAGATCGATCAAGTACATTCCTCCACTCTTTAGTAAATCAATCAAAATCTCATTCTATCTCCTTTTCAAACATAGTTCTCCTAGCTTTGAGTTGGATTCCCTTTCTTATTTTTATAAAAATGCTATCACTTTTATATTGTCTTCCTAAGGCAAAGATTGGTGCTATCCCCATATGGAATGGATTCAGACTCCACTTTCTCAGATTATAAGAAGCCACTTATCTTCTTTTATCCTTCATGGCTTGTAATGCCATAAGCCTTAATACTTGCTCCTCATAAAGCTGAGGAGCATTAGTGATTTGGTAAGTTGGTCTAGCCATTTGAGGTTTGAAAGACCCTTGCTTAGAGATTTTAACACGTTTAATTAATGACTAAGCAAAGCTTAGTTGATGTGATTAAATGGTGTTGAGAATCAAGAGTAGGCTAGTTTGGAAGGATTCCTTAAGAGGATATTCTTGGTCAGGATAAATCCTCTAAGCCCCAAATATGCAGGTCAAGGTAGTTTCACTTATGGGTTAAACGGAATTGGAAGTTCGAGCCCTCTTTCTAGCGCCAAAATGTTAACGAATTTCCTCATCGACCACAAAAGGTGTAGGGAAAGAGGACTGTGATTGTATGAAGGATTGGATGTCCCTTGTAAACCTCAACGGGTGTTGGAAAAAGCGACAATTGGTTGAGAAAGGGCTTGGGTAATTAGGGTTGGCTTAATAAAGTCCATAATGACGTCTTAAGCATGTCTATATCGTATCAGTGCCAATCTATGTAGAACAATCTTATGTAAGCTCAAATCAAGATTATGAGTGCTTTTGTAGTTCAAAGAAAGTTATGATTTAGAATTGCAAGTGCTCTGAAACTCGAAAACATGTTATAATTCAAGTTCTCTTTATTCGTATGTCATGTAATTGTTGAATGTACAAGATCCTATGTGAAAACATACAATTGACACTAAAATCCCTAAATCAATTTAGCGTTACAAAGTTTAAAATGTAAGAGAGAAGAAAAGAATAATTTGCCCCTTTATTCATGCCCCTAGGTCCATATTTATAGGGGTTGATGGATGCGGCATGGCTGCCACATGTCCATGCAGCATACTTAACTTCCAACCGTAACCATATTGATGGCGCATGGTGCTATACTTCAGCACCCGCTTACACAATAATGAACTTCGGTGCTTAGCGCCATCCTTCCTTGATAGCCCTTATTGATGATGTTCGATATCAGCATTGTCTTAAGGATATGCAGCCTCTTTGATGAAATGTGGCATTACTATGGCATGACATCAATAAGTGGCGACATCGATAAGTGGCGATATTGCTCATGATCAATATTAATAACATACGACACTGATAACAGGTGGCATCAATAGCAAACGACATTGATAATATACATTATTGATAACATGCGGCATCGATAGCAAACAACATTGATAACAAGCGGCATTAATAACATGCGACATTGATAACAGGCGACATTAACAATAGGCGGCATTGATGAAAAGCAGCTTTGACAATAGTAGACATTGATGATAGGCGACATTAATAAGAGGCGTCATTGGTGAAGAGCGGTATTGATGAGATGCGATATTACTTTAAAGGGTGACTTTAGAATAAGGAAGCATTGGAAAGATGTGGTATTAATCTAGAGCGGCATTGATTCTTTTGGCTACATAAAAGAAATGCTTCATTGATAGAAAGCGACATCAATGCTATATCATGCCATTATAACATTAGTGGCTTACGGCATAAAGCTTTTCAATGTTGTTATTCCCTTATGAGCATGCGACATTGTTTTCAATTCCTTTGGCATGATATCATTCATTCAACTTCATAAGAGGTATGCAACATTGATGGCATTCAATATTGTTGCCTTCGTTGATAACCTGCAACACTGCCTGTTATTCTTTATTAACGAGGTGTGGCATTATACACATCCAGCATTGGTTTTCCTTCATACTTTCGACATTGCTTGTCGATGCAAGATTACGGTTATATTGTTATGCCATATACCTTTAGAATTAACATTGGTGGTAACATATATATACATACATATCAATATGTTCCATTTCTGACGTAAATATGTAGTTCTTCCATATCTTTGAATATTACATAATAAATCATACAAAAATACACTTGTAGATGTTATATATTTTCTAAAACATGTAAACATATCCTTGAAATCAATTTATGAAGTTTTTATATGGTTTAAACAAGCGTTTGAATAAATTATATGCATATATTTGTCAAAACTCGATTTCTAATATTCCTCTTTACTATATTCATACATATATACAACGTTTGAATAAATTAGATGCATATATTTGTCAAAACCCGATTTCTAATATTTCTCTTTACTATATTCATACATATATACAACGTAATATATAAATTCATCAAAATTTTTAATTACATTCTCTGGTCTAAATTATCAATCAAAAATCCAAATTTACATCACCTCAAGCGTTTCAGAATGAATATTGATTGTATATAAATCATATAAAACCTCGAATTCGTATTGTTTGGCAAAACATCATCTAATTATGATTTCATAACATTTTATTTCAGATTATATTACTCATTATCTCTTCTATGTTTCATTAATTATTTTCATAATCCAAATTTCCAAATTTCCTAATCCTAAACCACACTTTCTTAGAAATATGTAAGATTGAAAAGAGTATATGGTAGATTAGGTGAAAATCATTCATTATAATCCTAAAAGCCCCTGAATGCTTGTTGTCAAGAATCAACACTCTAAAATGATCAATCTGCTAAACTAATGAGTACTAGATGGTAGCCCTATCATTGCCATTTAGTTTGGTGGTTGAATTGTTGAATTTAATTGAGAATTAAGATAGAAATTTTTTTTTTAATGTAAAGGGCTTCTAAGTAAGGAAGAAGAATGGAGAAAAGGAGTGTGTTCTACTTTTGAAATGGAGTGATTAATCAGGTGTTTATACAGAATATTGGGTGTCTGTTCAATTTTGTTGAGTTAGTTAAATTCAAATTTTTGAAACAAAAAAACCACGATATCTCTCGCATCTGAAATTTGATTTAAACAAATGAACATATGACATGCATCAGAAAAACGAGGTGGTCGTAAGTGCGCTAGTTTCGTTTTCAAATTCAAAAGTTTGAAAAAGGATGATTTTTCCCTTCGGTCAAAGTTATTCAATTTATTTCATTATTTTAAGTTATCAAAAAATATGGGTTATTACAATGCCAGACCTGTTGTTTTTCCTTTGAGGCATATTGAACCTAGATAGAAGAAGGAAATAAAGGTGCAACTGAATGATCTATCGAGGAAGTGGTTCGTTCACAAGAATATATATAAATGGGGAGTGCTTGTTGTAATGACCCGAGAAATTTTCAACGATTTTATAACGTAAATAACAAAAATTTCTTGAAATCTAAATGATAAAATTTTGAATTTAAATTATCATATTTGGAATGCGTCTATTTAATTATAGGAATTGGTAAATTTTTATTGAAACATATTAAAGTTAATTTAATTATGAAATTTAAATTATAAATTTAATCAATTTAATTGGTGAAATTTAAATATTTTTGAAAACTGAATATTTTTATATAATAAAAATGTAATTCATTTTCTGAGAAAGGCTTCGTAGTTCGTTTTGGCAAATTCGGACTTCTATGGTTGCGTTTGTCTTATTTTCTGCATTTTAGCAGCATTTCCGGTAGCGAAAATTCAATATTTTATAATTTGATCGTATCGCTGATATCTGTATACCGTTCTATTTGCCTCATCATCCTAATCTTCGCGGTATATTTATTTCTATATTTTGAGGTCCATTGTGTGATGGTAACGATAAAACAGTTCACCATAGCGGTACCAATCTGCGACTCTATATGTTCCTTTGCCTTTCAAAATTTGTATCGTGAAACACAAGCCAATAAATTGCTTTAACTATACAGCTGAATTGTAGATTGTGACTGTTGCTATTCATCCACTCTTTATATATAATTTCCTTTTCTTTTTCTTGGTTCACAACAAAAGCTACGCTCCTTCTGTTCCACTTCCTATAGCTTTCTCGTTCATATTATATTTTTTTGCCGAGATTTCATTCCCCTTCCCCTTATCTAAGCAGCGCCTTCCCGTTCATTTTCTTCCTCTCTTTCTTTTCTTTTCACCCGGCCTTCCCCTCTCATCACCTTGGCCCTTCGCCTGGACCACCACCACTCCATCGGACAGCAAATCACCAAATCCCCTAGGCCACAACTCCTCTCCGCCACCTTCTTATTATCCCATGCCGCTCCTACCCACCTAACTGAGAAAACCGAGCCTCTTCCCTTGTCAAACCCAAAACCAAGCACCAAGCCCACCACCACTCACGTCGACCTTGACGTCGAAGCCATCCCCGTTCCTCAACCTGAGAGTTCTCCCTGATAGTGGCGTGAAATGCGCCGCGTTTCCTTTATTCATGTTGTAGTGATTTGTATATATGTTATACAATATGCCATGCCTTGTCTCGCCATTGTTCATGCCTGCATTGTTTCTGTTGATGATGGGTTTATAAGTCGTCACATATATGAGATTGAGTCATATTCCCAGTGTATATGAGAGAAGCTATAGTATGCAATATATATTACGTACAACATGTTACAGTTTGTGAAAGTGTGCTATGGATCGTGTAATATGGATATACGATAATATAGAGTATAATGATGATAGCTATACAGTAAATAATGTGGAATATAAAAGCAGTATAATAAAAAGAACACCAGAGATTTTTATACAGGTTCAAAGCTCCGTCCTACGTCTAGTCCCAGATTCCTTCTGGAATTTCACTAAAACAAAAATCCTCACTTAACTCAGAGGAACAGGTCTATACAGCTACTGAGCAGCCGAAGAGGGGTCTAAATAGCGGAACAGGATTTCGCCTCAGCAGCCGAAGAGGACTTCATACGCTTGAGCAGCAGAACAGGACTTCAACAAATACAAAAGATTGTTTGACTTTTTATGTTCTGATAACACGGATAAATCTATTTATAGTACATCCTTCCTATGATCTTCTCCTCGAGTGTAAATATGTATATTTGAAGTTTATGAAGATTAGAAAGGAATTGCATTGCTTAGAATATGATATATAAATCTAATTCAAGCAATAAGTATGTTAGGAATGCTGAATATTTGAGAGTATAGTTGTAAGAATATTCAAGAGAGATAAGCAAATCAAGTCCTTTGGAATGAAGTTAGAATATGTATTTATAGTTGTTAAATGCCAGCGACCATGGGCGAAGAGTTCCGGTTGAAGTGTCGTGTCCAAATCTCTTCGTAGAGATTCGTAACTCTTCAAGAATGATCGTGTTTTTTCACAAATTATAGCCGTTATGGAAATTCAGTCAACTATGCCTCTGGGTCAGTCAACTAAATATTCAAACAATTTTTATTATATACTATATATACTTGTGCACCTATGCAAGTTGCACAGATACTAGCAGGTCAGTCGACTGACCTACCATATCAGTCGACTGACCTACCATATCAGTCGACTGACCTGGTATTATCTGTGCAACTTGCACAGTTTACACAGGTATATAATATATATGATTCTAACTTTAAAACTTTGATAATATATATATTATATGCTTATATATGTATAAATCATTTGAAAATAAGAAGGTTATATATATAAGCTAATATATACGTAAACGAGGAGAGATCTTAACAATATTGACTTAAGACTCAAAATAATAATAATATAAAAGTTGATGTACCAATTTTGTTGTCTTGTCTTCGTGTAGTATATATTCTCTTTTTGTCATAACAGTCGTTGAATCTATATGTTGCAATGACAGCTTCATGTCATGAATCAAAATACAGTCTCAACATTCTCCCATGAAACTTTGGCGATATATATATTGCATTCTTAATGTAAATGACAATTTTCTCCCCCTTTGTCATCGAAAAAAAGGAATAAAGAGCATGAATAATCGTATGATGCATGTATAGATATTCAAATCATAACAATAAAAGAAACAAGCATTCATACATTGCAACATCACAAACAAGAGTTTTAAGCTAACAACAAATAATACGAAACATTGGTTATTTAGTACAAGTCATGTTTTAATGTTTTGAAATGAAAGACTAACGTTTGTAGATCATAAAAAGCAAATACTAAGATAAGCAACAACTTACTCTATTATACGCTTACTCCTATCACCATGAGAACTTTGACCACCTTTATCACCACCATCGCCTTCATTTCCACCATTGTTGCTACTACTCGCTTGATCATCGGAAGGGGAGGACCAAGTGAAGATGTGTTGTTTGTCCGGATCACCTAGTGTAGACGTGGAAGAGCCTGATGAACACGAGATCCCTTGCCATAACTTTGTGAAAAATCCTTTAACTTTATCAAGATTTTTGTCAACCCTAGTGATATGTGTGTTAAGAATTTGTTGGTTACAGCATATCATGGAAATAGACTCATGTGGAGGAAGTCCCAGATTTGGAATCATAATTTTGTCTTGTTGACGAATAGTTGATCTTTGGCGAGTCGGACGGATGATGCTTCGCCTTGTTGTTGAGGTGGTTGATCTTGAGTTATTTGGCGTTGTGTCCATTCTTCAATGGAAATAATGGGACGAGGTCGAGCAACTGGTAATTTCATCATTGCTAGAGTACGGGAGTTTAAGTAGCCGACGGTAGAGACCGGTGAGTCGGGTTCCGAAATCTCACATTCTTTTAGTAAGCGCATAATGTACTCACCGTAATATATGACATTCATGCGGCTATTGTTAAAACTTAAAAACTCATCAAGAATTAACCAGAGCCAATTAACTTTGATATTTCCAAAGATGGCATATAAAACTTTGAAATTGTGTTCATAAACAAGCTCGTAACTTCTAGTTCTTGGAGTTATGGTTTTCATTAACGCGCGGTGCATAATCCTAGCTTTAGGCCTTAAGGACATAGATTTGAGTTGGTGCATATCATCCTCTAAAAACAAATGACTTATACAATCACGAACGACCACATCACAATCAACATTACTTAATTCAATTCCATCATTTTCAGATTTTAGGATGTGATCCATTATATCTAAAGAGAAAAATATCGGTTTTCCACAAACCAAACTCCATATGAAATCAACTTGGTTTTGTATATTTTGGTGACCCAAGTTAAGATTGGCTAGAATAACTTAACCATAATATGGTTTATCTTGTGCTTGTTTTCATCAATATTAATTAAAGACTCCAAATTGATATGACGAGCTAATTCTTGTATACGATAACGAGAGAAATCGACGAACCTTCAAAAATATGAGAATCTTGCATTCTCCTCCATCGTTTAACCGCGGTATCGTCGAAAAGCCATTGTTGGATTTGGTCATTGGAAGGAGGTTGAGAGGATGAAGTTGCTTGACCTTTTCTTTTTGGAGCCATTGAATTTGAGTTTTGGAGGTTAAAAACTTGTTTTTTTCTTAAGTTTTTAGGGTTTGAGGAAAATTGAAAAATCTGAAGTAAAAGTGAAGCGTAAAGGTGAATTTGGAGGATAAAAGGTGAGGTTGTGTTGGTAGGAGCAATTAATTTGGCTCAGATCTACGAACCAGTCGACTGAATCAGGTGTTCAGTTGACTGAATCTGAATTTTGATATTTTTGAACTTCTGGTTAAGTCAACTGAAGGCCTGATTCAGTTGACTGAAGCTGGGTGACAAAAATTTTAACTTCTGGTCCAGTCGACCGACCCAATGTGGCAGTCGAATGAATCTGCTGTAATCATATTTTGATTACAGAGTCAGTCGACTAACCTACTGGTTAAGTTGACTGGCCTGTGCCAGTTTCCCCAATAAGCCTATTTTTGTAAAGTTTTTGTGTATATTTGTTTATATTATATACACATACTAATGAGAATATAATTTTATTTATATGATTATTAGTACCAGTATATATATTGTGAATATTATTTTAGAACTATTTATATATCTTTAATTGACATTATACCGAGTTCTCGACATAGTTTTATAAATATGTTTTTAACAGTGGTTTGTAAAGATATCAGCTAATTGATTTTCAGATGGAACGTAATCTAAATTTATCACATCTTTTTCTATATTATTGCATAGAAAATGATGTCGAATACTATTATGTTTAGTTATAGAGTGATTTAAAGGATTTTTAGATAGATTAATTGCACTGGAATTATCACAGTAAATCGTTGATTTTGATAAATTAACTCTGAAATCTTTAAGTGTCTATTGCATATAGATTACTTGTGCACAAGCTAATGCTTTAGATATATACTATGCTTCACAAGTTGATAGCGAGACACAATTTTGTTCCTTGCTAAACCATGATATTAATGATTTGCCAATGAAATGACACGTACTTCTTGTACTTTTTCTGTCTGATCCTCCGAAATCAGCATCGCTATAGGAAACTAACTCGAAAGAGCAATCTTTGGATAGATAAGTCTGAAATCTTTAGTATTACTAAGATAACGTAGTATTTGTTTTACGGCTCGTAAGTGTGATTCTTTCGGATCAGCTAGAAATCTTTCATATAGACATGCACTCATCATTATAACTGGACAACTAGTTGTTAGGTATAGTAATGATTCAATCATACTATGATACAGTTTTTGGTCGCAGTTTACATCTTTATCGAGATGTGCTATTGTGCTCATAGGTGTCGGTTTGGTAGAAGTGTTTTCGATTTCGAATCGTTTGATCAGATTATTATAGTATTTTTCTTGATTTATAAATATTCCATTTGAAATTTTTTTATATGAAGACCTAGAAAATACGATGATTCTCCCATATGAGACATCTCGAATTCTCTAGTCATTATTTCAGAAAACTCTTTACATAATTTATTATTAGTTGAACCAAATATAATGTAGTCTACATATATTTAAACTATTAAAATTTCATTTTTAGAATGTTTTATAAATAGAGTCTGATCTACTTTTCCTATTTCGAATCCTGGTTCAATTAAATAGCTTTTAAGTCATTCATACCAAGCACGTGGTGCTTGTTTTAAACGATATAAAGCTTTCTTAAGTTTATAGACATGATCTGGATATTTTTCATGAACAAATAAAGGTAGTTGTTCAATAAAAACATTTTCTTTAATATAACCATTTAAAAATGCACTTTTAACATCCACTTGATAGAGTTTAAAGTTATTAAAACATGCGTAAGCCAATAAGATTCGTATTGCTTCTAGTCTAGCGATTGGAGCAAACGTTTCTTCATAATCTATTCCTTCTTCATAGTTATACCCTTGTGCTACTAATCTGGCTTTGTTTCTAGTTATATTTCCTAATTCGTCTGCTTTGTTTTTATAAACCCATTTAGTTCCTATAATAGTCTAATCAGTCGGTCTGGGTACTAGTTCCCAAACTTCATTTCGTTCAAACTGATCTAGTTCTTCTTGCATAGCAATAATCCAATTTTCGTCGAATGATGCTTCCTTAGTATTCTTAGGTTCTACAGTAGAAAGAAAAGATACATGACCCATTAAATTTAGTTGATTTCTAGTTCGAATATTTGAATTTATTTCTCCAATTATATTTTCTGTAGGATGATTTCGTAAGATTCTTGGAGGAGATCTTATTGTATTGGTGATATTTCTATTTTCTGAATTATGAATAATGTATTCATCTTCGCTTAAATTATTTATTTCTATATTCATGTTATCATCAAGTAAATCATCGTCATCATTAAAACTTGATATATGTTTAAAGTTTTCATAAAAGGATATGTGGAGTGTTTCTTCAACAGTGTTAGTCCGTTTATTGAAAACTCGATAAGCTTTGCTTCGATCCGAATATCCAAGAAATATTCCTTCATTACATTTTGAATCGAATTTGCCAAGACGATCTTTGGTATTTAACACAAGACATTTTGATGCAAATACTTTAAAATAAGATATGTTTGGTTTTCTACCGATAAAAAGTTCGTGAGGTGTATTCTTACTGAGGGGTCTAATAGAAATACGATTCAATACATAATAGGTAGTTGCAACGGCTTCTGCCCAGAAATGTTTTGGTAACGTGCTATCGTTTAGTAAGGTTCTAGCACATTCTTATAGTGTTTGATTCTTTCGTTCTACAACTAATTTTGTTGTGGAGTTTTAGGAAACGAAAAGTTATGAAATATTCCTTTCTTTTTACATTAGTTGTCAAACAGTTCGTTTTCAAATTCTCCTCCGTGATCACTTCTAATATTTTTAATTTTAGTACATTTTAAATTTTGAATTTGTTTAACAAATGTTTTGAAATTCTCTAAAGTACACTTTTATTTTTCATAAAGATAGTCCTCGTATATCTAGAAAAACCATCAACTATTACAAACACGTATTTATTGTGATTTATGGATTGAACTTGGGTTGGTCCAAATAAATCCATATGAAGTAATTCAAGTGGTTGTAATGTTGAAATGACTTTCTTAGATTTAAACAAAGATTTAGCTAATTTACCTAATTGACATGCGTCAAAGATATAATTAACTTTAAAACTCATCTTTTGTAATCCTTTTACGAGATTATTTTTAGAAATTTTATTTATAGTTTTGAAATTGATATGACAGAATCGTTTATGCCACAGTCAGGGATCATTTTCTTTGGCTATTAAACACATGTCTGAGTTATGATTAACTTTCATATTTAAAACGTAAATGTTTCTCTCTATCTCCTTTGAAAATAAGATTCTGATTTTGATTGAAGATGCTACATTTATTTTCGAAGAAAGATATTTTAAATCCTTCATCACATAATTGACTTATGCTTAATAGATTATGTTTTATATTCTTAACTAATAAAATGTTTGTAATAAGAGGTAAATTAGATGTACTGTAATTGCTTACATCGCCTTTGCCGATGATATATCCCTTTGAATTATCTCCAAAAGTGACAGAACCTCCATCTGAGTATGTAATATTTGTTAGCATATCTTTGTCTCCTGTCATGTATTTTGAGCAACCACTGTCGAGTATCCATTTTTCTCTTTTCTTGAGTGGGATCTGCAAAAAATATGAGAAGACATTGGTACCCACCTTTTTAATAGGGTCCTAAGAGTTAGATCTTAAGAAACCAAACCCAAGTGGGTACAGTATCCCTTTTATAAAATATAATTCTTATTATTATGAATTTTTTCTATGAATGATCTAATATACTTATTCCTTATTAACTTGTTATTTTTTTAGGAACCCATATATTGATAGTTTTAGAAACTGATCTTTTTAAAGATATGGGTGTTTTATTAGACTTAACATTGTTTAAATTACTGAATTGTGAATTCTTGACTTTCCTCTTATAACCTAGTCCGTTTTTATTGTTAGCAGGTTGTGAATTTTCAATAATTCTAGATAAATTCTCTCTTCCTTTATTAAAATTCGAAATATTTTTAGTGATTCCTTCTAGTTTGGTCTTTAGACTCGAATTTTCTAGTTCTACCATTTTGATATTAGTTTTCAAATCATGATTTTCAGAAACAAGAACATCATTCTTTTCTTTTTGAGTCTCAATTTCTTGACTCAATAATATCAGTTGAGAATTAACATTTGAAAGCAGTTCTTGAGTTTTCTCAAGTTCTTCTTCCAATATTTTCTTTTCTTCTTTAAGAATATCTCTTTCGAATTTTTCCTTGTTTTGATTTTCAACAGCCTCTTTATATTTTCTTTTGAGACTTTTTAAAGTACCTAACAATTCTGAGTTTATCTCTATGATATCATCAAAAGTTAAATCACTAACCTCATTATCTTTGGCCATAAAGCATACATTGGCTTGTTCATTATCGCTATCACTCTCGCTTTGTGAGGAGGAGTAGGAGGAGTCTGAATCATCCCATGTAACTGAGAAAGCTTTCCTTTTGAATTTTTCCTTCCTTTCATTGTGATATTCTTTCTTTTTATCTGGACAATCCTTCTGTATATGCCCTTTTTTGTGACAGTTAAAGCACTCCAGAACTGATGAAGACGGTGGTTCATTGCTGTTTGAGCTTCTTTTGCCATTATTTCTATTTCCTTTTCTATACTTCAAGAACCTCTTAAAGTTTTTGGCAATAAAGGCTAGGTCATCTTTGTCTGAATCTGATTGTTCTTATTCTACATGGAATGCTATATTCTTTTTATCTTGAGCTTGAACTCGTTTAGCCTGCAAATTCACTTCATAGGACATTATATTTCATATTAACTCTTCCGAAGTTATTTTGGAAATATCATTCGCTTCTTCAATAGCGAGAACTTTTCTTTCCCATTCTTTCGTTAAAAAGTTAAGGATTTTGGATATGGTATCAAAATATGAATATTTTTCTCCAAATCCTACTAATGAATGATAGATATCCTGAAATCTTGAATAAATATCGTTTATAGATTCATTGTCTTTCATTCTAAAGCTTTGAAACTGACTTTTGAGCATGAATATCTTGCTTTGTTTGACCTTGCTAGCTCCTTCATGTGTAACTTTGAGTGTACGCCATATTTCATATGCAGTATTGCACATGCTAACACGGTTAAACTGATTTTTATCTAAGGCACAAAACAACATATTCATGGCTTTTGCATTTGCTGTGGCATCTAGTTTCTATGTATTTGTCCAAGCATAATAATTCTCGGTAGGAGTAGTGTATTCTTTTTGAGTTATATTCCATGAATCAAAACTATTTGCTTGCATATATATTCTCATTCATGTGGCCCAATAGCTATAGTTCGTGCCATTGAATAGTGGTGGATGTCCATTGGATTGCCCTTCTATGAAGCTAGTGTTAACGCTAATGCTAGTGTTAGTTTCCATATTATTAGAGAATCAGATAACTGTGTTATGATTATATGAAGATCGTGCTCTAATACCAAATGAAAGTGTGCTATGGATCGTGTAATATGGATATAGGATAATATAGAGTATAGTGATGATAGCTATACAGTAAATAGTGCGGAATATAAATGTAGTATAATAAAAATAACACCAAATATTTTTATACTGGTTCGGAGCTCCATCCTACGTCCAATCTCAAACTTCTTCTGGAATTTCACTAAAACAACAACCCTCACTTAAATCGGAGGAACAGGTATATAGAACCCTTGAGCAGCCGAACAGGGACCTGAGCAGGAGAATAGGATTTTGCCTCAGCAGCAGAATATGATTTTGCCTCAGCTGCCGAAGAGGACTTCACACGCCTGAGTAGCAAAACAGGACTTTAAAAAATACAAAAGATTTTTTGACTTTTTGTGTTTCGATAACACGGATAAGTCTGTTTGTAGTACACCCTTCCTATGATCTTCTCCTCAGTATAAATATGTATATTTGAAGTTTTTGAAGATTAGAAAGGAATAGTTTTGCTTAGAATATGATATATAAATCTAATTCAAGCAATAAGTATGTTAAGAATGCTGAATATTTGAGAGTATAGTTGCAAGAATACTCAAGAGAGTTAGATAAGAGAGATAAGAAGATTAAGTCCTTTGGAATGAAGTTAGGATATGTATTTGTAGTTGTTAAATAGCAGCGACCATTGGTGAAGAGTTTCGGTTGAAGCGTTGCGTCCAAATCTCTTCATAGAGATTCGTAACTCTTCACGAATGATCGTGTCTTTTCAGAAAATATAGCCGTTATAGAAATTTAGTCAACTGTGCCTCTAGATCAGTCAACTAACTATTCAAACGATTTTTATTATCTATTATATATATACTTATGCACCTGCGTATGTTGCACAAATACTAGCAGGTCAGTTGACTGACCTGGTATTATCTGTGCAATTTGCACAGTTTACACTGGTATATAATATATATATATATATAATACGATTATAACTTTAAAACTTTGATAATATATATATATATATTATATGCTTATATATGTATAAATCATTTGAAAATAAGAAGATCATATATATAAGCTAATATATACGTAAACGAGGAGAGATCTTAACAATATTGACTTAAGACTCAAACAAAATAATATAAAAGTTAATGCACCGATTTTGTTGTCTTGTCTCCATGTAATACATATTCTCTTTTTGTTGTAACAGACATCGGATCTATATGTTGTAGTGATAGCTTCGTGTCATGAATCAAAACCAACTCTCAACAGTTTGCTTTATCACTGTTGCATGCATGTAGATTTGCCTTTCATTAGGGAGTTGAAGTCTGCTTTGCTCTGACCTTGTGTGTAACATATATGGCCTGTAGAAAGAATATATTTTGTATATATACTATGTACTTTTGAATTAATATGTTATCTACGATTTCAAAAAAATAAATCATCCATGGTCATTGATATTGGTTGATAATAGTATATAGGCGCATGCAGCATATTCTCATACTCATGTGTGCTTCATAAAATCGCATTTTCCTGGGTTCGTACATGTTGTATGGTAGCAGCATACATGCTACATGCACTACACAAAAAAAATCACTATGGTTGCGTGTGTACATATATCCCTTATATATGGCGTCTGGGTCATTCGCAGACTATCATCTATTTGCATTATGAAATTTCTCCATATTGAAATTGTTTGTTGATGTATGGCTTATGTGTATTATAAATTCTAGGTGGTATCATCATTTTCCTTTTGGATTGATATACACATGGTTGACTGTCACATAATCCCTGTACACATTATTGCCGAAGTTGCGCGTATTGTAAATCTGAATTTAGGTTCTTGCCTTAGTACATATATGTGTATTTTCGACAAAGCTATTTCCCACTTTTGGAGCTTGTCGAGAAAAAGGAAAAAAATTCTACTTGTTTCCTATCTACATACGTATTGCATAGAATATAGGAATACATATATGTATTGTCGACAAATTTATAAATGTCACCTTGAAATTGCCGACAAATTTTATATGTTGTATATATTCATGCATATGCTTTGACGAAATTATACATTTGCTATATATATTCGTTCTTTCAAATATTTGTTTATTAAATTATCATGCTAAAATCCACTTCCATGTTGTCACAGCTATTTGAAATATCGTGCCATGTCCGTGCCAGTTGCTCTCAAATTCCATCGTTCTCTAGCTACAAAAGGTGAGCAATCACTCATGATTAATATTCCTATGCTCATTAAATTGATTTCATAGGAAATGAAAATTTAAGTGTACCGTAAAAACTGAATTGCTAGCTATTAACCGTTGAATATGATAGTTGTTATTTAAATTTGATCACTTATGCAAATTTACATTGTTATGCGTTAATTTAATATTGCCCATAATTATTATGTTATGTTATTTATTGTTCTCACTCTGCAAGTTCCGTTAATTTTATATATCACTATGGGTTGAAATGATACACATCTGAACGAACTTTAGAAAAAGAGAAAATCTGTAACGTTCGCCTTTTCGCACCTTTAAATCGACACACGTGCCAATTCAAACCATACGGAAGGGCGGATTGTCATGGGGTAAATAAGAAAAACAAGAAAGAAATAACACAAACAGAATCTCACGGCGGAAGGATAAAATATAATAATCAAATATACAGTTCATGAGGCTGTTTTTCAAAATATTTAATTATACTTACAATATATATCAGAGTTGCACATACCAACGAATAAAATCGATGCAGCGGAATACAGTGTGTAGTGGAACAATATAATATAATAATAATGAAATCTTCATCTTCATCCTCCAGAGCTAAAGTCTTCGAATCCTGAAATGCTCAGGCCGACCCGAGCGAATTGAAAGACAAAACACTCGAGTCGGGATTAAAATATCTTATGTAAGTTAAATCAACAGAAATAAATATGAGTGCAGTAACTCAAGAGATGCTCGGGATTCACATCCCCTAAGGATCCGTTAACCTATTTACCATGTAGTATATTTCGCTATTATAATTGTGTCTAATTGTAAAATAAACTTACTTTTAAATAGCGTTAAGGGGTTACCCATATAGCTCTTAACACAAATAATGCCAATAGTCTATACAGTACCGTAATTCCTCCTGATCGGGAGGCTACCAGAGGATACTCCATAGGTACGACACAAATAGAAACTCATACAAGGCGCACTAGGGTAGGTGACACAGCACAACTAGGCAATGCCAGGGTAGATATACCAATTACACTTCTGGGTCGGTGGTAACGCGCAGCTGCTACTACCGCCCACCTCGAACAACACCCCTAAATCAAAGAAATCAAAAGTGGCCACCGAATCAATCCAAAGGTCAAAGTATAATATCGAAGGGATGCGTCCGATCAAAGGTGCTACCTCAATTAACCCGTCAATCGCTCATGTTTTAGCCACCTTATGCCAACTCATGGGAGTTAGGTCCACGTATTTACCTCAAAGGAAATGCCACCACCATCCTACTTCATTCTGGAATCTCCACCGCGTGCACGGTCGTTAAAGTGGTTTTCGAAGTTGGCAGAGTGTATGACAACTTCTGATCCCGGTCTCTTCAACAACCAAACGTTATTATAACACCGCGGTCTTTTTTTTTCAAAATAGTTTATACTTTAAAACCAGAATATAATATCCCTTTTCAAAACCATATAAATACGATATCATTTTCTTTTTTTAAAACCAAATCAATATGGTATCATTTCAAATATATCCTTTTTCTAAAACCATACCACTTTAAAATTTATAATATCTCGAAACCAAACATTTGAATTATAACTCTTCAAAACATAATACTTGGAAATCCATAGCTTTAAAACCATAACTTTGAACTTAAATGGTTTGGATATTCAACAGTATATAAAATAAAATGGTTTGAATTTAAAATTACTTTATAAAGTAAATAATTTCCACGACTTTAAAATTTTATTCTCTTTAAATTAAGTCTAAATCCATAAATTTTAAATTCACTTTCAGTTTCAATAAACCACTTCAGTTTAAATATATTTCAAACTTTGAGTATTAAACAATCAGAAACTAAGGTTGGAAATTTCTATTCAACCATTAAAATTCCTATTATTTAGTTTGAAATATTTGCATAATAAAACCATAATCATTGAAATAAAACTCAAATTACCTATAACTAAATGCTTCCTCTAATTTATTTATACTAAAAATATTCATTTAATTCATCTCGAATAAAAATTCAGTTATAAATATCATACCTTTTAACATTTCAAGTTAATAAATTCTACATCAACTTATGGAGTTTAATTCTTAAAAAAACTCAATTCTAAATAGATTTCCAATTTAACTTCCAATCTCAATTGATTTAAATCATTAAAACTCTATATATACATATTCAATGTCTTAACATGTACTTAACCATATGATATAAAATAATCAAACTCCATTATTCAACTTATTTATTTTATTTAACAAATTTATACATAGCTTAAATTCAAAAATTTAACTATATATGTATATATAAAATAATATTTATATAAATAAAAATTTGATATTTATTTAACCGTATCCTATCCAAACCATAGAAATCATTTTCAAAATATTTATATAAATAGACCGACGGTGTCTGTATAAAATTTTCTATCCTATGTCAAGTGATACGGATATTTATCATTTCAATCCGCAATTTAAAATAAAAATGCGGTTGTATATCATTGCAAACCGCAATCCCGAATGAAATTAAAATGCATAATAACTTGCAGTTTATAACAATATAAAATACACGTTGATTCATCCAATATCAACCATCAACCATTTTATCACAATCATCCAATTAAATCAATAGCATCAATGTATAATGGAAAATAAACAACATGTATTAAATAGCAGTTTAATTTAGTAATAAATTAAATAACCGTTTAACTGGCAGTTTATGTGCAATGAATATTTAATTTACAAATTTAACTGGCAATTTAAATGCAATGAATAAATTAAATAGCAATTTAATTTAAATAAATAAGATTAACTGAGATGATGATTAAAATATATGCCAAACAACCATAAATAAATTTTAAATCGCATCATATATTAATTTAGCACACATATGAAATTTTAGAAATTGTGAGTGGGTTAAAACATTCACCTTTTGAATTTAAAGTGAATTAAAATTCAATTTAAACCCAAAAACTTGACAGTCTCCAAATTCGTTCAAACAAGTGTCAAAGTGTGTGGAATTTTATTACGATCCTAGCAAAAAAATCGCGTGCAAAACGGAGTTCGTATGCGAAAGATATAGCGATTAGTGCGATTGAATCTAAATTAAAAATAAAAAAAGAAGAGAACACTTTAACCTACTTATCACGTCACTATTGCAATGTCTCCAGCAAGGAAAAAGCACGCTACAGGAAATCACACGCGAACCCAAATTTTCATGACCGGAGCCCAACGTTGACCATCATTCGCCAAGCCTCCTCGATCAGCCGCTGCCTGCGCGCGTTCCCCCAAGCGATGCGCCATCTACCCCGAGCCCCCTTCTCGTCGAATGACGACGAACGTCGCCGACCGCCACAAAACGGAACCCAATCTCGAAACCCTAATCCACAAATTCCCGACGATCTAACCGTTGATTCTCGAAACAAACCACATGGATGAAGTCCCCTCGGTCCTCTCTTCAAAACCCAGAAAGGGTTTTCCGATCCGACGAAGTTCATCGTCGAGCAATGAATGGCCGAAACTTCTTCGATTTTTATTGATCGGACGATGGACCAAAACGAAAAACGAACACCACCAGTGAATTACGCTAGTCGAGGGCTTCAACATATAATTTTTCCAGAATTTTCTGAGGACTTTGAAATTTATGCTTTGGATTTGATTTGCAATTGCATCTGAAAATATAGAATTTTGTCTGCCATTGAGGAAGAGGAGGAATAGAATGAATTTACGTATAGACAAATGATAATTAGGGAGGCTAGGGTTTATGGCAGGATATTTATAGAGAAAGTTGGAATAGAGTAAATGGATCGGGTTGAATACGCGCTAACGACAAGTGGCCCAAAAAAACCCGTTTTGACCCCGGAACGAAATTGGGTAAACCCATATATCAAAATATGTGTTTTAAAATATTTTAAACGCAATGGAAAAAGTTTCATGTCCAAATTCCATCGTATGAAGAAGTTATGCTAAAATCAATATTTTTCAAATTGATTTCAATTGATTTCAATTTCGTTTATTTCAAGGCGTTTAGAATCCGTACGATCAAAAGACAAGTTCGATCGCTACGAAACTTGAAATCCTACAATAATTCACTGTTACAGATTCGAAACTGGTTTCGTCGAAATCCGAGTCAGTGGCCAAATTGGCTATTTTTATATTAATTAAATAAATTAAAAATAAATTAATTAAATCACTTTTTAAACTTCAACTCTATAAATAACAAATTTCATCAAATTTAACTTTCTTAATCATTTTCAAAAATTTAAACAAGTCTAGATGTAAATTAAAAGTTGATAAATTTATCAATTGTAGTGTTACATATTTTTCTTTCCATTTATTTTGCAATAAATTCAATTATTGAATTTCATACTTCAATTAAATTAATAAATCTTGCTTTCTATACTTTAAATCAATCAACAGTCATATTGTTCAGTCTATTATTATCAAATAGATGCAATTTACATTGGTTTGTAGTTATTGCATTAATATTCTCAAATTTCTTCTAAATTTTCATTAACGTAGTTTTTAATTACGTTTTATTCCAACGGATTTAAAACTAATTCAATAGATGAAACAAATGGGTAAACAATTAACGAAAATCACCAATTTGCCTAATTCAGTCTCATTCTTATAAATTTCATCTCATAACATTTATTGCTTCATTCCCCTTTCTATTCATATAAGGATTCATCTATAAAATTTTCATTTACTTATTTTACAACTTTTACTTTTATTTATTGGTCCAATGTTTATTTCAAAATTTTCATTTATTACTCCTAAATATTCGTTTCATTTATAATTGTTATGTCAGTTTCTTCTTTTATTGCATTATATATTTATTCATTTCTTCATTATTACATAACCTCATTTATTATCATTCATTTATTAATAGTAATTATGCTTAATCAAATTTATTAGCCTCCCAATTGTTTACTTAAGTTTCTAACCATTTATTTATAATACTTCCCTTCCTATTATATTCTATTAGAAGCAATTTCAATTATACCTAAGTTTATAATACAAGAACAACAAATTCTTATTTATTAAAGAATTCCATCAAATACCTCATTTGAACTCATTTCTCAATTCATCAATTATGACCTAAAATATAAATTTATGTTTCTATTAGATTTACATTCCCCCTTCTGTTACTATCTTAATAATCACTAAGTAACGTTTATTATCAACTATAAATATTATAACTGCTTAACAGACATTGATTTTATAAATTTACACTTTATTACGTATTCTTCATCAGTTAACATAATTTTGAATTCCTTTCACAATTTACTAATTTCAATCAATCCTAACTTTACCTTCTGTTTCAATTAATAGGGTGTGCATAAATTTAGTTAATGCGTTAATTCTTATTAATATAACATTAAGGCTCATTTAATTCCAATTGATTCACATTTCAATTATTAAACCAAATAAACGGGTAACTTATAACGTGCGTTACCATGACTTTAATTACACCTATGAATTTCCTATTATCAAACATATGTTACAATTCTTAAATACTTCTGCTTTCATCTAACTACCATTAAGTATATTATTATTTTTCCATTAAAAAATTTCAATAATTCCCCAGACCTTCCCTTTCCATTTATTCTTTTATTAAGTTTACATTAATAAATCTTTTCTTTCATTTCTTTAATCCAACAACTTGTTCTATTATGAATACCGTTAACATTATTTCCAAATATCCCTTAATTAATATAATCGTAAACTTTTATTTATTGTTATTGCAATTTATAAAAAATTCAATTTATACAAATTCAGCTTTGACTAACTTTATTGCCTAAATTTACATGCAATTACTTTTAATAAATAAATTATTGCATTGGTTAATCCAACAGTTACTTTTATTTTCTCATTTTATATTTTATAACCAAATGTAACAACTTACACTTTCCATTATTATATAAATTTGAAATCCATTCTAGTTAATATTTTTATTTGGTAAATCGCTAATTCAACCTTCCCATTTGTTTCTTATATTAAACTTAAAACCAAGTATGCCCATTTACACTATTTCAATTAATTGCAATATAAATTTTAAATTGTTAATTTTAATAACCATTGATACATCTAATTTCTATATTCGCTCCCATATAAATTAATAAGGTTTTTATTTCTTTCTAAATTTAAATTAAAATCTTATTAATTTAATTCATTTTAAACATCGAATTTTTACGGGTCGTTACACTCTCGCCCACTCAAAACTTTTCGTCCCCGAAAAGGAAAAAGAAGAGAGAAGAAAGAATTTAAATAAACAACACGTCTTATTCAAAATATTAACTTTATAAACAAATAATTTACAAAATAAAATAATTTAAAATAAAATATACCAATTTATAACCATTAAATCTTTTTATACTTCAAACTAATAAAGTTTGGAAAACATTTTCAAAATATTTTCTAAGTCCAAAAATTTACGAAAAATTTTGGTAGAGTCTCCTTTGTAAGGGAAGGCTCTGGAGAAAATATAATATCAAAATAACAATATACAACATATATTTACCAAATAATATATATCCCAACCCGGGAAAACAATATAATAGCGCTATAAACCGTAATCCGAAAACGTACCTATTTGTCGGGCAATTTACGAATAATTATGAAACCAAAAGCAGTAGCAATTGCTTCCATAACATGTATTTCACTTATATAAAATGAAATCTTTAAAGTGGTTTCAACCACCAACAACTAAATCAATACAAATCCATCATTCATTCATATCAAACAAAACAAATAGTTGTTCGGGTCCAAAACTTTAAATTGTACGGAAAGAGAAATAAACTACTAAGCGTACCCTTCACTCATCGGTCTGAGGTGAAACTAAATAAATTATTCTTAGCTTCCAAACAAATTTAAAGTATCGCTGCACAAACTACCATAAACCAAAGCAACAACAATTCCAACCAACAAATCTAATTTACTTATTATTAATTTCATTTCATACTATTGTTGTTTGATTTCCTTTTATCCATATTTTAATTATATCTTTTTAATTTTACATTATTTCTTGCAAATTTTCATTTTTAATTCGATTCCTTTGCATATTACTTCATTTATTTACTGCTTAATTTCATTTATTTACGGTATTCATCTTCCTTTTTATTAAAATAATTAACTTCAACATTTACTTAAGTCTATATTTACTTATTTACAACACTAACCTTCTATCATATTTCATTATAGTAAGATTTCCATTATACTTAGGTTTATAACAATTTCAACATCAATTCTTAAGAATAAAAGAAATTTTTATTGAACACTTCATTACATACTTTTATTTGCACCACTTCCATTACATTTTCTTATTAAACATTTCAACTTTTAATATTCGGTAAGTTATATAGATGCTTTTAAGGATGTAATTTGAAAGTTATACAAATTTTCTCATTTTCTTTAATTAATTCATTGTTCAATAATATTATTCTTTGTTTCATAGATTACAGTTTCAACTTACCTTTAATTTCATTCATAACCTAGCATTAAATTACTTATTTTAATTAAAGGTTCTAATTATAAATTAGTTACATTCAATTTCACTATAATAATTGAAATTATTAATTAACGGAAACTTAAGAACTAAATACCGGGTTTTTATTAAAAATCATTTAAAATAATAGATAAATGTATATCCTTACAACTTATATATTTAATTATATTTAAACAATTTAAAGTTTATATTTGTTTATCCAGATAAACCTGCAGTAAAACTACTACAGTGGCCTTCCCACTTTGAAACTCGAAAATGAATATCGATGATGCATGCACTCACCATCGAAATTATTTTCCAACGATGGAGAGGGGAGTACAACTTTATCTTTTCAAAATTTCTTTTAAAAACATTTCTTTCAAATTATATTGAAATACTTATATCCGAAAATACTTCTTCTAATAATATTATTATTATATTTCAAAATCATTCAAAAGAAATTTCAAAACCCCAGAACTTAAGTTCTAAAATTTCCAATTTGATTTATTTTATTTTCAATCTTATTTCACTGTTATTTATAAATTTCATTACCTAACAACCGATATTTTGCAACCAAATATATATATATATATATATACATATCATTTAAAAATTTATTTTATATATAGAAAATATAATAGGCAAAATTATTTCATTTGCCTATATTAAAACAAATATTATGCCGGTCTGTCCTATTAAGTGTTTAGAAATCCCTATTGATGCCACAGCGTCCCATGCACCAACCAGAATTTATAAATACAAAATGGAACAGATTAACACAATATTAAAACTTTTTTATAACACTAACAAATACGTTGTCTCATATATATACTCTCAACGACTCCCCTAGGGTATTACTATCCTATTAATAAAGGGTCAAACCCCACAAAGCTAAGGTTTATCGCTAACCCAAAGCTCTGATACCAGATGTAACGTCCGCCTTTTCGCACACTTTAAATCGACACACGTGCCAATTCAAACCATACAGAAGGGCAGATTGTCATGGGGTAAATAAGAAAAACAAGAAAGAAATAACACAAACAGAATCTCACGGCAGAAGGATAAAATATAATAATCAAATATATAGTTCATGAGGCTGTTTTTCAAAATATTTAATTATACTTACAATATATATCAGAGTTGTACATACCAACGAATAAAATCGATGCAGCGGAATACAGTGTCTAGTGGAACAATATAATATAATAATAATGAAATCTTCGTCTTCGTCCTCTAGAGCTAAAGTCTTCGAATCCTGAAATGCTCAGGCTGACCCGAGCGAATTGAAAGACAAAACACTCGAGTTGGAACTAAAATATCTTATGTAAGTTAAATCAACAGAAATAAATATGAGTGCAGTAACTCAAGAGATGCTTGGGATTCACATCCCCTAAGGATCCGTTAAACTATTTACTATGTAGTATATTTCGCTATTATAATAGTGTCTAATTGTAAAATAAACTTACTTTTAAATAGCGTTAAGGGGTTACCCATATAGCCCTTAACATAAATAAAGCAAATAGTCTATACAGTACCATAATACCTCCTGATCGGGAGGCTACCAGAGGATACTCCATAAGTACGACACAAATAGAAACTCGTACAAGGCGCGCTAGAGTAGGTGACACGGCACAACTAGGCAATGCCAGGGTAGATATACCAATTACGCTTCCGGGTCGGTGGTAACGCGTAGCTGCTACTACCGCCCACCTCTAACAACACCCCAAATCAAAGAAATCAAAAGTGGCCACAGAATCAATCCAAAGGTCAAAGTATAATATCGAAGGGATGCATCCGATCAAAGGTGCTACCTCAATTAACCCGTCAATCGCTCCTGTTTTAGCCACCTTATGCCAACTCACGGAAGTTGGGTCCACGTAAAGGAAACGCCGCCACTATCCTACTTCATTCTGGAATCTCCACCGCGTGCACGGTTGTTGAAATGGTTTTCGGAGTTGGCAGAGAGTATGACAACTTCTGATCCCGGTCTCTTCAACAACCAAACATTATTATAACACCGCGGTCTTTTTTTCAGAATAGTTTATACTTTAAAACCAGAATATAATATCCGTTTTCAAAACCATATAAATACGATATCATTTTCTTTTTTAAAACCAAATCAATATGGTATCATTTCAAATATATCCTTGTTCTAAAACCATACCACTTTAAAATTTATAATATCTCGAAACCAAACATTTGAATTATAACTCTTCAAAACATAATTCTTGGAAATCCATAGCTTTAAAACCATAATTTTGAACTTAAATGGTTTGGACATTCAACAGTATATAAAATAAAATGGTTTGAATTTATAATTAATTTATAAAGTAAATAATTTCCACGACTTTAAAATTTTATTCTCTTTAAATTAAGTCTAAATCCATAAATTTTAAATTCACTTTCAGTTTCAATAAATCACTTCAGTTTCAATATATTTCAAACTTTGAGTATTAAACAATTAGAAACTAAGGTTGGAAATTTCTATTCAACCATTAAAAGTCCTATTATTTAGTTTGAAATATTTGCATAATAAAACCATAATCATTTAAATAAAAATCAAATTACCTATAACTAAATGTTTCCTCCAATTTATTTATACTAGAAATATTCATTTAATTCATCTCGAATAAAAATTCAGTTATAAATATCATACCTTTTAACATTTGAAGTTAATAAATTCTATATCAACTTATGGAGTTTAATTCTTAAAAAACTCAATTTCAAATAGATTTCCAATTTAACTTCCGATCTCAATTGATTTAAATCATTAAAACTCTATATATACATATTCAATATCTTAACATGTACTTAACCACATGATATAAAATAATCAAACTCCATTATTTAACTTATTTATTTTATTTAACAAATTTATGCATAGCTTAAATTCAAAAATTTAACTATATATGTATATATAAAATAATATTTATATAAATAAAAATTTGATATTTATTTAACCGTATCCTATCCAAACCATAGAAATCATTTTCAAAATATTTATATATATATAGACTGACGGTGTCTATATAAAATTTTCTATCCTATGGTCAAGTGATACGGATATTTATCATTTCAATCCGCAATTTAAAATAAAAATGCGGTTGTATATCATTTCAAACCGCAATCCCGAATGAAATGAAAATGCATAATAACTTGCAGTTTATAGCAATATAAAATACACGTTCATTCATCCAATATCAACCATCAACCATTTTATCACAATCATCCAATTAAATCAATAGCATCAATATATAACGGAAAATAAACAACAGGTATTAAATAGCAGTTTAATTCAATAATAAATTAAATAACTGTTTAACTGACAGTTTATATGCAATGAATATTTAATTTACAAATTTAACTGGCAATTTAAATGCAATGAATAAATTAAATAGCAATTTAATGTAAATAAACGAGATTAACTGAGATGATGATTAAAATATATGCCAAACAATCATAAATAAATTTTAAATCACATCATATATTAATTTAACACACATAAGAAATTTTAGAAATTGTGAGTGGGTTAAAATGCTCACCTTTTGAATTTAAATTGAATTAAAATTGAATTTAAACCCAAAAATTTGACAGTCTCCAAATTTATCCAAACAAGCGTCAAGGTGTCCGGAATTTTATTATGATCCTAACAAAAAAAATCGCGTGTGAAACGGAGTTCGTGTGTCCGGAATTCCATTCTAGTTAATATTTTTATTTGGTAAATCACTAATTCAACCTTCCCATTTGTTACTTATATTAAACTTAAAACCAAGTATGCCCATTTACACTATTTCAATTAATTGCAATATTAATTTTAAGTTGTTAATTTTAAATACCATTGCTACATCTAATTTCTATATTTGCTCCCATATAAATTAATAAGATTTTTATTTCTTTCTAAATTTAAATTAAAATCTTATTAATTTAATTCATTTTAAACATCGAATTTTTATGGGTCGTTACAAAATCTGTTATGGGTTGAAATGATAAACCCAAACGATTTTCAGTTAATATTGAAAATTTAGGATTGCGGGTTTAACAATATAAACCCGTAAAAATGTAAACTATTACGGATTGAAATAACAAATATCAGTATCACTTGACCATAGGATAGAAAATTATATATGGACATTGTTGGTCTATTTTTGAAAAAATGATTTCCAAAGATTTAAAATGAAATATATGAGTAAATTTGAATTGCAACAAGTACTCTATTTTATTCTTGTAAATTTATAACCTTAAATGCTGATTTTGGAAATATAATAGTGTAAGTTTAATTTAAAGGTAATTCATGAAATTTTACTTATAGTTTTATTTTATAAAATACATAAATTAGGAACTTAAATAGATAAGTAAAAAGGCTTAATTTATTTTAAACTGTGTAAAATTAGTTTCTATTTAATATATATGACGTTTTCGAAAGGTTCATGTAATTTATATTTAAAATAGATTTTTATAACTTAATAAATAAAAAGGTCAGGAAAATACATTGGGCTTTGATCGGTAACTCAAAATGGTGATTTATTTATTTAAATAAAGATTCATCCAGAACTTAACGATTTTGAAAATGATTTATGACTTGTTTTAATACAGGTAATTAAATGAATACTTTAAAGTTTAAATAGAATTAAAAATTGAATAATTGGTTGACTAAAATTTGTATTTGAGATTTTAGTTAAAGATTTATAAAGAATTTTTTTATAAATGACCACTGTGTGAAATAAGCGTTTAATTGTTAAAAGACCAGGATCGGATATTGTCATACTATTTGAAAATACCGAAAACCATTTTAATAACTGTGTATGTGGTGGAGATTCCAGATGAAGTAGGATGGTTTGACGAACGATTCTGTATGGTATTTACGTAGCCCTGACTCCCGTTGAGTCAGCATGATGTGGCTAATACAGGAGCCACGCTGGGCCAAGTGAGGTCATTCCTCCTATCGGGCGCATTTCTTCGAAACCAATTTGTGATTTGATTTTGGTTTTCACACCTTTGATTTGGAGTATGTCTCGAGGTGGGCGGTAGTTGATGCTATGCGTTACCAGCAGTCTGGATACGTAAACAATATATCTACAATGACATTGCCTCGCATGCCCTGTCACATGCCCTATCGCGCCTTCTATGAGTTTATTTTATACCATACCTACGGGGCGCCCTTCGATAGCCCTCCAGTTTACGGAGGAATTATGGTACTATATAGATTATGGAAATATATAAAAATGTGTTAAGGGAGATATAGGTAACGCCTTAACGCTATTTTAATATTTTTACTTTACTGTAGACATTATATATAGTGTATTGTACTATGTATGTAGATAGTTTATCGGACCCTTAAAGGATGGAATCCCAACATCCCTTTAAGTTATATTGCATTACTTGACATTTTACTTGAACTTGATTTATCTGCATAAGAATGTTAATCCTGATTCGAGTGTTTTGTTTTGCTTTACGCTTGAGTCAGCTTAAGTGTCATAGTTTGAGATTCATCCTTTGGAGATGGAGTTCGTTGGAAGATCTGCTTATCTATTTCAACTTTCAGTTTACTTCTGTTATATCCAGTTGTATGTTCAGACGTGTCATCTGTTTTGTACTAGAAACTTCTATGTACTGGGATTCCTAATGTATTCTATTTCGGACTATGTTATTTCTTTTGTAGATTCATGAACTACTATTTGTTTTATTCCGATGCTTTGTTGTAAACTCTGTGTCTGTGATTCTATGATTGATTTATTTACTGTATATGCTAAGTTGTGCCAAATAAATATACTAATAACCTGTTATTTGGAGCAATTCAAGTCCGACATGTGTGAATTATTGTCGATTTAAATGGTTCAAAATGGCAGGTCGTTACAGTTGGCGTTAGAGCTCTGGTTTTGGCAAACTTATCACATGGAATGAAACTCATTAGAGATAGGGTAGAAATACTGTGACGGCCCGGATTTTCGGACCATTTAAAATTGCCAAAAAATCCGTCCGTTCTAAAACTACTAATGAAAACTACCAACTTAATACACCATATTTGATAAATATTCAATATTAGTAAATGTGTATGATACGATTTCAATTATACAACTTATCAGAGTAATTAATCTATTTATTAATCTAACAGAGTGTGCTTTAATATATACCAAATACAATGACTATAAATCTACCATTGCACAACTCTGATGAGAAAGGCAACACTATCCCTACCTACGAACTCAATAAACAATGTAAATGCGGAATAAAATAGTAAGCAGGAAAGATACAATAACACAAGATAAACAACAACCGATAACAGATAAACATGAAAGGGTTATATTATTTTAGGGGCTGCATTACTATCACTTGTGACTACCAATGTACATCTATCTAATTGGGTACCCAATTAGATACAGGATCGAGCCAACATAGTTCTCCTACCGCAAATAGGACTCATGAAGCCTACGATGTAACAAACAATATGAAATTTTCAAAACTACCAACTTAGGCATAATCTTCAATTTTAGATTTTCAAATCTAATTACTTTTACGAAAATGATCTCTTTGGACTTTATTCTCGAATTCTTATTTCAAAACTTTCGAAATATATATATCTTTTATATTCAAATTATACTTTACTTCGGGATCTTAAATCAAATCACTTTTGAAAAGTTTATTTGGAAATTCCAAATACTGTAATAAAAACATATCAAACCATATGCAATCAGATCGGGAGGTTTCTTCCAATAACAAGGCAACTGGGTCCCAGCCTTCATACAATCGATAAATAAGTACATCCCTCCATTCCAAGAGTGGACTATACCAAAAACACATGCCCACTTTTTAGTTACGTACCCGAATCATCGGTAACATAACAAATTATTGTATATCTCGAAGCCATAAATCATTTCACATAAATATTCACAAATTTCAAATCAATAATAATTTTCTTTTCCCAATCCGTTTAAAAATCAAATTAAAACCATCGGGTTTAGTCCTTGAAATTCTTTCCGTTTTATAAAACATTTTTATAAAACCATTCTTTGTATAAATCACTTCAAAATATTTATTCTCAAATAAATCTCTTTTTTTCTCTTTTAAAGGAAAACATTTCATAGCATTTCAACTTTAAAATCGGTCTTCAAAACAATTCATTAAATTTAAGTGAACCAAATATTACCGCTAAACACCTTAGAGTCAAATTGTGAAATAAATCACAAGGTGTTAGCCTATAATTATTTTCTACCCAGCCCATGCATATGGATAATTAGTTGCTCATTAACTGGTCGAGCAAAGTCAATAATCAATAAATAATAATCCGTGCTCATGAACTGGTCAAGCGCAATCCAAACAATCAATTAACAAAATAAACACAACAATAAATGATAATTCAATGTTTCATTCTATCAAATATTTATAACACATTTTATTTCATCTTGAATTAAAACGATTTGATATTTATTTTCGAGCATCCGGGCTTTTCCTTCGGCATGTTCCGTCCTTCGTCCAAGTCTCATTGGATCTCACAGACGAAACACGTGTACTAGTCATTTCCGCATACCTCATTAGGTATTTAACTTCTAAATTTTAAAACAATTAATTAACTATCCGAAAATAATATCGAGGAGGAAAATCAAACTGTCGTTTTAGAAAACAAAGTAAACAAGCATTCAACTAGGGTTTTCGCACAACACTTAACACTTAATGCTCTTTCAACTTAGAAATTGTTTTAATGAACTTAAAATAAAAAATAACTTACTTTGGATTCAACTCTATCAAACTTTAAGGAAAGTAAATTAAGATCTAAACTACACTTACTATCATGCTTGGAAACCAAACAAGAATAAGCCCGATTTTTCCTTCCTAGTGCTTAGCCAAGGTTTGAGATGGAGGTTGGATGAAAGTATAGAGAAGAAGTGGTAGAGCTTTGAACTTCTCAAAATTAGACTCGAAAAATAGGTCATCTTCTCCCTTGTTTTTGACTCTCTTATTCTCAAAATTAAAAACTTGTTAGCTGAAAAGTTGTTGCAAATGCTTTTCTCTTGAATATAAAAAAAGAATCACTTGATTTTGATTAGTTTTGTGGAAGAAATGGTCAAAATAAAAAGAGCTATTCTCGGATTCACAAATATAAATCCCGAAAATGTACTTCAAAGAATTGAGTTTCAAGTGTAGAAAACCTCAAAAAAGGAAAAAGTGATCAACATAAAATTATAGCCACTGAAATTTAATATGGTTTAAATAAAAGATTTCTTAATTTGGATCTATTATGGTCAAAGCAAAATGGCGTATTCTCTGGCTTAAAAAGTGGGCGAGAAAATATACTAGAAAGAAGTGAATTTTTAACATGGTTAACCTTATAATGAGACAAAGTGGTCAACATGAAAGTAGTACCCACTTGAAAACTACATGATATAAAAAAAGGAATTTTGTATTTTGATTCTATTTTAAAGAAGTTACGGCCGAGAAAATAAGAGATAAAATGCGGAGAAAAGAGGAGTTTGATTTGAAGAGAATGAACATTGATTTCATTTGAATATTTGTAAATATTTTTCATTATTTCTTTCTAATTTTTTCATGTGGCTTGGAAGCCATTAAAGAGAAGAGGAAGAATATGAAGAAGATTGGGAAAAGAATAAGAAGAAATGTGAAAGAAAGTGAGAATGAGATGGGTATTTATAGAAAAAGAAAGAAGGGGTAAATTTACCAAAATTACCTCTTACAAAATTACCAAACTAACTAAAGAAATCTCCACTTTTTCAATATTTAACATCATCTTTCACATCCTTACTTTATGTATTTCCACTTAAAGATTAAGTAAAGAATATCATAATTATGTTGGTTTTGATTTGATGTGATTTGATGTTTACTTTTTTTTTTTTTTTACTTTTGTTAATTCTTACTTATTTTTACTATGACTTGTAGAAGTTTTCGAATCTTATTTAGTATAATTAAACATGTTTAGTTATTTAAAATGTATAATATATATGTTAAAACATGTTGACAAAGGTGCGATAACGTTGCGGCAATTTATTTTGAACAAAACGTTGATTTTCGACAAAACGTTTTACGGCCATATTTTGACGTTTTTGTTAAACTATTTATTCATGTAAACCAAACTTCAAAATAAATTTATTATTATCTTTAAATAATTAAAACATGCATATTTGACTTATAAAATAATATAAAACAATATTCAAATCTTCTTATAAAAATACGACATCGACTTATCGATATGCGATGAAATTTGTCAATTTTACAATAGGAATCCAAAATCTTTATTCAATATCAAAAATAAGTTTACCCTCCTTATTTATCATATAAAACTTGATTGTTTAAGTTTGAAAATTGTACATTTGATTATTTAAAATAATTAAATATCTCATTTTCAAAGTGTTAAAATTACGGGTCATTACAAATACCTTAGAATGGGTTAAATTGATTACCGAGTAATATTCGTTCATGCTTGAAATTCTAAGTTAGAATTCTCTTTAATCGGAATTTCTTTTTCATTTGTGACAAATCAAATTCTTGTTTTCCAGATGAGTGCCGGTAGGAATGTCCATGGAAGGGGTCATGGAAATGCTCCTGCTCTACCTATTGTTGCTCCTGTTGTCGCACCTACTCAGCCTGTTAGGTTCACTCAGCTTTGTAAGAAGTATTCTCAGCTTAGAGGCACTAAGTTCACTGGAGCCGAAAGTATTATCAAGGCTCAGCAGTGGCGGAAGAGTCTTGAGAGGATTTTCACTGGACTTGAGATCACTGATGCTCAGATGCGTCATTTAGCTACTTGGTAGTTATAAGAGTCCGCCCAGGATTGGTGGGAATCTGTAACGCTCAGACTGTTGAGACTAATATCACTTGGCAACAGTTCAGGTGAGTTTTTTGGTTGCTTTTCCTAGCCTATTTCCATCGAATCTATTTCTTTGAAATTTATCTCCTTTATCTTTGCCTTCTCGGATCCCTTCTTTCCAGGGATACTTTTGTGGAAAAATGGATGCCTGAAGTCGGGAAATCCCAATTATTTAAGGCATTAATGGATCTTGAGAAAGGAGATATGACTTTTGCTGAGTATGAGAGGAAATTCAATGAGCTTTCCAAGTTTGGTCCCATTGATACTCAGCTCAAGAAAATGAAAAGTTTATTCAAGGTGCACGCCCAGAGTATTATGACCACTTGATTAGTCATGCTCATCGCACCTTTACTTCTCTAATGGATATGACCACCAGATTTGAGAACCCTACTACCAAGTGTAAGCAGGCAGTTTCAGCATCTCGGGGTACTTCCAGTGGTTCTAAGAAGTGGAAGCCCAGCTTCCAACAGCAGAAGAAGAATTGGCAAAATGCTCATGGTATTAAATCTGTTCTCAAAAGCGATCTCTTGACCTTTCTAGCATCACTTGTTTCAAGTGTAATTAGCAGGGTCAGTATGCCAATAGTTGTCCATCTCCTGCCAGTGCCTCTATCCCTCCACATCAGGCCACCAAAACCAACCTTTGCCCCCTTTGTCTCTAGCCTGGTCATTTCAAGAATAACTGTCCCACTTAGCAGAGAGGCAAGACATCTAGAGTCTTTTCCATGATTTCTTCCACTCCTCCTCCTCCGCCCATCAGTGATAACCAAGGTACTCTTTAGAGTTCTTTTTATTTGCATGATTATTATGTTCGTGTTCTATTTGACACTGGTGCATCCTATAGTTTTATATCTGTTGATCTCTGTAATAAATTCGAACATATTCTACAACCCCAAATGGTGACTTCATCATTATGTGTGATTAATCCCATCGGGGGTCCCGCTAATCTTAGTATGATTTTTAAAGGAATGAAACTCCTTTACAAGTGTCGTTAATTCACCGGAGATTTCTATGTTTTGGGTTTTGATGCATTGATATTTTACTTCGAGGTGATTGGTTAAAGCGTTATGATGTTGTCATTTCTTGTAAGACCCAAACTGTCTCCTTAGTCAGTGAACTGGGCGAACCTTTGGTTATTGAATGTTGGATGCCTCAGGAGGTCATAGGCAACTTTATCTTTTCTCTTGATGCTCAGCCTAGTGATCTGGACTCCACCCCGACAGTTAGGGATTACCTTGATGTTTTTGGTGAAGTCACTTCTCTCCCTCCTAAGTGAGAAATCGAATTTCGCATTGATCTTATTCCAAGCTTCGACCTATTGTTCTCCCTCCCAGACGGATGGCACTGAAAGAGAAGGTTTAGTTGAAGAAGAAGATTGAGGATTTGTTCTCTAAAGGTCTGATTAGGAAGAGTTTTTCTGAATGGGGAGCTGCGGTGGTTTTTTCACCAAATCTGATGGTTCTTTGATGATGTGTATTGATTATAGAGAGCTGAATAAGCTTGCTCCCAAGAACCGAAATCCGATGCCTCGCATCAATGATATGTTCGATCGGCTCTACGGGGCTAAAGTATTCTCTCAACTTGATCTTGCCACCGGTTTCCACCAGCTTCGTGTTGTAGAGGATTGCATTCCTAAGACTGCTTTCCGAACAGAAAATGGTTTCTAGAATGGTTAGTCATGCCTTTTGGATTAACCAATGCCCCTGGTTTCTTTGTCGATCTTATGAATCGTGTATTCCGTGATGTTCTTAACAAGTTTGTTCCGGTTTTTGTTAATGATATTCTTGTCTTCTTTAAGTCTAAGAAGGAGCAAGAATCACACTTGTGCTATGTCCTTCATACTCTTGGGAAACATCAGTTAAAAGTCAAATTTTCTAAATGTCATTTCTGGAGAGATGAAGTCCGATTTCTTGGGCACATCATTTCAGAGAACGGAGTCTCGGTTGATCCAGTTAAGGTCACCCCAATTAATGTAAGTCTATCCACCTTTCTCTTTTGAAATTATTCATCTTATCTATCTTTGAACTTATCCCCTATCCATTCCAGGATTGAGAGACACTTAAGACCTCAACTGATATTCATAGATTTTAAGGCTTTGCCGGTTATTATCGAAGATTTATAGAGAAATTTACCCGTATAGCCGCACCTCTTACTGCTTTGACCCGTAAGAAGACCAAGTTTAATTGGAATGAGAAGTGTGAGGCTGCATTTAATGAGCTGAAGCAAAAGCTTTACCTGTGCTCCTGTTCTCACCGTTCCGAATGGAGAGGAGGGATTATTGGTTTATATTGATGCTAGTAAAGAAGGATTGGGTGCTGTGTTGATGTAAAATAGGAAGGTCGTAGCTTATGCTACCCGTCAGTTGAAGCCCCATGAAGCTATCTATGCCACCCATGATTTAGAGTTGCTTGCTGTTGTATTTGCTTTGAAGTTGTGGAAACACCACCTTTTGGAAACCAAGTTTGAGCTTTTCACCTATCACCAGTCTCTTAAGCATATCTTCAACCAGAAGGATTTAAACCAAAGGCAAGTTCGATGGCTTGAGTTCATAACATCTTATGATCTTGACATCAACTACACTCCCAGGAAAGCAAATGTGAAGGACGATGCTTTGAGTCGTAAGAAAGCCTTGATGTGCCAGATTGTTGTTACCCCATCTCTTATGGATCGAATTATAGCCAAGCAAGATGAGGATGTGATGCTTAGGCTTATGAAGGAGAATATTCGGGAAAGGGAAAGTGATTATCAAAATGAGTTAGGAGCATAGATTAATTGGAATGGAGTTTTGAGGATTAATGGCCGGATTTGTGTTCCGAATGTTGATGGTTTGAGACAAGAAATTCTTAGAGAGAATCACCAGTCTAGACTCTCTATCCATCCTGAGGTTACAAAGATGTTTCAGGATATGAAGAAGTTGTATTGGTGGAAGGGTATGAAGCGGGACATCTCTAGTTTTGTCAGTAGATTTTCCACTTGCCAGCAGGTTAAGGCTGATCACCAAAAGATCGCCGGATTGCTGCAACCCCTTGAGATTCCCATTTGGAAGTGGGATGAAGTTTATATGGATTTTATAGATGGTTTACCGAAGACTAGAAGGAGTAATGAGAGCATTTGGGTAATTGTCGATCGATTGACCAAGTCCGCTTATTTCATTCCGGTCAAGTCGAATTGAACTGCTTCTAGCTTAGCTGAGATCTATATGAGGGAGATTGTCCGTCTCCATGATGTTCCTTCTAGCATTGTTTGTGATTGTGATCCTATCTTTACCAGCATGTTTTGGAAAGCTTATTATGAAGCTTTGGGTACTCGTTTGAACCTTAGCATGGCTTATCACCCTTAGACTGATGGTCAGACGGAAAGGGTGAATCGGATTTTAGAAGATCTTCTTCATGCTTGTGTTCTTGATTATGGAGGATCTTGGGAAGATCACCTCCACCTTGTTGAATTCACCTATAATAACAATTATCAAGTATAAGTATATCGTTAAAATTTGAATCCTGTTAAGCATAATCCATCTATTAATCCCAAATCTTGTAAATTAGGCAAGTATTGAGATGTCTCTATTTGCCGCTCTTTACGGACGATCCTGCAAATCTCCATCTTGTTGGATTGAGTCCAGTGATCGCTTGGTTCTTAGACCAGATATGATTTTGGAAGCATCTGAGAAAGTGGAAGAGATTAAGAGGAAGATGAGGATTTCTCAGGATAGGCAAAAGAAGGATGCAGATAGACGTAGAAGGTTTTGGAATTTTCAGTAGGTGATAAGGTATTTCTAAAGATCTAACCGCTGAAGAATGTGGTTCGTTTTGGTCGAAGAGGGAAGCTTACTCTCAGGTTCATTGGTCCTTTCCGCGTTCTAGAAAGAGTTGGTCCTTTGGCTTATAGAGTTGATTTGCCGGAGAAACTGGTGGGTATGCACAACGTGTTTCATGTATCTCACCTTCGCAAGTATCTCCATGATCCATCTTTGATTGTTCGGCCGGCTTTATTAAAGAATTTGGACGTTGAACCAAATCTCACCATCGGGAGAAAGCCAATTCGTGTTGTCGATAGAGGTACAAAGTAGCTTCAAAGGAAATCTATCAGTTTAGTTAAGGTACAGTGGAGTACGATTGCTGGGATTGCACCTGAGAAACTGAGGAATCCATACGTGTTTCAAATCCTAAATTATTTGACTCGGGTACTATTCGTTGCCCTTTTTTATCTTTTCGGTTATTTATATTCTCCTATCTCGTTCCTTTTCGGGACGAAAAGTTCTGAGAGGGGGAGAGTGTAACGACCTGAGAAATTTTCAACGATTTTATAACGTAAATAACAAAAATTTCTTGAAATGTAAATGGTAAATTTTGAAATAAATTTTTTATATTTGGAATGCTTCTATTCAATAATAGAAATTGGTAAATTTTATTAAAAAATATTAAAGTTAATTTAATTGTGAAATTTAAATTATGAATTTAATTAGTTTAATTAGTGAAATTTAAATATTTTCGAAAACTGAATATTTTTATATAATAAAAATGTAATTCATTTTCTAAGAAAGACGTCGTAATTTGTTTTGGCAAATTCGGACTTTTATGGTTTCGTTTATCTTATTTTTTGCGTTTTAGCAGTATTTTCGGTAGCGAAAATTTGAGTTTTTAAAATTTGATCGTATCGCTGATATTTGTATAGCATTTTATTCGCCTAGTCATGCTGATCTCCATGATATATTTATTTTTATATTTTGAGGTTCGATGCGCGACGGTAACGATAAAACAGTTTACTGTACCAATCTGTCTCTACATGTTCCTTTGCCTTTAAAACTTTGAGCCGTGAATCTAAGTCAATAAATTGCTTTAACTATTCAGTTGAAATGTTGATTGTGACCGTTGCCATTCATCTCCTCCTTTTATATATATATATATATATATATATATATATATATATATATATATATATATATATAATTCTTCTTTTTCTCGGTTCACGACAAAAGGTACGTTCTTTCTCAACCTCTTCCTGTAGCTTTCTTGTTCATATTATATATATTTTTTGCCGAGCTTTCATTCCTTTTCCCCTGATGCAACCAACACCTTCCCCTTCATTTTCTTCCTCTCTTTCTTTTCTTTTCACCAAGCCTTCCCCTCTCATCACCCCGGCCCTCCGCCTAGACCACCACTACCACTCCATCGGACAGCGAACCACCAGATCCCCTAGGCTACAACTCCTCTCCGCCACCTTCCTATTATCCCACGTCGGACCTACCCACCTAACTGAGCAAACCGAGCCTCTTCCCTCATCAAACCCGAAAGCAAGCACCAAGCCCACCACCACTCACGTCGACCTTAACGCCGAAGCCATCACCGTGCCTGAACGGCTCAACCTGAGAGTTCTCCCTCACAGTGGCGTGTAACGCACCGCGTTTCCTTTATTCATGTTGCAGTGATTTGTATATATGTTATACAATATGCCATGCCTTGTCTCGTCATTGTTCATGCCTACATTGTTTCTGTTGATGATGGGTTTATAAGTCGTCATATATATAGGAATGAGTCATATTCCCAGTGTATATGAGAGAAGCTACAGTATGCAATATATATATATATATATATATATATATATATATATATATTACATACAGCATGTTACAGTTTGCTTTATCACTGTTGCGTGCATGTGTTTGCCTTTTATTAGGGAGTTGTAGTCTGCTTTTCTCTGACCTTATGTGTTGCATACGCGGCCTGTAGAAAAAATATATTTTATGTATATAGTATATACTATGTACTTTTGAATTGATAGCTTATCTACGATTTCAAAAAAAAATCATCCATGGTCATTGATATAGTTTGACAGTAGCATATAGGCGCGTGCATCATATTCTCATACTCATGCATGCTTCAGAAAATCGCATTTGCCTGGGTGCATACATGTTGTATGGTAGCAGCATACATGCTACACGCACCACAAAAAAATCACTATGGTTGCGTGTGTACATATATCACATATATATACTACCAAAAAACATGATGTTAAAAGACTGTCATTCAGTGACTGAAATGGTTCGATCTTTAAGAGGTGACCGACTAAAAACTGAAAGGGTTAGTCTTTAGCTTTAGAACTTAAAGACTGAAGTTCAGTCTATAATATTTAAAATTATTTAGATTCTGATTCTCAGTCTTTTTTCAGTTTCCAAAATTGATATTCATACAAGCAAATGTTTAACGATTGAGATTGGACTTCATCATATATTCAACGGATCAAATTTGCGATCTACGTTACCAATTTGATGATCTCGAATTAATCTGCAGATTAAATTAAAGATAACTTATAATGCCCATGATCTCATTTCCGTTGGCGCACATTCCCATTTATCCACTACTCTATTTTCACTCTCTATTTTCACTCACGCATTAATTTTTCTATTAATTTTTCTGTCTCACAAAGATTTTAAGGAACTCTTTCTCTCTTCATTCTATCCTTCTCCATCTCTGATCTCTTTTCAATTTTCAACCCAGATCTCACCATATATTCTCCATATCATCTTAGTTCATTACTCCCTTTCTTAACATGAAAGTGACTTCTTTATTTCAGTTTTAATCTTTGTCTTTATAATTTTGATTATTTTGGCATGTCTTCTTCCTCACAAACCATGACCTTAATTGGACTTAAATTCCAACTATTTTGCATCAATTTCAACAATTTCATTAGAGGTTACATATGTGGCTAAGCCAGGCATGTCGCGGATAAGATGGTCGATGAAATGTCAATTAAATCAATAAACAAAATCGCCTCAACCGTGTTGCAAGTAGACCCCGTTCGCCTTGATCCCTTTTGTTTGCCACTCAGTTCAACCACTGTTGAAATAACTAACTCTATTCCTGTAATTGAGGAGGCTGCTACTATTTCTGAACATGATGCTCTTGCTTGCTTTGACACTTCTAATAGTTTTTTGCCTCTTGAAAACTTTATTATGGAAATAGATCGTATGGGTGGTAATAAAGGATTGAAGGGTAGTGCTGAAGGGTTGTTGGGCACGATGGAGAATAGATAGGCTGTAGAGGGCTTGTTGGTTTCGGAACTGGGTGGGTAGTTGGATGGGTTAGTTAGGGATGACAAGGGTGCTGATGAGGTGGATAATGAGGCATGAGTTTACAGTGCTCGTGGGGGCAATAATTTGAAAGAGGAGATGACTAAGGGGCCTACGGTAGGGATTGTTGGTGATCTGGTTTACGATTAAACCATGACTTAATTCTTTTGACATGTTGGGCAAGGAGTCGTGGCTAGTGAAGATGATATGCTGGATCAGATTGTCGGTTTGAGAAGATGGTCCGAAACTCGTTCTAATTAGTGTTATTCTTTCGATCGTGTTGTTTTCTTCTTCAGTGTTTGATGTCATAGTTGTATGTTGTATAGAGATTTTGGGTCATTGGTGAGATGAATTGACTTTGTATACCATTTTTTTATGATATTTGAGGGAAAGATAAAGAGGTAAATAAGTGTATATTTTACTTCATGTAATTTATTGTTGAAAAAAAATGTAATTGTAGTACGACATTTTTCATGTATTGCTTTGCATTAAATAAATCTGGGCGTGATTCACATCATGATATTACTGTAGATATATTTGTGTTCAATCATATGGTTTTGTTCAAGAGCGTTAACAATTTAAAAATATTTTTTTAAAAAAAAAATTTGCTTAATATATTAAGACCGACCAAAGACCAAAATTCAGTTTTAAAAGTAGTTAAGACCGAATTTGCAGTCTTTGAATTTTAAGACTGAAATTTCAGTCTTAGAATATTTTTGGGACTAGGTAATTAGAGACTACTATATTCAGTCTTTGATTTGTCTTTGAAGTCATTTTAAAGACTGAATTGTTTAAAGACTAAATTCTTTAGTCTTTAATTTAATGTTTTTTTGTAGGCGTCTGGGTCATTCACAGACTATCACCTATTTTCATTTTGAAATTCCTCCGTATTGGAATTGTGTTTTTTGACGTGTGGCTTATGTGTATTATAAATTCTATGTGGTATCATCATTTTCCTTTTGGATTGATATGCACATGGTTGACTGTCACATAATCCCTGAACACATTATGCGTATTGTAAATCTATATTTAGGTTCTTGCCTTAGTACATATATGTGTATTTTTGACAAAGCTATTTCTAACTTTTGGAGCTTGTCGAGGAAAAGAAAAAAAAAATTCTACGTGTTACCTATCTGCGTACATGTTGCATACAATATAGGAATTCATATATGTATTATCGACAAAGTTATAAATGTCACTTTGAAATTGTCGACAAATCTTATATGTTGTACATATTCACGCGTACGCTTTGACAAAAATTATACATGTGGTATATATATTCGTTCTTTCAATATTTGTTTATTAAATTATCGTGCTAAAATCCGCTTGCATGCTGTCACAGCTATTTGAAATATCATGCATTGTCCGTGTCAGTTGCTCTCGAATTCCATCGTTCTCTAGCCATGAAAGGTAAGCAATCACTCACTATTAATATTCTTATGCTCATTGAATTGATTTTATAGGAAATGACAACTTAAGTGTACTGTAAAAACTGAATTGCTAGTTATTCACTGTTGAAATGATAAGTTGTTATTTAAATTTGATCACTTATGTAAATTTACTTTGTCATACGTTAATTTAGTATTGCCCTTATGTTATGTTATTTATTGTTTTCACTCTGCAAGTTCACTTAATTTTATAAATCACTATGAGTTGAAATGGTACACACCTAAACAGACTTTAGAATAAGAGAAAATTCGTTATAGGTTGAAATGATAAACCTAAACGATTTTCAGTTATTATTGTAAGTTTGGGATTGCGGGTTTAATAATATAAACCTGTAAAAATGTAAACTATTACGGATTGAAATAATAAATATCCGTATCAGTTTACCATAGTATAGAAAATTATATACGGACACTGTTGGTCTACTTTTGAAAAATAATTTCCAAAAATTTGAAAGGAAATAAATGAGTTAATTTGAATTGCAATAAGTACTCTATTTTATTCTTATAAAATTTATAACCTTAAATGCTCATTTTGGAAATATAAAAGTATGAGCTTAATTTAAAGGTAATTCGTAAAATTTACTTATAGTTTTATTTTCTAAAATATATAAAATAGGAATTTAAATAGATAAATAAAAAGGCTTAATCGATTTTAAACTATGTAAAATTAGTTTCTATTTAATATATATGATATCTTTGAAAGGTTAATTTAATTTATATTTAAAATAGATTTTTATAACTTAATAAATAAAAAGGTCGGGAAAGTACATTGGGATTTGATCGGTAACTCAAAATGGTTATTTATTTATTTAAATAAAGATTCATTCAGAACTTATTGATTTTGAAAATGATTTATGACTTGTTTTAATACAGGTGATTAAATGAATACTTTAAAGTTTAAATAGAATTAAAAATTGAATATTCGATTGACTTAAATTTGTATTCGAGATTTTATTTGAATATTTATAAAGAATTTTTTTATAAATGACCACGATGTGAAATAAGCATTTGGTTGTTAAAGAGACCAAAATCGGATATTGTCATACTCTTTGCCAATGCCGAAAACCACTTTAATAACTGCGTACATGGTGGAGATTCCAAAATGAAGTAGGATGGTTTGGCGAACGATTGTGTATGGAATTTATATAGCCCTGACTCCCGTGAGTCAGCTTTATGTGGCCAAAACAGGAGCCATGCCGGGCCAAGTGAGGTCCTCCCTCCTATCAGGCACATTTCTTCGAAACCATATCTATTGCTTTTGTGATTTGATTTTGGTGTGCACACCTTTGATTTGGAATGTGTCTTGAGGTTGTCGGTAGTAGCTGCTATACGTTACCACCAGTCCAGATACGCAAACGGTATATCTACCTTGGCATTGCCTCACACGCCTTGTCACTTGCTCTATCGCACCTTCTACGAGTTTGTTTTGTACCCTACCTATGGAGTGCCCTCTGATAGCCCTCTAGTTTATGGAAGAATTACGGTACTGTATAGACTATGAGAATATATAAAAATGTGTTAAAGGGGATATGGATAACGCCTTAACGCTATTTTAATATTTTTACTTTACTATAAACATTATATATGCAGCGTATTATACTATGTATCTAGATAGTTTATCGGACCCTTAAAGGATGGAATCCCAACATCCCTTTAAGTTCTATTGCATTTACTTGACATATCACTTGAACTTGATTTATATGCATAAGAATGTTGATCCTTGTTCGAGTGTTTTGTTTTGCTTTATGCTCGCGTCAGCTTTAGTGTCACAGTTTGAGATTCATCCTTTGGAGATGGAATTCGTAAGAAGATCTAGCTTATCTATTTCAGCTTTCAGTTTATTTCTTTTATTTCCAGTTATATGTTCAGACTTATCATCTATTTTATACTAGAAACTTCTGTGTACTGGGATTCATGATGTATTCTATTTCAGACTATGTTATTTCTATAGTAGATTCATGAACTACTATTTGTTTTTATTCCACTTCTTTGTTGTAAACTTTGTGTCTTTCATTCTGTGATTGATTTATTTACTGTATATGCTAAGTTATGCCAAATAAATATATTAACAATCTATTATTTGGAGCAATTCAAGTCTGATACGTGTGGATTATTGTCGATTTGAATGGTTCGAAATAGCGGGTCGATATACTTGTAGTATTCGCAACCAAGGCGGATGACTACTTGAGATTACGTGTCAATTACCGTGAACTGAATAAAGTAATAAAGAAGAATGAGTATCCACTTTCGTGTATTGATGACTTGCTCGATCATCCCTATGGTGCGAGAGTGTTCTTTTAGTTGGACCTCATGACGGGGATTCATCAGTCAAAAGTAACAAAGGAGAGTGCGTCAATTACATCATTTCGTATGTTGTCTGGATTTTATGAGTGGTTGGTTATGCTATGTATGTTGATTAATATGCCAACATACTTTGCTAATCTCATAAATCGTGTCTTCAATGATCAACTAAATTAGTTTGTGTTTGTGTTTGTGGATGATATTCTTGTCTACCTATGGATGAAAGAGGAATATAAGACACATTTGAGGATTGTGCTTGAGGTATTGAGGAAGCACAAGTTGAAGGTCAAGTTTTTGAAGTGTCGCTCCTATAGGAGGGAAGTGAGGTTCTTTGGTCATGTTTTTTCATAACAAGGCACTATTGTAGATGTCGCGAAGGCCATGTTTCGAGGTTGGAACCAACCTAAGAATGGTATGGATGTGAGGGGTTTCCTTAGGATGGCAGGATATTGTAGATGTTTTATCAAGGGCTTCTCAAAGGTAGAGACATGGTTTACTAATTTGACGAAGAAGAACCATACTTTTACTTGCGATGTGAGTTGAAAGCACGCATCTGTGAATCTTAAAGGGAGATTAATGAGGGGACCAGTGTTGACCATTCGAAGTGGGAATAAAAAGATGAAGGTATACACCGATGCTTGTGGTACCAAATTGGGTGAGGTACTGATGCAAGGAGGTAAGGTTATCGCATATGCTAGTCGACATCCGAAGCCACAAAAGAGGAAGTACTAGCCCATGACTTGAAATTAGTGGCATTAGTATTTGCTTTAATGATTTGGAGGCGCTACTTGCTTAGGGAGAGGTTCAAATTATTCATGGATCACAAATCATTAAAATACCTCTTCTCTTAGAAGGATTGCAATCTTTATCAACGACGGTTATCGCCAATGATTTTAACATTTCATATATGCTCAATAAGGAAATACAATCGTTGATGCTCTGAGTAGAAGGCATGCCTCAAAAGCAATGTTCTAGAGTGGATCTATCTCGAGTTTATTGTTGCATATGACTTTAGACCTTGATGTGAGCTAAAGCGAGATATGTTGGCTACTATCACACTTACTTTGATCGAAAAGATTGACACTAGTAGATGCATGACACTAGACTAGTAGAGTTCATAATAATGATAAAAGAAGGCATAAAGTGTGATAAGATGAAGCGGTATGGACTCAATTGAGATGACTAGCCCTGTAAGGATGGGAGACTATTTGTTCCAAACATTGATGGGTTGAGGTAGAGTGCCATCGTTCAAGATAGACTATATATCCCGATGATAGTAATATGATGTAATGTAGACATTCTATTGGGAAGGAATGAAGAAGGATGTTAAGGAATTCAACTTGAAGTGTATGAACTATCAATTTGTAAAGGTAGAGTAGAAGAAGCCAATGCATTTATGTAACTACTTGGGATTCTCGAATCGAAGTGGGAACAGATATATATGGATTTCAATAATGGATAGCCAAGGACGAGTGGATGGTATGATATCATCTGGGTCATAGTCATTAGATTTACGATGAGTGCTCGATTCATACTTATTAAATTTAAAAAAATGATATTCAATTTGGCCGAGTTATATGTGAAATGGATAGTGAGATTCCATGGTGTGTCAAAGGGCATTGCGAGTGATTGAGACCCTTTATTCACAGTGGGTTTTGGTAGAGCTTGTAAGAGGCATTGGGGACAGAGTAGAATCTAAATATAACTTACCATCCATAAACTAATAGGGAGACTGAGAGGGTAAATCATATCTTAGAAGATCTCTTGCAGGCTTGCATACTCGATTTTCGAAGCTCATGGGATGATCTCTTGCATTTAGTCGAGTTCGCATACAATAATAGTTATTAGTCTAGCATCAATATAGAACCATTCAAGGCATTATATAGCTGACTATGTAATGCTCCTTTGTACTGGTGGGAAGTGGATGAGAAGCGGATATTCGGGCCAGTTATGATTAGGGAGACTTCAAAGAAAATCAAGATCATTCGGCAATGAATAAATGCTGCTTGAGATAAGCAGAAGAGCTATGTCGATAAGAGACTTGGGGATTTCTAATTCTTGTTAATGATATGGTGGTTGTTAAGATCTCTCCGTTAAAGAATGTAGTTCGATTCAATACAAAGGGGAAGTTGGCAACAAGGTTGTTAGGTCTTTTTCCAATACTCGAGAGGATTGGTTACAAAGGGGAAGTTGACATGCACAATGTATTCTATGTTTCTCATTTATGGAAGTGTATGTACAACTTAGGCATAACTATTTTACCACATTAGCTTGATGATATCAAAATTGAACTGGAACCTTTGAGACCTCATAGCACATTCATATCATCAGACGCGATATGAAGCAATTAAGGAGGAAGAAGGTGGAATTTGTTAATGTTCAATGGAGTGAAAGAGAGAGAAATTACACATGGTAAACTAAGGAGAGCTTGTTGACCACTTTTTCAGAGCTCTTTACTTGGTAAGGTTTCTATTTATTGTGTTTACTTTCATTTTTTATATCATGTAAGATGGTTTAACATCTCGCATGTTATTAACATAGATATTAATTAATCGTTTATGATTCTATGGTTGCATGTTTGATGTTTTAGATGATTGCTTTTCATGGTAAGGTATGAAATTTAACTATTTTTGACCTTTTTGTTGTTTGATTTGGGTATTTCGGGGGCGAAATTCCTAAAGGGGGAAGAGTGCAATAACTCGTATTTATGTACTGAATGATCGTAAAATATTATTTTTAAACGTGTATTGGGTTGGATTTGGCTATAACTTTAGGAAATGTTAACTATTGTTGTTTTCCACCTTTAGAATTTTTATTGGATGATTTTTGACTCTCAATTCTTGTACGGCCTATAACTTTTGATAGAAGCCGAAATAAGGTATAAAACTATTTTCATTGGAATAATACGATGGTTTCTCCTTTTGTATAGTGTTTATAATCTATTTTGGACTTAGAGCTTAGGAGATATGGCCTCTTAGAGTTCTAATTGACTTTAAGCAGATTATTGGGAAATTAACGGGTAATTAGTAGGTGATTAGTGTAGTCCATTAACCTAATTCGGGATTAGGATTAATGCCAACCTTGATTAGCAGCCACTAATCATTTCTCTTCATATTTGCTTACCTCCTAACCTCCATTAATCCAAAATATACCTGGATTCCATCATTTCTTCAAGTTAATTACCTAAATAAGTGATCTAATGTGAGAATAGCAAGAGGAAATTTAGAGATCCACTGTTTTGACACCTTGGGGTTCATAAAACTTATCGTTCCATCTTAGATTTTGCTTCTCTCACTATTCTATGCATCTTTATATAGTAAAAAAATTATTCTTAATGTTCAAACATGTTAAAACCTAGATCTGGTTTTAATAACTTCTAATGTTCAAACATGTTAAAACCAAGATTTTACTTCTCTCACTATTTTATGCATCTTGATATAGGTTTGCATTGGGAGTTCGATATCTTATTATAAGGCGATTGATTTTAATTCTCTCACTATTTTATGCATCTTGATATAATAAAAATATTAATGTTAAAATATATTAGAACGTAGATCTAGTTTTAATAACTTCTTTAAACCAAGTTTAAAAATATCGATTTGCATTTTAGTTCGTTTCCTATCATATACAAATTATGTCAATTATATATGACTTGTGAATGTTATGTGATGATTATGTGGGTTGCTTAATTTGTTTTTTAGTTGATTTAGTGTAGTTAGACTCAGGGAATTTTTGTGCAAATTGATGTTAAAACTGCTCAAATCGTGATGCATTTGAAGTATATTGTTCTTGAAAGTCTAGGAGAGCTATAAAACAACTCGCATGAAATTTGGATGGAGTTAAGTGGTGTAAAATCATATTGGCATTGGGGTGTGAAACATATCGATAATAGATGCAAATCATGTCGGAGTAGTATGCTTTGAGCCAGAGAAGAGAAGACTTCAGGGATTAGGCGTTGGAGCTTCATGTTGGAGCAAAGGATGAGAGGATTCCACAGAGATTTAGAAATTTTTGGCAAGGTGAATCAAGTTGGCACCGACTTGATGACTCCAAGACGATTTTGCAACCACTATGGGATGAGGAAAGCAAAACTTCATCTTGGCTTGGACATGAAGTGCTTAGTCAATTTTGACTAAGTAAATCATGTCAGCATCGACATGATGAATCTTGTCTGTATGACATGAGTGGATGTTGGCCAATCAAGGCCAAACTCCATAGGGGCGATAGTGATGCCTTAGAGAGCGTGTTATGCATGTCCGTTCATTTGTTCATTCGATGTTTGGGTTTGATGTTACGACGTGACAAAGTATGGTTTTGCCATTGAAACAAGGACATGATGCTTCAATAAGTTGGCTTCGAGACTTTGATAAGATTACTCTACGACTCATAATGAAGATATAGAAAGTTTTAATGATGACAACTTAATGACAATGGAGTTATATATAGGCGATGAAAAATCGATGAGGATGGAGTTGTGCTTTGATGATGGGAATGTTAGATCCAGGCCAGTTGAAAGCAGGTGAAATAGGTAGATTTTGAAAATTTTCATATTTGGATATATTGGGCATATAAGTCTAGATTTTTTTTAGATACTATCTAAAAAATGTTTTAAATAAAATAATTTATTTTATTTAATTAGACTGAAAGAGTTTGAATTTGATATAAATTTAAATGTATATGTGTATCAAAAACACCTATGTGTGTAGCAGTTACCGATTAAAATTAATTCGAGAGGGAAACCATTTCATTCTCTAAAACCTATGTAATCGACCAAGGGGAGAAATTACTTTAATTAGAGGGAGAAATATATCATTTCTCTCTCTCCAATTAGAATAATGATTCAATAAATGCTATTTATTATCAGTTCAAATATAGCTAGTTATGTGAGTAAATCCAAATATACTAACTATATATATATTGTGTAAGTGCAACATATAAGAAGTGTACATAATTAATGGTACGTACGTAGATGTTGAGATCTACATCACAGTGGATCCATTTTCATTTACATATTCCTTTGTCGTCCATGATTTGGTAAAAAATATATATGTGCGCGCGTGTATGTATTAAAGTCACATTAGAAAACTTTATGTAATTAAAATCTAAAATTAGCATTAATAAATTTGGTTTCAATTAAAGAAAGGTTTGACATAAAAGATTACATAATTATACAAGATCTTAATTTAAAATTGAATTAAAACAACATATGTATAATTCCATGTATTTATGCAAATTTCAATTTAACATATTAGATTTAAAACAACATATATTTGTGAATATTATATTTATACTATACACACATACATGGATAAACATATATGTAAATAATTATATTTAATAGTAAATAGTTTATGGTAAGTTTTAATTTAGAAATGAAGCTAGAGCTTATTAAAGTTTATTAAAATAATAAATTTAGAAGAATAAAAAATATTTACAATTTTCTCAAAAGTCCACTTGTAAATTCTAGACCAAAAAATTTCACTCTTGCATGAATAATATTCAAATGTTTTATTTAAAAGTTAATCATACAATTATAGAAATTAATCTTTAAGGAATTATAACTTGTAAGCATAAATAATTCATTTACAATTGTGTATATAAGTTTTATAAAAGCATAAATAGATCTAAATCAAAATTAATTTTTAATTTCATTTATTTTAAAACGAAAACACCAAAATAAATGAAACAATTGGATAAATTAGGCACATTTAAATTTGTTATAAGAGCAATCAGAACTAAATATTACGTAAAATAAAAACAAATAAGCAAAGGTGACGAAGAATCCAATCAAATAAATATGGAAAAATAAACATACATAATAAAAGGATGAAGAACAAATTGGATTTGAAATAAACCAATACAATTGTCACATAATTAACCGAGATAAAAGAGAATTTCAAAATGATCAATTGAACATATGAAAAATCTTATAAAATCCAAGAATATGAATGGTAAAACATATGTAGATAAATGAATTGAAGAATTGCTTTGGATGTTGCCTATGAAGCATATCTTGAAACGATGAATCAGAAACTCCTACACTCTATTTAATCAATCTCCCGATCTTGCAAGAATCAAGAGATAAGAAACACGTATTATTATGATTTTATTTGGTATTTGATTATGGGATTTTTTTATCCTTTTCCCTACGAAATTTCATTTATGACAAGATAAAAGAGGTAGACAAAAAGCCAAAATGATAGAATAACATAAAGGAAGTAGACAATTGTAACAATCCGCATTCCAGTAGGCCTAAATTTTCGCTAACCTGAAAACCTATGTCCAATAAAATACAGATCGTTTGTTTGGTATCCAGCAAAAAAGAAGCTATATCAGAGCACTAATGGTAATAAATCACAGCAAAAATATGTAAATATAATATATCATAATAATTACTGACCAGATAATGACACCTCAAATGTTAAGTGCCTCAACCAGACCAATGCTCCAAAACAATACCATTACCCGCCCTTCTAAATCATGTAGGTTGTAATGGGGAGGGGGTTATGACAACGTTCTAGTGACTGGTAAATTATACATCATATACATAACACTTTCTTATGCCAATTGTTCACCATTTCTTTTTATGTTAGATTTATCATTATTCATTACGATTAGATCACCGCGAACGAACCATTCTTGTTGCTCAAAATTTTCACAAAAGTTTAATAAGGTATGGCAGCCCCCCATAGGGAGACAAACGCATCAGCCAAGCTAATTCGAGCGTTCTTGAGAACCGACCGACCAATGGCCAACCGATTTGTACGCTCGAATTCCTGTCATATAGGGACAAAAAACCGGCCGAAGTGGCTCTAAGGAGAGTGAGCAGTCAGATTGACAGAGAAAAGCAAACCTGCTAAACTCTTGCCACCCTGGAAAAGTGCTAAAATAACCGCCATGCCACCAACTGCTCCCATCCGACGTTGAAAGTAGCAACAAACTCTGAGTTACGCCACCTGGCATCCTACAAAAGAAGCAACAAAGTATGGAGAGGCAGCATGTCACTATATATGCATGCATCACTACCAACACTCTACTGGCAATCATCCCATGGTCCGAATCATCCCACAGTCTGTTCTACCATACGGACCATGAGTATCCTCAGCCAATCTCAACCATAGATCAAAGGAGGCTTGCTCATACAAATACCCTAAGCATTTCACCAGGCAAAGAGTCAGATTCATATAACTTAAAAGGATAACATTTCCTACCATACCCTCATCATCTTTAAGCATCTCCATCATCTCTGCGTATCCATTGCAATAATATACATATACAGTGAGAATGATATATATATATATATATAGTGGATGTAGGCATTCATTTTGGCTGAACCATTCTAAAATTCTTGTCTCTTTATTACTAGCATTCCATCATTAATTCGTAATCACATACGGTAATGCTAACAACATCATTTAAACCCTACTCATTTACAATTTTCGAGGTTGATTAGTCATTCTGTCTCGCTGATGGAATTTTTAGTCAATATTTTGGCGCTAGACGGATGGTCCCATCGAAGCTCTCTGGCTCCCTTTAATTTTTCGTAGACTCCACACTCAACATGGTGATGGATGTTGTCAATGCGAACAACAACGATGGAGACACTAACGGTAACACACCCGCTGGTATTCCCCGCCCTTTCCCTGCCCTTTCCCTGGAGTCGGTAGTGAATTCTGGCAGACCATATTCAATCACATCGTTAGGATGAGAACCTTGAGCTAAGAAGTAAATGGCCTAAGGGCTGTAATGGAAACTCACTCCATCACGAGCCCAAGGCAGCCATCAACTAAGGCGTTCAACAAATTCCCAATACCGCCAATCATTTGAAGCACTTCTGTCTTGGCGATCCCCCAAATCGCATGGTTGGCATCCTAAACGGCCTCAAAGTCAAGAGATAACAACATATTTAGGGGAGAATTGAAGGGCCATTGGGATGATGAAATCTGCAAGACGCTTCCTGAGCGCTTAAGCGATCAAGCTCAAATTATGGCCAGTAGACCCAGAGCTACCTCTGTACAACCCCACCCGCAAAAGGGAAGCACCTCATCCTGTGCCTGGGGGCGAACAAGCCTAACCATCATAGTCACCTCCATCACGTAGAAGATCTCTTTCCCCAGGTCGCTATCATATACCGTATTCCCCTAAGCAGCCGACATACCATCAGGAGCCTCCGGCCATCGATGTAAGGTCGTTTCCGCAATAGGTGGAAGCTAGCCTCAGGGAAGAAATGATCCGATTGCACCAACAAATCAAACAAATATAGGCCCACGACGTTGGTGGCGGTAACCTGTCCAATGACAAGGATGGAGAACCATTCTCCACAGAAATCCTTGGAACTTTCCTCTCAAGATGGTACACGCTGCTTCAAATAGACAAATATAATGGGAGCACGAACCCGTCGTATCACCTTGCCATTTTCAACTCAATCACTATCGCGGGGAGGCTAAATGGTAATGCGAAGTGTTTGCTATTCCCATCCACACTTGTTGGATCGACATCTCGTTGGTTCTTACATTTAGCTCCCGGTAGCATCTGGCTTTGGGCACAACTATGCTCCAAATTCATAACTAGATTTTTTGCATCGAGAACTTATGTTATGATGGCCAGCGAGCATGGAAATATCTGGCAGGGCTTGTTTGGATAGTCTTTGAGCCTATGTCAATCGATTCAATCGGGAATCAACCCAAGCCTGAGGAGTCGACAAGAACAGTCCGACGGTCGCCCTGTGCTCAAGCATGTGATACAAATCCCAGATATGGAAAGAACTCTAGAAGAGTCTGGCCTCATCTCTTACTGATTTCTATTAGCGCACAAATGGAATCATGAGGATGGAAGATGGAGATTTGTCAGATAGCGTAACGAGGGATGACGCCCCTCAAATTTCACCAGAAAGGAAACCTTGACCGAAGAGAATGGAATCAGAAAAATCGTGCAAAGAGAAACAATGACAGTGATTGAGGTATCGGGCTCGATACGCTTGCTATACTTCCCTAAACTGAGGCATGGAAACCATCTTCCTCGCAACCAGAAATTAAGCGCCCTTTCGAAGGTCATAGATTGGTTGGGCGAGGGAACCACCCCGCAACAACAATCAATATTGTCTCTTTCAACAGATCAATGGACATTCTAATATCAACTGCCGTGTTCTAAAGGATGAAATCGAGAGATTGATTACGGAAGGATCACTTGTGGAATATATCATACAACAAAAAGATTAGGGGATGGCCGACGAAAACCATTAGATCCATCCCTCCCTACAATCAGCTGGGGGCATTGTGGTCGTGACTGACATTCTTACGATCTACGGAGGGCTGCACTTAGAAGGGAGCAGTCGATGGGTGCTCCGCCGATATCATAGGGAAGTCGCCACCTTCGGCTAAATATACTCGTTGGAAAACGGGCCACTAAGGCTCCAAGAATGGAAGATCCTCTAACTACCTTCACAGCTCAGGATCAGGGAGCAGTGGTGTACCCAGCCATGACCCAATACTTATAACCATATTGATGGCTGGCACCAACGTCCATCGAGCTTTCGTTGACAGGGGAAGCTCTGTCAACATCATGTTTAAAGGAGCTTATGATGTACTCAGGTTGTTAGCCTCCTATCTCGCACCTTGTGTATTGCCCATTTATGGGCTTGGCGAATTTGGAATAATCCCTATAGGGTAGCAACGCTCATAGCTACCTTTGGTTCGGAACCCACCATAGCAAAGATTCATGTCAGTTATGTGATCCTGAACTGCCTATCTACTTATAACTTGCTCATCAGGTGACCAACCCTGACCGAATTGGATGACATCGTGTCGTACATGTGCCTGATAATGAAATTCCCAATGCCAAATAGGATTGGTGAGGTTAAGGGAGACCAATAGAAAGACAGGAATTGCTATGAGACTTCCCTCCATAGGGTAGAGAACGGTGTCCTAATGATTCAAGACGAACCCATCATCGATGTCAATACCCTACTGAAACCAGAGAACGCGACTCCTTTAAGCGCAACCCTAAGGATGTGCAACCTAGCCAACAACATGGTAGGCGATTCCCATTCTACTAAATAGATTGAGGCTTTGGGGCTAGTTTTCCTTGCATTCCCTCGGAGGACATTGGAATTCATTTCAAGGTGCAACGAGCAGGCGGCCCTTCGATGGCTACCTGGGCCAACCGGCAACACTCTAGAGAGAAAATCCATCGAGGGTGGGTATGTCGCAGCCAACCCAACACAAAAATGTCTCTCTACCCTGATCAAAGAAATAATGGAACGCATAATCTACGCTTTGGGCCAGTGTGACGCAAAGACAAACATAAGTATTGAAGACGACCCGCTAGATCAGCAAATGGCGGACCAGGCACCCGATAGTGGCCCTGTGACTCCTTGAAATACATATCTATCAACAAAGGCCATCCCACCAAAGTCGTCCGGAATAGAATTGAGCTTTGTCCTAGGATCAGGGAAGATCAGTTAAAATTTCTCAAACAAAACAAAGATGTCTTCGCTTAAGGGCACACCGATATGATAGGCAACGACACTCGCATAATCTGCCACGAGCTAAACATTGACCCAAAAGCAACCCCCGTCCGATAGAAGCGAAGACTCTCAAACCTCGAAAAATACGTGGCATTAAAGGAAGAAGTAAAGAAGGCTTCATAAGGGAGGCGGACTACCCGATTTAAGTGAACCCAGTCTTAGTCCGTAAACCAAATGGTTTATGGAGGACATGCATTGACTTTTCAGACCTCAACGAAGCGTGTCTAATGGACATCTTTCCTCTGACCTGCATCGACCAACTCATGGACGCAATTAGCAGGCACGAACTCCTTGCTTTCATTCATGCCTATTCGGGTTATAACCAGATCGCCATACATGAACCTAATCAAGAACATACCTCTTTCATCATCAAAACCGAGCTGTATGGTTACCGAGTCTTGCCTTTTGGTTTGAGAAACATGGAAGCGACCTACCAACATTTAGTTAACCAGATGTTATTATAACAATTGGGTCATTCAATGGAAGTGTACGTCAATGACATGCTGGTAAAATCAGAGAGGGCCAATGGCCATGTACCCAACCACGCAAGAACTTTCAACATCCTGAGAAAGTACAACATGAAGCTGAATCCCAAGAAGTGCTCATTTGCGGTCCGATCCAGCCTATTCTTGGGGTATGATGTGAGCTAGAGGAATCAAGGCCAACCTGAAAAGGATTTAGGCTATATAGGAAACGCATGGTCCCAAAACGATGAAGCAGGTATAGAGGTTCAACGGGATGGTGGCTGCTCTAGGTCGTTTTGTTTTAAAGGTTACGAATTGGTGCTTGCCCTTCTTCGACCTCATTAAGAAGGGGAAAACCTTCGCCTAGGTCGATAAATGCACAAAGGCCTTCGAAGACTTAAAGCACCACTTAGCCACCCCTCCAATTCTGTCAAAACTTATAGATGAGGAAGATCTTTTCCTATACCTGGAGGTCACCAACCATGCAATTAGTGATGCACTTGTCAGGGAGGAGGAAAAGACGCAACAGTAAATTTACTATGTAAGCAAGTGATTGGCCAGACCTTAGACAAGGTACAAAAGGACCGAAAAATTAGCCTTCTTCCTCGTGATGGTGGCTTGGGAATTGCGACCGTATTTCTAAGCTCATTCTATCAAATTTCTAGCCAACCAACCACCTAGGCAGATCCTGAGTCTTTTCGACAGAGCAGGGAGGCTCTCAAATGGTCTGTCGAGCAGATCCAACACCACATCCATTTTCTCCCATGACCATCGATCAAAGGACAAGTAGTAGCCGATTCCATAGCCGAATTTTCTAACCTGGGAGATGAAGGAGAACTACCTAAAATGAACTTGGAACCTATATGTGAATGGTGCATCCAACGAGAAGGAAGTAGAAGCAGGAATGGTCCTAGTTACCCCCAAGGAAAGAGCTTTGCTTCGCAGTCCGACTTACCTTCAAGGACATGAATAATGAGGCCGAATATGAAGCCCTCCTGGTTAGCCTAAAGATGGCAAAATACTTCACATGGAATCACTACATGCCTATAGTGACTCCGCTATCATTGTTAACCAAACGAACGACCACTTTCAGACAAAGGGAAAGGTTCTGACACTTTACGTCACTGAATCCTGGAGACATACCAATGCCTTTGGAGAATTTCAACTAGAACAAATCCCCAGGGTACGAAAGGGTAAGGCGGACCAATTAGTAAAAGCAGTAAGCGACCAGGGAGAAGCTCTCCCATGGGTACCACTGGACACCCGGAGCACTCCTGGCTTTGAACCGGGGGCATTCATCATGGAAATTGATCATCCTTCCAAACGAAACTGGATGACGACCATATTTAGGTATATCATAAATAATGAGCTACCAACTGACCATAAAGAGGCCAAAAAAACATTGCATTGTTCACTGCATTACATGATCATCGAAAGGAAGCTTTATAGGCGAGGATATTCAACACCGCTATAACGTTGTATGTTCGAAGATGAAGCCACCCAAAATTTAAAGGAGTTGCATGAGCGCTTCTACGGAGATCACATCAAGAGGCAAAGTCTGGCAAAAAGGGCCACTCGGCAGGGGTGATACTGGCCCACCATGATAAAGGGATTCTATAAACTATGTGAAGAAACGCGACCGGTACCAGCGATTCTCGAAGGCCCCCAAGGCCTCCTCGGGTCCTCTGGTCTCCATGCTGTCCCCTTGGCTATTCGATACCTAGGGGATTGATCTGATCGGAAAGCCCGCTAACGCCAAAGGTAGATACAACCATGCAATCCTAGCCATAAATTATTTCACCAAATGGGTCTTTAGAACCTCTGACTGGTGTCACAGTTCCAAAGGTTCTCATCTTCGTTATCAAGAACATCGTCTGCCGCTTTGGCCTTCCAAAGAAAATTATTACAGATAACGGGATCCAGTTCGAAAGCACGTTGTTCCATAAGTTCTGCGATAGAAATGGAATAAAAAAGAGCTTCTCCTTGGTCACTCACCTACAGACCAATGGGCAAGATGAGGCATAGAACCATCGAAGTCTACTCTCAAGAAAAGGCTTGCCAAAGCAAAAGGAAATTGGGCGGAGGAGCTGCCTCTTGTACCGTGGTCGTATTACACCTCCGCCCGAACTTCGATCGGCCACACACCCTTCTCTTTTTCATACAGGCATGAGGCCATGCTGCCTATCGAGGTAGACGTCCCGTTCCCTTGCAGGGTAACCTATGACTACGAGTAAAATAATGAGCTCCCCGGTATCGTCCTTGACACACCCGATGAGCAGAGAATGGAAGTGGAAATTCACACCGAGGCTTATAAAAGAAAAATCACAAAACATTACAGTGCATGGATAAATCTCTAATAGTTATCAATTCCATGCTAGCTAAGGGTGCGTACCATCTATCTCGCCTCGATGGGACCCACCTATCTCAGACCTAGAGCCCAGAACACTACGGGCTTACTTTATATAACGAAAGTACCCATAAATACGACCTTGGAATGTAATAGTTTCTTTTGCAAGGATTAGTAGAAGGTCGCCTCTCTTTACCAAGACAATGTTAGCCACATAAGTTTAGGATACTTGGACATGGATGAGTTCTTACATGCTTATTTACCTGGTCCGACGACAGCCCACATCCTATCAAGGGACCGCATGAGCTACCACTCCCATTTCTGATAGAAGGACAAGCTCAGCAATGGTGGATTACTGTGCATCCACTTTGCCTAGGCACATCAAGGATGTCCAACAACCTATAGGTCATCCCGTTGCTACCCGACCCGCTTCGGCAGGCAAACCCATAGTATAACTCTTGCCTCTTAGGGTGCATCGATGAGCTGGATGGCGATCACAATGGTTCGATTCCCCTTGCCCATGATGCTCCTCATCCTGGCGCGATGAGACATTGTTGTCGAGATTGGCACACGATAACTTAGCACAATTCCATGATAGTGTCTCCAACGTCCGACATCCGTAGTGTGCCCGCAAGTAAATAAATTGGACTTAATTTTAACCATCGGGTGTCAAAAAGGGAATCCATAAGAAAATAAGCCGATTCCTTTAGTGCAAACCCCATGGCCCTCAACTCCAACCCCTAGGTGTTGAATGGGCACCCACAAGCAAATAAGCCGGGTCCTTCTGTGCCTCAACTCCAACCCTTGGGTGTTGGAAATGGCGCTCGCAAGAAAATAAGCTAGGTCCTTTCATGAAAAACCCACAGGCCTCAACTCCAACTCCTCAATGTTGAAAAGTGCACCCACAAGAAAATAAGCCAGCTCCTTCTGTGCAAACCCCATGGGCTTCAACTCTAACTCTTGGGGTCGGAAAGGACGCCAGCAAGCAAATAAGTCGGGTCCTTCCACGCAGACCCCACGAGTCTCATTAAAGCCTCAAACCCCCAAGACAAAACATACTCACTACAATATACCTTGTGCTTTTCTTTTATTTGCAGGTATAATAACAGAAATGAGATTCTCAAACACCACATGATGCAAAGAAAATAGTTCATAACAAATAGGGGGACCAGCACACAGCCCACCGTGCTAGGCGCAATTTACCTATGACAAAATAAAAGAAAAAAGTGAAGGAAAAGAAACAACCAAGACAATCGGGCTATGATAAATAACACACAACAACCTCCTTAGTCGTTTGGTTGGGTCAAGGAGTCAATCTGCTCAGTTGTCAAGATGGTCGGCACCGGTTTACCCTTTCTGATCAGTTTGGCGACTACGTCCTCCATACCTCTGGGCCAAAGCAGGCGTTACACATGGGATGACAATAGGAAGGTGGAAGTTGTTCATGAAAGTGCCCACCACGATGTTAGTCAGATGAGCCGACCAGTAAGCATCCCTTCCTTGATGGACTCTCTCTTTGAATCCCTCAACGTTGTTCGAGGGTAAGCAAGTCTGATGGGTATCCAAAAGCCCTCAAAGACGCCTTACCTCCTACGCAAATCTCTCCACTACCCCCTTCGGCCATGTAACCTCTTCTTCAAGGCGATCCCCGATTGGCAATAGCTTGGTCTTTGAAAGCCTTGGCGTCGACCCTGAAGCAATTGGCTTTCGCCACTTCATTCTCATCCAACTCATTGGCCTAAACTACATCTACTTGAAGCACGATCTCTGACTCATGGTCCTTCTCGGCCACACCTTTGGTCATAATAGCCCCCTCACGCTCATTAGTGGCTAGCTCAGATACCACCCGAGCCACTTCAGCCTCCTTCCTCTCAACTCTCAACTCTTCCTTCAATTGGGCAACTACATCATCTCTACCCAACAAGCTAGCTCTTACTGCCTCCAACTCCATCACATTATCCACTGCATGGCCCTGCTCTCCACCATCTCATCCCTTAAGGGAGTCAACCTGTATGACTTCCCCTCAGTTCGTTTGTAGTCCTCACCATCCATTTTGGACCACCACAATAAAACTCCCCCACGTCTTCTACGGCCTACCCCTTGGCAGGTCTCTCCTGTAAATTAACAAGCTCTTCGTAGAAAAATAAGGCAGTCTGAGTTATTGGAAAAAGGAGATGGAGGAAAAAGAAGAAGGTAAACGGGCCTTACCATAGCCAGTTCCTTACACAAGCTATCAACAACTACCTTTAATCTGGGACTTGGCCATCTAAAGCATGACCAGTGGGAAACCACTAAAGAATGAGCAACAGCCACTTAGAAGGTTCGTAGGAGTCTATCCATGTCCTCCCTATCATACCCCGGGTTGATCCATATGGAAATCATCCTAACTTTCTCTTCATCCTCCGCATTAGTCCCACGATGCGTGGAAACATCAACATCATCTTCATAAGCTTCGCCATGAACCACCCCCATTTCATCCACTACGGGCTCCTCTCCTCCTACGCCCCCTATTAGTCACTCCTCCTCTGCCACACCATTCCTTGCCTGTTTGCTACCTAAGGACTCCTCTGCACTAGACTCTTCATTAACATGAATCACAGAGAGGAAGCGTCAGCCGCCACTTTAGGGAGCCGCTTTCCCTCTGACATCTTGCCTTAGAAGTTCCGTGGAGGGATCGTTCTCATCATGCAGCTCCTCAAAATTGATCTAGCCCATTGAAATAAGGAAATGCAACAATTTAGAAAACAAGGAACCGACCACGGTAAAGATAAACATGATTAGCTACTAAGCGGAGCACCTTGGTTTCGGTCCCTAATCAGAGGTGCACAAGGTTCAGAATCATTCCCTTCAAAGTCTGGAGGTCCTGCTCTTCCTAAGCTTGATGGTCCAGCACCACGACCCCTCTTTTTAGTAGGGCCATCACCTAAGGAAGAATAAGTCACACTTTCTCCAATGCCCAGGGGTAGAGGCTGGCTAGAAGTTCCATCATATTTTGCTGGATTATAATCTTGCCATTCCGATCGCACATCAGAAAGGGAATCCGCATCAACTATAGGCCAGCCCTCTACATCCATCGAGCCAACGTAATCATCTATACTAATGCACTCCACATCAGCCCCAGGAAAAAGTGTGGATTCATCTAAAGGAGATTAAATGAGGCAACCACATATGGACTTCTTCGATACGGTCTCCTTCTTCTTTCTCTCGGCCGGTTTCTATGCCTTTCTCCATTTTCATGGGGGCATGAAAGGATTGACCCTCTGATAGTAGCCCAAATTTTCGAATCATCTCGTCAATCACCGAGTTCTTCAAATCTCGGAGGGTATAATCGGCCCCCAAAGGCCGGGCACTTTCCTCTCCCCAAACATTGCCTTGACCTAGCTCAACATTAGAGGCCCTGAAATGGGCAAATGTAAGAACGTCAAAAAGAAAAAAGAAAAGTAGGTAGTAAAACCCACAAAGGTAGTCTCACAAAAGGTTTCGATTGGAAATGAAACCCCTCATTCATAGCCCGTAGGATGAAGAAACACTGAGATTTCTAGCCGGAGACACCTTTCTCTGAAACCCTAGTAAAGACAAACTTCATTTAGATGTGGTAGTAGGTCTCGAGGGTGATGACCAGGATCTTTGTTAATATTAAAGAGCCGAGCAACAAGGCCCGTGAAAGGTGTCCCTAATCTAAGTGATGGCATGCTACGGAAAGGCCCACAAAATAACGATAGCTGTTTGGAGTAAATTGACCTGGAGGGAGGTCGAGCTTGTTCAAAATGGACACATGATTGGATGTAGGGGCAAGGCCACTCCGAATTTCAAGTATCTCAAGGAGAATGTGTAGTAGTTTGGTGGGGCAGTGTCAACTCGTTCATGGGATTTCGAAAATTGGATCAAGCCAGGGGTACAACCAAATAGGTTCAACTCTCTTACCACGATGTCTGGTCCACCTACGAAGATAGAAGGACCATGGGAGTAAAGCTCGAAGCACTATCGAAAGCAGCCATCCTATAACAAAATCATAGCAAACATTAGAAAATGAGCACGATGGACGCCACCCCCTCAAGGACTAATTGACCTCAAAGCATGGTCAAATGAGGAGGGTCACAATCAAAAGAGAAGAAAACTGCCAGAAGGGCCACCGCCAAGGGGCACCCCACGGTGGAGAAATGAGCTACCAACGACCTGATGACAATGATAAATGATAATGAAGAGGGCGACGTACTGGTTAATGGAGAATTTTGAAAAGTGTCAAAAGATTTACAACAATGGCAGAAGAAATGAGGAAATAGTAAAGGAGAAGAAGAGGTAGTTGCGTCTATTTATAGACACTCACCGACCAAATCATGACCCTTCATCTCGAAAAGACAACCAAAGCCGGACCGTGCGTAGGGATGTGACGTTATGGTCAATTCAGATCCTCTAGCTTTGAAGTTACAGGTAAAAACAGACGGCCAAAGATGCCCAAGAAAGATGCGTGATAATAGCATTAATTAAACTATAGGCATCCATCAAATCATGTCATTTCATATCTGAAACCCCAATCCCGCCCGTGAGGGCAGGATTAGGGGGGAAAATGTTGCTCAAAATTTTCGCAAAAGTTTAGCACAACATTGTGGACAACTATGTGGAGATAAACGCATCAGCCAAGGTAATACGGGCTTCTTTAGAAACCGATCGACCTATGGGCCGGTCGATTTGTATGCTTGGTTTCCTATCACATAAGGATAGAAAATCGATCGAAGTGGCTCTAAGGAGAGAGAACGGTCAGACCAGTAGAGAGAAGCATAGCTACTAAAGTCTTGCTAGATTGGAGAAGTGGTAAAACATCCTCACTGTCACCAGCTACTCCCATCCGACGTAGAACATAGCAGCAAACTCCGAGTTATGCTGCCTGACATTCTGAAAAAAAAGCAACCAAAGTACGGAGAGGCAGTTTGTCACCACATATACATATATAACTACCGACCCTCCAACTGACAACCATCCTACGGTCTGAACCATCCCATGGTCCGATCTGCCATATGAAACGTGAGTATCCTCAGGCAACCTCAACCGTATGTCAAAGGAGGCTTGATCATATAAATACCCCAATTATTTCACCAAGTAAGGCGTCACATTTAGAAAACATAGAAGGATAACATTTCCCACCACATTCTCATCATCTTCAAGCATTCTCCATCATCTCCGGGTATCCACAATATATATATAGTGAGAATGATATATGCATTAGACGTAGGCATTCATTTCGCCCGAACCACTTTAAAATCCGTATCTCTTTATTACTTGCATTCCATCATCAATCCGCAATCATATAAAGCTAACAAAATCATTAAAACCCCATTCTCTTACAATTTTCGAGGTTGATTGGTCATTCTGTCTCGCTGACGGAATTTTTAGTCAATATTTCCCATCTACATCATGTAAATCTATATCTATATGTATAAGTATATAAACCTATAAATGTATCCCATCGTCCACTAATAGACCTAGATATTATCCGCACTAGTATCTATTGCTCAACACCACGTAAGGACATATCACCTCGCTGCATCATGATCGTCGTATTACTCGAGGAAATCCTATAATGCGAATTAACTACCTCTAGTCCATAAGGTCTTGTATTTTTCAGGGATTTTTAGCTTTGTCTGCTTCATATATTATGGATTTCCATCCTCACGCACCTCCACCTCGTCCGTATTTTTGAAGGAATCTCTGATATGGGTTAACTAGCCTTGCCCTATCAAACAGACTAATAGACAACTGTGGCAGTGCATAATCCAATTGGATCAATCTTGGTAGGCAGTAGAGAACAATTAGGCGCAACCCTGTCCTTTCCATTGGCTGCACGGGACTGATGATAAGCTCGCTAAACATGCAACTCCTACCCCTAGTTTTGGTGCCCACATACATTAGCCTTTTGTGCACCCTGTAGCAACACGCTTCGTACCTATGCATGCCATCCTTTTTCGTGCCATGTTACGTACGTCTGATTCCACACATTGTCCATTTAGATTATCTTGTGCAAGCGTATACTCTCCATGGTCTTATTGTTTGGATATGTTTTTAGCGTCCTTACCCAATCTAACGAGCTTCAGTCATCTATTTTTTATAATTATAACAGACAATTTATAATTATTCACACTCATCATAAATGCATATCCGAGGCTACGTATATACATATTTCAGACTCATGTATATTTATTCTTCTTTCATTTTCTTTATTGCCTCGCATCTTTTACGTTTGACCCTAGGTCTTCATTTTACTATGCGTTTAACTTTTCATTTATCAAATTCATTTACAACTTCTTGTTATTTTTAATATCATTGCTACTGCATTCATAATTCCACTTTGATTTCTATTCCATTTCATTAATTATTAGACTTAACCCAAACATCTTTCAGTTTACTTGTTTTAAGAAAATTAATCCATTAAATTTGATTATCAGACTTAATCCAGACACCAATTTCATTTCCCAACTTCATTTTCTTGCTTATCAATCAAACTTCCTTTTTTATTAATTTCCATTATTTTTACTTTTTTGTTTCATTCTTGTCTCAATATTCCACTTTTGGAATTTACTACATTTCAATAAATTGGAACTTAAATTTAACAAAATAACCGTACACGGTAAATTTCCCAATCTTGTCCAAAAAAGGTAATTTGTGCGATGTTTGTAATTACAAGGAATTCTCTTTTTATTTATTAAAATATTTAATACAAAATACAACAAATATCTTTATTTTTTGCATCTCTTTCTTTAAAAGGCATATATTTACCCCTTGTTATTTCAAACATCACACTTTTGCTAAATTTAAACTTGATAATATATGGAAATCCACTTACAGTAATTTACATTCCAATAAATTAAAATATTTTTAAAATTCAAAAAGTCCAATTAACTTTATTTTCAGTCTCATATACAAATATCAAATAAAATGGAATCTTAATTCATTATGTTTCGGTTAATTAATCCGACGTAAAAGTGATAATTGAAAATCATTTCCTAATTATAGAATTAAAACCAATCATTACGCTTCTGTAATTATCAACACAAATTTATAGGCAAGTTTTCTTTCTTCAACATTTAATACATGTGAATTATTGCAATTTAAATTCAATTCTTGGACATATTGAAATAGATCTGCAACGATATAATCTAGTATTATATAAAAATATATAATAATCTCACTCACCTTTAATTAGTTCTTTCAAAACTCTAGATCTAAACCTATTCCATATCCTCTGTTCTTTCTTATTCTTCTCCAAAATGTATCTATGCAATCTAGATCTATTTTTGTGTATTTAAAATTTTTGGAAAAAAAGGGAATGGTAGAGCTTCCATGCTCATTAAAAAAATAATGAGTTGGAAGTGAAATCCTGGTTCTAATTTATAGAGGTTTAAACCAGTACTAACCCTTGGATCGAGCTTGTTCAAATCTGGACTGCATGGCCAAGAATTACCATCGCCTTCATAAGTATGCAGGTCGACCGCCTTGCTTCTAGGTCAATCGCTCATAGTCGACTTAGGTAGGGTCGCGGTCGACCTGGATAAACCCGACTTGTGAATATTTCAGCGTTTCTTAAATTTTACTGATTCATTTCCTTTATTACATCGTTAATGTTAATCAGAGTTATATCCTGCCTTAATTAATTTTCTTCACTTTTAAGCTACCATTAACTTTAACGGTGTTAATTAATCATTAATTAATTTCAAATTATCTCTACCATTGCATATAAAACTATTTCTAGCTATGAAAATTCAATGCTGATAACTTTTCATTTGAACTTCGATTGGAAAAGTTTATATGTGAAAATTGATCAAAAAATCACCACAAATCCAATTGTATAAATTTCATGGACAAATTCCAACATTTGAAAAAATTCCTTTTTCACCATTTATTATTTATTAATTAATTTCTATTTTGATTAATTAACTTAAAAACGTAGGGAATTATATTCTCCTCCTTAAAAGACTTTTGTCACGGAAATTTTACAAGGGTTCGATCATGTAAACGATCACACATCCATTCTACACTAACAATCAGTTGCTGTATAACCAATTTTTCAACAATCCATGTATACGTGTACAGTGCATCATAATAGATATGATATGTATGATCAATAATTTCTTATCGACGCCTCCTATATGAATGATTTCTTTTAAATCAATTTTGAAAATACGATGCTAACATCCTCAATATACTGGCACTTATACATGAATGCAACTTTTTTAAAAATCAAAATGGTTTTTCAACCAAATTTTCCCACACTCTTATAAATATAAGCATAGTTCAACCAATTTTTCATCAAATTCTTACCATCCAATTTCATTGCACACCATTGCTAACATCCAAATTTAGAAAAATACAGTTTTCTAAACCTATTTTCTTCTGTTTCGAAAGGGTCTAGATGGGAAATTCTGTATTTCCATCATTCTCTTATGTAAACTTTTCCCTCTATACCACAGGATCTACTCATTTTCCCCAACCATTTTTCCTACTTTCCTAAGTACAGTTTGCATAAGTAATTTTTATTTTTTTGGTTCAAAAACATTGTTGTTATGGGCATTTTTGTCCACTACATGGTGAATATGAGGAGTCAGGGGAAAATCGTTATCGTTCTGGAACAGACTCAAACTATTTTGGAGGTATTCTTGAGATCAATATATGGACATAGGTCGAAATCGTGTCTCAATCTGAGCTACGAATAATCATCTTAAGATTTGTTGACCACCGTCTCGTGGGGCCAATATCGAGACCTCCTACCACCATTCAAGGTCGACAGTCCAACAGCAATCCAGGATCCCCGGTCCAATGAATGAACCAAAACTTTTGTTCGATGTTTTCTTAGACTCGGGACTTGAAAACATCGAGTTTGCTTGGAGTCGGCCCGATGATCGAACCGAAACTTTGGTTCGGCACTTGCTTGGAGTCGGGCCTTGAAAATCTGAAGTTGACTTAAAGTCGGTCAGATGACGAACCAAAACTTTGGTTCGACGCTTGCTTGGAGTCGAGGCTTGAAAATCTCAAGTCTACTTGGAGCCGGCCTGCTGAACGAACTAAAACTTTTGTTCGGCGCTTGATTTGAATCAGGCCTTGAAAATATGGAGTCTACTTGGAGTCGGTTTAGATTACCAAACCAAAACTTTAGTTCAATGCTTGCTTGGAGTCGGGGATTGAAAATATCGAGTCTGCTTGGCGTCGACGCGATGATCGAACCAAAACTTTGGTTCGACGCTTGCTTGGAGTCGAACGTTGAAAATATCAAGTCTTCTTGGAGTCAGTTCGATTACAAAACCAAAACTTTTGTTCGGCAGTTGCTCGGAGTCGAACTTTGAAAATATGGATTCATCTTAGAGTTTGGCCAGTGACCGAACCAAATCTTTAGTTCGGTGGTTGCTTGGAGTCAGGAACGAGAAATATAAGGGTTTACTTAGAGTCAGTTGGGAGTAATGTTGCTTGGAGTTGGGTGAACGTTTGCTTGGGGCTCAACCCGGGTATAACTGATTTTAAAAAAAGTTGGAAATTTTCATCATGGTATGACGATACTTTGGAGATTTCTTCATGATGCGTTCCGAGGTTCTTGGAGGTATATGGCGGTCTTCACAAGTGAAACAAATTGACAATTATGTAAGAATGGTTGAACCAAATCTTGGAGAAAAGAAGGTTGAATCAAATTCCAAATACTATATACTCATCTATCTCTCCTCATAACTTCATTCTATAAATACCAAGCACTTGGCATCATAAAAAAAGGGATGCTGAAGAGTGAAGCTTTCTGCAACAATGGCAGATAACTTCGAGAGGGAAAAATCTTAGTTCTAATAGCATGTTTACTCGTATTCAAAGCATGTACTTGTAATCAGAAATGAAAGGGATAATAAAAGAGGAACAATGTATGTAGACACATTCAGGCCGAGCCACTATAAATTCTGTATCTTTTTACATTTAAGTCCTTTGCATATTCTTTATTGCAAAATACTGATTTTCTACCTTAAACATCCACATCTAATTTTCATCAAACAATAGCTATATACTACAAATAATATTTACAGCTCTACAACAAATATTTGAGTGTTTGCCCATTTTTTTGCAAACATTTTGGTGCATTCACTAAGAACTGAACTTTCCTTTTTAAAAGGAAATTCTCTCTTTCTTACCTTTTGTTTTTATGTTGAAACCTACTATTTCTAATCTTCTGACTAGGGAATATCGTTTCTTCTCTTAGGAAACTCTCTCCCCTTTTTTAAGATCTGAAATTGATGTTTCTTCTCAGTTCTACCCTGACTGTTTTACATAAAACAAAAGAATCCTCCTTTTCTCTTTAGATCTAAAGAAATTCTCTTGTCCACTTTTTAGATCTTACCTTTTCTATCCACGGACACTGTTTAGTAGCAAAAGAATGCCATCTCTTAGATCTGAAATCCTTAGATATTACTTTTACAATTTCGGATCCACAAACACATGTCCCTTGACCAAAAAGAAACATGTACCCATTCTTTGGATCTAAAATCAAGCCACCTCTCTTTCCTCATTTGGAATCCAAAAATATGGTTTCTTGATATAAGAAACCCCTTTTCCCTCTGTTTAGATTTGAATCATTATTTTATTTCACAAAAGAAAACCTGTTTCTAGTCTTGAGATCTGAAATTGCATTTTTTAATAAAATTTATACCTTTTTTCTTTTCAGATCTAAAGTCACTGTCTCCTTGGTATGAGAGATTCTCTTTTTCTTACTTTCCCAGTTTGAGATCATTGTTTCTTGGATTAAAATACTCTATATTTCATAGATCTGAAGCCGCTACTTTAGCAAAATCTATTTCTCTTTTGAGATCTGCAGTCACTATTCCTTGAAGATAAAAAATTCTATCTTTCATTTCTCTTATTTTAGATCTATAAATTCTACTCCTTAACCAACAAGAAACATGTATTTACTTCTTAGATCTGAAATCACTATATCTCCTTTTAGAATGGCAAATATTGTTTCTCAAGCAAAGAGAAACATGTATTTATTTCTTAGATCTGAAATCATTCAATCTTATATTTTCATTTCAGATAAAAGAACGCTGTGTTGACTAAAAGAAACACTTAGTCATTTTACGGATCTAAAATCAAATCTTATTCTCTTTCCACCCGGAAGCATTTCTTCTTTAACATAAGAAAACCATTTTCCTTTTTTTTATAAGAGGAATCTGTTCCCCTAGTAAATATAAAATTACGGTTCTAAGAAAATCCTTTTCTCCCTCCAAACTCAAAATCTTTTCTTTGATCTAAAGTCATTGTCGCATTGAAATGAGAGTTTTTCTCTTTTTCGTTTTTCAAGTTTGTAATCACCATTTCTCGAATTGAGAAGCTATACCTCCTGTCTCAAGAATCTCTCTTTATTTGAAGAATTGGACCATCAACCCTTCGAAGCAACAAAACCTCCCAATCCTTTTCGAAAATTGAATAACCTCTCTTGAAAAGTACAAACTCTCTAGGAAGGGAAGGAGAACAACTTCCCAATATGCGGCCTAAAGTGAGAGAACTCCGCTGCAAAGAATGCAACAGCTATCCAGATATGAAAAAGCAGGAAGACTAGTCTAATAACCTCCCGGTGCTAAAATTATCAAACGTAAATTAACATGGTTGTGGTTGAAATCAGTAAACACTTCACTACTTAACATAAAACTTTGTTGGATAAACTCTTGACACACTCCGAGCAGATAAAAGTATTTAACCTCAACGTCATAATACAAGGAAAGTCCCAGTCTAATGAATATAGGGGGCGTTCCACATAACCAAATGAACCCCAAGCACAGCCCTTTTTCCATCCGGCATCAAATCAAAGTACTACAGTTGGGATCCCATTGATGGATCGAAATATCACAACTTGATGACCAAAGTCATGATGATTGAATACTCAAAGTCTAGAAATGACAAGCACGACACTTCGTCACCCCTATCATGCACGAAGGCATCAGCAATCCAACGCATACCAGACATGATTCAAATAATGTCAATAGCTCTCCTTACCTAGGGATATGTTCAACAAATATGAAAATAGAAGAAGATAAGACCGAGAGTTACTAGTCCACCTACCGGAAAAATAAAAACTTTTGAGTGCCCATCATAAACCTTTATAAGGGGCTAATACCCAACCCCCTAGACACTTGCCAAGATCTCCACACTTGCTGATAAACGGGGGGCACAAAGCAGGCAGTATATAATTACTTTTCTTTCATTCTAATCAATCTTAAGCTATTGCAGGGCTCTACCATCTACTCTTGGATCTCCATTCTTGGAAAATTGGGTAGGAAGGATTTATAAATCCGTTGTATCTGTTGATCGACCTGAGGGTGCTTACACGCTACATGAAGTAAAGACAAAAAAATCAAACTAACCCCTAAAACTATGCATGACCTCTGCACTGGGTCAGCAAGGCATGTAAAGATGAGGAAACATCACTGTCAGGATTTATGATAGATGGTCACCCAAGGAAGCTAGCACAACTTGCAATACAAAGTGCTATAGCAAAATGGAAGAGATACATCTCTCTGCCTCCGGAGCTCGAATGATCAATGATCAGAGAGAAGCCATCCATTTGAGAATGGTGTTACCTCAAAGGGTAAGGAAGAGGAGGAGATGGAAACGACATCTGTCGAGAACTTGGATAACATAATAGTTTATGCGGAAAATCTTTGAAAGACCGAGCTCCAGCAATTCCAACATATTTGGCTCACAACAAAAAGGCAAGAGATATCCAGAACCGACACCGCTACTCCTCATATCATAATTCAACACAAATCAAAAATATATATAATAAACTGCTAGGACATTGTAGTCACCAATCAAGATACTAGCTTCACCACTCGATCATGATCCAATAATCAAAAAGCACAATTCAAAGTGATTAAGAACGAAGGATAGCAGGATGCACACAGAGGACATCCACTATAAGTCCACCAAACTTGTTAGAGTCAGCTTGACAAAATGACTAGACCAATAACTGCTAGGAGGCAGCACTAAAATGCCAAAGAAGAATCTTGGCCTAGTGAAACCCCGTTATAAAATAGAGTAATTGTAGAAAATCCTTATGGGGAGCTCTCTGATCACAAAATATGCTCTCATAAACATGTCCTACGCATGATAGCAGACAGTCCTGTAAAGGATGTACCATAAAGAACCTCTTATTTTGTTTTTATCTAACTCGATTGTTTTCATTTCAGGACAATGCCATCGGCTCCTAGGTTCCACAGAATCTTCCTATCCAAGAGAATATCTTAGACCAGACATACTACACAACCTAGTACTTTGTGCTTCTTTCGAAGTGGCGGGTTTGGTCTAAACTACTCTTTCCCTTTGACCGAGACAAGAGACTAATGCATTTACTTAACACATATGATGTTATATTCACTTAACACATATGTGGTTATATTCACTTAACACATATGTAGTTATATTCACTTAACACCCATGTTGTTATAACCACTACTTCTTTTGTGATTAGCAACCTAGATCACAAGCATGTGTTGGCAGTAGTGAAAATAAGATAGTCATAAATAAGGGCACTAGCCTGGGCAATTCACTGTTGACGACCGCCCCTTTCCCTGCAATGACATACCAATCGGGCAACCGGGCACAAATCTAGCTTGAGTAACTCAAAAAATAAATGCATTTCAAAGATTAGCATGGATTGTCTCATAACAGGAGTTGCTCCAAGCCAATGGGCAGGTTAAAGCTATCAACAAAGTCTTGCAAACACTAATTAAGGAAAAACTAGATAAATCCAAAGGAGTGTGGGTTGATGAACTGCCCATGGCACCGTGGGCCTACCAAGCCTCCTACAAAACAAAAACATGATATATTCTATTTTCTCTAAGCATACGGGGCTGAGGCTATGCTTCCGGTCAAAACAGTTGTCCCTTCACATCGTAGGACGCATTGTAATTCGAAAGAAAACAAGGAGCTTCTCAGCATGTCCTCAAACCTGATTGAAGAAAGAAGGAATGACACTGCTCTCAAAACCGCCGCAAACAGACGGAAAGTGGAAAAACAATGCAAATCTAAGTTGAAGCCCTAAGATTTACAAGAGGGAGATATTGTTCTCAAGTAAGTCTCTCCCCGTCCAGGCGTGCTAGATCCAGTTTGGGAAGGACCATTTGTTATTCATAAGGATCTCCAAATGGAGCTTACGTTCCGTCGGGGTTGACGAAAAAAGTGGTTGGGAAAGGAAGGAATCTCCAGCATCTCCACCATTACTTCTCTCAGCTTGTAAAAAGCATGTATCACCTGCAGCAGTAAAAGAAAGACAATGGATGTATGCATCTTCTGGCCAAACCACTACAAAAATTGATGTTTTGCTCGATTGTTTGTCTGATATTTTTACTATTGCAATCAATCACAAGCTCTCGCTGGCAGTAGTGAAAGCAAGATAACCATGACTAAGGGCATGAAAATAGCCTTAGTAGTTCACTGCTAACGATCGGCCTCCCAGCCAGCAATGATAAACTAACTATAAGCCACGGATTAGGCACGATTATAGCCTAGGCAGTGTATAATTGGCATACGACTCGCCGGCAACAGCGAACCGATAATAAATCTCACGATTAAGGCATGGCTGCAGACAGGGATAGTTCCTAGTTGACGATCGATAACCATGCTAGTCGGGCCATAGTAAATCGAATAATACTCACAATATAGGCCATAATAACCTGGGTAGTTACTTTGTGTGAATCCCTATGGCAGTCATAAAAGTTACACTCCCTTGGAACATAGGTTGGGCTAACAAACCATAAGTCACCAGAATCCTCAATCAGGGCAAGTAACTTACGTGCCATGAATATTAAGTTTAGAAGGACTCTCTTGACGGAGAGCATAGTTCATTGTACTTAAACTAGAAGCTTCTAACAATTTCCTTTAGTCTTCTAGCATTGCATACAGATAGTAGAAATATGAATTCTACTCTGCCAACCACAGCAGGATATTCATTTGCTTCCACTCCACCAGAGGAAACAGAGCATTGACTTTACTCCGTCTGAGATAGTGGAACATCAATCCAATATTTCCACAAGAATTAGAATATCCCTTCCAGCCAACTTCGCTTAAGAAACTATAAGGATTCTCCTAAATCTGAGCACACTTATGGAACCTGAGAAAAACTCATTGCAAAGGTATGACTAACTTTTGTAAGATAAGCTAAATTCAATAAAAAGTACTTGGGGGCATAACACCACCTCACCCCTTGACTATACACTACCACTCAGCTTGGTAATAGCACATTGAAATCATGACCTGAAGTTTACAAGTTCAAAACTTATACATGATACAGGGCAACATGTTGTAAGAAGCAACCAAGTGCATGATACTGGGGGCAAACCTAGACAAATAACGAGCGCTTCCGATCGACTTTTGACAACTTCGCTAGAGGATGCTCTGGAGCATGTGATGAGTATTTGAGGACTGCCACGTCTCCAAAATTACTCTCTAAACCTTAGCAAATGGGAATCACTTTGAATGATAAGGACCTCTCTAAACAGAAGTGATTCGATCTGTAACCTTTCGAATGTAATTAATTCATATCGAAGTCTATTTTAGCACAAATAGCTTAATACCTTTACCTAATAAATCAATCCCAAGGACACACTGGATGACTCTAACACATATCTGTGGTAAAATTCCAAATAAAAATGTATTAATAGTCTGTAACTAATTCTAAGGCAAGGATGAAAGTCCTTGACCATACTAGGCCTGAAAGGACCCTAAACTTACAGGTAAAGTCAACAGAATAGGATAATCCTCAACTGCCAAAACCAACGGGACATTTAAATTAAAAGATTAATTCTACCTAATCAACATGAAATAACAAACCGATACTAATCAAGGTTTCCAATGTCCAAAGATTATTCCAGCTAAACACCACATACTGAGGGCATCCAACATCAGCACTTGGCATAACTCAAATCAACAATAATGATCACTCTTACCTATAATCAGAGTGTGCTTACCAATCGAGCCATCCATAACTCACATTTTTCCACGACCATAACTTCGCACGAGAATAATAAAGTACTCCTAGTATGGATAATTCCTTGTAGACCTTAGACTGAAAAGCCAATGTCGCTCTCCGAAAGATTGGTTTAATTATAGTCTTGTGTTAGTGCCAAAGTAGAATTTGGACTCAGTCACAATCGGTAGACACCAGACACAAGCTTACGATTGGCATAGGCAGTGCAATAGATCATTGTTTCGAGCTTGGACCATGAAACCTACCAACACTTTTCGTTCGACCCCATTTTGCACCTCGATCCGGCCTCTTTTCGTGTACCAGACCAAGTGGTTCAGCTATCATCTTCCACTCTCAAACCAAATTATTTTGGTCCAATAAACTCCACTAACCCAATTTCATGGTCCGACCATCCTTGCTCCTTCACCAAGCTTCTCAATAATCCAAAACTTGTTTGTCAAAATTTACTAACAATCTAGTATATACAAGTACACTGAGGATTATCAAACCAAGCTATCAAGGAAATTAGTAAAATTGATCATCACTTTACCAGGCTGTATGCTGCACAAACCAATTACACCTTATCAGGTATGAGGATTCCAACCAAATTTATATAAAATATATAAATCTTTGCACAAACGTCCAAGCAGAAGATACAAAACCTTGGCTAGGGAAACCATAACCAACATTCACTCGATAATACTCCGCATCATCTCCTATATACAAAGACCCTTCAATGGAGATTCTTAGTATATCAAATTCATCAATGATTGATCTTTTCAAAGCATGCACAAGAGTAAAAAAAAGGATTAGTATAGAAACACACAAACTGGTCGATCACGTGAGATGGTCAGGATAGCTTGACTCAACCACACAATGAGAATAATTGGAGTACCACATCACAGATCCAAATTCAATAACATAAAGTGTACATCAGCTTTTTCGCATACTGTATGAAGCCTCGACGTAGGGAACCAAAAGTCAAGGAAAAACGGCATCGTGTCGGATGAAGACTAATCAAAGACGACTTCAAAATTTTAGCTGGTCCTCCTCAGAATAAACAAAGTCCCACATCAAACTAGAAATAGGAGGCTTATCAAAATATCAAAGGCGAAGATGAGATATGGATATTCAGACAATATAACCATTGCAAGACTAAGAAGACAGTCTTGGATTAAACAAAGCACATTTTGTATTCACGAAAGTATGCGTTGCGGGGAAAATGTTGTGGGAATTTTCACCCACTACATGGGAATATGAGGAGTTAGGGGAAAATCACCATTGTTCTGGAACAGATTGAAACTAATTTGGAGGTATTTTGAGATCAAGATATGGATATAGGTCAAAATTTCTTTTCAATTCGAGCTATAGATTGAGAGATACGATCATCTTAAGATTTGTCTGCCACCGTCTTGTGGGGTCGATACCAAGATGATGTACTGCTATTCAAGGTCGACTATCCAACAGCAATCCAAATCCCCGATCATCGAAACAGCAATCCAGGGTCTCCGGTCCAATGACCGAACCAAAAACTTGATTCGGCACTTGCTTGGAGTCGAGGCTTGAAGATATCGAGTTTTCTTGGAGTAGGCCAAATGATCGAACCAAAATTTTGGTTTGACGCTTGCTTGAAGTCGGGCCTTGAAAATTTGAAGTTTGTTTGGAGTCGGTCGGATGACAGAACCAAAACTTTGGTTTGGTGCTTGCTTGGAGTTAGGGCTTGGAAGTGTTGAGTTTGCTTAGGGCCGGCCTGATGGCTGAACTAAAACTTTGGTTCGGCGCTTGCTTGGAGTCGGGCCTTGAAAATCTAAAGTCTGCTTGGAGTCTATTGGATTACCGAACCAAAACTTTGGTTCGACGCTCGCTTGGAGTCCAGGCTTGAAAATTCGAATCTACATGAAGTCGGCGCGATGATCGAATCAAAATTTTAGTTCGGTGCTTACTTGGAATCGGGCTTGATAATATGGAGTCTGCTTGGAGTTGGTTGGATTACCGAACCAAAACTTTGGTCTGGCGCTCGCTTGGAGTCGGGGATTGAAAATCTCGAGTCTTCTTGGAGCCGGCACGATGACCAAACCAAAACTTTAGTTCGGCGCTTGCTTGGAGGCAGGCCTTGAAAATCTGGAGTCTGCTTGGAATCGGTCCGTTGACTAAACCAAAACTTTTGTTTGGCGGTTTCTTGGAGTCAAACTTTGAAAATATGGATTCTGCTTGGAGTATGTCCAGTGACCGAACCAAATGTTTGGTTCGGTAGTTGCTTGGAGTCAGGAATGAGAAATTTAAGGGTTTTCTTGGAGTCAGCTGGAAGTAATGCTGCTTAGAGTCGGGTGAAGGCTTCCTTGGGGCTAAACCTAGGTATAACTGATTTAAAAAAAAGTTGGAAATTTTCGTCATGCTACGACGATACATCAAGGATTTCTTCATGATGTGTTCTGAGAATCTTGGAGGTGTATGGCAGTCGTCACAAGTGGAATAGCTTGACAATCACATAAGTAAGATTGAACCTAATCTTGGAGAAAAGAAGGTTGAACCATACTATATACTCAGCTGCCTCTCCTCATATCTTCATTCTATAAATATCAAGCACATGGCATCATAAAAAAGAGGGATGCGGAAGAGCGAAGCTTTCAACAACAATGATAGACAACTTCGAGAGGGAAAATATTAGTTCTAATAGCTTGTTTACTCATATTCAAAGCTTGTACTTGTAATCAAAAATGAAAGAGATAATAAAAGAGGAATAGTGGTGTAGGAACATTCACTATAAATTCTGTGTCTCTTTATATTTAAGTCCTTTACTTATTCTTTACTGCAAATTACTAATTTTCAACCTTAAACATCCGCAAATAATTTTCATCAAACAATAGCTATATACTACAAATAATATTTATAGCTCTACAACAATGATTTAAGTGCTTGTCCATTTTTTTGCAAACAATTTTTGTTCCAAAAATCATCTTTTTAAATTTCACTCATCGACGATGTACCTTGGAAAACCTTCCATAGTAAAAAGAGTTTCCTTTTCGCTCACCGTATTCATTTTACTATAACTACTACTACACAATAAAATCTACAATAACCAACTTACCGACTACTTCCCAAGTCAACATGCGGTATTTTAAATTTTCTAAAATTTGAAATCCTTAGCTTTTAAAATCTTTTCAAACACATGTATATATTTTTAATGAAAACTTTTCATAAGTAAATTTTTCTCAAAATTTTCTTCTTCAAAATATATGTATAATTGCATTTTATAAATAACTTTTTCTGCATTTTTGATATCAGTGTTTAACCAATCATTTATCGTCCATAATGGACCTCACTTAATTACACAGTAATTTATTATGTTCTCAAATTTTTTTCTTTCTTATCAATATCAACCAGCGCACATGTCGAATTTTAAATTTTTGCCTTCGACGAAGATGGACATTGACTCGTGGCTTATCTCTCCATACCCTATCCTCCGTCTACCGAATTCTTTTCTTTTGAAAAATTCATATTCTTTTCAAAACCTACAATTTTCAATTTTCTTTTATTTAGTAGTTAATTAAATAAATTTCCTTAATTTTATTTTTACTTCTAGTTTCAACTATTTTCTTTTCCCTCACATTAGTTAAGTGCCTTTCTCCGAAATTTCCTTTCTAGCGCTTTCTCAATCATTGATGTCCACCTAGAAAACACATAAAAGGAACATTTCCCCAAACGTACGCACTTCGTATCTGTAAATAATGCTTACAACCCATGAAAAGAAAAAACTAACACTGGAAGGAAACACAGCACCACTAACTATTACCATTACTAGAATGGATCTTCTTAACAGGCCATCCCTCTGCAACAACCTTCATAGCTTATCCTTTCTTTATTACTTACAGTGAATAAGGTCTATTCATATCTTCCATTCCATACCCAATTATTAAATAACTATGCCTCTTCTCAATATAGTGGATAAGAAATACAACCTACGAAATCTATATATTAATGGCAACTGAGCTTGGGGAAATAACATTTCTAATTCCTCTCTGGCTTCTCAACTTAGGTCTACCAATATCCTCTGCGTGTGTTTACCATCTCATTACCCTCAATTACTATTTTTCTTAATCCCATTCCTTTGATAGTATCCTCAGTACTTGGAATTTCCTTTATTTATAAGCCTCCTACAAACATATCCCAAAACTTATAGAAGTGTACCTATATACCCTCTTTATGGCTTATATACACATCAACATAACATTCCTAGGCTCTTCCGAGTGTCTTTTACACTCTATGGGAATTCCTTGTAACTATTCCAAAGACAGACATTGCTATTTCATAGCCTTATTCTCATCCTCATCTTACCTAGGCAATAATTCATATCTACTCCACATTTAAAATCATGGTTTGATCTCTATCATTCTTTTTCAAAATTAAAACTTCAAATTTTTTGAAATATTTTAATCCGAAAACTTCCGTCTTTAAAAGCGCTAGTTATAAACTTTTATTAAATTTAAAATAATTGGTGTCTTAACCATTTTCAAAACTTACAATTTAAGATTTTTGAATTTAACTTATTCACTAAACTTTAAAGGGAACGTTACCAATTCTAGGTTTAAAATCAAATCAGCCTTTTCTTTTGAAGACAATTCTAACCCGTATTAAAATTTGGGATTTTCAGTGCAGCCATTTATTATGTTTTTCTTTCAAAAACTTGTTTATTTCAACCAAACCATTCCTTTCAAAAATAGAATTCACACTGCTTCTATAACATCTTTCATAACTTTTAAATTGTAAAATCTGGTGTTATTCAGCCTTTTGGCCCAAATATGTTCAGACTGACTAGAAAAGTCCGACTCGATGATTACTAAGGTAATCAACCTAAATAAATCATCTTAGGGTCTAGAGACCCAGAACAGACAAGAACACAAGATAACGGTCAAGCGGACTCAAGCGAACAACCTCTTGGAATTGACTAAGTATGGATTGGCATCTTCTTTATGCAGGGGATCGGTACCTATCCCTTTCCCCATAGGCAATAGCATCTCAAAATTGACTAAGTATGGATTAGTGCCTACCCGAGGAAGGAGAACGATACCTATCCCTTTTCCTATAACTAACTTAAACCAGTAGTTCAAATCATCAATGATCCATCGATGTCTCTAAAGTACACCTAGGCGACTATGCAAAACAACTCTGGAATCACGAAGTAAACATCAAGGCGAGCCGCCAAGAGGGTCGCACCCCTTATGGGGTCCCCTATAAGGATCAATACCGATTTTTTTAGAGGGCTTCTTCTATGCGACAAGGTTTTGCAGGCAAGATTTGAGGAAGGTATTTCTTCATTTACCCCTATAAATACACCGAACGACCTTCATTGGATAACGTTTCTCTTTTTTTGCTAACTCCTTCCTAGACAACCATTAAAATTCATTGTAAAATGGATCCCAATCATTTGTAATCACAAATTAATGGAAAACCAATAGAGAACCTTCAAGCGGATGTAGACCCAGATTGTTGAACCACTATAAAAATTCCGTGTGTGATTTTTTTTTTGCTTTTTCTTTCTTTTCCATTCACTTTTTTGCATTTGCTCCCTATATAAACTTTCTTGCATTAACTTTTTGCAAATTTTTCCTCTTGGATGTTTGGGTCGAATTATGCTCAAACATTTTGGTGCTTTTACCGAGAATGACTCCTAGGCCATTTGATTCCATATCTAATGTTGGATTTCTCCCCATTCAGATTTGAACATCGCTACTTGAAGCTCTCTCTAATATGCCCTAGGAAAGAGAAAACCATTGCTACCTCTTCAAAAGCTGCCGATGAATCAGAGACTACAAATTTGAACACTCAGGAAGAAGGCACACAAGGAGCCAAGGATCTGCAGAACCTTTTTGATGTTATCAGTAGGATGGGCTTAGAGCATATGATGAATGGGCTCTAAGATAGCCGTGCGGAGCTAAACTGGCAAATTCAAGAGAATAGACCTTAATGGCCCTACTAAACACTCACCATAGGTGAGGACTAGGAGAGAGCTATCTCCTCTATGCTCATATTTTGAAAGTTCCTCATCGTCGGATCAGCACCAAAGGAACAAACGACGAAGGATAGGAACTTAAGGGGCAAGAGCCTCTAGGCTAGAAAATAGTAACTCCTACCTAGGCAAAGGGATAGGTATAGATCCCTCCCTTAGGGAGGTCACCATCGATTCCTTCCCTAGCGAGGTCACCGCCGATCTATTTTCCCTAGACTTAGGACTTCACCTAGGAGCAACACTTCAACCAAGAGAAAAAACTTAACCCAAGCATACTATGACTGACCAGGGCACCATGAGTCAAGTTTCTGCTACAGAAAAAGCGACTCTTCCAGAGCAAAGAGAGCCTAGACAACGAGGCATGAACAACCGGGACCGTTCACTGGGCCAAGCAAAAAGGGTAGATCATGACTACCGCAACCTAATAAGCATTCAGGGACCGGATTTGACTGCAATGGTATGATGGCTTTTCAGAAAGAGCCAAGACCAAGCTGATGATGACTGGGGCATTTCCCCTAGTTAGAACCCTTTCACCTTAGCTATCCTACGTAAAGGATACCCTTAGAGATTCAGTATGCCAACACTATCATCTTCTTTGGGAATGATGGATCCAAGACAACACATCATGAAGTATGAATGGCACATGGATTTTGCCAAGGCCGCGGATGTCATCAAGTGCAAATGTTCTCCCATTTCCCTTAAAGGAGTAGCGATCGTGTGGTTTACTTGACTACCACTAAGGTCCATCTCATCATTTGACCAATTTGCAAGGAGATTTATCGAGCAATTCGGGATGCATGTGACTTACCCTAAGGATGTCATGTTACTATCTAACTTATTCCAAGGAATGCGAGAGCCACTCAAGGACATTCTACAAAGATTCAACACTGCTGTGAATGAGGTGAGCAATCCTTAGGAAAATATCATACTCATTGCTTTAATTAGGGGATCCACCCTAACACAAATTTGGAAGAATGATTATCGAGAAAGTCTTCCTCCACTCTAGATCACATTTAGAACAAGGTGGCCCAGTATTTGCGCAAGGAGGAGATTCTACGTACTAGACGAGGAGATAGAACATGCCACTGAAGACGGAGTTTAGAACAACATTTTGTGAAATAGACTGGAGAAAGCTTTAGAAACATTGATGTGAATCTACTGAACAAGATTGCAAAACAGAGCAAAGGCCATGGTATGGCCTCATATGAGAACCTGGATTCTAGAAGACGACCGAGAATCCCGAGATTTGGCACCTACACCCCCTGATTGATTCAACTAAAAACATCTACTTAGCCACTAACGACTCAGAGCAGTATCAAAAACCAGCCCCGAAAGAAGCGATTGAAGGCTAGAGGAAGTTTGGAAAATTTTATAAATTTCACGAGACCGATGGTCATGACACAATTGAATACAAACACCTCCTAGGTGTGATTGAATAGCTGATCTAGAAAAAAAGGCTCTAATAGTTTGTGAAATTCCTGTAGGATAGCGGGCAAGGACATCTAAACCTTAGCAAGGACAGACTGCCCCTAGCACTGACAGACTTAGGCGACCTGAAAGACAAATAATCATCAAATTAGACCACAGACGGTAACCTCCCAGCTAAAAAGGGCTGGAGTAGCATGGAATGATGAGCATGACATCATTTAACCTTAGAATAAACTCTTTTCCTCGTTTTTCTTGAATTTTCTCATAAGCCAGACTCTGTTATTTCTCTATTTTCAATAGATTTTCTTCTCAATCCCGTAACCTTGTCTTTGCGTGTTATATGAGTCATGAAATGCAACCGACTCGAATGAAACTTCATATAAACAAAGCAGGTATTAAGGTACCTAGAGTCAGGTACCCACCAAATCTCCATGGCCCATGGCTTGATGTTCATAGCTCAACCGAGATAAGCATGATTCGATCGCTCATTAGCCAACTTTTCCCCAACACGGGGGCAAGCCCGTATCCAAAGTGGATGTGAGTCGACCATCCACTCTAAAACGCATACCTGGAATCTTTTCCAAAAACACTCATGCCGTGCTTTGGGCTTAACAGGCTCAAAATCCAATTTAGAATGGACGTGACATGACCGTCCACGCACTAAATCATGCCCTACATGTGGGGCTTAAGGCATAACTCGAGATGGATGTGATCCGGCCATTCATCGACTTATTATTTCCCTTGATCTACTCCTTCCCTTGATTCGATAGGGGTAGTATGGATTTCGAGATGGACATGATCCGACCATCCCTCGTCACTCCTTGAGTGGATGTGACTGACCGTCTGTCTTCAAGATCTTTCCCTTGACCTGACATGGGAAGTTTAAACCAAATTGTATGTGATTGACCATCCATTGACTTAACTTTCTCCCTTGACCCGAGAGGGGGTGTTCAAATCAAAATGGATGTGACTAGACCATCCACTTACCTCTTTTATCTTTAATTTGGAAAGGAAAAGTTGAAATTAGGATGATGTGATCCGACCTTTCATCCATCAAATCTATTTCCCATGGCTTCACTTAAATACAAACATATAATGATTGTGATTTGACCGTTCATTCACCTACTCCTACCTTTGATCCGTCAAAGGAAGCACAAACTTTGGATGGATGTGACATGACCAGCCATTCACCAACTCAAACCTTGGATATAATAGGAAAAGGATATGTTCATAAGGACGAGACTTTATTGTCTACATAATAACCCCATTGACCTCGGATCGAGGGTAGAGGAATATCATTTGATAGCTGAACAACATAGCTCAACACTGTGGCATGTGCCTAATGTTCGACACAAATTAAGGCTACGATCGGAAGGATGCCAAAGAATGGAATAATCAGAATTGTTTGTTCACCAACCCATGACATGAATTCACGATTTCATGGCTATTTTCATCACTGAACCTACTATTTCACCTTCATCAACATCATGCCAAGCCTTCTCGACCTCCCGACCAAGAATATGAGGCGCGATTAGAAATAAACATCCTGAAATAGGATATTAAACTAATAACTGAAGCAGGAATTGCTTCATTTATCAACCAGCATTAGTCGCCTTGATGACTGCCCTTCATCGGACTAGCTTGAAAATAATTTGTGATTACAATCCAACAAAACTTGGCAAAAAGGCATACGAACATGCTTGGGAGCCAAAGACATACCCAACGTACAATTTCTTGACTAGACGAAAATCGAATTCTTACTTGAGATATTCTAAGGAAAAGAAACCGGTTAAGATAACTGAAGCCTACTGACCCAATCAATTAGCTCAACAGAACCGAGTGCACAAAATCACTGAGAGAGTACATTTCGATTTACAATGTCAGATATCGACCATGCATCGCAACAATCATCCAAGACACTGAGCAGAATCAGTCATGACGATCTTGACTTGTCTCGATTCAAAGTACGTTGTGTTCAACACAATGTACTTTATGGGGAAAATGTTATCCAGCCTTTTAGCCCAGCTATGTTCGGACTGATTGGAATAGTCCAACTCCACGATTACCCAAAAAAATCATCTTAGGGTCCACAGACCTAGAATAGATAAGAACACAAGATAATGATCAAGCGAACTTAAGTGAACTACCACGTGGAATTGACTAAGTATGGATTGGCATCTATGCAGGGGATCAGTACCTCTCCTTTTCCCTAAAGGAAAACCCATTTCATAATTGACTAAATATGGATTGGTGCCTTCCCTAGGCAGGGGATCGATACCTATCCCTTTTTCTATAGGCAGCTTAAACCAGTAGTTTAAGTCGTCAAAGATCCATCGATATCTCCAAAAAATACCTAAACGACTATGCAAAACAACTTTGGAATCACAAAGTAGACATCAAGGCGAGCCACCGGGAGGGATCGCACCTTATGGGCCCTTTATATGGATCAGTATCGATCCCACTCCCTAGGGGATTGGTACCTATCCCCAACCCTAGAGAATCTAGGGTCAAGATTTCTTGGAGGACTTCTTCTACGCAGTCTGTAGGCAAAATTTGAGGAAGATATTTCATCATTCACCACTTTAAATACACTGGGCAACCTTCTTTAGATAGGGCTTCTATTTTTCTGCTAACTCCTCCTTAGACGGCCATTAAAATTCATTGTAATCACGGATCAAAATGGATCCCAATTTGTAATCACAAATTAGTGGAAAACTTATAGAGAACCTTTAAGTGGACGTATTCCCAGATTGCCAAACCAGTATAAAATTCTATGTGTGACCTTTAATTGCTTTTTCTTGCTTTTCCATTCACTTTCTTGCATTTACTCCATACATAAAACTTTCTTGCATTAACTTTATGAAACTTTTTCCTCTTGTGTGTTTGGGTCTAATTTTTCTCAAACATACCAAATTTTGCTCAAACAATAGGAGTAGACAAAGATAATTATCATCCTTCTACTTTTCTTACATCTCATACTCTCCCTATATCCGATATTTGGAAGAGTTTCTAACATCACGAAATGGGACTTCTACTAGATACTAGAAATAAATGTGCATAACAACGAGAAATTTCCATTTTCCTTTGTTCCGCTTTTCTAATTAGGTTCCAAGCATTATTTCTAATATAATTTACTGATACTAGTTCTATTTACTATATTTTGTTATCATACTTAAGGATTCAATATTTAAATGCATTGAAACTATTTTTCGTTTAAGAGGAATTGTTAACGCTATAATTCTCTATGAATGCTTAAAAGAGGGTTCATGTTTTGCATGAAATTATAAGGAATTTTTATTTCATTATGTTTTAGTTAATTAATTTGACGTTGAACTGTTAATTAAAAATCATTTTGCAATTATAGAACTAAAACTAATAATTATGTTTCTATAATTATCAATACAAATTTATTTGTAACTTGATTGATTCACATAAACTTATTTTATTATCTCTTTTCACTCCAATAAATTAAAATATGTCAAATCCCAACCTAATTACAATAAGTCAAACCTCTCTTTTCTATACCATTTACCCTGTTCTAGACTTGTACCACTTATATTGTCCACCCATTAAAATACTTAATATCTTAAAAACCTTCACTACAGAGAAAGTTCATGAGCTATATTCTCTACAATTTTTTTCAAAAGAAAACAACCTCTTACAAAATTTCATTTACTAAAATCAAATTAGCTGTGTGTGTATATATATATATATATATATATATATATATATATTTTCTTATAAGACTTTTATTATATATACATATATATGTTCTTACAATACCTTTATATATATATATATATATATATATATATATATATATATATATATATATATCTCGAAATTCAATACTTACTTACTTTTCCATTAAAAGCCCTCTTAAAGCACACAATTTATACTTTCTCTCATTTTCTAGAAATTTCTTACTGTTGGGTTGAACTCAAAGTGGACTTCTAGCAATTCTTTAGAAAGTCTTCCTTTCAATTTACTGACTTGTTTCATTCCAATACTAAATCCATATAATAGTGACCATTTCACATCTTTTCTTAAGGAGCTTCCTTACCTTCCATTATCTATAACATTTGGATTTCTATTTTCCCTTTATCTAGACCTATTGTACATCATCAATCGACAATCATATGGGGAACCACAATCATTGGGCAACCGAGGCATAACTAGGGAGCGATGTACCATTCAACTTTAGGGATTTTCCATATCAACTATTCTATAGATGGACTTCGTTGGATTTTAGCATATATTATATTTATTTTTATTGTCAAAAAACAAACAATTTCACTCAATGCTTCCTAATTTTCCAGAAGTCGACTAACCTATGCTCTGATGCTAAATGCAATAACCCGCACTCCAGTGGGCCTAGATTTACGCTAACCTGAAAATCTAAGTCCACTAAAATATAGATTGTTGGTTTGGTATCCTGCAAAAAAGAAGCTCTATCGGAGCATATAGTAATAACTCAAGCGAAAATTAGTAAATATAATAGATCATAATAATTACTGACTCAGACTTGACACCTTAACTGTCAAGTGCCTCAACCAGGCCATTGCCCCAAAGTAATACCTGCACCTGCCTTTCTAAATCCCGTGGGTTGTAATGGGAGGGGTCAGAACAACTTTCCAGTTACTGATAAATTATACATCTTATATATAACACTAGCTTATGCCAATTTTTCACCATTTCTGTTATGTTAGATTTATCATTAGTCACTACGACTACATCACTGCATAAGAAATGTTCCCATCTACATCATGTAGATATATATGTAAGGATGTATACTTATAAATATATCCCACTGTGCACTAATGGACCTATATACTATCCCTACTAGTATCTATCGCTCAGCACCTCATAAGGATTCATCACCGCGCTTCATCATGATCTTCGTACAACTCAATGAAATCCTATAGTGCATACCAAATACCTCCGGTTCATATGGTCATGTATTCTTTAGGGATTTTCATTTTTGTCTGTTTCATTTATCATGGATTTTCAGCGCCACACACCTCTACCCTGTCCGTATTTATGATGGAATATCTGATATGGGTTAGTTAGCCTTGCCTAATCAAATAGACTAACAAACAACTATGGTGATGCATAACCTAATCGAATTAATCATGGTAGATAGAAGAGAACAGTTAGGTGTAACCCTGTCCTTCTCATTGACCATAGGGGGATGATGATGGGCTCACTAAATATGTAACTCCTACCCATAGTTTTGGTGCCCGAATACGTCAGCCTTTTGTGCACTCTGTTGCAACTCGTTCGGTACCTGCACATGCCAGCCTTTTACGCACCTTGTTGCATAATTCCAATCTCATCCATCGTCTGTTTAGATTGCCTAGTACAGTCAAGGAAATACCCTCCTTGGACAAATTTGAAATAAATCACTAGTGCTTGTATAGTCTCGCTATCCGTAAAATGTAACGAACCACCTTTTTGGACGGTTTAAATGACGATAAACCACACACGTTAGACTCAAACCATTCAAAGGGGAATATTGTTATGGGGTAAATAAGAAAAAAGCAGAGGAAGAAAGAAAACAAACATAGAATCTCATAGAGGAATAACAAAATATAATAATCAAATAAACAGTTCATGAAGCTGTTTTACGAATATCATTTGATTATAGTTTTCAACATAGAATCAAAGTCACATACAACAGGAATCAATAAATAAATAAATGCAGTGAACCACATGATACAGCGGAATAAATAATATAGAAAATAATAGTATACGATCTTCGTCTTTATCCTCAAGAGATAAATAGTCTTCAATACAGTGAAAAGCTCAGACTGACCTAGACGTAATGAAAAGACAAAACACTCAAGTCGGAACTAAATGATCTTATGTAAGTTAAATCAACAGTAAATAAATATGAGTGTAACGGTGTCAGAGATGTTTACGAGGTTTGACATCTCCTATCAAGTGTCTAATATGAGTGCAATAACTTAAGAGATGTTCAGGATTTCCATCTCCTAAGGATCCATTAAACTATCTACTATATAGTACAATACGCTATTATAATATGTCTACAGTAAAGTAAGGTATTAAAATAGTGTTAAGGTGTTACGCATATCCCCCTTAACACATTTTATATATTACCACGGTTTATACAATACCGTAAGCTCCACCAAACCGGTGGTTTGCCTAGAAGGTACTCTATAGGTACAGTATAAACAAACTTGTAGTGGGCACGATAAGGCATGTGACAAGACATGCGAGGCAATACAAGGGTAGGATAATACAATTTGCACTCCCGGACTGGTGGTAACACATAGAACTACTACCGCCCATCTCGGAACACACTCCTATAATCAAATCCATGGGTGGCCACCGAATCAATCACAAAGTCATAATATGGTATTGAAGAAATGTACCCCATAGGAGGTGCAACATCAATTGTCCCGATATAGCTTCTGTTTTAGCCACATCAAGCTGACTCACGGGAGTCAAGGTTAAGTAAATACCTCATACAGAATCGTTTTCCAAACCATCATACTTCATTATGGAATCTCCACCATGTACACAGTTGCTAAAGTGGTTTTCAGTATTGGCAGAGAATATGACAATATCCGATCCTGGTCCCTTTAACAACCAAACGCTTATTTCACACTAGATGGTACTTTTACATTTCAAAAAAAAATCATAATTGATATCAAAATATCATATTCGATTCAAACATATCACTTTCGAAATCATATTTGCTTTCAAAATCATATCGATAAGATAGGTTAATTAAATCCCCATTAAAAATCATCATATTTACTCAAATATGTCATTTCATTAGCAAACATCATTTCAAATCCCAACTTATGTCATAACATTATTTAACCATATTTGCTTTTTAATCAAGGATTTAATTATAAACACTTCCACTTTACACCATCTGAAATTTAGAAATAGTTTAGATGATTATAAATGGTTTAAATAATTTAACATAGTTTAATAGATATAAAATAAGTTAAATAGATTTAAAATAGATTAAATTGATTTAAAACAGATTAAAATAGGTTAATTAGTCTAAAGTAAGTTGAAAATAGATTATATTGAATTAACTAAATTAAAATAGATTGAAATAAATTAAAGTAGTTTAAATTGATTAAAATAGATTTAAACAGTTTAATAGTTTTAAACAGATTAAAATAGTTTGAAATATTTTAAAGTACTTTAAATAGTTTAAAATACTTTAAATAGTTTAAAATACTTTAAATAGTTTAGAATACTTCAAAATAGTTTAAATTACTTTAAAATAGTTTTAATGGTTTTAATAGTGTAAAATAGACTAAATTAGTTTTGAATAGTTTTAAAATAGTTAAATAGGTTTATATAGTTTAATATAAAATGGTTTGAAAATCTAAATAGTATCTGAATTTAAAATAATATATTTCTAAACAGTTTATATTAAAATAATTAATTTGAAATTAATATCAAATTTGAACTATTTCCTCCATTTCAATGAATCTGGACCATATCCAGGTTCCAACAAAACTAAATTTTCTTTAATTCCATAATATATTTCAATTTTTATCGACTCAAACTCATGTTTGAACTACAATTTTAAAGCACTTCAATTTCATAGATTACAAAGTTTAAATATTCAATATTTCAATAACTCAATTCCGATAAATTTCATTTATATTTCAAATTTCAGCTTTGAAATTTCCATTTTTATTCTCTAAACAATTCATTAAACCAACTCCAATTTCAACATTTAAGGCATGGCTTTTCGAAAATAATTCTGTTTATATAAATCAAATTTTATTTCAAAAATCATTTAACTGAATTCAAATTTAAAGGATTTAAAATCATTTAATTTAACCCATCGTGTGTCCATATATAATTTTCTACCCTATGGTCAAGTGATACAGATGTTTATCATTTCAATTTGCAATAAATTGAAATTTTACAGGTATATATCATTTCAACCCGCAATCCTAAATTAACATTCAAAATCCATAAAATCGCTCGTGTTTATCATTTCAACCCATTAAGATTTTTCTTTAATCTATAGATCGTTCGGTATGTATCATTCAACCTATAAGGATTTTCTAGCAATAAACTAAGGGCACTTACAGTGTTTTAACAATATAAAAATATAGCATCTAGTCATCCAATATCAACAATCAATCATTCGTCACAATCATCATCCAAATCAACCGATAAATAATAACAGGTGCCTGATTGTCAATAACAGGAATTAATCGACAAAATTTAGAATTTGATATTAAATTAAATGGCGATTAAGTTCAATGAATTCATATTTAACTGGAATGATGATTTAAACATACCAACAGCAGTCAATCAACTTCTAGTCACATCATAAATTTAATTTAACTAACATAAGATAATTTAGTAGTTGTGAGTGGGTTAAAACACTCACATTTGATTCAAATCTATTTGAAATCCAAAATAAGGCCCAAAATTTAACAGCCTTAGAATTCTTCCAAACTAGTTCCAAATTGTTCGTAATTTTGATATAATCGCAGATGAGAGAACTGCGCGTAAATCCGGCCTCGTATGCAAAAGCTATTATCATTAGAACAATACACGATTTTAAATAAAATAAACAAAGTAAATAAATAAAAAAAGGATACACGTCATCACCATGCTATCATCGTTCAGCAACCTAGCGCACGACATCTACACGAGTACGGACCCAAACAACCGATGTTGGCCACCAAATTCGCTGCCTATACGCCGACATTGCCAAGCCAGAGCCACTTACGAGTTCACCTCCTCTAGAACTACCCACGGCCAGAAGCCTGAGGCTTCCGCCTCCCCCGTACAAATGTATCGCCGCCCACTTTTAGGGTTTCAAAACCCTAGCTTGAAAAATCCGGCTACCATGCTTCCTTCTAAGCCAAGCAACCACCTCCAAACAGCTCTAAGCAGCGAGCACAGCAAAACCTCCAAGTCAATTTCTCCTATTGAGGACGAAATCAAAACCCTCAATTTTGACTTCGACCGTGATTTCAGGTCGATCCGGTCACTATTTTGAAAAACGAACGCCAGACATAAGTTCCACTCATCGAGATCTTTCCAAGGATGTATATTTTGATACAGTTTGAGAAGTTTTAATTTTTCGATTTGATTTTGATTTGCAATTGGATATAGGAATTAGGGCTTTCAACATTTGAGAAGGAGGAACAGACAGATAGCATTGTATGCACTGAAATAAGAAATGAGAAACAATTAGGGTTTATAATAGCCTATATATAGCCAGAGCTGAAATAGAAATGATGGACCAGATCGATTTGGATTGAAACGATAACAACCCGAAAAGCCCGTTTTGTTCCCGAAATGAAAATGGGTCATCCAATATATCTAAATAGATGTTTTCAATATTTCTAAACTCAATGGAATAGGTTTCAACTCCTAATTTATGAAGAAGCTAGCTTCTAAAATCAGCTTATTTCAGTAGAATTCAATTAAATTGATTTATACACGTTTTGAGCCCGCACGATCAAACGACAAGCCTGGTCGCTATAAAACTTGAAATCCAATAATAATTCACCGTTATGGATCAGATGAAACTGGTTTCATCGAAATACGAGATAGTGGTAATAATGGATACTTTCACGTTAATTAAATAAATAATTATTAAATTAATTAAATCACCTTTCAATTCAATTTTTATAATTAACAAATTTTATCATTTCTAATTACACAGAAAGTAACAATCTTTTTAAAACCAATTTCTCATGTCAAATTCAATGTTAATTTTAAATTTCAAAAATTTGATTAAATTTGATTTCAATCTTTTTATTCAATCAATCATTATCTAATGGATATGATTAACATTTATTTACATTTTATTACATCAATACCCTACAGTTATCCTCTTAATTTACATTAACTGCAATATATAATTGGATTTAATTGCAACTGATTTCCAATTTAATTTCAACAAATTAAATAAATAGGTGATAAATAATAATTCACACCTTTACTTAATTTAATCACATTTACAATTTTATTACCTACAAACAACTGTTATACCTACTTACACAACATCGATTTTATCTAATTACAATTAATTACATATTATTTCACAAATTAATATAACATTTAATTTATTTCTTTATTTACAATTTACATCCAATTATAACCTTTCAATCATTTAAATAATTGGAATTACATTAAATAGTTAGCAATTAACTCAAATTAACATTGTTACATTTCATTCTGGTTATTATTCTCATTATTAAATCTTAAAAAAATTTATTTCCCACAACATCAAATTCCAAAACTTATTTAGTTCAATATTTTAATTATCGAAAATTACAGGTCGTTAAATTCTCCCTCACTCAAAACTTTTCGTCCCTGAAAAGGAAAAGAATGGATTAAGTAATCAATATATCTTATTCAAAGTATTCAATTTATAACAGTTAATTTACTTAATTAAATAATTTAAATGATGCATAAATCTATAAAATAAATTAAATCCTTTCATATTCAAGTTCAATAAAGTTTGAAAAACATTTCCACTTTCACAAAAAAATTCTAAGTCCAAAATTCATGGAAATTTTCGGTAGAGACTCCTTTGTATGGAGAGGTCTAGGAGAAATAATAATATCAATAAAGCCATATATATCTTATTTAAAACTAATATATCCAAAACCACGGAAAAGCAATATAATATCGCTATAAAACCATAATCCGAAAACATACCTATTTGTTGGGCAAACAACGCTTATTTATTAAATAAACCAAAAGCAGTAGCTATCACTTCCATAACATGTATTTCACTTATATAATCCAAAGAAGTTAATAATTATATAAAAGAGAAATATTCAAGTTGTTTCAATTGATAGCAAGACGATCAACACGACATAACAATAATTACTTGCAAACAAAACCATACAATCATCATACGCAGTCTAAGTAATAAATCATACATCCATAGCAACCAAAACAAATGGTTTGTTCGGGTTCAGCAACTTCTAATCCTATAAAATGATTAAAAAAAAACTACTAAGTATACCATACACTCAACAGCCTTAAATAAAATTCATTAGATTATTTACACATCTCTATACAGTTAGAAATATCATTTTTCAATCATCCCGTAAGCCAACACAAACAAGATCTCCAAATATTATTTAAGTTTATTCTTACTAATCTCGTGTCACATCATTTACTGTTCATTTTTTTCCATTCATACAATGTTGTTTTCATTACTTACACAAGTTATTTCCATTTCAATTTTTTAGATCATCAATGAGTCCATTATTGAAGGATTACATACATTTTATTTTGGTTTACTTCACATTTATCATTTACTTTGATTTCCTTTTTAACATCAATATTCATTTGTGAATCAAATCATACTTAGAATTTCAACTTTTATTTTTTTTCCTATTCATTTCCTTCAGATATAGCATTGTTGAATATTAAATCCATTTCTAATCATTTCAACATTTTCTGAAGTATAGGCATTTAATTTGTATAGTATTCGCTTTTACTATTCATTTTATTTATAATTGGCTTCAACCATTAACTTAAGTTCATAATCAGTTACTTACAATATTCACTTTTCTATTAATTGTTTAATTAGTAGCATGTTAAATTATTAAGTTGGGTTCATAACATTTTATAACATCAGAATTCTTATTTATAGACACAATTCCATTTAACACTTTCATTACTTAAGTTTTACTTATATAATATTCTATTACCTATTCATATTAACATTTCAACTTTTAAATATTTTGGTAAGTTATATATATGTCTTTTATAATGTAATTGAATGTTGCACAAGTTTACCTTATTCATTTTAGTTAACAAAATGTTCAATAATTACATTTTCATAGTTTTCCCTATCTTTTGATCTACATATCGCAATTTCCAATCTCATATATATATATATATATTTCATTAATTATTTAACATCCAATTTCTTATTTTTCTCAATTCAATAGTTTCCAATTATTAATATAGTCAAGATTTCATTCATTACTGTAATTGAAACTACTAACTTGGAGACATAAGAATTAAATACCGGGTTCCATTTTCAAATCATTTAAAATGACATACATAATCATATTTTTCATATATCCAAATTGTAACGACCCATAAAATTTTAGCGATTTTTAATTGGTATTTAACGTATTGAATTGGATTTTGAGAAATTATTAATAATAAAATTTTGAAAAAAAAATATGTTATGTATATTAATGATTTGTAGTACGAGCTGTGTACATATATTTTAAAGTTTGGTTGTGGTTATACCTATAAGATCTAGTACAAAAACTTTATAAACTATTATTTATACTATAATATAAGTTAAGTTTGATGTAAATTTGGTAGCATAGTTCATTTCTATTGGGTATAAATATCAATAGCGTGGGTAATAAATTTACGGTCTCCTTTTGCTTTTCAGCAAGGTATGTAAATTTTAAGTATGTTGAGTACGTTCCATATATAGTTATTTTGGAAAACCACTGTATATGTATGATGGTCTATTTGAAGTGTATATATAGTAAAGCGTATTTATACCAAGTTTTATTTAATTTATATGTGTTATAATAGCTATATATATATATGTTAGTCTTGATACTAGTATATAGTTTTACTGAAGTTTGATTTCTAGTCATGTTAAATATATATATATATTTGATTTTGGGTTTTTGTGTCACCATTTCCAGTTTATTTTAGTGCATATTTAGTATATCTATACATATGTCGTCAGCTATAAATACGATAGTTAAGGGTTTCATATATCATATGAACCAAAGAAGAAGAGAAGTACATACTATATTTAACTACATATATGAAGTATATGTTTTAAGGGTTGATTTAAGGTCTGCATTAAAAAAGGTAGTTGTGATTACCATTATTTCATATTGTACCTTCTATATTCCTGACTGACTTTCAGCGTTCATTCATTCATTTTTAATTGTGGGTTTTTCTTTTCTCTCTCTTTTCTTATAAATAATTGTACGCATTCATCTCTTTCCCTTTCTTATATTTTGTCCCTTCATCATCTTTTAGCCGTTAATTTTGTTTCGAAAATCAAGAAAATTTGTATACGTTTTATTCTTTTTGAACGTTTAATAATAAAGATAAATCTGCATAGTATAATCAGATATGAATTGAGATCTAGGAAATAAATAAATATAAAAACGTATAACATGCCACTAATAATAAATTGCATTAATAGTTTTTCAGTCAGTGTACAGCTGTGCTCATCCCATGCCATTTCAAAAGTTGGAAACGTATAAAATTCTATACGTTATTTACGCATTCATTTATTACTTTTATTTTCCCCTGTCCATTCAATCTTTCCATCAGTTTCGAAATATGGAAATTTTATTCGTGCATTTATTAAATTTTCAACGGTTCCTTTTGCCTTTATAGCTTTCTCTTTTCTTTAATTGATTTCCTAGATTCACGGGCATGAACGTTCGCCTTTTCTTCTGTTATAAAATATTTAGTGATTTCTTTCTTTTACTGGCTTGTGAATTATCTTTCCTCTCCTCTTATCTTCCTCTCCTTTATTTATTTCTTTCCTTCTCCCCCTCCATAATTTAACTACAGCAAAGCATCCTCTCTCCACCAAGCTCCTCTCACCTTCTTTTCTCCTCTCTCATGTTTTCGCCCATGCTGGTAAAAAGAGAAAAAGAATAGAAAAAGAGGAATCCTCTATTTATAAGCCTAGCCTGTTCATTTTTCCACCGCTCTCTCTCTCTCTCACGCTACCTCGCTAATCAAACCTATATAACTCACGCAAAATTCATTTCTCAACAAAATTTCTTCCACTTTCTTGCCTGCGTGTGCTGAAGGTATGACATCTCTCTTTTATTTTTATTTTTTTACTTTATATGCTTTTCATGATTTTATGCTTGGCTCCTTCTCCTCTCTTATTTTTTTTTTCTTCTTCAGTTCTTTTATTTCACCTTTATAAGATTTACAAAATTTCAAATTTTCTGGTTTTGTTTGTTGGTTTCAAATCTTATTTATATAAATACAGTGAAACTATACATGTGTTTTATTTTATGAGTTAAAATTTTGATTGTATGTATTGGGTTTAAAATGTAAATTTTATATTTACCTGGATTTTTTTTTTATGTATGTGTTTTTTTTTGATACAATATTGGTTCCAAAATATAATATATGTATAATACGTATATGTGTAAACTTGGTTTTTCAAATTTTATGGATAAAGTACGTTTTGGGATTTAACTATTGATTCAAATTTTAGATACATATATCTATATTTTTGTAAGTTTTAAAAGGCTGTTATTTATTTGTATATATTTAATTGTTGAACGTTATTTATTGATTTTAAATTTTATACGGAATTAAAATAAGGTGGTATTTGCTGTTATTGATGATATTTAAGTAAGATTTTATATATGTTTAAGATTTTTTACTTAGGTGTATATTAATATATTAAAACCGACCTTTGGAATAACATTTATAAATAGGTTGCTGAATAAAAAAAAAAAAAAACTTGAGTCGACATCTTTGTTTACAATAAGGTTTATACATATAGTATCGACAAGCTCAGGTTTAAGTATATATAGTATTTTATAATATAAAGTTTATTTAGTTATATAAGCCTATACAGTTTTAGATTTTTAATAAGTATGAGTTTTGTTTTTCTTTCTTTCATAGTTTTGTGTTTACAGTTTTAATATTTCATAGTTTGTTTTGTTTATAGTTTTATGTTTGTAGTTATTGTTACAAAATAAAGAATTTTTAAGTTGTTTTGTTTTTTCGTTTTTGTTTTTATATATTTTTAAGAGTATGCGATTTTGGTTATATGTATTGATTTAAGTATTTGTTTTAAAATATATAATGTGTATAGATGTAAGTTTATATTATAAATAAGTATTATATATATTATATTATAAAGCTAGTAACCAATCTTATTTATTTATTTATTTCATATATATACATATTGTTGTCGTGTGTTCTAATATATATATATAATATGTTTATAATTCCAGTCTGCATTTATGTTGTTAAAAAAAAAAACTCGCATAGATACATTTTTTGTATGTTGCATGATTTTGAACAGTTTTTATATACATGGTTTCAAATATACATGGTTTAGTTTATGTAAACTTTCAAGGAGATAACTTTGGATATGCATTAAGTTTTAAATGTACATAAATCTCAAAAATGTGCAATTTGGGTTTCGAAGTTTATTAATTAATAATTTTTTTTTTCAAATATTCTTTAATATATGTTTGTAAAAATTGGGGTTAGAGAAAGTTATTATATATATATATATATACAACATATGTTTTGTTCTAATGGTGTTAAAGTTAAATTAGTAATTTGAAATAATATATATATATATATATATATCTTATTTTAAATATATGGTTAAAAATTTGGTTTTTGAGCAATTTATAACATATATTTTGTTTCAAACTATATCAAGGTAGTTCTGATTCATTTTATCAATTCCTTTTGATCAGCTTGGTTGTCCATTCGAATTCGTGCCAATTTTGACTTGCTTTGAAAATCGTCAATTGGATCAGTCATTTCGCAATTCAAATCATAGCTTGTTATGTTGTCTATCTCCTCTCTAGCCTCGAAAGGTGAGCAATCACTCACGATTAACGTTCTTCTATTTATTATATTTGATTTCAATTGAAATGACAATTGGAATAAAAATGTTGTAGTTGTTTTGTTATATATGCTATTATATGAAATTGTTCACCTGCGGGATATGACACCATATCCTGTTGTTATATTTTATTTTTATTGATGATATATGCCTGTTGTTATTATTATTTTCATATCTGTTATCACTCTGCAAGTTCCCTGTTAGTATAGAAATCACTATGGGTTGAAATGATAAACCCAAGCGATTTTCATTTAATTGAATTTGGGATTACGGGTTGAAATGCTATCCACCTGTATACATTTAGTGTACGGATTGAAATGATAAATCTCCGTAACACTTGACCCTAAGATAAGAAATATATGCAGACACCGTTGGTCCATATATGAGTATTTTGAAATTTAATTCATTGTTTTGGAAAGAGATATGGTCTTATTAAATGTTAAATCTTGAATTTTAATATATAAAGGGTAGTGATACATATAGATTTGATGATATTTAATTTAGTCAAAAGTTGATTTAATACATAAATTATGTTAAATATTTATGAAAATTTTATTCCAAATAGATTTTCTAAAATTAACTAAGATTGGGAGATAAATATGGGTTTATTTAAGACGGTATTTAAATAAGGATTTATTTAATTAAATCAATTTGAAATTTTTGAATGGGAAATTTAAGGGTATGATTTTATCATTGGAATTTGATTTAAGTGATAAATGAATATTTCACGTTTAATAAATTAAAGGAAATTTCTAGTAAAATGTAATATAAGGTTACTTAAATGATATTGAATCTAATGAAAGAGTATTTGAAGATTAAAATAATAACAAGGTAAATCGAGATCGATATGGAACTGTTAAAGTGAACATTTAAATATTTAACTTTAAACTATATTGAAGTTTAAACGGGTAAATTTGAGATTCAGATCTGTATTTGAAATCAATGTAGTTGAATTTGTTAATTTGAAACTAAATTGAATTAAAGTGAAAATTTAGGTCGAACCAAATTTTGAATGTATTTAGAAAACTAAATTGAATAAAATTTAGTTTGAATGTTTAATATTTAAAGGTTTTGAAATATTGAAATGAAAAGGGTATTTTGTGATTTCAAAACCGGAATTTGAGATTCATAAAATTTTGAAATGGTTATTTTAGGAATTGAGTTGAATTTTAAAGTGATAAATTGAGATTGAATTTAATGTGTAAGGGAAGGTCGGGTTGATGTTGAAGGATTCGCTAAGTAAAGGAATTGAATATACTTCACTTTATAAATTATTTAATCTATATAATATTTTGGGAAATATAGAGATATTTGAAGTGAAAATGATATTTGGTTTTGAAATATAAATTTGAAATGACCTCGGTGTTATAGTGTATATTTCTACCTTGTAGATAGTTCCATGGACCCTTAGAGGATGGTTATCCCAACATCCTTTAAGTTATTTGTATTTCAGTTGATATTTCACTTGAGTTGGATTTATTTATATAAGAATGTTAATCCTGACTCGAGTGTTTTGTGTTTTGCTTTACGCTCGGGTCAGACCGAGTGATACAGCATTAGAGATTCACCTTTAGAGTTTAGAGTTTCATTTGGAGATCCAACTATCGACTCAGATTCCAGCCCTTCCAGTTGATTGGTTCAGAGAAGTCATCTGTTGCATTGGAGGCTTCACTGCATTTGAACTATTCGGTTGTATTTTATTTCTAACTTTAATGTATATAGTAGCTTCATGAACTACTATTTTTATCTATTCCGCTGCATCATATTACTTTGTGTCTGTGATCTGTGATTGATTTATTTATTGTATATGTTACGTTTTGCCAAATTTAAATTAACAATTCGGTATTTTGAATTATTCAAATCGGACATGTATGGTTTTATTGTCGATTTGAATGGTTGAAAATAGCGGGTCGTTACAGTTGGTATCAGAGCTTTGGCTCTAGGCAAAACTTAGCATATATGGTAAATTTATTTACAGAATCACTTTCGTTCGAGTTGAATCTCTTCCTTTTTGACTCAATTTCCTTTGAGTTTTGGAATGTCCCTCGGTTTCGAAATTCATTCTGTCTCTCCCTATTTATATTCGTTTGATTCTGGAGTATCCCATAACTCCATTGAATGATTTGTAAAGGGGGTGAAAACTCCTTTTCAATTGGCATTGACTCACCGAAGATTCCTGTATCCTCGGTTTACGATGCTGAAATATCTTGTTATGCCGAATTCTATATCTCTGGCGATCGAATGTCGAATTTCCTCAGAATTCTACACCGATCTAATTTTGGAATCACGGTTGACCGGTAAAGGTCGCCCGCGATTTATAGAAGTATATCCAACTTCTATTTTGTAATTTAATTATCTCATCTTCGATCGAGTCTATCTTCGAATCAGGATTCTATTGATTGGAGTTCCTCTAAATTAAATCGCTATCTTTGTTTTGAAATCCATTCTTGAATCATCCTTTGTAAATCGGGTTTTGTTTGTATTTTTGAAATTGCTTATACCGAAATTTTATTTTGAATCTATGATTTTATTCTATGTATAAAAGTGAAAATGTTACCCTATATATAAAAGTTTTGAAAGGATTTGAAAATTTGAAAATTTATAGAAATAGATTTATATAAAAAAGATTTATAACTGTAAAGTTAAATTTGAAATTCGAGAATTGAATTCCAGTATTTTGAAATTGGATTTAAGATTTTGGAAAATATATATAAAAAATAATACGACTTAAAGGTATTTTTCCAAATAAGAAATGTTTCAAATGAGTTCAATGAATTCCAATAATTTTAAAGAAATTTCAAAGAAGTTTCCAAGAAAATAGAAGTTCAGAACTCACTTATGTCGCTTGAAAATTATTTCGGTGATGAGTGCACGCATCATCGACATTGATTTTCGAGTATCAGAGTGAGGGAGAGGCCACTTTAACAGCTTCGCTATGCAAGTGATTTTGTAAAACCGTTTTTGATTTCAAATTCCGAAGTATAATTTGATATTTTAGAAAGATATAAGTATATATTTGAAACAATTTAAAATATGACCGGTATTCAGTCCTCGAGTTTCGGATTTAATAATTGATTTATTGTTGATTTTCAACTCTTGAATTGAAAATTTGATTTCCCTAATTATTTTGAAGGTTCGAACACTTCCAAGTCAAGGTCTAAAATTTTAAAGCTAAGAAGTTTCGAAGAGTATAAAATATTGGATAAAGAATATAAGTTTAGTTTTGTATGTTCAAAATATGAGGAGTATGACTTAAGTAAATTTGAAACTTTTGTTAAATAAATAATTTGCAAGAAGAAAAATTGGATTTTTTTTTCATATAGAAATAAATAGTCAAAGGTTTTAAAGGGATAAATATAAATTGAAAACCATTTTGAGTATAATTGATATTGAGAAAAATATTTGATTTTGAAATTTAATTGGAATTAAAAACCAGTACTTATATGGTGATTTTGGAAATGTATTTGTTTGACTTTAGATATTTAATGTGGAAGAAAATTTGGTGAAATCATATATGATTTTGAAACTGAATTGATATTGAAATGATTTGAAATTTGCAAACCTTATATTATTGAGTACTTGATTTGGGAGTGGTCGAACTTATATAAAATGGATTGTATAAGTATGAAGTTGATTTGAAATCTATTGATTTGAAAGGTACTCAATTTGGAAAGAGATTTTATATAATCGAAGTCTATATAAGTATGATTTGATCTACTATTGATTTGGGAAGTATTCGATTTGGGAAAAATGGAATCCTATATATATGGACTTTATATAAGTACGATATTTGAAAGTGATTTGAAAAGGTACTATATGATATATATTTTCGAAGTAAAGATATGGAAAGTGCCTTCTGCTTGATATCCGCTTTGTGGCCACATCGTGGATTCATTCTATCGATATTATTCTATTTGATTTTCGGTTTTCCGGATGTAATACTCGAGTGTTTCCCACCGTGGCGTAACCCATGGTTTTTTTTTTCTCTCGCGAATGCATAGCGCAATTGCCTGGCTGAGTCTTGCCTAGGGGTACGGATTGTTTCCTGGGGGATCCAGGCGTAACCATTGTGTATCCTGCAATCTGTGTAGGTCGCGAATAGTAGCGCAAGTGCCTGGCTGAGTCTTGCCTAGGGGTACGGATTGTTTCCTGGGGGATCCAGGCGTAACCATTGTGTATCCTGCACTCTACTAGTCATCATGGCGTAACTCGAAGGGCTGAGAAAGCTTACGGATATGGATTGTTTCCTGGGGGACCCAGGCGTAACCATTGTGTATCTGCGAACCATGATCGGACAAAGGTTTTGGTTTGGTTGTTTTGTTTGGATTGTACTTTCCATATCTGTTTTTAAATTTTTTTTTTTCAAGTATTTTCACTGGTTGTTGAAACAGGTCTACTAAGTACTTGAAGAATTCTAGCTTTGCGCCTGATCAACGCATGGCCAGAATCTGCAAGAACGAGGATAAACTTGTTGAAACATCGAGTTATAAAAAATATTTTTGAAAGAAAAGATTTATTTCGATATCAAAGGTATTTATTATAAAAGTATTTCCAACAAAGAAATTTTGTGTTAATATTTTAAATTGAAACTCTCATGGTTTGAAATGTACGATTCTTGCCCGATTCTATTCTTTTGAATCTACCTTATCTGCCCTGCTTTATTTATTCAACTATATTCTCTTTTCCGAATCTATCTTCTTTCCTTCTTTCCTTCTTTTGAATATATCCTTTAAAACATTGTTTATTTATATTCTACCTGGTTTAATAAGAGAGAAAAATTAGTGTTTTATAAATAATTGATCTCATAATTAATTGAATGGATTTAATAAAATGAGTAATCTATTAAATATTAATCAATTTAAAAAATAACAAAAGAAAAAGTATATGGTTTTAAATAAATTTTTTTAATTTGTTTTTCAAAGTTTAAATTTTTCATCTGGTTGTTTCTATTCTCCTACTTTATTCCTTTTCGGGGACGAAAAGTTTTGAGTGGGGGAGAGTGTAACGACCCATAAAATTTTAGCGATTTTTAATTGGTATTTAACGTATTGAATTGGATTTTGAGAAATTATTAATAATAAAATTTTGAAAAAAAAATATGTTATGTATATTAATGATTTGTAGTACGAGCTGTGTACATATATTTTAAAGTTTGGTTGTGGTTATACCTATAAGATCTAGTACAAAAACTTTATAAACTATTATTTATACTATAATATAAGTTAAGTTTGATGTAAATTTGGTAGCATAGTTCATTTCTATTGGGTATAAATATCAATAGCGTGGGTAATAAATTTACGGTCTCCTTTTGCTTTTCAGCAAGGTATGTAAATTTTAAGTATGTTGAGTACGTTCCATATATAGTTATTTTGGAAAACCACTGTATATGTATGATGGTCTATTTGAAGTGTATATATAGTAAAGCGTATTTATACCAAGTTTTATTTAATTTATATGTGTTATAATAGCTATATATATATATGTTAGTCTTGATACTAGTATATAGTTTTACTGAAGTTTGATTTCTAGTCATGTTAAATATATATATATATTTGATTTTGGGTTTTTGTGTCACCATTTCCAGTTTATTTTAGTGCATATTTAGTATATCTATACATATGTCGTCAGCTATAAATACGATAGTTAAGGGTTTCATATATCATATGAACCAAAGAAGAAGAGAAGTACATACTATATTTAACTACATATATGAAGTATATGTTTTAAGGGTTGATTTAAGGTCTGCATTAAAAAAGGTAGTTGTGATTACCATTATTTCATATTGTACCTTCTATATTCCTGACTGACTTTCAGCGTTCATTCATTCATTTTTAATTGTGGGTTTTTCTTTTCTCTCTCTTTTCTTATAAATAATTGTACGCATTCATCTCTTTCCCTTTCTTATATTTTGTCCCTTCATCATCTTTTAGCCGTTAATTTTGTTTCGAAAATCAAGAAAATTTGTATACGTTTTATTCTTTTTGAACGTTTAATAATAAAGATAAATCTGCATAGTATAATCAGATATGAATTGAGATCTAGGAAATAAATAAATATAAAAACGTATAACATGCCACTAATAATAAATTGCATTAATAGTTTTTCAATCAGTGTACAGCTGTGCTCATCCCATGCCATTTCAAAAGTTGGAAACGTATAAAATTCTATACGTTATTTACGCATTCATTTATTACTTTTATTTTCCCCTGTCCATTCAATCTTTCCATCAGTTTCGAAATATGGAAATTTTATTCGTGCATTTATTAAATTTTCAACGGTTCCTTTTGCCTTTATAGCTTTCTCTTTTCTTTAATTGATTTCCTAGATTCACGGGCATGAACGTTCGCCTTTTCTTCTGTTATAAAATATTTAGTGATTTCTTTCTTTTACTGGCTTGTGAATTATCTTTCCTCTCCTCTTATCTTCCTCTCCTTTATTTATTTCTTTCCTTCTCCCCCTCCATAATTTAACTACAGCAAAGCATCCTCTCTCCACCAAGCTCCTCTCACCTTCTTTTCTCCTCTCTCATGTTTTCGCCCATGCTGGTAAAAAGAGAAAAAGAATAGAAAAAGAGGAATCCTCTATTTATAAGCCTAGCCTGTTCATTTTTCCACCGCTCTCTCTCTCTCACGCTACCTCGCTAATCAAACCTATATAACTCACGCAAAATTCATTTCTCAACAAAATTTCTTCCACTTTCTTGCCTGCGTGTGCTGAAGGTATGACATCTCTCTTTTATTTTTATTTTTTTACTTTATATGCTTTTCATGATTTTATGCTTGGCTCCTTCTCCTCTCTTATTTTTTTTTTCTTCTTCAGTTCTTTTATTTCACCTTTATAAGATTTACAAAATTTCAAATTTTCTGGTTTTGTTTGTTGGTTTCAAATCTTATTTATATAAATACAGTGAAACTATACATGTGTTTTATTTTATGAGTTAAAATTTTGATTGTATGTATTGGGTTTAAAATGTAAATTTTATATTTACCTGGATTTTTTTTTTTACGTATGTGTTTTTTTTTGATACAATATTGGTTCCAAAATATAATATATGTATAATACGTATATGTGTAAACTTGGTTTTTCAAATTTTATGGATAAAGTACGTTTTGGGATTTAACTATTGATTCAAATTTTAGATACATATATCTATATTTTTGTAAGTTTTAAAAGGCTGTTATTTATTTGTATATATTTAATTGTTGAACGTTATTTATTGATTTTAAATTTTATACGGAATTAAAATAAGGTGGTATTTGCTGTTATTGATGATATTTAAGTAAGATTTTATATATGTTTAAGATTTTTTACTTAGGTGTATATTAATATATTAAAACCGACCTTTGGAATAACATTTATAAATAGGTTGCTGAATAAAAAAAAAAAAAACTTGAGTCGACATCTTTGTTTACAATAAGGTTTATACATATAGTATCGACATGCTCAGGTTTAAGTATATATAGTATTTTATAATATAAAGTTTATTTAGTTATATAAGCCTATACAGTTTTAGATTTTTAATAAGTATGAGTTTTGTTTTTCTTTCTTTCATAGTTTTGTGTTTACAGTTTTAATATTTCATAGTTTGTTTTGTTTATAGTTTTATGTTTGTAGTTATTGTTACAGAATAAAGAATTTTTAAGTTGTTTTGTTTTTTTGTTTTTGTTTTTATATATTTTTAAGAGTATGCGATTTTGGTTATATGTATTGATTTAAGTATTTGTTTTAAAATATATAATGTGTATAGATGTAAGTTTATATTATAAATAAGTATTATATATATTATATTATAAAGCTAGTAACCAATCTTATTTATTTATTTATTTCATATATATACATATTGTTGTCGTGTGTTCTAATATATATATATATAATATGTTTATAATTCCAGTCTGCATTTATGTTGTTAAAAAAAAAACTCGCATAGATACATTTTTTGTATGTTGCATGATTTTGAACAGTTTTTATATACATGGTTTCAAATATACATGGTTTAGTTTATGTAAACTTTCAAGGAGATAACTTTGGATATGCATTAAGTTTTAAATGTACATAAATCTCAAAAATGTGCAATTTGGGTTTCGAAGTTTATTAATTAATAATTTTTTTTTTCAAATATTCTTTAATATATGTTTGTAAAAATTGGGGTTAGAGAAAGTTATTTTATATATATATATACAACATATGTTTTGTTCTAATGGTGTTAAAGTTAAATTAGTAATTTGAAATAATATATATATATATATATCTTATTTTAAATATATGGTTAAAAATTTGGTTTTTGAGCAATTTATAACATATATTTTGTTTCAAACTATATCAAGGTAGTTCTGATTCATTTTATCAATTCCTTTTGATCAGCTTGGTTGTCCATTCGAATTCGTGCCAATTTTGACTTGCTTTGAAAATCGTCAATTGGATCAGTCATTTCGCAATTCAAATCATAGCTTGTTATGTTGTCTATCTCCTCTCTAGCCTCGAAAGGTGAGCAATCACTCACGATTAACGTTCTTCTATTTATTATATTTGATTTCAATTGAAATGACAATTGGAATAAAAATGTTGTAGTTGTTTTGTTATATATGCTATTATATGAAATTGTTCACCTGCGGGATATGACACCATATCCTGTTGTTATATTTTATTTTTATTGATGATATATGCCTGTTGTTATTATTATTTTCATATCTGTTATCACTCTGCAAGTTCCCTGTTAGTATAGAAATCACTATGGGTTGAAATGATAAACCCAAGCGATTTTCATTTAATTGAATTTGGGATTACGGGTTGAAATGCTATCCACCTGTATACATTTAGTGTACGGATTGAAATGATAAATCTCCGTAACACTTGACCCTAAGATAAGAAATATATGCAGACACCGTTGGTCCATATATGAGTATTTTGAAATTTAATTCATTGTTTTGGAAAGAGATATGGTCTTATTAAATGTTAAATCTTGAATTTTAATATATAAAGGGTAGTGATACATATAGATTTGATGATATTTAATTTAGTCAAAAGTTGATTTAATACATAAATTATGTTAAATATTTATGAAAATTTTATTCCAAATAGATTTTCTAAAATTAACTAAGATTGGGAGATAAATATGGGTTTATTTAAGACGGTATTTAAATAAGGATTTATTTAATTAAATCAATTTGAAATTTTTGAATGGGAAATTTAAGGGTATGATTTTATCATTGGAATTTGATTTAAGTGATAAATGAATATTTCACGTTTAATAAATTAAAGGAAATTTCTAGTAAAATGTAATATAAGGTTACTTAAATGATATTGAATCTAATGAAAGAGTATTTGAAGATTAAAATAATAACAAGGTAAATCGAGATCGATATGGAACTGTTAAAGTGAACATTTAAATATTTAACTTTAAACTATATTGAAGTTTAAACGGGTAAATTTGAGATTCAGATCTGTATTTGAAATCAATGTAGTTGAATTTGTTATTTTGAAACTAAATTGAATTAAAGTGAAAATTTAGGTCGAACCAAATTTTGAATGTATTTAGAAAACTAAATTGAATAAAATTTAGTTTGAATGTTTAATATTTAAAGGTTTTGAAATATTGAAATGAAAAGGGTATTTTGTGATTTCAAAACCGGAATTTGAGATTCATAAAATTTTGAAATGGTTATTTTAGGAATTGAGTTGAATTTTAAAGTGATAAATTGAGATTGAATTTAATGTGTAAGGGAAGGTCGGGTTGATGTTGAAGGATTCGCTAAGTAAAGGAATTGAATATACTTCACTTTATAAATTATTTAATCTATATAATATTTTGGGAAATATAGAGATATTTGAAGTGAAAATGATATTTGGTTTTGAAATATAAATTTGAAATGACCTCGGTGTTATAGTGTATATTTCTACCTTGTAGATAGTTCCATGGACCCTTAGAGGATGGTTATCCCAACATCCTTTAAGTTATTTGTATTTCAGTTGATATTTCACTTGAGTTGGATTTATTTATATAAGAATGTTAATCCTGACTCGAGTGTTTTGTGTTTTGCTTTACGCTCGGGTCAGACCGAGTGATACAGCATTAGAGATTCACCTTTAGAGTTTAGAGTTTCATTTGGAGATCCAACTATCGACTCAGATTCCAGCCCTTCCAGTTGATTGGTTCAGAGAAGTCATCTGTTGCATTGGAGGCTTCACTGCATTTGAACTATTCGGTTGTATTTTATTTCTAACTTTAATGTATATAGTAGCTTCATGAACTACTATTTTTATCTATTCCGCTGCATCATATTACTCTGTGTCTGTGATCTGTGATTGATTTATTTATTGTATATGTTACGTTTTGCCAAATTTAAATTAACAATTCGGTATTTTGAATTATTCAAATCGGACATGTATGGTTTTATTGTCGATTTGAATGGTTGAAAATAGCGGGTCGTTACACAAATCATATTTAGAGAAAAATTAAGATTTGTTATCAAAACACGTGTAATAAAACTAATACAGCTGCCTTTCTACTTTGAAACTCGAAAATAAACGTCATTGATGTGAGCACTCGTCACTGAAATTATTTTCTAGCGACAGAAAGGGGAGTACATAACTGAACTTATTTCCTTTAAAATGACCTTTAAAATTTTTCTTTCAAATTGCTTTGAAATATTTCCATCCAAAAATACCTCCAAATAATAATAATATTATTTCAAAATCTTGCGAAAGAAATTTTCAAAATCTCGAAACTTAAGTTCTCAAATTTCAATTCTTATTTCTTTACTTGTAAATCCTATTTTGCAATTCAATATTTATAAAACTCACTTCCTAACAAACAAACATATCATATGCAACTATATCCATTTATCAAGTTATTCTTCTATATAAAAAGTATAATACTACGTAAAATTATTTCATCTACCTATATTTCAAAACCAATATTCTGTCGGACCGTCCTATTAAGTGTTTAGTAATCTCTATTGGTGCCATAGTGTCCTATGTACCGACCATAATTTATAAATTCTAAACAGAACAAATTAACACAACACAAAAACCTTTCATACCACTAACAAATATGCTCTCTCATATATATACACTCAACGACTCATTCTAGGGTATTATACCCTATCTTATATGAGTCAGACCCCACAAAGCTAAGGTTATCGCTAAACCAAAGCTCTGATATCAAATGTAACGACCTACCTTTTTGGACGGTTTAAATCAACGATAAACCACACACGTCAGACTCAAACCATTCAAAATAGAAGATTATTATGGGGTAAATAAGAAAAAGCTGAGGAAGAAAAAAATAAATACAGAATCTCACAGCGGAATAACAAAATATAATAATTGTTTGCACAAAAAATGGACAAACACCTCCAGGTCGTATTATTTAGTTGATTATATGTGATTTTCAATGATTTTAGATGAGTATGTAAATATGAAAGAAGTAGGGGCTGAAATGTAAAAGACACACAGATTTATAGTGGTTCGGCCAGAATGTGCCTACGTCCACTTTATATGTTATTATCTTCTTTCTTTCAGATTACAAGTACAATGCTTCGTATATCAGTATATGAAAGTAGTTTGAAAGTTCCTTCCTTGCTTGAGCTCTCCAACTTGTCTGCCATTGTTGTACCCCTGCCCCTCTATTTATAGAATGAGGTAGGGGGCAGGGGTCTTGGAAGTATATAACTGCTGGTGGGCCCGGGCTGAAGCAATCTGGAATGGTAATCACCTGGTTCGGCGGAGGTCATTCGGCATGGAGTTTGGTCCGGTGGTAGGCGTGGTCCGGCAATAAGTGTGGACCGGTGGTAATGAGTGTGGAGGTGGACCGGCAGTGAGGTGGTTCGGTACTTGTTTGGTCCGGCCGTGGAGTTGGTTCGGTAGTGGGGTGATGGTTGGTTCGGTGGGGTATGGTCCGGCTACCGAATGGGATGTGCCGGATGGAAATGCCTTATGCCTTGCTTTTGCCGAATGGACCAATGGTTGGGCTTTGCCGAATGGATTCTGGTCCGGCATAACAGTGAGAGGCCGGACGTAACTCTGCCGAATGGGAATGCCGGATTGACTTCCATGCTTGTACCGAGCCTTGTGTTCATCGAACGAGGTGGAGGTTGCAAGCCCGGGTGAAACTGTGGCTTCTTGGTCTCGAGGTCTTCTGGGTGAAAATTCGCCCAACAATAATCAAATAAACAATTCATGAAGCAATTTTACAAATATCATTTGATTACACTTTTCAACACAGAATCAGAGTTACATACAATAGGAATCAATAAATAAATAAATGTAGTGGAACCACATGATGCAGTGGAATAAATAATATAGAAAATTATAGTATACGATCTTCGTCTTTGCCCTCCAAAGATAAATAGTCTTCAATACACTGAAAAACTCTGACTGACCCGAGCATAATGAAAAGACAAAACACTCGAGTCAGAACTAATAGATCTTATGTAAGTTAAGTCGATAGTAAATAAATATGAGTGTAACGGCATCAGAGATGTTTATGGGGTTTGACATCTCCTATCCAGTGTCAACATGAGTGCAATAACTCAAGAGATGTTTGGGATTACCATCTCCTAAGGATCCGTTAAACTATCTACTATGTAGTACAATACACTATAATAATAGGGTCTACAGTAAAGTAAAGTATTAAAATAGCGTTAAGGCATTACCCATATCCCCCTTAACACATTTTTATATATTCTCGTAGCCTATACAGTACCATAATTCCACCGTAAACCGGAAGGGTATCAGAGGGTACTTTGTAGGTATGGTACAAACCAAACTCGTAGAAGGCGTGATAGGGCATGCGAACACGACACTCGAGGCAATGCCAGAGTAGATATACCAATTGCACTCCCAGACTGGTGGTAAGGCATAGTAGCCACTACCGCCCACCTTGGACACACTCCTATAATCAAAATCGAGGGGTGGCCACCAAATTAATCACATAGTCAAAGTATAGTATCGAAGAAATGTGCCCATAGGAGGAATGACCTAACTTGGCCCGGTATAGCTCCTTTTTTAGCCACATCTAGTATAACTCACGGGAGTCAATACTACGTAAATACCTCATATAGAATCGTTTGCCAAACCATCCTACTTCATTCTGGAATCTCCACCACGTAAAATGTTGTTAAAGTGGTTTTCAGTATTGGCAGAGAGTTTGCCAATATCCAATCCCGGTCTCTTTAACAACCAACGCTTATTTCACACCAGATGGTTCTTTTACATTCAAAGTCAATTCACAATTGATATCAAAATATCATATTCTCAAAATCATATCATTTTTGAACTCATATTTACATTCGAAATTATATCAAATCAAGGTGTGGCCACCGAATCAATCACAAAGTCATAATATGGTATTGAAGAAATGTGCCCTGTGCGACCTAAGTTAGCCTGGTATAGATCCTATTTTAGCCACATCAAGATGACTCACAGGAGTCAGGGTAGCATAAATACCTCATACATAATCGTTTTCCAAACCATCCTACTTCATTCTGGAATCTCCACAACGTACACAGTTGTTAAAGTGGTTTTTGGTATTGGCAGAGAGTATGACAATATCTGATCCCGGTCACTTTAACGACCAAACGCTTATTTCATACTGGATGGTTCTTTTACAGTTCAAAAACCAATTCATAATTGATATTAAAATATCATATTCGATTCAAACATATCACTTTCGAAATCATATTCACTTTCAAAATCATATGCATTTTCAAAATCATATTCATTTTCAAAATCATATTCACTTTCAAAATTTAGAAAATAGTTAGATAGCTATAAATGTTTTAAATAGTTTAGCATAGTTTAATAGATATAAAATAAGTTAAATAGATTTAAAATAGATTAAATAAATTTAAAAAAGATTAAAATAGGTTAATTAGTTTAAAATAGGTTTAAAACAGATTAAATTGGATTAAATTGGATTAAATAGATTAAAACAAATTAAAGTAGTTTAAACTGATTAAAATAGTTTAAAGTAGATTAAATTAGTTTAATAGGTTTAAATAGATTATTATAGTTTAAAATACTTTAAATAGTTTAGAATACTTCAAAATAGTTTAAATTACTTTAAAATAGTTTAAATGGTTTTAATAGTTTAAAATAGATTAAATTAGTTTTAAAATAGTTAAATAGGTTTAATATAGTTTAATATAAAATGGCTTGAAAATCTAAATATCATCTAAACTTAAAATAATATATTTCTAAATAGTTTATATTAAAATAATTTAGTTAATATCAAATTTGAACTATTTCTCATTTCAACAAATCCGGGCTATATCCAGGTTTCAACAAAACTAGATTTTCTTTGAATTCAAGTTTCCATAAAATATTTCAATTTATATCGATCCAAACTCATGTTTGAACTACAGTTTTAAAGCGCTTCAATTTCATAGATTTCAAAGTTTAAATATTCAATATTTTAATAACTCAATTCCGATAAATTTCATTTATATTTCAAATTTCAGCTTTGAAATTTTCCTAAAATTTTCATTTTTATTCCTTAAACAATTCATTAAACCAACTCCAATTTCAAAATTTAAGGCATGGCTTTTCGAAAACAATTTGGTTTATATAAATCAAATTTTATTTCAAACATCATTTAACTTAATTCAAATTTAAAGGATTTAAAATCATTTAATTTAACCAATCTGGTGTCCGTATATAATTTTCTACCCTATGGTCAAGTGATACAGATATTTATCAGTTCAATCTCAATAAATTTAAATTTTATGGGTATATATCATTTCAACCCGCAATCCTGAATTGACATTCAAAATCCATAAAATCGCACGGGTTTATCATTGTAACCCATAACGATTTTTCCCTAATCTATAGATCATTTGGGTATGTATCATTTCAACCCATAGAGATTTTTTAGCAATGAAACTAAAGGAACTTGCAATGTTTTAACAACATAAAAATATAACATCCAGTCATCTAATATCAACTATCAAACATCCATCATAATCATCATCCAAATCAACCAATAAACAATAAAAAGTGCCTAATTATCAATAACAGGAATTAATTGGCAAAATTTAAAATTTAAAATTAAATTAAATGGCGAATAAATTCAATAAATTCAGATTTAGCTTGAATGACAATTTAAATATACCAAACAACAGTCAATCAACTTCTAGTCATATCCTAAATTTAATTTAACTAACATAAGATAATTTAATTTAACTAACAACAGTCAATCAACCCCCAAGTCAATTTCGTCTATTGAGGACAAAATCAAAACCCTCAATTTGACTTTGATAGCGATTTCATATCGATCCAATCACTGTCTCGAAAAATGAATGCCAGGCGCAGGTTCCATTCGTCGAGATCTTTCCAACGATACACAATTTGATATAGTTTGAGGAGTTTTGATTTTTTAATTTGATTGTGATTTGCAATTAGATATAGGAATTAGGGTTTCCAACATTTAAGATGGAGGAACAGACAGATATGGTTGTACGTACTAAAATAAGAAAAGAGAAACAATTAGGGTTTATAACAGCCTATATATATGCAGAGATGAAATAAAAAGGATGGACCAGATCGATTTGGATTGAAACAATAACAAGGACCCAAAAGGCCCGTTTCGTTCCCGAAACGAGAATGGGTCATCAAATATATTGAAATAGATGTTTTCAATATTTTTAAACTTAATGAAACAAGTTTCAAGTCCATTCCATTGTATAAAGAAGTTAGCTTTTTAAAATTAGCTTATTTCAATTGAATTCAATTAAGTTAGTTTCTACCCGCACGATCAAACGACAAGTCTGATCTCTACGAAACTTGAAATCCTACAATAATTCACCAATATGGATCCGATGAAACTAGTTTTGTTAAAATTCGAGACAGTGCCCAAAATGGCTATTTTCACGTTAATTAAATAAATTATTAATTAAATCACCTTTCAATTCAATTTTTATAATTAACAAATTTTATCATTTCTAATTACACAGAAAGTTACAATCTTTTTAGAACCAATTTTCCATGTCAAATTCAATGCTAATTATCACACAAATTACAATGTTTAATTTCAATTGCAATAAACCCATTAATTATAATTTAAATTCCAAAAATATGATTAAATTTGTTTTTAATCTTTTTATTCAATCAATCATTATCTAATGGATATAATTAACATTTGTTTACATTTTATTACATCAATACCCTATAGTTCTCCTCTTAATTCACGTTAACTGCAATATTTAATTGAATTTAATTGTAATTGACTTTTAATTTAATTTCAACAAATCAAATAAATAGGTGATAAATAAAAAAATTCACCTTTTACTTAATTTAATCACATTTACAAGTTTATTACCTACAAACAACCGTTATACCTACTTACACAACACTTATTTTATCCAATTACAATTAATTACATATTATTTCACAAATTAATATAACATTTAATATATTTCTTTATTTACAATTTATAACCAATGATAACCTTTCAATCATTTAAATGAATTGGAATTACATTAAATAGTTAGAAACTAACTCAAATTAACATTGTTACATTTCATTCTGGTTATTATTCTTATTACTAAATCTTAAAAAAATATATTTCCCATGACATAAAATTCCAAAACTTATTTAATTTAATATTTTAATTATAGAAAATTATGGGTCGTTACATAAAAGGTCTACCCAGTGCTTGCAATGTAGGTTCCAATCCAAGCACACCTAACCAGATGGTATCCCTTCAACTATACGCAAGCGTATACCCTCCATGGGTCCTATTGGTTAGATGCCTTTTTATCATCCTAACCCAGTCTAACGACCTTCAATCGTCTATTCTTTATTATTATAATAGAAAATTTGTTATTATAACGGACAATTTATAATTATTCACATTATCATAATTACATATCCAAGGCTATGTATATATATTTAGGACTCGTACATATTTATTCTTCTTTCATTTTCTTTATTGCCCCTTATCTTTTATGATTGACCCTAGCTCTCAATTTACTATGCATTTAACTTTTCATTTATTAAATTCATTTGCCGCTTCTCATTTTCTGTCATTAATATCGTTGCTACTACATTCATTAGTTCAACTTTGATTTCTATTACATTTCATTTAATTATCAGACTTAATGCAGACATCTTTCAATTTACTTGTTTTAAGCAAATTAATCCATTTCATTCGATTATCAAACTTAGTCCATACATCAATTTCACTTCCCAGTTTCTTTTTCTTGCCTACCACTCAAACATCCTTTTTCATTAGTTCCATTTTATGTACCTTTTTGTTTCATTCTTGTCGCAATATTCCACTATTGGAATTTACTATATTTCAATAAATTGGAATTTAAACTTAACAATTAACTGTTACACAGTAAATTTCCATATCTTGTCCATGGTTTGTACGTTATTTGTAATTACAAGAAACTCTCTTTTTATATATTGAAATACACAGTAAAAAATGCAGTAACTATCTTTATTTTGTACATCTCTTTCTTTAAAGGCGTATATTTACTCCTTGTTATTTCAAACACCATATTTTTGCTAAATTTAAACATGAAAATATACTTACAATAATATATATTACGATAAGTTGAAATATCGCTAAAATTCTAAAAGCCTAATTAAATTTATTTTCTGTCTCATTCGTTAATATCAAAAAAATGAAATCTCAACTCATTGTGTTTCAGTTAATTAATCCAACGTAGAATTATGATAATTAAAATTTTGCAAATGCAGAATTAAAACTAATTATTACGCTTCTGTAATTATCAATACAAATTTATTGGCCGGTTTACAGTCTTTAACATTTCATACATGTGATTTTATAGCAATTTAAATTTAATTATCAAACATATTGGAGTAGGTCTACAACGATATAATTGAGTATTATATAAAAATATGTATTATTTCGCTCACTTTTAATTAGCAGCTCCATATCTCTAGATCTAATCCAGAACTAACTCTGTTATTTGTATTCTCCATTTTTGACTCCCTAGTCGGATCCAAAAGCAACATTTATACAAATCTATTAGGAATCAGATTAGAGAAAAGAGATTTCGAATTAGATTTATTAATTAGAACCGGATCTAAAAGTTTACCTTTTGATGTAGCAACCTGATTTGAACCTATTCTCTATCCACTGTTCTTTCCTATTTTTCTCCAAAGTGTATCTGTGCAATCTAGATATATTTTTGTGTATTTAGAAATTTTGAGGGAGAAAGGGGAATGACAAAGCTTTCATGCACATTAAAAAAATAATGAGTTGGAAGTGAAGCCCTAGGTCTAAATTTATAAAGGTTCAAACCAGTGTTAACCGTCAGACCGAGCTAGTTCAAATCTGGGCCACACGGTCAAGAGTTATCGCCGTCTTAACAAGTATGCCGGTCGATCGCCTTGCTTCTAGGTTCACTGCTTATGGTCGATCTGGGTAGGGTCATGGTCGACATGGATAGGCTCAACTTGTAAAAATTCAGCATTTCTTAAATTTGGTTGATTCGTTTCCTTTATTAGCTCGTTAACGTTAATTAAAGTTATCTCCTGACTTAATTAATTTTCTTAACCATTAAGCTACCGTTAATTTTGACAGTGTTAATTAATCATTAATTTATTTAATTTATTTTCCTTAATTACACATATAATTATTTCTAGTTACGAAAATTCAAAAGCCGATAACCTTTTCGTTTGAACTCTGATTGAAAATGTTTATATATAAAAATTGATCAGGAAATCGCCAAAAATCTAATGGTATAAATATTGTGGCCAAATACCAACATTTGTAAAAATTTCATTTTTCATTTTTCACTATTTATTATTTATTACTTAATTTCTATTTTAATTAATTAACGTAAAAACATGGGATGTTACAACAATGATCATTAAGGATATGTTACAACATCGTATATCGATATGTACGATTATAACCTATATACGTACTTCACTGTACACTAATGCTATTTAAAAAACAAATAAAATTTAATAATTCATTATTCTTAAATATTAACTAATCTGATTAATTTAGAATAATTATAAATTAATTAAATCGTATGGTCCATTTGGAGTATTCATCATTTTAGTTGTGCGAATCAAAGGTGTAAATTCAATCGACGATTACTTATTAAATAATATGAATATTAACATGTACATGTCATCTTTGATAGAGGTGTGACATTTTTGTTAAATTTATTGCTTACAAATATGTCGGTAAAATTCAATTTTATTTTCATAAGACGTACCTGGTTGTAACGATTATTTACACAATTTTATTCGTCAACACTATATCACATTATGGCTTATGAAATTTGGCTTTGGTTAAAGTTCCAACATCATCCAAATTCAACTTTGTAATTCCAAATAAAAAATACTTGGTTCAGTAATAACAATTATTATTAAACGTACTCTAGCCAAAGACTTCGATTTTGAGTTGAATACAGATAACCGTGATACTAACCTCATATAAGTGAATAAATGAATTTTCTATTGAATAGTATTTCACTTCCAATGCTTCAATTCAGACCCAACTATTGTTATCCAATGTACGTGGAGTGTCTATATTTAAGTTCCACGGTAATCTCAAGTCGAGGGTACTGTGTAACATGATAACTTCGAAGTTCTCTGGTTGAAAATATTAACCAGTAGAAAACTCTTGAGTGATTCATTCCATAGTTATCTAATAAGTATCAGTACATAAACCCTTGGTGCCTCCAACAATCATGGGTAATACACCATCCAACATTTGGAGAGCATTACATACTCTAATCTCAAAGGATGTATCGATATCCACCCTCGATACATCTCAACTAGAAATATTTAAAAATGTATGTTTATTTTATTGTGATAAATCACTCGTGATTACAACATATTATAAATATTATCATTAAAATGTACCCATTTATGGATTTTCTATATTAAATATAATTTTAATTAAATAAATAATTAATATAACATTATATCAAGTATATAATAGAAAGAAAATAACTTTTATTTTGAACAAGACTGGTTATCGAGTTAGACATATGTAACAAGTTGCAGAATTGCCCCTACAACATACTCGTATATCTATCAGAAGACTCAATAAGGGTTGAGTCATGATGATGATCCATAAGGACAAGTTCGATGAAGATAGGAACTTGTGGGCAGAACAAGAGGAACTGTCTTAAATCACCTTTTATCTAAACCATATACAAATAAACAGGAAACTACTAAAATATAGGAGGTCCTCTCCACAAATGTGGCTTGGGGATAATAAAACTGCCCACAAACGAGTAAAGTAAACCCAACTCAAAGGTATGGAATCATATCATTACATGCTCTTCTCCTGTCATCAATGAGTTATCACAATAATATAGTGTGATTGATACGTAATTGTATACCATAATAACGTAACCCAATATACAATACATGGGTAATATAGATATCATAATAATACTAACAGCCAATTAACATGCTACACGCAACATAACGGTAAATAACAAATGGAAAATAAATTGATACCCATCATTATTGATAGGTGGAGTTCACTACGGCTACCAATCAATTCAACGGTCCCTATTGAAGCATCTAAAATGCAAAATAAATACAGCGATATAGCAATGCTACTAGCATAGCATCTCTTTACTTAAAAACAAAATACTGATATCTATAACTGATACACATCTCAAATTACCATTAGCTACTAAAAAGACCTATCGAGAGCGAAAATTATATTGTGGACTTCCCTGAAAACAAACATCCTAAAAGATGTTGGTTGTTGAAACTGTCACAGAACTCATCCGTACAACGCAAAAGCATATGACCTACTCTAGATTGGCATGCCAATCTCTTTCCGCCCCTGCTCCGAGACCATGTCTGCAGGTTGTGCACCTTAATAGTACAATGGATTCCCTTATTGGCATACTTTCCTTCTAGTTTTCTATACCAATATATCGTAACCGTACATAAATGTTAAACCCTACGCATACCCTTCCCAAGATGGTACACAACATCGAAGTATAATCACCCCTATAGGCATCGCGATTCATTCTTGAAGTGCCTCGCACTATCCGGTTGCCTCAACGCTGGTATATCAAACCAATATATATAAATCGCCCAAACCATGCATTTATAATTATATATATAAAAAACATTTGAACCACATATTTATATATCTATATAATATATTTTGTCCACTATTCGATAATCCTGTGTCGGGTATACTAAACTACACATACGCTTAAATTATGTGTCGATAAATCGGGTTGAATTGCTATTAGCTACCAAAGAGGCCCATCGAGTGCCATAATTATATTGTAAACTCGCCTGAAAACCACATTTTAAAAAAAGTTAGCATCTAGGTCCTGTCGCAGCACCCAAGAGTACTACGAAATTCTAAATGCCTTACTCTAGACTAGTGTCCCAATTTCTCTATGCCCTTGCTCCAAAACCACCTCTGTAGGTCATGCGCCTCAATGGTATAATGGATTCCATGCACCAATTGATAGCCCCAAGTCAAACATACCGAAACCATATATAAACACTTTAAACCGCATATCAATAAATGTGTATTTGATATTCTATGCATTTATTGGTAGTCCCAAGTCGGACATACCAAAACTATGTTTGTACATGTAGATATATATATATAAATCACATAAATTATATGTAGGTATATATACGTATATTCCTATGTAAAAATGGTCCAACTATGTGGAACTAATAAAAACATATCGTGCACATTTACGTACACAAAGAAAGTAAATAACCAAAGTAACAAATCTATCATCTCAATATCAACAAAAATTCATACTACAATCATATAAATAATTCAAAAAAAATGCATCCTACTTAAGTAACCAATCAAACAATCATATCTCCTTTGTATTATTTTATAGAGGCCTCAAACTTATTTTATAAAGTAATACTCTTGCCTATCAATTCTATATAGCTTAATATCACTTAATTCTTCTATTAAAATTGAGTTCAGCTACTAATAGGTCGTATAATATTATATATCGCATGTATATAATCTATATCACAAACCATTTCTTAAGGTCTAATGTTAATAAATCATTTTATAACCTTAATCAAACCCAATTAAATAATATAACAATTCTTTTGTAATCTCTAACTTTTCAAATCACAATTATAAAAATTCACCAGTTAGTTAATTATTGAATTACACTATAATAAACTAATACCAAGGCCAGATAAACTTCCTAGTCATTTTAATATAGGTTTTGATAGAGTTAGGGTATGCCCTAGGGGCAATTATGCAATTGTTACATATATCTAATTCAATAATCAATCTTGTTTGAAATAAAAGCTATTTTCTTTATATTATATACTTGATATAATGTGTTATATATTAAAATTAATTTAATTAAAAGTATATCTAACAAAAAATCCATAAATGGTATATTTTTGATAGTAGTTACATTGCGTTGTAACCATGAGTGATTTATCACAATAAAATAAACATACCATTTTAAATATTCATAGTCAAGATGTATCAAGATCGGATATCGATGTGTCCGTTGAAACTAGAGTACCAATGTGTATGTATCTAACCTATATACTTTGGTATGAAATGAGAATATCCATTTACACCTCTTACTGTCATTTTTATGCTCTAACTCTCATGTTTAGATAACAATGGAATAACCAAATCGATAGTTTTCTATTGGTTAATATAACTAAGGTCAAATAGAAAACATAGATGAAACAAATTACACAATTCTATTGACTTGAGCATATTATTGATCTTCAATATGGAAGCTCCGCTTTGATTGTAGTTAAATCGTGGCACGGTAAAGTCGAATGACTATAGTTAGGTCGAGTAGAATCATTGAAGTGAAACATTGATCGAGAGCGAATTCATCTCCTCATTTATATGAGGTTAACATCACAGTACACTGAAGTCAACTCAAAGTAAAAGTATATGGCCAGAACAGCTTGATTAATAATAATTGTTATTATTATACCAAGTATTTTTGTGTCTGCACTGTAGAGTTGAATATGGATGATATTTGAATTTTGACCATTACCAAATTCCATAAGTCTAAAGTGGTATAGTTTTGACGAAGAGAACTGGTGTAATAATCGGTCACTACTAGATAACGCAACAAAGTAAAACTGGATTTTAATGAAACCAAGTAAATAATAAATTTGGCTAAAATGTCACACCACCTGCTAAGTGATGTATGAACATTAATATTCGAATTTCTTGATATTAATCGCTATCCAAATTTACACCTGAGAGTCACACATCTGAAACGATGAATATTCCTTTTATCACCTAATTTAATTATTATTTTTAATTATTATAAATTAATTAATATTTATGAAATATTAATTACAAAAAAATTTATTTGATGTATCGAACAATGTTAAACAATGCATTTGTAATAGTTACAAATATATTAATGGATAAATAGCATCGATATGCGTTTAAATTTAGGTTTAAATGTAGTGGACATTATTCAGGATGGAATTGGCTTTGAGCCCGTATGGGACATGCAAATTTTGGCTAAAATTGCTTGGATACGTCAGCAAATGTTGGCAAAAGTGCGAGGCTTTTTAAATGGTTAAAAGGAGTGAATCGGTAAGAGAAAGATAAAGATAAGATCAACTTTTCTCTCCATTTGACTTTCTATTTATATGTCACTCTCTACACCATTATTTTTGATGCTTTTTCTCTTCTATCCATTTGCAAATTCGACCAGCAAACCCCATTTAAACCTAAAAGAAATCCAAGCTCAGATCGCATTAGAATTCTTTGGTTCGACCGTTAGTGGTAAAGCAGTTCAGGAACCAATAACTCTAGAACTTGAAAATTAATTCTAGGAGTCATTTCATCATTTCAAAGTGAGATCTCTAGGCCTTAGTGAATAGTATTCAACATGTTTACTAATATTATTATCTATTATTATAATATATTGTAGGTTTTTAGATTATATTACAAATCTAGTATATTGATGTTCTGTCACATATTGGATGATTAAATATATTAGTGCATCTATATATTAAAAAGTGTTTTGTATCATTAAACCCACGGCCCAAAATAAAAAATATAAAAAACCATTTTTTAATTAAATAATATTATATATGATTTTATTAATTAATAAATTATATCCTAAAGGATAAAATAATATAACGATTATTTTAAAATCTCAAAAAAAAATTTGCATAATAATAATTTAGCATCAAATTTTACATTATTTCAATATTTATTTATTATGTATTTAAATATTAATATAACTATATATTTAACTAGAAAGTGAATATATATATATATATATATATAATATAGTTTGAAATATTTTATTTAGTAACATTACATAATTTTTGATTTTAAAAATATTTTTTAATAATTTTAGTAATTAATTTTGATTCGTTTTTAATTTTTTTTATAATTTTTTTTGAAAATTATTTTATAAATGCAAATTTTTTATGTGCCGTGAGCTCCAAGTCAGCTAGCATCAATTGTATAATATATATATATATATACACATATACACATATATATATATACATATACATATATATATATATATACATACATACATATACACACGCACACATATATATATATGTGTGTGTGTATGTATATGCACACGTGTTTATGTATTTATAACTATTTCGTAATTAAAAGAAAAAAATTAATTTTGTTCCTAAGTTTGCAACAACAATTAAAAAAATTAAAAAATATTTTATATTAATTATTAATTGATTTTGTTATTTAATATAAACGAACATTTTATACAAATACAACTTAAATAATTTATATAAATTATTACATTTATTATTTCCATATATTCATATATAATATATAATTGTATTTTATAAACTTAAAATTTTATGTGTGTATGTATGTGTGCGTGTATAATTTGATGCAAGCACACACATAGATACACACACACACACACACATATATGCATATACATATAATATATATATTCATTTAGACAGCACATAAAATACTAGAGGGGCAAATAAGTCTGTTGCAGTGTAAGTCCCAACACCTATACCTAGGCATATCAAACCATGAAAACTTTAGTATGTTACACATGTACGGTGCGACGACCCGCCTTTTTTACGGTATAAATCGACAATAAACCACACACTAAATCAAACCATTCAAAAGGGAGGATATTCAATGAGATTTAATAAGAAAAATAAGAGAAGAGAAGGAAAAAAATACAGAATCTCGCAGTAGAATGACAAAATACAATAACCAAATAAACAGCCCACGAAGCTGTTTTACAATATAAATTTGATTACACAATTTTTTTACAACAATCAGAGTATAATTAACAACATACCAAAATAATGCAGCGGAATTATAATACTAAATACGATCTAGCAAACTCCATCTTCATCTTCAAAGGATAATGTCTTCAACACTGAAATACTCGGGCTGACCTGAGCGTAATGAAAGGACAAAACACTCGAGTCAGAACTAAAAATTCTTATGTAAGTTAAATCAACAACAAGTAAATATGAGTGTAATAGCTTCAGAGATATTTACGGCATTTTACATCTCCTATCATGTGTATAACGTGCGTGTAATAACTTAAGAGATGTTACGGGATTTTCCATCTCCTAAGGCTCCATTAAACTATCTATATGTAGTAAGATATGCTATATATATAGTGTCTCATCAGTAATATAATTATTTTTCTTAGCGTTAAGGCTTTACATTAATCCCCTTTAACATATTTTAAAGCATTGTCCTATAGTTTTCCTTTGACACCACCAGTGATGTTGGTAGTCAAGGAGGCGCCGTGATAAGACAACATTAAAAAAACCGTAGTGGTCGCGTGTAAGGATAAAAGTATGACGAGGTACGTGAGACAATGTCCACGGTAGGATACTACCAGTTCGGGCAGCAGGGATGGTGGTAACGCATCGTACCCACTACCGCCCAACGCGTCCAACACCCCCATAATCAAATCAAGGTGCACCGATCAAGCCAACATTAATATAGTAATACGAAGAGGTGTGTCTGCTAGGTGTAGCTAGCCCATTTGGCCCTGACGAGCCATCCTATTTTAGTTATTTCAAATTGGCACAAGTGCCGAGGTCATCCATCATCGTTCTCTTTCTTCAAATCCAGCAAATGTTCACCAAATCCAACCACTTAATTTTGGATCAACCACCACGTACACAGTTGTTAATGTGATTCCAATATTGGCAGAGAGCACGCGCCTCCAGCCACATCCACCCAGATCCGACCTTGTCGATGCCTTCGCCTCGCCTAGGCGCCCCACCATCGGTCCCACAACCAACTCTGGCCGCCCCCTTTGCTCCACCGCCATCATGTATAAATCTCCAATCCTGGTGATTTTGTGTCGATCCAAGGTGATCAGACACTGTAGATTACCCTACTCACCGTTCTCTATGCGTCAGTTCCTCTGATCGTCGATTGTTCGATGATCTGTGACATCTCGGCTCCAATGACTGAAATATCAAAGGGTGTTTACCGTCCGATAGGTCGGATCAGTGAGCACTAAAGGAGTAATCTCTCATCTACACTACTTTGGATTAACATCGATACGTTTAAAAAATCTAAACATTTCTGAAATGATATGTGTCTCATCTCGACACAATGTAGTATACACGAGTTTAGAGAATTTGTATCTAAATCACATAGCAGAACACAATATATAATGGTTTCATAGAATAGTGAACCAAAAAGATATATATATATATATATATATATATACATGGTATAAACAGACGTCAGACCATCACTATATATCTACAACTATACATAACTGCCCCAAAAATGACGTCCTAATACATACACAAACAATATATACAAAGGACATATGACATGATTACACAAAATCAACTTAGCATAGTTCAACGGACTCTAAATGTATCTCTCTAACATTTCTCCTCCAGATGACTCTAACAATTCCTTTGAGACATGTAGCAAGCGTACATCCGTGAAGCTCTAAATCTACAACTACCTTAAATTTATATAATGTATGCCAGTTGCCTTCCATCTCAATGTCGTATGAAATCACCTCAAAATGTGAAAAGGTAATAATTCTTAAAAGCCTCGGTCTAACCTGAGGAGTTGTCAAAAACAAAACCTCGAGTCAGGCTATAAATCTACTTGTGAGTATTATAGTGTAACAATGATTCATATAAATGTGCGGAGTCGGGTTATATATGTGATGTTAAAAGAAATAAATATATCACACACTCCATAATCTAAATCCTCCCACATCCCATTAAATTATTTTAGTTCAAATACACGTGTCGTGGCACTGTTTAAAGTGAATCACAGCTGCAACTCTAATCAATGGGATATCACATCCTATTCATTTATAAGCCGCATTCATTATTCAATAGACATGCCACTTTCAAGTTATTCATATATGAGGTTTGGAATAACTAGTGAATCATATTCATTATTCGCTCTTACTAGACTCTGTATCGAACCGATATTACGGCCTTTTTCATCCGTATATCTTTCGATCATAAATTGTGGGTGCCCCTACACGATCTATTAGTCGCACTATCTTCTCTTGTTCACCGTTGGTGCTAAACCCGTTGTGTTGTAATCTTCATCTTTGTTTTACCACATATCCATCAATGAGATTACTCACGATTCTTTCTTGTTTCCCATTTGCACTGCGTCTATCACCGTGGTTGTGTCCGTGCAATAGATCGTTTGCATAATAAGTGACGAGGGACTAGGTCGTCACAATTCAGGGAGCGACCCCGAATCTATCCGCTAGGATGGATTCTGGCGTCTAGTAGTCTCACCTCGTCTCGTTTGCTTCATCGGTTAAATTCATTCAAATTCTTTTCTATTTAACCTCCCAATATACCATTTATCCCCAAAAATAGTACGTTTTCTATTTTATATCACATATAAATATCATGGTCGTGCAACATAGCATTAACTTGCAGTATATAGCATCATGAACATTCATAAACATAACATTTCAACACAATTTGGAAAAAATTCATCGGATTTTAATTTAAATTATAATAAAATACACCTTTCAAATTTAGACTCGACTTTTGATGACGTCATTTTAATTTAGTTTATAGAAATTTTTCCATAATTTTTAATTTAGAAAATAAAATATTTTAGTATGACACATTTTGCGTCAAACGCCGGTTCTTTTGAAGTTTTAGAAAATAAGTTAACTGGTTTATTTTACTACAGTTTTATGATCGTGTAACGTTGTCGTGCGCAATTGTATTTCTATTTCAGACACTCGTCTTCCGTATGCGAACAGAATATTGCACAGCTTTGTACTCTAAAACTTTTTGGTTTTGTTTACCCATCCACACACCTCCGATGACTGAACCGAGACCATCGTTGTGTTCCGCTACGTAATACGCTCCTGCTAATACCTTCCGGTTTGGTCGTAACGTTCATGTTCATCATACGGTCATGGAATTAACAGTGTCATTTCTGATCACCATGGGATCCATCGGTCGGGCGAAAGCTAGTCGATTTGTTCGTCTTACTTCCCTCTACATATTTCCTTTTGGTTGCATGAACAAAATCATCATAGATTTTGAGTTATTAATATTTGAAGTTTTGAAATAAAATTTGTTTTATCATAAGGTTCGCATGGATAGTGTTCTTTAAATCTCTGAACAAGCATGCACGTTAAAGCAATCATGTCATTTATATTACAATGTAAACATGCACGTTGAACAAAGTTATTATGTTCTTTATATTACAAAGTAAATATGCACGTTCAACAAAGTTATTATGTTCTTTATATTACAAATCACTAACATGACATGTAAATTTTTGATGTACATTTACTAGCAAGCCTATATATTTCTTTTCAATGCACTACACTTGTACATGCTTCCTACTTCATACATATTTTATGTAATCTATTGACTTGTTCACCATTTTAAATCACTTTTGAATTTTGTACAGTGCTTTCGAACATCTGGTTTCCATATTTTATATTATGTTCAACTTAGTCAACTATGGCAACACATTATAAATATAGACTATAAAATAAATATGTGCAAAGTTATGCGTAATAAAAATGAACAAGGCCAAGACAACATAAATACTTTGTTATGTGTAAGCAAATAAAATGAAATACACATACATAGCAAAGTAAACTTATGTATACTCAAAATTGTTTGATTTCAAGGCTACTAAAAATATGTACAACCTAGGAAAGAATATATATATATATATATATATATATATATATATATATATATATATATATATGCAAACATGTGAAACATGCATGCACAGTGCAGTCATATATATTACCTATCCTTTAACAGTAACTTCATTTTGACGCTCCATTCAAGCATGCATGTATTAAATTTTGAGATGATATTGTTGCTAGCACTAGATTATATTATAAATATAATAAAAAATGGGTCTCAAAATGGTTCTTGAGAAGATACTGAATTAAATGGAACAAGATTATATTATAAATATAATAAAAATGGTTCTCAAAATGGTTCTTGAGAAGATACAGATTTAAATGAAACAACAGTGCTCGTATACAGTAAAGAAAAGAAAAGGTAAAATATACTCACTTTGGTTTGCGTAGCCTGATAAAAGATGGAAAATATAATAATGTAAATCTGCTTGCGTTAGAGTAAAAGGGAGGCAGTGATTATATAGTGTTACACTGACACTTTAGGCCTAAGCAATCAGACAAGTTGAAAGAAAATTATGGAAAGGATAAGTATGAAAAAATCGGTTAGATGAAAATAACGTTATCTATTTTATTTTTTTAGTAAATAATTTTAGACCCCTCAAATAAATTTTCGTACCCTTAACCGCGATATTGTCCTACCGCAATTTGTTCTCCGATTACAATTCCGCTTGTGGTGTTTTACTCCAAATTTTATTCTATATCCATAACGAATTTTATTTTAAATATTTATTGCTTTTTTTCCACAAAATTTATTGCTACATATAAAACAGTAGTGGGATGTTACATATTTCCCCTTAAAGAAATTGCGTCCTCGCAATTTAACAGAGAGTACTGTATGATATTCGTATATAAAAAAATCGTTTTATCAACTAATAATATCCTAACATACATAAGTCGATGAATATATAAATACATACCTAATGGGTTTCAATTAAATCAGGATTTGATTTCCTAATTTGCTCTGAAGTTTCCCAATTGCAGTCTTTGGGATTATCTGACCATTGAACTTTTACTAGTGGAACTTGCTTTTTTTTAACTACTTCATCTTTCAGTCCACTATTCTAGCCGACGCAACAGCGAAAGTCAAATTCGGTTCAATTTCTAGTTCTCTAGCTGCTTTGGTTCTATAATAATATCGGAATCACATAGATATTTCTTTAATTGTGATACATGGAACACATTATGGACTCCGGATAGATATGCTGGTAATTCAACTAGGTATGCCAGGCTTCCTATATGCTCCATAACTGGATAAGGTCCAATATACCTTGGAGCTAATTTTCCTGCTTTGCCGAACCTTACAACTCCTTTCATTGGAGATACCTGTATAAAAACGTAGTCTCTGGTTGCGAATTCTAGATCCTTTCTATGTTGGTCAGCATAGCTCTTCTGTTGAACCTGAGCAATCTTCATATGATCTCTGATAAGCTCGATCTTCTCAGTTGTTTCTTGGACCATATCTGTTCCTAGTATAAGTCTATCTCCAGTCTCTAACCAACCGGCAGGAGAACGACATGGTCTTCCATACAAAGCTTCAAATGGTGCTATACCAATACTGGATTGGAAACTATTATTGTAGGAAATTCAATTAAATGAAGATATTCTTCCCATGAACCCCCGAACTCTATGATACATATTCTGAGTAGATCTTCTACAACTCGATTTATTCTTTCAGTTTGTCCATCCGTATGAGAATGGTATGCTGTGCTTAAACTGAGTTGTACAACCAAGACTGAATGCAAGATTTGCCAGAACTGACTGGTAATATCGGATCACGATCGCATATTATATTCTTTGGAATTCCGTGCAATCGTACAATATGTTTTAGGAATAGTCTTGCTAAACTTTCTGTGGTTCTATTCGAATAGGAACGAAATGGATATTTTTAGTGAGTCTATCAACTATCACCCATATACTTTCATTTCCTGACCTTGATTTGGGAAGTCCATCAATGAAATCCATAGAAATATGTTTCCATTTCCATTAAGGAACTTCAAGAGGTAATAAAAGTCCACTGGGCTTTTGATGCTCGCTCTTAACTAACTGGCACGTAATATATCGTTTCACATATTCACCGATGTCTTTCTTCATGCCTTCCCAATAGTACATCCGCTTCATATCATTGTACATTTTTGTACCACCAGTATGTATAGAAAATAAAGATCGATGACATTCGTTTAGAACTTGTTTTATCAAATCGGTTGTGTTAGGAACACACAGTCATCCTTTAAATTTGAAGTTCCCCTTCAAGTCTAACTCGAACCTGCCGTGATCTTCAGATGCATTTCCATTCTTCAATTTATTAATTTGATCGGCTAGGATAGGATCATTTTTTTGACTAGCTTGAATTCGATCGAGTAAACTTGGTCGAATATCCATACTTGCAACATGGCCGTTGTTTCATCCATTCTTTTAAACTGAAGGTTACAAGAAGATAACACTTCTAATTCTTTCCATTCTATCAACATCGTTGATACTACGACCTGGTGTTTTCGACTGAGAGCATCTACCACCTTATTTCCCTTACCTGGTGTATACTGAATTTCTAAGTCATATGCAGCTAGAAATTCTAACCATCGTTGTTGTCGCATATTTAAGTCTTTTTTGAGAGTATGAATATTTTAACGATTTGTGGTCTATGTATAAAACAATCCTTTCTCCAAACAATCCTTTCTCCCAATAAATAATGTCACCAAAGTTTCAAGGCAAATATTATGGCTGCTAACTCAAGATCATGATACTTTACTTTGTGAGGCCTAAGTTGTCTAAATGCATAGGCTACAACTCTGTCTTGTTGCATTAATACTGTACCAAGCCCTGTTCCACAGACATCTGTGCATACTACCAGATCCTGATTTCCTTTAGGAACTATTAATATTGGAGCGTAAGAATTTAATTCTTTCAACTTCTGGTAAGCCCCTTCACATTTATCTGATAGATGAATTTAACTCCTTTCTTCATTAAATTAGTTAGCGGAGCAGAAATCTTGGAAAAATCTTTTATAAATCTTCTATAATATCCTGTTAAACCCAAGAAACTTCTAATTTCAGTTATTGATTCGGGTTGCTTCCACTTTTGAATAGCTTCGACCTTAGCTGGGTCAACTGAAATTCCTTTCTTTGAGACTATATGTCCCAAAAATTTCACTTTCTTCTAGCAGAAGTGACATTTTGAAAATTTTGCTTTAAGTTGGCGCTCTCTTAATGTTTCTAACACTAGTTTCAAATGAATCACATGCTCGTCTTCTATCACTACACCACAGATAGGATTTTGGCGCAACCTTAGGCGGAACAGTTGATACGGCTATAAGCCGTATCTATATAATTTAATACGGCTGTAAGCCGTATTAACATTTGATACGGCTTATAACCGTATCAAAATCTGTGTCTCTTTTCGTGGGAAATTTTTCCCCAAAACGCACACCCTCCCTCCTTTTTTTATTTTCAGCTTTCTATTTCTTTGTTGATATCGGATTAAATCGCCAGACACCTCGATCGAATTTAGGGTTAAATCGCCAGACACCTCGATCGATCGAACGTTGCAATCAGGGGCGCGTCAACCTCTATGACGCAAATAATCCTCCAATCTCACTGATAGTTCTTTATTGATATCGGATTTTGGTCATTTTTTCTTATTTGCTGCTGATATCAGAGTGTTTATCCTCGTTGTTGATATCCTAACGAGGTACGTATCATAATCTGAGCTAGCTTTGTCCTTTCGGTATATCTTAGATAGTTTTATTTTTACAAATATTCAGCAGTTAAGTTATATTCTTGCCAGGTATGGTCTTTGGCAGTGAATCGTTGTATATAGGTTTAGGGTACTATTAGGATTCGATCATAGCTTTATTCTCTTTAAAACCAAGATAACAGTAGCTTTGTAATTTGCTTCATCCTGGTAGCTTTCTCTATTTAAGTTGAATTATTTTCTTACTTTTTCTCTTTTGTCTACGTCGCTGGTTGTATGAACCTGCATTAAATAAGTGTTTTTTTGAAGTTAAGGAATTCATACTTCACATATTCGTGTAGAATTTCAATTGATGGTAGAGATTGAAATCATAGTAGAATCTGTTTTGATATTTCATTTACATGTAGAATCTGTCTTCTTCCATCAGAGATGAACATTTTTTTTGAATGAAAATAAAAAGTACTGTAGGAATAGTGGGTTTAGAAAAAGTTTTCAACATTTTGATTGAGTGGGTTTAGAAAAAGTACTGAATGAAAATTTTCAATCCATATCCTCTAGCGTGATAAATTTTCAAACTAGAAATACAAAGTACCGACTATGCATACGTACATGACATGTGGATTGACCCTTCCCTTGTCTTCAGTTTTCTAATATAATTTATCATTTTCATCAAATTTGTCGGTTTAAAAGCGCAATATAGAGATGTATCACTCTCAATCAGTGTTAAATCACTACATGTACGTTGCTTAAGATAATTCATACATCTAAAGATTCTGGTGGATTTATTCTTCAACGTTAGATGATTGAAATGTTTTAACTTTTAATGAAACACACCATGCATTCATAAAGCACGAAGCATAATGTTGGACCATTAATGCGTATGTTCCTATTATTTGTAACTCGTTAGCTTTGCTATCACGTCAATTTAAATTTATTTGATGGCTTGGACTTCAGTTTTATCCAAGTTTTTGTATTATTTTGATCTCCTTGCATAATTTACAGCTTGGTGCTAATGTTGTATATGGTGCTGACATTGTATATGGTTTTGACATTGTTGTATAAGTGGATAAAATTATTGTTAATGGCGCAAGACAAGTATCAGGAGAGGGGTAATGCATAGACATTACTCCGGTGCTACAAAATAGCGCCGTTGTAATGGCAATTTTTTTGGAAACAGTTTGGTGCTAATGTTGTATATTGTTCTGACATTGTTGTATAAGTGGATAAAATTGTTGTTAATGGCGCAAGCCAAGTATCAGGAGAGGGGTAATGCATAGACATTACTCCGGTGCTACAAAATGGCGCCGTTGTAATGGCAAATTTTTAGAAACAGTTTGGTGCTAATGTTTAAAATAAACCCTATATTTTGAGTTCCATTTATTGAAATTTAAATAGTCCATATATTTTAACTATTTAAAATTAATTAAATGTTTAAAATCATACTACAAAATTCTAGGTCCTATAGGAAAACAAAAAACGATCATGAAAAAGGCATGCGTATAAATCTTACAAGGAAGTTAATTGTTTACTAAATAATATTGTTCTCTACTAAATAATTTACATTATGAACGATCAAGTAGCTTGAATCATGTAAAATTACTAACTTAGAAAATGAAGTTACATCTATTTCCCCATAAAGCTTTTTTTTAAACAATGATGATATCAAGTTTAGATATGTCCTCACAATTTGATGATAGTGAATTATCATGTGGATTAAATCATGTTCTAATTTGGAAAGGAAAGTATTTTTTTATACTAGTTAAAGGTTGATGCATTTGTTTGTCTTCCAGGAATCCAGTTTTTACACCCCACACACACATTGTAAATAAGCCATAAAATTTTGAATGCTCACTAGGAATGGCTCTGTATATTGTTTTTCAAAAGCTTGTTTTATGTAACTTTATTAGGCTCGTACTCTCAACCTGATATGTGATATTAATGTTTCACCGAGTCCTGGCTCTTTTAGTTTTCCAGTCATATGAGAAATGTTTTTAAAGGTTCATAATTTAATGATATGTCATAGGGAAATACTTAGTCAATAAAGTATAGTGAAACAGTTATGAAATTAAATAGATTCTATATGGAAGGGTAAACTCGTGAAGCATCAAATTAACATAGGAGAAACTAACACAATAACCATCATGTTCACTAAAATCCATCCATTAATAACAATACTGATATTTGTACTACATCGTGCACACTGATAAAATTCAGCCAATCCTTTACTCCTTGTAATAATAGATGCAGCTACCAGAACCTACATGAATGAGTACCATAATAATTTTAGTAAATAGAAAAAGAAACAGAAAACAAGAAGAATACTAGGAAATGAAAGTTACTGGGGTCAGTAGTGACAATAAGACCATAATTCTTGAAATCACAATTCCAAGGGTTTCTGCCATTAGACTGTAGTAGAGATTCATAGAAATAAAAGCATGAGCTATGAGATTGTTTGGTTTGAAGCAAGGACCCCCTTCTTTCAGTGTGCTGCAGTCTACCTGCGAGCATGCGTAGTTTAAATTTAGATAAGTGTGTTGTGGATCCCCGCTTCCACCGTGCCTCTGATGACATTGTTGCCCAGATATTTTCAGGTACCAACAAATATTTAGTTGAACTCAACCTGATAATAATGTATTTCATTTTAGTGCCACTGTTTATGTTAGGAAGAAATGACCAGTATGCATAAGTGTGTTGCCTTAATATCGCTAAATTATGTCCTGATTTGTAAGAATATGACAGTTTTGATGTCTAAAATAAATTTATTTTATATATTTCCACGTAAACTGTAGTAGCTCACAAACAATTGACTAAGAATTTGAAATTCTGTAACTTCATTTTGTATGCTTCCATGAATCAGTTGCAACTAATATGTAGCATTTCTAATTCAAGAAGGAACTCCACCATAATTTGAATAAATGCAGTTTGATTTTATTAATACTTAATACCTATCCCTATGGATTGTTTGATTTTTCTTCGAACAGAACCTGAAGATAATAGCTTGTTGTTAGTTAAGAAGATATCATCAGACTTCAATGTCATTGATAATTTTAGATCTTATAACATAAATAGTTAAGTAGTATGGGAAATTCAGTATTTTTTTCATTTGATTTCAAATGTTACACAAAGTCGTCAGAATATTTCCTTCTGTACTTTTTCCTACAAATCTGGATATCTACGTCCTCAAAATTTACCCCATAAAAGGAATCTGACTTAAAATTCATCATTTTTCCTGCAATCAGATTATCTTGTTCTCATAAGAGGATCCAAATTCTTGAAGAAAAAGGTAAGAATTTAGATCAATAAGCAATTGGTTCCATTTTAGTTGAGGATAAAGAACTCAGGCCAACAAAATTTCAAAGGCCGAACTATGCCGAACTGTATAGTTTGGACTTCTTAATAAACTGACTATGCTGAACTAGCAAAACGACAATAGAAAAAAAATAACTATTATATTTAACAAGAACAATATAATTTATTAAAGTTAAATATGTAGAATTAATCTTACAACAAATTTCTCAATATAATTTCAAAAATATTCTTTTTGAGCAATTAGAACGAGGACCCATTGAAGGGCAAGTCTCATGTTCTGTTAAATATGATATAGGAGGGCAGTATGTCTTTCAGCATAGAAAAACGATGGATAAATGAATCAGATCTAAGATCTACATACTATATAGACGGGGTGCAGAAGTTCATTAGTTTTGTTGAAGAAAACAGTGGTAAGAAAGGATTGTATTTATGCCCTTGCACCCGGTGCAAAAATATGAAGACGATCAAATTAGATGACATTCATTTTCATTTGCTTAGATGGGGTATTATCCAATCGTATACAGTGTGGTATTTTCATAGGCAAAAAAAGGGCGGAGATGGAAAAAGAGCAACCAGTTAGTCTTGGCAGAACTACTGCTGAGTCTGAACATATTAGGATGGAAGATCTGGTCAATGATGCAGATAGATTTCATCATTTTCAACCTACAAATTCGTTGCCTGATCATGCTAATGTTGGAGACCAGTCTATTGATTATCCAGATTGGTAGGCCAATGAAAGTAAGAAGTATAAATCGCTTTTTGGTAGCGTAAAAGAGCCATTGTATCCTTCATGTTCAAAAGGGATTACGAAGTTGTATGCCATTGTGAAACTGTATAGCTTGAAGACCCAATACAGCTTTTCAGATAATGGTATGACTGCACTTCTCGAACTAATAAAGGAGTTACTCCCTGAAGGTAACACGCTGCCGACAAAGTACTCCGACGTGAAAAAGATCATTAAGCAAGTTGGGACGAATTACAAAACTTATGATGCATGCATCAATGATTGCATATTGTACTGGAAAGATGATGCGAGCAAAGTTTCTTGTACAAATTGCAATGAACCAAGATATATGACATCATTAAACGAAGAGAGAAAATGCACCAAAGTACCTCGAAGGACATTAAGACATTTTCCTTTAATTTCTAGATTGAAGAGACTGTATACTGTACCATGGATGGCAGATGCGATGACCTGGCATGGTCGTGCCAAGTCTGATCCAACCGTAATGCGTCATCCATGTGACACTTCTCAATGGAAAGTCGCAAATTCATTTGATCAAACTTTTGCTACCGAGCCATGAAATGTCACACTTGGAATAGCAACAAATGGTTTCTGTCCACATGCTTCTCTCTCTAACCCTTTACAGTTGTTGGCCAGTAATTGTAGTACCATACAATCTTCCTCCGTGTATGTGCATGAAAAGAGAGTTCTCAATGTTAACATTGTTGATTACTAGGCCAAAACAACCAGGAAAGGATATTGATGTTTATTTACAGCCGTGATAGACGAGTTAAAGCAGTTATGGGAAGGAGTAGTTACATTTGACGCGTTAAATAAATCTAAGTTCACAATGAGAGCTAGGGTGCTGTGGGCAATCCATGATCACCCTGCTTTTGGGACTTTATCGGGATGTACAACTCACGGTTACTTTGCATGTCCTGTTTGTGGGGAAAACACTTGTTCTTATTATCTTCCTGAAAGTAAGAAGATGTGTTACATGGGACATCGAATGTTTCTTCCTAACGAACACAAGTTTCGATACGATAAGATAAATTTCAACAACGAACAAGAACTTCGTCGTCCTAAATGGCCATTGGCTGGTTTTCAAGTTGAAAAGAAAGTAGCGAATATCAAAATAAAAGTTGGTAAACAAAAAGAAGAAATTGGTCGGAAATAGAAAAAGTCAACCAATGAAGATGTTGACAATATTTCTGGATGGTATAGGAGGTCTATCTTTTTTGATTTACCATATTGGAAAGCAAATTTGGTCCGACATAATATTGATGTTATGCATACGGAGAAGAATGTCACGGATCATCTCATCAGCACCATTATGGACCATAAAGATAAGTCAAAAGATGGCATCAATGCACGCAAGGATTTGAAAATCATGGGTATAAAACAAAAGTTGTGGGTGATGGAAGATCCTGAAACAAATAAAACAATCATACCTCGATTAGAAGACCTTACCAAATCCATATGTTAACTTATTAGTATACGTACATCACATGATTGTGTGTCTGTATATTTTTAATTGCACGATTGTGTGTATGTATGGTTTTGAATATTTTATACATTCCAATGCAATTCCAAGTGTTGTCACTTAATAATTTTGTATGTGCAAGTGTGTTATATTATGGAGTGTTGACATTGATACATTGATACATGTATAATTATTATCGTGACTTATTAAAATAATTAGTAATATTATATTTTGCAGGAAACTATGTCAGAAAATCCACCATCTTCACATTCGTCATGTTCAAAGGCGAAGAAAGTTGATCAAAACTTACTTGGTATTCCGGTCTCAGATAACGCTGGAAAAATCACTACTGTGCTCGGTAAACTAGTAAGAACTCATGTGCCGATATCATATGTAAGTTGGAATAAAGTACCTGGAATATACAAGGACAACGTTTGGAACGAATTGGTGGTAAGTATCCTTATCTGTTTGACAACAACTATTTCATTCAATAGCCTTATGGTTTCAACTCTTTGCACAACACATAATTTAATATATTTTTTGCAGAAAATTTATGAGCTCGATCCGCTTTCAAAGGAAATGTTTTTAAAGATAATGGCCGAGGCTTTTAGGAGATACAAGAAAAACTTGAGAGTAGTTTATTATGACCCTTTCAACAATGACGAAGAACGGTTGAAAAATTGCCCACGTATAGTTGCTCAAGAAGATTGGGCAGAGTTCGTAAAAAATTGAAGCAACGCCTGAAGCGAGCAGAAGAAGGGAGGTAGGCAAAAAGAACAGAGCATTGCTCAGTTATGCTCATCATGCAGGACGTAAAAGTCACGCTAAAATAGAACAAGAAATGGTAATTTATATTCATTTTCATTCAAATGATTTACACATTGTGATTGGATATTCATGTCGTTGCATCAACTTGTATTGCAGATCGTTGCTAGTCCACCAACAAATATCAGTCGTCGTCAAGTATGGGAGAAGACACATAGGAAAAAAGATGGTATCATATCAGATGCCACTTCTTCATACTTTGTAAGTTAAACAAATATTAACTTGCATATTCTTTAAAATTCCTTATTCATGTAAGTATTATCATATTACAGGATCAAATTGCGAAAGCGAAGGAAAAGATCACTGATAGTGATGAAGAAAAATTGACAGTGGATGAAGACATCTTATCAAAAGTGCATGGTAAGGATGCAAGGGGTATGAGCCACGGTGTTTGGACCATTATACCAAAGACTAAAGTTAAGGCTTGTGCCATTGCACAGAAACGACTCCGACATGTTCATGGCGAGCAGGATGAGTTGAAAATGAGGGTTGGAAGTTTGGAGGGTACAGTGGGAAATTTGTCTGGGCAAATGGAGGTTTTGATCAACATGGTGGGAAATATAGAACAGGGAATTCGTGTACCGGTCAATTCTTTTGATGGAGGACGCGCCACACAATTTAATGCTCCTGAATTCATTGCTTCGCAGTTCCAGGATTCGACCAATGTTACGAACAATCAAAAATGTGAAATCCTCAACTCTGATTTAGAAGTAATAGGAACAAGTATTTTTAACATTTAAACATTTATGACATAATAAGTAGAAAACTTAAATAATAATAAACATTCCCTTTTATTGCAACATGTACTATATGCCGAGATTCTACATTGTCCAACATCCATAGGAAATCTGTACCATCCACACATGAAAAAGTGGTGTTGGACAGCATACTGCTACCAGATGAGAGAACCAGCAAAATGAATCATCAATTTGCCGAGACCTTTGCTGATGTTGGAGTGGGTGGATATGTGTGCCATCCGAAGTGTCTTATTCGATATCTCTATATGATGGAGCAGGTATATTTTCTGTTTATGTGGTCGATATCTCTAGAGAGATCTTTTTAGATAAACGAATTATAAAATCAAAAACATCGTAGAGCCAAAGGTAAAGCAAGAATGAAGAGTAGAATCAGACGGAGAAAAAATGGATGATTCTTGAAATTAGTAGTAGCAACTAACTATAGCTCAGTCAGAAGTTGTACAGGAGCAGTATCATTTTTCTCCTCTCCATATGTATCTTTTTCCCCTGCAAGATGCGTAAATAGTTTCAAACAATAGCAAGAAGGAAATTTTCATTTAATTTTTATCCTTTAACGTGATGCCCGACATAATAAATAAAGGATGAAGAGATCCAACGAAATATATAGCTATAGCTAAGGATATCAACAAATTTTCAAGAAAACCGTACATCGGTACATAATAAATAAAGTTAATGATAATTTTACACCTAATTTTGAAGAACAAACCGTACATCGAATCATGAAAACCATACTGATTATTATTCATGATTTTATTCTGAATAAATGCCAAAATCTTACCAGGTTTGAAGTAAAAAAATGATAAACAATAGGCTAACTTAAGATACTTGAACCTACAGATGATATAAACTTTAGTTGTAAGTGACATTAGTTTAACACATCAAGCATTATGTTTAATAATTGAAATAGAGCTGCAACTTTTTGGTTCGACCGCAAATTTTGAAAAATACCATTGTATACAAACAAGAGATCGGAAATTCGAATCCCGAACAAAACAAAAATAAAATATATTTCTACATGAAAATTTTGATACAAATTATATCCCAATGTCAAATTCTAAGCCCAATGTAACTTTCACAATACATTTTTTTATATAGTTTCGAACTTTTACTAATCGAATCTATATAAAAAATTAAAGTTTTACAATTTTATATCATTATAAAAGAGCATTTTTACATGCACGGGCAAAATGCTCGTATATATACATAAAGTTAATTTATTTACGGCTTTATATTACAATTTAAAATTTAAATTTAAATAATATTCACTTATTCGAAAGTTAATATTTTTTATTTAAATTGCTGCAGCCGTCAACGCTTTTAAACTATTTTTTTGTACTTTATTTCGACTAAGAATATTTATATTGAATGCAAACTACTTTTGACTCATCACATATGATTTAACAATTTGACTTTTTATTTTTGTAAATCAAAACGAATATATATATATATTATATATATATTCAATTAATCTAAAATAACAAAAAAATCTGTTCGAAACCAGTAGAGGAAAATATATTTTTTAAAATCAAAAACAGAGTTTTGCAAAATTAATTTAATAACCATACTTTGTACATTAGCGAAATGAATACACACCAAAGAGTATTACATATTTCATACCATTCCAACCACCTCTTTTTTTTCCAGATAGTTACCCTTGTGGACTCTTGCCAGCTTTTTTTGAAAGTAAGGTTACTGAAAGGCTTTTTAACCATAAAGAACTTAATCTTGCTTCAAAACATGTAAAGAAATGCATATACTTGTTTACCAGCACTTAATAACTTCTGCATTGCACATATAGATAAATAATGTTTTTTTTCCGCTACATGCGTTTAGATCTATATGAGTTTTAAGAAAGCACAGTATGCTTGGAAAATATAGCTTACATCTACAAGTACAATCATGCATTTTAACTTTGATACATCTGGAGTATAAAAGAACTACTGACTCATCCGATCTTCGCTGGGTACTGCATCATCTGGAAGCACAATAACAGGTGCAAACTGCAGAACAAACAAAGAGAAATAACAACTAAATAACTTAACCCCTAAACAATAAGTAACTTGCAACTTAAAAACTAAAGTGGCATTAATCACACCATCCACCTTTCTGTTTTAGGAAAAATAAGACCAAAATATTCGATGGAATTAAAATAATATAAAAAAATGCATGAAATAATTTGGTCGAAAAAGAAAATGGAAGGGTGTAAAAAAGGTTCGGCGAATTTGGACTGGAAGTCTGGAACACACTTCGATTCTCAGATCAGAGTTACAAATTATTTTTTGATTCTTTAATAATAAAATGAGCCTGAAACTACTTATTTATGCAATGAGGAATAGCTAAAAAACTATCATTCATTGGAAGGTAAGAAGGTTCAAGAATTCACATTCAGCGCAAAGATTTTCTTTTCCTCTTTTTCCTAACCATGTCCCTTGGATCTTCTTTTGAGTTGAGAATCGTATTAAACAGTTTACTTTAATATATGAATCAGTATTAGTATTAGTCAATCAGGTTCGTTAAGCTTGAAAATTACTACAGCATCCACCAACTAAATTGGGAAATGCTTATGCATTTTACTTTAAGCCCATTCATGCATCCTAGCTGATTAACTCCAATTTTGGTTGCACGATAACTTTCTTTAATATATCTGAATTGTTCTTGGTGCAGTGAATTAAGCGCTTTGACACATCTAGTATCCGATAACATCTGAGATTATTGTGTTTTATACAAGGTCCAATTACCGAAATTTCTCCCTATGTTGCTGCTCCTCTCTGTCAGAAACCTTTTATGGTTAGACGAGCCTTTAATTTCGTCAATTTTTATTTTCGTCTTTTTGTATCTTAAAACCTTATTTTAACCGCTTTCTGCCTCTCAAAATCCCTAACAAGTACAACTTGTGATGTCATTCTTCAATAAAGAGGTTATCCCAGATTTCATATTTAAAGTAATATCCATTTTCCATTTACCACTATCCATATGAATCAGTATTCCATATAACCTTCGGACTCTTAACATTGATCAGCTATATGTACTTAAAAGGAATTTTTTTTATTGATAATTGAAGTAATGAGAAACTCTTGAATTTATTGATAAAAGTGATAATTTGCATATGGTTAGTCATTCTCCAACACTTCATTACTATATATCATGCTCCCACGATCCAGCGCAACATAGCTGAGGTTAGCTATACTTTCAAAACAGACTTGTTTCCATAATAAGTCTCTAAAAGCAGTGTACTTGCTTAATTTTCCTTTATTATATTGATCAACAAAGCTTTACTTCCTAATTTAATATCAATTGTAGTGGAGATGTTATTAGATAATAGACAAAATAAATTCTGCTTGAAAATGAAGCATAAGTAATCATACAAATTATTATATACACAACACATTGCAACTTTAGTTCAAAAATATGATAAAATAATTCTGCATGTTTATGAAATACAATATATATATAGAGTTAACTCCTAAAAATAAAGATGTACTAATATTTTGTAATGCTTGTGTAGATGTTTTGGGCTGGAGGAGTTAGCTCTTTGGCTTTGCATTGTGCAGTGGCTGCCGTAACAATACAGTATAACAGAGGCTTGTTGTGTATTTGTATTATGTAGTAATGTGATACATTTGTATTATTGTTGTGTATTTGGATCTTGGTACTGGAGCGATATGCTTTCTAGTATCCGCTACTATGATATATTAATGTGCTAAATGCTAGTATGTAGTATTTTTCGTATTATGTAATGATATTGTTAAGTTATTACGCACTGCAATGCGGATTATTGAATCATTTGAATGTGCACTGTCTATAATATTATTTGTTTTGATGTCTCGGAATGATTATTGATTATATATTTGATATGAATAGGTCTATAATATTATATATTTGATATGAATAGGTCTATAATATTATATATTGGATATTGATTATATATCTATATCTAATTGACTAATTAGATACGGCTTTTAGCCGTATCTAATTGGTTCGGCAATTAGATATGGCTTCCGGCCATATCTAATATGTCAATTAGATACAGCTAATGGCCGTATCTAATTGATACATTAGATACAGATATTAGCCGTATTTAATAGATACGACCATAGGCCGTATGTAACTGGCTCATTAGATACGGCTAAAAGCCGTATCAAAATATTAAGCTCGGCATATTTTGATACGGCTTTTAGCCGTATCAAAATATCATTTATGGTGTAGTGTATCTTTGAGTAAATAAGGATATCATCAATAAAAACTAGGACAAACTTGTCCAAATAGCTTCTAAAAACTCTATTCATCAAATCAACAAAACAAGCTGGAGCATTCGTTAATCCAAATGGCATTACCAACCATTCGTAGGAACCATATCTAGTTCAAAATGCTGTTAAGGGAATACTGTTCTCTGCAACTCTTAGTTGATAAAAACCCATAGCTAGATCTAGTTGTGAAAAGACCTTTGCACCACTCAGTTGATCGAATAGATCATCAATCCTTGGCAGTGGATATTTATTCTTGATAGTATAGTCATTCAGTTTGCTGTAATCTATACAGAGTCGAAGTGATCCATCTGCCTTTTTAACAAATAAAGCCAATGCTCCCCAAGGAGAACTACTCGTTCTGATGAAATTCTTTTCTCAGGATCCTCTGTTTAAGGTCTTAATTCTTCCATCTAACTAGGGCACATTCAATTAGGTAGTCTACTAAAAGGTTGAGTTCCAGGTTTCAAATCTATCATGCGTTCAAATGCTCGATGTGGTGGTAGACCGGTAACTGGTTCAAAGATATCCGAAAAATCTCTAACTACTGGAATCTTCCTATTTCATCTTCTTTAGATTCCATAGCAAATAAAGAATAACCTGAACTAGCATTTGCTCTTTCTAGAGCATTAAGGATTCACTTAGGTACTCGGGATGTTGGAGAGTGATTACTCGTTTCGAACAGTATAATTGAGCTTGATAGTGCTCGAGCCAGTCCATTCTCAAAATAACTCCATAACTCAATGAATCCATAATAAAAAAATTACATGAGAAAGAATACACAGATAAGCAAATTATGACTCCACTACATTTCATCCCCAGGGTAACTCATCCTCCAATAAGATTGGCCACCCTAAGAGAATTGTTAAGAGAAGATACATCCAATTTTAACCTTTCTACCATTCCTTCGATATAAATGAATGTGATGCACCTATATCAAAAAGAATTCTAACATATAATCCATGCCATAAAATTGTACCTTCTAGGACCGAAGCTTGTTTTCCCTCATCTGGTTTCATTGAACTGGGACCATCTAGTGCAAACATTTTCCCTTGAGTTTGCTTCTTCGGCTTTGTGCATTGTCTCGCTATATATCCCATTTCATTTCAATTGTAACATTTCTTCATAGGACCTTGACTTGTGTTTCTACAATCATGGGCATAATGACCCTTTTTTCCATACGAGTAACATTCTACTTGTGCTTTAGATTGTTGCTTCTTTTGGTCCTCTTGCTTAGGTAGGAACTGTCGCTTGTTCTTTAGAAATTTTGCATTCTTCTTTGAGAAGAATGGCCTCTTCCTTTGTTGTTGGATTTTCTGAGTAGGTTGACTTTCAGAAATCGAATCTTGCTCTTGTATCTCTTTAAATCTTAAAGCCATATCCACAATCTCCTTAAATGGAAATCTTAGTTCGATAAGTAATTTATCTCTCAGTTCATTATTTAGACCAAGCACAAACTTCTCATTCTTTTCCAATGGGTTGCTAATAAGTGTTGGTCCATACTTCAATAGCGCATTAAACTAATTGACATACTCAGTCGCAGACAGATATTTTTGAGTAAGGTCAATAATTTTTTGAAGCAGTGCTGCTCTCTCTGCTTCAGGCAGAAAATGGTGTTTGAAAATATATTTGAATTATTGCCATGATATGTGTTCCTCTGGAGTTGCAGCAGTTATGGCTTCATACCAATCTAAAGCACCTCCTTGTAACTATCAAGATGCTAACCTTCTCTTGTCCTGATCGGAGAGATTCAGATCTTCGAAGATTCTTTCGCATGTTCTCAGCCATGCACGAACTCCCATTATGCCCTCATTTCCCAAGAATGGTTTACCACCTAGACTTGAGTAGTCTTTGCAGAGCTTGGTTAACTCTGATCCAGGATTTTGATTATTGTCTCTGAGGATGCCCATATCTTGAATACGCTTCATGACTTCGACCCATTGATCCATAGTTAAAAGTACATTTTGATTGCTTCATTGACCATTTGGTGACTCAACTGTCGAGCCTGTTCTGGGTCTACCTAGTCCTACCATTTTCTGATAAAGAACATTTGTCAGTTTATTATATAATAAAATTTAACTAAAATTACATATGTAATACAAATACGTATCGAGTATTATCCTAATGTTTTCCCTTTAAATTTTTATTAGAACTCATCTATCACTTATACGAGTTAATCCCAAGTTCCGTGGGTTTTACTAACTGGGTAACAAACTAAGTCTGACTCCCTTATGGTCAAATGTGTTCTAATTATTGATTTATACAAATTCTTTTGAATCCTGGCTCTGATATCGCGCTACCATGCCCCGGCTCCAGTAACTGAAATATCAGAGGGAGTTTACTGTCTGATAGCTCAGATCAGTGAGCACTAAAGGAGCAATCTCTCGTCTACACTACTTTGGATCAACATAGATACGTTTAAAATATCTAAACATTTCTGAAATGATACATATCTCATCTTTACATAATGTAGTATACACGAATTCAAAGAATTTGCATCTAAATAACATAGCAGAACACAATATATAATGGTTTCATAGAACAACGGACCAAAAAGATAGATATATATACATATACATGGTATAAACAGACGTCAGACCATCATCATATATCTACAACTATACATAACTGCCCCAAAAATGACATCCTAATACATACGTAGACAACATATACAACAAACATACGAATGATTACACAAAATCAACTTAGCATAGTTCAGGGGACTCTAAATGTATCTCTCTAACATTTCTCCTCCAGATGACTCTAACAGTTCCTTTGAGACATGTAGCAAGCATACATTCGTGAAGCTCTAAATCTATAACTACCTTAAATTTATATAATGTATGACAGCTGCCGTCCATCTCAATGTCGTATGAAATCACCTCAAAACATGAAAAGGCAATCATCCTGAAAAGCCTCGGTCTGACCTGAGGAGTTGTCAAAAAAAAAACCTTGAGTTAGGCTATAAATCTAGCTGTGGGTATAATAGTGTAACAATGATTCATATAAATGTATGGAGTCGAGTTATATATATGATATTAAAAGAAATAGGTATGTCACACACTTCATAATCTAAACCCGCCCATATCCCATTAAATTATTTTAGTTCAAATACACGTGTCATGGCACTATTTAAAGCGAGTCACAGCTGCAACTCTAATCAACTGGGATATCACATCCTATTCATTTATAAGTTGCATTCATTATTCAATAGACATACCACTGTCAAATTTTCCATATACGAGGTTTGGAATTACCAGTGAATCCTATTCATTATTCACTCTTACTAGACTCTGTATCGAACCGATATTATGGCCTTTTTCATCCGCATGTCTTTCGAACAGAAATTGTGGGTGCCACACACGATCTATTAGTTGCACTATCTTCTCCTGTTCACAATTGGCGCTCACTCTATTGTGCTGTAATCTTCATCTTTGTTTTACCACATATCCATCAATGAGATTAATCTCGATCCTTCCTCGTTTCCCATTTGCACCGCGCTTGTCACTGTGATTGTGTCCATGCAATAGAGTGTCTGGACAATAAGTGACGAGGGACTAGGTCATCACGATTCAGGGAGTGACCCATGAAAGTGTACTATGGATCATGTAATATGGATATGTGATAATACAAAGTATAATAATGATAATAATACTGTAAATAGTGCGGAATAAAAAGCAGTATAGTAAAATGACAACAGAGATTTTTATACTGGTTCGGAGCATCGTCCTACATCCAGTCCCAGACTCCTTCTAGAATTTCACTAAAATAACAACCCTCACTTAACCCGGAGGAACATGCCTATACACCCCTGAGCAGCCGAACGGGGACCTGAGCAGCAAAATAGGATTTCGCCTCAACAGCCGAAGAGGACTTTACTCGCCTGAGCAGCAAAACAGGACTTCAACTAATACAGAAAATAGTTTTGACTAATGTGTGTTATGATAACATGGATTTGTCACTTGTAGTACACACTTCCTATAATCTTCTCCTTGAGTATAAACATATATTTGAAGTATATGAAGAATAGAAAGGTACAGTATTGCTTTAATGCGGAACAGTTGAAAGTATGATAGCAAATAGATGTCAGAGAGTTAGATCAGAGAAGAAGAGAATTCGATTGTGATTGAGTGATTTGGAATGAAGTTGGAGTTTGTATTTATAAAGGTTAGTAAGCAGCGACTGTTGGTGAAGAGTTTCGGTTGAAGTGTTGCGTCCATTCTTTTCGTAGAGGTTTGTATCTCTTCACAAAAAGTCATGTCTTCTCGAAAAGTGGATGTTATAGAAATTCAGTCAACTGAGCCTCTGGGTCAGTCGACTGAATATTCATAATAATTTTAAATTTAAATCATATATTTATGTCACTGTGCATGCTGCACAAAATTCCCATTGTCAGTCGACTGGTTCAGAGGGTCAGTTGACTGACCTGGTCAAATTTGTGCAGTATGCACAATTTACTTAAGTATATCAATTTTATAACTTTAAATCACTTTTATACTTTAAATGTATGCTTATATATATAAAAAATATTTGGTAAATATAATGATTAAATATATAAGCTAATATATACGTAATCGATGAGAGATTTTAACAGTATTGACCTAAGACATAAAAACAAAATACTATAGTTGATGCACCGGTTTTAAAGTCTCTTCTCCTTGTTTCTTTTTTTCGTAGCAGTCGTCAAATCTGTATGTCGTAATGATAGCTTCGTGTCATGAATCAAAACCAAGTCTCAACATTCTCTCCCTTTTTGATTGATGACAACCTGTAAGTAGATATAAATTTCGAATGTGTGTGTGTCTATATATATATAACATAAATACTTACTCCCCCTGAATCTTTGACGCTCTATATCCTGCATTCTTAATATTAGCAATAATATTTCTCCCCCTTTGACATTGACAAAAAGGAATAAGTAATATAAAGTCATAATGCGAAAGATATTACAAAAACAAGAACAATCATCCATACATTTAACTTCCATGATCAAGAGTGTTCGAAATAAATAAGTAAACTAGAATGGCCATTTAGTACAAGCCATAAGAATTGAAAACTAATGTTTTAATAAAAGGAAAAAGAACATCTTACGCCATTGGTTGCTTACCCCTACCACTGTCATCTTCATCTCCATCATCATCACTACTACTTGCTTGATCGTCGTCAGAAGAAGACCATGTAAGGAAGGGTTGCTTACTCGGATCGCCTATAGTAGCTGTAGATGTCCCGGAGAGCATGAGATAGCTTGCTAATTTGGTAAAAATACTTTGACCTTATCAAGCTTCTTATCGACTTTGATGATGTTGGATTGCACAATTTGTTCAACATAAACATTTTCTTTAATATAGCCATTTAAAAAAGCACTTTTAACATCCATTTGATAGAGTTTAAAGTTATCATAACATGTGTATGTCAATAAAATTCGTATTACTTCTATTCTAGCAACTGGAGCAAACGTTTCTTCATAGTCTATTCCTTCTTCCTGGTTACATCCTTGTGCTACTAGTCTCACTTTGTTTCTAGTTACATTTCCTAATTCGTCTGCTTTATTTTTATAAACCATTTAGTTCCTATAATAGTCTAATCGGTCGGTCTGGATACTAGTTCCCAAACTTCATTTCGCTCAAACTGATTTAGTTCTTCTTGCTTAGCAATAATCCAATTTTCATCTAATAATGCTTCTTTAGTATTTTTAGGTTCTATAGTAGAGAGAAAAGCTACATTACCCATTAAATTTAATTAATTTCTAGTTCGAACATTTGAATTTATTTCTCTAATTATATTTTCTGTATGATGATTTCGTAAAAATCTTCGAGGAGATCTTATTGTATTAGTAGTATTTCTGTTTTCTAAATTATTACTAATGTTTTCATTTTCTCTAGAATTATAAATGATATCGTCATCATCTCTTGAATTGTTTATTATTATATTCGTTTTATTATTATTAAGTAAGTCATTGTCATTAATTGAATTAGAAACAAGTTTAGAATTTTCATCAAAAGATACATGGAGTGGCTCTTCGATAGTATTAGTTCGTTTATTAAAAATTCGATAGGCTTTGCTTCGATTCGAATATCCAAGAAATATTCCTTCGTCACATTTTGAATCAAATTTGCCAAGTAGATCATTGGTATTTAATATAAAACATTTTGATCCAAATATTCTAAAATAAGATATGTTTGGGTTTCTACCGTTAAAATGTTCGTAAGGAGTATTTTCTGGTGAGAGGTCTAATAGAAACACGATTCAAAACATAACAAGCAGTTGCAACAGCTTCTGCCCAAAATTGTTTCGGTAATGTGCTTCCATTTAGTAAAGTTCTTGCACATTCTTGTAGAGTTCGATTATTTCGTTCTACAACTTCGTTTTGTTGCGGAGTTCTAAGAAACGAAAAGTTATGAAATATTCCTTTCTTTTTACAATATTTATCAAATTGTACATTTTCAAATTCACCTCCGTGATCACTTCTAAATTTTTTAATTTTAATACCTTTTAAATTTTGCATTTGTTTAACAAATGTTTTGAAATTTTCAAAAGTATCACTTTTATTTTTCATAAATATAGTCCATGTATTTCTAGAAAAATCATCAACAATTACAAAGACGTATTTATTATGATTTATGGATTGAATTTGGGTAGGGCCAAATAAATCTATATGAAGTAATTCGAGTGGTTGTAATGGCGAAATAACTTTCTTAGATTTAAACGAAGATTTAGTTAATTTACCTAATTAACATGAGTCACATATATTATTAACTTTAAAGTTCATATTTGGTAATCCTTTTGCAATATTATTTTTAGAAATTTTATGTATATTTTTGAAATTGATATGACAGAAACGTTTATGCCATATCCAGGGATCATTTCTTTATCTATTAAACACATATTTGAGTTATGATTAACTTTCAAAATGTAAATATTTTTATCTCTATTTCCTTCGAAAATAAGATTTTGATTCTGATCAAGAATACTACATTTATTTCAGAAAACGATATTTTAAAACCTTTATCACATAATTGACTTATACTTAACAGATTATGTTTTAAATTCTTAACTAATAAAACGTTTGTAATAAGAGCTAAATTAGATGTAACGTAATTGCTTACATCACCTTTGCCGATGATATATCCCTTGGAATTATCTCCAAAAGTGACAGAACCTCCATCTGATTATGTAGTATTTATCAGCATATCCTTGACTCCTGTCATGTGTTTTGAGCAACCACTATCGAGTAACCATTTTCCTCTTTTCTTGAGTGGGACCTACAAAAAATACGAGATAATGTTGGTACCCACATTTTTAATAGGATCCTAAGAGTTAGGTCTTAGGAAACCAAACCCAAGTGGGTTTAGTTTCCTTTTTATAAATATAATTTTTATTATTATAAACATTTTCTATAAATGAATTAATATACTTTTTCCTTATTAGTTTGTTATTAGTTTTAGGTACCCATATATTTATAGTTTTAGAAACTAATCTATTTGAATATGTGGATGTTTTATGAAACTTATCTTTGTTTAAATTACTAGGTTGTGAATTCTTGATTTTCTTCTTATATCCTAAACCATTTTTATTACTAACAGATTGTGAATTCTCAATTATCCTTGATAAATATTCTCTTCCTTTATTGAAATTTGAAACATTTTTAGTGATTCCATCTAATTTGGTCTTTAGACTTGAATTTTCTAGTTCTACCATTTTAATATTAGTTTTTAAAACATGATTTTCAGAAACAAGACTGTCATTCTTTTCTTTTGAGTTTCAATTTCTTGACTCAATAATATAAGTTGAGAATCAACATTTAAAAGGGATTCTTGAGTTTTCTCAAGTTCTTCTTCCAATATATTTTTCTCGTCTTTAAGCATATCTCTTTCGAATTCTGCCTTGTTCTGATTTTCTACAGCCACGTTATATTTTCTTTTGAGACTTTTTAAAGTATCTAATATTTAGAATTTATTTCTATCATATCATCAAAAGTTAAATCACTAACCTCATTAGCTTTAGCCATGAAACATACGTTATCTTGTTCATTATCGTTGTCACTTTTACTTCCTGAAGAAGAAGAGGAGGAATCTGAATCATCCCATGTGACTGAAAATGTTTTCTTTTGAATTTGTCCTTTCTTTTATTATGATATTCTTTCTTTTGATCTGGACAGTCCTTCTGCATATGCCCCTTCTTGTGACAGTTAAAACATTCCATAACTGGTAAGGATGGTAGTTTATTGCTGTTTGAACTTCTCTTGCCATTATTTCTGTTTCCTTTTCTATATTTCAAGATATCATTAAGTTCTTGGCAATAAAGGCTAGATCATCTTTTTCTGAATCTAATTCTTCTTGTTCTGCGTGAAATGCTATATCCTTTTTGTCTTGAGGTTGAACTCTTTTAGCCTACAAAATTCACTCCATAAGATATTAGATTTCCTATTAACTCTTTCGAAGTTATTTTGGAAATATCATTCGCTTCTTCAATGGAGAGAACTTTTCTTTCCCATTCTTCCGTTAAAGAGTTAAGGATTTTGGATACAATATCAAAATTTGAATAAATTTCTCCTAGTCCTACTAATGAATGATAGATATCCTAAAATCTTGAGAACATGTAGTTTATAGATTCATTTTCTTTTATTCTAAAGTTTTGAAATTGACTCTTGAGCATGGATATTTTGCTTTATTTGACCTTGTTGGTTCCTTTGTGTGTAACTTTAAGTGTACACCATATTTCATATGCAGTATTGCGCATGCTAACACGATTAAACTCATTTTTATCTAAGGCACAAAACGATGTATTCATGGCTTTTGCATTAGCTGTGGCATCTAATTTCTTGTATTTGACCAAGTGGAATATTCTTCAATAGTAATAGTATATTCTGTTTGTGTTATATTCCATGAATCAAAACCATTTGCTTGCATATAAATTTTCATTCATGTGGCCCAATAGTTATAATTCATTACATTAAATAGTGGTGGACGTGTAGTGGATTGTCCTTCAATGAAGCTAGTGTTAATGCGAGTGTTAGTGCCAATGTTTGTGTCCATATTATTAGATTATCAGATAACTGTGTTACGGTTATATGATGACCATGCTCTGGTACCAAATGAAAGTGTACTATGGTTCACATAATATGGATATATGATAATACAGAGTATAATGATGATGATGCTACTGTAAATAGTGTGGAATAAAAAGCAGTATAGTAAAATGACACCAAAGATTTTTATACTGATTTGGAGCACTGTCCTACGTCTAGTCCCAGACTCCTTCTGAAATTTCATTAAAACAACAACTCACTTAACCCGGAGGAATAGGTCTATACGCCCCTGAGCAGCCGAACAAGATTTCGTCTCAACAGCCGAAGAGGACTTCACTCGCCTGAGCAGCAGAACAGGACTTCAACTAATACAGAAAATAGTTTTGACTAATATGTGTTCTGATAACACGAATTTGTCACTTGTAGTACACCCTTCCTTTGGTCTTCTCCTCGAGTATAAATATATATATTTGAAGTATACGAAGAATAGAAAGGTATAGTATTGCTTTAATGCAGAATAATTGAAAGTATGATAGCAAATAGATTTCAGAAAGTTAGATCAGAGAATAAGAGAATTCGATTGTGATTGAGTGATTTGGAATGAAGTTGAAGTTTTTTTTATAAAGGTTAGAAAGCAATGGCTGTTGGTGAAGAGTTTTGATTGAAGTGTTGCGTCCAATCTTTTCGTAGAGGTTCGTATCTCTTCACAAAAAGTCGTGTCTTTTCGAAAAGGGGCTGTTATAGAAATTCAGTCAACTGAGCCTCTGGGTCAATCGACTGAATATTCAAAATAATTTTAAATTTAATTTCGTATATTTATGTAACTGTGCATGCTGCACAAAATTCCCAGTGTCAATCGACTAGTTCAGAGGGTCAGTCGATTGACCTGGTTAAATTTGTACAGTATGTACAATTTACATAAGTATATCAGTTTTTATAACTTTAAATCACTTTTATACTTTAAATGTATGCTTATATAAGTATAAAATATTTGGTAAATTTAATGTTTAAATATATAAGCTAATATATACGTAATCGAGGAGAGATTTTAATAATATCGAGCTAAGACTTAAAAACAAAATAGTTGATGCACCGGTTTTAAAGTCTCTTCTCCTTGTTTCTTTTTGTCTTAGAAGTCATCAAATCTGTATGTCGTAGTGATAGGTTCATATCATGAATCAAAACCAAGTTTCAACATTCTCCTCCTTTTTGATTGATGACAACCTGTAAGTAGATATGGATTTCGACTGTATATATATAACATAAATACTTACTCCCTCTGAATCTTTGATGCTCTATATCCTGCATTCTTATTATTAGCAATAATATTTCTCCCCCATTATCATCGACAAAGAGGAATAAGTAATATGAAGTCATAATGTGAAAGATATTACAAAGACAAGAACAATCATCCATGCATTTAACTTCCATAATCAAGAGTGTTCGAAATAAATAAATAAACAAAAATGGCCATTTAGTACAAGCCATACGAATTGAAACTAACGTTTTAGTAAAAGGAGAAAGAACATCTTATGCCATTGGTTGCTTACCCTTACCACTGTCACCTTCATCTCCATTATCATCACTACTACTTGCTTGATCGTCGTCAGAAGAAGACCAATTAAAGACGGGTTACTTACCCAGATCGCCTATAGTAGTCGTAGATGTCCTAGAAGAGCATGAGATAGCTTGCCATAATTTGGTAAAATCATGAAATAGTATGCATAAATGGATTCACGTGGTTGAAGACCCAAATTGGGAATCAAAATTTCTTCTTGTTGATGACGAGTCGATGTTTGACGAGATGGTCCTTGAGATGGCTCACCTTGTTGTTGTGGTTGGTCTTGAGCTATTTGCCTTTGGGTCCATTCTTAAAAAGACATGATATGAGGGGGTCGGGAAACCGATAGTTTCATCAAGGCTAATGTCCGAGCGTTCAAACATCCGACGGTAGAAATCGGTGAACCCAATTCCGGAATTTCACAAGCTTTTAGAAGACGCATAATATATTCGCCATAGTAGATTATATTCATTCTACCGTTGTTGAAACTTAAAAATTCATCAAGAATTAAACGGAGCCAGTTGACTTTAATGTTTCCGAAGATAACATATAAAGCTTTAAAGTTATTTTCGCAAACAAGTTCATAGCTCTCGATTCTATGAGTTACGGTTTTCATTAGAGCACGATGAGTAATTCGTGCCTTTGGTTGTAAAGACATCAATTTTAGTTGACGCATGTCGTCTTCTAGAAAGAAATGACTTACATTGTCTCGAACAACCTAGTCACAATCAATAGTGGCCAATTCAACACCATCATTTTCCGTCTGCAAAATATGAGCCATGTGGTCTAAAGAGAAAAAGACGAGTTTCCTACATACGAGACTCCATACACAGTCTTGTTGATTTGGAATGTTTTGGTGACCCAAATTTAGGTTTGCGTAGAACAATTTCACCATTATTTGGTTGATTTTATGTTTGTTATCATCAATGTTAAATAACGACTCCAAATTTCTCCTTCGAGCTAACTCTTGGATGTGATATGGAGAAAAATCAGGGAACTTGACAAACGAACCTTCGAAAATCCTTGAGTCTTGCATTCATTTCCACCTCCTGATCGCGGTGTCATCAAATAACCACCTTTGAATTTGTTCGATTGACAGAGGTTGAGATGATGAGGAAGCCTATCCCTTTTGTTTCGGAGCCATTTAATTTTAATTTAGAAGAAAAAATGGAGTTTTGGAAAGTCTGGGGTTTTGAAAATTTTGGATATCTGAAATGGTAATGGCGAAAAGAGAGTAAATAGAAGATAAAAGGAATAAAATGGGTAGGTGAAGGTAAAAAAGGTGACTCAGATCTACGGCTTAGTCGACTGGCTCAGGGCTTCAGTATACTGAAGCTGAAGGTCAAAAATTTTCTACCGTCTGATCCAGTCGACTGAGGCTCTCGGACAGTCGACTGGCCCTGTATATTAAAAAGATTAACTTGCTGTGTCAGTCGACTGACCACCTAAGAGAGTCGATTGACCTGGAAGTTTTTTTGCAGTGAATTTTATTTTGGTGGTAAATGTTAATATATTATATATATGTTGTTAGAACTATTAATATAAATAGTTTTCATTTTGATAAATGATACAGAAATAAATTTAGTTCGCTGTGAAATGTTAATATTTTCCATATGTGATTGTTGTAATTTCTGTTATTTAATATAAATAGATGTCATGATGATTAATGAACTAGCAATAAATTTATTCCAAAAACATACATACGTAGAGAATTTATTCAGAAATATAGCAAAAGATAATGACAATTATGATTATTTCGAGGGGCTAGGCGTCTTGTATTCTTTCAGTTGCTTGCGACAAGCATTCGATTCTTCATTGTGATCCCACGAATTCAGTGAGTACGGTGGTCGCGGTGGAGACGAAGTCGATGGTCGTCTGGTAGGCGAAACATCATGTTCATCTATTGGATGTGACGATGCCCCGCAGAACTTCATAGCGATGTGCTCAATGTTTCCTATTCGTCTGGAGTTTATCTTTTGTTCATAATACATTTCCCGTTGTAGCATTAGAGATTCTTGCTGATAATGGGGGAGATCATCTATCTTTTGCTCCATGTTCGAAAAAATATCGAACGTTTTCTTTCCCTTCTTCTTATCCGAAGTATATCCAGTGTGACAGACAGATGATGGTGAAATTTTATGATCCGTAGTTTTATTTGAAGCAATAATTTCGATAGAATCCGTTGAAGAGGTAGTTGACATTCTTGAAAAATAGTTGTTTATAAAAGCTTTACTTCAGTTTGAGACGAAAACAAATGATGGCTTCACTTCAGTTTGATTGCATATAAGAAGGAGTATGCATTTATTTATAGGCTAAGTGTAGGAAAAATAGGATGGAATTGAGTGGATTATATTAAATTTAGCCAAGAAGTATGGAAATACGTTAGTTTTTCTGTTGGCTGATATATTTTGTGTAATTTTAATATTTATAAAAATAGCAATGTATATTTATAAAGTTAAATCTGACATGTATTGTAGTATATATTAATGTCACCATACTGCCCATGCTAGACTACAATAAACAAAAATCAATAGCTCAAGTGGTTAAGATACTTGGGCTATTCATTGCAGGTCACGGGTTCGAGTCTCAGCATGGTAGAATTTTGAACTTTTGCAAAAAAGTTTATTTTTGAGTTTTTAGTTCAAAAAATTTATATTTTATTTTTATATCGTTAATTGACATTATACCAAGCTCACATTGCAATTTTATAAACATATTTTCTAACAGTGTTTTAGTAAAAATATCGGCTAGTTGATTTTCTGATGGTATGTAGTCCAGATTAATCACTTCTTTTTCTATATTATCATGTAAAAAATGATGTCTAATATCTATATGTTTATTTCTTGAGTGTATTACTGGATTTTTAAATAGATTTATTACACTAGAATTATCGCAGTAAATTGTTGATTTTGATAGATTGATTCTAAAATCTTTAAGTGTCAATTGCATATAAATTACTTGTGTGCAAGCTAGTGCTGCAGAAATATATTCTGCTTCACAAGTTGATAGAGAGACAGAGTTTTGTTTCTTTCTAAACTATGATATTAAATATTTACCAATGAAGTGACACGTACCACTTGTACTTTTTCTATCTGTTCGTGATCCTTCGAAATCAGTATCGCAATATGATACTAATTCGAACAAACACTCTTTCGGATAGAAAAGTCGAAAATTTGTAGTTTTATTAAGATAGCGTAGTATACGTTTTACAGCACGTAAATGTGATTCTTTCGGGTCAGATTAAAATCGTGCATATAACACTCATCATAATATCTGGTCGACTTGTTGTTAAATAAAGTAGTGATCCTATCATACTACGATATAGTTTTTGGTCTATACTTTTGCCGTTTTTATTTTATCAAGATGTGTTGTTGTGCTCATAGGTGTTGGTTTGGAAGACGTGTTTTCCAGTCCAAAACATTTGATACGACTATCACAGTATTTTTCTTGATCAATAAATATCCCATTTGAAACTTGTTTTATTTGAAGTCCTAGAAAATATGATAATTCTCCCTTGTGGGTCATTTCAAATTCTCTAGTCATTATTTCAGAAAATTCATTACATAATTCATTATCAGTTGAGCCAAATATGATGTCGTCGACATATATTTGAACTTTTAATATATCCTTTTTAGAATGTTTTATAAATAAAGTTTGGTCTACTTTTCTTATTTCTAATTCAGAATCAATTAGATAGCTTTTAAGGCGTTCATACCAAGCACGTGGTGCTTGTTTTAAACCATATAAAGCTTTCTTAAGTTTATATACATGATCTGGATATTTTTTCATGAATAAATAAAGGAGATTTTTCACATCCATTTGATAGAGTTTAAAGTTATTATAACATGCGTATGCCAATAAAATTCGTATTGTTTCTAGTCTAGCAACTGGAGCAAACGTTTCTTCATAGTCTATTCCTTCTTCCTAGTTATATCCTTGTGCTACTAGTCTCGCTTTGTTTCTAGTTATATTTCTTTATTCGTCTGCTTTATTTTTATAAACCCATTTAGTTCCTATAACAGTCTGATCGGTCGATCTGGGTACTAGTTCCAAACTTCATTTCGTTCAAACTGATATAGTTCTTCTTGCATAGCAATAATCCAATTTTCATCGGATGATGCTTCCTTAGTATTTTTAGGTTCTATAGTAGAGAGAAAAGCTACATTACCCATTAAATTTAATTGATTTCTAGTTCAAACATTTGAATTTATTTCTCTAATTATATATTCTGCAGGATGATTTCGTAAAACTCTTCGAGGAGATCTTATTATATTAGTAATATTTCTGTTTTCTAAATTATTACTAATATTTTCATTTTCTCTAAAATTATAAATGATATCGTCATCATCTATTGAATTGTTTATTATTATATTTGTTTTATTATTATTAAGTAAATCATTGTCATTAATTGAATTAGAAACAAGTTTAGAGTTTTCATCAAAAGATACATGGAGTGACTTTTCGATAGTATTAGTTCGTTTATTAAAAATTCGATAGGCTTTGCTTCGATTCGAATATCCAAGAAATATTCCTTCGTCACATTTTGAATCAAATTTGCCAAGTCGATCTTTGGTATTTAATATAAAAGAATTTGATCCAAATATTTTAAAATAAGATATGTTTGGTTTTCTACCATTAAAAAGTTCATATGCAGTATTTTTGGTGAGTGGTCTAATAGAAACACGATTCAAAGCATAACAAGCAGTTGCAACGGCTTCTGCCCAAAATTGTTTCGATAACGTGCTTTTATGTAGTAAAGTCTTGCACATTCTTGTAGAGTTCGATTCTTTCGTTCTACAACTCCATTTTGTTGTGGAGTTCTAGGAAACGAAAAGTTATGAAGTATTCCTTTCTTTTTATTATCAAATTATACATTTTCAAATTCACCTCTGTGATCACTTCTAATATTTTTAATTTTAATACCTTTTAAATTTTGAATTTGTTTAACAAATGTTTTGAAATTTTCAAAGGTATCACTTTTATTTTTCATAAACATAGTCCATGTATATCTAGAAAAATCATAAACAATTACAAATACGTATTTATTATGATTTATGGATTGAATTTGGGCAGGGCCAAATAAATCTATATAAAGTAATTCGAGTGGTTATAATGTCGAAATAACTTTCTTAGATTTAAATGAAGATTTAGTTAATTTACCTAATTGACATGAGTCACATATATTATTAACTTTAAAGTTCATATTTGGTAATCCTTTTACAAGATTATTTTTAGAAATTTTATTTATATTTTTGAAATTGATATGACAGAAACGTTTATGCCATATCCAGGGATCATTTTATTTAGCTATTAAGCACATGTCTGAGTTATGATTAACTTTCATATTCAAAACGTAAATATTTTTATCTCTATTTCCTTCGAAAATAAGATTTTGATTCTGATCAAGAATACTGGATTTATTTTCAGAAAATGATATTTTAAAACCTTTATCACATAATTGACTTATACTTAACAGATAATGTTTTAAATTATTAACTAATAAAACGTTTGTAATAAGAGGTAAATTAGATGTACCGTAATTGCTCATATCGCCTTTGCCGATGATATATCCCTTGAAATTATCTCCAAAAGTGACAGAACCTCCATCTGAGTATGTAATATTTATCAGCATATCCTTGTCTCCTGTCATGTGTTTTGAGCAACCACTGTCGAATATCCATTTTCCTCTTTTCTTTAGTGGGACCTACAAAAAATATGAGAAAACGTTAGTACCCATCTTTTTAATAGGGTCCTAAGAGTTAGGTCTTAGGAAACCAAACCGAAGCGGCTTTAGTTTCCCTTTTATAAATATAATTTTTATTATTATAAACATTTTCTATAAATGAATTAATATACTTTTTCCTTATTAGTTTGTTATTAGTTTTAGGTACCAATATATTTATAGTTTTAGAAACTAATATATATGAAGATGTGGATGTTATATCAAACTTATCTTTGTTTTAATTACTAGATTGTGAATTCTTGATTTTCTTCTTATATCCTAAACCATTTTTATTACTAACAGATTGTGAATTCTCAATTATTCTAGATAAATTTTCTCTTCCTTTATTGAAATTTGAAACATTTTTAGTGATTCCATCTAGTTTGGTCTTTAGACTTGAATTTTCTAGTTCTACCATTTTAATATTAGTTTTTAAAACATGATTTTCAGAAATAATACTGTCATTCTTTTCTTTTTGAGTTTCATTTTCTTGACTCAATAATATAAGTTGAGAATTAACATTTGAAAAGGATTCTTGAGTTTTCTCAAGTTCTTCTTCCAATATTTTCTTCTCGTCTTTAAGCATATCTCTTTCGAATTCTACCTTGTTCTGATTTTCTACAGCCTCTTTATATTTTCTTTTGAGACTTTTTAAAGTATCTAATAATTCAGAATTTATTTCTATCATATCATCAAAAGTTAAATCACTAACCTCATTAGCTTTAGCCATAAAACATACGTTAGCTTGCTCATTTTCGTTGTCACTTTCACTTCCCGAAGAAGAAGAGGAGGAATCTGAATCATCCCATGTGACTGAAAATGCTTTTCTTTTGAATTTGTCCTTCCTTTTATTTTGGCATTCTTCCTTTTGATCTGGACAGTCCTTCTGCATATGCCCCTTCTTGTGACAGTTAAAAAATTCCATAACTGATAAGGATGGTGGTTTATTGCTGTTTGAACTTCTCTTGCCATTATTTATGTTTCCTTTTCTATATTTCAATAATATCTTGAAGTTCATGGCGATAAAGGCTAGATCATCTTTTTCCAAATCTGATTCTTCTTGTTCTACGTGAAATGCTATATTCTTTTTATCTTGAGCGTGAACTCTTTTAGCCTGCAAATTCACTTTATAAGACATTAGATTTCATATTAACTCTTCTGGAGTTATTTTGGAAATATCATTCGCTTCTTCAATAGCGAGAACTTTTCGTTCCTATTCTTCCATTAAAGAGTTAAGGATTTTGGATACAATATCAAAATATGAATATTTTTCTCCTAGTCCTACTAATGAATGATAGATATCCTGAAATCTGGAGTACATGTTATTTATAAATTCATTTTCTTTAATTCTAAAGTTTTAAAACTGACTCTTGAGCATGGATATTTTGCTTTGTTGACCTTGTTGGTACCTTCATGTATAACTTTGAGTGTACGCCATATTTCATATGTAGTATTGCACATGCTAACACGGTTCGACTCATTTTTATTTAAGGCACAAAACAACATATTCATGGCTTTTGCATTAGCCTAGGCATCTAATTTTTGTGTATTTGACCAAGTGGAATATTCTTTAGTAGGAACAGTATATTCTATTTGAGTTATATTCCATGAATCAAACCATTTGCTTGCATATAAATTCTCATTCGTATGGCCCAATGGTTATAATTCATGACATTAAATAATGATGGACGTGCAGTGGATTGTCCTTCAATGAAGCTAGTGTTAGTCTCCATATTATTAGATTATCAGATAACCGTGTTACGGTTATATAATGACCTTGCTCTGATACCAAATGAAAGTGTACTATGGATCGTGTAATATTAATACAGAGTATAATGATGATAATAATACTGTAAATAGTGCAGAATAAGTAGTAGCATAGTAAAATGACACTAGAGATTTTTAAACTGGTACGGAGCACCGTCCTACGTCCAGTCCCAGACTCCTTTTGGAATTTCACTAAAACAACAACCCTCGCTTAACCCGGAGAAAAAGGTCTATACACCCCTTAGCAGCCGAATGGGGATCTGAGCAGCAGAACAGGATTTCGCCTCAACAGCCGAAGAGGACTTCACTCGCCTGAGCAGCAGAACAGGACTTCAACTAATACAGAAAATAATTTTGACTAATGTGTGTTCTGATAACATGGATTTGTCACTTGTAGTACACCCTTCCTATAATCTACTCCTCAATTATATATATATATATATATATATATATATATATTTGAAGTATACGAAGAATAGAAAGGTATAGTATTGCTTTAATGTAGAATAATTGAAAGTATGATAGCAAATAGATTTTAGAAAGTTAGATCATAGAATAAGAGAATTTGATTGTGATTGAGTGATTTGGAATGAAGTTAGAGTTTGTATTTATAAAAGTTAGAAAGCAGCGACTGTTGGTGAAGAGATTCGATTGAAGTGTTGCGTCCAATCTTTTCATAGAGGTACGTATCTCTTCACAAAATGTCGTGTCTTTTCGAAAAGTGGTTGTTATAGAAATTCAGTCAACTGAGCCTCTGGGTCAGTTGACTGAATATTCAAAATAATTTTAAATTTAAATTCATATATTTATGTAACTATGCATGCTGCACAAAATTCCCAGTGTCAATCAACTAGTTCAGAGGGTCAGTCGACTGACCCGGTTAAATTTGTGCAGTATGCACAATTTACATAAATATATCAATTTTTATAACTTTAAATCACTTTTATACTTTAAATGTATGCTTATATATGTATAAAATATTTGGTAAGTATAATAATTAAATATATAAGCTAATATATTCGTAATCGAGGAGAGATTCTAACAGTATTGACCTTAGCTTAAAAACAAAATACCATAGTTGATGCACCAGTTTTAAAATCTCTTCTCCTTGTTTCTTTTTGTCGTAGCAGTCGTCAAATCTGTATTTCGTGGTGACACTTCATGTCATGAATCAAAACCAAGTCTCAACAACCCCGAATTTATCCGCTAGGATGGCTTCTAGCGTCTAGTAGTCTCACCTCGTCTCGTTTGCTTCATCGGTTAAATTCATTCAAATTTTTTTGTATTTAACTTAGCAATATACCATTTATCCCTAAAATGGTATCGTTTTCTATTTTATATCACATATAAATGTCATGTTCGCACAACATAGCATTAACTTGCAGTATACAGCATTATGAACATTCATAAACATAACATGTAAACACAATTTGGAAGAAATTCATCGGATTTGAATTTAAATTATAATAAAATATACATTTCAAATTTATACTTGATTTTTGATGACGTCATTTTAATTCAATTTATAAAAAAATTCCATAATTTTTAATTTAGAAAATAAAATATTTTCGGGTGACGTGTTTTGCGTCAAACGCTAGTTCTTTTGAAGTTTTACAAAATAAGTTAACCGATTTATTTTATTGCTATTTTGTAATTGCGTAACGTTGTCGTGCACGATCTTATTTTTATTTCAGCCTTTCGCGGTCCATATGCTAACGGAATATTGCGTAGCGTTGTACTCTAAAACTTCTTGGTTTTGTTTACCCCTCTACACACCTCCGATGACAGAAACGAGACCATCGTTGTGTTCCGCTACGCAATATGGTCCTGATAGTTCATTCCGGTTTAGCCTTAATGCTCCCGTTCATCATACGATCGTAGACTTAACTGTATCATTTTTTATCACCATAGAGTCCGTCGATCAGGCAAAAGCTATTCCTATTCGATTTGTTCGTCTCACTTCCCTCTACATATTTCCTTTGTTATTATGTTATTTATAAGTAAACATGCACGTTCAACAAAGTTATAATGTTCTTTATACTACAGAGCACTAACGTGTCATGTAAATTTTGGTTGTACATTTACTAGCAAGCCTATAGATTTCTTTTCAATGCACTACACTTGTACAAGCTTCCTACTTCATACATATTTTATGTAATCTATTGACTTGTTCACCATTTTCAATCACTTTTGAATTTTGTACAGTGCTGTCAAACATCAGGTTTCCAAATTTTATATTGTGTTCAACTTAGTCAACTTAGGCAACACATTATAAATATAGATTATAAAATAAATATGTGTAAAGTTATGTACAATAAAAATGAACATGGTCAAGACAACATAAATACTTTGTTATGTGTAAGCAAATAAAATGAAATACACATACATAGGAAAGTAAACTTATGTATACTCAAAATGGTCTCAATTCAAGGCTAGTAAAAATATGTACAAGCTAGGAAAGAATATATAAACATATGAAACATGCATGCACAGTGTAGTCATATATATTACCCATCCTTTAACAGTAAGTTCATTTTGATGCTCCATTCAAGCATGCATGTATTAAATTTTGAGATGATATAGTACTAAAAATTCCTTTAATCAATACAGCAAAACACATATTTTCGCAAGCGCTAGATTATATTGTAAATATAATAAAAAATGGTTTTCAAAATGGTTCTTGAGAAGATACTGATTCAAATGAAACAAGATTATATTGTAGATATAATAAAAATGGTTCTCAAAATGGTTGTTGAGAAGATACTGATTTAAATGAAACAACAGTGCTCATATACAGTAAAGAAAAGAAAAGGTAAAATATACTCATTTTGGTTTGCACAGCCCGATAAAAGATGGAAAATATAATAATGTGAATTTGCTTAGGTTAGAGAAAAAGGGAGGCGGTGATTATATAGTGTTGCACTGACTTTAGGCCTAAGCAATCAGATAAGTTAAAAGAAAATTATGAAAAGGATAAGTATGAAAAAATCGGTCCAATGAAAATAAAGTTATTTATTTTATTTTCTTCAGTAAATAATTTTATACCCCTCAAATTAATTTTCATACCCTTAACCACTATATTGCCTTACCGCAATTTGTTCTCCGATTAGAATTCCGCTCGTGGCGTGTTACTCCAAATTTTATTTTATATGCATAAAAAAAATTATTTTATTTATTAATTTGTTTTCCATAAAATTTATTACTACATATAAAATAGTAGCGGGATGTTACACGATCTACCATTGATTTGCAAAGCCTAAAACTGACAACTAAGAATGTTTCACCCAATTCAAATCAAAAGGAGCCACCAATCTGAATTGCAGGCGCAGATTATGTTCTTAGAGAGCTTCGCGGTGATATATTATATGATAGGGTTCGAGCAGTTTGAATTTTGGAGTTCGATTTGAAATTGTAATTAGGTTTTGAGATGTCTTCCATTGAGAAGGAACGGATGAGATAGAAACTGTACGTACAGAAAATGGAAATAGAAAGCTGCTAGGGTTATGACAGCCTATATATTGACAAAGCTGAAACAAGAATGGATGGAACAAATTGATTTGGCTCACGTGATAACAATGACCCGAAAAGCCCGTTTTGTTTCCGAAACGAAAATAGGTCATCCAACATGTTGAAATATAGGTTTTCAGTATTTTAAACTCAATGAAACTAGTTTCAAATCCTAATTCCATTGTATATAAAAGTTAGCTTTTGAAATCAAATTATATTCACTTAAATGCCTTTAATTGATTTCAACGCATTTTGAGCTAGCACGATCAAACGATAAGTCCGATCGCTATGATACTTAAAATCCTATAATAATTCACTATTACGGATTCGATGAAGCTGGTTTCGTCAAAATCTGAGACAGTGCCCAAACAGACAAATCCTACTCGTTAATTAAAACGAATTATTATTAAATTGATTTAACCACTTCTATATTACCGATTAAATGTGTTTTACCATCATTCTTAGTCAAATAGAAATCAATAATCTTTTAAAATTTAACTTTTTCATGTTAAAGTGAAGATTTAAATATTAAATTAATTTCAACATAAAATTACAATAGAAATAAAACCTAGTTTATTATAATTTGAATTCCATAATATTCTTTTATTTTGATTAACATATTCTTATTTTTAAATCAACATATACCCTATGGATATTATTAACATATGTTTCCACTTTATTATACTCATTTTCTAAAGTTAATGTCTTTTCTTCCATTAACTGGAATATTTAATTACATTAAATTTCCATTAATTTCCAAAAAATTTCAAACAGATCAAATAATAAGGTGATAAATAAAATAATTTTTATAAATTAATAATGCATATCTATTAACTTATTATTTACAACTAAGTGTTATAAATTTGCGTATAACTAATTGATTTCATATTCTATATTAAAACCGATTTCAATTAAATGACATATAATTTCACCATTAAATAGAACATTGATTTTAATCCTTGTTTACTTTTATTATTACAATTGATTGAGATTACACTAAAACGGTTGTCAATTACATTCAAATAACATTATTAAATTATATACTAATAATTATTTTTCATTTTTAAATCGTAAATTTTAGTTTCTCACAACATTAAATTCCAAAAAATTTATTAAATTTAATATTTTTAATTGTCAAAATATGGGCCGTTACACACGTACACATATATGTGTATATGATACACATGCTCAAACATACAACAAAATAATATAAAGTAAAACATTATTTATAAATTTAAGTAAAATAATGATTTTATTTAAAGGAAGTTCAGAAAAGTTCTAAACGAGTTAAACTTCATAGGCCCGAGAAATATTCAAATTGATTAAAAATATTAAAATTCACTCATTTCTTCCACTTCTAGTTGGCCCAATTCCAACAGTGGTATCGAAGCTAAATAGCAAATGCGGTCTAAATTATTCATATTAGGGCTAACTAATTAAGCTTACAACCTAGTTACTAGGGTGCCTAAGAAAGGTAGTGTCTAGGCTGGGCTATTGAGTAATCAACTACAATGTTCTACCTAGCCACCGGCCTTGCCCATGTAGTTATATGTGCCTAACGGTTGACCCTAATAGAAAACGTTCGATTTGAACTAGGCCTTGGGCTAATTTAAAATTTGTTTTAAAATTAAAATAAAAGTTTTAAATTTAAAAGTTAAATTTAAGATAAAACACATATCATAAAAGTTATAATATAATTCTCTAAAATGTTTTAAAATAAATATAAAAAATATTATTTATTAATAAGATTCATAAAATAAAATAATTAACTAAGTAAGTTAATTAAATAAATATATATATATATATATACACATATGTATAATAATATAATATATATGTTATGTTATCTTGAATTGTTTAAGATTATAGAGTATACATATATGTATAAAAGAATTTTTAAAATTAATAAAATTTAATTAAAAATTGTTTAATTAAGTTAATTAATTAAAAGTTAAATAATAAATTAAAAAACATACGTACCTATATATATAACATATATGTGTATTTCTATAAATATTATACTATATACATTCAATATAATATATTATAATTGAATAATGTAATAATTAATTAAAGTTTTGATGAATTAAATTAGTTAAATTAGATTTAATTAAAATAATGTTGTACATAAAATATTATATATGTCAAATAAAGTATAAAAGTTATATAATAATAAAAATTATATAAAATAAATGTATAAACTAAAAGATAAATATTAAAGAAACCCTAATAAACTTAATAAATAAATATATACGTAAAAGTATGTATATCATGAGTTCTGATGTGTTTGACACTTGAATCACGAGGGTATTTCATAAGAAATACATTATTTCATAAGTCGATATCACTCGATACAATATATTATAGATTATGAATCTTTAATATAAAGTTGTCATCTATCATTTAAACATTAATAAATTATTTGCGATAGTTGTTGAGCTTTCCTTAAGCTAGAGATGTTAGGCGTAGTATTATTAGTGTATAGACTAGATAAGGTAAGAAACTTATATGTACTTGTTGAGCTTTTCTCAAGGTATGTATAGTATACTTAGGCCGTCGCGAAATGGTGGGTACAAGTAAATAATCTATTTTTTTTTTGAGCTTCCCTCATGGTAAAAATGAAATTAGTACAAGGAACCACGTGTTAGGAGTAGTATATGATACACCAATAAGGAGTTATCTATTGTATATGGGGGTATGATTTGGTGAGCTTTTTCCTCATGGTCAAAATCCTAAGATATATGAGTATTAACGCTCACTAGTGAAGTTGAAAGACTTTTATGTTTCATCTTAGGGTTTGGAGAAACGTAAAGGACTAGTGGAGGCCTTAATAGAAAAATGAAATTGAAACATTTAACCTTTCTAATATTGTAAAAACATATGATGTGTATAATTAAAATAACATAGCTTGATAAATTTGTCCATTAAATATAATTAGTAAAATGTTTATCAAGTAAAATATAAAAAGGAATGGATTAAATGTTAATAAATAGAAATATAAAATATACCTACCAACAAATATTTTTGGCATGTTGATCCATGTAGATGCCTGATTAAACAACTACTAAATACGTTCATAAGTTGGTCAATTACGTGTTTACTTGCCTAAGGCTATGTATTGTCTTCAATGGGTTTCGAACTCTAAAAGAAATATAATGATATGAATATTTGATTCATTTCCATTCATATATAAATGTTATATGGTGAACGGTCGTAATACGTAATGTACGAAACCAAGATTATATTAATTCATTGAATTAATAAAGTAAATTGTAGTGTCACATCGTGTATTTAATATGACTGATTGCAATAATAATCTTGTTATGTTAAATGTAACACTATACCAAAGTCTACAAGATAGATCTAAGAATTCAATCACCGAAATGACAGCTTGATCAGTTTACGTAAACTGCCATTTTTTCGATATCCTTAAAAGTTAAGGATAGCCAAATGCACTTTTATAAAGAATTCTTCACGATATTATTGTAAGAGTTTCCTTTGAATGGTTCGACCATTTAGAAAGAAAATCAAATGTATAATAGTGGATGTAACCTAAGGCACAGTTGGGATGAAGAGAATGAATTGTCATTTCTGCTTCATAAAGAAATTCAGATATAATAATTGTAAAAAAATAGATACTTAATATTGGAATGAGAAATATGATTTCTATTCAAAAAGTGTTTTTCACATAGAAAATTATTTTCTATGATATTTATTTCTTTGTATTTAAGATACTTGATTTGAATATTCTCAACTGTAAACTAGCTACAGTAAATGAAATAAATAGCCTATATTAAGCGATTGAATAGAGCTTCGTACTTCATTTGCTATTATAGTAATGGCGGAAATAGTAGGAGTATGCCATATAATACATATTGGTCGCATCAAGTTATGAAAATTATTTTCATAAAATATACCAAACATTATTTATGAAATAATAATTTTTTAAGTGTCAACTACAAAACAGACATAGTTATATTTTAGTATCAATATTATGAATATTCATTGTAAATTAAAACTATAGTACCTGTATCCATGATGCATTGGAAAATACAGAAGTATCTAAATTTATTTGTAATTATTTTAGAATTATGGACTAAGCCATAGTTTTGAGAAATAATTTTTAACCATATGATTATGAATTATATGGTACCAACAAATTATATCTCAAACAATAAAGGGCAAAACACCCATTCAGAGGGAGCATGGTAAGTGTTGATGAACTCTTTAGATTGATACATACAGATAATAACGACCCGTAAAATTCGATGATTAAAATGAGTTAAATTAATAAGATTTTTAGTTAAATTTAGAAGGAAAAGAAAAATCTTGTAATTTATATTTGAACGAATGTAGAAATTAGATGTAGCAATTGTACTTAAAATTTACCATTTAAAATTTATATTGCAATTAATTAAAATAATGTAAATTGTCATACTTGGTTTTAAGTTTAATATAAGAAACACATAGGAATGTTGAATTTCTGAATTATCAATAAAAATATTAAATAGAATGGAATTCAAGTTAATATGACAATAGAAATGTGAAAATTGGGGAATAGATTCAAAATTATAAATAAATTGTTGAAATAATACGTAATAAGTGCAATTTGAGTGAATCAATGTTAGTATAGATTAAAGAAATAATTGAGAATCATATCTATGGAATAATAACGAGAATGCAAGGTGATAATTAATAAACATGAACGAAATTCTAATCTTTTTATAAAATAATTTAAATGTCATGTTTGGCTATAATTTGAACATAAGTGAATGAAATTAGTAGTATGAAAATAAATGCCAAAATTGATTTTAAGTATTAAAAGATTATTTATGCGACGAAAAGGGTAAGGTAATGTTTATGGTAGGTTGCCTATTTATTTATTTATTTAAATTGTTAGTTGAGACTAAAAATAAGTTTGTAATAAATGTTGATAAATGTTACATTAATGTGAAATGTAACCAATGTTAATTTTATTTATAACATAACAAGTGGTGGATTTAAGGAGTGAAATTGTAAATTTAAAGTTAAGTAATAATGGACATAGAAAGATGGCAATCAAATCAAATATTTGGGAATCAAATTTTATTTAATTTTGAAGGTAATCAATAATTATTGAATTAAATGGTAAGTAATTAGGATTAAATTCTATATTAGTTGAAACTGAATGTAGATATAATGTAATAACATTAAGGCTAACTAAATTATTATTATAGATGGAATTATAGTCTAGATTGATAGGTAACGAACTTATAAATGCAATTAGGAGCAAATACATGGCAAATTAATATAGGTCGTTTATTTATTTAATGTGTAAATAAACTTTGGTAAATCAATTTCAATAAATCTAAATTTAACGTTTTGTTAATATAAATTAAAGTATAGAAAGCGATATTTATTAATTTAATTGAAGTATAAAATTCAATAATTGAAGTTATTGCAAAAACAAATGAAATTAAACGTTTAAATATTACGTTATTGAAATTTAGATAAAATTTGAGGATAACATGAATTGGTTGATTTTTTTAAAAATTGGAAACCAAGATTTTATTTATCTAATTGAAATGTAAAGTTCGAAATTGAATTAATTGCAAGTAAATGAAATTGAATATAGTTAAATAATACGTTATTTGAAATAAAGATAATATGAGAAATTTATGTAATAGTTTTGAATCCAATATTTAATCCATCTATTTGACAGGAATGGATGGAATATAATTAATTTATTTAAATAAATGGAATTTTGGGGATTTTATTTATAATTAGTGAATTTAATGAAATTAAGCATTTATATTGAAACTTATAAATTAACCTTCTCTAAATTGACATTTAATTTTGTTTAAATTGTTGTAAATTATTATGAAATTGAAAATGTTGAAATTTGTCAATTATCGAGATAAAATTTAAAATTTGATTTAATTAATTAATTATTAATTTATTTAATTAATGGAAAAATAACCATTTTGGCCACTGACTCGGATTCCGACGAAACCAGTTTCATCGGATCCTAACGATGAATTATTGTAGGGTTTCAAGTTTCGTAGCGATCAGACCTGTCGTTCGATCGTATGGACTCGAAACGCCTTGAAAATTGATAAATTGAAATCAATTTGAAAATATTGATTTTAGCAAAAATTCTTCATACGATGCAATTTGTACCTAAAACCTTTTCCATTGTGTTTAAAATATTTTAAAATATCTATTTTGATATATGGGTTGACCCAATTTCATTCAGGAGTCGAAACGGGCTTTTTGGGCCACTTTGGCGTTAGCGCGTATATCTGTTTTATCCATCTATTCTGTTTTCAATTCTGCCTATAAATATCCTACTATAAACCCTAGCCTCCCTAATTCTCATTTACAATATGTACATCTCAAGTCTCTCCGCCTCAATGGCAGACAAACAAATTACAGATCCAATTTCAAATCAAATCCAAAGCATAAATTTCAAAGTTCTCATAAAAATTTGAAAAAAATATATGTTGAAGCTCTCGAAGTGCTTAATCTCCTGGTGTGGTTCATTTTTCAGTTTGGATCAATATTTTTCCAGTATTGGCCGAAATATTCCTGGCCGTCGAAACAAGGGTTTTGGTTTTTACGGTGGATCGTCATCCTTACGACGATCGGATGGTGGCATAGGGTAGAGGGGGTCGAGGCATGAAGATCGACACGGTTGCTTGGGCCTGGAGTCGCTCATTTTCGCCACGATTGGCAAACGTCTTTGGCGGCGACGCTGGCGTCAGGGGAGGCCGCGGAGAGTCGCGACACCATCGATGGGGTCGGCGTGGGATGAGGCGAAGGTTGGCAGTGTTGGATCCGGTCGTAGGCGAGCGTAAGCGACGCGATTTCTCGGCCAGGTGATCGACAACGTGGCGGCTAGGGTTCGAATTCGCTGTAAGCATGCGCGTGAACGTGTAGAAGATGATGCTGACGTGTTGAGATGAGGGTATTGTATTATTTTCTTTTATTTAATTTAATTTAATTTCAACACGTTATAAATCATAATAACTTTTACGTACGTGATCCGTTTCACGCGCAGTTTTTTTTGTTAGGGTCGTATCGGAATTCCAAACACTTTAGTGCTGGTTTGGACGAATTCTGAGATCGTTTGGATTTTGAGTTTAAATTGAATTTAAATTCAAAAGGTGAGTATTTTAACCCACTCACAACTTTTAAAATTTCTTATGTTTGTTAAATTGATATATGATATGATTTAAAATTTATTTATGGTTGTTTGGCATATTTTAATCATCATCTCAGTTAATTTCATTTATTTACATTAAATTGCTATTTTATTTATTCATTGCATATAAACTGCCAGTTAAACGGTTATTTAAATTATTATTGAATATAAACTGCTATTTAACACCTGTTGTTTATTATACGTTCTATATTGATGCTATTGTTTGAATTTGATGATGATTGTGATAAATGGGTGATGGTTGATATTGGATGAATGGATGCTGAATTTTATATGGTTATAAACTGCAGGTTATTATGCATTTTCATTTTATTCGGGATTGCGGTTTGAAATGATACATAACCGCATTTTTATTTTTAAATTGCGGATTGAAATGATAAATATCCATATCACTTGACAATAGGATAGAAAATTATATACAGGCACCGCGGTCTATATATATAAAAATATTTTGAAATGATTTTCTTGGGTTTTGGAAAGGAATATACGGTTTAATAAGTATTAATTTTTGATGTTATATTAATACTGTTTAATATATATAGATAGTTAAATTCTTGAATTTAAGCTATGTATAAAATTGATTTAATAAAATGAGTTTAATAATGGAGCTTGATTGTTTTCTATTATATGGTTTAGTACCTATTTAAGATATTGTATATATAGAATTTTTAAATGACTTAGATGAAATTTAAGTTGAAAAATAAATATGGAATTGGTTTAAATTGAATTGTTTAAGAATTGTACTTAAATAAAATTTGATTTGAGAAACAAATAAAAATGCAGATTTTAAAGGGTATGATTCTTATAACTTGATTTGGTTTAAAGTGATTTGAATAAATATAAAGTTGAGATAAATGAATATATCAAGTTAAATAAACTGAAAGAATATCCAATTATTTTAAGTCAAAAGTTTTACTTAAATGATATTGGATTTATTAAGTAACCATTTCAAATCTAAATAATAGAAATTAAATTGATATATATATATATGGAATTATTAAAGAATTAGCTTTGAAATGGTGGAATATGTAAAGCTTTGAAATATATAAATTGAAATGTTTATTTGGATTTTTATCTATATTTGGAATTGATTTGTGAAGGTGAAGAAACTATTTTATTATATAAAGTGAAATATATTTAAACCATTTAAGTGGTGCGGTTATATTTCAAAGTTATGTAATTCAAAGTTTTCTGTTTTGAAAGGCTATATTTCAAGCTTTTGGTTTAGAAATATTTTAACTATGAAAAGTTATGGTTTTAGAAAAGGATATATTTGAAAAAGATATCATATTGATTTGGTTTTAGAAGGGAAATGATATCGCAATTATATAATTTTGAAATGGATATTATATTCTAGTTTTGAAAGTATAAACTATTTTGAAAAGACCGTGGTGTTATAATAACGTTTGGTTGTTAAAGAGACTGGGATCGGAAGTTGTCATACTCTCTACCAACTCCGAAAACCACTTTAACAATCGTGTACGCGGTGGAGATTCCAGAATGAAGTAGGATGGTGGCGGCGTTTCCTTTGAGGCAAATACATGGACCCAACTCCCGTGAGTTGGCATAAGGTGGCTAAAACAGGAGCGATTGACGGGTTAAGAAGGTAGCCCCTTTTATCGGACACATCCCTTCGATATTCTACTCTGACTTTGGATTTATTCGGTGGCCACTTTTGATTTCTTTGATTTGGGGGTGTGGCTCGAGGTGGGCGGTAGCTGCGGCTATGCATTACCACCGACCCGAAAGCTTAATTAGTATATCTACCCTGGCATTGCCTAGTTGTGCCGTGTCACCTATCCTAGCGCGCCTTATACGATTTTGTTTTGTACCATACCTATGGAGTGCCCTCTGACGACGCCCAGTACGGGGGACATTACGGTACTATATAGACTATGGGAATATATTTTGTTTTAAGGGCTATATGGATAACCCCTTAACGCTATTTAAAAGTAAGTTTATTTTACAATCAGACACTATTATAATAGCGAAATATACTACATAGTAAATAGTTTGACGGATCCTTAGGAGATGTAGATCCCGAGCATCTCTTGAGTTATTGCACTCATATTTATTTCTGTGATTTAACTCACATAAGATATTTTAGTTCTGACTCGAGTGTTTTGTCTTTTCAATTTGCTCGGGTCAGTCCGAGCATTTCAGGATCGAAGGCTTTATCTCTGGAGGACGAAGACGAAGATTTCAGTATTATTATTAATATATTATATTGTTCCACTACACTATTGTATTCCGCTGCATTATTGATATTCTATGGTATGTATAACTCTGATATATATTGTAAGTATAATTAAATATTTTGGAAAAAAGCTTCATGAACTGTATATTTGAATATTATGTTTTATCCTTCCGTTGTGAGATTCTGTTTATTTTATTTCTTTCTTGTTTTTTTCTTATTTACCCCATAATAGTCCGCCCTTCCATATGGTTTGAATTGGCACGTGTGTCGATTTAAAGCGTGCAAAAAGGCTGGATGTTACATAGATATATGCAATCACAAGTCTATTAATTTTAAAATAGTTCCACGGACTTAGTTATATTCACCGATGAACCATCACAAAAATGAACATGTGTATATGATGCACATGTGGTATGTTGATGATGAATTCATAGAATATAAATTAGAAGTAAATAAAATAATGTGCAAAAGCAAATAAAACGATTTGATTGAATAGGCGAGTATATTGGAAAGAGTTCTGAATAAAGATTTGGCCTCAAAAGTCACTCCTTCCTATGATACATAATGATGTATCAATAAGGAGTAATCGAATTTGGTTGAACAAAGTACAATTAATTGTGAGTTAAATTAAGTTAACTTCTTTCTGCATGCTCGTGTACTTAAAGTAGTACACAATGTTAAAATTAATTTCATCTAAAGAATAGTTTATAAAATCATATAAGATAAGGGTTTATTAGAAACCCCAACATATCCTAAACTAAGGAGTTGATAGGTTGTGTAAGTTGAAAGACTACATGTAATAATTGTATGTTAGAGATCTTCTATGAATCGCCTTAGAAGGAATAAGGGAATGATTGTCATTGGATGACCCATTTATGTTTCGAACATAAGTTGTGTAAACTAACCAAACCGGTTTTATGTACAAGGCAATTCATAAAGTGTTTATGAATACCTTTTCCATTAAACCAAGAAATAATTGTTGTATTAAGAACTACCAACTTCGTAGCGAAGAAATTTCTTTGAGAAATTATTGGTAGTAAAATGGATTTGGTTGTAATTCCAAAAATTAAACTAATTACGTGGGATGAAATGAAATTAACCTAACCTAAACGAACACATCGTATTAGAGTTTCTAATAAATGTTCTCATACTTCGAAAAGATACCATGAGTTTCTTATCAATATCGAGTATAGATAATCCTCAATTGTCAATTTAGCCATTAAGAGTATTGACTCTACGATATGGTATGATGAAAGATTCGAAAAGGATTCCAAGTGCATTATCAAAATATGATTTTGGCAGTTGTACCAAAAGGGATATGATCCATCGGTAGTGAATGAGTCTTTAAGAGCAAGATAAATGCAGCTGGAATATAATGAGCAATGTTAATAGAATAACATCGTAAATTTCAATTGTTGAAATTAGCGTAATATATTTGTTATTCTATGGGCTCAAGTTAGTTAGGATTTACTCACAAAATTATCGCTTGGTATGACTTTATGTTTGATACATATGTGTTTAAATGGAAATATTAAATAATGATTTTGAATGAACCGTTTACACATAACAACCAAAGGGTCTAAAGTCAGTAGGAACAATATTGAGTTTGTGGGTTTTGGGATATGATCCAAGAAATGATACGAATGTATCATTTTATAAGCATTAGAATTGAATAATTTTGATGGAAACATCGAATGGTTTGACTTTTAGTCAAAATGCAGAGAAAGCATGTGCCCCATAAGAAAGAACCACTAAAAGTACGTAGATAATTCTAGACTATAAGTAAACAGCATACTGCTGATTATTAACGATGTACTTATGTTAAAATCAGTAATATTTTGATTATTTAATAATTGACATCATATTTGTAAATTATATCTTTTATAATAGTACAAAGAATATTAGGAATATCCTAAATGCTATGAAAAGATGCCTTATTAAAATGTTTAATAAGGAACATGTCAGATGGATTCCTCATGCTTTAGTGATAGGAATTATCATACATGTTGAATTATCTACTTTATCATAATTTGCTTATGTATTTGATACATAAAGAAAATATCAAATCCAAATTGAGACCACTAAATGATAGTTTATAGTACTCTTAGTATTTGAGAAATATTAGAGAATTGTTTATAGAAACAATGAACTTCTTATGAGGGAGTGTACGAACTCAAACTTCATGAGTGATATTGAGTATAATATGCCAATATAAAACTCATGTTCAAACTTCAATTAAGAAGCTTGAAGCTGGAAATGTTCCGAATAAAACATTATGGCTAATTCAACAAAAAAGATAAGTACATCATTTTGAATAGCACCACAGTAAAACCAACGTATGAATATAAATGCGCAAATTTATAACTAATCAAGGAGTGATTCCAAATATTGAGAATACTACATCATTATTATATAATACTAATATAAAAGCTCACTAGAATTTGAGATAGAAATATAAAAACTCACTAGAATTTGAGAAACATACTCTGAATAGTCCCATAGGATAGAGGTAGTTTATCAGAATCAGAAAGAGTTGATTGATAGAGTAGAAAATTAAATAACATAGTAGATCCATTCACAAAGGGTCTAACTTGATTAGTTCTAAACAGACCGATCGAAGGGATGAGATTGAGATTCCATTATTGGCCCCAAGTGCAAGTAGGAAATTGATTAAACTAGGAGTATGCCCTAGGGGAAATTTTTTAATTGTTATATATATCTAACTCAATAATCAATCTTGTTCAAGTTTTTTCTTCATATTATAATATATTAACTAATTAATTTAGTTAATGTATATTTAATAGAAAATCCATAAATGGTATATTTTGTGGTAGTAGGTACAATGTGTTGTAAACATGAGTGATTTATCATAATAAAATAAACATACAATTTCAAATATTCCTAATCAAGATGCATCAGACTTGATATCAATGTATCTGCCGAGACTAGAGTACGTATGATCTCCAAATGTTGGGCGGTGTATTACTCTGGATGTTGGGGGCACCAAAGGTCGGTTACATACTGGTCGTTATTGGATAACTATGGAATGACCAACTCGATAGTTTTCTGTTATTTAATACAACTATGATCACACAAAAAATATCGATGCGAAACAATTACACAATTCTCTTGACTTGAGAATACTCTTGACCAACTCAAGAGTTGATTGATAGAGCAGATAATTAAAGCATAATAGCATACCTATCTACCAAGGGGCTGGCCCGATTGGTTTCAAGGAAACCATTAGAGAAGTTGGAATAAGATTCCATAATTGACCCCAAGTGCAAGTGGAAGATTGATAGAGTGAGGGGCATACCCTAGAGGTAATTATGTAATTTATTACATATATATAGCTCGATAACTCATCTTGTTCGAAATAAAAGGTGTTTTCTTTCTATTATATACTTGATATAATGTGTAATATTCATTAATTAAAAGTATATTTAATAGAAAATCCACAAATGATATGTTTTGTGATAGTAGTCACAAATTATTGTAACCATGAGTAATTTATCACAATAAATATAAATATACCATTTTAAAAATTCCTAGTCAAGATGCATCAAGACTGGATATTGATATATCTGTTGAGATTAGAGTATGCAACGCTATCCAAATGTTGGGCAGTTTATTACTCATTGCTGCTAGAGGCACCAAGTGGTTACATATTGATAGTTATTGGATAACTATGGAATGACTCATCCGATAGTTTTCTATTGGTTAATATAACTAAGGTCAAATAGAAAATATCGATGTTACAAATTACATGGTTCTCTTAACTTGTGAATATTGTTGACCTTTCAATATTGGAGCTCCGCTTTGATGATAGTCAAATCGTGGGATGACGCCCATCGAACGACTATAGTTGGGTCAAGTGGAAGCATTGAAAATAAACCTATTCAAGAGAGAATTCTTCTCCTCGGTTATATGAGGTTAGTATCACGACCAACTGAAGTCAACTCAAGTCAAAGTCTCTAGCCAGAGCGGTTCGGTTAATAATAATTGTTATTATTGAATCAAGTACTTTGTATTTGAACTATAAAGTTGTATATGGAAAATATTGAAATTTCGACTATTACTAAATTCCGTAAGTCCAAAGTGATACAATTTTGACGAAGAGAATTTATGTAAATAATCATCACTACTGGGTGATTGTAACACCCCGCGTCTTTATGGTAATTATTAAAAAGAACTTAATTAATAAAAAATAGTGAAAAATGGATATTTTTTTACAAATGTGGGAATTTGAACACGGACCTTATACCACTAGATTCGTGGTGATTTTCTGATCAATTTTTATATATAAATTTTCCAATTGGAGTTCGAATGAAAAATTTATTAGCATTTGAAATTTTAACATCGGAACAAATTATATATGTAAATGTGGTAATAAAATCAGTTAAGACTAATTGGATGTTAATAATAATTAACACTCAAATTAATATCTCAGAGGATTTATAAAATATTTGAGAATTGATACGAATCAATTAAGAGAGAAACTAATCAACGCAACCAAATAACGAAGAAAATAAATCAACAAAGGAACCAAACGAAAATCAAAACGTAGGAAAATGCATGTGCTATGTCGACCGTGACCTACCTAGGTCGACTGTGAGAGGTTGACCATGGGTTAACATTGTCGATCTGCATATGTTTGAAGGTGGCATTAATATTAAGGGTCGTGTGGTCCGGATCTACTATAGTTTCATCCGTCAGTTAGCGCTAATTTGAACCTCTATAAATTAGGACCCAGGGTTTCACTTCCAACTCATTATTTTTTTGATGAACGAAGAAGCTTTGTCACCATCTCTTCTCCTCCAATGGTTTTGCATACACAAAGATAGAATAGATTTCATGCATACACATTGGAGAAGAATAGAACAAGATAGAGGATAGAAGATAGGTTCAAATCAGGTTGCTACATCAAAGGCAAACTTTTAGATCTGGCTCTAAATAATAAATCCAAATCCAAATCTCTTCTCTCTAGTTCCGTTTCTAATGAGATCTATATAAATATTATCTGTGGATCCGAATAGGGAGTCAAAAAGTGGAGAATACAAACATTTGGATTAAATTTGAAGATTCGGAAGCACCAATTAATGGTAATGGGAATATTATATATTTTTATATAAAACTAGATTATACCATTGCAGATCTATTCCTATATGCCTGAGAATTGAATTTAATTTGCAATGAATTCATAAATGTGAGATGTTGAAGGCTGTAAACTTGTCTATGTAATTACGTAATGATTAGTTTTATTTCTGTAATTACGTAATGAGTAGAATTGTTAGTTCCTATGTATGATAATTTACATGTTTTACGAGTGATAATTTATATGTTTTACAACTGATAATTCACATGTTTTACGACTGATAATTTGCATGTTTTACATCGGGTTTTAGTTAACTTAAAGTAGTGAATTGGAATTTCATTTTATTCGATGTTATTATTAATATTATTTCGACTTTTGGGATTTTAGTGATATTTTAATCCATTGGAATTTGTATTGTTGTAAGTAGATTTCCATGTATTATCAAGTCTAAATTCGTAAAAGTGCGATGTTTGAAATGACAAGGAATAAATATGTCTATAAAAGAAAGAGATGTAAAAAATAAGGATGATTACCATATTTTGTACTATTTGTTTAAATAAATAAAAAGTGGGCAGTAGTAGCTGCTATGCATTACCACCAGTTCAAAACCGCAAAACGGTAGTATCTTACCCTCGGCATTGCCTCGCATGCATTGTCAGATGCCTTATCGCGCCCATTACGAGTTTGATTGGTATCGTACCTATGGAGTTCCCTCTAATAGCCTTCCAGTTTACGGAAGAATTTCGGTACTATATAGACTACAGAAATATATAAAAATATGTGAAGGGAGATATGGGTAACGCCTTAACGCTATTTCAATATTTTACTTTACTGTAGACATATTATAATAGCGTATTGCACTATGTATGTAGATAGTTTAATGGATCCTTAGGAGATGGAATCCTCTCAAACATCTCTTAAGTTATTGCACGCTTGTTAGACACTGGATAGGAGATGTAAAATCTCGTAAACATCTCTGACGCCGTTACACTCTATTGATTTAACTTACATAGGATATTTTAGTTCTAACTTGAGTGTTTTGTCTTTTCATTATGCTCGGGTTAGCCTGAGCTTTTTCACTATTGAAGACTCTATGTCGGGAGGACGAGGATAGAGATATTGTTATTATTTATTATATTTATCCCACTGCATTATGTTGTTTCGCTACGTTATTTTTTTATTTTCTACTGTATGTAAAACTCTAATTTGTATTGTAAAAATGTAATCAAATTTTATTTGTAAAACAGCTTCGTGAACTGTTTATTTGATTATTATCTTTTGTCATTCCGCTGTGAGATTTTGTGTTTTATTTTTCTTTCCTTTCTCTTGTTTTTCTTATTTACCCCATAACAATCCTCCATTTTGAGTGGTTTGAGTTTACATATGTGGTTCATTGTCAATTTAAACTGTCTAAAAAGACGGGTCGTTACATTTGGTATCAGGGCGAGGTTTAGCAATAACCTAACTTTGTGGGGTCTGACTCATTAAGGATAGGGTAGTAATATCGTAAATGAGTTTGTCTGAGTGTATATATTTGTGAGAGTGTACTTGTAGTGTTATAAAAAGTTTTATATTGTGTTAATTTTTTCATTTTAGTATTTATTAATTTTGATCGGTATACAGGATGCTACTACATCGATAAAGATTTCTAAATACTTAATAGGGCAGACCGACACAATATTGTTTTTGAAATATAAGTAAATGAAATAATTTTACCCAGTATTATATTTTATATATAAAAGAATAAGTTTTATTATGGATATAATTGTTTGTGATATGTTTGTTTGTTAGGAAGTGAAATTTTATAAATATTGATTACAAAATAAGATTTACAGATAAAGTAAATATAAATTGAAAATTTGAGAATTTAAGTTTCGGGATTTTGAAATTTGTTTTCAAAGATTTTGAAATATAATATTAGTATTATTTGAAATTTCAGATATAAATATTTTTGATGCGATTTGAAAAAAATGTTTTAAAGGAATATTAAAGGAAATAAGTTCTGTACTCCCCACTTTTGTCGTTGGAAAATAATTTCGGTAATGAGTGCACGCATCATCGACGTTCATTTTCGATTTTCAAAGTGGGAAAGTCACTGTAGTAGTTTTACTACATAATTATTTTGATAAACAAAGCTTACTTTTAAATTTCCAAATATGAGTGGATATATAAAAGATATGAGTCTATATATATATATATATATATATATATATTATTTCAAATAATTTGAAATGAACCTGACATTTAGTTCTTAAGTTTCTATAAATTAGGAATTTAATTATTATAATGAACGAAATCTTGACTATAATAATAATTGGAAACTTCTAAAATGAAAAATTAGAAATTTGGATTTAAGCGATTAATGAAATGTAAAGAAATTGGAGGTTGTCACTTATAAATTAAAGAGTAATGAAATTAGAAGACGTAATTATTGAACATTTTGTTAACTAAATGAATAAGATAAACTTGTATAACATTCTACTAGGTTCTTAAAACAAATATATAACTTACCAGAAATGTTTAAAAGTTGTAATGTTAAATAGGAATATGTATAGGATATTATACAAGTAAAACTTAAGTAATGAAGGTGTTCAAATGGAATTATTTCTAAAAATAAGAATTTTGATGTACAATGAATGTTATAAGCATGAGTTAATGTTTTGAAATGCTAATAATTAGATTGAATAGTAAAAGTGAATACGATATTAAGTAAATGATTATAACTTCAGAAAATATTGAAATGATTCAAAAATAGATTTAATATTCGATGATGCTATATGAAAAAGGATGAATGTAAATTAAGAAGCTAAGAAACTTAAGATGAATGATTTATTTGTGAACATTAATATTAAATGGAAATCAAAGTTTCAAAATAATGAATGTGAATTAAGGCTGCAATAAAATGTATGTAATACTTAGATAATGAATTCATTTATGATTTAAGCATTGAGTGAGAAATAAATTGTGTAAGTAAAAAAAGAAAATTTATAAAAGATAATTATCGTATGAATGAATGAGAATGAATAAAAGGTCAGTAATGTGAAAGGAAACTAATAGAAGTAACTTAGATCATATTAAAATTCATTGTTGTTTGGCTTATGAGATGTTTGGGAAATGATACTTCAATTTATGTGGGCTCGTATGAATAATCTGTTAAGTAATTATCTATGGCTATTGAGCCTAGGGTACACCTGATAGTTTATTTATCACCTTGCACGATTAAAGGTTTCTGAACCTGAACAAATCATTAGTTTGGTTGCTATGGATATATGGTTGATTCCTTTGTTGCATATGATGGTTGTACTTCTTTTTGTTTGCATATGATTGTGATATATTGTATGTTGCTTGTGCTATTAATTTGAAACAACTAAAATATTTCTCTTCAACATAATTCTCACTATATTGGATTACAAGTGAAATACAGGTTTATGGAAGAAATAGCTACTGCTTTTGGTTTCATAAATAAAGTTATTTGCCCGACAAATAGGTACATTTTCAGATTACGGTTTTATAGCGATATTTTATTGTTTTTCCCTTGGTTTAGGATACTTTATTATTGAAATATGATATATATTGTAATTATTGATATTATTTCTCTCGGACCTATTTATACAAAGGAGACTCTGCTGAAATTTTCCGTGAATTTTAGGACTTAGAAAATTTTATGAAAGTGAAAAGATTTCCAAACTTGTATTAAACTTGAATATAGAGATTTAATTGTTTATAAATTGATATATTTTATTTAAATATTTAACTATGTAAATTTAATTGTTTATAAATTGAGCATTTGAATAAAATTATATTAAGCTTCTTAATTCCTTCTCGTTCCTTTTCGAGGATGAAAAATTTTGAGCGTGGGAGAGTGTAACAACCCGTAATTTTCGACAACTAAAAATATTAAATAAATTAAGATTTTGCAACTTAATATTATGAGGAATTAAAATTTATGATTTATAAATGGAAAAGGATTATTGGAATGTGATTTAATTCCATAGCAACCCTAAATTCAATTTCGAAAAACAATTTCAAAAATTTAAACTCTCGTAAAAGTTTACGATATGGGTTTATGAAATTTACGATAGGGCGGTAGTAGCTGCTATGCATTACCACCAGTCCGGATCCGCAAAATGGTAGTATCCTACTTTGGGCATTGCCTTGCTTGCCTTGTTACATGTCTTATCGCGCCCATTACGAGTTTGGATTGTACCGTACCTATGGAGTGCCCTCTGATAGCCCTCTAGTTTGTGGAGGAATTATGGTAGTGTATAGACTACGAGAATATATAAAGATGTTTTAAGGGGGATATGGGTAACGGATTAACGCTATTTTAATATTTTACTTTACTGTAGACATATTATAATAGCATATTGTACTATGTATGTAGATAGTTTAACGGATCTTCAGGAGATGGAATCCAAACATCTCTTAAATTATTGCACGCACATTAGACACTGTATAGGAGATTTAAAATCCTGTAAACATCTCCGACGCCATTATATTAATATTTATTTACTGTTGATTTTACTTATATAAGATCATTTAGTTCCGACTCGAGTGTTTTGCCTTTTCATTATGCTCGGGTCAGCCTGAGCTTTTTCATTGTTGAAGACTCTATGTCTGGAGGACGAAGACGAAGATATTGTTAATATTTGTTATATTTATCCCATTGCATCATGTTGTTCCGCTATATTTTTTCCTACTATATGTATAACTCTGATCAGTATTGTAAAAGTATAATTAAATGTTATTTGTAAAACAGCTTCATGAATTTTTTATTTGATTATTATAATTTGTCATTCAGCTGTGAGATTCTGTGTTTTGTTTTTCTTTCCTTTCTCTTCTTTTTCTTATTTACCCCATAACAATCCACCCTTTTGAATGGTTTGAGTTAACGTGGTTTATTGTCGATTTAAACCATCCAAAAAGGCGCGTCATTACACCCGTAAAGTGTGAGGACACTAGAAAAACCTAGGAATGTAATGTTGATATGTGTGTACACCATAGAGATGATATTAAAGTGAACTTCTATAAGTTTTTAAATATACCCGTAAAAGGATTATGAATAAAAGAAGTACCAAGGATTGAGAATACTATCAAAAGAATGGAATTAAGAGAAGATAGTAACAGTAGGTAGTGAGATGGTAAACACACATGGGAGGTATTGGTGGACTTAAGTTAGGGAAGCAAAAGAGGAAATGGGAAAAGTTAATTTGCCAAGCTTAGTTGCCATTTAGTATGAAGACTGCATAGATTGTGTTTTTTATCCACTGTAGTGAGAGGAGGCATGGTTACTCAATAATGGGATATGGAATGGAATAGATGAATAGACTTTATTCATCACAAACAATAAAGGAAGGATAAGATTTGAAGATTTTTGCTGAGGGATGACCTGTTAGGAAGGTACGGTCTAATTGTGGTAGTAGTTCGTAGGTTGTAAAAATTACTTGTTGCTTTGAGCTCTGTACTTTTAGGGAAATGTTCCCTTTTTATATTTTTTCTATGTAGACCGCAATGATTTGAGAAAACAGTAAAAAGGAAATTTCATGAAGCCGCTTAACTAATGCAAGGGAAAAGAAAATAGTTGGAAATGGAATTTAAGTAATAAATTAAGAAAATTTTATTTAATTGACAACTAAATAAAAGTAAAATGAAAATGTAAGTTCCGAAAATAGGAATTTTTCGGATGATAGATTTCAGAAGACAAAGGACAGGATTACAAAGGTGAGCCACGGATCAAGGTTCATGTTCCTTGAAAATTAAAATTTAAAATTCAATGTATTTGCTGGTTAATATTAATTAAGTAGGGTTTTTGAGAACTTAAACATTTATCACATAATTAAGTAGAGTCGGTTGTGGATGATGAATGGTTGGTTAAATCCGCATGTCATAAATACAAAAAATTATTATAAAATATAATTATACATATATTTTGGAAAAAGAGATTCTATGATAAATTTATTAACTAAAAGTTTTCATTACAAATAATATGACCTTGGAAAAAGATACACGTGTCTTTGAAAAGATTTTAAAAGCTAAAGATTTTGAGTTTTAGAAATTTTGAAAAACTGCATATGACATTGCGAGAAGTTGGTAAGTTAACTAGTGTAGAATTTACTACATAGATGTATTTGAAGTAAAATTTATATGGTGAGCAACAAAGAAGCTGTTTATCTGTGAAAGGTTTTCTAAAATACCTTGTCGGTGAGTGGAAAATAAAAAACATGATTTTTGAAACATTGATGTTTTTGAACTTAAACATAAAAGGTTGCTTATGCAAGTTGTGCTTGGGAAAGTAGGAAAAAGATTAGGGGCCAGGGAGTAGATCCCAAGGTACAATGCAAAGTGTTATACAAGAGGATGGTGGAAATATGGAATTTTCCATCTAGACCCTTTCCAAGCATAAGAAGATAGGTTAAGAAAACTGAACTTTTTTTTAAATTTAGATGTTATAAATGGTGTGTAGGAATTTGGATGGTAAGAAATTGATGAAAAATTAGTTGTTCTATGCTTCTATTTATAAAAGCATGGAAAATTTTGGGTGAAAAACGATTGTTGATTTTTTCGAAAGCTGCATTCATGTAGAACTGCCAGTATCTTTAGGATGTTTGCAACATATTTTTGAAAATTTATTTAAAAGAAATCGTTCATATAAGAAGCGCCAACTAGAAATTTATTGATCATGCATATCATATGTATCATGATGCACTGTGCATATGTACATGGATTATTGCAAAAACTGGTTGTACACTAGTTGATAGTTTATGTAAATGGATGTGCGATGGTTTACATGATTGAACCCTTGTGGAATTTCAGGGACGAAATTCTTTTAAGAGGAGAGAATGTAACTTCCCATGTTTTTATGGTAATTAATTAAAAAATAATTAATTAATTAATAACAAATAGTGAAAAATATAATTTTTACAAATGTGGAAATTTGGATAGGAAACCTATACCATTGGATTCGTGACGATTTTATAATCAATTTTTTTATATAAACTTTTTCGATCGGTGTCCAAATGAAAAGGTTATCAACGTTTGTAATAATTGCATATGTCAATGTGGTAATAAAATAAATCAAGACTAATTAAATGTTGATAATCGTTAACATTCAAGTTAATATCACAGAAGATGTATAAGATGGGTGAGAATTGATATGAATCAATTAAGAGGGAAACTAATTAATGCAATAAACAAACAAAGATAATAAATCAATAGAGGAATCAAGTGAAATCCGAACACATGAAAATGCATGTGCTAGGTCAACCGTGACCAACCTAGGTCGACTATGAGCTGTCAACCATAGGTTAGGGCAGTCGATCGCACATGTTTGAAGGCAACAATAATATTAAAGGCCGTGTGGCCAAATCTAATATAGTTTCATCCGACGGTTAAGGCTGATTTGAATCTCTATAAATTAGGACCTAGGGTTTCACTTCTAACATATTATTTTTCTAATGAACGCGAAAGCTCTGTCACTTTATCTTCTCCTCTAAAAATTCTAAATACACAAAAATAGAATAGATTGGATGTATATACTTTGGAGAAGAACAAAAATGGATAAAAGATGGAAGATAGGTTCAAATCAGGTTGTTGCATCAAAGGTAAACTTTTAGATTTGGTTCTAATTAATAAATCTAAATCTAAATCTCTTCTCTCTAATTTCACTTCTGATGAGATCTATATAAATCTTATCTTCGGATTCGAATAGGGAGTTAAAAAGTGGAGAATACGGATTTTAGAGTCTGATCTGGATTAAATCTGGAGATTTGGAAGCCTTAGTTAAAGGTGGGTAGGAATATTATGTATGTTTATGTAATACTAGATTATATCATTGCAGAGCTATTCCCATATGCCTGAGAACTAAATTTAAATTGCAATGAATTCATAATGTGAGATGTTGAAGAAGATAAACTTTCCTATGTAAATGTAATGATTAGTTTTATTTCTGTAATTACGTAATGATTAGAGTTGTTAGTTCCTATATCTAAAATTTACATGTTTTATGAGTAATAATTTTTGTGTTTTACAACCAGTAATTTACAGGTTTTACGACTTGTAATTTACGTGTTCTTCGACTCATAATTTATATTTTTTACATTGGATTTTAGTTAATATTAAAACAATGAATTGGAATTTCACTTTATTCGATGTTAATTAATAATGTTAGTTTGACTTTTAGGATTTTGGCGATATTTAGTTTATCTGAATTTGTATTGTTGCAAGTTGATTTCTATATATTATCAAGTCTAAATTTATAAAAGTGTGATGCTTGAAATGACAAGGAATAAATATATGTCTATAAAAGAAAGAGATGTACAAAATAAAGATGATTACCGTACTTTGTACTGTCTGTTTAAAAAGAATTGAATTCCTTGTAGATACCAACACCGTGCAAACCACCTCTTTTGGATAAGATATGAAAATTTAATATGTAACAATTAGTTGATAAAGTTTAATTCCAATTTATTAAAATGTAGTAAATCCTAAAGGTGGAATATTTAGATAAGAATGAAACAAAAAGGTTGATAAAACGGAAACTAGTAAAAAAGAAAGGCAAGAGAAATAAGATGAACTAATGAAATGGATTAAGTTGTATAATTGAATGAAAAGGAATGAAATCAAAATTAAACTAATGAATGTTGTAGCAACGATATTAGTAACCGAAATAAGAGGCAGTAAATGTAATTATTGAAATAAAAGATAAATGCATAGTTAGATTGAAGACTTAAAGTCAAACATAAAAATGTTGAGGCAGTAAAGGAAATAAGAGAAGAACAAGTATACATAAGTCTAAAATATGTATACAAGTAGTCTCAAATATGCTTTATAACGGGCGTGAAAATTCTAAGGTATTTGTTATAATTATAGTGGACAATTGTCCGATGGTTTTTAGATTGGTTAGGATGCTAAAAACACATCCAACCAATAGGACCCGTGGTGAGTGTACCATTTCATATTAGAGGTATACCCCAAGGTCGGTACTACACTTATTTCCTTGAATATAAATTGTCTATCATAATTACAAATATCTATTATAATTGTGTCAAGGCAAAACATGTACAGTTAAGTTATGTCTGCTTCAAGTTTTAGAGTGGGAGTTTTACCTTGATTGCATTAGGCAATCTAAATGGATGGTGAGTGTGATCGGATTTATGCAACGGGACACAGATCGTTTGGGGGCCTAGGTACCAAAAGGAGTTGCAAAAAGTGCACGTATACTGGCATACTTGTGTACTATAAACTAAGGTAGGAGTTGTATATTTCTCAAGCTAGGCATCGGTCCCTTGCGGACTACGGGAAGGATAGGGTTACAACGCCACGCTTATTTGTTAGTTAGTTTGATAGCCAAAGCCATTTAACCAATACAAAGATTTCTTCAAATGTTAGACGGGACAGTGGTTCATGAAGCCTAAATTCCATAAGGTGGTTCATGGGGTCTCCATAAGGTGGTTCGTAGAGCCTGAATTCTACAACGTGGTGCATTAGAGCCTAAAATCCATAATATTACACAAAAGATTAGCGTATGTGAAAAATCCCTAAAATGTTAGATCTCGTGGACTGGATGTCGACGGTGTGCACAGCATGATGTCCTCGATGATACGATGACGATAGATCTATAATAAATGCTGATCGGTTGATACTAGAGGGGAAAATATCTAGGTCCAGTAGTGGACTTGGGGTGTGTGTGTATGTTTATGTATTTAACTATGTAGACATAAATTTACATGAGATGGATGGATATGGTCCATACGTTGCAATTCGGTCGTAGCGACTAATTATAAAATCTGACATAACATGAAATAGCGAACAATCAGCATAAGCTAGTGTTATATATAAAATGTACAATTTATCAGTAACCCGAATGTTGTTTTGACCTCCTCCTCATTACAACCCACATGATGTAAAAGGGCAGTTACTGGTGTTGATATGAAGCAATTGTTTGGCTGAGGCTCTTGACATCTACGATGTCAATTTTTAGTTAGCAATCATATTAAACTATTTTATTTTCTTATTTCTATTGTGATTTATTACCATTAGTGCTCTAATATATTTCCTCTTTGCTGGATACCAAACCAAAGATCCGTATATTTAATGGACTTGGGTTTTCCGTTTTGCGAAATCTGCGTCCACTGAAGTGCGGGTTGTTACAGTAACGCTTAACAAAATAAAATTGGATTTTTACCAAAAGCAAATAAGTGATAAATTTGGCCAAAATATTGCATCACCTGCTAAGTGACATGTGAACATTAATATTCAAATTGTTCGATTTGAATCGGTGATCAAATTTACATTTAAGAGTCGCACAACAGAAATGATGAATATCCTTTTATCACCTGATTTAATTAATTTGCAATTGTTATAAATTAATTCAATTAGTTGAAATAATAATTACAAAATTGTATTTGATGTGTTGAACAATGTTAAACAGTGCATTTATAATGGTTAAAAGTATACTAACCGATATACGATATCAGTACGCGTTTAAATTTAGATTTAAGTGCAATAGACATTGTTCATGATAGAATTGGCTTTGAGACCAATATGGGGCATGCAAATTTTGGCCAAAATAGCTTACATAGGGCTGCCAATTGTTGGGAAAAGTATAAGGCTTTTGAATGGTTTAAAAGAGTGAATTGGTAAGAGAGAGATAAGGATAAGATCCACTTTTCTCTTTATTTGACTTCCTATTTATATGCCACTTTCTAAACCATTATTTTTGATACTTTTTTATTCTCTTCCGTTGCAAATTTCATCCATCAAACCCATTTAAACCCAAAAGTAATCCAAGCTCAAACCACATCAAAATTCTTCGATCAATCATCGATGATAAAGTAGCACGGGAGCCAGCAACTCTAAAACTTGGAATTTGATTTGAAGGGTCATTTCATTATTCTAGAATGAGATCTTTAGACCTTGGTGTAAGGTCATGTTTACTAATTCATTTAATATTATTATCTATTATTGTAATGTATTGTAGGTTATTAGATTATATCATGAATCTAGTGTATTGATGTTTTATCACATATTGGATGGTTGAATATGCTGGTGCATCCATATATTTAAAAAAAATTGTATGTTTGCTGGTATTAAACTCATGGCATATAAATAAAAAATAAAAATCCATTTTATAAATTGAATAATAGTATATATGCTTTTATCATTTTTTTTGATAGAAAGGATGTATGATCAAAAGATCATACATCCATAGTGTATATATATATAATGAAAAAAGATACAATCGTCCCAAGCTCTCATCCCACATCATAGAATAAACTACCAATGTGCCTGGAAAGTAGTAAAAATAAGTCAAAAAAACCAAAGACAGACCTGTCAGGCCTAGAAACACAAACAAAGAAACTATGACTTGAACAATCACAACAAGCAAACTATGCCATACTATAAAGAAATCCAAGCTACAGACCTATGCATCAACGAAACCAACCAACAAGCTCAAGAAAGTAACCAGTGATGCATGGAGAGAAGATATATTTTCGATCCCAATCTGTGGTGGACAAAAATATCTCCATTTTTGGCACTGTATTCACCATTATTGCAGAGGACCAGCACATCATCTATGAGCCTATAGTAGAGCTCTCATTAACCATTTACATCAACGGAGACCTACTTTGAGAATATCATCCATTTCAAGTGGTAGCACAAAACGCTTACCTTATGGGACCAAATTCCAACCTTTCCAAACTAGGATAGCTGCATACCCTCGGCTAACTTCTCAAAGAGCTCATGGTGATGAGTGTAGCAATAGGAGGGTCGGAGTAGAGAGAAACAACTAATTTCTTCTTAAGGCATGAAATAGGGGATGAGGAAAGGGCAAGGAAGGAGGAGCTATCTGGGAAAGGAATCGGGTTTGGTAGGGGGCAGGCATGGCAGTAGAAGAAATGGTTAAGGACGTTACAAGCAAAGTAGAGTTGGGATGGGGGCCAAATGGAGGAAGAATAGGACTGATAAGATCAATAGGATCAGGGCATAGGATGTTGGGGGCTTTTGCCTGCCAGCGCTTAGATAGAGGTTTTGGAAGAAGACTTTTAAGGAGGAGATTAGCTGGCTCAACACTGGAATGATGACAATACAGGATTATATGGCCAAAGGAGTGGCAATACTCGCAAATTGACGGCTTCCATTGGTACCGGACATTTATGAAGGCTACCATACCCTCGACAATGGAGATGGGAATACGAGTTGATAACTTCTTAGATGGAGTAATCTCAGTCATGGCCTTAGCAAAGTAGAAGAGATGTCTACGTTCAGTGGACATGTAAAAACATATCAACTGATCAATATGGTTGGCAATCCAATTCACACTCCCAGAGATTGGAAACCTGAGGGGATATTTGAGATAAGCACCCAGATCAGAATAGATAAAACTTATTTGCGAGCTAGGTCAACGGAAGAGTTCCATTGGATAATGATAAAAACTTTACCATCGATAATGATATGATTCGATTCCAAAATACGGGATCTTTAATCAGGGTAGGGAAATTTCAAAAAGTACATTTGAGTTATCACACCTCACATTGACTGACTTATGGAAACACCATAAACCAAGAATATGTTTTTTCAACGTGGAGAAGTAGGGAGCATCATCCAAAAGAAACCAACCAAATAATCTTTCTAGAATGCAATACTTACATCAATGATTTCTTCTGGAGGCGGGACAGGTTTATCAGAAAAATTAACAACTTACTTCTTAGGAGAAAAACAACTAGCATTTCCATGCCTCTTTTTAAATAAAGAAGACCAACCATTAACATATTTAGGATTTTGAATAGCATCACTAGAGATGGGAATTTTATCAACATGTACCAAAGTTGATGTATTGCTAGCAGGTAGATATTGGTAGCAAGGGTTTACCTTCAAGAGCAGCGGGATCAGAAGCAGCTCAGAATTATTGAGAGCCTAAGCAGTCATTTATGACCCAACTATAATCAGAATAGAAGCATCGACCTACACTCTAGGTATCACCTCGTCACAATGATGTAGCGTAGATACATACTCCCCATCACGACTAACAGTGGCCTTAGTACTCAAAAGTTAAGGGAGCAAACTCATCAAGCGTGTCCAGCTTAGGAAGATCTACCATCAAAACACTTCAAGATGACAGACTTAAAGTAGGGTGGGAGCTCGAAAGTCATGAGAAAGATCAGGTGAACGAGTAGATCTAGGTGAGGAGAGAGAAGCACCAGAAGAAGGAGAAAGGAGGACGAGAACGGATTAGGTGGATGGAAGTCGTGAATAGAACTAGGATAGGAGAGAGAGCATGCGAAAGTCAGATTTGACATCGCCACTTTTTTATTTCAAAACTGTTCACCATTTGTACAATTATTTTTTGATCTGGGTATTTTGGTTTCATTAATTAATAAATTATATCCTAAAGATTAAAATCAAATAATAATTATTTCAAAATCTCTAAAATTTTGGTTTTGCATGACAATAATTCGATAGCAAATTTTACTTTATTTTAATATATTTGTATTTATTATATATTTAAATATTAGCATAACTATTTATTTGAATAGAAATTAATTATATATATTAATATAATTTGAAATTAATTATATATATTAATATAATTTGAAATTAATTATAAATTTTAACATTACATAATTTTTAGATTTCAAAAATAAAATTTTCATACTTTTAGTAATTAATTTCGATCGGTTTTTAAATTATTTTACAACTGTTATTTAAAGATTATTTTATCAATGAAATCATTCACAAAGATGTTGATGCCTCCTTCCCTTCAGATGCCCTAAAGCTACCACAAACACTTTTAATGTACATGAAACATGCAAGGACATTGCGTGTTAGTTGTGCACCAGCTCTTATGCAAACTCAGTTTGTAACATTAACGCAAATGTTGATAGCTCCACTGCCATCTCTCTCATCCACCTCAAATTCCACTTTGACATATTAGCTGACACCCTAGTTGACACCCTGCCTAACAGCAATGTCGAGATATCAATTGTCACCATACCCGATCCCTCCACTTCATCAATCTATCCCTCCATGGCTTCATGACCAAATTTAAGCTTATTGATCCTCCTCCTGTGCATATTAATTGTACCTCCTCCATATCTCCTACCTTAATTGTTGTCCCTCTTGTTCAACCCTCTATTTCAATATTCAATCCTTTTGGTAGGTCTTCAGACTACTGACTTCATCTCCTCTCCACTTTCTCACTCTACTTCTATCACCACCACTCTTTTGTCTACTCCTGCTTCTTCCTCATTCTCTACTCATGCATCTATTCCTTTAAAGAGGAGCAAGACAAAGCTACTAGAAAAAGCCATGGCTGATGCTCTATATTTGAGATTCAACCTATATCTAAGCCTCCCTTTCTTGGATCAAAGGCAACTAGTAATTATTCATCCACCAATCAAACTTCAGCATCCCAGTCAATGACAAGAGGCAAATACCAAACCATCTAAAGAATCGATGAGGGAAAATCCAACAAGGAGTTTGATCGGTACCAATCCAACCCATGGATCGGTATCGATCCACAAACTATAGTCCAAAGTTGCCCTCACTCCTCTTATATGCTAATGATGATCCTAGAAGCCTATTTCAAGTGTTATTTTGTTGGTCCCATGTAATTCTCTATTGATCTTCATGAGTACCCAAAATCAACAACTCCATTCTTCCGTAGGTCCATCATTTGGACTCAGAAACAAGGAAATAATGATGTAAACAAGTATAGAATCACGAAGCCAACCATCAATCGAGCCAAGAAAAGGAGCACGCAACTATCCATACACTAAACTTATACATCAATACCAATTTAGGCCCTTGGTTCAGTACTGATCCAAGGGACACTCGGTGATGTAGCCACCGTTTTCTCCAAGGGTCTTCGTCTTGGCGTGGAAAACGAGGTAAGATCGCGGAGGCAAGATTTTAGCCTCCCTACGTCTATAAAAGAGGGGCAAGGCTTATTTTCATGGATCTTTTAGCTCCTGCTCTCTCTACTCAAATTTCTTGTATTCACCCATGAATTTATACCGATCTTAAGAACAATTGCTTGTAATATAGTGATCTAAGCAATAAAATCTCTAAGTGAACATAAGCCAGTTAGCCAAACCACTATAAACATTGTGTGTTTTTTCTTGTTACTTTTCATTTATTTTCTTCACTTTTTATTCTCTACGCAATCTTTTAGGTGTTTGTGCCATTTTTGGTTCAAACATTTTAATGCTTCCGACGAGAAGGATATTCTTAGGCTACTTGGATCCATCATCTACTATTGGATTTCATAGATTCGAGAGATAGATCCAATCTTTCAACCTTGCAGTTCTACTACTCAAATTTTCAATAATCTAAGAGAAGTTGTTTTCCATGGCCCGATCAAGAAGAGAACATGCTACAACTTTGACAGCTACTAATGATGCTAAGAACCAAGGTACTCGCTGTATCGATGAAGTTCCCTAACCATAACAAGTTAAGAACCAGAATCCAACTTAAGTCGTGACTAAAATAGAGATGGATCGTATGATGAAAGAAGATGGAGGATAGATTCTAGGAGATTCGTAATGAGATGAATGAGCGGATGCAGCAAAGCTTGAGGCTATTGAATGAACTAACTTAGAATAACCGTAGGTGGAGTAGAAGGGATTTAGACCATTCAAGTTCAGAATCTAAAAGTTTCTAATCATTTGAGCAAAGTCGAAGGGATAGGAAATAGAAGAAGACTCAAAACACGACTCGAGCCTTACATCAAGGAACGAGACAACCTATGGCTTGGGTTTGTGGATCGATATCGATATAAGAGGAAGGATTAGTACCAATCAAGCTAATGTTGACTCTGGGGGTGGGACTCTAGAGGGTGGTGTAGACTTGACCTTTGGTCATACTATAGCTGATCAGGATATGGAATATCGAGCTGTTGTTGATGAATTTCCACCCAGGAACCGAATAAAGGGGATTGCTAGATGAATGGATCTCGTAGATCTGGAGACCCTACCCGAGAGCGTTCACCTAGCCGAACACTCATAGCAGGCCTTGATTACCACCGTTCAATCGACCCTGTAGACCCGGACAACTTGGAAGATATGGTAAAGAGACTTGTAAATGAAAATCGATTTAAAAGCAATGAATGGGGTACTTCTCCTAATCAAAATCCATTTATTGAGAACATTCTACGTGTGAAGTATCCATGAAGGTTTGTAATGCTAACGATGTTGTTGAAAGGTGGAAAGACGGATCCTAGGCAGCACTTGATAAAGTATGAATGGCATATATGATTAGCTCGATCATCTGAAGCCATGAGATGTAGTTGCTTTCAAATTTTCCTGAAAGGAGTAGTGATGATGTGGTTCATTCGGCTCCTACCGAGATCCATAACGTCTTTCGCTAAATTTAATTTGAATTATTTTGGAGCAATTCCGTTTACACACCGCACGTCCGAAAGATGTGATGTAATCATCAAACCTCATCCAGGGAGCGAAGAGTCATTAAAGGATTTCTTAAACTGGTTCCATACAACTGTAATGGAAGTAACAATCGCAATAATGACATAGTATTGATGGCATTGATCGGGAGATTCATCCTAAGATCGACTTCGGGAGATGTTTGAAAATGAAGCCCCCGTCGACAAAGGATATTTTCTATAGGTAGGCTAATCGATTCTTGCATTTGGAGTAGACATACAATCGTCCTTGAAGAGGTGAGGCTGAGAACTCTGCTGAAGTGATATAGAGCAACATTGCTGTGAAATGGTATGGAAGAAGTTTCGTGAATGTGGATGTAAGCATTGGCAACAAGACTGGTGGTCAAAAACAGAGTGATAGTGGGGCCAAAAATAAAAAGCCTGATAACATGAATCATCCTAAGATTCCAAATTACGATAATTATACTGAGTTGAATAACTCAATCAAGAATATCTATTTGGCAACTTAAGGTATCGAGCAGTACATGAAGTCATCTCCAAGGGAGTCGACCGAGAAGGAGAAGAGATTTTGCAAGTCCTACAGGTTTCGTGAAACACATGGTCATAATACCAATAAATGCAGGCACTTGCATGATATGATTGAGGAGCTGATTCAAAAAAAAAAATTACAACAATTTTTGAAAGCCTCGTGGGATGGCGAGCAAGGAAACTCTAACCCACTAGGATGACATCCCAACAGAGGCTAGCTGGTCCTAGTGGTGAGGAGCCTAGGTGGCTTGAAAAACATTTAGTGATAAATACAATCATTGGTGGACCACATCCGTGAGTTTGAATGAGATGGATAGGTATGTTGGCACACTAAAACATACAAAGAATGAAAGCTGCTTCGCTAGAAAGGATGGAGCTTGAGCAAAACAATTTAGAACCATGGATGATAATATCATTTTCCAAAACACAAATGCTGATAGGGTGGAACCCCGATAATTGGCACATTGGTTATAACAACCATGATTGGCTCTGCTATTATATAAAAGGTGCTGGTTGACTATGGAAGTTCGGTCAACATTCTATTCAAAAAATCTTACAAATAGATGCTTTTGTAAGGAAAGGACTTAAAATCAAGTAAATCTCTGATTTTGGGATTTAACGGGACAGCTACGGAGCCAGTCAGATATGTGGAACTACCAATGGTGCTTGGAGAGGGTGACCATAGGCGAGTGCGGGTCGTTCCTTTTGTGGTGTTGGATATTTACTCCACTTACAATGCATTTTTGGGCCGATCGTCCCTTGCTTAGTTTAGATCAGCTATAGCTCCTTGGTGCTTGACAATGAAGCTTCCTATAGAAAATGATGTGGGAATAGTCCAGGGAGATCAAGGGCTAGGCCACGAATGTAATATCATCGAGCTAAAAGAGGCGAGGTGAAGAGAGAAAGGGAAATGTGTAGAGAGAAATCTCTGCATATTGTATGCATAGAAACCAATGCCTGAGCCCTGTCTTGGGCGACATAGTCGGTTCCATAAGGATATGTATTCATGAAATGAGCTGAAAGGTGGAAAAGCAACTCTTGCTAAGTTAGTGATCGATGTTCCGGTCAGTCGGGATGATCTAACATGCATCTTGAAAGTTGGATGTTAAGATGATGAAGGAGCTGGTTGGTTTTTCCGGGTGAACCTGGATGTGTTTGCCTGGACACACTTTAAAATATGTGGGATCTCGCCGAAGATAGCGAGCCATGCATTGAACAAAAATCCCAAATGTGTTCCCGTGAAATAGAAGCGTCGTAGCCTGGGTCTGGAGAGATCTGATGCACTTAAAGAATAATCGAAAAAGCTGAAGGACAATGGCTTCATCCATGATACTTTATAATCGGAATGGGTATTAAATTCGGTCTGGGTGAAAAAGTCAAACGGGAAGTGGAGGACATGCGTTGACTATTTTCATCTAAACAAGGCATGCTCGAAAGACAACTCCCACTTCGAAGGATTGATCGATTATTGGACTCAACAGCCGAATATGAATTGCTTTCGTTCATGGATGCATAATCTGGATATAAAAAAATGCCGATGCACATGCCAGACTAGAACACACTAGCTTCATAACCGATCTAGGACTGAATTTCTATATGGTCATGCTTTTTGGATGAAAGAATTCTGAAGCAACTTACCAATGGCTGGTAAATAGGATGTTCAAAAACCAGATCGAATGCTCGTTGGAGGTCTATGTAGATGATATGCTCGTTAAGTCATGGCATGCCGGAAACCACGTTGATGATTTGGCAAAGATGTTCAGTGTTTTTTGAAAATACAAAACGAAGCTCAATCCCTTGAAATACTCTTTTGGCATTGCATTAAGGAATTCTTGGGCTTTATTGTGAACTCCTGTGGGATCGAAGCTAATCCAGTAAAGATCTTGGCCTTGAGAAATGTTGAGGCCTCAAAGACATTTAAGAAGGTCCAAATCTTGAAGCGAAAGGTCGCCGCCCTGAGCTGATTCATCTCTAGAGTCAATGACAAATGCATCCCTTTCTTTGATGTAATTAAGAATAGAAAAGTCCAAAGAAAATAGGAATTTCACTTGGACATGGGAGTGTAAAGACGCGTTCCAAGCCCTTATGGATCACTTAGAGAGACCTTCATTCTCTCAAAGTCGGTGGATGATGAGGACTTGCTTGTATATCTTCCAGTCTCAGTGATGTGTTGAGCACCGCACTCGTTTGAAAGGAATCCTGCATCCAATGATTAGTCTATTGCATCTGTAAACAATTGATAGCAACAGAAAGAAATTACCTGAAGCTGAAAAAGCTTGCATACTACCTATTTATCGATTCAAGGAAACTCCACCCCTACTTTCAGGCTCATTCGATCAAAGTTCTTATCGAGCAGCCTTTGCGACAAGTCTTGCAACGACTTGATACTTCTAGAAGGCTATTGAAATGGAACATTGAACTGAGCCAATATGGTATAACCTACCACCCTCAAAGAGCTATAAAGGGTCAGGATTTGGCAGATTTCGTAACTGAATTCACTTAGCGAGACGATACTATAGAGAACAGTGGTGAACAAAATTCTGAATGGAAGATGTACACAGATTGTGCATCAGATGAACATTATTTCGAGGCTGGAGTTGCACTTGTCACTTGCAAAGAACATCCAATTTGTTATGCTCTGAGATTCAACTTTCCTACAACAAACAATGAAGTGTAATACGAAGCATTGATTGTGAGACTCAAAATTACTAGGGAACTCGGTGCTAAAACATTACATATCTTCTACGATTCCCAGCTAGTAGCGTGTTAAGTCAGGAAGGAGTTTCAGGCGAGAGGAGCGAGACTGGACCAAACTCTTAAGCTACTTAGTACATTGTATATTACATAATAACACATTCCTATAGAGAAAAATGTGAAGGTCGACTCACTGGCCAAGCTGGCCAGTTCAGGAGATGCACAGCTCATGGGTTTGGTTTCGGTAGAAGTGTTGTCGACTCTGCGCATTGATTATATGGACGTCAATTGGATCTTGGAGGTTAATCATGAGAAGGAATCATGGATGATTCCCATAAAGAATTATTTGCAGGTAGAATCCTTCCGAACAAAAAAGAGTGAACGGCAGAAGCTCCTTCGCCAAGTTTCGAGATACATCTTTCAGCAGGGAGTACTTTACAGGAAAGGATTCTCTATCCCACTGCTATGACGTGTCACCAATGACAAGGCTTAACAAGTCTTGAGAGAAGTGCAAGAAGGGGCTAGTTGGGAATACACTGGGGGCAAACCCTGTCGAAGAAGATTCTCCTTTATGGGTACTTCTAGCCAACTGTCAACCGAGACACGGCTGATTACACTAGAAAAAGTATGACGAGTGCCAAAGATAGCAAGAGTTCCGCCGATGGAGATTACTCAAATGGTCAGTTCCTGGCCATTTACAATCTAGGGAATTGATATTATTGGTGTATTGCTAATATCTAAAGTTGGTGTGAAGTGCACCATCATTATAGTTGATTACTTCACCAAAATAGGCAGAGGTGGAGCCATTAGTCACAATTACAACAAAGAAAATAATATACTTGTGGTTCGGAATATTTAACATTTTGGAGTTGCATAAGCAATCATTACTGACAACGGAACCTAATTCGATAGCACCAAGTTTAAGGATTTCTACCACCGATATCGCATAGAGAAGAGATTTGCTATGGTGGCATACCCCACAGATGAATGGACAAGTTGAAGTTGTAAACAAGATCATCAAGTCATTTCTTAAGAAGATACTGGAAAATGCAAAGGGAAAGTGGGTTGACGAACTTCCATTATCATTTTGGGCTTATCGGACAACCCACAAGTCAGCGACTGGCCATTCTTCATTCGCCTTAGCCTATGGATCAGAGGCTAAGTTTCCAGTTGAATTAGAAGTAACTTCTCATCAAGTGATTCATTATAATCCATAGACAGATGAATAACTCCTTCTGGAATCTCTTGACATGATCAATGAGAAGCGAGATGAAGCTGTCTTGAGAGCAGTTATGCATCGAAAACGAGTCACCCGATATTACAATGCCAAGGATAGGAATCGAACCTTTGAGATTGGCAACCTGGTTTTCTAACAAATCTTCCCAGGCTTTGGGAACTTGGGACTGACATTGGAAGGTCCGTATGTAGTAGAGGAAATGATTGGAGATGATACTATCTGGCTAGCTGTGATTGATGGGATCTCACCCTCGAGGGCGTGGAATAGCGAGCACTTACGATGTTATTTCACTTAGAAATACATTCATACATAATTGAATAAAGCCATGTAATAAGATAGAACCTGTCATTTCTTGTATTTAATAAATAAAAAGGCTTTTCGAATCTGTGTTTATGTCTTCACATAGCTTAAAAGTTGTGAAATATGACCAACTCAAATGAATCTACATGTGTATAATGCATATATGCAGGTGCTTAGAGTCAAGAGCCAACGACACTTCTATGGTCCATAATCGAACCTTGGTGTTCAACCATTCTTGGCGCCCAGAGATAGATGTCAGCTAATAGTTGTCTTTGATGTAGGGGAAGGAGTATAAGCCTAGACATGATTTGACCATCTACTTACTAACTCATGTCCTTAATGTGAGAGCAGGAGTATAAACTGAATAGGACGTGATTTGACTATCCATCAGCTAGCTCTTGCTCTTGATGTAAAGGCAGAAGTATAATTAAAAATGGATGTGACACGATTATCCAATCACAACAGCTTGTCTGGAGTAGGCAAGACGAAAGATACATGCTCGGTGTAAGGTGGGATCTTACCTATAAACTTTGGCCAACGCCCAAAATTATGCGTGATTGAAAGTAAAAATATCTTGGATGAGGACGTGCAAACTACGGTCTTAAGTAATTAGCTTAACCCAATGCTCAGAGCATGGTGCGATCGAATGTCATTATCCTGGAAAATGATACTTAAACTGTTATACTAAATGGTTATGAAAAGGAATAGATCGCAAGTACATCGAACGGAAAGTGCATTTCTTAAGTACATAGAAAAATTTACATAAAGTTTTGGCAAAATAGAAGTCTTTGTTATGCACAATCGAAATAAAACTTAGAAGAATTAATTTTTTTTATTTACATCTAAACTGAAGAGTTATAGTGGAGGCGAAATCCGCACAACACCAAACAAATAAACAAAAAAAAGGCTAGAAAGTACCAAAACGAAAAACCGACGATCACTTTTTATGCTTCTGCTTCTTGGATTTTTTTCTTCTACTCCCCAAAAAAGTGCAACTCGATCAGGTTTCCTCCTGCCTCTTCCTGAACCCTTAACTTGAGTGCTTTGCAATGATCCAGCAGGCATGCTCTGGGCGCTCCCGGGCAAAGGGAGAGTGATAGGAACAAAGACAGACTAGCTGGGCAGAGCTATGGATAAAGGAGGAGGAAAGGTATCTATTTTTTCTAACTTGATCTCTTTAGCTAGGACTAGTTCCTACTCAAGTGTACTCATGGTGGGACCCCAGAGGGACTCAGAGGACGCGGTGATAACAACTTCATTGTCAGTCTGAGCTCCTAAAAGCTCAACAATCCCTTCATCTTGCAAAGCATCTATCATTCATGCATTAGGCCTAGGAGTCCACCAATCTGGATTCACAGCACCATCATTGAAGTATCATGTCATCGATCCTATTGTAGACTCTTATTGTCCTTTGTTGGGTAGTGGGACAAACTGGGGCTGACCTAAAACTTGAGAGATACAAAAGAGATATTATCGATGTAAACCGATAACATATGCACTCTCTGAAATATAAATGAGGTCAACAAGATACCTCCTTTAGTTTGGGATTTAGTGTGGGCTGCAGTGCCGCTAGAATTCCCTTCCAAGATGGGAGAAAGGATTGTGGACTTTAGCATTTGGGATTGATCTGGATTATATCCCAAGACAGAAGATGAATAATGAGCAATTTTAGGTCCGAAGGTGCCCCTAATGGTGGCATTTTGAGGAGATGATCCAAAGCCTTCACCTAAGTCTTTCTACACTGCATTAGCTAGCTTTGGATAGAGAATAAGCTGACTTTCATTTGGCACCTTGGGTTCATATCCTAGTAAGATCTCCTTCTCAAGCTGTGCCAGATCCACCTCACCACTTTTCAAGAATTCCTTCTCTTCCTCAACAACTTGTCCCAAGCAAGGGAAAGAACTTGGGAAAATCACGGTTGAACCACTCTAACTTGTGAAACTTGAGTACGTTGGCATTATAATTGTTGAGTATTGGTTCGAACTTCTCTATCATTTGCTTTTCAGTTGCTTCAACTTCAGTTTTGACGATCGCGTCCATGTCGTGAGCACATGAGACCATCTTATCCCTTTCTCACAAGCAGCGAGTAGCTCTTCGCAATAATCTTGAGCTTATTGGAGAGGTTAATTCTTCTCTTTTGTTTCACTCTAGAGCTTGGATGACAACTCGATCACCTTCTTGTTTAAGGCATCTCTTTCTTGCACTAAGCGACGATTCTAATGGTGTGCAGTCTCTATTTCATCGTGACGCTTCGTCTTCTCATTTTCTAACGCCTTAGTAGCATCCTTAACCTTTTTCTTGGCTTCAATTTATGATTTTCTCAAGTTTTCAACTTCGACATCCAGATTAAAAGTAATCCTTTTATCTTACGCCTCTAGAAGTTTTAGATTTTTGATCTTAAGTTTTCTTTCCCTAGAGACTGCAGAGATCTTCACGGCTATCTGCTTCCATTCATTATATGATAATAAGCAGCCAATACATAAGCGACCGTCGTTTCCTTTACACCTGACGGAATGTCCTTCAAATTAGGTACAAACATAAGTTCGTCGAAGAATACATTTGGAAATTGTTCCCTTAGTTCAGCCATTTAAGTATCAGCGGCTAGTTATTGCTTCGTCGTGATGACCGAAGCTTCATTCAGCTTTTTTCCAACCTTATGATAGGAAGTCACCGAACTGCTCTTATGATACTTGCGGTTAGAAGGTCGACTGGAATGGGATGGTGCCGAATGCTATGTAGGAATGAAAGTTAGAGGGGATGTATGAGAAACATCGCCCGGACAAGTTATCGTGCGATCTGAGTGTCTATCCGAACCACTTGGTGGAAATGATCTAGACCTAGAACGATATTTGAAGGTAGAGTCATGAGATGGATAGTCTCCACCGCAACTACCTTTATCACAGCTAGACCGGTAACCGGATACAGAATCTTGACCACTACCTTAATGGTATGTGTTTAGCGATGCCTATGTGATCAGGATACGTTTTGCTCAAGAGATTGAAATATGTACTTCAATTATGATTTCCTCTCCATGCATCCTGTAAAAAAATGGAAATAATATAGATTCAATAAGTAAGGACACAAGTCAAGTGCAATGCAGTGCCGTGAAGTGCATGTGTACATGAGTGTCCTAATGTCCCCCCCCCCCCCCCCGACGGAGCATGTTCTGGAGCTTTGCTCATGAGAGTGTTCTCTTCTACATTGGTAGGAATAATATCATCATCAAAGTGAAGGGGAGAACCGAGACTTTCTAGGCTCCTCTTCTCAATACCAAAGGAGCTAAACTAGGTAGGAATTGGCCCTAAGTTAGCAAATGTATATGTTGAAGGACAGAAAGAAGTTTTCTCTGCGGTTATGACCTGTGGAGGCTATATAGAAGTTCGTGCTATGGTGCTCTTTAAAACTAGCCACTTCTTCAGAACGAACTATTGGTCGTCTTGGACTACTCAACCGAAGACTTATGACCTACATTAACTTCATCATGGCTAGCTTTGCCACCTTTAACTATGATTTCTCCTTCATCGACATGTTCTTACTCTCTTTCAACTTTAACCCTTGGACTTGGATGGGGCACATCATGGTTTATATCGCCACCTACATGCGAGTTATCATCATCATCGTCATCACCATCATCATTAGAAGTCAGTTGGACTAGACCAGTGCTACGACCTAATTCTAGTAAATTATGATTTAAGAGATTCTCATTGGAGAGAAGAACTCCAATATCTCTATCCTCCTCTGGAAGTGCCATAGGAAATCAGATGGAACCTACAAGAGCCACGCCACTGCGTCGCTCCATAGCATTTGAATGATATAAAGAATATGAATTAAGCTACAAATCCACAAGGCAGGTTCACAACAAACAAAGGAGGTATAACTTACGACTAGATATTCATCTTTGTGCAAACCTGGGTGGACAGTGGACATAAAACCATTCGCTCTTGAAATAGCTGAGTTTGTTCCAAGTGGCAGTAATGACCCTACGGCTCTTTGTCGGCACCAGACAAGTCAGAGAAGGGCTTCCTTTCTGAATCTTAAAGCTTACACACCAAATCTCCTCATCACTAGAAACTCAATGCAAATGTTGATCAAAGATAACATACATGCCATGCAGGAAGGTGTAGCTATTCGGATGTAATTGCATCGGAGCTAACCTCATGAAGTTCGGGACTCGACAAATGAATTAGTTGAATGGAAGAACACATCCTTCCAGGCACATATATCTATTACAAGTTATAGAACCCTGTGGGAGATTGTGAGCCCTCTAGTAGCAAGAAGGGACTAGTACATCTTCAAATGGAATTCTGTGCTTGTCGCAAATTCTGCGACGCAATCTCTCTTCTATCTTTGAAGCAATGGAATCGATGGGACCGTATAATAATGGCATCCTCAAGAGCATCTAGAGTTATTTTTACTTCTGCTTCTTCAGCAGGCTTAATCAAAGTGACCATCATTGTTGACCGTCTCAATGGGTTATGCATCATTAAGCATGTGCTAGGAACATCTCAAATCTCAGGATATCAAAATCAATAAAGTTAAGCTTATGTATGGTTTATGGAGTGGAAAACTCAAAAAATTCACTTAGGGATGGATCGGTATCGATCCATCCCCTTAGTGGCATTTCTCATAAGCTTTCATCCCTCATCTCAAGGCTTTGAGCATTCCTCTCTAATCTCAGTGCAAATTTCAACACTGTGCCTCCTTAATCGCTCCTTCACCATCATCACCCATCTATGTGTGCTCAATCTTAGATCTAAGTGGCATGTTCATGTTTTTAGGGCACAAGTCCAAGAATCGGGTTTGGACCAGGAGTGTGAATCGATAAAGGCAGGTTTAGGAAAGGATGAGGCAATGACACCGGTGTTTGGGAGTTAGGGATGGTGGTTGATATCGGTCGAAGATAGCCGCTAGTAAGGAAAGTTAGTGGAGTTTGAGTTGATTGAGAAGGTTTTAATGGAAGGAGCAAAAGATTTAGGTTAACAAAGTAAAAATGAAGAGGAAGATAAGGGGCATGGGCTCATAAACTCAGTACACCTGAATCTCGGAGCAAAGGAGAAGGACCTTTTTAAGTCCTAGATCGATGCCTATCCAATGACTTGGATGGGTACCGAGTCCTAAAAAATGGATGATGGAATTGGTCTCTCTCTATATATATATGCCTATATGGGTACGTGCATATGATAATGGAATTACTCGAAGACATGCATGTATATACATGTGCATGTACATATTCGACTCTGACGATTAGAGTCAAAGAAAATCGGATGCAAACATGGAAATTACAAGAAAGAAATTAGTTCAAAATTACAGAATTCAGAATGATAGGTCGTGAAGGCATACTTCAGATTTATAGTACCAGATGCTGGTAAAGCATCACGACAAATAGTTATGGATATAACTCTTCACGGAAATGATCTGCAGGAAGGAAAACAACCATTCAAGGCATGGAGTGGAGTCCTACATACTAATCCCAAATTGTCTCAATTCAAAGCACATCATGTTTGAAATGAGGTGTACTTTAGGGGCAAGTGTTATTCAGCATTTTAGCTAGACAACATTCGAATTGACTAGATGAATCAAATTTGAAAATTATCAAGGTAGGAAGCCCAGAGAGATAACCCAAAAGTTCAGAAATCAAATACAAATAGAGCCAAGAGGAAAATACCAAACCATCCAAAGAATCGAGGAGGGAAAATCCAACAAGAAGTTTGATTAGTACCAATCCAACCCATTGATCGGTACAAATCCATGAACTTTAGCCTAAAGTTGCCCCTACTCCTCCTACATGCTAATGATGATCCCAAAAGCATATTACAAGTGTTATTTTGTTAGTCCCATGCAATTCTGCATCGGTCTTCACGAGCACTCAAAATCAACAACTCCATCCTTTTATAGATGCATCATTTGGATTCAGTAACAAGAAAATAATGATACAAAAAAGTATAGAATCATGAAGCCAACCATCAATCAAGCTTGGAAAAGGAGCTCACGATGACCCATACACTAAACTTATGGATCAGTACCGATCTAGGCCCTTGGATTGGTATGTGGCCACCATTTTCTTCAAGGGACATAGTCTTGGCGTGGAAAACAAGATGAGAACGTGGAGGAAAGATTTTAGGCTCCCTATGTCCACAAAATAAGGTGAAAGGCTCATTTTTATGGATCTTTAAGCTACTGCTCTCTCTACTCTAGTATCGTGTAATTATTCATGGATTTATATCGATCGTTAAGAATAACTACCTGTTATCTAGTGATCTAGTAAGAAAATCACCAAATGAAAGCATGCCAACATTAGTCGAACCACTATAAACATTGTGTGTTCTTTTTTTTGCTCATTTTTCATTTATTTTCTTCACATTTTATTCTCTACACAATCTTTTGGGTGTTTATGACATTTTTGGTTTAAACAGTTCAAATATTTCAATATCTAGGCTGAGCACCCTGATTTCCTAGCCATTGTTTCTACCCTAAGGCTTCACATATACATGGTAAACCCATATATGTTCTTCAATAAAAACTCAAAACGTACCAAATCTTCCTTTAAAGTGTGGAGACAGATGTCAATGGAAAAGGAAACAGACAAATCTGATTTACTTAAAATTAAATTAAATTAAATTCAAGCTGATCTTTTTAATGACCCTTTGGATGTTGCTATTTCTTTGTAGGAACACCTCACTGCTGATGCTCTTAAGTCGACATATAATGAAGAAGCCCTGATGAAGAAATAGAAGGCTAGAGACAAATGTGACATTCTTGGAGACAAGAACATTACCTACTACCACCACAATCTCAGGTCTAAGTATTACAGGTCCACTATGAAAGTGACTGTAGGATTGTGTAATATGAATATTATTTAAACTACTTGTGCGGAGCATAAAGTAAGTAAATATAGAAGTAAAATAAAATGACACCAGAGATTTTTATACTGCTTCGAACTCCCATTTTACGTCTAGTCTCAGACTCCTTCTGGATTTAAACTAGCAAACCTCACTTAACCCGAAGGAATAGGTTCACATCGCTTGAGAAATCGAATAGGACTTTTGACCACCTGAGCAATTGAACAGGATTTTCCCGGCCGCGCAACCGAACAGGACTTTGATGCAAATGAAATGATTTCTTCACTTTACGTGTTCTTGTTACAACACAGATTTGTCAATTAAAGTACACCCTTCCTACAATCTTTTCCTTAAGTATGATATATATATTTTTGTGCCCGTGAAGATAAAGGAAGTATAGATTGCCTTAGAAATGAAGAAATATAAACTTGATTTCACAATTTCTAAATAACTAAATATTCAAGAGAGTCGAGAGTAGAAAGTTTTTGTTCTGTGATCTTGAATTAAACATATATTTATAATGGATGAAGAGTTACAGCAGTTGACAAGAGTTCAAATGATCGGAAAAGGTTGCAACACTTCCTGGAAGAGATTCCTCTTCAGGAAGAAGAAGTGTCTCTTCAGAAAATTTGAAAATATGGCAGTTTGAACATATTTAGTCGACCGAATATAATCATTTAGTCGACTAAGTTGAAACAGAAAAATTATAGTTCGAAAATGGCAGTGTTTAGTCGACTAACCATGAGTTTTAGTCGACCAAGTCAGTTTAGTCGACTAAGTTGTAGTGTTTAGTCAACTAAGTTCAGTTTAGTCAACTAAGTTGTAGTGTTTAGTCAACTAAGTTGTGCACAGTATATATTAAAATTTCATATACATAGGTTTTACTTGAGGAAAGATTTTAACAATAGATACTAAACTAAACCAAACTTAAACTCTAATAAACCATACTTTTCGAATATTTGATAATCCACATTTTGTCTTGTGCTCCTTGTCATGAATCAAAATCATGAAGTCCAACATTCTCCGCCTTTTTTATTGATGACAACTTCATATTAGATAAATTTCGACAAAAAAACTATAATCTATAACTCCCCCTAAATTTGTGCCGGCATCTTGTAATCCTACAAATTTTGTTAGTGCAATGCCATACTTCTTCTTCCCTTTGTCATCAACAAAAAGGAGAGAGATATATATGGGATTATATTTACACAACATATAATAACTTACAACATTAACGACAATAAACCACACAACAAATACAACAATAATAAGGATAATAAACACACAATACTAACAACAACACAAACACAAAGCAACTGTACGAAAAAAGTTAGGGTCCTAAGAGTTAGGACTTTGGAAACCAAACCCAAGAGGGTTCAGAATTCCTTTTGAAAATAAAATGTTTATTTTTATGAACAGTTTCTATAAAAGATTTAATGTATTTGTTTCTAATCAAAGCATTACTGGTTTTAAGAACCCATATCTTAAATGATTTAGAATGCTTTGGAACTTTTGAAATTAATTTTGCAATAATATCATTATTCCTTTTAAAATTATTATATTTCCTTTATTTAGGAATATTTTTTGATACTTGCTTATATCCTAGTCCATTTTTATTTGAAACCGTTTGAGTATTTTCTATAATTTTAGAAAGATTCTTTTGTTCTTTGTTAAAATTAGAGACATTTTTAGTAATATCATCTAATTTTGTTTTAAAACTAGAAATATCTAATTCCAATATTTTAATATTAGCTTTCAAATCATGATTTTCAAATAAAAGAGCATCATTCTTTACTTTTTGAGTTTCGATTTCTTTACTTAACATAGATAGTTAAGAAGTTGTATTAGAACAAGATTTTTGAGAGGTTTCAAGTTTTTCTTCTAAAATTTCTTTCTCATTTCTTAACATATCTACATCAATTTTGGTCCTATTCAATTTTTCAAGCATTCTTTATATTTTCTTTTGATGTCTCTTAGCTTATCAAGTAATTTTGAATTTGTATCCGCTAAATCATCAAAAGCTAAATCACTCACCTCGTCATTTATGGCCATAAAACAAATGTTGGCTTGTCCAGAATCGCTGTCTGTGTCACTGTCTTATGATGAATATGAATCTGAATTATCCCATGTAATAGAGAAGGCTTTCTTTTTGAACCAATCTTTCTTATTCTTAAATTTATCTCTCTTTTGATCAGGACAGTCTTTCTTGATGTGTCCTTTCTTCTGACATTCATAACATTCAAGACCAAAAGACAATGGCTTGTTGTTATTATTACCGTCGAAGCTATTCTTGTTGTTTTTGAATTTGGTGCTCTTTCTGAATTTTAGAAAAAAATTCAAACTTTTAGCAATAAACGCCATATCTTCCTCATCTGAATCCGATTCAACTTTTCTGCTTGGAATGCTATATTCTTCTTATCCCGAGCCTGTACTCATTTTGCCTAGAGATTAACTTCATAAGACATTAGATTTCCTATCAACTCTTCTGGTTTAATGGTTGAAATGTCGTTAGCTTCTTCGATTGCAACACTTTTCATTCACATCCATGCATTAAAGAGTTAAGGATTTTTGAAACAATATCAATATCTAAATATTTTTCTCCTAATGCTAAGAGGGAATGATATATGTCTTGAAATCTAGAGTATATTTCATTATTGTTTCATCTTGATTCATTTTGAAATTCTAGAACTGATTTTTGAACACAAAAATCTTACTCTGCTTTACTTTGTTAGTACCTTCAAGTGTAACTTCCAGCATACGCCAAATTTCATAAGTAGTAGTACACATGCTAACTCTATGGAACTCATTTTTGTTTAATGCACAAAATAACATATTCATAGCTTCGGAATTTGCAATAGCATCTAGTTTTTCTGTGTTAGACCATTGTGAATATTCAGTAGTAGGTATGTGATGTTCTGCCTGAGTAATATTCCAGGTTTCATAACCATTGGCTTGCATATAAATTACCATTCTAGTAGACCAATAGTTATATTCAACCCATTAAATAGTGGTGGTCGTGCAATAAATTGACCTTCAAAAAATCTTATGCTGGTGCTATGTTCCATATTACTAAAATATCATATAACTATGTTATGGTTATAAGACGACCTTGCTCTGATACCAAATGAAAGTTACTATAGGATCATGTAATATGAATATTATTTAAACTACTTGTGCGGAATATAAAGTAAGTAAATATAGCAGTAAAGTAAAATGACACCAGAGATTTTTATACTAGTTCAAACTTCCGTTCTACGTCCAATCGCAGAGACTCCTTCTGCATTTAAACTAGCAACCCTCACTTAACCTGGAGGAATAGGTTTACACCACCTAAGAAACCGAATAGGAATTTTGACCACCTAAGCAACTGAACATGATTTTCTCGCCTGAGCAACCGAACAGGACTTTGATACAAATGAAATGATTTCTTGACTTTGCGTGTTCATGTTGCAACACAGATTTTTAAAATGAAGTGCACCCTTCCTATAATTTTTTTTCTTAAGTATGATATATATATATATATATATATATATATATATATATATATATATTTGTGTGCCTGTGTAGATAAAGGAAGTATTGATTGCCTTAGAAATGAAGAATTATAAACTTGATTTCACAATTTCTGAACAACAGAATATTCAAGAGAGTGGAGAGTAGAAAGTTTTTGTTCTTTGACCCTAAATGAAACGTATATTTATAATGGATGAAGAGTTATAATAGTTGACAAAGAGTTCTAATGATCGAAAAAGGTTGCAACTCTTCTTGGAAGAGATTCCTCTTCAGGAAGGAGTGTCTCTTTAGAAAATTTGAAAATATGGCAGTTTGCACATGTTTAGTCGAATGAATATAATCCTTTAGTCGACTAAGTCGAAATAGAAAAATTGTAGTTCAAAAATGGCAATGTTTAGTCGACTAACCATGAGTTTTAGTCGACTAATGCAGTTTAGTCAACTAAGTTGTAGTGTTTAGTCGACTAAGTTTGGTTTAGTTGACTAAGTTGAAGTGTTTAGTTGACTAATTTCGTTTTAGGCGACTAAGTTGTAGTGTTTAATCAACTAAGCTGGATTTAGTCGACTAAGTTGTAGTGTTTAGTTGACTAATTTCGGTTTAGTAGACTAATTTGTAGTGTTTACTCAACTAAGTTCAGTTTAGTCAACTAAGTTGTAGTGTTTAGTCAACTAAGTTGTGCACAATATATATAAAAAATATATATGCATAGGTTTTACTTGAGGAAAGATTTTAACAATAGATACTAAACTAAACCAAACTTAAACTGTAATAAACCATACTTATCGAATATTTGATTATCCACTTTATGTCTTAAGCTCCTTGTCATGAATCAAAATCATGAAGTCCAACACACTATCCACTCTATCCTAGATGATGCAGGTGACAGCCTCAATGACCAAGAGTCCATTGGGAATGCTTTTGTCAGTTACTTCATAGGCATCTTTGGTCAATGCCATGCTACCACCATTGATACTGCTGCTCTCCAGTCCATCCCATTCAATAAGCTTACTACTGAAAAACTTGACATTGTTAACTCTCGGGTTACTTATGATGAAATTAAGCAATATTTATTCTCTATTAATCCTAACTCTGTAGGAGGTCTGATGGTTTTAATTCACATTTATTTATCTCTATGTGGAGCATCATTCAGGTTGACTTTCTCAAGGCCGTTGAATATTTTTTCGAGTTAAATAGAATAATTTCTGGCATCAACTCTGTCACTATTTGCCTTATTCCAAAATTCATTGATCCGTCCAAAGTTTTTCACTACAGGCCGATCAGTTGCTGCAACATGATATACAAGTGTATTTCAATATTTTTAGGCAACAGGCTTCAAGTAGTTCTGCCCAGTGTAATATCTCAAAACCAATCTACCTATGTCTTTGGCTGGAGCATTGTTGATAACATTCACCTATCCCATGAGCTTGTAGCTGGATATGGTAGGAAAAACATCAGTCCTAGGTGTGCATTAAGTATGATATTCGAAAAGCCTTTGACGCAACAAGGTGGGAGCTGATAGCCTGTATCGTACATCTTTTGAACTTCCCTTTTTGCATTCATCAAGCTCATACACTCCTGTATATCCTCCACGTCTTTCTCTATAAATGTAAATGGTAACTTACATGGCTACTGTAAGGGCTAGCAGAGGCTAAAGCAAGGGGATTCAATCTGTTCATACTTGTTTATCATTGTAATGGAAGCCCTAACTCTTATCCTCCATGAGAAATGCAACAACCAGCTTATAGCGCTACACCTTAGATGCAAAGATCCCTCATTGTCAACCTATGCTTTGCCGATGATCTGCATGTTTTTAGCAAGCCTACCTACTCCTCACTAGGTAATCTGCCTGATGTTGTTAGTACCTTCTGCAATGCTACGAGTCTTAAGGTGAACTACAACAAGTCTAGCATTTTTTTGTTGGACTACCTAAGGACTCTAGAACAAATATTGCTTCTACTTTCGATCTCCAGCAAATGCAGCGGGGATTGCGCTATCTTGGCGTATCTCTCACCTCCACGAGAATTAAGAAATCTCACTGCTAGAATCTCTTTGATAAAATCATGCTTAAACTTGGCTCTTGGCAGAATAAGTTCCTGACTCATGCGGGAAAATTGACCATCGTTAACTCAGTCATCTTCTCAATGCAAGTTTATTACTCTAGGATATCTGTGTTTCCCAAGATCCTTCTTCACTTGATATAGAAAGCGCGCTCTCATTTTTTATGGCGCGGCTCTCCTTTTTCTAGAAAACCTACTCCCGTTGCCTACAAGAACTGTAGAAGCTTCTTGAAGAGGATGATTTGGTTATTAAGTGTCTTATTACTTAGAACCTTGATGCAACTTCTAACAATTTGTGCTCTTTGTTCTCTGATAAGTGTATTTTGTGGAGCTTATGGACGAAGCAGCATTTGATAGGAGGAAGGGACTTCTGGACCATGCCGAAACCTGCACATTCTAGCTGGCTCTGGAGCTCAATTCAGACCTGTAGGACCAAAATGCGTTCGTCTTGTTTCAACTAAAATATGCTCCGTCTCCTCATTGAGCTTCTGGAATGATCCATGGTCTGCTCCTAGTATTATTCTCGGTAGCATTCTCATGCATTAGCCAATCAAGCAGTCTTGCATTCCTACTAAAGCCAAGTTCGGTGTGTATCTCTGTGACAGCCATGTCAATCATCCACTTATGTCATATGGGATTCCTCACTGATGTGCTGTGCACCCTATGCGATTCTAATGAAGAGACTAACTCCCATATATTCTTCAAATGTCCTCTAGTTTGCGACTGATGGGATGACACTTTGAAAACCTCTAGTCTTCCTCCCAATTGTTTAGTCAGTGAGCTTGAATGGCATAGGGCGTACTTGAATACTAGGAAAAATGACTTTAGAAGTCACGTTTATCACACTCTGATTCGAAGGCTTGTTAAGATTATATGGAGGGAGCAGAATTCAAGAGTTTTTGATGGTGTAAGGCATTCTCAAGTGGAATTACTGCATTGAGTGATGCGGCCTCTAGGGTTACCATTGGCATCCACACCAAGGATTTCCCTTTTAAACCTGGTAATCGCGATGCCTGAAGCTTCTGGGGCGCACTCTAACATGCAGTTGAGTAGCTTCAGGTTGCTGTTTTGTTTATGTTGTGTTGTTTGTTTTATGGTTGTCTGTTCTTCTTTAGTCTAGGTTTGCTTTATCATGTGGCTTCTTTACGTGATGTTAGGTTGTGTTGTATGCTACTTGTGTGTTGTTGTTTTGGGCTTTCTTTTCCTTTGAATAAATGAGCTATAGGTCCTCAAAAACCCAACTTAAACTGTAGAAAAAAAGTATTTTTGTAAATCCAAATTTTTTATGCTGTGAGCTCCAAATCAACTAGCATCAATTTTATATAATACATACATACACACACACATGTTTATGTATATGTATGTATATACGTATGTTTATATATTTTATAATTATTTGTTAATCAATGTAAAAAATTAATTTTATTCTTAGGTTTGCAGTAGCAATTAAAAAAACTAAAAACTATTTTATATTAATTATTAAATGATTTTGTTATTTAATATAAATGAACATTTGTAGAAATACATCTTAAAGATTTGTATAAATTATTACAGTTATTATTTCCACACATTTATATATAAATATATGATTGTATTTTACAACTGTATAATTTTATGTGTATATATATACAGACATCACATAGAACACTAGAGGGGCTAACATGTCCACTGCAATATAAACCCAACACCTATACATAGGCATGTCAAACCATTCACACTTTATTATGTTGCATATGCATGTACACACATATTTCTTCTACTGTATGTTGGCCCAGTTCCATCAAGTTTAACCTACCGAAATAATTATTTTTGCCTTATCGCTTATTTTAAAGGTTATACTTTTGACTCCTGCTTAGCAGTAAAATATGTAACAATATTTCTACCGCTAGTATAATAATAAATTTGGGTTCAACTAATTTATAAACAAGTTACAAACTAATATCAACTTCGTCTTACTCTATTAAATATGAATAGAACACAATATTTATATATATAAGATTTTAATCAATTATTCTAAATATCTATAATAAAATATATAATAATATTTATATCACTAACATAACTATAAACTAGCGTTTAACTAATTTATAACCACGTTATAAATTAAAATCTAATCCATCTAACATTATTAAATAGAAATAGCACACTATATACATGATCTTAATCAATTATCCTGAATATATAATCAAATTAATCCAATCAAATTAGAAAATAATTATATATATATATATATATATATATATATATATATATTCTACATCTCCAACGTAATATTTTTTTAATATATATAATTAAGAAAATTTATACCGAAATATAATTCAGAGTTATAATTCTACTCACCCGAACAAAAAATTCCTAATGCTCGAATATAGTCCAAGCCTATTCTATGTCATAGATGATTCCCTCACGTGGTCAATGGCACGAACTACATCCCGGTTGGATCGCGTATGCAAGATATATGAATTAAATAATTAATTCATTACTAACTTTAAATAATAAACTAATTACCTCATATATCTTAATTCATATTCTTCCTCTTAACAGAGTTAAGGATACGCCCTAGGGGTAATTATGTAATTTATTACATAAATCTAACTTGATAACCAATCTTTTCAAATAAAGTTATTTCATTTCTGTTATACCCTTATTATAAAATGTTGTGAATAATTAATTAGTTAATTTAAGTATATATGTCAAAAAGTCCATGAATGATGTGTTTGTGATAGTAATCAACATTATATCCCAATATGATAAGCACATTATTTCAATATTCCTAGTTAAGGTGTATAAACATTGGACATTGATGCATCCGCTTAGACTAGAGTGAGTAACACTCTCCAAATGTTGGTGTAACATCTCTTATCTAGAGGTCCGAAGCTAAGCACTACAGATGTTGTAGTCATCTATAGTATTAACTTCCGACAACTAAATATGGCTATGTTAATTGTATCTATAATATCAGAACCACTTGAATATGAAACAAATCACTGATTTCAAAATAGAATTTTCCATTACATTTCAAAACACATGTTCCATATTCATATTACATAATCCCAAAATATTTCCCACGTAATGATAAAATATACTTAATAAAAAGTAGGCCAAGAGCAACATATGAAGATGCCCTCTTGGATGATCGGAGTCATATAGTCATAGTTGACTTAATACATACACAGCGAAAATAAAAACAAAACAAAGAATTGCAACTCCTAAATAACTATCCATTAGCCACATGCTCGCCTCTGGTAGCCTTATTCGTCATCTCACTAAAAATCTAAAAGAACCTCAACACTCAGCCTGCTCAAATCAATTTTGAGCACCCGAGATTTTAAGGACAAAACATAAACTTCGAGTCAGACTAAAGCCTAGTGTGAATAATAATACACATCCTAGTTATTAATGTTAAGTGAGACCACGCCGCTTAGTGGAATGGGTTTCCCCTCACACCAATCTTTTAAACCATATCTTTTGCAAATCTTTTCCTACAACGAAAACTGGTTAAATACTATAAAGCATCATCATGTAAATATAAATATCAGGTAATAAAAGAACTATATGTTCAAACACTTTAGTTTTGTTTAGCTAACTATTAACCTTTGGCTAACTTGGGCCTACCGGACAAAATAACAAAATAATCTAACATCTGTTCGACACATCTCTTCTGGGCGATTTGTCCTTAACTATCTGTTAAATACTTCTCTTCTAGATGGTGTGTCCCTAACTTACCATCTTCCAAGGCCACCTGATCCTAATGGTTTTCCAGACTCATCAATAACCTATCTGTATACAAATATATATTCCCTTCTGTGTGTAATCGTAATTTTAGTCTTACTTGTGACAAAGCACAAATTGGAATTTTGGACTAAATTAGCTGGGGCCAATAGCTAATGTATAGGGCATGACCCTATACCAGTCTCATCTAGTATTCTAATATCTAAGTCATTTTACTTAGGGATACCTTTCCATAATTTTCCTTGAAAACCTTTTCATATGAAATTGATTTAAAACATTTTAAACCAACTTAAACAAGGAAAACATTTACACACTATGATTTACTCAAAATCACCTTGCCATGCTGTATACTTTACTCAAATCTTTGATGATGAAAACCTTTAAACATTTGAAAGTACCCCTTTCAATCCTACTGAAAGTACCCCTTTCAAAACCATGCAATACCCTTTCTTTTATCTAGGCCGAAAGGCCAAGTCCTTCTTTCGAAATCATTCATATAAACCTTTTGAATTCGTTAAAATTCCTTTTCCTTCGAAAGATAAAAACCTTAGACATCCCTCTTTAAAACCAATAACCATTTCCTTTCAAAACCATAGGAAAAACTTTTCCTTTAAACTTGTTCAAAACCATTGGAAATACCTTTCCTTTAGACCTTTCGAAACAATTGGGGAACTACCTTTTCGAAACCTTCTTTAAAACTTTTCGAAAGTATTAAAATCCTTAAACCCTTCGAAAGCATTTGGGTTCAATTTAAAACATATTGAAAAAAAACTATCGATATCATTCAACAATATCTATTCGAAACCTTTCGATTATTCTTTTTTAAAAAATCACTAAGGGTCACAAGCAACAGAGTCGAAATCTTACTCTTTCGAAAGCTATAACTAAGTAACGAAGTGATGGTGTTAAAACCACCCCTTTCGAAAGCATTGAAGAAGCGGCAGGGTTTTATAAAACAAAACAACCTCCTCCGAAAGCTATGTTTCGAAAGGTAGAAGGTGGCAGTAAAGGCTTCGTCATAATCAAAAGTTATTATTTAAAAACAAAGGTGCAACTATTTCGAAAACAACCTTTAAAACCATTGATTTAGTCGAAAGCTATTTCTTAGAACAAAGGTTTCAACCTTGAAACCTGTCTTTAAACAATTGACCTAGTCGAAAGCCAATTAAGTCAAAAGCATCTTTGTTGAAAGCAAGCAGGTGCTTTTCTCATTTAAAACATAAAGGCACTTCCACCCTTTCGAAACCCCTTATTTTCGAATCTTACCTTCCGCCTTTGTCCAATTCACTGTGTACCTAAATTGATACTATGTGCAATGGTTTGAGGAAGGAGGCGGAGGGTCTTATTCAAAAGCTTCCTGGGCGAAACCAAAAGAGACGAAACATGCTTTTAACATAAATTTCTGATTTTAAACATTTTTAAGTAATTTTTTTAACTAACATGCCTTATTTGTCAAACTCTTATTGGTTGCTGATTTTTCTTTTCTAAAAATACTACCATAATTTCAGAATTAATTACTTTAAATCATTTGCAAAATACCCCTTCTCCTTTATTAAATATATAAAATATTTAAGTCCCATACCTTAAATAATTTTATATATTCATCCAAACACTTTGGAAAATTCTACAAAAAATCCAAAAAATCCCTTTTAATATGTTTTCTAACATATAAAAATTTCAGACCCAGATTAATTATAATTTACCTATAAATTATTTATAACCCAATAAATCATTTTATTTACTATAAAATTAATATAAAAACCACATTAACTCAGCAAATTATGAAAATTGAAATCCATCTCTAAAATATCATTTCTGATCTACATTTAAATTTTCATAGCACTTGGTGTCATTTGATAGGGTTTTTGATGCAGCGTGGGAAGCGAATTCGACGATTTAAATCGAATCCGTCCAAGATCTCACACGATTAGCGGAAATAATCGGTGAATCAATGAAGAATCGACGGAGTTATGAATACGGTAAGGCCCAAATCCGTTGATCCCGAAGATACCGGATTCTAGCAATCTTCGACACGTTGATCGCGCACGATTCCGTGAAGAAAGATCTACAATTCTTCGAGCGTTGATCAAGCGCACTTGATTCCTCGAATTGGCTTCAACGTTCGTTGATTCGAGCGCACTCGAATACCAAAGTGGAGTTAGGAGTTAACACTCGACTACCAATTTAAAGGAGGCACAAAGCTTCACAAACAAAATTTTATTCAAATTTCAACAACCTTACAAATGACACGACTTGCCTATTTATAGGCTTACAACTCAACTCTCGACTTAAAAAATTACAACACAATATGTACACGACTCAGGACTACACAGTACAAACGACTCAACATTCTCCTCTGCAACCTAAAGAAAATGGTTCACGGAACAGAACTTGCCGACTTAAGGAATAAGTCGTTCGCGACTTAAGAAATCAACAACAACTTAAAAAAAACAAAAAAAAAAACATTCACGACTTAACACAGAACGACACCGAGCTTGAAAGAAGCGGCATGAATTCTATCTCGTTCGCGTCATAGGGTTTCACGGTTTAGGCCTAAGTCGTTCGCGACTTACTGTCATTGCCTTGCGACTTAGGGTTAGGTCGGCTGCGACTTATAGGGTAGGGAGGAAAGTTAGGTCGGCCGCGACTTATAGGGAAGGGAGGAAAGTTAGGTCGATCGCGACTTATAGGGGAGGGATTTCATTAGCTTGCGACATATGGAAGAGGGGATTAGGTCGTAAGTCGCTTGCGATGGTCGGAAAAGGGTTTAAGTCGCAGAGGCGAGTTAGGTTTAGGTCGTGGGTTCTTGGATCGTGGCCATGGTGATCGGGGTTGGTGGAGGTGCAAAACGAGGTAAGTGTTTCCCCTGTATCATCCTCCCTGGGTACGAAAGAATTCGTCCTCGAATTCGCATTTTCTCGATCATCAGCATAATATGGGATCAAGTGTTTTACATTAAACACATCAGAAGTATGAACCTCTTCCGGCAACCTTAACCGATACGCATTATCATTGATCTTCTTCAAGATTTCTACTGGACCAATTTTTCGTGCTTTCAACTTGTTGTAAGTCCCAACTGGAAAATGATCTTTCGTCAAAACGGCATATACAAAATCTCCTTCTTTGAAGACAACACTTCTTCGTTTCTTATCCGCCATTTGTTTATACTTCCTATTTGACTTAAACAATCGTTCCTGTACAACTTTGTGGCATTCCTGTAACTCATTCACCAAATCACTAGCCTGCTTAACAACTCCCTTTTGATATGGTACTGTCGTTAAATCCAACGGTCCCTTTGGTATGGCTGAATATACAACTTGAAACGGACTGAAACCAGTACTTCGATTGACTGCATGATTATGAGCGAACTCTGCTTGACATAACTTCATATCCCAGCTTTTCAAATTATCTTTCGCGAGACATCTCAGTAAATTTTCCAACGATTGGTTAACCACCTCCGTTTGTCCATCAGTTTGCGGATGGTAAGCGCTACTAAAATTTAGCTTCGTTCCGACCATCTTCCACAAACTCAACCAAAAGTGGCTTAGAAATCTAGTATCTCGATCAGAAACAATAGATTATGTTAAACCATGCAATCGATACACCTCTTTAAAGAATAATTGAGCTACTCGAACGGCATCAGCTGTCTTCTTACAGGCTATAAAATGCGCCATCTTCGAAAATCTGTCCACCACAACAAATATAAAATCATTCCCCCTTTTAGTTCTAGGCAAATCCAAAATGAAATCCATGCTGATATCAACCCTTGGTCTGGTAGGCACAGGTAACGGAATATATAATCCCGCATTCGTCGCTGTTCCTTTCGAAACCTGACAGATATGACATCTCTCCACAAATCTCTCTACCTCTTTCCTCATTGACGGCCAAAAATAGGACTGAGAAATCAACTGCAGTGTACGATCTCTGCCTACATGGCCTTCTTCATGTAATTCTTTGATAATCTTCATTCTTAAGCTGCAGTCTGGTATGCATAATCGATTCCCCTTGAACAAGAATCCGTCAACCAATACAAATTCATCGGTATTCCCATCCTTAACTTTCTCAACAAACTTTGAAAAGTAAGGATCCTCCCCAAACAACTCTGGCAATAATTCGAATCCTGTTACTTCAACCTTCAACGTTGTCAACAAGTGATTTCTTCTGCTTAAAGCATCCGCTACACGATTTGTTACCCGTGATTTGTGTTTTACAATGAAAGTAAATTGTTGTAGATATGCTACCCACGAAGCATGTCTCGCTGAAATCTTGTCCTGCCCTTGTAAATGTTTCAATGCCTCATGATCAGTGTAAAGAACAAACTCCTTCTGAAATAAGTAATGTCGCCAGTGTTTCACGGCTTGAACAATTGCGTAAAACTCTACATCATAAGTACTATATCTCATCTTGGCTCCAGATAATTTTTCACTGAAATAAGCAACTGGTCTTCCGTTCTGGCTCAATACTCCACCAATTCCCACTTTCGAAGCATCAGTATGCAATTCAAACAACAACTGAAAATTCGGCAGTACCAGAATTGGCGCTGTCTTCAAGAGTGTCTTGATCTTCTCAAAGGCAACCCCTGCTTCCTCTGACCATACAAACTTCTTTCCTTTCATGCAATCGGTTACTGGTGCCATCACACTGCTAAAGTGTGTAATGAATCTTCGATAAAAAGACACCAAGCCATGAAAACTTCGCACTTCAGTAATTGTCTTCGGTTGTGGCCAACTCCTGACAGCTTCCACTTTATTTTCATCCACTTGAATACCTTCCTTTGACAGAACATACCCCAGGAATAAAATTTTATTCGTCATAAACACACACTTCTTTGTTGCTGCATAAAACTGCTCTTGTCGTAGAATCAACAATACCTCTCGCAAGTGTTGAATGTGTTCTTCCGTACTCCCACTATAAATCAGAATATCATCAAAGTAAACAACCACGAACTTCCCAACAAATGGTCTAAAAATCTGGTTCATCACTCTCATGAAAGTACTAGGAACATTTGACAAACCAAATGGCATAACCAACCATTCGTATAAACCCTCCCTGGTTTTAAAAGCAGTCTTCCACTCATCACCCGGTCTAATACGAATTTGATGGTATCCACTCTTCAGGTCAATCTTGGAAAACACAACAGCCCCACTCAATTGATCAATCAAATCATCAAACCTCGGCATAGGAAATCTGTATCTCACAGTGATCTTGTTTAGAGCCCGACTGTCCGTACACATCCTCCACGTTCCATCCTTCTTCGGTACCAATAAGGCTGGCACGACACATGGACTCAAACTCTCCTGGACACGCCCTTGTTCTAACAACTCCTCCACTTGCCTTCTCAATTCTTCATGCTCCTTCGGACTCATCCGGTAATGTGGCCTGTGAGGTAACACTGACCCTGGCACAAGATCAATTTGATGTTGAATATCCCTCAACGGCAGTAATTCCTTTGGTAGTTCTTCTAGAAATACATCACTGAATTCTTCTAATATCGGTTTTACTTCCTTTGGAATTTCAACGGATTCAGTAGCTTCATGTCCAATCAACAAAAACACTTCAGGACTCTCCTCTACTCCTTCAACAAATTCCTTTAAAGTCAATAGAGTTTTCAACTCCTCAATATCCTCAGATTTGCTCTCACCTTGTTGTCTCTTCTTTGGAACTAAAATAATTTTAACGCCTTCAAACATAAAACTATAGCTATTGGTCCGACCATCATGTTGCACTGCTCGATCATACTGCTACGGTCTCCCTCAACGGCAGTAATTCCTTTGGTAGTTCTTCTGGAAATACATCACTGAATTCTTCTAATATCGGTTTTACTTCCTTTGGAATTTCAACGGATTCAGTAGCTTCATGTCCAATCAACAAAAACACTTCAGGACTCTCCTCTACTCCTTCAACAAATTCCTTTAAAGTCAATAGAGTTTTCAACTCCTCAATATCCTCAGATTTGCTCTCACCTTGTTGTCTCTTCTTTGGAACTAAAATAATTTTAACGCCTTCAAACATAAAACTATAGCTATTGGTCCGACCATCATGTTGCACTGCTCGATCATACTGCTACGGTCTTCCCAAAAGCAAATGACAAACATCCATCTCAACTACATCACACCAGATTTCGTCTTTATATTTCTTCCCAATAGAAAATGGGACTCGAACTCGCTTATCCACCTTCACTTCTCCTCCTTTTCTCAGCCACGCTAACTTATAAGGATTTGGATGTTTTTCCGTTTTCAACTTCAATTTTCTCACCGCTTCTGTAGAAATAATGTTGTCACAACTTCCTGCGTCAATCACAAATTTACAAACTTTCCCCAATATAGTGCATGTCGACTAAAAAATGTTACTCCTCAACCAACTAGCTTCATCCTCTTGCTTTAGTGTTAAACAAGACCTCCTCATCATTAGATTACACCCTTCGTCTCCCGATGCGATATCCTGTTCATCTTCCTCCACTGGACTAGAATCACCTTCACCAACATCCTCAACTTCAACCTCAGCTATCATAGCTCGTTTCTTCGGTTTTGGACACTCATTGCTTTTATGAGCCATCTCCTGGCAATTGTAGCATTTGAAACCATTGTTAACCTTCGCCTTCTCACCCTCCTTTATCACGGGTTTACTGACAGGTTTAGAAACATTAGAACTTCCACTAATACCCTTCACTTGATTGTTGGAATTAGTAAACACACCACCTCCACACCTTCCCTGCTTCTCCCAAGCTATCGCTTTCTGGTGCGCTTCCGCCACAAATCTCGGGTCAAGCATATTAACCATATCCTGGATCTGCATTCGCAAACCTCCAACAAACCTCACAGTCAATTGTTCCTCGGTCTCCATAATGTCATTTCGAGCAATCAGGTGATAAAACTCATCAGCATAGTCATTAACAGTCTTCGTTCCTTGCCTCAAGTTTTGCAACCTCTGATACATGAGTGATTGATAGTTGTAAGGTAAAAATGTAGCCTTCATCAATTTCTTCATTTTCTCCAATTCAACAATCTTCGACTTCCCCATCCGTTCTCGTGTAAGTTTGGTTTGCTGCCACCACGCCATAGCTCTCTCTCTCAACCTAGTAGCAACCAACTTCACTCGACGGTCTTTCGAAACCTCTTTGAAATCAAAGATCTCCTCAACATTAGACAACCAGTCCAAGAATTCTTCTGCAACCATTCCACCTTTAAATTCAGGAATCTCCATTTTCATTCCCGATTCCCATTGACGATCATCATCTACATCTCGATACTGTCTTCATGTTTGTTCTCTATCTCGGTAATGAACACTTCCCCTATCACCATCAAACTCCTCATCAAAATCTGAAGTATATCGATGTCGATCTCGACCTCCAACATCTCTACTATCACTCCTTCGATCAACATTCCTATCACGATTATCAATACTTCTATGATCTTGATCTTCTCTTCTCTTCCGATCTGAATGTATCGAAGCTCTACTTCCCCCATGGTTCGATTCAGGTGAAACTCTTCTTCGATTTTGATTCATTTCAAGCATCATTCTCTCTATTCGACCAATTCCTTCATTCAACTTTTTAGTGAAACTCTCGTTGATTCGTTGTTCCATTTCATCGGCCCCTTCTCTTCCATACAAAGCATTAATATTGCGATGACGTTGAGCTCGTCTCGGAGGAATGATTGAACTTCAAACAAACTCAAGAATAAGTTTCAAACACTTTCCGAAGAGAGATGGATCGAAATTCCCAACTTGTTGCAACTTCTCGATGAACACGATGAACAACAACTTCTCCCAATTTGCAAATCCGTTCTTCCAAACTTCAAATTCTCAAAACCCAAGTCTCCAAATAATGCAAACTCCTTACGATCTAGCTCTGATACCAAACTGACACAGCGTGGGAAGCGAATTCGACGATTATAATCGAATCCGTCCAGGATCTCACACGATTAGCAGAAATAATCGGTGAATCAATGAAGAATCGATGGAGTTATGAATACCGTAAGGCCCAAATCCGTTGGTCCCGAAGATACCGGATTCTAGCAATCTTCGACACGTTGATCGTGCACGATTCCGTGAAGAAAGATCTATAATTCTTCGAGCGTTGATCAAGCGCACTTGATTCCGCGAATTGGCTTCAACGTTCGTTGATTCGAGCGCACTCGAATACCGAAGTGGAGTTAGGAGTTAACACTCGACTACCAATTTAAAGGAGGCACAAAGCTTCACAAACAAGATTTTATTCAAATTTCAACAACCTTACAAATGACACGACTTGCCTATTTATAGGCTTACAACTCAACTCTCGACTTAAAAAATTACAACACAATATGTACACGACTCAGGACTACACAGTGCAAACGACTCAACATTCTCCTCTGCAACCTAAAGAAAATGGTTCACGGAACAGAACTTGCCGACTTAAGGAATAAGTCGTTCGCGACTTAAGAAATCAACAACGACTTAAAAAAAAAACATTCACGACTTAACACAGAACGGCACCGAGCTTGAGAGAAGCGGCATGAATTCTATCTCGTTCGCGTCATAGGGTTTCACGGTTTAGGCCTAAGTCGTTCGCGACTTACTGTCATTGCCTCGCGACTTAGGGTTAGGTCGGCTGCGACTTATAGGGGAGGGAGGAAAGTTAGGTCGGCCGCGACTTATACGGAAGGGAGGAAAGTTAGGTCGATCGCGACTTATAGGGGAGGGATTTCATTAGCTTGCGACATATGGAAGAGGGGATTAGATCGTAAGTCGCTTGCGATGGTCGGAAAAGGGTTTAAGTCGCAGAGGCGAGTTAGGTTTAGGTCGTGGGTTCTTGGATCGCGGCCATGGTGATCGGGGTTGGTGGAGGTGCAAAACGAGGTAAGTGTTTCCCCTGTATCAGTTTTCATATCAAACATATCGTGAAAACTAATATGAACATGTATAAATCATCAACAAGCATATTTAAACTTTCAATCATCCAAAACATGGTGATATCATGCAAAGTCATTTCAGGTTATCCTTAAATCCAAACACTATAAGAAAAATGGGATGTAGTAATAATTCAACTTAGCTTTGTGATTAAAGATGTGAGATTTGATCTTGATAATGTTGATTTACTTCTTTATCTTGAAAATCCTAGCTTTATCCTCTCTTGAGATTGAAAATGGTGGCCGGCCTTAGAGTATTTTTGCTTGATAAAAATGAAATGAACGTTTGTTTGATTTCTTAAGGGTTTAGGGTATAAGTTCATCCTATTTTCCGTTTTGTCCTCCCTTATTTCCTAACACTTTTATTCATGCGATCTCGTTTTGATTTACATTTAACATGGCAAGGCTACCCTTATTTAAATCAAATCTCAATCTATTGCTTGCATTATTTTATTTATCTAATTAAATATTCTAAATAATGTTACTAAAAATATGGGGTGTTACAATCTTCCCTCCTTAAGGAATTTCGTCCTCGAAATTACGATAAGGCACACAACAAATCAATTAAAGAGGTAAAACATACCACCAAAACAAGTCAGGATAAGCATCTCTAATCCTGCTCTCAACCTTCCAAGTATAGTCTCTAGCATCGTCACTCCATTGGATCTTTACTGATCTGATTTTTTTGTTCCTCAACTTCTTCTCCTCTCTCTCGACTATCCGAATAGGCTTCCTAACTATAGTCATATCTGGTTCCACTACTAAATATTCTAACACAGTCGGTGCTATAGTAGTGTCTGGATCCCTAACACATTTCCTTAGATGAGGTACATGGAAAACATCATAAACTCCTGTCAAACTACTCGGTAACCCTACTCTATATGATAGTTTCCCGATCCATTCTAAAATAGGAAATGGTCCTACAAACCTTGGTGCTATCTTCCCCGTCTTCCCGAACCTGATAACACCTTTCATCGGTGATAGTTTGATGAAAGCATGATCTCCAACAGAGAACTCTAAATCTTTTCGTCTTCTATCTACATAACTTTTCTGTTTAGACTGAGCTTCCTTCATTCTTGCCCTTATCAGCTTAATCTTTTCTACTGCTTCTTTTACCAAATCGGGACTAAGGACAAATCTATCTCCGGTCTCTAACCAACATGCAAGGGATTTGCATAGTCTTCCATACAAAGCCTCAAACGGTGTCATCTCTATACTAGTCTGATAACTAATGATATACGAAGACTTGACTAAATGTAAGTGGTCTTCCCATGATCCCCCAAAGTCCAATACACAAGCTCGCAACAAGTCCTCCAAGATCTTGTTAACTCTTTCCATTTGCCCATTAGTCCGTCGATGGTAAGTGGTACTCATCTTGAGCTTAGTTCCTAAACTCTTTTGTAACTCTTCTAGAACTCGCTATTGAATAAGGAATCTCTATTGCTTACTATACTACTAGGAATTCCATGAAGTCTAACTACATTCTTCATAAACAACTTTGTCAAAAGAGGTGTCATCCTCGTTGACTTAATTGGAATGAAATGTGCACATTTGGTCAATCTATCCACTATGACTCATATACTTTCATTTCCTCTATCAGATCTCGGCAACCCGTCTATGAAATCCATAGAAATAGCACTTCCATACTGCAATATCCAATGGCTGAAACAACCACTTGGCTTTTGATGCTCGGCTTCCACCCGCTGACAGTTCAAACATTGTTTCATGCATAAGCCAACATCACCCTTCATGCCTTCCCTGAATAAACTTCTCTTTGTATCCTGATACATCTTCGTTCCTCCTGGAAGAATAGTAACTTCGAATGATGACACTCCTCCAAGACTTCCTTCCTTGTGTCTCCCACATTTGGAACACAAAATATGCCCTTCTTTCTTAATCATCCATTTTGGTCAAGACCGAAATATTTCAAGTCATCGCTCTCCATTACTTCCCTTAAATTCCTGATCCTTTCAGCTAACAATGGATCCTCATCCCGTTCAGAAGCAATCTTCTCAATCAGTACCGGTCAGACTTCCAAACAAGACAACATTGCAGATACCCCACTTGACCCAGCCTCGGATCTCCATTGCACTCTGCAAGCTGACAATGCTTCAAAATCCTTCCACTCAGCAATCATCGCTAAAACTGTGTTCTCAAGTTTCCTGCTAAGTGCATCTGCCATCTTATTTCCTTTTCCTGGTGTGTACTCTATTCCAAAATCATAAGCAGCAATAAACTCCAACCATATTTGTTGTCTCATGTTCAGCTCCTTCTAAGAGAATAAATATTTCAACGACTTATGATTTTCATTTAGCTCGAATCTCTCTTCCAAAAGGTAATGTCTCCACCCCTTTATGGAAAATATTACTACAGCTAACTCCAAATCATGCGTCGAATACCTAATCTCATGCGGTCAAAGCTATCGAATGCATAGGCAATCACTTTACCCCTCTGCATTAGCATAGCTCCCAATCCTGTTCCACACGTATTAGAATAAACAACTAAATCTTGATTCTCCTCTGGAACCACCAATACCGGTGCATGGGTCAATAAGTGTTTCAAGCTCAAGAATGCTTCCTCAGACTTATCGGTCCACATAAACTTCACATCCTTTCGCGTTAGCTTAGTCATCGGTGCTGCTATCCGTAAGAAATCCTTTATAAACCTTTGATAATATCTATCCAACCCAAGGAAACTTCTTGTCTCTATTACCGTTTCTAGGCTCTTTCAATTATTAACGGATTCGATCTTTTCTGGATCGACTGACAATCCTTTCTCCGAAACCACATAACCAAGAAACTTCACTTCCTTCTTCCAAAAATGGAACTTCGAAAATTTTACCTTTAGCTGATGCTGCCTCAGCGTCTCAAGCACAACTCTAAGATGAACTTCATGCTCCTTCTCATCCTTTGAGTATATAGAATATCATCTATGAAGATTAACACGAACCTATCCAGGTGTTCTTAGAAAATTTGATTCGTCAAATCCATAAAGAAAGCCGGTGCATTAGTGAGTCCGAATGGCATAACTAACCGTTCGTATAACCCATGCCTTGTACTAAATGCCGTCAAAGGTGTACTATCTTCTGCTACTCTGAGATGATGAAATCATCTCGCTAGATCCAACTGAGAGAATATCTTATCCCCACTCAATTGGTCAAATAAATCATCAATCCGTGGTGGTGGATATTGATTCTTTATCGTCTTCTCATTCAGCTTACGATAATCGATACATAGCCTTAACGATCCGTCCTACTTCTTAGCAAATACAATGGCCGCTCCCCAGGGCGAACTATTTGATCTAATAAAACTCTTGCCTTCCAAGTCTACCACCTGATCCTTTAACTCCTTCATCTCTGTAGGTGTCATCTTGCTTGGCGGCCTACATACTCGTTCTGCCCCTATCACCAAATCTATCCGAAACTCTATGGCTCATTTCGATGGTAATCCGACTACAGGTTCAAATACATATACGAATTCTCTAACCACAAAGACACGATTCAACTGATCTTCTAACTACATAATACCCAACAAAGCATTAACCTCACAACTAGGGTTTTCTACGGTATAAACTATCCGATCACCATAATCCGAGTGTCTAAGTGATATTTTCCTATCCTGGCTAATATCCTAACATCGTATTTACTTAACCAATCCATGCCTAATATAATTCCAAACCCTACAAAATCAAATACATGCTAACTACAAACAAAGGTGTAACCTGGAAAGTCAAACTCTAGGTGGTCACACTTGATCCTAAGCGTCACATACCCTTCTATCGGATTTGCAACTCTTAAGGAAGTGACTAAATATCTGGGTTCTAGGTTAAGTTTGTCTACCAAGCATCGAGATATGAAAGAATGAGATGCACCGGTATTAAACAAAATGCTAACAGACATAACATGAATCTAAAGCGTACCTCCTAACATAGCCTTTCCCTTCTCTTGCAATACTGGCCTTGAAGCAGCAGGCTCCAATGCATACACTTGGCTCTTTCCTTCCTTTGCAGGATCCTTGCACCGATTCTTGTAGTGGCCGATCTGATCACTATTAAAGCACCTAATGTTCTTCTTTCCAATCACCTCCTTTCCTTTTCCCTTTTTAGTATGACACTCATAGGCATAGTGTCTTTTCTTATCGCATTTGTAACAGACTACTTTAGACTTTCCCTTCTTTGCTACTCCTCGGTTTTGAGCATTCTTCTTGTAGAAAAACTTTCTCTTTTGGCCCTGTCCAATCTGGACCTCCTTCTCCTTCTTCTTCTCCAAACAAGCTAACATCTACTCATGTCTCAACACCATTTCCACTACCACATCACATGGATCTCTGATGTTCGATAAAGTAGCCCTAGCCAACTCTGACTTCAAACCTCTAATGAAATTTTCATTCCTTTTTAACATTGTGTCAACAGTAGCATACCCATATTGAGCTAACTCTTCGAATATACTAGCATACTCCAGAATTGACATCTCTCCTTGCTCAAGCTTAGCAAACTTCCTAACGAACACAGACTGCACCATTACTGACATGAACCTTTCTTGGAACCTCCTCCTAAATTCTACCAACATCATAGTCTCTTCATCCACACCAGTAGTTATAGTATTCCACCAAAACAAAGCAGCTCCCTGAAGCTGTCTTAAAGCAAGTCTCCTTTTATGCTCGTCATTGAGCCCTAGGTTAGTAGAAATCCTCTCATAGTGTAGCAGCCAGTGTTCCACCTTGATAGCATCCTCGGTCCCAACAAACGGCTATAACGACCCATATTTTAGGACAGTTTAAACCGACGATCAAATACACATGCCGATTCCAAACCATTCAAAAGGGCAGATGGTTATTGAGGTAAATAAGAAAAGAAAAGAAAGGAAAATAAAGGAAATGAAACAACATAGAATCTTGCAGCGGAATGATAAAATATAATAGTCAAATAAACAGTTCATGAAGTTGTTTACTATACTTTGATCATTATTCATATAACATTTATCAGAATTATACATATACATCTGAACAAATAAAATAATGCAGCAGACAGCATGATGCAAAGATAATAATAGTAATAGTATACCAAATCTTCGACTTCGTCCTCCAGAATAGATCTTCAATAAGCTGAAAAACTCAGGTCTGACCCGAGCGTAATGAAAAGATAAAACACTCGAGTCAGGACTAAAATATCCTCATGTAAGTTAAATCAATCGTAAATAAATATGAGTGTAACGGCGTCAGAGATGTTTACGAGGTTTGACATCTCATATCCAATTTCAACGTGAGTGTAATAACTTAAGAGATGTTACGGGATTTTCCATCTCTCAAGGATCCGTTAAACTATCTACTATGTAGTACAATACGCTATTATAATATGTCTACAGTAAAGTAAAAGCATTAAAATAGCGTTAAGGCGTTACCATTATTCCCCTTAACACATTTTATAATGTCATAGTCTATACAGCACCGTAAACCCCACCGTAAACTACTGGTTATCAGAGGGTACCCTATAGGTATAACACAAAACAAAACGTAGTGGTCGCGAATAGGATAATCAGTATGACAAGGTACATGAGGCGATACCAACTAGGATACTAGTAGTTGCGTGATCCAGACTGATGTTGAGCATAGCCAGCAGCTATCTCAACACCGCGAAACAACACTCCCAAATCGAGGGGTGCACCCAAATCGAATCACAAAAGTAATAGATATGGTATCGAAGAAGTGTGTCCGCTAGAGATGGCGAACCTCAATGGCCCGGCGCGGCTCCTGTTTTAGTCATGTCAGGGGTCATCCAATATCGTTCCCTTTCTTCAGTTAACGCGTTCACCAAACCATCCACTTCATTCTGGATCAACACTCCACGTATAATAGTTATTAAAGTGGTTTCCGGTATCGGTAGAGAGTATGTCCATATCTGATCCTGATCTCTTTAATAACTACGTATTATTACACCGATGGCTCTTTTACATTTCAAATCGATTCATAATTGATATCAAAATATCATATTCGCTTCAAAAATCAAATCCATTTCAAATATCATCATATCTATTCGAAATGTAAGATTTCATTTCAAAAATCATTTTTCGCCTCAATATCTTATTTCGATTTCGAAATCATTTCGAATTTCAATTTAGGTTGCAACTTCATTTAACCCAATTCGTATTTAAATTCAAGATTTAAACATAAACATTTCACCTTATTGACCATCTCGAAATTTTAGAAAATAGTTTTAAGTAGTTTAAAAATAGTTTTAAATAATTAAAATAGTTCAAAATACTTAAAATCTTTAAATGGATTTAAAATAGATAAATTAATTTATATAGTTAAATGGATTTAAGATAGATTTAATATAATTAAATAGGTAAATAGCTTTAAATCAGATTAAAATAAGTTAACATGGTTTAAGATGGGTTAAAATAAGTTAATATAGTTAATATAGGTTAAAATAGTTTACGTATTTAAAGATGGTTTATATAACAGAGTAATTCGGAAAACAAAATGAAACAGCTTCAAAACCAAACCGTTTCAATTATAACTTCCCAATTCAAATCAATTTCAATTTCCATTCTACCGATTCAATTTCGATTTCAATTCAAATCGATGTCAACTTCTAAATTAATTCAATTCCACATTCACCTTCAATTAATTCAATTTCAATTTATATCGATTTGGAGCTTGATTTTTCAAAATATCAATTTATAACACTCAACAAAATTATCCTTTAATATTCAAATTTAAATCCAAATTTCAAATATGATTCAATTCCAAGCTCAATTTCAAAATATCATTTTTATATCATTTTTACTTAGTAATACTCAAAGCTTGAAATAATGTTCAATTTGATATTATGGTAGTGTTTTATAACGCTCACAACGTGCTGAATATCTCTATGGTAGTTAAAATTTGATATTATGAAGTGATATGAATTTTATTTATCGTTGTTTGATAAAATTTAATTGTCATATAGATTGTCATTTGAATTCACCGTTGAAAAATTAAATTGACAGTCAAATTGAAATTAAAATTGAATTGCGATTAAATTACCTGATATTGAGAACTATGAAATTGCCGTGAATTGTATTGTCTATTGGATGATTTATTTCGATGGATGCTATTGGTTGATATTTTAATGTTTGGATGTTTATTTGCTTATATATATCCTGTTATACATACATATGACACTGTGATTTGATTTAAGTGATATATATTCATCCCTGACATTAAATTGAAATAACTAATCACTTGGCCATAGGATAGAAAATTATATACGGACACCGGATTGGTTAAATTAATAAATTTTAAAATCGTTGATTTGAAATTTATTTAATTGTTTTGATTTAAGAGTTATAAATAAAATCAATTTATAGAAATCGAATTTATCGCAAATTGAGTTTGGAATGTTGAAATAAATTTTGGTTAAAAGAAATTGTTAAATAATTTAAGTTGAGACTTTGAAATTTAAAATTTGGATATGATTGAATTTCGAAAATTATTTGTTTTAAAGATTGAACATTATTTTGAGCTTTGAGTGTTACTAAGTAAAAGTGATATAAAAATGATATTGTGAAATTGAGCTTGGAATTGAATCATATTTCAAATTTGGATTTAAATTTGAATATTGAAGGATAAATTTTGTTAAGTGTTATAAATTGATATTTTGAAAAATCAAGCTCCAAATCGATATAAATTGAAATTGAATTAATTGAAGGTGAATGTAGAATTGAATTAATTTGAAGTCAAAGTTGACATTGATTTGAATTGAATCGAAATTGAATCGGTAGAATAGAAATTGATATTGATTTGAATTGGGAAGTTATAATTGAAATGGTTTGGTTTTGAAGCTGTTTCATTTTGTTTTTCAAATTTCTCTATTATATAAACCATTTTAAATACTTAAACTATTTTAACCTACATTAACTATATTAAATTAATTTATCTATTTGAAACCCATTTAAATATTTTAAGTATTTTAAGTATTTTAATTATTTAAAACTACTTTTAAACTACTTAAAACTATTTTCTAGAATTTCAAGCTGGTCAATAAAGTGAAATGTTTATGTTTAAATCTTGAATTAAAATACAAATTGGGTTTAATGAAGTTGCAACCTAAATTGAAATTCGAAATGATTTTGAAATCGAAATGAGATATTGAGGCGAAAAATGATTTTTGAAACGAAATCTTACATTTTGAATAGATATGATGATATTTGAAATGGATTTGAATTTTTTGAAGCGAATATGATATTTTGATATCAATTATGAATCGATTTGAAATGTAAAAGAGCCATCGGTGTAATAATACATAGTTATTAAAGAGACCAGGATCGGATATGGACATACTCTCTGTCGATACCGAAAACCACTTTAATAACTATTATACGCGGAGTGTTGATCCAGAATGAAGTGGATGGTTTGGTGAACGCGTTGACTGAAGAAAGAGAACGATATTGGATTATCCCTGACATGACTAAAACAGGAGCCACGCCGGGCCATTGAGGTTCGCCATCTCTATCGGACACACTTCTTCGATACCATATCTATTACTTTTGTGATTCGATTTGGGTGCACCCCTCCATTTGGGAGTGTTGTTTCGCGGTGTTGAGGTAGCTGCTGGCTATGCTCAACATCAGTCCGGATCACGCAACTACTAGTATCCTAGTTGATATCGCCTCATGTACCTTGTCATACTGATTATCCTATTCGCGACCACTACATTTTGTTTTGTGTTATACCTATGGGGTACCCTCTGATAACCACTAGTTTACGGTGGGGTTTACGGTGCTGTATAGACTATGGCATTATAAAATGTGTTAAGGGGAATTGTGGTAACGCCTTAACGCTATTTTAATACTTTTACTTTACTGTAGACATATTATAATAGCGTATTGTACTACATACTAGATAGTTTAACGGATCCTTGAGAGATGGAAAATCCCATAACATCTCTTAAGTTATTACACTCACGTTGACACTTGATAAGAGATGTCAAACCCCGTAAACATCTCTGACGCCGTTACACTCATATTTATTTACGATTGATTTAACTTACATGAGGATATTTTAGTCCTGACTCGAGTGTTTTGTCTTTTCATTTCGCTCAGGTCATACCTGAGTTTTTAGCTTATTGAAGATCTATTCTGGAGGACGAAGTCGAAGATTTGGTATACTATTACTATTATTATCTTTGCATCATGTTGTCTGCTGCATTATTTTATTTGTTCAGGTGTATATGTATAACTCTGATAAATGTTATGTAAATAATGATCAAAGTATAGTAAACAGCTTCATGAACTGTTTATTTGACTATTATATTTTATCGTTCCGCTGCAAGATTCTGTGTTGTTTCATTTCCTTTATTTCTCTTTCTTTTCTTTTCTTATTTACTCCAATAACCATCTGCCCTTTTGAATGGTTTGGAATCGGCATGTGTATTTGATCATCGGTTTAAACTGTCCAAAAAGGTGGGTCGTTATACCATTTTTAATTTTTTAATTTTTTTTAATTTTTAATTTTTTATATATTTTTAATTTTTATTTATTTATTTTAATTTTATTCATAATTATTTTTATTTTTATTTATTTTTATATATTTATTTTTTTTATATAATTTTTTTTATTAATTTTTTTATATTTTAATTTTATATCTTCTTATTATTTACATATTTTTTTTATATTTTATTTTATATTATTACTTTTTTTATTTACAATTAATTATTCACAATCCATTATTTAGTTAGTATATTCATTTCTTTACATAGCATGTTTTTTAACATTATCTATTCTTAAACATCGTATCATAGAATTTGCTTACTCAATTTCATTTTAAACATTCTATATAATTTAATTAAATTCAAATTCAATTTTCCAATTGATTCTTAGCTATACCAAATTCTTTTGTTTACATTTGCTTCAATTTCATAATTATAGTTAATAACAAATTTATTTATGGAACATTTTATTAACCAACACTTTAGTTTATTAATTATCCTATAAAAGTCTAACATCTCATAAATGACTTTTCTTAGTTTACAGTTATCTTAAAGGTTACAAATTCAATTTTTTTTATTACAATTACCCTATAATGAGTCGCTGAGTATATACATATGAGAGAGCGTATTTGTTGGTGACATAAAATGTTTTATATTGTGTCGGTTGATTTGTTGAGTAGCTTATGGATCCTGGTCAATACGGGTAATTAACGTCATTGATAGGGATCTCTAAACACTTAAACAGAACAATTCAACATAGTATTGTTTTTAAATTAGGTAAATGAAATAATTTTGCTCTAATTATATTTTGTATATAAAGAAAAATATTCAAAAATTATTGTGACTTATCTAGCTTACCTGGTTGTTAGGAATGATAATATTGGTTATTATCATTAATTAGATATTGTAATTTAATAAAAAAGGTGAATTACAAAATGAACAATGATAAAACACTTGTGGAATGTTTTAAGAAAGAAAATCCTATAAGAATATTTTATAAAGGTGACTTATAAATTAAAATAGATTTAAATTGGAAAATATTGAATTTAAGACCCGGAGGTTTTGACAATGGTTCTCAAAGCTTTGAAGAAAATATATTGTGATATTAGCTGGAAAATATTTATGAGAAATATTTTGAAAGGATTTTTAAGAAGGAATGAATTCAGTACTCCTCTCTTCTATCGCTGGAAAATAATCTCGGTGATGACTGCGCAGCATCATCGACGTTCATTTTTGAGTCTCAAATTGGGGGAGACTTCTAAGAAGCTTTGCTTTTCTTTGAAATTATTTTGGGAAAATGGGTTTGGTTTAAACTCCAAAGGTATGATTCGATATATTTAAGATATAAGTGTATATGTTTATTTCAAACGATTTGAAAAGAATCGGGCATTTAAATTTCTAAATTATGTTTATTAGTAATTTTCAAATTATTTGAATGAAATGTGAATAACCAGAATTTATAAAGTAAGAGGATTAAGATATCTAAGCTTATGATTGGGAAAACTTTAGAGTTGTAGTGTACCTTTAAAGTTGAAAGGTAAAGAGGATTTAAATAAATCAAATTTGTGAACATTCTAATTAAGTGAAATGAAATTCTATATATTTGTATAATACCAAATTTGCATTCTAGTAACATATAACATGACTTACCAAATATTAAGAAGTTGAAATGATGGTTGGATGTGTAATGAGATATTGTACAAATAAACAGAACCTGAAAATAATTGAAGTATACAAGTAAGGAAAACTCAAAAGGAATTAAAATGTGTATAAATGGAAAATTTGGTTGTGATAAAAATTATAAATACTTAAATATAACTGAAATGATGAATGGATAAATGGAACAAATAAGTGAACTTAAGAAAGAAGATAAATGAATCGTATTATATCTTTGTAAATTGGTTATAGAAAATAAATATAAATTACAAAGGGATTGTAAAAAAAATTGAAATTGTAACCTTTAAGATAACTGTAAACTAAGAAAAGTCATTTATGAGAGGTTAGACTTTTATAGGATAATTAATAAACTAAAGTGTTGGTTAATAAAATGTTCCATAAATAAATTTGTTATTAACTAAAATTGAAATAAATGTGAACAAAAGAATTTGGTATAGCTAAGAATCAAATGGAAAATTGAATTTGAATTAAATTAAATTATATAGAATGTTTAAAATGAACTTGAGTAAGCAAATTCTATGATATGATGTTAAGAAAAGATAATGTTAAAGAACATGTTATGTAAAGAAATGAATATACTAACTGAATAATGGATTGTGAATAATTAGTTGTAAATAAAAATAAAAGTCAATAAAATAATTTAGTATAGATAAATTGGATAGAAATCCATTGGAAGGTAATGCGTGAGTTGTAGTATATTATTTTGTTCGCATAACGATTTGATCCAAATACGAGCACAAAATTTCGAGATGATTTATATCGATCCAAGTTAGGATTTTTCACTTGATTCTCGACGGCGAACCCTGGATATGGATTTTTGATTTGATTCTGGAATTCTCTATCATAGTATATGGCTATGCAAGGAGAGTAACACTTTCCAATCAAGGAACCAAATCTGAGTCCGCACTAGAGAGTCGTGTGAACGATACTTGTTGGAAGTGAAATTGTGTGATCGAATAAGCGATTAGATTTGATATTGCTCACGGATGATATATGTACGGCTTACGGACTTAATTAAAAGCTAAAATTGGAAATCGAAGATGCCAAATATAAAATGATTCTTTTAAATTATATAATTGGATATCATTGGTAAATGAGATGCAGGTATTTAGAATCAAGAAAATATGGATTGCCCGACAAAAGGTACATGTTTATTTTGTCATTGGATTTGGTGATTTTTGATGAGCCCCTTGGCTTTTGGTTTTCTTTTGTTGGTTTGGGGCCCGTAGAGGCATTTTGTAGCTGTACCGATCGAGCCGCGCAAAGGAGACTCTGCCGAATTTTTTCGTAAATTCGGGTGTTAGAAAATTTTCGAGTTTTAAAATTTTATAACTTGTTTTGATAACTAATTTTTAAATTTAGAAAGCCGTTCGGAGTAACTTAGTGGAAGCGTAGTTATGACTTTATAAATGGAATTTCATTGTTTTATAAGTTGGTAACTTTGAATAAAATGTATCCAATGTTGAATTCTATACTTAGTTCCTTTTCCCTTCTTTTTCCTTTTCGGGGACGAAAAGTTTTGAGTGGGGGAGAGTGTAACGACCCATAAATTTTCGATAATTAAAATAGCTAATTTAATAAGATTTTGTGATTTAATGTTAGAAAGAAAAAATTGTAATTTATTTGGAATAATAATAACTGGAATGAATTGCAACAATAATTATCCAAGTAATTATTAATAGATTGAATGGAGTTCCAATCTAACTGAATTGACTCGATTGTTATAACTTGGTTATAAGGGAATATATGGAAAAACAAATGTAAATAAGTGAATAAGAATTGTGAATCATTTAGATAGAAGTAGAAATTTTAATAAATTGGTTTCGAAGATTTGAATAGTAATAAGTATTGAAAAATAAATGCTACTTAGTGAATGCCTTTGCAATCAATAGTTGGATAGGATAATAAATGTTGAATTTATTGGGTATAATAGAGTAATTGATTAATAAGTAAAATCTATTTAAAATCAAATAATTGAATATTGAACAGGTAAATTGTTTAAATTAAATATTTAAAACTTATTGAATAATTGAATAGCTGTAAAATGGAAATAGTGTTCTAAATGTGAATTGGTTTTAAAAGTTGAATCTTATAAGTTCAGTTTCAATATTTCAAAAGATAATGAATTATTGGATAATCGAAATTGTTTAAATTTAATATTTGGAATTTATTGAATAATTTAATAACGGAAATTGAATAACGGATGAATGAAAATGGTTGTCCTATAATTTGAATTTGTTTTAAAAGTTAAATTTTATAAGTTCGTTTTTGAATATTTCAAAAGATAGTGATTTAAGAATAATCAAATTTGTTTAAATTTAATATTACAAATGTTTGAATAATTAAATTCCGAATTTGACATGATTAATTTGATATTGAAAGTTAATATATGAAAATAGAGTGAATAACTGAAATTTGATTTAATATGATTCTAATTGGTTTCCAAAGTGAATGTAAGTTATATTTGGATTACAATAGAGTTAATAAGATTTTAAGATTGGAATTTTTAGCAATTCTATAAATTTTGAAAAGTCGTCGACTTAATCGACGAGTTAAAATAGCTTTCCATGGCACAGACTCGAAATTCGACAAAACCAGTCCCATTAGATCCGTAATAGTTTATTATTATCGGGTTTCAATTTTCATAGCAATCGGAGTTGTTATTTGATCGTGGCAGCTCAAAACGCATAGAAATTAATTTAATCGATTTAATTTAAAATTGATCGTTTATTTCCGTAACTCGCACATACGATCAAATTAGGCCCTGAAACATGTTCCATTGTGTTCGGAATGTGGGTAAAACATTATAAACGCCTGGCGGCACGTTTCCTTTGGAATCCGTCTGTGAAAGGCTCGTTAAAATTGATAATATTAATATATATATGCTTATATATACACGCATCCTCCAGTAAACCCTAGCCAGAACGAACGAGCCAGCTCAAACATTTCCAATGGCCGATATTCTCTTTCGTTCTCCCTCGATTATCATCAAATCCATTCGACGATTCAAAAAATTCCCAACTATGAACTTGTAGAGGGCTCTGGGATCTACGTTTTGACCGGTAGTGATCGAGTTAGGGGCTTCGGATTGATGGCAAATGGTGTTGGAAGGTCATGAGTTCGTGGTCAAATTGCGCTCGTTGGTGAGAGGATGAGGGTGCGGTCTTCGGCCGATGCTAGAGGTGGAAAGGGCGCGCGCGGTGGTGGAGTTTGATCGACGCCTGTTGGGCTTTGGCGTTGTGCGACCGGGTGATGAGGAGCACGAGATGGGTTCGAGCGGCTTGTTTGCCTGGAGCACGCAATGGAGATGATACATGCGGCCTTGATTTGCAGGGGTAAACTGAACAGCCACGATTTGTTCTAAAAAAAAAGAAAAAAAAAGAGAATTCTTTTTAATATATATTCAATCTTCAAACACTCATATCTCAGGCATACGAGATCGGAATCAGACGAAACTGGTGACGCCGGAATTGCAGAGACGAGAGCTACGCAACAGTGTAGATTCAGGAGCGTTTGGAGCTCATTAAAATTTTAGGTCAAATCGAACGTTGTTTGATTTGATTTAAAATCGAAACTCAAGGTGAGTGTTTTATAACGCTCACAACGTACTGAATATCTTTATGGTAGTTAAAATTTGATATTATGAAGTGATATGAATTTTATTTGTCATTGTTTGATAAAATTTAATTGTCATATAGATTGTCATTTGAATTCACCGTTGAAAAATTAAATTGACAGTCAAACTGAAATTAAAATTGAATTGCGATTAAATTACCTGATATCGATAACCATGAAATTGCCATGAATTGTATTGTCTATTGGATGATGTATTTCAATGGATGCTATTGGTTGATATTTAAATGTTTGGATGTTTACTTGCTTATATATATCCTGTTATGCATACATATGACACTGTGATTTGATTTAAGTGATATATATTCATCCCTGACATTTAATTGAAATAACTAATCACTTTGTCATAGGATAGAAAATTATATACGGACACCGGATTGGTTAAATTAATAAATTTTAAAATAGTTGATTTGAAATTTATTAAAATGTTTTGATTTAAAAGTTATAAATAAAATCAATTTATAGAAATCGAATTTATCGCAAAATTGAGTTTGGAATGTTGAAATAAATTTTGGTTATAAATAATTTAAGTTGAGACTTTGAAATTTAAAATTTGGATATGATTGAATTTCGAAAATTTATTTGTTTTAAAAATTGAACATTATTTCGGGCTTTGAGTATTACTAAGTAAAAGTGATATAAAAATGATATTTTGAAATTGAGCTTGGAATTGAATCATATTTGAAATTTGGATTTAAATTTGAATATTGAAGGATAATTTTGTTGAGTGTTATAAATTGATATTTTAAAAAATCAAGCTCCAAATCGATATAAATTGAAATTGAATTAATTGAAGGTGAATGTGGAATTGAATTAATTTGGAAGTTGACATCGATTTGAATTGAAATCGAAATTGAATCGGTAGATTGGAAATTGAAATTGATTTGAATTGGGAAGTTATAATTGAAACGGTTTGGTTTTGAAGCTGTTTCATTTTGTTTTCTGAATTACTCTGTTACATAAACCATCTTTATATACATAAACTATTTTAACCTATATTAACTATATTAAACTATTTTAACCCATCTTAAACCATGTTAACTTATTTTAATCTAATTTAAAGCAGGAGGTGGTTCGCATGCGATTTGATAGGAAGGGGCGAGCTTCGATGTGAGGGGTCCGGGAGATGGAGATCGAGAGGAGAAACTTGGCGGCGCGATCGGTTTCGATTTTCATTGCCTGTAGCTCCGTATCACTGGATATTGGTGCACGGCTTGGTGGGTTCATCCTCGTGCAGGCTGAAGCTTTGGGGAAGAAAGCTTTTATTTTGGACCGGGCCTAGAATGTTAGGCATTGGGTTGTTTTAATAATTAAATCGTTTTACAAATTTAAATATCGGCGAACTTATATAATGTATATCTCATTCATACGATGTCAGAATTGAACGAAACTTTTTGCGTTGCGATCGTGATGACGAGAGTTTTGAAATGAAACTAATTTGGAAGAATTTGAAGACAGTTGAAATTTGGGCTAAAAATCGGGAGTCGTTCGGTTTAAATTCCAAACTGGAGCGTCTCGGTGACAACTGAAAACTCAAGGTGAGTGTTTTCTAATGCTCACAACGTACTAGAATATCTTTATGCTAGTTAAATTTGACAATATGAAGTGATACAATTTTACTTGTTGTTGTTTGATAAACTAAAATCGTCATTTAGTTTTGTCATCGAATTTAATGCTAGAAAAATTAAAATTGACAGTCAAATTAAAATTTAAAATTTTAATTGCGATTAAATTACCTAATATCGATAACCATGAAATTGCCGTGAATTGTATTGTCTATTGGATGATGTATTTCAATGGTTGCTATTGGTTGATATTTAAATGTTTGGATGTTTACTTGCTTATATATATCCTGTTATGCATACATATGACACTGTGATTTGATTTAAGTGATATATATTCATCCCTGACATTTAATTGAACTAACTTATCACTTGGTCATAGGATAGAAAATTATATACGGACACCGGATTGGTTAAATTAATAAATTTTAAAATAGTTGATTTGAAATTTATTAAAATGTTTTGATTTAAAAGTTATAAATAAAATCAATTTATAGAAATCGAATTTATCGCAAAATTGAGTTTGGAATGTTGAATAAATTTTGGTTATAAATAATTTAAGTTGAGACTTTGAAATTTAAAATTTGGATATGATTGAATTTCGAAAATTTATTTGTTTTAAAAATTGAACATTATTTCGAGCTTTGATTATTACTAAGTAAAAGTGATATAAAAATGATATTTTGAAATTGAGCTTGGAATTGAATCATATTTGAAATTTGGATTTAAATTTGAATATTGAAGGATAATTTTGTTGAGTGTTATAAATTGATATTTTGAAAAATCAAGCTCCAAATCGATATAAATTGAAATTGAATTAATTGAAGGTGAATGTGGAATTGAATTAATTTGGAAGTTGACATCGATTTGAATTGAAATCGAAATTGAATCGGTAGAATGGAAATTGAAATTGATTTGATTGGGAAGTTATAATTGAAACGGTTTGGTTTTGAAGCTGTTTCATTTTGTTTTCAGAATTACTCTGTTATAACCATCTTTAAATATGTAAACTATTTTAACCCATATTAACTATATTAAATTATTTTAACCCATCTTAAACCATGTTAACTTATTTTAATCTGATTTAAAGCTTTACCTGTTTAATTATATTAAATCTATCTTAAATCCATTTAACTATATTAAATTAATTTATCTATTTGAAATCCATTTCAAGGCATGGCGTAGTGGTAAGATACTTGCTTCCTGGTAAGCAGGTCGCAGGTTCGATCCCCGTCTGCCCTACTCCCATTTCAAGGCGCGGAGGTGGGTCCCCGTTAAATCCTAACAAAAACGGTTGGGGGCATCAAATCTCTGTGCTGGGCTAGTCAAATCCTAACTGTCTGTGGTCGAACCAGGCAGAAGGGGGCACCTCCTATCCCTTCGATTTCATCAGGGCTCTGGGTTGAGTTTTTAAAAAAAAAGAAATCCATTTAAAGATTTTAAGTATTTTTAATTATTTTAATTATTTAAAACTATTTTTCAACTACTTAAAACTATTTTCTAAAATTTCAAGCTGGTCAATAAGGTGAAATGTTTATGTTTAAATCTTGAATTTAAATACGAATTAGGTTAAATGAAGTTGTAACCTAAATTGAAATTCGAAATGATTTTGAAATCGAAATAAGATATTGGGGATAAAAATGATTTTTGAAACGGAATCTTACATTTTGAATAGATATGATGATATTTGAAATGGATTTGATTTTTGAAGCGAATATGATATTTTGATATCAATTATGAATTGATTTGAAATGTAAAAGAGCCATCGGTGTAATAATACGTTGTTATTAAAGAGACCGGGATCGGATATGGACATACTCTCTGTTGATACCGAAAACCACTTTTAATAACTAGTTTACGCGGAGTGTTGATCCAGAATGAAGTAGATGGTTTGGTGAACGCGTTGACTGAAGAAAGAGAACGATATTGGATGACCCCTGACATGACTAAAACAGGAGCCGCGCAGGGCCATTGAGGTTCGCCATCTCTAGCAGACACACTTCTTCAATACCATATCTATTACTTTTGTGATTCGATTTGGGTGCACCCCTCGATTTGGGAGTGTTGTTTCGCGGTGTTGAGGTAGCTGCTGGCTATGCTCAACATCAGTCCGGATCACGCAACTATTAGTATCCTAGTTGGTATCGCCTCATGTACCTTGTCATACTGATTATCCTATTCGCGACCACTACGTTTTGTTTTGTGTTATACTATGGGGTACCTTCTGATAACCACTAGTTTACGGTGGGGTTTACGGTGCTGTATAGACTATGACATTATAAAATGTGTTAAGGGGAATTATGGTAACGCCTTAACGCTATTTTAATGCTTTTACTTTACTATAGACATATTATAATAGCGTATTGTACTACATAGTATATAGTTTAACGGATCCTTGAGAGATGAAAAATCCCGTAACATCTCTTAAGTTATTACACTCACGTTGACACTGGATAGGAAATGTCAAACCCCATAAACATCTCTGACGTCGTTACACTCATATTTATTTACGATTGATTTAAATTACATGAGGATATTTTAGTCCTGACTCGAGTGTTTTGTCTTTTCATTACGCTCGGGTCAGACCTGAGTTTTTCAGCTTATTGAAGATCTATTCTGGAGGACGAAGTCGAAGATTTGGTATACTATTACTATTATTATCTTTGTATCATGCTGTCTACTGCATTATTTTATTTGTTCAGGTGTATATGTATAACTCTGATAAATGTTATATGAATAATGATCAAAGTATAGTAAACAGCTTCATGAACTGTTTATTTGACTATTATATTTTATCGTTCCGCTGGAAGATTCCGTGTTGTTTCATTTCCTTTATTTCGCTTTCTTTTCTTTTCTTATTTACCCCCAATAACCATCTGCCGTTTTGAATGGTTTGGAATCGGCATGTGTATTTGATCGTTGGTTTAAACTGTCCAAAAAGGTGGGTCGTTACAGTTGGTATAAGAGCTTTGGTTTAGCGATAACCTTAGCTTTGTGGGGTCTGACTCTTTATAAATAGGGTAGTAATACCCTATGATGAGTCGCTGAGTGTATACATATGAGAGAGCGTATTTGTTAGTGATATAAAATGTTTTATATTGTGTCGGTTGATTTGTTGAGTGGCTTATGGATCCTGGTCAATACGGGTAATTAACATCATTGTTAGGGATCTCTAAACACTTAAACAGAACAATTCGACATAGTATTGTTTTGAAACTGGGTAAATGAAATAATTTTGCTGTAATTATATTTTGTATATAAAGAAAAATGTTCAGAAATTATTGTGACTTATCTAGCTTACCTAGTTGTTAGGAATGATATATTGGTTATTATCATTAATTGGATATTGTACTTTAATAAATAAGGTGAATTACAAAATGAACAATGATAAAAAACTTGTGGAATGTTTTAAGTAAGAAAATCCTATAAGAATATTTTATAAAGGTGACTTATAAATTTAAAATAGATTTAAATTGGAAAATATTGAATTTAAGACCCGGAGGTTTTGACAATGGTTCTCAAAGCTTTGAAGAAAATATATTGTGATATTAGTTGGAAATTATTTATGGGAAATATTTTGAAAGGATTTTTAAGAAGGAATGAATTCAGTACTCCTTTCTTTTGTCACTGGAAAATAATTTCGGTGATGACTGCGCAGCATCATCGACGTTCATTTTCGAGTCTCAAAATGGGGGAGACTTCTAAGAAGCTTTGCTTTTCTTCGAAATTATTTTGGGTAAATGGGTTTTGGTTTAAACTCCAAAGGTATGATTTGATATATTAAAGATATAAGTGTATATGTTTATTTCAAACGATTTGAAAAGAACCGGGCATTTAAATTTCTAAGTTATGTTAATTAGTAATTTTCAAATTATTTGAATGAAATGTGAATAACCAGAATTTATAAAATAAGAGAATTAAGATATCTAAGCTTATGCATGGGGAAAACTTTAGAGTTGTGGTGTTTTTGTAACGACCCGCCTTCCTATCTCCAGAAAGACGCATCATTAAGAAGAAAAGAAAGGGATAGAAAAGAGAAAAAGATAGAAAAAGAAGAACCAACAACATCAGAATCTCACAGCGGAACGAATAAATTATATTAATCAAATAAAATATTACATAGTATCTCATACATCAGAGTTATACATCTCAAACTACACAAAACTAGACAGTTATAACACATGTCTAGATATGTCAACTCAAGTACAACACAGAAACAGAAACAATTCAAACACAGCGGGACCACTATATAAATCTACACGCTGAAGCCACCTGCTCCATATCTCCTCCAGAATTCATCAAAGCAGACCTGAATAACTTGACTACTCATACATAATATGAGTACCCAAGAGTTTAATAAAACAGAAAAAAAACACTCGGGTCAGACAGGGGTCTGGTGTGAGTAAACGGTTAAAAGTTGCTTAACTTTAGAAAATCTTTTGAAAGAAAAGGTATCACGTAAGACTCCCCACAAATAAATATGGGTAAGTTTTTTACCTTACGCTAACCAAAACATTTGATAGGAAATCCAGTGATATTATAATAGTGTCTAGGGTTTTCAAAATAAAATACAGAAATAGCTGGAATGCTTACATCTCACGTTCCAACATAGTTGGGCACAATCAAAACCGTACAGGCACTTATTGGATTTTGGATTCCATACAATGGCAGGGCTACTGGGGTACCGCCCGTCACAGTACGTGGCCTAGATCACCGTACCGAGGAGTACGCCCGCTCCCCTGCAACACAAAGCCGGAACCATCCCTTACTGGACAGTCCCGAACAAGACTACCCCGGCAGTTGTCATGATCAACCGCCCACACAACCGAAATATAAAGGGACCTCTAGACAGGGGTAAATCTTACTCTCCAGTGGGGGCTACCCACGAAGCCTTGCTGCACCTCCCCTGTTTTAGCCATTCCCGGTTGATGAGGCTTGAGGCTGCGATTACCTTTATAGGACATATCACTTAGAATGCTCATCGTCCGCCTGACGATGTGTTGAAAGCATTCAATCCATACAAGTTCGTTCCGGGTTCGAACGAAACCGAAGGCACTATCTCGTTGCACTCATTTTGGAATCACCCTCAGAGTCAACGAACATAGCCCTTGCACTCTGAATCACTATCTCGAACCTATAAGCACTATTCCGTCAAACTCATTACGGAATCACCCATAGAGTTATACTGACGTATAGCCCTTACACCTCGAGTCTTCACTTGCTCCACTTGGATTCACGACCTAACGTTTAATTGGAATCGATGTGGTTTTCGGATATCCAAATATGGAAACCCGATCCCGGTCTCATCGAAACCAAACGCCATTTTAATGTCCAAGTTGTACTTAAGGGTTTAAACAGTAGATATTTAGAATATCACTTAAACATAAATGGATGATTCACATTACACAGATAGATAATCTATTATTATCAAAAGCATCCATACATATCACAAAGCAGCATATATATCACATCTCAGATATATCACATTCATATCACAACATATCAGCCAATAACGTATAATATCATCCAAATGATATTTTTCATCCAATCATTAATCAACCATAAAAAAATTTAATCCAAACTTAATTAATTTAATTAATCCTTAATTAAATTAATTTCTTACTTAATCACTTGGATTATCATTAATCCAACTTACTTACCATTAATTAATTACAAATTAATTAATTAAACATCACTTAATTATCCACTTTAATTAATCTCCCTTGATTAATCATTTCTTAATTACTTTAAGTAATTATTCCTTAATTACAATATTAATTAATCATCTTGATTAATTACTTCTTAATCATTCCAAATAATTACCTCTTAATTACCCTTTTAAAATTAATCAACCTTGATTAATTATTCTTTAGTTACCCTGATAATTATTTCTTAATTATCCCTTATAATTAATCACACCTGATTAATCACTTTTTAATTAATCATACTTGATTAATTATTTTTAATTAAACCTACTTGATTGATTACTTTTAATTAATCACATTTAATTAATTACTTTTAATTAATCACCTTTAATTAGTTACTTATAATTACACTGAGTAATTATCCCTTAACTACTATTCTTAAGTAATTATCCTTAATTAATTACACTTAGTTTCATTAATTACTTCACTAAGTAATTACACATTTCTAATTACACTAAGTAATTATACTTAATCCCATCATTAAGTAATTCTTTTTAATTAATTAAACTTAATTAATTAACTAAAAATTTACCCTAATTACTTAATTAATTACACTGAGTAATTAATTACTTTAATTACATCATTAAGAAATTATGTTTAAATAATTCTTCTAAATCATTAAGTAATTAACTTCTTAAATACTTATTAACTAATTATTTAAAAATTAATTAACCTTGATTAAATTAATTTCTAATTAAGTAGTTAATTATATTTAATTAATTACACAAACTAATTTACCTTAATTTAATAACTCACATTAATCAATTTAAGTTAATTAAGTAATTTACTTTAATTACCTTTTTAATCAAAAACTTGATTAAGATAAACCACTTCTTCATTAACTTTTATCAATCAATTTAAAAATTAAAATTTTAAATTCAAAACTTTTAATTGATTTATACTGAAACATCATCATTTAATTTAACATTATTAATTACCCTACCTTAATCACCTTTAAATTGCTTCAAATACAATTTAAAAATCCAAACTTTAAAGCTAAAATTCCTTTTTAAAGTCAAACATACATTCCTAATAAAACTAATTTAAACACTTTGTTTAAATATCAATTTACTTCCAAATTGAAACTTCATCTCATAAAGTATAAACCTGTTTAATATTAAACTTTTAAAACAAACTATTTTTTTTAAAACCAGATTAATTTAAACTTGTTAAAGCACAAAGTTTTAATCAAAACATATCAAACATTTTTAAACTATTTAAAAATTTCATTTTAAAACTTAGTTTGCTTTTAGATTTCTAAAATACAATCTGCAGTTAAAAAAAACTAACAGGATATAATTCTTGTAACCAAGCTACTTGAAAACCCAACGCTCACGCAACAATCTTTCTACTAACTCTGAGTAGCACGCGAGACCCACACGAGGAAAGCCTCGAGAAAAACCACAAAAACCCCAGCTAAAACTTCCCAAACCAAAACTGTCGCACAAAAATGGCTCTGCACGTGCACGTTGACCCAGGTCGGCGGCGATCAACGCCAATGCTTTCCACAAGTCGACTCTGTCCACCTCAATCCTCTCGTCCCTCGAAATTGATGAAAGCACTACAGATTCGAAAAAAGGCTACAGCATCGCTAACTGGAAGAAAACTCGAACCCAAACATTCATTGCCAACGGCGAACTCCAATGCAGGAATACCAACCACTTCGCCCACATACTCGTCTCGATCGCGTGAACCCATTCCCCCTCACGCGATTCGCCAAAGACCATCAACGACGATGAATTGCTCACGAAACCGACCCAAACAGAAACAGCGACTAAACCCTACTCTCCCCCTTCACGGCCACCACCATCGCCATAAAAATCATCTATTATTTTTCCTGCAAAACCCATCACCGTAACCTCCTCCATGCCAAAGCTCGTCCTTCATCTCAACCCCAATCAAGAGAAATCGGCCAAATTCCCAAATTCATAAAACCCCAATTTCCTCTTCCAATACCAATTTAAAATTTACAAACTTTCTTTTAAAATTCAAGATTTTGAACAGCCATTCAGATCATATGATCACGAATTTAAATTATTGAGATTGATTTCTACCCAATTTCAGTTTTTCACTGTAAATTCAACATTTACAGTATATTATTCAACATAAATTTTTATATTTATTTTTAATAACAAGATTTCCTTGATATAACCAAATTATCTTCAATGATCAATGGATATTAGTGATTAACTTAGAAGATATAAATTTTTCTTTAAACTGGATCATGGAAGAACAGAATTTTAAAGCTTCATAACTACAGGTTTCAAACAGCTAAGTAAATGTATATTAGATCTTCAAACCAAGCTTGCAACATGGATACTATGTTTTTCCATATCAATCATTTCACATATCAACCAATAAAGGATTCAAAACTGTTTTTAAAAAAGAAATTTACTCACCAAGTTTTGAAGCAGAGAATAGTTTTGTAATACTGCACTTGGATTTTCTGTAATTTAAATTTGCTTCTGCATTTTAATGTTGCTGTTGAAACATCGAATTTCCCTTTGTATTTGCATGTTGATTTCCAGTTGATCTGAAGCCATTTTCAAGTTGCAATTTGAATCATGGCTGTAAGCTTCAGATTGAATCAAAGCTTCAGATTTTTCAGATTTGATTTCTATTTCTTTGGTTTCAGTTTTGAATCTTGCATTTGAATTCTTTTTTTAATATTTTGGTTGAAGAAAATTTATTACAGAAGATTAGCTGAAGGAAACAAAAACAAACATATTTTTCTCTTGAATTTTTATTTCTTTTGAATTTTTAATTTAAACAAACTTTTCTTTTAAACATAAAGATGCCACTTGTTAAATGCATAACTTCATGTATTAACAAATGTCCAACCCTTTAATATTATGAATACAAGTGTATTTTCATAAATTCTTATGATGCCAAGTGTGTTTATATTTGATTATTAAAGTAATTACTTATTATTACTAATGAACTAAACCTTAATTAAATACTATCCTAAACACTTATGTTTAATATAAACTATGAAATGTATTTATATCCTATGTTTTATTTATTTATATTTACAAATCCATTTTCTAAAGACAAGTTTGAAAGAAAGAAAGTAAACATTTAGTCAAATTTTATTTTAAAAGTTTTATCATAAATTTCTATAGCTAACATTGATATTATATTAAGAATCTAAATTTGTTTTCAAAAATCAATTTAAAGGAAAACAAATTAAATCTTTATAATAAGGTACTATATTTCAAACCATTATTCATTTAATAAAAATAGATTTTTCCTTTAAGTGTTTTATAAATAAAATTAAATTTTTAATTGCTTTTGAAAAGCATTTATTAAATCAAACCAAAAACTTCCAAATCACTATAAAACTTATGTACATTATAAATTTGAAAACATATTTTCTGTTTAAGTTTAATCCATTATTTACTATCTACAACAAATATAAATATCCATTATAAATAATCATTTAAATATTAACTTCAGAAATTATTTGAATTTTAAAACAAAACATCAAATCACAATATATAGACATATATATTATAATTTGAAAATATTTTCATTAAATTTAAATTGAACCAATTTCCTTAATGTATACATATATACATTACAAATGGAATTATTTTTATTAACTTAAAAAGATCAATCAATTACATACATATATTATTTTTATAATTTGAAAAGAATAAACATTCAAATTATATTATCATTATTATTGAATTTTGAAAAGATAATCATTTGTCAAATTAAACTAATTATTAGTTTTGAATATAAAATATTTGGTTAAATAAGATTTTAAATCAATATAACATTTTTTTAAAATAAATTATAAATAAAAATTATTAAGTAAGTATTGCCAAAATCCCGGGACATCATAGTTTTAAAGTTAAAAGGTAAGGAGGATTTAAATAAATTAAATTTGTGAACATTCTAATTAAGTAAAATGAAATTCTATAAATTTGTATGATACCAAATTTGCATTCTAATAACATATATATGACTTACCAAATATTAAGAAGTTGAAATGATGTTTTGGATATGTAATGAGATGTTGTACAAATAAACAGAACCTGAAAATAATTGAAGTATACAAGTAAGGAAAACTCAAAAGGAATTAAAATGTGCATAAATGGAAAATTTGGTTGTGATAAAAATTATAAATACTTAAATATAACATGAAATGATGAATGGATAAATGGAACAAGTAAGTGAACTTAAGAAAGAAGATAAATGAATCGTATTATATCTTTGTAAATTGGTTATAGAAAATAAATGTAAATTGCAAAGGAATTTTTTTTTAAATTTGTAACCTTTAAGATAACTGTAACCTAAGAAAAGCCATTTATGAGAGGTTAGACTTTTATAGGATGATTAATAAACTAAAGTGTTGGTTAATAAAATGTTCCATAAATAAATTTGTTATTAACTAAAATTATGAAATTGAAGTAAATGTAAACAAAAGAATTTGGTATAGCTAAGAATCAATTGGAAAATTGGTTTTGAATTTAATTAAATTATATAGAATGTTTAAAATGAACTTGAGTAAGCAAATTCTATGATATGATGTTTAAGAAAAGATAATGTTAAAGAACATGCTATGTAAAGGAATGAATATACTAACTGAATAATGGATTGTGAATAATTAATTGTAAATAAAAAAATAAAAGCCAATAAAATAATTTAATATGGATAAATTGGATAGAAGATCCATTGGAAGGTAATACGTGAGTTGTACGTATAATATTTTGTTCGCATAACGATTTGATCCAAATTCGAGCACAAAATTTCGAGATGATTTATATCGATCCAAGTTAGGATTTTTCACTCGATTCTCGACGGCGAACCCTGGATATAGATTTTTGATTTGATTCTGGAATTCTCTATCATAGTATATGGCTATGCAAGGAGAGTAACAGTTTCCAATCAAGGAACCAAATCTGAGTCCGCACTAGAGAGTCGTGTGAACGATACTAGTTGGAAGTGAAATTGGGTGATCGAATAAGCGATTAGATTTGATATTGCTCACGGATGATATATGTACGGCTTACGGACTTAATTAAAAGCTAATATTGTAAATTGAAGATGCCAAATATAAAATGATTCTTTTAAATTATATAATTGAATATCATTGGTAAATGAGATGCAGGTATTTAAAATCAAGAAAATGTGGATTGCCCGACAAAAGGTACGTGTTTATTTTGTCATTGGATTTGGCAAAATTTTGATTAAGCCATTTGGCTTTTGGGTTTCTTTTGTTGGTTTGGGCCCGTAGAGGCGTTTTGTAGCTGTACCGATCGAGCCGCGCAAAGGAGACTCTGTCGAAATTTTTCGTAAATCCGGATGTTAGAAAAAAATTTCAAGTTTAAATTTTATAACTTATTTTGATAACTAGCTCGTAAACTTCATAGGCTAATCAGAGTAGCGTAGTGGAAATGTAGTAACGATTTTATATATGGAATTTCATTGTTTTATAAGTGGATAATTTTGAACAAAATATATCAAATGTTAAATTCTTTACTTAGTTCATTTTCCCTTCTTTTTCCTTTTCGAGGACAAAAAGTTTTGAGTGGGAGAGAGCGTAACGACCCGTAAAATTTCGATAATTAAAATTTTTAATTTAATAAGATTTCATGGTTTAATGTGGGAAGAATCAAAAATTTGTAATTTATTTATGATAATAATAACTAGAATGAATTGCAGCAAATTTTATCTAAGTTAATTATTTATGAATTGAATGAAATCCCAAATCAATTGAAATAATATATAGTCAATGGTAATGGAATGAAGTTGTATTATATAGAAAATTGTGACACTTGTTTGTAAATAATAAACTTATAAGTGTGATTTAAAAGTTAATGGTGATAATTATTTGAGTTACCTATTCATTTAGTTAGTCGAATTGAATTTGGGAACCAATTGCAATTGAAATGAAATTTTATATATTAGTTGAGTGCATTATCTCTAACTAAAGTTAAATAATAATGTGGAATTCATTTGAGGTAGTAAAGTAATCGACTTATAACGAAAATTTATTTAAAAATCCAATATTGAAATCCGTCAAATACTGAACAATTAAATTGTTTAAATTTAATATTTGGAATTTATTGAGTAATTGAATAACGGGAATCGAATAACTGTTTAATGGAAATGGTTGTTCTATGGTTTGAATTTGTTTCAAAAGTTAATTTGATAAGTTCGTTTTGAATATTTCTAAAGATAGTGATTTAAGAATAAATCAAATTTGTTTAAATTTAATATTACAAATGTTTGAATAATTAAATTCAGACTTTGATATGATTAATTTGATATTGAAATTTTAACGTATGAAGATAGAGTGAATAACCGAAATTTGATTTAATATGATTCAAATTGGTTTCCAAAGTGAATATAAGTTATATTTGGATTATAACAGAGTTAATAAGATTTTAAAATTGGAATCTTAAGTAATTCTGTAAATTTTGAAAAGTCGTCGATTTAACCGACGAGTTAAAAATAGCCTTCCAGGGCATAGTCTCGGAATTCGACGAAACAAGTTCTATTAGATCTGTAATAGTTTATTTTTGTCGGGTTTAAATTTCCAAAGCAATCGGAGTTGTCGTTTGACCGTGGCAGCTCAAAATGCTTAGAAATTAATTTAATCGATTTAATTTAAAATTGATCGTTTATTTCCATAACTCGCACATACGATCGAATTAGGCCTTGAAACATGCTCCATTGTGTTCGGAATGTGGGTAAAACATTATAAACGCCTAGCGGCACGCCACGATAGGGTTTCAAGATTTTGAGTTGCGTAATTAAGACGGTTTGAAAATTATATATATATATATATATATATATATATATATATATATATATATATATATATATATATATTTGATTTGACCATACCCTTCACATCTGTCTGTTTCTTCTTATCAGCCGACACCCTAGTACCTATTTCCTATTCAAACACGCATACTCTCCTTCTTCTTTATTTGCACGCAAGCTTCAGGCAGTAATAAAATAATAAATCAAAACTTCAAAAATTTCTTTCTCTTCAAATACTCGATTAAAAATTACGAAACCTTCTGTAAAAATCCTATTTCATCCTGAGCTTCGAAGTGGTATGCGACTTGAAAGGTGCGTCTTCGATTTGGGTTTTACTCGACTATGAAGGTCGAATAGGCAGTAGAGCTAGGGTTGCTTATTTCTCGAGCTTTGGTCTTCGATAAGGAGCGGGGTTTGTGGCATCGCATTTGTCACGAAGAATAGCACCTGGGTGCCAAGTTTGGAGACGTGCGGCCACTTCTAGAGGGGCTTGATTTCTTTTACTATAGTGGGAGGTGGTTCGCACAAGATTTGATAGGAAGGGGCGAGCTTCGATGTGAGGGGTCCGGGAGATGGAGATCGAGAGGAGAAGCTTGGCGGCGCGATCGGTTTCGATTTTCATCGCCTGTAGCTCCGTATCACTGGAGATTGGTGCACGGCTTGGTGGGTTCATCCTCATGCAAGCTAAAACTTTGGGGAAGAAAGCTTTTATTTTGGACCGGGCCTGGAATGTTAGGTATTGGGTTGTTTTAATAATTAAATCGTTTTACAAATTTAAATATCGACGAACTTATATAATGTATATCTCATTCATACGATGTCAGTATTGAACGCAACTTTTTGCATTGCGATCGTGATGACGAGAGCTTCGAAATGAACCTAGTTTGGAAGAATTTGAAGACAGTTGAAATTTGGGCTAAAAATCGGAAGTCGTTCGGTTTAAATTCCAAACCGGAACGTCTCGGTGACAACTGAAAACTCAAGGTGAGTGTTTTCTAACGCTCACAACGCACTAGAATATCTTTATGCTAGTTAAATTTGACAGTATGAAGTGATACAATTTTACTTGTTGTTGTTTGATAAACTAAAATCGTCATCTAGTTTTGTCATCGAATTTAATGCTAGAAAAATTAAAATTGACAGTCAAATTAAAATTTAAAAATTTAATTGCGATTAAATTACCTGATATCGATAACCATGAAATTGCCGTGAATTGTATTGTCTATTGGATGATGTATTTCGATGGATGCTATTGGTTGATATTTAAATGTTTGGATGTTTACTTGCTTATTTATATATATATATCCTGTTATGCATACATATGATACTGTGATTTGATTTAAGTGATATATATTCATCCCTGACATTTAATTGAAATAACTAATCACTTGGCCATATGATAGAAAATTATATACGGACACCGGATTGGTTAAATTAATAAATTTTAAAATAGTTGATTTGAAATTTATTTAAAATGTTTTGATTTAAAAGTTATAAATAAAATCAATTTATAGAAATTGAATTTATCGCAAAATCGAGTTTGGAATGTTGAAATAAATTTTGGTTATAAATAATTTCAGTTGAGACTTTGAAATTTAAAATTTGGATATGATTGAATTTTGAAAATTTATTCGTTTTAAAAATTGAACATTATTTCGAGCTTTGAGTATTACTAAGTAAAAGTGATATAAAAATGATATTTTGAAATTGAGCTTGGAATTGAATCATATTTGAAATTTGGATTTAAATTTGAATATTGTAGGATAATTTTGTTGAGTGTTATAAATTGATATTTTGAAAAATCAAGCTTCAAATCGATATAAATTGAAATTGAATTAATTGAAGGTGAATGTGGAATTGAATTAATTTGGAAGTTGACATCGATTTGAATTGAAATCGAAATTGAATCGGTAGAATGGAAATTGAAATTGATTTGAATTGAGAAGTTATAATTGAAACGGTTTGGTTTTGAAGCTGTTTCATTTTGTTTTCCGAATTACTCTGTTATATAAACCCTCTTTAAATACGTAAACTATTTTAACCTATATTAACTATATTAAATTATTTTAACCCATCTTAAACCATGTTAACTTATTTTAATCTGATTTAAAGCTATTTACCTGTTTAATTATATTAAATCTATCTTAAATCCATTTAACTGTATTAAATTAATTTATCTATTTGAAATCCATTTAAAGATTTTAAGTATTTTTAACTATTGTAATTATTTAAAACTATTTTTCAACTACTTAAAACTATTTTCTCAAATTTCAAGCTGGTCAATAAGGTGAAACGTTTATGTTTAAATCTTGAATTTAAATACGAATTAGGTTAAACGAAGTTGCAACCTAAATTGAAATTCGAAATGATTTTAAAATCGTAATAAGGTATTGAGGCGAAAAATGATTTTTGAAACGGAATCTTACATTTTGAATAGATATGATGGTATTTGAAATGGATTTGATTTTTGAAGCGAATATGATATTTTGATATCAATTATGAATTGATTTGAAATGTAAAAGAGCCATCGGTGTAATAATACGTAGTTATTAAAGAGACTGAGATCGGATATGGACATACTCTCTGTCGATACCGAAAACCACTTTAATAACTAGTATACGCGGAGTGTTGATCCAGAATGAAGTGGATGGTTTGGTGAACGCGTTGACTGAAGAAAGAGAACGATATTGGATGACCCCTGACATGACTAAAACAGGAGCCGCGCCGGGCCATTGAGGTTCATCATCTCTAGCGGACACACTTCTTCGATACCATATCTATTGCTTTTGTGATTCGATTTGGGTGCACCCCTCGATTTGGGAGTGTTGTTTCGCGGTGTTGAGGTAGCTGCTGGCTATGCTCAACATCAGTCCGGATCACGCAACTACTAGTATCCTAGTTGGTATCGCCTCATGTACCTTGTCATACTGATTATCCTATTCGCGACCACTGCGTTTTGTTTTGTGTTATACCTATGGGGTACCCTTTGATAACCACTAGTTTACGGTGGGATTTATGGTGCTGTATAGACTATGGCATTATAAAATGTGTTAAGGGGAATTATGGTAACGCCTTAACGCTATTTTAATACTTTTACTTTACCGTAGACATATTATAATAACGTATTGTACTACATAGTAGATAGTTTAACGGATCCTTGAGAGTTGGAAAATCCTGTAACATCTCTTAAGTTATTACACTCACGTCGACACTGGATAGGAGATGTCAAACCCCGTAAACATCTCTGACGCCGTTACACTCATATTTATTTACGATTGATTTAACTTACATGAGGATATTTTAGTCCTGACTCGAGTGTTTTGTCTTTTCATTACGCTCGGGTCAGACGCGAGTTTTTCAGCTTTTGAAGATCTATTCTGGAGGACGAAGTCGAAGATTTGGTATACTATTACTATTATTATCTTTGCATCATGCTGTCTGCTGCATTATTTTATTTGTTCAGGTGTATATGTATAACTCTGATAAATGTTATATGAATAATGATCAAAGTATAGTAAACAGCTTCATGAACTGTTTATTTGACTATTATATTTTATCGTTCCGCTGCAAGATTCTGTGTTGTTTCATTTCCTTTATTTCCCTTTCTTTTCTTTTCTTATTTACCCCAATAACCATCTGCCCTTTTGAATAGTTTGAAATCCGCATGTGTATTTGATCGTCGGTTTAAACTGTCCAAAAAGATGGGTCGTTACAGCTTTCCCCAAGCCTATCATAGTCTCTACCCAAATTAGCATACAGGTTGACTATTGGAGCTTCTTGAACTACTCCCGCAGCATTTTCTCCAATGACCCCAGCAGCGATCCCAACTTGCATCATGTTTATGAAAAACTGTTACATGGCTCCCATATCCACTTAGGGAACCCCGGCACCAACATTTTCATCCTGAGCCTAACCTTGAGTTCTAACATTCGGTCAGGCATTTCCATTTGTAGCGGTGTTGTCTCCTCCTAGATTAACTCTGCATGTTCTTCCGTCCATATCTGTATTCAAGCCTCATGAGATACAGAAGAATAGCCTAACAAAGATAGGAGTTTAGAGATAAAGCGTATAGTTATATATAATAAATACAAGTACGTTACTATAGCGTTATCCCATACCTCGATCCTAACTCTAATTCCTAAGGATTACGTTTTCAAAGATCATTTTTAGTTAAAATATTTCATAAAACCATGCTCTGATACCAAGTTGTAACATCCCCATTCTAGAGGCACAAAGCTAAGCGCTACAGATACTGCAGTCATCTATAGTATTAACTTTTGGCGATAAAATACGGCTATGTTAATGTATCTGTAATATTAGAAGCACTTAAATATGAAACAAATCATAGATTTCAAAACATAATTTTCCATTACATTTCAAAACACATGTTCAAAATTCATATTACATAATCCTAAAAAAATTCTCAGGCAATGATAAAATACAAAATATGCCAAGAGCGACATATGAAGATGCCCTCTTGGATGATCAGAGTCATATAGTCATAATTGACTTAATACATACACAGCGAAAATAAATGATGTGCACATAAACGTGCATATTTTTACCACCATATTTAATCTATTTAAATTAAATAAATGATCATATTGGTTATTTTGACTTGTTTAAAACAAAATTCAAATTATTTGAAATTGTTACACATTCATCTTCATCCAATGGCAAAATGGTCATTTTTGTGCATATATGAATTTTCTAAAATTTAATTGAAAATTTCTATGTTGTTATGTAGGAATTTAAACTCAATTACAAGTGCTTTCATGAAGGAATATGCATGCACAAAGAAGATATAAAGGAATGAAGAAGAAAATAATTCAAAGTGATGAACATAGAGGACCCCACCCACTTACCTTGATTTTCAACTAGGAGCTAATACACATGCTAAAAGGCCATTAAAGTTTCATATACATTTAAGTGGGTGATTATTGAAGCTAACGGTAACTTAGCCACCACATTTTCTACAAGGGCACTTTGGGCATTTCCAAAAAATATGAATTAGGTTTTAACACATGTATAAATACCCCTTATGTTTCATGTAACCCTCTTTCTTTTACTTAGATTTTAGCTTAACAAATAAAACAAAGCTCTTCTCTCTTCTTTTTCCATGGCTACTTAGCCGTTTTATTTCATGTAATTTTTCTTTCTTGTATGCAATGTTATTTAGTATTCTCTTTTATTTACATGCTACTTCTCTTCTTACATTAGTATTGCAGTTTACTTTTCATGCAGGTAGATTAGTGTTATTTCTTTTTACTTATCTTTTCTTCTCATTTACTTTCTTTTTCCTCTTCTTTTTCATTCATGTTGCAAGCTATATTTGTTCATATGATAACAAATATGATAGACTAAACCCCTCAGTTTAGGGGTAACGAAACTCTCTAATCATGTAGCTTCAACTTAATTTGATGTTTATGCTCTCTTTTTGTGCTTAATGAGAATGATTGAAGTGATTTAATGAAATTGTTTCACGTTGAATTTGATAATCTATATTGTTCATAACAAATAGGCTATGCTTAAACAAACAAAACACAAATTGCATCTTCATCTACATATGATTATGGTAAAGAAGTAAATGTTGAAATTAAAATTTGATTGCTTATATTTCTAATTAATAGTTAATAGACCATGCTTAAAATAAATTTTGTTTTCAACTTTGTTGTCATATTTTATGAGATTTAAAAGTATATTGGTGATTATGTTATAGTTCGATGATTTATATTGGGCTAATTAATAGCACAAATATGTCATACTTATGATAAACACAACAATTAATTTCACTAGTGATCAAAAGAGAGATCATAATTTCATGTTTGGTTAAACTATATGATCTATAAAGTGTAATTATCTTTAAATTGTCTTAACACTCTCATATTTTTATCACTTTCTTTTTGTCATTTTTCTTATATTTTTTAGCTAATCACCCTCAAAATCTTTGGTTAAATCGATTAAATAGAAATTTAAAATCAACAATTCCCTGTGGATCGACCCGTACTCGCCACGTACTACGATAGTACACAGTGCTCTTGCGGTACAAATTTTATTATAAATTTTTCGATGGTTTCTAATTCGATAGAAATTCCGTCGTTAAACAAGTTTTTGGTGTCATTGCCGGAGAATTTGTTTTGATTTTATTTTCTATTCTTTGAATTATTTTTGTGTGTTTTTAATTTTGTGTGTTCCGTGCATTCCTAAAAAAAAGGTACTGTGTTGTGTGTTTGAGTGATTTTTGCTTCCATTTTGTTTGTGTGTTTGTGCTTTTTTTTGCATTTGCATTGCATATTCTATTAAAAAAAACACATCACAATCTCAAAACAAAAACAAAAACATTTTATTTATTTTTTCCAATTTGCATTTCATTTTATTTACAATTTACATCTTACTATCTACATTGCCTTTTATTTCATTTTTCTGTTAACTGTGCACATTTCACTGTGCATCTGTGCACATTTCTTCTTACTATTGCCTCCCTCTGCTTCATACTTCTACTGTGTTGCTGCCCCTTCACCACAGCCTCGATAGCAAACTTTCTCGTCCCGAACATTCTCACCGCTTCAAACATCATACACAGTCTCGGCCATCACAGTGAAACAGAACTACAACCTCCACTTCTACATCACCAGTTGCTACATATAAAACATCTCTTCGTCATAACATCAACAACCATACAAGAGACTTTAGCAACACTTGCCAGAGCCTTGCCAACATCAGTGCATATCAAAAACTGTGCATATTTGTGTTCATCTATTTCACATCAGCTCTACTACCTACATATCCCCTTCGGATCATAACATCATCCACTACTCCACTCAATGTCACAGCCACACATCAACATATCACCTGCCTCCACACACCACTGACAGCATAATCACTGATCCACTTCCCTTCTCTGGCCATCAATTCTCTGGTCCTTAAACATCCAACTGCATTTGCAGATAAACCAACTGCCTGTTCTCCCCTCTAAAACTACCCACAACCACACTACATCCACCAAACAAAGTTCATCACATTCACCACCAGCTTGCCTGTGCCACTGCTGTTCTGCCACCATCAAAAATCACAACTTAAATTGCTCACTTACAGTTTCCACAAAACCATCACTACAATTCACTGACAAAAACTTGCCAATCACAACAGCCAAACAATCTTTAACCAACAAACATCATCATTGACAAACCACGGTTCATCAGCAAACAAAAAAAACCACCAAGTCCAAACAATTCATCTGAACGCGAACCGTCTTACAACTCAACACTTCACTGCAACAAACTTCTACATTTCTGCTACCACGTGCTTGCAACACATTCATAACTGTTCCTCCATACCACTCCACCATCTTTTGCCTAGCAACAACATTGCCTGCACATCACTACCCAACCATAGTTCCATAATCAAACTTCTCCACTACCCTAACTACAATCATCAACTCAATATACACTGCCTCGCCCAAACCACAGTCGAACTCCTGCCACCAAATCGACATCACACCAGATTGAATTCCTGGAATCATCGCAATCACAACACCAACATCTGACAGCAAGCATCTCTGCTCTGTCCAACATTCCGAAAAACACACCCTCCTCCAACCCGAAACCAATTGAATCAACCCAATCGAACAACAAAAAAATTCGCAGCAGGAAATTTAACCGAATTCAAGTGGAGTTCAATTGGGTTTTGAAGGGAATTTTGTTTTTGAAGGGAACTGGAAATTTAATTTAAAAATTCTAGTTGATTTTGTATCAGGCAAGCTGATTATTGAAAGGAATTGAGAAGTATTTTTGCGTGATAAAGGTGTGGGTCAAGAATTGTTTTTGGGCCGGGTTGGCTAGAATTGCTTTGTTGGATTTGTTTTAATCGGTTTTATTTAGTTTCTTTTTAGTTTTTAAGTTGTTTCTTGAACTTTTTTTTAATTGTTTAGTTTCTTTTTGTTATATATATATAAAAAAAATCTTTGGACTTGTTTTATTTCTTTTGTTTCGATCTTGCTTTGTTTTAGTGACTTCTTTCATATTAAAAAAGACCGTATATATATCTATTTTTCATTTCAGGTTGCCAAAGCAGAATATCAAATAGAACAAGTGTTTGCCAAAAATAATTGCTAGCCTGCTTGCTTAAAATAATAATAATAATAATAATAATAATAATAATAATAATAATAATAATAATAATAATAATAATAATCTGCACACTCTGATATCGTGTCATTTTCCCTTTTTTTATTTTAATTGCATTGTTGGTTGCTTGCATTTGCATTTATATTATAAAAAAATTCAAATAAACAAACTTCATTTTAGTTGCATTGTAAATTCACGTTTAATTTTTATTTTTCATTCATCTCATCTTATTTTCTTTTTCTAAGGGCAATACCCAACTTCATATAAGGTGAGGGATTTCATCACCCTTTTCTTAGTCCACAAACGCATTTCATCGTAGAATTTGACTAATGATAATGGTTAGACATTCGACTTAAGGGTGTCGCGAGCTCATCTAGGACTTAATTGTATCTTCACGATTGTTTTCTTTGAACAATTTTATTTCTTGGTGTCCAAGCTATGGCAGAGTAATAACCATTTGTAAATATTACACTGATTCGTAAATATTATAGTGGTTGTTCCTCTGAAGGTACTTAAACCTTCGGTTGCATTGCTACGGTGATTCATGGTGCACTGATACCCCCTGCCCGTTACCTGGCTGAGAAATATTTTTGTTAATTTAAGACAAAGTGTGATTATACAATTTTGGGTTAGGAGCTATTAAGAACAGAAAATTGTATTTTAAGTCCTTTGCATTCATTTAGTTGCATTAGTTCATGCATATTTAAAAAAAATTGTAAATTTTACTTGACTTAGTTTTTAATTCAAAAAAAATTCCTTCTTTCCTTTCATTTGAAAATTTTCAATCAAAAACAAAAATCCAAAAAAAAAACATAAAATCTTTTCAAAAAAATTAAAATTTAAAAACAAAAAAAAATTGAAAATTCAAAAAAAAAAATCAAATTTCCATTTTCTATAAACAAAATTATTTTTTGAAAAAGTAATTTTGGGAAAAATTTGAAAATTCAAAAAGAAAAAAAATTACAAAAACAAAAAACATATAAAATATAATTTGAAAAACCCAGAACAAAATAAAAATCAATTTCTCTTTTGAAAAACAAATTTTATTTGTAAATATTTTTCCTATATAAAAAAACAAAAACATTCTTGAAAATGTCTGAATTTCCATATTCACTTGAATTTTACAATAGTTGTGAAAATCAAAATAATTCATATGATTTCACTCCAAATTCGTATGGATATTTTAATAACTATTGTGTAAATAATACGAATTTCGAACAACAAAATGTTCAAAACGATGACCAACTCTCGACCCTTCAAAATAGCATTTTACCTTTACTTGAATTCTCTATACAACAATATCAAAGTATAAATGAATTGCGTAACTCATACTTGTGTAATAACTCGAGTCAAGGATTTCAAAATTTGAATTCAATTCAAAATTTTAACAATTTCGATTATATCCCATGCCAATTCCATTACGAACTCCAAAATGAATTTCAAAATCAAAATGAAAATGGAAACAACTTTTCAAACGAATTTGGCAATGGGAATAATCTTAACCACGTTACAATTGAAAATCTTTGTTCTCAACAATTTCAAAGTGAAAATCCTCATGGTAATAACTATAAATTGGATTTTATTGAGCAAATGGACGTAATTTACGATGAACATACGGATTTGTTGTTCGAAACGTACATGAAACAAGGTGATAATTAAAATCAAATCTCAATGTGTGACGAGTCAAACGATAATCCACCTTTTACCCAAATCGACGATTTTCAAATAACAACTTTTGAAATTGAAAACGAAAATATTAACAAAGTTGTTGAAAATTTGATAATTGACTGGGATTTCAATTCTTTTGAGGGTAAGAAACGAGATTTAATATTCTCTTCCTTTTTCCAATTTCGAAAATTTGAATACAACAACTTTGGATTTTGAACTTGAGATACGCAATGAAGTTGTTGATAATCCAACAAAGGAAGATGAATTCAACAAACACGATTTCTTTGGACTTTTTAAAAACGAGTTGTTAAATTCTGATGGAGAAGATTTATATCACCATTTTGATTTTGAAATCAACAATTTTGAAGAAGTTTTCAATGATAAATTTAATGTTCAATTTGGTGAGTATAAACTTGAATTTCGATCAATTGTTTTATCTACCCTCAAAATCATCGAAAATAAAACAACTCGTACGATTTTTAATAAAATGACATTCGTTTTTCCAAAGCCACATCCAGCTTTGAAGTCTTTTACGATTTGGTTTTCCGAGCTTAGGCTGTGTCTCGCATATGCGACGAGACAAATGAATCGGTCTTTGGAAGACCATTTCATTTACTTTTGACGATATACTTTTTGATCTCGTGTAAATACCGTTAATTTTCATTTAAATTAAAGTCATGTTTTTTTTTCTCCTTCCACTTGGGTTGACTGTGTGGACACAGTCAAAATCAAGTGTGGTGGGAGACTCATCTTCATTTTTTTTTTATTTTTTCATGGTTTGTTTTTTCTTTTTCTAAAAAAACTAAAAAATATATATAAAAAAAATCCCAAAAACAAATTTTCTTTCGGTTTATTTTTAAAAGGAACACTATAAGTTAAATATATGATTTTGGTTATTAAATTGAAATTATTGAAAATTTATTTGTCTTAACAAAAATAAAAATGAAGTTTGATTACAAATAACGATAGTTTAACTAATATATAGGAAGGTTCATACGTGATATTTATGAAATATATCCTAACTGAAAAACTTTGTCTTAAAAAGTGGTTTATTTAAAGTAATGGATATAACATTTTTTGTCTTCTAAGTTAAGTAGTGCTAATATTTTTTTGCAAAACTCTCTCTTTCGAAAAAAAATGGGAAGAAAACACATATAAAAAAACAAAACATTTGTACATATGTAAATATTTCCTATTAACACCCACGGTCGACAGGTGTACCCACTTGTGTGTACACTCGCCATGCTCTGTACCTTTCTCATGTAAGCCCGAAAGGCAGTGCACGATCGGTATATCTCGCCTCAGTTTATCCAAGCTAGGTGTATGCATAAAAATTCTTTTTAATAACGCTTACAACCAATAGGTGTACACACTCGTGTGTTCACTCACCAAGCTCTGTGTTCCCCTCACATAAGTCCGCAAGGCAGTGCATGAGTAATATATCTGGCCTTAGTTTATCTGAGTTAGGCATATATAAATATTGTAAATATCAATAAAATTTTCAAAAAAATAAGATAGAGTACTTAAATGTAATCCAAGCACTATTTTAACTTATTTGATTTGACTTGTTATTGAAAAGAAATGAGTATACCACCTTGATAAACTTTGATAATCAACTAAGGATCCATTTCATAGTTACACTTTGTTATCAACCAAAACAACGAGTTAAACTATAGTCTATTTGATAACTTTGTTTTTATTGGAAACTTTGACGAGTGAATGACTTAAATTTTCAAGATAACGACCAAAACCTATATTTAACTTATTTGTGTTGATTTAAAAGTAAACCCTTCATTTGTATATATTTTCAAATTCGCATTCATCTCTTTGTAAATAAATCTTGCATTTTGTAAATATTTTCATCCTGCATTTGGATTTTGTGGGTAGTATCCGCTTAAAACCCTCACGAGACAACACTCGTCCTACTAGGGATACTTGGTAACGGCCTTTTGCATACGCTCAATGCAATTGTGCTCTCTACGAAAACGGATTTATCTTAGTTTTAGTTTTGTTCGAGGACAAATAAAAAGATAAGTGTGGGGTTATTTGATGTGCACATAAACGTGCATATTTTTACCACCATATTTAATCTATTTAAATTAAATAAATGATCATATTGGGTATTTTAACCTGTTTAAACCAAAATTCAAATTATTTGAAATTGTCACATATTCATCTTCATCCAAGGGCAAAATGGTCATTTTTGTGCATATATTAATTTTCTAAAATTTAATTTGAAATTTCTATGTTGTTTTGTAGGAATTTAAAATCAATTACAAACAGTTTCATGAAGGAATATGCATGCAAAAAGAAGATACAAAGAAACGAAGAAGGAAATAATTCAAAGTGATGAACATGGAGGACTCCATCCACTTACCTTGATTTTCAATTAGGAGCTAATGCACATGCTAAAAGGCCATTAAAGTTTCATGCACATTTAAGTGGGTGATTATTGGAGCTAATGATAACTGGGCCACCATATATCCTACATGGGCATTTTGGGCATTCCCCAAAATATGAATTAGGTTTTAACACATGTATAAATACCCCTTATGTTTCATGTAACCCTCTTCCTCTTACTTGGTTTTTAGCTTAGAAAATAAAACAAAGCTCTTCTCTCTTCTTTTTCCATGTCTACTTAGCCATTTTATTTCATGTAATTTTTCTTTCTTTTATGCAATGTTAACTAGTATTCTCTTTTATTTACATGCTTCTTCTCTTCTTATGTTAGTAGTGTAGTTTACTTTTCATGCAAGTAGATTAGTGTTATTTCTTTTTTACTTAGATTTTCTTTTCATTTGCTATTTTCCTCTCCTTTTTCATTTTTGTTGCGAGCTACACATGTTCATATGATAACAAATATGAGAGGCTAAACCCCTTCAATTTAGGGGTAATGAAGCTCTCTAATCATGTAGATTCAACTTAATTTGATGTTTATGTTCTCTTTTTGTGCTTAGTGAGACTGATTGAAGTGGTTTAATGAAGTCGTTTAGCTTTGAATTTGATAGTCTATGTTGTTCATAACAAATAGACTATGCTTAAATAAACGAAACACAAATTGCCTCTTCATCTACATATGATTATGGCACAGAAGTGAATGTTGAAATTATAATTTGATGGCTTATATTTCTAATTAATAGTTAACAGACCATGTTTAAAATAGATTTTTCTTTCAACTTTGTTGTCATATTTTATGAGATTTAAAAGTGTATTAGTGGTTGTGTTATAGTTTGATGGTTTATATTGGGCTAATTAATAGCACAAACATGTCATACTTATGATAAACACAATAGTTAATTTCACTAGTGATCAAAAGAGAGATCGTAATTTCATGTTTGGTTGAACTATATGATCTAGAAAGTGTAATTATCTCTAAATTGTCTTAACACTCTCATATTTTTTATCACTTTCTTTTTGTCATTTTTCTTACATTGTTTAGCTAATCACTCTCTAAATCTTTGGTTAATTTGATCGAATAGAAATTTAAAATCAACAATTTCCAATGGATCGACCCGTACTCGCCACGTACTACGATAATACGTCGTGCGCTTGCAGTATAAATTTTATTATAAATTTTTTGACGGTTTTCTAATTCGATAGAAATTTCGTCGTTAAACAATGAACACAAAACAAAGAACTGCAAGTCCTAAATAGCTATCCATTACTCACCTCCGGTAGCCTTATTCATCGTCTTACTAAAAACCTAAAAGAACCTCAACCCTCAGCCTACTCAAATCAATTTTGAGCAACCGAGAATTTAAAGGGAAAGCATAAACTTCGGAGTCAGACATAAAGCCTAATGTGAATAATACTATACATCCTAGTTATTAATGCTAAGTGAGACGCCATTTAGCGGAACAGGTTTCCCTTCACTAACATTCTTTTAAAACATATCTTTTGCAAAAAAAATCCTACAACTAAAACTAGTTAAATACTGTAAAGTATCATTATGTAAACATAAATATCAGGTAATAAAAGAACTACCTGTTCAAACACCTTAGTTTTGTATTAACCTTTGGCTGACTCAGGCCTACTAAACAAAATAACAAAATAATCTAACATCTATTAGACACACCTCTTCTGGATGATCTGTCCTTAATTATCTGTTAAATACTTCTTTTTTTGGACAGTCTGTCCCTAACTTAAAATCTTCCAAGGTCACCTGATCCTAAAGGTTTTACAGGCTCACCAATAACCTATATATATACAAATATATATTCCCATTTGTGTGTAATCATAATTTTAGTCTTACATGTGACAAAGCTCTATAAACTAGAATTTTGGACTAAATTAGCCGAGGCCAATAGCTGATGTATAGGGCGCGACCCTATACCAGTCCCATCTGGTATTCTAACATCTAAGTCATTTTACTTAGAAATACCTTCCCTAATTTTCTTTGAGAACCTTTTCAACTGAAATTGATTTAAAACCTTTTAAACCAACTTAAACAAGGAAAACATTTATACTCTATGTCTTACACAAAATCACCTTTCTGTGCTACATATACTTTACTCAAATCTTTATTGATGAAAACCTTTAAACATTTGAACGTACCCCTTTCGAAACCATATGCAAAACTCTTTCTTTTATCTAGGTTGAATGGACAAATCCTTCTTTTGAAACCATTCATATAAACCTTTCGAACCCATTGAAATTACTTTTCCTTCGAAAGCTATAAACCTTAGACATCCCTCTTTAAAACCAATAAACACTGCCTTTCGAGACCATAGGAAAAACCTTTCCTTTAAACTTATTCAAAACCATTGGAAAAACCTTTCCTTTAGACCTTTCGAAACCATTGGGGAACTACACCTTCGAATCCTTCTTTAAAACCTTTCGAAAGTATTAAAAACCTCAAACCCTTCGAAAGCATTTGTTTTCAATTTTAAACATGTGGAAAACACCTCTTGAAATCATTCAAAACTATCTAGTCGAAACCATTGGGTTATTCTTTTTAAAAAAATCACTAAGGGTCACAAGCAACAGAGTCGTCTTTCGAAAGCTATAACTAAGTAGCGAAGTGATGGTGTCGAAACCACCCTTTCCGAAAGCATTGGAGAAGCGGCAGGACTTTTATAAAACAAAACAACCCTCTTCAAATGCTCTGCTTCAAAATTTAGAAGGCGATAGTAAAGACTTTGACATAGTCGAAAGCTATTAGTTAAAAACAAAGTTGCAATTATTTCGAAACCAGCCTTTCAAACCGTTGACTTAGTCGAAAGCAGACTTAGTCGAAAGAAATTTCTTATAACAAAGGCACATCCTTAAAACCTTTCTTTAAATCAACTGACCTAGTTGGAAGCCAACTAAGTCGAAAGCACCTTAGTCGAAAGAAAGCAGGCGCTTTTCTCATTTAAAACATAATGGCTCTTCGACCCTTTCGAAACCCCTTGGTTTCGACTCTTACCTTCTGCTTTGTCCACTCACTGTGTACCAAAATTGATAATCGTGCATTGGTTTGAGGAAGGAGGTGAAGGGTCTTAGTCGAAAGCTTCCTGGGCGAAACCAAAGAGGCAAAACGTGCTTTTAACATGAATTTTTGATTTAAAACCTTTTTAAGTGAATTTTTTAACTAACCTGCCTTGTTTGTCAAACTCTTATTGGTTGCTAATTTTTCTTTTCTAAAAGTACCATCATAATTTCAGAATTAATTAATTTAAATCATTTGCAAAATACCCCTTCTCCTTAATTAAAAATATAGAACATTTTCAATCCGATACTTAAATAATTTTATATATTCATCAAAACACTTTGGAAAATTCTACAAATATTCCAAAAAAATCCTTTTTAATATGTTTTGTAATATATAAAAATTTCAAACCCAAAATAATTATAATTTACCCAAAAATTATTTATAACCATATAAAGCATTTTCTTTACGATAAAATTAATATAAAACCCACATTAACACAAAAATTATGAAAATTGAAACCCATCTCTAAGATATCATTTTTGATCTACATTTAAATTTTCAAGGCACTTGGATGTCATTTAATAGGGTTTTCATGTCAAACATATCATAAAAACTAACATGAACATGTATAAATCATCAACAAGCATATTTAAACTTTCAACCGTCCAAAACATGGCATTATCATGCAAAATCATTTTGGGTTATCCTTAAATCTGAAAATTATAAGAAAAATGAGATGTAGTAATTATTCACCTTAGCTTTGTGATTAAAGAGTGAGATTTGATTTTGATTATGTTGATTTACTTCTTCCTCTTGAAAATCCTATCTTTATCCTCTCTTGAGAGTTAAAATGGTGGCCGGCCTTTGAGTATTTTTGCTTGAGAAAAATGAAACGAATGTGTGTTTGATTTCCTAAGGGTTTAGGGTATAAGTTCGTCATATTTTCCATTTTGCCCGCCCTTATTTCCAAACATTTTTATTCATGCTATCTCGTTTTGATTTACATTTAACATGGCACGACTACCCTTAGTCAAATCAAATCTCAATCTATTAACATCTTACATTATTTTATTTTATTTAACTAATTAAATATTCTAAATAATGTTACTAAAAATATGTGGTGTTATAGTTGGTTAGTGTATTACTCATGGTTGTTGTGGCACCAAGAAGTTACATTTTGTTAATTATTGGATAACTATGAAATGACTTACTTAATAGTTTTTTATTGGTTAATATAACTAAGATCAAACATAAATATATCGAAGTAACCAATTTGCACAGCTCTCTTGACTTGAAAATACTGTTGATCTTTAAAACGAAAGCTCCACTTTGATTATAGTTAAATCATGGCACAACATCCAGCGAATGACTATACATGGGTTAAGTGGAAGTATTGGAAGTGAAATATTATTCAAGAGATGATTAATCTCCTTAGTTATATGTGGTTAGTATCACCTTTAACTGAAATCAACTAAAATTCAAAATCTCTGGCCAGAGTAGATAGGTTAGTAATAATTATTACTATTGAACTGAGGACATTTTTTGATTATAAAGTTGAATATGGAAGATACTAGAATTTTGCCCATTACCAAAAACTATAAGCCCAAAGTGATACAGTTTTAAAGAAGAGAATTGGTGTACTTTACAACTGGTACCACTTATAATAGTTAAATCAAATTTTACCACGAAGAAGTGTAAGTGATAAATTTAGCAAAATGTCACACCATTGGCTAAGGTAACGTGTGAACATCAATATTCGAATTGTTCGTCATTAATCGCTGGCTGAATTTACACATTTGAGTCACACAACCGTAATGATGAATGTCTGTAAGACCATATGATTTAATTAATTTATAATTTTTTAAATTATTATATATACATGAAATATTAATTATTGATTTTTTAATTTTGATTTGTTTGAATGCCATTAGTATTTGTTAAAGTGTGTATATAAAAGTTATATATGTACCTATCGATATATGATATTGATAAAACATTTAAATTGGATTTAAATAGACTAATTACTAAATGGGTTTGAAAATATCTTGAGGCCAATAAGCCTCATTCATAGATGGCCATAAGAAAAAAATGGGGCTTGAAATCTAATAGTTGGATCTAGAAAATGAAGGGAGAAGGTTAAGAAAGGTTTCCTCTATAAATACCATAACTTTCACTTACTTACCTCTCTTACTCACTCTCTTTCTAAACCCTAGCCTCCATTTTCAATTTTTCACATTCTTAACTTAAAATTCATTGCCTACTTGCCATAAAAATTCCTAAAATAAATCAAATTAAATAAATGAAAAAATGGTGCTTTAGATTGTTGTAATTTCTTAAGGCGATTCAATCAGATCTAGGAGCTTTCTTCATTCAAGGTGAAAATAAAAAGGCAACATTAACAAGGTAAATTCAATTAGTTTTTACCTATATATTCCATGTATTATAGATCTAGTTGGTTGACACTTTTTGAAAGATTAATATATGCATTTGTTATCCCTTATAAATATACAAGTATAAATCGTAAAGTATTATAACATGTTATCATTTAAATTGGTTTTGATTTGATGTTGATAATTTCTCTTAATGATTTTTATCGATTATTTCTATTGATTTTGATCTATATATGGATTTGGTAATTAATTTGTTTTTTAGTATTTTTATTTGTTCGATTGTTAATGGCAGTTTCTATTGATTCAAAATTAGTTTTCTATTCTTAGATGAATACATATATATAAATATACATATTTGTGTGTGTGTGCATAATCGTTGTAAATTAATTAAATTAATTAATATTTATGAAGTATTAAATATTAATTTTTTATTTTGATTTGTTTGCATGTCATTAGTACTTGATAAAATGCGCAAATAAAAATTATACATGTACCAATCGATACATGGTATCGATAGACATTTAAATTCGATATAAAAAGATTAATTACTAAATTGGTTTGTGAACATTTTGGTGCCCATCTAGCCTTATTCATAGATGGCCATAAGAAAAAAAATGAGGCTTGAAATCCAAAGGTTGGATCTAGAAAATGAAGGGAGGAGGTTAAGGAAGGTTTCCTTTATAAATAGCTTACCTTTAATTCACTTGCCTCTCTTAATCACTCTCCTTCTTAAACCTAGCATCCATCTTCAATTTTTCACCTTCTTGGCTAAAAACTCATGGCCTCCAAGCCACAAAAAGTTTTCAAAACAAAATCTAATTAAATAAAGCCAAAAGTGGTGCTTCATATTGTTGTAATTTCTGGAGGTGATTCAATCAGATTTAGGAGCTTTCTTCATTCAAGTTGCAAATCGAAAGGCAACACCAACACGATAAATTCAATTAATTTTTATCTATATATTCCATGATATTGTAGATCTAGTAGTTGATTCATTTTGACGGATTTATATATGCATTTGTTGTCCCTTACATGTAAACACAAGTGTAGATTGTAAAGTATTACAACATGTTACCATTAAAGCTGGTTTTATCTGGTGTTGATCATTTCTCTTGATTTTGATCTAAATATGGATCTGGTAGTTAGCTTTTTGTTTTGTATTTTTATTTGTTTAATTGTTAATGATAGTTTCTAGTGATTAAAAATTGGTGTTCTAATCTAAGATACATACATACACACACACACATAAAACATACATACGTGCATGTGTGCATATGTATGTTAAAACAATTTTAAAATATTTTACAATAAATGTTTTCATAAAAAATATTAAAATGAAAAACTACATATTATATATATACACACATCATAATAATATAAGAGAATTTTATTAATGTATAAATGAACATAATATTATTATTAAATAAAATTTACTTTTGGAAAATCATTAAAAAAATCATAGGAAAAAAATATATTATTATTTTGCATGAGCAAGTTGAATTATAGTGGTCGTATCCCTTACAACAACCAAGATAGATGTGAGGCAAAATCACCTCAGCAACTCCAAGTAAGAAAGTATATACAGGTGTGAGGCGGAGATGCCTCAGCAACTATGAGGATACTAATGTCCGAACTATAAAACTATGAAAATACTAATCCCCCCGTGCAAAGGAGGAATCAGTGTCGTCCTCAGATGAATCGGTACCAATTACATTGACATTCTCACTAGTTGACTTGGAATTAGAGATTACATTGTGTGTGTGTGTGTGTGTGTATGTGTGTTATATTTGGAATTAGAGATTAAGATTTATTTTCAAATTGTTTTACTAAATCAAATCATCGCATGTTTGGTAATAAATCTTGAATTCACAATAGTTGACTTGGTTGAATTAATTTAGATTTTTTAAAGGATTAATTAACAATATATACATACATATATGTGTATGTGTGCATTTGAAATATATTTAAACATGCACACACGTCTATAATTTTAAATGATGTTTTGGATAGATAACAAATGTGTCTATTGCGATATAAATCCCAACACCTAAATATGTACGCATTAACTATGTATACAATATGATATGTTACACTTACACAATTTACACTAGAGTATATTTAATATACTCACAACATATGCCAAGTATACTTTTAATCATTATTGTTATTTAATAAATTATTCAATTTAATTAAAGGAAAAGAAATGAAAATTTTCCTCTCTAATTAAAATCATAAGTTAAAAGAAGAAAATGAAAGGTTTGCTTCTCTAAATTAAATTTAAAAAGTAACGGTCACACATGAATACATATATAAGAGTATATTTGATATTCTCTAATCTATGTGAATATTAAATTCATGTAAATCTTTAAAAAAGGATTTTATTTAAATATGTTTTAGATTGGATCTAAAATCCCATTTAGACCATACCGCCTTAATTGTTCAAGGGCTGCTACACCATCCCTTCCCGCCTTGTCCTATCTCCCTCTCTCTCTTCCATGCCTAACCATCTATCAACCTTCGCTCCTTCTGGACCTCCTAATATCCTCCTCCCGTGCCTCCTGACACCCTCTCCTCCATCTTCTCTCTCCTCTGTCCAGTCACCAGTAACCCCTCTTTATCCCATTCAAATTCCCTCTATTCCTATTCAACCTCCTCCTTCTTCTTCCAGCCCTACCGTCTCTCAACATCTGCTTGAACATGCATGGACTTTACTTTTTAAGAATCTGCCATGCAATGCAGGGAAGTACATGCCTATTCAATTAGACTTATCCTTCAATGGTGACATCATGGCTCCCCCTCTATCGGTTATTTCGGATGGATCTGAAGTTTGGAGTGAATACATAGTTGGTTTTTTCCTTTACAAACCTCTATCTTGCACTGCAGTGATCGAACATCTAAAAAAGGTTTGGAAATTACGTGGCAATATTAGAGTGAAATCAGATGGTAATGTTTTCTTGTTCTTTCTTTCTAACCAAGGTGATAGAAATAAAATAATTAGGGATGACCCTATAGTGATGAAAAATAAGTTATTCATAATAAAACAATTGGATCCTTATATTAGTAATGCCTGTGGTTTGATCAAGGCAGTTCCAGTTTGGGTTCAACTTCTAAATATCCCGATATTTTGTTGGTCTCCCCTTGGCACTAAATGGCTAGCTAATAAATTGGGAAAATTAATTTGTTTAGATGAAGCAACTGAGAAGCAAGAAAGAATTCAATATGCCGACTGCTTGATAGAAATACCCCTAATTATGAATTGGTTGATTCATTTACAATGTCGTCACCTATGCAACTCCTCAAAAATCTATGTATCTTACCTTTGGTAACCAGACATATGTGTTAAATGTAAAGTGTTTGGACACTCAACTGAGGAATTCTAGAATGAAAGTTTCAATAATAGTGAACATGATACAAGGAAAGTTGAAAAGGTGAGGGTGACAGAAAAAATCGAGCGGACAAGGTTGAAACAAAAGATAGAACTCATAATGGATTTGAAAACTAAAAAATGTGGAAAAAAGCAATATACACAAAGTGTAACATCCCTCTACTCTGAGGCCCAAAACTAACCGCTACGGATGTTGCAGTCATCCATAGTTATTAATCATTGGCTACTAAATACGACAATGTTAGATTCATTGATACACAAAAGCATATGAATATAGAAAATTTTTAAAACACCAAACAAGATCACAATCCATTTCAAAGCCTTTCCAATTCACTACATAATCACACAATCGTTTGCCACGTTCAGAGAAAATATATTTATTACAACATACGCCAAGAGCAACATATGAGGATGTCCTCTTCGATGATCAGAGTGTATAGAGGCAATTTAACAACTTTTTACAAACAACATAGCAGAATCAAAATAAAAGTGAACTGTAGATAGCTACCATGCCTCCTGCATGTCTTCGGACGCTTATTCATCAAATGAGGTACTTGAAAATCTCAACTTTCAAACTACTCAAAATCAATTGAGTACCCGAGAGTTTAAGTGGAAAACATAAACTTCGAGTCAGACATAAAGCCTGGTATGAATAATAATCTACCATCTCAAACCATTTAGATATCTAGTGAGACCACGCCGTTTAGCGGAACGGGTTTTCCCCTCACTAGTATCATAAAACCTCTATAAAACCATATACCGTGCTCCTACATCCACAATGGTTGAAACAATTCAAAACAATATGATATGATGATATGCAACATACATGAATCAGCTCTGGATTAACAATCCCCATTCATTTTGACTATCTGTCTCAGTTATAGTTCTACGATTACTATTAACTTAATGATGTTCATGGGCTGACTAATAACCAGTAAAATGTTTAAGGACTCCCTGTCCAATTACATAGTTTTCATGGGATCACTATGAATCTATTGGTAACTCCAATACCTTTACTCTTCTCCTAGTTTTCATGGGTTGATTAGGAAACTATTGGCATCTCCAATCCCTTTACTCTTATCCTAGTTTTCATGGTTGACTAGGAACCTATTAGTAACTCCAATATCTTCTCTTCTTTCCTAGTTTTCATGGGCTGACTAGGAACCTATTGACATTTGTCAATATCTTAATCCAGATATAGTTTTCATAGGTTCGCTATAAACCTATTGGCCCCTGGAAATATCAAATCATAGTCTTCATGGGCTAATTATGAACCTAACTTTCTGACATCTTCGTTTATATATAGTTTTCATGGGCTTACTATGAACCTATTGGCCCCTGCCAATATCTTCCTCTAACATTAAAATCCTATAATATGGTCTTCCTGACCCCCTGGGTGCAATTCTTTTCATTGTGAGTTAACTTAATTTATATTCACTATTAGGTCAACCAAGCTGGTTATTCTGCCATTTTCCAAAATAAGTTATGGGTCCATTACAATTTAAATATATACATATATGAAGAAGAAAATACAATAAACTGGTTAATCCCTTTAACCCTTTAATCAAAGAAAACTTCTTCAAAAATCCTTTTCAAAACACTTTATTTATTTATGCCATGATTTTCCTTAAAAATGAGATTTGGTTACTTGTTTTTAAAACTAAGGCCGTCGAAACCTTCAAAACCTTGCTTTCGACCTCACTGGATAACTTCCTTCGAAAGCATATAAATCTCTTTTCAAAGAATTAGGCCCCTACCTTTCGAAACACTTTAAAACATCTCTTTCGAAACCTTTCCAATATAATAAAGTATTACTTATTATCTTTTAGAAGCATTGCTTCGAAACCACTGAAAATACCCCTTTCGAAACCTTTGGAAGTATTCCTTCCGAAACCATTGAAAATCCCCATTCCAAAACCATTGGAAGTATCCCTTATGAAACCACTGAAAGTCACCCTTTCGAAACCATTGGAAGTATCCCTTATGAAAGCATTTAAGAAGTGGGTTAAAATATTTTTAAAACAAGCACTACCTTTCAAAAGCATTGATGACTTCAATACACTCGAAAGGCAAAAGAACGACAACAGAGCTTCGACCAGGTCGGTATCCCTTCTTTCGAAAGCATTATTTTCATAAATAAAGAAACCCATTAAAAAGCTTATTCGTCAAAACATAAGTTGATGGCAACCCCTTCGAAAGCATTTAGAAAACCTCTTTCAAGAACATATGCTTCGACTCCTTCGAAGGCGTTAAAAAAACAAAGGCAGGCGCTTCACTTTTTAAAACAAACAAAGGTATCGACCCCATCGGAAGCAATGCTTTCAACACCATGCCTTACACCTTTCTCCAATCCACTACATACCATCTAAGTGATACCTTGTGTATTGGTTTCGGCTTAGTGGGTGTCAACTTGGTTGAAGGCAGAAGCTTCGAGTCGAAAGGTACTTCTAAAGAAGGTGGAACCAACTTTTATGGATAAAAACTTATTAATGCCAATTAAGGCAAATACATTCTAACTAACCTGCCACATGTAAACATAAAAAAGGTTCCTTTAGCTTTTCAAATCATTCACTAAAATAACGCTAGTAATTTCATATCTAAACCATGGTTAAGTTAGCAAATAAGCCCTTCCGTTAAGAAAAACCAGTATTGCAAATAAGTCCTTCTTCTAAAATAATTTAATTTGCATAGCAAATCACTTAGGAAAAATATCCAAAAATTTCAGAAATTCACTTTAATCATGTTATCTAACATTTCAAAATTTCAGACCCGGATTTCCAATATAATTTTTGAAATAAATTTATAAACCAAATTAACCATATTTTCCTTTGAAAATTCATAGTAATGTTTCCATAGGTTGGAAAATTATCAAAATTAAAACCCAACTCGAAAACCAAGTTTTACACATCATTATATTTTTTCATGGCATTTAAATAACAATATTAATTGGTTTTGCCCTAAAACCGTGAGAAATCATATTTAAACAATCTTGTTTAAATCTAATATATTTTTTATCCAAGCAATCATCATACAAATCATCATAAAAACGAACTTACCCTTAAATCCGAAAACATATGATTATAAAACAAAATAGAGATGGAATGAATTATTATTCACCTTGATTAAGATAAGGAAATTGTGTTGAGATTGAGATTTATTCCCCTAGCTTTAATCCTTAGCTTTACTTTGATTTCTCTTCTCTTTTCCTTATTAATGGTCGGCTCCCCCTTAATGTTTATGTTTTGTTTTCAAAATGACGTGAATAAGAAATGAAAATAAAGAACGAGAATATATATATATATAAGGGTAAAGGTCATGTGTAGTAAATTCCCAATGTACCTTTATGCAAACTAATTAACTTTAAGCCCATTTGATTAATTAAATTAAGCACGGTCTTAATTATATTCATATCTCAATCCCCTTATCATTTATCATTTACATTATTCTGTTTAATTTTTATAATTAAATCTCTTGAGTAATGTCATAAAAAATTAGGCATGTTGCAGACTCCCTTCCATATAGAATTTCGTCCTCCAAATCCAGTAAGGATTGAATACTAAACATAGCAATCATTTGTAACAACTCCTAACAACCATACTAGTCTACCTAACTAGGAATTATCTATATAAATCTAATATAGGCATACCCTCAAAGTAGATCAGGATAAGTATCTTGAATCTTGTTCTCTGTCTCCCAAGTACAGTCCTTCTTGTTGTCGCTCCACTGAACTTTCACCAACTTGACTGTCTTGTTTCTTAATCTTTTCTCATCTCTCGCTACAACCCGAACTGGTTGTCTAAAAAAAGTCAAAGTAGGCTCTACTACTAAATGTTCCAAACCTATTGAAGGAATAGTAGTCTCTAAATCATGCACATACTTGCGAAGATGAGACACAAGATATACATTATGGACACTTGCCATACTATTCGGCAAATCTTCTCTATATGCAAGCTTTCCAATCCTCTCTATAATCTGGAATGGACCAACATATCTAAGTGCCAGTTTTCCTGACTTCCCGAAACGTACCACACCTTTCATCGGTGATACCTTAATGAAAACCTTGTCTCCAACTAAGAACTCTAGGTCTTTACGCCTCTTATTTATGTAACTTTTCTATCTAGATTGAGCTCCTTCTCCTTTCTTTGATCAACTCAATCATTTCTGGCGCCTGCCTAACCAAATCCAGACCTAAGACCAATTTATCTCCAGTCTCCAACCAACATGCTGGTGATTTACATGGTCTTCCATACAAAGCTTAAAAAGGCGCCATTCCTATACTAGTCTGATAACTACTATTATAGGAAAACTCAACCAAATGTATGTGATCCTCCCAAGATCCACCAGATTCCAATACACAAGTTCTCAACAAATCCTCGAGTACCTTATTGGCTCTCTCTTTCTGCCCATGCATATAAGGGTGATATGACGTACTCAACTTGAGCTTAGTGCCTAACACATCCTGTAGACTTTTCCAGAATTTGCTAGTGAACAAAGCATCTCTGTCACTGATTACGCTACTAGGAACCCCATGTAGTCTAACTATGTTGTTCATGAACAACTTAGCTAAACAGGTGTCGTCCTGGTCGACTTAACTAGAATGAAATGGGTACTCTTGGTCAACCTGTCCACTATAGCCCATAGACTTTCATTTCTTCTATTTGACCTTGGCATCCCATTTATTTAATCCATAGATATCGAATCCCATTTCCAAATTGGAATCTCTAGAGGCTGAAGCAACCCACTCGGCTTCTGATGTTCGACTTTCACTTGTTGACAGTTTGCACACTGCCTAACCCACAAGCCAACATCCCACTTCATACGTTCTCCATAGAAGCTCCTCTTCATATCTTGATACATCTTGGTCCTTCCAGGATGAATCGTAAACTTGAACCAATGACATTCCCCAAGAAATTCTTTCCTCAAGTTCTCAACATCTGAAACACATAATTGCCCTTTCTTCCTCAACCATCCTCTCTGATCAAGATAAAAATCTTTCAAACCATCGATTTCAGATCCAACCTCAAGCCTTCTAATCTTCTCGGCTAATAATGGATCCTCCTTCTGCTTAGAAGCAATTTTCTCGATTAATACTGGTCGAACTTCTAAATAGGACAACATGGCAGTATTCTGACTAGAACTAGCAGTCGATCTTAACTGCACATCACAACTGGCCAAAGCTTCTAAATCCTTCCATTTTTACAACATAGCCAACACCACATTATGGTGTCTTCTGCTAAGAGCATCCGCTAGTTTATTACCTTTCCCTGGTGCATACTCTATACCAAAATCATAAGCAGCCAAAAAATCCAACCACCACTATTGTCTTATATTCAACTCCTTCAGAGAGAATAAGTATCTTAAAGGCTTATGATCTGTGTATAGCTCAAATCTCTCCCCTAAGAGATAATGCCTCCAAATCTTCAATGCGAAGATCACCACAGCCAACTCCAAATCATGAGTAGGATATCTCACTTCATGCAGTCTAAGCTATCATGAAGCGTAGGCAATTACTTTACCCTTATGCATCAACACTGCTCAAAATCCAGTTCCACATGCATCAGTATACACCAGCAATCCTTGGTTTCCGTCTGGAACTACTAACACGGGAGCATTGGTCAACAAATGCTTTAACTTAAGGAATGCTTCCACACATTTATTGAACCAAACAAACTTCACCTACTTCCTAGTTAGCTTAGTCCAAGACGCTGATATCTGCGAGAAATTCTTAATAAATCTCCGGTAATAGTCAGGAAGTCCAAGAAAACCTTCTAATCTCACTCACTGTCTCCGGTCTCTTTCAATTATTAAAAGCTTCGATCTTATCTGGATCGATGATAACCCTTTCTTTGAAACCACGTGACCAAGAAACTTAACCTCTTTCTTCCAAAAATGACACCTGGAAAATTTCTTCTTTAGTTGATGCCGCCACAGTGTCTCAAGCATAACTCTAAGACGATTTTCATGCTCGCTTTTATCCTTAGAGTATACCAACATGTCAACTATAAACTCCAACACGAATCTATCCAAATAATCTTGGAAGACTCGGTTCATCAAATCCATAAAGAAAGCAGGTGCATTCGTTAACCTAAATGGCAATACTAACTATTTGTATAAACCATACCTAGTCCAAAATTTTGTCAAAGGAATGTTGTCCTCTACCACTCTTAACTGATGAAAGCCTGTCGACAAATCCAACTGGGAAAACACTCTAGTTCCACATAACTGATCAAATAGATCATTAATTCTGGACAAAGGATACTTATTCTTTATCGTCCTCTCATTCAGCTTTCAATAGTCGATACACATCCTCAATGACCCATCCAGTTTCTTCACGAACACCGTGGCCGCTCCCCAGGGCAAACTGCTTGGTTTAATAAAATTACTACATTCTAGATCCACTAGCTGCACCTTTAATTCCTTCATCTCAATAGGTGTCATCCTGTTAGGTGGTCTACTTACAGGTTCAGCTCTAGGCTCAAGATCTATCCAAAACTCAACAGCTCGTTTCGGTGGTAGTCCTATGACCGGCTCAAAAAAATCTTCAAACTCTCTTGCAACTTAAACCTGACTTAGTCCTTCTCACACTTCCATTGAACTTAACAAAGCATAACTACTTCGGTCAGAATTCTCCACTGAGAATATAACTCGGTTATGACTATCTCGATGTCTTAGTGATATCTCCCAATCCTGGCACAATATCCTAGCCTCATACCTTCTCAACCAATCCATACTCAAAATGATTTTGAAATCTACAAAATCTAAAACATACAGACCGCATACAAACTTATTACCTGATAAATCAAGTTCTAGCTAGTCACATCTCATCCTTAGAGTTGCATACCCACCTATTGGGTTTGCAACCCTTAAGGAAGTAACAAGGTATGTGGGTTCTAAGCATAATCTATCAACCAAACACTGGGATATAAATGAATGTGATGCACCGGTATCAAATAGTATCCTAACTGGTATACTCTGAAACAAAAACGTACCTTCCATCACCGTTTTTCCTTTTTCAACTGCATTTGGCTTAGCAGATGATGGTCTAACAGCAAAAACCTTCCCATTGTCCGCCCCGACTGGCACTGGACACTGATTCCTATAACGCCTAACTTGGTCATAGTTGAAGCACTTCACATTCTTCTTGTCTGCAATCGTCTTTCCCTTTCCTAGCCGGCACTCATTTGCATAATGACCCTTCTTGTCACATTTTAGCAAACTAAATAAGTCTTTGCCTTCTTGGTAGCATCTCCTTTCTGGGCTCCTTGCTTCTTAAAGAACTTTCTTTTATTTCCTTGAGAACCTTGGGTTTCAACAGGCTTCTCTCTAGCACAAACAACAAGCATTTCCTCATAGCGAATTTCCATCTTCACAACCGCAGTACAAGGGTCACAGATATGTGTCATAGTCGCCCTAGGAAGCCCAGGTTTCAACCCTCGAATAGACCTCTCATTCCTTGTCAGTGTCAATAATAACATATCTATATCGAGACTGCTCATCAAATCTAGTGGCATACTCGATAACCGACATTTCTCCCTGAAGTAGATCCATAGACTTCCTCATCAACGCTAAGTTAGTAACCTCATATAAAAACCATTGTTCAAATATCCTTCTGAACTCAACCCATGTCAACTCCTCCTCCAGAACTCTAGCAGTACCACTATTCCACCAATGAAGTGCTAACCCTTGCAATTGTCTAGAGGCCAACCTTCCCTTCTGCTCATCATCCAAACCCAGATCAGCAAAGATACAGTCACCATGCAACAACTAATTCTCTAATTCTATGGCATCCTCCGTTCCCATAAATGGTTTCCCACCAAGACTAGTGTAGTCTCTACTCGGCTTACCATAGTTATTCCTAACCAGAACCACAGGATTTTCTCCTTCGACATTCCTAGCAACTCCAGCAGCACCTCCTGCTTGCATCACATTGACGAAGAACAGATACATCGTTCCCATATCTACTGGTGGATTTCCAACACCCAAGTTGGCATCAGCATTATTGTTAGCACTAGCATGTCGGCCTTGGTTCCTCCAGGTATTAGGTCAAGCATTTTCATTAGTTGTGGTGCTTCCTCTATCGAGATTTCCTCTTCTGTTTCCTACTTCCATATCTTCTTTCTCGTAAATCTGCATACGAGCCTTAGTAAGATATGGATGAATGTTCTAAGAGAGAGGGGAATACGTACTTATATATTTACACGCACACGCGCACACACACACTCACACACACATATATATCAGATACAAGCACGTTACTGTAGCGGTATCCCAAATCCCGATCATATTTTTGATTCATTAGATTATGCTTTAAAAAAAGCTTTTAGGTTTAATTTACTTTTAAAGTTTCATAGACCTATGCTCTGGTACCAATTTGTAACACCCCCCTACTTGAAGGCCCAAAACTAATGGCTACGGATCCTGCAGTCATTCATAATTATTAATCCTCGACGACCAAATATGGCAATGTTAGATTCATTGATAAACAGAAACACATGAATATTGAAAAAATTTAAAATATCAAGCAAGATCACATTTCATTTCAAAATCTTTCCAATTCATTATATAATCTCACATCATTTGCCACATTTAAAGAAAATATATTTATTACAACATACACCAAGAGGGATATATGAAGATGCTTTCTTAGATGACCAGAGTGCATACAGGAAATTTAACAACTTTGCCATTACAAACAACACAGCAGACTCAAAATAAAAGAGAACTCTAGATAGCTATCATGCCTTTTGCATGTCTTCGAAAGATTATTCGTCAAATGAGGTACTTGAAAATCTCAACTCTCAAACTACTCAAAATCAATTGAGTACCTGAGAGTTTAAGTGGAAAACGTAAACTTCGAGTCAGACATAAAGCCTGGTATAAATTATAATCTACCATCTCAAACCATTTAGATACCTAGTGAGACCATGCCGCTTAGCAGAATGGATTTTCCCCTCATTAGTATCTTTAAACTTTTATAAAACCATATACCGTGCTCCTGCAACCACAATGGTTAAAACAGTTCAAAACAATATGATATGATGATATGCAAAATACATGAATCATTTCTGGATTACACATCCCGATTCATTTTGACTATCGGTCTCAACTATAGTTTCTAGGATTACTATTAACCGAATAATTTTCATGAGCCGACTAATAACCGGTTAAATGTTTAAGAACTCCCTATCCAATTACATAGTTTTCATGGGATCACTATGAACCTATTGGTAACTCCAATACCTTTACTCTTATGCTAGTTTTTATGGGTTGACTATAAACCTATTGGTAACTCCAACATCTTCTCTTCTTCTCCTAGTTTCCAAGGGCTGACTAGGAACCTATTAAATCTGTCAATATCTTAATTGGGATATAGTTTTCATGAGTTTACTATAAACCTATTGACCCCTACCAATATCAAATCATAGTTTTCATGGGCTAACTATGAACCATTCTTTCTGACATCTTCATTTATACATAGTTTTCATGGGCTTGCTATGAACTATTGGCCCCTGCCAATATCTTCCTTTAACATTTTAGCAACCTATAATCTGGTCTTCCTGACCTTCTGAATGCAATTCTATTCATTCAGGAGTTAACTTAATTTATATTCACTATTGGGTCAACCTAGTTGGTTATTCGGCCCTTTTTCAAATAAGTTATGGGTCTGTTTAATGTCAAATTTCCTATCGAATTAGAAAACCACCGTTAAAATTTAAATTAAAAATAACCGCAAGTGCACGATGTATAGTTCTAGTACGTGGTGAGCACAGATCGATCCGTAGGAAATTGTATTGATTTTAAAATTTCTATTCAATCAAATTAAACAAGAATTGAAGTTGTGATTAGCTAAAATTTTCTAGAAACTAATAAAAAATGGATAAAAATATGACAGTAAAAAGCAATTTAGAGGTAATTTTCTTCTCATGATCACATAAATCAACAAAATGAAATTATGATCTCTCTTTTGGTCATTAGTGAATTTAGTTGATGTGTTTATCATAAGTATGATCTATTTGTGTTATTAATTATCCCAACATAAACCATCAAACTTTAACATACCCACTAAACCACTTGTTAACTATTATGAAAATGTTAATGAACTTGAAAATAAAATCTATTTTAAGCATGATCTATTCACTATTGATTAGTAATATATACCACCAAATTTTGATTTTAAAATCCACTTCATTACCATAATCATATGTGGATAAAGAGGTAATTTTGTGTTTATGTTTCTTTAAGCATAGCATATTCGGTGTCAAAAACATAGGCTATCAAATTCAAAGCAAAAACAACAAAGTTTAGCCACATCAAACATTTCCATTAAGCACAAAAAGAGATCAAAAATGAGCAAAATGTTGAATCTACATGATTAAGAGAACTTCATTACCCATAATTGAAGGGGTTTAGCATCTCATATTTGTTACCATTTCAACAATGGTGGATTGTAACACGAAACAAAAATAAGAGAAAAATGAAAGCAAGCAAGAAGAGAGCTAATTAAAATAAAATAAATACTAATGTACTTGCATGAATAAAAATATCTACACTACTAACATGAAAAGAAGAAAGCATGTAAATAGAAAAGAGCAGGATTAACATTGCATAAAAATAAATTACATAAAAGAAGAAAATGGCTAATAAGCCATTGAAAAGAGAAAGAGAATTTTTATTGTTTTTGAGCCTAAAATTAAACTAACTAAAGAGGAGGCTAAGAGCTTAATTACATGAATATATGAGGTATTTACACAAGCCTAAAACCCTAATCCATATTTTTGAGGACTACCCAAAATAACATTGAGGAAGTGTGGCCCCCAAGTTACCATTAGCATGAGCATAATCCACTATTATTTGTGCATGTAACTTTAATCTTCATTAGCATATGCATTAGTCTCAATTGTACATCATGGTAAGTGGGTAGCTGGGGTCCTCTATGATTTCATGAAATGATTTATTTCCATCTTCATTTGCCTTATAACTCCTGTACATGCATATTTTCATGTACATCTCTTCCATTTGAATTCAAATTCTTACAACACAACATGAAAATTCCCAAGTAAATAATCTAAAATCAATATGTGCACGAAAATGACTATTATGCCCCTATACAAAGATGAATAAATGATGATTTGAAAATAAATTGAATTTTAGTTTAAACATGTTAAAACACCCTATATGCTCATTTATTTAATTAATTGGATTAAATATGAAAGTAAAAATATGCACATTTGCGTGCACATCAGAGTCCATTACAATGTGAATATATACATATATGAAGAAGCAAACACAATAACTTGGTTAATCCCTTTAACCCTTTAATCAAAGAAAACTTCTTCAAAAGCTCCTTTTCAAAAAAAAAAAAATTTTATATATGCCATGGTTTTCCTTAAAAATGAGATTGGGTTACTTGTTTTAAAAACTAAGGCTGTCAAAACCTTCAAAACTTTGCTTTCGACCTCACTGGATAACTTTCTTCGAAAGCGTATAAATCTCTTTTTAAAACATTAGGCCACTGTCTTTCGAAACACTTTAAAACTTCTCTTTCGAACCTTCGAATGTGATAAAGTATTACTTATTATCTTTTAGAAGCATAGCTTCGAAACCATTGAAAGTACCCATTTCAAAACCTTTGGAAGTATCGTTTCCGAAACCATTGAAAGTCCCCCTTTCGAAACCATTGGAAGTATACCTTCTGAAACCATTGAAAGTCCCCTTTTCAAAACCATTAGAAACTTCCATTTCGAAAGCATTTAGGAAGTGGCTTAAAACATCTTTAAAACAAGCACTACCTTTCGAAAGCACTGAAGACTTCAATAACTCGAAAGGCAAAAGAATGGCAGCAGGGCCTCAACCAGGTCGGTACCCTATCTTCCGAAAGCATTATTTTCATAAATAAAGAAACCCATTCGAAAGCTTATTCTTCAAAACATAAGTTGATAGAAACCCCTTCAAAAGTATTTAGAAAACCTCTTTTGAAAACACATGTTGCGAATCCTTCGAAGGCGTTAATAAAACAAAGGCAGCGCTTAACTTTTTAAAATAAACAAAGGTATCGACCCCATCGGAAGCAATGCATTTGACACCATGCTTTCTGCCTTTCTCCAATCCACTACGTACCATCTAAATGATACCTTGTGTATTGATTTTGGCTTAGTGGGGATTCGAATTGATTGACGGTGGAAGCTCTGAGTCGAAAGGTACTTCTAAAGAAGGTGGAACCAACTTTTCTTGGTAAAAACCGATTAATGCCAACTAAGGCAAATACTTCCTAACTAACCTGCCACGTATAAACATAAGATTGTTTGCCTTAACTTTTCAATTTCTGTACTAAAATAACTGCCGCAAATTTCAGATCTAAACCATGGTTAAGGTAGCAAATAAGCCCTTCTATTAAGCAAAACCGATATTGCAAATAAGTCCTTCTTCTAAAATAATTTGATTTGCATAGCAAATCACCTAGGAAAAACCCCAAAAATTTATGAAATTCACTTTAATCATGTTATTTAACATATCAAAATTTCAAACCCAAATTCTAGTTATAATTTCTAAAATAAATCTATAAACCCAATTAACCAAATTTTCCTTTGAAAATTCATAGTAATCTTTCCGTGGCTTGGTAAATTATCAAAATTAAACCCAACTCCAAAATCATATTTTACATAACATACAATTTTTCCATGGCATTTAAACAACAATATCAATCGGTTTTGCCCTAAAACCATGAGAAATCATATTTAGACAATCTTGTGTAATCTAATATATTTTTGATCCGAGCATATCATCATTCAAATCATCATAAAAATGAATTTACCCTTAAATCCGAAAACATATGATTATAAAAAAAATAGAGATAGAATGAATTATTATTCACCTTGATTAAGATAGGGAGATCGAATTGAAATTGAGATTTATTCCCTAGCCTTAATCCTTAGCTTTACTTTGATTTCTCTTCTCTCTCACTTGTTAATGGACGGCTTCCCCTTAACGTTCACATTTTTTTCTTCAAAATAACATGAATGGGAAATGAAAATGAGGAATGAGAATATATATATATGGGTAAGGGCTATGTGCAGCGAATTCCCAATATACCCTTATGCAAACTAATTGACTTTAAGCCCATATGATTAATTAAATTAAGCACGACCTTAATTATATTCATATCCCAATCCCCTTATCACTTAACATTTACATTATCCTATTTATTAATTTTTCTAATTAAATATATTGAATAATGTTATCAAAAATTAGGGGTGTTACACAAAAAAACAGGTAGCTGACAAAGCACTACAAATCCCCTATGTTGATGCAAATGAAGCTGTTAATGAAAATATAGTTGTCAATGTGGAAAGTTCAGTGGATAAAGAAAATTTGGATGGAAAAAATGGAGCTGATGTTAGTAAAAACAGATTTGCAGTGTTAAGCACTATTGAAGAAAATGTGAATCTAGTGGTTGATGATTATATAATGATTGATAATGAATATGTTAGAAAAGTGGAACTTAATAAAGCAGCTGCTGACTCACTTGAAAATAATCCTGGTTTTGATGTGCATGAAAATGTACATGCAGACATACACACAGCAGTGCACCCAAACATTAATATGTTTGATAAACCCATAAATTAAGCTACTGAACCTATCCTCCCTAACCAAGGCTCAACCACTACAAATCTGAATCAACCTACCAAATCCTACACTACCAATGATCAAACTCCATCCAAATTTTCTATTCCTACCTCACAAACAAATGATATCATGCATCAACAAAAAAGGACCCCTTAACCTTGAACTCATATCCAGAAACATTGATTCATATCCAAGAAACTTCATCCAACCACATCTCCCTTACCGATATCAATTCCCATTAACCTCTCCAAACTTCTCCACCTTCATCCCCATTAAACAACCATCCAAACATGTTTCATATTGGCCCTTACACCCTCTTCTCACCAGCATCCCTTGTAAACCTCATGATCATGAAAAAAATGAATCTATCACCATAATCCACCATAATCCAAATTTCTTTATTCCAGGAAAAACGTCAAAAATTCAAACCCCTACCAATTCCCATAAATATAAACATGGCTAAAAAATGAAACCTTCTCTTTCAAAAGCTCTTCCAAGAATAAAATCTTCACCTCATCAGCAAGGGAAAATAAAGACAGCCCACCATCCAAATCCCCCATTGGCACTGATTATTAATGAGGATTCTGACAACACATCAGCCTTATATCCAGAAATCCCTCCAACCACTTCTAAAGTACTAGAATCTTCAGGAAAAAACTTCAAAAAATTTAAATATGTTGCACAACATAGCTACATGGAACGTAAAGGGAGCCTACATGTTAAGTCTTAAATTCATGAACATAAACCCTCATTAATATCTCTCTCTGAAACAAATCTTAACCATACCCTTTCATCCAGAGCTGCAAAGTATATCAATCCTTCCTGGAATTATATCACTAATCATTCACATGCAAAATATGGAAGGCTCCTTGGGTTATATGATCCTTCTATATTTTCCTTGAACCCTATTATAAATGATAGACAGTTCATCCACTCGCATGTTATACATCTTCCATCTTCCTCTTCTATGTACATAACTTTCACATATGCTAATAATTCCATCTGCCAAAGACAAAAACTCCATGACTACCTTTTTCGTCTAAGACAAAATTCAAATCCATGGATATTAATTGGTGACTTCAATTGTAGCTTTCTCTCTTCTCATAAGTCAGGTGGCTCTCTACTATCCTTTAGAGACCTATCTCCTCAAAAATATCACTATTAATAATGCTTCCCTAATTGAACTTCCCTCCAATGGTTCCCCTTTCACATGGAACAAACAAAAGTCATCGTGGTCCTAGAACCCTAACTAAAATTGATCATGGCTTTATTAATCTGAAATATCTAACCCAATGGCCTTCTATCTAGATTCACTTCCCAATGCCTCTTTTATCTGACCATTGCCCATAAATCCTTCCTTTTGGTGTAGCTGCCATAAATAAAAAGTAAATTTTAAATTTTATGATAATTGGATGCTCAACACTAATTTCATGCAGTTGGTCAAAAAATACTTGGACAAAAAAAAAATGGAAATCCTATGCTCAAAGTACAATGTAAATTGAAGAATACCAAGCAGCTTTAAGAACATGGTCCAGAAGTATTTATGGTCAAGGTACTAAACTTTCCACTAACACACAAAAAACTTGTATAGGTATAGCGGCTCTCAATGACCTCAAATGGTGACCTTAACCTCCCTCAACTTGAATCTGAACTGTTATCCCAACTGGAAGCAATTCTTTCAACTGAAGCTAACATGGCAAGACAAAAATACAGAGAAGATTGGCCCTTGTTTGGTGATAGAAATATAAAATTTTACCACGCCTCCTTGAAAATTAGACAATCTAAATCTTTCATAAATGAAGTATAAGGTGGCTGCACACCACACGTTATCTTATCTTAAAATAAATGCGGTTAGCAATATGCAGGTTCAACCTGAAGTACCATTACAGCCTATTTATGTATTATTCCGTATAAAACCTTATGTAGGAATTCAGAGATTTTACTTCTTTAATATCATTCTGTAAAATAATCTTCTTCAATAAAGAATCATCTGTTTCTATTTTTCAATTTCTCTCACATTTCATTTTATACAAAATCTCATCAAATTCTAACATAGTTTCAGAGCCATATAAGGAAAAATTGCACTGAAAATTCTAAGATAAAAGAAGATACTAATCTCCATCAGAGAAATCCCATCATTTGGAGATTAGTTACCCACCAGCAACTTCTCATCATTTGGGTGGTATAAGATCTGTCTGCAAAGACTATTGCCTCGGCTAGGGAAGCCTGGCTACATATAGTCTTCTTCATCGATCAAATCTTGACTTGAGAAAACCAGAAATCAGTCAAGAATTCAAGAAACTCATCAAAACAGAAAAGAAGCAGGTGCCATACCACTGGTTTATCAGATTAGGCATCATCATTTAAACCCAGCTACAACATACCTGAATTCTGCAAAAACAAGTTTTTTTTATTCTTCATTTTGATCTCTGAGCTTTCAAGTACTTCTTGATTCAAGAAGCTTCATCATGGCTGATGATAACTCAAAAACTTCCGATAATGCTTCTTATCCACCACAACAAGCCATTCCAGCGGCAAAAAATCTCCTGAAAGCCACCATTAGTCCTCAGATCCAACTCGTCACTACTCAACTTGAGGAAGATAATTATCTCCTTTCAAAAGTTCAAGTTGAAACTGCAGGAAGAGGGTATGGTTTGGGAGGATTCATTCTTGGCACTATTACTGTTCCTTCCAAATTTATTATTGATTCAGAAAACAAAACAGTAAGTAATGAGAATATGCAAAATATCAAAGGCAAGACAGCCTCATAAGTTCTTGGTTTCTTTCATCAATAAATGTAAAATTACTACCTCAAGTAATTGGTTGTAGAACTGCTAACGAAATCTGGTTAGCAGTTGGAAGAATCTTTAATACTCAATCTGTAGCCAGAGTGATGCATTACAAAAGACAGTTACAAAATATTAGAAAAGAAAGTCGAACAATGAGGGACTGTCTGGGAAAAGTCAAGAATATATATGATATGCTTGAAGCTGCAGGACACAAAATCTCAAATACTGAACAAGTGTTAACTATCCTAATTGGTTTAGGTGATGAGTATGAGTCTGTAGTAGCAGTGATATCTTCTCAAGAAACTCTACCATCTCTTGAGTATGTCAGTTCCATTCTCCTTGCACATGAAGGAAGATTGGACTTCAAGAATCCCATGGACAGTGACATGTCTATCAACTATGCCTCAAATAGTAAGAACAGAAATCAAAATTACAATAATCAACAGTATCAAAGGGGAAACACAACTGTCAGAGGCAGAGGCAGAGGCAGAGGAAGATGGAGTAACAACAACAAACTAAAGTGTCAGATTTGTGAGAAAATTGGTCGCACTGCACCAAAATGCTACTTCAGATTCAATGCTAACTATGTTCTAGGACAAAGCTCAAATAGTCAAAGAAATGGTAAATATAGTGCAAACTTAGCACAAGTTCATCAAGAGTCTAACAAGCAGTCTAGAAGCAACAAGAATCAACATCAAGATGAAACAACAAGGTCAGAATATATATAAGATGAAGCATGGTACCTAGACTCAAGTGCAACCAATCATTTGACAAACAAGGCAACAAGGAATATAGAGGTAAACAGTCAATACTTATGGGAGATGGTAAGCCAACTGGAATCACTCATATTGGTAATGCCTATATCAAAGGTGAAAGGCAATTATATCTCAATAATTTATTAAGAGTACCAAGAATAAAAAAAAATCTTATGAGTGTTTCTCAATTTGCAGGTGACAATAATGTGTACTTTGAGTTCTATCCTAAATATTGTTTAATAAAAGACATACTAACTGGTGAAAAACTTTTACAGGGTGATGCAGTGAATGGGTTGTACAAATTTACGTTGATAATTGTAGAAACACTGTTGAGAAAGTAAAGTGCAGCAATAACTATAAAACATCATCTGTCGAAAACAATAAAAGTGTATTTGATCAATGGCATTACATGTTGGGTCACCCCAGTGCAAATGTCATAAAACAGGTTTTGAAAGAAATTAAAGTTTTTTTTAATGATCTTACTTTACCATATATCTGTACCTATCGTCAAATAGGAAAAAGCCACAAATTACCCTTTGCTGATTCTATGACTGAATACAAATTGCTATTAGAACTGGTTACAACTGATCTTTGGGGTCCTGCACCCATCAGTTCTGACTATGGCTATAAATATTATATATCTTTTGTTGATGCCTTTACTAGATACACATGGATATACTTCCTAAAAACAAAGGCAGAAACTTATAATGCTATCATACATTTTATTACTCAAGCTGAAAAGCAAACATGTCACAAAGTTAAAGTTATTCAAAGTGATGGTGGTAGTGAATACAAGTCACTTGATAAATTTTTCTTAAGTAGGGGTATAATACATAGAATCACATGTCCATATACCTCTGAATATAATGGTCTGGTTGAGAGAAAACACAGACACATAGTAGAAACATGGTTAACTTTACTTGCTCATGCATCTCTACCTTTAAAATTCTTGCCTGACTCATTTAGTACTTCTGTGTATTTGATTAATAGACTCCCAACTAAAGTACTAAATGGAGTAAGTCTATTTGAAAAACTCATGGGAATTAAACCCAATTATGACAGTCTTAGAACATTTGGGTGTCTGTGCTTTCCCTATCTAAGACCATATAACAAACACAAATTAGATTTCAGATCTCACCCATGTACATTTCTAGGTTATGCAACCAAGCAGAAAGGTTACAAATGTCTGGACAATTCTGGGACAATATTTATCAGTAGACATGTAGTGTACAATGAAAAAAAAATTCCCTTTTGCTTGTACAAATACTAAAACTACTCAGAAAATATACAATCCAAGAATATCTATCTTAAGTGTACCTGTGTATTGTGAGACATGGAATCACAAGGAGGCAGGTGTCTCTGAACCACAACACACAGTGTTGTCTGAACCAGGTCATGGAACAGAAGAGCAACCTGACATACATGCATAGTTACCTACCGCATCAAGCAATCAAAGTCAAGGCATCAACAATAACAGTCTTCTAGAACAATCTCAGAACAACACTGAACAGGATGATAATTCAACATCAACAGACACTGAATTACCAACCAGAACAGGCCATCACATGTTAACAAGATCCAAAAGTAGGATATTCAAGCCAAAAATTTACGCAGCAACAACAAACATTGAAGAGCCCGAATCATTTGAGCAAGCATACAGAGATGAAAACTGGAAGATTGCAATGAATGAAGAATATCAAGCACTAATGAAGAATAAAACATGGAGCCATGTACACCCTCCAACAAACAAAAATATAATAGGATGCAAATGGACCTATAAACTGAAGAAAAATCCAGATGGAACAGTGTCCAAATAGAAAGCAAGATTAGTTGCCAAAGGATATACTCAACAGTATGGGTTTGATTTCAGTGAAACATTTTCACCTGTGGTAAAGCCAACAACTATCAGAGTTGTTCTCACAATTGCTTTAAGTAAAAATTGGGATATAAGGCAATTGGATGTTAACAATGCATTCTTAAATGGCATCCTACAAGAAGAGATCTACATGGAGCAGTCACAGGGATACAAACAGAATGATTACCAAGTGTGCAAGTTAAACAAGGCCATATATGGCTTGAAACAAGTACCAAGAGTATGGTTTGATAGACTGAAGGCCACCTTAACCTCTCTAGGTTATCAATCTACCAAATCTGATAACTCTTTGTTGGTCAAAACTTATAATAATCATATTATTTATATTCTAATATATATTGATGACATGATCATAATAGGTAATGACACAGAAGAGATCAGAAGTATCATACAATATCTTAACAAGCAATTTTCCATTAAAGACCTTGGCAATATCAACTATTTTCTAGTATTGAAGTTAGCAGAAAATCAGACATAGAGATACTGCTAAGCCAGAAGAAATATATTAGAAAGATACTTATAAAAAAAAGCATGAGGCAAAACCACAACCCACCCCTATGATCAACAATCAACAAGTATTCAAAAATAGAAGAGAACCCATATTAAATATTAAATAGTATAAAAGTATTGTAGGAGCACTACAATACACTACTATAACTAGGCCAGATATATCATTCACTGTTAACAAAGTTTCACAATTTATGCAGGAACCATATGATGAGCACTGGAGAGCAGTAAAAAGAGTTCTCAGATATCGTAAAGGAATGCAGATTTTGGACTAACACTAAGAGCATATGCAGCAACTTAAATATCACAGCATATGCAGATGCAGATTGGGCTACTGACATCGATGACAGAAAGTCTGTAACAGGGTACTATATCTATATTGGGGATAATCCCGTGTCATGGTGTTCTAAGAAATAGACCACTATATCAAGATCAAGTACAGAGGCAGAATATAGAAGTGTTACAAGTGCTACTGCAGAGATAATTTGGCTATAATTTCTACTGAAGGAACTACAAATCAATATCGCAGTCAAATCAATATTATGGTGTGACAACCAAAGTACTGTGTACATGGCAGCTAATACAATATTGCACGCACGAACAGAACACATTAAAATTGATTTATATTTTGTTCGTGAGCAAATTCAAAGGGGAAGTTTATAAGTCAATCACATACCTTCAACTTACCAGCGCGCAGACATACTTACCAAAGCACTATCAGCAAGAAACTTCTTAAAGTTTTGAGCTGAACTGAAAGTAGAGAATGAAGCAAACCTCAGAGATCTGACCTTCAACAAGGAGCTGAAAGCTCAGATCCAATCACCTCAAGTAGTTGAAACTACAGTGAGCAAATCTCTCAAGGACGATAGTAAAGCCAGATTAATCGAGGAAACATGTAAATCTATCTCTGAAAGGAAGTCTAAACTCTCCAAGAATTCTCGAAGACAATCTCTCCAAGATTACAGAGGCAGATAACATCGATATACTTTCTCTCAATAAATTTTAAAGATCCGTTGTGACGATTTGAAGAAAATTAGCTTGATTCTCTATTGCTGGCATGGATTTAATACCGCCAAAGAAACCCTAAACCTAATATTGGTTTGAGGGGGGAAATGAAGCACCGCGCATTATCTTATCTTAAGGTAAATTCTTTTAGCAATATGCGGGTTCAACCCAAAATATCATTACAGCCCATTTATGTATTATTCTGTATAAAAGCTTCTGTACAGCATTTAGAGATTTTACTTCTGTAATATTATTCTGTAAAATAATCTTCTTCAATAAAGAATCATCCGTTTCTAATTTTCAATTTCTCTCACATTTCATTTTATACCAAATCTCTTCAAATTCTAGCATTCATCCATCAAATCACTGATTTTCATGGAGTTACTCATTCTATAACTCCTGATTTTGATAATGCATTCCTTGGTTATTTCACTTCTTTTCTTGGTGGAATTGATGCTCCAACAAGTGACACTGCCTTCCTGAACAATTTAAACCTCCCTACCCTCTCTGTTGAATTTCAAGCCTCCCCCATGTAAAGGTCAAAAAAATTACCATGAGAAAAACTGCTACTGGAGGACCAGATGGGTTCAATGCAACATTTTTTATATCTTGTTGGTCCATCATTTCCTCTAATGTTCTTAAAGTTATTCACAACTTTTTCAACAAAATCAAAATGCTCAGTTCCATAAATTCCACAAACCTAGCTCTCATTCCAAAGCTTAAGAACCCAGAAAATGTAACTAAATTTCATCCCATAGCCTGTTGTAACATTATGTACAAAAACATTTTGAGAATCTTAGCTTCCAAACTGAAGGTTTCTCTTCAAAACATTATATCACCAAACCAAGCAGCCTACTTGCCTAATATAAGTATACTTGACGATGTATTTCTCACTCATGAACTTCTAAATGGCTACTCATTTCCAACCATATCTCCCAGAGCAATGCTTAAGATTGATATAAAAAAGCTTTTGACTCTGTACAATGGTCTTCTCTTATGTCCATAATGAACAAAATGAATTTCCTTCCAAAATTTTCAAATTGGATCTATCAATGCATCTTAACAGTTAGATACTCTCTGGTATTCAATGCTCACACTAGAGGATACTTCAAAGGAAACAATGGCTTAAGGAAAGGTGATCTTATATCTGCCTATCTATTTATATTAATCATGTAGACACCTACTGCTACACTCCAGTTGCAGGTTGAAAAGAAGAACTTCATTCTACATCCCAAATGTAAAATTCCTTTAGTTACTTCACTAGCATTTGCAGATGATTTAATCATATTTACAAAACCAAATGCCTAGTATTTAATCTCCATTATGTCTACCTTAAATGATTTCTACATATTCTCTGGCTTGAAGACAAACCCCCTCAAACCTCACATTTTGATAGCTGGCCTTCCTCCTCATCTAATCTCCCAATGCTTAAATATCACCAAAATGCTTCCACTTCAATCTGATATGTCATATTAAGGAATCCCATTGGCTATAAGAAAAATCACAATCTCACAATGTATTCCTTTGTTTGAAAAAATTATTACCGTCTTCTCAAAGTGGCATAGCAAATTCCTATCTCAATCGTGTAAACTAATCGTCATAAACTCGGTAATTTTCTCAATAACAATCTACTGGTGCAGAATATTTCTCCCTCCTGCTAAGCTAATTTCCATGATTAGATCATCCATGTTCAGGTTTTTATGGACAGGAACAATATATAACAAGAAAATATCTCCCACGGCTTATAGTAAACTCGAAATACCAAAATGCAATGGAGGTTTAGGAATTAAAAATCTAAAGAAATGGAATGTTGTTGCCTTGTCAAAGAACTTTGACAACCTGATTAATAGAGCAGACACCCTATGGGTTGCAGCTTGGTGCTACAATTATAACTCAAGAATGAAGATTTTTGGATGATAGATCCAAAACAGGCAAACAGCTGGGTTTGGAAGACTATGTTGAAAATAAGAGATGATCTCCTACCTCACATCAAAATTTCTCCGTGTTCGTCCAGTACAGCTAAATTTTGGACTGTACCATGGTTGGAAAAAGGTTTGATTTTAAAAAACCGTCTTACTCATGATGAATGTATGCAAACTGGAATTCCCTTAAGTGCTAGGGCTGCTTCATTTAAACACATGGCATCATCTCCATGACTCGCACAAGAAACATTGTGGTCAACCAATTATGGAGTTTATACAATCTGACTGCATATCACCATGCACTTAAAGATAAAAACCTATGTACTGACGCTCTGAAAGAGCACTCTACAGGCATTATATACTCTATGCTTGATAACTAGTCCCCAAATGAAAAATTCCAATGGCACCAAAGAACATGGAACCCTTACTCTTTTGAAAAATTAAACTTTATGCTATGGAAATTTTCAAAAATGCCCTACACATGCTCAAGAATTTACAGAGGAAGGGTATAAATGTTGTTATAACCTGTGAGTTTTACAACTCTAGAGAGGAAGATACGCATTATCTATATTTTAACTGCTCCTTTACTTATTTTCTCTGGAAAAAGTAAAATCTAGGGCAGGTATTGATCAACCTTTTAGGGACAGTAAAATTGAATGGCTGCATATATACAAGGCCACTCGATGGAAAACTTCTGCTTCAGTTTAGCTATTGATTGTCTTAAAGGTGACAGCAAATGAAATATGAAAAGAAAGGAATGACAGAAATTTTAATCATAAAGGAATGAAGCGTATGGAATTATACTTCAGCATTTGTCGCAAAATCAGACTTGCTTTGAAGATTTCACCTTTCCAGTTTGATCAGTCGCATATTACATCTTGGGTATGAGGAATTTCTTTTTGTTTTTTATTGTTTTTTATGCCTTCTTTATTATGCACTTTCTCCTTTCTGTTAAACTTAACAATCCTATTTATGCTTGTAAGAAGTTTCTTATATATTATAACTAAATGGTACGGTCATTCAACTCCGTTGGCTTTGCGACCTAAAATAGGAATTTTTTTTAAAATCTACCTATTTCACCTACTTCTAACTGGTCTGGTTCCTTCAATGGTATCGGAGCTCAAGTAGTCAATGCGATCTAAATTTGTCATATTAGGTCTAACTAATTAAGCTTGCCAACTTGGTACGGTGTCTACAAAGGTAATGTCTAGGATTATAATTATATAATAAAGTATCATGTCCTACCTAATTACTGAGCCGGCCTAAAAGGTAAAGTGAGCCCACATGTTATCTTTAATAGAAAAGATCCAATTGAATTGGGACTTAGACTGATTTCCAAAATTGTTTTGAAAACTAAAGTGATGATTTTAAATTTAAAAGTCAAATTTAAATGAAACATGTCTATTATTAAAGTTATAATGTAATATAAGCTTTCAAAACGTTTGAAAAGACAATAAAATTTAAAAGTGTTTGAAAATTTAAATTTAAAATTTCAAAAACTAATTTATTAGTAAGATCAATAAAATAAATTAATTAAGTAATTTAATTCTATATATATATATGCATGTATTATGCATATTAGTATATGTTATATTATCTTAAAATGTTAAGATAATATATATATATATATATATATATATACATACATACATACATACATGTATATATGTGTATGTAATGAATTTCAAAATTAATGTAATTTAATTAAAAGTATTTGATTAAATAAATTAATTAAAAGTTGATTAATTAAATTACATACATATATATTACTATAAAGGTTATAGTACACATTATAAATGTTACAGTATACATGTCCAATATAAAAGTTGTATCGGAATAATAATATAACATTAATTAAAGAGCTAATTAATTAAAATTAATTAAATAAGATTTAATTAATATAACTTTATACATAAACTTATTATATATGTTAATGAAATATAAAAGTTATATAATAATTAAACCCATATAATATAAATATATAAACCAAATGTGCAATATTAAAGAAACCCAAATAGACTTAAGGAATAAGTACATACGTAAATGTACGTATATCATGATTCCTGGTGTGTTTGACACTTAAATCATGAGTATATTTCATAAGGAACACATTATTCCATTAGTAGACATCACTCAATCAAATATACTGAAGATTATGAATTTTTCATATAAGTGTTGTCCTCTACCATTTATATATATTAATGAATTACTTGCATACTCTCTGGTTATTGAGCAAACTCAACTAGAGATATTGTGTATAGTTTTATTAATTTATTGACTTGATGTGGTAAGATAATTATATTCCTTTATTGAGTAAACTCAAGATGCGTATACTATACTTAGGCCATCGCGTAATGGTAGGTACAAATGAATAATTTCTTTCAATTTGTTGAGCGAACCGAAGATCGAAATGATATTAGGATAAGGAACTATATGTTAGGGGTTTTCCATTATTTGTAGGGCTATGACTTGTCAACCAAACTCAAGGTCAAAACCCCAAGACATATAAGTCTTAACACCACTAATGAAGTCTTCATTTTAGGGTTTGGAAAAACAAATAAGACTAGTGGGAGCCTTAGTAGGAAATTAAAATGGTAACATTTAACCTTTCTAATACAGTAAGAACATATGCAATATAATTTTATAATAATCTACATTGATAAATTTGTTTAGTTAAAATGATTGATAGAAATTTATAAGTCAAAACATATAAGTGAACTGAATTAAAGATTGGCAAATAGAAATAATATATATACTTACTATTAAATACTTCTTTCATGTTAATCTTTCTATACCCATGGAGGTACCTAATTTTACAACTACAAAATGCGTTTGTAATTTGGTCACTTACGTGTTTATCTACCTGATATTATGTTTGCTTTATGTGAGTTTCGAACTCTAAAAGCAATACACGACTATGGCTATTTAATCCATATATTATCGCATATAAGTGTTACATGGAGAACATCACAATTTGCATTGTATGATACTTCGATGAAATTAGTTCATTTGAAGCAAGCAAATAAACTATGTTGTGAGATCAGGTATTCAATTTGATTAATTTCAACGAAGATAGTATACTGTTAAATGTAATACTAGACCAAAACTATAAGGCAGGTCTAAGAACTCGATTTTTGAAATATCAAATTTATTAGTTTACATAAGATGCAATGTATTTAATGTCCTTAAATGTTAAGGATGATCGAATGCGCTTTTGTAAAGAGTTCATTGTGATATTGTAGAAAAGTCTTTCTTTTGAATGGTCCATGATTTAAAAAGGAAAAAGAATATGCAGGCGTAGATCTAGGGTATAGTTAGGATGAAGAGAGTGAATAGCCGCCTCTGCTTCATAAAGAAACATTAAAAATTAAATTTGTAAAACAATAATTAATACTTAACATTGAAAAGAGAAATATGATTTCTATTTCGAAATGTATTTTCATACAAAAATTGTTTTCCATAAGATTTATTTCTTTGAGTTCAAAATAATTGATTAAAGAACAAAGTAGTTACAGTATACAAAATAAATGGTCTATATTATATGGATGATGGACATCCGTATTTTGTATGCTATTGTAGTAATGGCGGAAAATAGTGAGAGCATGCCACATAGCACTTATTGATTTAATCAACTTACGAAAATTGTTTTCGTAAAAAATACCGCATATTATTTTTATGAAATCATATATGTTCTTCAGCCATGACTGAAGAATAAACATAGTTTTATTTCAGCGATAATATTATGAATATTCGTTATGAAATAAAACTATAATGTGGTATTTGTTTTCATAATATAAATGATGCATTGGAAAATACCAAAGTATCTGCAATTATTCACAATTATTTAAAATTATAGACTAAGCCATGGTTCTAAGAAGTAATTCTTCGATCAATGAATATGAATCATATGGAATTAGTGAATTACACCTTAGAAAATTAAATGTGAAGTACCCATCCAGTAGGAGCGTCATAAGAGTCGATGATCTCTTCAGGTTGATATATATATATAGATGTATGCAATCACAAGTCTGATAATACCAAATGATTCTACATACTTTATTATATTCAACGATGAATTATCGTAAGCATGAATATATTTATTTGATATATATAGGGCATGTCTATGGTAAGTTCGTAGAATATAAAACAGAAGTAAAATAAAATAACAAGCAAAAGAAGTGATTCGATTTAGTTGAATAGGTGAGTATATTGGAAAGAGTTCCAAGTATACCTAAAATGAATTAAGATTCAGTCTCAAGAGTCACTCATCCTTATAATACATAATGGTATGTTGATAAGGAGTAATCGAACTTTGTTGAACAAAGGATGATTAAACGATGAGTGACGTTGAGTTAAATTCTTTCTATAAGGTGTGTACTTAAGGGTAGTACAAAAGATTAAGGTTGCTATCATTCGAAGAATAGTTTACGAAGTCGTACAAGATATGGTTTTATAAGAAACTCCATCATGTCCCAGTCCAAGGAGTTGGCGGGGTTGTGTGAGTCGAAGAACTACACATAATATTTGTATGTATGAAATCTTGTATGAATCGCGCCAAAGGGGTTTGAGGATGACAGTAATTGAATGGCTGATTTATGTTATAAACATAAATATTATGAACAAACATCAAGTCAGTTTTATGTATGGAAATTCATAAAAAAATTATGAATTCCCGTTCCATTGCAATAAGAAACAATTATTGTTTCAAAAAAACATCCTTCATAGCAAAGGAATTTCTTTAAGAATTATTGGTAGTAAAATGGATTTGAATACGATCTAAGGATAAAAATGATTACAAGAGATGAAATGAAATTAACCAAACATAAATGAACGCAAAACATTAGAATGTCTAATGAGTATTGTTGGACGTTAAAGAGAGATTGTGAGTTTCTTGTCAATGTCAAGAATATGTAATCCTCGGTTGTTTAATTAAACCATTAAGAGTATTGACTCTATGATATGGTATGATACACAAATCTGAAACAGATTCCATGTACATTATCAAAGTATGATTTTGATAGTTGTACCCGAAGTGATATGATCCATTGGTCACAAATGTGTCTTTAAGAGAAAGACAGATGCAGTTGGAATATACTGAGTCACATTAATAAGAATAACATCATGAATTTCAATTGTTGAAAGTAGCATAATAAATTTGACATTCAATGTGCTCAAATTGATTCGGATTTACTCACAAAATTATCGCTTGGTATGACTTTGTCTTTTTGTACATATGTAGTGAAATAGAAAATTTTAAATATAGATTTAGGCTAGACTGTTTGCACATAACAAAAAAAGTGTATCGATAGTTTGTGGGTTTTGGATATGATCCAAGAGTCGGTACAAAAGTATCGTTCAACGAGCATCAAAATTGGGCATTTTTTTGATAGAAATATTGAATAGTTCGATTTCAATCAAAGTGCGGAGGAAGTGTGTGTCTATAAGAAAGAACGTTGAAGGTATGTTGATATATCTAAACATAAGAAAAAAAACATGCCGCTAATTTTTGACGATGTACTTGTGTTAAAAACACATTTAGTTGTTTCAATACTTGATGTTGTATTTTTAAATGATGTTTTTTGTAGTGAGAATAAGGGACAATAGGAATGTCCCAGAAAATGTGCTGAAATACCTTATTAAAATGTTTAATAAGAATCATGTAAGATGGATACCTTATGCATTGGCAATAGGAATTATCATACATATTATGTTGTCTACAATATCTTGATTTGTTGATATATTTGATACATAAAGCAAATACCAAATCCAAATTAAGGTCATTAAATCGTAGTTTGAGTTTTCTCGTGTATTTAAATACATGAGACTTGTCTATAGAAAAATGAACTCCTTATGAAGGAGAATTCAGACTTTAACTTCATACGTGATATTATGTATGGTATTTCAATATAAATTTTTTATTCAAAGCTTTGTTATGAACCTTTAAGTTGGAAATGTTCAAAATGAGAGATTGTGGATGACTTAATAAAAGGTCAAGTACGTCGTCTTGAATAGCACCACAATAAAAGCAATGTATATATATCATAAATTGAGAAATTTATAACTAAGCTGAATGGTGATTCCAAATGTTGAGAATATCTTAACATTGTTATATGAAAACAATGTCGTAGCATAGTTTATAATAGAGCTTAGAGCTCACTGTTGGTCGAGAGACATACTCTGAAATGTTCCACATGATAAAGGCAATTTAGCGGCGTTAGAGAGAGTTGGTCGACATAATATATTATCGAAACATAATAGCATATCCGTTCATTAAGGGCCGACCCAATTAATTTTGCAGAAATCAAATAGAGAAGTTGAAATAAGGTTCCATAATTCACCCAAGTGCAAGTGGGAGAATGATAGAGTTAGGAATACGCCATAGGGGCAATTATGTAATTTGTTACATAAATCTAACTTGATAACTATTCTTGTTCAGAATGAAAGGTGTTTCCTTTCCGTTATATACTTGTTATTAAATATTATAAATAATTAATTAGTTACATTAAGTATATATGTCAGGAAGTCCATAAATGATGTGTTTGTGATAGCAGTTACAAATAGTTATAACCATGAGTATTATATCATAATATGATAAGCACATCATTTTAAATATTCCTAGTCAAGGTGTATCGAGGCTAGACATTAATGCATTTGTTGAGACTGGATTACATAATGCTCTCCAAATATTAAGTAGTGTATTACTGATGGCTACTGGGGTACCAAAAGGTTATGTACTGGTAGTTATAGGATAACTGTGGAACGACTCACTCGATAGTATTCTGTTGATTAATATAAGTAAGATCAAATAGAAATTATCGAAGTGGATAATTTACACAATTCTCTTAACATGAAAATACTATTGATCTTCAACATGAAAGCTCCACTTTAATTATAGTTAAACCATGGTATGACATCTAAACGACGATAGTTGGGTCGAGTGGAAGTATTGAAAGTGAAACACTATTCAAGAGAGGATTCATCTCCTCGGTTATATAAGGTTATTGTCTCGTCAACTGAAGTTAACTCAAAGTCAAAATATCTGGTCAAAGTAGATCGGTTAATGCTAATTTTTAATATTGAACCAAGGACTTTTTGTTTGGACTATAAAGTTGAATAGGGAAGATATTGGAATTTTGACCATTACCAAATTCTATAGTTCCAAACCGGTACAGTTTTGATGAAGAGAATTGGTGTAAATAATCGTTACTACTGGTACTGCTTATTGTTTGCACCAAAATTTGGCATAAACAACCAATAGAGAGTTTGTAGAGAAATAAATGAAGAATCTAAAATGAATACAGAGGAAACAAGCAACTAAAACAAGAAAAAACAAGAAAGTAACAAAGACACGGTGATTTATAGTGGTTCAGCGTTGTTTGCCTAAGTCAATTTTGAATAGGTTGCTTTATTAATCACTTTGTAAACTTAGTACAACAAGGGTATGATGAAATTGCTTACTTACATAGAGTACAAAGCAACCAGCAGCGTAAAAATCCTCAAAATGAACAACCAATCCTGTACTTATACAGAAAGACGGCGAAATATCTCTTTGAAAATTCGACAGAAGAATCTCTAAGACCATATGGACCCATCAAAGGGACCACATGACCTAATCCTAAGGAATAGGAATCAGTGTCGATCCTTATTTTAGAGGAATTTGAGGATGTGATCCCTATGGGAGCTTTAACATGTTGCATTATGCTTAGCCTCCAAGTTTCATACAAATTGGATTAGTAGAACTTGAGTTATTGCTCGATCTTTGCTGCAACATGAGTTGTTCCCTGATTCTAGAAGATCCCTATTGAGGGAAGAGGGCTGATCTCTCTTGTTTCATCCTTTTGAGGTCTAATCCCTAGGGTAGGCTCCTTAGGGTCTCCACATCTTGCTTACAAAATTTTCTATGCATTGGCCTTATGGATCTTGAGATATTGACTGTTTCTCATTGACTTGCATTTGTTTTCCTGAAATATGTCGATCCTTATGTTGGAGAATGATTATAGCTAATCTCTCCTCTATGTTGAACTATATTCCATACTTCGAACATTCTGCATTGCATATCTTTCAATTCCATTCAACCATGGCTTCATATTACCATATGTACTCGACTTCTGGATCCCATAATCACCGCAGTGGACTTACCAGCCTTAATGACAGTCGAATCTAACTTTTCCAGTTAGTTCAAATATAGCTGGGACAAAATGCCGGATAACACTTGTCCCCCAAAGTACGTCTTATACTGAACATAACATGCTTTGAATCGAAGCAAATTAGAGTCGTCGGAAAGGAATCCATCCAGTTCCCTGAATAGTTGCTATCCTTCCATTGAATTATTTTTCCAAATCATTGTATCTCTCTTTGATTGTCATGACGCTTAGTCGATTTCCAATAATATAAACTTAGGATTATATTCCATCAGTTGATATTTATGTCCTATTCTACGAGAATAATAAGCTTTGGCTATCTGATCTAGTTTCGACCTTGAAAGCTTCAGGTTTGAATTCAACTTCTATCGATTTCAAAAATTGAACTTTTAGACTACACACGTGCACATTTGTGGCACGTTCTCATCATTCGCTCCCGGACGCCTTTGTATGCTCATAGGTTTTCGCCAATTTTCATTGAATTATATGCAATTCCATTGCATTTTATATTTACGCATATAATTTTTGTGCATGCTTGCAAGCATGTAGGGTTTGTAATTGATCCCTTTCCTTCTCTTTATTTATTTATTTACTTATGTATATATGGATCATCATTCTTTCAGCCGATCGCCCCTCCTTCTTTCTTTCTCTCCAATTTAATAGGGATCAGAATCTTCATAACCGGCCCTTATTTCCTCTTCCTTTCTTCCCTTTATTTATAGTGTGAATAGGGATCGAATCGATCCTCAAGTAAAGGGATCGTACCCGATCCCTCCTTATCATGTTGGGAACTCAACTCATTTGGCTTCATGGAGGATTAAAAGGCAAGTCAACCCCTCAACCTTGATATATAAGCAACCACTCTCCTTTATTCCCTTACTTCATTTCATTTCATTTTCATTCGTCGTTATTTTCTTTATGACTGAGACCCCCTTCCAATTTCTTTAGAGCCGAATATTTCATCCTTTCATCAACCCGACCCCAATCCTTCGAATCAAACATTGCCTCCCTCCCTCGATTCTCCGTCTTCTCTTGCTCTAGACCATCACTCCATTTTCAACTTGAACCGAAGCCGAAAATCTTCCATTGAGCAACTCGTATTCTTTAAATTTAGGTTGGTTTTCTTGCCTTAAGCCTTTAACTTAGGATGAGACGATGGGTTCTGTTTGTGATAGTCGTGGGCTAAATTTGAAGAAGATGAGATTGATGATGGTAATGCAGGGTTCGGCGAGCTAATAAAAGAGAAGAAGGAAAAGAACGAAGCATGAAGGAGCGAAGGGATCGGTCGTGCTTTGTATACGAAGCATGGAGGGATCGGTTGGAATGTAGGTGAAGGATAAGGATCGAAGTGAATGTTGGAGGGAAGTATGAAAGCATTGAGGTAGAGGATCGATATTGAAGTTCGAAGAGGGATCGGTTAAGTTGGGTTAGGCGTAGGAGTTGGTTGAATTGCAAAGTAGAAGGGTCGGTCATTCGTGAAGCAAAGAGGGGTCGGCTGTTTACTGTAGGCAGAGTGTGAATGCGGCTAAGTGGAGGGATCAGTGGTTTTATTTCAAGAGAGGGATCAGTTGTAAGCTTTGCAATAGGGATCGATTATTTTCTGTTTTCTTTTTTATATAGTGGGATATGCTATGTGTACTTGGCTGATTCTAAGCTTTGAATTGAACTTGAAAACCAATCCATATTCACTTGTATGAATAATTAAAACCAATTCTATCTCAGTGGCTTGAATATATAATGGTAACGAACAATAGGACTTTCATATCCAATATCGAACTCAAAATCGAATGATAGAACTCCATGGGCTTAGAATATGAACTAAAACTTAACATATGGACTTTAATAATGGACTTCAAACTTTGACATGCCGATGATCAATCCTAAAGCTTGTACAACCGATCAATCTAAATGCCAGTTGAGACAGTCAGCAATGGCGGTCACTTTGGTCGGAATTCAAACTCCCATCACTTACTTTTTCTTTTAACTTTGAATTATTTATCTCTGCACTGCACAACACTGCACCACACTAGTTTACACTTAGCATGGAGGGACAAGTAAATTTATCTAATCTCGATTATCTATTGAGATTAGTTAATATAGGCTCCAGACGTTTATAGCGGTTAGTTGCAATGCCTTCTGGACAACCTTCACAACTTAGCAGTCATGTAGCTGAGTCAAGTTCTGCAACTGTTTCTGGTAAAATTTCCCTTGATTGTCAAACTGAGCAATAAGAGGTTTATCGCCTGGTGATCGACCTTTTCTCTGATGTTCCAGTCCTTCCGACGGAAGATATAAGTCCAACCCCCGACACTGTAGAAGGTATTGTATTTATAAATAACTTGATGGATTCTTAAGCCTTCAGAATTGGCCACTCTTCACACACTGTACGCTATACATGGGATTCCGTTTGGAGATGTCCCAGTCCCTTTGGTGAATGATAAGGCTCAATTGCTCCCAAAAGGACATACAACATGCAATAAATTCATGTACTAGGTCGGATGTGTGCCTCCTTTCAATTCTTTCATCAGAGAAATGCTAAATTATTTAGGAATAGCTCCCGCTCTATTACATTCGAATAGTTATGCTTTTCTTTATGGCACTTTCTTGCTATTTATGGATGTTCTATTCCTCCTGCCATCTCCTTCGGACATCGAGCTTATTTACAATTTCAAATAATAGACATGGAGCATTTCTTACATTTTCCTCGAGCCTTCACCCAAGTATCAAGTTCTGACTGGCGCTTGAAACAAGCTAAGCATCTTTAAACACAAATGGTTTTACGTTCATAATTCGCTTGGCATCTTGAGGCGATGGTTGGAAGGACATAAGTGTTATCTTCACTTTATTCTCAAATTCTTTAGTCCAAGTCGTATCCTGAACTAATTAATACTTTGAAAATTTACAGGCGTCCATCTACATCCAAAAGGCGATAATTTCTCAAGGGCGGTTTCTATAATTCGGGCCACCCCAGTTGAGGATAGGGACATTAGATCCCTTGTAACCAATGAATGATTGTCCCTCTATGGGCTGTTAGATGAAGGGCACAACATCACTCTTCCAGGAAGCGCTGCACCACTATAGATATAGAGGAATAAGAAGGCGCCACTAATAGTCCTGTCGTTGTCCCAGTCAAGGGGGCTTAGGACGATGTCGAAGAGGGTGAAGTTAGAGGTGTCAAAACCAACAAGCCTGGCGATGCTGATGTAGGTCCGGGCAATGCGCCTATGTTCGAACCATCACAAGGTGCATACTCTCACATGCCAACAAGGAGAGGGAAAAAGCACGCATATAAACTCCATAGGAGAAAAAATGCTAAAGATCCAGAGTTCATCATCACCTTTGTTGATGAAGAGTCTTCTTCTTAACATTTAGAAAGTTTAGTGGATGGGTTCTCAAATCTCTCGATCCCTGATGATATCATGACTTATGACTTCCCTAACATCGATATTGGGGGGCTCAATTCTCCCATTAAGAGTAGTGATGACATTCCTCCTACCAGCAAAGGGGAGAAAACTCCTATGAGCAAGGCTACAGCAACTGCTCTGTCGGGCGGACACTAAGACACTCACAATCACGCGCATTTCACCGAACGATTTTCGACTACCTTTTGTTTGATGGTCACTTATACATTTTTGTTTGGTTCATAGGTGTTATGTCTCAATCCTATCCTTCGATCACTTGAGAGGCTCCCCGTCATAGTACAGATCCAGTCATAGTCTAGAATTAGGTAGGTGTCGAGAGAGAGATGAAAAAACGAGAAAGAAGTCATCATTCGAGGGAGTCTTAATCTTCCAAACATAAGTCCCAATCTCAATTGTCTCATCAGGAAGTTCATCCCAATCTTCCATTACATAGCGGCAATCGGACTTCTTCCATGCTTCTCAAATTTCTATGCTACCTGAGCAAAACTCTGGTTCATCTGGTTCCACATAGTTCCATGAAAGTAGGTCGGGCAAACGCCCACTTGTTCCTTTCGATCTAGCTTTTCCTGCTGCAGCTTTTGAGGCTTCCACGGTAGAAAAATTGGCCGAACATAAGGTCAATTTTCCAAAAATTTGCTTTGATGGGCTTAAGTTCCTTCCTTCTATATATAATTCCAGGGAGTGCTAAAGTGAGTTCCCTTGCATGCATCAATGGCGTTTTTATGCAACACGAAACATTCCAGCATTTAGCCAAAAAATCTCTGAGGTACCTATCGAGAGACACTTAAAGTTGATCATCTCATGCTAGAGGAAATTCATGAAAAATACATAATTAAACATCAAGACAATGTGATCTCGAAGTTAACAGCAAAGCTAACCATGGCATAAAAGAGCGCAAAAGAAACAACTAAGGTGCTTAGTCGTCTAAAAGCGGATCACAAAAAGGAGTTGGATGCGGTTCTCAACCGCAGCGATATGCTTGCTTTGGAAAAAGATACGCTGCAAAAAGAGAAAAACATTCTAACCCGCCACATTGAGGAACTCGAAGGTATCTTTAAAAAAAAGAGGGAAGAAAAACATGTAGCTTAAGAGGAGGCAAAAAGATATTGCGAAGAGGTCGTCGAAGCCTGGGAACTGAAAATTAAGCTCGACGAGCAACTCGCTCAAATTGAAATCCTCAAGAAAGAGGTAAGAGAAGCGAGCCACCAAGAGGCTAAAAAGCATATTGAGGCCTAATTAGAAGATGCCAAAGAACATGGTCGAAATGAGATTAAGGACATGTTTGATCCTTCAATCGTTGAATATATTGCTAAAGTCCTAATCCATCGTGATTCGAGTTTTCTTGGAGATGGTTATCTTGAGTTGCTCGCTGAGGCTTGGGAATACATTATTGAAATGATGAAGAAGCCCTCGGTAAAGATAATTTAGATGAAGAGAAGCTAGTATGGGAAATTCTTCGCAGGGATGAACCTTTAGATGTTGCTGATGCGAGACTCCGATACTTTGATAATCTAGCACTCTCCGGCAAAAGGAAAAACATTGATGAGTCTTCGAAGTCTGATCCTAAAGGTCCCCATTCACTTCAAACAGCTAGAGCTCCAATTTCTCTTGGCCCGGGATAGGATCTGTGCTATGATACGGGCAGACCCAGCTATCAATCAAAGGTGCTGACTGTTTGCGCCAAAATTGGTCACAAACCCCAAATATCGTGAAAGCACCAGTGTATGAATATAAGTCAGCAATATTCATACACAAATCACAGATTTCAGCAAACAACAAGCAGCGATTTAGAAATAATAAACAAGAACACACGATTTATAGTGGTTCGGCAATCTCCGGCCTACGTCCACTTCGAAGGTTTTAACTTTTATTGATGTTCCTTGCTGGTTACAAGTGATTTCAGCAGTTACAATAATTATATTTCGGCTATATCAGCTATGGAAGGGAGTAGAATTGATTCCGGCAGAGTCTGGACGTTCAATGGCCAAAAGGTCCTCTTTCTTTTGGTTCTGGGGCTCTATTTATAGGCGTAGGAGGCTCAGATCTCGCTCAAATCTCGGGAGACATTTTCTGGCACGTGAGTGGGCCCACGCGACCAACCTAAGGAAGTTTTGAGTCCATCTGTGATCGATACGAAGCCATTTCGTATCGATCAAGATGATGTCCAATTGAGCTGAAATTTGGTGGAGACATTCTTCATCATACATGAAAGCTCCTGTGAAAATTTCATGGCATTTGGATCAGTAGATCTCAAGTTATCATGGATTCGAAATGTTGTTCTTCGTGTGGCTGTCGGCTTCGAACCCATGGCTTCGAATCGATGCCTTCGACTCCATGAACTCACGTGATTCTATGATGAGTTGGCGCGCTTCCTTCGAGTCGATCCGGTCGTTTCTCCTATTTGAACACATCAACTCCCTAGATCTTGCCTACTTCGTATCGTGGAATGACACGTCATCCATGCTTGTTGACTTGGTGGGTACGAACATGTAATTGTTCGTGGATTCGAAATGGTCAGCACCTGATGGATACGAAGGACTTCCGATGGATTCGAATAGGTTATGGGCCATGGATTCGAATGGCAGTTATATCGATGGATCGAATAAGGTTTTATCTATTGATTCGAACAATCTTCTTTATAATGGATAGTGGCATACTATCTATTAACGGATGCGAAGTGAGATCATCTGACGGATGCAAACTAGATGGAGTTGAACTGAGGCGTGAGGATGGGTACGAACTTGATCGATACGAACGAGATCGGTTCGAAGTGCCTAACTCCTGATGGATTCGAACCTGATGGGTCCGAATGGACCATCACCTTGCCCTCTTCATGGATACGAACAGCATGCTCTTTCCTTAGATTGAATCGATCATAACTTGCACATACAAGCTCGGATTGACTTGAGATTTGAAACACTGGCTTCTACAGCTTTGCTCATCATGTCCTGTCAATTGTGGCCCGATCCGGACTCGGACAAAATTCATCGATATCCATGGTGACCCTATAGCGTACAATCGATATTTGTGACTAGTAATCATTGATTTTCTGTTAACTTTTGGGTATCTCGGCTTTGCCAAAAGGCGGGATAACACTTTGCCCCCCAAAACATGCCTTTTTGTAAAAGGTATGTTTTGAACGGTCTAATTCGAGTGTATTAAATTCACGTTTTATTCATAGTTGCAGTGTTATCAATCAAGTTTATGGCTGTTCGAAGCTAAATCGTTATCAATTTCTTTCAGTGGAAATCAAGTATGAAGTTTTTTAATCTCTCCGGACTATCGTTGGTCACTCTGGACCCTTGACAAGCCCATTCCAGACTTGGCGATTAAGTAGAAAGATCCCATTGCACTCCGGCCCCGGCTAGGGCATATAGTGATGTCTTGGTTGTTCTAAACCGATCATAGCCTCTCCGGGCTCTTGCTGAATCCCATCCTGTCACTCTCTGGTTAAGGGGAAACAACGTTAAGTGGGTCGATCTTGTCGCTCTCCGGTGAAGCAACTCACTTCCTGCACTCCGGTTCAATGTATCTGAACATTAAGCGATGTCATGGTCGCTCTAGACCGATCATAGCCTCTCCGGGCTCTTGCTGGATCCCATCCTGTCACTTTCCGGTGAAGGGGAAACAGCGCTTAAGTGAGTTGGTCTTGTCGCTCTCCGGCGAAGCAACTCACTTCTTGCACTCCGGACCCCTTTTTCCGGGTAGGGTCATAAAGCGATCAATTTTATATTGGTATTTAATGCTCATCCTTTAACTCTCCGGTCAAAGGTTTATTTCAAGAAATTCAAATTTATTTATTCAAATTAAGGTCCTAGATGTTCAATCTCAAACATCAGGATAAAGCTAAACATCGCCTCTCCGGGCATATCGGTCTATCTCCATCTCAGAGCATGCCTAGGGATCTCTCTGTTCTCGTACATGAGTAAGTGGAGTAGCCATTTATTCCAAAAAAAACAAATCTAAACAAAATTATTCGACCGAAATCCAAATCCTGGACCTGGCCCCTGCCATCTTTAATCAGTAGATGACGAGTCGTGATCCCGATCCAGGATCGTTCTTGTTAGATGGAGGCGGTAGTTGTTCAGGCCTTGCCGCCGCTGTCCGTTCTCTGACATATTGTGGCAATCTACCACTCCTGGCATGTTCTTCAACCTCATCTTTCAAATGGCGGCATTCATCTGTAGTATGCCCATCCAGCTCATGGAATAGGCAGTATTTGCCAGTTCTGCGCTCTCACTCAGTAGGATCTCTCCTGGGTGGCTTTCGATAAGGTAGTTGCCCTCGAGTATCGGTGTAAATTCGTTCCAGGCCTGCAGTCAGATCTGTGTACTGCCTGAATCTAGGTTCCCGGAATTTCTTCCGTTTATCAAGGCCATCGTATCTGTCATCCTGTTTCCTCTTTCCTTTATCTACTCCGGACTGTTCCCTGGAGGTTCCTTCGCTTTGCGCGGCGTTTGTTTCCTGTCTCTCGGCCCGTGATTCTTCTAATCGGATGAACTTTTCAGCTTTGTGATAGAACTCTCCGAGGTCTTGCGGTGGATCTTTAGTCAGAGAATCTTTAAATTTGGTGCCTTCCCCAACTCCTTCCACCGCTGCCATCAAAATCATCGATGGATCCGGGCGATCTACAGAAGCCACCGTTGTGTTGAATCGCAATAAGAAATCTTTTATGGACTCTCCGGTCCTTTGCTTTATCGAGGCTAAAGTCATTACACTCTTGGGTCGCGTCACATGGACCCTAAACTGTCTAATGAAGCAGTCTACAAGCTCGCCCCATGTTTTGATTGATCCAGTTTCTTGCTGCCTGAACCAAAGCGCAGCCAAATCCGACAAGTATAAAGGGAAGCATCGAGCCATCACTTCCTCGGATGCTCCTAGCACTTCCATGTGCCTAATATATCTGGTGATGTGCATGGTTGGGTCTGACCTCCCGTCGTAAGGATCTAGCATTGGTAGTTTGAATTTTGGGGGGTTCCTTGCATTTCTGATGTTTGGAGTGAACGGACTCCGACTGACTTCTTCCAACCCTCCGCCAGACAATCCTCCTCTCATGATTCGTCGCATTAGACCAATCATTCTCTCATCTCCGTCCAGGGTTTGACCCCTGGCCATATTCCTGTCCTGCCCCCCGAGCCTTGAAGGGAATTCTGGTACATACTCTTCGGGTGGGTCGTTAGTGTAAGCATCGGCTCCAGCTTGTTGAGCCCCGTCTATTGGTCTTCCAGTATCGGACCCTGAGGGTTTGCCCCCAAGCCCTTGTTGATCACCTTCAGCTCCTGCATTCTGGTCTTGAACCCGACCTTCATTAGCTTCTGTAATCCTGATTCCTTGTCCCGCACTTGCAGTCGTTGTAGTTGGTCCAAGATTTTACACATTCGCCGCCCTCATTTGTTTGAGGAAATTCTGCAGCATCTCCTGTTGAGTCTTTACTATGCTTTCGCGTAATGAATTAGCCATAGCTTCCATCTCATCTCTAGTGATATACATCGAAGCATGTCCCTCTCCGGCTCCAGAGAATGCTTCTTGGCTCCCTCATTGTTGGCTCCGATCAACTCTTTGTCTTGTTTGTCGAGTCATTGTCTCTGAATCGGGATTCTTCAAACTCTTAAACCTGAGTTCAATTCTCGGTGAAAGCACCAAAGTGTTTGCGCCAAAATTGGTCACAAACTCCAAATATCATGAAAGCACCAGTGTATGAATATAAGTCAGCAATATTCATACACAAATCACAGATTTCAGCAAACAACAAGCAACGATTTAGAAATAATAAACAAGAACACACGATTTATAGTGGTTCGGCTATCTCCGGCCTACGTCCACTTCGAAGGTTTTAACTTTTGTTGATGTTCTTTGCTGGTTACAAGTGATTGCAGCAGTTACAATAATTATATTTCGGTTATATCAGCTATGGAAGGGAGTAGAATTGATTCCGGCAGAGTCTGGACGTTCAATGGCCAAAAGGTCCTCTTTCTGTTGGTTCTGGGGCTCTATTTATAGGCGTAGGAGGCTCAGATCTCGCTCAAATCTCGGGAGACTTTTTCTGGCATGTGAGTGGGCCCACACGACCAACCTCAGGAAGTTTCGAGTCCATCTGTGATCGATACGAAGCCATTTCATATCGATCAAGATGATGTCCAATTGAGCTGAAATTTGGTGGAGACATTCTTCATCATGCATGAAAGCTCCTGTGAAAATTTCATGGCATTTGGATCAGTAGATCTCGAGTTATCGTGGATTCGAAATGTTGTTCTTCGTGTGGCTGTCGGCTTCGAACCCATGGCTTCGAATTGATGCCTTCGACTCCATGAACTCACGTGATTCTGTGATGAGTTGGCGCGCTTCCTTCGAGTCGATCCGGTCTTTTCTCCTATTTGAACGCATCAACTCCCAAAATCTCGCCTACTTCGTATCGTGGAATGACACGTCATCCATGCTTGTTGACTTAGTGGGTACGAACATGTAATTGTTCGTGGATTCGAAATGGTCAGCACCTGATGGATACGAAGGACTTCCGATGGATTCGAATAGGTTATGGGCCATGGATTCGAACGGTAGTTATATCGATGGATACGAATAAGGCTTTATCAATGGATTCGAACAATCTTCTTTATAATGGATACGTGGCATACTATCTGTTGACAGATGCGAAGTGAGATCATCTGACGGATGCGAACTAGATGGAGTCGAACTGAGGCGTGAGGATGGGTACAAACTTGATCAATACGAACGAGATCGGTTCGAAGTGCCTAACTCCTGATGGATTCGAACCTGATGGGTTCGAATGGACCATCACCTTGCACTCTTCATGGATATGAACAGCATGCTCTTTCCTTAGATTGAATCGATCATAACTTGCACATACAAGCTCGGATTGACTTGAGATTTGAAACACTGGTTTCTACAGCTTTGCTCATCATGTCTTGTCAATTGTAGCCAACTCGGACAAAATTCATCGATATCCATGGTGACCACATAGCGTACAATCGATATTTGTGACTAGTAATCATTGATTTTCTGTTAACTTTTGGGTATCTCGGCTTTGCCAAAAGGCGGGATAACACTGACTCCTATTTTAGAGCGGCAACAACTGAAAGTCAGATGGACATAGGTATCTCGCTTTATTCTCCATTATTCAAGAGAGTTTGTTCCTTATGCCCAATATTCATGGGCTAATTTTCTTATTTTTGCAAATCTCTAGGTCTTCCAGGTCCCAGCCAAACTCTAGGAAGTGATGCCACTGTGGAGAAAAAATCAACATTTATTGAAATTATGGTAGCTACCGACATTGCAGGCCCCTATGCTCAAGTCATTGGAGCACTTGATGATGAAAAATCTGATGACCAGCCGTTGCAAGATGAATTAGATGACATCGCGATCACTTGTGTTTCCGAATATATTGATTAGCTTAGCCTAAAGGAGCGCATTGAAAGAGAGGAGTTATTGAAGAAAAAGGGTAAGGCTAAACCCGCTGATATGGACATTGATGATCGAAGCCTTCTCCCACTGCAAGTCATTCCACCCTACGAGTTGGTTATCGAAGAACTCCCCCCAACCTTATAAAGCTCTCCTACCAATGGCGACAAAGGATCAAAAAGAAAACAGGTGGAAGCTCGGCTAGCCCACTCCTAAAAAATATAAAAGAGAAAAAAGGCAAAAGAAATGGTCGTTAGTTCAACTTAGTTTGTACATAGCTTGTATAGCCATTTTCTTTTTGTTGGTCGTAATTGTGCAGGTACAACACCCATTTTTGAATAACCTGGTATTATGATTTCCAGGTTTAATGTGTAAATAAAGGTTCATTATTTTCTGTTAAACTCTTATGTGAATTTTCATTTAAGTAGTCGAGATATTACTTTTCTATTCAATGCACTTGTAATTCATTGCTCATTGATTTGGATGATAATCCGTTAATTCTGTCCTAAGGCCTCGATGCGGTCGTGGGCTTGAGTCATACCAAACATCAGACTTGAGCCCAAGTGTCATGCTGTCGGATTTAGCAGTTTGAGTGACTATACTCTTGCTCTTGGTCTCGGGTTAGTGGAGTTAGATATTGGATGGTTCCATCCTTAATGAGTTTATACTCTTCCTGTCGGTTTTACGTCAGAGTTTATGGAGTAGCGAGTAGACGAATCGCATTCATATTTTTTTATACTTATATACGCACTCTGTGGATAAGAGTTAGTTGGTGGTAGTCAGATCGCAGCCAATTTGTTTTTATACTCCAGTCCGTGCTTTGGAAACTTAGAGTTATTTTGGAAAATAGTTGGATCGCAGTTTCCTTAATCAGTTATATCACGATCGCTTTTGATTCATGTCTATCCCATCACTCCGCAGGATTAACTTGGTTATCGAATGGTCGAGTCACATCCATTCCTTGTTAGGTATTCTAGCTATCGGGTTCCAAGCGAGAATCATCAAATGAACGGTCGGACCATGCTCATTTTATTTAGTTTAATCGTGAACTTTTGTAATTGGATGGCACCGAAGTCTGGGAACCTGCTCGGACATATCAATATTAGTTAGTCGGGTATTGTAACTAATATGTAATACTACAGCAATCGGAGATATGAAGGAAATTTCGAACTTTATTTTCCAAATGGAAAGGAATGACATAATTTGTCTTATTACATATTTGGAAAACCAAACGCTAAAGAAAATTCTAAAATTGAATACAACTAAATGAAAAAGAATAAATTAAGTGAAATAGCAGTATAATGCTTGCTACTCCATGCTCTTTGGAGTGTGAAGCCATCAATAGTCCCTAGCTCGAAAGTTCCCCCTACAAGCCTCTGTTCAATGATATATGGTCCTTCCCAAGTAGGATTCATGTGCGACGTGGTAGGAAAAACCATTTCGAGACGAGATCGCCGATTTCAAAGGTTCTAGGTCAGACTTTAGTGTTATAGTATTAGGCGACTCGGTGTCGATGTGCAGCTACCCTTAAATCAGCTTCTTCGTGCTTCTCATCTATAAAGTCTAATGATTCAAAAAGGAGATCTCTATTCATGTCGGGATCATAGTAGGTCACTCGATGAGAAGGGACTTCGAATTCGACAGGAATGATTGCTTCGGAGCCATAGGCAAGGACGAATGGAGTATGGCTAGTTGTGGACTTGTAGGTGGTTCTGTAAGTCCATAATGTTATTGGGAGTTCATCATCTTACTTGCCTCTAGCCTTTTCCAAACACTTCTTCGGAATTGACTTTATGATTTTTTTTTCTACAGCTTTAACTTATCCATTTGCTTTGGGATGTGAAACTACCACAAATCTCTTTTCAATATGATGCCGACGGCAGAAGTTTTTGAATTCAGCACCATCGAATTAAGTCCCACTTTCAGTTACAATGGTTCGTGGAAGGATAAAATGACAGATTATGTTCCAAATGATGAAGTTAATTACTTTCTTTGTTGTGATCTTGGTTAAAGATTCTGCTTTGGCCCATTTTGTGAAGTAATCAACTACAACGATGGTGTATTTCGCATCAATTTTAGAGATTGGCAAGGAACCGATAATATCTGTCCCCATATGGAAAATGGTCATGGACTGACCATTTGTGTGATTTCCGTTGGCGGAGCTCTCGGAGCTTTTGCATACATCTAACACTTGTCGCATCGCCTAGCGTAATTGGTAGCATCTTGGTTGACAGTCGACTGATAATACTCATAACAAAGTATTTTTCCTAGGGTTTGGCCTCCAGTGTGATCACCACATTCCCCTTCATGAATTTCCTTTAAGACACATTTTATTTCATCATGAGCGATACACTGGAGCAGGGGAACAGAGAAACCCTTTCAAAATATGACTCCTTCCTGAATGATATACCGAAAATCTTTGCGAAGGACTTACCGCCTTTCATTCCTCCATTCAGAAAGGACTCCCTATATCAAATAGTCTTTTATTGGAGTCTCGGGCTCCATCTCTAGTACCCAGTCGATTTCCATCTGGTTTATAATCGGAGCGTCTAGTGCTTTGACTGGAACCAAGCCCATTTGTTATGCATCCCCAGTGCTAGCAAACTATGCTAATGAATCGGCCTCTTTGTTTTGATCTCGGGAAATGTGCATGATGTCATAATACTCAAAGTCAGTCGATAGCTCTGGGAAATTGGATAAGGTACGGAGCGAGTAGTTGCCCTTTAGCCTGGTAATCTCCCCTAACTTGGTATACTACCAAGTAGGAATTGCAAAATATTTCAAGAGGTTTTACTCCCAATTCTCTGGCAAGCTTGAGTCTAACAATTAGAGCTTCATACTCAGCTTCATTATTCGTTGCAGGGAAGTCGACCTTCAAAGTGTAGCAAACTGATCGATCTTCCAGAGTTACTAACACGATTCCGGCTCCAGAACAACGATTATTTGATGTTCCATCCGTATATATTTTCCATCAAGTGGTAGGGGATTCATTGCTATCCGAGAGATCATCCTATGTAGTGAATTTTGCTATGAATTCCGCTAGTGCCTATCCCAGGATTGCAATCCGAGGAAGATAAGTGATGTCAAATTGGCTCAGTTCGATGTTCCACTTGAGTAACCTTCTGGACGTTTCAAGTAGCTATAGGACCTGTCGTAACATTTAATCATTGTAAACATTGATGGGATGAGCCTGAAAATAGGGGCGGAGCTTTCACAAAGCAATAAACAAGTAGTATGCCAATTCTCTATGTTTGGATAATTCTTTTCAGCTCCTATTAACCACTTGCTAACATAACAGACCAGTCTCTGGATCTGATTCTCCTCGCGGAGCACTGTGGTACTTATAGCGTGTACCGATACGACCAAGTGTAGACATACAAGTCTTCGTTATCCAACGACTTTGACAAGATGGGAGGCTTCTCTAAGTGATTCACTAAAGCTCGAAATGCATCTTCATACTTGTGTCCATTCAAAGTTCCTTTTCCCTCTTCTAATCAAATTAAAGAAAGGAATGTATTTTATCGGTGGCTCTGGAAATAAATTGACTTAGGGCAGTAGCCTTCCCATTTAGACTTTGTACTTGCTTGATGGTCTTCGGCACTTGGATGTTGCGAGTTTCTTGAATCTTCTCAGAATTAGCTTCAATTCCACAAGCATTGATGATGAAACCCAAGAACTTTCCTGATGCAATACCAAAAGAACACTTTAGAGGATTAATCTTTGTTTTATAATATTGGAGGATATCGAACATTTCTGCTAAATCTCTAATGTGGTCGCTTGAACTTCGTGACTTCATGAGCATATCATCCACGTATACCTCCATCGCTTTTCCAATCTGATCCTTAAACATTCGGTTGACTGAGTGTTGACAGGTCGCTCCAGCATTCTTCAATCCTAATAGCATTGCCATATAGCAATACAATCTAACATCGGTAATGAAGTTGGTGTACTCATGATCGGGAATGCCCATCAGGATTTGGTAATATCTAGAGTATGCATCCATGAAAGATAGCAATTCATGTCATGTGGTTGAGTCTACCAGCTGGTTGATCCTTGGAGGTGGAAAACTGTCTCTCAGGCACGCCTTGATCAAGTCCGAGTAATAAACGCATGTCCATCATTTTCCATTCACCTTTCTCACAAGTGCAGGATTAGATACCTACTTAAAGTAGACCACGTTGCAAATAAACCCATTGCCTTTGAGTCTATCCACCTCCTATTTAAGGGCAGCAGATCCCCCCGGATCCATGACACGCCTTTTGTATTTCACAAAGGCATGTCTCCAGTCGATATTCAATGCATGGCTCATAATGGTAGGTGAGATTCCACACGTGTAAGAATGAGTCCAAGCAAACACATCAAGATTCGTTTGGAGATAACCTGCAAGTTCTTTCATCGTCAGGGGGCTGAGCCACGATCCAATTTTAGGACCCACGATGGGTCATCGGGCTGATCATGATGTCAATCGCAGCACAGCCGGTGCAGCCTTGGTCTCTTTAGGCTCATGTTCGTCATCCCTCTAATTTATGTCTTTATAGAACCGACTGTGGGGCTCGAGCCAAGGCCTATGCGCTGGTTGTCAATCTTCGGCAGTCTGGATGTGGAGAGACTTATGCACACCCTTTCTTTTCTCCTTCCATTGAGCGTCTCTCAATTCAGGTACATAGCAGGCACATCCAGTCGCCTGATCACCATGCGCAACTCCAACATTGTTATCAGTTGGGAACTTTAAAGTCAAACTTCATGGGGAAAGAGCTACCTAGGATTCAGCTAGGGGTGGTCGGCCCAAAAAAGCATTATATGGAGAGTCAGCATCCAAAACAACAAATGGAAACATCCACACTCTCCTGCGGTCACCTTCTCCCAACTCCATGGGCAATTCAACATATCTGACAGCTTCGGTCGTTGCACTGTTATAGCCATGAATGCAGGCTTTAGACGGTTTCACATTCTTGGCTTCCATCCTCATCTGATCGTAATCCTTTTTGAAAATTACATTTTCGAAACTTACATAATCAACTAAAATTCTCCTTATTAAGAGGGCCCCATCATGGTTGAAATGACCATTGGGTCGATCGTTGGTGCCTCCACCTTGTCTACGTCTCTGTTTATGAACACAATGTCATCTTCCATTGTATATTGTTGTTTTGCCGAAGCTCCATCTTTAGTACTCGAACAACATTCAAAATTCATATGCTTGATTATGCTAGCATAGCACTCCATCTCATGCTAACTCTTATCAGCTGGATGTGGTCCTCCGACCATTATATTGATCATTAATCTTCCACCAGTCCACGCAAGCTCCTCGGCCCTGTGCGGAGCTTGTACTCGGTTTGGGTCGGATGTTCTATACCCGCCATCCTACAAGGCTTTAACAAACTAATATAATTTCCTTTCCCAAATCAGTTTCTCAATAACATCCTGGAGATGCCTACATTTATTCGTGTTGTGACCATAGCATTAGTGGAACCGGCAATACCTACTAATCTGCTACTGCTTCTTCGTCGATTCTTTCGGAGGTGGCTTCGTATACTGCATGGCATTGCATCTAGACAAATAGGCATTCTCTAAAGATGTATTTAGTAGTGTGTAGGTATCATACATTGGAATCCTAGGCTTTCCTCTTTCAGAATCCCTTTTTCATTCATGGTTTCGATCACCGCCTTTCTTTTGCTGATTCGGTTTATTTTGGTTATTCACTTGAACTTTTTCAAAACAATCACCAGGCTGCATCACTACAATGTTACTCTGCACTCCCTCTTGACTTGGTCCCATGACATTCTTCTTCCTAGAGCATCTACCTTCCTCTTTCCTTAAGTATGGAGCTGCTTTTGCATAGAGACGTTCCAATGCTGCACGTGGTTCGCCAGCTAACCAATCCCAAATTCGGATTTCGGATCAATCCCTCTCATTATCGTCATCAATATTAAATGGTCATTTGGATTACTGACTTCTGTGATAGTTGTATGAGATCTCTCCAAATAATCTTTCAGTGATTTTCCCGAAGCTTGGATCACGCTGGATAGGGACATTACATCTTTGGAGCGAGTTGCATACATAAGGAACTGCTCCATAAACTTCATCGCTAAACCGTCAAATCTAGAGATTGACCGTGGGGGTAATCTCGTAAACCACATCATTGCTATTCTGAAGTGTGATAGGAAAACATCTATTCTTGGTTGTATCCTTAGCTCATGTCGAATCCATCAGCCATTCACATCTCATGATGTGCTGCATGGGGTTGGTTTTCCCTTGTAGGCAGGCATCGACGGCATACTGAACCTCCTTGGATACTGTGCATGTAAGACATTGTTAATGAATAGAATATGGCTTCTCGAGATCCCTCATCATCATTGGCCAAGCCTGGGCTCTCCCTCACTAGCTGTTTAACCATAGCCGACAAGTCCAGGGTTTGGATAATTGGAGCCAAGTGCTGGTCATGCTCCACCTTTCGTGAATGGTATGATCGATGCCTATGGGCCATTCCATGCCTTCTGGGCTCAATATCCTCTCGATGTATATCATGTACGTTTACTTCATCGTCAATCCAGGGAGGTATTCGGTCTGCATCCACCTGAACTCCAACATCCAAATCAATCGCAACGACTCCAGCTTAGGCTCCAGCATGGAAAAGTAGGCTACCTCCTCTGGAGAAGGGATCGACACCGATCCCTATAAAGTGATCGTCATCGATTGGTCTCAGCAAGCTAGGTTGGCTTGCCTGTTGATGTCCAGAGGCTTCTGTGTGATTTTTGTCAATTCTGCGATGCCTACATCTTTGATAATCATCTAATGAACTAGTACTCTCCGATGTTGAATAAGGGGTTGGCTCATTTCTAGTTTTTCTGCATTGTTGATCTCTGAGTTGATTCATTAGGTCGATATTGGCTTTAATCTGTTATTTCAACTGTCGGCGGCTATCCACTAGCTCCCTTATCAGATTCTGGAAATCTGCTCTTGATAGAATCGGCCGGATATTGGACATCAACTAGATTGGCTGCATTCATATCCACTAGTAGATTGATTGGGCCTCCTTGCTGGATGCTAGCGTTCTCATTTCCTTCAGCATTTTGGGAGGTAGATTTGGTGTTCCTAACCATTGTTGATAATTTTCCTTATACTTTTGCAAATCTAAATAGGACAAATAAGCTTCTTGATGATAATTCCAGATCTCTTCGTGGGATTTATTCAATCCAGTAGCAACAATAGGGTCCAAACAGGGCCGAGAATCTCTTTCATAGTGAAAGCACCAAAATATTTGCACCAAAATTTGGTACAAAAACCCAATAGAGAGTTTGTAGAGAAATATATGAAGAATCTAAAATGAAAATAGAGAAAACAAGCAACTAAAACAATAAGAAACAGGCAAGTAATAGAGACACGGCAATTTATAGTGGTTCTATGTTATTTGCCTACGTCCACTTTGAATATGTTGCTTTATTAATCACTTTGTAAACATAGTAAAATAGGGACTGGATGACAATCCTTTGTTACAATAGAGTACAGAGCAACTAGCAGGATAAAAATCCTCAAAATGAACAGCGGGATCTCATATCCTAAATCCCAAGGAATAAGGATCAGTGCCAATCCTAATTTTTGAGGAACTGGGGGTGCAATCCCTATGGGAGCTTCCCCATGTTGTCATATGCTTAGCCTTTAAGTTTCTTGCTAATTGGATTAGTAGAGTTATTGCTCGATCTTTTACTGCAACATGAGTTGTTCCCTGATTCTAGAAGATCCTTATTAAGGGAAGAGGGCCGATCCCTCCTGTCACATCCTTTTGAAGTGTGATCCTTAGGGTAGGCTTCCTACGGTCCCCATTTCTTGCTCACAAAATTTCTTATGTATTGGACCTATGGATCTTAAGATGTTGACTGTTTTGGATAGAATTGCATTTATTTTCTTAAAATATGCCGATCTCTATGTTGGAGAATGATTATAGCTGATCCCTCCTCTATGTTGAACTATATTCCATATTTCGAACATTCTGCATTGCATATATCTTAATTTCGTTCAACCACAGCTTCATATTACCATATGTACTCGACTTCTGGACCCACAATCACCGCGTTGGACTTGCTGGCCTTAATGACAGTTGAATCTAACTTTTCCAATCAGTTCGAATATAGCTAGGTCAAAATGCCGGATAACACTTGCCCTTCAAAGTACATCTTCTACTAAACATAAGGTGCTTTGAATCAAAGCAAGTTAGAGTCGTTGAAAAGGAATCCATCCAGTTTCTTGAATAGTCGCTATCCTGCCATCAAATTATTTTCCCAAATCATTGTATCTCTCTTTGATCGTCATGACGCTTGGTCGATTTTCAATAATATAAATTCAAGATTATATTCGATCAGTTGATATTTATGTCTAGTTCTATGAGACTAATAAGCTTTGGCTATCTGATCCAGTCTCGACCTTGAAAGCTTCAGGTTTGAATTCAACTTCTGTCAATTTCAAAAATTGAACTTTTAGACTGTACACGTGCATGTTTAAGCACACGTTCTCGTTGTTGGGTCCCAGATGCGTTTGTATGCTCATGGGCCGTCGCAATTTTGATTGAATTATATGCAATTCCATTTCATTTTATATTTACTTGTATAATTTTAATGCATATTCTTGCAAGCACATAAGGTTGGTAATCGATCCATTTTCTTCTCTTTATTTATTTATTTATGTATGTATATAGGGATCAACATTCTTTTAGCCAATCCCTCCTCCTTCTTTCCGTCTCTCCTTTTTTAATAGAGATCGACATCTTCATAACAAACCCTTATTTCCTCTTTCTTTCTTCCCCTTTTCTTCTAGTGTGGATAGGGATCGCATGGATCCCAAGTCAAGAGATCGTACCCGATCCCTCCTTGTCATGGTGTGAACTCAACTCGTTTGGCTTCATGGAGGAATAAAAGGCAAGTCGAACCCTCAACCATCGTATATAAGCCAACACTCTCCTTTCCATCCCTTACTTCATTCTATTTCGTATTCGTTCATCTTTATTTTCTTTGAGACCGAACCCCCTTCCTATTTCTTTAGAGCCGAACCCTTCATCCTTTCATCATTCCAACCCTATTCCTTTAAATCAAACATCGCTTCCCTCCCTTGATTCGACATTTTCTCTTGCTTCAGACCATCACTCCATCTTCAAACTGAACTGAAGTCGAAAATCCTCCCTTGCAACTTGCATTCTTTAAATTTGGGTAGGTTTACTTGCCTTTAGCCTTTAACTTGTGACAAGATGATGGGTTTTGTTTACGATAGTCATCGGTTTTGAAGGAGATGAGATGGGTGATGGTGACGTAAGGTTCGGCATGCTAATAAAGGATGAGAAGGAAAAGAACAAAGCATGAAGGAGCAGAGGGATCAATCATCCTTTATATGTGAAGCGTGGAGGGATGGGTTAGAATGTAGGTGAAGGAGAGGGATCGCAGTGAATGTTCGAGGGGAGTATAAAAGGTTGAGGTAGTAGGATCGATATTCAAGTTCGAAGAAGGATCGATTAAGTTGGGTTAGGCATAGGAGTTGGTTGCATTGCTAAGTAGAGGGGTAGGTCATTCATGAAGCAAAGAGGGATCAGCTTTTTACTATAGAAGGAGTGTGAATGCGGCTAAGTGGAGGGATCGGTGGTTTTGAAGAGGGATCGGTTGTAGGCTTTGCAATAGTGATCAGCTTTTTTCTTTTTCTTTTCATATAGAGGGATCGGCTATGGGTACTTAGCCAATTCTGGATTTTTGTATTGTGCTTGAAAACCCATCCATATTCACTTGCATGAATAATTAGAACCAATCCTATCTTAATGGACTTGAATATATGACAATAACGAACAATAGGACTTGCATATCCAATATCGAACTCTCCTTTCATTCACTTGCCTCTCTTAATCACTCTCCTTCTAAAACCCTAGCCTTCATCTTCATTTGTTCACATTCTTGGCTGAAAATTCATGGCCTCAAAGCCATAAAAAATTCCCAAAACTAAATCAAATCAAACAAAGTTAAATACATACAAACGTGGTGCATTAGATTTCTGCAATTTCTGGAGGTGATTCAATCAGACCTAGGAGCTTTCTTTATTCAAGGTGCAAATCAAAAGGCAACATCCACAAGGTAAATTCAATTAGTTTTTATCTATATATTCCATGATATTGTAGATCTAGTGGTTGGTTCATTTTGATGGATTTATATATTCATTTGTTGTCCTTTGTAAATATACAAGTGTAGACCTTAAAGTATTACAACATGTTATCGTTTAAATTGGTTTTGATATGATGTTGATAATTTCTATTGATTTTGATCTAAATATAGATCTGGTAATTAATTTGTTGTTTTGTATTTTCATTTGTTCGATTAATAATAATAATAATTTCTATTGATTCAATATTGGTTTTCGATTCTAAGATACATACATATAAATATACATATGTGTGTATGTATATGTATGTTCATTTTTTTAAATATTTTACAATAAAAGGTTTCCTAAAAAATATTAAAATCACATATTTTATATATATACATACAAATAATAATAGAGAATTGTATTGACGTGTAAATGAACATAAATCAACATACTTTTATTATTAAATAAAATATACTTTTGGAAAATCATTATTACTTATAAAATATCTATATTTTATCTTACTTTAAGTTATTAACATATATATATATATATATATATATATAGGTTACATTTGGATTTCTAGATTAAGATATGCTTATAAATTGTTTTACTAAATCAAATCATTGCATGTTTGGTAATAAATCTTAAATTCACAATAGTTGAATTGGTTGAATTAATTTAGATTGTTTAAAGGATTCATTAAAAATATACATATATATAAATTTGAAATATATTTAAATATACATATACACATACATATAATATTAAATGATATTTTAGCCAGCCAATGTATATAAATGGAAAATGTGTCCATTGTGGTGTAAATCCACACATCCCAATACGTACACATTAACTATATACACAATATGATATGTTGCATTTACACAATTTACACTATAGTATATTTAGGTATACTCACAACACATGCCAAGTATAATTTTAGTCATTAATGTCATTTAATAAATTATTCAATTTAATCAAAGGGGAAGAAATGAAAAGTTTTTTTCTCTCTAATTAAAACCATACATCCTATCATTACTTTATTATTTGATATATAAGAGTATATTTGATATACACACAGATATATATATATACACACACACACACACACACTCTATTTTATGTGAACATTAAATTCATGTAAATCTTTTAAAAAAGATCTCACTTAAAAATATTTTAGATTGGTTCTAAAATTCCCTTCAGACTTCATTAACTCAATAGATTTAAAATAGAAATTTTTTTTTTAAATCTACATATTTCACCCACTTCTGACTGGTCCATTACTACACTTCTCTACTCACTATATACACTAATGCACATCCAAACTCATAACATGTATGCTCTCACCTTGATTTATCCCTTAACTCTTGAGTAAATAACCCACCGTTCATTCCAACACAGTCCTCTACACATTTCTCCGTAATGCACCCCAAGACGTCCACTCTGGTCCTCCCATATAAATTGCAATCTCGACAGCCCTTAGATGATACAAATTGTCAGAGCTATCAAAGGAGGTTCAGACCTTTGGAGGCGAGTATTGGCAAGTGCGTCGCTAAGAGAAAGACGATGGTGCGCTCCTTTTGGTCAACGCTGCCTCTAGCTCCTCTGGCACACAACCCTAGCTGACAACTATCAAAGTCTTCCTCGGCCAATCTCCACTACACCCCTCAATACCTACAAAGATTTAAAGCTCTCCTCATCATGAGTCCAACGTATCTAGTCTCGACCTCTATCAATACTCAAAGCTCCAAATTTAATTTAAAGAAGGTGGCGGCTATTTTTAAGACTCATTAAAATGGAAAGGGGCAAAAGAAGTAAGGAGGAAGTGGTCTAATGATGTGTTTACATATAATAAAATTTATATATTTAATTTCTCGATTAAATCACCATATGTTTCAAGCTCAGATGATCACATGGTACATTAGATCATCGCGAAACTCACAATCGCATATCACCTTATTTCCCTTGTCCAGATGGTATAAACTTCCTCACCATTCGAGATGGCACTGTAGGATGATAATTTCATGCATTTTGAGGTCGGCTTGGTCATCGGATCGCCCGATTTCAAAAATTATTCAAACATACATCTCATAACAAAGCCATCAACCTAGAAAAATAAGCCGTTTGTTAAGATCCTATTAGACTCGGCTATGCATGATACGTATAATAATATGTAAATGTAAAAATGCTGTAACTCCAAATATAGCGATATTTATGTTCATTTTGATTCGCAATTTCGATCCTGACTCAACAGAGTGGTTTAGAGTCCTAATTCATCTGTATGTGAAAAATTAAATTTTGGACTTTAATTAACGAACGATTCAATATTTAAATTAACTGTTTAAGTGTCCAGTCGTTAAAAAATGCGGGTTGTTGTAATATGTTGTCTCGGGTCATGGATGTGGATTTGTCTACCGTTGGCCTTGAGGATACGTGGGTTTAATTTCCTAGACTTCGGAGTGACATGGATTCAATCACTGAGAAGCTGAGATTTTTCCATTAGTCTCTAATAAAGTATTTGTCATTCGAGTTATCTTATATCTAATGCACACGAGTGATTGTGAGATTTATTTGATGGATTTGTGCTTTTATGCTTTTTTGTCGCTCTAGGGATGTCAAGAGATGGAGGGAAGGTTTTAAATCTCCTTTAAATGATCTAAAATATTATCCCGAGAATTTCTCCAAAATCCAAGTTTTAACAACTTGGTTAGTTATTAAAGTTTTAAATCTCCTTTATTTTAGTAAGATATTAGCCCGAGATTTTCTCTAAAATCTGATATTTGAAACCTTAGGTCATGGAGGTAGTATGGACTTGGATACTTAGTTTACTTACACCCATAGTTCACTCACATGATAGTGATGATTTTTAGCATATATTTTTGTGTGCTAACATTTTGGATGCATGGACATGTTAGGTATGATTCTTCAAGCCATATGTCCTATACTATATTGATTTTCATAGTACTTTGAGATTGTTTATCACTCATACTAGACTATTATTCGACTCAAAGTTCTATGTTTTGCTTCCTATTATCTTGGATACTCTTAAATGATTATACTAGATAGAAGGTGTGGCATAACACGCAGCATGGTACACATGGACTGGTGGTATGATGCATTTTCATGTATACTATATTTTGGAGCTTTTTATTACTTCTATCGTGTGACACCGCGGGAAGCTTTCGAAGTTTCTTATTTTATTTAGAGACATGTGCTTTAGGTTTATTTATCGATATATAAACTATACTACCTATTTGTATAACTTTGTTGAACTTATGCTCTAATTTGTGATGGTTCATTTAGTTATATTTCTACCTCACCTACTATATATCTGTTGGTGATTTTATATTTTATCCTTGCATTGTGGGACATATGTGACAACCTGTCTTTCGAACTCCTGGGAATGACACTTAATACATCTACGATATTCATGTACCGTTGCCCAAGCGTTCGAAAGATGAGTTGTCATAGGGTAAAATAAAAAATAAAACAAAAAAATCTCACAATGGAACGGTTAATTATAATATATCAATACGATAGTACATAAGGTTACTCCTTAACATAGAGTTATCAGAGTTACAATAAAAGTACTACCATCTTCCTAGGCAGTTATAACAACCTGCCTTTACACTTGCTGATACAAATACACATACATAAATAAACACAACAATGGAAGTAGATAACTAAATAGATAAGGCGTCTCCTACTCGTCCATCGCCTCCAAAGAGCCCAAAGAAATTTCCTACTTTCAGACTACTCAACTATAAATGAGTATCCGAAAGTTTAGGGAAAACAAATAACTCAAGTCAGACAATAAGTCTGGTATGAGTAAACTCTAAACAAAGTCGTGGAAGTAAACAACAATATATGAAACCATGCTACCAAATACGAAATAAGTTTCCCCTCACATGAACACATCCAACCGAAAGTAATGGGTATAAATAATTAAACATCACGAAGTGCATAAGACACTTCCCGACACAATTAAGAAAGAAGTAAATTCAAGGGTTTGAATCAAAAACAAAGAAAGGGAAAATTTCCAGCAATAACTAGGAGGGTGGGCTCACTTACCGAAAGTATACCTCTAGACAATATACTTGAGAGGGTCATTTTCACTGTGGCTTTCTTAGAAATATACAAGTTGGACCCCACCAACCTTACCGAGAATCTGAGTTTCTCACATCTCCATGCACATACAACGGAAACCAATCTGGAGTAGATGTGAAGATACTTTAATGGAAGTAACCGCACATAGCTTGATGTCCACTCGCTTTCTGGCTTTAGTCGTTTCCAACAAAGGATAACAATGCTCAGATGAGCAAAAAATCGTCCTAGATTGATGATACACAAAGAAGATAGCAGAATCGCTAGTCGATAAATCAACTATCGGGAATAATTAAAATGATCGTATATGGAAATTGAATCTCATGCACTTACCACTACTTGTTGATTTCAAACTGGTAATATCCCTCAGTTGAAAATGAAGTCGGAGAGGTAAAGATAGTGTTATCCCTAAGGCTTGGCTTGGCAATATTTTTAACCTTCAAGATAGAGACGAGCTTCCATACCTTGACCCTTTAGTGATGAGAATATGACTAAAATGATTCTATATAAGCGATATCATTATGGAAATTAAATTTCTTATCTTTTTCATAATCGAATCAGACTTTTAAACTTTTAAAACCGAACCTGTGCTTAGATTTCACATCACATATATTAACTTTAAATGGTATTATTTTAAAATAATTAATTAACTTTAAATATGATTAATTTTTTAAACCTCTCTATTAAAAATAATTAACTTTTAGCATGATTAATTATTTTAAATATCTTGTTTGCGCCAAAATTGGCCATAAACCTCTGAAATAGTGAAAGCACCCGTGTATCCACACAGGTCCACAATATTCCAACACAGATCTCAGATCTAGGTATAGTAGAGAATAAAACTGAAGAGATAGAAAACGTAAAATGTAAGAAAGAAAGTAAAGAACACAAAAGTTTATAGTGATTCGGCTATCTTCGGCCTACGTCCACTTTGAATTGATCCTTTTATTGCTTTTGTAGTGAGATTACAGTTACAAGCCTTTGAAAATCAATAGCAAAAAAGGCAGAGTTTTCCTTAGCCAAGAAGATCCCTTTCTAGTTATCGTGGGACTGTTATTTATAGGTGTAGACCCAAAAAAATCCACCTCAAGACTTGGAATACCATTTCTCTTGAACAGGTGGGCCCGTAGGATCGATCTGGAGTCATTTGGAACCGATCCATGTACAATTTGCATCGATCCAAACTGGCTCCAATCAAGCCAAGATCGATCACATACTTTCTTGAGTGCATAAGGAAGGTCCTTTGAAAATTTCATCACGTTTGGACTTGTAGATGTTGAGTTATGATCGATGCAAGTTGTAGTTTGCATGAAGGCTGAATGGTTCGCATCGATTAGCTCACCTCAATCCACTTCATGTCCATCCTATCCCTATATCCGTAGCCATGGCCTTCGCATCGATCCAAGTTCCACGTCTACATTCATGTTGAGTGCTTCATCGCTTGACCAACTCCACTACCTTGTATCCATGCTTCGCATCCATCGGCATGTGCTCTTCGTATCCATCGACCGACCCTTTTTTGTATCGATCCGATGCCGCCCTAGGAAACATGTTCCTTCATATCCATCAAGTCCATATCTATCCTTCATATCGATTCGAGCTTTACTTCTTCGTATCCATCGGCTACTCCTTTGTTCGTATCGATCCCAAGCGTAGCATTTCGTATCGATGGGGAAAATAATCGATACGCACGGTGATTGATCCAAAGCAAAGTTCCAAGTGCATTTCCCTTATCCATGCTCATATTGGTCGATACGAAACCATTGATCCAAATTGAACTGCTAGTCCAGCCTTGATCGATATGAACTACTATCGGTCCAAATCCATGTGTGTTATCCATATTTGCATCCATCCAGCTGCATCCTCCTTCGTATCAATATGAACCATATCGATACGAGCAACAACCATCGATCTGAAGTGACTCACTTCGATCGACACGAACCGTACTGATCCAAAGTAGATAACCAATTCACAGTTGATCGATGCAAACTGTACCAATACGAGGGTATCGACACGAAACTGTTCCTTTCTAGCATTGACCCATCCTTATCTTGAGCATTCGAACTCCGACTGACCTGAAATTTAAAACGTAGCCTTTCTTAGCCTTGTTTATCATTCCCAATCGATCCCACCTTGATTAGAGCTCGGTCCATTTTTGATGATATTGATCATAGCCTCGTTTTCGATCGATCTCCAATACTGGTATCATCCTTTCCCGCCAATTTGTTGATATCCCGGCCTTGACCAAAGGGCAAGGTAAAACATCTTTATTTAAAATAACTAATTAACTTTAAACATGATTACCTAAATTAAACATCATAATTTAAAATGATTAATTAAATTTAATCATCATTATTGAAACAGTTAATTAATTTTTAAAACATCATTAGCACAATGATCAATTAACCTTAAACACCATTATTACAAATGATTATTTAATTCTGAACATCATTATTAAAATGTTTAATTAATTTTGAAACATCATTATTAAGATGGTTAATTAATTTTAAACAACATTATCAAAAGTATAATTTTTAAACATCATTATTAAAATTATTAATTAATACAATTTATTATTACTTTCTCTGAACTACATCCATAACAATAATCGCTATGTGTATCATAACTTATAAACACGTTTTGTAAATCAATTTTTTTTTAAACCATGGTTCACACAACATTTTTAAAAGTGTCAAAACACAACCAAATATTTGTTTTGTAAAAACCCAAGCACGAGATCTACAGAAAGATTTTCAAAAGAGATGATATTTTCAAAGTGTCGACATAGTGATAGTCGTTATACGGATACTTCCATAAAACATTTTATATGTCATATATGCATCCAAACATCTCAAAATCAACATAAACATAAAAATGAATTTACATTGGCGAGAAACCTATTAAGGTCTACAAAAGTACCCTGTAAATTACCTATGTATATATGCTTTTCAAAGTGTTTCGCAATGGTCTATTTGCTACGAAAGCATTTTAAATTAATTTCAAGTCCCATGCAAACATGTTATGTGCTATCTGCTTTCAAGTAGGAATCAACACAACCGATAATCATTGCAAATACTTAACAACACAAATAATATTATTACAATCAATAGTAAAGTTTAAACTTGGGTTTTTAAGGAGAGCTCAACTCATTGAAACGAACACGAGGTTCAACCAAACTTGCAAACGACACACAGACGGAGCTTACTTCTACAAAAACTCAACTTCAAAACCTATATGGGGTCAATATAGTTCGACCATGGGAGGTATGGGGCTCGACCATTGTTAAATATAAGTTATTTAGGTCTTGTTTTGGAATAAAGGAGGCGTAGAGAAGAAAGAAAGAGGTTTTAGATTTTTTGTTTAAGGAAAAGGTGAAAAAGAAAAGATTTTTTAACCTAGAAATTTTGGAGAGGCCATGGAAATACAAGGGAAGCTTGGACAAAGAAGATGAGTGTTTGAAAATGAAAAATAAAATAAATAACCACTTTTATATAAATTGAATATACAAAAGGTCTAAAATACCCTTGATAATTTTCAAAGTGCTATACCTCCACATTTTGATGCCACATCACCTCCTTTCCTTACCTACTTGCATATGCAAAACCTCTCCACCCTTATTCCATCACTTCACCGCTTCACATGATAAGATGTTACCTTTTTACATTTTCTTTTCTTTTTAAATTCTTAAAATAAAAGTCAACTTTCCTCTATTTACTTAAGGTAAATATTTAACCTTATTTTAACTCTAACCATTTCTTAACTAAAACATAGGTAATTTAAATATGTATGTGTATATACTTTAGTGTCCACAGCACGTTCTGACAACTTTTAGTTGATGAAAAGTCAAAAATCTGAAAAATGATTTTCGGTCATGTTTTCGATTTTCCCATCAAACTAATTATTTTTGTAAACCAAAATTTAAAATAACTTCACATTCATTAATTATTATTAAAAGAGGTCTATTTGAGTTATAAAATTCATTATTTAAATATTTAAAGATATATTGAATTTTCAAATTCAAAGTGATTATATTACAATTCGTTGCAATATATGGCAGGTTCTGTGATGGTTCTAGCTAATTCACCTCTCGACATTCATCGTTTATCGGCCGAGCACCGCTACATTGCATTATACAGGTATATTAGGTGCTGAAGAAATAGGGCGATCGTCACAAATTGGTAAATGTCTTAAATTATGAACAAACATTTTGGTGCATTTCCACTATATTTAAAGTTACAGTAATTCATAGCAAGCTACTTGTTAGTTATTAGCCTATAAAAATCTTTTCAAACCTAAAATTTTTATGCATAATGAGACGATTATCACAAGTAAAGACAATAAGGCAATGATCTTAATACATACTCAGATGCCCACTAACCTTGGCAATGAGATATTTATCTTTGATTTCTTTGCTGATAAAAATCTATCCAAGAGAGTCATCAAGAGAACATCTCTAGAATTTGACCAAGTGAATTTACTAGTTTAATGGTAATTCAGTTAAATTACCAATAATAATTAAATCATCTTTTGGAGTTTGCTCCCTTAAATACCTAATTCCATTAAAATCACCAACCATAACTCAAGATCATAAGCTAGAACTCTATACTTAAGATATTCACTCCAAAGAACCCTTCTGTCTACTTTTGAATGGGGTATGCATGCATTGGTAGCACTATGAAAAGAATTATCTCTTCAATTTTTAAAAATAATAAGCATACAGTGTAGGTTAATGATGGATTGTAAAAGGTGAACACGAGCATCTTTCCATCCTAATATAAGTCCTCCCAAGTTTACATTGGCCAGAAGATAAACCCAGCTTCATATATATACACCCCTAGACATCTAAATAGTTGATTTCTAGGTATTCAATTTTCATTCCTGTAACAATACTATGTCTATATTACAACCTTTATAACATTTTATAGTTTTGGATCATTTATCTAAATTATTTAATTTTTTAACATTCCATCTCACAAGTCTCATCTATTCATTGATTTACCCCGTTCTGATTCTTTGTTTCTAATGTACTCCTTATCATATTGATCGATATCATAGTCAAAACTATTTTTTCTAACTAAGTTATATATAGCATCCATGGCTACTTTGTTCAAAATAATATCAGAATAAGTGCTACGACCAAGTAGTACAACCAAACATAAGCTAGAGCCATTGGATTCTCTAGTAGAAGCATTGCGAAGTCTAGCACTTCTCCTCACTAATATGCTAAGGGAACTTGGGCTGCGGATCGACAACCCTAGAACCAACAACCACGCTCCAACCAAGACTTTCAAATCTTTCCCTTGCGCCTCTTTCCAGTTCCATTCCCGAACCATAATTTTCACCTAGAAACTTACCCTAATCCACTTCTTCCCTTCAACCTATATCAAAGGTCAATCAAAAGTTATTAACACTTTCAGTCCCTTATCTATTTTGATACCTACCCCGAACACTCCTCGCTAGAGAACCGATCATTGGTTAGACACTGGATATCTAAAGGTTTTTGGTTAATAATATCATCATCAAAATAAAAATCATGCACATGAGATAAACCTTCATGCATTAGTCCCCAACGGTTAACCTCATTATTAACAAGAACCATGGTATTAACCGTAAGAGATCCTCGCATAGGTGAATGAACATATAGTCCCACATTGCCAAAAACAAAGAAGTATTCATGTTTATATACTCTTTCCTATCAATGTATATTGGTCCTTAGAGTCAAGTAATTTTGTGCGAAGGGAAGGACTTATATGACAAAGGTTTAACACATACGTGCACACTTCCCGCCCATCCTATACCAAGCAGGATTGGGTAAGGGTGTGGGTAAGGGTCCAATAAGACTGGATTACTTTTTATTTTTGCAGGACATAAACAGTTTTTTGCCTATTTAAATTCAAACAGTGTAATTGCTTTAATAGATGCATTTTTTCCAACGGAAGTGGCCATTGAAAATATTTGAATGGACGTAGTTTTCCCAACGGAAATGTCTGTTGCAAATGTTTAAATGGACCCTACCTTTCCCAATAGAAATAAATATTGCAAATGGGTGTTGGTTTGAAACAAACAGACGCTACCATTTCCTAATGGATATAACTGTTGCAAAGAAGACTATAAAAGGAGGGGAATACTAATCATTTCCACTTCTACTTTTTCTTTTTATTCTCAAATCAAAGCAGGCTCATATCATAGAGCAATCATACTCAACACAATCTCGTGTAGATCATCGTCTGTTGTAACTTGGGAGACTTGAAATAAAGTCTTAAGAAAATTGTTATGACAAGCCTCAGATGAAATTTCTTTATAATCGGTTAGATTGTTTTGTTTTTCAATTTCTGCACTTTAATTTGTCATTTGTTTTTCTACTAGTCCTCTCCTTTCTACAACATTGTTAACACTCCACTATTCTGTTGTGATTATGCATCTTTGTACATGAAATATGTGCATCTATGTGCACTAATTATTGTTGTTTATTATTATTTCTGTAATTAAGGTCCTACATCTTAAGAGTTTTCAGTTTTTACTGAAATAGAATTAATGGTGATTGAATTATCAGCAAAAACTACTACTCACAACAGACCTAATCCGTTCAAAGGAGATGGTGATGATTTACAAACATGGCAAAGTCATATGCTATTCTATTTGACAACTTTGGGTCTGCAAAGGTATCATAAAGAGGAGGAACCTGTGCCAAAACCAAGAAAAACTAGAGAAACACATGAAGATGCGATTCTGGCTGTTGATGCATGGAAACATTCAGATTTCCTATGCAAGAATTACATTACAAATGGTTTGGACAAGGTGGTGTGCAAAGTGTATCACCCTCATCAGACAGTAAAATCTCTCTAGATTGCACTTGAAAATAAATACAAAACCTAGAGTGTCAGTCTAAAGAAGTTCATAGTCGACAAATTCATGTATTACATGATGATAGATACCAAATCGGTGACCACTCAAGTGTAGGAACTCCAACTTATCATTCATGAACTTAAATCAGATAGACATAAAGTTAGAGAGTCATTCTTATTAAAGCAATAATAGAAAGTTGCTCCCACCATGTTCGTCATCGGAAATTCTATCGGTTTAGAAAACCGTCGAACGAATTTAGAAATAAAACTAACCGCATGCGCACGGTGTACGAATGTAGCACGTGGCGAACACGGGTCGATCCGCAGGGAATTGATGATTTTAAAATTCTATTCAATCAAATTAAACCGAAGTTGAAGAGTGTGATTAGCTGGAAATGTAAGAAACTAACAAAAACTAGCAAAGAAAAATATATAAAAATATGAGAGTTTGAGGACAATTTAGAGATAAATCCACTCTCTATATCATATAAATCAAGAAAACGAAGTTATGATCTCTCTTTTCTATTCATTAGTGTAATTAGTTGATGTGCTTATCATAAGTATGATATATTTGTGCTATTAATTAGCCCAATATAAATCATCAAACTATAACACAACCACTAATACACATTTAACTCTCATGAAATATGACAAAAAAAGTTGAAATAAAAATCTATTTTAAGCATAGCCTATTAACCATTGTTTAGAAATATAGGCTATCAAATTTCAATTTCAACATTCACTTCTTTGCCATAATCATATTTAGATGAAGAGGCAATTTGTGTTATGTTTGTTTAAGCATAGCCTATTTGTTATGAACAACATAGACTATCAAATTCAAAGCTAAACAACATCATTAAACCACTTCAAGTATTTCCATTAAAGCACAAAAAGAGAGTATAAACATCAAAATGTTGCATCTACATACTAGAGAGCTTCATTACCCCTAAACTGTAGGGATTAAGCTCTCATATTTATTATCAAATCAACAAATGTAGAAAGCAACATGAAAGCAAAAAGAAAGGAAAATGAAAGCTAATGGAAAAGAAAAATTATTGTACTTGCAAAAATGAGAAGAGATCTACACTACAACATGAAAGTAAATGAACATGAAAAGGAAAGAGCATGTATTAAATTGCATAAAGTAAAAAGATTACATAAAATAAAAATGGCTAAGTAGCCATGAAAAGAGAAAGAGGAGCTTTCATTTTATTTTTGATCTAAACTAAAGAGAAGGAGGCCTAAGAGAGACTAAGTAAGAGAGATTGACTAAGAAGGAGAGGGATTACATGAAACATATGGGTATTTATACATGTATGAAACCCTAATTCATATTTTTGGGGAATGCCCAAAATGCCCCTTAGGAAGTGTGGATGCCAAGTAATCATTAACATGTCTTAATCCCCCATTAAGTGTACATGAAACCATTAACTCCAAAAGCATGTGCATTAGTCTTTAATTTGTACATTAAGGTAGGTGGTCCTCCATGATCTTCACTTTGAATTATTTCCATCTTCATTCCTTTATATCCATTTTGTGCATGCATGTTTCTTCATGAACCCACTAATATGAGAAGCTAAATTCCTACTAAATAATATAGAAATTTCCAATTAAATTCTCTCAAATTAATATACGCATACAAATGGCCATTTTGCCCTTATACGAAGATGAATATGTGAAAATTTGGAATTAATATGAATGTTGGTTAAAACAAGTTAAAATATCCAATATGATCATTTATTTAATTTAAATAGAATAAATGTGGTGGTAAAAATATGCACATTTACGTGCACATCAAATACCCCCACACTTATCTTTTTATTCGTCCTCGAATAAACTAAAACTAAGATAAATCCGTTTTCGTAGGAAGCACGATTGCATTGAGCGTATGCAACAAGCCGTTAAACCTCTGGGTGTCCCCAGTAGGACGAGTGTTGTCTCGTGAGGGTTTTCAGCGGATACTACCCACAAAATCCAAATGCAGGATGAAAATATTTACAAAATGCAAGATTTATTTACAAAGAGATGAATGAAAATTTTGAAATATTTACAAAATTAAGGATTTATTTTTAAATCGACACAAATAAGTTAAATATTGGTTTTGGATATTATCTTGAAAATTTAAGTCATTTACTTGTCAAATTTCCAACAAAAATCAAGTTATCATAACAAATAGACAGTAGTTTAACTTGCTGTTTCGGTTGATAACAAAGTGTAATTATAAAATGGATCCTTAGTTGATTATCAAAGTTTATGAAAGTGGTATTTTCATTTCTTTTCAATAACAAATCAAATCAACTAAGTAAAAATAGTGGTAGGATTTCAATTGCTTTCTCTCTCATTATTTGCTAGAAAAATTACACACCTAGCTTAGGTAAACCGAGGCCAGATATACCACCCATGCACTGCCTTTTGGGCTTATGTGAGGGGAGTACAGAGCATGGCGAGTGCACACACTTTCGTGCATATACCTATCGACCGTAGGTGGTTTTTATCAAGTCTGTTTTTTTACATGTGTTCCATACATGCATAACCGTGAGGACTTTTAAATGAGCATGAAAACACATAATCAAAGATTCCAAGTAATTCACCCATGCATAACCGTGAGGACTTTTAAATGAGAGTGAATACTTGGATGTTATTATTTTTTATTTTTATATTTTTTTTAAAAGAGAGAGAATTTTGCAAAATCATCTTAGCACAATTTAACTTAGAAGGCAAAAAAAATGTTATATCCTTTACTTTAAATCAACCACTTTTTTAAAACAAAGATTTTCAATTAGGATGTACTTCATAATTAACACGTATGAATCTTCCTATATACTAGTTAAACCATTATTATCAGTAATCAAACTTCATTTTTATTTTTGTTAAGACAAATAAATTTTTAAAAATTTCAATTTAATAATCCAAAACCATATATTTATCTTAGTGTTTCTTTAAAAATAAATCATAAGAAAATTTGTTTTTGTGATTTTTTTGAAATTTTAAAGCAAAAATAAACCAAAAAAAATAAAAAATTTGAAGATGAGTCTCCCCCCCCCCCCCCACACTTGATTTTGACTGTGTCCCCACAGTCAACCCAAGTGGAAGAAGAAAAATACAATAAAAATCCAATATTTACATGAAAGATTATTATTTACAAGAGATGAGAAAGTATACAGTCAAAAAGTAAACGAAACGGTCTTTTAAAGACCGATTCATTTGTCTCGTCAAATGTGTGAGACACAGCTTAAGCACGAAAAACCAAATCGTAAAAGATTTCGAAGTTGATTGTCAATTTGGAAAAACGAATGTCATTTTATTGAAAACCGTATGAGTTGTTTTATTTTCAATAATTTTCGGGGTTGATAAAACAATTGCTTGAAATTTATTTTCACCAAATTCAAGTTTATCATCGATTTCAAAATCGAAATGGTGATTCAAATCGTCCCCTACAGAATTTAGCAACTCATTTTCAAAAAGTCCATAAAACTCATGTTCGTTAAATTCGACTTCCTTTATTGGATTATCAACAACTTCATCGTATAAATCGAGTTTAAAATTCAAAGTTGTCGTATTCAAATTTTCAAAAAAAAGAAGATCGAAGTTTAAATCGAGTTTCGCACCCTCAAAAGAATTGAAATCCAACTTAATTACCCTATTTTCAACAACTTGATTAAGATCGTCATTATCAAATTCAAAAGTTGTTATTTGAAAATCGTCGACTTGGGTAAAGGGTGGATTATCACTTGACTCATCAAACGTTGAGATTTGATTTTGTTGTTCACATTGTTTCATATAAGTTTCAAACAACAAATTCGTACGATCATCGTAAATTTCATTCATTTGTTCAACAAAATCCAATTTGTAGTTATTAAATTGAGAATTTTCGATTTGGATTTGTTGAGAACAAAAAATTTCACTGGTAACATGGTTAAGATTATTCCCATTGCCAAATTCGTTTGAAAAGTTGTTCCCATTTTCATATTGAGTTTGAAATTCATTTTGGAGTTCGAAATTAAATTGGCATGGATTATACTCGAAATCGTTTGAATTTTGAATTGAATTCAAATTTTGAAATCCTTGACTCGAGTTATTACACAAATAAGAATTACATAAATCATTTATCTCTTGATTTTGTCGTGTAGAAAGTTCGAGTAAAGATGAAATCATTTCAATGCTATTTTCAAGAATCGAAGGTTGGTCATTGTTTTGAAAATTTTGTCGTTCGAAATTTGAATTATTTACACAATAGTTGTTGTTAAAATATCCATACGAATTTGGACTGAAATCATATGGATTATATTGATTTTCACAACTATTGTAAAATTCAAGTGAATATGGAAATTCAGACATTTTTAAGAATGTTTTTTAGTTTTTTTTTATAAGCGAAAAATATTTACAAAGAAAATTTATTTTTCAAAAGGGAAATCGATTTTTGTTTTGTTTTTATTTTTCAATTTTTTTTTGTTGAATTTTGGTTTTCCTAAAAAAAATTTGGATTTTTTTTTTGAAATTTAAAAGGAAAAGGATTTAAAAAATTTATAGAAAAATAAAAGGAATATTTACAAATTATTTTTTAGTTTTGGATTTTTGAAATTCTTTGTTTTTTTTAATATGCATGAACTAATGCAACTAAATGAATGCAAGGGTTAATTACAAATGATTTATCCTAAGTTAACCCAAAATTGTATAATCACAAATTGTCCTAAATTAACAAGATAGTTCTCAGCCAGGTAATGGATAAGATTTATCGGTGCACTACGAATCACCATAGCAATGCAGCCGAAGGTTTAAGTACCTTCAGAGGAACAACCACTATAATATTTACGAATCACCGTAATATGTATAAATGGTTATTACTCTGCCATAGCCTAGACACCAAGAAATTAAATTGTTCAAAGAAGACAAATTGTCAATATACAATTAAGAGCCATTGTTATTATTAATTAAAATTCTAAGATGAAATGCAAAGAAAAAATTAAACGTGTATTAACGGTGCAACTAAGAATGGATTTTTTTTTCTATAAAATGCAAATGCAAGCAACGAACAATGCAAGGAAAATACAAACTAGAGATGAAAGCAAAAAACCTTTTTTTTTAAACAAGCAAGCGCAGCAGTTTTATAGCAACAGCTCCTCTTCTTCTGAAATTCTGTTTTGTCAACCTGAAATAAAAACAAAATATATACAATTTTTTTATATCAAAGAAAGACTAAAACAAACGAAAAAAAATAGAACAAACTAAACCCAAACAAATTCACAACAACCCCACCTTTTTTTTAACAAATTCCAAAGTTTTTTTTTGGGGGGGAGGGGGGGAAGGAAACTTAAAAGTGAAGTTTTACTTGAAAAAAAAAGTAGAAAGAGAACTTAAAGAGAAAAATGCTAAAATTAAAAACAAGCCAAATTATGATAACACGAGAAAAATGCACATTTGAAGTTAACAAAGCAACCAAACCCGGCCCAAACACATAGAAAACAATCTCGTTCAATTCTTACAAAACAAAAACACAGCAGTCACGTTCAATTCCCAATTTCAAACCGATTCAAAAAAAAATCGAAATCCCAATAAACAAAATGATAAGTCTCAGAAGAAAAGGTTCGAAATTGCAGGTTAGATTTGCGAGGTGGTTCGCGGCAATTTTGCTGAGGAGAATCTGGGTCGAAGGCTGGGTGTTAGGATGTTGGCTTGGTTCGTTTGGCAGTGGCTAGCGTTTGTGGTCAGGTAGTTGGATGTGTGGTATGCGATCGGTGATCGAATGGCTGCAATTTGAGAGGAAGCGTTGATGTGGTGGTTGGAAGTTTGTAGGGAATGTTGCTGTCAGGTGATGGGTTTGTTGGAGGAAGTTGTTGAAGAAGTAAGTTGGATGTTGTAGTGATTGTGGAGATGAGCAATAAGGTGGGTAGCAGGGAATATGCAAACAGTTGTGATGTGAAGTGTCAGTTTGATGTTGAAGTGATAGTTTGAGTGGCAGGTTGGGTGTTTTTTTTTTTGATTGAAAGCAGTAGAGGAGCTGAGGTATGCTCAGTGAAATGGTGGTGATGCTATGGGTAGTGAATTGGTTGTAGAGTGAGGTTTTTTTTTTGTTTGAAGAGTTCGGTCTGAACTGTTCAGAGGCTGTCGAATGTGCAAAATGAAGTTGCCGAGCAAAGAGAGGAGTTGTAGCAATGTCAGGTGTAAGTGGTATGAAGGTGGTAATGAAGTAGGAAGGAATGAAGCAAAGTTGGAGGCAGTTTGCGAAGTGGCAGAGAAAAGTGGAGATGCACACTGGTAGTGATGGGATTGTATGTGGTGGTTCGGTACCTGGCTGATGATATTTTGAAGTTGTATGAGTTTATACAGTGGTGGAAGAAGTTATACGGTGGGGGTATTTGATGAAGGGGAGTGATGACAGTTGTATGTATGATGTTGGAGGTGTCTAGAAGGACAGTAGTGGCAATGTTTTGACAGTTGTATGTATGATGTATGAAGGGGAGTTTGAACTGAAGAGAAGAGGAGGTGTGCAGCAACAATTTTGACAGCGGGGTAGAGTGATGTTTGAGTCACGGTGGTTACAGTAGTAAGAATGATTGAAGTAGTGAGGGGTGATGAAGCGGGTCAATGTTGAGGCAATGGCTTGTGGTGATATGAGTTATTGAAGGCACAGTGGAAATATTTTGTTGGCGAGATGGTTTTGAGGTGAATAAAGTGACAGGGAAGGGTTGTAGCAGTAGTTGATGGCAGCAAGCAGGTTGGTCTGTGATGTTGTGGTGTGGTAGAGTTCATATGTTGCGTCGCGTTTCTTGAGTGGATGGAGGAGGAGTTCAGGCACTTGGTCAGGTAAGTGTGGAATGGGATCAGGTTGTGGTTTATGGCACTATGATGGTTGATGAGAGTTGCAACGTGGATAGCATAGGCTTTTTTATGTGAGGCAGCAGTTTGTGTGAGGATTCTTTTTTTTTTGATGAATGATGGTGTGTATGGGTTAGGCTGAGGGTGACGTTGTTTGAGAAGTGCGGATGGGTGTGTTGCAGTTTTATGATGGAGGCGAGTGATGTGGTTATCTGATGTAGAGAGGGACAAAGGATTGTTGGATGAACTATAAAGTAGATGTTGAAGTAGATGATGGAAGGGGAGTAATTTGTGGAGCAGTGAAGAGTGGGTAGTTTGGGTTGTGCAATCGGTAAAAGTATTGCTTGCTATGTGGTTATGCAATTGTGGTGAAGGATAGAGCAGAAGTGTGAGGGTTTTGTGACAATAATGAGGGAGTGAAGTGATGTATGTTTGTGACAGTATTGATATAAGGTGGAGGCTGCACTTGTGAATGCAGAGGAGTTATGTGATATGTGACTGTTTGGTGGAGATGGATGGAGTAGATGGCAGAAGATGTATGACTGTGTGGATGTGTGAAACTGTGATGTATGAGCGGTCCAATGATGATGTATGAACGGTCCAGTGATGATGTATGAATGTTTGTCAGTGGAAGTGGTGAAGGAGAAGTGGTTAGACAGCGTTGAGGAGCTGTTGTTGATGATCAGACTTTGATGGCAGGAGAGAGATATGAAGACAGATTTGAAATGAAATGGCTGTGATTGTTCTGGTGATGCAAGTTTGTTAACAGAAGCAAGATGAAGTTTGTTAACAGAGGCTTGCTTATGAGGGGATGACAGTGCACAGGAGTGTTTGCACAGTTTCAACTTGAAACGGAGAATGTATATAATACTGCAATGAGAATTATGAAATTAGATGTACACAATAGATTGTGAAATCAAAATGTAATGCAATCAGCGTAATCAAAGGTTTAAGAACAATGAAGATTGTGAATAACTGATTTTTTTTTTAATATGGAAATGCAATACAAACAAAAACACAAACAAATGCACACAAAAGCCAAAAACACAAACAATTTTTTTTAAACACAACACACACAAACAAACAAAACACACTTAAATCAGAGAACAATAATTCGAAGAATAGAAAATCAAAATCGAATCAGTTCCCCGGCAATGGCGCCAAAAACTTGTTCGTCGACGGAAATTCTATCGGGTTTAGAAAACCGTCGAACGAATTTAGAAATAAAAATAACCGCAAGCGCACGGTGTACGATTGTAGCACGCGGCGAATACGTGTCGATCCGCAGGGAATTGATGATTTTAAAATTCTATTCAATCAAATTAAACCGAAGTTAAAGAGTGTGATTAGCTAGAAATGTAAGAAACTAACAAAAACTAGCAAAGAAAAATAGATAAAAATATGAGAGTTTGAGGACAATTTAGAGATAAATCCACTCTCTATATCATATAAATCAACAAAATGAAGTTATGATCTCTCTTTTCTTTTCATTAGTGTAATTAGTTGATGTGCTTATCATAAGTGTGATATATTTATGCTATTAATTATCCCAATATAAATCATCAAACTATAACACAACCACTAATACACATTTAACTCTCATGAAATATGACAACAAAGTTGAAATAAAAATCTATTTTAAGCATAGCCTATTAACCATTGTTTAGAAATATAGGCTATCAAAATTCAATTTCAACATTCACTTCTTTTCCATAATCATATTTAGATGAAGAGGCAATTTGTGTTATGTTTGTTTAAGCATAGCCTATTGTTATGAACAACATAGACTATCAAATTTAAAGCTAAACAACATCATTAAACCACTTCAAGTATTTCCATTAAAGCACAAAAAGAGAGTATAAACATCAAAATGTTGCATCTACATACTAGAGAGCTTCATTACCCCTAAACTGTAGGGATTAAGCTCTCATATTTGTTATCAAATCAACAAATGTAGAAAGCAACATGAAAGCAAAAAAGAAAGGAAAATGAAAGCTAATGGAAAAGAAAAATTATTCTACTTGCATAAAAGAGAAGAGATCTACACTACAACATGAAAGTAAATGAACATGAAAAGGAAAGAGTATGTATTAAATTGCATAAAATAAAAAGATTACATAAAATAAAAATGGCTGAGTAGCTGTGAAAAGAGAAAGAGGAGCTTTCATTTTATTTTTGATCTAAACTAAAGAGAAGGAGGCCTAAGAGAGACTAAGTAAGAGAGATTGACTAAGAAGGAGAGGGATTACATGAAACATATGGGTATTTATACATGTATGAAACCCTAATTCATATTTTTGGGGAATGCCCAAAATACCCCTTAGGAAGTGTGGAGGCCAAGTAATCATTAACATGTATTAATCCCCCATTAAGTGTACATGAAACCATTAACTCCAAAAACATGTGCATTAGCCTTTAATTTGTACATTAAGGTAGGTGGGTAGGTGGGGTCCTCCATGATCTTTACTTTGAATTATTTCCATCTTCATTCCTTTATATCCATTTTGTGCATGCATGTTTCTTCATGAACCCACTAATATGAGAAGCTAAATTCCTACAAAATAATATAGAAATTTCCAATTAAATTCTCTCAAATTAATATACGCACACAAATGGCCATTTTGCCCTTATACGAAGATGAATATGCGAAAATTTGGAATTAATATGAATTTTGGTTAAAACAAGTTAAAATACCCAATATGATCATTTATTTAATTTAAATAGAATAAATTTGGTGGTAAAAATATGCACATTTACGTGCACATCACACCATGGGAAGACTACCGCAACTATCTGAAACACAAGAAGAAGGAGATTTCCTTAGAAGATCTCATGTCAAATTGAAATTTGAGGCAGATAATCGTGGAATGATACAACCAAAAAGTGAGGAAGCATTTGTTACTGAAGGGTCAAAGAAGAAACTTCTACATAAGAGGAAAGCATTAGAAAATAAACCAAGTGAACAGAAGTAGGCCAAAAAGTTTAATTGTCGGTGTGGTGTTTGTGGAAAGACAGGACATGCCGCTAAGAATTGCAGACACAAGAAGGAGATCAATCCAAAAGAAAAAATAGTGGACAACGTGGACATTGATGATTCGAATTTCTCGGGAGTTGTAACAGAATGTTACTTGGTTCAGAATCCTACACAATGGTGGGTAAACACAAGCGCTACTCGTCATGTCTATTCTGACAAATCCATGTTCTCCGCTTACAACAAATTCGATAAGGAAGAAAAACTCTATATGGGTAATTCTGCAGTTTCCATGACCGAAGGCAGTGGCACCGTCGTTCCTAAGTTTACCTCTGGAAAAACTATTACAATGAATGAAGTCCTTTATGTTCTAGATATACGCAAAAACCTAATCTTTGGACCCGTGTTTTCAAAGAAAGGATTCCAAATGGTTTTCAAGTCAAATAAGATGGTTCTATCTAAGGTTGGAATTTATATAGGAAATTGATATTTATGTAATGATCTATTTAAGGCAAATGTAGCCATGGTCGATAATAACACTACGTATTCTGATTGTGCAATGAAAAAAATGAAGTTTCTTGTGTTGTTGTGCATGAAACTCTTTTATGGCACAATAGATATAAATTTTCGAAAAATGAAAAAACTTGCAAACTTAAGATTAATTTCAAAATTTCAAGTAGATGAAAAATATAAATGTGAGACATGCGTAGAAGAAAAAATGGTCAAAAAGCATTTCATACTGTTGATAGGAATACCGAACCATTGGGGATGGTTCATATTGACTTATGTGATTTCAAGTCATTATCTACAAGAGAAGGGAAAAAGTATTTTATCACATTTATTGATGATTATACGCAATATTGCTATCTATATCTTTTAAATAGTAAAGATGAAGCAATTACATCGTTTATATAAGATAAAACTGATGTAGAAAATCAACTTAATAAAAAGAACAATATATTGAGATCAGATCGAGGTGGAGAATATAAATCACCATTTGAACAATTATGCATAGAAAATAGTATAATTCATCAAAGAACAGCCCTATATTCAACCCCAACAAAATGTTATTGTCAAAAGAAAGAATGGAATGTTAAATGACATGATTAACTCTATGCTTTTAACTTCAGGCCTACCAACGAACTTGTTTGGTAAAACCCTAAATATGTTTAATCACATATTAAATAAGATTCCACACAGTAAAACAGGGACAATTGCATATGAATTATGGAAAGGACATTTACCAAGTTTCAAATACCTCAAAGTGTGCGGTGTTTGGCAAAAGTTCCATTCTACCTCCTAAGAAAGTCAGACTTAGACCGAAATCTATAGACTGTTACTATCTAGGACCCATTGGAAACAATAGAGCCTATAGATTTTTAATCTTCAACTCTGATATAAATGGCGTTAATATAAATGCAATCATGGAGTCAAGAGATGCCTCATTTGAGATGCCTCATTCTTTGAAGATGTGTTCCCGCATAAAAGGAATGAAGGAAATTATGTCCTTAAAGGACAAGAGAAGAAAGGGATGAACCACATGTAGATAAAACTTATCGTGATAAAAATGACATTGAACCCAGAAGAAGTGTAAGGCAAAGAACGTCCGAGTCATTTGGTTTGGAATTCCTAACATACATGTTAGAAAACGAAGCTCAAACGTATAAAGAAGCATGTCATCTTCAGAATCGTCCTATTGAAAAGAAGCAACCAAAAGTGAAATTGATTCAATTCTAAGTAACAAAACTTAAGAAACTAGTGGAAATCCCACTAGTATAAAACCAATTGGTTATTAATGGATCTTTAAGAAGAAGATGAAACCATATGGCTCTATTTACAAATATAAAACCATATTGGTAGCCAAAGGATATCATCAAAAAGAAGGTGTTGACATCTTTGTTACTTATTCACCGATTACACGAATAACCTCTATAAGAATGTCAATAGCAATCACATCCATTTATAATATAGAAATTCATCAAATACATGTAAAGACAGCATTCTTAAAGGGAGATCTCGATGAAGAAATATACATAGAGCAACCTGAAGGTTTTATTTCTATAACATCCCCCATTTTGAGCTCCGAAACTAAGTGCTACAGATGTTGCAATCATCCATAATTATTAATTTTTTAGGACAAAATGCGGCTATGTTAATCATTTTGATAATAACAGTAACACATGAATATGGAAATCCAACATAATTTTTTAAGATAAATTTTCCCATCTCATTTCACAATAAGATTTCAATTTCATTACGTAATCTCGATTCATAAACTAAGTTTAGAGAAAATATAATTACTACAACATATTCCAAGAGTAACATATGAAGATGTCTCCTTGGATGATCAGAGTCAAATATATGGCACTTAATAAACTTTCCTTTATAATACAAAAGCAGAACCAAAACACAGTGGAAAATGGATATATAGCTTCTACTGGCTAGATTGCCTCATACACATCTCCGGAAGCTTGATCATTTAAAGGGAACCTAAAAATCCCATACTCTCAACCTACTCAAATGAGTACCGAGAGTTTAAGGGGAAAATAAAATCTTCGGGTTAGACAAAAAGACTAGTGTGAATAATAATCTACCATTCCAAACTAATAGATATTCAATGAGACCACGTCGCCGTACAGAATGGGTTTCCCCTCACTGGCACCCAATTAAACATCTCAACCATATATTGTGCTCGCGCATCCACAATGGTTATAACACAATAATATGATAGTGTATAAACATGTCATATGTACCGGATTACCCATTTCCCAATTATTAGAGTACCCATCTAAGTCTTATTGACCACCCATCTTATATTCATGTGGACTACCATCCCACATTTTATTTCACTTAAACTAATGTGGATTATCGATGTGATATCCCAGATTTTCGGGCATCGGATAATAGGATAGTTATCTGATTTAACTTTTAAAAATACTGATTTATAAATTGAACAAATTCAAATGTGATAATCTCCATTTTAAATTATTTTAAATTTGGCAAGATTGTTAATTTCAAATCAGTAATAATAATATGTTGTGTATATATATAGAGAATTATTATATACAAATTGAATTTTTGTTTGTATAAATATATATGATATATATGTATATATCAAATTGATTTTCAAATTGGATTTGAAATTTAATTTGAATTTGAATATTTAATTTAAAATTCAAAAGATAGATATTTAAAAATATTTGGATTTAAATTTTAAGTATAAGCTTTTATTTGTATATATAATTTGTTTTGTTTTATTTTCTTTAAAAAGGATTTATAAATTAGGTATAAAAGCTTTTATTTACATTTAAAACAAATAAAAATAAATTACTTAAGAGACATATGTTATGAAGACTCCTTAATAACAAGTGTTAATAAATAAGTAAATGTAAATGACAAATGGTGAGTTTTTTTACAAGTGTCATTTATTATTTTGATTTTTCTTTTATTTTAATTAAATCAAAGTTTAGCCTATTTAAACCTATAGATTCCTTCCCCTCATTTCTTTTTTCTTATCAAAACCAAGAAAAATAATACCCTGTAACAAATACTCAAAAACAAAATCTGAAAATCTATACTCCTCAAACCAGAAAACTAATCCAATTCAACAGCCTGTATTTCATTTTCAATTTTCAAAACCAGAAATTTTATCAAGCAAAATCACCTCTGTTTCAAAGATAAATCTTCTTAACAACTAAGCTTCGGATTTAAAAGGATTTCCAGTTCAAACAACAAAGCATTTCAGTTTTAGAAGATCGGCAAATTCTAAGTTTTGAGCTTCCGGTTTCCAGATTTTAAAATCCACACCTCTGTTCAAAAACCCAGACAGATGAGTAATCTCTTCTTTAAAACCTTCTCTAAATCCTTGTTTATATGATAGATTTGTACAGAAATATAGTAATGTACTTTGCATGGTTGTTTTATCTGGAATATGTATATTTAAACTGCTCTGTTTATATGTGTATATGCCTGAGTGTATGTATATTAGAATCTGTTATGATCACAAACTTAAGGATATAACAAAGGAATTCAAATTCTCCTTACATATCCAAATTTAGGTGATGATCACCAAAGAAGAGATGATGAAAGATGGGGCTATGCGGTAGGATCGTGTAATATGGAATAACGAAATAGTCTAGGTAGATAAAGTAAGTAAATGCAAGGAGACACCAGGATTTTATACTGGTTCGGACCTCTAGTCCTACGTCCAGTCCCTAAGCTTCACTTAGGAATTTCACTAACTAACACCCTCACTTAACCCGGAGGAATAGGTTTACAACTTACCCGAACAACCGAATGAGAATTCTTGCCTCAACTACCGAAGAGAACTTCAACTCAATTACTAAAAAACAATATTCGACTTGTTGTGTTCTTATCAACACTATTGAGTCTAATGTAGTACAACATTCCTATAATCTTATCCTCGAGAGTATGCAATGTGTTTGTGAAGATTTAGGAAATGTAAATTGCTATGAATCAAAAGAATGTTATAAATAAAACAGTGATTCAAGCAATAGATTGGTGATTGCTTTGAGAATATCTAGAGAATATGATCAAGAAAATAGTAAGATTAAAGCAAGAGAATTCGATGACTTGAATGATGTTAGAATCATGTATATATACTTGTAGAAGAGGTGCATTTGTTGTCAAAGGTTGCAAACAAGAGATGCTTCCATTTTCATTGGAGAATGGTTGCAACTCTTGGGAGGAAGAAGGTGTCTTTTCAGGGAAAATTCGCAGGTTCAAATTCAGTCGACTGAGCAGGGAATTCAGTCAACTGAAAATATGAAGTAAAATTTTCAGGAACAAATTCAGTCGACTGTGCAGGAAGTTCAGTCGACTGAAACTGTGCATATTTATATATGTGTACCAGTTTCAGTCGACTGGCCATTCCTGTTCAGTCGACTGAACTGCTAAAATATGCACAGTGAAAGTTTAAAAAAAAAAAAGAAATTCATAAAATGTGTTCTAGTGTTCGTGCAAGCCTCTTGAGGATAGATTTTAACAATAAATCTAGACTAAAACCTATATAAAAATCATACTTATGTTTGTTTGGTCTTCATCGATCTTCCTTTAGCTTTGAACATATCTCTTCCTTTTTTATTGAAGCACATTGTCATTGATCAAAATCTTCGCGTATCAACATTCTCCCCCTTTTTGATTGATGACAATACTGATTTATTCTAGAGATGTATTTACTTATTTTCTCCCCCTGAATGTATGCACTATGTTTCCTACAAAACAAAGTTGGTACCATAGATTTTCTCCCCCTTTGTCATCGACAAAAAGGAAGAATTAAGAGTAGAAATATTATATCAAAACAATCACTGAAGCATAGAGAATAGAAAATTTGCATAACCATGGCTTAAAAAAGTTAAAAATGTTGCGTCGAACCAGCACAAAATGGTTATTTATACAAGCCATAAGAAAGTTATAAATAAACATCAAACCATACTAAAATTACTCATCTTTATCCCAGTCATATGAACCTTCTCTTCCTCCTGTTGGTTCACGTATGACGGGTCCTCCTATTGGTGGTATGTATGCTCTTCCTCCTTGGCCACCACTAGCTCCGCTTGTGCTGCTACTTGTTTGCTCTTCAGATGACGTCCATGTAAACGTAGGTGCCGGACTTTTGCCGCGAGATGTCGAAGCAGTAGTGGTGCTTGAGCACAAGATTGCATCCCATAGCTTGTTGAAGAATCCTTTGATTTTGTCAAGCTTGTGATCTACCTTTTTAAGACGAGTATCAAGAATTTGTTGATTTCTTGATAATATCCCCAATGATTGGTTGGTAGTAAAGCTTGGGTCAACAAGACGAATTTCATCATCTTGCTCGAAATGTTCTTCGTGGTGAGGTTGTGGAGGTTGTTGTTGTTGTTCTTGATGCCTTGCTTCCCATTCGGCGAGTGATATTATGTGAGGAGGTCGAGATGGGAGTTGCATTAGGCTTATGGTCCAGTGGTTAATTTGATGGACCATTGTATTCTCTGACTGGGGTAATGGCGTATCGACATTGAGGAGAAGTCACATGATGTATTCTCCAAAATAGATAGTGCGCATTTTGCCATTATTAAAATTGAGAAACTCGTCAAGAATAAGTTGTACCCAATTGACTTGTATATTGCCAAAAATAGCATATAGAGCTCGATAATTATTTGGGTAGACAATTTCGTACGAGCCCGTGCGAAGAGTAATTGTTCTCATTAGAGCTTTGTGAAGGATTCTTGTCATAGGTCGAAGAGAGGTGGACTTAAAATATCTAAAGTTGATATTATCATCCATAAATCGATGGTTTATGTTATCGCGAATTTGTGGATTGAATTCTATCTCGTCTAGCTTTCTCACGACATTTGGTGATTCTAGAATGTGTGCTATTCTATCTAAGGAAAACCAAACTTTCTTTCCATATACCATACTCCAAACACTATTGTTTGGATTTCTTGGAGTTTGGTGTCCAAGATTAAGGTTAGCATAAAATAATTTGACCATTATATGATTTATGGCATGGTCATTTCTTTTCAAATCCAAAAGAGAAGTTAAACCTGCTTGATCGGTTAATGCTTGGACGTTGTGTGTTTGAAAGCTTTGGAAATCAATGAAGGAATGCTCGAAAATACGGGAATTCTTCATCTTATTCCATCTAGTGACAGCGACTCCATCGTAAAGCCATTACGCTATTTGAGCATCAATTGGCTCGGAGGATGAAGAAGAGGAAGCTCTTGATCTCTTTGGTGCCATTTGAGTGAGATTTGAGTGAATTTTAAGAAATTGGGGGCTAGGGTTTTGAAAATAATTGGGGAAGAAACTGTTTTGGAAAGTAAAAAGTGAATGGATAGGTAAAAAATTGGTGGTTAAAAGGGGAAAAGTGCCTAGGAATTGACGTTCAGTCGACTGAATACACTGTTTAGTCGACTGAATTGAAGGCCGAAAATTTTCTAGGTTAAATTCAGTCGACTGAACAGGGTTTTTAGTCGACTGAATTTTTGTCTGAAAGTTTCTGTTTGTATTTCAGTCGACTGTGCAGAGGAATCAGTCGACTGAATTATAAAAAAAATTGCTTTCTGCCTTAAGTCCAGTCGACTGAGCTGGGGTTTTAGTCGACTGACCCATGTATTTTTTATTTTTTTTTTTGTTAATTTTGAAAGTAAACACTTTATTCAAAGAAATAATTACAATTATATAGATGTAACGCCATGAATAGATTTCAAAACTAACTATTTCTTAGGGGATGGACTTGGAGTCTTTTTTCCTTCATTCTTCATATAATTTATATCCCATAAATTTGGACTATATTGAGGAGTCTTAGGAGACATCCAAGGATTCACAGGATCGACTGGTGTATGGTAAGATGAAGACAGATCAAGTGAACTAACGGGGCGAGGTAGGGGTTCAGCCACTTCGTTCATTTTTGAGCCACAAAAGCGTAAGCCGATTTGCTCTAGGGAGCTTAATCGTCTAGCCGTAACTTTTTGTTTGAAGTATAATTCTCGTTGAAGATCTATTTGTTGTTGTTGAAAGTGATGAATTTCATCAATCTTTCTTTTTGTGTCTGGAGAAATAAAGAGTCCGCGTTTCGCTTTCTTGGATTCTGGTGTGTAGCCAGTACGATAATTGTTCCATTTGTAAACTGGCTCATGTGTCGGTGTTGGAGTGGGAAGTTTTGGAGATGTTGGAGTATTATAGACTAAAGAGGTGATGTTGATCGGGGAAAAAGAGTTGTTGGATGACATTTTTATAATGAATTTTTCAAGCTTTTATTCGTGAGAATGAGTTGTGAAAGAGAAATATTTTTAAGATATATTTATAGTAGGGATTTTCTAAATATATAGTGGTTATAATTCTTTAAAGTTTTTCATCCACTTAATGATTTAATGGTTACCATATTTCAGCTAAAAATGTATGGTTTACAAATAACTATTATTTTATAATATATTATGTAACATATTAAAAAAATAAATTGAGAATCTCATATTTTTTTATTCAGTCGACTGAGCATATAGTGTTAGTCGACTGAATTGTGTAGATTTTATTTTTAACTCTCTATATATGATATCTTTAAAAAACATTATTCCTAACTCTCGTCATAATTTTAGGAAGGAGTTTTCTAATAGAGGTTTAGTAAATATTTTGAAAATTTGATTTTCGGTAGAAATATGTTCAAAATTAATTATTCCTTTTTCGATATTGTCACGGAGAAAATGGTGACGAATATCTATATGTTTTGTACAAGAGTGATTAACCAGATTTTTAGATAAGTTTATTGTACTTGTATTATCACAGTATATTGTAGAATTTGTTAAATTTATATTAAAATCTTTAAGTGTTTGTTGCATGTATATAACTTGAGTGCAAGCTAAAGCAGCTGATATATACTCTGCTTCGCAGGTGGATAGCGAGACACAATTTTGTTTCTTACTAAACCAAGATACAAGTGATTTTCCAATGAAATGGAAAGTACCACTTGTACTTTTTCTATCTATTCGAGATCAACCAAAATCAGCATCACTGAATGACACTAACTCAAATGGACACTCCTTTGGATAGAAAAGACCGAAATCTTTAGTGTTGTTAAGATATCGCATAATTCGTTTTACCGCTCTTAAATTCTTTAGGATTAGATTGAAAACATGCACATAAACAAACACTCATCATTATGTCAGGTCTACTAGTGGTTAAGTAAAGTAAGGAACATATCATACTTTTAAACAATTTTTGATCTACACTTTTGTCATTTTCATCTCGATCGAGATGTGTAGTGGTACTCATAGGAGTAGGTTTAGCAGAAGTGTTTTCCATGCCGAATCGTTTAATTAAAATAGCACAATATTTTTCTTGGTTTATAAAAATTCCATTTGTCAATTGTTTGATTTGAAGTCCGAGAAAATATGATAATTCTCCCATATGAGACATTTCGAACTCATTAGTCATTATTTGAAAATTCTTTACATAAATTTTCATTTGTTGAATCAAAAATAATATCGTCTACGTATATTTGAATTATTAAAATATCTTTGGTAGTATTTTTAATAAAAAGCGTTTGATCTACTTTTCCAATTTTACATCCCGAATTTAATAAATAGCTTTTAAGTCTTTCATACCAAGCACGAGGTGCTTGTTTAAGACCATATAGTGCTTTCTTTAATTTAAATACATGATCCGGATATTTTTCATATATAAATAAAGGAGGTTTTTCTACATATACATTTTCTTTAATAAAACCATTTAAAAATGCACTTTTAACATCCATTTGATAAAGTTTAAAATTGTGAAAACATGCAAAGGCTAATAGTATACGTATTGCTTCAAGTCTTGCAACGGGAGCAAAGGTTTCTTCAAAATCAATACCTTCTTCTTGATTATACCCTTGTGCTACTAGTCTAGCTTTATTCCTTGTTTTATTACCTTGTTCGTCTACTTTATTTTTGTAAATCCATTTTGTTCCTATTACTGATTGATTATTAGGATGGGGAACTAATTCCCAAACATCGTTACGTTCAGATTGATTTAATTCTTCTTGCATTGCGATAATCCAATAATCATCTGTTGATGCTTCTTTAGGATTTTTAGGTTCTATTGATGAAATGAAAGCTACATGACCCATTTGATTTAGTTTATTTCTTGTCCTAGCTTGAGAATTTATTTCTCCTATTATATTTTGAGTTGGATGATCTCGTAATATTCTAGGAGGAGATCTTAGTTCATTATTATTATTTTCAAGGTTTGTTTCTTCTATATTTATCAATTCTTCTTCATCTTTTATATTACAATTTTTATTAAAATTTTCATCAAAAGATATATGCAAAGTTTCTTCAATTATGTTTGTTCGTTTATTAAATACTCGATATGCTTTACTTCGTTCTGAGTATCCTACGAAAATTCCTTTGTCGGCTTTTGGATCGAATTTTCCTAGTTGATCTTTTGTATTTAAAATGAAACATTTTGATCCAAATATTTTAAAATAAGATATATTTGGCTTTTTATTATTAAATAGTTCATAAGAAGTATTTTTAGTTAATGGTCTAATTGATATTCTATTTAATACACAACATGCAGTAGCAACGGATTCTGCCCAAAAATGTTTTGGTAGAGAACATCCATTTAATAATGTTCTTGCGCATTCTTGTAATGTTCTATTCTTTCTTTCTACAACTCCATTTTGTTGAGGAGTTCTAGGAAATGAAAAGTTACGATTTATTCCTTTCTTTTTACAAAAATTTTCAAAAGCTTCATTTTCGAATTCGCCTCCATGATCGCTTCGAATATTTTTAATTTTCAAATTTTTAGTGTTTTGAATTCTTTTGACAAATGTTTTAAAATGCACAAAAGTGTCACTTTTATTTTTCATAAAAATAGTCCATATATATCTTGAAAAATCATCAACTATTACAAATACGTATCGATTATGATTAATGGATTGAACTTGTGTTGGTCCAAATAAATCCATATGTAGTAATTCTCATGGTTGTAAAGTCGAAATATTTTTCTTAGATTTGAAAGATGATTTCGTTAATTTTCATTTTTGACAATCATCACAAAGATTATTTATTTTAAAGTTTATTTTGGGTAAACCTGTTACTAATTCATTTTTAGAAAGTTTTCTAATAGTTTTAAAATTTATATGACAAAATCTTTTGGGTCATAACCAAGGATCATCATCTTTGGCAAATAAACACATACTTGTATTATGATTAATATTCAAATTTAGAACATAAATATTTCTATCTCTATTTCCTTCAAAAACAAGATTTTGGTTTTAATCAAAAATACTACATTTATTATCCGAGAAAGTTATTTAAAAACCTTTGTCACACAGTTGACTTATGCTAAGTAGATTATTTTTTAAATTTTCAACTAATGAAACATTTGTTATAAAAGGTAAATTTGATGTACCGTAATTGTTCACATCTCCTTTGCCAATGATATAGCCTTTTGAATTGTCTCCGAAGGTAACCGAGCCACCATCAAAGTATGTGATGTTTGTAAGCATATCTTTGTCTCCGGTCATGTGTTTTGAACAACACTGTCTAATATCCATTTCTTATTTTTGAGTGGGACCTGAAAATAAATATGAAATTATTGGTACCCACCTTTTAATAGGGTCCTAGAAAGTTAGAGTTTAGGAAACCAAACCCAATTTGGTTCAGTATACTTTTTATAGATATAGTTTTCATTATGATGAACATTATCCATAAATATTTTAATATATTTATTTCTTATTAATACATTGTTAGTCTTTGGTACCCAAATTTTAACTACCTTGGTTTCTACTTTTGTTTTAATAGGCTTCTTTAGCAATATTTGTTGTTTTGAATCAACATTCCTGTTAAGTTTTATATTTTTCTTATTAGGAATTTTTGACTCTTTTTTATAACCTAAACCTTGTTTGTTTGAAGATGATTGAGAATTTTCTAATATATTAGATAAATTTTCTCTTCCTTTGCTAAGGTTAGAAACATTTTTAGTGATGTCATCTAATTTAGCTTGAAGACTATTATTTTCTAATTCAACATGTTTAATCTTAATTTTTAACTCGTGATTTTCAGAAACAAGTCTTTCTTTTTCTTTTGAGTTTCAATTTCTTGACTTAAAAGTGATAATTGAGTTTCCGAATTTGAATAAGATTCTTGAACTTTTTCAAGTTCTTCTTCAAGAATTTTCTTTTCATCATTTAATATATCTCTCTCAAACTCAGCTTAGTTCTGATTTTCATGAATTTCCTTAATTTTCTTTTTAAGAATTTTTATTGTGCTTAAAAGTTCAGTGTTTACTTCAATTAAATCATCGAAAGTTAAATTACTTACCTCAGAATCTTGAGCCATGAAGCATACATTTGCATGTTCATTGTCGCTATCACTATCATTTTTGAATGAAGATGAATCTGAATCGTCCCATGTTACAGAAAATGCCTTCTTTTTGAATTTATCCTTCTTGTTTTTGTTGTTGAAGCTTTTTTGATTTTCCTTCATTTGTTCTTGACAATCTTTTTTCATGTGTCCTTTCTTGTGACAATTGAAGCATTCTATATTTGAGGATGAAGGTTTGTTCAAGAAATTCTTTTTGAATCCGTTTTTGTTTCCTTTTCTATACGTTAAGAATTTCTTGAAATTTTTGGCTATAAATGCTAGATCCTCATCTTCAGACTCTGATTCTTCCTTTTCCGCATGAAAAGCAACATTCTTTCTTTCTTGAGCTTGATCTTTCTTAGCTTGCATATTTACTTCATACGACATAAGATTTCCAATCAATTCTTCTGGTTTTATTGTAGATAGATCATTTGCTTCCTCGATTGCTAGTACTTTTCTCTCCCATTCATCAGTGAGTGAATTTAGAACTTTAGACACAATGTCAAAATCCGTGTATTTTTCTCCTAGTCCTATTAAGGCATGATGAATGTCTTGAAATCTCGAGTACATGTCATTGATGGATTCATTTTGTCGCATTCTAAAGTTTTGTAATTGGTTCTTCAGCATGGAAATCTTTGTTTGTTTAACTTTGTTTGTGCCTTCATGTATGACTTTAAGTGTTTCCCATATCTGATATGCAGTAGTACATATGCTAAGACGGTTGAATTCATTTCTATCCAGGGCGCAAAATAGCATATTCATAGCTTTGGCATTTGCACTAGCTTCATTCTTCTGAGTTTGTTTCCATGTAGGATAATCGGTCGTGGGTACAACAAACTCTGCTGGAGTAGCATTCCAGGCTTCGAAACTTGTTGCTTGCATATAAATCCTCATCCTTGTAGCCCAATAGTTGTATTTTAGTCCATTGAATAGGGGGGGTCTTTGGGTAGATTGTCCTTCCGCAAATGTAGAACTATAGGTAGATGTTGTGCTTGTACTTGCGTTATTTTCCATATTATCAATATGTCTAATAACGGTGTTATGGTTATAGGACGACCTTGCTCTGATACCAATTGAAAGATGGGGCTATGCGGTAGGATCGTGTAATATGGAATAATGAAATAGTCTAGGTAGATAAAGTAAGTAAATGCAAGGAGACACCAGGATTTTATACTGGTTCGGACCTCTAGTCCTACGTCCAGTCCCTAAGCTTCACTTAGGAATTTCACTAACTAACACCCTCACTTAAACCGGAGGAATAGGTTTACAACTTACCCGAACAACCGAACGGGATTTCTTGCCTCAACTACCGAAGAGGACTTCAACTCAATTACTAAAAAACAATATTCGACTTGTTGTGTTCTTATCAACACTAATGAGTCTAATGTAGTACAATATTCCTATAATCTTATCCTCGAGAGTATGCAATGGGTTTGTGAAGATTTAGGAAGTGTGAATTGTTATGAATCAAAAGAATGTTGTAAATAAAACAGTGATTCAAGAAATAGATTGGTGATTGCTTTGAGAATATCTAGAGAATATGATCAAGAAAATAGTAAGATTAAAGCAAGAGAATTCGATGACTTGAATGATGTTAGGATCATGTATATATACTTGTAGAAGAGGTGCATTTGTTGTCAAAGGTTGCAAACAAGAGATGCTTCCATTTCCATTGGAGAATAGTTGCAACTCTTGGGAGGAAGAAGGTGTCTTTTCAGAGAAAATTCGCAGGTTCAAATTCAGTCGACTGAGCAGGGAATTCAGTCAACTGAAAATATGAAGTAAAATTTTCAGGAACAAATTCAGTCGACTGTGCAGGAAGTTCAGTCGACTGAAACTGTGCATATTTATATATGTGTGCCAGTTTCAGTCGACTGGCCATTCCTGTTCAGTCGACTGAACTGCTAAAATATGCACAGTGAAAGTTTAAAAAAAAAAAGAAATTCATAAAATGTGTTCTAGTGTTCGTGCAAGCCTCTTGAGGATAGATTTTAACAATAAATCTAGACTAAGACCTGTATAAAAATCATACTTATGTTTGTTTCGCCTTCATCGACCTTCCTTTAGCTTTGCACATATCTCTTCCTTTTTTGTTGAAGCACATTGTCATTGATCAAAATCTTCGCGTATCAACAGATGATTGTATGAATGTAATAGTGTTTTAAAAAAATAAATCCAAGTGTTTATATTGCTTATTTATTTCTAAACTGGTAAATCACAGTAACAATCAAAAATAAGTCGAAAATCAACTAAAACAATTTCATGATTGGATTTCATAAATGAATTCGTGGCAGAAAATCTTGATTTTTAATGTAAGAATCAAAAATTTTAGTTTGAAAATGAATTGGAATTCTGGGGTTGAACGGTTTGGGCTTTTAGGTTGATTGCTGTTGATTGGCACGGTGGATGGAGTCGAGTTTTTGGTCGAAGTTGGCTGGAGGGTTACCGATGGTAGGAAAAATAGCTGTGTATTTTTCCAATAGAAATGGTGGCCGGACTTGGATGATTTAGGGTTTAGGTGGTCTTTTTGGTCGTGGTTGTTCCTCGGGGTCATATGGTTTCGGTAGCTCGTCGTAGACGATCGCGATAGGGGAAGTAGCGGTTGGAGATCGAGACGATGCTTGGACGTGGATGGCGAGGTGCAACGTGGTCGAGATCGACGGCGATGGTCGTTCTTTTCCGATGCGTTCGTTTCTAGATTTTCGATCGAGTATCGATTTTTCATTATGGCCTTCGATTCGTTCTTCTGGGTTGTCGCGCTGATGGACGAGGTCGTGGGGATGCGTTGAGGCCGGAGGCGATGATCTAAGGAGGCTTGGGTGGTTGTGCACGTACACGGTGTACTCGTGTATCTGGGATGATCGTATGTTTTGGGAAGATGATGTTCGACTCGGTGTAGTGTTCGTGTAGACTGATGTGCGACTCGACGTAGGTGCTTTGGCACGTGTTTTGAGTGTGGCTCGAGTTTTTGTATGATTGACTCGGGTTTGTACCGAGGTGATGATCCGGTTTTAGTAAAGCAAAATCTTTGTCAAAGAAATCAAGTTTTAAAAAACTATAGGTAAAAAATTATTTAGCAACTTTGGAAGATTTCAAGGATTTAAAGTTTAAATTAGATGTTTAAATTGCTTTTAATTACAATTGATTTCTAACTAAATAAAGATTAGTGATATAATTAAGCAAAAATCAATTATAAGGAAGAGTTTATCTTTGAGTAATTAAGATTTTAATTAATTTAAGATAATTAATTTGTGAAGATAATAAAGGTTTATTAAACAGTGTAATTAATCAAAGGATTTGTATAATTAATTAAAAAGGTTAATTAATTAAAGTAAGTAATTATAGAATAGTTAATTACTGTTTATGATTAATCAAGGTTGACTAATGGAAGTAATTAATTAAGGATCAATGCAATTAATTATAGTTAATTAATTAATGGAAGTAAATGGAGGGACATTAATTAGTGTAATTAATGAAAGTAATGTAACGACCCAGGATTTTTAGTAATTAAAAATTTGAATATTTAATTTATTTTAAATATTAATAAGTGAATTTATAAGTCAAATAAATTTTTATTTGAATAATTGGATTTAATTGGATAATTAAATCGATAATTTAATATGTTAAATTATGGAATTAATTGAAAATTGGGTTAAATATGATTGAAAATGATTTGGGAAATTTTATTTTATCATATTGAAGTTAGAATGATATTTTAGAACTTTTAAAATCGAATTAAAAGTTAATTTGTGAAAATTGAATATTTTAATATTTAAATCGACTAGTGAAAATAGTCAATTTTTGAACAGTCTCAGAATTGGACGAAACCAGTTCCATTGGATCCGTAATAGTTAGTTATTACCGGATTTCAATTTTCGTGTCAATCGGAGTTATCGTTTGATCGTGGCAGCTCGAAACGCATCGAATTATTTTTAATATTAATTTGGCGAGTTAAAATAGCCATTTTTCAAAAAGTCTCGGATTTTGACGAAACCAGTTTCATCGGATCCGTAATGTGATATTTTTGTAAGGTTTCAAATTTCGTGTCAATTGGATTTACCGTTTGTCCGGTACAAATTAAAACGCCTAGAAAATCGTTTAAATCGGTTTAATTCAAATTGAACGTTTATTGCCATAACTCGCACAGATGTCCGAATTAGCTTCCAAAACCTGTTCCATTGTGTCCGGAACGCGGGGTAAACCCTAGAAACGCTGGTTACGGCGCGTAAATCGGAGTTCGGAATTCTCGGAATGAATAGTGTCGATTGATTTTCCTATAAATAGCCCCCTCACTCAAATAAATAAATAAAAAAAAACCCTAACCCTAAACGTTTGCAGCCGCCACCATTAATTTTCAATGGCCGAAATTGTCTCCCTTTCTCCTCTTAATCTCTCTCGATCCAAACACTTTTAGCCTTCGATTCCTAAATGAAAAACGGAGAGCACGCAACGAGCTTTGGATCCATACAGATATGATGAGGTTTAGTGTCGCGTGGAGGTGGAAATAAGCCCGCGTTCTCTGCAGTTTGCGCGCGACTTTCGAGGAGGTAGAGAGGGTCGAGTTCATCAGGTTTGAGGCCGAGTGTCATGCTCGAGATGCTCTTCAACGTGGCGCTTCCTGATCGAATTATCGTCGAGCGAGGTGGTTGCAAGGTTGAACCCTAGTTTTGAAGCTATGGGTTTCTTTTTGCGTTCGGCAACCTGGAAACGTGAAATGCCAGAGAGAGGGAGAAGGAGCGTGCGGTCCAGATGGTTGATGGCAGGATCCAAGGGCTAGGATTTGCTGTAGGGTTTTAATTATAAAATTTGTGTTGAAATTATTATATAAAATTCGAGTAAACTTCATAAATGCATATCGTTTTCATACGAGGTCGAAAACGCGCGAAACCAGTTGCGTTGGAATCGTATGGACGAGCACTACGCGATGGAATTTGATTGGAGTCGTTTGGAGTTAGTGAGAATTTTAGGTAAAATTAAACGTCCGTTTAATTTTATTCGAAATAAATCGCTAAAACGAAATTGAAATCAAGGTGGGAACTTCTCACTCAATCGAATCAGTTTCGATTTTAATTTTAAATAGTTAGATTTAAAATATTTGAATGCATGTTTGAATGATGATTGTTATCTATTGATTGTTAAAATAGACATTATGCGCCGTTAGTAAGCGGATGTTATTTATTAAAAACATATACCGCGAATATTTCATAAACAGTGAAATTGGTATTATATATAATAGCAATATATATATATTGGCATATGTATATATTGGAGTTATTGATTTCCCGCATTGTATAGCCGATGAGACCCTATTGCGCCGTCTATTAAGCGGATAATATTTTAAATCCCATATACCGCGATAATTTCGTACTGGAGCGAAATTGGTATTGTGCTAATGTTTTTGGATGCAGGAAAACAGGTTGGAGGGATCCAACTGGATTCCTCAACAGTATTTATTTGATTTCAGATATTTTGATATTTTAATTGATTATCATATCGATATATGATATCGTTGTAGTCGTGATTGACTATTTGGTGTGTAGCATCATTGAACCAAATTTTAGGATTTTAAAATGATTTTTAAAGTGATTTTTGAAAGTATACGTTTATAAAATATTTTTGGAATTGATCCATTTTAAATAAATAAACGTTATAATTTTTTAAAGTTATAAAAATTATGATTTTGAGAAATACGGTTAAAGAATAATTTTTGAGAAATATGGGTTAATGTTTTTTATAAAATAATTAAATTGGATTTTTGAATTTATTATAAAAAGTTTAAAAAAATAGGATTTATAAAATTCGATTATTTTATAAATCAAGAGAATGGTGAAATTATAAAGGAGATTAAAGATGTTTTAAAATAATAGTATAAATTGATTTTTTATAAAGGATTTATAAATTGATATTTATAAATTAAAACATTTGAATTATAAAACGAGTCTTCATAAGTGTTTGAATGAAGTGAAAATGGATTGCATAAGTGAATGGAATTTATAAAATTATAAATGGTGAAGTTATAAATGAAATTTATAAATAGTAAGATTTATAAATTTTGTGAAGTTATTAAAGAATATATTTGGATAAATAATTGAATCTTATAAGTTATAAGATTTATAATTATGAAGTTTAAAAGAACGATTTTGTAAAATAATCGTTTTATAAGCATTTAACTTATAATGTGAACTTTTGATTTATAATTGAGTTATAAATTGAATAGGTTAATAAAGGAGATGTATAAAAAGGAAGTAGTTATAAAACAAATAGAAATAGAATTTATAAACGTTGTTTTATAAAATTCGCAAACGACTTATTTGATAAGTAAATTGTTATAACCTATTAATGGAGTTATATTCACATTTTTGACTGTGAATAATCCTTTGAAATAAAATGAATAAAAGGATGAAATTGGTTAACGTAGTATATTCACGTTTTTGAATAGTGAATAATATGTTAAAGAAAATGTTTAGATTTGATGTTTTGAATAGAATTAAAACGATCTAACGATTGTTTTAAAAGCATTAAGATTCGAAACCATAGATTTCAATATTTATTGTTGAAATAGATGTTTTCGAGAAATAAAAGGGAATGGTGGACTATAACACTGTTGTTATAGTAAATGATTTCCGAAAGGAAATGTTTTGTATAGTATTGGGATTTATATATCTATTTTAATTTCGAATCCCTATACTAGTGATTTTGGGTTGTCGTAACGATGTTTTACGTAACATTCGTTTTGGCCCAAATAAATATGTTTAAGAGAATGATTTCCTTAAAGAATGAAATATATACTTAATTTCGATATAAGTATATTGAATATTTTCCAAAGGTTGAAAATAAATAAAATTTGTGAATTACTTATTTTTAATAAGTATGAAAATGTTTTCCAATATAAAGTGAATATTTTGAGAATTTATCTTTTTGAAGATAAATTGAAAATGAATACTAGAAATCGAATTGAAACGTATATTCACTGAAAATTTGGGAATTATAAATTCACTATGGAATTTATAAAAGAAAGTGGAATTTGTTTAAAAATAAATATTGATTTATTTTTGAAGTATTGAAAATAATATATCTTGTAAAGATATTTTGGAAAATAAATAATTTGGAAAATTATTTGGAAACTGGTGATGTGTGCATATCCATTGATAGTTCAATAACCGACTATCAATATTTCCCTTTGAATGGGTATTTGATGTGATTTGTTTGAATTTGAATGCCACACTTATTTTTGAATAAGCGCTCACTATTCGGGTTAACCGGGAAAGGACCATGGGGTCGTATAACCCATTCCGAATATGTGATACGTCGTTATGAATTGCATTTGAAGACCAGTGTTGAAGACCGGATCTTTTTGAAAGCGAAAGGACAACTCGTCGATTGTCTTTGCACCGAGTAGCTACGGTATAGAGACTCCCTATGTGATGGGAAGTCCGGACGTGATTAGAGATTATCCGGATTGCAAGGACTTCTTTGTAAGTGCCTTCGGTTCTGTTCGAGCCCGGAACAGACTTGTATGGATTGTATGTCTGACATTACAAGTTGAGATATAAAGCCGATTTCTTTCAAATATATTTCTGTTGGTGGCGGAGAATTTATTCTTTTAGCTTAACACCCTTCTCTGAGACGTACGAGCTCAGAGGCTATGTAGTTGAAGGTTATCAGCGATATATTCCCAATTTGGTAATGTGACATGCTGAGTGTTGCTGTGAAATGATCATTGTGTTGATTATTTGTGATAGGATCATTTGTTTGATCGTCTATCTTGGTGATCATTTCTATGATCATTTGTTGACCCAAAGCACGGCTTTTGTATAAAGTGTGTTTTTGTGGACGAGACTTCGTCGAGCCTCACAAACCGGTAATGGTCGAAACAGGAATTGTGCGACAAGGTTTTCAAGGATCGCTTCCCTAGGGTATGACCATTCCTTCTGGAAAAGGGTAGTATCGTGGTATGGAGCCCAGATATTTACTCATGTTGAAACACTTATTATTATGGTGTGATGTTGGTTAGAGAGCTCTCGTTTAAAGGTTCCAAAGGACCGGGGGTGGTATATCTGAGGGTTTGTAATATCCCTTGGAAAAAGGGGTTCCCGGCTTTGTTTAGCAGAGAACGGTGGTTCTCGGGGCGTCCTTCCAGAGGCGTTTCCATGTGGCAATGGGAAGTTCCTTGGCCTGACCATTTGTTGGAAAATCCATTCTTCAAATACGAGCCTTGTACGGTTTTAGTTGTATAACCTGTCATGGAATATAGCGGTAACCCGCTATTGAACATGGTAGCTATAGTAGGCATAGTTCGAAATGTCTATGTTGGCTAAGATTTATATCTTTATTTTCGAAATGAATTTTCTCTACACTATGCACTAATAATAATATCAAATGTTTCTTTTAAATGCGTATCAAGCATCTTTGACTATCATAAGGAGAAATCTCCTCCGATTCTGCGTTTGCATTGTGTGTGCGTGCGGGAGGCCTTATGGTAGTCTCATTTTTAAAAGCATTGCGAATTGACTTTAAAAATATTCCTCTCTTTTGATTTTAAAGATAAATAAACTGTTTTGAGTTCCCACACTAGTCACATGACTGACTCGGAGTTTATTGTTTTCCTTCCTAAACTCTGGGTGCCCACCAATTTCCACACGGGCAGTCAAGAGTTAAGGTTTATCAGGATATTCTGGATATTCTGGAGTTGCTGGAGGCAAGCTGGATGGCATGGCGTATTACTAGTATATAGTATTATTTTTTCCGCTGCACTGTTTGTTGTTGTTTGTTGTTATACACTCTGATGATATGATGTAATGGAATGTGATGTAATGTAATAACTGATATAGTTCTTTGTTTAGAGATTATTCATTTATCTATTATATGTTGTTCCGCTGCGATTGTGAGATTCTGATGTTGTTCTGTTATTTCTTTCAGTTCCGTTCTATTTTCTTTTCTCTCTATTTTCTATCCTTTCTCTCTTCTTCTACCTCTTTCTACTGTTTTCTTTTCTTGAACCATAACATTTCGGGTTTCCGGCCTTCGATTTCTCGGCAGTCGATAAAGTGGGTATCGATGTTGAATTTTCGAAAGTTGAAAATTTCCGGGACGTTACATCTGGTATCAGAGCATATGGTTAAGCGACAACCATGGTTCTGTTGCGTATTACTCATTAGAGATAGTCAGTAGTACTCTAGAATGAGTTTGAGTGTAATAATAGCTATGAGAGCGTATTTGTTAGTGAATATAAAATTGTTTTATATTGTGATGATTGGTTTGTTGAGTGGTATATAGATTCTGGTTAATACGAGTAATTAACGTTGTTGATAGGGATCTCTAAACACTTGTACAGAACAATTCGACATAGTATTGTTTTAAATTGGGTAAATGAAATAATTTTACCTTGATTATATTTTTATATATAAAGGAATAATTTTTCAAAATTATTAAAGTGTATATAAGTAGATTGTTTAGTTGTTTGAGTAATCTAAATAAAAGAATTATTGTATAAGCAAATGAATTATAAGAATTGAACTATAATTAAAGTGATTTACAATTGTGAAATAAACTTATATATATAAGAAGTGAAACTATATGAATATATTTATGAATATGAGTTGTAAATAAAATTGAATTTAAAGTTAAATGGAAATTTACTTTAGAAATGGAAGTATAACTTAAGAGATGTTGAATGAAGTTGATTTCGGTATCAAAGTAAATTAATAAAGTTTAGTGATAGATATGAACTTAAGTTATATAAATGAAATTCAACTTGAAATGGTTAAATGAATTACCAATTGAATTGGATTAAAGGACTGAATGTTAATCAATTGAATGTAAATAAAATTGATAGGAAGTAATGAATGTAAGAGTTAATTCATTAAAATATAAGGTTATTGGAAGTTGAAAAATTGAATGCAAATCAATTTAATTAAACCAAATTGAAATGAATATAAGCAAAGGGATTTGGTTGTGATTAATATACATTGATGGGTTATGAATGCTAGTTGGTTGATGGTTGAATATATATTGCTTTTGTTTGCATTTGCTATGTTGACATATATAGTTATTATGTTGCTATATGTTGTATATCGATACTATTTTCATATATACATGATTCTCATTTGGTTGTTGAGTGTTTAGTAGGTGCGGATCGCGTTTGCTTCGCATTTGGAGCTCGCTTTCGCGCTATATTAGCCGTATATGCTCGCTAATAAAATATAAGGTACATATCTCGGATTACATACCGTACTTTTATACTTTTTTTTCCCTTCGGGATGCCTCATTACTTGATGAGATGTATATTTGTGATATATATACTGTCATTTTTTTTCGGATCGAGCCGCGCAAAGGAGACTATGGCGAATTTTTCGGAAATTTAAGGCGTTAGAAAAAATTTGAGAAAATTGGAAAGTTTTGAAAACTATAACTTTGATTTGAAGTTGAAAGTTAAACAATAGTAGTTTGGTTTGAAAAGATAACTAAGTATGATTTGAAAACTTAGTAAGTTATTGTAAGAAGTTTAACTTTGGATTTTGGGAAAGTTAATAGATTCTGTAACTTTTCTTACTTGTTAATTTCGAGGACGAAATTCTTTTAAGGGGGGAAGATTGTAACGACCTAGGATTTTTAGTAATTAAAAATTTGAATATTTAATTTATTTTAAATATTAATAAGTGAATTTATAAGTCAAATAAATTTTTATTTGAATAATTGGATTTAATTGGATAATTAAATCGATAATTTAATATGTTAAATTATGGAATTAATTGAAAATTGGGTTAAATATGATTGAAAATGATTTAGGAAATTTTATTTTATCATATTGAAGTTAGAATGATATTTTAGAATTTTAAAAACGAATTAAAAGTTAATTTGTGAAAATTGAATATTTTAATATTTAAATCGACTAGTGAAAATAGTCAATTTTTGAACAGTCTCAGAATTGGACGAAACCAGTTCCATTGGATCTGTAATAGTTAGTTATTACCGGATTTCAATTTTCGTGTCAATCGGAGTTATCGTTTGATCGTGGCAGCTCGAAACACATCGAATTATTTTTAATATTAATTTGGCGAGTTAAAATAGCCATTTTCAAAAAGTCTCGGATTTCGACGAAACCAATTTCATCGGATCCGTAATGTGATATTTTGTAAGGTTTCAAATTTCGTGTCAATTGGATTTACCGTTTGTCCGGTACAAATTAAAACGCCTAGAAAATCGTTTAAATCGGTTTAATTCAAATTGAATGTTTATTGCCATAACTCGCACAGATGTCCGAATTAGCTTCCGAAACCTGTTTCATTGTGTCCGGAACGTGGAGTAAACCCTAGAAACGCTGGTTACGGCGCGTAAATCGGAGTTCGGAATTCCCGGAATGAATAGTGTCGATTGATTTTCCTATAAATAGCCCCCTCACTCAAATAAAAAAAAATATATAAAAAAACCCTAACCCTAAACGTTTGCAGCCGCCACCATTAATTTTCAATGGCCGAAATTGTCTCCCTTTCTCCTCTTAATCTCTCTCGATCCAAACACTTTTAGCCTTCGATTCCTAAATGAAAAACGGAGAGCACGCAACGAGCTTTGGATCCATACGGATATGATGAGGTTTAGTGTCGCGTGGAGGTGGAAATAAGCCCGCGTTCTCTGCAGTTTGCGCGCGACTTTCGAGGAGGTAGAGAGGGCCGAGTTCATCAGGTTTGAGGCCGAGTGTCGTGCTCGAGATGCTCTTCAACGTGGCGCTTCCTGATCGAATTATCGTCGAGCGAGGTGGTTGCAAGGTTGAACCCTAGTTTTGAAGCTATGAGTTTCTTTTTGCGTTCGGCAACCTGGAAACGTGAAACGCGAGAGAGAGGGAGAAGGAGCGTGCGGTCCAGATGGTTGATGGCAGGATCCAAGGGCTAGGATTTGCTGTAGGGTTTTAATTATAAAATTTGTGTTGAAATTATTATATAAAATTCGAGTAAACTTCATAAATGCATATCTTTTTCATACGAGGTCGAAAACGCGCGAAACCAGTTGCGTTGGAATCGTATGGACGAGCACTACGCGATGGAATTTGATTGGAGTCGTTTGGAGTTAGTGAGAATTTTGGGTAAAATTAAACGTCCGTTTAATTTTATTCGAAATAAATCGCTAAAACGAAATTGAAATCAAGGTGGGAACTTCTCACTCAATCGAATCAGTTTCGATTTTAATTTTAAATAGTTAGATTTAAAATATTTGAATGCATGTTTGAATTATGATTGTTATCTATTGATTGTTAAAATAGACATTATGCGCCGTTAGTAAGCGGATGTTATTTATTAAAAACATATACCGCGAATATTTCATAAACAGTGAAATTGGTATTATATATAATAGCAATATATATATATATTGGCATATGTATATATTGGAGTTATTGATTTCCCGCATTGTATAGCGGATGAGACCCTATTGCGCCGTCTATTAAGCGGATAATATTTTAAATCTCATATACCGCGATAATTTCGTACTGGAGCGAAATTGGTATTGTGCTAATGTTTTTGGATGCAGGAAAACAAGTTGGAGGGATCCAACTGGATTCCTCAACAGTATTTATTTGATTTCAGATATTTTGATATTTGATTGATTATCATATCGATATATGATATCGTTGTAGTCGTGATTGACTATTTGGTGTGTAGCATCATTGAACCAAATTTTGGGATTTTAAAATGATTTTTAAAGTGATTTTTGAAAGTATACGTTTATAAAATATTTTTGGAATGATCCATTTTAAATAAATAAACGTTATAACTTTTTAAAGTTATAAAAATTATGATTTTGAGAAATACGGTTAAAGATTGATTTTTGAGAAATATGGGTTAATGTTTTTTATAAAATAATTAAATTGGATTTTTGAATTTATTATAAAAAGTTTAAAAAAATAGGATTTATAAAATTCGATTATTTTATAAATCAAGAGAATGGTGAAATTATAAAGGAGATTAAAGATGTTTTAAAATAATAGTATAAATTGATTTTTTATAAAGGATTTATAAATTGATATTTATAAATTAAAACATTTGAATTATAAAACGAGTCTTTATAAGTGTTTGAATGAAGTGAAAATGGATTGCATAAGTGAATGGAATTTATAAAATTATAAATGGTGAAGTTATAAATGAAATTTATAAATAGTAAGGTTTATAAATTTTGTGAAGTTATTAAAGAATATATTTGGATAAATAATTGAATCTTATAAGTTATAAGATTTATAATTACAAAGTTTAAAAGAACGATTTTGTAAAATAATCGTTTTATAAGCATTTAACTTATAATGTGAACTTTTGATTTATAATTGAGTTATAAATCGAATAGGTTAATAAAGGAGATGTATAAAAAGGAAGTAGTTATAAAACAAATAGAAATAGAATTTATAAACGTTGTTTTATAAAATTCGCAAACGACTTATTTTGATAAGTAAATTGTTATAACCTATTAATGGAGTTATATTCACATTTTTGACTGTGAATAATCCTTTGAAATAAAATGGATAAAAGGATGAAATTGGTTAACGTAGTATATTCACGTTTTTGAATAGTGAATAATATGTTAAAGAAAATGTTTAGATTTGATGTTTTGAATAGAATTAAAACGGTCTAACGATTGTTTTAAAAGCATTAAGATTCGAAACCATAGATTTCAACATTTATTGTTGAAATAGACGTTTTCGAGAAATAAAAGGGAATGGTGGACTATAACACTGTTGTTATAGTAAATGATTTCCGAAAGGAAATGTTTTGTATAGTATTGGGATTTATATATCTATTTTAATTTCGAATCCCTATACTAGTGATTTTGGGTTGTCGTAACGATGTTTTACGTAACATTCGTTTTGGCCCAAATAAATATGTTTAAGAGAATGATTTCCTTAAAGAATGAAATATATACTTAATTTCGATATAAGTATATTGAATATTTTCCAAAGGTTGAAAATAAATAAAATTTGTGAATTACTTATTTTTAATAAGTATGGAAATGTTTTCCAATATAAAGTGAATATTTTGAGAATTTATCTTTTTGAAGATAAATTGAAAATGAATACTAGAAATCGAATTGAAACGTATATTCACTGAAAATTTGGGAATTATAAATTCACTATGGAATTTATAAAAGAAAGTGGAATTTGTTTAAAAATAAATATTGATTTATTTTTGAAGTATTGAAAATAATATATCTTGTAAAGATATTTTGGAAAATAAATAATTTGGAAAATTATTTGGAAACTGGTGATGTGTGCATATCCATTGATAGTTCAATAACCGACTATCAATATTTCCCTTTGAATGGGTATTTGATGTGATTTGTTTGAATTTGAATGCCACACTTATTTTTGAATAAGCGCTCACTATTCGGGTTAACCGGGAAAGGACCATGGGGTCGTATAACCCATTCCGAATATGTGATACGTCGTTATGAATTGCATTTGAAGACCAGTGTTGAAGACCGGATCTTTTTGAAAGCGAAAGGACAACTCGTCGATTGTCTTTGCACCGAGTAGCTACGGTATAGAGACTCCCTATGTGATGGGAAGTCCGGACGTGATTAGAGATTATCCGGATTGCAAGGACTTCTTTGTAAGTGCCTTCGGTTCTGTTCGAGCCCGGAACAGACTTGTATGGATTGTATATCTGACATTACAAGTTGAGATATAAAGCCGATTTCTTTCAAATATATTTCTGGTGGTGGCGGAGAATTTATTCTTTTATCTTAACACCCTTCTCTGAGACGTACGAGCTTAGAGGTTATGTAGTTGAAGGTTATCAGCGATATATTCCCAATTTGGTAATGTGACATGCTGAGTGTTGTTGTGAAATGATCATTGTGTTGATTATTTGTGATAGGATCATTTGTTTGATCGTCTATCTTGGTGATCATTTCTATGATCATTTGTTGACCCAAAGCACGGCTTTTGTATAAAGTGTGTTTTTGTGGATGAGACTTCGTCGAGCCTCACAAACCGGTAATGGTCGAAACACGAATTGTGCGGCAAGGTTTTCAGGGATCGCTTCCCTAGGGTATGACCATTCCTTCTGGAAAAGGGTAGTATCATGGTATGGAGCCTAGATATTTACTCATGTTGAAACACTTATTATTATGGTGTGATGTTGGTTAGAGAGCTCTCGTTTAAAGGTTCCAAAGGACCGGGGGTGGTATATCTGAGGGTTTGTAATATCCCTTGGGAAAAGGGGTTCCCGGCTTTGTTTAGCAGAGAACGATGGTTCTCGGGGCGTCCTTCCAGAGGCGTTTCCATGGGCAATGGGAAGTTCCTTGGCCCTGACCATTTGTTGGAAAATCCATTCTTCAAATACGAGCCTTGTACGGTTTTAGTTGTATAACCTGTCATGGAATATGGCGGTAACCCGCTATTGAACATGGTAGCTATAGTAGGCATAGTTCGAAATGTCTATGTTGGCTAAGATTTATATCTTTATTTTCGAAATGAATTTTCTCTACACTATGCGCTAATAATAATATCAAATGTTTCTTTTAAATGCGTATCAAGCATCTTTGACTATCATAAGGAGAAATCTCCTCCGATTCTGCGTTTGCATTGTGTGTGTGTGCGGGAGGCCTTATGGTAGTCTCATTTTTAAAAGCATTGCGAATTGACTTTAAAAATATTCCTCTATTTTGATTTTAAAGATAAATAAACTGTTTTGAGTTCCCACACCAGTCACATGACTGACTCGGAGTTTATTGTTTTCCTTCCTAAACTCTGGGTGCCCACCAATTTCCACACGGGCAGTCAAGAGTTAAGGTTTATCAGGATATTCTGGATATTCTGGAGTTGCTGGAGGCAAGCTGGATGGCATGGCGTATTACTAGTATATAGTATTATTTTTTCCGCTGCACTGTTTGTTATTGTTTGTTGTTATACACTCTGATGATATGATGTAATGGAATGTGATGTAATGTAATAACTGATATAGTTCTTTGTTTAGAGATTATTCATTTATCTATTATATGTTGTTCCGCTGCGATTGTGAGATTCTGATGTTGTTCTGTTATTTCTTTCAGTTCCGTTCTATTTTCTTTTCTCTCTATTTTCTATCCTTTCTCTCTTCTTCTACCTCTTTCTACTGTTTTCTTTTCTTAAACCATAACATTTCGGGTTTCCGGCCTTCGATTTCTCGGCAGTCGATAAAGTGGGTATCGATGTTGAATTTTCAAAAGTCGAAAATTTCTGGGACGTTACAAGTAATTAAAGGTTAATTACTATATATGGTTAAAGATAATTAATTTGTGAAACTGAAGTCTTAAATTCAGAATGGTCTTAAGTAATTAGGCTTGATTAATTAATAAGTTAATAAGTAATTAAAGGTTAATTAATCAAGGCAATTAATTGAGGTTAATTAATCAGGGATGATTAAGACAGATGATTAAAGAATAATTAAATAAGAGGGATGTAATTAACTAATGTTAAGTGTAGGATTAAGATAATCCAAGTGAATAAAGTTGGAGATAAATTAACTAGAGGTTAATTAAATTTATTTGATATTATATATCTAATAAATCTTGTGTATGAATGGTTGAATGGATTTGGATGATTTGAATTGCTGTTGTCTCTGATGAGCGATTGAGATGTGGTGATGTGAATGATTTGAACTGTGATAGTGTGAGATTATCTATCCAAGTTAAATTATCGTGTGGTATGATATCTTAAATATGAATTATATTGTTTTAAACCTTAACAATTTGGGTTAGGAATGATATTGGACTCGAAGAGACTGGGGCCGGGTATCAGTAAATACCCGACACCACTTCGATTTGAAATCTTCTATAATCCATATAGATTTAATATGTGTAATAAATAGTTTGGAATGGAATAAAATGGACCATTTAAAACTAAGTAAGATACTTATGGATTGATTTGTGGATATAAGTGTTGACTATAACAAGTTATGAACTTGTAGTGATGAACGAGTTACCCTGGGTTTTAAGTAAGTTTGTGCATTAGAATTTCATGATTACATGGGTTTACTCACGCTGGTTTCCAGCCTGACCCGGGTGTTACTTTGATGTAATGCTCGGGTCAGACCGAGTATTACAGATTTTCATGTAAGGACATTCTGGAGCTCAGGAGGCGAGCTGGATGGCAAGAACGTATGGAGTGTATCCGCTGTGATATATTGTTTTATATATGGAATAAGTTAATTTTAACTGTCCAGTGAATGTGTAAATGTTGTAACTCTAATGCATTAATGTATATGAACTGATACAGTTTTCCTTTGTATAACTGTTATTTGATGTTATATTTTGATCTGCTGCGAATGTGAGATTCTGTGTTTCTTTTCTATTTCTTCTTCTATCTCTTTCTTCTTTTCCTAACCATTCGAGATTTTCGGGATCGAAAATTTTGGGTCGTTACATTTGGTATCAGAGCTGAAGGTTAAGGAAGAACCTTGGCTCTGGTGGGTGTACTCATTAAGGATAGGGTCAATATACCCTGGAATGAGTTGAGTGTGTGTGTGTGTATGAGAGCGTACATGTTATTTTCTTATATAAAGATTTTAAAAATGATTTTAATAAATGACTTTTATGAAAGCTTATATTTTGTATATAAAGCAATAATTGGTTTTTGGATATTGAAATTGAATAAAATGAACTATACAAACAAGATGGATTAAAATTGGTTTCAAACCAGAATATGGAATGGATATTGTGTCAATGGGTTGTTGTTTTCTAGTAAACATTGATAAAGCAAAATGAAAAAGTTTTAGGAAAGAAAACCTTTAGATGAGTACAACTTGTAAAATGAAGTGGGTTTTAAATTGTGAAGTTTTGAAACCTAAGTCTAGGAACATGTGAAATTGTTTTCAAAATATTTAAAGAAGTGATATTATTCAGACTATTTTGAATGAGATCTTATTCAAAATAAGAGTTGTTTGGAAAATTTTAAAGGAATTTGTTTTGAATTTAAAACCAAAGGTGGTTTAAAAATTAAAGTAATTTGGTGTGTAAAGGAAATAAATATGCATATTTGAAATAAACTCTAAGGTTGAGATTTGAATTTTCCTTGGAATGTGATGTGAAAACCCAAAGTGAAATAAGTTTTTAAACTTAAGTGGGAAGATTATTAATATGAAGTTTAAAATGTGACGACCGCCCATGACTCCCGCACCAAATCAATGGAATAGTGCGCTGAAAGGCGTGCCAGGTAGCCATGGACGACAGTCAGGGTAAAATAAAACAGCAAACTCTATCGTACAACTCACAGCGCATGGATAAAATACAATAGGGAAATATATAGTGAAGCTCCATAACAGAAAAATCATCATATAAGCATCGTAGTAGTTTTATACAAACATGAATCATCCATACATCAAAGCCTCACTACAAACACTCAATCAGATATAACAGCGGAACACCCAGTACATATAGTAAGAAAACTAGTATGCATAGCCTCCTGCTCATCTTCGTCATCATCAGCGTAGATCTCTAAGAACAGCACCTGTCACCTGCTACCTAGTCTGCCCATCCCAACATGGATGAACAGCCCAAGGTAATAAGAGGAGACATAAAACCTTGAGTCAGACAAAGTCTTAGTGAGCAGTAAATCAACTATCAAACATACCAAAAGAGCATAAAGGATAAAAGGAATAGGAACCAAACCATCCCACTCCACCTCTTTCTACAGTGATAGCCCCCAGACACACACCAAGGAGAAGTAAGCATAACATAGCAGACAATTGAGGTAAAGCAATAATCACTCGAGTCAAGGGCGATGTTTTCCAAATACAAACCCCCAAGGCCTAAACCAAGATCAGATAAGCACCTAGAAAATACCGCTCTTGAGACCGAATGATGATACAACCAAACGTCCAAACCTCCATGACTCTGGCTATCACTGTTATCCTTGCTTCGATTTCACCGTTAATTGAATGACCATCCGTCAAGGGCTAATGGTAACCCCGGTTCTAGGCATAGCTCCGCACGTCATCGTGACCCGTGCCTAGGACTTACCTACTCTGCCCAGAGTACTCAACTACCTACCTGTAGTCTTTTGGGTGTCCCGACTACCTACCTGTAGTCGTTATGGGCGCCCCATGTACTCTTGCTTTTGAGCATGCTAGAACCTTCAACAACGATGAAATCCAAGCCTCCTAGTCATCCTCCTTGACGACTATCCTCATACTAGCTCAAGCTACCTCTCGAGCAATCCATTATCAACCAACTCGAACCATCCCTCGAGTTATCAACATGCTTGGAATGATCCCTGCCTGGATTACGCCAAGTCTACATCACATCATACTTCGCTTTATCACACCATAGCAAAGTCTCAACTCAACAACATGGTTTGCCTCATCGCATCATGGCAAAGTTCCATCTCAACATCATTCAATCATGCATATGAGCTTCAACATCCGCCACATATGCCTTTAGCAGCTTTCACCATTCAAGAGCCTCTTCTGTAGCTTTTGAATCATCTTTGACCATACTTGTCCAAATCTATCAACTAGATAGCTCATTCACAACAATCAATCAAGGCAAACATTAATCCAAACAAATAAGTATTCAATCAAGATCTAATTAGGCATTTATAACTACAATGGCAATTTCGTAAATAAATGAGCATAGAACTAACATACATGAATCATGGGTTTTTAGCATAGATCTAGCAAATATAAAACATGGGTTTTGTTTCTATAACTTAATAAATGAACTTGCATAGGTAAACATCTTCACAAACAATGGATCTACACTTGGATCTAAGAAAATGCACAAAATCACTATCTACAACACTCCAACAAACCACCAATCCAATATACTCCTTTGGGTCCGCGTGAGAGATAACCACCACTCACCAAATCACCCAAACACCTCAAAAACTAATCACTACAGATCTGGACAGCGAAGATCAAGGCTTGATCCGGCAATATCTCGCTTCAATCGATGAAATCTCACTCAAACGGATGAAGATCTTCAACTTTTGCCCTTGAATCTTTGATCTTGATCTTCGATCTTGGATGGATGTTAGAACTAGATTGAAATGGAGAAAAGAAGATGAAGAAATGTTGTAGTCGAGCTCTCAAAATGGCAGCACTTCGTCGCTTCAAAAACTGGTGCCAAAAAGTGAGCCAAACCCCTCTATTTATAGGCTGAAAACTCCATGAGTCGTCGCCCCTATGAGTCGTTGCTGACTCAAGAAAACCTCCGACCTAACAGCTACGACCCATTAACAAAGCTGACTCACGACTCAACCTATTTCCTTTAGGTCGTGCTAACGACTTAACGACTCAACCCAGACACGTCCTAAAACACAGGCCGACCTAACTCCTATGCGACCTAACACTAAGTCGCTAACGACTTAACATACGTGCGGCCTAGCAACTTACGACTCATCCCTCCTGCCGCATATCCTAAGTCCTAAGTCGTATGCCGACTTAACTATGGCACGACCCAAAACCCTACCGACTCAACTACACAACACTCAGCCGACCTAAAGACATGGCCGACCCAACTCCTATGCGACCTAACAATAACACGGGCCACACGACTTAACTAGCTGCCGTCCTAACAACTATACACGAGTTACGACCTAAGCCCCAACGACTTACCTACTATACGACCCATCTATCAACCACTAGGTCGAACTCTCTATAGTTGAACACGACTCATCGTTAAGTCGTTCCTAACGACTCATGACCAAAGCACCTTACGACCTATCCCCTTGGGTCGGTCAAAACCTTAAGTCGTTACACCCTTAACTCGTTAACTCCTTAACTCGTCAAACCCTATGAATCGTAACTCGTTGACTCGGCCACACTTCTTATCTCACTATCCTCTTAGGTCGGTCAACCTCTTAACTCGGCCATACCTATAAGTCGCTGCCTCTATGAGTCGGTTGCCATATGAGTCGCCCACTACCTTAACTCGGTCCAAACTCTAACCCTCAACATGTTGACTCGTTAACGACTCAAGACTTGATAACTCAAACTCGACCCATCACTAAACACACGAGTTAACTTTCTAAACGACTCAGGCTAGAGACAACATAAACAACACTAACGACCTGTAAATTCTACGATCTATCGACACATAAAATACGGGTCGTTACATAAAATCTAAAATGGGAATTCAAACTGGGTAAAGTTGTCTGGATTATATTGAAGTGAATTTAATTTTAGGAAAATTAAATGAGTTTAGAACAAATAACCTGAAATGAAAATTTTCAAGATAAAAATAAGATTTAACTTAGGAAGTTAAATGGTTGATTTGAATTGGGAGTTTGTGTGATCTCAAAATGGGTTTGGGATCTGGAAATTGGTAATGGATGGATGTTTAAAATAATTTGGATAATATCATCCTATTGTTATTAATAATCTTTAAATTGAGAATTGGATTTGTTCAAATAAATGAAAAAATGGATTGTGGTTATATATCCATTGTTGAATAAATGAGAAATCAAAATTTAATTTGAAATTAAGGATATGGAATCACTTTGAACTTAAGATTTGAATGTTAAGGATTTGAATTTGTAAACTAATTATTTAAGAACTGGTTTCAAAACTGGAAGATAAAATTGGGTAATGAATTGAATTTTAAAGATAAAATTGTTTTGGACTCTTATTTGAACTTTGAAATAAGTTAAGTAAAGATAATTTAAAATGGAATTTTGAGAATTAGACTTAGAATTGAATTGTTTAAAGATTTTGATTGTTGATTTAAAAATAAATGTTAATTTGATTTAAGGGGTTAAATCAACATTTAAAATTTAACTTGAATTTGTATAATTTGAGATGGTTTAAAGTTGAGATTTAAATTGCATTAGTTCAAATTGAATTTAGTTTGAATTAATTAGAATTGAAGATGGATAAGTATAAAATTGAAATGGAAAATTTGAATTGGATTAATTTGAAATTAAATTGAAGTTAAATGAGTTCAAATTCAAATGGGAACTGGGATTAATTCAAACAGAAATTGAAATGATTTGAAATTGAAGTGGATTCAATTTGAAATTCGTCCAAATTGATTTGAATAATTTTGAATTGTAATTAAATTTAAAAAGGTTGAAAATCAAATGGAATTTGATTTGAATTTGGAAATAAATTGAGGTTAATTCAACTTGAATTGGGGTTAAATCAAGTTCAATGGAAATTGAAGTTATTCAAATTGGAATTGAGTAAATTTAAATGGAAGTGGAAATTTAAATTGCATTGATAGGAATGGAGATCGGGAATTGAACAGTTTCGCTTGGGGCTATTTTCAAAATAAATTGTTTTAATATAAACCTATCTTTCCAAGCTATTTACTATCTACAACCTTTCTTTTTAAAGCCAAACTATTTTATACTTATTTTACAATTATTTTTGGAACTATTTAACAATTTTTCAAACAGTTTTATAAAATAATTACTATTTTTCAACTACTTTATAACTAATTACTATTTTGCAATTATCTAACTATTTTATAATCATTTGTCTATTTTACAATTACGTAACTATCTTACAGATATTTTAAAATTTATAATTATTTTTCAACTACTTATCTATTTTTAATTATTTTTTCAAATTATTTTCTATATTTTAGCTGGACAGAGTTCAAGCTGTTTATGATCTATTACCAATGGAGATAAGAATTTTAGTGATAATACAAATGGGGGTTGAGGCAAATGTGAATAAGTGAATGTGAAAAGAAAAGAGAAATAACTGGTTAATAATAAATGAGGATAGATACGTAGGATATACGTATATTATTCTATTCGCATAGTGATTTGGTCCAGATTCGAGCACAGAATTTCGAGATAGTATATCGATCCGAGTTGGGATTTTTTCACTAGATTTTCGACGGCATACCTGGATATGGATTTTTGATTGGTTTTGGATATTCTCTATCATAGTTGTGGCTATACAAGGAGAATGACGGTTTTTGATTAAGGAACTAGATCCGAGTCCGCACTAGGAAGTTGGGTGGACGATACTAGTTCGGAAGAGAAATTGTATGATCGAGTGAGCGATCAGATTGATATAGCATGCGGATGATATGTGTACATCATATGGGTTTGAATGAAATTGATATTAGGAATTTGTGGATAACAAATGTGAAATGATTTTTGGTATGAAAAGTATATTTTGTGAAATATACAATGAAGTAAAATGAAAATCGGATATTTCTATGATTAAAGGTTCAATTTATGAAGAAAGGAAATGAGAAATCAAATTTGAATATTTGATTTGAAATAAACAAAGTTATATTTCTTTGTTATATAAGGTAAATCTTCCCTTGTTGAATCTATAGCCAGAAGAAAAGAATTTTTCAAAGTATTTGAAGTATAAAAGGGAATTTATACAAGTTTGAAGAGATCCAAAGTTTTAAAAGTTGTGTGTGTGTGTGTCTATATATATATATAAAGGTTCCTATGAAAAAGATTTTGAGGAAAGGTTTTTGATTTTTGGAGGAAAATCAGTTTTGGAGATTTGGAAAGCCCAGTTTTAGAATTATCGATTTTGGAATAATCGATTTTGTGTAAAGGAGCCTTATATGTGATTCATATTAGGTGTATGATTTGGAAAGTACTATATGTATATAGTATAAAGTGTTTTGGAAATGGCCCTGGGAAAAATGGCACTCCCTTGAATGAACTTCTCAAGAGTACCATAGGTCGGTACTGCCTTGAGCCTCAAAAGCAGAACGCTCTAAAGTGGATCCTGTGAGGAAGTCCGGACAAACTGAAGTTCTTGAGGATTATTGGGTAGCGAAAGTTGAGGGCACTGATGCCTACAGTTACATGGACTTTTGCTATAATGGTAACGTAACCCAGGATGTAACTGCGATCCGTAGCGGGTTCCATGGCGTAATCGAGGGGGACGGAGTGCCTGCAGTTATCTATGGATTTTGTCGGGATGGCAATGTAACCATCGGGTTAACTATGACCATGGATGGGGGTGATGATTTCCATAGCATTCTCACCAAAGATGTTTCCTCTAGTTTCAAAAATGTTTTCTATATTTTCAATAAAAGTTATTTTCCAACTATTTTCACTTTGGTGTTAGAAATGGGTCTGCTAAGTATTCATAGATTTTCAGTCCTACGCCTGATCAACGTATGACCAAATTTCTGTGAGAAAAAGGATGGACTGGTTGAAACATCGAATTATAAAAAGTATTTTTATAAAGCTATATTTTTAATATTATATAGATTTTAAAGGTGTTTTCAAAATTCTTAAAAGGATTTATAGTGGTTAAAGAGAAAATTTAACCGATAATAACAATTTTAATAAAATTCTGGTTTCATTTCTTTTCGAGGGCGAAAGATTCTTAGGGGGAGGAATGTGATATCCCGGATTTTCGGGCATCAAATAATTGGATAGTTATCTGATTTAACTTTTAAAAATACTGATTTATAAATTGAACAAATTTAAATGTGATAATCTCCATTTTAAATTATTAAAAATTTGGCAAGATTGTCAATTTCAAATCAATAATAATATGTTGTGTATATATATATAGAGAGAGTTATTATATACAAATTGAATTTGTGTTTGTTTAAGTATATATGATATATATGTATATATCAAATTGACTTTTAAATTGGATTTGAAATTTAATTTGAATTTGAATATTTAAATTTAAAATTCAAAAGATAGATATTTAAAAATATTTGGATTTAAATTTTATGTATAAGCTTTTATTTGTATATATAATTTGCTTTATTTTATTTTCTTTAAAAAAGGATATACAAATTAGGTATAAAAGCTTTTATTTACCTTTAAAATAAATAAAAATAAATTACTTAAGAGACATGTGTTAGTACATGAAGACACCTTAATAACAAGTGTTAATAAATAAGTAAATGTAAATGACAAATGGTGAGTTTTTTTTACAAGCGTCATTTATTATTTTGATTTTTCTTTATTTTGATTAAATCGCACTTTAGCCTATTTAAACCCATACCTTCCTTCCCCTCATTTCTTTTTTCTTCTCAAAGACAAGAAAAACAATACCCTGTAACAAATGCTCAAAAACAAATCAATACTCCTCAAACCAGAAAACTAATCCAATTCAACAGCCTGTATTTCATTTTCAATTTTCAAAACTAAAAATTTTATCAAGCAAAATCACCTCTGTTTCAAAGATAAATCTTCTCAACAACTAAGCTTCAGATTTAGAAGGATTTCCAGTTCAAACAACAAAGCATTTCAGTTTTAAAAGATCAGCAAATTCATAGATTTGAGCTTTCAGTTTTCAGATTTTAAAATCTACACTTCTGTTCAAAAACCAGACAGGTGAGTAAATTCTTCTTTAAATTCTGTTTTAAATCCTTGTTTATGTGATAAATCTATACAGAAATATTGTAATGTGCTTTGCATGGTTGTTTTATCTAGAATATATATATATATATATATATATATATATTTAAACTGCTATGTTTCTATGTGTATATGCCTGAGTGTATGTGTATTAGACTCTGTTATGATCACAAACTCAAGGATATAACAAAGGAATTCAAATTCTCCTTATATATTCAAATTTAGGTGACGATCACCAAAGAAGAGATGATTGTACGAATATAATAGTGTTTTAAAAAAAAAAATCCAAGTGCTTATATTGCTTATTTATTTCTAAACTGGTAAATTACAATAACAATAAAAAATAAGTCGAAAATCAATTAAAACGATTTCATTATTGGATTTCATAAATGAATTCGTGGCAGAAAATCTTGATTTTTAATGAAAGAATCAAAATTTTTAATTTGAAAATCAATTGGAATTTTGGAGTTGAAAGGTTTGGGCTTTTGGGTTGACTGCAGTTGATCGGCACGGTGGATGGAGTCGAGTTTTTGGTCGAAGTTGGCTGGAGGGTTGTCGATGGTAGGAAAAATGGCTGTGTATTTTTCCGATGGCCATGGTGGTCGGACTTGGATGATTTAGGGTTTAGGTGGTCTTTTTTGGTCGCGGCTGTTCCTTGGGGTCGTACGGTTTTGATGGCGTGCCGTAGATGATCGCGATAGGGGAAGTAGCGGCTGGAGATCGAGACGATGCTTGGATGTGGATGGCGAGGTGCAACGTGGTCGAGATCGGCGGCGATGCTCGTTCTTTTTCGATGCGTTCGTTTCCAAATTTTCAATCGAGTATCGATTTTTCATTGTGGCCTTCGATTCGTACTTCTGGATTGTCGCGCTGATGGACGAGGTCGTAGATGATGCTTTGGAGCCAGAGGCGATGATCGAAGGAGGCTTGGGTGGTTGTGCACGTACACGGTGTACTCGTGTATCTGGGATGATCGTTTGTGTTCGGATGACGGAAATTCTATCGGTTTAGAAAATCGTCGAACGAATTTAAATTTAAAAATAACCGCAAGCGCACGGTGTACGGATGTAGCACGTGGCGAATACGGGTCGATTCACAGGGAATTGTTGATTTAAATTTCCTACTCAATCAAAGTCGAGAGTGTATTTAAGCTAGAAAATGAGAAAATGAACTAACTAACAAAAAGAGAAGAAATGCAAATATGAGAGTTAAATGTCAATTTAGAGAATAAGTCCACTCTCTAGATCATGTAGTTCAGCACATGAAATCATGATCTCTCTTTTATGGTCATTAGTATTTTAATTGATGTGTTTATCATAAGTATGACATATTTGAGCTATTAATTAGCCAACATAAGTCATCAAACTATAACACACCTCTTAAAACACTTACTAACTTTCATGAAACTTGACAAAGAAAATGAAAATGAAATCTATTTTAAGTATGGCCTATTAACTATTAATTAGAAACATAGACCATCAAATTTTAATTTCAAATCACTTTCTTATGCCATAATCATATATTCATGAAGAGGCATTTGTGTTAGTGATTGTTTAAGCATAGCCTATTTGGTGTCAATAATATAGGCTATCAAATTCAACACAAAAACAACAAATAAAACACTTCATTGATCATCATTAAGCACAAAAAGAGAGCATGAATTAACAAATAGTTGTAGCTACATAATTAGAGAGCTTCATTACCCCTAAATTAAAGGGGTTTAGCTTCTCATATTTGTCATTTTATTAACAAATGCAGCTAACAACATGAAAGGAAAATGAAGAGGAAAAAGGAGAGCAAAATGTAAAGATAAGCTAATTAACTTGCATAAAAGAAAAGAGATCTACACTACAACATAAAAAAGAGGCATGTAAAAGGAAAGAGCATGTATTAATAACATAAAAAAAGGAAAATTACATGAAAATATAAATGGCTAAGTAGCCATAAAAAGATAAAGAGAGCTTTCTTTTATTTGATCTCAACTAAACTAAAGAGAAAGAGGCCTAAGAGAGACTAAGAGGAGAGATGAGTACATGAAACATATGGGTATTTATACATGTATGAAACCCTAATTCATATTTTTGGGGAATGCCCAAAATGCCCCTTAGGAAGTGTGGAGGCCAAGTAATCATTAACATGTCTTAATCCCCCATTAAGTGTACATGAAACCATTAACTCCAAAAGCATGTGCATTAGCCTTTAATTTGTACATTAAGGTAGGTGGGTAGGTGGGGTCCTCCATGATCTCCACTTTGAATTATTTCCATCTTCATTCCTTTATATCCATTTTGTGCATGCATGTTTCTTCATGAACCCACTAATATGAGAAGCTAAATTCCTACAAAATATTATAGAAATTTCCAATTAAATTCTCTCAAATTAATATAGGTGCACAAATGGCCATTTTGCCCTTATATGAAGATGAATATGTGAAAATTTGGAATTAATATGAATTTTGGTTAAAACAAGTTAAAATACCTAATATGATCATTTATTTAATTAAATAGAATAAATATGGTGGTAAAAATATGCACATTTACGTGCACATCAAATACCCCCACACTTATCTTTTTATTCGTCCTCGAATAAAGAAAAACTAAGATAAGTCTGTTTTCGTAGGGAGCACGATTGCATTGAGCGTATGCAATAAGCCATTAAACCTCTGGGTGTCCCCAGTAGGACGAGTGTTGTCTCGTGAGGGTTTTCAGCGGATACTACCCACAAAATCCACATGCAGGATGAAAATATTTACAAAATGCAAGATTTATTTACAAAGAGATGAAAGCGAATTTTTGAAAATATTTACAATGAAAGATTTATTTTTAAATTGACACAAATAAGTTAAATATAGGTTTTGGTTATTATCTTAAAATTTAAGTCATTTACTCATCAAAATTTCCAATAAAAATCAAGTTATCATAACAAATAGACTATAGTTTAACTCGTTGTTTTGGTTGATAACAAAGTGTAATTATAAAATGAATCCTTAGTTGATTATCAAAGTTTATCAAAGTGGTATTTTCATTTCTTTTCAATAACAAATCAAATCAAATAAGTAAAAATAATGCTAGGATTTCAATTGCTTGCTCTCTCATTATTTGCAAGAAAAATTACACACCTAGCTCAGGTAAACTGAGGCCAGATATACCACCCATGCACTTCCTTTCGGGCTTATGTGAAGGGAGTACAGAGCATGGCGAGTGCACACACTTTCGTGCATACACCTATCGACCGTAGGTGGTTTTTATTAAGTCTATTTTTTTACATGTGCTCCATACATGCATAACCGTGAGGACTTTTAAATGAGTATGAAAGCACATAATCAAAGATTCCAAGTAATTCACCCATGCATAACCATGAGGACTTTTAAATGAGAGTGAATACTTTGGATGTTATTATTTTTTTATTTTTTTAAGAGAGAGAGAGTTTTGCAAAATCATCTTAGCACCATTTAACTTAGAAGACAACAAAAAGGTTATATCCTTTACTTTAAATTCACCACTTTTAAAACAAAGATTTTCAATTAGGATGTTTTTCATAATTAACACGTATGAATCTTCCTATATACTAGTTAAACCATTGTTATTTATAATACAACCTCATTTTTACTTTTGTTAAGACAAATAAATATTCAATAATTTCAATTTAATAAACCAAAACCATATATTTATCCAATAGATTTCTTTAAAAATAAATCAAAAACGCTAAGAAGAAGAAAAATTCTTCTTTTGTTTTTGCCTTTTTTTTGAGTTTTTGGAAGAGAAACGAAAAATTAATCCTGAAAAATCAAAGAAAAAGACGAGTCTCCCCCCACACTTGATTTTGACTGTGTCCCCACAGTCAACCCAAGTGGAAGGAACGTTTATTATTATTTACATGAAAATGAAATGTATTTACATGACATCAGAAAGTATATTGCCAAAAAGTAAATGAAACGGTCTTCCAAAGACCGATTCATTTGTCTCGTCAAGTACACGAGACACAGCCTAAGGTCGAAAAACCAAATCGTAGAAGATTTTGAAGTTGACTGTCGATTTGGAAAAACGAATTCTGTTTTATTAAAAATTGAACGAGTTGTTTTATTTTCAATGATTTTCGGGGTTGATAAAACAATTGCTTGAAATTTATTTTCACCAAATTCAAGTTTATCATCAATTTCATAATTATTGATTTCAAAATCAAAGTGGTGATTTAAATCTTTCCCGTCGAAATTTAACAACTCATCATCCAAAAGTCCAAAAAATTCATGTTCATTAAATTTGTCTTCCTTTGTTGGATTATCAACAACTTCATTGCGTATCTCAAGTTCAAAATCCAAAGTTGTTGTATTCAAATTTTCGAAATCGAGAAAAGAAAGATTGAATTTTACATTTGGTTGCACACCCTCAAAAGAATTGAAATCCAACTTAATTACATTGTTTTCAACAAATTCATTAAGATCGTCATTATCAAATTCAAAAGTTGTTATTTGAAAATCATCGATTTGGGTAAAAGGTGGATTATCACTTGACTCATCACACGTTGAGATTTGATTTTGTTGTTCACGTTGTTTCATATAAGTTTCAAACAACAAATTCGTGTGATCATCGTAAATTTCATTCATTTGTTCAACAAGATCCAATTTGTAGTTATTAAATTGAGAATTTTCGATTTGGATTTGTTGAGAACAAAAATTTTCACTCGTAACATGGTTAAGATTATTCCCATTGCCAAATTCATTTGAAAAGTTGTTTCCATTTTCATGTTGAGTTTGAAATTCATTTTGGAGTTCGAAATTAAATTGGCATGGGTTATAATCGTAATCGTTTGAATTTTGAATTGAATTCAAATTTTGAAATCCTTGACTCGAGTTATTACACAAATAAGAATTACATAAATCATTTATCTCTTGATTTTGTCGCGTAGAAAATTCGAGTAAAGATGAAATCATTTCAATGCTATTTTCAAGAGTCGAAGGTTGGTCATCGTTTTGAAAATTTTGTTGTTCGAAATTTGAATTATTTACACAACAGTTGTTGTTAAAATATCCATATGAATTTGGACTGAAATCGTATGGATTATATTGATTTTCACAACTATTGTAAAATTCAAGTGAATATGGAAAATCAGACATTTTCAAGAATGTTTTTTTGTTTTTTTTATAAGCAAAAAAATATTTACAAAGAGAATTTATTTTTCAAAAGGGAAATATATTTTTGTTTTGTTTATTTTTCAAATTTTTTTGTTGAATTTTGGTTTTTCTAAATTTTTTTTTTGAAATTTCAAAGAAAAAGATTTAAAAATTTCAAAGGAAAAGGAATATTTACAATTTTTTTTAATTTTTAATTTTGGATTTTGAATTTTTTTGTTTTTTTTTTAAATATGCATGAACTAATGCAACTAAATGAATGCAAGGGTTAACTACAAATGATTTATCCTAAGTTAACCCAAAATTGTATACTCACAAACTGTCTTAAATAAACAAGATAGTTCTCAGCCAGGTAACGGGCAGGATTTATCGGTGCACCACGAATCACCGTAGCAATGCAGCCGAAGGTTTAAGTACCTTCAGAGGAACAACCACTATAATATTTACGAATCAGCACAATATTTATAAATGGTTATTGCTCTGCCATAGCCTATACACTAAGAAATTAAATTGTTCAAAGAAGACAACTTGTCAAAATACAATTCAGTGCTATCGACGTCTAATCGTTATTATTAATCAAATTCTAAGATGAAATGCAAGGCGGAAAATAAACGTGAATTTACAATGCAACTACGAATGGATTTTAGTTTTTTGTTTTTGAATTTTCTTTTTCAAATGCACGCAATCAATAATGCAATTCAAATAAAAGTAGAGATGAAAGCAGCAATTTCTTTTTTAGGCAAGCAGAACGAAGCAATTATTTTTGCCAAGCGGCTTTCTTTTGAGTCTCTGCTTCTACAACCTAAAATTTCAAATATATACAAGTATTTTATTTTATTTTTGAATGGAATACTAAAACTTGTTCGTTCCCCGGCAACGGCGCTAAAAACTTGTTCGGACGACAGAAATTCTATCGGTTTAGAAAACCGTCGAACGAATTTAAATTTAAAAATAACCGCAAGCGCACGGTGTACGAATGTAGCACGTGGCGAATACGGGTCAATCCACAGGGAATTGTTGATTTAAATTTCCTACTCAATCAAATTATATCAAAGTTGAGTGTGTATTTAAGCTAGAAAATGAGAAAATGAATTAACTAACAAAAAGAGAAGAAATGCAAATATGAGAGTTAAATGTCAATTTAGAGAATAAGTCCACTCTCTAGATCATGTAGTTCAACACATGAAATCATGATCTCTCTTTTATGGTCATTAGTGTTTTAATTGATGTGTTTATCATAAGTATGACATATTTGAGCTATTAATTAGCCAACATAAGTCATCAAACTATAACACACCCCTTAAAACACTTACTAACTTTCATGAAACTTGACAAAGAAAATGAAAATGAAATCTATTTTAAGTATGGCCTATTAACTATTAATTAGAAACATAGACCATCAAATTTTAATTTCAAATCACTTTCTTATGCCATAATCATATATTCATGAAGAGGCATTTGTGTTAGTGATTGTTTAAGCATAGCCTATTTGGTGTCAACAATATAGGCTATCAAATTCAACACAAAAACAACAAATAAAACACTTCATTGATCATCATTAAGCACAAAAAGAGAGCATAAATTAATAAATAGTTGTAGCTACATAATTAGAGAGCTTCATTACCCCTAAATTAAAGGGGTTTAGCTTCTCATATTTGTCATTTTATTAACAAATGTAGCTAACAACATGAAAGGAAAATAAAGAGGAAAAAGAGAGCAAAATGAAAAGATAAGCTAATTAACTTGCATAAAAGAAAAGAGATCTACACTACAACATAAAAAAGAGGCATGTAAAAGGAAAGAGCATGTATTAATAACATAAAAAAAAAGGAAAATTACATGAAAATATAAATGGCTAAGTAGCCATGAAAAGAGAAAGAGAGCTTTCTTTTATTTGATCTCAACTAAACTAAAGAGAAAGAGGCCTAAGAGAGACTAAGAGGAGAGATGAGTACATGAAACATATGGGTATTTATACATGTATGAAACCCTAATTCATATTTTTGGGGAATGCCCAAAATGCCCCTTACGAAGTGTGGAGGCCATGTAATCATTAACATGTCTTAATCCCCCATTAAGTGTACATGAAACCATTAACTCCAAAAGCATGTGCATTAGCCTTTAATTTGTACATTAAGGTAGGTGGGTAGGTGGAGTCCTCCATGATCTCCACTTTGAATTATTTCCATCTTCATTCCTTTATATCCATTTTGTGCATGCATGTTTCTTCATGAACCCACTAATATGAGAAGCTAAATTCCTACAAAATATTATAGAAATTTCCAGTTAAATTCTCTCAAATTAATATACGTGCACAAATGGCCATTTTGCCCTTATATGAAGATGAATATATGAAAATTTGGAATTAATATGAATTTTGGTTAAAACAAGTTAAAATACCCAATATGATCATTTATTTAATTAAATAGAATAAATATGGTGGTAAAAATATGCACATTTACGTGCACATCAGTTTGTTTTGGGAAGATGATTTTTGACTCGGTGTAGTGTTCGTGCAGACTGATGTGTGACTGAAGTAGGTGGTTTGGCATGCGATTTTGAGGGTGGCTCGAGTTTTTGTATGATTGACTCGGGTTTGTAGTGAGGTGATGATCTGGTTTTAGTAAAGCAAAATTTTTGTCAAATAAATCAAGTTTTAAATAACTATAGGTAAAAAAAATTATTTAGCAACTATGGAAGAATTCAAGGATTTAAAGGTTAAATTAGATGTTTAAATTGCTTTTAATTACAATTGATTTCTAAGTGTTTTAATTAAATAAAGATTAATGATATAATTAAGCAAAAATCAATTATAAGGAAGAGTTTATCTTTAAGTAATTTAGATTTTGATTAATTTAAGATAATTAATTTATGAAGATAATAAAGGTTTATTAACCAGTGTAATTAATCAAAGGATTTATATAATTAATTAAAAAGGTTAATTAATTGAAGTAAGTAATTACAGAATAGTTAATTACTGTTTATGATTAATCAAGATTGATTAATGGAAGTAATTAATTAAAGTATAATTAATTAATTGTAATTAATTAAGGGTTAATGTAATTAATTATAGTTAATTAATTAATGGAAGTAAATGGAGGGTCATTAACTAGTGTAATTAATGAAAATAATTAAAGGTTAATTATTGCATATGGTTAAAGATAATTAATTTGTGAAATTGAAGTCTTTAATTAAGAAAGGTCTTAAGTAATTAGGATTGATTAATTAATAAGTTAATAAGTAATTAAAGGTTAATTAATCAAGGTAATTAATTAAGGTTAATTAATCAGGGATGATTAAGATAAATGATTGAAGAATAATTAATTAAGAGGGTTGTAATTAACTAATGTTAAGTGTAACGACCCGTATTTTTACGTGTCGATAAATCGTAGAATTTACAGGTCATTAGTGTTGTGGTGTCATCCATAGCGTAAGTCGTATGGGAGGTTAACTCGTGTATTGTTGATAAGTCGTTCGGAGTTTAAGTCGTTTGGAGCCTAGGTCGTGTAGAAGTTGAGTCGTGTGGGGGCTTAAGTCGTGACCGACTTAGTGGTGTTGAGCGACTTAGAGGTGTGGCCGACTCATAGGTGACCGAGTTCAGGGATTGGTACGACCCAAGAAGGCTACCGACTTAGGCAGTGAGCGAGTTAATGGCCTAGTAGTTAGCGACTTAGGAGTTACCGACCTAAGGGGGTAAGGTCGTGTGACAGTTAGGTCGGTGGGATTATTGGTACGACCTAAGGAGGTTAGCGGGTTAAGGAAATGAGTCCTGACCGACCTATAGGAAGTAACGACCTAGTGGTTGGTATGTGTTGTAGTTAGGTCGCTGAGTCGTGTGAACGACTTAGTGATAGGTCAGGCTTCGTTGAGTCGTTAGGTCGGCCATGTCGTTAGGTCGCGCAGTTGTGTTGAGTCGTGTCTGGGTTGAGTCGCGCATAGGTTAAGTCACTATGCCGTATCATGGTTAGGTCGCATGAGTCGTTGGGTCGGCAGCTATGCTTAGGTCGTAGGTCGGCCATAGTTAGGTCGTGAGCGACCTAAAAGCGAGCGACCTAAGGGGGCGTTCTGCCTATAAATAGAGGGGTTTGGTTCACTTTTTGGCACCGGATTTCGAAGCGACGAAGTGCTGCCATTTTGAGAGCTCGACTACAACACTTCTTCACTTCTTTTCTCCTCTCTAATCTAGTGATTCCTTCCATCTAAATTGAAGATCAAATCGAAGATCCAAGAGCCAAAGTTGAAGATCTTCATCCAACAAAGAGAGATTTCATCGATTGAAGTGAGATTTTGCCGGATCAAGCTTGATTCCTTGCTGTCCAGATCTGGAGTTGGTTGTTTTTGAGGTGTTTAGGTGATTCGGTGAGTGGTAGTTATCTCTCACACGGACCCAAGGGAGTATATTGGATTGGTGGCTTGTTTATGTGTTAAAGATAGTGATTTCTTGCATTTTCCTTAAGTTTGCATGTAGATCTATCACCTATGAAGTTTTGACACCTATTTTACTACATGTTCACTTATGCAAGTTCATTCATCAAGTTGTAGAGATATTGTTCATAATTCATGCTTGTTAGAATGCATGTTAGATTTGAACTTTTTATTTACGAAATTGCCATTATTGTTGTAATTGCTTATTAGATCTTGTTTGAATGATTGATTACTTGGATTGATGTTTGATTTGGTTGATTAGTTGATCAATAACTTGATTTGGGACAAGTTGGTCGAAGATGATTCAAAAGCTAAGTGGAAAGGCTCTTGAATGGTGAAAGCTGCTTGTGGCATATGAAGCGGATGTGGAAGCTCATATGGATAGATTCGATGATGATGGACTTTGCCATGATGCGATGAGGCAAGCCATGATGTGAGATGGGACTTTGCTATGATGCGTTGAAGCAAAGCATGATGTGTGAAAGCCTTGGTTTAATCCAGACGGGATCATCCCAAGCATGTTGATAACTCGGTGATGCGGTCCGGGTTGGTTGATAATGGTGGGCTCGAGAGGCGCTTGAGCTAGTGTGAGAATAGTCGTCGAGGAGGATGACTAGGAGGCTTGGATCTTATCGTTATTGAAGGTTCTAGCATGCTCAAAGCAAGAGTACGTTGGAACGGGTCACGATGACGTTCCAGACACGGGTCATGATGACGTGTTAGTACTCTGGGCAGTTGCGATAGTCCTAGGCACGGGTCATGATGACGTGCGGAGTTATGTCTAGAACCGGGGTTGCCATTAGCCCTTGACGGACGGCTGAAAGAAGGTCCGGTCATTCAATTAACGGTGAAATCGAGGCAATGATAACAGTGATAGCCAGAGTCATGGATGCTTGGTTGTATCGTCATTCGGACTCAAGAGCGGTGTTTTCTGGCTGCTTATCTGATCTTGGTTTAGGCATTGGGGGTTTGTACTTGGAAAACATCGACCTTGACTCGAGTGATAATTACTTTACTTAAATTGTCTGATTTGCTATGCTTGTTTATGCTTAGTGGGTCTGGGGCTATCACTGTAGAATGAGGTGGAGTGGGATGGTTGAGTTCCTATTCCTTTTATCCTTTATGCTCTTTTGGTATGTTTGATAGTTAATTTACTGCTCACTAAGACTGTTGTCTGACTCAAGGTTTTATGTTCAACTCTTATTACCTTAGGCTGTTCATCTATGTTGGGATGGGCAGACTAGGTAGCAGGTGACAGGTGCTGTTCTTGGCTACCAACGCTGTTGATGACGAAGACGAGCTGGAGGCTAGCATATTAGTTTTCTTACTATATGTACTGGATGTTCTGCTGCTTGTATATGTTTTGAGTGTTATGTAGTGAGGCTTGATGTATTGATTGTTCAAATGCTTGTATCAAACCTTTATGAAGTCTATATGATGATATTCTGTTATGAGCTTCACTATATACATATATTTCTCTATTGTATTTTGTCCATGCGCTGTAAGTTGTACGATGGAGTTTTGCTGTTTTACCTTACCTTGACCATCGTCCATGGCTGCCTGGCACGCTCTTCAGCGCACTATTTCCTTGTTTTGGTGCGGGAATCATGGGCGGTCGTCACATTTGGTATCAGAGCTTTGGTTAATCGAATTTAGCCAACGCTCGCTGACATAACTACGTATGAGAGACGTAATTGTATTTTGATGGATGATTACTATATATAATATAGTATTTTAGAAGGATTTGAACTCCTTATGTAGTTGTTTCTCAAGGTGTTCTAAATCAATCCTTTTTGTAGATATTAAGGATGAGTCGAAGTGAGAGACAAGCTGCTAGGGAAAGCCGCGCTGCTGGGGGAGCTATTGACTATGCTGCAATGTTCGAAGCTATGATGACTTCGATCATGAGAAGGATACCAACTTCAGGATCATCAGTAGATGTTGGAGTTCAAGTTCAAACTCCATGACCAGTGGATTTTGCTAAGTTGTGTAAGGACTATACTGCTCTTGGAGGAAAGGTTTTCTTGGGAACAGAATCAACCATTGAAGTTCAGAGATGGATTGATGCTTGTAGAAGGATCTTTGGTGATTTGGAAATTGAGGATGCAACTAAGAGGAAGCTTGCATCAAGACAGCTTCAAGGGAGAGCTTCTGATTGGTGGAATTCTATCACCATTGATACTCCAGAGGAAGAGATTACTTGGGAGCAATTCCAAGTTAGATTTGAAGCTAAGTTCATCTCTACGGCTCAGAAATCTGTTCTGTTTAAGAAGTTTGTGGAGCTCAAGCAAGGTGGGAGACCAGTTCTTGAGTATGTTTCTGAGTTTGAAGCTTTGTCCAAGTATGCTCGGTCGTATATTGAATCTCCCTATCAGAAGAATGAGAAGTTTGTGACAGGCTTGGACAGTTATCTTGGGAGGCAGTTGGTGGATCATCTGGACGATCCATTTGAGAAGCTTGTGGAGAAAGCTCTCAGACATGAGAGTTTGTTTCCTAAGGAAGGGTTTATTGTTGCTGTGACCAAGGAAGAGTCCAAACCACAACAGGGTGGAAACAAGAAGAGGAAGCGGCAGCAACAGAAGGGTAAGGATGGCCAGAAGAAGCCAAAGAGTGAAGTGACCTGCTACAATTGTCGGCAGAAGGGCCATTTCTCTAGGGATAGCAAGAATCCAAAGGTGCAGTTGAAGTGCCACAACTGTGATAAGCTGGGACATATCAAGAAGGACTGTCCAGAACCGAGGAAAGATAAGCAGATTGTGCAAGCTTATGCTTTGGGAGCTGTTCCATTGTCTTCGAAAGCTCCTACTGTTGATGAGAAAGGGAAGAGTGTGGTGGCTCAAGGTACTCTTTCCATTTGTGGTGTTCCAGTTAGAGTGTTGTTTGATACTGGGGCGTCGCATTCGTTTGTTTGTGATGATCTTGTAGGCCGGTTGGGTTTGGAACCGGAAATTGTTGATAGACCATTGGTTGTGACTAATCCAGTTGGGGGTTCGTCTTGTTTGTGTATGGTATGCCGTGGTCTAGTTGTATCGAGTCATGATTGCTCTTTTGTTTGTGATTGCTTTGTTCTGAACTTTGCGGGGTTTGGAATTATATTGGGAATGGACTGGCTTAGGAAGTATGCGGCAAAGGTTGATTGTGAGAAACTGGAGGTGACAGTCGGGAATGTGGAAGGGCGAAAGGTTGTGATACGATGTAAGCATGAAGAAGGCGTCTTCATGGGCTTCATGTATTCGCTGGTTGTTCCACGGGATGGACTGTCATCGATGCCGGTTGTGAATGGATTTGAGGACGTCTTTGACGATGTCAAAGGGTTACCGCCGCATAGGGAGATCGAGTTTCGTATCGATCTAGTTGAGGGAGCCAGACCTGTTGTGATGCCTCTTAGACGGATGGCGCCTAGAGAACAACAAGAGCTGAAGGTGCAGGTTGATGACCTTTTTCGGAAAGGATTCATTCGGCGTAGTGTGTCCGAATGGGGTGCACCGGTTGTGTTCGCAACCAAAGCGGATGGGTCGTTGAGGTTGTGTGTGGATTATCGTGAGCTGAATAAAGTGACTAAGAAGAACAAGTATCCATTGCCGAGAATAGATGACTTGTTTGATCAGCTTCATGAGGCTAAGGTGTTTTCTCAGATGGATTTGGCGACGGGATTTCACCAGTTGAGAGTGGCTAAGGATAGTGTGCCGAAGACTGCTTTTAGGACACCATCCGGTTTTTATGAGTGGCTGGTAATGCCGTTTGGATTGACTAACGCACCAGCATATTTTGTGGATCTTATGAATAGAGTGTTCAGAGATCAGTTGAACAAGTTTGTACTTGTGTTCGTGGATGATATTCTGATTTATTCCAGAACTGAGGAAGAGCACAAGACACACTTGTGTATTGTTTTGGAAATCTTGCGGAAACATCAGCTGAAGGCTAAGTTTTCGAAGTGTCACTTCTGGAAGAGTGAAGTGAGGTTCTTAGGCCATGTTATCTCTGGAAATGGAATAGCGGTTGATCCCGCTAAGGTGGCAGCAATCCAGGATTGGATTAGACCTAAGAATGCATCTGATGTGAGAAGTTTTCTTGGATTAGCAGGATATTATCGTCGGTTTATCAAAGACTTTTCCAAGATAGCTGCACCGTTAACAGGATTGACGAAAAAGAATCAGGTATTCATATGGGATGATAAGTGTGAGCAAGCTTTCGTAATCCTGAAAGAGCGACTGACAAGTGCTCCTGTTTTGACTATTCCAAGTGGGAATGATGAGATGGTGGTTTACACCGATGCATGTGGTACTGGACTTGGGGCAGTGCAAATGCAGAAGGATAAAGTTGTTGCATATGCAAGTCGACAACTGAAGCCGCATGAAAGGAATTACCTGACTCATGATTTGGAGTTAGCGGCGATTGTTTTTGCTCTGAAGATGTGGAGACATTATCTATTGGGAGTTCGATTCGAGTTGTTTACGGATCATAAGTCGTTGAAGTATCTGTTCTCCCAAAAGGATTTGAATCTTCGGCAGCAAAGGTGGCTAGAGTTTTTGGCATCATATGATTTTGGTATAGCCTATACTCCGGGAAAAGGTAACGCAGTGGCAGATGCGTTAAGTCGAAGACATGCAGGATTGGGAGCCATGTTTTCGGAATGGAAGAATCTTGAGTATTTGGCTGGATTTGACTTCAGGCCTAGATGTGAATTGGAACCTGAGATGTTGGCAAACTTATCGATAAGACCTACTCTTGTGGAAAGAATTGGCGAGAGTCAAAAGCAAGACGATAAGATTGTCAAGATTATCTGTGATTTGGAATCTGGATTGAACCCAGAAAAGGATAGGATTCGAAGTCGATCGAGAGGGTTGGCTTCGGAAGCAAGGACGATTAGTTATTTCCAATATAGATGGATTGAGAGATGAGGTTCTGAGGGAAAGTCATCACTCGAAGTTGACAATTCATCCAGGTGGAAATAAGATGTATCGGGATATGAAATGGACTTACTACTGGGAATGTATGAAGAAGGATGTTGGAAATTTTATTTCCAAATGTATGAATTGCCAGTTAGTAAAAGCCGAGCAAAAGAATCCAAGTGGGTTGCTTCAGCCATTGGAAGTTCCTACATGGAAGTGGGAGAAGATATCGATGGATTTTATTGATGGTCTACCTAGAACCAGGGCAGGAAATGAAGGGATTTGGGTCATCGTAGATCGTTTGACTAAGAGTGCAAGATTCATTCCTGTTCGATCAACTAGGACTGCATCGAAGTTGGCTGAGCTTTATGTTAAGTGGATAGTTCGATTCCATGGTGTTCCGAAGAGTATAGTGAGTGATCGAGACCCATTGTTCACTAGTGGATTTTGGAAGAGCTTCCAGGAAGTTTTGGGAACCGAGTTGTGTTTGAGTACAGCTTATCATCCCCAAACAGATAGTCAGACTGAGAGAGTCAACCGAGTTTTGGAAGATCTCCTGAGGGCATGTGTTTTGGATTTCAGAGGATCATGGGAAGATCATCTCCATTTGGTGGAATTTGCATATAATAACAGTTACCAGTCAAGTATTGGTATGGCACCGTATGAAGCATTGTATGGAAGACCGTGTAACTCTCCGACATGCTGGTTAGAGACAGGAGAAAAGCTGATACTTGGGCCAGAGATGATTTGACAGACTGCAGATTGTATAGAGATCATTCGGCGACGAATGAAGGCAGCCCAAGACCGTCAGAAAAGTTATGCCGATAATCGTCGTAAGTATTTGGAATTCGACATAGGCGATATGGTTTTCGTGAAGATTTCTCCACTGAAGAATGTTATTAGATTCGGGAAGAAAGGAAAATTGACTCCGAGATTTGTTGGACCATTCTCGATTATCGAGCGAATTGGAAAGCTCGCCTATAGATTGGAGTTATTGGAAAAGCTGGCGGGTGTGCACAATGTTTTTCATGTATCTTATCTACGGAAGTATGTGCATGACTCGAATACGGTGGTTTCTGTTGATAGCTGTGAAGATGTTGAAGTTGATCCAGTTGTTACGAGACCTCGTAAGCCGCTTCGTGTTGTTGAAACCGACACGAAACAGCTTAGGAGGATGACGATTACGTTGCTCAAGATACAATGGAGTGATGATGTTGACGACTGTACGTGGGAGGAGGAAGAGAGGATGAAGGCAGCTCATCCTGAACTCTTCGAGGTATGGCCCTAAGGTGTCGTGACATCTCATGAATTTGTAACTTGTTCTAAATCTTAGAATTCTGCATGCTAGGCTAGAAATTGGATGCATGGTTTGTTGGTTGCTATGGATGGTAGGCATGCGGAATAGTTTGGATGCTTTTGGTTTGTTTGGAATTTCGGGGGCGAAATTCCTAAGGGGAGAGAATGTAACGACCCGTATTTTTACGTGTCGATAAATCGTAGAATTTACAGGTCATTAGTGTTATGGTGTCATCCATAGCGTAAGTCGTATGGGAGGTTAACTCGTGTATTGTTGATAAGTCGTTCGGAGTTTAAGTCGTTTGGAGCCTAGGTCGTGTAGAAGTTGAGTCGTGTGGGGGCTTAAGTCGTGACCGACTTAGTGGTGTTGAGCGACTAAGAGGTGTGGCCGACTCATAGGTGACCGAGTTCAGGGATTGGTACGACCCAAGAAGGCTACCGACTTAGGCAGTGAGCGAGTTAATGGCCTAGTAGTTAGCGACTTAGGAGTTACCGACCTAAGGGGGTAAGGTCGTGTGACAGTTAGGTCGGTGGGATTATTGGTACGACCTAAGGAGGTTAGCGGGTTAAGGAAATGAGTCCTGACCGACCTATAGGAAGTAACGACCTAGTGGTTGGTATGTGTTGTAGTTAGGTCGCTGAGTCGTGTGAACGACTTAGTGATAGGTCGTGGCTTCGTTGAGTCGTTAGGTCGGCCATGTCGTTAGGTCGACCATGTCGTTAGGTCGCGCAGTTGTGTTGAGTCGTGTCTGGGTTGAGTCGCGCATAGGTTAAGTCACTATGCCGTATCATGGTTAGGTCGCATGAGTCGTTGGGTCGGAAGCTATGCTTAGGTCGTAGGTCGGCCATAGTTAGGTCGTGAGCGACCTAAAAGCGAGCGACTAAGGGGGCGTTCTGCCTATAAATAGAGGGGTTTGGTTCACTTTTTGGCACCGGATTTCGAAGCGACGAAGTGCTGCCATTTTGAGAGCTCGACTACAACACTTCTTCACTTCTTTTCTCCTCTCTAATCTAGTGATTCCTTCCATCTAAATTGAAGATCAAATCGAGGATCCAAGAGCCAAAGTTGAAGATCTTCATCCAACAAAGAGAGATTTCATCGATTGAAGTGAGATTTTGCCGGATCAAGCTTGATTCCTTGCTGTCCAGATCTGGAGTTGGTTGTTTTTGAGGTGTTTAGGTGATTCGGTGAGTGGTAGTTATCTCTCACACGGACCCAAGGGAGTATATTGGATTGGTGGCTTGTTTATGTGTTAAAGATAGTGATTTCTTGCATTTTCCTTAAGTTTGCATGTAGACCTATCACCTATGAAGTTTTGACACCTATTTTACTACATGTTCACTTATGCAAGTTCATTCATCAAGTTGTAGAGATATTGTTCATAATTCATGCTTATTAGAATGCATGTTAGATTTGAACTCTTTATTTACGAAATTGCCATTATTGTTGTAATTGCTTATTAGATCTTGTTTGAATGATTGATTACTTGGATTGATGTTTGATTTGATTTGATTAGTTGATCGATAACTTGATTTGGGACAAGTTGGTAGAAGATGATTCAAAAGCTAAGTGGAAAGGCTCTTGAATGGTGAAAGCTGCTTGTGGCATATGAAGCGGATGTGGAAGCTCATATGGATAGATTCGATGATGATGGACTTTGCCATGATGCGATGAGGCAAGCCATGATGTGAGATGGGACTTTGCTATGATGCGTTGAAGCAAAGCATGATGTGTGAAAGCCTTGGTTTAATCCAGACGGGATCATCCCAAGCATGTTGATAACTCGGTGATGCGGTCCGGGTTGGTTGATAATGGTGGGCTCGAGAGGCGCTTGAGCTAGTGTGAGAATAGTCGTCGAGGAGGATGACTAGGAGGCTTGGATCTTATCGTTATTGAAGGTTCTAGCATGCTCAAAGAAAGAGTACGTTGGAACGGGTCACGATGACGTTCCAGACACGGGTCATGATGACGTGTTAGTACTCTGGGCAGATGCGATAGTCCTAGGCACGGGTCATGATTGACGTGCGGAGTTATGTCTAGAACCGGGGTTGCCATTAGCCCTTGACGGACGGCTGAAAGAAGATGCCGGTCATTCAATTAACGGTGAAATCGAGGCAATGATAACAGTGATAGCCAGAGTCATGGATGCTTGGTTGTATCGTCATTCGGACTCAAGAGCGGTGTTTTCTGGGTGCTTATCTGATCTTGGTTTAGGCCTTGGGGGTTTGTACTTGGAAAACATCGACCTTGACTCGAGTGATAATTACTTTACTTAAATTGTCTGCTTTGCTATGCTTGTTTATGCTTAGTGGGTCTGGGGCTATCACTGTAGAATGAGGTGGAGTGGGATGGTTGAGTTCCTATTCCTTTTATCCTTTATGCTCTTTTGGTATGTTTGATAGTTAATTTACTGCTCACTAAGACTGTTGTCTGACTCAAGGTTTTATGTTCAACTCTTATTACCTTGGGCTGTTCATCCATGTTGGGATGGGCAGACTAGGTAGCAGGTGACAGGTGCTATTCTTGGCTACCAACGCTGTTGATGACGAAGACGAGCTGGAGGCTAGCATATTAGTTTTCTTACTATATGTACTGGATGTTCTGCTGCTTGTATATGTTTTGAGTGTTATGTAGTGAGGCTTGATGTATTGATTGTTCAGATGCTTGTATCAAACCTTTATGAAGTCTATATGATGATATTCTGTTATGAGCTTCACTATATACATATATTTCTCTATTGTATTTTGTCCATGCGCTGTAAGTTGTATGATAGAGTTTTGCTGTTTTACCTTACCTTGACCATCGTCCATGGCTGCCTGGCACGCTCTTCAGCGCACTATTTCCTTGTTTTGGTGCGGGAGTCATGGGCGGTCGTCACATTAAGTGTAGGATTAAGATAATCCAAGTGAATAAAGTTGGAGATAAATTAACTGGAGGTTAATTAAATTTATTTGATATTATATATCTAATAAATCTTGTGTATGAATGGTTGAATGGATTTGGATGATTTGAATTGCCGTTGTCTCTGATGAGCGATTGAGATGTGGTGATGTGAATGATTTGAACCGTGATAGTGTGAGATTATCTATCCAAGTTAAATTATCGTGTGGTATGATATCTTGAATATGAATTATATTGTTTTAAACCTTAACAATTTGGGTTAGGAATGATATTGGACTCGAAGAGACCGGGTCGGGTATCAGTAAATACCCGACACTAGTTCGATTTGAAATCTTCTATAATCCATATAGATTTAATATATGTAATAAATAGTTTGGAATGGAATAAAACAGACCATTTAAAACTAAGTAAGATACTTAGGGATTGATTTGTGGATAAAGTGTTGATTATAACAAGTTTTGAACTTGTAGTGATGAACGAGTTCCCCGGGTTTTAAGCAAGTTTGTGCATTAGAATTTCATGATTACATGGGCTTACTCACGCTGGTTTCCAACCTGACTCGGGTGTTACTTTGATGTAATGCTCAGGTCAGACCGAGTATTACAGATTTCCAGGTAAGGACGTTCTGGAGCTCAGGAGGCGAGCTAAATGGCTAGAACATATGGAGCGTACCCGCTGTGATATATTGTTTTATACCTGGAACAAGTTCATTTTAACAGTCCAGTGAATGTGTAAATGTTGTAACTAAAATGTATTAATGTATATGAACTGATAAAGTTTTCCTTTGTATAACTGTCATTTGGTATTATATTTTGATCCGCTGCGAATGTGAGATTCTATATTTCTTTTCTTTCTCTTCTTCTATCTCTTTCTTCTTTTCCTAACTATCCAAAATTTTCGGGATCGAAAATTTTGGGTCGTTACAAACAATATCATATTTTATCATTTAAAATGATGCGGACTATCCATCTCACATATCATGGTTTTTCTAGGATGACAATGAACCCTTAAATTAACCAATTAGCGACTATCCATCTCTAGCTTGATACAGACTATCCATCATATATTCCATAGTTTACATAGAATGACTATGAACCCACATTTGGCCATTTAATTCATGTTATTTATTGTTTCTATTGTTTCTAGTTATCCTATGTTATCCACATGTTTAACTTTACTTCATGCTCCACAGATGTTCAACATTAATCCATGTTATCCACATATATAACTAGCATATTAAGTCCATATCTCTTTGAAAATAAGTGGGAAAAATCTGAAAATTCACATAAAATCAAACATTATTTATTTATCATATAAAAATTTTAGCAGGAAAACCATTATTTAATTATTTAAGTTAAATAAAACCTGAAATTGCTTCTTTTTCTCACTAGAAAATTCATAAAATATTTATTCCATCTAGGGAAATTATGTAATAAAAATCCATCCCAAAATGTTGTTTTACATCACATGCCTAAATTTCAAACCATTTGGAAGAAAAAAAAACTTCGGATTTAACCCCAGGACTGAACTGAACCACTTCTAATTAATTCCAAAAAATTCCATTAGCCATTATTCTATCCAAAAAATGACTATTAGATCATAACTTGAATAATCAAACACATGAGATTCGAGTATTACCCATAACCGAATCAAAACAAGGAATAAAGAGATGATAAGTGATATTATTCACCTTAAACTTGATGTATGGGATTGAGATTTTGTCTAGCTTTGATTTCCTAAGCTTGATTCCCTTTGAATCCCTAAATTTCGTTCTCCATAGAATTATTAATAGTCGGCCTTGGTATCTACTTTTGATGTTTTACGAATGATAGAAAATGAGAATAGAATGAGGAGTGAGGGATTAAGGTAAGGGTTTAGTATATTCCTAAGTTGCCCGATTCATTCATTCTCCATTAGGTCAAATTTTAAAACAACTTTACTTCGTTTAATAAGTTATGACCTAATTAAATTGCCCATATAACATTGTCCCTAATTATTCATATTATTATATTAAAATTATCCAATTAAATGTCCTGGACAATTTTAATTAAAAACTAGGGGTGTTACGGGCTCCCTCCTTAAAGAATTTTGTTCTTGAAATTCAGTAAGGACTACAAAATAAGCATAACAAACATGCAACCAAAGCTAGTATATCCTACTAGCCATAAAATCAATATACAATAAATATAGAACATACCCTCACAATAGCTCAGGATAAGTATCCCTAATCCTATCATTTATCTCCTAAGTGCAGTCTTTTTTGTTGTTGCTACACTAAACTTTCACCAAGTCGACTGTCTTGTTCCTTAACTTCTTTTCATCTCTCGTTACAAACCGAACTAGTTGCCTAACAAAAGTCTGATTCTAGTTTTACTACTAAATCTTCCAATGTAGTCGGAGTGATAGTAGTCTATGGATCATGCACATACTTCCGAAGATGAGAAACATGAAAAACGTTATGAAAACTGGCCAAACTGCCTGGTAACTCTAGTCTATATGCGAGCTTTTCGCTCCTCTCTATAACTAGAAAGGTCCAACATATCTTGGTGCTAGTTTTCCTGACTTTCCAAAACGTACCACACCCTTCATCGGTGATCCTTTAAAAAAAACCTTATCTCCAACTGAGAAATCTGGATCCTTACGTCTTCTGCCCACGTAACTTTTTTTTCTAGACTGAGCCTCTCTCAACCTACCTCGGATTAATTCAGTTTTCTCTGTTGATTCTCTCACCAGATCTGGATCTAAGACTAACCTGTCTTCGATTTCCAATCAACTTGTTGATGACTTGCATGACCATCCATACAAAGCTTCGAAAGGCGCCATTCCTATACTAGTCTAATAGCTATTATTATAGGAAAATCAACCGTATGTAGGTGGTCTTCCCATGATCCACCAAAATCTAGTACACAAGCTCTCAACAAATCCTCGAGTACCTTATTGACTCTTCTGTCTGCCCATCTATCTGAGGGTGATAATCGATAGTTGTCTTAAGCTTAGTACCTAACACTTCCTGTAGACTCTTCCAAACTCACTAGTAAACAATGTATCTCTGCCACTGACTACACCACTAGGAATCTCATGCAGTCTTACTATGTTCTTCATAAATAAATTAGCCAAAACAAGTGCCATCCTGATTGACTTAACGGGAATGAAATGGGCGCACTTTTTCAGTTTGTCCACTATGACTCATATACTATCATTTCCTCGATTCGACCTTAGCAACCCATCAATAAAGTCCATCGATATCAAATCCCATTTCCAAACTGGTATATCTAAAGGCTGAAGCAACCCACTTGGCTTATGAAGTTTGGCTTTGACTTGCTGGCAATTCGAACATTGCTTTACCCGCAAGCCAACATTCCTCTTCATACCTTCCCAGAAGAAACTTCCCTTCATATCCCGATACATCCTGGTTCCTCCAAGATGAATCGTAAACTTTGATCGGTGAAATTCCCTAAGAACTTCTTTCCGTAGGCTTTCAATATTTAGAACACACAATCTCCCCCTTCTTTCTCAGCCATCCCTTTTGGTTAAGGATAAAATCTCTCAAATTATCGATCTCAGTTCCAATCTCAAGTCTTCGAATCTTCTTGGCCAACGATAGATAATCTCTCTGCTTAGAAGTAATCATTTCGATAAAAATAGCCAAACTTTAAAATAGGATAACATGGTAGTTATTTGACTAGAACTAGCAGTCGATCTTAACTTCATGCTGCATGTAGTCAATGCCTTAAGATCCTTCCACTCTACCAACATAGCTAATGCCACATTCTAATATTTTATGCTAAAAGCATCTGCTACTTTATTACCTTTCCCCGGTGTATACTCTATACCGAAATCATAAGCAGCTAAAAACTCTAACCATCTCTGTTGTCTCATATTCAACTCCTTCTAAGAGAATAAATAATAAAAACCAATGATCTGTATACGACTCAAATCTTTCTTCCAAAAGATAATTTCTCTACACCTTTAAAGCGAAGATCACCGCTTCCAACACTAAATTATGGGTTGGATGTCTTATTTCATGTGGTCTAAGCTGTTGAGAAGCGTAGGCAATTAACTTACCATTTTGCATCAACACGGCTCCTAATTCAGCCTCACATGCATCTATGTACACTACTTACCTTTGATTACTCTCTGGCACAACTAACATCGGCACATTGGCCAATAAATGCTTTAACTTAAGGAATGCTTCCTCACATCTATCGGACCAAACAAACTTAACGTCCTTTCTAGTTAGCTTGGTCAGAGGAGCTGCTATCCGTGAAAAATCTCTGATAAATCTCTGGTAATATCTAGCGAATCTAAGAAAACTCCATCTCGGGTCTCTTCCAACTATTAACCGCTACAATCTTAGGTGGATCAACTGATAACCCTTCTCCTGAGACTATGTGACCAATAGATTTACTTCTTTCTTTGAGAAATGACACTTCGAAAACTTAGCTTTCATCTAAAGCTATCTCAGTATCTCTAACACTATTCTAAGATGAGCCTCATGTTCTCTTTCATCCTTAGAATATATCAAAATATCATTTATGAACACTAATGTGAACCTATCTAAGTGCTCTTGGAAAATCTGGTTCATCAATTCTAAGAAGAAAGCTGACGCATTCGTTAGCCCGAATGGCATTACTAACCACTCATTCGAAATGCCTTCAACGGAATACTATCCTCCGCCACTCTTAGCTGATGGAACCCTATAGCCAAATTCAATTGGCAAAACACTCTGCCCCCACTCAACTGATCGAATAAGTCGTCGATTCTTGGAAAAGGATTCCCATTCTTAATCAACTTCTCATTCAACTTGAGATAGTCGAGACACAACCTTAACAACCCATTTGATTTCTTCATAGACACTGCGATCACTCCCCAAGATGAGCCGCTTGGTCTTATAAAGTTCTTTCCTTCTAAGTCCACTAGCTGCACCTTTAACTCCTTCATTACGGTAGGTGTCATCCTGCTAGGTAGTCTACTTACGGGTTCTGCTCTTGACACGAGACCTATTTGATACTTGATAGCTCGTTTCGGTGGTTGTCCTATGACCGGCTCAAAACATCTGCAAGTTCTCTTGCTACCAAAACCTAATTCAGCTCTTCTTCTGCTTCCATAGCATTCAAACATGCACAAATTCATGGACTCGAATTCTCGGTATACTATTTGGTCACTACTATTAGGATGTCTCAATGGTATTTCTCTATCCTGACAAAATATCCTAGCGTTATATCTATCTAACCAATCCATACCCAATATGATCTCGAAGCCTACGAAATCAAAGACATACAAATGGCATGCAAACTTATGACCTAAAAAATCAAGTTCTAACCGGTCACATCTCATCCCTAGAGTTGCATACCCTCCTATTGGATTCAAAATCCTTAAGGAAGTAACTAGGTATAAAGGTTCTAAGCATAACTTATCTATCAAACACAGAGATATAAATGCATGCAATGCATCGGTATCAAATAGTATCCTAATCGGTATACTATGGGTCAAAAGCGTACCTTCCTTCGTAGATTTTCCTTTTTCAGTTGTTGTTGGTCTAGTGGATGATGGTTCCAAAGCATAGACTTTACCCTTCTTAGCCTTGGCTGCTTCTGGACACTTGTTCTAGTAATACCCCACTTGGTCGCAGTTGAAGCACTTCACATTTTGCTTCCCCACAACCACCTTTCCATCACCTAAGTGACACTAGTTACCATAGTACACCTTCTTATCACACTTATAACAGACAATATCTTCCTTCCCCTTATTAACTGCTTCTCCTTACTGATCACCCTTCTTCTTAAAGGATTTTCTTTTCTTATTACGAGATTCCTAAGTCTCCATTGACTCTCCTTCCCTAAGGTAGAAAGCATTTCTTCATTTCTAATCACCATCTCCATTACTACATTTGATGGACCTTGGAGATTTGGCATAGCTGCCCAAGCGATTTTCGGCATTAACCCCTAATAAACTTCTCATTCCTCTTAATGATAATGTCCATAGTGGCATATCCATACCTAGACAGCTCATCAACCTTCGCAGAATACTCAAACATTGACATCTCCCTAGGCTTCAAATCCATGAATTTCCCAAGCAAAGCAGACTTAGCTACATCGGACAAAAATATCTCCCTGAATATCCTTTGGAAATCTGCCCAAGTTAACTCCTCCTCTGGCACACCCACGATAACTTCATTCCACTAGAACAATACTGCACCTTACAATTGTCTCAAAGCCAATCTTCTCTTTTGCTCATCGTCCAAACCAAAATCAAAAAAAATTCTATCACAATGCTAAAGCCAATTTTCCACTTCTACAAATGGGACATTCCCTAGAAAAGGTTTCCCGACCAAACTGGTATAATCTCGACTTAGCTTGGCATAGTTATTGCTAACTGGCCCCATGGGATTTACTCCTCCCGCATTCATGGCATTTCCTCTAACTCCTCCTGCAGCCGCTCCGGCTTGCATCAAGTTAACGAGGAACTGATACATTGTCCCCATATCTACTGGTTGGGTTCCAGCACCTACATTGGCATTTGTGTTTTGAATTGCATTTGTTTGTCGACCCTGGTTTCTCCTGCTATTGGGTTGAGCATTTCTGTTAGTTGTAGTGCTTTCTCTACCTAGATTCACTCTTCCATTTCCTGCTTCCATACTTTTCTTTCTTGTAAATCTACCAACGAGCCTTAGTAAGATACAAAAGAACGGTCTAAGAGGAAGGGAAAACATAAATTTCATAGAAAAATACAAATACATTATTATTGAGTTATCCAAACCCAATCTTATTCTCCGATTCATGGATTTATGTTTTCAAAATCTTTTAGTTTTAAATTCCTTTTAAGTATGCATAAACCTATGCTCTGGTACCAAATTGTAACATCCCACATTTTAAGGCTCGAAACTAAGTGCTATAGATGTTATAGTCATCCTTTGTTATTAATTTACGATGACAAAATATGGCTATGCTAATCATTTAGATATTACCAGAAACATATGAATATGGAAATTCAATACAATTTTTTAAGATAAATTTTCTCATCTCATTTCGCGATAAGATTTCAATTTCATTACATAATCCCAATTTGCAAACCACGTTCAGAGAAAATATATAACATATTCCAAGAGCGACATATGAAGATGCCCTCTTAGATGATTGGAGTCAAATATTTGGCGTTTAATACAACTTGCCATTACAACAAAAAAGCAGAATCAAAACAAAGCAAAAAATAGATATATAGCTCCTACTAGCTAGATTGCCTCTTACACATTTTCGAAAGCTTATTCGTTTGAAGGGAACCTAAGAAGCCATTACTCTTAACCTACTCAAATGAGTATCCGAGAGTTTAAGGGTAAAACAAAAACTTTGAGTCAGACAAAAAGTCTGGTGTGAATAATAATCTACCATCTCAAACTAATAGATTTCTAGTATGACCACACCATTGTATGAAATGGTTTCCCCTCACTACTACCCAATTAAACATCTCAACCATATACTATGCTCTTGCATCCACACTAGTTATAACAGAATAATATGATAGTGTATAAACATGTCATATGTACCATATTACCCATCCCTCATTTATTAGACTACCTATCTAAGTTTTTATTGATAACCGGTCTTATATTCATGTGGACTACTCATCCCACATTTTATTTTATTTAAACTAACATGGACTATCCATCTTATATTTTATCATTTTAACTGACGTGGACTATCCATCTCACATCTTATAGTTTTCCTAAGATGACTATGAACCCTTAAATTAACCAATTAGAGACTATCCATCTTTGGTATGATGCAGACTATCCATCATACATCCCATAGTTTTCCTAGGATGACTATGAACCCATCACTTGGCCACTTAATTATGTTATACACATGTTTCTATGTATCCCATATTACCCACATGTTTAACTTTACTCCATGCTACCCACATGTTCAACATTAGTGCATGCTATCTACATGTATTATTTATTTCTATTGGTGTCCCCAATTAAGTTATTTCCCCTTACTTATTTAAATTTCGTGGTCACATACATTAGTAACCCCCGAAAGATTTCATGTCATACTCATTAAGTTATACCTTAGTGTCCTTAAGGTTCGAAGTTAAAATCATGCAACAAATGGCTCTCCGCTATTTATAAGCTCGATATACATTAACACCGACATCTATAACATGTCAATGTAAAATCATAAGGCTCTCTGCCAATTTTAAGCCTCAACGACTAAAACATGCGGCATCATGAGCCTCGATAACAATGAAGTCATCAATCCTCATGATACATAGGCTATCCACCTATTTAGAAACTCGAAGACCGATACATGCGGCATCATGAACCTTGATGACAACGATGCCATTAATTTTCAAAATAATACGCAAAGGCCTTGCCGACTCTACGAAAATTTGTTTAGGTGCGACAACCCTTAACTTAGTAAAACATGTGGCATCTAAAATTGCGAAGAAGTCTCGTCAACGCTTTTATGTTGCCGCTTTCATTAGCCTTGGCGAGTTTAGTATCACTGCACAACTATCAGAATAGCTGCCATGTACTTTCCCTTCTTCGACGTTAAAGAAGTGGATTGAAGAGATTCATGGAGACCTAGATATAAGTGTGGCATCACCATAATTAACTCCAAATCTGCATTTTTACTATGTAAAGTATGTTCTATTTACCTAATTCTATTAGCTTTTCAATGTTTGGTTGGTTTCAATATAGTTTTACATATCCTATTTAAGAATTGGCTGCCGCGCTCAATTTTTCAAAGACAAAAATACATGTTCATCCAATAAATTATTAATCTTAACTAATTACCTTTTTAAATGCTTAATTGGTATATTAAGTCCATATCACTTCGAAAATAAGTGGGAAAAATCCCAGAAATTCGCATAAAATCAAACACATCATTTTATTTATCATATAAAAATTTCAAGTGGAAAATCGTTATTTAATTATTTAAATTAAATAAAATCCAAAATTGCTACCTTTTCTCACTAGAAAATTCATGAAATATTTATTCCATCTAGGGAGATTAGGGAATTAAAATTCCATCTCCAAAATGTTGTTTTACATCACATATCTAAATTTCAATTCATTTGAGGGTAAAAACTTCAGATTTAACACCAAAATCGAATTAAACTATTTCTAGTTAATTCCAAAATTTTCCATTATCCATTATTCTTTCCAAATAATGATTATTAGATCATAACTTGATCAATGAAACACATAAGGTTTGGGTATTACCCATAACCAAATTAAAACAAGGATTGAAGAGATGATAAGTGATGTTATTTACCTTAAACTTGATGTATTGAGTTGAGATTTGGTCTAGATTTGATTTTCTAAGCTTGCTTCCCTTTAAATCCCTAAATTTCATACTCCTTGGAATGATTTAATGGTCGGCCTTGATATCTCCGTTTGATTGTTTTATGAATGATAGAAAATGATAATAGAATGCTAGGAGAGGGCTTAAGGTAAAGGTTTAGTATATTCCTAAGTTACCCCTTTCATTCATTCTCCTTTAGGTCAAAATTTTAAAACAATTTTACTTAGTCTATTAAGGCATGACCTAAGTAAATTGCCCATATCTCATTATCCTTAATTATTCACATTATTCTATTTAATCTGTCCAATTAAATGTCTTAAATAGCGTTAACTAAAAATTAGGAGTGTTACATGTTCCCCTGTAAAAGAATTTTGTCCTCGAAATTCAGTTAGGACTACAAAATAAGCATAACAAGCATGCAACCAAAGCTAGTATAAGCCACAAAATCTATATATTATAAATATAGAACATACCCACACAACAGCTTAGGATAAGTATCCGTAATCATGTCCTCTGTCTCCCAAGTACAGACTTTTTCATTGTCGCTCCACTAAACTTTCACCAACTTGACTGTCTTGTTCCTTAAGTTCTTCTCATCTCTCGTTATGACCCAAACTCATTGCCTAACAACAGTCAGATTTAGTTCTACTACTAAATCTTCCAATGCAATCAGAGTGATAGTAGTCTCTGGATTATGCGCATACTTTCGAAGATGAGAAACATAAAAAAAATTATGGACACCTGTCAAACTGCTTGGTAACTCTATTCGATATGCGAGCTTTTTGATCCTCTCTATAAATGGAAACGGTACAACATATCTTGGTTCCAATTTTCCTGACGTTCCAAAACATACCGAACCCTTCATCGGTGATACTTTAATGAAAACCATATATCCAACAAAAAACTCTAGATCCTTAAGCCTTCTGTCCATGTAACTTTTCTGTCTGGACTGAGCTTCTCTCATCCTATCTTGGAATAACTCAATTTTCTCTATTGCTTCTCTCGCCAGATCTGGACCTAAGACTAACATGTCTCCAATTCCCAACCAACATGCTGATGACGTGCACAGATATAACACCCCATATTTTTGATAACATTATTTAGGATATTTATTAGGTAAGTTAAATAAAATAATGTGTTGATTAAGAGATCGAGATTTGAATTATAATTAAGGGGTAGCTGTGCAATTTAAACTATGAATTAAAAGAAGAATGAAACATAGGAGGGGTAAAATAGGAAAGAGGCCATTCCTATATCGTTATCGCTTAGCCATGTATACTCCTACACGTTCATTTTCATTTGTTCAAAATTTTAAAAGCTAAGGCCGGCCACCATTAACAAGAGAAAGAGAAAGAAAGAGAAAGGGGAAGCTTAATCAACATCAAATTCATTCAAATCTTATATCTTTAATCCTTAAAACTAAGACGAATAATGTTTACATCTCTCGTGTGCTTTGTTTTCATTTTTAAGGATAAATTCAAAATGTTTTGCCATGTTTTTGAATGATGGAAAGATTATATACACGTATTGATGATTCATGCATGTTCATATTGATTTTATGATATGTTTTAAGATGAAAACCCTATTAAATGACATCTAAATGCCATATGAATTTTTATATAGACCGATTTTGGAGATGATTTTCAATTTTCAAAATTTTCAAAATTTCTGTGGATTTTATATGAATTTTCAAGTAAAGAATATGTTATTTTGGGTTATAAATTATTTATGTTTAAATAATAAAAGATTTGGGTCTGAAATTTTTATATGTTGGAAAACATATTAAAAGATTTTCTAGATTTTTCATGGATTTTTCCTAAGTGTTTTGATGGGTATATAAAATTATTTAAGGTATGGGACTTCGATGTTTTATATATTTGTAAAAGGAGAAGGGGCTCTTTGCAAATAATTCATATTTATTATTTCTGGAAATTGGAAGCACTTTTGAAAAAGTACAATGGCAACGAATCAAATTTAGACAAACATGGCAGGTTAGGTACAAAATAAATAGTTTAAAAGGACAAATAAACATGTTTAACACTGTTTCGATGCTTTCGGCACTAGAGTATGCCTCTTTACCATTGGCTCTAACATAGTCGGAACCAATGAACATGGTATCACGGAACTGGTACGTAGTGAATTGGATGTAAGCGAAAGATAGTGGGTCAAAACCAGAGGTTCTGAAGGGGTTGATGCTTTACTTTGTTTTTTAAATAAAAATGTGCATGCTTGCTTTCGACTAAGAAGTCTTCGACTTAGTTAGCTTTCGACTATGTCAAATGGATTTCAAGGAAACAGTTTGGGTTACGCCTTTGTTTTTAAACAACAGATTTCGACTAAGTCGAAACCTTTTTGATGCCGCCTTTTTTACCTTTCAACCCAGAAGATTTCGAAGGGGTTGTTTTGTTTCTTAAAATTTAGGCACTTCTCCAATGCTTTCGAAGGGATGGTTTCGACAACATCACTTCTTTACTTAGGAATACTTTCGAAAGGTAGGCTTTTGACTTAAATGGTTTTAATGACCCTTTTTTTGAAACTGAAGTATAACCCAAATGGTTTAGAAAGAGACGGTTTAAATGATTTCGAAAAGAAATGCTTTTGACTTTAATGGGTTTATGATCATTTTGCTCTACTTGAAGGCATAATTCAAACGGTTTCGGCTAATCATTTAAATGGTGTCAAAAGGTGTTTTCCCATATGTTTTAAATTGAACCCAAATGCTTTTGAAAGGTTATGATTTGATTATTTCGAAACGTTTTAAAAAGAATATTTCGAAGGGGTGGTTCCCCAATGGTTTCAAAGGAGTCAAAAGGTTTGGTTTTTTGTTGTTTCGAATGGACTAAAAGGAAAGGTTTTACAAAGGTTTCAAAAGGTTTGAAAGGTAAGGTTTTTCCTATGTTTTCGAAAGGCAATATTTAAAGGTTTTGAAAGAAAGATGTCTAAGGTTTTTAAAGCTATCGAAAGGAACGACTTCCAATAGTTTCGAAAGGGTTTTAAGAATGATTTCAAAAGGAAGTTTTTTGTCTTTCGGCCTAGATAAATGAAAGGGTTTTACTTGGTTTAGAAAGAGATACTTTCAATGGTTTCAAAAGAGGAACTTTCAATGGATTCGAAATGGGGACTTTCAGAGATTTAAATGTTATCATCAACTAGATTTGGGTAAAGTATATATATAACATGGCAATGTGACTTTGAGTAAAGCATAGAATATATATTTTCCTTGTTTGACTTTGATTTAAAGATTTTAAATCAATTTGAAAAGGTTTTCAAGGAAAATTTTGGGTAGATATTCCTAAGTCAAATGACTAAGATAATAGAATACCAAATGGGACTGGTATAGGGTCTCGCCCTATACATTAGCTATTAGCCCCAGCTAATTTTGTCCAAAATTCCAGTGTGAAGGGCTTTGTCACGGTTAAGACTAAAATTATGAATACACACAGAAAGGAATATATGTTTGTATACAGATGATTATTGGAGAGCCCGTAAAACCATTAGGATCACGTGACCCTGGGAGATGATAAGTTAAGGACAGACCGTTCAAAAGAGAAGTATTTAATAGATAGTTAAGGACATATCATACAGAAGAGGTGTGTCTAACAAATGTTTGATAAATTTTGATAAATTGTCCCATAGGCCCGAGTCAACTAAAGGTTTGTAGTTTGCCAAACGAAACTATATTGTTCGGACAGATAGTCCATTTGTTACCTGATATTTATGCTTACATAATGATGCTTTATAGATTATAACTAGTTCTGGTTGTAGAAAAAGATGTGCAAAAGATATGTTTTAAAAAGGATGTTAATGTGGGAAAACCCATTCAGCTAAGCGGCGTGGTCTCACTTAATATAACATAACAGAGATGAATAATATTATTCACATCAGGCTTTATGTCCGACTCGAAGTTTTTGTTTCCCCTTAAACTCTCGGGTGCTCAAAATTGATTTGATTAGGCCGAGGGTTAAGGTTTTAGAAATTTTGGCGATATAGCTTCCGAAGATGAGCAGGTGGTTGATAGATAATTAATTAGGAGTACAAATTATTTTGTTTATTTTCGTTGTTTATTAAGTCATATAGGACTATATTGCTTTGATCAACCAAGGGGGCATCATGTTATGTCGCTCTTGGTGTATTATTGTAAAATTATATTGAATCATTGCTTGGGAACCGTTTTGGCATTATGTAACTTGGATATGAATTATTGTTTTGAGATATAATCAATAAAAAATGTTTTTGAAATCTATGATTTTGTTCATATTCAAGTGCCTCTAATATTATGGATACCATTAGCATTTCGTATTTTGTCACCAAAAGTTAATACTATGGTTGACTACAGAATCTATAATGCTTAGCATTTGACCTCTAGATACGGGATATTACAACTTGGTATCAGAGCATAGGTTTATGAAAAACTTTAAATTAAAAATGGTTTTTAAAACATAATCCTAAGGAACTAGAGTTATGATCAGAGTATGGGATAACATTATATAACGTACTTGTATTTTCTATGTATAAGTATATGCTTTATCTTCAGTCTCCTATCTTCGTTAGGTTATTTTTCTGTATCTCATGAGGTTTGATTACAGATATGGATGGTAGAAGAGGAAGAGTTAATCCAGAAGGGTTGGGTACCGATGGGAATGCTAGACCTAATGTGAGGAGGACCCAAGGTCTGGCACAAGCAGAAAATGTGGGTGATGGAGTCCCGCGGGATAGAATGGAAGCTGTATCAATTTTTCGTAAATATGATGCAAGCAGGAGTTGCTAATGGAGTAGTGAGAGGTAAGGAAGCTTCGGTAGTCAACAATTATGTTGTTCTAAGTAGAGATTATGTTAAGCTTGGAGGAAAGCCATTTATCAGAACCGAGAATGCTATAGAGGTGGAGAATTAGTTGCTGCATTGTGAGAGAATCTTTGTAGACTTGGGGAACAATGATGAGCAGAAGATGAGGCTTGCTTCTCGACAGCTTTAGGAAGTAGCTTTGTTTTGGTGGAACAGTGTGATTGTGGCAGTGGATGAGGAGACTATGACATAGGTAGAGTTTAAAAGGAGGTTCATGTAGGTGATGGCGTAGTCTGTTTGATTCGAAAGTTTGCCGAGCTAGAACAGGAGAAGATGACTGTTTTGGAGTATGCCAGCTGGTTTGAAGAGTTGCTTAGATATGATTATACCACTATTGATACAATGATGAAGAGGAATGAGAAGTTTATCAGGGGATTGAAGCCTGAGTTGGCCAGGGCAACTTTACCACATATTAGAGATTCCTATGCTGTGGTTGTGGAAACGGCTTTGAGACATGAAGAGATGCTTGTTTGTGGGGAGAAGAATAAGGCGAAAGAAATCCAGTTTGGGAAGAACCAGAAGAGGAAGTGCTTTCACAAGAAGAGTGCTCAGAAGAGTGGAGCAGCTAAGAAGGGGAAGTTTGAGATTGTTTGTTTTAAGTGCGACAAGAAGGGCCATTTTGGTAACGAGCGTCGTACTGGGAAGGCTAAGGAAGTGGTCAGGAAGAAGAACATTAGGTGCTTCAACTGCGATCAGATAGACCACTATAAGAATAAATGCAAGGAGACCGCAAAGGATGGAAAAGCAAGGTATATGCGTTGGAGCCTGCTACTTCGAAGCTGACAGCACATGAGAAGGGAAAGGCAGTTTTGGGAGGTACGATTAAATTCATGGTATGTTTGTTAGAGTTCTATTTGATATTGGTGCATCACATTGTTTTATTTCTAGATGTTTGATAGATCAGATTAATCTAGAACTTACATATTAGTTACTTCCTTACAGGTTGCGAATCCAATAGGAGGGTATGAAACTCTAGGGTTGAGATGTGACCGGTTAGATATTGACTTGATAGGTCATATTTTTGCTTGCAGTTTGCATGCATTTGATTTTGTGGGGCTCGAAATTTTACTTAGCATGGATTGGTTAAGTGAGTACGATTGTAACGATCCGTATTTTTTCGATAACTAGAATATTGAATTTAATAAGATTTTAAGATTTAATATTGTATGAGATTAAAAATATATGATTTGTTAATGAGAAAATAATTAGAATGAAATTAACAATGTTAATTTAATGTAATCAATGACTATTTGAATGTAATCTCAAGTAACTGAAATAATTGCAAAGTTAAATTGGTTAGAAATTGCATATAGAAAATAAATTAAATGTTATATTAAATGGTGAGATAGTATGTAATTAATTGAAATTGAATATAATCAGTACTGTGTAGGTAGTTATAACATTTTTTGTAGATAATAAACTTATAAATGTGATTAAATTAAGTAAAAGGTAACAATTGATATTTATCACCTATTTATTTAGTCTGTTAAAATTAATTTGGAAATCGATAAAAATTTAGTATTATTGAAGTATTGTAATTAATATGGTAAAAGATGATAACTTTAGAATATTGATGTAATAAAATATAAACTATTGATAATTATATTCATATGATATTTTATGATTGAATAATAAGTGGTAAATCAAAATAAATGAATTTATTGGAATTCAAATTATAATTAAAGAATTTATTGCAGTTGAAATTGAAAATTGTAATTAGTGCAATATTTAATATTTGATTTGACATGGAAATTCACTTTAAAAGATTATAAATTACTAGGTATCAAAAAATTAATTATAAAATTTAAATTTGAAAAGTGATTAATCAATCTGTTTAATTAATATGGAAATAACCACTTTGGTCTTTGACTTAGATTTCGATGAAACCAGTTTCATCGAATCCGTAACGGTGAATTATTGTAAGATTTCAAGTTTCATAGCGACCAAACTTGTCATTTGATCATGCGGGCTCAAAACGCGTAGAAATATATTTAATTAATCAATCTAAATAAGCTGATTTTAAAAGAAAACTTATGTATACAATGGAATTTGGGTTTGAAACCTGTTCCATTGAGTTTAAAAATATCAAAAACATCTATTTCGATATATTGGTTGACTCATTTTCGTTTTCAGAAGCGGAACGGGCCTGTTGGGTCGTTATTGTCGTTTCGAACCAATTCGATATATTCATTCATTCTTATCGGCCTTGTCTATATAAATAGTTTCATTCCTAAACACTTGCAGCCGTTTATTTCTACATGTACGTACAATTCTATCTGTCTTTTCTTCCTTCTTCTAATGGCAGGAACCAAATTCCAATTACAATCCCTAATTCAATTTCAAATTTAAATCGAAAATCAAACTCCTCAAAACTATATCGAATTATATATCGTTGGAAAGCACTCGACGAGCGAAATCCTCTGTAGCAATTTGTTTTTCAATTGGATGTACCGTTCGACCAAAAATTGACGAAGAAGCCATGGCCGTCCATGTTAGGGTTTTAGTTTGGACGATGGATCGTCGACGAGGGTTTGATCGGGTTGTATGGGCATGTAGAGGGTGTTGAGAGGATTCGATTCATGTGGATATCTTGGCCTGAATGGTGTCGAGTTGGCTAGAAAATTCATCTTTAGGTCACGACAGCATTGAGCACCTGGAAGCTTCGTGGGTGGTCGCGCGTGTCAGGGTGGTGCGGCCTGAGGTGGTGGAGGCTATGCAAGGGTCAGATCGTGTCGAAAGTTGGCCAGCCGGCGGCGAACTTGGTTTGAATGGCGGCCGCTGCGTTGGTGAACAAGGCATTGTTCAGGAGTTAGGGTTTATGCGTTTTGACGAGTGACGTTTTAGTTTTTGTTTTGCCTTCTATTTTTTATTTAATCTAATTTAAAATCTCTAGAGTTCTAATGTTAATAATTTTTTATGCAAGGTCGGATTTAAGCGCTGTTTCTTGCATTGTGAACGTATCGAAATTTCGAATATTTTGGAACTGGTTTGGTCGAAATCTAAGACGGTTGAAATTTGGACCATCGTTTTGATTTTAAATCGATTTGAAATCAAAGGTGGGTGTATTAACCCACTCACAACCACTAGATTATTTTATGTTAGATAAATTAAATTTATGATGAGATTAGAAGTTAACTGACCGTTGTTGGTATTTTTATTTTTTCATGCCGGTTAAATCTGAATTTAATTTAATTAAATTTCCATTTGATTTAATATTGAATTTTAATTGCCAGTTAAATACCTATTAATGATAATCAGTCGATTGTTGTGATTAATTGGTTGATTTGAATGATGGTCGTGATTAATTGTTGATGTTGGATGACTGGATGTTATATTTATATATTGTTATCGCACTGCAAGTTCCCTTAGTTTATTGTTACAAAAAATCACTATTGGTTGAAATGATACAAATCCGAACGATCTGATAAATTAGGAAAAAAATCGTTATGGGTTGAAATTATAGACTCGAGCAATTTTATGGATTTTGAATTTTAACTCGGTATTGCGGGTTGAAATGACATATACACCCGTAAATTTAAAATTATTGCAGGTTGAAATGATACATATCTGTATCACTTGACCATAGGATAGAAAATTATATAAGGGCACCGGATTGGTTAAATTAAATGATTTTTAAATCCTTAATTTTTGAATCCAGTGAAATGATATTTTGAAATAAATTTGATTTATATAAACTAAATTATTTTCATAAATCCAGAATTTAAATGTTGAAACTGGTTCAAATGAATTGTTTAAACGAATTTAAATTGAAAATTTAAAGTTTAATTTTTGAAATATAATAAAATTATCGAAATTGAGTTTTTGGAAATATTTGAATACTTGACTTTGAAATATATGAATTTGAAGTGGATTAAATTTGTAGTTCAATGATGGATTTGAAATAGATATAAATTAAAATGATTTTATAGGAATTTGAATTGAAAGAAAATATAGTTTGTTGAAAATCTGGATATGGTCCTGATTTGTTGAAATGGAAGAAACAGTTTGATTTGATATTATTTTCAAATTAATTATTTAAATATAAACTGTTTAAAATCTATTTATTTAATTTTTTTTGATTTATTTAGATTTGTAAACTATTTACTATATAAACCATTTCCAATAATCAAACCATTTAATACTAAATTATTAAAACTATATTAAATCCATTTTTAAACTATTAAACTATCTTAACCTATTTTAAACTATTTAGACTATTTAAACTATTTAAACTATTTTAAACTATTTTATTTTATTTTAAACTATTTAAATCATTTAAACTATTTAAATCATTTAAACTATTTTAAAGTATTTTAAACTATTTTAAAATTATTTCAAACTATTTTTAAAACTACTTTAAACTAATTTAAAACTAGTTATGACTATCTTAACTATTTTTCTAAATTTCAACTGTGCAAGGTTGAATTGGTTATATTTAAATCCTTGATTTAATAGCGAATATGGTTAAATGATGTTATAACTTACGTTGGAAACTGAAATGATGTTTTCTCATGAAAGGACATATTTTGAGTAATTATGATGATTTTGAAATGAGAGTTTAACCAATTTGTGATTATGATTTAAAAGGTGATATGATTTCGAAAGTGATATGATTTCAAAAGTGAATATGATTTCGGAAGTGGTATGATTTCAAAAGTGAATATGATTTTGAAAGTGATATGGTTTGAATTGAATATGATATTTTGATATCAATTACGAATTTGTTTTGGAAATGCAAAAGAACCATCCGGTGTGAAATAAGTGTTTGGTTGTTAAAGAGACCGGGATCACATATTGTCATACTCTCTGCCAATACCGAAAACCACTTTAACAACTATGCACGTGGTGGAGATTCCAGAATGAAGTAGGATGGTTTGGCAAATGATTATGTATGAGGTATTATCGTAGCCCTGACTCCCTCGAGTCAGCTTGATGGGACTAATACAGGAGCCACGCCGGGCCAAGTGATATCGCACCTCCGATCAAACATGCTTCTTTGATACCATATTATGACGTTGTGACTGATTTGGTGGCCATCCCTCGATTTGATTATGGGAGTATGTTCCGAGGTGGGCGGTATAGCTGCTATGCGTTACCACCAGTCCAGATTAGTAAAAGGTAGTATCCCACCCTGGGTATTACCTCGCATACGTTGTCACATGCCTTATCGCGCCCATTATGAGTTTGATTTGTGTCGTACCTATGGAGTGCTCCCTGATAGCCCACCAGTTTACAGTGAAGTTACAGTACTGTATAGACTACGACATTCATATAAAATGTGTTAAGGGAGATATGGGTAATGCCTTAACGCTATTTTAATATTTTACTTTACTGTAGACATATTATAATAGCTTATTATACTATGTATGTAACTAGTTTAACGAATCCTTAGGAGATGTAAAACCCCATAAACATATCCAACGTCGTTATACTCATATTTATTTACTATTAATTTAACTTATATAAGATCTTTTAATTCTGACACGAGTGTTTTGTCTTTTCATTACGCTCGGGTCTATCTGAGCTTTCAGTGTATTTAAGACCAATTATCTTTGGAGGATGAAGATAAAGATTTTTATGCTATTTATTATATTTATAATGTTGCATCATGTTGTTCCACTGCATTGTTTATTTATTCCTATTGTATGTATAACTCTGGTTGTATTATAAAGTGTAATCAAATGTTATTTGTAAAATAGCATCATGAACTGTTTATTTGATTATTATATTTTGTCATTCCGCTATGAGATGTTGTGTTTTGTTTTCTTTCTTTTCTCTTCTTTTTCTTATTTTCCCCATAATAATCCTCCCTTTTGGATTGTTTGAGTCTGACATATATGGTTTATTGTCGATTTAGACCATCTAAAAGGTGGGTTGTAACAACGATGCTAGGATATTTTCCAGATAGGAAAATTCGCTTAGACACCCTAATTGTAGCAACCAGATTGTTTATGCCGTAGAAGATTCTAACGGTGAGGTGAATTCTTTGTTGGGTGTTATGGAATTGGAAGATGTGTTGAGCCGAGTTTTCATGGTTAGAGAATTCGCAACTGTTTTTGAGCTTGTATACGGATTGTCATCGAAACGAGCCATTGAGTTTCAGATAGATTTGGTTTCGGAAGCAAAACCAATGAGTAGGCTGTCAAGCAGGATGACCCTTACAAAAATGAGGGATTTAAAGGTGCAGTTGGTGGATTTAGAAGGCAAGAATTTTATCAAGCCGAATTGTTTGCCTTGAGGAGTAGCCACAGTGTTCCACGGTGTTTGCTAAGAAGCCGGATGGGTCGTTAAGGCTACGTATCGATTATCGCAAGTTGAATGAGAGGACGATCAAGAATCGATATCCATTGTCGACGATTGGTGATTTTTTCGACCGGTTGAGTGGAGCCAAGGCATTCTCATAGTTGGATTTGGCGACAGGTTTTCATCGGCTCATAGTAGCAGAGGGTAGTATACTTTTGACAGCGTTTAGGACCAGATATGGGTCATATGAATGGTTAGTTATGCCATTTGGACTAAGTAATGTGCCGGCATTCTTTATGGATTTGATGAGCTTAGTTTTATGATAGCACTTGGATAGGTTCGTATGGGTTTTCATAGATGATATCTTAATATACTCTAAGAAAGAAAGAGAGCATGAAGTTCATCTTGGGGTGGTGCTTGAGATGCTGAGGCAACATCAACTGAAGTCGAAGTTTTCGAAGTTTCTTTTTTGGAAGAAGGAAGTGAACTTTTTGGGTCGTGTAGTCTTAGAGAAAGGATTATTAGTAGATCCGACTAAGGTTGAAATGGTGAATAGTTGGAAGAGACCTGAGACAGTGACGGAGATAAAGAGTTTCCCTGGGTTGGCTGGCTATTATCGAAGGTTCATTAAGGATATTTCGCGCATAGCGGCACCGTTGACCAAGCTAACGAGAAAGGATGTGAAGTTTGTGTGGACCAACAAGTGTGACGAAGCAATCTAGTGTTTGAAACACTTACTGACCCATGCACCTGTGTTGGTTGTTCTAGAAGGGAATCAAGATTTGGTGGTTTATACCGATGCGTGCGGAACAGGATTAGGAGCCATGCTAATGCAGAGAGGTTAAGTAATTGCCTATGCTTCTAGGCAGCTTAGACTATATGAGGTCAGATATCCGATGCATGATTTGGAATTGGCTGTAGTGATTTTTGCGTTGAAGGTGTGGAGACATTACCTTTTGGGAGAGAGGTTTGAGTTATATACAGATCATAAGTCATTGAAGTATTTTTCTTTCAGAAGGAGCTGAACATGAGACGGTAGAGGTGGTTAGAGTTCATCGCTACTTATGATTTTGGGATTGGGTACACATCAAGGAAAGGCAACAAAGTTGTAGATGCATATAACAGGAAACATCAGAATGCAGTGTTGGTAATGATTGTTGACTGGAAAGATTTGAAAGCATTAGCAGATTGCAGAGTGCAGTGAAGATTTGAAGCTGGGTCTAGCGGAGTAACCGTATTGTTATCTTGTTTGAAAGTTCGACCAATGATGATTAAAAAGACTGCTTTTAAACAGGAAGAAGATCCAGTATTAGCTGAACGAATTAGGAAGTTAAGCGATGGAACCGAAAGCGATGACTTGATAGATTTCTATCTGAACCAGAATGGGAATTTGAGAAAGAAAGGAAAATTATGTGTTTCGAGTGTAGGAAACATAAGGAAAGAAGTCTTGGAGGAATGTTGTTGTTTGAAGTTCCCTATTCATCCAGGAGGTACTAAGATGTATCAGGATACGAAGAGGAGTTTCTTCTGGGAAGGCATGAAGCGGGATATAGGCTTATGGGTAAAGCGGTGCATGATTTACCAAGAGGAACACTAGAAGCCAAGTGGGTTGCTTCAGCCATTAGATATTCCAGTATGGGAGTGAGATTCTATTTCTATGTATTTCATTGACGGGTTGCCAAAGTCGAATAGAGGAAATGAAAGTATATGGGTCATAGTGGACAGATTGACCAAAAGTGCCCATTTCATTCCAGTTAAATCAACTAGAACAACACCTGTTTTGACGAGGTTATTCATGATGAATGTAGTTAGAGTGCATGGAATTCCTAGTAGCATAGTAAGTGATAGAGATCCCTTATTCACTAGCGAGTTCTGGAAGAGTCTGTAGGAAGTTTTGGGAACCAAGCTCAAGATGAGTACTGCTTACCATTCACAGACAGATGGGAAAATGGAGAGAGTTAACAAAATCTTGAAAGAATTGTTAAGAGCTCATGTTCTAGATTTCGAGGGATCATTGGTAGACCATCTGCATTTAGTCGAGTTTCCGTATAACAACCATTATCAGGCTAGTATTAGGACCGCATTATTTGAAACTTTGTATATAAGACCATGCAAATCTCCCGTATGTTGGTTGGAGACCGAGGATAGGTTGGTTCTTGGTTTAAATTTGGTCAGGGAAGCTGCAGAAAAGATTAAGGTCATTTGGGACAGAATGAAGGAGGCTCAGTCTAGGAAGAAAAGTTATGCAGATAGAAGACAGAAAGATTTAGAATTCTCAGCTGGAGATCAGGTATTTATTAAATTATCACCGATGACGGGTGTGATCGGATTTGGGAAATCAAGGAAGTTGGCATTGAGATTCGTTGGACCATTTCCTATCGCTGAGAGAATCAGAAAACTCGCATATATAGTTGAGTTACCAAGCAGTTTGGCAGGTGTCCATGATGTTTTCCATGTTTTACATCTTAGAAAGTGTATTAGAGATCCGGAGACTACTATTGCACCAACTGTGCTAGATGAATTAGTAGTAGAACCAGATTTGACCATAGTGAGAAAGCCAGTTCGTATTGTCACGAAAGATGAGAAGAGGCTTAGAACCAAAATAGTCAGATTAGTCAAGGTCCAGTAGAGTGACGATGACAGAGATTGTACTTTGGAGGCTAAGAGCAAGATTATAAATGCTTATCCTGACTTATTTGATGGTATGTTTTACCTTTTTGATTGATTTGTTGTGTACCTTTTCGTAAATTCGAGGATGAAATTCTTTAAGGAGGGGAGCCTGCAACACTCCATATTTTTGATAACATTATTCAAGATATTTAATTAGGTAAACTAAATTAAATAATGTGTTAATTAAGAGATTGAGATTTGAATCATAATTGAAGGGTAGCCATGCCATTTAAACTATGAATTAAAAGAAAAATTAAAATGAAATATAGAAGGGGTAAAATATGAAGAGGTCATTCCTATATCTATATCCTTAGCCATGTATACTCCTACACGCACATTTTCATTTGTTCAAAATTTTAAAAGCAAAGGTCAGCCATCATTAACAAGAGAAAGAGAAAGGAGCAGCTTAATCAACATCAAATTCATTCAAATATCATATCTTTAATCCTTAAAGCTTAGGTGAATAATGTTTACATCTCTCATTTTTTTATTTTCGATTTTAAGGAGAAATCCAAAATGTTTTGCAATGATTTTCCATGCTTTTGAATGATGAAATGATTATATACGCTTGTTGATAATTTATGCATGTTGATATTGATTTTATGATATGTTTTAAGGTGAAAACCCTATTAAATGACATCTAAATTCCTTGGCAATTTTTATATAAACTAAAAATAATATTTTGGAGATGATTTTCAATTTTTGGGTCTGAAATTTTTATATGTTGGAAAACATATTAAAAGATTTTCTAGATTTTTCATGGATTTTTCCTAAGTGTTTTGATGGGTATATAAAATTATTTAAGGTATGGGACTTCGATGTTTTATATATTTGTAAAAGGAGAAGGGGCTCTTTGCAAATAATTCATATTTATTATTTCTGGAAATTGGAAGCACTTTTGAAAAAGTACAATGGCAACGAATCAAATTTAGACAAACATGGCAGGTTAGGTACAAAATAAATAGTTTAAAAGGACAAATAAACATGTTTAACACCGTTTCGTTGCTTTCGGCACCAGGTTCCGCCTCTTTACATTCACCTTCGAAACAGTCGAAACCGATGCATATGGTATCAGGGAACTGATTTGGAAATTGGATGTAGGCGAAAGATAGTGGGTCGAAACTAGGGTTTCGAAAGGGTTGAGGCTTTATTTTGTTTTTTAAATAAAAATGCGCATGCTTGCTTTCGACTAAGAACCTTTTGACTTAGTTAGCTTTCGACTAGGTCAAATGGATTTAAAGGAAATTGTTTCGATTGGGTTGCGCTTTTGTTTTTAAAAAACTCCTTTCAAGTAAGTCGAAACCTTTTTGTTACCGCCTTTTTACCTTTCGACCCAGAAGGTTTCGAAGGGGTTGTTTTGTTTCCTAAAATTTGGCCACTTCTCCAATGCTTTTGAAGGGATGGTTTCGACACCATCACTTATTTACTTATGAATGCTTTTGAAAGGCAGGCTTTCGATTTAAATGGTTTTAATGACCCATTTTGCTCAATTGAAGGATAACCCAAACGGTTTTGAAAGAGATGATTTAAATGATTTCGAAAAGAAGTGCTTTTGACTATAATAGGTTTATGATCCTTTTGCTCCACTTGAAGGCCGGTTTAAATGGTTTCGAATGGTGTTTTTCTACATATTTTAAATTGAACCCAAATGCTTTCGAAAGGTTTATATTTAATGCTTTCGAAAGATTTTAAAAAGAAGGTTTTGAAGGGGCGATTGGCCAATGGTTTCGAAGGAGTTGAAAGGCTTGGTTTATGGTTGTTTCGAATGGATTAAAAGGAAAGGTTTTCCAAAGGTTACAAAAGCTTTGAAAGGAAAGGTTTTTCCTATGTTTTCGAAAGGCAATATTTAAAGGTTTTAAATGATGTCTAAGGTTTTTAAAGCATTCAAAAGGAAGGATTTCCAATGGTTTCGAAAAAATTTTGAGAATGTTTCGAAAGGAAGGTTTTGGCCTTTCATCCTAGATAAAGAAAGGGTTTTACTTGGTTTAGAAAGAGATACATTCAATGGTTTCGAAAGGGGTACTTTCAATGAATTCAAGAAGAGGACTTTCAGAGATTTAAATGTTTTAATTAACTAGATTTGGGTAAATTATATCTATAACATGGCACGGTGATTTTGAGTAAAGCATAGATATATTTTTCCTTATTTGAGTTTGATTTAAAGATTTTAAATCAATTTGAAAAGGTTTTCAAGGAATTTTTTGGAAGAGATTGTTTGCGCCAAAATTGATCACAAACCCCAAGTATCGTGAAAGCACCAAAGTATGAATATAAATCAGCAGTATTAATCACAGATCTAAGTAAACAGCAAGCAACAATTCAGGAATAATGAACAGAGGCACAAGATTTATAGTGGTTTGTCTGTCTCTGGCCTACGTCCACTTCAAAGTTTTATCTTTTATCCTTGCTGGTTACAGATGATTACAACGATTACAATGAAGTAATTTGAGTATAACAGCGATGATATGGTGTAGAATTGAATCCGGCAGAGTCTGGACGTCCAATAGCCAAAAGATCCTTCTCCTGTAGGCTTCAAGGGGCTATTTATAGGCGTAGGAGGCTGATATCGAGCTCAAACTTCGGGAGACTTCTTTTGGCACGTGAGTGGGCCCATGCGACCGACCCTACCAAGTTTCGACTCGATCTGTGATTGACACGAAACCATTTCGTATCCATCAAAAAATGATTCAATCGAGCTGAAACTTGGCAATATTATCCTTTACCTTGTATGCAAGCTGCTGTGAAAATTTCATCGCATTTGGATCTGTAGAACTCAAGATATGATCGATACGAATTGTGGTTTCTCGATGCAATCTGGTTCGCACCGATCAATTCGTATCGATGTCCCTTTGCGTTGTTTCCCAGGACGTGCGCATCGATGACGTGGCACTATCTTCAAGGCTCGATCCAGTTTCCTCGCCGTTTTGAACGCTTCTTCCCTTGATTCGTGGATTTCCTTTGTTCGCACCCGCATTTCATGCTTGTTCATATTCATAACATCGTACGTTCGCACCCATCGATTCATGTCCTTCTTTGTATTGACTCCAGGAGTACATTTCGTACCGCTTCCATATGCGCTGATCGATACGAAATGAGCATGGGGTTATCGATACGAAGTGGTCATGAAAATGGACACGAATCTCATCCTTGGGATGGATACGAGCGAGACCTTACCTAATGGATACTAACAAGGCTTTACCTGATGGATACGAACCCCAATAGCCTCCCATGGATACGAAAGTGCCAAATCCTTTTATTATCGATACGAGAGCATCGATTCGAGACATGCCACCTCTTTCCATCCTGACCGATACGAAACCATTGTGTCGAGCCCATGTTGATCGATACGAATGACATCGATTCGAAGTCCACCACTATGCTCTATCTCTGATCGATACGAACAGTATCGACTCGAAATGCCATCTGCCGATCGATGCGAAATGCATTGATACGAACCGTTCCTTATGCGTCTTAGCCCATCCATATCTTATGCGGCCGAACTCAGATCGACCTTAAATTTGAAACATAGCTTCTTCTTGCTTTGATCATCATCTCCAATCGATTTCATCCTGATCGGAGCTCGGCCAAATTTTAGCGACATCGATTGCAGCCCTGTTTTCGATCGATCTCCAATCCAGCTATCCATCATTCCTTGCCAATTTGTTGATATTCCAGCTTTGACCAAAAGGTGGGATAACATTTGCCCCCCAAAACATGCCTGGTGATAAGAAGGCGTGTTTTGAACAGTTCCGAATCCGGTATCCGAAGTCCATAGCCATATCACTAGAGTACATCATCCTTGACCGCTCCGAGTCGATGCCCAATTTCTAATCCAATAACCAAAGGCTTAACCGATTCCATATCCATTCAAACTCGACAACCGAGTCCTAATCCATCCTTATCCAATAGCCAATAACCAAATCCAAGACCTCTCCAGGTCCTTATCCAAATTCATAACCTCTCCGGGCTCTTGCCAAGCGCAATTCACACTTGACGACCGTGGTCTAGTGTCCCTGGACGTTGAGCTAACCTCTCTGGGTTCTTGCCAAGCGCAATCCACACTTGACGACCGTGGTCCAGTGTCCCTGGGCATTGTACAATGTCATAGCTTAAGTCCTAAACCGAATCCTGGTCTCTTCGGACCCTTGTTGAGCATAGTCCATACTCAACGACCTGAAACAATAATCGATAATATGGGGCCTAAGTCCTAGGCCGAATCCTGGTCACTCCGGACCCTTGCTGAGCATAGTCCATATTCAACGACCTGAAACAACAATCGATAATATGGGGCCTAAGTCCTAGGCCGAATCCTGGTCACTCCGGACCCTTGCTGAGCATAGTCCATACTCAACGACCTGAATAGGCCAATTTGCCACATACGGACGAAGAGACTTACCCCTTGCCAGGTATAATCCATACCTGACGACCATTTACCAAAAATCAGATAAAAATCCAATCAAAATCCAATCCAAAATCCAAATCAAATCAGAAAATCAGAAATCCAAACTAACATTCAAAACAGAAAATAATCATCCAAACGAAAATCCAAACCAGAAAGCAAACAAAACCAGGAGTTCGAACCAAACTCCAAAACCAAACCATAAAATGAGCGTCTAATCCAAAACACAAGACAAATTTCGCAAACCATAGCTTTGCGGTTTATCATCATTCAAAGCATGCCTAGGGGCTATCTCCGTCCCCATACATGTGTAAATGACTTGGTTGCTCGCTAATGGTTTGTTACTTATTTCACATTATCCCGATCAATTGATAACCAATCGACCATCATTCCTAGGCCTCACATCATCATGGTTTGAGGTAGGCGGTGGTTGCTCCTGCTCCACATCCCGTGCCCCAACATATTGCCTCAATTGTCCATTCCTTACATGTTCCTCAATTATGTCCTTTAAGTGCCTGCAGCTGTTGGTGTCGTGCCCATCCAAATCATGGAATAGGCAGTGCCTTCCTGATGCCCTCTCTCGTTCAGACGGCTCTCTCCTAGCTGGCCTTCGATAGGGAACGCGATTCCGGGTTTCCAAGTATATCCGCTCCAGCGTCCCATTCAATCCTGTGTATGTGGAAAACTTTGGATCCTTTCATCGCTTCCTAGCTTTTCCAGAATCATCGTCCAACTTCCTTTTTCCTTTATCTTTATCCGAACCTCTACTGGATGGTCCTACACCCTCAGTCACATTTACTTCCTTCATCTTTAAGTCTGCACATGCATCCTCTTGTCGGAGGAACCTCTCAGCTTCATGAAAGAATTCCCCGAGATCCAGTGGTGGGTCTCGCATCAAAGATACCTTGAAATCCGAATCCTCCCCGACTCCTGACACTACCGCCATTAAAACCATTGATGGATCCGGCCGATCCACCGAAGCAACTGCCGCATTGAATCGAGTTAGAAAAGCTCTAAGTGATTCATCCGTCCTTTGCTTTATCGATGTCAGCGTCATCATGTTCTTAGGCCTTTTAATATGAACCTGAAACTGCCTTAGAAACCTATCCACCAGCTCCATCCATGTTCTAATAGACCCTTCTTCCAACTGCCTAAACCACATTACGGCTATATCTGTTAAGTACAGGGGAAAACATCGGGCCATAACTTCCTCCGATGCCCCCAGCACTTCCATGTGTCTAGTATATCTCATCAGATGATCTGTCGGATCAGCCTTGCCATTGTTAACTTCCACACTAGGTAGTTTGAAATCAGGCGGATTTCGAGACATCCTGATTTCCCGTGTGAACGGACTCTTGTTCACCCCTTCCAAATCTCTATTGGTCAGAACTCCACGCATAGTTCTCCTGACAATCTCAGCCAATCCAGCATTATCTGTCAAAGGTTTCCCCATGCCCCCGAGGGAATTCCGGCACATACTCCTCATGCGGTTCACTAATGTTGGCGCTCGCTCTAGCCTATCGAGCTCCATCGAAGGGCCTTCCAACGTCAGGTCCTGCGGGGCTGCCACCAAGCCTTTGTTGATTGCCATCTGGTTCTGTATTCTGTCCTCCATTGGGTTCTACGACCTTAGTTCCTTGTTCCACATTCGCAGTCACCGTAGTCAGTCTAAGGTTTTGTATTCCTGCAGTTCTCATCTGTTCAAGGAAAATCTGCATCATGTCCTGTTGACTCTTCAACAATCTCTCTTGCAATGAATGGGCCATAGCCTCCATTTCATCCCTAGTTGTGTAAATCGAAGCTTGTCCTTCCCCAGCTCCGGAGGATGCTTCTTGACTTCCTTCCTGTTGGCTTCTTTCAGCCCTCTATCTTCTACTAGTTTGTCGAGTCATTGTCTTTCAAATCTAAACTCTTCACTCTTTTCAAATCCAAACTTCAATCCAATGTAGCGGGTGCTAGTCCCTCTCAGTGAAAGCAACAAAGTGTTTGCGCCAAAATTGGTCACAAACCCCAAATATCGTGAAAGCATCAAAGTATGAATATAAATCAGCAGTATTAATCACAGATCTAAGTAAACAACAAGCAAAAATCCAGGAATAATGAACAGAGTCACAAGATTTATAGTGGTTCGGCTATCTCTGGCCTACGTCCACTTCAAAGTTTTATCTTTTATTGATTATCCTTACTGGTTACAGATGATTATAGCGATTACAATGAAGTAATTTGAGTATAACAACGATGATACGGTGTAGAATTGAATCCGGCAGAGTCTGGATGTCCAATAGCCAAAAGATCCTTCTCCTATAGGCTTCAGGGGGCTATTTATAGGCGTAGGAGGCTGATATTGCGCTCAAACTTCGGGAGACTTCTTCTTGCACGTGAGTGGGCCCACGCGACCGACCCCACGAAGTTTCGACTCGATCTGTGATCGATACTAAACCATTTCGTATCCATCAAAAAATGATCCAATCGAGCTGAAACTTGGCAAGATTATCCTTTACCTTGTATGCAAGCTGCTGTGAAAATTTCATCGCATTTGGATCTGTAGAACTCAAGATATGATCGATATGAATTGTGGTTTCTCGATGTTGTCCGGTTCACACCGATCAATTCGTATCGATGTCCCTTTGCGTTGTTTCCTAGCACATGCGCATCGGTGATGTGGCGCTACCTTCAAGGCTCGATCCATTTTCCTCGCCGTTTTGAACGCTTCTTTCCTTGATTCGTGTATTTCCTTTATTCGCACCCGCATTTCATGCTTGTTCATATTCATAACATCGTACGTTCGCACCCATCGATTCGTGTCCTTCTTCATATTGACTCCAGGAGTACATTTCGTACTGCTTCCATATGCACTGATCGATACGAAATGAGCATGGGGGTATCAATACGAAGTGGTCATGAAAATGGATATGAATCTCATCCTTGGGATGGTTATGAGCGAGACCTTACATAATGGATACGAACAAGGCTTTACCTGATGGATACGAATCCCAATAGCCTCCCATGGATACGAAAGTGCCAAATCCTTCTACTATCGATACGATAGCATCGATTCGAGACATGCCACCTCTTTCCATCCTGACCGATACGAAACCATTGTGTCGAGCCCATGTTGATCGATACGAATGATATCGATTCGAAGTCCACCACTATGCTCTGTCTCTGATCGATACGAACAGTATCGACTCGAAATGCCATCTATCGATCGATGCGAAATGCATCGATACGAACTGTACCTTATGCGTCTTAGCCCATCCATATCTTGTGCGGCCGAACTCCGATCGACCTGAAATTTGAAACATATCTTCTTCTTCCTTTGATCATCATCTCCAATCGATTCCGTCCTGATCGGAGCTCGGCCAAATTTCAGTGACATTGATTGCAGCCTTGTTTCCGGTCGATCTCTAATCCAGCTATCCATCATTCCTTGCCAATTTATTGATATTCCAGTTTTGACCAAAAGGTGGGATAACAGAGATCCTTAAGTCAAAGGACTCGGATAATAGAATACCTGATGGGACTGGTATATGATCGTGCCCTACACATTAGCTATTAGCCCCAGCTAATTTTTTTTAAAATTCCAGTGTGTAGGGCTTTGTCATGGGTAAGACTAAAATTAACATAGAAAGGAATATATGTTTGTATACATATAGATTATTGGTTAGCCCGCAAAATCATTAGGATCAGGTGACCCTGAGAGATGATAAGTTAAGGATAGACCGTCCAGAAGAGAAGTATATAACAGATAGTTAAGGAAAGATCGTCCAGAAGAGGAGTGTCTAACAGATGTTAGATAAATTTTGATAAATTGTCCGATAGGCCCGAGTCAGCCAAAGGTTAGCGGTTAGACAAACAAAACAATATTGTTCAGACATATAGCCCATTTGTTAACTGATTTGTATGCTTACATAATGATGCTTTACAGATTTTAACCAGTTTTGGTTGCAGGAAATGATTTGCAAAAGATATGTTTTAAAAAGGATGTTAGTGAGGGGAATCATGTTCTGCTAAGCGGCGTAGTCTCACTTAACATAAAATAATAGAGATGAACAATATTATTCACACCAGGCTTTATGTCTGACTCGAATTTTTTGTTTCCCTTTAAACTTTAGGGTGCTCAAAATTGATTTGAGTAGGTTGAGGGCTGAGGCTTTCAAGTTTTAGAAATTTTGGAAAATAAAGCTTCCGAAGACGAATAGGTGGCTGACGGATAGTTAATTAGGAGTATAGATTATTTTGTTTATTTCCGCTGTGTATTAAGTCAGAGACGACTATATTGATTTGATCAACCAAGGGGGCATCGTCATATGTCACTTTTGGCGTATTATTGTAAAATTATATTTGATCATTGCCTAGGATACGTTTTGGGATTATGTTACTTGGATGAATTATTGTTTTGAGATATAATTAGTAAAAAAAAATTGAAATTTGTGATTTTGTTCATATTCAAGTGTTTCTAATATTATGGATACCATTAGCATTTTCATATTTTATCAGCAGAAGTTAATACTATGGATGACTACAGCATCTGTAGAGCTTAGCTTTTTGGCCTCTAGATACGGGATGTTACAACAGCCTTCCATAAAAAGCTTCAAAAGGCTCCATTCTTATACTAGTCTAAAAAATATTATGATAGGATAACTCGACTAAGTGTAGATGGTCTTCCCATGATCCACCAAAATCTTGTACGTAAGCTCTCAACAAATCTTCTAGTACCTTATTGACACTCGCTGTTTGCCTATCTGTCTAAGGCTAATAAGCAGTACTGATCTTAAGCTTGCTACCTTACACTTCTTATAGACTCCTATGGAACTCACTAGTAAACAATGTATCTCTGCCTCTGACTATATTACTAGAAATCCCATGTTGTCTAACTATGTTCTTCATAAATAACTTAGCCAAAACAGGTATCATCCTAGTTGACTTAACGAGAATGAAATGGACGCTCTTGGTCAATCTGTCCACAATGAACCATATACTCTCATTTCCTCTATTCAACCTTAGCAACCCTTCAATAAAGTCTAATCGATATCGAATCCCATTTCCAAACTAGTACATCTAGAGGCTGAAGCAACCCACTCAGCTTCTATTGTTCGACTTTTACTTGTTGGCAATTCGAACAGTGCTCTACCCATAAGCCAACATTACTCTTCATACCTTCGCGGAAGAAACCTCTCTTCATATCATGATTAATCCTGGTTCCTCCAAGATGAATCGTAAACTTCGATCTGTGACATTCTCTAAGAACTTCTTTCCTTATGTTTCCAACATTCGAAACATACAATCGTCCCTTCTTTCTCAGCCATCCCTTCCGGTTAAGGATCAAATCTCTCAAATCATTAATCTCAATTCTAATATCAAGTCTCCTAATCTTCTTAGCCAACAATGGATCATCCCTCTGCTTAGAATCAACCCTTTCGATAAAAATGGCCGAACTTCCAAACATGATAATATGGTAGTACTCTGACTAGAACTAGCAGTCGATCTTAACCGCACGCTACATGTTGTCAATGCCTCAAGATCCTTCCAATCTTCGAACATAACATTTTGATGTTCTCTACTAAAAGCATTTTCTACTTTATTACCTTTCCCCGGTGTGTACTCTGTACCGAAATCATAAGTTGGTAAAAACTCCAGCCACCTCTGTTGTCTCATATTCAACTCCTTCTGAGTGAATAAACACCTTAAAGACTTATGATCCTTGTATAACACAAATCTTTCTCCCAAAAGATAATTTATCCACACCTTCAACGTGAAGATCACTATTTCCAACTCTAAATCATGGGTCAGCTATCTTACTTCATTCGGTCTGAGCTGTCGACAAGCATAGGCAATTACCTTACCATTTTGCATCAACACGGCTCCTAATCTAGTTCTACATGCATCTGTGTATACTACCGACCCTCGATTACCGTTTGGCATAACTATCACGAGTGCGTTGGTCAATAAATGCCTTAAGTTAAGGAATGCTTCCACGCATCTATCGGACCAAATAAACTTAATGTCCTTTTTGGTTGCTTGGTCAAGGGTTCTACTATCCCAAAAAATCCCTAATAAATCTCCAGTAATATCTAGCAAATCCAAAAAAACTTCTTATCTCAGTCACTATCTCGGATCTCTTTCAACTGTTGATCGCTTCAACCTTAGCTATATCAACTAGTAACCCTTCTCCTGAGACTATATGATCAAGAAATTTTACCTCTTTCTTCCAGAAAAGACATTTCGAAAAATTTAGCTTTCATCTGATGTTGTCTCAGTGTCTCTAACGCTATTCTAAGATGAACCTTATTCTCTCTTTCATCCTTATAATATATAAAAATATCATTTATGAACACCAATACAAACCTTTACAAATGCTTTTGGAAAATCTAGTTCATCAAATCTACGAAGAAAGCAGACGCATTCGTTAGCCCGAATGGCATTAGTAACCACTCATACAAACCATATCTCCTTCGAAATGTCGTCAATGGAATATTCTCCTCTGCCACTCTATGCAGATGGAACCCTGTATCCAAATCCAATTGGAAAAATACTCTAGCTCCACTAAACTAGTCGAATAAGTTGTCGATTCTTGGAAAAGAATACCTATTATTAATTGTCTTCTCATTCAACATATGAAAATCAATGCACAACCTTAACAACCCGTCTGTTTTCTTCACGAACACCGTAGTCGCTCCACAAGGTGAACTTCTTGGTCTGATAAAATTCTTTCCTTCTAAGTCCACTAGATGCACCTTTAACTCCATCACGGTAGGTGTCATCCTACGAAGTGGTCTACTTACGGGTTTTGCTCCTGGCACAAGATCTATTCGAAACTCGATAGGTCATTTTGGGGTTGTCCTATAATAAGCTCAAAAACACATGCAAATTTTCTTGCTACTAAAACCTGCTTCAACTCTTCTGCTTCCATAGCATTCAACAAAGCATAAATTCCTAAAATCGAACTCTCGACTGAGTATACTATTCGGTCACTACTACTAGGATGTCTAAATGATATTTCTCTATCCTAACGAAATATATTAGCTTTATATCTATCCGACCAATCCATATCCAATATGATCCCGAAGCCTACGAAATCAAAGACATACAAATGGCATGTAAACTTACGACCTAAAAAATCAAGTTCTAACCGGTCACATCTCATTCCCAGAGTTGCATACCCTCCTATTGGATTGCAACCCTTAAGAAAGTAACTAGGTATGAAGGTTCTAAGCATAACTTATCTACCAAAAACTAAGATATAAATGAATGCAATGCACTGTTATCAAATAGTATCCTACATGGTATACCATGGATCAAAAGCGTAACTTCCATTATAGATTTTTCCTTCTTAACTGCTTATAATCTAGAGGATGATGGTTCCAAAGTATAGACTTTACCCTTCTCAGCCTTGGCTACTTTTAGACACTTGTTCTTGTAATGCCCCCACTTGGTCGCAATTAGAGCACTTCACATTATGCTTATCCACTACCACATTTCCATCACCCGAGCGACACTCATTAGCATTGTGCCCCTCCTTATCACACTTATAATAGACAATATCTTACCTTTCTTGGGTACTCCTCCTCACTAAGCACCCTTATTCTTAAAGAATTTTCTTTTCTTATTTTGGGATTCTAGAGTCTCCGTTGACTTCTCCTTCCCAAAGGTAAAATGTATTTGTTCATTTCTAATCGCCATCTCTACTACTACATTTGATAGATCTCGAAGATGTGGCATGGTTGCCCTAGCGATTTTCGGCCTCAACGCCCAGATAAACTTCTCATTTCTCTTAATGACAGTGAATACAGTGGCATATCCATATCTGGATAGCTCATCAGACTTCACAGAATACTCCAACAATAACATCTCCCCACGGTCCAAATCCATAAATTTCATGAGCAAAGCGGACTTAGCTACCTCAAAAAAAATCTCCTCAAATCTTCTTCGAAAATATGCCCAAGTTAACTCTTCCTCTAGCACACCCACGGTGACTCCATTCCACTAGAACAATGTTGCACCGTGCAATTGTCTCAAAGCCAATCTTCTCTTCTGCTTATCGTCCAAACTAAGATCAGCAAAAATTCTCTCAGCAAAAGCCAATTTCCACTTCTACAACATCATCTGTCCTCAAAAAAGGTTTCACACCCAAATTGGTATAGTCTCGACTAGGCTTAGCATAGTTATTGCCAATTGGCACCATGGGATGATCCCGCATTCACAACATTCCCTACAACTACTCTTGCAGTCGCTCTAGCTTGCATCAAAGTAATGAAGAACTGATACATCATCCACATATCCACTGATACGGTTTCAGCACCTACGTTGGCATTTGCATTCTGATTAGCATTTTCCTATCGATTCTGGTTTCTCCCGGTATTAGGTCGAGCATTTCCGTTAGTTGTGATTCTTCCTTCACCTAGATTCACTTTCCCATTTTCTACTTCCATACCTTTCTTTCTAGCAAATCTACCAACGAGCCTTAGTAAGATATAGAAGAACGGTCTAAAAGGAGGGAAATACATACCTATATATAACAAAATATGAGTACGTTGTTATTGCGTTATCCCAACCCAATCTTATTCTTTAATTTATGTTTTTTACGTTTTCAAAATCTTTTAGGTTTAATTTCCTTTTAAGTTTACATAAACTTATGTTGTGATACCAAATTGTAACATCCCCTATTTTGAGGCCCAAAAATAAGTGTTATGGATGATGCAATCGTCCAATTTATTAATTTTCGGTGACAAAATGTGGCTATGCTAATCATTTTGATAATAACAGAAACACATGAATACAGAAATTCAACACAATTTTTTAAGATAAAATTTCTCATCTCATTTCACAATAAGATTTCAATTTCAGTACATAATCCCAATTCGCAAACCACATTTAGAGAAAATATAATTATTACAACATATTCCAAGAGTGGCATATGAAGATGCCCCCTTCAATGATCAGAGTCAAATATCTGGCATTTAGTACGACTTGCCATTACAACACAAAAGCAGAACCAAAACACAACAAAAAATAGATATATAGCTCCTACTAGCAAGATTTCCTCCTGCACGTCTTTGGAAGCTACTCGTCTGAAGGAAACCTGGAAAGCCTTACTCTCAACCTACTAAAATGAGTGCCTAAGAGTTTAAGGGAGAAATAAAACTTCGGGTCAGACAAAAAAGTCTTACGTGAATAATAATCTACCATCTTGTCGTTATACAGAATGGGTTTCCTCTCACCAGTACCAATTAAACATCTTAACCATATACTATGCTCCTACATCCATAATGGTTATAATAGTATAATATGATAGTGTATAAACATGTGTATAAACATGTCATATGTACCAGATTACTCATCCCTCGTTCATTAGACTACCCATCTAAGTTTTTATTGACTACCTATCTTATATTCATGTGGGCTACCTATTCCAAAGCTTATTTTACTTAAACTAATGTGAATTATCCATCTCATATTTTATCATTTAAACTAATGCAAACTATCCATCTCACATCTCAAAGTTTTCCTATGATAATTAAGAACCCTTAAATTAACCAATTGGAGACTATCCATCTCTAGCATGATGGATACTATCCATCATATATCCCATGGTTTTCCTAGGATGACTATGAACCCATCATTTGGCCATTTAATTCATGATATCCACATGTTTCTATTTATCCCATATTACCCACATGTTTAACTTTACTCCATGCAACCCACATGTTCAACATTAATCCTTGTTATCCACATTTATAACTTATTTCTATTGGTGTCTTCAATTAAATTATTTTACCTTAGTTATTTTTATTTTTATTTCATCGTGACATACATTAGTAACCCCCGAAAGATTTTATGTCAAACTCATTAAGATATAATTAATTAGTATCCCTAAAGTTCGAAGTTAAAATTATGCAATAAATGGCCCTCCATCGTTTATAAACTTGATATGCATTAACGTGACATCTATACCATGTCGATGTAAAAGCATAAGGCTCTATGCCTATTTTAAGACTCGATGACTAAAAAATGAGGCATCATGAGCCTCAATGACAATGAAGTCATTGATCCTCATGATACATAGACTACCTGCCTATTTAAAAACTCGAAAACCGATACACGCGACATCATGAACCTCGATGACAACGATGTCATTGATTTTCAAAATAATATGCAAAGACCTTGTCGACCTTATAGAAATTTCTTTAGGTGCGATGACTCTTAACTTAGTAAAACATGCAGCATCCAAAATTGTGGAGAGGCCTCGTCGACACTTTTATGTTGCCGCTTTCATTAGCCTTGGCGAGTTTAAAATCACTCCACAACTATCAGAATTGTCACCCTATGCTTCCCCCTCATCCAAGTTGATGAAGCAAATTTAAGAGAGGCGCGATAACCCAAATAGGAGTGTGGCATTACCATAATTAATTCCAAATCTGCATTTTTACTATGTAAAGTATGTTCTTTACCTCATTATATTACCTTGTTAATGTTTGATTGGTTTGAATAAAGTTTTACATATTTTATTTTTTCAGAATTGGCTACCACACTCAATTTTTCAAAGACAAAAATACATGTTCACCCAACAAATTGTTAATTTTAACTAATACCTTTTTAAATGCTTAACCAACATATTAAGTCCATATCTCTTCGAATGTAAGTGGGGAAACCCCAAAAATTCACATAAAATCAAACACATCATTTTGTTTATCATATAAAAGCTTCAGGTGGAAAATCATTATTTAATTATTTAAATTAAATAAAATCCAAAATTACTTCCTTTTCTCACTAGAAAATTCATAATATATTTATTTCATCTTGGAAAATTATGGAATTGAAACCCAACTCCATTACATCACATATCTAAATTTCAAATCATTTGGAGGAAAAAAACTTTGGATTTAACCCCAAAATCGAATTAAATATTTTTAATTAATTCCAAAAATTCTCATTAACTATTATTTTATCCAAGCAATGATTACTAGATAATTACTTGATCATCAAACACATGAGATTCGGGCATTACCCATAACCGAATCAAAACAAGGATTAATGAGATGATAAGTGATATTATTAACCTTAGACTTGATGTATGGAGTTGTAATTTAGTCTAGCTTTGATTTCATAAGCTTCCTTCCCTTTGAATCCCTAAAATTCGTCCTTCCTAGAATGATTTAATGTTCAGCCTTGATATCTCCTTTTGATTGTTTTATGAATGATAAAAAATGACAATAGAATAAGGGGAGAGAGTTTAAGGTAAGGGTTTAGTATATTCCTAAGTTACCCTTCTCATTCAACCCCTTTAGGTCAAAATTTTAAAACAACTTTACTTATTTTATAAGGCACGACCTAACTAAATTTCCCATATCTCATTCTCTTTAGTTATTCATATTATTCTATTTAATCTATCCAATCAAATGTCCTAAATAATATTAACTAAAAATTATGGGTGTCACAATTTTCAAGGGAAATGAGAACAAAGTCTGTAGATTAGTAAAATCATTATACAGACTTAAACAAGCTCCAAAACAATGGCACGCAAAATTTGATAGTGTCATGATGAAAAATGATTTTCGTATAAATACATGTGATAAGTGTGTTTATTACAAGCAAGTTGATCAATCATATGTGATGATTTGTTTATATGTGGACGATATGCTAATATTTGGTCCCAATATTAAGGTTATAGAGACCATAAAGAAATGTCAATTAACAATTTCGAAATGAAAGATTTAAGAAATAGATGTTATTTTGGAAACCAAAATAATAAAAACACCTAACAGAATTAGATTATCTCAATCACACTATGTAGACAACGTGATTGAAAAATTCCAAGATTATGGACTCAAAGGTGTAAAAACATCTTTAATCCATCAGAAGTCTTGCATAAAAACACTAATGAGAGTGTAATGCAAATGGAATATTCTCGTGTAATAGGATGTTTAATGTATCTCATTAATTACACAAGACCAGATATAGCTTATGTAGTAAGTCGACTGAGTAGGTATACAAGTAACCCAAAGAAGGAATACTGGAAAGCACTAATGAGAATTTGAGATATTTAAAGAATACCATAAAATTTTCCTCACGTTACGGAAAATATCCTGCCATCTTAGAATGATATAGTGATGCAAACTAGATTTCAGATTCAGATGAATCTAAATCAACAGTGGTTATGTCTTTACCCTAGTAGGAGCGGCAGTGTCATGTAAATCTACTAAACAAACATGCATATATCAAACCACTATGTAATCCGAGTTCGTCGCTTTAGATAAAGCAGAAGAAAAGGCAGAATGGCATCATAAACTTTTAAAAGATATTCCATTTTGGCCCAAACCTATACCGGACATATGTATACATTGCGACAATCAAGTAGCGTTAAGTAGAGCGCAAAACTTTGTGTATAATGAAAAGTAACAAAACATTCGTCGATACTATAACACAGTAAAGCGGTTACTCTCAAATGAAGCTATTTCCATTGATTATGTAGAAACAAATGATAACCTAAGGGATCTATTTACTAAAGGTTTATCGAGAGAGAAAATTGATTGTGCATCGAGGGGAGTGGATTTAAAGTCTAAACCAACAAGAATTACTTTATACAAACACTTATCTTAGTGACTGGAGATCACATGGACTAGAATCAATAGGCAAACTAGTTCTATGTAACTCAAGAAGTAATGCATTTGCTTGGATTTAGTCCAACTCCGTTCCAATGGTGCACAATAAAATGCATGCCTATATAAGAATTAAAAATGTTAAGCTATGCTTTTAATGATGTCCATATCTTGAAAATGTCAAGTGGAGCATACATAGGGTACCATTTATGGATGCGACCACTTATGTAAGTGTGAGCTGGTTTTGACTCTATGAGAAAATTAAGCTTAAATTCTCTAAATACACTCGTAGAACCAAGTTTTTTCAGGACCAAAAGATTGAATGAGAAGAGAAACAATACTTTATAAAGTTTATTGTCTGGTTAAACACCAACGGCTGACGGTTCAAGATGAAATAATTCACCGAATAGCCAAGTCTATCCGATAAGTTTTAAATAGGGAAAGTTCAAAGCGAGACATCTACTTATCCTTGATATAGCATTTTTCCTTGTGTTCCCTGTGGTATTCCTCTTTGTGTGGAGGAGACAAATATCATCGTTCCTGTAGGGTATTGTGAGTCCTTGCATAGATGAATGAAGATATAGTCTCATATCGTGAAAAATGAAGAAGTTTTTATATTTATATGGTAGATTGTGAGAAGAGGATGGCTTATATGACTATAGTTCAACGAGCGTCGCCCGCCCGTCACGTACCGGGCTAGTCTGGGGCCGGGCGCGGATGCCGGTCTAATAAGATTGGACTGTGGTTTTTATTTTGCTGAACATAAACAGTTTTTTGCCTATTTAAATTCAAACAGTCGATGCATTTTTCACGACGGAAATGGACATTGCAAATATTTGAATAGATGCAATTTTCCAAACGGAAATTACTATTGCAAATTTTGAATGAACGCGACTTTTTCCAACAGAAATAAACGTTGCAAATGGTTGTTAGTTCGTAATGAACAGACGCAACCTTTCCCGTAGGACATAACTGTTGCAAAGAGTACTATAAAAGGAGGGGAATCCTGATCGCATTCTTGATCCGTTTCCACTTTTTCTTCTTTGTTCTGTTCTCAAATCAAAGCAGACTCATATCACAAAGCAATCATACTCATCACAATCTCATGCAGATCATCGTTTGTGGTATCTTAGAAGGCTTGAAATAAAGTCTTATGAAAATTGTTACGACAAGCTTCAGACGAAATTTCCTTATAATCAGTTAGATTGTTTTATTTCTAAATTTTTGCATTTTAATTTGTCTTCTGTTTTTTATTCACTTTCTCTTTCTACTGCATTGTTATCCCTGCACTCTTTTGTCTTGCTTGTGCATCCTTGTGCACGAAGTCTGTATATCCGCATGCAGTGCTTCTTGTTGTTTATTACTGGTTCTATAATTAAGTCATACATTAACAACACCATTCCGATTATATTAGCAAACTCAGCATCAGCACAATCAGAATCTTCATTGTCGTCACACAATACGTCAAACATACCGTATATTTTTGAACTACAAAACATTCATGAACAGTCGATCTAGACAAATGTTCGCTAGCGAACACAAAGTCGGAGGTTGAGCTTGTTCTTGCGTTATTACGAACATCTACAGAATAAGCCACTAAATCTTCTTTAAAACAAAGCTCGACATCGAATTTATTAAGTCTCCAAATATCATATGGCCGCTGATAGCCCAAAACATCAGGATGAAAATTCAAAACATCAAAAACACCCTCTAATGGACAGTTTACAGCCGATTGCACAATCAAACTCTCATCAAAGCCCTGCATATTATTAGGTCGATTTGCTGCTACCCGGCTTGACTGCTGTCGATAAACACTAAGGTAGTTGAAACAAAATCACTGAACGCATCGAATAACACTAGGAGAGGATGAACTAAAGAGGGAACCGCTACAGCACGAATTTGAGATTGTAACTCAAGAAACTTTACACAAAATTTGAAAGGATAACCGTGTTTATTTCTGGACTTGGACATTGGTACAGACAATGAAATGGCTTTGCTAGCTGGCTTTGAAACAAAAGCAGACGAAGCTTTGCGTTCCCGTTGAGCATAGACGAACTGCATGTGATCCAATCTACCGCAATGAAAACAGCAAAGTGGATCTCGACAAGCAGCTAGGAAATGGTGGACGGCGCCGCAACAGAAACAAAAAGGCCTGCGACCCCGATGCTATCTCGAATTGTTGACATTTCAAAGCGTGTGGTTATACCAATTCAATTACTCTTATCGTTGCAGTTCTCATACTACAATATGCCTCTAGGTATCCTCTGAAATAAGATCGGGATCATTATCATAAGCCATAAAATATGAATCACTATTATTATATTTTCGTAGGAAATTGTGTATAGTCATCGTATATATAACAACTTTTACTTGAGTTTCAAATGAGTATGCCTACGTATTCTTCAAAATGACAAATTTTTTCTTCCATATTCCAAAAGTTCTCTCAATTGACGTATGTATACTTGAATGATAGAAATTAAAAAATTTATTTGTCGATTTTGGTTAACTAGCGGCTTTACAAAAAATGAAGAATATGATATCTAATATTATGATAAGATGATAAATAACGAGGTTGAAGTGGATATCCTGAATCGACTAAATAATACTGTCCAAGTGGAGGACAGGAAAGTTAAAGTTTCTATCATTTATAACTGAATTAAAAATTCTAGTATCATGCGTTGTAGCTTCCCAACTAGCCATAACATAAGTAAACTGTAAATCGAATTAGCATGCTGCTAACATATTATGTGTAGCATAATATTTTTGTCCTATATATGGAATAATTCGATCTATAGGCAAGTGTATCGTTATGTGTGTACCGTCTATAGCACCAACACAATTTCTAAAATATGTGCAGTACCAATTTGAAGTTCTAATATGATTTGGAACACATTAAATTGAGGATCATCTGACTTGATAATATCTATAGCAAGTAATTGTACAGCATTTAAAACGGCATGAAAAAAAACTGAAATTGTGCTACATGACCTTTGAAATCTTTCACTCATTTTTCGATTTGAGAGCATGACAGCCATGGTATACATGAACTTGGCAACTGTTTCTTGGATGCTAATCTCTTCCATTGTAGTCAAACCATAATTTTGCAGCATATCGCACAACGAGAGAAAACAAAGCCTATTTATTCGAAATTTTCGTTGATAATGTTCTTGATGCCCATTTAATATTGGAAGTGCTGCTATGAATCGTAATATGGAATAGTCACTAAGATATTTACTAGTGCGGAATAAAATGTAAAGTAAATAGTAAAGTAAAAGATACCAGGGATTTTTATACTTGTTCAAACTCCCGTTCTACGTCCAGTCCCAGTCTCCTTCTGGAATTTAAATATCAACCCTCTTTTAACCCGGAGAAACATGTATAACACCGCCTGAACAACCGAACATGACTTCTACCGCCTAGACAACCGAATAGGACTTTTACCGCCTGAGAAACATAACAGGACTTCTACAATACATAAAGTTTTCTTGATTGTATATGCTATATAGATAACACGGATAAGTCTTTATAGTGCACCCTTCCTCTAATCTTCTACTTTTTGGTATATAGTGTAATACGTGAAGATTGGAAGCAACTGTAATCACAAATAGATTTGTGCTTGAATTGTCAAGTGTTTTGAAAGCGTTTATGAAAGCAAATGGCAGAAAATAGTTTGCAAGAACGTAGAATAGAATCGAAGAATAATGTTGTATTTTTCAATCTGAAATCAAGGCTATGTATAGAGTTAAAAAAGCTGTAACTATTCGTGAAAAGATTCGACCATGAGATACAGAAACACATGAGATACAGAAACAACCGTTGAATTAATAGATGTTTCTGTTTGTTGAAAAGGTGTAACCGTTCAGGAAAATAGCCGTTATGCATATTCGGTCGACTAAAGATATGAATTAAGTACACTGAACATTCAAATGATTTTGAAATTTAAAAATATAGTGAAAGGACACTTCATTCATTCGACTGAACCGGGGTGTTTAGTTGACTGAATGTTCAAACTTTTTTGTGCATGTGTGCATGTTTCAGTCGACTGATTACCCTAGTTCAGTCAATTGAAACTATCACTTTCAGCCTGTTTGAACTAGTTTTGAATGCAAGTTGTTTTATTAATTTATATAATCAAAACTTAAGTTATGTAATTTAATTTGAATAATTTTTAAAGGCTTGTGTGCATGCATATACCACTTAGGAGATAGTTTAACAAATATTAATTAATAACTAGACTATAGACAAACCAATTGTAAATATAGAAACTTGTTTTCGATATCTTTTGGTCTTCAATCTATTGTCGAGTAGAATAGTATCTTCTCCTGCAATTTCAGTTAGTCCATATAATATATACTTATATAGTTGTCATAACTAAAACATTTAAATTCTAGGTTCTAGCATTCTCCTTCTTTTTGATGATGACAACTATATAAGTTCAAGAGACTATAAAATTTATGAAAAAGCAATAAAACTCCCCCTAAATTAATGAACTACCTGTTTATCTTCATATTTCTCCTCCTTTTTCATCGACAAAAGGTATATTTGATGTATAGGTAATAGAGTGCAAATGAATATATACGAATAATTTTAAGATAATATAGAACTTGAAGTATAGCAATCATAGATATTAAAATGATAAATAAGAACAACATAGCATTGAAACACAACAATTGGTCATGGGTATAAAGAACTAAAACAAAAATAAAAGATACATAGACATAAAAACAAGAAAACTACACTTCATCATTGTTGGATTCTTCCTCTTCCTCTTCAAAAGTGGTCTATGAGAACGAAGCGGGAGGATTCTCGACTACACTAATGGAAGTTGAGTCGGTGCATGAGATCTTCTCCCAAATCTTATTCAAGAAGCCCTTGGTAGAATTGAGCTTCTTTTTGGTTTTGGCGACGATATGTTCAACGTTGACCAAACGTTGATTAAGCTTTCGTTGATTCCTAGAGACGGTGATAAGAGCCTCTTTGGGAGGAAAATCACCATAGAGTTCAACTATCTCATCGTCTTGTTCTTCCTCGACTTGTTGGGAAGGTTGAGAGGAGGAAAGGTACATGGGGTTGTGGGATTCGTTGAGCTTGATTAGCTGCCTATTGTTGGAAGCGAATCAAATCTTGTGGCGGTGGGCGTTTTGGAAATCCCATAAGACTTGGTGTCTTAAATTTAAGCTCTCCGACGGTGATGAAGTCGAAATAGGGAATTTGGGCACCAAAGTTTTGGAGAATCCACATGATGTATGCTCCATAGTAGATCGTCTTGAAGCTCCTCTTGTGGTTGACAATGAGGAACTCATCAAGGATGACCTTGGCCCAATTGACATTTTGGGAAGAGTAAATGGCTTAAAGTGCTTGGAAGTCATGCTTGTAAACTTTCTCGTAGCTTCCGGTACGAGTTTGGATTGATCGAATGAGAGTACGATGAAGGATCCATGCCTTTGGTCGTAAGGCGACGGATTTTAGCATGTTTATATCGTCAAAAGGAACCAATAAGAGACTCCATCCCTATTATCCATGTTGACGTCTACATCATTGATGTCGAGGCCTTCGGATGGACAACGTAGAATGAATTCAAGTCTTTGGAGAGGAAAGTAAATTGGAATGCCGCATACTAAAGTCCATATGCAGTCATCTTTGTTCCTTGGATTTTGATGATCTAAGTTCATATTTGCAAAGAAAAGCTTGATAAGAAAAGGATAGATGTTAATGTTGTTAGCATCAAAACCTATCAAGTTTTCGAGATCACTTGCCTCTGTCGTCTCTCGAATTCCATAAGAATTGAAATCTAGGTACCTGATGAAGGAGCCATCGAAAATTCGAGAGCTATGCATTGATTTGAATTGAGTAACAGCCGTTTCATCATGTAACCAAGACCTTATTTGACTTTCCAAAGGTCCAGCGGTTGATTGACAAGGGCATTTTGATCTTGAATCCATGGAAGTTGATTGAAAGTTAAAGTAGAAAAATTGATTTGAAAATTTAGGGGCTAGGCTTTCTTTTTCTGAAGTGAGGTAGGGTTTGAGTGAGAAGATGATGTATTTATAGGGTAGGTAGAAAGGTGTATTGGAATTAGTACAAAAAGCTTTTGGAAAACCAGAGAACGACATTTCAGTCGACCAGATCAGGGGGCAGTTGACTGAAATTTATAGGGTTTCTATCTAGAGATATTTTGCTTAAAAATGATCAATTCAGTCGACTTAAATTTGTAGTTCAATAGACTAAAATCTGGAAAATATTAGGTAGTATGAATTTTCAGTCGATTGAAATTATAACTGTCTACTGAAAATTACAGGAAATTAACCCGTGTCTAATAGCCTGAAAATGGCCAAATTCAGTCAATTGGAGTTGGTAGGTCAGTCGACTGACTTATGTATATTAAAAAATAAAAGTTTGAATGTTAAGTCGACTAGGTAGCTAGGACCAGTCGATTATTCATGTGCCTGGGAGTCTATTTTGCTTCTGAATCAAAGATTTTTGCAAAGTAAAAATTTCTTAACTTTTAAAATTTAATAATATTTTATAACTATTATAAAAACATTAAAAAAACATAAAAACCAACATACAAACAATATAAAAATTAATTTTCTGAAAATTGAGAGTCATCGGAGGATGGTTCAGTCTTTGTGATTTCCCGTAATGGCTGGATAAGGGACCAACCATTTCCGTACTCCCAGAATTTAGGTGACAGTTGAGGACGCTGTGGACTTGGTCACCAAGGATGATGTGGAGCTTGAGAATGGATAGGTGAAGGTTGATGAACAGTCTCCTTTGACGAAGACCCACATAATTTCAACGCGACCTATTCTAGAAAACTTAAATGCTTAGCATTTACTTTTTGTTCATAGTAGAGTTCACATTGTAATTCTAGAATCTCTCTTTGGTAGTGATGTATATCATTGATTTTATCCTTAGTTGATGGAACCAAAATGTAGAGTGCGTTTGGTTCTTTTTCCCTGTGGAGAATATCATGTATGATGAGTCGGAGATGGTGTGATATTAACCGTAATATAAACCAGGTTAGGTGTGTTGGAGTGGTTTGACGATAATGATGAAGGTGTGTGAAAGCTGCTTGATGGTTGGTTTGAATCAATTTTTGAGGCCATCTTGATATTTGAGAGAATAATAATCTTTTAAGCTTAGCAACAAGTAATTTTTCAGAGAGGATGAGTCAAAACAATGGATAGATAAACTCTTTATATATAGGTAATAAAGCTAAATTAAGTTAAAGAAGGCTGAGGTTCAAAAGAATTGAAAAATAACAGCCAGAAATCATTTTGTGGTAGGAAATGAATAGCGATAATGACGATTCAATAAGATGAGAGGTGGATAGTGTAAAGTGTAGCAAGTAACACAATAGCATCACAATTGACAAGCATCACAAATATTTTTAACTTTAAAATTCATCTTTGGTAATCCTTTAACTAAATTATTCTTACATAATTTGTTAATAGCTTTAAAATTTACGTGAAAAAATCTTTTGTGCCATAACCAAGGGTCATTATCTTTGGCTACTAGACACATATTTATGTTATAATTGACTTTCATATTTAATATGTAAATATTTTTTCTCTTGTTCCTTCAAAAATAAGGTTATTATTTTGATCAAAAAAATTGCATTTGTTTTCAGAAAAAGTTATATTAAAACCTTTATCACATAGCTGACTTATACTAAGTAAATTATGTTTTAGTTTTTTAACTAATAAAACATTTGTAATAAGAGGGAAATTAGATGCACCGTCATTGCTCACATCACCTTTGCCGATGATATATCCTTTAGAGTTATCTCCGAAAGTGACAGATCCTCCATCCGATTAGATAATATTAGTCAGCATATCTTTGTTTCCTATCATATGTTTTGTTCAAACAGTGTCTAGTATCCATTTTCCTCTTTTCTTTATTGGTACCTGCAAAAAATATAAATAACATTGATACCCACCTTTTATTAGGGTTATAAAATTTAGACCTTAGGAAGCCAAACCCATGAGGGTTTAGAAATCCCTGTATAAATAAAATCCTTATTTTTATGATTGTAGTTATAAAAGACTTTATATACTTATTTCTGATTAGATTATTGTTGGTTTTTGGCACCCAAATTTTTATAGTACTAGTTTTACTAACTTTTTTCTTTGGTATAACAACTTTTGATTTTGCTTTTACAAAGTTATTATGAAAGTTATAATTTTTATAAGATATATTATTCTTCTTTGGTTTTGAAGATTTTTTATATCCTAATCCATTTTTATTATTAGTAGACTGAGAATTACTAATAATTTTAGAAAGATTTTCTCTTCCTTTGTTGAAATTTGTCACAATTTTAGTAATACTCCTTAACTCATTTTTGAGACTAGTGTTATTCAACTCAAGAATTTTGACATTTGATTTTAAATCATGATTTTCATCTCTTAGCATATCAACTTCTATTTCAGCTCTCGTTAGTTTTTCTAGTGCATCTTTATATTTTCTCTTAGTTTCCTTGAGTTTATCTAATATTTCTGAGTTCGTGTCAATTAAATCTTCAAAAGATAAATCACTTACATCGTCAGTTGATGCCATAAAGCAGATGTTGGCTTGTTCGGTATCGCTGTGTGTGTCACTATCTAATGAAGATGACCACTCTGAATCATCCCATGTTACTGAGAATGCCTTCTTCTTCTTGTATTTTTCCTTCTTATTTTTGAATATTTCTATTTTTCTTTTTGGACAGTCTTTCTTCATATAGCCCTTCTTATGACATTTGTAACATTCAAGATTTGAGACTAGCAATTTGCCGGTGTTGTCTTTTTTATTGTTTCCAAAATTCTTGTTCTTTTTGAATCTTAAAAACTTTTTGAAATTCTTTATGATCATTGTCATGTCATCTTCATCTGACTTTGAGTCTTCTTGTTTGGCTTTGAATGCGATATTTCTTTTACCTTTTGTTTGATCTCGCTTAGTCTGCAAATTTACTTCGTATGACATCAGATTTTGAATTAACTCTTCAGGTTTGAAGGTAGAAATGTCATTAGCTTCTTCAATGGTTAAGACCTTTCATTCCCATTCATCCGTTAAAGAGTTTAGGATTTTAGAAACAATATCAAAATCTAAAAAATTTCTCCTAGTGCCAATAGTGAATGATGTATTTCTTAAAATCTAGAGTACATATCATTTATGGTTTCATCTGGTCTCATTTTGAAATTTTGGAATTGATTTTTAAGCATAGAAATCTTACTTTGTTTAACTTTGTTAGTTCCTTCATGTATGATTTTAAGAGTTTCCAAATTTCATAAGCAGTTGTACACATGCTAACTCTATTAAATTTATTTTTGTCTAATGCACAAAATAACATATTCATAGCTTTTGCATTTGATGTAGCATCGGTCTTTTTTGTACTTGACCACTCTGTAAATGGTGTAGTAGGTATAGTGTATTCATTTTGAGTAATATTCCAAGTATCATATCCATTTGCTTGCATGAAAATTCTCATTCTAGTTGACCAGTAATTATAATTCAAACCATTAAATAGTGGTGGTCGTGTAGTGGATTGTCCTTTAACAAAACTTGTGTAAGTGTCATTTTCCATATTATCAGCGTATTAAATAACTATGTTATGGTTATAACATGACATATGCTCTGATACCAAATGAAAGTGCTACTACGGATTGTAATATGGAATAGTCACTAAGATATCTACTAGTGCGGAATAAAATGTATAAATAAATAGTAAAGTAAAAGTCACCAGAGATTTTTATACTGGTTCGAACTCCCGTTCTATGTCCAGTCCTCGAATCCTACTAGAATTTAACTATCAACTCTCTCTTAACTCGGAGGAATAGGTATTGCACCGCCTGAGCAACAGAACAGGACTTCTACTGCCTAGACAATCAAATAGGACTTCAACCGCCTAAGCAACCGAACATGACTTCTACAATACGAGTGTACGTGCTCTTTAGATAGCACAGATGAGTCTTTATAGTACACCCTTCCTATAATCTTCTCCTTTGTGGTATATAGTATAGTACGTGAAGATGGGAAGCAATTGTAATCACAAAAAGATTTGTGCTTGAATGTTCAAGTGATTTGAAAACGTTTATGAAAGCAAATGGAAGAAAATAGTTTGTAAGAATATAGAATAGAATCCAAGAATAATGTTGCATTTTGTAATCTAAAATCAAGGCTATTTATAGAGTTAAAAAGCTGTAGATATTCGTGAAAAGATTCGGCCAAGAGATACGGAAACAACTATTGAATTAAAAGATTTTTTGTTGAAAAGTGGTGACTGTTCAGAAAAATAGCCGTTATGAATATTCAGTCGACTGAAGATATGAATTAAGTAGACTGAACATTCAAATGATTTTGGAATTTAAAAATATATTGAGTAGACGCTTCGTTCAGTCGACTGAACCTGGGTGTTTAGTCGAATGAATGTTCAAACATTTTTGTGCATGTGTGCATGTTTCAGTCTACTGAATATTCTATTTCAGTCGATTGAAACTGTCACTATCAGCCTGTTTGAACTAGTTTTGAATGCAAGTTGTTTTATTAATTTATATAATCAAAACTTAAGTTATGAAATTTAATTTGAATAATTTTTAAAGGCTTTCGTGCATGCATATACCACTTAGGAGAGATTTTAACAAATATTAACTACTAACTGGACTATAGACAAACCAATTGCAAATATTGAAACTTGTCTTCGAAATCTTTTGGTCTTCGATCTATTGTCGAGTAGAATAGTATCTTCTCCTGTAATTTTGATTAGTTTATATTGTTATTCCGCTTTTTGGCAAAGCCGTAATATCAAAAGATCGATCGAAAACGAAGGACAGTTCGTCTCAGAAATTGATCACACTTAGCTTTGCTATGGATGTCGATGAATTTTATCCGAGTCCAGATTGAGCTACAATTGATAGGACATGACAAGAATGATCCTAGAAGTCCGCATCTCAAATTTCAAGTCAATCCAAGGTCGTATGCTCAAGATATGATGGATTCAAGTTGAGAGAGATGGACCTTGCTCGATTCGAATCCATCACCCCTTCATTTGGTTCGAACCTATATAATTCGAACCCTTCTAGTTCGAATCCATCAGCCAGTGCTTACCTCGCACCCATCAATTTTGACTCCATCGAACAAGACCTCAACATCCATGCTTCGAAGCCATACGCGCATACCTTAATTCGAATCGATCGACCACACATTGATTCAAATCCATCCCAGTCACCTTGCTTCGAACCCATCGTCACACGCCCACGTTCGAACCCATAATGGCTTCGACTCCAGGCCGTAGCATTCTTCGAATCTAGTGAGCAAAGGAAACTTCGTATTGATCAACCACGGCCTTCCACGATCGATACGAAGGAACGTGTATTTAATTGACTCGAAGGGAGCACTTCTTCGAATCGATAGCCTCGAATCCATCAAAGCACCACGTCGCCGCCTCCATATACAAAAGGATCGATTCGAACCTATGGATTCGAATCATATGGATTCGAACCATATGGATTCGAACCATATGGATTCGAACGAGTCCATAGGATCGAGTCGAAGCAAACAGGGTACACGAAGACGCAATCTTGAATCGATCATATATCTCAATCCCTTGATCCAAACGCTATGAAATTTTCACAGAAGCTTGATTATACACTGAAGAATGTCCACACCAAATTTCGCCTCGATTGGATGCGTTTTTGATCGATTCGAACCTTACTTCGAATCGATCCCAAATTGGGCACGGATCCCGAGAACGCGGGCTTATGGGCCCCCCTCACGTGCCAAGCAGCCTCCCTGAGATTTAGGCGGGATTTTGGCCTTCCGCGCCTATAAATAGAGTCCCTGGTCATTCAGAAAGGGAGGTCGGAGAATTTGGAGAGATAGAGTACACCTAAACGCTGCCAGAATCACTCCATACCACCACCTTGGCTACTGATTTCGAATTTAAGTCTGTTGTCTGTTGTAATTTGCTTCAAAACACTTGTAACCTTCAAGTATTAAGCAATAAAGTGATAGAACTTCATAGTGGACGTAGGCGCATCGCCGAACCACTCTAAATTCTTGTCTTCTGTGCAATTTATTTTTCTGTGACTTGGAGTTTTTGTTAGATAACCCTCGTTTTCAGTTTAAGTTCTTCATTTATTATCTCTTCAAAAAACTCCCGAAGGGTGTTGCCCAATTTTGGTGCAAACACTTTGGTGCTTTCATTGAGAAAACCCAGCTTTTCTCCTGCTCTTTGGATCTGTCATCGATACCGGATTGAATAGATCTAAGAGAGAGATCCAGTTCTTTGAATTCAAATTCCTTCCATTCTATTCAGATTTGCAAAAGTCTAAGGAAAGGAATTCAACCTTCGAGATGGTTAGCATAAGAACCACTTCAGCCACCGCTGGCCAAGGAGGTCGGGAGAGACAAAATCCCGCACAACCACCTCCACCAAATCAATCTGAAACCGGGCAATCAGATCCGTCATGCCCGGTCACTCGACAAGAATTCCAAACCTTACTCCAGGAGTTAACTCAAAGCCAACAACAGTTAACTGAGCAGTTACGTATCAACGCTGAGTTGGCTAATCAACTAAACCACCAAAAGCAAAGAAGATTCAAGAGGGGCCACGCCCCGCATTCTTCCACGGAGAGCTCTGCCTCATCTCACTATGGCAACAGATCTACCCGCCCCCGGCTAGACGGGGCTCATGCACATGCTGCTGGCCTCCGGCAAACGTTGACTGTTGGGCAGATAAGGGTTGGCCCCTCTGCCAGTTTTCATACGGGGCCTTCATCCCGAGGAGGCACTGCTCCACAACGTACTGCGGATAACCAAGCCACCGCCGCCGCAGTTAACACAGGAGTTGACACCCGAAACCACTCCAGTCAGAACTATCACCAGCAGGAACGTGTTCCAGGATCGTATGACCCAGAAGACATCGAGCCAAGGAGGCAAGAAACGGATTGTCGACAGCGCCCGATCCCACCTCGCACTGTGGAACCCGACCACACTTTGGCTCGCCACCCTTCGAGTATGGCAATGCCTGATCTCCCAGCTGTGGTGCGCCAAATGATTCGTGAAAGTCAGGGCTTAACAAATGACGATTGGGGGATCTCTCGAAGCCATACCCCGTTCACTGATGACATATTATATGCTGAGCCTCCCTGGCGATTCAGGATGCCAACTCTGCCCATGTATGAAGGGAATTCTGACCCTAATCAACATATTCTGAAATACGAATGGTCAATGACTGCCGCAAGAGCTGATGATGCAGTAAAGTGCCGTAGTTTTCCCATTTCCTTAGGAGGAATTGCGACAATGTGGTTTACACGATTACCGCCGCGATCTATCTCCTCGTTTGACCAATTGGCCACTAAATTTATTGAACAATTCTGTATGCACATTGCCAGGCCTAAAGACGTAAATACTTTGTCTAGTGTCACTCAAGTCCCAGGGGAGACGCTCAGGCGATATCTGGAAAGAATCGATGCCGCTTGTGCAGAGATCACTAACCCCAATGATAATTCAATCTTGATGGTTTTGACTAAGGGAATTGACCCCGACTCTGAATTTGGAAACTGGCTAGCTGGGAAACCTCCCGCATCGCTGGATCGTTTCTATTCCAAAGCCGCCCAATTCTTAAGGCGTGAGGATGCGAAACAATCTAGGAAGCAGGACGATGCAAGGCCCAGCAATGAAGGGGTTCAAAAGAATGTGGCGGTTAAACAGTCAGGGGAGAGCTCAGGAAGAGTACAGTTGAATATTCAAAACAAGCAAACCCAGCCAAGGAACGGCGATAGTAGAAATAAGAAACAGGATCGGAATCGTGGCCCGCGACCTAGGGCGCAAATGTTTGAAAGCTATACACCACTGAATACGACATTGGAAAACGTGTATTTACAAACTTGTAATGCGATGCAGTATAAGAAGCCAACTCCGAAGCCATCATCGGAGAAACAAATTCAAACAGGGAAGTTCTGTAGATTTCACGAAAGCTATGGACACAATACCAATGACTGCAGGCATTTGCAAGACCTTATCGAAAAATTGATCAGAGAAAGGAAGTTGGATCAATTCGTTCGGGCACCACAAGCTGGTGGTATGGGCCCGTCAAACCAAAATCATGCACAAAACCAAGAGAGGCAGGAGGAGCCCGCTCGTACAAGCGGAAGGTTGGTCATAAATACAGTCAGTGGTGGTCCTCATCCAGCGGATCGAAGCTGGAAGGAAATGGAATCATACGCCAATTCGATCAGGCATGTGAGTTTCGAAAGCTGCAGTACACTTGATGAAGGGGCTCCGGCCAAACAACAGAGGACGATGGCAAATGATATCGTATTTAGGAACCTAGATGCTGATAAAATCGAAGCCCCGACTATAGACCCACTAGTCATATCCGCCCAGGTTGGTCCCACTTGGATGAAGAGGATCCAGGTGGACAGTGGAAGCTCGGTAAATATCTTGTTTAAAAAGGCGTATGATCAAATGAAGATGAAAGCAAAAGATTTAAAGCCCTGCCTATATAGAGTCCATGGCTTCGATGGAAGTGCTAACATACCCACCGGAATGGTGGAACTGCCAGTGGAGTTGGGAAACGGAGAACGCCGCAGAGTCCGAATGATACAATTTGTTGTCTTAGATATTCATTCACCCTATAATGCCTTTTTGGGCCGACCGGCTCTTGCCGAGTTTAGGGCAGCAATTGCCTCGTGGTGTATAACTCTAAAATTCCCTACTGACCACGGGATTGGGGTCATTCAAGGAGACCAAGCTGCTGGGAGAGCCTGTTATGTTGCTGAACTACGAGAAGCACAGAGAAAGGAGAAAGGTAAGGGCGTGGAGGAATCTCTCTGCGTCCGTTTTGCCGATGATTGACAATCAGCGCCTGGGCCTCGGCCCAGGCACCACGACCAATTCCAGAAGGATCTTGACCCTAGAGACACTGAAGATGATAGTGAATCCAAAGAAAGTCAAGCCTCCCCAGCCGAGCTGACGATCGATGTTCCAATTGATGACAATAATGATCTGAAAATGTTAAAAATTGGGTCTCAGCTAAGCCTGCAAGCACAACAGGAATTGGTCGAATTTCTCCAGACGAATCTAGACATATTCGCCTGGGCGCACTCTGATATGTGTGGAATCTCGTCGGACATCGTGAGCCACACCTTAAATGTTGACCCGCGATACATCCCGGTCAAGCAAAAGAGACGCGGTATGGATCCAGAGAGATCTGCCGCCCTCAAAGAAGAAGTCGATAAGCTAAAGACGAATGGGTTTATCCGAGATGCTTTGTACCCGGAATGGGTATCCAATCCCGTACTTGTCCGAAAACCAAATGGAAAATGGAGAACGTGCATCGACTACTCTGACTTAAATAAGGCTTGTCCGAAAGACAGTTTTCCACTTCCTCGAATCGATCAACTTGTGGATTCAACGGCCGGGCATGAATTATTATCTTTCATGGACGCCAACTCTGGGTAAAATCAGATACCCATGCATGTGCCCGATCAAGAACATACGAGCTTCGTAACTGACCTGGGACTATACTGCTACAAGGTCATGCCTTTTGGATTAAAGAATGCCGGAGCAACTTACCAACGCTTAGTCAACCGAATGTTTGCCGACCAGATCGGAAAAACCACGGAGGTCTATGTGGATGACATGTTGGTAAAATCACGATACTCCACTGATCATGTCAAAGACCTAGATTTAATGTTCAACGTCCTCCGAAGATAAGGGATGAAGATTAATCCACTAAAATGTCATTTTGGAGTCGCTTCCGGAAAGTTCCTTGGGTTCATCGTCAACGCCCGGGGAATAGAGGCCAACCCCGAGAAGATCTGGGCGATCAAGAATCTTAAAACCCCAAGGACCATGAAGCAGGTTCAGAGTCTCAACGGGAAGGTTGCAGCGCTGAGCAGGTTCATCTCGAAATCAACCGATAAATGCATACCCTTCTTCGATCTGATCCGAAAGGGGAAACGAAACTTCGAATGGACTACGGAATGTGAGGGCGCATTTCAATCGCTAGTTCAGCACCTTTCCACACCACCGATTCTTTCAAAACCTGTTGATCACGAACAATTATACCTTTATCTGGCTGTATCTGAAAACGCAATCAGTGCTGCATTAGTTCGAGAGGAAGACCGAGTGCAAAAACCAGTCTACTATGTCAGTAAACGGTTAACCGGAGCCGAAAGAAACTATCCAAGGTTAGAAAAATTGGCATACTGCCTAATTATCGCCTCGAGGAAGCTCCGTCCATATTTTCAAGCTCACCCTATCGTTGTATACACCGACCAGCCGTTACGACAGGTCCTCACACGACCTGAGACGTCTGGCAGGTTACTAAAATGGAACATTGAGCTGAGTCAATTCGACATCACATAAGCTCCGAGAAGAGCCATACACGGTCAAGTCCTAGCGGATTTCATTGCCGAATTCACTGTTCCTGAAGACTTACCTGAAACTAGTAACTCCCCCGAATATATATGGAAGCTATATACTGATGGTGCATCAAACGATCGGTGCTCGGGCGCAGGGATAGTGCTTGAGACTCCCGAGGGCCGATCCATATGCTATGCCTTAAAGTTTGATTTCCGGGCAACTAACAACGAAGTCGAATACGAAGCTTTGCTCACCGGGTTGAAGTTGGTCCGGGACCTGAGAATTGTCGCTGTGGAAGTCTACTGTGATTCCCAGTTGGTGGTATGCCAAGTTCGGGGTGAATATCAGGCCAGAGATCGAAGATTAGCCACTTATATAGCACGGGTCCGAGAAATACTTCGTCGGTTTGATTATTATACCATTCTCTACATACCCCGAGAGCACAATCAGAAAGCCGATTCGTTGGCAAAGTTGGCAAGCACAGGCGAAGCCCAACACTTGGGACTCATTCCTGTCGAAACTTTATCCTCTCCAAGCATTGATCGAGCAGAGAATGAATTCACATTTGAAGCTACTTCCAATAGAGAGTCTTGGATGACACCCTACCAAGACTACATTGAGCATGGCATACTGCCCGAACGACGAAGTGAAAGAAGACAGATTCTTCGAAAGGCTTCACGGTTTGTCATTCAAAATGGAGTTATGTATCGGAGGGGATATTCTGTTCCTCTTCTCCGGTGTATCGCACACGACGAAGTCAAATGAGTGTTACGCGATGTGCATGAAGGAGAATGTGGCGATCACACTGGGGGGCAAGCACTTGCCAAGAAAATACTTCGACATGGGTATTACTGGCCCACCGTTAACCGCGACGCTATGGACCATGCCAAAAAATGTGATAAATGCCAAAGACACGCTCGGATCCCTAGAGCCCTGCCGTCTGAGATAACCCAACTGGTCAGTCCGTGGCCATTTGCAATGTGGGGGATTGATATAATTGGTGCATTGCCCTTAGCTAAAGGGGGTGCAAAGTACGCCATAGTCGCAGTTGATTACTTCACCAAATGAGCTGAAGTTAAACCACTTGCAACAAATTGCGACAAAAAGAGTAATCAACTTCATAGTACGCAACATCATCTGCCGGTTTGGTCTCCCGCATACTATTATCGCCGACAATGGAGCCCAATTCGACAGTGCTGAATTCAGGGACTTCTGTCAACGATTTCACATCCGTAAGAGATTCTCTGCAGTAGCACACCCTCAAGCGAACAGTCAAGTTGAGGTCGTCAATAAGGTTATCAAGTCTATATTGAAGAAACGACTGGAGAAAGCCGGGGGCAAGTGAGTTGATGAACTACCTATGGCTCTGTGGGCATACCGAACGACTCACAAAACTGCGACCGGACACACTCCATTTTCTCTATCCTATGGCTCTGAAGCCGTTATCCCAGTCGAAATGGAAGTTCACTCTCATCGTGTGACATATTACGACCCGAAAACGAACGCTATATTACTTGCTGAATCTCTGGATCTACTTGATGAGAAGCGTGAAGAAGCCGATTTGAGGGCAACCGCATATCGAGGTCGAGTCGCTCGAATATACAACGCCAAGGTCCGTCCACGAACCTTTGAACCCGGCGATCTGGTACTCAAGAGAATTTATCCAGTCCCTTCGCACATAAACCCAAATTGGGAAGGGCCGTATGTGATTTCACAAAAGCTCGGAGATGGCACGTTCAAGTTGTCAACCATTGATTGTCTCACTTTACCGAGAGCTTGGAATAGCGGAAGCCTCCGTCGCTACTACATATGACAGGCTTTATTTATCTATTTTTAATCAATTTCTTCCTTTGCGTTTTGTTTTTTGCATTTCAAAGCTGGAACTTGTAATAAGGCAACTGATTTTGCCATGTTTCTTTCATTTCAGCAATAAAATGACGTCTCTTCGAGCCAAAGTTGTAATTTACTAAATACGACGCTTGATATCACGATGCGCGGAGAACTAAGTTCCATCACGCAATGGAATTTATTCAAATAGGGAGTGACTGTGATACGACCAGTCACTCGCTAAGTGAAAACCCAAGCTTGGGGGCAGAACACTACACCAGCAATTACTAGGATTGGTACACAGCAATCCTCTTACCGACTCCAAATTCCCAGAGTGCGAATTGGAATATAAACATCCACCAATTCGTTCCCGGAGTGCGAACGGACTCCAAATTCCCAGAGTGCGAATTGGAGTATAAACATCCACCAATTCGTTCCCGGAGTGCGAACGGACTCCAAATTCCCAGAGTGCGAATTGGAGTATAAACATCTACCAATTCGTTCCCGGAGTGCGAACGGACTCCAAATTCCCAGAGTGCGAATTGGAGTATAAACATCTGCCAATTCGTTCCCGGAATGCGAACGGAATCCAAATTCCCAGAGTGCGAATTGGAGTATAAACATCCACCAATTCATTCCCGGAGTGCGAACGGACTCCAAATTCCCAAAGTACGTATTGGAGTATAAACATCCACCTATTCGTTCCCAGAGTGCGAACGGACTCCAAATTCCCAGAGTGCGAATTGGAGTATAAACATCCACCAATTCGTTCCCAGAGCGCGAACGGACTCCAAATTCCCAGAATGCGAATTGGAGTATAAACATTCATCAATTCGCTCCCAGAGTGCGAACGGACTCCAAATTCCCAGAGTGCGAATTGGAGCATAAACATTCGACAATTCATTCCCAAAATGCAAACCAGAACACACGAGCTACCTCCAAATTACCAGAGTGCGAGGTGGAGCACAAGTGCCACGTCGAAGTTCCCGAAGTGTGAACCAAAATATTACCACTAACTCCAAGCTCCCGGAGCATGAAGCAGAGTGCAAATACCAATTCCAGGTTCGCAGAACGCGAACCATGTTACAGGTATCGATAACTCTCGAACTCCCGAAGTTTGAGCTGAATTATCGATCTCAAATTATCCTGAATCCCCCAGAATGTGGCCGTGTGCCCAAGATTTGCAATAAATGCGATCAGCCACCAGAATATGAATATTATTCCCCGCGACTAAAAAAAAGGGGCTGAGTGTTAATCACTAACTTAAGTGATATTATGTCCAGAATCCGACTCATTCATTAAATCACGACACAAAGCTATATTTAAACACTGGGCATATAAAAAACAAACACTGCAAAGTATTTAGGTAAAAGAAAAGAGCAATTTCCCATTTCATCAGCCAACAAAGACAAATTTGATTGCATGACGGGTAAAGATGTTTCAAATAAGTGGAGGCCGAATCCACACAGATACATGGCCCCAAAAGAACGAAAGAAGAGATAAAAGAATTGCTATTCACAATCACACAATGAGGCGAGAAGCTCACTCTTTCTTCCTCCGGTGCTTCTTCTTCGGAGTCGAGCCGCTGGACCCACTACCTGGCTTCTTACGAGATTTTTTACCTTTCTTAGGAATATCCTCCGGATCTGGCATAATATCGATGTCTTCCTCAGAGCTGGAGGGGATAGAGATCCATTTGTGAGGACGAACCGAAGGCATGGGAGCGGTGACAGGTGTTTGTTCAGCAACACTCGAGATGGTTACCGTGCCACCCGGGGAAATCATCATTAAAGAAGATAAGCTTGAAGGAGCAGCATCACTACCGGGACCAACTGTCACTATCGTGGCCATCTCAGCACTTATCTCGGCTAAAATCTCTTCCTCTCGAGACAACTGGGCTGCGCTAGGTACGCTAGTGGTCGTCACGACCGAACTAAAAACCGGAGCAGCTCCACTCGTCGCAAATGAAAGATCAAGAATGGGATCGAGAGGGTGACCAAATAGCTCTTCAAACATTTGAACATCGAATGACATCGAGCTCCCCTCTCCCATATCACCAACCATGGCAGCAGTTGAGATCGCCTCGGTGACAATAACCCACACGTAGGATATAAAACCGAAGGAACAGGGGGCACAAGTGCGACACTCTCGGTCACTGAAAAAAAAGAATGGGAGCAATCAGACCAAAAAATTCCCTCGAAAACCGATGCTTTAAGACGTAAGGAAAATAATCAAAATACCCACTTTACCTTGCCTTGGAGCCTGAGTTAGCTCAGGGACGACAGTCTTGCCCGAAGACAACTCTGGTTGGTCCGGATTGTATGCTGGAATAGCCTGTGGATCAACCACGGTGACATCTTCGGAGGAAGTCGAGACAGGGACTTCAATATTCTCGCTATGATGCACAATACCCAAACCTTCGCCGATCTCCGTTTGAAGGATGCCAAGCCTTTCTTTCTCAACAGAAATTATCGCTTCATGAAGAGTTCTCCTCTCATCCTCGCTGAGCAGACGAGACTCAAGCTCAAACTCATCTACTACCCCATCCGGGCAAAACACCCTCTTGTTTTCCACTAATTTCTTCCAGGCATTATAGGAAGGCATCGAGTAATCTCCTAGCCAGGAAAGATTTCTATGCTCTAGTACATTGGCATTATATGTGTCCAAGAGATCGTCGAATTCGGCCTCCATCTTGAACCTCTCTGCCTGCATTCTCTCTTCCACCTCCGATTCAACCGCCTTAACCCTTGCAACTGCCGCATCACGCTCAGCTCGAAGAGATACAGCCTGCTCACACGCTTCTTGCGCGGCCACATTTGCATTGTCCTTTTCCTTATTCATGTCAGCAAACTTAGCCTTTAGCTCCTCTAGTTCCTTGACCGCCGCGTCCCGCTCAGCTTCAACATTCTTGAATCGGTGGCCTAAGTCTTCAACTAAAGTGCAATGTGCCTGTTGCATCTTCGCCATCTCAACTAATGTCTCATCAACCTTTTTTAACGACTCGACCTCGGTCTTACGGGAAGATTCCGCCTCAGATTGGAGAATGTCGACAATGCGATTCTTTTGGGCCAAGTTGGCCTCCAGCTTCTCGATAATTTTGGCCCGATCGAAGGCAGCTTTTGAAGCTCTAACAGTCGCTTTATACCATTCCTTGTACTGGGCATAGAAGTCACGGGTGTAGCTGAGTGCCGTGGTCACAGCGTCTTCGGGGATTCTTTTAAGATTGGAAGGAAAAATACAAGCGTCAAAGCAAATCTCTAGAAAATCCCTCTTCAATTGAGCAAGTCTGATGGCCCCTTCACCGGAGGGCTCAATAAGGGCCTCCTCCGCGGACGTGGACGTTGCGACCTCAATTCTAGGATGATGTGGCTCAAACCTCGAAACCTGCGAAGATGGTTGATGTCGCAGAGGCTCAGATACCTGGACATGACTCCGGGATGGCGGAGGAGATCGAGAAAGGGAATGATGTCTACAGTCTCTGTCTGATCGTTCCTGGCTAGAATAACTACGATGATGATCCTTTGCATGGTACTCCTGGCTGTGATGCCTCCGGTCGCGATCGCGATCGGAGTCTCCGCGTCGAGATTCATAACGAGATGAAGGGTGATGCACTCTTCGGAGTTTGTCTAGTGTAGACTGACGGCCAGACATATCACCTGGAAAAGGGAGGCGATTCAGTTAAGTACCAGGCGAAAGCAATATGACTTGTGCGGAAGTCATGTAGTGTTATGAAAGTGTATGCAAATGTGCAAAACCCCCGACCAACCAGAAGTGTCGACTGCGCTAACAGGTAAAGGCACGTTTATGTCTAACGCTTCCCGGAGCACATCCAATCCGGACTCATGATGGAAGGATACGCATTCCGGGATGGGAATGTCATCCAGTCCTATAAAAATGTTTCCTGATTGACAAAGAGCAGCGTCAGAGGAAGTAATTCCGGGGACCAAACGAGATACGACTACAGACTTCCGTCTCTTAAATTTAGGAACAACAGCCTTGCCTTTTCGCTTTTTTCCTGCTGGGGAAAGATCAGCCGCTAGCTCGGTGTCAGTGGGCGCCCTCTCATCATCGCTCATTTCTCTTATCACTATACCGGGTTTTCTTTTCACCATCTTCAGCTTTGCCTTCGAAGCCGATTTCGCTAACCCCTCAATGACAATACTGTGGTTCGTCTCAATTAAACCCAGCATCCTTAAGTTATCATCAGTTAAGACCGAGTCGATGTGCCGCAAATCACTCGGATCTCTTGTAAACTTCGGACAACGCCTCTGTAGCGACCACCGTCATGCCTTGATATGATAGCTACAAGAAAAACGCCCGAAGTTAGTTCAAGTGTTGACAACGATAATTAAAGAAGGCTTGCACGATTTACGACACTCACGTCTGGACAGCCATCGCCTAGCGAAGCCTGGGGGGCATCGGACGAAAAACCACTCATTCTTAAAGTAACTGAGTCTGGTCCAGGCTCCCGTCACAATCTGACAGTTTCTAACTGCTTCCAAAAAGGTGAAAGATGGACTATCGCCCCTGCTCTTGAAGTTGAATATATGTCTAATCTCAGTTGGCCTTGGCGGACGAAAAAGATGGTCTATAAATAAGACGAAGACACTGTTCAGCAATGCGTGTCCATTGGGATGAAGTTGTGCGGGAGCGATTCCAATAAACGACAGCATCTCCCTGAAATATTGGTTAAATGGGGGGAGAGCTCCAACCACACAGGCATGGCGGTAAAAAGCAGTATACCCCTCGGGTGGATTGTGGGGTCTATCATCAGCACCCGGTAACAAAACGTCAGCTGGGGATAAGTTATATTTCAAACATATCCGACCCAATAATGCCTCGGAGATATTGGATTGGACGGAGTCTACAGGATCCTCGATAAATAGAGCCTCCGGCAATTCGTCCGGAGCCGGATCTATTACTTCAGGAGGAATTTCTGGGATTTCTAGCACTGGAGGGGGCGAACTTTGTACCTCTTGTTGTTGAGAGCTCCAAGACTCCATAGTTAACTAACTCACCAGAAAGCAGCGTTAAGTACGAAGGAAGCCCGTATACTCCCCGATGTAAAATAGATGAATATGTCGTGTAGTGTAAGTGCTATGCAAAACTTAAGCCGATTTTACAAGATGAAACAAGATGTCCGAACGATGAAACTTTGGAGTTGAAAAATGAAAATGACCGTCATTGCTGACCGTCACTCTCATGCCACCCAGATGCTACTGACCAATTCAAGTATAAATTCGTTATGTTTGTTTAAGTCATGGTGTCATCGACGAGCTCCAAAAGATAGGTCAAGTCAACTTCGATTATGCAAGGCCGAAGCTCGTCGGGGTCAAGTATGCCAAGGTTCAGTAAGTTCGTTAAAGTTCAACTTAAAATTGGTCATAGTTAAAAAGTTGGAGCAAATCGGAAAATCAGAAGTTTCAGATGTCAGAATGCTCGAATCGATCGACTCGAATCGATACGAGTCGAATCGAAGACGTTCGAACCCATAGGACCTGCGTGCTTCGAATCGGTCGAATGTCGTGCACCTTCGAATCGATCGAAGTGACACTACTTCGAATCGATCGATTCGATGCCTCCTCCTGCAACCATCGATTCGAAGCTTTCTCCTGGATATCGATTCGAAATGATCATCCACGGGTCGATGCGAAGCAAGGAAGAATGACAACATCCATCATTGCTTACACCTCTCCCCGACAACACACAGGATCGATTCGAATCATATGGGTTCGTTCCCCAGATCCAGCGAGTCAACCCATCTCAGATATCACCACTCCTCAAAGTGTTCGAAAGGAAAGATCGAAATCGATGATAAATTTCAAGTTTCGTAGTTCAACAATCGAATCGGTCCCTTAAATTACCTGATTGGGTTCGTTTGCAAACAAAGACTTGATGGAATTTATCGATTCGAATGCAAAGACATGGTAGTTTCTTGCTTTGAAGGGCCGAGATGAAGAAATAGCAACAGTAAAAAGTAAAAAGTAAAAGTGAAGTTGGCCTTAAGTATTTATATGGGATCCACAGAAAACGCGTGGCACTTCGGCTCACGGATATGTTGACTTCCTACCACCGGTCACTCACCATACTCCATCGATTCGAACAAGCCACGTTCGAACCCATCACGTTCGAATCCATCACATTCGAACCCATGGCGTTCGAACCCATCAACACTCCGAATCCATCCATGCAGTGTCGATGCGAACAGAGGATGGGTTGAGGGCCTCATCGATTCGAAGCACGATGTCCATCAGGCCGTCGATTCGAAAGCCATCGATCGGGCAAACATAGCTTCGAGTCCATCAAGGACCACCGATGAAGACAAAAAAAAATTATTTCGAATATGAAAAATTACTTGTCCACCTTGTATACCGATTCAGGAGAAAATCGATACGAAATTTAATAGCAAATAAAACCAACATGACTCATGGACGCACGACGTTAACAAGGGTCAAACTAATATGTGTGCATACATATCGAACTAACATTTGATTTTAAACATTTACAGGGATCAAACACTCATCCTATTACAAATACAACAGCCGACGGCTAAGCGCTATTATACAACAATCCATCATATCAACGCAAGGCTACAGCAATACAGCGTACGAGTCTCAACAAAAAGAGAGCAATAATTTTTCAAAAGAAATGGCAACTATTCAAAGCACGTCATGTTCTCACAAGACGTACTTCGGGGGGCAAAGTGTTATCCTGCTTTTTGGCAAAGCCGTAATACCAAAAGATCGATCGAAAACGAAGGACGGTTCGTCTCAGAAATTGATCATACTTAGCTTTGCTATGGATGTCGATGAATTTTGTCTGAGTCCAGATTGAGCTACAATTGATAGGACATGACAAGAATGATCCTAGAAGTTTGCATCTCAAATTTCAAGTCAATCCAAGGTCGTATGCTCAAGATATGATGGATTCAAGTTGAGAGAGATGGACCTTGCTCGGTTCGAATCCATCACCCCTTCATTTGGTTCGAACCCATATAATTCGAACCCGTCTAGTTCGAATCCATCAGCCAGTGCTTACCTCGCACCCATCAATTTCGACTCCATCGAACAATACCTCAACGTCCATGCTTCGAAGCCATACGCGCATACCTTAGTTCGAATCGATCGACCACACATTGATTCAAATCCATCCCAGTCACCTTGCTTCGAACCCATCGTCACACGCCCACGTTCGAACCCATAATGGCTTCGACTCCAGGCCGTAGCATTCTTCGAATCCAGTGAGCAAAGGAAACTTTGTATCGATCAACCACGGCCTTCCACGATCGATACGAAGGAACGTGTATTTAATCGACTCGAAGGGAGCACTTCTTCGAATCGATAGCCTCGAATCCATCAAAGCACCACGTCGCTGCCTCCACAAACAAAAGGATCAATTCGAACCTATGGGTTCGAACTATATGGATTCGAACCATATGGATTCGAACCATATGGATTCGAACGAGTCCATAGGATCGAGTCGAAGCAAACAGGGTACACGAAGACGCAATCTTGAATCGATCATATATCTCAATCCCTTGATCCAAACGCTATGAAATTTTCACAGAAGCTTGATTATACACTGAAGAATGTCCACACCAAATTTCACCTCGATTGGATGCATTTTTGATCGATTCGAACCTTACTTCGAATCGATCCCAAATTGGGCACGGATCCCGAGAACGCGGGCTTATGGGCCCCCCTCACGTGCCAAGCAGCCTCCCTGAGATTTAGGCGGGATTTTGGCCTTCCGCGCCTATAAATAGAGTCCCCGGTCATTCAGAAAGGGAGGTCGGAGAATTTGGAGAGATAGAGTACGCCTAAACGCTGCCAGAATCACTCCATACCACCACCTTGGCTACTGATTTCGAATTTAAGTCTGTTGTCTGTTGTAATTTGCTTCAAAACACTTGTAACCTTCAAGTATTAAGCAATAAAGTGATAGAACTTCATAAGTGGACGTAGGCGCATCGCCGAACCACTCTAAATTCTTGTCTTCTGTGCAATTTATTTTTCTGTGACTTGGAGTTTTTGTTAGATAACCCTCGTTTTCAGTTTAAGTTCTTCATTTATTATCTCTTCAAAAAACTCCCGAAGGGTGTTGCCCAATTTTGGTGCAAACACATATAATATATACTTATATAGTTGTCACGATCAAAACATCAAATACTAGGTTCAAACAAATATATTGTCCTTCCACATTAAACTGGTATAATCTAACGTGTGAATTTGGTGATGTTGCTCCTTTTTGTACATAGGTACACTGATATAATAACCAAATTTTGTGCATCTTCATAGTCGAAATCTATTTCTGAATTAGATATTGTTGGTATATAAGGAAATATGTAAGTAGAGAGGAGAAGAGAGTGTAATAATGGTGTGAAGAAATGAAGAAGGAGGAGGTTGGTTTATAAGGGAAAGGGAATGGGATGTTGGATTGGTAATACATTGGCGTCTGATGCATCAGATGCTAATGTACCAATTTCCAACGATTAGCAAACGAGAAGGGGAATAGGAATGGAATGTTGGGGCATCGTTGAACGCTTAACCAATGGAAATGGGTCGAAATATTACTACAAACGGCACTTAAGTTATGTTGGTAAAAATATAAAGGAACATATCACGATGAAAATTTTATCCCTATATCATTGCAGGCATTTCTCATCCTAGCTTTAAATTGTATACAATGGACAAGCATATTTTTAAATGATTTACAAAAGAAAATGTATAGGTTGAACAACCGTCTTTATTCAAGTTTGAAAAATTCTCAGATCATGTTTATAAACTTAAAAAGGCATTTTAAGGCCTTAAACAAGTACAACGTGCTTAAAATGATTGTAATGGCCCAAGTTCCGTGGTATTTATGCATATGTAATTAAATGAGAATAATATTAACAAACTCGATTTATGAATATTTTTACATGCATAAGTAAATAAGATTATGGTTGATTAAGAATGTGATTGGAAAATAAATTATTGATAATCAAGTTTAAGAATGGTAAAAGTTACTAACAGTTAATGAATGCAGATACATGGTTTGTGTGTAATACTAATATGTTTATTTGTTTAAGATGAATATGAAAGTGGTCAGGAATTTAGATGTAATATTTTTGTGAAGATAAGCAGAAAACTTTATTGATGGTAAGGAATGAAGAGGAGGGATCAAGGGGCAAAAGGTTAAATGACTCTTTTAACCTTATCTACATTTCCACTCTGTATATACACATGCATACATCTCTCATTCACATACAAATTCCATAATCAAATCCGCATACATTTCTTTTTTCCTTTTCAAAAACTCCCTTAAACCAAAAAGGAAATCAAGCTCTAACATCTCTAAATCAACCTAAGCTTACATAGTCCTTATAATTCATACCAAAGCACTAAGGAGTGGTTTTGAAGGTGGAAAAAAGGTTAAAAAAGGACAAAATGCATGGATGTGAGTAAATAAGCAAGGAAGTGGTTTGGATTGAAATTTGGTGTAAGGAGAAGGAGTGCTTTGAGGAGCTAGCTTTGGTTACAAGCGGGTTAACTTGCTTAGCCACACCATACTACTTGTTATATGTTTACACTATGTTATCTACACATTATACTTCAATATAGTTGAACTGGTTTGCATTTATATGTTTACATAACATCTTTTCTTGTTTAAAACAAGATAACATTTGAAAATTGGGTTGTTCATTTATACTCTTGTTGCTAAGCTTGTTAAAATGACTTTAACTATATGTTAACATGCATAGTAGCATAGTAGGATATGAACATTTGGTTAATTATATGAAGTTAAAAATAATATTTTTAACAAGATTATGTGCATAAAAGTGAAGTTTTTAACAAAAGTTTACGATTTAGATGTGATTTAATAAAATACATTTAACATGATGTTTTGTACGTAAACTATTAAAGTATAATAGAGTATAGTATCTAAGGGGACATGTAATATGTGCAATGATTTTTAGAAGTTCAGTAACATGAAGTTAAACATGTTTTTATAACATTTGGTGATATTTTTCTCTTTAGAAAGTAAAGTGTTTAAATGAAGTTAACTTTACTTGAAATATTATGTATATACTTTTAGGTTAAGATGGAATATGTACATAGGAAAACGAGTTGTGTATTAAAATGATTTGAAAAGATAAGAAACATAAAGTTAAAAGGAGCAACAAGACTTGTCATTTTTTGCCTCTTTAACTAGTATAAAAGAAAACTTTTGACCTTAAAGACATTGTACAAATTCCCGTAAACCATTAAGATTTGGTTTATGGTGTTTTGGAAAAGGCACGAACATCTCAAAGTTAATGGAAGATATAGTAAATCCATATTAGTTAGGGTTTGATATGCTAAGTAAAGGATAAAATTTAGGGGTAATATTTTCTTGATTTTGTTGCATTTCTTATATTTGACACAATCCTTCCTAACTTAGGAAACCAAGTTGTTATAAGATGATAATTTAATGTGTGACTTTGACTTATCAACAACTAGTTTTTGACTGTTGAATTTGACTTTTAACTTAGGAATGATATAAAAGAGACATGATTTCATATAGTGTGGGAACCTTTTGGTAAAAAACTACCATTCATACGAAAATCTTCCTTTTAAGGGAAATGTATTTGCAAACCTCTTGGTGAGGCTCTACCATATATATTGCTCGCTTCCTTATAAAAGAATCAGAATTAGGTTAATCGAAAATGCATCAAATTAAAGTTTCGAAATAATCGAAATTGAGCACGTATATTAAAGTATGACTTGATCGCTACCACTTTAAAACTAATAATGAATTAAGTAGAGTGATGATGTCCTTAAGACCTATAAGGAAGTGCGTAGAAGGAATCGTATTCAAGATGTTGAGTGCTCCTGATGGGTTTGTGGATCTGGTCATACATGAATGCATTGGGAAGGAAATGACTAAAGAGGATTTGAAAAGGGATAGAATTAATTTTGTGTCTCGCTGTCATTCAGATATATCTAGTCTAGATATTTATTCGGTATAACTCGTCTAGAGATATATGATTTTTTGGCTCTTAAGTGTAGCTGGTCTATATATATACTTTTACTCGCGATTAAAGGATAACTCACCCTTATCATGTTGGAATTATGTGTACATATATTATGAAGCATAAAAAACTAACAACTTTTATTACTCGAAATGAATTGTGATATATATGGACATGTTATCGTTCTTATATATATACACACATACGTACATATTCACGCACACAAAAAAGGTAAACACCTTTTGTTAAACATACACAAAATGTAAACACCTTTGGTTGAACTTACACAAAATGTAAACACCTTTGGTTGAACTTATTTAATTAATATTGAGTGGTTTGGTACTTATGAGAGGAAAAATCTATTTTATGCTTTAGTGACATGATATCAAATGTACAGTGATATGTATGGGCATATTACTAGAGTTTCCCATATCGAATTTATGTCCGGCTCGAAGTTTATTTTTTCAGATAAACTCTTGGGTATTCATTTGGATAAGCTGAAAGTGCATGATTAGGATTATTTCTAGTGCTAATCGGTGATGAGCAAGAAGCTTTGGGTTTCCGTTGCACTGATAGATTTGTATGTATCAACATTGTGAGGACATATTGTTATAACTATCATTAGCTGAGGTAGTCTAATGTGGTTGATGTTGTAACCCCAAGAACTTTATTTCGGAGTGGTCATATGTACTATCTGTCTTTGACTATGTTATACTACATTTCGTCGATACGATGTGTGGAGAGTTTTGTTGTTCAAAGTTCTATCACTACATTAGAAATGCAATTTTGCAATGCAGCTTTACGGTGATTTTGCAACTGCTTTAGACCGTTGTTGTATTACAATGGCTTTAAGTCATTGTTAATTCTTTAGCAACTACTTTGGACTGTTACGATATTACAAGCCTCTACCATCATTGCAAACTTAGAAAGCATATGCCCAAAAACATTCAAGTATTGGACATTCCAATTTTTTTAGCCTCCTACTCTCGTTTTGATTTCTTCTTAGGCTGATTCTATTTGAACTCCTGATTTTGCTGAGTTTCCCTTCTCTTATTTTAAATTTTTTATAGGATCGAAATACGCTTATTAGCTACATAACCCTTTTCTTTTTTTATACTATTTCCTTCCATTAAATCCTAACTTCATAAACCAACCTAAATTTAAAATATTTGAATTCTAGCAATGGATCATGAAGGTGATACTGCAAATCTATAGGATTATGAAGCGGTAAATATAATAATTTCCAATTTTCTGTCCAAAATAATTGTTTTTAAAATTTGCAGTTCGTAGAAGCCACGTGTGAGATTGATAGCCTAATTTTGCAGAAGCACTGCGTGGCCTTGCACTTCTACCATGCAAAGGCAAGCATGATTCTCCATAAGACCAAACAAGGCAAATGCATGGTTTTGTGCTTTACTACGCAGTGAGCATGTGTGGTTTATTATCATCACGCATAGCTTCTACACGGTTTTGTATAAAATCACACTCGGTTACTGCATTGTACAATATAACTTGGTTTCTTTTTTATTAGTATAATTTCACTTCCATTTGTTTTGATTGCCACAGCTTGTAGGTTACTCGAGCGAAGAAGATGATAGTAATGAATCTTTGTTGGATTATACTAATAAATTTACAATATATTATGTCAGTAATATATGTATTTTATATGGTTTATTTTTATTAAACAATAGGGTAATATGATTTTTTTTCTTTACAGATTTATCCATCCCATCAGTAATTGGTTGATTGGGTCGTAACACTAACAAACACCTTAGTTTTCTAATCATTATAGTGAAATCGAACATTGGTGCCTTTAATAAGAAACCGAGAATAATGTTTGCATGTAAACGTAGTGGTGTGTATAAGATGAATAAAATTAAAGATTCTAGTAATTATAGATTGATGGGTACTAAAAAATGTAATTGTCCGTTTAGACTTAAAGATGTGAAACTTCCTTCTTTGAACAATTGGCTTTTTTGGTTGTTAATGATGTCCATAATCATTTGGAGTTGAAGCACAATGAAGGTCATTCTTATGCAGGAAGGTTAAGTGAAGAAGAGATCAAAATAGTGATTGAAATGCACAGAAATATGGTTAAATGTAAGGAAATTTTGCATATATTAAAAGGAAACAAACCTTCAAATTGTGCAACCATCAAATCCATATACAACTTAATTCAAGCTCAAATGCAATTGAACGAGCTGGATGGTCTTAAGTACAATATCTGCTTAGTAAAATAAAAGAGTTTGGCTACTTTGAATGATATCGAAAGACTTTTGATGACATTGATATTATCAAAGATATTTTTTCGGCACATCCCATTAATTTGGATTTTCTACAAACATTTTCTTGAGATATTATTTTGGATTATACATACAAAACTAATAGGTATAAGATGCCATTACCGGAGATAGTTTGTGTAACCTCCACGCATCGCACATTTTGTACTGCCATTGCTTACTTAGTTGTGGGGAGTGAGGAAAATTATATTTGGGCTTTGGAACATTTGAAGTCTATTATGGTCGACTGTGATGGGGAGATTCCCAATGTGTTCATAAGTGATAGAGAGATTGTTATCCCGCCTTTTGGCAAGGCTGAGATATCAAGGAATTGATTGAAAACAGGGATCGCGCATCCCGAATGTCGATTAAGCACAGGTTCGCCGTGGATGTCGATAAATTTTTTCCAAGTTCAGATCAAGCTACAATTGACAAGACATGACTAGCAAAGTTATGAAAGCCAACATTCCAAATTTTGAGTCAATCTGAGTTCATGTGCTTAAGATATGATCGATGCAAGTCAAGGAGGCCAACTCATTCGTACCCATCATTTCGAATCGATCGAAGTCATAATTCAAACATTTTGCACTAATCTTGTTCGTATCCATCAGCGAGCATTTGTTCGAATCCATCTGGATGCGCTACTTCATATCCATCGAGAGAATATGCTTGTTCTTATCGATCTACTCGACTCCGCCATCGAACAAGCTCCACTTCATACGGCAGTTGTCTAGTTCGTATCCATCTTAGAAGAACTTTGTTCGAATTCATCGAGGCTCGTTTGTTCGTATCCATCAAGTGACCTCAGTTCATATCCATCAGGCCATGAAATAGCTTCGCACTTCGTATCCATTGATTGTAACATTAATGTCCATTTTGAATCAATCAAGTACCACGCATACTTCGTATCGATCGGCCTTTCATCGATGCAAAACCAACACCTCTCATCGATACATAGTGGACATGCAAAGGATCGATATGAAGTCAGACGCAGTAACGATCGATATGGACAGAACTGAGCGAGCGATATGAATAGAGCTGGTTCTGGTCGATACGAACAACAGACTACAAATCGATACGAACAAGGCACAAAAGTTAGGGTGACTCGGTCGACTCGGCGTGAAAAATGGATCGATCCGAATAATTAGCGCCACATCAACTAACTTCACGTGCCCAAGAGCAATGCGAATAGATCGATACGAATTGATGGATACAAATGCTTCAGCCTTCATAAAAACGCAAGTTTGCATAGATCATAACTTTCAATCCAAAATTCCAAATGCTATGAAATTTTCATAGGATCTCGCTTACAACCAAAAGAATGTTCCTGTCAAATTTCAACTCGATTGGATCAAATCTTGATCGATATGAAATTTGTTCATATCGATCACGGATCGAGTCGAAATCGCCTAGGATCGATTGCATGGTCCCACCCACGAGCCAGAAGAAGTCTCCCGAGATCTGAGCGAGGTATTTTCCTCCTACGCCTGTAAATATAGCCCTAGGGCCTATAAAAGAGGATCTTTTGGCTCTTTGACATCCAGACTCTGCCGGAACCATTTTTGCACTCCATAGCTGCCGTTGTACTCAAATTTCAGTACTATAATCCACTGTAATCTGCTGTATCAGTTGTAATCAACAAGTAAATATCAATAAAGTCATCAACTTCATAATGGACGTAGTCCATACGCCGAACCACTCTAAATCGCTGTGTTTCTGCGTGTTTTCATATTTGTTTTTGAAGTGTTTGTTAGATAATCCTCTCTTTACATTTCTATTCTTCATTTCTATCTCTTCAAATACTTCCAAAGAGTGTTGTGCTCATTTTTGGTACAAATACTTTGGTGCTTTCACTAAGAAAACACGGTTTTTCTCTTGCTCTTTGGATCTGCTATTGATACTGGATTGCACAAATCCAAGAAGAAGATCCAAGTCTCAAGTTCAAAATCCTTCCAACCTATTCAAATTTGCATAAAATCTAGGAAAGAACTTCGTTATTCGCCATGGTCAGCACAAGGACTGCCTCCATAGCTGCAGACCAAGAAGGACAGGATAGATAGAATCCCATACAGCTGCCTCCATCCAGCCGGAATGATGTCGGACCGTCAGATCCGTCAGGCCCCGTCACCCAACAAGGGTTTCAAATGCAAATGCAAGAACCTACTCAAATTCGTCAGCAACTTACCGAACAACTACGCACCAACGCAGAGTTGACTAATCAACTAAACTGCCAAAGGCGTAGGATATCCAGGAGGGATCACGTCTCTTACTCTTCCATAGAGAGTTCAGCCTCGTCCGACTACCATCACAGATCTACACGCTCATGACTGGATGTAAGCTACACCCAAGCCACCAGACATCAACCTACTCTGAACGTTGGGCAACTGAGAGTTGGCCCATCGACCAACTACTACACTAGACCCTCCTCCGGAGGAGGTACTGTTCCTCACTACACCACAAACAACCACGCTACCACCGCCATTGTTGAACCAGGGGTTGATGCCCGGAATCAACCAGATCTGAGCCATCCTCCATATGGACGTACTTCCAAACCCTACGTCCCTAAAGACTTGGAACCAAGGAGCCAAGACATGGACCGTCGACAGCATTCGGCCCAGCCTCGCATTATAGAATCTGACCATACCCTGGGTCAACGTGCACAGAATGTACAGATGCCAGACATCCCCACTATGATTCGTCAAATGATTCGAGAGAGTCAAGGCCTCACAAATGACGACTGAGGAATCTCCCGGAGTTATACCCCATTCACCAATGACATACTATATGTTGAACCCCCTCAGCGATTTAGAATGCCAGCTTTACCAGTCTATGAAAGAAGTGCTGATCCAAACAAACACATTTTGAAGTACGAGTGGTTGATGAATGTTGCACGGGCTGACGATGCAGTTAAATGTCGAAGCTTCCCGATATCACTGGGGGGATAACTACTATATGGTTCACTCATTTTCCACCCTGATCTATTTCTTGTTTTGATCAACTAGAAACAAAGTTCGTTGAGCAGTTTCAGATGCATGTCGCAAGGTCGAAAGATGTTAATACTCCGTCTAGTGTCTCTCAAGCTCCTGGAGGGACACTTAGATGCTACTTAGAGAGATTTCATGCTGCATGTGCAGAGATAAGCAATCACAATGACAACTCTATCTTGATGGCATTAACTAAGGGGATTGATCTTAATTCTGAATTCGAAAATTGGTTGGCTAGAAAGCCTCCCGCGTCATTGGGCCGCTTCTATTCCAAAGCAGCCCAATTCTTGAGAAGGAAGAATGCGAAACAGTCCAGGAAGAATGATGACGAGGGGCCTAGTGGTGAAGGGATTCAAAGTAATGTTGCAGTCAAGCAGTCTGGGGAGAGTTTCTGAAAAGTTCAGTTAAACATTCAAAACAAGCAAACTCAATAGAAAGACAGTGGAAATCAGAATAGAAAGCAAGATCAAAACCGTGGCCCACGACGTAGAGCTCCCATGTTCGATAATTACACTCCTATGAATACGTCGCTAGAGAATGTATATCTACAAACCTGCAATACTATCCAGTACAAGAAGCCTGCTTCGAAGCCATCATCGGGGAGGCAGATCCAGACAGGGAAATTTTGTAGGTTTCACGAGAGTTATGGCCACAATACGAACGAGTGTCGCCATTTACAAGATCTCATTGAGAAGCTGATAAGAGAAAGGAAGTTGGAACAGTTTTTGCAGGCGCCGCATTCTGGAGGTGCGCGCCCATCGAATCAGAATAATACCCAATCAAGTAAGACAGGAGAAACTCGCTCGTACCGGCGGGAGGTTGGTGATAAACACTGTGAGTGGCTGTCCTCGTCCAGTAGACCGAAGCTGGAGGGAAATGGAGTAATATACCAGCTCTATCAGGCATGCGTACTTCGAATGTTGTAGTAGTTGTGATGATGGAGCTCAGGCCAAGCAACAAAAGACTATGACCGATGACACCTTGTTTCGAAATAGAGACGCTGATAAGGTCGAAGCCCCTACTATCGATCCACTAGTCATATCAGCTCAGGTAGGTCCTTCTTGGATGAAGAGGATCTTGATTGACAGTGGAAGCTCTATAAATATTTTGTTTAAGCGAGCATGCGATCGAATGAAAATGGAAGCTAAAGACTTGAAGGCTTGCCAATCTCGCATTCATGGCTTCAATGGGAGTGCCACTATACCCACTGGAGTGGTGGAACTATCGGTGGAGTTGGGAGTTGGAGAACGTCGGAAAGTGCGGATATTGCAGTTTGTTGTGTTGGACATAGACTCCCCTTATAATGCTTTCTTGGGCCGACCAACCCTGCTGAACTCAGGTAGCCATTGCCCCATGGTGCTTGACTCTGAAATTCCCCACCGATCGTGGGGTCGGAGTCATTCAAGGAGACCAGCTGTTGGACGAGCATGTTATGTTGCTAAGCTGTGCGGGGCGCAACGAAAGGAGAAAGGGAAGGGCGTAGAGGAATCTCTACGTCCGTTTTGCTGACAATTGACAATTGGTGCCTAGGTCCAGGCCCGGGCACCCCAACCAATCCCAGAGTGATCTGGACTCGAGAGACACTGAAAATGAAGATCGAACTAAGATAGTCAAGCTTCCCCAGCTGAACTGACAATAGATGTCCTGATTGACGATGATGACAATTCAAAGATGATAAAGATCGGATCCCAATTAAGCCAACAGACACAGAAGGAATTGGTTGAATTTCTCCAGGTGAACCTCGACGTGTCTTCCTGGATGCATTCCAACATGTGTGGGATCTCGTCGGACATCGCAAGCCACACTATGAATATTGACCCGTGGTATATCCCGATCAAACAGAAAAAGGTGGTATGGATCCAAAGGTATCTTCCACCCTTAAAGAAGAAGCCGATAAGTTGAAATCGAATGGGTTCATCCAAGATGCCTTATACCCAGAGTAGGTATCCAATCTCGTACTTGTCTGAAAGCCAAATGGGAATGGAGAACGTGTGTTGATTACTCAGACCTAAACAAAGCTTGCCTGAAAGACAGTTTTCCACTTTCCTAAATTGATCAGCTCGTAGATCCAATGGCTGGGCACGAATTTCTATCTTTTATGGATGCTTATTCTGGTTACAACCAGATACCCATGCACTTACCCGACCAAGAACATACCAGCTTCGTAACCGATCTGGGACTCTACTACTACAAAATCATGCCTTTCGGACTCAAGAACACCGGGGCAACATACCAACGATTGGTCAATCGAATGTTCGCTAACCAGATCGAAAGACCATGGAAGTATATGTAGATGACATGCTGGTAAATTGCTATTCTCCACTGATCATATTAAAGATTTCGAATTAATTTTTAACATCCTTCGAGAGTATAGGATGAAGCTCAATCCACTGAAATGTCATTTTGGGGTCGCATTTGGAAAATTCCTTCGGTTTATCATCAACGCTTGAGAAATCGAAGCAAATCCCGAAAAGATCTGGGCAATCAAAAATCTTGAAACTCCGAGAACCATAAAGCAAGTCCAGAGCCTCAATGGGAGAGTAGCGGCATTGAGCAGGTTCATTTCAAAGTCCACCGACAAATGCATTCCTTTCTTTGATTTGATTCGAAAAGCAAAACGGAATTTTGAATGGACCATGGAATGCGAAGGCGTGTTCCGAGCACTGATTCAACATCTCTCCACACTGCTGATTTTGTCAAAGCCTATTGATCATGAGCATTTGTACCTTTGCTTGGCGATATCAGAATACGCAATCAGTGCTGCCCTAATTCGGAGGAAGACTGAGTGCAAAAACTGGTCTCTATATCAGCAAACGACTAACCAGAGCTGAGAGAAATTATTCGAAGCTAGAGAAGTTGGCTTATTGTCTCGTTATTGCCCCAAGGAAGCTCCGTCCGTATTTTCAAGCTCATCCTATCACTGTCTACACCGATCAGCCGTAACAACGGGTCCTTATGCGGCCTGAGACGTCTGGTAGATTACTCAAATGGAATATCGAACTGAGCCAGTTTGATATTACTTACACTCCGAGGCGAGCTATACAAGGACTAGTCCTAGCAGATTTCTTAGCCGAATTTACCATCCCAGAGGACTTGCCTGAAACCAGTAAATCTCTCCAGTATATCTAGAAGCTGCATACTGATGGTGCAGCAAACGACCAGTGCCCGGGTGCTGGAGTTGTACTTGAAACCCCGAAGGTTGATCCATATGTTATGCTCTAAATTTTGATTTTCGTGCGACCAATAATGAAGCTGAATATGAAGCCTTGCTTGTCGGATTGAAACTTGCTCGAGATTTGAGGATTATTGCTATGGAGATTTATTATGATTCACAACTAGTTGTATGTCAAGTTCGGGGTGAATATCAAGCAAAAGATCGAAGACTAGCTGCTTTTCTATCTCGAGTCTAGGAGATACTTGATCAATTTGATTAATATGCCATTTTCTACCTACCCCATGATCACAATCAAAAGGCCGATTCATTGGCAAAGTTAGCAAGTACGGGCGAAGCACAACAAATAGGACTTTTTCCTGTAGAAACGTTTCTTCTCCAAGCATAGATCAGATGGAGACAGACCGGATATTTGAAATCACTCCCGATAAGGAGTCATGGATGACTCTGTTCCGAAATTACCTCGAGCATGGAACGTTGCCTGAGCGCAGAAGTGAGAAAAGACAGATTCTTCATAAAGCTGCATGATTCACTATTCAGAATGGAGTCATGTATAGAAGGGGGTACTCCATTCCTCTAATCCGGTGTATCACTCACAATGAAATTAAGCGAGTGTTACAGATGTACACGAAGGAGAATGTGGCGATCACACCAGGGGGCAAGCTCTTGCTAAGAAAGTACTCTGATACGGGTATTATTGACCAACTGTAAACCGCGATGCAGTAGATTACGCCAGAAAATGTGATAAATGTCAAAAGCATGCTCGGATTCCTAGAGCCCCACCTACTGAGATAACCCAAATGGTCAGTCCATGGCCGTTTGCAGTATGGGCATCGATATCATTGGCTCTCTACCACTGGCCAAAGGTAGTGCGAAGTACGCCGTCATCATAGTCGATTACTTTACCAAGTGGGCCGAAGCTGAAACTCGTGCTACAATCACGACGAAGAAGGTGATCAAATTTGTAGTTCTCAACATTATCTACTGATTTGATATCCCGCATACCATCATCACTGATAACGGAACCCAATTCGACAGCGTTGACTTCAAAAATTTCTACCAACGATTCCACATTCGAAAGAAATTCTCTACGATTGCACAGCCTCAAGCGAATGGCCAGGTTGAAGCAGTTAATAAGGTTATCAAATCTATCCTGAAGAAACAACTGGAAAAAAGCCGAGGGCAAGTGGGTTGATGAACTTCCTATGGCTTTATGGGCCTAACGGACAACCTACGATCGGACAAACTTCATTCTCTCTATCCTATGGTTTAGATGCTGTTATTCCAGTCGAGATGGAAGTACCTTCTCATCATGTGACTTATTATGATCCAAAGACGAATGCCGTACTACTTGCTGAATCCTTGGATTTGTTGGATGAGAAGCGCGAAGAGGCTGATTTAAGGACAGCCGCATACCAAATTCGAGTCGTCAGATTATACAATGCCAAGGTTCGACCCCGCACCTTTGAGCTTGGCGATCTCATCCTGAAAAGAATTTATCTGGTTCCTTCGCACATGAAACTAACGTGGGAAAGATTATATGTGATTGTACGAAAGCTCGGAGATGGAACATTCAAGTTATCGACTGTTGACGGTCTTACTTTGCGAGAGCTTGGAACAGCGAAAGTCTCCATCGCAACTACACATGACAGACTTTATTTATTTCAGTCTATTTTTCATCTGCAATTTGTTTCTGCATTTCGAAATTTGAATTTGTAATAAGGCAATTGACTTTGTTATATTTTCTCATTTTAGCAATAAAATGCCATCTCTTCGAGCCAGAGCTATGATTTATTGAATGTGACATACAACTATCACGACGCATGAAGAGCTAAGTTCCATCATATGGTGGAATTTACTCAAATAGGGAGTGATTGTGGTATGACGATAACTCACTAAGTGAAACCCGATCTTGGAGGCAAGCCACTACACTAGAGCCAAAAAAGGATTGATACACGACAATCCTTTAACTAACTCCAGTCTCCCAAAGCGCGAGCTAGAGTATAAACTTATAAAATGCGATTTCGAAGTGGGTGGATCTGTCCACCTAACGACTTCGATCATATCATAACCAAGTTCGAGGAAGGTGGATCCGTCCATCTAACGACCTCTCTTGTTAACTCGGGGTGGATGTGAATCGACCATCCATGATCCTGATAAATCCATCGTCCTCGGAGTGCGAATGAAATCCTAAAAGCCTAAACAGATGTGACTGACCATCTGTCGGTCAAATCCAAATTCTCAGAGTGCTAATTAGAGTATAAACATCAACTCCAAATTCCCAGAGTGCGAACTAGAGTGTAAACATCAACTCCAAATTCCCAAAGTGCGAAGTGGAGTGTAAACATCAACTCAAAATTCCCAAAGTGTGAATTGGAGTATAAACATCGACTCCAGATTCCCAGAGTGTGAGTTGGAGTATAAACATCAACCAACTTCAGGTTCCTGGAGTGCAAACTAGAGTACAAACGTCGATTATCTTCGGATTCCCATAGTGCGAACTAGAGTATCGATCGTAAATAACTTTCAGTCCCCAGAGTGTGGACAGAGTATAAACATAACTTGGGTGTGAATGACCACTCATAAAATAACTTAAGTCCCCAGAGTGCGGACACATACTTAAAACATAAACAGGCGTGATCGACAGCCAACATACAAATGCAGGTCCCCGGATTGTGGACATGATTATCGATAAATGGGCGAGTGTGATTCGACCACTCGACTCTCATTTGTTTTAGCATCGATTCAATGATGTAAAACTCAAAGAAATGAAGGCGAAATGCAATCGTTGATCAATCTTTACAACTCATCCCCAAAGCTGGGAGCAGAGCATAAGTGTCAACCATTGACCGAAGCAGTGCAGCATCAAAGTTCAACTTAATCCATAGTTATGACTCATATCTGTGATTTTCGGACTTAACAAATATAAAAAACTCGACTCAAAGGTTGGAACTCCATAAGTGCGCTGAACTAGAATTCAAATACTGGAACACTTAAGCAAAAATAGATAATAACTGAGATGAAGTCAAAACAAAATTTCATTTCAAATAAATGTGAAAGAAGTTTATGTACAAGTTATTTCCAAAATTCCTACTAGCAGGGGCCGAACCCGCATCTATACACGGCCTACGAAAGAAAAACAAAATAGATTCCTATCTATCTACCAAAATATGTGCCGAAGGGGCCTATTTATTCTTTCTTCTTCCTCGGCTTCTTCTTCGGCGTAGACCCGTTATAGCTGCTGCTTAGTTTTCTCTTTGAGCTCTTGCCTTTCAACGGTCGATCTCTAGGCGGGTGCATGATCTCAACGTCCTCCTCCAAACTCGAATGTACGGGGATACTTCCTACAGGAGGAGTCGGAGAGGTCGGATCTACTACAGGAGGCAGAATGGACACGTTGGTATCAACAACTATACCGCCGGGTGATATCATTTGAAGCAGAGCCAGGCCAGGTGCCGCCATTCCACCTCCAGAAACACCGCGACGAGCCGCTGCCTCCAGTTCATCATCGATCTCGGTCAATATCTCTTCCTCATGAGCTGCTTGAGCCTCATTGGGAACATCAGTGGTTGGCATTGAAGATCCAGTAGCAGGTGCGATTCCACTCATCACAAATGGTAGGTCCACAAAAGGGTCACTATGGCGACCGAGGAGTTCCTCCATTATTTGCTCGTCAAAGGAGAGTGTGCACCCCTGCGTTCCACCAATCGGTGCAGTCGTTGTTGTAGTGGTCGCCTTGGTAATAATAGCCTCCTGCACTTGATGCGATTCTTGAGTTGTAGGAGGCGCATTCAGTGTAACTCCAGTCACTAGATAGAGAAAAAGAAAGACTATTCGTAAATGCTCCAAGTCAAGCTCCTTTTTTTTGAACACGCATGAGAAATGTTTAGAGTACCTTCCTCAGTTAGGCTAGCGGACAGCTAAACGACTTCAGAAGTGTGCTCTTTAGCAGGAGATAGCTGCGGCTATTCTGGATTATAAGCAGGGACAAATTGGGATTCAACCACTGGTACAGGTTTAGATTGAGTTGGAGCAGGAATCTCAAGACTTGTATCGTGATGCTCGACACCCGAGCCTTCTCCAATCTCCGAGCGTTGAGTGCCGAGCTTCTCCCTTTCATGTGAAATCATCGACTCATGGAGAATCTTTCTTTCATCTTCAGTCAGCACGCGATTCTCGAGCTCAAACTCGTTGATTGATTCATTTGGATGCGCCGCCTTCTTCTCCTCAACCAATTAGATCCAGGCATTGTGAAGATGTATCGAATAATTCTCGAGCCAGGCTAAGTTCCTGTGCTTCAGCACATTGGCATTGTAAGTGATAAGGAGATCTTTGATATCAGCCTTTAGCCTGGACTCCGCCGTCTGGATCCTCTCCTCGACTTCGGTCTCCACCACATGGACTTTCTCCACTGCAGCGTCCCGTTCACCTTGAAGCACTACGGCTTGATCAAATGCCTCCTGTGCTGCGGTATTGGCATCGTCCCTCTCTTTAATGATCTCAGAAAATTAAGACTTAAGCTCGTTAAGTTCTTTGAGGGCCGCATCCCACTCGGCAGTAACTGTAGTGTTTCGATGACCCATCTTTTCTACCAAGGCATAGTGTGTCTGCCTCATCCTCTCGATAGCCAAGTTAGCCTCGTTGGCCTTTTGAATTGCCTCCATTTCTGACTTTCTAGAGGACTCAGCTTCAGTGTTAAGCACTTGGATAATACGATCCTTCTAAGCAAGCTCATTCTCTAACTTCTTTATGGTGGCCTCCTGCTCAAAGGCCAACCTCGACGCTTTCTCTGCGGCTTTCGTCCACCTTATACTGAGAATAAATGTCGTGAATATAATCGTGCATTGTGTTCTCAGCCTCCGCTAGGATTTTCTTTAAGTGCGGAGGGAAGATGTAGTCATCGAAGCAGATGTTCGGGATATCACCATCAAGAAATGTCGTTTTATGTCCATTTGTCATATTTCATAGTCATAGAAAACAACAATAGCAAGCGTGATCCAAATGGACTTAATAAGGCTATGGGAGAAAACATTTCGTCGTAATCAATGCCTTGAATCTAAAGAAAACCTTTGGTAATTAATTTATGGGTATAAATTTTCAAAAAATAACAATGAATTGTTTAGTAAAATATTTTATTACCAAAGGTTACCAAATAAACTAAAGTTTAGATATGGAAATGGCATATTTTACAACTTAGGTTAGGATTTGTAAAACCTATATCAATATTCAAAGAACGGTCTTTTTTGAGAATCGGTTTAATTCATTCTTCATAACATTTACATCTTTACTACTAATAAAGAGAATTCAATAAAAAATCAACAGTCCTTCGATGCCTTCTCAAAATAAAAAATAAACCTTATTCTCTTGCCTCACCGACTACAGAAATGCCTAAGGTATCGTTTGTTTAAAATGCTGAATGCTGAATACTGAAGACTGAACACTGAATGCTGAATAACAATTGCTGAATGCTGATTGCTGAATACTTAAAATATTGTTTGTTTAGAAATTTGTTTTGTGAACATAACTTAATACTTTGACAATATTACGCCTCAAAGATAAAATTAGTTATTCTTTCATATAACTTCCATACAAAACTCACTAAATCATCTTATTTTATACCTTATGTTTTATATAAAACAAATTCTCACATGTATAGGTACTATCAAATCTACAGAACATATCAAAAATAGTAAATTTGATGACTTAGATATGTTTTATAAAAGTTTGGTCGAGAAGAAAATATTTTATTATAATAAATTTGAAGCTTGTGGTGTGTTTGGATTATTAATTAATGTTTTCAGCATTATACATACATACATACATACATACATACATACATATATACATATATATGTGTGTGCGTGTGCGTGTATGTATATATACGTGTATATATATGTATATGTGTGTGTGTGTTTGTTAAACGTATCGAAATAAATTATTATAAAAACATCAGACGATTTTGTCTAACATTTCATAATTATTTAAAATGTTGAGTTTCTATATATGTACTGCATATTTTATTTAAGTTTTCATATATCTTAATATAAATCGGTAACGTTTAGCTTGTCGATATTATTTATTTATATATTTTCACACTTGTATTATATATTTCATTTTTTTTCTTTTTCGTTCTTATTAAACAATTTACAAATTACCATATTTTAACTTCCAATTATATGCAAACGTTGCTAGGATGTCGTCAGTTTTTTTATCACTGGTTTTTAGTACATTTCTACTGATTGAAAAGTATATTATAAAATTAAAATCAAAACAAAATGAGAAAAAATTACCTCACCGTAGAAGGGTATAGAACTAAAAACAAAATTGATGTTATACATGAACTTTCTAACTGTTTGATATAATTAGAAAAAACTTTATAAAATAGTTACATATTACGTCGCATATGAATATAATTGAAAATTGCACTGCAATAAGTGACCAGCACTTACAATAAGCATCAAAATTTTGCTTATTCAATTAAGTGAATAAAAGAGCTTAATGAAAGCACTTATTTAAAAACAAACAATCTACCAGACTCAAATCACTTATTTAGTTAAGCATTAAGCCATATTTTTCTGAAAACAAACGCAGCCTAAATCAAGATGTGAATCCGGATCTAATTCCTCTCCCAGCCCCAAATACATTTAGTTCAAACTAACATCGATCAGCTTTCAGCGCTAACATAACTCTCAAGTCATTTCCTTCGTCAGCCGCTCTATTGCTACTATCAAACCACTTCCTCGCCATCATCGCCTTCGATCAAATATCATAGAACTCGGCTTCCATTACTTTCAACTTCCACCCAAGTCTGAAAATGACCATTCACCTTCAGAGAATATCCCATTCATAGTCGCCTCCAATTACCTATTCATTATGGTATGAATTAATTTCTATTTTCAAATTTGCATCAGTTATCTGAGTTTTAGGAATTTGATTTCAAAATTGCACATAAAGTAATTTGTGAGGTGCATATATGGTTTATTTTGCAAAACTGAAATGTAACTAATATCCTGCCTTTGAGCTATCAGTGTTCATTATAAATAAATTTGACAAAAAAAATGATTATACCCTTATTATAGTATATGAAAATTTAGCCATTAAACTTCAAGTTTTAACTATAGCCAAGAAGACAGATATGCTAATTGTGATATAGATCAGTAGTTTATAAATTTGTATCATTATACGTGGATATATGGTCCATGTAGGGGTCAATGTCTTGATTAAACAATTTGTCATTTTGAACTTGATAGTCCACATGTAACCGAGATTTAGAAATTGTTCCTTCGTCGGCCTTTGACACATCATCAGATTTGATATGTAATGCAATATAATATTTCTATGGTAATTAAATTATGATGGTATATTAAGCGAAAAGAGTTTGATAAATAAATGTTTTTTCAAGATAATTTGGTCATGAAATGCTCAAAACTATAGTTGATAGCTACCATATGCACTTTATCTATCAAAAGTACAAGGAAAAACCTATATTGTCAGTTTTTACTGAGTGGAATAAAAATATGAATTATTAGGTCTACCTATATTGGTATGTGATGAGTTGAGCAACATGTTACTGAAAATCATCTGTTATTTTTCTTGCTTCTTAAATACACGACGAAGCCCAGTAAAGAAGGAAGAAAAACACAAATATTTTAATAGCAAATAATTAATGAATCCTTTGTTGACATAAAAACATCCCTATGCATTCTATTATGTAAGTTGTTAGACTGCGTGTTTTGGGGTGTAGATGATATGGCTAAGTTTAGTGAATTGAAATAACACATTTCACCGTTAATTGGCCGACAATATGCATGTTGAACTACTAGCTTGGATAAAGTTTTTCTCTACAAAAATGTTCCATATTGTCATCTGAGTCATGGTATACTTTTGTTCAACCTGAAATCAATATTTTATCCTAATTGCTTCTAAATAGATGAGCTTGTTTCCTTGAGCACTGCTAAGTTGAAACCAATATTTTATCCTGATTGTGATGAAGACATAATAGATCAAAGTTTACATGCGTTTAGAAGTGTATGGCCCGTGAGATACCATGATTTCCCAAGTATCATACAGATTTATCCTAAATTAAGTTAAGAATATCTATAAATTTGTTCAAGTGTCTTAGTTTTGCAATGTTATTAATAAGATAACGTGATAATCATGTCATTTGTTGCTGATTAAGTCTAGAACCTAAATCGAAATGCAAAAGTTAAATTTCATTTAGTTAATCATAATACATGGAATTTAGATTGCAACTCATGTTTGAACCAACATACACTACATGACAGTAGTAGAGATCTTTGTTCGGAATGGTATCCTCTATAATATGCTGCACTCAGATGTTCCGGAACTCCTTGAATTCATTTGCAATGTATTATTATTAAATACTTATTTAATAGCACTAACAGATTGCAGTTTATTTGAACCATGCTTAATTTGTGTAGGAGGGCCCTGCAATTCTTATCTTATATGCAGTTGACTCTTTCTGGGATCAACTAAAGAAATTTGATCATTTGGATTCTATTCAAGCCTTTAAAAATACGAGTAGTTGAACTCCCTTTTTGTTTGTGATATTATTACACAGTCGAAGATGATGATCCTATGCTTAAATATTTACCTAATTTACCTTTCTCTTAGTCACTTGTGAAATGCGAGACAAAGAGCATCGTTAATGCAAATGAGTCAAGGAAAAGAATTAATCCACAAGCCTTTTAGAAATAAGATTATTTCAACGAGGACAAGTTATTCGCTTTCCTTGAATCCGTAGTTATTATATAAAAATATCTCAATCTCATTATATTGGATTCTTATATAGTTTTTTCATTTTATCAGCGAAACCCAAAATCAGCATGCATTGTCGAATATTCCTAATAGAGTTAAAACAACTGATTTACCTATCAGTTATTATCATTATCAATAATTTATATTAAACAGTTGGATTTCAAATACGATTTTTTTTCAAAGTTTAGATTATTAATTACAGTGATTTTAATTTTGTTTCTTCAACCATGAAACTTTCTTAAATTATAGAGATTTTTGTTTTTAGCTAGGACTATATAATATGATTTGCATTTATTCATCATTATTAGAAGTTTGGTTGAATTGTATATATATGATCATAATAGTAGCTAGACTTTTATGATATTCTATGAAGTAGATCCATTGTCTCTTTGGAAGTTAGAGGGTTGTACAATTCTCATATGAGATAAATATAATTTTTTAGAGAACTACGGTTTAATAGTCTTAAAAGGTAAATAAATCACATGAAATGCTTTTCCGTTGACAAGCAATGTGGTATGAGGCCCTTAACGAAGATAAACAATGATTCCATGTATCCGACAGAATTGCGGTGTGTGTGTAAATTAGACAATCAAATGATATATCAAGTATGAATTTGAAGTGATAAAATGGTAGATATAGGTATGATTTAGAATCATGTTTATGAAAAATAAAAGTAAAAGTATGGTTTCATTAGTCTGAATTATTTCGGTGACATTGTAGCCGAGAGTTATAGGAAGATCTCAAAACTGAAGCACTTGAAGCCAATACGTCTTTAATTTGAAGATGGCCAAACAGTCGAAAAGTTTTCCCAGTTCATCTTTTATTTCTCGACAAGGTGTTGTTTTAAGTTTTAATTTATTGCTAATTATGTCTGATTACTCTGTTTGCTCATTATATTTTTTCTGAAAAATCTACTTCCTTCTGGGTTTAAGGCTATAATTTCTGGGTATACAAATTATTGATGCAACTTATATAGATACTACACTGTACTTACTCAAATCTTAAATCTACATATATGAGCATGGCAACTTTGTTGTCGGACAACTGACTTCTTATGTATCTACGATTTTATATTTCGTTTTAATATTTTGAGTTAAAATTTTAAATTTATTTCTGTGTAATGAACCAACATCTAAAATTTTCTAATATACAAATATGGCTTATTAGCATAGGATATTGACTAACAAAATGAAGAGTTTTGATCATGTCAACCATTAAACAGACCGAGTAGCAATGCGGAGAGGTAATTTTAATTACTTAGTTTGTAGTTGTTGCATTTAGTTGGTACATACACATTGCTATGTGGAATCATTTTATTTCTAAAATTGATAACACTAAGTTTTATCTCATTAAAATTGTGGTTTCATACCTTACATCGTCGAGTTATTTATTCTTCTTGCACTCGTTTGGTGTAATATGCATGTAATGCATGTCGATAAATGCTACTACTTGCTCTATGCATAAAGTGCCATACAAGCACACATGTACTTATATGTACACACAAATATGTAGGTACAAGCACTTGGAGGGCTCATACCGTCATATATATTCAGTTCATATTCACTTTTTTGTACCAAAAATTCTTTGCTAATCAACTATTATTCTATGCAGTTAAGTTGAAATGATAGCCAACCTATAATTGTAAAGACTCATAACGAACGAGATACAAATATGCTTGAATATTGTAGTTTTTTCTCATTCCTTACGGTTGTTTTCTGCATTTTTAACTATACAAACTGGGAAGGAAGTGAATTTATTCATTATTTTGGGAGGAGAATTTTGATTTAAACGTGGTTGCATACATTTTGAATTACTTGGTTACAACAGAAAAAAGAAAACATCAATAATAATGCAGTATTGTCATTTTCTTTTAATGATATTGCTTGGACGTTATGCTTGATCCTAAATTGGTCATTTATTGTCCTCTTTGCTATGAGGACATGTCGGTTGAAATGTATGAGGTGGAATTCAATTTTATTTATGATGTGCGAGATAAGTTTTATGGTATGTATGGTTATCCACGTGTGGAAGAGATGAATTGCATATGTTGAGCAAGAATTTTGGTCCATCTTGGGAAAAATAGAATTAAGAAAGTCAAAGATTAATATAACAATGAAATATTGAGGTAAGAAACAAAATAATTAGCATTTGGAACATTAGTTATAAATATAATAATTATGAAATAGTTTATAATAAAGGATGAAAAACAACATGCTTATTCAAAATGATAGTTTAAATGTTTTTATACTACATAGATTCTAAATGACCCGTTATCTAGATGCATGCCAAATGGGCGTGCATATGTACTAGTTATACATAGTGCCGTTGTATATGGCTAATGTTTATTTTGAAAATAATAAAAATAACGAAGAGCATGCTTAGCATGAAAAGAAAGAAAGAAGAAAAGGTAGATTCTACATTTGATTTGTAAGTTTACCAATATCTAATATTCTTTTCAATTTTTATGAAAGCTGATTACTTCTCATGTGTAAATAGCTTATCTAGATAAACTACTAAATGTAGGACTGTAGTGATTTGTATTTCAAATAATTTCACAATGATACATATTAAAAATAACTAAAATTTGTAAACTACCATAATAATTAATACTATAAAAGCTAAGATTCACATCAATAAGTATTTTTTTATTGATTACTAACTGCACAACACTAATAGTTATAGGATTTAGACATCAAATTTTAAAGTTTTCAATAGAACCCACATCAATAGGTTTACTATAACTTGATGAGTCTTGAATCGAGTTTAGATGATGTCAAATACTATAATGATCCGACCAAATCGACTCGATCCTAAACAAATCGGTCGAAAGTTCCGACCACAAAATACAAAAATAAATACGTTTATTATTGTTATTACCCAACTAAGTCTAAAGTCGATTCAACCTGAATGGAACTTCGGATCAGATCGGACTGAGATTTTAAAATGCGTAGTTTGGATACAGCAAAACTCAATCTAGTAGAGTTCCACTGGATCAAGTCTGGATCCAATCTACGGGTCTAATTACAACTCTAAATCCAAATAACATGCATTATTATGTGTTGAGTTGTATGTTCTATGGAAGCTATTTAACCATGTAATTGACTTTTTAGTCTTGAATCCACAGAATTCCTTTATGCATCTTGTCAATGTGCATAGATAATGCGTTGGTGATGCATCCAAGTGTGCATATATACCAGCTGGGAAGACTCTTTGGTGCTCTGGGAAGACTCATTGGTCCTCCAAGTTGGAAGGTCAAGAAGAGAATGACATAAATTAGGCGCGTTTTTTCCTCTTAGGGTATTTTCCTGCTGCACTCTCTTATTACAACTCCGCTGCAGTTTACTCCACTTCAAATTTATCAGGGAACATTCATCTCTCAAACATTCTACTGGATTTCCACAATGACGGTATACATTTTTGTAGCCTTAAATTCTTCATCCACTAATTCCTTCAATTTTACTGCAATGCGATGGGTTGTAATGTATATCATTACAGATTTTTTGATCCCAACCTTACACGTCGTCCATTTTATTTATTCGATTTCAGATATTGACCTCTACTTCACATTTTGGCATGAAAAATTCAATCATACTTTCGAAATCGGTAAGTTTTGGAATGTTTTTTTCTTTTATTTTTTAATGCATCTCTACCTTTTTTGATTTCAGATACTCTTATAATTTCGCGAATTCAAATCGATAAACATGACAACAAGTACTGAGTTTTGAGGACAATTGTTGTTATATATGCAATAAGAAATATGATACGTACAGAAAGTATCCTTTGTTCTTAGGTGGGTTGTTGGTAAAGCTGCTATTTTCTCCAAGTAGTTTCTCCCATATTCTATACTCATCACTTTTATTATTGTCTACGGATTGTTCATGTTATAGGTCATCATTTAGAACGAAAAATAGATTTAGGAAATGGAAACGCCAAATAATTTCAGTGGCATATACCTTGTTTGATCAAATGTTTCAGTAGAAAGTCAGTTTGAATCAAAACATATATTGGATCACTTGTGGAACTATACTACTCAAACCAACAAAAACATACCAGACATATTTTGCTTTGGTCTATGGAACAAATACATGTCTATGACACCTTTGACGACTTTCAGTAAATAAAGCTTTAACTTGTTGCACCTACAAAGGAATAATTCACTGGTCTTGTTCGATGTTGTGTGTTCACCGAAAAATACTTGTTCAGTGGGAACTTGTGTTGGACATGGAAACGATTGAACAGTTTGGCTCTCCATTTGTGTTGAACAGTTTGGCTTTCCATTTGTGTCTTAGTTGATAGTCAATTTTCCTTTTGTTCACCCTTTAATTAAAAGGTTACAGCATTTTTTTTCTTCTTAATTTGGTTTAAGAAAAAAAACCGAGTTGTCTTTCCATAAAATAATTATATTTGTTTTCATGGTCCATATGATATTTGATTTTTTTCTTCTTCTTTGCATCGTGCATTCACATTTATTCAAGAGTACACTCTAAATGTTCAAACAATGGGTTATATAGTTATTAATCAACTTATTTTGTATAGTTCATTTTCTTCAATTAAATAATTAGCCAAAAGTTAGTCATTTAGCTTCACATTATTAAGTCTCGCTCATTTTATTTGCAATATGTGGATGAGGAAGAGGCAGCTTCGATCTTCATATGGTTATTTTTTTTTATGTATAGGAAATATGGTATAAACATACGACATTAGCATGCACCCATTATGTATTCTTTCTATATTTTGCATTTGAATTTTTGTTTGCAATAAACTTACTACCACATTTTGCCCATTTGTGGGTTTGCTCTTGCTTTAACTTGCTGTGGCGATTCTATTTCTTTTACTGCAATGCCGAACGTATGCCTATGTGCAAAAATATTTTTCGCTTCACCTTTAATGGTATTTTTTGTTTCCTACATTAGATTTGTATTGAAAATAAAGTTGCTGTAAGAAATGGCAAACATCTTTGCTGTGCCGCAAATAAATGTGGTATATGTTTTGAAAACTCTATAAATTGCCCGAAGTTTTGAGTAATACACTATCATTCCTAATCCTTAAAATGCATAGCTTGATGACACTTGACAAACTATCATATGCTGCACAAATGATGTTTGATAATAGCTTATTACCTCAATGATACTGATCAAGAATAAGTAAAATTTACATTGGTCCTCTGAACTTCAGTTTGAAACATAATGATGCTTTCGTAAACGGAGAGAAACATCTGTGAGGTATCACACATAATTGTAGCTCATCTAGCCAAAACAGTGAGATTCAACTCAAGTATCAAATTCCAACCATGACATAAATTTCTTTGAATATCGGCATGTTTTATCTGATGTATCCAATTGTGTAATGAATCCCAATCATATTTTTCACCGCTGATTTTTCTTTTTTGAAACACAAGTTACATCAGATATCATGCTTGTCCATAACTAGACCAATTGTCAGAGCAAACCTAATCAATATATTAATCAGCCTATAACAGTTTCATAGTTGTTTTATTTATTTCTTTGTGTAAAAAGCTAGGTCTGCACTCAAATTCTAACAGAATGGTTGGATTTTGAAGCTGGAACTTGACCTTTTGATCAGCTAATAGAATCTAATCAAATTATATTATTTGCTATTGTTTATGTTAAACATAATTAGGTTTGTATGTTACTCATTCATGAAATTGTTGAGTGATATTTGCTCCTTTTTTTTTTTTTTTTTTTTTTGCATTAATAGTTATAAAATGTGTATTGCTGGTCGGATCCCCTGTTTAGCGGTAATACTATATGCCACATCTATGATTTTTGTTTCCAATGAATTGTGAATTGGTGCAATTTTAAGCTTGCCAACTTTGAGGTTTGATGAACTAATCATCATTTTTTTTTGGTGGTTGTTTTTTTATAACAACTTTAGCTGAAATAATACGAAAGAAAATCTGGTACTTGATTTGTTAATGGTACATTGGTGAATAATCCAGTGAGTATGGCCGAACACTAATCGAAAAAATGGATTATGCAATCGTTTTGTTAATGTATATATGGATTAAAGCAATATATATGTATACACACACACACACACACACACACATATACATATATATAATAGTTGTAATATCTTTGGTGTCATATTTTTTTGGTGTAAACGTAAACTTTCCAAAATACCATTTAAATTCAAATTACATCTCGGTATATCTCAATATACTCACTCCTTAATTAAAATTCGGATTTTTATATTATATTAGTTGATCAATCACTTTTATCCTTTAACTAAAACTGCTCATACTATAATTAAAATACAAGTTTTTTGTTTACTAAAACTATGTCAATCAATTATATTTCAATTAAATTTTAAATTAAACTACTTCTACCTTAATTAAAATGCTAATTTATGTGTACTAAAACCAAGTCATTCGGTTTTATACCTAAAAGCCATTCATGCCTTATTCAAAATGCAAAATTTTAGTTAGTTAAAATGCTAATTTTTCATGTACTATAACCGAATCAATCAATTATATCTTAATCAAATTTTAAATTGTATCTTAATATCACATATTTGTAAACAAAAATCCATGCACGAAGCGCTTGTCGTCATGCTCATGTGTATATGTATGTGTATATATCATTTTTAAAAAAACCCCGCCTTGATACTTGTCTCGAGCACCTCAACACAAGAGGAGATAAAACAGCTTAAGCCTTTCTCATAAAAGACCTTTTCCTTCTAAGGTTATACCTCAACAACTTAAGACATACAAAACACGCGTCCTACACGTCTCAAACTGCCGAGGCATGCGACTGAAGAAATTTTTTTACCCTCAGCTGTAAATATAGACACCAACAGAATTTATTTAACTTCAATTATTTAATGGCAAGCAAAAAAAGAACAAAATTTAAGAAAATAAAAGATAGTGTTTTTCTTTTCAATTTCAATATTGACATAATTAAGTAAGATTGTTTTTTAAACAATTGATCTAGAGCTATGTAATGTATTTTCTCAATTGTTATTTAAAGAAAATTTATGGATTGTTATCACTGAATCTCCGAATAAATTTTGTAGTTCGATTTAAATTGGTGAAGAAAAAATAAATAAAATAATAACTTATATGATGTTCTACTGTTTGTAATAGAGATTGATTTCACTAGAATCGATCAAAGATCATTTTTTTAAAATCTAGAAAAAAAAAGAAGATAAATAGAGGAAGGAAAAAAAATATCATCACGAAGTTGAAAATTGAATATGAATTATTCAAATTGAATCATTTACATATATATTATCAAGTGCTTAAATTTTATTTATTTATTAATTATTTATGCTTTTATGAACAAATAATAAAGAATGATTAGAGCCAACTCTTTAAAAGATAAATGTTTATAATGTTATTTATTTACAGTTTTATACAATTAATTGTTAACTTATATTTGATAACCAAAAATTAATAATAACAAAGCAATAATACTTACGCCTACGCCTCAATGTTTACCTGAAAAACTACTGCCTCAACGTTCTGATATTTACGCCTCACCTCGCGAGCAAAAGAACGCATCATGTACGTTTTCACGTTTTAAAACTTTGATATATGTGCACAGGCGCGTGCGCGTACGCATGCGTGCGTTGAACAATTTGTTGTTTACATGTTTATATATAGTAACAAACAAAATTACAAATACATGAACTGCCTTTCCCTGAGAGAAAATTTCATAATTTTAACTCATTTTTTGATATTACTGCATATCAAATGTTATTAAATGTTTAGCCTTGGTTAATAAATGCATATTTCAATGTTCTTCGTTGAATTTTTTATTTTGCGAGAGGAAAAATAAAATATGTGAATATCATGAACATCTAGTTCACTTGTCATTCAGTGTTTGCAAGTTGTAGCCACTTAAAGCTAAAGTAGAGATTAACTTTTTTATTATTCCTCAATCATGCAGAAATATAGCAGTGGCCAAATCAAAACAAAGGAATTCTGTGATGCAATCAGGAAAACTTTTTTCCAAGGAAAACCAATTCATTGGACTAAAGGGGAAGAAACGACACCAAGAATTACAGCAAAAATGACATCCCTTCTTGGTAGGAACTAGGTAGATGGTCTTGTTCCAACGTACTACAGTTTCCCTTTCCATTTTTTTTTTCACTCATAATTTATTCTACATTGCATGATACTTGCATTTTGAATGTAATGTTTGAGAAAAGATGTATCACATGTGGCTCAGCTTTGGTGATGTTTTCTTACTGATAATTATTTACTATCATATAACCAAGCTGGAAGCTGTTATATCAGGACAGAATTCATTATGAGTATTGGATACGGAACCATAGGAGAAAAGAATGAAATATAACTATATCGAGAACCGTTAAGAATCAAGTCACGATGGCAAAAATATCAAGGTGACAATTATTATTATTATTATTATTATTTGGTTAATTGATGCCAATGAGATTCTGTCCTAAGACCACTAGATCAACAATCTAGAGACTTATCGCTCTCCCTTGCAAGACATCCACAATCATTTGTTTCTTTGTTTAAGTCAGAGGCATGAAATAAACTTCAGAGCTAAGCACTTGCAAAATTCTTTTTTGGTCTCCAAATATTTTCCCCTCTTGGATGATTTTGTTGCTTATTGTCGATGCATGAACGTGACATTGCTTTCCAAAATTGGGATTGCATTTGCATATTTCTACCTCAATGACCATCATTATCTGAGAAGCCGTACACATAAGAGGCACTACTGTTGGACTCGGTATTTCTGTCACTACTGCAGGTTAGGTTGTAATGAAAGGGAATAAATTATGTATGAACTCTCACTAAGTTAGTAATATAACCAATGTGGTACAAATATCTCTTAACAATTAATCACCTTTGAGTAGCCCTGCCATCCACTTAGGTCGATTTGGTAATGTATTTTAGTCCAATGTGAATACTGGCACGACTGTGCCACTGTTTGCAGGGGAAATTTGCAACTAAAAGGCATGGCCGCTGCAATCATGAGACTTAATTGCTACACTCATAATTTAACTCAATACAATATTATTGGCCATCTGCTTTTTTATTAAATGGGAACTAAATCAACTAATCTTATTCGCTTTGTAGATCATACTTCTTTTTAGCAAGATGTCGAATGAATGCAAATTTGTTGAGTGTACTTTTACTATCTTCAAGCATTTCATCAGTTTGTATAGTGGTTTCAATTCATTATAAATTGGTTCTTTCAGATCCAAATTGGAGCAGAGTTGGTGAATATACGAAGAATGGTATGGACTTCAAGGACTTTGATGACTCTAAAGTTTCCATACTGGGGGTTTGTCATCTCTTGGCGAGACATGGCAAGTTGAAAGAAATTAAAGGGCATTTGAGGCAGATCATAGATAGAGAAGGTACATTTTTATACTCAACTAATGTTACAGGTTATCATGAAGGCACTTCTCCTTTTTGTAGGTTGATATTTCGTACGTTTACCAAATCTTATCAATTTGTATGCAAATATTAACAAATTCATCTGTAGCAAGTAGGGAAAAATGTCGGTTTAATTTATGTTTTGTTTTTCCCCTTATTTCGTTTTCTTCTATCGTAATAGTTTAGGTTTGAAATTCGAGTTCTTATTGATTGTGATCTGTCACTATTATTTATCAATTTGATGTAGGTTCTGCTTCAGCACCTTCCATTTGTGAAATATTATTAAAGACTTTTCAAAATTGGGATTGCAACTCTGTTGTATGGGATATGTTGGCAAATGTGTATGCTCAGTCTGAAAGTGTTCATGACAGTCTTTATGTTATCAGTCAAATGAATAGGTTAAATATGCGACCCTCAATATCTACTTACGATACTTTAATGTATATTGTAAGAACCGCCGATACAATTTCTGGTTTCTTTCATGAAATAAAAGATCAAGGTGTATCTTGTAATGAATACACACATAACATTTATATTGATGGCTTATGGAAGCGGAAGAACGAATTCAGACCATGTACCACTACTTTTAACACCTTGATTTCTGGGTTATGCAATGTCGGATTTGTAGAAAATGCTATTTCTCTTATTGGGATGATGCTCAAGTATGGATTTGTCCCCAATAGATTCAGCTACACAAAAGTTGTATATGGGTTGTGTAAATCAGGTCAAATGGAAAGAGCACTGGAATTTTGCAAGAATATGGAAAGAGAAGGACTAGAATCTGATACAGTGATATACAACATTCTAATCAATGGTTATCGACTACTTGGGCTTATTAGTTGCATTCAAAAACTTGTTCAAAATATGTTTCTGAAAGGTTTGGAGCCTGATATTGTCACATATACTATGCTAATAGATGTGCACTGTGAGTATGGCGATATTGACTTTGGATTGAAGATGAAAAAAGAAATGCTTGCTCGAGGGCATAAATTAAATATTGTAACATACAGCGTTCTCTTAAAAGCTTTGTGCAGGGGAAGAAGAATTGATGATCTGAACCAACTGGTTAATGAAATGAAATCTTTTAATTTGGAAATGGATGAAGTAGCATATTCTACCCTCATTTATGGTTACTGCAAGCTAGGAGAAATCGATAGAGCCCTTCAAATCTGCAATAAGATGTGCTCTGGTAATATTACGTGCAATTCATTTGTAAACGGGGCCATCCTTTCAAGCCTGTGCAAAAAAGGAATGATGACTGAAGCTAGGACTTTCTTCAATAAATTAGCAAATAATGGTTTTCAAATAGATGTTGTTCTGTATAATATTATTATTGATGGGTATGTGAAGAACGAAGATATTAATTCTGCTGCTTGTTTGTATGAATATATGCTAATGAATGGGATACTCCCGACTATTGTCACTTATAACTCTCTGATCTGGGGATTTTGCAAGATAGGGAATCATAGAACTGCGTTTGACCTTTTGTGCACTGCTGCGTCAAATGGATTGATTCCAACTGTAGTGACATATACGATCCTTATGGATGCTCTTTGTAAAGTTGGAGATGTTGATACTGCTTTTCAGTTACTCAATGAGATGAATAGAAAAGCAATCGTACCCAACGTCAAAACATATAGTGTTGTCATCAATGGTTTATGCAAGCAAGGTTGTCTAGAAGAGGCTGCCAACTTTCTTGACTATATTTACTCAAAGGGTATTTGTGCCGATGAGATAACATATAATACATTGATACAGGGATTCTGCGATTTAGGAAAGGAGGAAATGGCATTTGCAAAATATGAAGAAATGGTACGACGAAATCTTACACCCACTCCAGTTACGTTTAATTTCCTTATCAACATCTGTTGCTGCAGAGGTCATCTGATGTCCGCTGAAAAGTTATTAAATGATCTGTTAGATAAAGGTATTTCCTTGAGAAAATTTGCATTTAACACAATTATTAAAGCATACTGTGCAAAAGGATACCCTGATAAAGCTCTTTTTCTCTTTGATAGAATGGTTGAACTGGGATATCAAGTTTCAATTGAAGATTATAATGCAGCAATTAGTCGGTTGTGTAAAAGAAATTTTGTTAACGAAGCAATGATATTTTTCAAGAAGATGATACATGCCAACATTTCACCAGATTTAGAGTTGCTAGATATATTAAGTGCTGCATATGACAAGAAATATCGTCTAATACAGTTAGGCATGTTGCAATGTTTGACTCTAAAAAGTGGTTTTGTTGCAGAACAAAATTGGTGATATTTACACTCGTTACCCCTTGCGCTCTTTTCTTTTTTTTTTTTGCAAAAGGAAACATTGCATTTAACTTCTAAACCGAAGGTAGCAAAGTTAATCAACAAGCAAATCTATGAATCAAATTGGAAAATTTGTAGCACTTTGGATAAAGTTAAGGCAAAAAAAGAACAAGACAATCATTAGCTGTTGTTAGTTGAAGAAAAGAGAAAACAAGACATTGGCACATTTAAAGAAGCATCTATATTGATGAAGCTGTTATTATTCTTGAACTTGAGAATAAAGCAAATGTTGAAGTGGGATCATACAAAGGTTGTAAGTCAGATAAGCAGTTGAGTTCTCATGAGCTACAAACAAGCACATGGTTTATATACATTATTCAGGAAGAGCAACTGAAGAGAATAATAAGATGATTTCTTGATTGAATAAGCATGACTTGGGATCAAATATAATTGGGTAAAATTAATGAATTCGTTGCAAAAAATTTGAAAGTTGAAATGAATTCTTACCTTTTTCTTTCTTCAGTTTATTTTTTGTCTGATTATCGAGTAAATTCAGTTTTAACTATACAGAAAATGATGCTGCCAGTAATATATTTTTAGACATGATGTTTTACATTCAGAAGGAATAGTCGGAGCTTCTTGACAACCGATCTTACTGCTGCTATTATTGGTAACACTTTTAATATATATTTTTATTCATAAAGTTTGATGGTGAAGTAAATTATAGTGAAACTGTCATGATCCAAAATTATAATTAACAAGAGTAGTTAAATAGACAAATATTCATTAAACTTTTGGGAATTTCAAATTAGCTTATTATTATTAATTAACCCTGTTTCGTTAATGGGTGTAACCATTGAAAAATTCACAGATGTTTTGAATTGGGACAAAATTTTCATTTCTTGTCGAAAATACATATTGTAACTAGTTGTAAATGCAACGATTATTGTGAAAGTATGCAGCATGCTTATATTGTTTGTGCAGTAGGCCTTCATCTTCCAATTAACCAGCATGCATTGAAATGTTTAAGAACCTATTAAATTCAATATTCCATTCAACATCGAATAAGCCAACAAGCTCTAATTCCGCATTTTTTCCTTGTTTCAACACAAAAACAAATATTGCTGCGAAATCTGTGTTGTTTACGATGCAAAAACAAATATTCTAGTTGACTGCCTAGCTTCTTCTCATGTCGCTCAAATTCGTGATGGACGAAATCCCAACTCCGAGTTCTGCCCTGTTAATATTGATGGTTCTTATGATGCCTTTAATGGGTTGGGTTTTTATGTTGCTGTTGTTGGGGGTTCCTTGGATTTAAAGAGCTAACCTTGATTTCCAACCTCGTGACATGTCAGAGGTTTCGTCTTCTACTACCTTCTTTGGGTTAGGATTGCTATCTTCAGATTTACATCTCACATCTATGCCCCATATGTCTGTCATTTCTATCTGTGCCACTTCAGAGTCTCTTCCGTCTAGGATTGATATTGGTGTGATTCCTTTTTTTGAGTTCATCGTTCTCCTCCTGCAAATACTTCTAAGTTTGTAGTTACTTACTTTACCACTCCTTCATTGGGAGAGATTATTGCTTCTTTTCGTCTTTGATGGAAATTAGAGTTGCCATTCCTAGCTCCTCAGGTTTGGTCCTTGTACCCTGTGATTATATACATGGTTTGATATTATTTTAATTTGTTATATATTTGATATTTTATGCTTATATATAGGTACAAAACTTAGAACGAAGGGGCTCCTCGAAAACATTATTTCGTTTTCTAGTCCCGCTGAGGCTAGAAAGCGTGAGCAGGAAAAAAGGACCAGAAGAAAAAGGAAATTGCTGATGAAGAGCGTTGAAAGGTTTGGTTAAAGGACTTCACGAGGAGGAAGAGTTTGGATACTCCAAATGATTCACCTTCTTCTTGCACTCATGGGAAAAAGAGACCTTTGATTAGGAAAACAATCAAGACTATTCTAGACGTACCAAGACATATTCCCATCATAGACCATCAGACGGTCGTGGAAAGAGTCCACATTAAATATAAGGCCTTATTGCAATCCATCTCCTCCACGGTCTAAGTTAGTTAGTACTCCTTTACACTCGAGGCCTTGATTGAGATATTACATCATTCTCTGCCTCTCCATGTACTTCTTCAGTTTCTTCGGCTTCTGAGGGTCAGTTTGACTTGAGTGTTGTTCATATGGCTCCTTAGGTTATGAATGCTGCAGGTTAGTTGAACTTGAATCATGTTGCACTCCTAGTGGAGGATTTGCATCGGCAAATCAAAGAAAGTAAGGAAAATGAGGCTCGCATTCAAAAGGATCTTAGTGCAACTCATTCTTGCATTCGGCTTCAAAATAAGGAGATTGATGAACGTAAAGAGGTGAATCAGCACCTTCGGAAGGATAAAAGTGGCCTGCTTGAATCTGTCTTCGATGTTGAGAAGGAAAAAGATAAAGCCCTTGTTGACCTTCGGAGGAAAGATTCTGCATTGGAGAAACAATGTTCTGTTGTAAGTGTTACTGAACATTAGTAATTAGATGCTAAGAAGGAAGTTAAGGAGCTGTTGGCGTCTAGGGATGAGGCTAGGTCAGATGTTGAATCCCTTAAAATGTTCATGAGGATCTTGTCAAATCTCGAAATGATTTTGCTTAGAAGTTTAGGATTACTTAAGCTAAGATTGATGAGGGAGATTGCTGAGAAGTTTAGGATAAGATTTTATTTTTCTACGAGGAGAAGAATTAAGCTTGGTTTGGCGAAGGCCTCTCATAGATCGTAGGAGATGCAGGGATATTGATGATATTACTTTTGTGGAACCCTTTGATTCTTTTGGTACTGTTGCATCTCCGCCTCCTATCTCATTCACTAGTACGGTAATGGAAGCTTTATTGACAGCTTCCACATATTCATCTAGTATTATTGTTGGTTGATGTTCCTCCTACTTTGGATGACGTTAAGTCAGATGTTGGAATAATTGAGGCATCGAAAGGGGTTGGTGATCCTTAAAAGGATATAGGAGCTATTTTCTCTTGTTCACGTCTTTATGCTTTGGACATTGTAACTTTGGCTTATTATGCATTTTATGGCGTGATATTTGTTTTGGCGTGACGTCTTGGTTACTATGTTTGCCTCGTGTCTGTATTTATGTTTGTTACACTGGTCCTATTTCATACTATTACTTTTTATTTGGATAATTTTCAAACAATAATGCGGCTTACGTGGACAGTAGGCAACAAGTATGTATGTATCTATGTATGTGTTTGTTTTGTTTGTGAATTTTAACAAAATGATAGTGTCGTTAGGAAGGGAATATTTGTAAAATGATTTTGCATCTCTTAACCGTTTTTTGTGGTTTGTTACAAATATATCGAGGAGCTTGTGCATGCGTGTAGCATGCTTTTTGCTTCGCTTATGCCCTTCGCGTAATACGCAAATAGATTGGGGATTGTGTGCGCATACTTGACTTCAAATGATCAATATTGAATTTTTCTTGTGTTGGCACTTTATTCGTTGGAATTAGAGCTTCGGTTGGTTTTTTAATGCTTTGGATTCTGAACATGATTTTGCTCATGCTCTTCTTTGGGGATTTTTGATTATTTCTTCTCAAAATCTTCTTTGTATGGTACCGTGCACATGTTCGGTTCCATAATTTATAAAATATTAGATTATGTTACGATGTCATGCTTTTAACCGGTACTCATTTTTATCATGCTTTACTTTTAAATTTTAACAGAGACTTTGTTCATAGAGTGGAAATGAGTTGAATATTGGGGAAAAGAGTCGTGGCTTAGTTGAACGGTCGTATTCCTCTAGAATTTTAACCTTTTTTTTATCTCCAGCTCTTCGTGCCTTCAATATGGTTATCAATGTCTCAGTTTTATTTAAAATAAATATAAGGTCTATCCTCTTAAAAAATGACATGTTCAATTTTCTAAGGCACGTGACTCCCAAAGCTCAGAGTTTACAAATCGGTTTCCCTGATACAAGTGTTGATATTTTTAGTCTCTAGTTCTCCATGTCTTCAATGTGGTTATCAATGTCGCAACTTTATTTAAAATAAACACAAGATCTGTTTATCCCCTTAAAAAATGACATGTTTAGATTTCTAGGGCTCATGACTTCCTAAAGCGTAGAGTTTACAAATCACTTTCCTTGATATGAATGTTGAGTACGAAAATTGGAGCGAGTCCTTGTACCATCTTATCTTATATAAGAGTAATAAGAACAATTCTTAACCCTAAAGCTGTCTGAGGGATAGAACTGTCCGAATCCTGAGGGTCAGAGACCTCCTAAAGCTCAAAGTATACAAATCACTTTTCCTTGTCCAAATAACAGAACAAGTGCTAATGGAGCGTCTTTTCCTCCGTCCTATCCACTCGACATAAAAGTGAAAAAAGGAGGATAAGAGAGCACATGGAAACGGCTTTATTTTCCATTCCATTGGTTTAAACTAGAAGTAAACATGTTAATTTAGAGTAAGCTTTCGTCTCTGTTTTATCCGTAAACGATAAAAGTAATAAGAACAATTTTATTCCTTCAATTACATTTTGAGAGCTTAAATGTTTATTCAGGTCTTAAAAGTCCAAAGTTTACAATTTTATTTCCCTAATGCTCAAAGAAATCTAGAGTAAGTCTTATTCTCTGTTGTCTGTGGATCATCTGTTTTGGCAGATTCTCAGTCTTGCTAAGTTAGGTGTTCTTTGAAACCATCTTTTCCTGGTCCTTTAGATATTGGCATTCTAGAGTGCTATAACTAGGCCCATCATGAAAATACAAAACTTCTCGAACTCCAGCTATGAGGTTGACATGTCAAATCTAATGTGTTTTGTTGCCAAGAAGATTGCTTCCCTAGTCTCGTGAAGCTCCGTGTACATATTTGGGTTGTGGTGTTCTTTGATTTTGCGTCTTCTCCGCTTATTCTTTACATCTTTCCGGTACATGTGGCTTTTTCTGCGACCGTTTCCTTTAACTCGGTAAATTCTTCAGCCCTCTTTTAGAAGGCCTTTGAGGCTATCGTATTCTTTTAAGCTAAACTCTACCCAAATCGGGTTTCATTTGATACTCTAGTTGAGAAATTATTTTAATACCTACAATTTTGTTTTATTATTAACTTTCTTGTGATTTGAAGTAGTCCGATGGAAAACATTTTTATTTATTTTAAAGTTAGATATTTGTTGAAGTTGTTATACTTTATAATTTTACTTATCTGTATGGATAATATTATTAATTTGAAAAGTGTTAAGCTTTATCGTCAAAATAAGTAAAAATAAATGGTATATTGTTTTGGTAATAGATTAATCAAATCATGAAGGAATATAAAAAATGATTTGAGAGCATGAGTATTACCACATTAGCATTAAGTGATTGTGCATTTGACATCACTCAAACCATGACTATTGACTTGTGAATATATTTAAATAGAAAATAATGGGAGAGTTAAAAATAATAAACAGAGAAAGGATGTGATGCAACGTTATAGAGCTTGGTTTCTACTTTTATTTAAGGTAGCAAATGTCTTTCATTATTCATTTTGTTTTGTATATTTATCATATTACCATCCAATGCCATAATTTCTAAACTAAAGTTAGAAGACATACTATGTTGCTATTAAGTTTTAACCTTTTGATTCTTGTGCCTTTTTTAATTTTTATTTTACTTTTCATTTGTTGTATCAATTAGCACAATGTCACTACAAACATCATGCAGTATTGTATATCCTTTTGAATTTCTTTTGTTATTTCGCCCATGACCAGCATAAACCGAATAAATATCAACGGTGAGAAGAAACCACTTCTTTTTGCATGAGCTTGCTTTTGTCAAAAAAAATCACAAGAGTCAAGAAAAGATGCTACCGTGAAAGATTACAATTACCATAATAAGAAGATGGTTACCCTACGAGAAAGGCGAAGAGGAAGATGACTTCATATGTTACTAGTGTAAATGTCCAAATCATGTGTAATGCTTTTGTGACCAACTTATAAGGTCAATAATTTGTTAAAGGCATTAGAGAAAAGAAAGACAAATAAGGATAGTAGTGAAGAAGAGGTCAACGTTGGTGATGAAAATGGTGAGTTGGTGTTTTTCTTTAGTAGATAGAAGAAATAGTTTTTGTATTCGGGTGCATGTTTTCATGTTTGCAACATTAAGAACATATCCATAAACTACAAAATAATTGATCAATGATTTTCACTAAAGTATATTCAAAGGAAATTTTTTTTATAGAGGTTTTGTTGTTATAGAGATTTTGTGTTAATTCTGCTAGCGTGCTTTTTAAAATCTAAGTGTTGGGGTTTAATTGCGCAAAATTCAACGAAGGAAAAATATGTTGCAAAAGTTTTTCTCAAGATCTTCTATAATGCAAGTAACAAATAAATAATATTTGAACACAAATTAATGGTGATGATAATTCCTGACACACAAAACGACTCAAAAAACTTACAAGTTTCATCCAACCACCCTCTCTGTTGATTCTAAAAAATAATTGTTTACAACCACTCTATTAAATTGAATTAAATAGAACATAAAATAAAATCTAATTGAGAATGAAGTTTTAATCTTTACGGCAATAGCTCCTTAATGTTTGAAAAAAACAAAAACCTAGAAGAGCGGAACACAAATATTCCATATTTTTCTCACTTTTTCACACTTTAATAATTAAAATTGCGATTATGTTTATAAAAATAAATTACTTAATGCTTAAGTCATCATGTATATGGAAGTAGATAAATTATTGCTTTCAATCAAATAGAGAATTCTTCTTTTTTATTATAATATGCATATCCATGCATCCACCACTTTAGCAGGTTGGTAGTGCAATGTGAATACAAAAACGATGGGGAATTTCCCAATGGGCCGAGTTAAGTCTCATGCCCAGTCAATTTTCGAGACCATGTAGAAACACCAATCTCGATAGAGTGATATCCATGGATGCGTGAAAGCTTATTAGATAAACACCAAGCCGAGTATGCACATCTTTTAGGTGTACAGGTCGTGGTTGGTTGGTTCCTTTATCATAAAAAAATTATATCGATACATGTAAGGTTACTTTTAAGAAAGCTCAAATTTATTGTTTCCTTCTTTGTATATTTATCTCCCCTTCTTTTCTTTCTTTATGCGATTTAGTATCACAATTTCAACACTCTAACTTAATACTAACATCACGTTACACCAACACTATTTGATCTCCACCTTTAGCTAAATCGTATCTACGAAACAAACATATAAAGATGACTCCATCAAGTTCAATAACTCACTAGTCTTTATCCTTTTTTTGATCAAATGTAACTTCCTTCTCAATCACAAAAAAATTACAAACCACCATCACCACATGCAAGTGATGCATCTTTCGTCATGAGATACATCACCCTACTCAAACTTAAAAACGCTTGTAATACAACATGGACCTCCATACGGTCTTCGTGAATTTTTCAACTCGGCACATGTTTAATAGCTGATCTAAGCACACCACACAATCAACATCAATAACTCAAACATCATCAAAATGAAGACCGTTCTTGCAAAAGCAATTATCACAAATAATGCACAAGCTAACCTCTCCACCTAAGCTGGCTTTGTTCTCCAGCCATCACTTCCTTCTTGTTGTTGATCATGCGACTAACCAAGCTATAAAAGTTTTCGTCTTTCAATACACAACATGATCTCCCTTCGACACTCTTAAAACTTCACAAGTTTCGTATGTTCAACCACGACGATCCAACTAGCCAAGAGAAATAAATTTATGCAAGCTATTAAATATGTCTCATGCACGGGACCGTTATAACCATACCATCATACATATGAACAGATCCAATACCACAAGTTGGCAACTCTTCTTCATTGGTGGCCTACTTAGGTCGACAATCTTCTCATAAAAAGAAAAACACCTCAAATGACTGCATATATGAAAACCGATACCTGTATCCATTTTCCACAACTTAACATCACTAAGAAGGACATCACACAAGTATCACTAAGTTGCCTTTAGCTATGTCGATCCTTATATCACTTATAATGGCATTCTTTTAATCTCTCTTATAAGTTTCAAATTCGTTACACATATGACATTTATTATTAAAATAAAAGCAAACAACATCTTTCAACATTCTTTTGCCATTAGTGGCATTCTTCTTTCATCCCATATCCCTCTTCAAGTCCCTTGCTATTCATCTTGAATTAATTTCTCGATCGACCCTTTTCTTCTAAGTTCTTATTCAAGAGACTACTACAAGCTGTATCCAATGAGATAGTTCCATTAGCATGAAAATTACTTAGTGACAACTAGTTTTCCCAACTCTTTAAAAGCGAAGTCATCAACAAGAAAGTCTATACACTACCAAAAACTAGCTAACTAGAGACTGGAAATTAGAAACTGCACGTTTTCATTCACTAGTTAAATACTAATCAAAGACTGAAAAAAGTCTTTAATTTCATGAATTTGTGGCTGAAATTCGGTTTCAGATTGGTCGCAAAAACCTAAAAACACCGAAAAGACTGAATTTTAATTTTTAATTTAGTCAATAGTTGATGTTTCCATAAATGAATTTGTAACCGTTGAGTTTTTTTACTTCATTTTCTGATCTAACTGTCAAATGTAGTTATCAATGTTATTATATTTAAGATTATAACAACCGAATTAATTCTTACTTTTAATAAATCATTTGTTTTTAAATTAACTAACAGTTCCACTTTGTCCTTAACTTAAGGTTCCCATAAATCCACTACCACTTTTTCATTATTATATTTCTCGTTATCACTCACAATCCAAAAGTACTATCTCCTCCACCTTACTAAAATATAGTTCAGAAGAAGAAAGTGAGAAAATATATAAGTTACTAGAAATTGCAGATTACCGAGGAAAGCTTACGCATAAGAAATTCTAAACAAATGCTTTCCTCATCGTTATACAACCCAAATCTCCTTCTTCAAGCAACTACATTGTCATACCATAGCAGCCAGTCTTATCCTATCCAAGTTAGAAGTAAGTTAGCATTAAGGACCAATCACTTGACATAAGAGTATCACCTCCTACTTAGACGATATCTAATAATTGGCTGCTGAAAATAACGCACCTAGCACAGTTTATTAGATGGAGAGTTTGAATTTAAAGGTGATAAAGATAGCAAGAAGAAAAAAGGGGGAATGGATCTAGGTCAGTTAAAATTTCTTTGTGTGTTTTGATGATGTTAATATGCAACTAAGGTAAAATTTGATCATGTAATTTATTCACCGCATCTTTTGTAATCTAGTGTTTCTAATAATACACATAATTCTGTTATATGAAATATATTACAGTGTAGTTGTTAAATAAATAGTTTTCTTGTGTGTGTGTACACACACAACACATACATACATATCGATGACATAAGAACATATGCTTAGAAATATGAATAAAACTATGAATAAATTAAAAAAAGAAACTAGCTATTTTTTATATATTTTGAGACCGACTGGAAGCTGCGTTTCAGTCTGTAGAATTCTGTCTTTAACAATATTTAAAACAGAAATTTCAACCTTTAAAATTTCATACTGAAAATTCAGTTTCATTTTTGTTTTTGGACTAGAGAAATAATGACTGAAACTTCATTCTTTAGTTAGTCTTTTTATATATTCTAAAGACTGAACTGTTTAATTATTGACTGAAATTTTCGGTGCCTATAGTAACTTTTTCTAGTGGTGATAGTTCATCATTAAGTTTGACTTTCATAATTCTCGATCAATTTATTACGTCTTAAAGTTTATTCAAATGCTTTGTCTCATTGCCCCATTCAGTCTCAATTGAACTAATTTGCGCACAAGAAAAGTCTCAGTAGTAGCAGTCATTGACTCATATATAGATGGAAACATGTTTCACAAAACCATCCCAGATTCACAATTAGCCATATAGTGGAAAACTGAAACGTCAATGTACCAACGAATCAACGCAAATGCCTTCTTATCCGTATTTTTTCATCTTCCATCATTTATATTTGATGGCCTCTTCCCATCACCTTCAATCGGCGCATAAAGATCATTGAGGTATAAAACAATCTCCATTTTAGTTTTTCAAATACCCCAATTGTTTTCATTTATAAGAAATCTTTTCGAGAAATTATATTCGATGTCTCACCATATTTAAAAAAATATATATCCAAAACTCCATTAAACTTTGTGTTGATCTTGCTTTGATACCAATTTATTAGGGTTTGATTGTGTGAAACGTAACAAAGAAAAATTGTGTCGCGAAATTTTTTCTCAAGACTTTGTATCATTCAAGTCACAAAAAATATTTTTAGATAGAAAACAATATTTGAAATCCAAATTAATGGCGATGACAATTTTAGATATATAAAAACAAGATTCTACACAATCACATTATTGTTTATGACTAATATATCAAATAAAAGTAAACAAAACACAAAATAAACCAATAACATGGTTGAGAACGAAGACTTTATCTTTTTGACAATACTTTCTTAGTGTTTGGAAAAAACAAAGATTAAAGAAGAGAGAAACCCTAAATATTACACATTTTTTTGCAATATGATTAATAAAAATGAAGATTGTATGTATAACAAACAATACTTACCGTTTAAGTCACCAAGACAACAAATAAACCGTTGCATCCAATTAAAGATAGCGAAATCTTCTTTTTAATTATGTACATCAATGTATACGTTATTAATTTTTTGAAAAGGAAAAATTTATTCTTTTCTTCTTTATATATTTTATCGTCTTCTTTTCTTTATTTACGTGATTTAGTATCACAATTTGAACACTAATTGTGTAATAATTTTGGGAAACATAACAGGTGCTATTCGAGCCACTCAAACATCTTTAAGAAATTAGCATGAGATCGTAGATAACTTTATTCATAGACATGGAGAAATCGAATGGAATGAATCAAGGAATTTGGAAGCCACGAATAAAATGTACTAAAGCAATTCTCTATATCCTTCAAAGAACATAAAAGAGAATGATGGGAAGCAGGATGCAATGAATAAAAAAGTGATGCAGCTTTTCCGACAATACTTGAAGAGCATTGTTTTTATCAATAGCAAATACAAAGTCAACTAACAAGAAAGCCTTTAAATCTCCTTTATTTACTCTAGATTTCATTTTTTTACTTGATAGTTTGAAATGGTTTTGTGTTTTTAAATTCAAATTCTATGTGCCTGTACTGTAAGGCTATATATAACAATGATTAAAGATCAATAAAATAAGAAGAGAGATTAAAGCATATTATCTTTATGGCATCGATGCAGTAACGATGCCTTAATTAAAAAAGTCAGTATCTCCTTCCTCACCTCCTCCCTTTCTTCCATCTCCAACACTAACATCCATCATATAGTTTCAATGAAGCTTGATGGCACAAACTCTCGGATTGGTGGTAATGCATAGCAACTACTACCGTCCACCTCGAGAGACGCTCCCATAATCAAATGTACGCACCAATCAAATCACAAAGTAATAGATATGGTTTCAAAGAAGCGTATTCGATAGGGGGAGCGTCCCCACTTGGCTCGGTATAGCTCCTGTTTTAGTCATTTTAATTATGACCCGAAAGTCAAGGCTATCCATCATTGTTATCTTACTTCATTCCAGTAGCGTTATCCAAACCATCATACTTCATTCTACATTTTCCACCACGTGCACTATTGTTAAAGTGGTTTCGATATTGACAGAGAGTATGTCAATACCCGACTCCGGTCTCTTCGACAACCGAACGCTTATTTCACAACGTGGTCATTTTATAAAACATTTTCATAGTTTAAATCCCAAGTTACAATTTAAATCAATAATTAAATAATTAACTTCAATTATATTTAATTTTGAAACAATTTACTTAACACTTTTAATCAAATCAAGTTATTACAATTTAAAATTATATCCTTTGAAAATCTCATAAACAAATAAGTTTAAACCACATCTTATTTGAAACAAATCTTTAAATTACAATTAATTCTAAATTATCTTTTCAAATCCTTATTTATTAAAGTTATTAAAAAATCTATTTTATTTATATTAATTTAATTTTAAAACATATTTTATATTTGTATTAGATTAAATTTTATTAAATTAAATCTTATTTTATTAAATTCTATTTAATTAAATTTTATCATTAGATTAATTTTTTTATTTTGTTAAATTTTATTAAATTAAATTTTAAATTAAATTTTAAAATAATGAAGTTATAAGTTAAAAATCTTATAATTTACCTTTATAAGACTTATTATTAACTTATAAATTTAAAATATCAAAACATATAAATTTTTTTACAATTAAAGTTTTTATATATATTTAAAATAAATCTTAAATTAAATTTAAAAATCAATTTTTATTAAATCAAACATATTTTAAAATTTCAAAAATTATTTTAAAAATCAACCGACGGTGTCCGTATATAGTTTTCCGTTTAGATTAAGTGATTCGGGTATTTATCATTTCAACCCAAAATTGTTAAATTTTTCGGGTATATATTATTTCAACCTGCATCCCAAGTCAACAATTTCCTAATCTATATAATCGTTCGGGTACGTATCATTTCAACCTAAAGTGATTTTCCTAACATCTAAGGGAACTTGCAATGTGATTGAAATAATAATAACATGACATATATAAAAAGGGAACTTGAAATGTGATTTAACAAATAAAATAACACAACAATAACCATACGTGTTTCATAGCATATCACATAGCAACAAATAATATATCTTGTAAATCAGCATATCATATATGTGCCAAACTAACATATTATCTATGTTCAAATTATATGTCAAAGGGAAACATCATATCAATTCATATAAAAAAAATTACTAACAAAATTCCTAGCTAAAACTAACATTTCAATTGCCATCAATTCACTTATCATAACCATGTTAGTCGTTAGTGATTTCTCATATTTTGTGGCTACGAAGGTGATAACAACACAAATGAATACAGAATGGAGATCACATGCCAAACAAATCCAAATCCAAGGTAATAAGAAGATCTAAAGAAATCCAAGATCCAAACAAAGCAACGATACGAACAAGCTTGCAACAAATATGTTTCTTCTTTTCTTTTGTTTTTCTGAAGAGAAGGGGAAGAAAAGAGGTAGAATAGGTTCGATCTATGCTTGCAAAGAGGTGTAGTGCTCGGCCAAAGTGAATAGGTGGTGGTGGTCGACTTCGTATAATCGTCGATTTCAACCATACCTGAAAATAGGTCGTATTTAAGAAAATATTTGGACCAGAATATTACTGAACCTGTAAAAGTGACTAACTAGAAATTTGTTGCAAAATATTTTCTTTCCAATTTCAAAAAAAGAATCACCTAAAAAACTTATGTTTTGAGAAAGTTATGGTCAAAACAAATAGAAGTGTTTTCTGAGATGAAAATCTGAGTACATAAACACTTTGAAAAGATTTGAATTTTTGGCACAACAGCTTAAGGAATTCTAAGAACTGATCTAAAAGGAAGTTGAAGCCACTGAAAAAATGAATGGTTTGAAAGATACAATGACACTTATTTGGCCAGAAATGAAGAAGTTCTGTTGTCATGAAAATGGGGAACAAAGAGAGAGGAAGGAGAGGAGAGGAGAGGGAAAGGAGATTGGAGTTTTAGTTTAGGAATTTAAGGATTTAGGAATTTAGGCAAGGAGAGAGAGGAAGGAGAAGAATACAGAGAACATTTTTTTCAAATAGAAGAAATGAGGAAATGAGAAAGATTGTACGTACTTTGTTTAATTAGAAGTGCCTGTAGGTGAATGCGCGAGGCCCTTTAGTTTCCATGTGTCCATTAGTATCCTTAGGAAGCCTAATAGTCATTAGGAAGCCCAATAGTCATTAGGAAGCCCAATAGCCAAAGTGGAAAACCGAAGAGTCAATGTAAAGAGAATAACACTGGAATTACAATAGGAGATGTAATGTATACGTATACAAGGGAATACACTGTACATTTATGTGAGTTTTTCACTGTAAATTGCATATTTATAGTTCTAGAAGTTCGATTTCTACGAAACGAAAAGTGGAATCCTTCTAAGAATTAAGTCTAGATTTTTTTTCAATGATAAAACTTAAAGTTTAAAAATTTTCAACTAAAATTCAAAATTTGATTAAGTTTGACCAAAGTTGAGTTTTCATGAAATTTTCTATATGAATGTTGGTTACACACTTGAGTCAGATTTGAATAATTATATTTTCAAAACTAACATTTTTCGTTTGAATATAAATGATTGTAAATTAAATTTGAAACTGAAATAAATTTCAAATTCCATAACCAAAAATTTATTTTGCATTATTCATAAAAATAATGTTAAATCATTCAACTTCAGTTTAATGTTACTCAACATTTACTGTTACAACCATTTTGTACTGACTATTTCCGCTATTAAACATATGTAACTTTTGTTTGAATTCCAGTTCCTATTCTAATAAAATTACACAAAATATGTTCATTTTTTTATCGCAGCTTTGTTTTGTTTCTGTTACGATGTTTAAATCTAATTTAACACAAATGGACGGTGCTCATACTGCATTAATTTACCATTAATTTCTCTTTATTTTAATTAAAAGGTTTCCAACAATTTCAATTGCAATAAGCTCAATATTAATTTAAAAATGAACATAAATAATACAACCACTATTTTATTTACATTTTATATATTCCAACATTCATTAGTTTATTTCATACTACAAATAGACACATTAATTGTCAAATAAATGTTTCTTATCAACTTCTCTGATTAAATGTTTTCTTATTAAAGATCAATTTATCAAATACAATTTAATAAATAAATTTAGGTTTCTCCTATTAAATAGCATTCATTTTACTATTTATTCACATTGACCCTTATTATTCAGCTACTGTTAATTATTACCTACAGATTAATATCATTGAATCACATTCCAATAATTGTTACCCACTCCTCATCTCAAAATTTGTCATTTAAGGCTTCATTTTAACTTCAAATCTATTGAGTTTACATTAATAGATCATTAAATTTATTTCTACCCACCTTTATTTAGAAATTATATTTAATTTAATAAATTCTAACAGGTTAAAACATGGGTCATTACAATCTCCCATACTTAAGAATTTTCGTCCCCGAAAAGGAAGGAGATAGTAGAATATAAACAAACAGAAAGATAAGATAGATTCGAAATGCATAGTACCAAATACAAACAATTAATTCAAAACCATAAAAATTTCGTTTTCGAATGTTAACATTATACATTTTCGTTACTTATGAACATCATTTATCATTATTATTCTTAGTAACTCCCATTCAAACCAGTTTATATTCTATTCAATTGTTTTACATTCATTTCGTTTACACTCGATATATTCAATTTAAATTTACGACCTAAGTTCCCCTTTTTTCCTCTTAAATCAAAATCCATTTAATTCATTTGATAAATTCACTTCATTAGCTTATTTCATTTATTCATTTCAATAACTCTACTTATTGACTTCAAACTTTCTATTTTTAACATTCATATTCAACCAATTTTAAATTTTGTTTTACTTATATTTATCACATATGTAAGTTCTAAAACTTTAACTTCTACGTTTTCAAACATTTAAACCATAATATTCAAATTCCATTTTTGCATTGATATTATAAATTTTAAATCACAGTCACTTTCATTCTTACTTTAGTGAAGATAGATTTCATTTAGCATCACAAATTTAGGTTTCGTTTTGCTTAGCCGAAATGTTTAACCATTTTAGATTTGGTTTTAAGTTCTATTTCTCTTAAATTTCAAGTTGTACAACTCTTACATTTTTACTTAAGTTTCTTTACAACTTAATTTAAAATTTCATTTTCACGTTTTATTTAAAACTCTTGTTCTTTTATACAGCTTTATACAAGTTTACTAAGCTACACTTAAGTTATAAACATTCCTTACAATTCTAATCATTTATTTTCCTATTTAACTTACAATAGTTTACAAGATATGGTTTATAATTTATTTTACTTCTTAAGTTCACATTTAGCCACTTAAAAGAATTCCTCTCTCAATCATTAACTAAGTGTATATCCTTTATTATAACACTTAAATTACACTTAGATTACAATATTTACATGACTTTATTCAAGTTTAATTATTTTGAAATTACAAATTTTTATTTAAAGACATTCTTTGTAATTTTGCTTTCTCATAAATCCAATTGACTTTCATTCAATTATTAAAATTGATTTTATTTAACTTTACCTTTCATACAATTCGTTATTCATTCAATTGGTTAACATTCACTTCATTTTTATATTTAAGTTCATTTCGTTTCAAATCAAATTTATTTCATTTAGCTCATTTTGTTAATAATTTTATTAACACTTCTTAAGTTCGATTTTTAATTCATTACGCTGCTAAACAACATTCCAACTATATCCGATTTATACATTTTCTCTATTAGTTTCTTTAATTAATTCATTTTATTAACTTATTTCATTAATTCAATTCATTTAACTCTTATTAAGTTAAAATCTATCTCATTGTTCAATAATTAATTCCATTTCAATTAAAATTGAATTTCACTTTTATAACTCAAGTTCTTTGTTCATTCACTCAAATAGTGTCTCTCTTTACTATTAAGCTTATCCATTAAACATTTCATTAATATTTACTTCCAAATTAAATTGGAGTTATTTCATTTAACTTTGTCACCTAAGGTCATTTGTCATTTACTTTAATAATATTCTTCTTTTTAGTGTTCAGTTTATAAATCAATTCATACATATTAACATGTTATACACTTAAATCTATATTTATAAACATACCCTCAATGATAATACTCGAACATTATCACCTCAGAAAAACTACACATCAAAATTGACGATATAAATTTTCAAAAATAATATATATATATATATATATATATATATATATATGTATGTATATATGTATGTATATATATATAATCCTAATTAACAAAATAAACAACGCAATATAAGACAATTTTTATAACACTAACAAATACGCTCTCTCATTGGATGATTCAAGAATGGATTTTAGAACAAAAATAGAGATTCAAATTTTAAGGGAATCCTAATAAAAAAGAATTCTAACTAAGAAGATAGGCTTGAAAGAAAGGATGATTCTGTAATTAATTCTCCTCATTTTAGGGTATTACTACCATATCTCTAATGAGCTTTTACCCCATAGGCTAAGATTTGCCAAAACCAAAGCTTTGATACCAACTGTAACGAATGGCTATTTCGAACCATTCAAATCGACAATAAACCATCCATGTATGACTTAAATTGTTCAAAAAAACAGATTATTATGTAGATTTGGGTAAATAAGAATCAATCATAGAATCACAGACATCGAATATTACAACATCACGTAGCGGAATAGAAAAACATGGCAGTTCATGAAGCTACAATATAAACGTCGAGTCTAAAGTAATAAAATAGAAATCCAAATACAAAAAGGTTCTCTAATACATAAGCAAATGATAAATGTCTAAATAAATAAATAAAATGACTGAAATAGCTAAATAGATAGATAGATAGATCTCCAACCAGTCTCCAGCTCCAAAAGATGAATCTCGAATGCAGTGATACTCAGGCTGACCCGAGCATAAAGCAAAAACAAAACACTCGAGTCGGGATTAACATTCTTATGTAAGTAAATAAACTCAAGTGAAATGTACCAGTGAAATGCAATAATAACTCAAAGGATGCTTGGGATTCTTATCCTTTAAGGAATCGCTAAACTATCTACACATGTAATAGAATATGCTACATAGATAGTGTCTATCATAAACTAAGGTATTAAAGTAGCGTTAAGGCGGCATCCATATCCCACTTAACACATTTTTATATAAATATCGTAGTCCATACAGTATTGTAAGCACCACCATAAACTGGTGGGATACTCAGGGAGCACTCCATAGGTACGATACAAACCAATGTCGTAGTGGGTTCGATCAGGATAAATCAAGGCATGCGAGGAAATGCCCAGGGTAGGATTCTAACATTTTGCACTCTCGGGCTGGTGGTAACGCATAGTAGCTACTACCGTCCACCTAGAGACACACTCCCATAATAAAATGTGCGCACCAATCAAATAACAAAGTAATGGATATGGTTTTGATGAAGTGTGTTCGATAAGGTGAGCGACCCCACTTGGCCCGGTATAGCTCCTGTTTTAGTCATTTTAAAGCTATCCATCATCGTTCTCTTACTTCAGTCCAGTAGCGTTCTCCAAACCATCCTACTTCATTCTGGATTCTCCATCATGTGCACAGTTGTTAAAGTGGTTTCGGTGTTGACAGAGAGTATGTCAATATCTGACTCCAATCTCTTTAACAACCGAACGCTAATTTCATACCATGGTTATTTTATAAACATTTTCATAATTTAAAGCCCAAGTTGCAAAATAAATCAATAGTTAAATATTTAACTTCAATTATATTTAGTTTTGAAATAATTTACTTAACACTTTTAATCAAATCAAGTTATTACAATTTAAAATTGTATCCTTTGAAAATCTCATAAACAAATAAGTTTAAAGCACTTCTTATTTGAAACAAACCTTTAAATTACAATTTAATCTTAATTATCTTCCAAATCCTTATTTATTAAAGTTATTGCAAAAATCTATTTTATTTATATTAATTTAAATTTTAAGTAATATTAAAACACATTTCATATTTTTATTAAATTAAATCTTATTTTATCAAATTCTATTAAATTAATTTTATTTTATTAAATTAATTTTTTTATTTTGTTAGACTTTGTTAAACTAAATTATAAATTATATTTTAAAATAATAAAGTTATAAGTTAAAAATCTTAAAATTTAACCTTTGAGAATTATTATAAACTTATAAATTTTAAACTTCAAGACAAATAATTTTTAAAAATTTATATATAAATATATATATATATATATAATAAATCTTTAAATTAAATTTAAAAATCAATTTTAATTAAATCAAACATACTTCAAAATTTCAAAAATTACTTTAAAAATCAACCAGTGCTGTCCATATATAGGTTTCTATCCAAGGGTCAAGTGATTCAGGTATTTATCATTTCAACCCAAATTTTTTAAAATTTTCGGATATATATCATTTCAGCCCGCATCCCAAGTGAACAATCTCCTAATCTATATAATCGTTCAGGTACGTATCATTTCAACTCATGGTGATTTTCCTAACATCTACTGGAACTTGCAATGTGATTGAAATAATAATAACATGACATATGTAAAAAGGGAACTTGAAATCTGATTTTACAAATAAAATAACATAACAATAACCATACATGTTTCATAGCACATAGCAACAAATAATATATCCTGTAAATCAGCATACCATATGCCAAACTAACATATTATCTATGTTCAGATTATATGTCAAAGGGAAACATCATATCAATTCATATAAAAAAACTACTAACAAAATTCCTAGCTAAAACTAACATTTCAATTGCCATCAATTCACTTATCATAACCATGTTAGTCATGAGTGATTTCTCAGCTTTTGTGGCTATGAAGGTGATGACAACACAAATGAATATAGAATGGAGATCACAACCCAAACAAATCCAAATCCAAGGAAATAAGAAGATCTAAAGAAATCCAAGATCCAAGCAAAGCTATGATACAAACAAGCTTGCAACAAATATGTTTCTTTTTCTTTTTTTGAAGATAAGGGGAAGAAAAGAGGGAGCATAGGGTTCGCTCTATGCTTGCAAAGAGGTGTAGTGCTCAGCATAAGTGGATTGGTGGTGGTGGTTGACTTCGAATGATCGTCGATTTCACCAAAATCATACCTGAAAATAGGTCCTCTTTAAGAAAAGATTTAGATTAGAATATTACTGAACCTATAAAAGTGACTAACTAGAAAGTTGTGGAAAATTCTTTTCTTTCCACTTTTTAAAAAAAATCACTCAAAAAGCTTCTGTTTTGAGAAAGTTATGGTCAAATAGAAGTGTTTTCTGAGTTGAAAATCTGAGTACATAAACACTTTGAAAAGATTTGAATTTTTGGCATAACAACTTAAAAAATTTGAAGAACTGATTTAAAAGAAAGTTGAAGCCATTGGAAAATAAATGGTTTGAAAGAAAGAATGATACTTATTCGACCATAAATGAAGAAGTTCTATTGTCATGAAAGTGGGGAAGAAAGAGAGAGGAAGGAGAGTAGAGGGTAAGGAGAGGAGAGAGAGGAGATTGGAGTTTTAGTTTAGGTATTTAGGGATGTAAGAATTTAGGCAAGAGAGAGGAGAGAGGAAGGAGAAGAATACAGAGAAGTTTTTTTCAGATAGAAGAAATGAGGAAGTGAGAAAGATTGTACGTACTTTATTTCATCAGAAGTGCCTATAGATGAATGTGTGAGGCCCTTTAGTTTCCACGTGTCTGTTAGTATCCTTAGGAAGCCTAATAGTCATTAGGAAGCCCAATAGTCAAAGTGGAAAACCCAAGAGTCTATGTAAAAAGAATAACACTAGAATTATAAGAATATATGCAATATATACGTATACAAGGGAATTAACTGTACATTTATGCGAGTTTTTCATTGTAACTTGCATATTTACAGTTCTAGAAGTCCGATTTTTACGAAACAAAAAGTGGAATCCTTATTAGAGTTAAGTCTAGATTTTCTTTTCAATGATAAATTTTAAATTTTAAAAACTTTCAACTAAAATTTAAAATTTGACTAAGTTTGATCAAAAGTTGACTTTTCACCAAATTTTCCATTTGAATGTTGGTTACACACTTGAATCAGATTTGAATAACTATATTTTCAAAACTAACATTTTTCGTTTGAATATTAATGATTGTAAATTAAATATGAAACTGAAATAAATTTCAAATTCCACAACAACAAATTTAGTTTGCATTACTCATAAAAACAATGTTAAATCATTCAACTTCAGTTTAATGGTATTCAACGTTTACTGTTACAATCACATGTATCGACTATTTCCGCTATTGAACATATGTAACTTTTGTTTGAATTCCATCTCCTATTATTATAAAATTACACAAAAATATTCTTTTTTCTTCACAACTTTGTTTTGTTTCTGTTACGATGTTTAAATCAAATTTAACACAAATGGATCGTGCTCATATTGCATTAATTTACCATTAATTTCTTACGTATATTTGCAACATACATATTAGCTCATTTTGTATGTTATGTATATTGTCCAAATATGTACATGTATATGTGTTGCAAAATATAAATACGTACATACGTACATACATACATACATACATACATACATACATACATATATATGCGCATATGTATGTATAAATATGTTATAATAATATATGAACCTAAAAAATTTATATATATATATATATATAGAAATAGAGAATTATTATGAAAAATTATTTATAATCCAAAATTTAATTTAGTTCTGCAAATATAATAATTTTAGTATTTTAATCTGTATATATTATGAATAAATAATGTTTTCATCCCTAAGTAATTAACATAAAATAATCTATTGATGAAAATTCAAAATTTAAAATTTTTTAAAAATCTAAAATCATAAAATAGTGCTTAGAAATTTTTTAAAGTTTTTTCAAAGTTGAAATATTATTTTTAAAAATAAATACACTGATTTCGACAATAATTTTTAATATAAATTAATATATTATTTAAAATTTAAAATTTTAGAAATTCTTGATCATAAATGAAAGGCTACGGAAAATTTTAAAGAATTTTCCAATTAAATTATTATTTTTAATAAATCATAAATATTTTTTCCAAAATAATATTAGTTATTAAAAATAATAAAATTTATTGAAAAATTCCTAATTTTCTTACACATTTATGAAATGATATGATATTTTAAAAAAATATAAAATTATTTTTTAATGTAATAAATATTTTATACATAATAAACAATTCAGAAATTCAATAAATGTTAATTTAAAAATATGAATATATGTATGATAATTAATTTTCAAATTTGTAAATTCATATTATGTGTAAATAAGTGAACTAATTTTTTTAAACCATATATGTATCTTGTATATGCGTATATGCTATTATGCGAGAGAAATATACACGAATATATATATATATATATATATATATATATATATATATATTACACACACACACGTATGTGTGTGTGTGTGAATTTATTAATAAATATGTATAAAACAATTATTAATGATAAAAATTGTTTTTGTCCCAGTAAACAACATTTCTCTATACATAAATCATATAGTGTAATAAAAAAATTATGCACATGACCAAACTGATTTGTGACAAATACATCTACTTATAAAAATCTCACATAACTAAACATATAGCAGCAATATATTTAAACAGATATGAAATTGCTCATTATAGGATCATGGAATATAATTTAATTACTATAATATGAATTAAAATTACCAATTTAACGATGCGTTTGAATCCACGTTGAAGCAGCGACTTCCTTTCCGTTTATCATTCTTGATTCGTCAGATTACAAATCTGGAATCACTGACCTCTAACTATCGAATAATATTATTTTAATTTGAAATATATTTGAGAATTTTGGAGTGGATTGAGGGCTATATTTTAACCAGTAATATAGTAATGGTAGCCAGAAAAATTAGTCGTCATTTTAGAGATACACACACACAGATATATATGTATGTATGTATGTATGTATGTATCTATAGGGTTGTATTAGAGAGAAACGAGGAAAATATTTTTACCTATTCTCACTTGATCTCGACCCATTACCTCCAAGAAAATTCCCTATGTTTTAGCCTTCCCTAGACCTTCCCAAAAAAGAAATTTTGTAGCCCTAATGATGGCCTAAAACCCATTTAAGCCCAAGCCAAAATACTTGCAACTAAATCTAATTTAATCCCTTGTCGATATGGTATATCGATCGGTATATTTATAACTGTTATAAATATATATAACATATTTATTTCTCAAATCATACTCAAATTTATAATTAATATTTCATAAATATTAATTAATTTAATTAATTTATAACAATTATAAACTAATTAAATCGTTCGGTCTTAAGGGAGTTCATCATTTTGGCCGTGTAACTCTTGAGTGTAAATTTGGTCAACGTTTAACATCGAACTATTCTAATGTTAACGTTCACACGCCACTTAGCAGGTGGTGTGACATTATGGCCAAATTTATCGCTTACTCATTTTTGGTAAAATCTAATTTCAGTTTAATAAGCGTTACCCGGTTGTGACATTTGTTTGCACCAATTCTCTTCGTCAAAAGTATATCACTTTGGACTTCTAGAATTTGATAATGGTCAAAATTCCAACCTCATCCACATTCATCTTTATAGTCTCAATACATAGTTCTTGGTTCAATAGTAACAATTATTATTAACCGAAATGCTCTGGCCAAAGACTTTGACTTTGAGTTGACTGTGATACTAACCGCATATAAACGAGGAGACGAATCCTCTTTTGAACAGTGCTTCACTTCCAATGCTTCCACTTGACCTAACTATAGTTATTCGATGGACGTCATGCCATGATTTGGCTATAATCAAAGCGGAGCTTTCATATTGAAGGTCCACAGTATTCTCAAGTCAAGAATGAAAGTGACTATGCCATAGGATCGAAATGGCCAACAGTTGTAAATAATGTAAATGCAGTGGTAATGCAATATAAGCTAAGTTATCTGCTAATTTGGAATATGAGTATGAAAAGTAAATGACACCGGGGATTTTTATGTTGGGGCGAACTCCCGTTCTACGTCCAGTCCCAAACTTCTTCTGGAATTTAACTACCAACCTTCTCTTAATCCATAGGAACAGGTATTACACCGCCTGAGCAACCGAACATGACTTCTACTGCTTAGACAACCGAATAGGACTTTTACTGCCTGAGCAACCGAACAGGACTTCTAATACAAATAGTAAAGTTGTTTCAGACTGAGTATGTTCTTGAATAGCAATGATAAGTCAATAAAATACATCATTCGTATAATCTTCTCCTCAAGTAAAATATGTATATTTGTGTATACGTGAAGATAAGGAAGATTAGATTGCTTTAGAGTTAGAGAAATAAATACGTGATTGCTCAAATATTCAAGCAATAAAGTAAGAAACTCAAGAATTCAAGAAGGTATGAAAATAGAATTAGAATTGTTAATTTAATATTGACTTCAGTATGTATATATAGAGATTATAGAGTTGCAACTCCTGGTTAAAAGTTTTGTCGAAAAGAAATCATTGCAACTCTTCCTGAAAGAGATTCCTCTTCGCAGAAGAGAGGTGTCTTTTCAGGAAATTCGAAAAATTCGCAGTTAGACATATTCAGGCAACTAAATATAGTTAGTCGAATGAATTAAAAAAAGAGAGAAAATAATGCAAAAATATTCATATTCAATCAACTAAAATTTTGATTTAGTCGACCGAATATTTTGTAAAGTCGGGTCTTTGAATTTTAGTCGACTAAGAGTAATTTAAAATATATATGAATGTACATAGGTTCAGTCGACTGAATGACCTTGTTCATTTGACTGAATGACCTTGTTCAGTCAACTGAATTCTGTTTATAAACACAAATTATCATAGCTTATTTGGTTAGAGCACTTGCCTTCTAAATTAGTGACCTGGGTTTGAGCTCTACGTCATGCATTTTTTGAAAACTTGATTTTTATTTATTTAAAATATGATTTTACTAATGACCCAAGTTCAAGTCTTGCTTCATATATTATGGTTATTATTTTATTTTGTTTTTTTAAATAAAACTTTTATTACTTTTATAGAATGTTTTGAATGTGTATGTTTATGAACTACTTGAGGATAGATTTTCACATATGATAAAGCTGGAGTTTGAATCTAAACAACACACACACATATATATGAACCATAATTTATGTTGTTGAGTCCAGTCTTTGTAGTTCTTTGTCGTAGATTTATGAATCTTTGTGTCGGTTGAATTTCTTGTCATTAATCAAAACATAATGTCCAACATTCTCCTCCCTTTTGATGATGATAACTCCATTTCTGTTATGAATGAATCTCGACAATATTGCTTCATGCTTCGTTGTTCTATATCTCCCCTTGAATATATGCTAGCCATATCTTTCAGTTTCTCCCTCTAAATATGTGCTTTTATTCCAGCTGTAAATAGTGATAGAGCAATATCTTTCTCCCCTTTTGTCATCGACAAAAAGGAGAGTTTATATGATGACATGATTCTATTAAATATATGGAACATCTTTTAAAATTACAAAAACTACCTTTTTCTTTTGATTCTCCAAGTACCTGTAATAAATAACAATTATTTTGGTACCCATTTACTATGTTAAGGTCCAACGGTTAATCGTAGGACGAAAATCTTACCAAAATAAGTGTGGTTGCATCCTCAAAAAAAATAGTGAAATAATTTTATAATAACTACTACTTATAATCTAAGGTATCAGAAAAAAATAACATTTAAAGCATGTAATACCCAAGTTTCTTATAATTTCCTAATTTTAGGAAACCTATCCAGTTGGGTGCAGTTGAACCTTTATAAATATAGTTTTCATTACAAATCACATTCTTATAATAGTTGCCAATATAAAGTTGTTTATCATGATCAATCATATTAGTTGGAATCCATATCTTAATCCTATTAGTCATTAGCTTATTACTTGAAAATTAATTTTTATCATTTCTAAACAAAGTACTATTTTGACTGTAACTAGTTTAAAACTATCTTGGTTACTAGTACTTGCACTAAAATTAGCATGCAAGAATGCATATCTAGTGCTTTTTTTACTGTTAGCTTATTTATAGGCCAAACCGCTTTTATCATTGTAAGATTTTGAATTTGTAACTAAGGAAGATAAGATATCTTTACCTTTGGTAAAATTTATGATATTTTTATTTAATCCTTCAAAATTTTCTTTAGAATTGTAAACTTCTTTTTGCAAAATATTATTAGTATCTTTTAGAATCCCGCATTCTTTAGATAAGTCCAAATTCTTTTTGATTAAAGATTCATTCCCCTTTTCAAGAGACAAAATTAAAGAGTAGAATTATTTAAAGAATTTTCCAAAAATTTATTTTTATTTGCAAAACATTGATTTCCTCCAAAAGTCATTGTTTTTATCTTCTAACTGCTCATTTTCTTTTTGTAAGAAATCATTTTCTAAAATAAGTTGTTCTACGGTATTATCAAAACATTTAGTTTGTTTTACCAACAATTTATTTTCCTCTTCTTTTGAATTGGAAATTTCTTGCTCAGAATCTTTTAACTTAGCTAAAGCAATATTATTAACTTTATTCGAAGTTTTATAACCTTTTAATAATTCATTAGCGCTAACAACAAATCTTTATATAAAGAATTTAAGCGTGCCGATTGTGATTTGAGTTTGGCCATAAAACATTTGTTTGTTTGCTCCTTTGATTCTTCTTTATTTCTCTTCCTCTTCCTATTGCCTTGACTAGATATCTTTATGACCATTTATTCTAGGATGTTGTAATGATCTCTAGAATCCCAGGTTCCGATACCAAATGAAAGTGACTATGCTATAGGATCGAAATGGCCAACAGTTGGAAACAATGTAAATGCAGTGGTAGTGCGATATAAACTAAGTTATCTACTGATGTAGAATATGAATATAAAAAGTAAATAGTAAAGTAAATGAAACCGGTGATTTTATACGGGTTCGAACTCCTATTCTATATCCAGTCCCAGACTCTTTCTGGAATTTAACTATCAACCCACTCTTAACCCAGAAGAACATGTACTACACTGTCTGAGCAATTGAACAGGACTTCTACCGCATAAACAACCGAATATGACTTCTATCGCATGAGCAACCGAACAGGACTTTCACTACAAATTGTAAAGTTGTTTCTGACTGAATATGCTCTTGAATAACACTAATAAGTCAATAATATACACCCTTCCTATAATCTTCCCCTCAAGTAAAATATGTATATTTGTGTGTACGTAAAGATAAGGAAGATTAGATTGCTTTAGAATTAGAGAAATAAATATGTGATTGCTTAAATATTCAACCAATAAAGCAAGAAACTCAGAATTTAAGAAAGTATATAGAATTAGAATTGATAATTTAATTTTGAATTGAGTGTATATATATAGATTATAGAGTTGTAACTCCTAGTTATAAGTTTTGTTCAAAAGAAATCATTGCAACTCTTCTTGAGATTCCTCTTCGCTGAAGAAAGGCGTCTTTTCAGGAAATTCGAAATATTGGCAGTTAAAACATATTCAGTCTATTGAATATTATAGTTAGTCGACTGAATTATAACAGAGAAAAAATAGTGCAAAATATTCATATTCAGTCGAATGAAATTTTTTGATTCAGTCGACTGAATATTTTGTACAGTTGGGTCTTTGAATATTTAGTCGATTAAGAGTAGTTTAAAATGTATATGCATGTACACAGGTTTAGTCGACTGAATGACCTTGTTCAGTCGACTGAATTCTATTTGTATACTAAAATTATCATAGCTCATTTGGTTGTAGCACTTTCCTTCTAAACTAGTGACCTAGGTTCGATCCCTGCTTCATGCATTTTTCAAAAACATGATTTTTATTTATTTAAAATACGATTTTAGCAATGGCCCAAGTTCAAGTCTTGCATCATATATTATAGTTATTTTTAAAATAAAACTTTTATTACTTTTATAGAATGTTTTGAATGTGTATGTTTGCAAACTGCTTGAGGATATATTTTAACATATGCTAAAACTAGACTTTGAATCTAAACAACACACACACTCATATAAATATATGAACCATACTTTATGTTGTTGAGTCTGGTCTTTGTAGTTCTTTGTCATATATTCATGAATCTTCATGTCGGTTGAATTTCTTATCATTAATCATAACAAAAGATCCAACAGAGAGAACCGTGTAAATCAGTCACATCAATATTTTCTGTTTGACCTTAATTATATTAACCAATAGAAAACTATCGAGTGAGTCATTCCACAGTTATCTAATAACTATTAGTACGTAACCCCTAGGTGCCCTCAGCAGTCATGAGTAATACACTGCCTAACATTAGGAGAGCGATACGTACTCCAATCTCAACGGATATATCGATATCCAGTCTCGATGCATTTTGACCAGGAATATTTAAAATGGTATATTTGTTTCATTGTGATAAATTACTCACGGTTACAACACTTTGTAACCACTATCACAAAATATACCATTTATGGATTTTCCAATTAAATATACTTTTAATTAAGTTAATTAATTAATATAATCACATTATATCAAGTATATAATAGGAAGAAATACCATTTATTTCGAATAAGATTGTTCAACGAGTTAGATATATGTACCAAATTATATAATTTCCCCTAGGGCATACCCCTAACTCTATCAATCTCCCACTTGCACTTGGGGTTAATTATGGAATATAATTCCAACTTTCCCAATCAATTTTCTCAAAACCAATAAGGTCAGTCATTTAGTGAATGGTGTAGTATTATGTTTTAATTATCTACTTTGTCGATTAACTCTCTCTAACACTAATAAACTGCCTTTATCATGTGGAACGATTCGAAGTATGTCTTTTGACTTCAATTGAGTTTTAAGTTCCATCATGACCAATTTTATGACAATATTATGCGATTCTCAACATTTGGAATCACCTTTGGCTCAACTATAAATTTGTGCATTTATATCTATATACATTGGTTTATCGTAGCGTTGTTCAAGTTAACGTTCTCAACATATCATTGAATCGACCATAATCGCTTTTTGAAACATTTTCAAATTAAAGAATTTAACTTGAATTTTATCATTGACATGCTATACTCAATATCACTTATAAAAGTTTGTGTACAAACATACCATCATAATGAGTTCATTGTTTCTATAAACAATTTTCTAGTATTTCATAAATACGCGAGAACACCTCAAACAACCATTTAGTGATATCAATGTTGATTGTATATTTTCTACATGTATCAAATACACAAACAAAACATAATATCATACACAACATAACCTGTATGATAATTCCTATTGCTAATGCATAAGGAACCTAACTTACATGTTCTCTTTTTAATAGGGTGCTCTTGTATATCATTTTAGGACAATCCCTATCTTTTATACCCACCATAAAAGACATTATTTACAATCCAAAATTGAGTATTAAAACAATTAAAGTTGATTTTAATACAAGCATATTGTTAAAATCCACAACTTGTTGTTTACTTATAGTTTAGAAATATCCATGGACCTTTAACTTTCTTTCTTATGAACACATGCATCCTCTGCGCTTTGATTGAAAATTAAACTATTTGATATTTCTATCAAAATACTTATTCAATCTTGATGCTTATAAAATGATACATTTATATCATTTCTTGGATCATATCCAAAGATTCACAGACCAAATATCACTCCCACCGACTTTGAGGCATTTTTGGTTAGTATGTGTAAACGGCTTACTCTAAATCATTATTTAGAATTTTCTATTTCAATATATTTGTACCAAACACTAAGTCTCATCGAGCAATAATTTTATGAGTAAATCTGAATTAACTTGAGCATGTTGAATACTGAATCTGTTAAGAAAATTTCAACAATTGAAATATGTGATATTATTATTATTATTATCAACATTGCTCATTTAATTCCAACCACATTAGTCTTTCCAATAAAGACACAATCTCGGCCGATGGATCACATCTCTTTGGTTACGACCACCAAAATCATATTTTGATAGCATTCTTGGAATTCTTTCGTATTTGCGCATCATACCATATAGAGTCAACAATCTTAATGGTCTAATTGAACAACCGAGGAAAATGTATATTTTCAACATTAATAAGAAACTCATAGTTTCTCTTCGATGTACGAGAATACTTATTAGACATTCTAATGTTATATGTTCATTTAGGTTATTTAATTTCACTTCATCTCATATAATCAGTTCTATCTATGGATCAGATCCAATTCCATTTCGCTACCAAAATTTTCTCAAAGAAATTCCCTCACAATGAAGTTGATATGTCTTGAAATAACAATTAATTCTTAGTGCAAATAGAATAGAGATTCATAAATGCTTTATGAAGCATTTTATTTATAAAACTGATTTTAGTTTACATAAATTATGTTCAAAACATAAATATGTCATTTGATACAGACCTTTTAAAAAAACTTTTGGAAATTCATACAAGATCCCTCATGAACAATTATTATGTGCAATCTTTCGATTCACACAACCTGCCAACTCCTTGGTTTAGGATATGTTGGGATTTCTTACAAACCCTTATCTTGTATGATTTTATAAATTGTTGTATAGATGAAATAATATCAACATTGTGTACTAATCTTAATTACACGACTTTATAGAAAGAAACTAATTCAACTTCACTCATAATTAATCGTAAATTGTCCAACAATGTCTGATTACTCTTTATTGATGCATCATTATGTATCACATGGAGGAGTGACTTTTGAGATTGAATCTATATTATTGGTACATTTGGAGCTTTTTCCAATATACTCACTTATTCGAGCAAATCAAATCATTTTATTCTATTGCATGTTATTTTATTTACTTTTCTTTTATATTCTATTATTTTATCATGAACTTACTACATGTGTATCCAATACATATGTACATGTTGGCAATAAATCATCATTGAATATAACAAAGTATGTGGAACCCTTTTTGATATTAATAGACTTGTGATTCCATATATCAAAATGTATTAATTGAAAGAGTTCATCAACTCTTATGATGCTTCCACTGAATGAGTGCATAGCCATTAATTGTTTGAGATATAATTAACTTGTATCATATGATTCATAATCATATAGTAAAATTATTTCTCAAAACTACGGCTTAGTCTATAATTCCAAAATAACTGTAAATAATATTAGACAAATATGTATTTTTGTTGCATCACTTTTACTATGCAAAAAATTTCATAATATAGTTCTATTTCATAATGAATATTCATAATACTTATGTTGAAATATAGTTATATCTATTTTCAGCCAATGCCAAAAATAAACATTATTTCAAAAATTATATTCGGTACATTTTACGAAAACGATTTTCGTAATTTGATGTAATCATTAGGTGCTATATGACATGCTCCCACTATTTCCGCCATTACTATAATAGCGTACTAAATTTTAAGGTCCACCATTCACTTAATATTGTTTACTTATTTCATATGCTGCATCTAGTTTACAGTGGAGAGTTCTTTGATCAAATATCTTGAACTCAAAGAAATAAATGTTATAGAAAATAATTTTCTATATGAAAATACATTTCGGAATAAAAATCATATTTCATATTCCAATATCAAGTATCAATTAACATTACAATTCTTGTTTCCAACGTTTCTCTATGAAGCAAAAGTGACTATTCATTCTCTTCATTCCAACTTTAACTTATACATCTATTCTTATACATTCGTTTTGCTTTCAAATGGTCAGACTATTCAAAAGAAAACCCTACTACAATATCATAACAAACCTTTTACAAAGTCATATTCGATTATTCTTAACATATAAGACATCAAATATGTTGCACTTTATGTAAATCGATCAAGATGGCATTTCAACGATCGAATTCTTAGATGTATCTCATAGTTTACGGTCTTGTGTTACATTAACACAATATGATCATTTTAAAATCATTTAAGTTGAATACATGATCTTAAAATATTGTTTATTGGCTTACTTCGAATGAACTAACTTCATTGAAATATTGTACTCCACAAACTATGACTGTTCACCATATAACATTTATATGTGAAAGTACATGGATCAGATATCCATAGTCTTGAATTGCATTTAGAGCTCAAAAACTCATAAAATGGATTACACGGTCTAAACCAAATAAACATATAAGTGACCAACTTACGAATGTATTAAGTAGTTGAAATTAGGCACTTGCATGGGTGTAGAAACATTATATAACATGCAATTAGAATTATTAGTAAGTATATATTATATTTCTATTTGCCAACTTTCAATTCAATTTGTTTATATATGTTAATTGAAAATGTTTCATCAATCATATTAAATGAACAAATTTATCATTGTAGATAATTAAAATATTATATAGCATATGTTCTTACAATATTTGAAAGATTAAATGCTATCATTTTAGTTTTTTAATAAGGCTCCCACTAGTCTTTTATGTCTCTCCAAATCCTAAGATGAAACATAGAAGTCTTACAACTTCACTAGTGGGTGTTAGGACTCATTCGTTTTGGTATTCCGACCTTAAGGTTTGCTCAACATATCATAGCCTCACAAACGATGGATAACTCCTTATTAGTTGTATCATATACAACTCCTAACCCATTTTCCTTGTTCTAATATCATTTCGACCTTGAGTTTTCTCAACAAATCGAAAGAGATTATTCACTCTACCTACCATATCGTGATGGCCTAAGTATAGCATATATATACCTTGAATTTGCTCAACAAATACATATAGTTATCTTACCTTATCTGTTCAATATATTAACAATATTACGCATAATATTACTAGCTTGAGTTTGCTCAACAACTAAGGAGTATGTCACTAAATTATTAATATATATATATATATATATATGGTAGAGAACAACATTATATTAACGATTCATAATCTTCAATATATATATATACTGAGTGATATCGACTTATAGAATAATATATTTCTTATTAAATACCCCAGCGATTCAAGTGTCAGACACTTCAGAAATTACGGTATATGTACATTTACCTATGTATTTATTTCCCAAGTCTATTTGGGTTTACTTAATGTTTCACATTTAGTTTATACACATATCATATAAGTGCTATTATTATATAACTTTTATATTTCATATTACTTATATGATAGTTTTACGTATATTATATCATTAATTAAATCTTATCTAATTAATTTTACTCAATTAACTCTTTAATCAATTTTAAATTAGCATTCCACTATAACTTTTATATTGGACACATCTACTATAACATTTATAGTGTATACTATAACCTTTATCATGTAACACACATATATCATATATATGTGTATTTTATTTAATTAATTAACCTTTAATTAATTTATTCGATTAAATAATTTTTATTAAAATTTATTAATTTCAAAATTTATCTTGTAGACATATATGTATACTTATGTTTTCTTAAACATTTTTAAACAAAATAACATATATCAACATATATTATACATGCATATCTGCATTAATTAATTAACATATTTAATTTATTTATTTTATTAATCTTATTAATAAATTTTAAATTTTAAATTATTATATAAATATTTTCAAACATTTGAAAATATTATTACCTTTCAAACATTTTGAAAACTTAAGTAGTATTATAATTTTTATAATAAACACGTTTTATTTTAAATTCAACTATTAAATTTAAAATCTTTAACATTAATTTTCAAAACAACTTTGAAAATTAGCCCAAGGCCTAAATTAAGTCGGGCCTTTTCTATTAGGAGCAACCTTTGAGCTCACTTCACCGTTCGGACTAGGCCGGTAACCAGGTAGGACAAGATACTTGATTACCCAATTCCAATCCTAGACATTACCTTTCTAGACACCGTATTAAGTGGGAAAGTTTAATTAATTTGTCCTAATATGACTAATTTAGACCACAAAGGCTATTGGGCTCTGATACCATTGTTGGAACTGGACCAACCTGCTACGGAAATTGTGGGAGAATTTCAAAATTTTTACCCTATTGAATCTTTATTGGGCCTATGAAGTCTAACTGAATTAGAACATTTCTAAATTTAATTCAAATAAAATCATTTATTTTATATAAATTCAAATATAAAAAGATATGAAATTAATTTTATTTGATTTAATTTATATAGAAATGTATCATATACATGTATATATGAGTGCATATGTAACATAATAATCCGTGAAAGATATAATATGCCCATACGTAGATGTTGGAATTTACATCGCAACATACATATTAGCTCATTTTGTATATCATGTATGTTGTCCAAATATGTGCATATATATATGTGTGTTACAAAATGCACGCACATACACATATGTATGTATAAATATATTATATATAATATATGAACATAAAACATTTATATATAGATAAATAAATATATATATATATATATAGAAAATGAGAGAACAATTATTAAAAATTATTTATAATTCAAAAATTAAATTAGTTTTGAAAACATAATAATTTTTGTATTTTAATTTGCATATATTATGAATAAAATAATGTTTTCTTCCATAAATAATTAATATAAAATAATCTATTGATGAAAATTTAAATTTTACAATTTTTGAAAATCTAGGATCATAAAATAGAGCTTATAAAAAATCTTAAGATATTTCAAAGTTGAAATATTTTTTTTTAAATAAATACATTGATTTTGGTAATAATTATTTAATATACAGTAATATATTATTAAAAATTCAAATTTCAAATTTTCAAAAATTTTAGGATCATGAATGAAAGGTTACGAAAATTTTTGAAGAAATTTTCTAGTAAATTATTACTTTTAATAAATCATAAACAGTTTTTCTAAAATAATATTAATTATAAAAATAATAAAATTTATTCAAAAATTCATAATTTTTTTTATGCATTTTTGAAACGATATAATATTTTAAAAAATTTAAAATCGAATTTCAATGGAATAATTATTTTATATATAATAAACTATTCAAAAATTCAATAAATGTTAATTTAAAAATATGAATATATGTATGATAATTAATTTTAAAATTTCAAATTCTTCTTATAAATAAATTATTGTACTGAATTTTTTAAATCATATATATGTCTTATATATGCATATATGTTATTATGAGAGAGAAATATACACTAATATACATACATACATACATACATACATATATATATATATATGAATTTATTAATAAATATGTATAAAACGATAACTAATGACATTGACTTTGTACCAGTAAACAACATTTGTCGATACATATATCAAATAGTATAATAACAAATTATGCACATGACCAAACTGATTTGTGACAACTGCATCTACTTACAAAAATCTCACTAACTGAACATATAGTAGCAATATATTTAAACAGATATGCAATTGCTCATTATAGGATCAGGGAATATAATTTATTTCCTATAATATGAATTAAAATTACCAATTTAATGATGCCTTTGAATCCAACTTGAAGCAATGACTTCCCTTTCTTTTACTGTTCTTGATTCGTCAGATTGCAAGTTTGGAATCACCGATCTCTAACTATTGAATGGTATTATTTTAATTTGAAATAAATTTAAGAATTTTGGAGTGGATTGAGAGCTATGTTTTAACTAGCAATGTAGAAGGTAATGGCAGCCAAAAAAGATTAGTCATTATTTTAGATACACACACACAGAGACACACATAGGGTTGTATTAGAGAGAAACGATGAAAACCTATTTACCCATTCTCACTTGATCTCAACCAATTATCTCCAAGCCAATTTCCTATGTTTTAGCCACCCCTAGACCTTCCCAAAACCGAAATTTTGCAGAGTTATTGATGGGCCTTAAACCCATCTAATCCCAAGTCAAAATACTATGTAACTAATAATTTAATCGCTTGTCGATATTGTATATCGATCGATATATTTATAACTATTATAAATATATATAACATTATTTATTTCTAAAATCATATTCAAATTTTATAATTAATATTTCATAAATATTAACTAATTTAATTAATTTATAACAATTATAAACTAATTAAGTTGTTCAGTCTTATGGGATTCATCATTTCAGCTGTATAACTTTTGGGTGCAAATTTGGTCAGCGATTAACATCAAACTATTCTAATGTTAACGTTCATATGTCACTTAGAAGATGATGTGACATTATGATAAAATTTATCGCTTACTCAATTTCGGTAAAATCCAATTTTAGTTTAATAAGCGTTACCCGGTTGTGACATTTGTTTACACCAATTCCCTTCGTCAAAACTATATCTCTTTGGACATATGAAATTTGGCAATGGTCAAAATTCCATCCTCATCCACATTCAACTTTATAGTCCAAATACAAAGTCCTTGGTTCAATAATAACAATTATCATTAGCCGAAATTCTCTGGTCAGAGACTTTGACTTTGAGTTGACTGTGACACTAACTGCATATAACTGAAGAGACGAATCTTCTCTTGAATAGTGATTCACTTCCAATACTTACACTCGATCCAACTATAGTCACTCGATGGATGCCATGCCATGATTTGGCTATAATCAAAGCGAAGCTTTCATATTGAAGATCCATAGTATTCTCAAGTCGAGAGAACTGTGTGAATCAGTTACGTCGATATTTTCTGTTTGACCTTAGTTATATTAACCAACAGAAAACTATCGAGTGAGTCGTTCCATAGTTATCCAATAACTATTAGTACGTAACTCCTAGGTGACCCAAGAAGTTATGAGTAATACACTGTCCAACATTTGGAGAGCATTACGTACTCTAGTCTCAACGGATACATCGATATCCAGTCTCGATGCATCTTGAGTAGGAACATTTAAAATGGTACATTTTTTTCATTGTGATAAATTACTCACGGTTATATTGCTTTGTAACTACTATCACAAAATATACGATTTATGGATTTTTCTATTAAATATACTTTTAATTTAGTTAATTGATTAATATAATCACATTATATCAAATATATAATAGAAAGAAAATACCTTTTATTTCGTACAAGATAGGTCGACGAGTTAAATATATGTACTAAATTATATAACTGCCGCTAGGGCATACCCCTAACTCTAACATTATCTGTGTGTCGAATTATATGTCAAAGGGAAACATCATATCAATTTATATAAAAAAATTACTAACAAAATTCCTTGCTAAAACTAACATTTCAATGACATTTCAATGCTACGAAGGTGATAAAAACATAGATGAATACGGAGTGAAGATCACAAGCTAAACAAATCCAAATCCAAAGTAATAATAAGATCCAAAGTAATCCAAGATCTAAACAAAGCAATGATACGAACAAGCTTGCAACAAATATGTTTCTTCTTTTCTTTTGTTTTTTTCTGAAGAGAGAAGGAAAGGAAGAGGGAGCATAGGGTTTGGTCTATGCTCGAAAAGAGGTATAATGCTCGGCCAAAGTGGATAGGTGGTGGTGGTCGACTTCGAATGATTGTTGATTTCACCAAAACCATACCTTAAAATATGTTGTCTTTAAGAAAAGATTTGGACCAAAATATTACTGAATCTGTAAAAGTGACTAATTAGAAAGTTGTTGAAAATTATTTTCTTTCCAGTTTCAAAAAAAGAATCACTCAAAAAGTTTCAGTCTTGAGGAAGTTATGGTCAAAACAAACAGAGGTGTTTTCTGAGTTGAGAAACACTTTGAAAAGATTTGAATTTTTGGCATAGCAACTTAGGAATTTGAAGAACTAATGTAAAAGAAAGTTGAAGCCACTGAAAAATAAATGGTTTGAAAAAAAGAATGACACTTAGTCGGCCAAAAATGAAGAAGTTCTATTGTAATGAAAATGGGGAAGAAAGAGTGAAGAAGGAGAGGAGATGAGAGGGAAAGGAGATTGAAGTTTTAGTTTAGGAATTTAGGGATTTAGGAATTTAGGCAAGAGGAGAGGAGAGAGAAATAAAAAGAATACAGAGAAGTTTTTTTTCTAGAGAGATGAAATGTGAAAGTGAGAAAGATTGTATGTATTTTATTTCATCGGAAGTGCCTATAGATGAATGGGTGAGGCCCTTTAGTTTTCAAGTCACCATTAGCATCCTTAGGAAGCCCAATAGCCAAGAATCAATGTAAAGAGAATAACACTAGAATTACTTTAGAAGATGTAATATATACATATACAACGGAATACACTATACATTAATGCAAGTTCTTCACTGTAAATTGCATATTTACAGTTATAGAAGTGATTTTGACGAAACGAAAAGTGGAATCCTTCTTAGAATTAAGCCTAGATTTTTTTTCAACGATAAAATTTATAATAATTTTCAACTAAACTTTAGTTTGCATTATTCATAAGAAAATTTTAAATCATTCACCTTCAGTTTAATGGTATTTAACGTTTACTGTTAAAATCACTTTGTACTGATTATTTCCACTATTTGACATACGTAACTTTTGTTTGAATTCCAGTCTCCTATTCTTATAAAATTACACAAAAAAACATTCATTTTTTTATCACAACTTTGTTTTGTTTCTGTTATGATGTTTAAATATAATTTAACACAAATGGATGGTGCTCATATTGCATTAATTTACCATTAATTTCTCTTTATTTTAGTTAAAAGGTTTCCAATATTTTAAATTGTAATAAGCTCAATATTAATTTAAAAATGAACATAAATAATACAACCACTATTTTCTTTACATTTTATATATTCCAACATTTATTAGTTTATTCCATACTACAAATACACACATTAATTATCAAATAAATGTTTCTTATCAACTTCCCTCATTAAATGTTTTCTTATTAGAGGTTAACTTATCATATACAATTTAATAAATAAATTTAGGTTTCTCCTATTAAAAAGCATTCATTTTATTATTTGTTCACATTGACCCTTATTATTTAGTTGCTATTAATTATTACCTCCAGATTATTATCATTAAATCACATTCCAATAATTGTTATCCACTCCTCATATCACAATTTGTCATTTAAGGATTCATTTTAACTTCATATCCAATAAGTTTACATAATAGATCATCAAATTTATTTCTACCCATCTTTATTCAGAAATTTTGTTTAATTTAATTAAATCTAACATGTTAAGATATGGGTCGTTACATCGTAGTACATTAGGTTTTATACATAATTAAGGGTCTAAATTAGTAAACAATTATGTAAATAAATTATTATTTTCGACATTTTAGAAATCACATACACTAAGTTATGCGCATCCACACTAATTAACCCAAGCTAGCCCTAATGCGCATATAAACTAATTAATTAACGCATACCCATTCTCCTCTCTACAAAAACCACTTAGCATACCAATATAGTCTTCCAAGTACCCGTGGTTATTAGGACTTAATATAAGAAACTAGAAGTGCAAGCTTCACCAGGATACTTCGATTCTGTCTTTCTTATCGAACTAGCTACTCTTCCAAAACTTTGGCATTGGCCATGAAGGAATTATTAGCAATGCTAATTAGAGTTCATTTATTGCGCGTAAATCCATAAATAAATAAAAATATCTAAGATTAGACCAATGTTTATATTGGACGATTCAATGTCACATTGGAAAATGATCCCCAAATTCGATATTTTTACAACGAGAGCTTACGCCCCAGTATACTTAGGCCTTCCTTTAGTCGATGAAACTTCGATGAGTAGGCGTTATATGTTTGGTTAGTTAGACAAGACATGCAACAAGGAAACTTTCCCCTATATAATATGGCCTACCATGGGAACCTATCAGTTTCAGTAGGATTCAACACTAGTTTCTTTCAAGATATTTTATTTGTTTCGAGGTAATAATGTATATATTCTTTCTTTCCTAAGTGACCAACCACTCCTGCCATTGTTGCTTTTTCTCTTCTCTTGCTCACGGATTACACTAAATTATACATTAATTTTTGAATTTAAATGATAATAAATGTAATTAGCATTCAATTGGATATAATGAACAATCAATAGAGTATTACAAACAACTAGAATCACAAACTAGTCCTAATTTAGCAAATGAAAAGTAATTAGGGTTAGTAAAATAATACCCAACTGAGGCGGAATTAATGGCCTAAGTTTATGGAAAGTGAAGAATGATGAATTTGTTGATCGTCGGGAGGCCTACGAGCGGCGGCGATGGGGAGGTAGTGGAAGGAGGTAGGGTTTTTCAGAGTTTTTGGGGAGCAAAAGAAAATGAAGCAGCTTTCGGCATGGTGGCTGAATATAGGCGACATTCCGACGGCTTTTGACGACCGTAGAACGTTTTTTTTTTGCGACAGCTTCCGACGGCTGATAAAGACTTTATATTCCATTTTCAAAGTTTTTAAAACAAATTTATTATAGACTATTTTGTTTGAAAATTTTAATTTATAATTATACACAATGTTTACAAAATAAATTCATAAAACAATTACGTATTTATAACTTTCACTAAAATTTAATAATTGTAGACTGAAATGTGCAGAAAATGATTGTCTGTGTTCGATTTTCAATAAAGTTAATCATTGAATATAATTATACAACAAAAAAGATTATCAATAACACTACTTTAATTAATCAGAAACTTTCATAAATTTGAATAATTTAATAGAACCATCTTTACAAATTTTTAGTTTTTGAAGTATTATATATTTAATCAAATTTCAAACTTATAGAACTAATATATTATAATAAAGTAGAAGGTCCAATTAAATAAAATGAAGGGTCATCAGCAACCGTCGGAAGAATGATGATGGGCCGTTAGCTGCCATCGGAAGAATTCGCCGCAATTTACACTGTTCCTTGTAGTGAATATTGTCTTCAGTGTTTCACCTTGTAGCAGATGAGAAATATGTTTATCTGGAATGATTTGAAAATTGTTTATGCAAATAACCCGGCAACAAACAACTAATGTGGAGTTTAGTAAACCTAAAGCTGAAGAAAAGTGAATAAATCAGTGAATATCTAAATGAGCTTCAAGATATTGAAAACCAATTGACGAACGTCACTGTAAAGTCGATAATGAGGTGCAGGTTTTGACGTTGATGAGTTCTTTGTTAGATAGTTGAGAGATGTTAGTGGTTTCAACTCAAGCCTTGAATGTGATCTTTCGATTTAACAAAATGCCGAACTCAAACGATGTTGTTTTAATAATTTTTGCAGTACAGTCAATAAAAAGATACAACAACAACAATAGAGCCATTATTCTCAAACAAGTTGGGATCGGCTAGAGATGGAACCCGAAACTAAATAGTAAATAAAAAGGTAGATAAAAAATAAATAAATTTGGCGATGAAAAAGAAAATCACAACCATTTGAAGCTTGCTTCTGTGTGAAAAGGACACATGAGATAGTGATAGGAGCTATGGTAGTAGATTAGAATCACCCGAGAAATGAAGATGGTTAACCAATAAGAAAATATGCATAACTTTGAAGTATTTTGGACATGATTTTTATTTGAATGACAAAAGGAAAAAAAAGAAGAAGAGATTTATATGTTAATTCTATTACCTTGAGAAACATAATAAGTGGTATTACAGCTTCCTGCACATTCTAAAGAAATTGTTGCGAAATTGTAGATATGTTTGTAGATTTGGAGAAATTAAATGGAATGAATAGTGAAATTTGAAGTCATGAATGGAAGGTTGGTTTATATGGAGCGCCTTTTAAAACATAGAAAAGAAGGCAAGTGGGAAGTATGTTGAGAATTGGGCTACAATGAATAGAAAGTGATAAAGCTTACTCATACTAAAATTAGTAAAGCTGATGCTGAAGAAGATTGAATCAATCAGCAAACATCTGTTTGACTATCACTAAAATATAAAATGAATGTTGCGACACAAGTTTTGATGTTGCTGAGTTGATTGTTATATAGTCGAGAAAAGCCAGTGATGGCATTGAACAACTTAAAACTCAGGTGAGGTTGTTTTAATAAATTCAATGGTAAGCAGTGTGTTAACTAGGGAGATAACAAATATGAATTTCGGTGATAAGTAAGAAAAGCACAACCAATTGGAAGAGTTTAGTTTTGCGGAAAATAACACGAGTTGATGAGATGAGCAATGGTGGAAGATCAAAATCATCCTAAAGAAGAAGATTAACCAATGAGATAGTTGGAAAGGTGCAACTTAGCGTAAAAGGCAGGTCATGAGCAATGCTTTTACAACCAGCCGAAAAGAGTATGACATGTGAAAGCCTTTAGAAAAAAGAAGAATTGTGCTTTCACGTATGCAATAGTAACAAACCTTCATAAACTATAAGGTATAAAAGGGGAGGGCGATTTCAATAAATAATTAATTATTTAATTAACCTATTAAATAATTAATTGATTTAATTCCCATTACATTTTATAAAATGTTTAAAAATGCTAATTTAATTCCTAAAATTAAAAATCATATTTTAGCACAACCATGCAACCTAGGAATAACTCATGATCAGTTAAATTAAGATTTTCGATAATCTATCGTAGTATAATTTGAATATTTATCGTTACTGAAAATCTAACTCGCACAACCAATTTATGCGACTTTAAGTCGGTCCATAAAGCAACTTCGATAAAGTTGATCATGTGTAACATTTTTACGAATTAAATATTTCCTTAAACCGTTGGGTAATTAGTTATGAATTTTAAATGTATTTAATATAATAAAATTATATAAAATAAAATATTCGGTAAAAAAATAAATTTATTGAATCTTATATCGATCTAAAGTGCTTCGGACCTATTTCCAAAAGATAACTAAAAATAAACAACTACAGGGTGTTGATCTTAAATTTTAAATCGTTCGTCGATGTTCGACCTAAAACCCTTCATTCGAAGGCTAGAAGACCTTCAAACGAAACCAAATGTAAACCTCTGATATTTTATAATGTGCTAATCCAATTCGTACTGTTGGATCCGTAAAAATTGACAAAAAAAAATAAGCTCGAAGCAAGTCACTTTATTCCAGCCTTTTTTTACAAATCCAATTGTAGGATTAGATTAACACGTTACAAAGTACCAGTAGTTCGGATTTGGTCTACTTTGAAGGTCGTCTGGCCTTTGAACGAAGAGTTTTTAGTCCGAAAGTTGAGGAATGGTTATAAATTTAAAATTCAAGATCGGCACCCTTCAGTTATTTAGTTTTTAATCATCTTTTAGAAATAGGTTCAAAATACTTTGTATTGACAGAAGATCCAATAATCTTTTTTTACCGAATATTTTATTTTATATAATTTTATTGTATTAACTACATATAAATATTCATAACTAATTACCCAACGGTTTACAAAAAAATTAATTCATAAAACTATTACACACAATCAACTTTAGCGAAGTTGCTTAATGGACCGACTTAAAGTCGCATGATTGGTCATGCGAGTTAAATTTCAATAACTATAAATATTCAAATTACACAATAATAGATTATTGAAAATACAAATGTAACCGATCACAAACTGTCCTTAGGTTGAATGACTCTGCTTTTTCATTTTTATAAATCAAATTAGTATTTTTAAATAATTTTTGAAACGTAATAAGAATTTAAAAAGATGAAAAATAAAATGGAGAGCCGTCGCTATATCAAGTACACAGAACAACACGTAACTCTTCTTCCTCACTTTGGCCGGTCCTCTTTTTTTACAAAAACGAAATAAATGAAAAAAACTACCTCTGTTCTCCGAGCCGCCGCCACTCATTGCCGTCGTCGTATGCCGCCATAACTAGTCGAATTCTCCATTTCTGCCTCAATTTGATAATTTTAAAACACTAAATTCGGATTTCACCTAATTTAATGTGAATATGTGTATAAATATGATGATTATTGGTTATAGGTGTTGCTAATTAGTGTATTTGTTGATTTGAGGATATTTATTTGAGATTTAATTGTTTAATTTTAAGTTTTAAATTCAGGTTACTTTAAAATCTGAAAGTTAGTGTATAATATTAGTTAACATGTATGTTGGTTAGTGTATGCGATTGTTTATTATAGTTTACAATAATTTTAGCGCTACTATGTATGCTTAAATAGTGAATATATGAAATATAAGTTTGTGGTTGAACATAATTTTATGTTAATTAGTGGATGCGTTAATTATAAGTGTTAGTGGTAATTATAAAATAAAGGTATTTTTAGTGATTAATTATTTTTAGTGCATGCATGTGTATGTTGATTAATATACATTTATTACGTTAATGGGTGTATATGTTTTAGAAGTAAATTTAAATGATAATTGTTTTTGAAACAAATATTCAATTAAATTAAATTCGTAAATATTACAAGATAAATATCGGTGTTATATAGACGTGCGCCTACGTTCAAAAAAGACTCAAGCGCACATCATGCACCTTTTTTACAATTTGATCGCGTCTTTTGCAGTTTGGGCACATCATGCACCTTTTTTACAATTTATTGCATCTTTTGCAGTTTGGGTCGCCATTTTGCAAAATTTAAATTTTAGTTTACAAAAATATAGTTGAATAAAAAAATTAAATAATTAAATGAATTATAAAATATGATCCAAAATTTAATTCGTAGTTGGTAATTTAGTAGATCAAACTTGTATAAGAGGCGTGCAAAAAGGCTCTAAGCTCAAAAAAAACCTATAGCCTACTTCTTGCACCTTTTTGCATCTTAGCTACTTTGATAAATATGATGTTAATTTGAAAATAAATGGTAAGTTTATTTTAACAAATAAACAACAAAGCCTTAGTCCCAAAAGGCTTTATTTTTGCAGATATTATTTTGGAAAATACAACAACAACAAAGCCTTTAGTCCCAAAGGCTTTGTTTTTGCAAATAATATTTTAGAAAATACAATAACAATACACCTCTTGGATGCAAAGTTATACGTACACTTTATGATAATGAAGTGCCTTCGAAATTACTAATATATAATTTTAAATTAAGAAAAATATTCAATTATTTTATCGACCATGGTTGGATGTATGAAGAGCGAACTGGTATGAAAGGTTCAGTGAAGGAACATTTCTTTATGTTATACATGAATTTATTAGATTTGCTAAATCTAATAATGAAAATGGGGTAGAAAATTCGTTGCTCTTGTCATAAATGCAAACATTTGAAGCAATGGAAAGCAGATATGGTTATAGTACAATTGTATCAAGTTTATTTTGTGTCAGATTATCATCTATAGGATCGTCGTGCAGAACTTGTTGCACCTATTCCTACAGTGTTAGAGGACGAGGTGAAAATTTTATGTTATGACAAATCCAGTAGAAGATATGGTGAAGATGCAGCACAAACAATGTTCTATACCATTCAAGTTGACGATAAAGATGTAACATTCGAAAAAGAACTGACTGTGGAAGCGAAAAGAATCTATGATTTATTGGATGCTGCTAAAAGGTTGTTGTGGGATGATTGTAAAAGCGGAATTGAATTATCAGTAACCGTCGAACACATTGCTATTAAATCAAAATAAAAAATTATAAAAGTTGGATTTACAGCAATTGTACAAGCTACAAAATGGCATATGTCATCCAATAATCTAATGTGCGATAATCATTATAAAGTAAAAAAAAACTTATGTTTGCTTTCAGTTTGCTGTACCAAAAGATGAATATATGTGTAAAAGGTTGCATGTTGTATTGAAAAGATGGCATTAACCTCAGGGGATGCAGAATATGTAACGGGGAAACATACAAACCAAGAAAAACGAAAGGAAAGGAAGTTCCATTCAAGAGAATGCATTATTTACCCATCACTCCTAGCCTTCAAAGATTATAGGCGTCTTTTGCTACCGCATCTCATATGAGATGACACAGTATGAGAACACAAGAAGAGATAGTCTTGACACATCCATTTGATGGAGAAGCACGAAAACATTTTGATAAGGCTTATCTCAGATTTTGTTGTAGAGAGCCATAATGTCAGACTTGATTTATGTATGGATAGATTTTCACCGTTCTTTCAATTTAGTAGTAAATATTTACCGTGGTCTATTACATTGCATTATAATATATAAGTATAATTGAAATAACTATGAATTTGAAAATTCATATATTGAGAATTATTGTTTAATATTACCTAACAAATGATGCAACTTCAGCATAATTAAGAAGAATATATGTATGTGATGTATGGTGATCTCTATTGTCTAACCGTAATTTTATACATTTTCCAGCAGATCGGACATGTTGTCTAAAATAGATAATATTACTTGAAAAGATTCTTGTTCAACGGCTTCATCATTACGAGGAACACTTACAAATGATAAGTTCACACGGTCATTGAAATATTGAGAGTAAAAGGATGAAGTTTATTTTTCAAGTTATGATTTGCAAATCGAACCTTCAATTCGTATTTTTTGTCTAACTTTTTTCTTTAATGATTCAAGTTGCCTATTACAAAATTAATTCAATTTAAATTTGAGATCAAAATTAATATTACGGATATGCAATATTACCTCTCAAATGGATACATCCATTCACATTGCACAGGACCTCGAAGAAGTGCTTCAGATGGAAGATGAATAGGTAAATGCTCCCTTACATTAAAGAATCTCGAAGGAAATTTTTTCTCAAGTTTGTAAAGTAGTATATGGATATCCTCTTTTAGTTTACGTATACGTTCAACTGTTAATGTAGTCGAAAAAAGCTCTTTATGAAACAAACTTAATTCTGTTACAAAACTCCATACTTTTATGAGCAATAATTTTTTAAAAACCATGGGTAATAGATTTTCCATCATTCCATGACAATCATGACTTTTCATTCCACTCATTTTATTTTTTTAAGTCAACACATCTACGGAGATTAAAAGAAATCTCATTAGGACATCTTAATACTTCCACCCACTTTAACACAAGTTTTACTTGCTTGCTGTCTAGCTCATATCATACTTTGGGGTATTTTATTGTCATTAGGCTTCATATGAAGTTCAGGACATTTACATAGTTCTGCTATATCACATCTTGAATTCAGATCGTCCTTTGTTTTCCCCTTAACATTTAAAATTGTATTAAACATATTATCAAACACATTTTTTTCATTGTATATCATGTCAATATTATGTCGAAGTAAGAGATCTTTCCAATAAAGTAACTCTCAAAATATACTTTGATTGCACCGATTATGAATTATCGATTTACCTGAAATTTCAATCTGTACTACACTTTCATGTATCTTTAGATATTCCATTACAAGAATATATATTTATTTTCTTAACCAATTCGTTAGTGGTTGTCTAGTCTCTGCTCTATTAGCTATAAAGTTTTTTTTAACTCTTCCAAAAGTACAATTAACATGGAGAAAACACCGATGGTAATCAAATCATGTAATTTTCCTTCTATTCGGGGAGCTAAGATCCAAAGTCGAGAGGGAAACAGCCCAGATCGTATGCTAAGGTCCCTAAGCAATCACTTAGTGGAAAAGGAGGCGATCGAGTGATGACAACCAGCGACCGGGGTGTAGGTAGAATCAATTCTGTAGAGGTCATGCAAATACATAGGCCCCTTCCCTTCAGCTGATTAGAAGGCGCTTTCCGTTCTAGGTCCCTTAGAATAAATAGTATTAAGTTAGGCAGGTAGTATGGGTCCTCTGACTTCCAAGTACTTGCTATATGCGACTCCCGTGAGAAAATGCTCGTGTTTTTTCATGCAATATGGACAAGCTAGACAACCAACCATACTCTAATCTAAAAGCATTGCATAAGGTAGAAAATCACATATAGTTCATAAAAACGACGCAAACTTACAAAAATTCTTTTTTTTAGAAACACCGTATTTATCAACGCCTTCAGGCCATAATGTTTTCAACTCTTCAATCAATGGCTACAAATAAACGTCAACTCCTTGTATCGGATTATCAGGACCAGGGGCCATAATAGTGAGAAACATATATGGAGTTTTCACACATATCTATGGAGGTAAATTATAAGGTGCATATAATATATATTTGCAGTATTTATGAATCACAACATCCACGTGACGATCTCAGTAAAGAATTTGCTAATTGGTTTTCGAACAACATTTATGATCCAAGAAATTGTGTCGGTGATGAAACATCTTGCTATAGGACCAAAAAGAAACGTCAATACTTATCCAATATTCTTTATTAATGGATTTAAATTCAACGTCAAGAAAAATGGTGCTGAAAGATTAGCCTATAACGGCGGTATATTTATCAAAGGTAATGATGATCCAGATGAACATATAAAAGATTTTTACGGTATCTTGGGACAGGTTTTAGAATTAACATATTTTATACAACCTAAAGCAATTAAACCATAACAGCTTTCTAGCAGCACAAAAATAGAAAAAGAAAGTAACATAAAAATCAAATAACATTTTGTCGTTATTTCAAATTTTCATATGCAGAGAGCTTAGTCTCATTAAACAAGCCTTTGGAAGCAAGAAGGAGCTTTTATTTTTCTATTCGAACTGGTGCATTGAAAGCTAGGGCACAGGAGTTGGATTTAGAACGAAGAAGAAAAGAGGAATTCAAGGTTTCTTCGTAATAGGCTGCTTAGTTGGGCCAAGTTTTGCGCTGTATACTAATTATAGATTAGTGTAGGAGAGCTTTCAACTAAAGATGATTCAGGTAAATTATTTAATGTAAATCATGATTTTTGTTTATTTTATATATTATAAATCTAATAGTTTCAAAACTTAATGACTTTTACATACGAGGTCGGATTTACGCGCGGTTTATTCCCTCGAGTCAGCTTGATGTGACTAAAACAAGAGCCACGCCGGACCAAGTGAGGTCGCACCTCCGATCGTACATGCTTCTTCGATACCATATTATGACTTTGTGATTGATTTGGTGGCCAGCCCTCAATTTTGATTATGGGAGCATGTTCCAAGGTGGGCGATAGTAGCTACTATGTGTTACCACCAGTCTGGATTCGCAAAACGGTAGTATCCTACCACAGGCATTCCCTCGCGTGCCTTGTCATATGCCTTATTGCACCCATTACGAGTTTGGTTTGTACCGTACCTATAGAGTGCTCCCTGAGCATCCCATCAGTTTGGTGGGGCTTACAGTATCTGTATAGACTACCATAATATACAAAAATTTGTTATGGGAGATATGGGTAATGCCTTAACGCTATTTTAATACTTTACTTTACTGTAGACACTATTATAATAGCGTACTTGTACTGTGTATGCAGATAGTTTAACGGATCCTTAGAAGATGGAATCCCGAATAACTCTTAAGTTATTGCACGCACGTTAGACATGGGCTAGGAGATGTAAAATCCCGTAAACATCTCTGAAGCCGTCACACTTATATTTATTTACCAATAGATTTAACTTACAAAAGATATTTTACTTCTGACCCGATTTTTTTATCTTTTCATTACGCCCGGGTCAGTCTAAGCTTTTCAGTGTACCGAAGACCATTTTTTCTCTTGAGGACAAGGACGAATATGTGTATGCTATTTATTATATTTATACTACTACATCATGTTGTTATGCTGCATTTATTTATTTATTCGTGTTGTATGTAACTCTGATCTGTATTGTAAAAGTGTAATCAAATGCTATTTGTAAAACAGCTTCATAAACTATTATTTGATTATTATATTTCACTCTGCTATTAGATTATGTGTTTGTTTTTTATTCTTTCTCTTCTTTTCTTATTTACCCCATAACAATCCTCACTTTTGAATGGTTTGGGTTTGACGTGTGTGGTTTATTGCTGATTTGAACCGTCCAAAAAGTTGGGTCGTTACACATCTCATCAGATCAACCATCATCAGCTGAGATTGGATGAGATTGTTGCTCTCCTCAATTTCACTGTCATCATTGGAGAGATACCCAACTTCCCAATCAAGAATCTGCTTCAAAATCTATTTCTTACCCTCAAATTTTATGTTATGCTAGAAGCAAGGTTAGAGAAGCCTCATCACCTCAACCTTGGCTGTATCTAATCCAAATCATCAGAGCGAAACTCCTCATTTGATCAAGGACCCACCAATGGCTGAAGCCGATAATGCATCTGATGCCTTATCAGCCCCACATACGGGAAATGTCATCCAGTTTTCAAAAATTGAAGAAATCACCAAGAATATCATCAATCCAGGTGCCAACTCATCACCATCCAATTAATTGAAAATAATTTCTTGATTTGGAAGTTTTAGATCATGGCTGTTGTTAGGGGTTATGGTCTAGAAAAATATATTTTTGGTATATCCCCAATCCTTGGAATGTTCACCCCCAACTGTGAATGTGTAACAATTAGCAACAAAGAATACATAATACATCAAAAGCAAGACAGCTTCTTAAGTTCTTGGCTTTTGACGTCATAAATCAATCTAAACCTATTGCCTCAAATTGTTGGATGTAACACATCCAATGAGATTTAGACAACAGTGGACAAATATTTACCTCACAGTCATCTGCTAGAGTTATGCATCATAAGGGACGAATGCAAAATCTACGACTAGAAAATATGTCCATAAGAGAATACTTAGCCAAGATAAAAACTCTATGTGATCTATTGAGTGTAGCATGCAACAAATTTTAGATACTGAACAGGTTTGGCAATACTAAATGGTCTAGATGAAGACTATGAGTCGGTAGTGGCAATCATTTCTATAAAAGAAACAACTTCAAGTATTCAATAGGTACACTCTACATTGCTAGAACATGAAGGACGGATGGAACAAAAGAAACCAATAAATTTAGATCTTACTATCAACTATGCCTCCAACTCTTTGAACTCAAGAAACAAGAATCAAGGAAAAAATTCAAACACCAGAAATGAACAATTCAGAAAAGAAGTGGATAGAACTACAGAAATAGAGGAAGAGGTAGATGGAATAATAATAACAAAATAAGATGCCAAATCTATAAGAAATATGGTCACACTACAAACATGTTTTATTTTAGATTTGATCAGAACCACTTACCAAATCAACAAGGCAACAATAGTCAAAGAAACTTCAGTCCAAATGCGAACATAGCTCACACAAATCAAGAACCTAGGAATCAAGCAGAAGATTCAAGAGTCCAGAATGATGTAGAGATACTGGCCAGACCAGACTAAATCTTGGAAACATGGAGTATAAAGGTATGTAATCTATTTTTATAGGTAATTACGAGTCAGTCAAAATCACACACATAGGGGATGCATAAATTACAGGAAAAAGGAAGTTATATCTCAATAATCTTTTAAGCGTTGTGGAAAATTCTAACTCAAAACCACTCAAACCAAAACCCCAAAGCATGGCAGGAAAACGAGATCGTGGTAAGAAGTGTAATAACAACCAATCAGTATCTCAATCTCAATTCAATCCAAAATCAAACACAATCTCCAAACAAGCAATAGATAATCAAAGCAATAATGATAAAATAAATCACACACCGACTTATAGTGGTTCCACTAACGTTGTGTTCGTGTACATCCACTTTGAGAGAGAGCTTTTATTAATACCAATGAGAAGAGCACAAGAGATTGATTACAATGATCAAAATTCTAAAAGAATTGATTTGTGAAGAGAACTGTAACAACCGTGGTTTTGGTGATTGCTTGTGAAATAAAATTATAACGGTGGTTATAATTTAATAACGAACAAATAAAATAAATTGGAGATAAAATTTTTTAAAATTGTTTATTTTAGATAAACAATGGGTTTTGAATAAATAAAGTGGAATTAAGATGCTTTGGTTGGTAATAAATTGTTAAAGAAGATATTTTATTAATTTTGGGATTATCTGAATTAATTAAGTGAGATAAGATAATTTAATTCAACATTAATTAGTTGAAATATTTGTAAATTGTTGAAAATAAAGTTTTAGAAACTTTATTATGTTAGTTTGGAGAGAAAAATGAACATTATATGGTTTTAATTTGATAAATTGTAATAATTTTCCAAATTATTTCCAAATGCCGATTTTTGTTAATTTTAAAGAAATATTGTAAATAAAAAGGTGGAATTTTGTTTAAAAAGAATATTAGGATGTAAAAGTGATGTTAATATGGTTTGTTAAATTTAATTTGACAAGAAAATGATTTTTGTGTAAATTTTGATGTTAGAATAGTGTTTTATGCAATTTATAGTGTAAATCGAGGTATTTAATTAAAAATAAAGTTTTAATAATGGAAAATAATTTTTATGGCTAAAATAATCTTTTATATGTTGTAAAAACATTTTAGTAAATATAAACATATGTTGTATAAAAAATTTTGGTGGAAATATGTTTAAATAACGAGAATACGGAGGAAATATATAAATTAACTTAGTTAAGTTAAAATAAGTATTGCATATGGGCTAATAGATATTGGGTGCAAAACCCAAAGTCCATCTCTGGAATATTCAGGAGGAAAAATAGTACGTTCTATTTCTTTCTTTCTCATTTTTAGTTCTCCCTTTCAAAAAAAGTGAAAGAAGAAAACCCATGGCTTCCTTCTAATCATTCAAATGTAGCTTCATAAACTAGTAAAATCAAAAGGGAATAATTGCAAATCAAAGTTAAATAAAGGTTTCTAGCTCCAAAACAAGGCCAAAGCTTCCAAATTGCTCTTCAATTTGCTGTATATTTTTTGAAAACAATCTAAGGTGAGTTTAAAACTCATATTTTCTAGCTTATATTGAGATTTCAAGGGAAGAAATCTCAATTTTGTTTCTTGCATGTTCATTTATGAATCACTATCGGTAAACTGAGCATAGCTCTTTCGTTTAAATTTGAATTTGATTTTTTTTAAAGTTCTGGAAAGCCTGAAAAGTGTGTGATAACTTTCAGTTTTAACACTTTTGAAAATTTTGAGCATAGAGGGTCGAAAAACCCAATTCAAACTCGCTGCCCTATCACTGTAAAACTGTGACTTTCTATGCTAAATGTTGTTGGTAATTTGAGCATATCTTTTCCGTTTGGTGTCCGAATTTGACGATTCTTGTGTTCCTGAAAGCTTTGATTATCTGCTATAACTTTCATATTATAGGCTTTGATTTTCTAAAACTTTCTTGTTTTGAGTTTTGCAAAATTTTGAGGTTAAGATAGTCGAAACCTTATTTCTTTGCTGCTGCCCTGAGCATAAACGACAGCGATAGTGAATTTAAAATCTGAGAATTATATTGGCCATATCTTTCACATTTCTTATCCAAATTTAAAAAATTAGATGTTTAGGAAAGCTTAGACTTTATACTAAAAGTTTTCTGTTTTGAGTTTTCTTAAATTTCGAAGTTAACTTGGTCAAAACTGTGTTTGTTTATTGCTGTCCCGAGAGCAAAACGATAGCAATAACACTCAATGACTTGAGAATTGTATTAGCTTATTTTTTCTCCCATTCTTGTTCAATTTTGATGTTGTTTTTTTGATGTTTTGGTAGCTATGATGCCTATCAATATGCTAGCTATATTTGGATAATTTGAAATTCAAATTTAAATAGAATTTGAATTGATTTTGGGTTTTGAATTGAATTCGTATTGAATTCAAGTTATTGATCTCGAGTTATCTTTCTTGTTTTTCATTGTTTTGGAGCATGGTTTTCACTAAACCATTTTTAAGTGATTTTTCAAATAAATTGACATTTCTGATTATTATTATATAGTATTTTAAAATTATTTTTCTAATATAAAATCTATTTATTTTCTATATATAGGAATTTCAAATATTGGTTTATTAATCTGTTTGGGAAAAAGTTTTAAAAGCTTGTTTTCTCTAGTAAACTATTTTAAATATAAAACACACACATTTGCACTACTCGAATCGTATGAGAAAGAGAATTAAACGATTTAGTAAAACACGTGGTATGAGACATGTGCATTTACTATTTCGGTTAATTGCGGATATGTACGATCGAAGCTATTTGAGATTATTGTTTCTGAGGTGTTTTGCCATTTTATGGCATATTTTGAGTTTTATAATTCTTATTTATTGGAATTATTCAAGATGGCCAATATTTGGAAAGTATTATGGTTTGAAATCTCCTATGTAGGAGTATGGTCGATGAGAACCATCACGATGTTTTATTTACTTACCAATGATATAAGGCAAGTCCTGAGTATCTGATTTCATATTTTGAGATTTATGGTTTATGAGGAACCATCACGATGTTTTCACTTGTCGATGAGATGAGACAAGTTACGATGCCATTTAATACTTATCGATGAGATGAGACAAGTATAGTGTCTCTTTATCACTCACCAATGAGACGAGGCGAAGTATGATTTTTTGAGTTTTATGATGTTCCCAGTGTGTCATCAACTAGTCGCTAGTAAACCGTTAAGTGCGAACGCGTGGTATAAGACACACATTAACATTTTCGGGTTCCTATTCGTGAGTTTGTGACATATTCACGGTATTTACCCAACAAAATTTCATTGAGTGGTGTTAACGACCTACTCATGAGACGAACTACTTTGAGAGGTGTTAACGACTTTGTCATGAGGACGAACTGCTTTGGGAGGTGTTATAGACCTTGTTAAAGCTAACAAAACGGCTTGGAGAGGTGTCAGCGACCTTATCATGAGGACGAACCACTTTGGGAGGTGTTAGCGACCTTATCAGAGGCTTCGGCCATTTGATTTTAGCACGTGCAGCATTGCTTCGGCATTGCAATCGGGGATCTGGCCAATCCGGGCTTTCTGTGTTTTCTGAGTTTTCTGCTTTGTTGTGATTTCACCATTTTATGATGTTTTGTTACATTAATAACCTAGCGCTATATGAGCTGTTATACATATGGTGATTTCATTTATGACGTTTTGAACTCTTGTTGAGTTCTTTGAAATATGAGTTGATGCTTTCATGATTTTATAGAATATTCTAAGTTTTCTATTTTGGCAAGATAGATTTGAGATGCATATACATTTATACCGATGAGATGAGGTATAAATATGTTTGAAGATTCTTTTATTTTGAGATTTATGTTTCCATTTCATGGCACTTTGTGATTTCGGGTTATGCCGTTGAGACGAGGCATATTTGAAATTTGAGACTTATCCTAATTAAGAATGTTTTGTGTTGCTACTTGACGAGATACTTGTGTTGACGATTTCTCCTAGTAGGAGATATGGTTCATTTGGAACCGTTGTTATTATCATTTATATTATGTGGATATATGAAGCGAATATGATATTTATATGGATTTTATCTTTAGAATCTCATTCTCAATGGCTCATATACTTAAGTGTTATTATGTCATTTAAGTTATGGCTATACTCTTGTTACATCTTCTTCTTATTAAGAGGAGAAATCATCCTTTCCTTATGATGGTGATATAATGCTTATGGGTATGGTATCTCTTGTATTAGAGGATACTCTTTCTTTCCTATGCTTTTCCTTATCTATTATTGTTATTTACTTATTTGTTCAGCAAGACTGACCTGTGTGTTTTACACTCGGGTCAGACCGAGTATGTTTCAGGTTAAGCATTTCTTTTGGATATACCTATTACTTGATGCTTTCGCATGGATGTTGCATTATCTTCTTTAGCTGTTACATAATTATTATTTTAAATTCCAACTTATATTGAAAATTATTTGGAAAAATCTATGCTCGAAATCAAAGAAATCACTCAAAACCGTTATTCAAATTCAAATCAAATTTGAATTTCAAATAAATAAAAACTTGGCTAGCCTATTAATAGGCATCATAGCCCTCAAAACAATTCAGTAATATCACAAAAACATGAAGTATATGTTAAAAATCAGACGGAAAAAGAACATAAAAACACTTCGCCAAAATAATCCCCAGGTCTAAAATCTTCTATGGGTTCAACTTTCGGATATAAAACAGGTGGACGAACGATCTTTGATTGAACTAAAAATTGGTGTACACAAACTAGAAAACTTCATCTTTTAAAAAAAAGAATCAATGAATTCCGACTGAAATGAAAACGTTACACTGTCTCAAACATGGACTCAGGCCATGTTTGCAATAGTTCAAAAACCAAAAGTGTACAGGCTTGAAAACCCTTTGGGGTTCAACTTTCAGGCATGAAACAGATGACCAAATTAGCTTGGATTAAGATGAAAATTGTTAAGCCTATAATAGAAAACTTCAGTTTTCAAACAAAAAAATAATCATGCAATTTGGATAAAGTATGAGAAAGTTATGATGTTTCAAAGTTGGACGCAGATAGTGTTTTCACTGTAAAAATCTGGGCAAAAACATGCCCCAAGTCAAAGTTCGGCAGCATGTTACTATAAGGTCAAAATGACCTGAAATTTAACATGAATAAAGACTAACAAAAAAAATTAAACTGCAGAAGAATCATGCAATTTAGACAAAGCATGAAAAAGATATGATGTCTAAAAGTTGGACCCAGGCAGTGTTTTCAATGTAAAAATCTGAGCAAAAACATGCTCCAAGTCAAAGTTCGGCAGCATGTTTCCATAAGCTATATAGGTCGAAATGACCTGAAATTTAACATGCATAAAGACCAACAACAAAACTTTAAACTGTAGTAAGAATCATACAATTTAGACATAGCATGAAAAGATATGATATCTCAAAGTTGGACCCAGGCACTGTTTTCACTGTAAAAATCTGGGCAAAAACATGCTCCGAGTCAATGTTCGAGTTATAATTCAATATTTACAAGTAATCGTCAAAACCAGGATTGTTATAGACTCCCCCATTACAAATATTGCGCCCCCGCAATTTTCTAGAAAAAGAGCCGTAAACAACACAAAATTCAATCGACAAAGGATAAAAGACAAGCTCGAAATACAAACCATTTATACTCTCAACATAGAATGGTAGAGAGAAACAAGGAAAAACTCAATTGGTTAATCCAACGACCCATCAAATGCTAAGATAGTGATTAGCAATCCATTGAATTTTCCAAGTATCTAGAAAGAATTTCGAAGATATCCCATCTTCGAATCAAAATTCAATAAGATGCTCAACAATTAATTAATCGAAAATGATTGATTTCAAAAAAACTCTACAAATAGAGTCGATCAAACTCACTTAAACCTGAACTCTAAGCAATAAAGAAGATCATCAAAAAGATTTTCCGCATAAATATACGGAAAGAACATCCTCACAAAAGGGTAGACACAATAGACAAGATAGATAAATCACAAGATGGCTTCTTACAAGGCCACCAGACTCGAACGACCGTAAAAAATGCACGTCTTTGATAATAACTCAAAGATAGAATATACTCAAGAACAAGGATATAAGCTCGAATTATTTTTAATCCAAGATATTTAAAATTTTAAATCACAACATCTTTTAAAAAATATACCAAATCATTTATCTTTAGAAATTTATTTTCATTATTAAAAACCCTTATTTTAATTTAAATTCACAAATTACATGATTATTACTTAAAACTCTATTTTTAACTTCTAAAATTACACAAAATTTATTTCCTTGTATAGCAAGACATAACAAATCATATTTTCAACGTTTTACAAGCAAAATTTATTTTTAAACCAAATTTCCCATTTTTAGTTATAATATACCACTTATTAAATGAAATGCTTCTTTTAAAAAAAGTATAAAAGAAACATCTGGTAATAATTATCAAAATTATTGCCTTTCTTTATATTAAAATCATGATTAGCTCAATTTTAACTTAATTAACCAAGTTAAGTTTCAAAACTTTACTTTTCACATTTTATTCCCCAAAATCCATTGTTTATTCCAAATAAATATCTTAAAAAATAAATAAATGGCATTACCTCGCCATTGAGTCTCTAATAAATAAATATATCTGTTGGCTGCAGAGTTGACTGAACGATCAAAACTGTCTCACCACTCTATTACTCATCTCTAAAATCAATAGCTGCAATTACCATTCAAAAATAAAATAATATTTAACCAGTTTCCTATCAGTTCCAAGTTGAATTAAAATATGAAAATTGAAATGCATATACTCTGGAACAGTACTATCATTCAAAAATGATTTGGCATGATTTCGACAAGAATTGAGCAAGATATAGCGGTTCAAAGTTGCAAGCAGAGCATGTTTTTGCCCAGGTTTTACAGTGAAAACACTGCCTGGGTCCAACTTTGAGACATCATAACTTTCTCATACCTTATCTATTATTGTTATTCACTGTTTTGTTTAGCTAGACTGACCCGTGTATTTTACACTCGGGTCAGACCAAGTATGTTTTAGGTTAAGCATTGCTTTTGGATATAGCTATTACATGATGCTTCCGCATGGATGTTGGGTTATCTTCTTTAGCAGTTATTGTCCTTGTGAGTTGTATTGGATAATCTTTTAACTCATGTATATAGAGTGGTGGTCATACCGCTTTGATGTATCATTGGTATTGTATTAAGATGTATCTTTGTACATGTGAGTGTGTGTGTGTGTGTGTCTGTTACTGTTTTGTGATGAGTTGTTCATTTAGTTATGGCATTCTGTTCTGATAGATCTATTAGCCACTTGTAATTTTGTATTAAGTATTTATTGGATATGTCGGTCAACTTGAGTAGAAAAAAAAGATAGCAATTATCGACTTATTGAACAGATATTTAAGACAAGGCTATAGATGTCGCCCTTAACCCGCCCTATTCTTCGCATTAGCAAACATGACTACTATATAATTCTCTTTGTTAATGTGGGTCTCGGGGTAGGGCGTCATAACTTGGTATCAAAGCTGATTTGTATTGTATATTCTTTTGACTCATGTATATAGAGTGGTCGTCATACCACTTTGATGCATCATTGGTATTGTATTAAGATGTATCATTGTATATGTGAGTGTGTGTATGTGTATATCTATTGCTATTCTGTGATGAGTTATTCATTTAGTTATGGTATTTTTTCTGAAGATCCGTTAGCCACCTATAGTTTTGTATTAACTATTTATTGGATACGTCGATCCACTTGGGTAGGAAAAAAAATAGATAGAAATTGTCGATGTATTCAATAGATATTTAAGACAAGGCTATAGATGGTCATCCTTAACCAGCCCTATTCTCCACATTAGTAGACATGATTACTATGTAATTCTCTTTATTAATATGGGTCTCAGGGCAGGGCGTCACAGCTTGGTATCAGAGCCGAGTTCAGAACAAAATATGATAAACATAGCACAGAAACATATACTACGATACATCCAAGTATAATTCAAGTGTTACAAATCCCTTAATTATCATGTCCATTATCTTATCATGTCCTTTGAGATAGAAGTTTGGGATATGTCTAGGAATATATTTTATTTCATAGTATTCCAAAATTGAATAGATGATATCTTATCTTAGGGGCAATCCTAATTGTGATTGTTTTATTCGAGTCCTCTTTGGTACGGGTGCTTGGCACTCATCCATATTGAATGAATTTGTTAATGATTCCGGTTGATTATTGTCTTGTTCTTCTTTGAGGATTGCAAATCCTATTGAGGGGATCCACAATATTTGGCATGATATATGAGGATTTTTGGATTGTTCTTTGTAGCTTATCTTTTCGTGCGAAGTAGCACGATATTTTCTATCTAGAGTTTGGAATGATTCGAAATAAAGTGGCTTGCATATTATCAAGCAACAATCTGTGATTCTATATTAGGTATCCTTATTCGGCCGATTTGTTGTTTCTTATTCTTCGAAATGTTAGTGATGATTTCGAAGCCTCTGTATTCAATCTTAAGTTTCGAGATGTTGATGACATATCTTGAATTCCAGTCATTGTGATTTTGTTGATTTCTGTGAGTCCGTTTCGGGTATGACATCTAATCGAGAAATCGAGTATTGTATTGACCTCATTCTCGGTTCTTAGCTTTTGGCCATCCTTCCACGAGAATGTCCACTAAGAAAATGAGGTGATTCATTGAATTTAACTGACGTTGTCGTTCTTGCCTCCTTTAAGATATCCTCTTAGGATACTCAATTGCAAGTAGGCTTTGTGATATTACTTCACCCGAAGTAATGATTTGTTGGTTGTGTTCTTCTTCTCATTCGAGAAGATATTTTAGCCTTACTTTTATATTTCATTTATCTCTTTTTATCTATTGAGTGGTACTAGGGTTATTCCTCTGCTTGACCTACACCGGCTTTCTTGAGCTACGAGTTACGAAGGAGAGCATTCTTCTTACCGCATTCTGCACTCATTATGATTCTTGTGAGTGTTTCGTTATACCGTTCGGAATAACGAACTCTCCAATCTATTCCATCAATCTTGAGGATCGAGTATTCTGGGAATATCTCGGTGAGCTCTATTTGTGTTCCTTGATTTGAGAATAAGTAATAAATTATGTTTGCAAATCTTTCAAAAATTGTAGATATGTTTCTAAGAGAATTGGATTTTTTAGTAGGGAAAAACAAAGAATATTTTGAGAATTAAATATAAGGAACTTTTTTATATATAGAAGATGATTTTTGTGTTGGGTTATCCATCGAGTGCTTTAAGAATTCTGGTCGATGTGCCTGTATCGATAGGAATTTCCTAAACACCGTGATGAGACAATCTGACACGATAAATTGAGTTTTAATGAGATTATGTTTGGTAATAAATTAAAATAGTTTGAGCATTAAATTTTATTTTGAATGACATATGCAGCCATTGAACCAGAGTGGGTAAGATGATTGGCGAGGCAGTTTTGATCATTTGGTCAATTCTACAGGCAATCAATAAGGTTAGACATTATAAACCAATGGCGAGGCAATGCCATTATGATAATTGAAATTTATGAGTTGAATACAGTTATGTTTTATTGTTGAAATGATGTACTTTAGATGAGATAATACTTTGTTTGAAAAGTAAAATGTTTGTTGAATATTTTAATATGTGTTATACATGTTGAAGATGAAACTTGTTTTGAAGTTTTTAGGTGTTTGAAATAAGGAGTGGTAAAATTTTAAACTTTATCTTGAGACTTTATTAGTATGGATTTATGGAACTCTTTTGGAAATTTAATTTTGTTGCAAGAGAGAATACGATTCTAAATTTATTTATTACTATAAGATGCTATATTAAAGAGTTTTGAAAATTTTTAGATATTGAAAATTGAGATTATGGTTTTGAAGATAACGAGTTTTTGAACTCTAAAATTTTGATTGTAAATTAAAATTTATATATATTTTGTTCCTTGAGTTTGTCTTGCCTTAGTGCAATGGTCTAACGACTTGCATTTTTACGGTCGTTAGAGTTGGGTGGCCTTTGAAGTAACCACCTCTCAATGGGTTTTCTTAACTCAATTGTTGTTATATTGGTGCTAATATGGCTCCTTCCATAGTGACACACGGAAAATCATGTCAACAATCACCTTGTGGATTAGAGTTCGGGATAAAAGTTGAGCTATATTCCGACTCTATCCGAGAAATTTCTAAGAAATCAATCTCACACGATTGATTTTTGGGTAGCATTGTGCTTTGTATTCTTATTTCAAAGGTGAGATGCCTTCGAAATCATGAAGTATTGCTCATGTAATTCTACAGTCCGTTAATCCTAATGAATATTTTCGAAAAATCATAGAATTTATCGAGTGATTTTATCTTAGTCTTCTATCACGTTGAGTTGAGAATGAGAATTTTTATCTTGCGCTTGTCTATCTTTCTTTTGATTGATGAGATAATTGTGTTGAATACAAACTCTTCTCTAGGAATTGCGAGGACGCAATTTTTATAAGGAGGAGTCTGTAACAACTCGGTTTTGGTGATTGCTTGTGAAATAAAATTATAACGGTGGTTATAATTTAATAATGGAGAAAAAATAAATTGGAGATAGAAAATTTGTTAAAATTGTTTATTTTAGATAACAATGGGTTTTGAATAAATAAAGTGGAATTAAGATATTTTGATTGGTAATAAATTGTGAAAGAAGATATTTTATTAATTTTGGGATTAATTGAATTAATTAAGTGAGATAAGATAAGCTAATTCAACATTAATTTTTTGAAATAAATGTAAATTGTTGAAAATAAAGTTTTAGAAATTTTATTATGTTAGTTTGGAGGGAAAAATGAACATTATATGGTTTTAATTTGATAAATCGTAATGATTTTGCAAATTATTTCCAAATGCTTATTTTTGTTAATTTTAATGAAATATTGTAAATAAAAAGGTGGATTTTGTTTAAAAAGAATATTTGGATGTAAATATGATGTTAATATGGTTTGTTAAATTAAATTTGATAAGAAAATGATTATTGTGTAAATTTTGATGTTAAAATTGTGTTTTATGCAATTTAGAGTGTAAATTGATGTATTTAATTAAACATAGGGTTTTAATAATGGAAAATAATTTTTATGGCTAAAATAATCATTTATATGTTGTAAAAACATTTTATTAAGTATAAACATCTGTTGTCTAAATTTATTTGGTGGAAATATATGTAAATAATGAGAATATGGAGGAAATATATAAATTAACTTAGTTAATTTAAAATAAGTATTGCTGAGACGACCTGACTTTCTCACCACAGAAAATCACATCATCTTGAAGAAAGAAAGGGATAGAAAAGTGAAAAGAAAGAAGAGAAAGAAGAAACAACATCAGAATCTAAACAGCGGAACAAATAAATTATATTAAATACATAAATATTACATAGTTTACAATCATTATCATGAGTTACACAGATTACACATCGCATATTAGAGAGTTATAAACACCTGTCTAGTTATACAACTCAATACAATACAATACAAGAAACTACTCAGAGAAATCAACACGGCGGAATACTACATATCTACACGCAGAAGCCTCTTGCTCCATTGCTCCTCCACAATTCGTCAAAGCTAACCTGAATCCCTTGGCTACTCATAAAAATTTGAGTACCCAAGAGTTTAAGAAAACAAAAGATAAACTCCGAGTCAGACATGGGTCCGGTGTGAGTAACAGGTTAAGGTTGCTTAACTTTTAAAAACCTTTTTGAAAAGAAAGGTATCACGTAAGACTTCCCACACATAAACATGGAAAAGTTTTTACCTTACGCTAACCAAAACATTTGATAGGAAATCCGATGATATTATAATTGGTCTAGGGTTTTTAAGTAAATATGAAATAGCCGAAATTGTTACATTCATTAAATTCCAGCTACTAGACACAAAAGTGGATAATACAATCAAATCCGAAGGCACTTATTGGATTTTGGATTCCATACAATGACAGGCCTACCGGGGTACCGCCCGTCACAGTACGTGGCCTAAATCACCGTACCGAGGATCACTCCCAATCCCTTGCAACACAAGGCTGGAACCATTCCTTACTGAACAGTTTCGAACAAGACAACCCCGTAGTTCTAGCTAGCAACCGCCCACAAAGCCGAATAAAAAGGGACCTTTAGACAGGGAAAATCTCGTCCTACTTGGGCATGACCCACTTAACCTTGCTGCACCTCCCCTGTTTTAGCCATTCCCGGTTGATGAGGCTTGAGGCTACGATTACCTTTAGTGAACACATCACTTAGAATGCTCATCGTCCACCTGACGATGTTTTGAAAGCATTCAATCCATACAAGTTCGTTCCAGGTTCGAACGAAACCGAAGGCATTATCTCGTTACACTCATTTTGGAATCACCCTCAGAGTTAATGACAATAACCCTTGCACTCTGAATCTTCATCTTCACTTGAGATTCACAACCTATCATTAATTTGGATCGATGTGGTTTTCGGATATCCAAATATGGAAATCCGATCCCGGTCTCATCAAAATCCAAAACGTATCTTTTAGGTCCAAGTTGTTTTAAAGTTTAAAACAATTCAATTATCTATATACACACAGATAGATAGCTCACAAATCACAATTGATAATCAACATTATCAAATAAATAGGTGATCCACATTATCATTATAACAGATAATCTATATTATCATCACAATGCAACCAAAGCTATCATACCATACAACATTACTTATCTCATTTCTGAGATCACAACCATTCAAAGCAATCAATATCACCCATTCATACATAAGCAATCATTTACTTAATCACAATATAGTTAATTTAAAATAAATTAAATTAATTACCTCCATCTTTAATTAATTTAAAGTGGATTAAATTAATTACTCCATCAATATAAATCTTGCTTACTTAACCATTTAATTGATTACAATCAATTAATTAATCATTCAAAATTAATCACCTTAACTAATCACTCTTGATTAATTATCCTTAATTACATCATGCAGTTATCCTTAATTAATTTCACAAATTAATTATTCTTAACCAAAAACAGTAATTACCCTTTAATTACTTTAATTAATTAATTAATTATAATTAATTTCATTAATTCTTAATTAATTACATCAATTAATTACCCTTAGTCACTTGTCATTGATTAATTAATCATAATTAATCAACTTTAATTACATCATTAATTATATAAATTAATGATCCCTAATTACATTTTAGTTAATTATCCTCTTAAATTAATTACCTTAAGTAATTAACCTATAATTATTAATCCTTCTTGAGTAACCATATTCTGTAATTAACTAGCTTAATCACTTCATTTAACAAATTAATTATTCCTTAATTAATTTCTTAATTAATCCCTTGATTAATTACTAAGTAATTATACTCAAATTACTTCCATTTTAAAACATCTTCAATAAATTACATTCAGTAATTATCAAACAATTACTTCACTAAGTAATTTCCTATCCATAAATTACATTAAGTAATTATCATTAAAAATTAATTAAATTAAACAATCACATTTAAGATAATTAATTAGCTTAAGTAATTAATTTATTAATTACTTCATTAAATAATTACACTTAAACCATTAACAAATGATTATTATTAAATTAATTAATCTAATCAATTATTAAAATTAACCATATTAATTAATTATTAAATAATCTTAGTTAATGACCTTCATTAACCATCCTCTAATTATTTTCATTAAGTAATTAACTTAGATTAATCACAAATTAAATTATCTTTAATTATCCAGTAATTAAAGTCTAATTATTTAATTAAGTGTTAACTGTCACTTAATTAATCCTTAATTATTTATTTAATTAACCTTGATTTTAACTTAATTGATTAATCAATAAATCTTTAATCATTAGTTAATAATCTAATTAATGATCTTAAATTTCAAATTGATTAACCTTTAATCAATATTTATTAAACCTTAATCAATTAATTAAATAAATTAACTGGTTATTCCTTAATTACTCCATTAATTAAATTAATTTCAAAACATTAAATCTTAACTTAATTTTAAGATAAAACATTTCTTAATTATGTTTTAAAAAAAAATTATTTGAAACAAATTACTTTTGAAATTACTTTGAAATTTCATTTCAAATATGAAATTTAAAATGGATATAATTTAAACTTAAACAAAGTTTAAACAATTTAAAACTTTTTAAAATTATAAGACAAACAAGTGCTTGTCTTAATAAAGAAATTCATAAGAGTTTAAAACTAACTTTATTTTTAAACTCAAATAATTCAAATATACACTTACCATACAATTTGTTTAAATCTTCAAATTTAAAAACTCCATTTGTTTCAAAACTGGATTTCATATTTAAACTTTTTATTTCCAGATTTAAATTTAACTTAAATCTTGCTCATATTTTAGAAACTTCATTTTTTTTAAAAAGTTCAAACTACTTACCAAAATAAAGTAGTTAATTAAGTTCAAGTGTTAAAACTTTATTTTTATTTTTATTTAAAACTGAGATTTTGAATTTAACTTAAATTCTAAAATTTAAACTTGAATTTAAAACCAGGTTCAAAATTTTCTTTTCATTCAAAAGCTTTAGATTTACAAATTATAAAACTCAGATGCTACAGGTTTTATCAAACCTATAAAACAGTGAAATACCCGAGACTTCCCAAACTTACTTCGAGTTACAAGCCATTCACCCCGAGCCAATGACCCAAAAACTTCGAGCAATCCAGAGATTTTCTCGAGTACCAAAACTTTCATCAGAAAATCTCATCACCGTACATATGCACGGCGACTCCGGCCACCATTGGTCGTCGCTGATGAGCGCTACACTCCAGAAACCCTCCCAGCAACCACCCACGACCAGCAATTCGAGCTACCATCCTCGAAAACAAAAATCGAACACCTAAATTCAAACCTGGAAACATAAGCATGTTTCCCTTCAAAACCTGTCAACGGCAAACTATCGCTGCTCCGACCACCTGAGGGTCAGCCCCTCCGGCCTCAACTTCAACCACGCACCAACTACCAATTCTCAAAATATAATAACACTCGATCAACCCTTCATCCCGAATCGACTCTTCAAACCCCTTTAAAACTAGGGTTTAAAAAGAATTTTCAAAGCTGCACCTTCCATAATGATATCCATCACCATCCATGATTTTTCTAAGCTTCTTCTAACCCTCCTCCACCACCTAGAAGAACCCCGAGCCTCCTAAATTCAAAGATCACCAGAAAATGCCGATAATCCCATTTCAGTTCAAAACCCAACTATACCTTCAACTGATTCCTAAAAATCCTAATCCTTGATTTGAATATCAAGCTTTAGTTAATACTTTTGATTTATGATACTGAATTACAAATTTACCATGTTTGGATTTTAGTAAAAATCAACATGCACTGATGTTTCTTAGTGTTTCCAGAGACAATAACTCAAATTTTAACTTACTTAAAATTTTTAAATATTAACTTAAGATAATCAACAACTTAATTTTATAAATTTCATTCTATCAGAAACTTAATTAAACGATAAGTATTTTAATGAAGTTTTGTGTCTGGAAAATCACAACAGAACAGGCAAATAAAAAAACAGCATGCACACATATAATACTTACATCAGATATTTACTTATAATAACATGCAATGCATATTCATCTCAACATAAAATCATGCAACCAAAATTTAGATTTTAAATTTTTAAAAGGTTACTCACTGTTTTTAAAGGAAGCAGAGCCTCTGATTGAAAAAAAATTTGAATTTGCAGAAGACTAATTATCTTGCCCCTTTCATTTTAAAAACTTGTTTGCATGCCTCCATACAAAAATGCTTTTGAATTTGCTTTTGAACAGGCTTCATTTTGAAGATATGCAGATTAAAAAGGCAGGTTCGCTTTTGCTTGATTTAACACTGCTGCACTTCTAGATTGCAGAGAAAAAGATGATGCAGATTTGAAATTTTCAGAGAAAAAAGAATGCTGCGGATTTAATTTTTTTGATAATGAGGGTTTGATTTGAAGAGGAGTTTGATTTTCAGGTAAATGTTTGAAGGTGTGCATATGCTTTTACAAAATCTGTAGCCTTTGAAAATGTGCAAAAAATTTGATATGAGGAGATTTTGAAAATGGCAAATGAACATGATTCAGGATTTTTGATATGAGGAATTTACTGATTTTGGAAAGAAGCTTTGAATTTGGGTTTTCAGTTTTGAAAAATAAACAAGTTAAAATTTTCTTTGATTAGGAAATGAAGAAAAAAATAAGTAAGAATGAAAATGCATGTTTATATAGCTGTAGTTTCAGATTTTATTAAATAAAAAAAATGAGTTTTAAAAGAGGCCACTTGTACAATTTTTCAACATTTGTCAAGTGAAATGTTTTATCTTATAACATTTGTTATATGTTGCTTTAAGAATACAACAGTTGTCCTTTTTTAAATGTAATTTGTATTTAATTCATAAGTTTATATATATATATATATGCCTAATTAATTTGTTAATTAGGATTTTATATGTATATAAATTTAAAAAGAAATAAAACAAATTATACTTAAAATAAAGCATATACATATAAAAATTAAAACAATTAAAAATCTATACTTTGGATTTTAAATTCAAATCAAATTCAAAATCTAATATTTAGAAATCAAGTATATGAATACAAATTAAACTTTGAAATAACAATTGCTATTTTTATTAAGAACCTAATTGTAAAACAATACACTACTAATATTTTTTTAGAAATGACTCATTATTAAATTAAAATAATTATAAAAGAAATTATATCTTTATTAATAAATTACTTATTTTACTAAGCTATAAAACTTTTTGTTAATTCAATTTAAATTTAAAACTCAAGCCAAAATTATTTTAAACATTTGTCTTAAATTTTTTAAATCATATACTTATTTATTAAATAGCTTTGAAAACTTAATATTAATTTAAATCAAAATTTCCAAATTATTAATGTATATATTAGAATTTTAAATCATGATTCATTTACTAAGTTTAAACCAAGATTTATTTAATAACTTTGAAAAGCTTATACTAAATAAAAACAAATTTCCAAATTATTAAAAAAATATTAGAATTAGAAAATATGCTTTATTTATTAAATTTAAAACAATGCTAATCAATTTACAATATGAACTATATATTTATATTATAAATAGAAACCAATTTATTATTTTTAAAAGATAAAATAACCAATTAAATATTTATTAAAGAAGAATTATTAAATCAATCTGAATTATTATTAACAAAAATATCAATATCAATTTAATTTTAATACAGATTATTAAATTGTTATTGTCAAAAATTCCGGGATGTTACAATTGCATATGGGCTAATGCATATTGGATGCAAACCCGAAGTCCATTTTTGGAATATTCAGGAGGAAAACCAATACATTATTTTCTTTCTTTCTCATTTTTACTTCTCCCTCTCAAGAAAAAAAGAGAAAGAAGAAAACCCATGGCCTCCTTCCAATCTCTCAAATCTAGCTTCATAAATTAGTAAAATCAACAGGGAATAATTGCAAATCAAAGTTACATATAGGTTTCTGCTCCAAATCAAGGCCAAAGCTTCCAAAATGCTCTTTAATTTGTTGTAGATTTGGTGCAAATAATCTAAGGTGAGTTTAAAACTCACATTTTCTAGCTTAGATTGAGATTTCAAAGTAATAAATCTCAATTTTGTTTCTTGCATGTTCATTTATGAATCGCTGTCAGTAAATTAAGCATAACTCTTACTTTTTAAATCGTAATTTGATTTTCTTTAAAGTTATGGAAAGCTTGAAAAGATTGTGATAACTTTCATGTTAAATATTTTCGAAAATTCTCAGCATAGAGGGTCGAAAAACCCAATTCAAACTCGCTGCCCTATCAATGTAAAACTGTGAATTTCTCTGCTAAATGTTGTTGGTAATTTGAGCATATCTCTTCCATTTGGTGTCCGAATCTGATGATTCTTCATTTTCCTGAAAGCTTTGATTATCTGCTACAACTTTCATGTTTTAGGTTTTGTTAAATTTTGATATGTTTACATGGTCGAAAGTTTATTCAATTGTCGCTGTCCCGAAACTAAAACGACGGCGGTAGTGAACTTCAGATCAGAAAATTGTTTTAGTCATAACTTTCCTATTTCTCATCAGCATTCAATAATTTTTGATGTTCTGGAAAGCATAGACTATTTCCTAAAACTTTTATGTTTTGAGTTCTGCATAATTTTGAGGTTAAGATAGTCGGAACCTTATTTCTTTGCTGCTGCCCTTAGAATAGACGACAGCAATAGTGAATTTAAAATCTGAGAATTATATTGGCCATATCTTTCACGTTTCTTATCCAAATTCAATAATTTTAAATGTTCCAAAAAGTTAGACTTTGTGATAAAAGTTTCATGTTTTGATTTTTTTTGAAATTTCGAAGTAGCTTGGTCAAAACTTTGTTTGTTTGTTGCTATCCCGAGAGCAAAACGACAGCAATAACACTCATTGACTTGAGAATTGTATTAGCTTAATTTGTCTCTCATTCTTGTTCAATTTTGATGTTTTTTTTGTGATATTTTGATAGATATGATGCCTATCAATAGGCTAGCTATGTTTGGAGAATTTGAAATTCAAATTTAAATAAAATTTGAATTGATTTTGGGTTAAGTTTGAATTGAATATGGATTGAATTTAAATTATCGATCTTGAGTTATCTTTCTTGTTTTTCATTGTTTTCGAGCATGGTTTTCAGTAAGCCATTTTGAAGTGACTTTTGAAATAAATGGACATTTCAAATTATTATTATTATACAGTATTTCAAAATTATTTTTCTAATATAAAATCTATTTATTCCTATATAAAGGAATTTCAAATATTGGTTTTATAATTTTTTCGAGAAAAAGTTTTAAAAGCTGCTATCTCTAGTATATTATTTTAAATATAAAGCACACACATTTGCACTATTCGAACGTATGAGATAGAGAATTAAACGATTTAGTAAAATACGTGGTATGGAACATGTGCGTTTACTATTTTGGTTAATTCCAGATTTGTACGATCGAAGCTATTTGAGATTTTTGATTCCGAGATGTTTTGTCATTTTATGGCGTATTTTGAGTTTTATAATTCCTATTTATCGGAACTATTTAAGATGGCAAATATTTGGCAAGTATTATGGTTTGAGATCTCCTATTTAGGAGTATGGTCGATGAGAATTATCATGATGTTTTATTTACTTGCTAATGATACAATGCAAGTCTTGAGTATATGATTTCATATTTTGAGATTTATGGTTTATGAGGAACCATCACGATGTTTTCACTTGTCGACGAGATGAGACAAGTTACGATGCTATTTAATATTTATCGATGAGATGAGACGAGTACGGCGTCTCTTTATCACTCGCCAATGAGACGAGGCGAAATTTGATTTTTTGAGTTTTATGATGTTCCTAGTGTGCCATCGACTAGCGGCTAGTAAACCGCTAAGTGCAAACGCGTGGTATGTGACACACGTTAACATTTTTCGGGTTTCTATCCATGAATTGGTGACACATTCACGATGTTTACCTAACAAAACTGCTTTGAGAGGTGTTAGCGACTTAGTCATGAGGATGAACTGCTTTAAGAGGTGTTAGCAACCTTGTCATGAGGACGAACTGCTTTGGGAGATATTAGCGACCTTGTTAGAGCTGACAAAACGGCTTGAAGAAGTGTCAGCGACCTTGTCATGAGGACGAACTACTTTGGGAGGTGTTAGCGACCTTGTCAGAAGCTTCGGCCGTTTGAGTTTAGCATGGGCATTATTGCTTCGGCATTGCAATCAGGGATCTGGCCAATCCAGGCTTTCTGTTTTTTCAGAGTTTTTTTGCTTTGTTGTGATTTCACAATTTTACGATGTTTCGTTACATCGATAACCTAGCGCTATATGAGATGTTATACGTACGGTGATTTCATTTATGATGTTTTAAACTCTTAAGAGTTCTTTGAAATATGAGTTGATGCTTTCGTGATTTTATAGAATATTCTAAGTTTGCCATTTTAGCAAGATAGATTTGAGATGTATATACATTTATACCGATGAGACGAGGTACAAATGAGTTTGATGATTCTTTTATTTTGAGATTTATGTTTCCATTTCATGGTACTTTGAGATTTTGGGTTATGTCGTTGAGATGAGGCATATTTGAAATTTGAGACTTATCCTAACTAAGAATGTTCTGTGTTGCTATTTGACGAGATGCTTATGTTGACGATTTCTCCTAGTAGGAGATATGGTTCATTTGGAACCGTTATTTTTATCATTTAGATTCTACTGATGATATGAGGCGAATATGATATTTAGATGGATTTTGTCTTTAGAATCTCATTCTCAATGGCTCATATACTTAAGTGTTATTATGTCACTTAAGTTATGGCTATACTTATGTTACCTCTTCTTCTTATTAAGAGGAGTAATCATCCTTTCCTTATGATGGTAATATAATGCTTATGGGTATGGTATCTCTTGTATTAGAGGATACCTTATCTATTATTGTTATTCACTGATTTGTTTAGCTAGATAACCCGTGTATTTTACACTCGGGTAAGACCGAGTTTGTTTCAGGTTAAGCATTTCTTTTGGATATAGCAATTACTTGATGGTTCTGCATGGATGTTGGTTATCTTCTTTAGCTATTATTGTCCTTATGAGTTGTATTGTATATTCTTTTGACTCATATATATAGAGTGGTTGTCATACCACTTTGATGTATCATTGGTATTATATTAAGATGTATCATTGTATATGCGAGAGTGCGTGTGTGTACATATATATAGGTTGATGTTTTGTGATGAGATATTCATTTAGTTATGGTATTTTGTTCTGATAGATCCGTTAGCCAGCTATAGTTTTGTATTAAGTATTCATTGGGTACGTCGATCCACTTGAGTAGAAAAAAAACAGATAGCAATTGTCGATGTATTCAATAGATATTTAAGATAAGGCTGTAGATGGTCGCCCTTAACCAGCTCTATTCTCCGCATTAGCAGACAGGATTACTATGTAATTCTCTTTGTTAATGTGGGTCTCGGGGTGGGGGTCACAAGAATTGACGAAAATTAGGTTTAGATAAACCTTAATTAGTGGAGGCTAAAACCCTTGCAGTTGCTTTTCAGTCGCTCAGTCAAATCCGTCTGTGAATCCTGAAAATAGCTTATATAGAAGAGTAGAAAACCTAGGCAAGATCCCAAAATTGCCCTTGCGAATATCACAAATCTTCATGCCAAGAACCCAATCAAAAATAGGTAGAAAGTCGTCATAGACATCTGTCATAGGTCTCAGGTTCCAAATCCTGTAGTCACAGACGTCTGTCACCCTATGACGGACGTCTGTCGTCTGATGCTGACCACAAGACTCCCCTTTCTCGTTATATCTTCCTCCTATGAGCTCCGCTTTGTGAACCGTTTTCTCCATCACCAAGCTACTTCCGACCACTTCAATTTCTCCATATAGTGTAGCCAAAATTCAACACTTTACCCTGACAATATATCCATCTCCAACTCCAACAGTACCATACCATCATAAACAACCGATAGCACCAACTATTACCATTTCTATCTTCAACCAAAAATGAATGCTTTGCAATGAACTCTGGCAAAGACACCGCCTATTGCACTCCATCAATGAGCTCAGACAAAGCCCCTACTCGCTAAAGAAGTGTTGAGAACATCCAAATCCTAAACCGTCTCACCAAAGACTAAAACTCACCAAGAAGATAGAACAACAATCTCTCACTGATACTCTTCCTCATCCGCAACCAAGCTTCTCTCTCAATAGTGCCACCCCATGGCACCTATCACTTCTCAAAGCGAATAAAGTTTAAGCAATGCTCGAACTTCCTAACCGGCAGTGCTTTAGTGAACATATCCGTTGCATTATCCTTTGTGCGCACTTTTTAAAGATATACTTGCTTTTTGTCATCTATAGCTACTAGAAATGACTCCCTCACTTCAATATGATTAGCTCGTGAGCTAAATGCCAAATTCTCCACCAAGTGAATAGCACTTTGGCTATCACACCAAACATCGACATTATTATGTTCGTACCCCAAGTCGCACAACAATCTCCTCAAATAAAGTGCCTCTGTTGCCACCTCCACAGCGGTTATCAACTTCGTCTCCGTAGTGGATAAAGAAACTACGGTCTGCAATCTTGGTCTCCAAGTTATGGTCATGCCACCAAGTGTGAATACATATCCAAAAGTTGATTTTCTTCGATCTCTATCACCGGCGTAGTTCAAATCACAATAGCCAACTAACTTGCAATTCATCCCCTTAATACCGCCAAAAATAAGACCATGAGATAATGTACCTCTAATGTATCTCAATATAAGCTTTACAGCTTCCCAATGCAATTTTCTCGAATTAACTATGTATCGACTAACCATCCTGACGACATTTGCAATATCGGATCTTGTACGTACCATAACATACATTAAACCTCCAATCGTACTAACATATAGCACATTTGCATATAAGCCTTGTCTTTCTCCAAGACAGCTGATCCCTTACTCGAAAGCTTCATATGAAAAGGTAAATGTGTATTTAATGTCTTTGCATTCTCCATGATAAACTTGCAAAACACTTTCTTAAAGTACTCCTTTTGAGTCAATTTCAACTCAAAATGCTTTCGATCCCTTTCTATTTCAACGCCCATTATCCTCTTTGCTTCTCCAAGTTCCTTCATTTCGAACTTCGATTTCAAACTCAATTTTAACTTATTGGTTTCTTTCTTGTCCTTAGAAGTAATGAGCATGTCATCCACATACAAGAGTAAATACATCCAACAATCATTTTTTAACTTTTTGAAATATATACACAAACATCTTTGATGCTTCAATCAAAACCATTTTCAAGCATTAAACGATCAAATCCATTATTAAGGTGATTGCTTTAAACCATATAGCAATTTCTTTAACTTGCAAACCAAATTTGACTTACCATTCACAATAAAACCTCCCAATTGCTATATGTAGATGTCTTCATCCAAGTCATCACGTAAGAAGATGGTTTTCACATCAAGTTTCCCCAACTCCAAGTCGTGAATAACAACTATAGCAAGTAATATTTGGATAGAAGTATGGCCTACAACCGATATGAATATCTCATCATACTCCTTTCCCTTCCTTTGTGCAAACCCCTAAGCCACTAGCCTAGCTTTATATCTTGCATCATCCTTCACCTTGTATATCCATTTGCACCCAATAGAACGGTTTCCTTTAGGAAGTGGAACCAAATCCCAAGTTTGATTCTTTATCAACGATTGCATCTCTTCCTCTATGGCACAAATCCACTTCGATTTATCACTCGACTCCATGGCGTCATCAAGATCTATCAGCTCATCTTGAACTACGTGAAGATCATAGTCCAAATTATCACAAAGGATAAGATAGTTCCAATCACCATATCTATCAGGTGAACTTATAGCACGATGACCAACTCGAGTAGCAATACTACCACCCAAAATCCTTTTGGCTCCACCTTGAACCGAATCCTCTATAGAATCATGCACATCACCAACACTGCTAGAGGAACCCTGTGGACTATATGATGTAACATCAAACGCTTCCTTCTCACAAGCATCTCCAATTACTTTACTCTCTCTACTCCTTGGAAAGAATGTGGAAATAACTTCCTTCTCCTTTGATTCACCATGAAACAAATCTGGAACATCCGATGAGCTCTCATTCTCCTTGAATAAAGCCGATTCATCAAAAGTAACATGAGGAGAATTCACAACCATCTTCGTTTTCAGATTCCAAATCGGATAGCCTTTTACTCCATCCGTATAACCAAGCAAAATCCATTTGAAAGATCTAGGTTCAAGCTTATCATTTCTCAGATCATGCACATAAATCAGATTACCAAACACACGAAGATAACTCAAGTCAATGCTCTTTCCCTTCCACACTTCCTTCGAAATTTTGTTACCAATAGCTGAGCATGGAATTCGATTAATAATATGCATTAAGGTTGACAAATCTTTGGTCCAAATAAACCCGATGTTAATCTCAAGCATTGAGCTTTCTCAAGTAGAGTACAGTTCATCCTCTCCGCAACACCACTCGACTGTGGATCTTCTGGTGCAGTAAAATGCCTTCAAGTACCATGATGCTTGCAAAACTCCAAGAATTCTCTAGAAACTTATTCTCCACCATTGTCGGACCTTAGAACCTTCAGAGACTTGCTACTCTCATTCTCAATAAGAGCTTTTCATGCTTTGAACTTTGAAAATGCCTCTGACTTAGCCTTCATTACATACACCCATACATTTCGAGAAAAGTCATCAATAAAAGAAATATAATAGCGAGCTCCTACCAAAGAAGCTATCAGTGCCGATACCCAAACATCCATGTGAACATACTCAAGAACCCTTCTCGAATCATGTTTTCCCTCACTGAATGAAACTTTTGTTGACTTCCCCATGACACATTCCTCTCAAAGCTCTAATTTGTTGAAACTTTCTCCATCGATCATCTCCGTCTTTCAAAGAATATCCAAAATCCTCTCTGAGACATGACCTAACCTCAAATACCAAAACCTAGTCGCACCCAAGCCACGAGAACTATCAACTCCCACACAAGTTTCACCTTCTATAGTCACTCCACGAAGCAAATAAACACCATGAGTCCTACCACCCTTCACCACCACAAGCGCACCCTTCAAACCCGCAAGCTATCACTCTCAATAGTGATCTTACAACCTAAAGAATCCAGCTACCCCTAAAGAGTTAAGAGACTTCTAAATTTCCATAACATAGTGCACATTAGAGAGAGTACAAACAAATCCATCAAACATCCGAATTTGCAAGGAATCAATGACTTTCGACTTACAAATAGCACCACTACCCATAACAATTGAATTTCCTTCCTTGTCAACATAAGAAGAAAAACAATTCCTATTCGACGTCGTATGATAAGATGCTCCAGAATCGATCACCAATCGCTACCCGAAACTTCTGATGCTACCATTGACAACACATCTATGTCTCCCTCACCAACTCCACTCTCCACTGTTATGGATGAAGATGCTACTTCATTCTTTTCCTTCTCTTTGTCGGACACTCATTATTCCAATGACCGGGCTTCTTACAAATATAGCACTTTCCATTTCTTTCCTTCGACTTTCCTCTCCAACTCGAGTATCTTAATTCAGAACGCCCACGGTTCTCCTTCTTCACATATCTCTCCTTCTCCACATACAAACCATCACCACTACTAGCACTAGTACTTCCATCACCTAACTCCTTCATTTGATCCTGCAATTTATCGCTAAGAAGACCTATTTTGACATCGTCAAGATTCAAAGTATCCCGGCTATAGATCAAACTATTTGAGAAACCCGTATAACGGTCCGACAAAGAACGGAACAATATCATCGCCTTTGTTCTTCCTCAATCTTCAAATCTACCACTTTCATCTTCATTAGCAAATCATCAAAAGTATTCAAGTGCGCCTTTAGTGAAGTACCTTCCTTCATCTTATTAGTGAAGAACGTTCGCAACAAGATCAAATGTTTATTCAGTGATTTCTTCTTATACAGCTCCTCCAACTTGTCCCAAATATCCTTAGCGATTATCTCGCCACTAATGTCGGAGATAACATTCTCCCATATAGAAAATTGAAGTGTGATGAATGCCCACTCTTCCATTTCCTCTCTCTCAACATTCGAGATGTCCGCTGGCAACAAATGTGTATCAAACATTACCCGATGCATCTGATTCCTCCTTACAACCGCTTTCATCTTTCATTACCAATTTTCAAAATCATTATTGTCATTCCACTTGTCTATAACCGATTATGATCCTTAAGTTGCATACAATCCACGTACATAAGGCGCTACACCACTTGGATTAGCCATTGAGGAGCTACCTGAGGTATTATTTGATTCCGACATTTCTACAGCCAACTATCAACACTAATGCTCTGATACCAAATATTGTGGAAAATTCTAACTCGAGACCACTCACATCAAAACCCCAAAGCACAACGGAAAAATGAGATCGTGGTAAGAAGTGTAAAAATAACCAATCAATATATCGATCTCAATTCAATCCAAAACCAAACACAATCTCCAAACAAGCAATAATAATAAAATAAATCACTCACCGATTTATAGTGGTTCCACTAACGTTGTGTTAGTGGACATCCACTTTAAGAGAGAGATTTTATTAATACCAACGAGAAGAGTACAAGAGATTGATTACAATAATCAAAATTCTAATAGAATTGATTTATGGAGAAGAGAATTGAAGAAAATTAGGTTTAGATAAACTCTAGTTAGTGGAGGCTAAAACCCTTGCAGTTGCTTCTCAGTCTCTTAGTCGAATCCATCTGTGAATCTTGAAAATAGCTTGTATAGGAGAATAGAAAACCTAGGCAAGATTCCAAAATTACCCCTTCGAATATCACAAATTTTCATGCCAAGAACCCGGTCAAAAATAGGCAAAAAGTCATCACAGACGTCTGTCATAGGTCTCGGGAAAAATTCTCTGTCACCACAAACGTCTGTCATAAGTGACAGACGTCTGTCCATACTATCGGGTTTCAAACCCTGTAGTCACAGACGTTTGTCACCCTATAACAGACGTCTGTCGCCTGATGCTGGCCACATCACTCCCCTTTCTCGCCATATCTTCCTCTTACAAGCTCCGATTTGCGAACAGTTTTCTCCAACACCAAGCTAGTTCTGACCATTTCAATTTCTCCATATAGTGTCGCTAAAATTCAACATTAAGCATCCCACAAAGTAAAAGGAATGCAAAGGGCATCTCACAATTTGCTAATGACAATAGTGTCTATGCTGAATTCTACCCAAAATTCTGTTTAATCAAAGACTTACTAAGCAAAGAAATTTTGTTACAAGGTAATATACACGATGGGCTCCATATTTTCAATCTGGTAACAAAAAATAAACCCATAGATGGAAGGAAATATTGTAATTTTTCTAGCTCAAATGGTGATGTAGATAATAAAAGTGTTGTTGATAAGTGGCACTGGAAATTAGGCTATCCAAATGTTAATGTTGTAAAGAATGTTTTGAGAAATAACAATATTAATTTTGAAGATGTATCCTCATCCTATGTGCGCACATATTGTTAAATAGGAAAAAGTCATAAACTAGCCTTTTTTGACTCAATAACTAGATATAAAAAACCATTAGAAATGGTGGGCACTGATTTATGGGGTCTAGCCTCAATTAATTCTGACTATGGTTTTAATTATTGAATATCATTCGTAGATTCCTATTCTAGATTTACCCGGATATGTTTTCTCAAAGAAAAAGCAGAAACATATAATGTAGTAGTGCAGTTTATTAGTCAAGTAGAAAAGTAAACATGTCAGTTATTGAAGATCGTGCAAACTGATGGAGGAACCGAATTCAAGCCATTGAAAGAATATTATAAAGAAAGGAATAATACCTGTTGTCAAACCTCTGAACAGAATGAACTAGTGGAGAGAAAGCATAGGCATATTGTTGAAACTAGAATCACACTTATGGACCAAGCCTCTCTACCTTTTAAATTCTAGCCAGATGTATTTTCCACAGTAGTATATCTAATAAACAAGTTGCTAATAAGGGTACTGAAAAACAAGACTCCAGGTGAAGTCCTTTACAACACCAAAATATATTACTCAAGCCTCAAGACATTTAGATATCTATGCTTCCCCTGCTTGAGACCATACGATGCTCACAAGCTAAGCTTCAGATCAGAACGATGTACATTTCTTGGCAATGCATCACAATAGAAGGGATATAAGTGCTTGAACAATAAAGGTAAAATAATCATATCCAAACATGTTGCTTTTAACGAGAACGTCTTGTTAGTCCCTGAGAAGATGGTTTTGATGACAATAACCTTAGAATAAGATTATAAAATATAAATACTAACATTATAGTTTAGATATATATGTATATGCAGGATTTAACCATGCATGAATTGTTAACGCTTAAAATTGAACGCTGACACCCCGGTGTGTGAAGTATGAATGTGAAAGCACCACCCGATGGTTCGGGAATAGAATATCAGCTAAAATAACAGAAAATACAGTAAGAGACAGCGATTTTATAGTGGTTCGGCTTAAGGAGTAGCCTACGTCCACTTTAAGTATCTTTATTACTGATCTTATTACAAAACGATACAATACTCTTCAAGTAAAAATCTCTTTAGTTACAAAACACTTTGAACAAGTAGCTTAAGCTTCGATGTAGATGAAAGTCTTCGAATCCATGTCGGACGTGTGAAAGTCTTTCAAAGTAGCTTGTAGTGTTCTTCGAAACTTCAAGTATAGAGTCGGTTTAGAAACTGGCAGAGTATCGGCGCTTGAAGAGATTGTCCCCCCCAAAAGTCCCCTGAAAGTTGGAGATGGTCATGTATTTATAGAGAATTCTGGGCAGAAATTATTGCCAAGTCTTAAGTCGTGGCCGACTTAGGATAAGTCGTGGCTGACTTATCGAGCCAAGTCCATAGTTTAATAGAGATCAGCTTGTCTTCCTGAATTCATGCCATAAGTCATAGGTCGTGTACAAGTTATCCGGATGTGGCTTCTTATTTATCTGCTTAAGTCGTGTACGACTCATCATAAGTCGTAGGTCGTGACTGTCCTAACCTAAGTCTTGGCTTGCGGCTCAACTGGAGTAAGTTCGTTCACTTGGTCGTATCACAAGTCCTGAGTCGTCAACGAGTTATCGAATCACGGCGTGGTACTGAACTTGCCTCTGTAGTCTTAGGTCGTAAACGACCTAGCAGAAGTCATAAGTCGGTTGCGACTTAAGTGTAGTTGTCTTAACCTTTTCGTGCCTTGAGTCGTTACTCCCTTAGGTCGTTAGGTCGTAACATCTTTAAGTCGCATACCTTTTAAGTCGTAGACTTTCTTAAGTCGTAGACTTCCTTAAGTCGTAGACTTCCTTAAGTCGTAGACTTTCTTAAGTCATAGACTGCTTGGACCGTTATAATTCTTGAGTCGTGTAGTTCTTAACTCATTAAGTCGTGGAGTTTCCTTGATTCGTTAAGTCGCACTCTGCTTGAGTCGCATACCTTGCTTGAGTCGTACAGTTCTTAAGTCGTAGAAAATTGAGGGTTAACATTTGCCCCTTGAAGTACACGCTTAAGTCGTAGGTCGTGTGCTTCGACTTATCTTAACTCGTGTGCCGATTCAAGTTCCACTGCCCCGAGATATAAAAGGCTTAAGTCGTTCATCTTACTTCCTTCTTCTCATTACTTAATCCTTAAGCTGCTTCTGCCATTAACGCTTCTCCAAGCTTTCAAAGGCGATTTCGACTCGATTTATCTTCGATCATCTCTAGCATCACACTGCGTAAGCGACTTTGCTCCTCCTACAATCGCCGATTATCATCAACTTATGCGCCCCGTTTTTCGTCTCCGATTCGCCCCCTTGAGCCCTGCGAGTTTTGTTATACTGGACATCGATGGACTTAAGGCGGTTTCATCTGACTCGCGACGATTCGTAATTTGTGGCGATCTAGCGGTGTGATAGAACTAAGGTTGATGATTGTGAGGTTATTGGGTTAACGGGTTAGGAGTTAGATGGTATGTTGGCCAAATAGAGTGGAATGTTGCCACAGGTGTGACTTTGCAATCTTTACGACTTAAGCCTTGAGTCGTGGCCGAGTTAGGACTTGAGATTTTCCCATTGCTTTGAATTGGAGTTTCTTCTATCTTCCACGACTTAACATAACCTGTAGGAAAAATCTCTTAAGTCGTCGACGAGTTAGCACCTAAGTCGTTGCCGAGTTAGCACTTGAGTTGTTTACGACTTAGCTCTTGAATCGTCTACGACTTAGCACTTGCACTTTTAAACTCTTCTTGAACCTTGAACTGCTGCTTGAACCTTGAACTGCTGCTTGAACTTTGAACTGTTACTTGAACTTTGAACTGTTAAACTTTGCTGCATTCTTTCACAGATCACTTTTGACTTGCAAGCTAACAATCTGTTCAATACATCATTTACAGAAAATTGGGACGAATATACTGCCACTGACTGCCCACATCAAATGACAGATTAGTTAACAACAGATAATCAACTTAAATAGGTTGTGTGAACGAAGTGCTTTTAAATCATCAAATTCAAGTAAAGTATTAAAACAACATTGAAATAGTCAACTGAAACTGCCCAGTTTGCACTAATACTATACCTGAACTTTAAATTAACAAGTCCTGAAATTTGGTAATCGATCAATTGTCGACTAGTTTAATTCCAGTTATATTTACTTGTTATTTTTATTAGTTCTGCACAACACTTCACACTTTTAGGAAACGTGCACCTTCACATTTGAATATCCAGTTGCTTGTGTAGAATGACTTCTCAACAAGAAGAGATAACAACCCAGACTGGAGAAGCCACTCTTATTCCGGCTCCCCTAGTTGATCCTCCAGAGAGAGCCTCTACCACTTTATCATACAATGTTTTTCGTCAGTTATGCACTCAGTTTGGCATTGCTGAAGCAGATGCCATTCTTCCTGAGAAAACTAACACTGCTGATGTGGCGCCTCCTGGCTTTGTAGCGGTTAATCGGCAAATGTGCCTGAGCGGGGCCATTCCCCCTTTCAACAACTTTCTCCAGAATCTTCTTCGTCAACTAGCCATCTCCCCATTCCAGCTACACCCCAATGGCTACGCCATTCTGATGGGGCTGTGTGTGCTATTTAGGAGAACATTTGATCGACTTCCAAGCTTCAACGAGATTTGCTTCTTATGCTCCTTTACCAGGACTAAGGATCACCCTTCTATCACCGTCGTGAGAAGCGCCCGAAATCACAAATTGATCGTTGGCCTTCCCGACACTGCTCATGGGTTCTTAACTCGGTTCTTCTTTGTCCGCTGCCCCCCGGGGTTTTATGTTGTATGGAGGGAAGGAAGTAAGATCATCTACCTTTACTTCTTCTATTCTTTGAGTTTTGGGAAGTCCGAATTGCCAAGTGTTAATTTCGTTTTTTTCATTTCAGCGCTCCCCCCTCCTTCTAGAGATCCCAGTCACAAGCCAACTTTGGAGAGGCTCATGGCTGTACCGGTTGAAAAGAGGGACATGAAATTTTTGTTGAACGACGAATTCCTTCACCAGTTCGGACTTCTACACCCTTCTCGCTCCACTCAGCCTCATGAAGTCCCCAATTCTCCAACGGAGGCACCAGATGTCTCAATCCCTGCTGAAGAGCTTATGCCGAAGGAGCCCTCTACTGAAACCTCACTGGTGAAGTGCCCCACACTTATCGATGTTGCGGGTCCGTCCGGAAAATCGGCACTTGCCCCAGTTATTGAGGAAGAAGAAACTCTTCGTTGCTCTGAAGATGCGGCCGATCTGGAAGCCGAAAAAGAAACTCCCGCCGGGTATGGCGGTGATGATACTTTTGAGGGGCTAAGCGACCTAATCATAACTTCACAGGAACTTTTTAAAGATGATGTTCCTAAAGCTGCTTCTCCTATTGTCGAGGCGACATCCACTTTTCAGCAAATTTTGACGCCTGCCACTCAAGTCACTACCACCCCTGTGCCGAAGAGTGGTTTGTAGCCTGGCGCGTGTAGTTTGCACACCACACACACATAGGATTTTCAGCACTTATTCGTACTTAACTTCTTTTCTCTGAATACTTTTAAGACTTGTCTTTTTTCAATTTCAGATTCTCCGATGGGACGCAACGGCTCTTATTACGATGACTTTCAGCGCTACGGGAGGCGTGATCAATATGACTGTAGGCGCTACCTTCCCGTTTACAGAGAAACTGACGAAGAGAGAGCCGCTCGAAAGGCTCAGGAGAGGAGGGCTCAAGAAGAGCGGTATGAGAGGAGAGAAAGGGAGGAGCACCATGATTCTTCCCAGAGAGGTGACGACTCTCACAAAAGAAAGTCGCATGACGACCAGGGAAAAAGTCATGTAGTTGAGGACCCAAGCAAGCGTGCCAAGCACGGTGAAAAGCCTGCATCTACAACTTCTGAAAAGGCCGTTGCCCCCGTCTCACTTGACATCCCTTCCGGCTCTCCTGCTCTCGAGAAGACAGACATTCAGACAATAGTCAACAGGCCTAAATTCCAAATTGGACCAAGCCCGACTACTCTCCAAAGCCGGTTCCTGCACTGGTGCCTAATGGGAGTGCGGTTCGATCTTGACTTGGTCCCTATTGACAAACAAGAAATGCTGCAAAATCTTGATGCTGTTAGACTTGATATCGAGCGGATGTCAGAGTGGCAAAAGCTTGTTGATGAGCTTCAGAGGGTCAACCGCGTGAATTTAGAGGCCATGCTGACCATGGAAAATGATAAGGCCGAGTGGCAAAAGACTCTTGATCAACATGACGTAGAGATGAGGAGCATCGCCACTTATAATGAAAAGCTTGAAGCGGAAGTTGGAAAGCTTAAAGAGGAGCTTGCTACGTCCTCCACTTCCTATTCTCAAAGGGAAAGTGTTCTTCTGCAAAAAGTGCGGGATGCTCATGCTAGTCAACGAGAGGCCGAAGATAAACTCATGCGGCAGGAAAAGGTTATAGAAGATTATCGCGCTGAAGTTGTACAGTTGCGACAATAGACCAGATGTCAGAACCTCAAAATTGAGACGTTAAAAACTCGACTTGCTACAGTTGAGAAAGAGCGCGATGAGGCCGTTGCCGGTAAAATTACAGCTGAAGAAGCTCATCAAGCCATCAAAGCCGATGTTAGTTCGACATTATTCGACTTCTACTTGCAAAGTGTCCTAGGGCGTGGCAGTCTAGCATTTTTGGGCCCCAAATATGAAAACACTCTGGCTGAAGTATGGAAAGCTGCACTTGACATGCTTAAAGATGTTGGGTATGCCGAAGAAGAACTCGAGGCACATTATCTGGATGACGGAGCTCATGCAGCCCTCGCCAGAGGAAAAGAACAACTCGCTAGAGAGCGTGCTGGGATGATGAGAGAGGAGCATCAAGAGAAAGAAGCACCATCAATTGCCCCTGTCCCTCCTTCAGTTTCGGCCGATGTTGACATCACAGGCTTCGGTTCTCATTCTTCGTCCCCTGTTAAAGTTACAACTGAGATTATAAGCGCGTAGGGTGGAGATGAAGGCGAAGAGAGCACCGAAGCATATGCTTATGAAGTTGACATTAGGAACCGACTTCTCCAGGTAACTCTACTATTAATCTTGCCCAAATGGACTGCTTGTTTGCTTCAATCGAGTTTAATGAGCTTCTCGATTATTTTTTAAATCTCAATGAGCCTTTATCTCCTCTCTTTACTGATTATAATCTCTTTTCTTCTGTAGAGAAAGTGCCTAGTGTCATAGAAACTTCTCCTCCCCCAGCTGTTCCTCCTCCAACCTTTCAAATTACTCCTACTTCCCAGCTGGGATCGCAGGAAGAATTAATAGGAGCCCTTCAAGGCTTGGACGATCCAGCCGCTTCGCAGGAGCAGACGGCCGGAGGACTTGAAGGAGGCGAAGTATCTCCGGAGTGAACCCTTTCTGATGACATAAAATTGTCTGCTCTTGTCACTCCGGGGAGCGAGTCTTCTTCAAGAAGGAGGAGGAAGCGTACAACTTCAAAGAAAAAAGGGAGAAGCATTTCTGCTGCTGAAAAGAAAACGGAAGTTGATCCAGCACTAGCTCTCTCTCCTTCTCCCCCAACTCTCCCAAGTCGGCTTGAAAAATTGCCTATTAAACCAGGTGAAGGCTCTAAAGGTCGTGGGAGAAAGAAGTGATGAGCCCCGCTTTCCCTACTTCGCTTTACCTTTTGCTTTTTTGCATGTACTGGCCGGAGATTGTGCGGGTACCGGCCCCCGCTTTTCTTTATCCTGACACATGTACCTGTATAAAATTTTCGTAGTATTGAATAAATGTTCCTTTTACCTATACAAACTTCTATATGTATTTGAGAATACATTTATTTTTTATTTTATACAAGTTCCTCGTTTCCTTTGTGTGATATTGCAATGAGCCTATGGTATGTTGTTTGAGCATTGTTTCCATTCTTGTACTTATGGTGTGCTGCCCCCATACCATGGTTTATTGCAATCTCTTTCACATTGGCAAAGTTTTTTAGAGAACAATTCCTCTGTTTCGAGAAGACTTATACTCTTTCTTTAGAGAGCAGCTTTTCCATTTGAAGGAGGCTTGCATCTGTACTTTATAGGATAATACTTCCATTTTAAGGAAATATTTTTCGTATTTAGTAGGATGTGCCTCATTTTGGAGGAGTTTTTTCTCTTTTCTTTTTTTTTGTTGCGAAGTTTTTACACTTCGCTTTTTTGGAGAAAATCATTTTTATTTTGAGTGAACTTTCTTTCACGGTAAAGTAGGCTTTGACTTGTTTGTGCCTCTGGTAAGAGGGCTTTTTGTTTGATTGTGCCTCTGGGAAGAGGGCTTTTTGTTTGATTGTGCCTCTGGGAAGAGGGCTTTTTGTTTGATTGTGCCTCTGGGAAGAGGGCTTTTTGTTTCTGCCTCTTGGGAGAGGCTTTTATCTTTTCCCTGTTCGCTGGGAAGCGGGCCTCCGAAGAGGGCTTTTCACATTTCGACTCGCGTGAAGTTTTATTTCAGATCACGGTGAAATGTGTGCCTCTGAGTAGGGCTTTTACCTGGAAGTTTGGAGTTTCTTTCTCTTAGTTGGATGGATTCACCGGGTGGACATAAGTGTCCTGTGCCACCGATCAGTCCGCAACTTTATGTCGAGAAAGAACTCTCTGTTTCTGGCGCGGCCCGCTCGAGGTTTTTTGACATTTCAACTATGGTGAAATGGGCCTCCGAAGAGGGCTTTTCACATCTCAGCACTTGTGAAGTTTTATTTCAGATCCCGGTGAGATGTGTGCCTCCGAGGATGCCTGGAAGTTTCTTCCTCATTGTTGGTTGGATTCACGGGGCGAGTGCAAGTTACTTGGACGTTTGTTTACGTAGATTGTCTCAACTAGTGAACGAGCGCCTTGCCTTCCACTTGGGAAGGTGCCTCCGGTCGTCTCATGGACTCACGGGACGGATGCAAGTTACTTGGACGCTTGTCTACGCAAACTGTCTCAACTAGTAAACAAGCGCTTTGCCTTCCTGTTGGGAATGTGCTTCCGATCATTCCATACCATGTTGAGAAAGTCTTCTGGCATGCCCCGTTTGAGGTCTTTATCCTCCGAAGAGTTGTGCCTCCGAAGAGGGCTTGCGCCTCCGAAGAGGTCTTTTGCTGTTTGATGTTCGCCCGCCCATGTCTCTTTGCCATCTATTTGTATCGGTGATCCCCGTTATCTTTTTCGAATTCCCTTCCCTTTTAGTTGCCAGCAATTTTCCTTATCCAAAGAAATGTATTTCATAGTTAAGCGAGTTGGTGGTGGTAGACACAGGCTATTTAACTGGATGCTCGTTTGTACAAACATTCACAGTTAGTTAGCAATGGCCTACTTCCAGCCGAATCGCTAACTTTTGTTCGAAGCACTTCTTTCATAGGATTTGAGTATGGAAATTTTGGATGGTCTAGCGTTTGCTTGCTGGGTGGTGTCGGAGATCGCTTGGTCTCATGATGGGTAAGCTTTGTTTTTATGGCCTGCATTATTAAATCGACATTTTAGCAATACAATTAATGTATTTTATATGTAAAAATGAAACAAAGCAGTTTATAATAGTAAAGAACACAAGATTTATAGTGGTTCGGCCAAAAACTGGGCCTACATCCACTTTATAGCTCTTATTATTCACTTGCACTGACTTTACAACGGCTTTCATTACAAGAATCCTACATTCATCATTCTTTTACAATATTTCATTAGAGCCTTTAAGTAAAATATGGGAGCAAATGATTGCTGTTCCAAGCTCTTGGAATTGGGTCTCCTTCGACAGTTACAATTTTGAATGTGCCGTCAAGAAGTTTTTGGCTTATAACATACGACCCTTCCCAGTTTGGTCCAAGCATGCCCATAGGTGTCATAATTCTTTTTAAGATTAGATCACCCACTTCAAAGCTGCACCGGCGAACTTTGGAATTGAAGTGCCTGGCTATTCTTTGCTGGTGAGCTGCAGTTCTGAGTTCAGCCTCTTCTCTTTTCTCATGAAGGAAGTCTAGGGCTTCAAGCTGCAACTTTTCATTTTTAGCTTGATTGAAATGGATTCTTCTATGTGAAGGGACCTCTATTTCTACCGAAATCATTGCCTCTGATCCATATGCCAATGAAAATGGAGCGTGCCCCGTCGCAGTTTTATGTGTAGTTCTATATGCCCATAGTGCTATTGGAAGCTTATCGACCCAACCACCTTTCGCCTTTTCCAGCTGTTTTTTGATGGTCGATTTGATAATTTTGTTTACTGCTTCCACTTGCCCATTTTCCTACGGATGAGCTACTGCTGAGAAGCTTTTCTGGATCTTGAATTTCTTGCAAAAATCTTGGAACTCTTCACTTTCGAATTGGGTTCCATTGTCCGTGATTATCTTTTGAGGTACTCCATACCTGCAAATGATATTCTTAGTTACAAAGTTTATCATTTTCTTAGAGGTAATAGTAGCTAAGGGTTCAGATTCAGCCCAATTAGTAAAATAATCCACAGCAACAATAGCATATCTGATTTCAGATTTTGCAGTTGGCAAAGGCCCGATGAGATCCATTCCCCAAATAGCAAATGGCCACGACTGACCATCTGCGTTATCTCAGTGGAAGGTGCTCTTGGGATTTTAGCAAATCTCTGGCGTTTGTCGCACTTTCGGGAGTAGTCTGCAGCATCTCGGTTGATATACGGCCAAAAGTATCCATAGCGGAGAATTTTCTTTGCTAAAGTTTGACCACCTGTATGATCTCCACATTCCCCTCCATGTACCTCAGCTAGAATTGTCTTAGCTTCTTCTTCAGTCACACATCGGAGTAATGGCATTGAAAATCCTCGTCGGAATAATCGGCCATCCTGAATTATATACCTTGAAGCTTTTCTTAACAGTTTCTGACGTTCTTTTGAACTCTCTGGCGCAGATCCATTGAGTAGATAATTCTTTATTGGAGTCATCCATCATTCCCGTTCTTGAGATATGGTCGTGATCCAGTCTATATCCATTTCATCAATGCTCGAAGTTGACAGGACTTCCACAGAAACTAATCCCAGTAATTGAGCTTCTCCAGTGCTTGCATACTTCGCGAGGGAATCTGCCTTCATGATTTCTTCCCGAGGTATATGGTTTATTGTATAATGGTCCATGTCCTCGAGAAGCTCCCAGGATCTTGACAAGTAGGAGGCCAGATTTCCCCCTTTGGTTTGAAACTCTTTCTTGACTTGACACACGATAAGCTGTGAATCACTGAAGATCTGCAATGCCCTGATATTCAGTTCTTTAGCAATTCTTAAACCGGCAATAAGAGCTTCATACTCTGCTTCATTTTTTGTTGAAGGGAACTCCAATCTTAAAGCATAATACAATGATTGCCCTTCAGGGGTTTCAAGTACGACCCTGGTCCCAGAACAGTAATCGTTTCTTGCGTCATCAACATACAATTTCCACCGGATTGAAGGATTATCGGTCACCACATCCTCACTATCGCCTTTGTCTGTACATTCTGCAATGAAGTCTGCCAGAGCTTGTCCATCGATTGCTCTTCCTGGATGATAAGTGATGTCATATTGGCTGAGTTCAATATTCCATTTCAAAAGGCGACCCGAAGTCTCCGGACGGAACAGGACTTGCTTCAAGGGCTGATCGGTGAGCACTTTGATGGGATGAGCTTGGAAATAAGGCCTCAGTTTTCTTGATGCGATCAATAGACAATAGGCGAGCTTTTCCTACTTTGAATAGTTAAATTCTGCCCCAGTGAATCTCTTGCTGATATAGTAGACCGGGCGCTGAATTCTCGCATCCTCCCGTACCAAAGCTGCACTGAGGGCATGAGACGAGATTGCCAAATATACAAAAAGATCTTCACCGCTGTCAGGCTTAGAAAGTATAGGAGGCGTTTCCATATGACGAATCAGCTCATCGAAAGCTTTCTGGCATTCAGGAGTCCAATAAAAGTTTTTTCTTCCTTTCTTTAGAGCATCGAAGAATGGAATGCATTTATCAGTAGCTTCGGAAATGAACCGACTTAAGGCAGCAACTTTTCCATTGAGGCTTTGCAATTCCTTCTTCGTTCTAGGAGCTTTGACTTCTCTTAAGGCGGTTATCTGAGCCGGATTAGCTTCAATGCCCCTTGCACTCACAATGAAACCCAGAAATTTTCCAGATTCTACCCCAAATGAACACTTCAAAGGATTCAGCTTCATACCGTACTTTCGGAGGATTGAGAACATTTCTGCCAAGTGATCCATATGATCCGCTGCTTTCTTTGATTTTACCAGCATATCATCGACATAAACTTCCATGGTCTTTCCAATCTGTGGCTTGAACATTGCATTAACAAGTCTCTGGTAAGTTGCCCCTGCATTCTTAAGTCCGAAAGGCATGACTCTGTAGCAGTAAAGGCCAACATCGGTGATAAAGCTTGTGTTCTCCTGGTCTGGTTCATGCATCATGATCTGGTTATATCCGGAGTAAGCGTCCATAAAAGATAGCAATTCATGTCCTGCCGTTCCATCCACCAACTGGTCAATCCTGGGTAACGGGAAGCAGTCTTTGGGGGCAGGCTTTATTTAGATCTGAAAAGTCAATGCACACTCTCCGTTTCCCATTAGCTTTTTTAACCAGTACAGGATTTGAGACCCAATTCGGATAAGTAGATTCCTTGATAAAACCATTCTCCATGAGCCGATCAACCTCTTCTTTCAATGCTGCTGATCTTTCGGGACCTTGGGTTCTTCTTTTCTGCTTTACCGGTGTAAATTTTGGATCAATATTCAAGGTATGCACTGCAATTTCTGAAGATATTCCACACATATCAGCATGAGTCCAAGCGAATACATCCAGATTTGCTCTCAAAAATGATATCAAAACATTTTGAACCGTTGCATTAAGCTGCGAACCCACGTTCAACACTTTGTTTGGGTCTTTAGGGTCAACTGGTACCGGCACTGTCACTTCAACTGGTACCACCCTATTTTCCCCTGCACAGGCTTTCCTGGGATCCATCTCTCTTCGTGCATCACTATGTTCGCCTGTGCAGGGTCCACCCTGTAGTTGCTACAAGGTTGATTCTTTGATGCGAACTGGGGCCGCCGCACCTTTTCCCATATTTCTCTTCCTTGATTCGCGCAACTCTGTAAGATAACATTCTCGTCCCGCATTCTGATCTCCTTTCCCACACCGACTCCATTATCTATGGGGAATTTTACGGTCAAACACCATGGGGCAAGAATTGCTTTAAACGCTGCCAGAGTTGGTCAGCCTAGGAAGGCATTGTAGGCAGAAAACTCTTCAACAATAACAAAGGTCTATTTTCGAGCTACTTTTCTCTGCCCCTCTCCAAGCTCTACAAACAAATCAATGGTTCCGATTGGCTGTTTCGGCTCCCCAGTAAAACCAGCAATCTTAAGCGATGAAGCTTGAACATCTGCCATTGGAATCTTCATCTGATCAAAAGTCTTCTTGAAGAGAATATTGCACGAAGCTCCACAGTCAACCAAAACTCTCTTCACAATAGCTGGCCCAATGCCAGCGGAAATGACCAGAGGATCAATGGTAGGAGCTTCAACACCCATCGAATCCCTAGCACTGAATATAATATCATCATTGGAAGTTTTCTGCTGCTTCAGGGGTGCAGCATCTTCTAACACAAAAACACTTTCATCTGCCGGTGCATACTTCAAAGCGCGGGCGTACTTTACCATCTCACCCCAACTCCTGCCAGCTGGGTGAGGGCCCCCTGTAACAACATTTATAACAGGCCTCTCTGGTTCATGAGCTGCCGCCTTTTCGCTTGAGTTAGGACGACGAATAGGAACTTGTTGTTCTTGAGTTGACGAAGTCGGGCCGTTCTTCTTCCTTTTCACATATTGCTGGAGTTTGTTTTCTTTCAATAGTTCCTCAATTACCTCCTTCAAGTGACGGCACTCGTTAGTATCATGCCCGGGTTGATTATAAAACCGGCAAAACCTTCCATTCTTCTCGGCTTTCCTATTAACTCTTTGCTTAGCTGGTTCAGGGAATTCGACTGTGTCTTTGTTCGCAAAGTAGATGTTCTCCGGGGTATCTGTTAAAGCGGTGAAGTTGAAGGGACGACCTTTCTTTGCATCTTCCTGCCTCTTCCGACCATCGTTTCCCCTTTTCCGATTGTCAGATTCCTTCTTATTCGGAACATCATTACTATTTCCAGCCCCTGTCGATACCACTTTAGTCAGTGCTTGGAGGCTTTCCAGACGCATGAATTCATCGGCTTTTTTATAAAACTTGTCGAGCGAATTTGGTTCTTTCATTTTCAACCACTTTCCAAATTCACTTGATTTATCAATCGCCCTCATCAAGTATGTCAGGATCATACGTGGCTCTGCGTTGTCTACTTCAGCGAGAGCTATGTTGAAGCGATTCAAGAAAGCTCTAATGGATTCTCCAGGATTCTGCTCCAAGCTGGATAAGGACTTATATCCTTTGCCTTCGACGCATACAATCGAAACTGTTCCTTGAACTTCCGAGTCAAATCAGAATATTGGTCTATCGACCGGATCGGCAGCTTTGTGAACCAAAGTAAAGCAACTCCTTCCAGGTATACCGGAAAATACCGGCATTTGATTTCATCAGAGGCTCTGGCACCCGTCATGTGCCAATCATACTTATACAGAAACTCATTAGGATCGCTCGTTCCCTTGTAAGATGGAATAGTTGGTGGGACAAACTTCCTTGAGAATTTTTCTTTTAAGATCTTTTCAGTGAATGGAGTTTTGCTCGGAGCGAAACCCCACTCTTTCTGATCTTCGTCTCTCTGCATATTTTCCTTCATAATCTGGCGAATCATGCCTGAGAAATACTCTTCATCATTTTGAGGCTCAACGGGACAAACATCAGCCATTCTCTCCGAATTCTGTCTTGACAATCGTTCACGGAGGGTTGGTTGCGGACCCGATCCTCCAGCTTGGGGAGATGTCCTTTCCACTGGGTCAGATGGCCTGGGAGGGATATTCCTTCCTTCCACATTCTGCACTTCATCGGCAAGGATTCCCTCCTTAGCCGCCGGTTGGCGGTTTGCCTCAAATAAAGCATTCAACCTTTCCATCATTAGGTTACTCTGAGCTTCAATTTGCCGATGTAGCCCAGATACAAAGGCATCTAGCTCTGCTCGTGTAACTCCGACAGTTGGAGTTGTTTGACTTAAAGGAGGAGAGGTTGCAGTAGTCTCGCGAACATCATCATATCTAACAGACTTGCGCTTCCTTCCTGGAGCCATTATTTCTGATAAGCTTTTGGTTTTCAGAGAAATCCTTTCTACAAACTTCTGTGAAGCTATGATGACAGTAACTTGAGTTCAATTTTCTCTGTGAAAGCACCATACGATGACAGATTCCTTCTATGCTTCCCCTGCTTGAGACCATACGATGCTCACAAGCTAAGCTTCAGATCAAAACGATGTACATTTCTTGGCAATGCATCACAATAGCAGGGATATAAGTGCTTGAACAATAAAGGTAAAATAATCATATCCAAACATGTTGCTTTTAACGAGAACGTCTTGTTAGTCCCTGAGAAGATGGTTTTGATGACAACAACCTTAGAATAAGATTATAAAATATAAATACTAACATTATAGTTTAGATATATATGTATATGCAGGATTTAACCATGCAAGAATCAATAATGTAGACTGTACAGTATAGAGATTCAAGATATCAAGATTGAAGACTCATGAGTATCAAGATTATCAAGAGTTTAAGATTTCATTAATAAGTAATTTAATTAGGAATTTTCTTAAAACTCCTAGAAAAGCACTGGCATATTAAAATCCAATTTATTCGTGAAATGAAATTCACTTCGAGTCTGTTAAAGGAATGGAACCCTAAGTAGGATGGAACCTACGAAAAATCTAGTGGAACATTGTTTTGTATCCACTAACTTTTATTTAAATGCTTTTACAAAATTATATCTTGTTTTCAAAATGATTTCAAAACTTCCTTTTCAAAGAATCAAAAACATCTATCCTGGTTTTAAATACTTTTAGCCTCAAAATAATCTTTATTTTCAAAATCAAATTATTCTTGTTTTTAAACTATCTTTTAATAATAATATATTTAACTTTTAATATTTATACCTAGATTTAAATATAAAATTATAGTAAAATTTTATATACATCAAAATATTATTCTCTATATTTGTTTATGTATTTTAACTATAGTTAAGTATATTTATAAAGTTTAAAATAGTTTTAACACAAGATAAAAGTTATTTTCAAAGAAAAATAAATTACCAAAAATACCATAAGCTTGTCGACAACACCTAGGACCCCTTGTCGACAAGGGAGCAGTTGATTTCAAAAATTTGAATTTCAAAAGAAGTGTCTATTCGTCATATCCTTTCACGAATGGACATGGCTGTTGTTCTAATATAAATAGGGATAGTTTTAAACGAATTTATATTCATATTTTCTTTGATTTCACTCCTCTTCTTCTTCCACATTTTTTGTATATATTTTTACCATTACTCTATTGAAATCATCATTGAATCTAACTAGATCATCTTTGGTTTGATTCTCTATACTATCTCAACAAGATCTTAGTGCTATTCAAAGTTATAGGCTTCTTTGTAATAAATTAAGCGAGAAAAGGTGTGATTGTAGCCTGTGAAATCAATCAAGCGAGAAAAGGTGTGATTGTAGCATGTGAAATCAACTGGGTGAACTTGTTGCCCGTAAAATCAAGTATCTCTACCCAAAGGATTGTGAATTTGGAGTGGTGTACCTCGTGGCCTTGAAATCGAGGGTGTAATTGTAACAATTCCTTTTGAAAGAAAATCCGTACTTATATGCGGGACTGGATGTAGGGTAACTCCGAACTAGTATAAAATACGGTGTGTTCTTTCCTTTATTGTTTTTACTTTATTTCTGCATCTATGTTTGATTCTATGATCATGTCTGTATCTGAATATTGCATACATTTGTGTTCAAATTAACATAAACTCAAAAAGATTTAGTAATTCCTTAAAACACTATTCACCCTCCCTCTAGTGTTAATTCTAGCCTTAAGATCCGTAATCCGCATTTCTCACATTTGGTATCAGAGCAAGTTTTCAATGTTTCATAATATGATTTTTGAAAAAGCTTTTAAAATGACTATGTTTAAAAAACTTATTAACACTAGTTTAGGAATATTCAGATCATCATTGTCTTTTGAGTCTGCATATAACCAATATTCAAATTCAAGTTGTCTACCAAAATTGTATGATGTGCAGGAAACATGCTTTATGGGTGTTGGGGAATCAATTCACAATGGACAAATTGTGCAGATCAAAAAGAATAAATGGATACTCCATAGTGGATGCTCTAGACACATGAATGGTAATCCAGATATGTGGAATGATATAATATACAAAGATGGAGGACTGGTTAACTTTGGAGACAACTCAAAAGGATATGTGATTGACATCGGCAAAGTCGGTAACTTTGAAACTCCTATTATTACTAATGTTTTGCTAGTTAAGAATCTGAAACATAATCTAAGTATTAGTCAAATTTGCGATAAAGATATAAAATTAAATTTTAAAAAGATAAGTGTCACATTGAAGATAATAATTCAACCATAATATTTGAGCGAATTATGAAAAAGAATATTTATATACTTGGTATGAAAGTTTCAAATGATAATCTGTGTCTTCTGGCAAATACAAATGACCCTTGGATTTGGCATAAGAGATTTAGGCATTTGAATTTCAAACTCTTATCTAGACTGTCAAAACTTGATCTAGTAAGAGGTCTCCCTAAATGAATTTTATAGTAGATATTTTATGTGATGCATGTCAATTAGGAAAACTTAAAAAAAGTTCCTTTAAATTAAAAGATATGATTTCAACCTCAAAACCTCTTGAATTACTTCACCTTGATTTATTTGGTCCATCTCAAATTCTGTTAATAAATCATAGTAAATATGCTTTTGCAATTGTAGATGATTATTCTAGATTTACATGGACAGTATTTTTGAAACATAAAAGTGATACTTTTGAATGTTTTAAGAACTTTACAAAAAGGATTCAAAATCAACTTTCTCTAAAAATTATAACCATCCGTAGTGATCATGGTGGTGAATTTGAAAATGAAAAGTTTGAGGAATTCTGCAATAAAAAGGGAATGACTCATAATTTTTCATTTTCAAGAACTCCACAATAAAACAGAGTAGTAGAACATAAAAATAGGACGATTCAAGAGTGTGCGAGAACTATGCTTTCAGATAGTAAATTACCAAAGCATTTTTGGGCAGAAGCAGTTGCTACAGCCTGTTATATTTTAAATAAAATTTTAATTAGACTAACTGATAAGACATCTTATGAACTTCTTCACTCAAAGAAACCTAAGGTATCTTATTTTAGCATTTTTGGAAGTAAATGTTTTATTTTAAATACAAAAGATAATCTAGATAAATTTGATCCTAAATCCGACAAAGGTATCTTTATCGGATATTCTAATAGAAGTAAAGCATATAGAGTGTTTAATTTAAGAAGTAACACCATCAAAGAAACACTGCATGTTTCATTTGATGAAAATCTCAAAAATTTTGAAGATACAAACGATGAAGAGGATTTAATCACTCAAAATCATGAGTCAACTGAAACTAATAATGAAATTAATCATCCTAATAAAAAGATTAAACTTTTAAAAGATCATCCTATAGAAAATATACTAGGATATATGCAATCTGTTGTTACAACTAGAAATCAACTAAGTAAAATGAGAAATGTAGCCTTTATACCAACTATTGAACCCAAAAATCCAAAAGAAGCATCAACTGATGATTCATTGATTTTGGCTATGCAAGAAGAACTAAATCAATTCACTAGAAATGATGTTTGGGAACTTATTCTTAGACCTGAGAATTAAACTATAATTGGAACTAAATGGGTTTATAAAAATAAAATGAATGAACAAGGAGAGTTTGTTAGAAATAAAGCCCGATTAGTCGCTCAAGGTTATTGTCAAGAAGAAGGAATATATTTTGATGAAACCTTTGCTCCAGTAGCAAGATTAGAAGCCATTAGGATTCTACTTGCTTTCGCAAATTATAATAATTTCAAATTGTATCAAATGGATGTTAAAAGTGCCTTTTTAAATGGATTTGTAAAAGAAGAAGTATATGCTGAACAACCACCACTTTTTGAAAATGAAAAATTACCAAATCATGTTTACAAACTTAAGAAAGCTCTATATGGTCTAAAACAAGCTCCTAGAGCCTGGTATGATAAACTAAGATCTTACTTATTACAATCAAACTTTGAAATTGGTAAAGTAGATAATACGCTTTTTATTAAAAGAAATAAAAATGATATTCAACTAGTACAAGTTTACATAGATGATATCATTTTCGGATCAACTAATTTTGAAACGAATAAAGAATTTTTTGAAATAATGACAAAAGAGTTTGAGGTGGGTGATATGGGTGAATTAAACTTCTTTCTAGGATTACAAATAAAACAATTAGATAATGGTATCTTTATTAGTCAAGAAAAATATGCTAAAGACCTAATTAGTAAATTTGGTTTGACTACTACAAGTGGAAAACCCACTCCTATGGCAACCAATGAGTACCTAAGTAAAGAAGATCTCTCGAAAGATGTAGATCAAAAATTATATAGAGGAATGATTGGATCACTACTCTATATCCCTGCTAGTAGACCTGATATCATGCATAGTGTTTGTCTTTGTGCAAAATATCAATCACAACCTAAAGAGACCCGCCTAAATCCGTAAAACGTATCATAAGATATGTTAAACACACCTTTGATTATGGTTTATTTTATCCTAAAAATGATTCTTTTGAATTAATATCTTAATGTGATGCTGATTATGCTGGTTGTAAATCAGACCGAAAAAGTACAAGTGAAACTTGTCACTTTTTGGGGCATTCTCTGATTTCCTGATTTAGTAAAAAGAAAAACACAGTTTCTTTATCAACAACTGAAGCAGAGTATATTTCTGCTGCTTTGGCTTGTTCTCAAGTAATATATATGCAACAAACTTTAAAAGATTTTGGTTTAAATATCTCAAAATCACCAATTTATTGTGATAATACTAGTGCAATAAATTTATCCAAAAAATACTACTCATCATGCTCGAACTAAACATATTGATATCAAACATCATTTTCTCAGAGATGATATAAGTAAGGAAGTAATTACTCTCGATTTTATCAATTCCGAGAAATAAATTGCTGATATCTTAACAAAACCCTTAAATGAATCCATATTTACTAAATTAAGAAGAGAATTAGGTATTTGTTCAATAACTGAAACATAGAATATAAATAATAGAGTATACTTAAAAATTAAATTGAATTAAATAAAATAGTAAAAAATATATATACCATGTCGACAACCCCCTCTTACCCACGTCGACATGTAACGATTTTATTTTATTTTTGAAATTTTCCCACCAAAATTCAAATAAGTGGTTATATATTCTTTTTATTTCGAAATTCTGTTCATTCTTTCTGTCCTTTCTCTATTCTAACTTCTGAAAACAATAAAACAATGGCCTCCTCTTCCAAATCAAACAAAAATTCAACTTTTCGTTCCCTTCTCCTTCTACTGGACCATTTCAACGAACTACTCTTGCACGAGCGATGAAAATGGAGGATTCCTTGAGGGATGCACGACAACTAATGACTGAAATTCAAGTAGTGCAACTTAGAATGGCCAAAGAACAAGAACGGCAAGGAAAAATCCTTAGAAATTTGCAAAAATTTCTAATGGACAATCATGCTAATCCGATCTTGATTGATGAAGAATCTTCAGGAGATCAAGTGCAAGAGGAGAGCGAGGAAGAAGAAGAAGCCTTCATCGAAGAAGAGCATGCTGTGGATGACGACAAAGTCGTTTGCATTGGCGAAGTGTGCTTTGACAAGGATGGAAATCTAGTCGAATAACGTGGAAATTTCTGTTTCCACTACCCAAATTGTTCGGTTCATAGATCTTCCATTTTCAAAGACATGCATTAGTTTCTTTTCCCTTTTTCTTATTGTTATATGTTCTAACTTTCGTCTTCCATGCAAATGTAAAACAATATATAATTAATAAATAATTTATGTTCTTATATTTGATTTCTCACATTATCACTATTATAAGTATTACCATATATGGATTCTTAGTTAAGATAGTTAGTAATTAAGGACTGAGTTTTAGTTTTAGAATTAAGTGATGATTATTTATGATAATACTATCATTATAATCACACGTCATATAGTATTAGTGTCAGGGGGAGTTATATAGTTTGGAGTTAGTTTTTGTTGATGAAAAAGGGGGAGAAGTATAAAATAGATAGATAGGCATAGATTAAGGGGGAGTTATTAGGATAGAAGTAATATTTTATAAACAAAGGTTGTCATCATCAAAAAAGGGGAGATTGTTAGTACCTGAGAAGATGGTTTTGATGACAACAACCTTAGAATACGGTTATAAAATATAAATACTAACATTATAGTTTAGATATATATGTATATGCATGATTTAACCATGCAGGAATCAAGAATGAAGACTATACGGTATAGAGATTCAAGATATCAAGATTGAAGACTCATGAGTATCAGATTATCAAGAGTTCCAGATTTCAATAATAAGTAATTTAACTAGGAATTTTGTTAAAACTCCTAGAAAAACACCGGCATCTTAAAATCCAATTTATTCATGGAATGGAATCCACTTCGAGCCTGTTAAAGGGATGGAACCCTAAGTAGGATGAAACCTACGAAAAATCTAGTGGAACATTGTTTTGTTTCCACTAACTTTTATTCAAATGTTTTTACAAAATCATATCTTATTTTCAAAATGATTTCGAAACCTTCCTTTTAAAAGAATCAAAAACATCTATCCTGGTTTTAAATACTTTTAGCCTTAAAATAATCTTTATTTTCAAAATCAAATTATCCTTGTTTTTAAACTATCTTTTAATAATAATAAATTTAACTTTTAATATTTATATTTAGATTTAAATATAAAATTATAGTAAAATTTTACATATATCAAAATATTATTCTCTATTGTAATTTATGTATTTTAACTATAGTTAAGTATATTTATAAAGTTTAAAATAGTTTTAATACAAGATAAAAGTTATATTCAAAGAAAAATAAATTACCAAAAATACCATGGGCTTGTCGACAACCCCTAGGACCCATTGTCGACAAGGTGGCAGTTGATTTCAAAATTTTGAATTTCAAAAGAAGTGTCTATTCGTCATATCCTTTCACAAATGGACATGGCTGTTGTTCTACTATAAATAGGGGAAGTTTTAAACGAATTTATATTAATATTTTCTCTGATTTCACTCCTCTTCTTCTTCCACATTTCTTTATATATTTTTTTACTATTACTCTGCTGAAATCATCATTGAATCTAACTAGGTCATCTATGGTTTGATTCTCTATCACCATCTCAACGAGATCTCAGTGCTATTCATAGATATAGGCTTCTTTGTAATAAATTAAGCGATAAAAGGTGTGATTGTAGCCTGTGAAATCAATCAAGCGAGAAAAGGTGTGATTATAGCCTGTGAAATCAATTGGATGAACTTATTGTCCGTAAAATCAAGTATCTCTACCCAGAGGATTGTGAATCTGAAGTGGTGTACCTCGTGGCCTTGAAATCGAGGGTGTAATTGTAACAATTGCTTTTGAAAGGAAATTCGTACTTGTGTGCGAGACTGGATGTAGGATAACTCCAAACCAGTATAAAATCTGGTATGTTCTTTTCTTTATTATTTTTACTTTATTTCTACTTCTGTATTTGATTCTGTGATCATATCTGTGTCTGAATATTGCATACATTTGTGTTCAAATTAACATAAACTCAAAAATATTTAGTAATTCCTTAAAACACTATTCACCCCAATCTAGCGTTAATTCTAGCCTTAAGATCCATAATCCTCATTTCTCACATGTCCTCCAGTTTGCAGAAAATGAAATAAAAACCAATCAAAAGGTGTATAATACATGAACATCAATTCCTTCCATACCAATATAACAATAAGGAATGAAAGAAAAGAATGCAGAGGTTCATGATAAACCTGGTCCACAACTCACAGTGCCAATAAACAGGCCAGGTCATGGAACTACAGGTGCACTAAGTTTCTTAAGCAGCTCAACTCAAACAAGTCATAACTAAGTCTATATGAAAGCACATGGAAGTGAACATGAATCTCAGAAAGACAAACAATCACATGAAGCTCATCAGCCTCATGAATCATCACCTGTAGAGACTGGGCATCACATGATAACAAGAGCCATCTACAAGCCCAAGACCTACACAGTAGAATTAACTGATGAAGAGCCAGTCACATATGATCAAGCAGTTAGAAATGAGAAATGGAAACTAGCTATGGATAAAGAATGCAAGGCTTTGATGAAAAATAACACATGGAGTATTGTAGCAATACCAAAAAATAAGAACATTTTTGGATGCAAGTGGACTTGTATGTAAAAAAGGAATCCAGTGGAATAGTAGCAATGTGTAAAGCAAGACTAGTTGCAAAAGACTACACACAACATTATGGATTTGACTTCAGCGAAATAATTAGGGTGATACTTACTATTGCTCTACACAACAATTGAAAAATCAGATAGTTAGATGTTGACAATGCAATTCTGAATGGTGAATTATAGGAGAAGGTTTATATGGAACAGCCACAAGGTTACTGATAAGGGAACAACAATAAAATGGTATGCAAACTACATAAAGCTATATATGATCTCAAACAAGCACCATAGGTATGATGTGAAAAGCCAATGAAAACTTTGATTATACTGGGTTACAAGCCAAGCAGATCAGATACTTTATTATATACAAAGACTGGAAGAAATGCCACAACTTATATATTGGTGTTTGTGGACGACTTCATAATTACAGATAGTAGTGACAATGAGATCAAGAATGTAATATAACACTTAGATAAAACATTTTCAATCAAAGAATTTGGAGATCTAAGCTACGTTCTTGGAATAGAAGTTAACAGAAAATCAGAAACTAATCGAATAATATGCCAAAAAAAGTATATATCAGAAATTTAGTCAAAGAAAAAATGGATCAAGCTAAAGCATTGCTAACACAAATGATCAGAAACTTGCACTTATCTAAAAATAAATGGGAACCTATAGTTAATGAAAACCAGTATGGGAGTATGGCAGGTGCATGGCAATATGTTACAATAACAAGGCCTGGCATATCATTTAGTGTGAATAAGGTATGTCAATACATGAAAAAGCCATTAAACGAACACTGGAAGGCAGTAAAACATAACTTAAGATATTTAAAAGGTACCATGAGTCAAGGTATTTGTCTAAAAGAATGCAAAATAGTAAATATTCATGGATACTTAGATGTAGATTGGGCCTCAGATCCATATGGCCGCGGATCTACAACTGGATAGTGCATATATCTAGGCAACAATCCAGTATTGTGGTGCTCGAAAAAGCAGCCAACGATCTCAAGGTCGGGCACCAAAGCCTAGTATCGAAGTGTTGTCTGCTCAACTGCTAAAGTTATGTGGCTATAATCTCTTCTTAGCAAAGCTGGAATCCAACAAAAGAAGAGACCCTTAATTTGATGTGATAATCTGAGCAGCGTTTCCCTCTCAGTCAATTCCTTACTTCGCTCACGAAGTAAGCACAACGTGATCGATCTATACTTTGTTTGTGAATAGATAATTAAGGGCAAACTAGATGTAAATCACATTCTAGCAACATATCAGAGAGCCAATGTACTAATTAAATCATTATATGGTAGATTTGTAGATTAAGGATATCAGCGGAGGAAATAGAGAAGAGAAGAAACCCTAGATTTAGTTGAACGGAGGGAGGGGTGGTTTAATAAAATGAAGCATAGATAAGATGAGAATTCTCGTAATATACAAATAAGGGTTATAAGGGTACAATTGTCTTTTTATAATATCATACAGCTGTACATAAGAATGTATACAATACCATATATATACTTCAGTAACCCGTGATGTAATGCATTAAGAAAATCAATACAAGTTCATTTTATCTCTTTTTACATTTCGAATAGCAATACTAGGTTGGAAAATCAATATATACTTTTTAGTTATTGAATTTTTGATAATATGAATGACTACGTATTTTTCTTAGATACCTACATGGATATAAATAATAAATAAAAATGACATGGATTTTAAAAAATTAGAAACAAAGCCGTATTTAGTTATGCACCTTACCATTATTATTTTTACTGATTGGCAATAATGTGTTTTCTTCTAAAAAAATATTATGCAAGGATTAACATGGTTGAAAAGTGTTAAAACACATTTTATTTTATATGTAATATAGTGGAAGTAAATTATGTATGAAAGTTTTCAATGAATTTTTTTATTAATATTATCAATCAATGATTGAAATTTGTGATTTAGTGGAAATTCTCAATATATGTAGTAAAAGAAAATACAATGGTGAATTGTGATATTTTTTATTGATGTTACTGCATTATTACATTATGATACAAATGACTGAGTATATATTAGTTCGTTTGTTTGACTAGTTCATCAACGGTTGATACAAAACAAATTACTGATATAACCCTAAACCCTATTACATTACGTATAAAGACTCGTATGATATTTGACTCATTCTTTATTTCCCCCTAACAAATGTAACTAGGATTTCCTTTCCTTTTGAAACTTTGGCCGTTTCTCAGATTGAATTTCAATCTTGCAAAATTACTCTTCGAGAGCGGTTTCGTGAGAACTTCCACTCTCTGATGGCTTGCTAGTAGATGATTTATGTCCAGATTTCCCTTGATAAATTGTTCACAAACGAAGTACAAACCAATTTTTACATGTTTCGTTCATGAATGAAGAATGAGATTGGTAGAGAGACATCGTACCTAGGTTGTCGCACCAGATTATCGATTTTCTTGTGAGATGAACTCTGATTTCTCTAATTAGTGATTCAAGCCATATAACTTCAACTATTGCACTTGCAACACTTTGATATTCGAATTCGGTGCTGGAGTGAGATCCTCTTGGTTGCTTCTTAGAGTGCCAGGATATTAGATTGTCACCTAAATAGATGCAGTAGCCAGTTGTGGATCTTCGGTCATTAGAATCTGATGCCCAATCCGCATTAGCGTATGCTTGAACACTTAGTGCTTTACATATCTTTAAGCATATTACTTTATTTATTGTACCTTTCAGGTATCGTAGAATTTGTTTTACTGCTTTCCAGTGATCTTCCGATGATTTTTGCATTTACTGACATACTTTATTTACGCTAAATGATATATCCGATCTAGTAATGGTAGCCTATTGCAATGCACCCATAATACATCTACAATGCCTTTTGTTTTCCATAGCTTCTCCTCTATGTTTGGATAGATGCAAGTTATTTACGATTAGTGTTGGCATAGGTTTAGCTTCATATATTTTTTCCCTGTTCAGAATATCCAATATGTATTTCCTTTAACATAACACAAGTTCAATTTCTAATTTGCTAATGGCCTCAATTCCTAAAAAATAGCTTAAATCTCCCAAGTCTTTGATTGAAAATGGCTTGTTTAGATGGCTTATGACACTTTTGATTTCCTCATTATTATTTACAGTAATTATAAAGTCATCTACATAGAACAGTATATAGATTGTAGACTTGCTCCTTATTTTATCATCGAGGGAGTTGTCAGATCTGGTTGGTTTGTTGCCTAAATTGGTTAAAGTAGTTTTTAATTTTTCATACCAAACCATTGGTGCTTGTTTGAGCTCATAAATTGCCTTGTATAGTTTGCACACCATTTCTTTGTTGTCGCCTTGAATGTAGTCTTGTAGTTGGTGTATATATACCTCTTCCTGAAGTTCACAATTCAAAAATGCATTATGGACATCTAATTGTCTAATTTCCATTTATTATGCAATGCCACAATAAGTATTACTTTGATTGTTGTTGGCGTAACCATATGAGAAAAGATTTCACTAAAATCAAACCCATATTGTTGATAATATATCTTTACAATCAGTCTTGCTTTGTATTTGGTTGTCCTGCCGTCTGAATTTCTTTTAAGCTTGTATATCCATTTACAGCCTATGATGTTCTTATCCCTTGGTATTGGAACAATACTCCATGTTTTGTTCTTTATCAAGGCATTTTATTTTTCATCCATAGCTAATTTCCACCTTTTGTCTTTTGCTACTTCATCATAATTGGTTGGTTCATCATGATTTAACATTGCAGTATAGACTATAGACTTAAAGATTCCATGTTTGGATCTTGTTATCATATGATGTCCTTCTCTTGTAGGTATTTGAACTTAACTGGTAATTGATTCACTGACCTGATGTGAACTGCATGATGGTTCTTTAGGATGATCTGAACTTTCATTTGCTTGATTATTAAACTCATAGTTGTCTGAATTTTCATTTGTATCCTGACCTGGTCTTTCACTAGACATGGTGTATTGGAATCCTGAGGTTCTTTGAGTATCAGTTTGAGCTCTTTTATATTGCTTATCAGAGTAAATTGGGCTAGGAGGAAGAGATGCTTTGGAATTGTAATTTTTTTGAGTATTTTTTGTTAGCATATTGATCTTTTACATTATGGGCTTCTTAGTCTTTTCTTACTTATGCTTTCTATCTATATAAACCTATCTCTGTAACCCTAATAGACTTAACTTTTTTTCTCAGCCGTCTTGCTTGCTGAATAATATGAATTGTCTTTTCCTTCTTATTTGTGTTTACAAACGTTTTACAAACGTTTTCATGGTATCGGAGCCTCTTTCATGTTTCTTGCCCGCTGCCTTGAATCTCTGCCTCGTCTCTGCCTTGTCTTCTTGAATCTCTGCCTCATCTTGAATCTCTACCTGGAGCAAAATCACACCACTTCCAGACCAACCACTTCCAGTCGCCTTGATTCCACCTCTACAGTTGCAACCCCACAGAACTTCAAATTGTTACGACATTAATTTCCTCTGTGAAACAAATCATTCAATCACCTGAAGTAAATTGCATCCATCGCCGAGAACTCCTCAAATCGCAACAATACTTCCAAAGATGCAATTCAATTTGAGTTCGAAATCGAAATAAAGAGAGAAAATTTTCGTTTGGAGTTTGAAGAAATTCGCCAGCAAACCTTCGTCCAATCGTGAAGCCAGCAACTCGCTTTCGAAGCAGGCACGAGATATGAATCATGAAGCCAGCAACTCGTTTTCGAAGCAGGCACGAAATCTGAATCGTGAAGCCACGAGTTTTGAATCGTCCACCCTCGTCCAGCAAGAAGGTTTTGTCTAAATCATGAATTAATGACGATTATCTTGTTTGTATTCGAGCCAGCAACTCTTTTTCAAAGCCAGCAACTTGTTTCTACATTTTGGTTGTTGTCTCCAGGCCTTTTCAGATTAGTTTTTATTGTCAACTAGTGATGATTATTATTTGTTTTAAAATATGGCCAGAGGTGATGATTCATTACAGGCCATTAGTGTTCGTTTAGATGGCAAAAATTATTCTTATTGGAGTTATGTCATGAAAAATTTTCTGAAAGGAAAACAGATGTGGGGATATATTTCTGGTGTTATTGTGGCTCCTGAAGCTGCTAATGTTGAATTGATGGAGAAATGAGATACCAACAATTCAAAGATCATCACTTGGATTAATAATTTTGTTGAGAATAGAATTGGTATGCAATTGGCTAAGTATGATACTGCTAAGAAAGTTTGGGACTATTTAGAGCGACTTTTTGTGCGTTCTAACTTTGTCGTTCAATATCAATTGGAGGCTGATATTCGGTCATTGTCTCAGAATGATTGAAATATTCAAGATTTTTATTCTGAAATTACTGCTCTTTGGGATCAATTGGCTATGACCGAGGTTGCTGAGCTTAGAGCATTTGCTCCATATATCGATCGTAGGGAGGAACAACGTCTTGTTCAATTGTTGATGGCTCTTCGACCAGAGTACGAGCATTGTCGTACGTCCATCCATCATCGCACTCCTTTACCTTCTGTTGATTCTGTTCTACATGAGTTATTAGCTGAAGAAACTCGCTTGAAGTCTCAAACTGAGAAAGTTGCACAGACTTATTCTGCATCTGTTTTTGCAACAGGGATTTTACCAATCCCATCTCAACGCAACAAGACAAATATCAAGAATGATCGTGATTGTAATTATTGTAAACAACCAAGCCATTGGAAAAGTCAATGTCCTGAATTATTGGCTCGTCAAAAAAAATCAAAGTTTTAAGTCAGGTGATAGATCACAACAGCAACAATGGTGGCCAACAACCGTCCTTCTCTACGGCACAAGGACATGGACAGTCACGTAGTGGTTCTCAGTCCAAGACTGCTGCATTGGTACACCCTTCTGGTAAATCGGTTATGGATTCCTCTATGGACTCTCTTGCGGAGCAATTTTAAAAGTTCCTTGATAGCCAGTCTTTGTCTCAAAACATGACTGCTCCTCGATCTCAGCACTTTGCCATGTCAGCTCCCTCCATGTCAGGTTCGAATTCTCTTTTGTGGATTTTGGATTCTGGTGCTTCATATCATATGTCCCATGATTGTTCATCGTTTATATCTATGTCTTCTGATTCTCGCTCACCTTCTATTTTGACTGCTGATGGCACACCTTTGCCATCAACAGGAATCGGTACAATTCAAACCGCACACGTTTCCCTCTCGAATGTTTATTGCATTTCTAAACTAACTATGAATCCTGTTTCGGTCGGACAACTTTGTGATCTTGGGTATCTTGTTCATTTTTCTTCCACCACTTGCTCTGTACAGGATCCCAACTCCAAGAAGCTGATTGGGACAAGCCGTAGGCAGGGCGGTCTCTATGTATTGGATGACTTGCACATCCCAGTGTAGGATCTAGATTAACCCTAGAGGGGGGGTGAATAGGGTTATAGCAAATTTTCTCGAATTAAACACAAAAACAAACTACAGAAAAGTAAATATGCTGAATAGTAAATCACACACAAAATTTACCCAACTTTGGCAACCCCTGCCTACTGCTGCATTCCCAGATTTCTATTAGAATTAAACAGTCTCCCGCTTACAAACACTCTAACAGACTCGCAAACCCTGCTACCGCCTATAGAGTTTTGCAAACTCGCAAACCCTGCTTACTGAACTAATTCTAACTAGACAATCTGACACTACCTAAATTCTAGGTGGTGATTTTACCAAGATTTGATTCGAAAAAAAAACAGACTAAAAATTAAGAGCAAAAATAAGTAAAAGCTTGAGTACTAATTTTTCCCTTTAAACAAAACAACCCGACCCACAACAAAAACACGACCACTTCCTCTTTTGTTACTTGATGCAATTTAGGGTTCTGAAAAATGTCGGCTTTGTCTCTGTTGCTCAAAATTAGGGCTTTCTCAGACTCGATTCTCTGGTTTGTGTGTTGCCTTGCTCGACCGAGTGTGTTGCTCGCTGCTTCTCTGTCGATCGACTGCTTGCCTCAAGATTGCGAATTGCCTTGGTACGTCGTTCGTACCTTTTGCTTTGTCGGGATTTAATTTGGATTTATTGATTGTCCTTGTTTTCTCCACACACCACCGATGATGAATTTGGGTGATGTATTTATATGAATTCGACACTTTCCTAATTCTTGCTTTCCTGATATCTTTACGACTTGATGCGCACGGCTTTGATTATGCAGCGTTCGATTTTTTTCTTGAGTCGTACAGCAAAAAAACTTTCCTCTTTTGATTTGTTTTGACTTTTTCAAAAATTGCAGATACATACTTGATTTTTTATACAGTATATGTTCACGAATTCGATTTCTCTGGCATCAACTTCATTACTCCTGGACTTTGGCACTTGACTTTGAGTTGTTTATCATCTGCATTGAATTCGAAGTTGATTTACTGCAGGCTTTGACTTTGTTATCATTGCGATATTGTAGTTCACTATTTGCATCACTGTCTGGTTCATCTTTTAACTTCCAACTGAACTTGGTTGTGCTTCAAATGCACTTTCTTTGTTTTAATCAGGTCTGCATTATATTGTACCTGTACTTGTTGTTTTATAACCTGGTCCTTCTGGAGTTTTAGTTTGTACATCTGTTTCATGGATTTGTAGCTTGTATATATGTTGTTTGCATTATTGATGCTACGTTGTGATCTTCCTTTCTCTGGCACATCAGTGTAACTGTCTAGTTTCACAGTTGCTTCATGTTGCACACTGCTACTTGTTTGTAGCCTTTGTTGAGTCTTGTCCTGAACTTTGATAATGTAAGTGCTTGTATCAGTTTGGTATACAACCTTGACCTGATGCACTGTGGTTTCACGCCTTATGTTTGCATACATCATGCAGTCTATTTGATCAATGTAGTTGCATTCCATTTGTTTGCATATATCAGTTGCTCGGCCCTGTAGTTGCATTCACTTCATGTTTGCATTTAAGAATTCCTGACTTCATCTCTGTTACCAGACTTCTCTATGACCAAAATTCACTAACTTCTACTACTTCAACTACTTCTATGCACCACTTATACTACTTCAACTCCAAAACAGCACTTCACTGCACATTGTTTCTCCCATTGCACAATAGCACTTCACTTTATACAACATTCCACCCACAACCATTCGACCATCACCAGACCAACTTCATCGGACTGCACACCCCTTACTTTGGTCTGGCCCTGTTGCTTGCTGTTACTTACTTGGTGCATTATGCTCTGTTGTTGTCTAGACATTTGCATCATTTCAGTGCTTCATTACTTGAGTCATTTGAGGCATTGCATACATAAGCTTTGATGCTGCTTTGATTTGTTGAAGTTTTGCATTGAGTTGAGTCATGACAACTATGGCTTGACCTTTGCATTCAGTTTATTGTTTGGTGCCTTCTTGAATTTCCAGTCTGTGTATTGACCTTGTGTTGAACCCAGTTTTAAAACTAGGGTTTGACCTTGTGCTCATGTCGTGATTTTATTTATATTGCACCTGAGTTGAACCCGTCCTTTTGTTTTGGGTTTGACCTTGTTCTCACCTGTCCCTATAACATTATCAAGTGTACATCGGTGTGCACGGCCTTGTGGCATGTACAGTGATACACTGTGCATGTCACATTGTTCGTGTGTGATGAATTCAAAAGTAAATGATGACGAACAACCCAAATAACTGAGGCAAATATTATTTTCAAAATTCACTATTTATTTTATATTGCAAAAATATTTCTTTTTCAATTTTACTGCGTTAGTGAATATTTATGCAGATTGCTCAGATGCTGGATTCTAACTGGAATGAAGTTGAAGATAAACTACGAGTGTGAGTGATATGTAGTGAGGAATTTATGTAAATTGAATTGTGATGTAATTAGAATCAAAATTGTATATGTATAGTGAGTGCTTGAATTTGTACTATTCAAAATTGTAATAAATATTTGTTTGAATAAAATTTCTGTTTGAATTCAAATTCTGTGTAATTTATTTTATTCAACAAATATTTATTTAATCTATGAAAAATAAAATAGTACATTAACAAATACATTTAAATGAATATATATATATATATATATTATCATCAAACAAAAATCATATAAGCGCATATTCAACACCCAGGTCATGCTACTGCTGCTAATATTGACCTTTCTTCTTTTCATTTAACTTCTTTGTCTTCTAAGTTTTATTTATGGTATTCTAGACTTGGTCATATTTCAAGCTCTCGTCTTAAATTCTTGTGTAATTCTGGTGTTTTTGGAGATTTACGTTCTCATGATATTTCAGACTGTTGTGATTGTAAACTTGGAAAATTTTCTGCGTTACCTTTTAATCAAAGTGTTTCACTTCCATTGCACCTTTTGATTTAGTTCACTCTGATGTTTGGGGTCCAGCACCCATCCCCACAAAAGGTGGGTGTATATATTATGTCTCTTTTATCGATGACTATACTTGCTATTGTTGAGTTTTTCTGATGAAACGTCATTCTGAGTTTATTGATATTTATACTGCCTTTCAAGCATATGTTAAAACACAACACTCTGCTATTGTTAAATGCTTTCGTTCTGATTTAGGGGGGAATATACTAAGGGAGACCTTTCCAACATATTCACGGCTGATGGTACTTTGCATCAGTCTTCCTGCACTGATACCTCGCAACAAAATGGTGTTGTTGAAAGAAAACATAGACACATTGTTGAGACTGCACGTTCTATGATTCTTTCGGCTAGTGTCCCAAAAGAGTTTTGGGGAGAAGCTGTTCTTACTTCCATTTATCTTATTAATAAGATCCTGATTTATCATAATTCTGGTATTTCTCCTCATGCCAAGTTGTTTGGTCAAACTCCTGATTACTCTCACCTAAACGTGTTTGGTTCCACCTGTTTTGTCCTTCGTCAACACGTAGAGCATACAAAATTATCTTCCCATGTTGCTATATGTGTTTTTCTTAGGTATGGTATTGGACAAAAAGGCTATCGTTGTTATGATCCTTCTTCAAATAAACTGTACGTTTCTCGTCATGTTTCCTTTATTGAGCATATTCCCTTCTACTCTATTCCTTCAAGTCCTCATAGTATGACTAGGTCTGATCTTATTCACATTGATCCATTTCCTGTTGATATCTCCTCTGATTCACCACCTCTTACCATTGGTACACCGTCATCCATACACTCTTTCCTTCTTCTTCTGCAGATGACACTTTATCCCCTACTACTACGACTGTTCAAACACCTCCTGTGACGACAAATCCTGTTCAACCTCGCTATCCCACTCGCACACGTAAATCTACTCAATTATCAGACTTTGCTTACTCTTGTTACTCTCGATCTTTTGCTTCATTTCTTGTTTCCATTGACACTTTTTATGAGCCTTCTTCTTACTCGGAGGCTGTTCGTTCTCCTGTGTGGCAACGTGCTATGTCTGAGGAAATGTTTGCTTTAGATAAAACTGGTACCTGGGATCTTGTATACCTTCCTACTGGGAAGAAAACTATTGGTTGTCAATGGGTATATAAAATTAAAACCAAGTCAGATGGTTCTATTGAGCGATACAAAGCTCGTTTAGTTGCTAAAGAGTTTGCCCAAGAGTATGGCATGGATTATGAGGAGACATTTGCTCCTCTGGCTAAGATGACATCTGTTCGGGTTCTTATTGTTGTTGCGTCCAGTCGTCAGTGGGACATCTCTCAAATGGATGTTAAAAATGCTTTTCTCAATGGAGATCTTAAGGAAGAAGTTTACATAGTTGCTCCACCTGGTGTTTCTCATGCTCCAGGTCAGGTTTGTAGGCTTAAGAAAGCTCTATATGGTCTTAAGCAAGTACCACGTGCTTGGTATGAGAGATTTTCGAATGTTGTTACATCACTTGGTTTTACCTCTAGTCCCCATGATTCAGCACTTTTTGTTAGATTGACTTCTGCATGCCGTATTCTTCTTCTATTGTATGTAGATGATATGATCATTAAAGGTGATGACAGTGATGGTATTGTGAGCATTAAAGCCACATTGTCTCGTTGTTTTGATATGAAGGATTTGGGTCATCTACGTTACTTTTTAGGCATTGAAGTAGCTTCCTCAGAAAAAGGCTATCTTCTTTCCCGGTCCAAATATGCTACTGACATTATTCATCGTGCTGGTCTTACTAATACACATCATGTTGATTCACCACTTGAGGTAAATGCCCGTTATACTCCGACCGATGGGATTCCTCTTTCTAATCCCACTTTATATCGTTCTATTATTGGTTGCCTTGTATGTCTGACCATCACTCGTCCAGATATCGTCTATGTTGTTCACATTGTTAGCCAGTTCGTATCTTCCCCTACCTTTGTTCATTGGGCTACTGTTATGCGCATTCTTCGTTACTTGCAAGGAACACTTTATCAGAGTCTTTTGTTCCCATCGACCTCATCTTTGGAGCTTTGTGCCTTCTTCGATGCAGATTGGGCTGGTAATTCAACGGATAGAAAATCCACAACGGGCTTTTGTGTATTTTTAGGTGATTCTCTTATTTCATGGAAGAGCAAGAAACAGGATGTTGTTTCGCGATCTTCTACCGAGGCAGAGTATCGTGCTATGGCCTCCACTACATCTGAGATTATTTGGTTACGTTGGCTATTGGAGGATATGGGTGTTTCTATTTCTTCTCCCACTCCTATGTATTATGACAATAAGAGCGCTATTCAAATTGCTCACAATACTGTTTTTCATGAGCGCACCAAACATATTGAGATTGACTGTCATTTCACTCGGTATCACTTACTGCATGGAACTATTTCCCTGCCTTTTACTCTGTCGTCGACGCAACTTGCTGATTTCTTCACAAAGGCTCACACTATCGAACGTCATAGATTTTTCATTGGCAAACTCTCGATGCTCCTTGCCGTACCATCGCGTGTTTGAGGAGGGATGTTAGAATATTGATCTTTTAAATTATGGGCTTTTTAGTCTTTTCTTACTTATGCTTTCTATCTATATAAACATATCTCTGTAACCCTAATAGACTTAACTTTTTTTCTCAGCCGTCTTGCTTGCTGAATAATATGAATTGTCTTTTCCTTCTTATTTGTGTTTACAAACGTTTTACAAACGTTTTCAGTTTTTATTTCAGCATTAGCAAAGGGAAAGACATGCTCATTGAAGGCAACATGTCTTGAGATGATCATTTTTCCTTATTGGTTGGACAGTTGTACCTTTTTTGATTTGCTGCATAGCCAGTGAAAGTGCATGGTAAGGATCTAAAACTTAACTTGTGAGGTTGTATGGCCTCATGTATGGAAAGCATATGCATCCAAATGCTTTAAGTCTGGTATAGTCTAGTGATGTATTGTTAACCGGCATCTTGGCCCGGTTACAAAACGACAGTTGAAGACGCTATTATCAGCACTAGACAAGATTATGACCACGAAGATCCTGGAGGCATACGAGTTTGATGAGGACAACATGTTTGGCATGTAGGCATGGTTCAGCGAGAACGGTTAAGACCACGTCGCTCGGCAAGCTTCGCTCGGCATCAGAAGAATGCTCGGCCTCAGAAGAACGTTCGGCATTCCAGCTTCGTTCGACCTAGGAACATCCTTCGGCTAAAGGGTATCGTTCGGCTAAAGGGTACGTTCGGCGAACCTCGGTTGTTCGGCATCCAGCTTGGTTCGGCAACCTTGGATCGCTCGGCACTCCAGCTTCATTCGGCATGAGAGCATCGTTCGGCGCCATTGCCTTGGCTCGGCATCTTACCGTTCGGCCTCCCTGGTTCGGTACACAGAGCTTACTCCCTTTGGGCCGTTTACTCTATTTGGACCGAGCTATTCGGCTACCAGGCCCACCAGGAAAGTCCAACCCACCTTCGTCTATAAATAGAGGGACATGGGCACAGTGATATGGACCCTTTTTGAGGGAACACTGGGGAGACTCTGCCATTTTCTGTACTCTCCTCTTTTTTTCCAAACTTGTATTCAAGTTATTGATTTACGGATTGTATCTGTATCCAAGTAATTGAGAAAGCAATAAAGATTAAACTCAAAGTAGATGTAGGCAATTACGCTGAACCACTATAAATCTGGTGTTCTCGTTTTTATTGTTCTTTTTGCATTGAATTACACTATTTTTCAGTTCTAACTCACTCTCTTCATTAATCTCTCTACATACATCTACTCAAGGGTGTTAGTGACCAATTTTGGTGCTAACATTTTGGTGCTTTCACTGAGAGTTGAATTCTCAGCTTGATTGGATCTCATCATCTACTATTGGATTTCCATATTCGCGAGATAGATCCAGTTGTCTAATAGAAAACTTCCTATTCTACTCAGATTTGAAAGAAATCTAAAGGAAGCTGAAAGCCATAGACTGGATTCACTAATGTACGCAAGATTTGGTGATTGGATGTTGAAGCTTGCACTCGAGTTGAATGAAGGTCGACCCTCCTCTGAAGGAAATTCAGCCGATCACCCTAGAAAAGGCATATGCCGACCGCTTCAGAAAAGGTCTATAACAGCCGCTGCAGAAAAGGTGTATGCATCTTAGCCGAACCATCCAGGCCGATCCACCTTGGCCGACCCATCTTGGCCGAACACTCTTGGCCGAACACTCCTGGCCGATCCATCTTGGCCGAACACTCCTGGCTGATCTTCTAGGCCGAACGCTCCTCCAGGCCCCGATCCACACATCTAGGCCGAACGCTCGTCCAGGCCGACCAAACCTCTAGGCCGAACACTCTTCCAGGCCGAACATACCTCTCTGCCGATCACCTCTATAATGCCGAACGGTATTGTATATGCCGAGCGGCATCCAGACCATTCCAAACTTAAGTTACACCGGTCTCTTATACGACCCCTATAGTGAATTCAAAACTCAACTTAATAAAGGAACATCCTATCTACTTCCCTTACATCCCCTGATCGACCGGGGCATAGAGGATCTAGCGACAGCTTCTGAACGACAACAAGGGAGCGGACAAACAACTGCTACTCGAATGATACTCTCAAAGGGATATCATATTGATCACTTGAGGATAATCGACCTCCATACATATTTTAGCAGCCAGTTAGCTGGAGAGCCTCCTACGATCATGGATCGTCTCTATAACGATAATGAATCTAAATCAAAGTGTGGAGGAGCGGAACAGACTAAGGAAAATAACAATGAAGGCCCGTTGACTAAGGATGTAGATCCTAGTAGCCGATACAAGACCTCAAAATTCGGATCATATGCTCTTTGAAAGATTCAATTGACAACCTCTACTTGAAGACTCACGACTCGGAGTGGTACTGGAAACCAACCTCGAGAGAGTACACCAAAAGTCTAAATAAAATAAGGGGAATGTTGTATATTCCAAGATGCTCACTGATCCTAACACCGGCGAGTACAAACACCTCCGAGGTGACCAGGTACTCGGATTTGGTCGCCAACCAATCCATGCAGACCATGATCGGACGTGTGGAGTTATATCTAGACGAGCATAATTCAATCGCTTATCATCAATCATGTGCCTTTGACTTGGGGCTATGGACTAGATATTGAAAAGCTCATCACGATCAGAGACCAATACAAAGTGAGCAGGTCTGACCTCACATTCATCGACCTCCACATTTGATTGGGGGACCAAGCAAGGTTTGGAATGAGTATGCCTCGATCATCACTCAAATCGAGTCACGGAACGAAGTTCGATAAAATACAGATGCCCCTCCTAAGCTCAGTGACGCCGGGATCTGTCTAGAGTTGACGTGATTTAAACATCTACACATCAAATCCTACCTTCAACACAAAAGGTTGCTCAAAGGCCCGACTTGAAATAGTTGTGGTGGACTGCCTACTCATTAACCATCGCTCTCAATGCATAGGCACGATTGCACCTTAGAACATATGCAACTTACTTTGTCTACTCAACAATCTATTATCCTTGTTTTCTAGAAGGAGATACGGAGCAAATTGTAAGAGATTTGGCTATCTAACCCAACATGGATGTAATCCAACCGTCTGTCATATTCCTCCTTCCTTGACTTGATTGGAAGAGTTATAATCACCAAGCGGATGAGAATTGATCGTCCATTTCTCGAATTTCATCCCTCATGCTGGGGGCAGAATCCCATTCCATGAGCAAACGTGGTTCGATTGTTCGTTCGACAAACGGTACATGAATACAAATTAAAGAGTGGAAATACGACTGCTCTCGACTTAAACCTCCAAGTCCCCAGAGTGCGGACTGGAGTACTCTAAGTCCCCAGAGCGCGGACTAGAGTATAAACGACTTAAACTTCCAAGTCCCTAGAGCGCGGACTGGAGTACTCTAAGTCCCCGGAGTGCGGACTCGAGTATAAACGACTTAAACCTCCAAGTCCCCAGAGTGCAGACTGGAGTACTCTAAGTCCCCAGAGCGCGGACTAGAGTATAAACGACTCAAACCTCCAAGTCCTCAGAGTGCGGGCTGGAGTACTCTAAGTCCCCAGAGCGCGGACTAGAGTTTAAACGACTTAAACCTCCAAGTCCCCAAAGCACGGACTGGAGTACTCTAAGTCCCCGGAGTGCAGACTCGAGTATAAACGAATTAAACCTCCAAGTCCCCAGAGGGCGGACGGGAGTACTCTAAGTCCCCAGAGCGCGGACTAGAGTATAAACGACTTAAACCTCCAAGTCCTCAGAGTGCGGACTGGAGTACTCTAAGTCCCCAGAGCGCGGACTAGAGTATAAACGACTTAAACCTCCAAGTCCCCAGAGCGCGGACTAGAGTACTCTAAGTCCCCGGAGTGCGGACTCGAGTATAAACGACTTAAACCTCCAAGTCCCCAGAGTGCGGACTGGAGTACTCTAAGTCCCCAGAGCGCGGACTAGAGTATAAACGACTCAAACCTCCAAGTGCCCAGAGTGCGGACTGGAGTACTCTAAGTCCCCAGAGCGCGGATTAGAGTTTAAACGACTTAAACCTCCAAGTCTCCAGAGCGCGGACTGGAGTACTCTAAGTCCCCGGAGTGCGGACTCGAGTATAAACGACTTAAACCTCCAAGTCCCCAGAGGGCGGACTGGAGTACTCTAAGTCCCCAGAGCGCGGACTAGAGTTTAAACGACTTAAACCTCCAAGTCCCCAGAGCGCGGACTGGAGTACTCTAAGTCCCCGGAGTGCGGACTCGAGTATAAATGACTTAAACCTCCAAGTCCCCAGAGCGCGGACTAGAGTACTCTAAGTCCCCGGAGTGCGGACTCGAGTATAAACGACTTAAACCTCCAAGTCCCCAGAGTGCGGACTGGAGTACTCTAAGTCCCCAAAGCGCGGACTAGAGTATAAATGACTCAAACCTCCAAGTCCCCAGAGTGCGGACCGGAGTACTCTAAGTCCCCAGAGCGCGGACTAGAGTTTAAACGACTTAAACCTCCAAGTGCCCAGAGCGCGGACTGGAGTACTCTAAGTCCCCGGAGTGCGGACTCGAGTATAAACGACTTAAACCTCCAAGTCCCCAGAGTGCGGACTGGAGTACTCTAAGTCCCCAGCGCGGACTAGAGTTTAAACGACTTAAACCTCCAAATCCCCAGAGCGCGGACTGGAGTACTCTAAGTCCCCGGAGTGCGGACTCGAGTATAAACAACTTAAACCTCCAAGTCCCCAGAGCGCGGACTGGAGTACTCTAAGTCCCCGGAGTGTGGACTCGAGTATAAACGACTTAAACCTCCAAGTCCCCAGAGCGCGGACTGGAGTACTCTAAGTCCCCAGAGTGCGGACTCGGATATAAGCGATTTGGATCTCCATGTTCCCTGAATATGAACTATGACACATATGACTTGAATTTGTCAAATCCCTGACATACGGGCTAGAAAGTATTCTAAGTGCTCGAAGCATAGAATGGAAGTTCAACAACTCCCGAAGAGTTTCTGAGTTATAAGAAGATGGACCGAGAAGTACATGTTACTCACAACTGCTTGGATTAAAATCACAACCACAATCATAAAGAAAACCGAACAATAAGAGTCTTTTGCAAGACAGAAAAGGAACTAAACTTTATTCAGAAATAAGTTCCTATTACAACCCCTCCAAAGGTCGGAGTCGACATTCTATTTACGAGGACTAGGGAAATAGATGAAAATAATTACATCACTTAAACTAACTCTCGTTGAACGAGGATAGTAATCATTTCTTGTGCTTCTTCAACTCCTTTCCAGACGGCTCCTCTCCAGAGTATTTACCCTTGGTACTCTTCTTTGATAGAAGGGTAGAAACTAAAGAAGCACGAGGAACTTCCAAGGGCTTGGACCCGCCAGGAAGGATGGCCATCAATGGCTTGTTCAAAAGATCGTCCAAGTCCAAAACTCGGGGCTCGACTTTGACCTTGACCGTCTCCTCCTTCTCTTTCTCGAACCGCTCCTTCATGCCCAATTCGGATGTGTGCTCAGAGGCGCTTGTAATTTCTACTTCATAACCCCCATCAGTAGGAGAGGAGGTTCCGTACTTATCTTCATCAAGTGCTCCAATCACCTGAGCGCGGATGGGTATACTCTAAGTCCTCAGAGTGCGGACTCGAGTATAAATGAGTCTAAACCTTCAAGTCCCCAGAGTGCGGACTGGAGTACTCTAAGTCCCCAGAGTGCGGACTCGAGTATAAACGACCTAAGAACCTCTACGTCCCCAGAGTGCGGACTAGAGTGCTCTAAGTCCCCTGAGCGCGGACTAGAGTATAAACGGCTTAAAAAACCTCTACATCCCCAGACTGCGGACTACGGTTTTCTCAGTCCCTAGAGCACGGACTATGTTATAGAAGACTTGAGAAAAATCTCTAAGTCCCAGAAGCTTACTAGATTACTCTAAGTTCCTAGAATGCAGACTGGAGTATAAACAAGTTGACGAAAATCTCTGCGTCTCGAACTATGAACTAAAGCATAAACCGTTCAACAAATCTCTAAGTCCCCGGAGCATGGACCAAAGCATGAACACAAATTGAGCATGAGTCAACCGGGGGGAGAATAACACTAGGTCACCAGAATGCAGAGTGGTGTATAAATATCGATAAATAGACGAGTGGATTCCGACCATTCTCTATTCCGCAAACTTCGGCATGGAATCGACCGAAGGATTATTAACCTGCTAACAATGGAGTTCGACCATCCCATCCTCTGCTCGAGCTCAAAGCTTGCCAGAACACTAATCTTACTCCTTAGGCTTGGCAGAAGCGGGATCCAAATAAACTCGCTACAGATGCAATTAGACCGTCCACAAACTAACTCTGCTAACCCAAGACCGGGGGCAGAAGAACAAGTCATTGAAAGAAGAGAAATGAGACTCGCTACATCGCTAGCTTAGCGCCCTTTACAACTTAAGGTAACGACTACAGGGAGGACTCAATACAGAACTAATCGAAATGGCATCCGAAGCTACGAGCAACCGACTATATCATACCTCAGATCGAGGGCCAATACCGATCCGTACCGAGCACATACGAATGTGACTCGGATGTTTCTTGAAAAACTATGACCTCCATAGTGTGGAAAGGAGGGTAAACCATGAATACTTGGTCAAAAATTCTCCAGCACCCTCATTCGATTCATCAGGAGGAGTATGAAACTGGATGAGCATAACCCGACTGCATTTGTAGCCAACTTTACCCCGAGAACTGATTACAGAGCATGAACCAAAGTGGACGTAGATGACCATCCACTGTCCAAATTACGCCCTGAAACTGACGTGGCATCAAAGTATTCCTCTTGGAATGAAAAACCACGATAAAATCCGAGATAGGTGAGACCTAGTCTCCCATCGATTGACATGATCCCACGATTCAACGGGAAAGAGAGTAAAGCTAAAGTGGGCGTGGCTGGCCTTCCTACTTATCGGTATATGCCCCAGACCTGGGGGCACGAGCGAGGAGCAAGATGAATGTGAACCGACTATTCACCGATCACCTCTATGTCTTTGGAACTTAGGTGAAAACATAAACATAGCTAGGACGAGACTTAACCGTCCATGCAGTACATTTATCAACCCGAGACTGGGAGAAGACGCATGGTCATCCTAAAACTGGCTACGATAGCTCAGTATTAAAACTTATATATAGTGCTTACAGTTGCTCAAGGAGACGACCGAAAGGATGCCTAGAGATTGAATCATTGAATTGACACCTTAGCTCATGAGCAATTGACTTTCACTCCAACCCGAAGGACGGGTAAAGGATCATGAATGCATTGAATAGAAAGTGCGTTACTCGAATACACAAGCAAATTCAAACTCATAGCAAGATCCAGCTATACAGTTGCACGCCACTCGAGGCTGACCCCCACTCGACATTTCCTTCAATGCGCTTTTAAGCCTGATCTTTGGCCATTTGTTGATAATCTATTAGAGCATTCAGAGTCCTTCGCTATTAAACTTAAAAACTCATGACAAGACTCTAGGGTTCGACTAGAGCAACCATCATTATTGGTCGTCCCAACCATATTTCACATTGAATGTTATGCAAAATAATTACATCTATACTCAAAGAATCTGGGATGGCACCTGCTAAGGTGACGGTCGACATTACACTCAGCCATGGCGACCCTTTCCGGGTGCTGAATATCGGATCACAACTCAGTATAGTGATGATAAAAGAATTAGTTGGATTTTCTAAATAAATGATGATATGTTCCCTTGGACCCATTCTGACAAGCATATGTGATTTCATTAACTATCGTGAGCCATGCATTAGATATCAACCCGAAGCTACAAAAGCTAGCATAGTATCTATTGATTTCACCATGAAAGCTCCACTCTTACTTTTAGGCTCAATCCATCAACGTCTATGCCTACCAGCCGTTGCGACAGGGCATCCAATGACCTGAGACGTCTGAAAGACTACTTAAATAAAATATCAAACTAAGCTAATTCGATATCACTTATTTCCCTTGAAGGGCTATCTAAGGATGGAAATCAGCAGACCTCACACCCAAATTCACTACCTCAGAACACTACTCGAAGAGTAGCAGAGAACCAACCATAAGATGGAAAATGTACGCGGATGGAGCATCCAATGATCAGTGTTATGGCATAGGAGTCATGATAATAACTCCTGAGGAACGATCAATCTGCTACGTCCTGAAACTCGATTTACCTATAACAAACAACGATGCTTAGTATGAAGCCTTGGCTGCCAGCCTCAAACTTGCTAGAGGATTTGAAGTGAAAACTTTACATATCTTTTGTGATTCTTGATTGGTAGTATACAAATTTAAGGAAGTAGATCTTGCTAGGGGGCATTGTCTTGCTCCTTATCTCGACCAAGTCCAAGGGCCACTAACCGACTTCACGTATTACATCATTACACACCTCAGCGAACAAAATGAAAAGGTGTCATGGTTGACTCTCATCAAAGACTATCTACAATGAGGAATTCTTACTGAACGGAGGAATGGAAAACGACAGATCCTCCTCAAATCTTCATAACAAATCATCTAAGAATAAGTCGTTTGTCAAAAGGAGTTTATCCATCCCCATGCTTCGGCGCATCGCCCATGATGATATCTTGAGCAAATTCTATGAAGAAGAATGCGGTAATAGCATCAAGGGGAAAACCATGATAAAGAAGATACTTTGCTACAGGTATTACTGGCCAACTATCAATTTAGATACGGTCGATCATGCTAGACAATGCGAAAAGCGCAAGATGTTTGCAAAAATCCAGGAACCCCACCGATGGAAATTACTCAAATGGCTAGTCCACGGCCGTTTCCCACTTGGGGGCATTGACGTCCTCTTCTTACCAATCCTAAAGGTTGAAGCTGTGAACAAAATCATAGAGTTTTTACTGAAGAGGGGTTTGGAAAACTCCTCAAGTGGCTGATTGCAACCCTTATTTCACAGAAAATACAAACAAGGAATCGCAATTGAATTGCAATTAAACTGGACGGAGTTGGCGACGACTTATGAGCATATAAAACGCATTCGAGAGCCAATGGAAAGAACATGTACCCAAACGTGCATGTGTATATCCGAACAAGTCCGACTTCTTGAAATCAACAGAAATTAAATTCTCACTAAGGGTTATTGAGAAAATACTAGATCAGATAGCCGAAGCTTGCTAGCTCTGTAGAATCAGACACGAGTGGTCACTGATGAACTACAACCCTGGATTTATAATATTGGGAATCAACCAAGCATCAAGACGGCCAAAGAAGGATATGACAGCTTGGGAGGATAAAATCGAAGGATAATGACTATTAAAGAAACATGATGGATTTCTTTCTGAAGACAAGGAATACTCGCTGATTCAAAGCGTGTTGTGTTGCTTCACACGACACGCTTTGGGGGGCAAATGTTAACCGGCATCTTGGCCCGGTTACAAAACGACAGTTGAAGATGCTATTATCAGCACTAGACAAGATTATGACCACGAAGAGCCTGGAGGCATACGGGTTTGATGAGGACAACATGTTTGGCATTTAGGCATGGTTCAGCGAGAACGGTTACGCGCACGTCGCTCGGCAAGCTTCGCTCGGCATCAGAAGAATGCTCGGCCTCAGAAGAACGTTCGGCATTCCAGCTTCGTTCGACCTAGAAACATCCTTCGGCTAAAGGGTATCGTTCGGCTAAAGGGTACGTTCGGCGAACCTCGATTGTTCGGCATCCAGCTTGGTTCGGCAACCTTGGATCGCTTGGCACTCCAGCTTCGTTCGGCATGAGAGCATCGTTCAACGCCATTGTCTTGACTCGTCATCTTACCGTTCGGCCTCCCTGGTTCGGTACACAGAACTTACTCCCTTTGGGCCGTTTACTCTATTTGGACCGAGCTATTCAGCTAGCAGGCCCACCAGGAAAGTCCAACCCATCTTCGTCTATAAATAGAGGGACAGGGGCACAGTGAAATGGACCCTTTTTGAGGGAACACTGGGGATACTCTGCCATTTTCTTTACTCTCCTCTTTTTTTCCAAACTTGTATTCAAGTGATTGATTTACGGATTGTATCTGTATCCAAGTAATTAAGAAAGCAATAAAGATTAAACTCAAAGTGGATGTAGGCAATTACGCTGAACCACTATAAATCTGGTGTTCTCGTTTTTATTGTTCTTTTTGCATTGAATTACACTATTTTTCAGTTCTAACTCACTCTCTTCATTAATCTCTCTACATACATTTACTCAAGGGTGTTAGTGACCAATTTTGGTGCTAACATGTATTAAATAACACTTCTATGAATGTTTTGTTTTGCAGGCATCCTATTAATGAGAAACACTACTATGTTGGAAAAGTCTGGCCAAAATTTCAATGACATTGATGCTTGTGCTAGTAGAGTGAGTCATGTATCAACAATGTGCATGTGCTTTCTTTTAACCAAACCATTCTGTTCAAAAGTATGTAGGCAAGTGATTCTATGTATTATTCTCTTCTTTAAAAAAAATACTCTTTCAAAGGTTTGAATTCAGCTCCTCCATCAGTTGAATTATCTTTAATTGATGATTTGTTTGCTTTTCTGCTTGAATAATAAATTGAACCACTGCTTTTTGTGTTTATACTTTTGATTTAAGAAAATATATCCAAGCATATCTAGAAAAAGAATATATAAACGAGACATAGTAATTAAAATCATAATCAGAGTTAATGGGAGTGGACCCCGTAAGTTAGCTGCTACAATTTCTAAAGGATTATTGTATTTAGTTGTTGATTCAAGAAACGGTAGCTTATATCTTTTTCTCATTTGACATGAAGTACATATATAGGAAAATGATATATTTTCAAATTCAACATTGTAATTTTTCAATGCTTTTTTACAACATCTACACTGGGATGTCCCAGTTTACAGTGCCACAAATCAAATATCTTTTCATTATCAACATTAGTGTCACATTTAGAGTAATTGCACAATTTTCTTCCATTTGTTGGCTTATAGTTCTACACCAGATTGAAAACGTAAAGCCCATTTTGCACATTACCCTGTAGTAAGATTTCTTTATCTAATAAGTCCCTATCTAAGCAGCATTTTAGGTAAAATTCAAAATAAACTTGATTATCATTGACAAATTGAGAAGCACTCATTAATTTTTTTTGATTTGTGGTAATCTATTTTGGTATTCTAAATAGATTATTGAGATGCAATTCTCTTTTGCCATTGATTTTAGTAGTACCAACGTGAGTGATTTTAATTGACTTACCATTACCCATAAAAATAGACCGTGTACCTTTATATTCATTGTTTCCAGGTTGAGGTTGTCCGGATTGTTGGTGATGTGATTTGTTGCTTCTGAATTTAGATACCAGTCTTCATATTGCATGTCATCTGATTTTGTTTGCCGCTCCATTTCATCTCGACTTCTTGAACTGTTGCTCTTGACTTCTTGAGTCCAGATTTGAGTGCGCTAGGTTGACATTTGGGTTGAAGCCTCTTTGGTTGTTATTATTTTGTTAGTTTACTGCGAAGTTTAGATCAAACCTGAAATAGCATTTAGCTGCAGTATGTCCAAACTTTTCAAAATTTGACATCTCAACCTGTTTGAGTTATTAAACCTTCCTCTACCTCTGCCTCTATAGTTTTGACCACCCCTATGACTGCTTTGTTGAAATTTATTGTTTGTTGAATTTTTTTTTTTTAATATTTCATACATAATTCACTGATAGATCTGAATTTAGTGGTTTCTTTTGCTCTATGCTAGAACAGTGGAATGAACATACTGTATATTTGGTAGGGTCACTTTTGATACTATAATAACCACAACCGATTCATATTCATCATCAAAACCACTTAAAATTGTTAGAATCTCTTTTGTATCTGAAACTTTGTGACCAGCAGTATCAAGTAAATCACAATAAGTCTTGGCTTTAGCTAAGTACTCTCTCATTGACATGTTGCCTTTTCTTAAGATTTGAAGTTGTCTCTTGTAATACATAATTCTTGCAGCTGATTGTGAGTTAAAAATCTGTTCTACAGTTGCCCATATTTCTTGTGATGTTTTGCAACCAACACTTTGAGATAGGAGGCTTACACCGATTGATGACATTAGCCAAGATGCTAATAAACTATCTTGCCTTTGATAGTTTATGTATTCTTTATTATTTGTTAACTTGCCTTCACCATCTGCTATCATATTTGGTGGAATGGCAAGTGTACCATTGATATATTCTTCAGGGCCCTAGCCTGTTATTGCATTCTCTATGTAATATTTCCAAAGTAGATAGATAGTTGTTTTCATCAAGTTGAACTGCTAACTGACTTTTGGGTTTGATGATTGACAGTGTGAATGGTTCAAAGGTTGAGGTAATGGTGTTTCTTGTGGGTGATGTGGTGGCTGAATGGTCATCATCATCTCTGGCCATGATTGAAAGTTTGGATCAAGATAGTGAGTTAAAAGTGAAGTCCTTGGTGAGCCATGCTGATAAGTATGCAGCCAAGGGAAGAATTGCTGAAAGGAGACTTTAACTTGCCTAACAGCAATCAAGAATATGATTCTTGATTGTAATTTGAGGGTAAAAGATGAAAAAACTACCTTCTCCGATAAAGATAGTATACCGAGGAGAAGAAAAGTGCAGCCTATCTCACGTGATGGGGCATCTCTGATGAGATATAGATGAGGCACCATAATCAGGATCGATAAATGCTGTTAAGCAGTGATTTCGATGATCTAACAGATACTTGCTGGATCTTGGTCAAGAAATGGGTAAAAACTCTGATGATGAGGCTAACTCTGAGGAGGCTGAAGCACAACTACCTTCAAGTGATGAAACTGATCTGATGAAGTGGCTGTGATGATATTCACATGCCGCTAGGCCAATTGTAGCTCTGTTCCCATAAAAGAAAATACAGTGGTGAATTGTGATATATTGTATTGACGTTATTTTATTACATTGTGATACAAATGACTGGGTATATATTGGTTCGGTTGTTTGACTAGTTCATCAGCTGTTGATACAAAACAAATTACTGATATAACCCTAAAACCCTATTACATTATATTTGACTCATTCTTTATTTTGTAGTAGCTATTTAAGACTAAAGAAATGTAACATGGGGATCGATTCTTCGCTGTCTAAATATGTATAGCCTATGCCAACTTCTGAGTACCGTGCTGCGCTTTTTGCTCTTCCTTCATGAGACAATAAATTGTTTCTGCAGTCATAAAATTCCCCTGTAAATTCTCTTAAATTCTTAATATGGACCTCAAATGACGACAGTTATATATTTATGCCCTCTAGATTATTTGTGGCTAACATTAGTGTTTATAAAAAACTAAAAGAGAGAAATGAGGAACAATTGACATAAAAGGCATGGCCAGTTTTTTTTGCTGTTTTTTCTCTATTGAACCAGCAATATTCAAACATAGATTAAAGGAAAAGATCAAGTGTTATGATCCTCTGAGGGATAGGTAATTTAGTTTCTTTTGCTCTACATTTTGTATCTTTACTTAGATTGATATTATTTAAATATGTGTTATGGTTTTCTTTTCACAGACGAAATGCAAGGATCTGTGCTTACATCTTCATTGGAAGCAATGAAAGATGTGAAAACTAAAGAAGGCGAAATGCTTACTAAGCCTTTTATTGATGTGTGCAAGCATATCTTATCAGTGTTAGGTGATCAAAATACAAATTCCATATCACATTTTTTTCATATATAGCTTTCCTACCTTTGATTTTTTTTTTTTTTTTTTTTTTTGAAGGAATCATATATTCTTGTCATAATTGTTTAACTGATAATAGTTAGTTTTACCTGTGCTAGACAAATTTGGGCCTGCCATGATTATGGTTAAAGCAGACATAGGGGGCAATATCTCGGTATGGTACCTACATATGCATAAAGAATTATCTTTACAACATATCATTTAATTGAACACTCTTTTTCATAATGCAGAGACTTGAGTCAATGTACAATTCAGATACTACGAAGTTCAACTTTTTGTACACATTTGTTCTTGTAGAAGTAGAAAGTAGAATAGCCAAATCTTCCTCAAGCTGTACAACCGCACTTCTTTGGTTAACTCGGTACTTAAATTCTTATTCTTCTTCTTCTTCTTCTTTTTATTTATTTGTTGTTGTTGTTGAATATTGAGTATGTTACACTTAAATTTTGATTCAGTACTTGGTTTTATTTCAGGGCGATGGATTTCATAGTTGAATTATTTAAAAATTTGATAGAACAACCAGATTGGACATTGAATCGAGCAGTTAACGATTCATATAGCAAGACTTTGAAGAAATGGCATGGATGGCTAGCTAGTTCTAGTTTTGCAGTAAACATTTTCCTGGTCTATTTTATTTTCTCAAATGGAAAAGTCAAACAAGTATTGAAAAGTTAATACATGTCTCAAAATTTTAGGTTGCCCAAAATTTTCTTCCTGATAGACAGAAGTTTCTGGATGTAATTGGAGGTGGGTCGACCAATGTAAACGAAGAGATCAAAAGCTTCTGTGCTAATTTGCAGCCAATTTTGCGAGCAAACCACAAATTTCTGGTATAATTTTCTTTAATGTAGAACGACTACATAAAAAATAAATCATTTTCTCACTTTGTCAGTCAATATATAAACAAGAACACTAAGTATTGATTTTCATGCTTTGCTACTTGTTGATCTTAACATAATGACTGTGTTGCTCTTCAACATAATGATACATGGGTTTTCATGCTTTGCTACATGTGACACTTGCATGGACATGAATACTTTTACTAAAATCTTGATTGATTGATTTTTATTTATTTTATTCTTGTTTTTGTAGTCTGGAGTTGGAATAGATAGCATGAGAGTTTCTTGATAAAAGATACCAATGCTATTAGTGCTTTGTATCGCCATAGTCTGCAGGAAGTATAGAAATGGACATCAGAATACTTGAGCGCTATCAAGAAAACAATGTTGCACATGTCATCATTCTGCAATTTGCACAGTTTTTGTTGTAATTTTTTTCCTTCTAGTAGCGTCCGAGCAGGCAAGTAACCTCTGTATACTATTATTTTGATAATATTTTAAACATGCAATGCAAATGGAACTTTGATAAGTTTCTGAATTACAAGAAAAAATGAAGAAGAAGAAATCTAACTTTTTATTTTCCGATCTCAGTCCAAATGAAAAAAATAAGTACAACCCTTTTATCAAACTCTGTCAACCAAAAGCGGGTCGAACACTTAAAATATAGAACTGGGCCTAATAAAATGTTTTAGCCCAAAACAAAATAAAACCTAAAAACAAAGTAAAATTACATTATACAACATAGCATAACTACACTACTTAACAGCCCCCTCTCAAGATTGACTTGGTTTAGAAGAACAAGGCCAATCTTGAACAGCAACATGGCTCACCAAACCAAGACGTGAAGACAAATACTGATGTTGATTAGCTCCCAATGGCTTGGTCATAATATCAGCTAATTGCAGTGCTGATTTCACATGTCTACATTGCACAAAACCTGCCTGCACAAGCTCTCGTACATAATGAACATCCAATTTTTGATGTTTACCTCTTATGTGCTTAGTTTTTTCATGAAAAACAGGATTTTCAGCAATATGCTGGGCTGAAATATTATCACAATTCAAAATTATTGGAGTAGGAACAATAATACCTATTTCAGTCAACAAACCTTCAAGCCAAACAATCTCACTTGTTGTGTAACTCATGCTTCTATATTCAGACTCTGTTGAGCTTTTAGAAACAGTCTTTTGTTTCTTTGTCTTCCACGAAATTAAAGAATTTCCAAGAAATATACAATACCCACTTAAAGATCTTCCTGAATCTGGGCAAGTACCCCAATCTGCATCACTGTATGCTGTAAGTACTAAACTTGAATTTGCTGGAAAAGAAAGACCCAAATTCATTGTGCTTTTAAGATATTTAAGTACATGCACAGCTGCTTTATAATGAGGAATTCTTGGTGCAGACAAAAATTGACTTAATTGCTGGACCACAAAAGAAATATCTGGTCTAGTGAGATTCAAATATAAAAATTTACCAATCAACCTTCTATAAACTTCAGGATCCTCTAATAAGTCTCCATCAAGCATACTAAGTTTTAAACCTTTTTGCATTGGAAATGAAACAGGTCGACATTCATCCAATTGATTTTCTTTAAGCATGTCTACAATGTATTTCCTTTGATTCAAAAGAATGCCAGAACTTGATCTAGAAACTTCTATTCCCAAAAAATATTTCAAGTTTCCTAAATCTTTGATTGTAAAAGCAGTATGCAAATCAGTCTTCAATCTATTCATCACTGAATTATCACTTCCAGTCAATAATAAATCATCAACATAGGTAACAACTACTGTAAAAGAATCATTGTTGTGAAAAAAAAACAATGAATAATCTTGTTTAGATTGTGTAAAACCCCAATCAATCAAAAACTTTGTCAATTCCTTATTCCAGCATCTACTAGCCTGTTTCAAACCATAAATTGATCTTTTAAGTTTGCAAACCTGACCTGGTTTCACCTTGTTGTAGCCAAGAGGAGGAGTCATGTACACCTCTTCATCAAGATATCCATGAAGGAAAGCATTATTAATATCCAATTGCTGAATATCCCAGTTCCTTATGGCAGCAACTGCAATAATCAACCTGACAGTAGTTAGTTTTGCAACTGGACTAAAAGTATGTTTATAATCTTTACCAGATATTTGCTTATCTCCCCTCGCAACAACTCTGCTTTTGCATCTTTCAATCTCTCCATTTGGCTTAAATTTGGTTTTATAAACCCATTTTGATCCAATTGCCTTCTTCCCAAATGGTAACTCAGTTAATTCCCATGTACCATTGTTCTCAAGTGCCTGCAATTCTTTTTCCATAGAATCTACCCATTCAGGATGATCTTTTGCTTGATTATATGATGAAGGTTCATAAGCAACCATGACATTATTTAAACTATGCAAATTAACAATGTTTAAGTGAGCAAGACATGGTTCTTCATAAATATTAAAAGCAGCAGAATTTTCTGAAGTAACATTTTTAACAACCTTGGTAGAAGAATTTGTCATAACATAATCATCAAATTTCTTTGGCAACTGTTTAATTCTAGATGAAACTCTCAACTGTTGTTCTTGTGCTTGTGCTTCAGTTTCAGGAATTTGTGAAATTTGAGGAGAATTTTGTGTAAGAGAATGATTAATAGGACTTATGTTAGAATTTTGAAGAGAATCAGAATTTGAACAATCAATTTCAGGAATATATGAGGAGAATTGATCTGGATTTTGATAATGATTTTCAAAACTTTGATCATCAAATGCAGGATTAACTTGAGGAAGAGAATTTTCTGATAATTGAGGAATAGATGAAGGCATTAATTTTGAATCATCCTTGAATGGAAAACAATTTTCAACAAAATACACATCTCTGCTGAAAACAATTTTATGAGAATGAAGATCATATAATTTGTATCCTTTTTGTGCATAAGGATAACCTAATAGAATGCATTTCTTTGATCTAGGAGCAAATTTATCACTTAACTTCTGAGCAGCAAAGCATAAACAACCTATAACTCTCAAGTAACTGTAATCAGGTTGTTTCTTCATAAGAAGTTCATAAGGAGTCTTCCATTTCAAAACTGAACTAGGTAAAAGATTTATAATATGAGTTGCAGCAAGTACACAATCACCCCAGAATTTATAAGGAAGACCAGCATGGAATCTTATAGTTCTAGCAGTTTCAAGAAGGTGTTTATGCTTTCTTTCTACTCTACCATTTTGTTGAGGATTTCCTGGAATACTTCTTTGATGAATAATGCCTTTATTTGCAAATAATACTCTACATGATTCTTGAATTATCTCAGTTCCATTATCACTTCTAATAACCTTTACTTTCTTATTGAACTGAGTTTGAACATATTCAATAAAACCAACAATTATAGAATGAACTTGAGTCTTTAAATGAAGTAAATGAGTCCATGTAACTCTTGTATGATCATCTACAATTGTCAAAAAATATTTTGCACCAGATAATGAAGGTCTTGAATATGGTCCCCAAAGGTCTATATGCACCATGTCAAAAGGCTCATCAGCATAAGAATTTGATTTTATAAAAGGCATTTTATGGTGTTTGCCTAGAACACAAGCTTCACAACTAAAATCACAATTATTATTATTATCATATTTGCCTGAAATGGACACTATCAAATGTTTCATATGACTGACTGAAATATGACCTAACCTAGCATGAACAATATCAATACTAGGTTTTACATTTGCTGTAATTGTATTATTTGCATAAGAAAAAGATGCATTAATAACAAGAGACTTAGAAGAACTGACAGAATTTGAAGACAATTTGCAGAATTTGTATAGACCAAGATGTCTTGATCCAACAGCATATTCTTGCTTAGTAGAAGGGTCCTGAAAATAGCATATATCTCTTTCAAATTTTGCAATTAGATGACTGTCATCTAATAATCTCCCAACAGAAAGTAAATTATGCTTAAAATCAGGAATATAGAAAACATTTTTGAGGCTTATTTCAGAATTTAAATAAACCGTGCCAACATATTTAACAATTTTAATAGTTCCATCAGGCAATGATATTCTAATTGGATTATTTAGTTGTTTAAGTGAAGCAAAATATGCTAAATTTGATGCCATATGATCTGTTGCTCCAATGTCTATAATCCAGCTATTAGAATTAAATTTCTTTACCATACAGTTAAGAAATGAAGCTGAGAATATACCCGCACAATTTGCAGCATTATACAAAGGATTATCTTCTTTAGTGTTTTGTTGAATCATTTTGAGGACTTCATTATAGAGAGCAGAAGCCATGACAGGATCAACACCTTTATTTGTTGTGCTTGTATGTGTTGTTTCCTCAGGACCTTTTCCCAAAATTCCTTCATTACTATTCTGTACATTCCCTGCCATCTTTAAATTCTTCTTTCCTTTCAAAGCTGTCCACCATTCAGGGTATCCAACAAGCTTGAAACATTGCTCAATAGTATGCCCTTTCCTTTTACAGTGATCACAAATAGCTTCATTTTTCTGCCTCTTGAAATCCTTCTTAAAATTTTGATATGCAGGCTTTGGAAAAATTTTAAGAACCTGAGCTTGAAAAGCACTCAACTCATTTGTAGTATTCACATTATTAAGCTTGTTCTGTTGTTCAACTTGCTGTAGAATATAGTATGCTTTATGGAGATTTGGAAGAGGATCAGTACTGAGTATATTAACTTTTGCTTGATCAAAATCTTTATTCAGCCCTGATAGAAACTGCATCAACTTGTTTCTTTGATCCATTTCAAGAAATTTTTTAAAAATTCCACAAGTACACTTGTTCATGGCATCACAAATACATTCAGGAAATCCATCTACCAACTGTAATTGATCCCAAACACCCTTCAATTTACAATAATATTCTGCTATGGAATCATCATTCTGTTGAGTTGAAGTAAGGGTTTTATGCAATTCAAAAATCCTAGGTGCAGTAGTTTGACCAAATCTTTCACTCAATTCTCTCCATAATTGTCGAGATGAATTCACAAACATAAAACTCTCAGCTATAGTTTTATCCATAGAATTTAACATCCAAGACATAACCATATAATCGTTTCTTACCCATTTTTGAAGATCAACAGAAGATGCACTAGGCATAGAAAGGGTTCCATCAACAAATTGCAGTTTATTTCTAGCTATCAAAGCCATTCTTACTGTCCTAGACCAATTCAGAAAATTTGTACCATTAAGAACATGATTACCCAATTGCATACCTGGATGATCAGAATTTGACAAATAATATGGATCACTGAAATTCACTCCAGATAAATTGACAGCAGTTGAATTATTTTGTGAAACAACTTCTTCATTAGCATTCGCCATTCTAGGGTTTTGAGAATATTGACAAGAAGAGATAGCCGAGAAAAGAAAAGAGACTAATCGGCAATCAACCGAGCTCTGATACCATGATAAGTTTCTGAATTACAAGAAAAAATGAAGAAGAAGAAATCTAACTTTTTATTTTCCGATCTCAGTCCAAATGAAAAAAATAAGTACAACCCTTTTATCAAACTCTGTCAACCAAAAGCGGGTCGAACACTTAAAATATAGAACTGGGCCTAATAAAATGTTTTAGCCCAAAACAAAATAAAACCTAAAAACAAAGTAAAATTACATTATACAACATAGCATAACTACACTACTTAACAAACTTGCTACGGATGGCTATGTGGTACTTTGATGTATATTTCTTTGGACATTGTGTGCATGTTTCTGTAGATGATTTTGGCATCAACGAATTTTACAGCAGTTATCATCATGTATTCTGATTTAGTAATAAAATATATTTAGTAAATTCTTGTGAGCTGTGTCAAAGAAAACTGTTGGAGTACAATCAGAGCCGATTCTTCGTTAACTTACAGTTTCCCTTGCTAAAGTCTGGACTCATTCAAGATTTTTTTATATAGAATTTTACTGGTAAATATGAATGTAAACTGGTGGTAAGGTCTTTAGGTGGCTGTCCAAAAACAAAAAAACAAAAAAAAAACAAAACTTGTTTTTTCTTCGAATGTTGATATTTCATTGAAATTGCTTTTGTTTCAGAAAAGTAAAGTTAAAAAAAATGTAGTCTGCCCCCAGGGTCCAAGGATAATGTGTTTGAAAATTGAATAATATGAAGTATATGGGGTACAAAATGAGGAGCATTGAGCACTACTCCTATTTATGTACAAGAGAATCTTTAGAAATGATCGATAAATGGTTAAATCCATCTCCAAACACAACTAAACACCAAAAATAGCAGAAGTCCTAAACGAATCGGAAGAAGTGATGCAGAACAATCAATCGAACAGTACCCTCCAACACAACCAATAATCACAGTAATAGAGAGTACAGTAAGAAAATTACAATAAACAAACGATACAAAGATTTGATAGTAGTCCATGTTACAAAATTACCCTTTAGAATGATTTTGTGGAGATAACAAATGAAGAAATTGTAATGGTGAAAACCATAGAGTAATAGCACTAAACTCACTACAAGAAAAAACATCTTTTATAACTGTGAATTAACATTGTTAAAACACAATGAAAATAGTATGTTTGCAATGTTTCGGTACCATGGCACAAATCCAATATATCAACTAGAAATACATTGCACTATAATTTCTAAGCATTGTAAAATATAGTTCTACGATGTATTATAAATATGAAATTTTTTCTACCTCGTTAATAAAACTTTGTATTTTACTTTTTCGATGTTGTGTACACGTTGTAAATAAAATTCTAAAATGGTATTGAAATGTTATAAAAACAGCATATGCAACATTCACAATAAGTTATGCTCGAATTTTATACAAGACCCTTTAAACATGTTAAAACATCATTCATAAAACACTGTACTTTTCTTTTTCAAAGCTATGTATAAGTTGTAAACATAATTTTAAAACAATACTAAAACGTCCATTCACAACAAGTCATACTCAAATTTTATACCACACTTTTAAAACATTATTACATATCTTAATATAACACTTTTGGAACATCGTACTTATTTAAACCATGTTTAAACATCATAGATATACTTTTGCCAACTATTCAGAACTATTGTAAAAATAATTCTAACAATACTTTAAAAAAGTAGCATTAACACTTTGTATAACATTTCAAAAACAGTGTAAGCTTTATCTTTAACAATGGTATATTTGTATACATAATCTAATATCCACAACTGTTTGCTAATAGTGTTTATATAGTTACGACAATGGCAAGTCTCTATTATTGAATAAAATTTATTACAATTGTTCAATATTGTTGTCTTAATTACAAAACTATTGTTGTAAAAATAATTCGTGTTGCACCAGCATCATCAGTCTCTGTACAGTGCTTCAACTCTCGCTTCAGTGTTCTCAGTCCGGATGCTGCATCACCTTTCTCAATTTCAATGTTTACTCATCAGTTCTCAAGACAAGCATATGCATCTAGTCTAGATACGTCCACATCAGTTCAATACCAGCATGCTTATCGCCAACCTGAAACTTTGTCATTCTCTTGCTTCACTTTACCTCCCTTGTCAGTTCTCACAAGTCTCGCCTCACTCAGCCGCTCCAATTTTCATCTTTTTAGTGGGAGAGGTCTCATGTACTTCTCTGTCCTCTACTGCGGCCTGCCCATACAGGAACCACATTGCGTCAGCTTATTTGTGCATGCCATCTTGTTTGTGTGTGCTTGGTCCCTCTAGTTTAGCGCAGTTTGCTTTTGTGAGTGCATCACTTTCCCTTCCAGTCTACAGCCACAGCTATCTATATGGATTACATATGTTTTGAGTCTGCATTATGAAACTGAAGAGTTCCTTACAAATGAGGAAAATTAACCACGGTAACTAAGCCAGGCATTGAACAGTCTAAGCCTATACTAATACAAAAAGATGCCTATGTAAGCATATAACTTTTTTTACGGATATTGAGCATCTCATAAAAATCAACCCAACCACTACCATGTGAGTGTTGGAGTAGGCTGAACAAGAAATCATATAAAATTCAGACTACTAATTAAAAGAGTATATGTGCAGACAGCAGTTGTGATCTTTTTGTTACTTTCCTATACTTTTATATCTGTGAAATTTAACAAGTTATAATTTAATGTGCAAACTAATACTTATTCGATTTTTTTTAAAAAAAACTTATTGTGGCTAATAAAAGAGAGGTATTTGAGGCGGACTTCTGGAATATTTCAATGTTCATCTACACAAGATAATTGAATGAAATAATAAATAATACTAATTTTGACTTATCAAAAAAAGTAGATGAATGTTTGTTACCTCCGCCGAGTATAGCTGCAAGTCTAAAGTGGAATGATTTCTTGGCCTCCACCGTCAAAGCATAAAAAACAATGATACCTCCAACAATACAAATTTCTGAATTTTCATAGTAATATATTATAAATTATTATTGGAAAATTTTCCTGATAAAAAAGAAGTTAAGGGTAATTCATAGCAGTGCAAGCAAACACTGATAGGTTACTCTTTGGTGCTGCGATGCAACAGCTGATACTGCAGTAGCAGCCTCTTTTCCCAAAACTGCCATGTTTACTTTGTGGTCACCTATGCATTTAATGCCCCTCTATTACCCTGTTATATCTTGTAGCAGGTTTCTACCGCTATGATTTTTCCATATAGTCTCAAATATAGCATTTCCGCTTTAAGCCCAACTATTTCCACTATATACCGTTATTCCCGCTATTTCTGCTACATCTTCTTTAAAGAAATAAATTGAAAAATGATATTTATACATTATAAAAATTATAAAATTAATTTATTTAATTGAATTTTTAAATATATTTTTAGAAATGAAAATACTCTAGTATTCTTCTAAATTCAATTATGTTATATAACAGTTTTACATTTATGTACAGTATATCCACATGTGTTTTTATTTAAAATTATTCATGTATTAATTATAATTCAATTGAATGTTAATTTTTTATTTAATTACCATTTAAATATTTGTAAAAGCATTAATTATGAGTTTTATATGCTATTTTAGAGTCATCCGCTATATCCTCGCTGTATTCCCGCTATGACTTTTTACACCTCTGCCGCGTTGAATCTGCCAAGCGTAGACCTGTCAAATGGGTTGAGTTGGGTCAAAATGGGTTGGGTTGAGTTTGACCCAACCCATTTATGACCCATTCTTTTTTACCCACTTATGACCCTAGCCATATATGACCCAACCCGTTTAATAAGCGGGTGACCCATTTAAAGATTTAGGGGTCGTTTGGATTACAATAAATAAGTTGTTTTTAGCTTATAAAATGAAAAAAAATTAAAAAGTCAATATGGATAAACAAAACAGGAAATTATTGTCAAGGACAAAATTTCACAGCTTTTTAGCCTCAAGGACAGACCTTCAATATTTTATCCTAAAGGACAACTTTCTGTAGGTATCAGTTTTTAGTTATCGGTAGCAGTTTTTAGGTATCAGTTTGTAGTTATCGGTAGCAGTTTTTAGGTATCAGTTTTTAGCTCGGTATCAGTTTTGTTGTCCTTATGAATAATTTTGGAAAATGTTTGTCCTTGTGAATAAATTTTAGAAGAATGTTTGTCCTTGTGGCAAAAATATTGAGGTCGTGTCCTTGAGGCAAAAAATATAGAAATTTTTGTCCTTTAAATTAATTCCCCCTAAACAAAATCTACCGACTTTTAAAAGTCATTTTTCAACTTATTGCAAAAGCATTTTTTTTTTGCTTTTCGACTCACATAAGTCGATTTTTTATATGAAAAAATTCTAAAAAACTGTATTTTCAAATTTCAAAATTTCACATTTCAAAATTCAAATTTAAAATTTTCAAATTTCAAATTTTCAAAAATTCAAAATTTAAAAATTTCACAGTACAAAATTCAAATTTCAAATATCAAATTTTCAAATTTCAAATTTCAAAATTTCAAATTTTCAAATTTTGAATTTTAAAATTTGAAATTTCAAAATTTTGAACTTTAAAAATTCAAATTCCAAATTAAAATTTCAAATTTCAAATTTCAAAATTCGAATTTTGAAATTTGTTAAAATTTGAAATTATGAATTTTGAAATTTTGAATTTTTAAATTTTCAATTTTGAATTTAAAAAGTGAAAATTTTAAAATATAAATTTTGAAATTCGAAATTTGAAATTTCGAAATTTAAATTTGGAAATTTTGAATTTTGAAATTTTGATAATTTTAAATTTGAAATTTTGAAATTTTTGGAAATTTTTAAATTTGAAATTTAAATTTTGAAATTTTTGGAAATTTTTAAATTTGAAATTTAAATTTTGAAATTTTTGGAAATTTTGGATTTTGAAATTTTTGGAAATTTTGGATTTTGAAATTTTTGGAAATTTTGAAATTTGAAATTTTGATATTTAAATTTTCAAATTTTTGATTTTGAATTTTGAAATTTTGAAATTTCGAATTTTGAAAATTTGAATTTTAAAATTCGAAATTTTCTATTTTCAATTTTGAATTTAAAAATTGAAAATATTAAAATTCAAATTTTGAAATTCAAAATTTTTAAATTTGAAATTTTGAAATTTTTGGAAATTTCGAATTTTGAAATTCAAAATTTTTAAATTTGAAATTTTTGGAAATTTCGAATTTTGAAATTTGAAATTTTGATACTTAAATTTTCAAATTTTTGATTTTGAATTTTGAAATTTTCAAATTTCGAATTTTGAAAATTTGAATTTTAAAATTCTCAATTTTCAATTTTGAATTTAAAAAAATTGAAAATTTTAAAATTTAAATTTTGAAATTCGAAATTTCGAAATTTAAATTTGAATTTTTTGGAAATTTCAAATTTTGAAATTCGAAATTTTTAAATTTTAAAATTTGAAATTTAAAATTTGAAATTTTCGGAAATCTTGGATTTTGAAATTTTGGAAATTTCGGATTTTGAAATTTTTGGAAATTTCGAATTTTGAAATTTTGATATTTAAATTTTCAAATTTTTGGAAATATCGAATTTGAAATTTGGAATATGAAAATTTGAAATTTGAAATTTAAATGTTGAAATTTTTGGAAATTTCGAATTTATAACTTGGAATTAGAAATTTTAATTGCAGTCTGAACAGAAAAAATAGCGGCTTCTACAGTCGGTGAAGTTCAAATATGAAGATGCAGTGGCCTGTTATTTTTTTAGTACAACTGTCAATTTTCATGAAAACTACATTGTATGTTTAAAATTCTTATTTTTCAAATTTATATTAAAATTTAATGTTTTTAATAAAGGGGTAAATGGGTTACCCACTTATAACCCTTTTAAAAATGGGTCAACCCAACCCATAACTCATTTAATAAAATTCATAAATGGGTTGACCCAACCCACTTAAAAGTAGGGTAAATGGGTTGGGTTAATGGGTTGGGTCATATTTTGACAGGTCTAGCCAAGCGCTTTAACTACACAGGTGATCACGCATTTTAGATTCAGAACTTTGCAGCTTTAAACTTGCACGAGCCTGCCTTTTGGATATTTAATTAGTGATTTTTACTACTAAAGAGAGACTAACACTTTTCCCCAGTTAAATGGATCTCTCTTTTCTATTAACAAACATCAACATGGCAATGTTAACATTTATTTATGAGAATATAGCAAAGGTGAAGCAGAATAAACAAGGTTTTGATTTTCTTTTTTGAGCAGCAAGTAAATTAGATGTTGAATTACATGCATGTGTATGTTCAGGTTTCAATATATGAGACTTGGTTTGCTTTATAATTTCTTCTAAGAATGATATATAGTAAGTTGGCTCTTCAACATATATAGTTGTAGTTCTGTATTTATTAGTTAGAATTTAACCAACAGAAAGATATTATGGTCCATCAGTGCTTGGACCCATATATTAATGACTGTACCAGTAACATCATGCATGACTAAATTGCTATGAACTGGAAAATAAAGTAAGAATATATAAGTAAATGGAATGCCTATTTGCATAAATTTAGCTTTCAGTTATTGTAATATAACCACAGTGCCTTTTTGTTTACATGCCTAAACAATAACATTTTTAATAAAAAGTTAGAAGTGAAGTATGTGATATGACACTAGTTAAATGCTCACAATTCCACAACTATTTTTAATAGTTTAATTTTGCAGATAAGGGTAAAGCAATTGCATTAGTTTCTCTTGCTGTGCAATTGTTACATATCAAGCAGTCATATAGCGTTAGTTCAAGTAGAAACTAGTCTAATTTTTCCCATATATCTTTCAGATTTTACACTTTACAATTAAAATTAAAACTATAAGAAAGATTCAATAGGAAATTAACTGAGGGAAATTCAGCTTAACCATATATAAAGGCAACCTACATAGATAGATATGTGCACATTGATTGATATTTCAATAATAATAGTTGAACTCTTCAGTTGACTTCATTTCAAACATGGATATAATGATATTAAATTTGTCAGTCATAAATTTTATTCTTTTGCAGTGCTATGTTTATACTTGAATCTGAAGTAAAATACCTAAAAACCATCACAAATATGAAAAGAAGTTAATTTTCTTCAAGATTTTAGGTAATTACCTCTACAGATGAACCGTCTTCTCCTTCATGATTATTCCTTGACAGGTTTTTGGATCCCTCAGCCTTGCATTTAGTAAATGAAGCGAGATATTCACATCAACCAGATATAACTTAGTTACCCGATATTATTTATTTTGGGCTGAGTATAGTGGGCTGTAGAAATAGGCCCATCTCCTCTGTAACGTTTATATATATTGTAATCATTTTGTATCACCAGTTTATCAATTTCTGTATCGGTAAAAACATCAAATTGTTTCATCAATAAAGATCAAAATACTTCAATTTCTTCTTCAGCAAATTTCTGAAATTATCTCAGTTCAAATTTTATCTTGGTATCAGAGCAAGATACAAAGGCTTAACAGCTTGTTAAAAAAAAAAGAACTGATCCATCAGAGAAATCTCATCATTTGGATCAGTTTACCCATCAGAATCAAATCTCATCATTTGGGTAAAGAATTTGTTCAAGGACCCACTGCCTTGCCAAGATTCACGATCGGCTGCAGTTTTATCTCAAGAACAGATTCAAGAATCAAGAAGATAATTCAAAAATCCAGATAGAGAAGAAAACAGAATCTCATCATTCAAAAACAGCAAGTGCCATACCAGAAGCAATCAGAGAAACCTCATCATATTGCTTGGTTGCAACATACATGTTGAAGGAAGAATTCTTTGATCCTACCACAACTTTCTTTCTGATTTCATTCTCAATCCTGTTTCTTGAAGAAGAAAAAAATTCTTCATGGCTGAAGGAAGCAGTGCTACATCAGGTAACAACATTAGCACTTCACTGCAATCCATGGATGCCACAGACAGTTTGATCAAAACCATAATTAGCCCACACTCCAATCTCATCACTGCACAGCTTGAAGATGACAACTATCTACTCTGGAAAGTGCAAGTCGAAACTGCAGCCAGAGGATATGGTCTTGATGGATACATTCTTGGCATGATAGGCACACCACCCAAGTTTATCACTGATCAAGAAAATAAAACTGTGAGCAATGAGGAATACATTAGATTCCAAAGACAAGATAGTTTAATAAGTTCTTGGTTGCTTTCTTCAATCAGTGTAAAACTGCTACCACAAGTTATAGGGTGTAAAACAGCAAATGAAATATGGACCACTGTAGAAAGAATCTTCAATACACAATCAGCAGCCAAAATAATGCATTACAAAAGGCAGTTATACAATATAAGGAAAGACAATCAATCTATGAAAGAATATCTCTCCAAAATCAAGAACACTTGTGATCTACTTGAAGCAGCAGGACACAAGATGTCAAATACAGAACATGCATTAACAATACTGAGTGGGTTAAGTGATGAATATGAGGCAGTTGTGACAGTCATTGCATCACAAGAAACTCTGCCTTCCATTGATTATGTGCATTCGATACTACTGGCTCATGAAGGAAGACTAGAATACAAGAAACCCCTAGATACAGATATGTCTGTTAACTATGCTTCAAATAGTAAAAACAGAAATCAGAACTATGGAAGAACAGATCAACAACAACAGAGGGGTGGACAGAATTTTAGGGGAAGAGGCAGAGGAAGATTCAATGGCAGTAACAAGCCAAAATGTCAGATATGTGAAAAAGTTAGACACACTGCAACTAAATGCTACATCAGATTTAATGCAAACTACGTGCCAGGTCAGGGATCAAGTAATCAGAGAAATGGCAATTACAATGCAAACATGGTGCAAATACAACAAGATTCAGACAAACAATCCAGTGCAAACAGAAATCAAAATCAGAATGAAATTGCTAAAGCAGAGCACATCCAAGATGAGTCATGGTATCCAGATTCAGGGGCAACAAATCACTTAACAAGCAACTTAGAAAACTTGAATCTGGACAACAAAGAATACAGAGGTAAACAATCTATTATCATGGGAAATGGCAAAGCAATTGAGATCACACACACTGGTAATGCTTATATCAAAGGTGAAAGACAACTATATCTCAATAATCTATTAAGAGTATCCAGCATTAAGAAAAACCTTTTGAGTGTCTCTCAATTTGCTCATGATAATAATGTTTATTTTGAATTTTACCCTACTTACTGCTTAGTTAAAGATATTCTAACTAAGGATATACTCTTGCAGGGTAATGCACTAAATGGCCTTTACAAGTTCACTCTAACTAATAGCAAAAGTTCAAATCAAAGAATGACAAACTGTAATAACAATGAATTGAAGTCATGTGAAACCAGTAGAAATAATTTTGATCATTGGCACTGCAAATTAGGACATCCATGTACAAGTGTTGTAAAACAGGTTCTTAAAGAAAATAAAATTTTCTTTGATGATATAACACTGCCTTATATATGTTGTTACTGCCAAATGGGCAAAAGTCACAAATTAGCTTTTGCAGATTCTTTAACAGAGTACAAGGTACCTCTTGAATTGATTTCAACAGATTTGTGGGGACCAGCACCCATCTGCTCTGACTTTGGGTATAAATACTATATATCCTTTGTTGATGCATGTACAAGATATACTTGGATATACTTTTTAAAATCCAAGGCAGAAACATATAATGTTGTTATATATTTTGTCACTCAAGTCGAAAGACAGACCAATCACAAAGCCAAAATTATTCAGAGTGATGGGGGTACTGAGTACAAGTCTCTTAACAAATATTTTTTAGATAATGGTATAGTGCATAGAACCACATGTCCTTATACATCTGAACAAAATGGCCTACTTGAGAGAAAACACAGGCACATTGTTGAGACTGGTTTGACTTTATTAGCTCAAGCATCATTACCTTTAAAGTTTTGACATGATTCATTCAGTACTGCTGTCTACTTAATTAATAGACATCCAACCAAAGTACTGAATGGAATAAGCCCTTTAGAAAGTTTTTAGGTGTCAAACGAGACTATCAACATCTGAAAACCTTTGGATGCTTGTGTTTTCCCTATCTAAGCCATACAACAGCCATAAATTAAACTTTAGGTCTCAACCATGAACATTTATAGGTTACCCAATCAAACAGAAAGGATACAAGTGTCTAGATGATAGAGGGAGAATATTTATAAGCAGACATGTAGTGTTTAATGAGAAAATATTTCCTTTTGCAAATGCAAGTATTAAAACCACACGAAAAGTTTATTATCCAAAGGTCTCCTTACCAAACATACCAGTAATGCCACATATATGGCATGCTGATGAGACTGAGGAAAGAACAGGAGACACTGGATCACAACACACAATGTCATCTAGACCAGGTCATGATGCAGTTGGTCAACCTGCAGCACATCCTCGGTCACCTGCAGAATCAAGCAATGAAGATCAGAATAGTCATGAAAATCAACCAGATATTATTACAGATCAGGACAACAACACAGAGACTTCAGGTACTGAGCAACAGATTAAAACAGGTCATCATATGATCACCAGATCAAAAGGTGGAATATATAAACCAAAGGTCTATACTGCAACTACATGCAATTCAGAACCACAAACATTTGAGCAGGCATTCAAAGATGAAAACTGGAAAGCAGCAATGGATGAAGAATATAAGGCATTAATGAAGAACAAAACATAGAGTCTTGTTCATCCACCAAGCAACAAAAACATCATAGGTTGCAAATGGACTTATAAAGTAAAAAGAAATTCAGATAGAACAGTATCCAGACATAAAGCAAGACTAGTTGTCAAAGGGTATACACAAGAATATGGGTTTGACTTCAGTGAGACCTTCTCACCAGTGGTGAAACCAACTACCATCAGAATAGTTCTTATAGTTGCTTTAAATAATGACTGGAATTTGAGACAGATGTAAACAATGCATTTCTGAATGGTGTTCTACAGGAAGAAATCTATATGGAACAACCACAGGGATACAAAGAAAGCAACAATCTAGTGTGCCAGCTAAACAAAGCCATATATGGGTTAAAACAAGCTCCCAGAGTATGGTTTGATAGATTGAAAGCAGCTCTTGTTCATTTGGGCTATCAATCCACCAAATCTGACAACTCTTTACTTATCAAAATTAATAATAATCTTATATATATGTTGATGATTTAATTATAACAGGTAATGATGAGAATGAAATCAAAGGCATAATACAATATCTTGACAAACAATTCTCAATCAAGGATTTGGGTGAACTAAATTACTTCCTGGGAATAGAAGTAAGAAAAAAATCAAACACAGAAATATTTCTAAGTCAGAAGAAGTACATCAAGGAGTTGCTGGTCAAAGCAAAGATGGACAGTGCTAAACCTCAACTCACTCCAATGATCAGTCATCAACAACTATCCAAATACAGGGAAGAACCAATATTAAACATCAAACAATATAGAAGTATTGTAGGGGCCCTACAATACTCAACTATAACAAGACCAGATATATCCTTCAGTGTCAACAAAGTATCACAATTTATACAGGAACCACATGAAGAACACTGGAAAGCTGTGAAGAGGATACTCAGATACCTCAATGGGACAACAAATTATGGCATTACACTAAAGAAGTGCAAACAACTAAGCATTACAGCATATGCAAATGCAGACTGGTCAACAGATGTGGATGACAGAAAGTCAGTATCAGGTTACTACATATATTTAGGGAACAATCCAATTTCTTGGTATTCAAAGAAGCAAACAACTATTTCCAGATCTAGCACGGAGGCTAAATACCGAAGTATAGCCAGCGCTGCCGCAGAAATCACTTGGATTCAATCATTACTTTCAGAAATGAACATCAAAACAGAGACAAAGCCAACACTGTGGTGTGATAATCAAAGTACTGTGTACATGACAGCTAATCCAATTATGCACTCAAGGACAAAACACATAGAGATCGACTTGTACTTTGTTCGTGAATTAGTGCAAAGAGGAAAACTACAAGTGAATCACTTACCATCAACTTACCAACGAGCAGACATACTTACAAAAGCATTATCAGCTAAGAATTTTCACCGATTTAGACAAGACCTGAAAGTTGAACCAATCGGTGAATAATGAAACAAAGACTTCATCTTTCTGCTCTCTGCTTCAGATCTACTGCAGTATATGTTCTCAAATCTAATATCAAGGTCAAAGTGAACCAGTAGCAGATGATTTCTCTCAACATCGTCACTCTTCTCTTCAAATCTGTAAAGCAAAGCAATCTGAGCTTCAATGCTAAGTATAATAACATGATTAAAGGTATTTGAGGAAGAGAAAGGTGTTTAGAAGTGTATCGCTCAGCCAAAATTTTGAATCGCTCGCAGAAGGTATAGTAACCCTAACCCTAGTATCTGGTTGAGGGGGGAAGTAAATGAAGCGAGATATTCACATCAGCCAGATATAACTTAGTTACCCGATATTATTTATTCTGGGCTGAGTATAGTGGACTGTAGAAATAGGCCCATCTCCTCTGTAACGTTTATATATATTGTAATCATTTTGTATCACCAGTTTATCAATTTCTGTATCAGTAAAAACATCAAATTGTTTCATTAATAAAGATCAAAATACTTCAATTTCTTCTTCAGCAAATTTCTGAAATGATCTCAGTTCAAATTTTATCTCATTTTTTTTGGAAGTGAACTCTTTCAACGCCTCTTATAAAACAAAAAACAAAGAGAAATTTGAGTATCAAAACCATAGTTTATTTTAGTGTTCATATGGACAGTTTAGTGAAACAGAAAGTAACAAGGCGATAAACATGACCTATATGAAGGGTATCAGAAGGGCGTAGAAGCTTCAGATAAGTATTTATTTGTGCACCATTTTGACTGCTGCCACCATAGTTGTTAGTGATGGTACTGAAAGTGGAATAGGTGAAGTTGCTTACAGACTGCACACCCAATGCATCTACAGACCTGAACGCAGCTAAAACATTCCCAAAATCAGTCAACTGTTTAACAACCAAACAAACAGAGTAACTCCTCCTTTATCCCAAAATTAGGTGAAAAATAGATGAGACTAACCATCAAGAATATCTCGTTTTCTCCCTCCTTCTTTATCCGGGCTTGGGACCGACAATGTATACTTACATTGGCAGAGTTAAAAAGGGTTTGCATAGACTACAAACTATTCAAATAAACAAAAAATCATAGTTCATAAGTTCAAAATAACGTATTAAACTGTCTTAAAAGTAGAAAAAAATCCAAATGCCAAAATCAAAGGTACATAATATAAACTATGAAACTACGAAAATACTATGCTGAACTCCTAAAAGCACCTATTTAACCACTAAGAAAGATCAAAAGAGATATACTCTTTGCTCCATGCAACTTTAGACCCTACCGTGTCTCCAACCACCTTAAATTATCTGTACTTGGCCATAAAAAAGCTTCTGCATTCACCGCAAACTCAACAAAAACTCTCCATGCATCAAGCCCTAAGGATTTGAAGTGAACCACGTCTGTTGGATTGGTAGAAAATATTTTACCTTCCGCAACCATTTCTCCTTTCTTATACCAACTCAGCAGCTTGCATTTAGCTCCAACCAACGAAGTAGGTAAGTCCACACTGCTGCCATGGTTTGACTGCCATACAAAGTTTTAAAAATTGATTTCACCAAAAGACAATAATTTAATTAACAAAATACATATTTATTTAGAGTTTTCTTTTAGTTTACCTTCCTAGCATAAGATTCATTCCGACGTGCATCAATACTGTTTTGGCCCGACTGTAGTAGTTAAACTAAAGTAAACTAATGTTTCGCACAGATTAGCATAATATGGTACTGCTAAAATTAAATGTTATTATTACCTCATTGAGTAAGTCAACTTTGGCCTCTAATGCTCTTAATTTTTCTTCAAGGGAACACACTAATGTGCTGCTCTGTGATTGGACTTTTAACTTAGAAGATGTAACTCCAAATCCAAGTCCTTTTAGTCTACCTGGCCGATCTGCCCCTAGAACATGTGAAAGAGCATCATCTTTCACTGACTGATTCGTTGTCTTCGATTGTGACTCATTGAATTGTTGAATTTTTTTTCTAAATAATAATAATCAAACAATGTAATGTTAATTAATATGTCAACAACAACATGCATGTAAAGTGTATAATAATTATATTTATTTGTACGATCGAGTCTTCAACAGCTTTATTTGTTGGATTTCCATTTTTATTCATATGATCTTCTGTCCATAGCATTGTTCTAGTAACTTCTTCTACAGGGTTTTCTTGCTTCTATATATATACATCGACATCATATATGAATGATATTTAGATACATATACCACATAAAAATAGCATAATAGTATTGGACATAGAAAATTAATTAAGCAAATTTTGCTCCAATCTTGCATATCCTAATCGACTCATCGTGTGTGGATGAGTATGTTTTCCCTCACTTGCTTCATGAGAACACTTTTTGCCTATGTCAAAAAGTCAATTATAAAATATTTTTAGGACACAAGGAACATGGATGTATTGAAAATATCAATTTCGCAGTAAATTTAAACAATTAGGCATGTATCATCAAAATACGGCAACGCGCTGTACTTAGAGCTAAATCATGCAAAATTGCTTTTGTTGCCATTTTGGTTAATTTGATTTAATATAAAAGATTTAGTATTTAACTTAATAAACAAAAGATACAAACACAACTTACTTGAAATTTTATGAAAGTTCTCTTTTTTATGAATTCACTCCATTGGTTATCAGTCAAATTTTCAGGCTTTATCATGGCAAGTTTTCTTGCTTTTTCGGCTTCATCCAACTTTAGAGCTTTTACTACAACAATGCCTACTTGACAACTATACTCTCTTAAGGAGGTAGCCATCTTTTCAAAAACATAATCTTTATGCATTTCATCGAGTTGTATCTTAGCTACAAAACATTTTGAATTTTGAAAGAAATAATCAATATAAGCTTCCATACGCAAATATAAACAATTTTGTGGTAATCTTACCAACACAAGTGTCCAAAGATTCTTTTGATGAGAGCTAGAAACATCTCTCCAGTCATCAACAGTTATCGGAACTTTTTTGCATGCTAAAGCATCTGTGAAAGATGCAAAAGGGAAAGAAGCATCACCTATAGGTTGCCCTTTCTCATTGAAAACCACTTCTATGTTTGCATTTGAATTATCTTGTATCCCAATCCCTTTCAACTGTTCCATGCCTCGTGTTGATCCTAAAAATTCAGAACAAAGATGAAACAGATATTGAGCAGAATATTTTTCTCTTATTCTTCAATGAATGAAAAATAGGTCTTTATATAGACTTTTACAACTACTTCTACTGGATCGAATTAATAGCAACTAATACCTAATCAAACTCATACTTCAACTCCTACAAACTAGGAGGACTTATTCAAATTTGAAACTTTCAGACTTATTCAAACTTAAGTTAAACCATACGTTTTATTCTTCATTCCCTCCCTTAAACTGAAATCATCTCCTTTCAGTTTATTCATCCTTAGTGCACACTCCCATTCTGGCTCGCAGCTTTGCAAATACTTCGAGCTTCACTGCTTTAGTCATAATATCTGCCAATTGATCTTGCGTTGAACAGTAATCAAGTTGTATGATCCCATCATTCACCAACTCACGCAGAAAATGATACCTCACATGTATGTGCTTGCTTCTTCCATGCAATATCAGGTTTTTCGACAGCTTGATAGTGGAGCTGTTGTCACAAAACAGAGTTGTTCCTTCTCTTTGGCCTGAACCAATCTCTTCCAGAACATTCCTTAGCCAAACAGCTTGACAAGCTCCATATGCAGCAGATACAAACTCTGCTTCTGTTGTGGAAAGAGTTACTATAGGTTGTTTCTTTGAAGCCCATGACACTGCTCCTCCTCCTAACATAAACACATACCCAGAAGTACTCTTTCTATCATCCACGTCTCCTGCATAATCACTATCAACATATCCAACCAGCTTTTGTTCTCCACCTGGCTGATAACGAATGTCATACGCAGTCGTGCCTTGTACATACCTTAGAATCCTTTTAGTTGCTAGCATGTGTTCCTCTCTTGGATTCTCCATATACCTACTGACCAGATTTACTGAATAGATTAAGTCTGGCCTAGTAGCAGTTAAATACCTCAAACTTCCAACAAGTTGTTTAAACTTCGTTGAATCCACTTCTTTCCCAGCTCCCTCCTTTGATAGCTTGTGACCTGGAATTATTGGATTTTTAACAGAGTTGCAATCTTTCATTCCATATTTTTTCAGCGTTTCTTCTGCATACTTCTGTTGACTGATGAAAATCCCTTGTTCATCTTGAATAACTTCAACTCCCAAGAAGAATTTCATCTTCCCCAAATCAGTCATCGAGAATTCTTCCATCATTGACCACTTGAAATCTGCAAGCATAGAGTTTGAACTGCCGGTGTATATCAAATCATCGACATAGAGACTTACTAGCAAGACATCCTCCTTTTCCTTCTTCACGAATAGAGTATGCTCGCAGTAGCATTTTTCAAAGCCCTCCCTTAAGAAATATCCTTCAATGCGGCTGTACCAAGCCCTTGGGGCCTGTTTTAGCCCATATAAAGCTTTCTTCAGCTTGTACACCTTTTCTGCTTCATCTCTTACTTCAAATCCCTTGGGCTATTCGATATAAACATCTTCTTTTAACTCTCCTTGCAGAAATGCACTTTTGACATCAAGTTGGTAAACTTTCCATGTTTTCTCAGCAGCCAAAGCAAGTATTGATCTGATGGTGTCCCATCTTGCTACCGGAGCAAAGACCTCGTAGAAATCCACACCTTGCTTCTGGTGATAGCCTTTTGCGACCAATCTTGCTTTGAATTTATCAACCTCTCCTTTCTCGTTGAGTTTGGTCTTAAAGATCCATTTTACTCCAATCACTTTGGCTCCTTCAGGCAAGTCCATGAGCTCCCATGTTTTATTTTCTTCTATGGACGAGATTTCTGTCTCCATGGCTTTCCTCCAGACATCTTCTTGCACTGCTTTCTCAAAGCAGTCAGGATCCTCCGATGTAATAAACATTGTAATTATGTCCTCTCCATCTTCTGTAATAATGAAACCTGCATTTTCTGCAACCGCCTTTCCTGCAATGTAGTCTTTCATCCATACTGGAGCTTGTCTCTGTCTTTCTGATTTTCCTCGTGCACTGGTTTGATGAGGGGTTGTTTGCTGCTCCACCTCTTCATCTGCATTTTCTCCATCTTCGTGTTGTTCACCAGGAATAATTTCTTCTGGTACTTCACCATTATTGTCATCAGGTTCCTTTTCTTCTTCAGTTTCTGTCTCTACATCGTTCCAGATCAGTTCATTGTCTTGACTGTTTCCATCCCAGTCCCATCCTCTGCCTTCATCAAAGTGCACATCTCTGCTTATCATTATCTTCTTCGTCTTGGGGTTGTAAAGGCGATAGGCTTTCGACTCTTTGCTCAGTCCAAACATTACGCATTTAGTGCTCTTTTCATCGAGCTTGATTCTTCTTTCGTATGGGACCATGGCATAAGCGATGCATCCGAATACTCTGAGGTGTTTTACTGTTGGTTTGTGATTGCTCCATTTTTCTTGAGGTGTTACATCACTCAACGCAGCTGATGGACTTCGGTTAAGAACATACACAGCATATTGAACAGCTTCTGGCCAGAATTTCCGAGGCACTGACATCTCCAATAGCATGCATCTTGTCATATTCATGACACTTCGGTTCATTCTTTCTGCAATGCCATTCTGTTGCGGTGTGTATGCTGCAGTGAGTTGTCTTTTTATCCCATTTTCTCTGCAGTATTCCTCAAAGGCTTTGGAGTTATACTCTCCTCCTCGATCGGTTCTCAAGCATATCAAGCCCTGTCCCAGCTCCCTTTCTGCTGATGTTCGAAACTCCTTGAAAGTACTGAGTGCATCTGATTTCTCTGCAAGAAAATAGGTCCAACACTTCCGACTATAATCATCAATAAAATTGATTATGTACTTCTTACCACTTTCTGATGTTGGAATAATTGGTCCGCATATGTCACTGTGAACCAGTTGCAGTCCACGTGTAGATTTCCACATGCTTTTCTTAGGAATGCTTTCACGGTTCTGCTTCCCCTTCATACAGATCTCACATACAGTTGCTTCAGTTTCATCTTTGTTGAGATTTGGTAAGCCATTCACCATCTTCTTCTCTACCAGTAACTTTAGCCCCGTTTGGCTGAGATGTCCAAATCTCTTATGCCATAGCTGGTCATGTTTCTGCATTACCTGTAGACACTTGGTCTCTGCAGCCCCTTTTGTGCTTCTTATCTTTGCTAGTATGATAAACATTCGGTTCTTTGACATAGTAGAATGCATGATCAATCTTCTTTGTCTCTTGTTCCAGACTTCACATACATCATCTTCGATGACAATCCTCAGCCCTTTCTGCTGTAATTGCCCCACACTGAAAAGATTGTTTTTCAGTCCTGGAACATAGTAGACTGCAGTGATTATAGAGATTACTCCATTGATCTCCAACCGCAAGTTGCCTATACCTTCCACCAGCATCCTCCTGTCATCACCAAGTTTTACGTTTTGGCGAAAGTTGTTGTCAAGTTCAGTGAACCATTCTTTGTTTCCACACATATGGTTGCTACAGCCCGAGTCCAGAAACCAGATATGTTCTTCCTCTCCTTTGATCAAGTCAACATGTGCCATTAGTAACATATCTTCTTCCATTTCTGCATAATTAGCTTCCTTTTCCCATTCTGGACACTCAGATTTGTAGTGTCCTTTCTTGTGGCATTTGAAACACTCCACCAGTTCCTTGTTGTAGCTTGTGTTTCCACGGCCACGACCTCGATATCCCCCTCTCCCTCTTCCTCGAGTTGGATATCTCCCACGACCTCTTCCATTGTCAAATTTCCACTGTCCTTCCACCTTCAGTGCATGTTCCTCCCCTCCATGTCTGCTCAGGTTCTGCTCGTGAACCATTAAAGAGCTCTGCAGTCCATCTACGGTTAATTCTTTGATGTCGTTTGACTCCTCAATGGCACAAACAACATATGTGAATTTCTCCACCAGAGTTCTCAGAATTTTTTCCACCACCTTTGAATCCGGCATGTCTTCTCCCAAGTTACGCATATCATTGGTAACTTCCATCACTCTTGAGAAGTAGTCAGTGATGGTCTCACCTATCTTCATCTCCAATACTTCGAAGCTTCTCCTCAGCCTCTGCAATTGTGCACTCTGCACCCGGGTGTTTCCTTGATACTTTCTCTTCATAGACTCCCATAGATCCTTTGACGTATCTTTCTTCAATATTGTCTTGAGAATCGTCTTATCAATGGAAGCAAAAAGGTAATTCTTCACCTTGTGATCCTTTATGGTCATCTCTGCCAACTCCGTTCTTTGTGCTTCCGTCAAGCTCACATTTCTTTCTGGCCTTGTGATCCCTGTCTCTATGAGATCCCACCACTCCTTTGATCTGAGTAGGTTCTCCATGAGCATCGCCCAATGCTCGTAATCTCCATCAAACTTTGGAATCACCAACATATCTTTTTCACTCATCTTTCAATTTTTCTTTCTCGTACCAGGTTCTCAACAGGCTCCGATACCACTTGTTGATCCTAAAATTCAGAACAAAGATGAAACAGATATTGAGCAGAATATTTTTCTCTTATTCTTCAATGAATGAAAAATAGGTCTTTATATAGACTTTTACAACTACTTCTACTGGATCGAATTAATAGCAACTAATACCTAATCAAACTCATACTTCAACTCCTACAAACTAGGAGGACTTATTCAAATTTGAAACTTTCAGACTTATTCAAACTTAAGTTAAACCATACGTTTTATTCTTCACCTCGTTTCTTTTTTTTAGGTTTAGGTTGACTGTCATTGTTATTAAAGGTGTTATCTTCCTCAAGCTGAACATTGGTAAGGGAAGTAGATTGTGGAGAAGAAGGTTGTGGAGAAAGAGCTGAAGTAGTTGGAGGCACAGGTGTAGTTGGTGATGAGGATTAAGGCGGGGATGGGGCAGAAGGTATAGGTGTAGAAAGTGGTTGTGATCTTCTCGTGTGCTTTCCCGTAGTCTTATATGTTTGAAATTTAATAGTTATAATTAAGTTTGCAAACTAATACATATTAAACTTAAAAAAAGCATGTGCAACTCGTTTAGATCATGAGTTCAAACAAAATAAATACAGCAATTTTTCAAGTACCAATCACCAGTACCAAGGAATAAAGATAGATAGGATGGAAAAACTTACTATCTATAAAGCTAAAGATTCATTATCTACCTATATTTTTGTGTATTAAATTTATGGTTTCCATTGGTGCAAATCCAATCACCTCAGTTTGAGATGAGAAGTAATTCCCCATTGGTAGCTATTTCTTTTTTTTTCTAAATAAGATACTAATCGCAAGGAAAATGGAATTTCCACGATAATTGCAAAATTTTCTGATATAATTTGAGAATAAAAATGAGAATAAAAAAATGTTGTGAGTGTGACCAAACAAAAAAAACTTATTGTAGGTGATAAAAGAGTGGTGTTCTAGGTAGACTTCTGAATATCATCCTTTTCAGCTCCAGAATTGCTAGTAGAAGAATACTGCAAATTTTTTACTAGCTTGTTTCCAGCCATTTTTCCCCTAAAACAAGTAATAAAGTGAATGTATATCAGTATACGAAATAAACAAATGAAACTAAATTGACAATAAGATCTTAAGTTACATCCATGTTGTTCTGTTCGGAAGCTACTTATGCTCTTTACAAAAAAGGTTCAACGCTTATAGTTGATACAAATAATATAAATTAATATTTACAACCATATACCTCAACTAATGACTACAGACTATGAAATTGAACAACATAAATCATAACTTAGCATCTGAAAATTATGTTTAAAATAAAAAAAGGTTTGACCATATAATAATTATCCATTGTCTGCAGTTTGAAACGAGCACATTTAATTTCATGAGCCCTTTTGGAAATTTAAGTTCATGATGATTGATTATAATCAAATAAAGTTACAACATTCAGCAAAGAAAAAAACTATGAACGATTCTAGACATTCACATACTGTTGTTGTCATGTACTAGCTTACATCTACAATAAGCGTTCGTTGGATTATTGATGTCATGTTACTTTTACAAACAATCAGAAATAAGTGATTAATGAATGCAGTAGCCAGAAAATAGATATCTACAACATCAAAGATTATAAAATATAGCTAACTAAGTTAACCCTACCATAAGTAAATTATCTAGAAAAAGGTTTTTATCAAAAAATGATGGAAGTCTGCATAGCAACTTAATACCCAAAAGACGTTTGGCTACTGTAACAACCAAACACTTCTTGAGATGCTCAGGAAAGGAAACAGCAGCTCCATAGCAGAAATGAAGGAAGAAGAGCATTTAGACCAAAGATCATCAGGGCAAACTTCACTAATGTTAAAGACTGCACATGTATAAGCAGTATTGTATAAGTGGATGTGTGCTTTGATGAAGAGTATATGGGTTTGTGCATGTATGGGCTGTTGAAGTATTTTGTTGTATTGGGGTGTAGTACATATTGTTGTATTTTGATTCATGAGTTGGGTAGGTTATTAATGGGTTGTATTGGTGTTGGTCCATTATGTGAAAAATGCATATATATATATATATATATATATATATATATATATATATAGGCAGTATTGTGATGTTGTAAGGTGTGAAGAAATCAGAAGCAATAAAATTATTTTTCAATTTTTACTGTGTTGTAGATCACTATTCTTCTTTTTCAGTTTGTAATTCTTTTAATTCTTTTCCTTTCCTTTCAATCTGGTACTTAGTTTAATCATTGGTAGCTTTAATCTCAGTTTAGTTACTGTTCTTTTTATTCAGTTTATATGCAATTATATTCCTAGTTTTTTGTTTCTTGTACTTACTTCAGCTTTAGTTTCTTTGCAAATTTATATCTTTGTTCTTGAACTGCACTTTATCATTCATGCTAATTTCATGTTTCCAGTTGTGAAATCTTGTTCTTGATTCCTCCAGCTATTTGCAATCTGTAGCCTGTTAGTTTTCATCTTCCTGCTAATAATCTGTAGGTTTAATCTCTGTTCTAGATTCTGCAATTTTTAATTGTTAATTCTTGTAAAATAAACTTGTTCAGTTTCAATTTGAATATAGCAAGCTCTCTGTAATGGTTCATTCAGGCACCGTATACATGTTCAAGCTTTGTCAAATACTTCTAATTGCCATGTCTTCCCCGAGAACAATCTGCATTTTCCTTCTCTTTCCTCGAGTCATTGTTACATCGGGCTAAATCTTGAATTTCTTGAATTTGACTAATTCTCAGAAACCGAAAAACAGAATTTTTCTGTTATTATTTTGCTGCACTATTATCAGTCCTTGTTTCTGTCAATTCTTGATTTTCTTGATCATTCTTATCTTGTTCTTCATTTTTTGGAGCAAACTGCATTTTTCTTCTTGTGCACAAATATATCTGTGCACATTCTTGAGTATCACCTTCCTCCAACATTTCCTCAAACACCTTCTCTAACCGGTCGAATGCCTTCTCTTTCACTGGAAAACACATCAAATCACCATGGAAACCACCCCTGACCCATCAGTGCCTTCCAATTTGGTATCAGAGCGAGCCACTGAGATGAATCCCAATTCTAACCCTCAGATCGATCCTGACAATCTTGGAAACCACGAACAAGAAACCATCCATGATCAAGAATCAAATCATCAATGGAAACGACAGCACGAGTACAACAACAAAACTGACGCGCTCTTGAATAGTCTCATGCAAAAAATTGAAGGATTTGGTAATGTTTTGAATGCTTTGGCACGGAAACAACATGGAGAGCAGACCTCATCATCAATGCCGCCACCTCCTCTTCCTGTTGCTGCCCCACCTCCAATGAACAATAGTGCAGCACCCATCACTTCCAATTACGTACCACCGCCGCAGTAACCAAATGAACATCACTCATATTATCAATATGCTCCTCCTCCTACTACACCAATACAGTATCCAAACCCTAGAAACATGGTTCCTCCTGCTAGACCGAGTGTGCCACCACCAAGAAACTTCCATCATCCACCAAGAAATATTCCTATGCAAATGAACCCCCCTCTAGGCCACAAGAACCACTTCCTCAACCAATAAACTACTACCCCAATCATCCTATTTCTGAATATCCTAATCACAATTACCCACTGGCTTACCATCAACCCATCCCCACCATGAAGTTGGACTTTCCTATATTCACTGGAGACGAGGTTGTCACTGACTGGTTGAGACAAGTGGAGCAGTACTTTCGCTTCCACCAAACTGACGTAAATCAATGGGTCGAGATCACTTCATTTTCATTGAGAAAAGAAGCTTTACAATGGTATCATTGGTATACTAATACAATAGAGAATCATGAGATGTGGCCTGTGTTTAAAGAAGAAATCTTGGTGAGGTTTAACACAGAGGAAATGGAGCGACCATATGAGACCTTATCCAAACTAAAACAATACACCACTGTTAGAGCTTACCTAAGTAGATTCGAGCAGTTATAGGCTGTGATTGAAACATTACCTCCTAAGTTCTTATTAGACCGTTTCATTGGTGGATTGAAAGAAGAAATTCGATATGATGTGTTGACATCCAGACCCCATGATTTTAGAGAGGCTATAACTTTAGCCAAAATGTATGAATGTAAATATATGCAAGTAAAGAAAGGCCATAAAAGCAGCAACCTATCTTTGCCTAAGAACAACCAGACCACTACCACTCCTTCCAGTACATCTACTCCAAACCACCAAACCACTTCAAAACCCAAGGAAGGCAACACTAATGTTGAGAATATAGCTCGCACTAAGGGTCTTACTCCTGCTGAAATTGTTGAAATGAGGAGACAAGGCCTATGTTATGACTGCAAACAAAAATGTCATAAGGACCATAAGTGTCCTACTCCCCGAGTGTATGTGCTAGAAGGAGTGATGACACTCAAAAATGAAGAAACAAATGATGATGTTGTATCAGAGGAGAGTGGTGAAGCAGAAGATAAAACTGCAGTAGAAGAAACGCTTTCTATAACCCTGCAAGCCATGTGTGGCATTCCAGCATTATCCACTATCAAAGTTCAAGGAGTTATCAAAAAGAAACCAGTGCAAATTTTGATTGACTCAGGGTCCACACATAGCTTTATCAATGAAGAATTGGCCAGAAAACTCAAATTAAAAATTGATGAGTCCAAGGTGCATGAAGTGGCAGTAGCTAATGGGGAGAAATTGACTGGATTAGGGATTTGTAAAGATGTTTTGTTGAAATGCAAAGGGTGTAAAATGCCTGTTGAATTGCTTCTCTTACCTTTAGAGGGCTGTCAAGTAGTGCTTGATGCTCAGTGGATGAGGGGTCTGGGTGAAGTCATTTTGAATTTGGAACACTTGCAGGTGAAGTTTCAATATGATAACAAACTATACATGTGGCAAGGCATCAAACCAGAAGATGTGAAGATGATTGATAGAAAAACTATGGATAAGGAGAGTACCCATGCCCAAACCACCATGTTGTTATGCCTTCACATGCTACCAACCCATGAACCAGTCCCCAATCTTCCTCTTGCCATTATTAAACTCCTCCACAAATTTCCTATGATCACCGCTGATAAACCTCCTTTCCCACCTCAAAGAGCCCATGATCACAAAATTCCACTTCAGCCTAACACCAAACCCATTTGTATGAAGCCATACAGACACTCATATCATTTGAAAAATAAACTGGAGAAGATTATTGAGGACATGTTGGATACTGCACTTATCCGGCCTAGTACTAGTTCTTATGCCTCCCCAGTTGTGATGGTTAAAAAGAAAGATGGCACTTGGAGGCTATGTGTTGATTACAGAAGCTTGAATTCACATACCCTCAAAGATAAATTTTCTATTCCCTTGATTGATGACCTCTTTGATGAACTACAGGGCTCTAATTGGTTTTCTAAGCTTGATTTAAGATCAGGAGATCATCAGATACGCATGTATGATTCAGACATTCACAAGACTGCCTTCAGAACACATCATGGCCATTATGAATTTCTGGTGATGCCTTGTGGTCTAGTCAATGCTCCTTCTACATTTCAATCTTTGATGAATAATATTTTTAAGTCATATTTGAGGAAGTTTATATTAGTGTTCTTTGATGATATATTAGTATATAGCAAAACTTGGATTGATCATTTACAACATCTTGAACAAACTTTCCAAGTCTTACAGGAGAATAAATTAGTAGTCAAGCTATCAAAATGCAGTTTTCCTAAAGAGATTTTGGAGTACTTGGGGCATGTGATCTCCTCAAAAGGCCTAGCTGTTGAGCCTACAAAAATTCAAGCTATATTAGACTGGCCTCTACCACAAACAATTAAAGCACTGAGAGGATTTTTAGGACTCAATGGATATTATAGAAAGTTCATAAAAAACTATGGGATAATAGCCAAGCCTATGACAGACATGTTGAAGAAAAATTCCTTTAAGTGGAATGAAGTATCAAGACAGTCCTTTGAACAGTTGAAACAGTGTTTGATTAACCCACCTATTCTAGCTATGCCCAACTTTAACCTACCCTTTGTTCTAGAGTGTGATGCTAGTGGGTATAGGATAGGTGTTGTATTGTCTCAGACAAATAAACTCATTGCATATTTGAGTAAAGCCTTGCATGGAAGAAACTTAGCTTTGTCCACTTATGAAAAGGAATTACTAGCTATTATTATAGCCACAAAAAAATGGAGTCAATACTTGTTAGGAAGACGGTTTGTAATCAAGACAGATCATCACAGTCTTAAATACCTGTTGACACAGAAATTGCATACTGGGTTACAACATAAATGGTTAGCCAAGTTACATGGCTTTGATTACATAGTAGAATACCGTAGTGGAAAAGAGAATATAGTAGCAGATGCTTTGTCTAGGAGAGATGAAGCAGAAGAGGAGCATGGTCATAATAGTGATTTACACATGCAGGCTATAACCATAGTACAGGCTCCTTGGTTTCAAGAGATTAAAAAACATTGCATTCTTCAACATGGTACAAGCAACAATTTCTACAGCTGCAAAATCAAACCCCACCAAACAATAAAAATAAAATAGTGGATGAAGTGATATACCATAAAGGTAAGTTGTTAATAGATCATAATATAAAGGAACTGTTACTTCCACTGATAAAGGAGCATCATTCAACTCCTCTGGGAGGACATTCTGGCATCAAGGCTACCCTCAAAAAAATTAAACAAGTTTTCTATTGGAAGAAAATGAAAAGAGACGTCGAAGCTTTTGTCAAGACTTGTGATGAATGTCAGAGGAATAAGGAAGAAAATATACTAATTCCTGGTTTTCTGCAGCCTTTGCCTATTCCTGAAAGAATTTGGGTTGACATATCCATGGATTTTATCACTTGCTTGCCAAAGAATCACAGGTACACAGTCATATTTGTAGTGGTTGATAGGTTGAGTAAGTATGCACATTTTTTTCCTCTGAGTCACCCTTTCACATCCAAGGAAGCAGCCACTGCGTTCTTTGATGGTGTCTTTAAATTGCATGGTCTACCCAAGTCTATAGTGAGTGATAGAGATGCTATTTTTACGAGCAAGTTTTGGTAGGAATTGTTTAAGTTGCAAGGGTGTACATTGAAGTTGAGCACTGCCTATCACCCACAAAGTGATGGCCAAACTGAAGTGGTGAACAAAATTCTGGAATGTTATTTGAGATGTTTCGTTTGTCACAAGCCACAGGAGTGGGTTAAGTGGCTATCAGTAGCAGAGTATAGGTACAATACTACTTGGAAGAATCCCACCAATACAACACCTTACAAAGCAGTGTATGGTGTAGATCCCCCAAATTTGTTATCCTATGTGCCTAACACAGCCAAAGTAGAGCAAGCGGAGGAAGCATTGTATTCTAGAGACATAATCATAGAATTCTTAAAGGATAGTTTAAAGCTTGCTCAAAGTAGAATGAAGAAGCACGCAGATAACAAAAGAACAAATAGAGAGTTTGATCAAGGAGACTGGGTATACTTGAAACTTCAACCATATAAACAAATTACTACAAGAACTCAGAGAACAAACAAGCTATCTCCAAAGTACTATGGTCCATATATGATACTTGAAAAAATTGGAAAGGTTGCATACAAGTTGTAGATGCCAGCTGAAGCAAAGATACATCCAGTATTTCATGTATCTCAACTGAAGAAAAGACTTGGGAATGATGTGATAATACAAGATAATACTCCTAGCTTTGTTGATGAGATTGTAGAGCAACCAGAGGCTATAATTGATAGAAGGATGATAACTAGAGGAAATGATGCAGTTGTACAGATTTTGGTGAAATGGAAAGGTAAATCTATAGAAGAAGCAACATGGGAGGATTATTGGCCAATTATTCGAAAATTCTCCACCTTGGACCTTGGAACAAGGTCCATTCTTGAAGGAGAAGGGAGATCGATGTAACAACCAAACTCTTCTTGAGATGCTCAGGAAAGGAAACAGCAGCTCCATAGCAGAAATGAAGGAAGAAGAGCATCTAGACCAAAGATCATTAGGGCAAACTTCACTAATGTTAAATACTGCACATGTATAAGCAGTATTGTATAAGTGGATGTGTGCTTTGATGAAGAGTATGTGGGTTTGTGCATGTATGGGCTGCTGAAGTATTTTGTTGTATTGGGGTGTACGTACATATTGTTTTATTTTGATTCATGAGTTGGGTAGGTTATTAATGGGTTGTGCTGGTGTTGGTCCATTATGTGAAAACTGCATATATATATATATATATATATATATATATATATATATATATATATGCAGTATTGTGATGTTGTAAGGTGTGAAGAAATCAGAAGCAAAAAAATCATTTTTCTATTTTTACTGTGTTGTAGATCACTATTCTTCTTTTTCAGTTTGTAATTCTTTTAATTCTTTTCCTTTCCTTTCAATCTGGTACTTAGTTTAATCATTGGTAGCTTTAATCTCAGTTTAGTTACTGTTCTTTTTATTCAGTATATATGCAATTATATTCCCAGTTTTTTATATCTTGTACTTACTTCAGCTTTAGTTTCTTTACAAATTTATATCTTTTTTCTTGAATCTGCACTTTATCATTCATGCTAATTTCCTGTTTCCAGTTGTGAAATCTTGTTCTTGATTCCTCCAGCTATTTGTAATCTGTAGCCTGTTAGTTTTCGTTTTCCTGCTAATAAATCTGTAGGTTTAATCTCTGTTCTAGATTCTGCAATATTTAATTGTTAATTCTTGTAAAATAAACTTGTTCAGTTTCAATTTGAATATAGCAAGCTCTCTGTAATGGTTCATTCAGGCACCGTATTCATGTTTAAGTTTTGTCAAATACTTCTAATTGCCATGTTTCCCCGAGAACAATCTGCATTTTCCTTATCTTTCCTCGAGTCATTGTTACATCAGGCTAAATCTTGAATTTCTTGAATTTGACTAATTCTTAGAAACCAAAAAACAGAATTTTTCTGTTATTATTTTGCTGCACTATTATCAGTCCTTGTTTCTGTCAATTCTTGATTTTCTTGATCATTCTTATCTTGTTCTTCATTTTTTTGGAGCAAACTGCATTTTTCTTCTTGTGCACAAATATATCTGTGCACATTCTTGAGTATCACCTTCCTCCAACATTTCCTCAAACACCTTCTCTAACCGGTCGAACACCTTCTCTTTCACTGGAAAACACATCAAACCACCATTGCAACCACCTCTGACCCATCAGTGCCTTCTAATTTGGTATCAGAGCGAGCCGCTGAGATGAATCCCAATTCTAACCCTCAGATCGATCCTAACAATCTTCATCATTTCTATCCAACTTCACCATTTTCTTGCTTTATTTTATCTATCTGCATTTTCTTGTTTCAATTTTTGATATTTGCTCATACAAAACTGCCACTTATTCATCATTCTACACCATTATATCACCATACATACTCCTATACATCCAACCTTCCACCATGAACGAATATTCAGATCCACCAGCGCCTTCCAGCTACAGCAGTGGGTTTCAGATCTTATAAACAATTTCTATGTCCAAGATGAAAATTTCATCCCAAATATTGACTTCGGTTTTCAAAATTACAATCGATACATTAAAACTTCAGAAAAGAATCAAAAATTTACCTGGATCTCATAATCAAACTCCCAAAGCAGAGCTACAGAGCCAATTGCAAATAATTCTGTAGATTTGGCTCAATTCTTATAGATTTTATTGGCGCGAATGATGAATAAGTGCGGGAGAGTCGTGTATGCGACACATTTTAGGAGAGAGAATTCTTCTATGGCGCGACGAGCAATAGACGGAGAAGTGGTAGAGCAAGGCAAGGGGGAAGGGTTTTTCCATTATCACGGCATAAAAGAAGGAAGATAAACAGCGCGATTAATTTTATTTTTTTAATAAAAACGTGAGCAGTAAATGAAAAAAAAGGAAAGAATGCATTTTGGATATTTTTATATTTATCACACAACTCTTCATTTATTCATTGCAAATCACTTGCACGACAAAGAAGGATGGACGAATAATAATATTTTAAATGTCATCTCTAAAATTTAATTTTTATTGAAAAAATTTATTATTTTTCAAATGTTAGTATCATTATGAAAATTTGTCGTCTAAGAGTTTTTGTTACGATAATTATGAATTTCAACGGTGTTTGAAAAAATACATATAAAGCTTACGGAACTATTTTTGTTTTACATATTGTAAGAAGTTATGATTTTCTATTTTGTTTAGCTTTATGATGGATTCTTTAATTTTCTAAGAAAATGAACCACCTAACAAATTTTAACCCAGCTTCAAATTTTCGAATGCTCGAAACAAAGCAAGTTCTGAGTTTTCTTGGAGAAATATTGTCCGAGGCAAGCTTCGGGTATGTAGACGCATGACCCGAAGCATGCTAGCAGTTTTCACATGCTCGACTCAAAGTAGGGACTTTCTCGGGCTTGCTTCGGGAAATCTGCCAATTGACCCGAAGCGTGCTCGAGTTTTCCAATGTGCAACTCGAAGCAACTGCATCTAAGTGTGTTTTTTAGGTAAGTAGTAGAGTGGGCCAAAGCGTGCTCCGAGTTTCCACATGCTCGACCCGAAGCAAGGCCACCGTCAGGTGTGCTTCGTGTAAGTTGCGCTCCAACCTCGATGTGTCATTCGGCCAAACATCGAGCTCGACTGGGGCGAGCGTCGGGTGATTGCCGACTCGAATGGTTCAAAAAAGCATATCGATTTTTCGAACGCACGACCGAGTGCACAGTTATGGATGATAACGGATAAATTTCTAGAACCAACTTTTGGCTCGACTCGTAGCACGCTTCAAATGTTCGTATCAGCCGCGTGACGTGAAGCATGCAAGCAGTTTTCACATTCACAACTTAAAGCGGAGACTTCCTCGGGCTAGCTTCGGGAAATCTACCGATTGACTCGAAGCGTATTCTAACTTTTCCAACGTGCGACTCGAAGTAACGACATCTAAGTGCGTGCTTCAGGCCAGTAGCAGAGTGACTCGAAGCGTACTCCGAGTTTCCACATGCCCGAATCGAAGCAAGGCCACCATCGAGCGTGCTTCGTGTAAGTTGCGCTCCGACCCCAATGCGCCCTTCGGCAAAACATCGGGTCGGATCGGGACAAGCGTCGGGTGATTGCCAACTTGAACAACTCCCAAAAGTGTATCGGTTTTCCGAACGTAGGACCGAGTGCACGGTTATGGATGATAGCGAACATATTCTCGACTCGACTCCGAGCGTGCTTCAAACGTTTGTATGATTGATTCATGACCCAGCTTCAAATTTCCAAAGGCTCGAACCAAAGCAAGTTTCGAGTTTTCTCAAAGCAATATTGTCCAGGGCAAAGCTTCGGGTATGTAGCTGCATAACCCTACGCATGCTTGCAGTTTTCACATGCTCGATTCGAAGCTGGGACTTCCTTAGGCTTACTTCGAGAAATCTGCCGATTGACCCGAACCTTGGTCCGAGTTTCCCAACGTGCGACTCGAAGCAACCACATCCAAGTGTGTGCTTCAGGCAAGTAGCAGAGCTACCCGAAGTGTGCTCTGAGTTTCCACATGCCCGACTCGAAGCAGGCCACCATCGGGCATGCTTCGTGTAGGTTGCACTCTGACCCCGATGCGCCCTTCAGCTAAACATCGGGTCGGACCGCGGCGAGCACCGGGTGATTGCCAACTTGAACGACTCCCAGAACCTTATCGATTTTCCGAACGTATGATCGAGTGCACGATTATGGATGGTAGCGAACATATTTATCAACTCGACTATCGACTCGACTCCGAGCGCGCTTCAAAAGTTTGTATGCTCGATTCGTGACCCAGCTTCAAATTTCCAAATGCTCGAACCAAAGCAAGTTCCAAATTTTCTCAGAGAAGTATTGTACAGGACAAAGCTTCGGGTATGTAGCCGGATGGCCCGAAGCATGCTAGCAGTTTTCAGCTGCTCGACTCCAAGTAGGGACTTCCTTAGGCTTGCTTTGGGAAATCTACCGATTATCATGAAGCCTGCTCCGATTTTTCCAACGTGCGACTCGAAGCAACTGCATCCAAGTGCGTGCTTTGGGTAAGTAGCAGTGTGACCCGAGTCATGCTCCAAGTTTCCACATACCCGACTCGAAGCAAGCCACCGTCGGGCATGCTTCGTGTAATTTGCGCTCCGAACCCGATGCGCCCTTTGGCGAAACATTAGGTCGGACGGGGGCGAGCGCCGGGTGATTGCCAACTCGAACGACTCCAAAAGCGTATCAACTTTTTGAACGTAGGACCGCGCGTATGGTTATGGATGATAGCGAACATATTTCTCGACTCGACTACCAGTTTGACTCTGAGTGCGCTTCAAACGTTGGTATGCTCGATTCGTGACCCAACTTCAAATTTCCAGATGATCGAACCAAAGAAAGATTCGAGTTTTCTCAGAGCAATATTGTCCAGGGCAAAGCTTCAGATATGTAGCTGCATGACCCGAAGCATGCTAGCAGTTTTCACATGCTCGACTCCAAGCAAGGACTTCCTTGGGCTTGCGTCGGGAAATCTGTCGATTGACCCGAAGCCTGCTCCGAGTTTTCCAACATGCGACTCGAAGCAACTACATCCAAGTACGTGCTTTAGGCAAGTAGCAGAGTGACCCGAAGTATGCTTCGAGTTTCCACATGCTCGACTCGAAGCAAGGCCACCGTCGGACGTGCTTCGTGTAAGTTGCGCTCCGACCCTGATGCACCCTTTAGCTAAACATCGGGTCGAATCGGGGGGAGCATCGGGTGGTTGCCAACTCGAACGATTTCCAAAAGCGTATCGATTTTCCGAACGCAGGACCGAGCGCACGGTTATGGATGATAGCGAATATATTTCTTGACTCGACTATCAACTCGACTCCGAGCGCGCTTCAAACGTTTGTATGCTCGATTCGTGACCCAGCTTCAAATTTCCAAATGCTCGAACTAAAGAAAGTTTCGAATTTTCTCAGAGCAATATTGTCCAGGGCAAAGCTTTGGGTACGTAGCTGCATGACCAGAAGCATGCTAACAGTTTTCACATGCTCGACTCCAAGCAGGACTTCCTTGGGCTTGCTTTGGGAAATCTACCGATTGACCTGAAGCCTGCTCTGAGTTTTCCAACGTGCGACTTGAAGCAACTGCATCCAAGTGCATGCTTGGGGGAAGTAGCAGAGTTACCTGAAGCATGCTTCGAGTTTCCACATATCTGACTCGAAGCAAGGCCGTCGTCGGGCGTGCTTCATGTAATTAGCGCTTTGACCCTGACGAGCCTTTCGACGAAACATCGGGTCGGAACGGGGCGAGAGCCGAGTGATTACCAACTCGAACGACTCCCAAAAGTGTGTCGATTTTCCAAACGCAGGACCTAGCACATGGTTATGGATGATAGCGAACTTATTTCTCGACTTGACTACCGGCATGACTCCGAGCGCACTTCAAACGTTTGTATGCTCGATTCGTGACCCAACTTCAATTTTCGAAATGCTCGAACTAAAGAAAGTTCTAAGTTTTCTCAGAGCAATATTATCCAGGGCAAAGCTTCGGGTATGTAGCTGCATGACCGGAAGCATGCCAGTAGTTTTCACATGCTCGACTCCAAGAAGGGACATCCTCGGGCTTGCTTCGAGAAATATGCCGATTGACCCAAAGCCCGATCCGAGTTTTTCAACATGCGACTCAAAGAAACTACATCCAAGTGCGTGCTACGGGCAAGTAGCAGGGTGACCCGAAGTGTGCTCCAAGTTTCCCATGCCCAACTTGAAGGAAGGCCATCGTCGGGCGTGCTTCGTGTAAGTTGCGCTCCGACCCCGATGCGCCCTTCAGCCAAACATCGAGTCGGACCGGGGCGAGCGACAGGTGATTTCCCACTCGAACGATTCAAAGCATATCGATTTTCCGAACATAGGACTGTAACGTCCCGAAAATTTTCGACTTTCGAAAATCCGACATCGATACTCACTTTATCGACTGCCGAGAAATCGAAGGCCGAAAACCGAGAAGTTATGGGTTTTAACAAAAATTTTAAGAAAAGAAAAAGAGAGAAGTAGAAGAAGATAACAGAAAATAGAGAGAGAGGAAGATAGAAAAATAGAAAATTTGATAATAGAAGATAGAAGAATTTTTTTTTAAAATAGAACGGGACAGAAAGGAACAACAGAACAACAACAGAATCTCACAATTCGCAGCGGAACAACATATAATAATAAATGAATAATCTTTAAACAAAGGACTATATCAGTTATTACATTATCATCATATTACATCACATCATATCATCAGAGTGTACAACAACATACATCAACAAACAATGCAGCGGAAAAAGAAATACTATATAAACTAGTAATACGCCATGCCATCCAGCTTGCCTCCAGCAACTCCTGAATATCCAGAATATCCTGATAAACCTAACTCTTAACTGCCCGTGTGGAAATTGGTGGGCACCCAGAGTTTAGGAAGGAAAACAATAAACTCCGAGTCAGTCATGTGACTGGTGTGAGAACTCACAACAGTTTATTTACTTTAAAATCAAAATAGAGGAATATTTTTAAAGTCAATTCGCAATGCTTTTAAAAATGAGACTACCATAAGACCTCCTGCCACACACACAATGCAAACGCAGACTTGGAGAAAATTTCTTCTTATGTTAGTCAAAGATGCTTGATACGCATTAAAATAAAGCATTTGATATTATTATTAGTGCATAGTGTAGAACAAATTCTTTCGAAAGTAGAATATAAATCTTAGCCAGCATAGGTACCATTATATTATGCCTACTAATAGCTACCATATTAGATGGCAGGTTCTACAACTAAAACCGTACAAGTTTCGTATTGGGAATTGAATTTCCAACGAATGATCAGGCCAAGGAACTTCCCATTGCCACATGAGAATGCCTCTGGATGGACATCCCCGAGAACCAAACCGGATCTCTACCAACACAAGGCCGGGTTACTCCTAACTGAGTAACAACTGACCGAATATGCCATCCCCCGGTCCTTTGGGACCTTTATCACCGAGCGCTCGTAATCAATTCACACAATCATAAAGTGTTTTCAACATGAGTAAGTATCTGGGCTCCATACCATGATACCACCCTTTTCCAGAAGGAAATGGACACATCCTAAAGGGTGCTACCCCTCATAACCTTGCTGCTTCTTTCCTATTTTGACCATTTCCGGGATGTGAGGCTCGACGAATTCACGTCCACAAAAACATACTTTATACAAAAGCCATGCTTTGGGTCAACAAATGATCAACACAATGATCACTAAGATAGACGATCAAATAAATGATCCTATCACAATAATCAACACAATGATCATTTCAGCAACACTCAGCATGTCACATTACCAAATTTGGGAATATATCGCTGATAACTTCAACTATATAACCTTTGAGCTCGTACGTCTCAAAGAAGGGTGTTAAGCAAAGAATAAATTCTCCGCCACCAACAGAAATATATTTGAAAGAAATCGGCTTTATATCTCAAATTGTAATGTCAGACACACAATCCATACAAGTCTGTTCCGGGATCGAACAGAACCGAAGGCACTTACAAAGAAGTCCTTGCAATCCGGATATTCACAATCCTGATCGGATTCACCATCACATATGGAGAACTCAATACCGTAGCTACTCGGTGCAGAGTCAATCGATAGTTCATCCTATCACTCTCGCAAATACCGGTCTTCAACACCGATCTTCAAATGCGATTCACAACGACGTATCACATATTCGGAGTGGGTTATACGACCCCATGGTCCTTTCCCGGTTAACCCGAATAGTGAGCGCTTATTCAAAAATAAGTGTGGCATTCAAATTCAATCAATTCACATCAAATACCCATTCAAAGGGAAATACTGATAGTCGGCTATTGAACTATCACTGGATATGCACACATCACCAGATTCCAAATAATTTTCCAAATTATTTATTTTCCAAAATATCTTTACAAGATATTTAATTTCAACACTTCAAAAATAAATCAATATTTATTTTTATACAAATTCCACTTTTCACATATAAATTCCATAATGAATTTATATTTCCAAAATATCTATGCATATACGATTTCAATAATTCATTTCGATTTATCTTCAAAAAGATAAATTCTAATATTCACTTCTTATTGGAAAACATTTCCATACTTATTTATTCATAAGTAATTCACAAATCTTTTTATTTTCAACCTTGGAAAATATTCAATATACTTAAATCGAATTAAGTATATAATTCATTCTTTAAGAAAATCATTCTCTTAAACATATTTATTTGGGCCAAAACGAATGTTACGTAAAACATCGTTACGACAACCCAAAATCACTAGTATAGGGATTCGAAATTAAAATAGATATATAAATCCCAATACTATACAAAACATTTCCTTTCGGAAATCATTTACTATAACAACAGTGTTATAGTCCACCATTTCCTTTTATTTCTCGAAAACGTCTATTTCAACAATAAATGTTGAAATCTATGGTTTCGAATCTCAACACCTTTAAAACATCGTTAGATCGTTTTAATTCTGTTTAAAATATCACATTCTAAAACATTTTCTTTAACATGTTATTCACTATTCAAAAACGTGAATATACTATGTTAACAAATTTCATCCTTTTTATACTTTTTAACTTAAAGGATTATTCACAGTCTAAAACGTGAATATAACTCCATTTATAAGTTATAACAATTAACTTATCAAAATAAGTCGTTTGCGAATTCATAAAACAACGTTTATAAATTCCGTTTCTTTTTATTTATAAAAACTTCCTTTTTATAAATTCCTTTATTAACCTATTTGATTTCATATCTCAATTATAAACTAAAAGTTCATATTATAAGTCAATTGCTTATAAAACGATTATTTTACAAAATCGTTCTTTTTAAAGACTTTTCAATTTATAAACCTTATAACTTATAAGATTTATTTATTTAATAAATCTATTCTTCAAATAATTTCACCAAATTTATAAATCTTACTATTTATAAATTTCATTTATAACTTCACAGTTTATAATTCTATAAATTTCATTCTATTATGAAATTCATTTTTCACTTCATTTAAAACACTTATAAAAACTCGTTTTATAATGTCAATATTTCGATTTATAAATATCTATTTATAAATCTCTTAATATAAATCAGTTTATATTATTATTCTGAAACGTCTTTAATTTCCTTTATAGTTTAACCATTTTGATTTATAAAATAATCAAATTTTATAAATCCTATATTTAAACTTTTAATAATGAATTCAAAAAAATCCAGTTTAAACTATTTTATAACATCATTAGTTCATTTTTCTCAAAAATCAGCTTTTAACCGTATTTCTCAAAAACTATAATTTTTATAACTTTAAAAATTATAACGTTCATTTATTTATAATGGATCACTTCCAAAAATAAAGTATATTTTCAAAAAATCACTTTAAAAACATTTCAAAATCCCAAATCTGGGTCCAATGATGCTACACACCAAATAGTCAATCACGACTAATAACGATATCATATATCGATATGATAATCCATCAAATATCAAAATATCTGAAATCAAATAAAAACTGTTGAGGAATCCTGTTGGATCCCTCCAACCTGTTTCCCTGCATCCAAAAACATTAGCACAATACCAATTTCGCTCCAGTACGAAATTATCGTGGTACATGTTTTTATTAAATATTATCCGCTTAATAACGGCGTAATAGGGTCTCATCCGCTAAACAAAAATGCGGGAAATCAACAACTGCAATATATACATATGCCAATATATATATATTGATATTATTTATAATACCAATTTCACTGTTTATGAAATATTCGCGGTATATGTTTTTATTAAATAACATCCGCTTACTAACGGCGCATAATGTCTATTTTAACAATCAATAGATACAATTCATCATTCAAACATACATTCAAATATTTTAAATCTAACTATTTAGAATAAAATCGAAACTGATTCGATTGAGTGAGAAGTTCTCACCTTGATTTTAATTTCCGTTTTAGCGATTTATTTCGAATAAAATTAAACGCGCGTTTAATTTTACCCGAAATTCTCACTAACTCCAAACGACTCCAAACCAACTCCATCTCGTAGTGCTCGTCCATACGATTCCAACGCAACTGAGTTTGCATTTTTTCGACCTCGTATGAAAAAGTTATTGATTTTACAAGTTTGTACACGTTTTATATAACTTAAATCACACATAACTTAATTATTTATACCCAAAGCAAATCTGGCCGTTAGATGTTGGGCCCCCAAATCTTTGCCGTTCCCCTTCATCCCCTCCCTCACGTTATCATCTCCAGGTTGAGGCCGACATACATGAACCCATAAGCAACAACTAGGGTTAATTTTTTGCACCCACCACACTCAACGATACTCGATCACACCAATGCCAACGCGAAGCACACGACGCAAGCTATCTCCACCAGGAAGAGCTCAAGGCTCGGCCCCCCCTATGACGCGCGCGCACGGTGGTGAACAGCCCACGAACGGCCCATCCTTGCCCCTCCATCGTCGCTCCGTTCCCGATCATATCCGTATGGATTTGAAGTATTCGGCGAGCTCTTCGATTCTTTAGTTAACAACTTTTTCTAAAAACGAGTGGATTGAGAAAGATTGAGAGAGGAAGGAGATGGATTCTCAGCCTTTGAAATAAGAGATGGCGGCTGCAATTATGGGCTAGGGTTTTGTTTTTATTTTATTTTTTTATTTGTGTGTGTGGTGTATTTATAGAAAACCAAGCGTAAACACTATTCATCCCGGGAATTTCGAACTCCGATTTAGACGCCGTAACCAGCGTACCTAGGGTTTATCCCGCGTTCCGGACACAATGGAACAGGTTTCGGAAGCAAATTCGGACATCTGTGCGAGTTATGGCTGAAAACGCTCAATTTGAATTAAACCGATTTAAATCGATTTCTAGGCGTTTTAATTTGTACCGGACAAACGGTAAATCCAATCGACTTGAAATTTGAAACCTTACAATAATATCACATTATGGATCCAATGAAACTGGTTTCGTCGAAATCCGAGACTTTTTGAAAAATGGCTATTTTGACTCGCCAAATTTAAATTAAAAATAATTCGATGCGTTTCGAGCTGCCACGATCAAACGATAACTCCGATTGACACGAAAATTGAAACCCGGTAATAACTAACTATTACGGATCCAATGGAACTGGTTTCGTTCAATTCTGAGACTGTTCAAAAATTGACTATTTTCACTAGTCGATTAAATTATTAAAATATTCAATTTTCACAATTTAACTTTTAATTCGATTTTAAAAGTTCTAAAATATCATTCTAACTTCCATATGATAAAATAAAATTTTACAAATTATTTTCAATCATATTTAACTCAATTATTAATTATTTCCATAATTTAACGTATTAAATTATCGATTTAATTATTCAATTAAATCCAAAAATTCAAATAAAAATTTATTTGTTTTATAAATTCACTTATAAATATTTAAAATTAATTAAATATTCAAATTTAAATTTATAAAAATTCTGGGTCGTTACAATCTTTCCCCCTTAAAAGAATTTCGTCCTCGAAATTACAAGTAAGAAAATTACAGAATCTATTAACTTTCCAAAATTTATAATTAAACTTCTTTCAAATCTTTACTAAGTTTTCAAATCATACTTAGTTATCTTTTCAAAAACAATTATATCATTTAACTTTCAACTTTAAAACAAAGTTTAAAGTTTTCAAAATTTTCCAATTTTTCTCAAATTTTTCTAACGCCTTAAATTTTCGGAAAAATTCGCCATAGTCTCCTTTGCGCGGCTCGATCCGAAAAAAAAAATGACAGTATATATATCAAAAATATACATCTCATCAAGTAATGAGGCATCCCGAAGGGAAAAAAGTGTAAAAGTACGATATTTAATCCGAGATATGTACCTTATATTTTATTAGCGAGCATATACGGCTAATATAGCGCTAAAGCGAACTCTAAATGCGAAGCAAACGCTATCCGCACCTACTAAACTCAACAAACAACATGAGAATCATGTATATAAAGCATAGTATCGATATAAAACATATAGCAACATAACAACTTATATGTCAACATAGCACATGTAGTAAAACAACATATATTCAACCATCAACCAATTATCATTCATAACTAATAATATTCATTCATATTCTCATTATATTCAATGAAAGGGTTTTCAATTCAAATCACATTTGATTCGTTTACATTGGATTTTATCAACATTCATTCTCAATTTTAATTAGTTATCATTTACTAATTTAAATCTAATCCACATTCAATTCTATTCAAATTTATTTACTTTCAATTTGAATTCAATTTACTTTAGCTTTCCACTTCATTAATACTTAATGAACTTATATAAAATCAACTACAATCATATAACAACCAAAGTATATTAATTTCAACCAAATTCCTTTGCTTTAAATTGATTTTCATTCAATTTTATTCAACTTCTAATAACATTAGATTTTAAATGAATTAACATTCATTATTTCATACCAACTTGATTCACATTCAATTGATTAACGTCCAATCCATTAATTCAATTCAATTACTAAAGTTGAATTCTATTACATACCTCAAGTTCATATTCATCACTTAACTTAATTAATTTAGTTTGATACCAATATCAACTTCATTCAACAATTCTTAAGTTATACTTCCATTTAACTTTAAATTCATTTCTTATTTATAACTCATATTCATAAATATATTCATATAGTTTCACTTCTTATATATATAAGTTTATTTCACAATTGTAATTACATTAATTATAATTTCAATTCTTATAATTCATTTGCTTATACAATTATTCTTTTATTTAGATTATTCAAACAACCTAACAATCAACTTATATACACTTTAATAATTCTGAAAAATTATTCTTTATATATATAAAAATATAATCGAGGCAAAATTATTTCGTTCACCCAATTTCAAAATCAATATTGTGTCGAATTGTTCTATTCAAGTGTTTAGAAACCCTTTCGGCATAGTCTTGCGGACCACGCTGACGAAAGTTCATATGCCACTCAATAAACCAATCATCACAATATAAAACAATTTCATATTCACTAACAAATACGCTCTCATAGCTATTATTACACTCAAACTCAATCTAGAGTACTGCTGACTCTATCTCTAACGAGTAATACCCTACAGAACCATGGTTGTCGCTTAACCATCAGCTCCGATACCAAATGTAACGTCCCCGGGAAGCGGTCACAACCGGTAGGCTTTTCAACCATCCCAGCCCCACCGTGGCTTACACTGATATCCCAAACTTGCTTTTACGGCCAGCCTTTCGACTGTCACAGCTTACGCCTAACCAACCCCCTAAAAGAGGATGTGTGGGAGTAAGAGTCTCCCGTTCGCCACCAAACCGCGAAGCGAGAACCCCCCATCACATAGCCCAATAGCTTAACAAGACTGGTGTGAGAACTCACAACAGTTTATTTACTTTAAAATCAAAATAGAGGAATATTTTTAAAGTCAATTCGCAATGCTTTTAAAAATGAGACTACCATAAGACCTCCTGCCACACACACAATGCAAACGCAGACTTGGAGAAGATTTCTTCTTATGTTAGTCAAAGATGCTTGATACGCATTAAAATAAAGCATTTGATATTATTATTAGTGCATAGTGTAGAACAAATTCTTTCGAAAGTAGAATATAAATCTTAGCCAGCATAGGTACCATTATATTATGCCTACTAATAGCTACCATATTAGATGGCAGGTTCTACAACTAAAACCGTACAAGTTTCGTATTGGGAATTGAATTTCCAACGAATGATCAGGCCAAGGAACTTCCCATTGCCACATGAGAATGCCTCTGGATGGACATCCCCGAGAACCAAACCGGATCTCTACCAACACAAGGCCGGGTTACTCCTAACTGAGTAACAACTGACCGAATATGCCATCCCCCGGTCCTTTGGGACCTTTATCACCGAGCGCTCGTAATCAATTCACACAATCATAAAGTGTTTTCAACATGAGTAAGTATCTGGGCTCCATACCATGATACCACCCTTTTCCAGAAGGAAATGGACACATCCTAAAGGGTGCTACCCCTCATAACCTTGCTGCTTCTTTCCTATTTTGACCATTTCCGGGATGTGAGGCTCGACGAATTCACGTCCACAAAAACATACTTTATACAAAAGCCATGCTTTGGGTCAACAAATGATCAACACAATGATCACTAAGATAGACGATCAAATAAATGATCCTATCACAATAATCAACACAATGATCATTTCAGCAACACTCAGCATGTCACATTACCAAATTTGGGAATATATCGCTGATAACTTCAACTATATAACCTTTGAGCTCGTACGTCTCAAAGAAGGGTGTTAAGCAAAGAATAAATTCTCCGCCACCAACAGAAATATATTTGAAAGAAATCGGCTTTATATCTCAAATTGTAATGTCAGACACACAATCCATACAAGTCTGTTCCGGGATCGAACAGAACCGAAGGCACTTACAAAGAAGTCCTTGCAATCCGGATATTCACAATCCTGATCGGATTCACCATCACATATGGAGAACTCAATACCGTAGCTACTCGGTGCAGAGTCAATCGATAGTTCATCCTATCACTCTCGCAAATACCGGTCTTCAACACCGATCTTCAAATGCGATTCACAACGACGTATCACATATTCGGAGTGGGTTATACGACCCCATGGTCCTTTCCCGGTTAACCCGAATAGTGAGCGCTTATTCAAAAATAAGTGTGGCATTCAAATTCAATCAATTCACATCAAATACCCATTCAAAGGGAAATACTGATAGTCGGCTATTGAACTATCACTGGATATGCACACATCACCAGATTCCAAATAATTTTCCAAATTATTTATTTTCCAAAATATCTTTACAAGATATTTAATTTCAACACTTCAAAAATAAATCAATATTTATTTTTATACAAATTCCACTTTTCACATATAAATTCCATAATGAATTTATATTTCCAAAATATCTATGCATATACGATTTCAATAATTCATTTCGATTTATCTTCAAAAAGATAAATTCTAATATTCACTTCTTATTGGAAAACATTTCCATACTTATTTATTCATAAGTAATTCACAAATCTTTTTATTTTCAACCTTGGAAAATATTCAATATACTTAAATCGAATTAAGTATATAATTCATTCTTTAAGAAAATCATTCTCTTAAACATATTTATTTGGGCCAAAACGAATGTTACGTAAAACATCGTTACGACAACCCAAAATCACTAGTATAGGGATTCGAAATTAAAATAGATATATAAATCCCAATACTATACAAAACATTTCCTTTCGGAAATCATTTACTATAACAACAGTGTTATAGTCCACCATTTCCTTTTATTTCTCGAAAACGTCTATTTCAACAATAAATGTTGAAATCTATGGTTTCGAATCTCAACACCTTTAAAACATCGTTAGATCGTTTTAATTCTGTTTAAAATATCACATTCTAAAACATTTTCTTTAACATGTTATTCACTATTCAAAAACGTGAATATACTATGTTAACAAATTTCATCCTTTTTATACTTTTTAACTTAAAGGATTATTCACAGTCTAAAACGTGAATATAACTCCATTTATAAGTTATAACAATTAACTTATCAAAATAAGTCGTTTGCGAATTCATAAAACAACGTTTATAAATTCCGTTTCTTTTTATTTATAAAAACTTCCTTTTTATAAATTCCTTTATTAACCTATTTGATTTCATATCTCAATTATAAACTAAAAGTTCATATTATAAGTCAATTGCTTATAAAACGATTATTTTACAAAATCGTTCTTTTTAAAGACTTTTCAATTTATAAACCTTATAACTTATAAGATTTATTTATTTAATAAATCTATTCTTCAAATAATTTCACCAAATTTATAAATCTTACTATTTATAAATTTCATTTATAACTTCACAGTTTATAATTCTATAAATTTCATTCTATTATGAAATTCATTTTTCACTTCATTTAAAACACTTATAAAAACTCGTTTTATAATGTCAATATTTCGATTTATAAATATCTATTTATAAATCTCTTAATATAAATCAGTTTATATTATTATTCTGAAACGTCTTTAATTTCCTTTATAGTTTAACCATTTTGATTTATAAAATAATCAAATTTTATAAATCCTATATTTAAACTTTTAATAATGAATTCAAAAAAATCCAGTTTAAACTATTTTATAACATCATTAGTTCATTTTTCTCAAAAATCAGCTTTTAACCGTATTTCTCAAAAACTATAATTTTTATAACTTTAAAAATTATAACGTTCATTTATTTATAATGGATCACTTCCAAAAATAAAGTATATTTTCAAAAAATCACTTTAAAAACATTTCAAAATCCCAAATCTGGGTCCAATGATGCTACACACCAAATAGTCAATCACGACTAATAACGATATCATATATCGATATGATAATCCATCAAATATCAAAATATCTGAAATCAAATAAAAACTGTTGAGGAATCCTGTTGGATCCCTCCAACCTGTTTCCCTGCATCCAAAAACATTAGCACAATACCAATTTCGCTCCAGTACGAAATTATCGCGGTACATGTTTTTATTAAATATTATCCGCTTAATAACGGCGTAATAGGGTCTCATCCGCTAAACAAAAATGCGGGAAATCAACAACTGCAATATATACATATGCCAATATATATATATATTGATATTATTTATAATACCAATTTCACTGTTTATGAAATATTCGCGGTATATGTTTTTATTAAATAACATCCGCTTACTAACGGTGCATAATGTCTATTTTAACAATCAATAGATACAATTCATCATTCAAACATACATTCAAATATTTTAAATCTAACTATTTAGAATAAAATCGAAACTGATTCGATTGAGTGAGAAGTTCTCACCTTGATTTTAATTTCCGTTTTAGCGATTTATTTCGAATAAAATTAAACGCGCGTTTAATTTTACCCGAAATTCTCACTAACTCCAAACGACTCCAAACCAACTCCATCTCGTAGTGCTCGTCCATACGATTCCAACGCAACTGAGTTTGCATTTTTTCGACCTCGTATGAAAAAGTTATTGATTTTACAAGTTTGTACACGTTTTATATAACTTAAATCACACATAACTTAATTATTTATACCCAAAGCAAATCTGGCCGTTAGATCTTGGACCCCCAAATCTTTGCCGTTCCCCTTCATCCCCTCCCTCACGTTATCATCTCCAGGTTGAGGCCGACATACATGAACCCATAAGCAACAACTAGGGTTAATTTTTTGCACCCACCACACTCAACGATACTCGATCACACCAATGCCAACGCGAAGCACACGACGCAAGCTATCTCCACCAGGAAGAGCTCAAGGCTCGGCCCCCCCTATGACGCGCGCGCACGGTGGTGAACAGCCCACGAACGGCCCATCCTTGCCCCTCCATCGTCGCTCCGTTCCCGATCATATCCGTATGGATTTGAAGTATTCGGCGAGCTCTTCGATTCTTTAGTTAACAACTTTTTCTAAAAACGAGTGGATTGAGAAAGATTGAGAGAGGAAGGAGATGGATTCTCAGCCTTTGAAATAAGAGATGGCGGCTGCAATTATGGGCTAGGGTTTTGTTTTTTTTTTTTTTTTATTTGTGTGTGTGGTGTATTTATAGAAAACCAAGCGTAAACACTATTCATCCCGGGAATTTCGAACTCCGATTTAGACGCCGTAACCAGCGTACCTACGGTTTATCCCGCGTTCCGGACACAATGGAACAGGTTTCGGAAGCAAATTCGGACATCTGTGCGAGTTATGGCTGAAAACGCTCAATTTGAATTAAACCGATTTAAATCGATTTCTAGGCGTTTTAATTTGTACCGGACAAACGGTAAATCCAATCGACATGAAATTTGAAACCTTACAATAATATCACATTACGGATCCAATGAAACTAGTTTCGTCGAAATCCGAGACTTTTTGAAAAATGGCTATTTTGACTCGCCAAATTTAAATTAAAAATAATTCGATGCGTTTCGAGCTGCCACGATCAAACGATAACTCCGATTGACACGAAAATTGAAACCCGGTAATAACTAACTATTACGGATCCAATGGAACTGGTTTCGTTCAATTCTGAGACTGTTCAAAAATTGACTATTTTCACTAGTCGATTAAGTTATTAAAATATTCAATTTTCACAATTTAACTTTTAATTCGATTTTAAAAGTTCTAAAATATCATTCTAACTTCCATATGATAAAATAAAATTTTACAAATTATTTTCAATCATATTTAACTCAATTATTAATTATTTCCATAATTTAACGTATTAAATTATCGATTTAATTATTCAATTAAATCCAAAAATTCAAATAAAAATTTATTTGTTTTATAAATTCACTTATAAATATTTAAAATTAATTAAATATTCAAATTTAAATTTATAAAAATTCTGGGTCGTTACAAGGACCGAGCACACGGTTTTGGATGATAGAGAACATATTTCTTGACTCGACAATCGACTTGACTCCGAGCGCGCTTCAAACGTTTGTATGCTCGATTGGTGACCCAGCTTCAAATTTCCAAATGCTCGAACTAAAGCAAGTTCTGAATTTTCTCAGAGCAATATTGTTCGGGGCAAAGCTTCGGGGATGTAGCTGCATGACTCGAAGCATGCTAGCAGTTTTCACATGCTCGACTCCAAGTAAGGACTTCCTTGGGCTTGCTTCGAGAAATCTATCGACTGACCCGGAGCCTTCTTCGAGTTTTTCAACGTGTGACACGAAGCAACTGCATCTAAGTGTGTGCTTCGGGCAAGTAGCAGAGTGACTTGAAGTGTGCTCTGAGTTTCCACATGCCCGACTCGAAGAAAGGCCGCCTTCGAGCGTGCTTCATGTAAGTTGCACTCTGACCTCGATGCACCCTTCAGCTAAACATCGGGTCAGACCGGGGCAGGCGTCGGGTGATTGCCAACTCGAACGACTCCATAAAGCGTATTGATTTTCCAAACGCAGGACCGAGCGCACGGTTGTGGATGATAGCGAACATATTTCTCGACTCGACTATCGACCCGACTTCGATCGCGCTTCAAACATTTATATGCTTGATTCGTGATCCAACTTCAAATTTCCAAATGCTCGAACCAAAGCAAGTTTCGAATTTCTCAGAGCAATATTGTCCAGGGAAAAGCATCGAGTATGTTGCCGAATGACCCGAAGCATGCTAGCAGTTTTCACATGCTCGACTCCAAGTAAGGACTTCCTTGGGCTTGCTTCGGGAAATCTACTGATTGACCCGAAGTCTGCTCCGAGTTTTCCAATGTGCGACTCGAAGCAACTGCATCCAATTGCGTGCTTCAAGCAAGTAGAGAGTGACCCGAAGCATGCTCTGAGTTTTAACTTACCCGACTCGAAACAAGGCCGCCGTCAGGCGTGATTTGTGTAATTTATGCTCCGACCCTGATGCGCCCTTCAGTCAAACATCGGGCCGGACCAGAGCGAACGTCGGGTGATTGCCAACTCGAATGGTTCCCAAAAGTGTATCGATTTTAGTACAAAACAACTATGATAGGTATAGATCATTTCAACCTAATTCTTATTTTATTCGAAATAGTTTGGTTTACGGTTTTATATACTGTAAATAATATACATGAAGATAACATGATATATCGAAATAAATAAACATTCAAACCATCTAAAATATCAATAAATTTTCATCCATCACAAGCAACATCCAAAAAGTCAATAAAATTCACAACAATTTCATAGTTGTCAATATCGGTATTTTACTGGCAATTAAATTCCGATTTTAATTTAACCGTCAATTTTGATTTTTAACAGTCAATTCAAATGACAATCTAGATGGCAATTAAATTTATCAAGCAACAGTTAATAAATTTATATCACATCATAATTTCAATTTAAAAAACATAAAAATATTTAATCAATTTATATCACACTCGCCCTTTTTACTTGAAACTAAAAATATTTTCAGCTCTAAATAAATACCACTTCGATTCCCCGCCAAAGCCCTCGTCGATACGATTCCAACATCTCTTGTTCCGTCCAAAACGGATCACGTAGGAAAAAGTTATACGATAATGAATATACGATTATAATTAAATTTAACTTAACTTAATTAAAATAAATAACAAAACAAAACCTCGCCCCATCCAAATGATCCACTCTCGGCATTCTTCTCAGGCAACACACGACCATCCTTCTCCCCCAATCGCTCGTGTATCTTCATTCTTTTTTTATAAACCAGCCAAAACCTCCACAGCTCGGCATCGCCAATCGCACTGCCTCCAACCCCACGCGCCATGCCCAAGCCACGAGCGCACGCGAACAACCTCCGCATTCGAACCCTTTCCCCAAGCAACATGCTTGTGACCATGATTAATCACGCGCGCCACCCTTTCAAAACCCTAACTCGCTGCCTCGACGTTGAGCCGTGGCTTCCACGAACGCGATCGATCGCGATTTGAGCATCGTTCGCATTTTATGTCTAAATCGTCCTGTTGCTTTTTTTCGGTTGAATGAGACGATTTGAAATAAGGGGAGAGGGAGGTAAAGTAGGAGAAAGGCAAGTGGACGTGGTATACGAGATCTGGCGTTGTTGATTTTTTTATTTTAAATTATTATGCAAAATATACTCGAAAATGTTGAACTCCAAAATGAGGTGTACCGCCTAGTGTTCATAATGTTTCACCCCTATTCCAAACAAAATGAAACTAGTCTCTCGAGGCCTAGTTCGATCGTATGCAGAAGATAGCTTTTCAAAATCAATTTATTTTATTGAATTCCAAAATTAATTTCTATGCGTTACAAGCTCGTACGGCCAAACGACAAGTCCGATCGCTACGAAACTTGAAATCCTACAATAATTCACTATTATGGATACGATGAAACTAGTTTCGTCGAAATGCAAGATAGTGGCCAAAATGGCTATTCACTCGTTAAGTACAATAAAAAATTTCCAATTTCTAATTATTCGCCTTTAAATCCAATTTTAATTGTTAACAATCTTCATTGTTGTTTAAATAAAATTTAAATCAACTTCCGATATCATTTTTAATCATATTAAATTCAGAATTCAATTATTCAAATAATTTCTAATATTAATTTAAAAAATTTAGTTACCTAATAAATCAGTATTAATAAATCATTAAATTTTAAATAAATTTTAGTTATCAACATTTATTATTCAATTTCAGTTATGGATAACAAACACATCCAATTTATAAAATTTAACTTCAATACTTGTTACAGCCAAAATCTTCGGAATTTATTATTTCAGATTTTTGTTCAAGTTCATATTTAATAACTACACCAATAATTCACTAAATTTGATTATTAACCATTTTTATCCAATAATCACCTTAAACTTAATAATTTAAAATAGCTAAAAATACGGGTGGTCATATCGCTGTCAAAAACATTTTTGAATCGTGTCGATTTGCCGAGCGTTTGTTGTTTTAAAATTTAACCCACATAACGTTGGATAATACAGACAGGATTATTACTTTGTTTGTAGATAGTTCATTTCGATTTACGTTATTGGATTTTAAATGAATCGAATAGTATTCAATTTGCTAGTCTAATGGTTGAATATGTCAAAACCTCTACTATACTAACCAAATTAGTTGATTTTTTTAATTTGTATTATATGAAAAATAACATTACTAATGTAAATATGTCATGATTTTTCACAAGCCCTTTCATAAAAAAATATAAAATAACTTAAAATAAATAAATTAAAGGACCCCTAAGCCACGACCAAGTCCAAAACCCTATATCCCCATCGTCGAAATAACAAAAAAATGCTTGCTCAGGGGAAAAAACTCTCCAGCAAAAACCTGAGGTAGAAGAAAACCCTAATTCTCCTTCGTCGATCTCGGTTCCCCACCGATAGCATCCGCTACACCGTCGTTTCATCTACTTCGCTTCACCATCATCGCGTTTGCTCCGCTTCATAGCCACGGTAACGAATTATCTACATAAATTTTATATTTACTACTAAAAAGAACCTATAAAATTTGATCGATTTCGTATCTAGGTTTTCCCTTCTCTGCATTTGTAAATCGCATTCTTTGGTTATCATTTGCAGTTATCACAATAGAATAAAATTTGACTTCCTATTGAGTTCAACTATTTTGATTTCATATTTAGTCGAAAATAGATATTATCGATAAACGCACCAGTGCAAAATGTTATCGATTGGTTGACAAATTAAAAATAATTTTCAGTGAAATATTGTTTTGCAATATCTGACTTTTAGTGTTCTTTTCGCTGTTTTTATTCAAAACAAGGATTGTTTTGTTAAAGATGTAGTATGAGGTCTTTACTCCTTACCGGTTCACTGTTGTGTAAAGAAAAAGGAGAAAAAAATTAATTTTAAATCTTTAGAAAATCACTTCAATATTTTCTGACAGAAATTCGTACTTTTCTTTGTTGTTTTGTACTTCTTTGTTTCAGATGCCGGGGCCTTCTTTCCATTTTTTCTTCAACGAATTTTATTTTAGATCATCTTTAACAATACCGACCGATCTAGTATATGTTATATCAAGGTATAAGGTCTCGGCCGGAACGTCGAGATTCCAACTGACTCGGATCGGTTTTGGTGGCAGACGAGACGAAACCAGCCTACAAACTCGTCTCGCTGAAGATACTGCTCAAAGTTGAGGGGGACTGAGGGAAAATAAAAGAAAATCGAGAACAAAAACCTACCTCATATTTATTTCTTCCAGATTCAAGCTTCTATCACGTCTTCTTCCTGGAATCGAAGTAAGCCGAGCAGCAGACTGATTTTTTCTGCCCTAGTTTGGTTCCCAGCTGTAATCAATGAAAGGAATGAGATTTGAAGATTGGGCCGCTTTTAATATGCTTAGGGTGTTGGGCTGTTGGGCTGTTGGAAATGGAAATTACTTATATTGATAAATGGGCTCATTTGGTTTAAGAAAAACTTATTTTATTTAGCTCAAAAGTGCTAATTTCTTTAATACGGGGATCTGGTATGGTTGATGTAATGTTGTTATATGTTATATTTTATTTCATTAAAAAAAATATTTTGCATTATGTTTGAATTGTTTATCATTGTTTATATTTTAAAAGATACCAAAATGCGACATAAAGACCGAAACCAAAACAAAAACCGAAACTGCCCAAACTTTCGATATTGATCGAAACTACTAAAATTTCAAATAACCGAAACCTGTTTGATGTGATTTTTTGTTTGATGATAACAAACATATATATATATATCAATATATATATGTGTTTGCAGTTTGGACTATATTTATATTGAATAATTATACTATTGCACAGAATCTATATACTTCAACTAGTATTTTTTATTCAATATAATATTTTATTACAACACTTAAACAATACAAAGTTTTCAGCTCTCTCTATATATATATACATACATCAGTTCATACATTTTACTTTTCTCACTACAACACTCAACACTCAGTTTTTCACTCTGTCTGCACATCTGCATCTATCTGCATTGTCCAGCTCCACTTCTCGTCCTGTTGTGTCTCAGATACATGGGTTATTGTCATCATCTTTGATTGTGCAATATCTGTGCATATCAGTATTTTTTATCAGGAACAGGCAATTATAAGTGGCTGCAGTACACACGTATACATTCGTATACGTGTGCACTGCCACGCCAACTCGTGTGCACAAACTACAACAAAACACAAATTCATTCAAAGCAACATAACAGAGAAGAACAAAGACCAAGTGCAGACCAGAGGAACCAGTGAAAATAGTGGACATCAAGTACACAAATTCAATTACAAGAACATCACAAGTTGCCAACATAGACTTCAGGTCAACATTAATGAATGTATATGACTACACTGACACAAAGCACAAAACTGCAACAGCAAATGCAATGACCATGTACAGGTGCAAGTGAATCAGAATGAAGCATGCAACAGAGACCAAGAACAAGCACAACATGTATCAGTGGATCTGCATACATGAATACCAGAGGTTCAAGTGAAGTTCAGGTAAAAGTTATGGAGACCAGAGCATAGAAATGTGCAGACCCAACCAACAAACTCAAAAATCAATTTACAATGGCCAGACCAACCAGCAAAGGTGCAATCCAAATATGCAGTGCATACAAGTAACCCAAGTAATACAAGAACAGTGCATAGAACAATGTGCACAGATACAAGTTCAAGTGCTCAGTGCACACCAGGTTACAACATGGCGAAGACTACAATGCAATGCAAACAGAAGTGCACTAGAACAATGCACATGCAAAGATACAAAGACCAGCTGCAAAATGAATACATATGCAACAGCAAGTCTGAAATGCAACAGTGAAGAATATGGAGCTACAGGAAGGGAATCATCAAGTCAGGCATGAAGAAAACACAGTGAAGAGACCAAGTGCATGACTAAACTAACAAATGCAAACTCAGTAAACATATATGCACATGAACAACATGACATGAACAATGCAAAACAACGACACAGTGGCAACATGCTCGAAGACTACACAAATGACCAAGTACAGGTGAAGTAAATCATGTCAAAGAAAATGCATGAAAGCTACAAACTGCAACATGCTTGAAGATGGTTACCAACACAAGACTGCAACCAAAAGGTCAGAGATACACAAGTTTACATGTGTGCCAATACCAAATGCATGTAACCAAGACAGTACAACATTACAAGAGAACAAAGACCAAATGAAGTCAGCAGTGATAATGGTCGAGAATTATACAAATGTTTGAAGACTACAGATGAAGCCAGAGACAGTGTAAGTACAGGTGAACAACGACTTCAAATTCAAGTACAGACCAAATGAAGTTCTGATTCAATCCCATAGCAAAATCAAGTCACAATGAAAGTACAAACCCAAAAATATATGCATACACATATACAAATGTATATATGCACATATAAAGTAAACTGGTGAATGTGCAGTAGGAACTCAAGACAGTGGCAAGTACAAGGCTGTGCAGAAATCAAGCCGAAAGAATAAATTTGCGTTTTTTTTATTAAGTCTTTGATTAAGTCAAAAATTTCTAATTTGGAAAGAAATTTTTGCAGCAAATTTCTCGAATTCATATATGGACAGCATTAATTCAAATGAGGACCGAGACAACAAATACAGCAAGATATCTTCGAATCAATTAATTCGAATTCAAATATGGACAGCAATTATTCGAATTTGAATCAAGAAAGGAATACTCCAAATCCAGAACAAATTCAGGAAAATAATCAACGACATGAAGAAATCAAATCTGACAGTGTTAATTAGGGTTTCAACCCTATAAATACACCCAAGAAATCATCATAGACATAGAACAATCGAGTTCGAAAATCACAAAACCACAAACAAGCAAAAAAAGATTACATACCGCAACAGTAAACTCGATTGTCAGAGAACGAGCGTGAGAAAGATCAACACAAGTCAAAGAATCAATCATCAGAACAAAGCCCCAAATCTCACAGAAGAACCGAAGCCCTAAATTGAAAAAGAAAAGGATCGGCCCTTTTTTTTTCACAAACAAAAGAAAATGGACCGGGTAAAATAAAGGGAAGTGACCGTATACCATATATTTGTATTGGGTTAAGTTTTTTTTATAAAAGCAAGATAATTTAAATAGTTTTAAATTTAGTGCTTGCTTTTATAATTTGGTTTATTCGTATGTTCTTTTTAAAACAAAACATGATAATTTATCACCTAGGGTTTAGGTGTTGACAGATTGTCTAGTTAGAGTTAGTCCAGTTAGCAGGGTTTGCAAGTTTGCAAAACTCAATAGGCGGTAGCAGGATTTGCAAGTCTGTTAAAGTGTTTGTAAGCGAGAAACTGTTTAATTCTAATAGAAATCTGGGAATGCAGCAGTAGGTAGGGGTTGCCGAAGCTGGGTAAATTCTGTGTGTGATTTATTTTTCAGCATATTTATTTCTGCAGCTTGCTTCTGTGTTTAATTCGCAGAAATTTGTTATAACCCTATTCACCCCCCCTCTAGGGTTAATCTAGATCCTACAAGTGGTATCAGAGCAAGGTATTTTACTTTAACTCTAGAGTCATGAATCCACCAAATAATGCTTTTTCTGAGGGGCAATCTATTGCTAGGCCACCCATGTTTAATGGGAATGATTATGCTTATTGGAAAGTTAGAATGAGTATTTATCTTAGTTCTGTCGATAATGATGTTTGGGATATTATTGAAACTGGCTATAAATCCCCCACTATAGTAGTTGGTGATACTGAGATTCCTAAACCTAAGGATAGGTGGGATGCTAACGATAAGAAATTAAAAACTACAAATGCCAAAGCAATGAACGCTTTGATCTGTGCTCTTGATAAAAATGAATTTAATAGAATTTCTCATTGTACAACAGCACAGGAGATTTGGCACACTCTGGAGGTGACACACGAAGGAACTTCTCAAGTCAAGGAGTCATGACTAGCTCTATTTAGCAATGAATACGAAAACTTTGTGATGGAAAAGGGCGAGAGCATAAAAGATATGTTTGGACGATTTTCAACTTTGGTGTACAATGCTAGAGCGCTTGGGAAGGTCTTCACTGAAGTAGAGCTTGTACGGAAGATACTGCGAGTCTTACCAATGAACTTTGAGGCAAAAGTCACTGCGATACAAGAATCAAAAGATCTGAGTAAACTAAGCATGGAGGAGTTGATCGGAAACTTGATGACATATGAGCTTGAGCTAAAGGCAAAGGAGGAACGTAACAACTCCGAATCAAAAAAGAAGACGATTGCCTTAAAAAGCAAAGAAGAAAGAGGTGAAGAAGAAGGAGATCCAATTGAAGAGCTTGCGATGGCTGTCAATAATCTTAGAAAATGGTCAAAATTCAGGCCACGCAAGAAGAAAACAAGTGGTAATAAGTCAAAAGATTCTGATGATTCCGATAATGAATTAACATGCTTTAACTGCAAAAAGCCTGGCCACTTCAAACAAAAATGTCCACTTCTCAAGAACAACAAAGGAAAGAAAAAGAAGAAGAAGGCCTTTGCAGCAACTTGGGATGATGAAGAAGGAGAAGAAGTTTCAGATAATAGCTCAGAAGAAGCTAACTTGTGCCTTATGGCAAAATCAGATTCAGAAACAAGTTCAGAGGAATCCAGTGAGGTACATAACTATTCTTATAAAGAACTTGTTTTGATGTGTTATGATTTTACTAATACAATTGATACTCTTGAAACTAAAATTGAAAAATTGAAGTCTGACAGGAGAGAACTCGTTCATGAGAATACTAGGTTAGAAACTGAACTTGAAAATATTCAAAACCTAGACTGTAAAAAATGTAAAATTTTAGATTCAGAAATATCAAGACTTAAGAATAGCTTCGATAATCTTGAAAAAGAAAACTCGAGTCTTAAGGAAATCATTGACACTAGAAAAAGGGATTTTATAAATAGATGCACCACACTTGTGACTGAAAACACAACACTAAAAACCAAAGTCCAAAATCTTGAGAAATCTCTGAATAACTTTTCAAGAGGAGAAAAATCGTTTAACATGTTATTGGGGAATCAACTCTTTGCTAACAACAGAAAAGGACTAGGTTTTGGGAAAACACAGGCTGATGATCATGCAAAAGGTAAGAGTGTTTTTGTTAGAAGTGAAATTGGACATCGTGTTGAAAATTGTAGTCATAGGAACAAGAACACAAAATTTATACAAGTTTGGGTTCCTAAGAATTCTACAAACAAATTTCATGTCTATAGGAACAAAAATAAAAGGACGAAACAAGTTTGGGTTCCAAAGGGATTGTTTGTTCACAATGCTTCAGTTACTAATATCATTGGACCTAAGAGTTTCTCTAGGTCATCCTCCTCTCTCTTTATGTAGGTCTGTTGGCGGGCTAAGGAGCAACAAGAATGGTTTCTAGATTCAGGTTGTTCTAGACATATGACAGGTGATAAATCTAAGTTCCTTAGCCTAGAGAAGTTTAGAGGTGGAAATGTGATCATGGGAGATAATAGCAAGTGTAAGATTATTGGGAAAGGTGAAGTAAGTAATGGTACTTTTTCCTTGACTAATGTTTTATACGTTGATAATTTACATCACAATCTCATTTCTATTAGCCAACTATGTGACAAAGGTATGAATGTGGTTTTTGATAGTGATACTTGCAAAATCATTGATAAAACTTCTAATAACATTGTTTTTATGGGCAAAAGAAAAGGAAATGTTTACTCACTTTCGTTTGACAATCTAAATCTTTCCAGATGTTTGGTAGCCACTGACGAAGAGGCATCTTTATGGCATAGGAGACTTGGACATGCTAGCATGAGTCTCTTAAGAAATCTTGAAACGAAAGAATTAGTCAGAGGGTTACCACATCAGAAATTTAAAGATAACAAAGTGTGTAAAGCATGTTCCTTGGGCAAGCTTAGTCGATCATCATTTCGCCCTAAAAACATTGTTAGCACATCAAGGGTCCTCGAATTAATTCATATGGACTTATTTGGACCAAATGAAATTGCAAGCTTGAATGGAAAACGTTATTGTTATGTATTGGTTGACGATTATTCTAGATTTATATGGGTTTATTTCTTAGCCAAAAAGTCTGAATCTTTTGATTATTTTTCAAAATTTGCTAAACTTGTTCAAAATGAAAAAGGAGTTTCAATTAAAACTTTGAGAAGTGATCATGGAGGCGAATTTGAAAATTTAGAATTTGAAAACTTTTGTGAAGAAAATGGTTTAAAACATGAATTTTCTGCCCCACGAACACCTCAACAAAATGGGGTGGTTGAAAGGAAAAATCGTACATTATAAGAATTGGCTAGATCCATGTTGAGTGAGTATAAACTACCTCTAACTTTTTGGGCAGAGGCGGTGAATACTTCGTGCTACGTAATGAATAGAGTAATGATTAGACCAATACTTGGCAAAACTGCTTATGAAGTGTGGCATGAAAGGAAACCTAACATCTCTTATTTTCGTGTTTTTGGATGTCCTTGTTTCATTCTTAACACAGGTGATCAACTTGGAAAATTTGAATCAAAGGCCGATGAGGGAATTTTCATGGGCTATTCAACAAGGAGCAAGGCTTACAGGATATACAACAAACGAACAAAGACAATTGTTGAATCAGTCAATGTGAAATTTGATGAATCTGATCTGGAAAGGACGACTGAAAAAACGGGTGATGATGGGGTAGATCATGAAGGCATTAAAGAAGGGACATCTACTGAGAAAGATGGAAGTAGGACTGTTGATGCTGATAGATTGAAGTTCAAATCCAATCATCCTCCTGAATTGGTTATAGGAGATCCTACGGAAGGAATACGCACTCGCTCTGCATTTGATAAAAATTTGTGTGCGTTTTGTTGTCATAGTGGTTTTATTTCTGAAATAGAACCTGATTCTGTTGAAATGGCTCTTAATGATGAAAGTTGGGTTTTAGCAATGCAAGATGAACTTAATCAATTTGAGAGAAATAAAGTTTGGAAATTAGTTCCTAGGCCTAATGACTATCCAATTGTAGGAACTAAATGGGTGTTCAAAAACAAACTTGATGAATCAGGAAATGTAATTAGAAACAAAGCTAGGTTGGTCGCAAAAGGATATAACCAAATAGAAGGCATAGATTTTGATGAGACATTTGCACCAGTTGCTAGGTTAGAAGCCATTAGGATTTTGCTCAGCTTTGCTTGTTATAAAGGTTTCAAACTAAAACAAATGGATGTAAAAAGTGCATTTCTAAATGGTGATCTGAAAGAAGAAGTTTTTGTTGAACAACCCCCCGGTTTTGAAAAACACGATTTTCCAAATCATGTGTATAAACTTGAAAAAGCATTATATGGTCTTAAGCAAGCCCCTAGAGCTTGGTATGACTGCCTTTGTACATATCTTCTGGAAAATGGCTTTGAAAAGGGGAGTGCTGACACGACACTGTTTCTATTACATAAAGGAAGTGATTTTTTGATTGTTCAGATTTATGTGGATGATATCATTTATGGTGCTACTAATGAACTCTTGTGCGAGAAATTTGAACAAGTCATGCAGGCTAAATTCGAGATGAGCTTGGTTGGAGAATTGAAATATTTCCTTGGATTTCAAATCAAGTAAAGCAGTGATGGCATTTTCATTTCGCAATCCAAGTATGTGTTGGAACTGTTGAAGAAATTTGGAGTTGAGAACTCCAAACCATTGAGAACTCCTATGAGCCCATCAACAAAGTTGGACAAAGACGAGAAAGCAAGTGCTGTTGATCAGAAAAAATATCGAGGGATAATTGGTTCACTTCTCTATCTTACTGCTTCTAGACCTGATATTATGTTTTCTGTGTGTTTGTGTGCACGTTTTCAATCTAATCCTAAAGAATCTCATTTGAAAGCCACTAAACGAATTTTGAGATATCTTTCACACACACACAAATTTGGATTATGGTACCCTTCTTGTGAAAACTTTGATTTAGTTGGTTATTCTGATGCTGATTATGCTGGTTCATTGGTTGACAGGAAAAGCACCAGTGGGACATGTTTCATGCTAGGACATTCATTAGTTTCATGGTCAAGTCGAAAACAGAATTGTGTTGCATTATCCACCACTGAAGCAGAATATATTGCTTTAGGAAGTTGCTGTGCTCAAATTTTATGGATGATGCAAACTCTTTCTGATTTTGGCTTAGTTTATAAACAAGTTCCATTAAAATGTGACAGTAAAAGTGCAATAGACTTATCAAATAATCCTGTTCATCATTCACGCACAAAACACATTGATGTTAGACACCACTTTCTTAGAGATCACATTGCTAAGGAAGACATTTGCATTGAATATATTTCAACTGAGGCTCAACTTGCTGATATTTTCACAAAACCCCTCCCCGAAGACAGATTTTCTAGATTACGTTTGGATTTGGGGATTATAGAAATTGACTAACCATTTTTTTCATTTTAGGTTGAAATATTCTTGGATATATACTTTCAACTTCAATTTCTAGGATTCAAACAAGTTTTGGATATTTTTCCAAAGATTGATTCGAATATGGTATTCAGTACTGGATATTACATAATATAATTAACTTGGTAACTTATTCCACGATCATTTCTATTTCTACCATCTTTCTATCGTTCATAATGGTTTGATAAAATAAGAAGAGTGAATTATTTCAAATTTAAAAAAAAAATAAAAAAAAAAAATAAAAATAAATAAATAAATAATAATAACTCTCATGCATCCATTCTCATTTAAAAGTCCTTATGGTTATGCATGGATGGAGCATGTGAGTGAATTATTTTTATCATTACTCCATTCTCATTTAAAAGTCCTTATGGTTATGCATGGATGGAGTATGGTAACTAAGTATTCTGGTCTCACTTAATAGTCTGGATGCTTAGACTTATAAGTAACTGCTAATCCCATTTAAAAGTCCTTATGGTTATGCGTGGTTAGTAAGTGCTTATTTTTTGTGCTTAAATTTCAAATTAATGTTAAAATATCTCTCTTCTTATTAAAACTAATCATCGATCCATCCTCTACAATATGGAAGTTTTTATCTCGTTATGATATATTATTTTTTGTTCCTACTATTCCATTTTTTTTGTCAGTCTTTTGATAATGACAAAAGGGGGAGAAGAACAAGATTTTGATGAGAAAGTAAATATTTTTTTGACCTATTTCAACAAATTTGGTTAAATGTTGTTGGTTAATTTTTCTTTAGTTCTTTTATTCTTTTGTAATTTTTTTTGTTATCATCTAAACAGGGAGTGGTCTTGGTTGTAGGGGGAGCATTCAAATAGGGGGAGCTAAAAATTTCGTGTTCAAACACATGTATTAGCATTTCAAAATCTTCAATATATATGTTTGTCATCATCAAAAGGGGGAGATTGTTTGATGTGATTTTTTGTTTGATGATAACAAACATATATATATATATATATATATATATCAATATATATGTGTGTTTGCAGTTTGGACTATATTCATATTGAATAATTATACTATTGCACAGAATCTATATAATTCAACTAGTATTTTTTATTCAATATAATATTTTATTACAACACTTAAACAATACAAAGTTTTCAGCTCTCTCTATATATATACATACATCAGTTCATACATTTTACTTTTCTCACTACAACACTCAACACTCAGTTTTTCACTCTGTCTGCACATCTGCATCTATCTGCATTGTCCAGCTCCACTTCTCGTCCTGTTGTGTCTCATATACATGGGTTATTGTCATCATCTTTGATTGTGCAATATCTGTGCATATCAGTATTTTTTATCAGGAACAGGCAATTATAAGTGGCTGCAGTACACACGTATACATTCGTATACGTGTGCACTGCCACGCCAACTCGTGTGCACAAACTACAACAAAACACAAATTCATTCAAAGCAACATAACAGAGAAGAACAAAGACCAAGTGCAGACCAGAGGAACCAGTGAAAATAGTGGACATCAAATACACAAATTCAATTACAAGAACATCACAAGTTGCCAACATACACTTCAGGTCAACATTAATGAATGTATATGACTACACTGACACAAAGCACAAAACTGCAACAGCAAATGCAATGACCATGTACAGGTGCAAGTGAATCAGAATGAAGCATGCAACAGAGACCAAGAACAAGCACAACATGTATCAGTGGATCTGCATACATGAATACCAGAGGTTCAAGTGAAGTTCAGGTAAAAGTTATGGAGACCAGAGCATAGAAATGTGCAGACCCAACCAACAAACTCAAAAATCAATTTACAATGGCCAGACCAACCAGCAAAGGTGCAATCCAAATATGCAGTGCATACAAGTAACCCAAGTAATACAAGAACAGTGCATAGAACAATGTGCACAGATACAAGTTCAAGTGCTCAGTGCACACCAGGTTACAACATGGCGAAGACTACAATGCAATGCAAACAGAAGTGCACTAGAACAATGCACATGCAAAGATACAAAGACCAGCTGCAAGATGAATACATATGCAACAGCAAGTCTGAAATGCAACAGTGAAGAATATGGAGCTACAGGAAGGGAATCATCAAGTCAGGCATGAAGAAAACACAGTGAAGAGACCAAGTGCATGACTAAACTAACAAATGCAAACTCAGTAAACATATATGCACATGAACAACATGACATGAACAATGCAAAACAACGACACAGTGGCAACATGCTCGAAGACTACACAAATGACCAAGTACAGGTGAAGTAAATCATGTCAAAGAAAATGCATGAAAGCTACAAACTGCAACATGCTTGAAGATGGTTACCAACACAAGACTGCAACCAAAAGGTCAGAGATACACAAGTTTACATGTGTGCCAATACCAAATGCATGTAACCAAGACAGTACAACATTACAAGAGAACAAAGACCAAATGAAGTCAGCAGTGATAATGGTCGAGAATTATACAAATGTTTGAAGACTACAGATGAAGCCAGAGACAGTGTAAGTACAGGTGAACAACGACTTCAAATTCAAGTACAGACCAAATGAAGTTCTGATTCAATCCCATAGCAAAATCAAGTCACAATGAAAGTACAAACCCAAAAATATATGCATACACACATACAAATGTATATATGCACATATAAAGTAAACTGGTGAATGTGCAGTAGGAACTCAAGACAGTGGCAAGTACAAGGCTGTGCAGAAATCAAGCCGAAAGAATAAATTTGCGTTTTTTTATTAAGTCTTTGATTAAGTCAAAAATTTCTAATTTGGAAAGAAATTTTTGCAGCAAATTTCTCGAATTCATATATGGACAGCATTAATTCAAATGAGGACCGAGACAACAAATACAGCAAGATATCTTCGAATCAATTAATTCGAATTCAAATATGGACAGCAATTATTCGAATTTGAATCAAGAAAGGAATACTCCAAATCCAGAACAAATTCAGGAAAATAATCAACGACATGAAGAAATCAAATCTGACAGTGTTAATTAGGGTTTCAACCCTATAAATACACCCAAGAAATCATCATAGACATAGAACAATCGAGTTCGAAAATCACAAAACCACAAACAAGCAAAAAAAGATTACATACCGCAACAGTAAACTCGATTGTCAGAGAACGAGCGTGAGAAAGATCAACACAAGTCAAAGAATCAATCATCAGAACAAAGCCCCAAATCTCACAGAAGAACCGAAGCCCTAAATTGAAAAAGAAAAGGATCGGCCATTTTTTTTTCACAAACAAAAGAAAATGGACCGGGTAAAATAAAGGGAAGTGACCGTATACCATATATTTGTATTGGGTTAAGTTTTTTTATAAAAGCAAGATAATTTAAATAGTTTTAAATTTAGTGCTTGCTTTTATAATTTGGTTTATTCGTATGTTCTTTTCAAAACAAAACATGATAATTTATCACCTAGGGTTTAGGTGTTGACAGATTGTCTAGTTAGAGTTAGTCCAGTTAGCAGGGTTTGCAAGTTTGCAAAACTCAATAGGCGGTAGCAGGATTTGCAAGTCTGTTAAAGTGTTTGTAAGCGAGAAACTGTTTAATTCTAATAGAAATCTGGGAATGCAGCAGTAGGCAGGGGTTGCCGAAGCTGGGTAAATTCTGTGTGTGATTTATTTTTCAGCATATTTATTTCTGCAGCTTGCTTCTGTGTTTAATTCGCAGAAATTTGTTATAACCCTATTCAACCCCCCCCCCTCTCTAGGGTTAATCTAGATCCTACAAAACCGAGTTCTCAAACCATGTGTTATATATTATATACGATGTATTGCATCCATACAATTTTATTACAATATTTTGTGTGCAAGTTTTCATCTATGAGCATCATTGTTTCTTCAAAATTTCTTGTTCCTTGTGATGACAGTGTTTCGTTATTAACTTATCATTTTACATCGTTAAATGTTTGGTGCTGTAAAAGATTCTTGTTTAATGTAAAGTTTAATAAAATGCAGAGATATAGAGACGCTACAGTGGACGTAACAACACATCATTTTTGACATGTTTTGTTAGGTACATTGGACGATGGACATAACAACGCATCATTATTTACATGGATAAAGGTTGATGTCATCTACCAAGTACTAATTTGATTTCAAAAAATGTGAAAATAAACTATATTTTTACTTTTATATGTTTATTTCTTTATCTAGGGTCACTAGGGAGTTTCGGGAAGGAGCGATGAAATTTGTAAACAATGCAATGAAATACAACGAGCAACTTCGAAAGAGAAATCATGAAAATCAAGACTACATGGATGATCAACTCTTTTACTATATTAGCTGTCCATGTACAAAATGTCGGAACTTAGGTGTTCACCTAACAGGCCAGACTGTATTTGATCATTTAGTTTGCAACCGTACGAATCCAACGTACACTAATTGGGTTTTGCATGGGGAGTCATCTTCTGCTTTTGAAAGTTGTTATGAAAATACTGAAATTTCTGATACACATAGGATGTACATAGATGCACTTGATGATGATATTTTGAACCGAGAAAAATGATATACGACATGACTATATGTCACGAGACGCAAAACTCCCTTTATATCCAGGTTGTACAAAGTCTACTAAGCTTTCGGCTACTCTAGCTTTATATAAAATCAAAACCATGAATGGATTGTCAACCAAAAACTTTAATGAGCTAAAATGATAAATGATTACATAATACTAGATGGAAATCTACTTCCAAAAACCAACTACGAAACCAACAATTCGTTGAAGGCATTAAATTTGAATTATGAGAAAATTCATGCATGTGCGAATGATTGTTGTTTGTTTAGAATAGAACTTGCAGATTTAGATGTATGTCCAAATTGTAAAACTTCTCAGTATAAGAAAAAAGATATGTTATCCCTCCTTTTGGCAAGGCCGAGATAACCAGGAACTGACTGAAAAAAGACAAGATCACATGTCCTCAATTTGGAATGATTGATGGGCAACTACAAATATCGATGAATTTTGCCCGAGTCCGGATCGGGCTACAATTGATAAGACACGTCAAGCTAAGCTGTGGAAACCAGCATTCCAAATTTCGGGGCGATCCGAGTTCGTATGCTCAAGTTGTCGCCAGTAGAAAGTGGAAGGAGTAACATTGTTTCGAACCCAATAGAGCCAATCCTCGAGTTCGAATCCATCAATACTTGTGTCACTTCGAATCCATGAGAAGTGGTTTTGTTTTGAACCCATCGAGCAAGCAAGCAGTTCGACTCCATCCAAGTGGCCATGCTTCGACTCCATCAACCACGCATTGGTTCGAATCCATCCATTATGCCTTGGTTCGAATCCATCAGTAGTCAGCCATGGTTCGAACCCATCAGAACACACCTTACTTCGACTCCATCGTGCAAGCTTTAAGGTTGTATCCATCCCATTATGCCTTGGTTCGAATTCATCCTTGTATGCCCTAGCTCGAATCCATCGGGGGAAAGTTTCCTCAAATCCATGCAAGTGAAGAAGCCCCGGCTCCATTCCAAAACTCGTCTTCGAATCCCCCAATTGAGGCAACCTCGAATCGATCAAATGCTTTGACCGATTCGAATGAGTACCAGTTCCATCGATTCGAAGGAAGCGTGCCTTCGAATTTAACTCTTCGAATCCATCAGATAAACGCGGTAAAACCAAGGGTATGACCCAGAAAATTCGGAGAAAAAGGAGGATTGACCCGAAGCTTACGCACCACGTCATCACTTTCACGTGCAGAAGCATGGATTCGACCCTATGGATTCGAACCATATCGATTCGAACGGGTCCCTGGGGTGAAAAAGGCCAACTTGAGTCGATCATAACACGAGATCTACAAATCCAAACGCTATGAAATTTTCACAGGAGCTTGCATATACATAGAAGAATGTCCACGCCAAGTTTCATCACGATTGGACACTTTTTTGATCGATTCGAACCAAGGGTCGAATCGATCCCAAAGTGGGCCCGGATCTCCATAGTTCGGCCATGTGGGCCCCCACACATGCCAGAAGCGGTCTCCCTGAATTTTAGGCGAAATATCAGCCTCCAACACCTATAAATAGAGCCCCTGGTCACTCAGAAAAAAAGGAGAGAGAATTTTTAGAGGAAGAGAACCCTCGGACGCTGCCAGAATTGCTTCAGAGCACCATCGCTTCCTTTGATTTCGAATTTTGGCTTACTACTTGTTGTACTTTGACATAAAAAAGTTATATTCTCCGAATATCAAGCAATAAAGTAACAAAACTTCATAGTGGACGTAGGCAATACGCCGAACCACTCTAAATCGTTGTCTCTCGTGCAATTTACTTCCTGTTATTTGGAGTTTTTGTTAGATAATCCACATTTTAATTTACTTTCTTCATTTATTATCTCTTCAAAAACTTCTGACGAGTGTTGTGTCCAATTTTGACACAAACACTTTGGTGCTTTCACTGAGAACAACCCAGTTTTTCTCCTGCTCCTTGGATCTATCTTCGATACCGGATTGCATAAATCTAAGAGAGAGATCCAGACCTCATATTCAGATTCCTTCCGTTCTATTCAGATTTGTTCAAAATCTAGGAAAGGATTCAACGCTTCAAGATGGTGAGTACAAGAACCACTTCTAACGTTGGTGATCAAGAAGGTCGGGATAGGCAAAATCCCATACAGCTGCAGTCAACCAATCAAGATGCTGCTGGGCATACAGATCAGTCAGGTCCAGTCACAAGACAAGAGTTCCAGGCGCTACTCCAGAAACTAACCCAAAGTCGACAACAGCTAACTGAGCAGTTGCACGCTAACGCTGAGTTGACCAATCAACTAAATCGCCAAAGGCGAAGAAGATCCAGAAGGGATCAAGCTCCTCATTCTTCCACCGAAAGCTCTGCTTCATCTGACTACAATGACAGATCTACCCGTCCCAGGCTAGAAGGAAACCATGCGCAAGCTGTTGACTATCAATAGGCATTAACCGTTGGGCAAGTAAGAGTTGGCCCATATACCAGCTTCCATACTGGACCCTCCTCCCGAGGAGGCACTATTCCACAATACACTGTAGATGATCGTGCTGCCACAACCGCTGCAGTTGACATAGGAGTTGATACCCGAAATCACTCCAATCAGAATTACCATCAGCAGGGACATGCTCCAGAGCCATATGTCCCAGAAGACGTCGAGCCAAGGAGGCGAGATACGGATCGTCGACAGCGCCCGATCCCACCTCGCACTGTGGAACCCGACCACACTTTGGCTCACCATACACAGAATGTTCCGATGCCAGACCTCTCAGCCATGGTACGATAAATGATTCGCGAGAGTCAAGGCCTAACAAATGACGATTGGGGAATCTCCCGAAGTCATACCCTGTTCACTGATGACATATTGTATGCTGAACCTCCTCGGCGATTCAGGATGCCAACCCTGCCCATGTATAAAGGGAATTCCGACCCAAATCAACATATTTTGAAATACGAATGGTCGATGACTGCTGCGAGAGCTGATGACGCAGTAAAATGCCGTAGTTTTCCCATTTCCTTAGGGGGAATTGCGACGATGTGGTTTACACGATTACCGCCACAATCTATTTCTTCATTTGATCAGTTAGCTACCAAATTTGTTGAGCAATTTCGCATGCATATTGCCAGACCTAAAGATGTTAATACCTTATCAAGTGTCACTCAAGCTCCCGGAGAGACACTTAGACGATATTTGGAGAGATTCAATGCTGCATGTGCAGATATCACCAACCCCAATGGTAATTCTATCTTAATGGCTTTGACTATAGGAATCGACCCTGATTCCGAGTTTGGAAATTGGTTAGCTGAAAAGCCTCCCGCATCGTTGGACCGTTTCTATCCCAAAGCCGCTCAATTCTTGAGGCGAGAGGATGCAAAACAGTCTAGGAAGCAGGACGATGCAAGGCCCAGCAGTGAAGGCATTCAGAGTAATGTTGCGGTTAAACAGTCTGGCGAAAGTTCAGGAAAAGTCCAGTTGAATATTCAAAATAAGCAAACTCAACAACCGAGGAACGGTGATAACCGGAGCAAGAAGCAAGACCAGAATCGTGGTCCGAGGCGTAGAATCGCAATGTTTGACAGTTGTACACCACTTAACACGTCACTGGAAAATGTATACCTACAGACTTGTAATACTATGCAATACACAAAGCCTGCTCCGAAGCCATCGTCGGAGAGGCAGATTCAAACAGGAAAATTCTATAGATTTCATGAAAGTTATGGACATAACACCAATGAGTGTAGGCATTTGCAAGACCTCATTGAAAAATTGATCAGAGAAAGAAAGTTGGATCAGTTTGTTCGGGCACCGCAGTCCGGTGAGGCGGGCCCATACAATCAAAATCGAACGCAGAATTAGGAAAGACAAGGTGAAACCGCTCGTACGGACGGGAGGTTGGTTATCAATACAATAAGTGGTGGTCCCTATCCAGCAGACAGAAGCTGGAGAGAAATGGAGTCATATGCTAGCTCGATCAGGCATGTGGACTTTGAATGCTATAGTAACTCTGAAGACGGAACACCGGCTAAACAACAAAAGACGATGGTTGACGAAATCGTATTTAGAAATCGAGATGCCGATAAAGTCGAAGCCCCCACAATTGACCCGCTGGTCATATCCGCTCAAGTTGGTCCTGCTTGGATGAAGAGGATCTTGGTAGACAGTGGGAGTTCCGTGAACATACTGTTTTAAAGAGCATACGATTTAATGAAGATGGAAGCTAAGGACTTGAAACCTTGTCAGTCACGAGTCCACGGCTTCAATGGAAGTGCGACAATACCAACCGGAATGGTTGAATTGCCGGTGGAGTTGGGAGTGAGAGAATGCCGAAGAGTTCGGATGTTGCAATTTGTTGTCTTGGATATTCCTTCTCCGTACAATGCCTTTTTGGGCCGACCGGCCCTTGCTGAATTTAGGGCTGCTATTGCCCCATAGTGTTTAACTCTGAAGTTCCCTACTGACCACGGGATAGGAGTTGTACAAGGAGATCAGGCTGTTGGAAGAGCCTGTTATGTTGCCGAGCTGCGGGAGGCGCAGCGAAAAGAAAAAGGAAAGGGCGTAGAGGAATCTCTCTGCGTCCGTTTCACTGACGATTGACAATTAGCGCCTGGGCCTCGGCCTGGGCACCAAAACCAATTCCAAAAGGATCTTGACCCAAGGGACAATGATAATAAAGAAGAATCTATGGAAAGTCAAGCTTCTCCAGCTGAGCTAACCATCGATGTCCCGATTGACGATGATGACAATGACTCGAGAATGTTGAAGATTGGGTCTCAGCTGACCAAGAGACACAACAGGAATTGGTTGATTTTCTCCAGGCGAATCTCGACGTATTCTCCTGGACGCACTCTGATATGTATGGAATCTCGCCGGACATCGTGAGCCACACTTTAAATATTGACCCGCGGTATATCCCGCTCAAACAGAAAAGACATGGTATGGATCCAGAGAGATCTTCCGCCCTTAAGGAAGAGGTCGACAAATTGAAGACGAATGGGTTCATTAGAGACGCTTTATACCTAGAGTGGGTGTCCAATCCCGTACTCGTCCGGAAACCAAACGGGAAATGGAGAACGTGTATCGATTACTCTGACCTGAATAAAGCCTGCCCGAAAGACAGCTTTCCACTTCCCCGAATCGATCAACTGGTAGATTCAACCGCCGGACATGAATTATTATCCTTCATGGATGCTTACTCAGGTTACAATCATATATCCATGCATGTACCCGACCAAGAGCACACAAGCTTCGTAACTGACTTGGGATTATACTGCTACAAGGTCATGCCTTTTGGATTAAAGAATGCTGGCACAACTTATCAACGCTTAGTCATCCGAATGTTTGCTAATCAGATTGGGAAGACTATGGAGGTTTATGTAGATGACATGTTGGTGAAATCACGATACTCCGTTGATCATGTCAAAGACTTGGAGTCAATGTTCAATATCCTCCGGAAATACGAGATGAAGCTTAATCCACTAAAGTGTCATTTCGGAGTCGCATCCGGAAAATTCCTTGGGTTCATTGTCAATGCCCGAGGAATAGAGGCCAACCCCGAGAAGATCTGGGCTATCAGAAATCTTCAGACTCCGAGAACCATAAAGCAAGTTCAGAGTCTTAATGGGAAAGTTGCAGCACTGAACAGGTTTATCTAGAAGTCGACCGACAAATGCATTCCCTTCTTCGATTTGATTCGAAAAGGGAAACAAAACTTCGAATGGACTGCAGAATGTGAGGGCGCATTTCAATCGCTAGTCCAACATCTTTCCGTACTACCAATCCTTTCAAAGCCTGTAGATCATGAACAGTTCTATCTCTACCTGGCGGTATCTGAAAATGCAATCAGTGCTGCATTAATTCGGGAGGAAGACCAAGTGTAAAAACCGGTCTACTACGTGAGTAAACGATTGACCGGAGCCGAGAGAAATTATCCAAAGCTTGAAAAGCTGGCATATTGCCTAGTCATTGCCTCGAGGAAGCTCCGTCCATATTTTCAGGCTCATCCTATTACTGTGTACACCGATCAGCCGTTACGACATGTCCTCACGCGGCCTGAGACGTCTGGTAGGTTACTAAAATGGAACATCGAATTGAGTCAATTCGACATCACTTATACTCCGAGAAGGGCCATTCACGGCCAAGTCCTAGCAGATTTTATAGCCGAATTCACTGTTCCTGAAAACTTGCCCGAGACCAGCAAATCTCCCGAATACATCTGAAAGCCGTACACCGATGGTGCGTCAAACGATCGGTTCTCAGGAGCTGGGGTAGTGCTTGAAACCCCCGAGGGACGATCCATATGTTATGCTTTAAAGTTCGAGTTCCGCACAACCAACAATGAAGCCAAGTACGAAGCTATACTTACCGGACTAAAGCTTGCCCGTGATCTGAAAATCATCGCTGTAGAGATCTACTGTGATTCCCAGTTGATAGTATGTCAAGTTCTGGGAGAATATCAGGCCAAAGACCGAAGATTGGCCGCTTATCTAACTCGAGTTCTGTAGATGCTTGATCAGTTCGATTACTATGCTATTTTCTACATACCCCGAGAGCACAATCAGAAAGCTGATTCGCTGGCGAAATTAGCAAGTACGGGTGAAGCTCAGCAGTTGGGGGTCGTTCCGGTTGAAACCCTATCCTCCCCGAGCATTGATCGAAGGGAGACCGATTTCACATTTGAAGCTACCTCCAATAGGGAGTCGTGGATGACTCCTTATCGAGATTATATCGAACGTGGTGTATTGCCCGAGCGTCGAAGCGAGAAAAGACAAGTTCTACGAAAGGCCTCGCGATTTGTTATTCAAAATGGAGTCATGTACCGGAGAGGATACTCTGTTCCTCTCCTCTAGTGTATCGCGCACGATGAAGTCAAACGAGTGTTACACGATGTACACGAAGGAGAATGTGGCGATCACACTGGGGGGAAAACACTTGCAAAGAAAATACTCCGATATGGGTATTATTGGCCTACTGTTAATCGCGATGCTGCAGACTATGCTAGAAAGTGTGACAAATGCCAGAAACACGCTCGAATCCCTAGAGCCCCGCCTACCGAGATAACCCAAATGGTCAGTCCTTGGCCATTTGCGGTATGGGGAATAGATATCATCGGCACATTGCCTCTGGCCAAAGGTGGCGCGAAGTACGCCATCGTCGCAGTTGATTATTTCACCAAATGGGCTGAAGCTGAACCTCTTGCAACAATTACGACAAAGAAAGTAATCGACTTTGTAGTACGTAACATCATCTGCCAGTTTGGTCTCCCACATACTATCATCACCGATAACGGAGCCCAATTCGACAGTGCTGAATTCAAGAATTTCTGTCAACGATTCCACATCCATAAGAAATTCTCTGCAGTAGCGCACCCTCAAGCAAATGGTCAAGTCGAAGCTGTTAATAAAGTTATCAAATCCATTCTAAAGAAGCGACTGGAAAAAGCCGGGGGCAAATGGGTCGACGAACTTCCTATGGCGTTATGGGCCTATCGAACGACTCATAAAACTGCAACCGGTCATACCCCGTTTTCTCTATCCTACGGCTCTGAAGCCGTTATTCCAGTCGAAATGGAAGTGCACTCTCATCGTGTAACATATTATGATCCGAAAACAAATGCCATACTACTTGCTGAATCTTTGGATTTACTCGATGAGAAGCTCGAAGAGGCTGACTTGAGGGCAGCCGCATATCGAAGTCAAGTCGCCCGACTGTACAATGCCAAGTCCGCCCGCGAACCTTCGAACTCAGCGATCTCATACTCAAAAGAATCTATCCGGTTCCTTTGCACATGAAGCCAAATTGGGAAGGGCCGTATGTGATTTCACAAAAGCTCGGAGATGGAACGTTCAAATTATCGACCGTTGACGGTCTTACTTTGCCGAGAGCTTGGAATAGCGAAAGTCTTCGTCGCTACTACATATAAAAGACTTTACTTATTTATTTTTTGTCAATTTATCCCTTTGCATTTTATTCTAGCATTTCGAGATTTAAATTTGTAATAAGGCAACTGACTTTTCCATATTTTCTCGTTTCAGCAATAAAATGCCATCTCTTCGAGCCAGAGCTGTGATTTACTGAATATGACATACAATATCACGATGCACGGAGAGCTAAGTTCCATCATGCGGTGGGATTTATTCAAATAGGGAGTGACTGTAATACGACCGGTCACTCGCTAAGTGAAATCCGAGCTCGAGGGCAGAACACTACATCAACATTCAAAGGGATTGATACACGACAATCCCTCCTCCAACTCCAAATTCCCAGAGTGCGAATTGGAGTATAAACTTCAACTCTCGGTTCCCGGAGTGCGAACCGGAGTATAAATCCATCGCTCCCAGAGTGTGAGCCAACTCCAAATTCCCAGAGTGCAAATTGGAGTATAAGCTTCAACTCTCGGTTCCCGGAGTGCGAACCGGAGTATAAATCCATCGCTCCCAGAGTGTGAGCCAACTCCAAATTCCCAGAGTGCGAATTGGAGTATAAACTTCAACTCTCAATTCCCGGAGCACGAAGCGGAGTATAAATCCATCGCTCCCAGAGTGTGAGCTAACTCCAAATTCCCAGAGTGCGAATTGGAGTATAAACTTCAACTTTTGGTTCCCGGAGTGCGAGCCAGAATATAAAACTCTATCTCCAAATTCCCAGAGTATGAATTGGAGCATAAACACCAACTCTTGGTTCCCAGCGCGCGAACCGGAGTATAAACACTAACTCCAAGTTCCCAGAGCGCGGACTGGAGTATAAACATCAACTCCAAATTCCCGGAGCGCAAATTGGAGTGTAAACATAAAAATAACCCTAAGTCCCCAGAGCATGGACTGAAATACAATCACTAACTCCAAATTCCCGGAGTGTGAATTGGAGTATAAACATCAATTACAGGTTCCCGGAGAGCGAACTAAGTCATAAACATTGATAATTAATAAGTTCCCAGAGTATGGGCCGAACTGTTAATTGCAAATTGTGTTAAGTCCCCGGAGTGTGGACATGTATTCAAGGCTTATGACATATGTGAGCACGAGCTAATCAACACAATACTTAAGCAAAAGAGAAAAGAGTTGTTTTCCATTTTATCAACAAACAAAAAAAGGAGTTTGATTACATGACAAAACAAAAAATAGTCCATAGAGTGGGTGCCGAATCCACACTTATACACGGCTCAAAAAAGTAGAAGTAAAAAGATTGCTAATAACATCTGCATCGCACGACATGAAATTCAGTCCTTCTTCTTCTGAGACTTCTTCCTTGGAGTCGAGCCGCCAGATCCACTACCGAATTTCCTTCGAGACTTCCGTCTCTTTTTCGGTTCGTCTTCAGGATCCGACATGATATCAATATCTTCTTCGGAGCTAGAAGGGACGGAGATTCTCTTGGAAGGACGAACCGGAGGAAGAGGAGCCGTAACAGGTGGTGGAGCTTCGGCACTAGAAGTCATAACTGTGCCGAAAGGAGAAATAATCATTAAAGGAATTAAGCTTGGTGGAGCAACATCACTTCCGGAACCACCAACCGTCGTCGCCGCAGCCATTTCAGCGCTTATTTCGGCAAGGATTTCTTCTTCTCGGGAAGATCGAGCAGCGCTGGACACACTGATAGTCGGCATAAACGAGCTAAAAGTTGGAGCGACTCCACCCATTGCAAAAGAAGGATCGGTAAAAGGTTCACAAGGCTGCTTGAGAAGTTCCTCAATCATCTGAGCATCAAGCGACATTGAACTCCCCTCTCCAGTCTCGCCGATTACGGCGGTAGTCGTAATAGCCTCAGTAACGACAGCTCCTTGCATTGACTGCGAAATTTGTGGTACTAGAAGTGCTGGCGCATCACTTTCAGTCACTGATCGAAAAGAAACGAGAATAATCAGTCAAACGATCTGTTCCAAGTTCGTCATTCTAAAACACTTAAGGAATATTTGAAATACCTTCTTTGCCTCGGCTCGGTGATGAGACGAGTTCGGAAACAGCAATTGTACCGAGAGACAGTTCCGGTTGGTCCGGGTTATAAGCAGGAACAACATATGGACCAACTGTAGCAGTAACTCCAGACGAGGTCGGGGCAACAACTGAAACATCTTCACTACAATGTGCAGCTTCAGAACCCTCGCCAGTCTCCACATGGTGAAAACCAAGTCTCTCTCTCTCAGCAGAAATCATCGCTTCATGGAGAAGTTTCATTTCCTCCTCGCTCAACAAGCGAGACTCGAGTTCAAATTCATCCACGGCACCTTCGGGGAGAGATGCTTTCTTGCTCGCCACCAATTTTCTCCAAGCATTGAGTAGAAGCATAGAATAATCTCCGAGCCACGAGAGATTCCTATGCTCAAGCACATTAGCATTATAAGTGTCAAGGAGCTCATCAAACTCGGCTTCTACCCTGAACAGCTCTGCCTGGACTCTCCCCTTCACTTCTGTCTCCACCGCTTCAACTTTAGCAACCGCCGCGTCTCTCTCAGCTCGGAGAGACACAGCTTGCTCACACGCTTCTTGTGCGGCCATATTAGCATCATCTTTTTTCTTTTTTATGTCGGCAAACTTAGCCTTTAATTCCTCTAGTTCTTTGACTGCCACATCCCGCTCGGCCTCAACATTTTTGTACCGATGGCCCAAGTCTTCAACTAAAGTGCAATGCACCTGTTGCATCTTTGCCATCTCAACTAATGTCTCATCGACCTTTTTTAACGACTCAACTTCGGCCTTACGAGAGAATTCCGCTTCAGATTGAAGTATATCAACAATACGGTTCTTCTGAGCCAAGTCGGCTTCCAGTTTCTCAATAATTTTGGCTCGATCGAAGGCTACTTTCAAAGCTTTAACAGCCACCTTATACCATTCTTTGTACTGAGCATAGAAATCGCGGGTATAGCCGAGGGCGGTGTTTACAGCCTCTTCGGGAATTCTTTTGAGATTGGGAGGAAAGATGTAAGCGTCGAAGCATATTTCTGGAAAATCTTTCTTCAGTTGAGCAATTCTTATAGCCCCTTCACCAGATGGTTCGAGAGGGGCCTCCTCCACAGTTATGGTCGTAGCCGTATCAGTCCTAGAACGATGTGGACCAGGTTTTGAGATCTGTAAAGATGGCTGTTGTCGCAAAGGTTCAAGTGCAGGTGCATGGCTTCTGGGTGGCGGAGGAGAACGAGAAGGTGAACGGTACCTTCGGTCCCTATCAGAACGCTCCTGGCTAGAATAATGTTGGGAATGGTCCCTCTCACGATGCTCTTGCTCATAATGCCTCCGTTCACGGTCACGATCAGAATCTCTACAGCGAGATTCGTAATAAGATGAAGAATGATGCACTCGCCGAAGTCTATCAAGTGTAGAAGGATGATCCGACATAGAACCTGTAAAGAAGAAACAATTCAATTAAGTACCAAGGAAAAGCACTACAATGCATGTGGAAGTCGTGAAGTGTTGTAAAAGTGTATAAATGTGCAAACCCCCCCGACCAACCAGAAGTGTCGATTACACTAACGGGTAAAGACTCGCTTATATCAAGCGCTTCCCGGAGCTCTTCCAAATCGGACCCGTGGTGGAGAGATACGTAGTCCGGAATGGGAATATCGTCCATCCCTTTGAAAAAGTCTCCGGACTGGGTAGGAGCGGCGTCGGAGATAGTAACCCCAGGTATGGAACGGGTTACGACTACAGACTTCCATCTCTTAAACTTAGGTACAGCGGCCTTGCCTTTCCGACCCTCTTCTATTCGGGAAAGGTCGGCTGCTATCTCAGTGTCCGTGGGCGTTCTTTCATCATCGCTTGCTTCTCTTATCACAATGCCAAGTTTTCTTTTTACAAATTCCTTCTTCTTCCTCGAGGCCCTGTTTTGCCAACCCTTCAATTACAATACTCTGGCTCATCTCAATCAAACCCAGCGTCCTTAAGTTATCGTTGGTCAACAGCAAGTCGATGTGCCTTGAATCGCTTGGACCATTTGCAAGCTTTGAACGATGCCTCTATAATGCCCACCGGTAGGTCTCGAAATGATGGCTATAAGAGTAACAGAGTATTAGTGCAAGTATTAAGAGTGGCCATTCAAGGATGACTTATGATACTTACGTCTGGATAACCATCTCCTGGCAAACCCTGGGGGGCATCGAACAAAAAACCACTCATTTTTGAAATAGCTAAGCCTGGTCCAGGCCCCAGTCACAACCTGACAGTTTCTGACCGCTTCCAGAAAAGTGAAAGATGTGCTATCACCCCTACTCTTGAAATTGAATATGTGCCTGATCTCGTTTGGCCTTGGCGGGCGAAAAAGGCAGTCCATAAATATGACAAAGATGCTATTCAGCAATGCATGCCCGTTGGGATGGAGTTGTGAAGGAGCAATTCCTAAGTACGACAACATCTCTCTGATGTATTGGTTAAAAGGAGGGAGAGATCCAGCCGCGCAGGCATGGCAGTAAAAGGCAGTATATCCTTCAGGTGGGTTATGTGGTCTGTCATTGGCACTAGGTAATAAAACATCGTCCAGGGATATGTTATGTTTCAAACATATCCGGCCCAACAAAGACTCCGAGATACTGGACTAAACAGAATCGACAGGATCTTCGATAAATATGGCCTCCGGCAACTCATCCGGAGCCGGATCTATAACTTCAGGAGGGATTTTCGGAATCTCAAGCACTGGAGGAGGCGAGCTTTGTACTTCTTGTTTTTGAGAACTCGAAGATTCCATAATTAACTAACTCACCAGAAAGCGGCGTTAAATACATAAAAAGCCCATGCATTCCCCCACTGTAAAGTGTATGAATATGTCGTGTAGTGCAAGTGCTATGCATAACTTAAGCAGATTTTACAAGTTGAAACAAATGTTCGAACGACGAAACTTTGGAATTTGAGAATGAAAATGACCGTCATTGCTGACCGTCACTTCCACGCCACCCAGATGCTACTGACCAATTCAAGTACCATTCTGTTATATTGTTGGTTAAGTCACAGTTTCATCGACGAGCTTCAAAAAGGAGGTCAAGTCAAATTCGATTATGCAAGGCCGAAGCTCGCCGGAGTCAAGTATGCTAAAGTTCAGTGAGTTCGTTAAAGTTCAAACTTGAAATTGGTCGTAGCTCAGATGTTGGAGCAAATCAGAAGATCAGAAGTTTCAGATGTCAGAACGTTCGAATCGATCGACTCGAATCGATACGAGTCGAATCGAAGGCGTTCGAATCCATACACCTCGACTCCATGAAAGGTCGACTCGGTGAAGCCTTAGGGTGGAAGAGCACTTTGAATCCATAAGCACTGCATAGCTTCGAATTGATCACATTACATACCTTCGAATCGATCAGGGTATCACTGCTTCGAATCGAAGCCTCGCGCTTGATATCGATTCGAATAGTTCATTCCTGGATCGATTCGAAATCTTGCATTCTTGATCGATTCGAACTACACATGCTCAGATCGATGCGAAGCAAGGATGCTTCTCCATGATAACACTTAAGATCGAAACGACTTGGATGGTTTCGCTCCCCAGATCCATCGAGTCGACCAACTCCATTCTGATCTCATGACTCTTCAGATTTGTCAGATGAAAAGAATTGAAATCGATGATGAAAAGTCCAGTTTCATCGTCCTACACTCGAGTCAAATTCCTTAATTACCTAATTGGATTCGATTAACAGACGAAAATTTGGAAAAATTGGATCGATTCGTGCAAGATGCAATTGTCTCTGGCTCTGGAGGATCGATTCGAAGGTACGGTTAAAGCAATAGAAAAAAAGTAAAAAAATAAAAGTGAAATTGGCCTTGAGTATTTATATGGGTTCCACAGAAAGCGTGTGACTCTTCGACTCCCGGTTGTGGTGACTTTCTACCACCGGTCACTCGCCATGCTCCATCGATTCGAACGATCGCTCAATAACCCACTACGTTCGAATCCATCCCAGCGTAGAGCCGTTGCTTCGAATCCATCACACGGCTGAGTCCATACTTCACTTCGAATCCATTGCCTTCCTATCCTTTACACGATCGAATCCATCCCAACTTTATCGATGCGAGGCATCATCGATTCGAGGAAGCACTAAGCAAAGGCTGGATTAAAAACCATCGACTCGAAGACAATCGATTTGAACATACGTGACTTCGAATCCATCAAAGGACGTCGATGAGAGCAAATGAATCACTATGATTTGAAAAATTACTTGTCTACCTTTTATACCGATTCAGGAGAGGATCGATACAAGAGGACGATTACAAACAATCATAAAAACAGTGTTTTAACTCGAATCTCAAGATCGGTTCAGGAGAGGACCGATGCAGAATTCGATAACAAACCGAACTGACAACGACTTGTAATCACACAACGTTAACCAAAGTCAAGGTGGTACATATATGCACATATGTATGACTAATGTTTGATCTGTATTATTCACAGGGATCAAATGTCCATTTCATCATGATGTAGACGACGAACAGCCGATCGCGATCATACGACGATTGGCTACAACAATAAAGAATACAACTCTCAGCAAAGCATGTTCTAATTATCCAACGATAGACTGCAGCTTTTCAAAGCACGTCATGTTTACACAAGACGTACTTTGGGGGGCAAATGTTATGCCGCCTTTTGGCAAGGCCAAGATAACCAGGAACTGACTGGAAAAAGACAAGATCACATGTCCTCAATTTGGAATGATTGATTGGGCAACTACAAATATCGATGAGTTTTGCCCGAGTCCGGATCGGGCTACGATTGATAAGACACGTCAAGCTAAGCTGTGGAAACCAGCGTTCCAAATTTCGAGGCGATCCGAGTTCGTATGCTCAAGTGTCGCCAGTAGAAAGTGGAAGGAGTAACATTGTTTCGAACCCAATAGAGCCAATCCTCGAGTTCGAATCCATCAATACATGTGTCACTTCGAATCCGTGAGAAGTGGTTTTGTTTCGAACCTATCGAGCGAGCAAGCAGTTCGACTCCATCCAAGTGGCCATGCTTCGACTCCATCAACCACGCATTGGTTCGAATCCGTCCATTATGCCTTAGTTCGAATCCATCAGTAGTCAGCCATGGTTCGAACCCATCAGAACACACCTTGCTTCGACTCCATCGAGCAAGCTTTAAGGTCGTATCCATCCCATTATGCCTTGGTTCGAATCCATCCTTGTATGCCCTAGCTCGAATCCATCGGGGGAAAGTTTCCTCGAATCCATGCAAGTGAAGAAGCCCCGGCTCCATTTCAAAAATCGTCTTCGAATCCCCCAATTGAGGCAACCTCGAATCGTTCAAATGCTTTGACCGATTCGAACGAGTACCAGTTCCATCGATTCGAAGGAAGCGTGCCTTCGAATCCAACTCTTCGAATCCATCAGATAAACACGGCTAAAACCAAGGGTATGACCCAGAAAACTCGGAGAAAAAGGAGGATTGACCCGAAGCATACGCACCACGTCATCACTTTCACGTGCAGAAGCATGGATTCGACCCTATGGATTCGAACCATATCGATTCGAACGGTCCCTGGGGCGAAAAACTCCAACTTGAGTCGATCATAACTCGAGGTCTACAAATCCAAACGCTATGAAATTTTCACAGGAGCTTGCATATACATAGAAGAATGTCCACGCCAAGTTTCATCACGATTGGACACTTTTTTGATCGATTCGAACCAAGGGCCGAATCGATCCCAAAGTGGGACCGGATCTCCAGAATTCGGCCATGTGGGCCACCACACATGCCAGAAGCGGTCTCCCTGAATTTTAGACGAAATATCAGCCTCCAAAACCTATAGATAGAGCCCCTGGTCACTCAGAAAAAAAGGAGAGAAAATTTTTAGAGGAAGAGAACGCCCGGACGCTGCCAGAATTGCTTCAGAGCACCACCGCTGCCTTTGATTTCGAATTTTGGCTTACTACTTGCTGTACTTTGACATAAAAAAGTTGTATCCTCCGAATATCAAGCAATAAAGTAACAAAACTTCATAGTGGACGTATGCAATACGCCGAACCACTCTAAATCGTTGTCTCTCGTGCAATTTACTTCCTGTTATTTGGAGTTTTTGTTAGATAATCCACATTTTAATTTACTTTCTTCATTTATTATCTCTTCAAAAACTTCCGACGAGTGTTGTGCCCAATTTTGACACAAACAAGATAATCAGAATGAAAGTTCGAAAAGGGTTCCTATAAAAATACTTCGATACTTTCCAATTACACCTAGGCACAAAAGAATGTTTAAGTCACGAGAAATAGCAGAACAATTGAGGTGGCATGACACCAATAAAAGTACAAATGGAAGAATATGACATCTAGTTGATTCATTTGCTTGGAGAATGATCGGTACAAAATGGTCTCGTTTCGCTTCAGATGCTAGAAATTTAAGATTTGGACTTGCAAATGGTGGATTTAATCCATTTCCCAATCTTAGTTCCACCTATAGTTGTTGGCATGTAAAGCTTGCTATATTCAACCTACCTTCATGATTATGCATGAAAAAAGAATATCTTATCTTGTCTTTATTGATTTCAGGTCCAAAGCAACCTGGTAATGATATTGACATATATTTAGAACCACTCATAGAAGATTTAAAAGATTTATGGGAAAATGGATTAGAGACATACGATGCATTTAGTAAGTCCATGTTTAAATTAAATGCTCTATTACTGTGGACCATCAATGATTTTCCTGCTTATGCAAATTTAGCTGGCCTTACTACAAAAGGAAGGAAAGCTTGTCCTATATGTAGTATTGACACTTTATCGAACTGGTTACCATTCAGTTGCAAGTGTGTTTATATGCATCATAGAAGATTTCTTTCTCGTAATCACGCTTATCAAAAAAAAAAGATGGTCTGATGGAAATATCAAAGAAAGAGGCAAGTCAAGAATTATGAGTGGCGTTGAAGTGTTGAATGCTACAAGCAATATTGTAAATGACTGGGGAAAGAATGAAAAGCAAGAGAAGAAAAAAAGAAGAAAAAAATAAGAAGAATAAAATTCAACCTAAACCTACGAGTGATGCAAACAGTAAAATGTGGAAGAAGAAATCGATATTTTTCCAACTTCCATATTGGAAGTAAAGCCATCTTAGCTATTATTATAGAATTGTACACTACTTTCAATTATATTTATTTATGTTTCTTCAACAATTTTTTTTGTTTATTTCCTTTTAAGTCCTACTAAAAACAATACAGATATTTAAATTAGCAATATCCAAAAATTGTACAGTTTGTGCACACACTTAGTATGGATACTAACTACATAATTAGAACAAATCGATTCCTTGTTTTACATGTTTGTTTGGTTGATAACATTTTTTATCTTGTTAATTGCTTACTACTTATTTTTTGTTATTATGCACTTAGCTGTGTATATAGTGTTGCTTACTTTGTGTTCAACGTAGTATGCACTATTCGATTCCTTGACCCTATATTAGTATCGACATTAGAAAATCTCTTTTTTGACTCTTTTAGGATTTGGTACTAAGACACAACTTGCATGCAATGCATGTTGAAAAAAATGTATGTGAGAGTATAATTGGCACCATTCTAAAAATAAAAGGTATGTCCAAAGACGGTCTTAATTGCTGTAAAGGTCTACAGTACATGGGAATCAGGGCAGAGTTATATCCGCAAGAGATGAATGGGAAAATATACCTTCCACCGTCAAAAATCAACTTAGCAAAGCGAGAAATAGAAATTTTTTATAATCGTTTCAGAAATCTGAAGGTGTCAGACGGGTATAGCTCTAATATTCGAAGATGTTTCTCAAAGGACAATAAAATAATTGTCTTAAGTCTCATGATTGCCATGTTTTGATGCAATAATTATTACCTGTAGCTTTGCGGGGACTCTTAACGAAAGGCCCAAGAATTTCAATATTTCGATATTGTGGATTTTTAAATGAAATATGTGTTAGTCCATGAGATAATGGTTTTGACGACAACAACCTTACGACTTGTTATAAAATATAAATACTAACGTCATGGTTTAGATATACATGTATATGCAGAACATAAACATGCAGGTACCAGTATAGAGATACAAGACCGATGAATTTAAAGATCGAAGATATCAAGATTGAAGACTCATGAGTATCAAGAAATCAAGAGTTCAAGATTTCAAATAGTACAAAATAAGTATTGAGTCTAGAATTATGTTAAAACTTATTGAAAGCACTTACATCTTTATTTGAAATTTAGTCGTGGAATGGAATCCACTTCGAGCTTGTTAAAGGGATGAAACCTTAGTGGGATGGAACCCACGAAAATATCTAGGGGAACATATAATGATCCTATTTTGATATCCACTAATTTTATAAAAATGTTTTTCAAAAATATATCTCTTGTTTTTAAAAAATGTTTTCAAAACTTTCTTTTCAAAAAGAAATCTCTCTTGGTTTTAAATATTTTAGCCTCAGAACTATTTTTATCCTTTTTAATATTTTGATTTCAAAATTGCCCTTGTTTTTAAACCATCTCTTGTTTTAAGAAATATTTATATACTCAGATTTTAAATCACTTTATAGATTAAGATTATATTAAAAATTACTTTCTAAACTCTTTTAGATGTTTAAACTATATTCAAATATATTTATAAAGTTTAGAAATTGTTTTGACAAATTATCGAAACTAATTTTAATAAAAAAATCAAAACATCAATTTTTCGTTGAGCATGTCGACATCCCTCAACCCCCATGTCGACATGGTGTCCATTATTTTCAATTTTCAAAAGAAGTGTCTATTCATCTTATCCTTTCACGAATATATATGGCTATTGCTCTACTATAAATACCAGTAAGTTCTAAACGAATTTTTTTACCAGATTTCGTTTATTTTCTCTCATCTCCATCTTCCACGTTTATTCTAAAGAATCCTAAACTATACTCTGAATACCAAGTGAATCAAACTTGATTATCTCTTGTTTGATTCTCTGCCACTCTCTCCATAAGATCTTGGTGCTATTCAGAGTTATAAAATCTTTTGTAAATCAAATTGTTGAGTAAAAGGTACGGTTGAGCCTTGAAATCAGTTGGGTGTGATTGTAGCCTCGGAAATCAATTAGGTGATCTTGTAGCCTGGTTAAATCAAGAGGGTTTGCCCTGGACTCGAATACAGGAGGATGTACCTCGTAGCCTTGAAACCGAGGGTGTAATCTGAGAGATTATTTTGATAAGAAATCCATACGATTGTATGGGACTGGATGTAGGATAACTCTGAACCGGTATAAAATCCTGGTGTGCTCTTTCCTTTACTGCTTTTATTTAGTATTTGCATCTGTGTTATATTCTGTGATTATATCTATGTCTGTGAATTGCATTTGTTGGTAATTAAATTATATAAGTTTCAAAAAGATTTAGAAAATCCATAAAACACTATTCAACCCCCCTCTAATGTTATTCCAGCCTTAAGATCCGTAATTCGCATTTCTCACAATATGCCAAAGAGACATCGATCAAAAAAGATTTGAAGATCTTGAAAATGAAATTGTTAAGACATTATGCTTGTTAAAAAGGAATTTTCCTCCTTCATTTTTTGATATTATGGTACACTTGACCATACATTTAGTGCAAGAATTACGTCTATGTGGGCATGTACAATATCGCTGGATGTATCTATCTGAAAGGTACTACACTATTGCTTTTAACTCTAAAGCTTTACTTCATTATAAGCTCATGCAGTAGAATTATATTTTACAACGCTTTGATATCATTAATTTTCTTTTCATAGGTATATGAAAGTAGTTAAAGGATATGTGACAAATCCAACAAGACCAGAAGGGTGCATTGCAGAAAAGTACATTACTGAGGAGTGCATGAGATATTGTAGTGGTTACTTAGAACAAGCCGACGAAATAGGAATACGACACAGTAGAAATGAAGCATTTCAAACCGATTCTCCTCATGTCGGACGATCAATTAGTAAAGGAACACATGTAACATTGTCCGATGAAATGCTAAAATCTGCTCATCGATACGATCTTTAATACAAAGTTGAGGAGTACAAGAGGTAAGTACAACAATAACTAATGTAAATACAAATTATGGTTATAACCACAATCTAAAACCACTATATGACCTATTTTATTCTATTCTTTTGTACTAGAATGCATATGGATGAGTTGAAGCAGTTAGATAATCTTTTGAGTAGAAAAGAAAATGAAACATTGCTTTGAGGTAAACACGCTGATGAGTTTTGTAACTGGTTTAAAGAAAAGGTGTGTATTATATGATTTGTGATTTTTAATGTCCACGTCTAAAACAAAAAACTCATGCCGTCAAGTTTCAGGTTGAATTGCAAATCAGTATGGATATTCCAGTTTCCAATGCAATAAAATGGTTATCATATAAACCTATAAAATGAGCCATGACGTATACTGGATACATTATTAACGGGCTTCAGTTTCATACCAAAGGCGTTCAAAGATCCACACAAAACAGTGGCATTTTGATTGAAGCAAATAACGTAAACGATTCACAATCAAACAGTAATGTGCAACCATCAAAAGCTTATTATGGTGTTCTACGTGAGATTATTGTGCAGGACTATAGTATTTTTCAAATTTCTATATTCAAATGTGATTGGGATAATATTAACCGTGGTATTAAGGTTGAAGATGGTTTCCCACTAGTTAATCTTCACCAATTTCAAAATCAATTTTTGAATGATCCTTTCATTCTAGCTTCACAAGCCAAACAAGTATTTTATTCAAGAGAGTTTGAATCATCTAACTGGTATGTTATCATAAAACAAACACCCAAAGGTTTTCATGAATTAGAGATGTATGACGAGGAAACTAAATTTAGTTCTCAACCATTTGATGCATTAAAGTTTGATTAAGTTACGGCCGACGATGATGGTTTTGAGAGAAGGGACTGTGAATGCACATATTTCTATAGTTGCGGTAGAGGCTGAAAAATTGATTCTACATACTATATTGCAGAATTTCTCTATTGTAGTTTGATTTTTTTAAGAACTTTGTTTTCCTAAATTCTTGAGTTTCAGATTGTTACTTTTGTATTTGGTTATGCTATACATCTTAAAATTATAACACACCTTTCTAACTCCGCCAATGTCTATTTCACATTGCCGGTCCTAAGCCCGGATAAAGGAGGAGGGGAAAGGAGAATCTTTTAGTTTTTATGTTCTTTAATTTATACAATAATATGAGGAGTGAGTTTCCTTCCAATGGTTATGCCTTTTTTCTCTTCTATAGTTCTATTTTGGATTTTGGATCTATTAGAATTTGTATAAGCTAAGTCAGGTTTTGGTTTCGGTTTCTATTTTGCTACTACATTTTCATACCTAACAATCTATTGATTCTTATATCTTGAATTCGATGAATATTTATGCTAAATCTATGTTAGATTCCTGTAGGCCAAACCTGTTGAATTTCGGGTTCATTAATCTGTTTTCGTATACCGAATGTGAAATCAATTTCAAAGACAGTAACTGAACAAACCCAATATGCGTAATGAATGTAAATTATTGTTTGTATTACTGAGGGGAATGTGTTTATTATACCTATAATAATGTGGTTAGACTAATGATTTTTCTTCTTCTTGGCATGATGTTAGCAAGTGGCATGTTATTGGAATCAATGTGTTCTGTTAATATTATTTGCCCATTGCAAATATTTTTAATTGTGTTGCTTTTGCATTATTAATTCTACTCTAGGAGTATTAGCAGAAGAAATTTACCATCGTTGAATTTTAAAACCTGCAGAATACATATTTTTGTTTATAAGTAAATTTAGATGCCAATCGACAATAGAATTATAGATTTGAAATTCAATCTTTTGGTAAATATTGGTTTCAGAAAATAAAAACAGTTCAATTTTTCTGCAATATTAGTAGTTAGTTAAATATATGCCACGCATAGTATGCTGGTTGCATTTTATGCTTTTTGCTAAAAACAATGATATTCTTTTATTGTTTTCCTCGTAACTCCATCTTCTGTTGATGGTTAAAGAAACTGCCTTCGAGAGGGAAGAAAAGGAGTAAACGCAGAACAGGAAAATGGTTTGTTAATTTTTTTTCCAACTTAAAATAAAAACCACTTCTTGTTATCTATTCGAATATTGGTATGAACTCTATAGGATGAGTAAAAGCTTCAAGGTCAAGTCATGGTTGAGCATGAAGCATCGTTTGGTTCATAACCACGTCCAGAAAATCCTGGAAGTGCCATAAAATGCCAAGAAAATTCAGTAGGAGGTCCAAACAGAAGGCTTTCTTTAGTAGATGGATCAATAATGCCATCTCCAAAATCATACTTGTTGTACTCCACTAAGGATGTAAATTCAGCTCGGAAGGCAGACTACCAATATGGGATTTCTCATGGTTAATACTTTTATTCTTCATCATTGATAATAATGATCTATATTTTCTTTTTGAGTGAACTGAATTAATTGTGGATGGTAATTTTATGTTGTTTTGCACATAAACTAAGTTAAACTTACTGTCATACGTTTGTTAATTTTTTTCTTAAACTGTATTTAGATGAACACATGTTTTTTTTCTTTTGGAAAGAACAATGATATAATTCACGGTATATATGTATATAAGTATAAAGTATATGACCTATGAACAATGATTCAAATTAGACCTCAAACATTCGTATTGTAGGTTGAGGCCCAAGAAATTCAATTGGACAATCTTGACAAAATGAAAATGATGTAGGTGTTTTGTAATGTCCTTTGTATTTAGCAAGATATTCAGTGAGTGGATCCACTCCGAATTAATGTATTCGTGACTCCTCAGTACTTGAAGCCGCGACCTGCTTCAAGTACATGCATTTGTACACTTGAACCATATACGAACTGAAATGCGTTATTTGTTCTACCACTAATTTCTGTTCCATTTTGTAGAGAAAAAATAATGGCATTTTGCATGATAACTAAGCAATCAGTTATAAAATCCAATACACACCACCCCTGTTAAGTTGTACAGTTTTAATAATAGAGGTTGGCTCTATAATATAGAAAATGGTAGCTAAGCCCGAACCATCATTCGTCCTAACAGATCTATCTAGAATGGTCCGCAGAAAAGAGAAGTACATGCATTTTCTTGAAGATAGTCGGTGGGTTTGCCTTCTTCCGTTATATATATATATATATATATATATATATATATATATATATATGTGTGTGTGTGTGTGTGTGTGTGTGTGTGTGTGTGTGTGTGTGTGTGTGTGTGTGTGTGTGTGTATGTGTGTGTGTGTGTATATATGTATGTGTATATATATGTATATGTATGTGTGTGTATATATTTATATATGTATGTGTGTATATATATAAGAGTAATGTGTTATGTTTATAATCAATTCAGTTAATAAAAATTCAGTCTTTTATAGTTATCCGTTTCTTCTTTTCTCTGCCCCTCCTTTTCCATTTATGTTATTTTATTTGAGAACTCTAACAAGATATCAGAGTTTGATTTGACATTCTAACAATGGTAGCATGCAGACCAGATCTCCAGTCTATAAGTGGGTTGTTGTCATTGCACCCTTCACAATTCAAAATTCTTCATCTAGAACCTTCACGAATGGGGCCAGATAGTTTGTTGTGTAGGATGCATTACTGAAAACACCAGAAGAAAAAAATTATATGCATGTATATGATAAAAAGTACAAAAATGTTGTGGAAGTTGATTGAGTTAGTGCTAATAAAATGGTTATAAATGTATGCGCCTGATAATATTTACGGCTTCATCGGAGTAATGGCCTTCATAAACTCCACAAAAATAGGTTGGGATCAGTGGCGTAGCCAGGAATTTTCGTTGAGGAGGGCACGATGTAGTAAGGTAGGGGTTCGGGGCAGTAGGCTCGAAAATCTTTTTTTTTTATCAATTATTTAAATAGCGTAAAAGAACTCATGAATCAACATAGTATGGTTTCGAGTTACTAAGTTTGGAATAAGAGTGTCTTGAGTATCAGTGTTCGTGATACTATTAGAAGACGTAGAAATTTTAGAAGATCCAACTTCATGAAATGATCTTTTGAAATATGTTTGCCAATCTGAATAAATAAATTAATGTATTGCAATCTTCATTAAAATTGTTCATTTTATTTGCTACGCAGCAGCTTCAAACCAACAAATAAACAATTTCCTATTACTAAAAAAACACAGCAAAACAGCAAAGGCAGAGGAAGAAATATGCCTACTTTTAACATGTTTTAGTGGTTAAGACTTAAAGAATAAATCAGTATTTAACCTATTACTAAAAAATCAAGTAAGAATAAATCAAACTAATTACAGTACACAAATTAGGGTTTTGAGAAATCGAGCTTTCGTATCTAAAAAATAAATTAATTACAATAAACAAATTACACTACATAAATTATACCTAAACCAATTTACATTCGAATCAAACAAATTACGCAAACTAGGTTACGTGGAGTTTGAATTAATTAGGGTTACCAATATTGAAGAGCTCGACCTAAGGTGCTGTCGGAAGAGGAACTCGACCTAAGCGGTATTGATGTTCGTAGGTGTTGGCAGAGAAGAGGGAGCTACTGCCTGTGTGTAAGAGAGGTTTTGAGGTTGAAGCTAGAGTTTGTTACAATCTACAATTGCGTAGAAGATAAGCGGTAGCTTTCGACTGTGGAGAAAAGGAGAGCCGCGACTTGAAAAGTTAGGTCTTCAGTTTTTTTTTTTTACTTTTTTTTTCTTTTTCTTTTTGTTTGGTTGGGGGTTTGGGGGGGGGGGGGGGGGGGGCACGTGACAGTGACCCCCTCGGCAATAAAGTGGCTCCACCACTGGTTGGGATAACTGCATCTTTGGCTGGTGCAATCATGATGACCTTCCTTGCTCTTGCTTGTATATGCTTTCCAGCACCAGGTCCACCAACAAACTCTCAGTTCCCTTTATAAAAGCAAGCAAATAAAGGATCTTCCATTTCTAGCTGTAAAATTCTTCATTTTTTCACACATAAATTGGACACCCTTGATAATCAGCAAAGAGATGTACTATATAACTGGTAAGTGGTAACCGATCTTAGAACAACTTTACTGTGGTGAGACTGTATACTGTTGATCTATAGATCTTGAGACTGAGTCCCCATGGCATTAAAAACTGATTTAAAATAAAATGTGGGCGTTACCTACTAGCGTTGTGCTTTGGTCATATGAACTTTGTACAGGTAAATTTTATTCAAAGTGCTCCCAGGAATGCACCTACCTCTAATTGACAAGGGTACATAATATAGAAGTAGTATAAAATACATATACCTCGATGACAATGACAATTCATATTTCAGCCCAAGGAAGCTTCAATGGATCAAATCTAGACACAACCTTGATCGGCTTTCCATCAACTCTTATTGTCTGATTATCTATAACTTTCACATCTGCCTTGAATGCTCCAAGCATTGAATCATACATCAAAAGATGTGATGTCAGCAGTGGCATAAAAAGGTGTAAAAATAAAGTGATGTATAGGTTGTCAATTCACTTCCTTGTTTATTTGAACCATGTCTACCAATGCATTCATTTTAAACACAGTGATATTCAACCATCTATATATTAACCTATGATCATTCTTTATGCTTCGACTCTGTTAACTTATTCATTCTTTATGATCATGTTAAGATGATGTATTCACCTATTTACATTGCATTTTCCTCGACAAGGTTTCGCCTTTTAAAAGAACTTCAATATTATGCCAAATAAATTGCTTTTTTCTTTTTAGTTACAAGTTGGAGAAGTATATGTACCATGATTTGTTTGGAGTGAAACTCGTACTTCAACTAAAATGTATTCGTATAGTTTAGAAGCACTGGCGTAGTTTTGTTCCATTTAGAAAGAGGAAATGATAGAATTGTATGCATATGTAATCTTTTAACAGCTATATATGCCATCAGGTTGAAGGAGTTCATGGTATAATGTTAGGTTAAATTAGTGCCTTACAAAATGTAGCATTGGCAGGGCATATAATAGTTGGGCCAGTGATTAATGCTGCTTCAGAAATTGCTAGCCGCTCCCTTTCATGTAATCAGAGGATATATTATATGTTTTCTTGATTGTTGTCACAGTTAGAAACATCATGTTTATATCTGTTTTTGTGTTTATGCCTGTTTAAGTTTAAGTATATCTAACTTATGCTATCGTAATCTTTTCAAGGATGGAGTAATAGCAGATCTCCAAGAAACAAATGATGCATTGGTATATGCATCTGATCTTCCCCTCTCAATTCTCATTGTAGGACTTGGTGGTGCAGATTTTAAAGAGATGGAGGTATTTTGTTTTCCTTTATGCAGTGTTTTGATAATTAGTGCTATATACTCGCCCACATGATTAGTCCTACGTTGTAATTAACCATAAGAGGCCAAAAGTGACTGCCTAGTGAAATAAACACTTATTATCAACTATTTCCTTCTGTCATAAATGGGTAATTTGTGCGGTTAATATGAAAATAAATAATATCATTAGATTATTTTTCTACAAACTGAATCTGATTCGCTGCTAATTCAACTCAGAATAGGTAGGCTAAAGTATAAAACATTACTTTTATTCAAATTATTTTCAGTTTTCACTCTTACAAAATATGATTTCAGGTACTTCTAATAATCATCAAAACGGGTATGTCCATGAATCCATAGATCCCAAAACTTTCGGAAGTCCTTCCAGCATTCTTCATAAAATCCTTTCTCGGCCCACGTTTTTGCTTATCAGAAACAACAATTGCTTATCTGGTACTTGTGAGGCTAGCCATTCACTTGAAAAGTTGAATCTTGGTTCACAAAGCATGCCATCTTTTCCAAAAATTAATGATGGTGTACTTGATGGTATTCAGTTCAACTCACCAAACACTATATCAGCGATGACCATGGACATGAACTCCACACCTATTGCTAATTGAAGTGAACATAGAAGCATTTCGTAGAAGTGGCTCTTTTTCCCATAGCAGCCATTTCGAACACAACAAATCTGGTTAGCAACATCTAATTAACAAATCCATGACATCTTTTCTGCCATATATCTTAGTTTGTTTTGTTGATTCTCTTTATTGTTAGACTGCTAATTTTTAGCAATTTCATGGTTACATGCTTATTTTAGGTATGTTAGTAGGGTTAATAGGTTAATTTTGATTATCGGTATGTGAGTGTATGATTTTCAAAATTACATTACAAAATGGGTGAAAATATATGTAGTGCAAGAGTAGGATACTAAACATGGTCACCATAATTAGAGCAAGACTAGATGTTCTCCTGTTCTCCCTTTTCAAAGGGAAAAAAATAAATCACATTAGGTGTTGTGCCATTTTGAGCGTAACAGAAATAAGAGGAACCTATTCAAACATGTGTTTCTATTGCATTACATGCCCGTTTGCCCTCTTTTGTCTTTCCATGCAACTTCTTCTATTTTCTCTTGGTTTAGCTTACCTGTGTCTGCAGTAGCTTGTTGTTGGCCTTGCGCTTTTTTCCTTCATTCTTGGCAGTCCTGTTAGGCATCATCAAGCTGTTCCTATATCATTTTCAGATGCGCCTCTTATCATGCAGCAACGCAACCCATTTTCCACCAATCTCGGGATGCACCTTTCATTCACACATGCAGCATTCACTCATATCACCTCATTCATTATCATCTTGTAGATATTCACGAATCAGTCTCCTTATTGTAGTCGTGAACCCTTTCAACGTTCATAATTGCAGTTCATGTTACAACAATTCACACGTTCAGCTTATACTACATCAAGCTACAACAGTTTTCACAGCCACAACAGTACACATGCTTAGTTGTTCCTTCCATGCTGATGCCATAACGCTATTACCCTGCCAAGCATGCCCTGCTATCATGCTTCGGTTAACCCATCATCAAATCATGCATCACCTTCATCATCTCACACTGCTGCACTTCTTTTGCAGTCCCTCCACCATGCACAAGCCAGCCATGTCAAACTCGTCTGTCTACTACACATGCGTTCTGTACATCTATCTCATATGACCTTATCATGTACTCGTATCTCGCTCAATGCAGCAGCCATGTGTTCAACATTTGCAGTTCAGTCAGCTCTCCCTCACACCCCTGAGCACTGCTATTGTTTCTGTCCCGACGCTACTTTAATTACTCCACTATCTCAACGTGAAGTTGCTCATGTTTTACCTGTTTGCTGCTTTCAGTCATCTCCATGCTACAAGCCAATAGTACTCGTAGTGGACAATCATGCTGGAGAGCTCGCCTAAATAGGATCACTAACAACGCCACATCCCAAGCCGGTCTTCCATTACTAATGATAGGTCACCTAATACATAACCAAATTGGTTTTGTGATGGAAATGTGTTTTATGATATTTTCCAATCAGAGCTTTGTGTTAAGTTACTGTTGTTCTGGTTACATTGTTATACCCTCCTTTACGCAACCTATTAATTTTTGTGGCTCCGTCGTAGACATCTTATAAGTCCATAATTTATAATGCCAAGTAAATGTTGTGTCTATTAGCTCTCTGCAAGTTCTGTGTAATTATTAATCTTACAAACTTCATCATTTGCAACTCCCAATATAGTATATACACATATGCTTCAAGAAGACATATTTTACAATCATATGACTGGACTGCACGAAGCGGAAAATTTTGTTCAAGTGGGGAGGACTCATCATTGCATGTGCTGACCATTTCGTTCTTGTGACATCAGGTCCATTAGGTCATTTCTCCTTTCTATTTAATGGACTTAATAAAGACAACGATGCCTTATCGGCCAATATTGGTTTATATAGAACTTAGAAGATTATACGAAGATTCTGAAACAAAATTACAATGCTGTTTTAGCATTTAGACCGACAGGTATGATACATCATTGTTATTATTTATTAGTTTCACAGTTGCAGTTTCTGATCATACCCCTCCTTATTTATCAGGTTGGACTTATTCTAAAAAAACTGGAAGCCAGAAGCTGGCTTAATATAATCAAACCCAACTGTAAAAGCAATGTAACCATATACGGTATTATTCTGTAAAGGCAATGTAACCATATACGGTATTAGTCTACTAGTTAATGTTGTTTTTGGCATAAGTGCTAAGTCCTTGTGATAGTAGACAGTTAATCATATGTCACAATCAGTCACACTATTGTTGCATCAATCGGCTCGTTTATAAAATCTGATATTCCTGATCTTTAGTACTACGTGGGTCGCTCCAGACTAGAAGAGTATGCTTGGATTGCATTGGCGACTATGGTTCATAATCGTCTTATTTTAATGGGCAAAGGAAAAACAAATTTGAGAATACTTTATAGTAATACTTTAATATGGTTTGCTGCATCACTGTCAGGGTCGGCTAGCAAGGACACAACAGACAAATCAACAGTTTGATCGACGTTTGGATCAACTTGATATATTTGTGGATAATTCCAGGTTTTCCTCTCAACATGGCTGTTTTTGTCGCACCCTGAAATTTCATCACTGGTAGAATGAGACAAAAAGCGGATTTTCTATTGAGGTATCGAACAGTAGCCATGAATTCATGTACTTTTGCATGTATTACTGTTGTAGGAACCTTTAGATTATCACAGGCTCCTTGTGTATTTTTCTTTCTACCATCTAAATCGGATGATGTATTCTTTTACTTTTAAGACTAGTTAATTCGGTGTTGTTTATATGGTGTTTGATGATGCTTAACTTGGATTAGTCATTGAAATGTCCGATTCAAGTTTATCAAAGTTAGAATCTGATGTTTGTCAACTGCAATAGGTAAATGGAAAGTTGTAGTTTCATACAAATATATGAGCAAATTATAAGATTATAGTTTAATGTGATGCTCATGCTATAATATATTCTAGTAAGCTCAATTATAGTTTAATGCAACGTCCTTCTACTTTTGAATAATGGTACCTTGATATGGATTGAAGAGGACAACACTAGCCTACTGAAACTGTAATATTCGGTATGTCCTAGTTAAAAAATTGAGAGTTAAACAATGTTAAAACACGAAAATGCATACTGAACTATACGAATCAGTAACAAAACATCCTTATTAAAATATTTTACAATATCAATTAACTTCATTGAATGTGATGTACTTTACAATATCAAACAAACATCATTAAATGCAAAATATTGTACAATTTTACCAATTTTTTTTTCTTTGGAACATGAAATTACAACATCAAATTGAAGTTATTACATGTTTTTTTAAACATAATATTCACAGTTCGTTGTCTTTATTTAGACCTTTGACAATGCCATATAAAAGTTATAAAGCGTGCTTATGACAATGTTACTAGAATATTGATGAAATTGAAAAATTAACAACACCAACCATATGTAGTTAAATATAATGTAAGCAACAATGTAAAATTAACATTGTCCTAAATATGAATTGTGATAACATTATGCAGATGTTGTAATATAAAAATAAATAGAGTTTACAACTATTTTTTGTTGTTGTTTTTCTTTGAGTTTGTAACATTTGATAAATATTGTTTAATACTATAAACTTACAATGTTTAAAAAACGTTTTTTTTTACTCGCATGTTTCAATAACATTATATATATGTTATGAAAAAGTAATCATAATACAATGTAAGAAAGTCATTGTTAAATGATGTTTTTCATGATAGTTTAAACAAACGTTCTAGATAGTTTTTGTTTTACAACATTTGCACATAAAATGTTGTTTAGAAAAATCTATTACAACGTTTTCAAACAAATGTTATGAAGAATCTACCTTTTTTACAATACTTTGGTAAACTGTTACAGAATCAGTGTTGTAAAATGGCATTTTTGTTGCCATGACTCAAGATTGCCTTCATTCTATTTTCAGCTTCCCTTTTATAGCATAAGAAAATTATAGTCAAAACCGACGAAATTGCCCTCAAAAACATCGATTTGGATATGTTTAGAAACTCCTCGCATCGGTTAATTAGTCGACTGATGCAATCAAACGAAATTCTAATTAATGAATCAGCCGACTATCTAGGATCACTATAAGAAAACACTGTAGTTTTCTACGTCAAGTTTCCTGCATCTTTCCTACGCCATAAGATGATGCGTAGATATTGTGGAAAATCCCTTCAGATGATCAGTCTAAGAGAATAAAAAAGCCCAACGCGGGGGAAAATAACTGGATCGTGATTGTAGTGAGACGAAACAAATAGAGATAAACGCCAGAACAGACAGTCGCATATCTATGCAATATAGAGAAAAATAAATAACACCAGTATTTATAGCGGTTCCACTACCGCGAGGCAGTGTACGTTCACTTGGTGAGAGGAAATTTTATTAATCGCTGAAAAATTAGAGTTACAAGATTGATTCACTTTTGGAGGCTATACATAAGAAGAATTCACAATATAAATAAAATTTTGCAGAGTTTCATCTCTCTAAAATGACTACCATTGTTGTCCAAAAGCTCCACTATTTATAGGGTGACGATATGAGGAGGGGTAGTTGCTATATAGCAACTCTGGGTTTGGTTTGGCAAATAGCAAAAATGGTTCGGCATCCATCTTGACTGGCATGATTTGGTCCGGCAATCAGTACTCTAGATCTGGACCGTCTAAGCTCACAACACATCTCGTTCGATAATAGTTCCCTGAACCAAAATTATGGAACGACATCAACTTGGTTCGACAGCAGCATCACCACTTCATTTTGGACCGGCATGCCCAAATACCGAACGAGATATTTCATTCGGCATCTTCTTCACCATATCACCGAACCAAAATTCTGGAGTGGCACGTTTCGGTTCGGCATTCTTCACCTTCCACAATATCGAAGGAGATCAGCTGCTTCAACATCGCTCCAAATTTACATCAGCACCGAACAAAACTCCTTCATCAAATACCGAACGACTTTTCCTTCATATCACCAAATGACTTCTCCTTCATCAAATAAGAAATCTGGCTCGGCCAAGCTCACTTCTAGCTCCTTCCACAACGTTACTTATGGTTTGAAGACCCTTCTTCTTCATGCTTCGATTTTGCATCTTCCTCTAATCTAGGGTTTCAGCAATGGAAATCTAGGTATCAAATCTAATAATCTCCACCTTGATACCGACTTCCATACAAGCCACCCAAGGCAATCAACAACTTCATGCTCCAAGCAATGAATACTTACCCAATGAGCTTCGGCAATACCATCACCATTGCACTCTGTCAACGAACTCCGGTAAGGCCATCGCCTGTCAACAAAGTTTTCGAAGTATCCAGTCGGTGTAGAACCAATCAATCTCCACCATAAAAAAAATGTCTTCATGAAGCGTTTCAACTCTCCCCCCATGTCATCCCGTGACACCTAGCACTTCATTAAACGAATCAAGTCCGAGCAATGCTTGAACTTGGCAACAGATAACGACTTGGTGAACATGTCTGTTGCATTTTCCTTTGTGTGAACTTTCTGAAGACGAACTAGCTTCTCTTCACTTATCGAGACAAGGAACGACTATCTCACCTCAGTATGCTTCGTCCTCAAGCTGAACGTCGGATTTGTGAATTGCACTCTGACCATCACAGTACACATCCACGCCTTCATATACGAAGCCCAAATCATACAATAGTCGCCTCAAATAAAGCGTCTCCTTAGCTGCTTCAACCGCAGCTATGAGCTCTACCTCTAGAGTAGAAAAAGTCATAATCGTCTTCAACCTCGCTCTCTAACTGATCTTTGTCCCACCAATGGTGAACACATATCCGGAGGTTGACTTCTTTCGATCTTTATCATAGGCATAGTCGGAATCACAATCCAATCAAGCTGAAATCTCTTCCTCTATCGCCAAAGACAAGTCCATGGTTTGGAGTTCCTCTAAGGTATCTGAAGATACACTTCACTGCTTCTCAATGCGTCTTTCCTGGATTTGCCATGAACCTACTCACCAATTCTGTGACGCCCCACCTCTATACCCAGGCTAGCCAAGGACACTACAGCGTGATGCCGTCAACTAACATGGAGAATAAGGCTGGTTGGGAGCGACCATATATAGCCTTGCTCTAATTATCTATTGAATACATCGACAATAGTCATACCAAGCAGGTCGACATACTCAATGAATATTTAAAACAAAACCATAGGTGGTTGGATCTATCAGAACAGAATATAACAACTCAAATGTAATATACATCACAGAACAACAGATCATTATATACATACATACATGGATACATAACAGAGTATACAAAATGATACATGTCAAGTGGTATAGCAGACCACAATATACAAACGAGTCAATAGAATACATATCAGAGCTACTACAAAATAGGACTACACAAAAAGCTATGACAAAAAGAAGCTAGCGGAGCAGTCCATGCGGAAGCAAAATAGGCTAAGTCCAAAGTATCTAACCTGAAACATCTCGGTCTGACCCGAGTATAAAATACACGGGTCAGTCTAGCTAAACATATCAGTTAGATAAACTGAACAACGATAAACCTGCAAGGTTACAATGTATAACAAATATCTCTAAAAGAGATAACACAATCATCTAACAAAAAGATGAAACATACGATAACAAGCCTCATATCATCGACAACTCATAGAAACAAAGGATAAGAATTCCCAAAACAAGCCAAAAGGCAAGTAACAAATACCCATAAGGTATACAAGTTCCACAAGGTAAACGCTACTCATCATGCGGCTCAAAAAGACCAACACCGAAGGGCGATACCAAGGGAATATACATATCAATGAAACATCATAAAATTGCTCGAGCTCAGTACTGTATAAACAAGGATCCATGAGCCCGAAGACTCCAAACCCAATATCACCCATGCGGCTCATAACGACCAACATAGAAAGCGATACTATAGGGCACCCCAATATCACCCATGCGGCTCATAACGACCAACATAGAAAGCGATACTATAGGGCAACAAACCCGAAGGCACAAACCCGAAGGCACACACCCGAAGGCAACAAACCGTAGTGGTGAAGGTCAGAGACCCAATACTGGACACCACTAACTGGCGGAATGTGTCACAACTCTCGGAAAGGAATCCGAAAAGTGTTAACGTATGTCCCATAACCACTCGTTCGCACTAAACGGTTTACTATCCGTCAGCCACTTTCACACTCGAAGCAGTACAAAGTTTACCTCATATCATCGATAAACCAAACCGAAGGTTAAAACGATCAATTGAATAGGTCGGGGATTAATCGGAAAGATAAACGCGCAGATTCATGGTCCGTGTTTTGCCCAACCATTTAATCACCCTTCCACTTCGCTCGAAGTGCGAAATTGTACGTGTGTTTTAAATAGAATTTATAAATCGGAAAAGCGAACTTTTAATACGATTTGAAGAAATCATTTATAAAACCCGTGAATGAAGTCAAAAAGGAATCATCAAGGTCAAATATGCATAAACAACTAGTTGGAATTAACAAGCGTTGATTAAATTTGGAAAACTAAACGAACAAGGCAAGTTGGCAAAAAACAAGGCAATATTTTGCCTATTTCCTTTCTGGTTGAAATTTAGGCAATTCAGACGTCTGGAAATATAATTTCAGACGTCTGAATCTGGGGATGAAAATGTTCCCCAGAACAATATTCAGACGTCTGAAATAAGGGTTTCAGACGTCTGAAACTCAATGTTCAGGCATTTCCTGAACCTGGGCCAACTATGGCCAAACAAATCGAAAGCAATCGGATGCGTATTGATTATGGGCTTACGTCAAACGACTACCCAACCTTAACAACACACCCAAACACTCCGAACAACATAAACATCAACCATATAAGGTTTTACATAGATTTGGCTTCAAAAAACATAATTTGGCAATTTCACCAAAACAATCCAAATCGAAAGCAAAAGCATATGAACAAGTGTTAGGAATCCATACCCAACATCAATGATATCAAAAGAAGTAGATGTGAGTTCAAAACTCACCTTATATCACAAAACAAAGAAGAAGGAGTTCAATTTGCAAGGAGAAGACCAACTAATCTCCACTTCTACTCTACTAGCTTCAATATAAGATCAAACAAGTATTTTTCCTAAGTTTAGGTTTAGGAAATTTCTGAGATTGAAGAGAGAAAGAGATAGAGAAGATGAAGAGGAGCTTACCTATGTCTTCTCTTTGATATTGGAGCAAGAAATCAAGTTACAAGAGGAAACTAGGGCTAGCAATTTCTATTTCCCTTTCCTTTCCACCATTTTCAGTTTTGCTAAAGTTTGGAGGAGTGGAATGAGAGAATGGATGAAGAGAGGGCTGAGTTAGGGGTTTAAACTAACAAATGGGCTGAACCCAAACCCAAAACCCAAATAGAAAAGTTGCAAAAATTCACAAACTCCAAACATATTGAAGCTTACACTCAAAAAGATCGCAAACGCCATTTTAGAACCGATGAAGGTGGTTTCGAGTTCCAATTCGGCCATTTGCGGAAAGTAACATTTCGGACCTAAATCCGACTAACGGCGCTATATTTAAATAAAACATTTAAATATAAAATCGTTAAATATGCGGGTTGTTACAAATCCAATCACCTGTACAATGTCAAGCCTAGTGCAGACCATGACATACATCAAGCTGCCAACTGCACTTGCATATAGGACCTTCATCATATAAGCCTTGTCCTTTTCCGAGATCGGAGAACCTTTACTAGAAAGCTGTATGCGCAAAGGCATGGGTGTGCTGATTTCCTTTGTCCCCTCCATGCATAACCGAGCAAGCATCTTTCAAATATACTGCTTTTGAGTGAGGCTCAAAAGTCATAGCTTTATATCTCTTTGGATTTTCATACCCAAAATTTTCTACGCGTCTCCAAGGTCTTTCATTTTGAATTCCCGCTTTTAGCTTTAGCTTTAAACTATCGATTTCAACCTTATCCTTGCAAGAAATCCACATATCATCCACGTATAAGAGTAGGTACACACATCTACCATTATTTAAATGCTTTAAGTACACACAAACATCTTTGATGCTACAACCAAAATCAAGTGAAAGCATAAAAGAGTCAAACCTCTTGTACCATTGTCTAGGCGACTGCTTAAGTCCATACAATGACTTCTTCAATTTGCAAACCTAATTTTCTTTCCCATCTAAAACAAATCCTTCTTGCTGCTTCATGTAAATGGTCTCATCCAAGTCTCCATGCAGGAAAGCGGTTTTCATGTTCAGTTGCTCGGCTCCAAGTCATTAGCTGCGACGATAGTGAGAAAAATGTGGATTCACGTATGCCTCACTACTTGAGAGAATATCACATCATACTCCAATCCCTTTCTTTGTAAAACCCTTTAGCTACAAGTCTAGCCTTGCATCTCCCATCAACTTCACCTTTTACACCCACTTGCAACCTATGGCTCGGCTTCCTTGAGGAGGTGGTACAAAATCTCAAGTCTTGTTCTTCTTCAATGACTCTAACTCCTCCTCCATAGCGCACATCCACTTCAACTGTCACATGACTTCAAAGCTTCATCATGGTCAAGCGGCTACTCATGAACCAGATATAAGGTATAGTCAAACTGATCACCAAAGCTAAGGTTCGCAAACTGCCAATTACCTTACCTTTTGGGCGGCCTAATAGTCCTTCGACTGACCCGGGTAGGTACTTCTTTGCCTAGAATCCTTTCAACTCCATGTTGAACTGAACTTCCTCCAGATTCATGCACATCACTAATGCTACTAGAAGGTACCTGTGGACTATCCTGTGATGTTTCATCAACTGCATTTTCCTCCACAGAATCAACAACAGCTCTACTATTTGACTGGAACATGGGAACTTCTTCCATCTCCGTAGGTCTATCATAATCTTTTGATGTGGTAGGTAGCTCCTCCTTCGGATTGAACATAGCAGACTCATCAAAAATAACATGTATGGAATGAATAATCTTCCGATCAATAGGGTTCCAAATTCGATATCCTTTGATACCATCGGTGTATCTCATTAGTATGCCTTTGTATGCTCTAGCCTCCACATCATCTGTATTGTGAAGTACACAGGACAACCAAAAATTCAGAAGTAACCAAGATCATTGTTTTACCTCTCCACTTTTCCTTTGGAATTTTTCCATCTATGGCTGAGCATGAAATTCGATTTATGATATGCGCCGTAGTTGGTAATGCTTCAGCCCAAAAGCCTCTAGACAAGTTCGCTGTCAATCTCAAGCAATGAGCCTTCTCTAGCAGAGTCATGTTCATCCTTTCTGTAACCCCATTGGATTGTGGATCACTGGATGTAGTGAAATGTCTCTGAATGCCTTGTTGTCTACAAAAGTAGAGAAACTTCCTAGAGAGAAATTCACCTCCATTATTAGATCTCGGTATCTTCAACCTAGGACCAGATTGATTCTCAACAAGTGCTTTCCAGTCTTTGAACTTCTCAAAACATTCTGATTTGGCCTTCATCGCATGCACCCATACTTTCCAAGAAAAGTCATCACTGAAAGAGATAAAATACTTTGCTCCTCCAAGAGAAGGAGTAGCAACCGGTCCCCAAACATCTTTATGCACGTACTCAAGTACTCGCCTCGATCTATGGAGTCCGACTCCAAAAGATACTTTAGTTTGCTTGCCTAACACACATTCCTAACAAAAGTCCATCTTGTTAAAATTTTCTCCTTTGATCATCTTCCGTCTTCGAAGCAACTCTAAGCCCTTCTCTGAAATATGACCCAACCTATGATGTCAAAGCTTTGTGGCATCCAATGCACGAGAACTATCTACTCCAACACACGACTCTCCAAGAACTATGGTTCCTTTCAGCAAACACAGATTTTGAAACACATCTCCTTTCATAAGAACTAGTGCACCTCACGAAACCTTCAAATTATCATTCTCGATGGTTACCTTACATCCCAAAGATGCCAATTGTTCTAAAGGAATTAAGGACTTCCGAAAACTTAGAACATACCGAACACCTGTCAAAGTGCGTATCACTCCTTCAAACATCCTGATCCTTGCTGTACCTTCACCCATTGCTCTACAGCTAGCATCGTTACCCATAAGAATAGAGCTTCCCCCTCGTTCAACAAAAGAACTGAAGTAATCCTTATTAGGCATCATATGGAAAGACGCCTTCGAGTTCGGCACCCAATGGTCCGAGACATTCGATACTACTGCAGACAACATATCGTCAGATACAGACTTCTCCACCGCAAATGATAAACATCCATCTTTTTCCTTCTTCTTCAAATCTGGACAATTCTTTTTGCAATGACCAGATTTCTTGCAGATAAAGCACTTTTCATCCTTAGTCTTCCCTCTCCTACTATTACCGGGGGACCTGGAACATCCTCTAAAATGCTAATTCTTCTTATCATCTCTACCTCTTTCAACAAATAGGCCATGACTACCACTTCCACCTTTATTTTCTTCACTTATCTCCTTTGTCTGATCTCTCAAGCTTTCAGAAAGAAGGCTTGACTTCACATCTTCTACTGTCAATGTGTCTCTAGCGAAGATAAGGCTGTTAACAAAACCTCTATTTCACTCCGGAAGAGAACACATAAGAATCATTGTCATTTTCCCCTCATCCATTTTCAAGTCAACAGTCTTCATCTTTATCACAAAGTCATCAAAGAAATTAATATGTTTCTTCATTGAAATACCCTCTTTCATCCGCATGGTGAAAAATGTCTTCAGCAATATCAGACGGTTAGTCGAAGATTTCTTTGATTAGAGATTTTCCATTTTGGTCCAAATGCTCTTAGCAGTGATTTCACTGATAATCTTTGAGATGACATCCTCTTTCATAGCTAGTTGTAAAGTAGTAAACGCCAATTTCTTCATCTCCTTCCTTTCCGCGATTGAGATGTCAGCCGTTAACTCCTTAGGGGAAAACACTACTGGATGGACTTCATTCCTCATTAGAACAGCATTCATCCTCTTTTTCCACTTCTCGAAGTTTTTATCTCCATTCCATTTCTCAATTGCCAACCGTGATCCTGATGCGATATACATCCCCCTAGTATTGGGCCTTGTAACAACTGAAGTTCATTCATCTTCCGCATAACACCTAACACTCCTCAATCAACCTTGCAACTCCGATACCGGACTGTTGTGGAAAATCCCTTCAGATGACCAGTCTAAGGGAATAAAAAACCCAACGCAGTGGAAAACAACTAGATCGTGATTGTAGTGAGACGACGCAAACAGAGATAAACACCAGAACTGACAGTCATAGATCTATGCAATAAAGAAAATAAATAAATAACACTACTATTTATAGTGGTTCCACTACCATGAGGCCGTGTACGTCCACTTGGGGAGAGGAGATTTTATTAATCACTGAAAGATTAGAGTTACAATATTGATTTACTTTTGGAGGCTATACATAAGATTAATTTACAATATAGACAAAATTATGTAGAGTTTTAGCTCTCTATGATGGTTATCATTGTTGTCCAGAAGCTCCATTATTTATAGAGTGAAGATATGAGGAGGGGTAGCTGCTATATAGCAGCCCTGGGTTTGATTTGACAAACAACAAAAATGGTTCGGCATCCATCTGGACCGGCATGAGTTGGTCCAGCAATCAGTACTCAGATCTGGACCGACTAAGCTCACAACACATCTCGTTCGGCATTAGTTCCTCGAACAAAAATCATGGACCGACATCAACTTGGTTCGGTAGTAGCATCACCACTTTAGTTTGGACCGGCGTGTCCAAATACCGAATGAGATATTTCGTTCGGCATCTTCTTCACCAAATCAACGAACCAAAATTTTGAAGCGGCACGTTTTGATTCGGCACCGAACGAAACTCCTTCACCAAATACTGTACGACTTCTTCTTCACCAAATAAGAAATCTAGGTCGGCCAAACTCACTTCCAGCTCCTTCCACAATGTTACTTAGGATTGGAGACCCTTCTTCTTCATGCTTTGATTTTGCATCTTCCTCTAACCTAGGGTTTCAACAATGGAAACCAAGGTATCAAATCTAAACAGTAGAGAAGTTGTCTATACAAAAATACGCATGACGTATGTATGTTGCAGAAAACGATTAATTTAGAAAAAAAAGTTAATATACAAAATAGAAAACAACTTTTTTTATTTTTGATGTTTTGAAAAATAAGAGAATCCCAGGAAACAATTAATCATTCTATCGTTCCTCCGTCTCATTTGTGGTCCCCTCCATCTTCCTTTCACTATGTCCATCGTCATTCCACTTTTCTCATGTTTTGTGATCAATATTGAAACTCATAACATAAAACTCATCTTAAACCAAACACCACCTAAGTTTTTCATTTTCAACATGTATTCAAAAGGACGTAGAATATAAGGACGGGTGGAAAAAGAATGGAGGTATGGGAGAATGTGTACGGCAGCGTGGGGACAAAGAAAAAACGAAGAAAAACAGTGGAAAATAAAAAAACACCGTTTTCAATTTTATCAAACTGACCGTTAGGGAGGTTTGCTTACTGTCACTGGGCAAAATCGATTTTTCTGAAGCCAAAAAAAACGTGGATCTTGTCTCATCGCGGTTTCCGTAAAACCGTGGATCTTGTCTCGTCGCGGTTTCCCTAAACTTCCTCTTTTTATTTCACGCATCAAAGATTCCAAATTCAAAACTATTATGATTTTCAAATTCTAAAATTTCAATTTCAAATCGACAATTTTGAATGCTTTGATTAATATTTAAATTTGAAATTCATATTTTCAGATTCAAATCTCAGTTTATTCTTTTCCAACATATTATGACTTAATGTTTAACTAATATTAACAAAAAAAATTAATGTATATTTCTTATCAAAGTTATACAATCGAGCGGTCGGTTTCTCCACCGTTGTGCGGTTATACTAGTAGGTTAAAACTATTATTTAGATTGTTTGCTTTTGAAAATCCAAAGAATGTTTGCTTTTGAAAATCCAAGGCATTTTTATGCTACAAAAACCATAATTGAAAACTACAGACTCCCTAGCCTTCGGTGGAGGTAGATTGCACGTCATCTGTACGACTTTACCTAGCTTTCCCATGCCCGCCTCAAATCCGTTGTCGCCTGCCTCAGACTGCCTCATGTATTGAATTTGTTGACATATAAATTATGACTTCTCCCAGTCTGATATCCGCTCCGCTTATCACAAACTTGCCTTGGTAAATAATTTTATCAATAAAATTTCAATTCGTGTATCTGTTATCACATTTTGTTCAATTATCGAATTGTTTAGTGTTTTTTGGAAGAAACGGCATCCAGAAGGATGGGCGAGAAATCCAAAGGCGGTGAACGAGGCGAAGAGGAGGTTTAAGAGGATTCAGAAAGCATACTCCGATAAGTTTAACGGCGTCAACGATTTTTCGTTACATAATTAACGGCGTTAACGGTTGGTGATTTACTCTACAGTTTAGTCGGACGAGGGGAAGCGCTCATCGAATCAGCCTGTGAAGAGCTTTGAGGAAATAGGGCAGATGTTTGATGAATTGGTGAGTAGAACGTGGATGGACTTGAATGTTAACGGGTATACGGAGCAATCTGATATGGGCAAGAGGACCAGTAGGTGCTAGTGTTATGTTAGTCATTATTTATATGACAAGGAATAAAAAACAAACAGCTGCAAACACTTTCTCATGTATTGAATTTTTATTGACATGATGCTAAAAGATTACAAAATAAGTTGTATAACCTTTTCTGTACTGAGCTGAGATATATGATAACCCATGACTAAACAAAAATTATGGTTTAGTTCCTCTACAAATTTCAATCACACGTGTACCGTGCTATTTATTTAATATAACTTAGTTTTCATTTTATTCTTTTGTTGTTAGCAAGCAACGGTTGATTCGATTTTTGCTAAAGCAGATTTTGCCATGTTGATGCAAATAGTTTCCTTTGCTATTTATCTGCAATATTTTCAAAATTGAGCTGTTAATATCTAACAAAATATAACAGTTTTTTTTTTTGAGTTTATCTCTTCAGTTTAATATTTAATGTTGATGATTAAATTCAGTGGATGATGTTAACTTGACATTCTGTATATATTATAGATATTGAAAAGATCTCAAATTTTCTCAAAACTATTGTATTTGGTATACATATTAACTTGCCAGGCATAAACATTACCTACAAAGTCGAAGAAGAAGTATTTGATATGATTCTCAATGCCATAGCTACAAAGGAAGAGTCGTAGTCCCTACCATGGCAATATCCCTGCATAAATATTTAAACTTTTAGTAAAACGTTGTTTTAATTAGTTTGAAATCTAAAAATTGGTGCAATATTTGATAAAATGCACAAATATAAAGATGACACTTATAGCGTCAACAAGAGTGAAGAACCGAATAAAGCCAAATCGAAAGAGAAGTTGGAGCGTTAAGAAGGAGATTCAAATGCAAAAGACGTAGTATGAAAACTATGTGAGATGCTTCAACAGCGATTTGATGGAAAGTCGAATTGTCATCATGATGAGGATTGATGGTATTTTTCTTATTCTTAGATGTATCCACATGATGTTATGTATTATGAACATATTGTCGTACTTTTTGAACATATGAGAATTTGTTTGATGTTGGTTCGATTCTGTAATATGGATAAGATATTTGAACTTGATTGGTGTTAAATGATTTGATATTATTATGTCATTTTTTATTGAATAAGTTGATATTAGTGCTTCTTCGATATTGATAGAGTGCTGCGGATTAATATTGTGTTATTGTGATTGATGAAAAGAAACACAATAATAATATGTCAAAATTGCTTTCGAAAAGGCGTAGCTAAATCCAATTTTAGTGTAGCAAAAAAAGTCATGTGAATGGCGTAGGAAAAACATATGCAACAAAGGCGTATGGAAAGAGTAGATAAATGGGCGTAAGTAAGGCGTACGAAACAACCCTACATTTGATGTCGGTATGGACTATGAATTTTTTTCCTACACAGAATTTACATATGCCATAAATGGCGTAGGTATTGCATTCAGCTACGCTCCGACTACGTCCTTTTGGTGTAGGTAAATTCGCAGTTTCTTGTAGTGGCGGTCAATCGACTGACTCATTACTCAGTCAACTGATTGTCCTAACACAGTTAATTTTTTAAGGCCAAAAATGAACTAGGTCTTCTTGGGATGAATAACAAGTAATCTTCGATGGAGTATACGTTTTGTTTGATGATAACAAATATATTTTTAAATTTGATTATTTATTTCAGAGTGTGCTACAGTTTAAAAATAATCAAAGCACAAATTCGTTTCTAATTTATCAATTACATCTCATATGCCTGTTTTTACATGTATTACACGTAAACCACATATATTTTTTATTTTGTAAAATAATATATATTTATTATTATCAAAAATAAAATAATATTGCAGTTAGTATCCATTTGATATTAATAAATATATATTATATTTAATGTGTTTGCTTAGTGATATATATTTATAGGTTTATGGAGAAGTTCTCTTTCAGTGCAATAAAAAGCTGCTTACATGAAGAAAAGGAAACAAATTAAAAATCTGAAGTAGGGAATGTATCAGCATTCAACCGAAGGCGGTGTATATAAAGAAAGAGAAATAAATAGAGATTGAAAACGAAAAATTGTATAAAAAATCAAATGATATATTTTGAAAATAATTTATAAATCTCTCTTAAACCATTTATATCTTTAAAACCATTTATAAACCTATTTATAAATTCCAAACAGTTTACAAGTCTTCCTCTTTTCATAAACTTTTACGCAAATTCCTTTAAAACGCTTCCAAACCCCTTTGTACAAGTTCTTTTATAAAAATCCTTTTATGAAATCCATTATAAAAACCTTTTCTAAAATCCTTTTATAAAATCCATTATAAAAATTTCTTACATTACTATATTAAATATTCCTTACAAAACCATTTATAAAATTCTAAAATCTTTTAAAAATCTTTTATCTATTAAAGTTATTATCAAAGCCTATATTTATTACCTTAAATCAAACTATATTTATTATATTAAATTAAATTTAATATATATATGTATATTAAAACTATATTAAATATTTTATGAAATTAAATTTTATACTATTTAAAATATATATTTAAACTAAATAATATTATAAGTTAAAATCGTAAATTTATATTTAAAATCATATATTAACTTATAATTTAAAGCTTTAAAACATATAAAATAAAAATTTTCCAAATGTAAATTTTTAAGTAAAATCATTAAATTAAATTTAAACATCAAATTTATAAACCAAACATACTTTACCATTTAGAAAATAATTTAAAACAGGCCAACGGTGTCCATATATAGTTTTCTACCTTATGGTCAAGTGATAGGGTATGTATCATTTCAACCTCAAAATAGTTAAATTTTCCGGATACATATCATTTCATCCCGTATCCTGAATCAAAAATTTTCAAATCAATAAAATCGCTCGTGTTTATCATTTCAACTCATAACGATTTTCCCTATCTATAAGAACATTCGGGTATGTATCATTTCAACCGATAGTGATAACAGGGATATAAACACAAATCATCCAAAAATGTCAACAAATAAACATCCATCACAATCAACATCCAAATCAGCCAATAAATTACAATAATTAACTGGTTGTCATTATCAGGTATTTAACTAGAAATTTAAATTTAATATTAATTTAAATGACAATTCAATTTCAATTAAAATGTCAAATTAAACTACCAAACAGCAACCAAAAATATACTTATCACATCTTAAATTTAATTTAACTAACATAAGATGGTTTAGTATTTGTGAGTGCGTTAAATCACCCACCTTTGATTTGTAGTCGAATTTAAAATCCAAATAAAGTCCAAAAATCCAACAGTCTCCAAATGTAACCAAACCAATTTCATATCGTCCAAAATTTTGATATGATCCTAAGGAAAGAAACCGCGTCCAATCCAAGTTCGTATGAAAAAGTTATTGACATTAAAACGTTTTAAAATTTAAAAATTAAAATTAAAATTAAAATAATGAAGGGCAATATCGTAGTTCGCTTACTTCAGAACCCTAGCCGCTCGTGCATGAACCCACGCGAACCCTACACTAGCAGCCGCCATCGTCATCTATGAACGCCGCCTCCTACGAACGACCTTGACCAGATAGGAGACCAGCGCAGAGACGTTCAGCCCACGCCGCACCCCAGCCAAGCTCGCGGCCATCCCTGGCCGTTCCTCTGTGCTCTGCCGCCGCCATGCTATAATCGCTAATTCTGGCGACTCACGGCCACTCTGACACAAATTTTGAAGACCATGGATCGAAAGCCCTTGACGTCCTCTCCGACATAGCACCTTCCGATCGACGAATATGTGAAGATCCACCATTGAAATCGAAAACCTAGAATGGACGGCTGAGAGTAAACTGCTGATTTCTGGCTAAACCAAACCTCCAACCGAAAAATGAATTGCATCAATAGATTACGTTCGTTGAGTGCTTTATAACGATATATAATTTGCTATGATTTGAGGAGTTTGGATTTTGAAGATTAATTTGAAATTTAAATTAGGGTTATGGAAAGACAACCATTGAGAAGGATTACAGTTAGACTGAAGTTTGTACGTACGGAAATCAGAAATAAAAACTGCTAGGGTTAGAGGAAAAATCTATTTATATAGACATGAATGGATAAGAATGAATGGATAGATGAAATTGGGTCGAAACAATAACAACCCGAAAAGTCCGTTTTGTTCCCGAAACGAAAATAGATCATCCAATATATCGAAATTTAGGTTTTCGATATTTTTGAACTCAATGGAACTAGTTTCAAACCCCAATTACATCTTATGTAGAAGTTAGCTTTCAAAATCAAATTATATTCATTTAAATTCTTTTAATTGATTTTTACGCGTTTCGAGTTTGCACAATCAAACGATAAGTCGGATCGCCACGAAACTTGATATCTTTTAATAATTTACTGTTATGAATCCGATGAAATTAGTTTCGTCCAAATCTGAGACAGATGCCAAAATGGCTAATTTTCACATTAATTAAATAAATTATTATTAAATTGATTTAATCACTTTCAAATTCAATTTTAAAAATTAACAATTTTATCATTCTTGATTACATAAAAATTTATAATTTTTTAAAATACAATTTTCATATTAAATCCAAGATTTAAATATTGCACTAATTTCAACGTTCAATTACAACTGTAATAAAACCCCGGTTAATTATATTTTAATTTCAATCAAATTCTTTTATTTCGATTTACATTCTTATTATTGAATCAACTATTACCTTATGAATATAATGAACATTATTTTACATTTTATTACATTCTTATTCTATAGTTATCATCTTAATTCATATTAACTGCAATATTTAATTACATTAAATTTCATTGATTTCCAAATTGATTTCAACGGATTAAACAATAAGGTGATAAATAAAATAATTTTCATATTAGTAATCCAAATACATTTCTAAATTTTATTGTTTACAAACAAAAGGTAATAAATTTATGTACTATTTAATTTATTTCATATTCTATCATAAACCTATTTCAATTAAGAACAGATAATTTCAGCATTGAATCCGACATTTAATTTATTTCTTATTTACAATTATAACCAAATTAACATTACAATTATTTAAATTGATTGAAATTTCAATAAAATAATTGTCAATCACATTCAAACAATAAAATTAAATTATATTCCGATTATTTTCTCATTAATGAATCTTAAATTTTAGTTTCTCACAATATTAAATTTCAAAATCTTATTTAATTTAATAGTTTTAATTATCAAAAAAATATGGATCGTTACAAAGCTTTTGGAAATTAATAAAAATAACACGTATGATATAAACATACTCCCTAAGCCCCAACATGCCTATGAAATAGGTGTGTCGGTACTCGTCAAGTAACGTCCATCGTCATCTACAGACCTCGCAGCAATGCATGGATGGAAGGTTCTTAATCTCATCATCTATAATGAGTTAGGGATAATTTATTTTAAATAATATTATTTTGTCACATCCATTCTCATCCAAGAGACCTAGCGCCACTGCATAGATGGAAATGACTTGATCTCATAACGAACTAAAATAAGCTATTTAATTATGAAATATCTTATGTGCTATGTCATTTGAACCTTACTGCATATAACTGCGTCTTTTTTCACCTCTTTACACCCATGGGATGTGACTTTGATCAATATAGCTACTGTGATTTGTGGCTGATTTTTCATTAAATATTTATTGTCCTATTTTCATCAATTTTCACCATTCAGTATCACTTTCTCATCGTGTTAATTTGACATTTATACTTTTTATGAAAATGAAAGGGGGGAGACTTTGGTTAAGATTTGGTAACATTATAAATTCATTGTTAATATTGAAACAAATATTATTTGTCTAATATTTTATTCTAGAACACATATGCCACATATGTAGGGGGAGCATATCAATAGGGGATCATGTTTTATACATCGAAATACTGTGCTATGATTTTGATTTTATGATATAGAGTAACTCAACACAAGTTAAACTTGTCAAATTTTAACTTGTTATTTGTTATCATCAAAAGGGAAAGATTGTGGAGTATGTCTTATCTGATGATAACAAATATATTTTTATATTTGATTTTTTTAGAGTGTGTTACAGTTTAAAAATAATCAAGCACAGTTTTGTTTCTAATTAAATTGTCATCCACTACATCTCATATGCATGTTTTTACATGTATTATATTTCAAACACGTATATTTTTATTCTATAAAGTAATATATATTTATTATCATCTAAAAGAAAATATTGTCAAATATTGCTGTTAATTTTCGATTGATATTTATAAATATATATATATATATTATATTTAATTAGTTTGTCTACTAATGTATATTTATAAGATTGTGAAGAAGTTTCCTTTCGATGCAATAAATATCTGCTTATACAAAGAAAAGAAAACAAACTAAAAATTTAAAGTATGGAATATATCAACACGCAAGCGAGATGGTATATATAAAGAAAGGGAAATAAAATGGGATCGAAAACAAAGAATTGTATGTACAATCAAACGGCGTTTTTGGATTATAAAAAAAAGAAATTTAGGGTTTTCCTCAGCCATGGGGGAAAATCTCTCTCCCCCCATAGAAATCTCTCTCATCTTTCATTCTCAAGGCATCAAAACAGAACATCAGAATCTCACATCAGAGAATCAAGCAATGGAATCATCATAGATAAAGATGGGTTCCAACTAGTTCAATCAAGATCACAAAAGAAACGACAACCCTATATGCCCGGATATCAGAGAAATCTGAGGGGTAATAATACTGAAATGAAGAAGACAGATGGTCAGAATTCAACCATCCCTCCTCCGAATATGAGAAATCAATCGTATCAACCGTGGAAACCCACAAATTTCTCTCTGAATAAGGAGCAGGGGCAAAATTCTTGGGCTGAAATCGTTTCTGAGCAATCCAAAGAACCAAATGATGATGAATGCAATCTTGAAACTATTGCTCCCATCAAAATCAATAGTAAGAAATATGGTCTGATAAAAGAATCTGTCTGTAAAAGAGCTATCGATTGCTGGAGCAATTCGATTTTGGTTTATGTTGTTGGTACCAAACCATACTATATGTTTTTCAAAGCATATATTCAACGTGTATGGAAGCGTGTTGGAGAATTTGAAATTTTTACCAGAGAAAATGGGTTCTTTATTGTCAAATTCAAAGAAGTTCAAGATTGCAATTCAATCACTTAGAATGGCCCATTCATTTATAACAGAAAGCTCATCATAATGAGAAGATGGTCTGAGTCCCTAAAAATGGATAGGGACCTCCTCAGTACAATGCCAATATGGGTTAAATTACCCAATGTAAATCTCAAATTATGGGATCGTGAAGCGTTCAGTGTAATGGCCAGCATTATTGAAAAACCCATAAAAATGGATGCAGCTACAACCTTGAAAACGAGATTGAATTATGCTCGTCTCCTGGTGGAGGTATCTGCAGATGATGAACTTCCTCAAGAAATAAATCTTACACTATACAATGGAGAAAATATCACTCAAAAGATTGAATATGAATGGGTACCACCTAAGTGTAGTATCTGTAAATGCTTTGGACACATTAGAGAACAACGTGTCTCAGTACAAAGGTGGATACCCAGAGCTCACAATCAAAACAAAGTAACTGTCACTGATCAAGTAAATGATGCAGATTCAACATTTCAAGAAGTGCATCACAATGAAGAGATACCAAAAGAATCAAGAATTCAAAAGAATTACGATCGAATCAACCACAAAGGTATCATCTTCAATCAAGAAACTACGTCTCATTTTCTCACTGATCAAGATGACCAGATCATTGCTTCGGAAGTTCATCATTCAGAAAGTATAAAAGAAAATTCGAAAGATAGTTCGCAACACAGCTCAATGGAGGGTATCAGTAACAAAGAGGTCTTTAACTCTGAAATCCCTTCCATTTCAAATTATGTTTAATTACAAATAATCATAATACAGACACAAGCAACATCCCATATTTGAATTCCAACCAGTGTCCTGAATATAATATAGAGAGTGAACCTCCATCAGATAATGCTGCAGAAGTTGAGGACAATGTTGGCATCCACTCAACCTTGCCTCGCATTACTGAGGAGTTTGACATCTCTCGCATTCAAATCCCAGAGAGTTATATTGCATCAACATCTGATAATGCTATGGTGGAATCTGAAAAGCAATTTGATATATCAAAATTACATATTCCCAAAACCAAAGCAATCGGTAAATACAAGAGTACAAATAAAGAGAAGAAAGCTTTTGGGCAAAAATACATATCAATCAATCCAGACTGGAATGAAATGACCACAAGGCTTAAAGCTAAAAGCTCAGAGAAAAAGAAAAAGGGTAAGGGTAGCAGTGTATCAGGTTCAATCTGAAACCTTGTATACTTTTTTCACTTTATCCTTTTATTATTTTTTATTATGTCTATCATAGCCTGGAATGTTAGGGGTATGAATTCCCCTGCTAAACAAACTAACATTTTAAATATGGTTAGAGTTTACAAACCATCTGTAGTTGCCCTTATTGAAAACAAAATGGATGATACCAATATTGAGAAATTCTATTTCAAACTCTCCAATAACTGGAAATCCATAAACAATAATGATTGTGGTAACAAAGGTAGAATCCTTGTTATATGGGATTCTAACATTTGGAATTTAGTTAATGTCAATAAGGATATTCAATTTATTGATTGTAATTTCAAAAATGTTGGTGGTTTCTCCCTTCAAATAACCAATATATATGGTAGTAACTTTGAGAATGAGAGGAATAGTTTATGGTATAGATTAAAAGCTCTTAGTCAAAACTATGATTTCCCTTGGATTATTTTAGGCGACTTTAATACTGTTTTTCACGTTAATGAAAAATTTGGTGGTGATAAAATTCCCCACAGTAAGCTTGAAAAAATTAATAATTTTTAATTGAACCTAAGATGTTTGGCAATAAATACACCTGGAAATCTGGAAAAGCGAAAAACATTCATTGCAAGCTTGATAGAGTATTAATTAATGAAAAGTTTTGTTCTTTCTTTCCAAATTTTTGTTGTTACTCTATTGAGCAAAACACAAGTGATCATACCCCTTTACTGATAAACTTCTTTCAAAATCAAACTAATAATAATATTAAAGCCACTCCTTTCAGATTTAAAAATGGTTGGGTTTTAAGCCATGACTTAAAGATTGTTTTACTTTTTCTAATAATGGTTCTTATCAGTCTCAGTTCAGCATGTTTCTTAAAAACACTAAAAATATAATTAAAAACAGGAACAAGAATAGTTTTAGTGAAAATGACTGTTTAAATAAATTAAGAGAGGAAGGGAAATTGTTACAGAAGCTTGTTGATGATAACCCTGATAATACTGATATTTTTGATAAATTCTTTTCCAATCAAGCTAAGCTTTCTCAAGAACTTTTTATAAACACTATCAATTTCAAGCAAAAAGCTAAAGTAGACTGGCTTACTATGGGAGATGAGTGCACAAAATTTTTTCATGCTAAAATGAGTTGCATGAAGCATATCAACAATATAGGTAAAATTATTAACAGTAAAGGTGAATGCATAAATGACTTCGAAAAAATTGTCAATGAAGCTATTAATTACTACTCTAAGTTGTATTTTTCCGACTCAAATGAAACTAAATTTCCTAATATTGTTTGTAAGAATGTGTTAAATGATAATGCTGCAGATATCTTATTAGCTCCTGCTGATATTGATGAAATCAAAGCTATTATTTTCAATGCTGGTGATAACAAAAGTCCTGGTCCAGATGGTTTCAATGCTAAATTTTTCAAAACTCATTGGGAAAATATCAGATGATATTTCTAAAGTAGTTAATGAATTTATGAATGAAGGTAAACTGCTTAAAAGTTTTAATCACACTTTTATTACCTTAATTCCTAAAAACAAAAATCCAACTTGTATTGAAGATTACAGACCAATATCCTATTGCAATTTTATTACAAAATCATTGCTACTATTTTAAGCAATAGAATAAAATTGTTTATCCCCTTTTTAATTTCTAAAAATCAATGTGCTTATATACCTGGCAGATTAATATATGAAAATTCCTTGCTAGCACATGAAATGGTTAGGGATTTCAATAATAAAAAAGGGGACAAAATGTGTCTTAAAGTTGATCTCCAAAAGCATATGACAAAGTTAACAGAAAATTTATAATTCATATCATGAAATGCATGAATTTTCCTGATAAATTTTGTAAGTTAATTTTTGAATGCATTAATACACCCAACTTCTCAATATTATTTCAAGGTAAACCTGAGGGTTTTATCAAAAGCAACAGGGGCATCAGACAGGGAGACCCTCTTTCTCCCTATCTTTTTACCTTAGCTATGGAATATTTTTCTATTCTTATTGATATTGAAACTATTACAAACAACATTTCTCCAATAAATAAAGTACAACCATGCATTACTCACCTGATTTATGCTGACGACCTTATGTTGTTTTCTAAAGCTAACAAAGATAATGCAGAGGCAATTAGTCAGATTTTTGAAAATATGTACAAATATGCTGGTCTTAAAATTAATGAATTTAAAACAAAGGCATATTTCAGCAAATATTGCAGGTACAAAAAAGATGTTCTGGATGTTCTTAAAGTGAGTGAAGGTAATCTTCCTATCAAATACTTAGGTCTTCCTCTATCTGCTAATCAAATCAAAGATAGTGATTGTTTCCATTTAATAGAAAAAATTCAAAACAGAATGGAAACTTGGTCATGCAAACTTCTATCTATTGCTGGTAGAATTGAGTTGATTAAAACTGTTGTTTATGCCATTATTCTATACTGGTTTCAAACACATCATATTCCTGCTTCTACAATTAAAAAAATTGAAAGCAGATGTGCTGAATTTCTTTGGAGAGGAAAATATCATAAAATCAGTTGGGACAAAGTTTGTAGGCCCAAAAATGAAGGTGGGCTTGGGATCAGAAATCTTAATGATCTTAATTTAACCTGTCAATTAAAACTTTTTTAGAGATTTATAAGTAGTGATTCTTTATGGACAAAATGGACGACTTGCAAATATCTTAAAAATGAAAACTTCTGGACTACTTTACCAAAAAATAACCATTCCGGTGCCTGGAATCAAATTTTAAAATGCAGAGTTTTGGGAAAATCTTTAATTCAAAGAAATTTTAAAGCTGGACATGAAACTAGTCTTTGGTTCGACCCTTGGTTTCAAAATGACTCTTTTATTAATAAGATTGGCTGGAATACTCTTGCTATTTATGGTGAAGCTAATGCTAGCATAAATATAATTATTAAAAATAATCACTGGCAACCCCAACTTCATCCAATTACAAATCCTCATAAAAATTCTATTATTAATATTCCCTTAGATCATGATGCTGAAAGTGATTACTGGGAATGGTTAGCTAGCAATAATGGTAAATTTTCTTTCAAAAAAACCTGGGAGGACATCAGAAATAAACAACCTACCGTGGAATGGTATAATTGCATTTGGAACAGGGTGAATAATCCAAAGATGGCTATCTGCACATACTTTGCTATTAAAAACAGATTGCCAACTTTGGATATAATCAATAAATGGGGCAAAAATAATTCTTCACTCTGTTCCTTTTGCAATTTATCAAACGAAACAGTGACTCACTTATTCTTTGAATGCAGCTACAGTTATTATATATGGAGTCAAATCAAATCTAAGTTGAGGATGAATAATACAAACAGCATGGATCTAACTCAAATCATCAGAGATATCAACAATCATTTCAAAAGTGAAGCCCTTGAAAGAGATATGGTGCATGTTCTTTTAACTACTGCACTTTATCATTTATGCAAAGAAAGGAATAACCGTACTCACAATAATATTAAGATGTCCAAAGAGCAAAGATGGAACTTTATTGAAAATGATAGCAAAATCATTCTCCAGAAATCAAAAAAAAAGATCAGAGATCAACCATATTCAATTTCCTTTCTGATTATTGGAGCAAAGAGGCTGGCAGTAAGCATATCGAGCATTATCTTCACAATGCGAAGACTTATCAAGTTGATTCCAACATTCATCAGAGTATCAATCAAGTCAACTTCGTGCCTAGAACCAGCAATTGCTCTATTAATGGCGAAGGTAGCCGCGATTCTACAGATCTGGGTTGCGTTAACACCAGATCTATAGATCTTAGCCACGCAACGCGCAAAGCTGCCCTGAGTAATCATATCAACTCGAACAGCGATGATAGCAGCATGAGAAGGAAATTCAACCAGAGTCTTTCTTACGGGGAGAGGGGCGAGAGTAGTAGGAGTGAGAAAACAAAGTAGATCTATCTTCGCTTTCTTTTTTTGTTTTATTAGTCGCCATTGTTTTAGCTTAGTTTGCTTGTGTTGTCGGCTGCTTTGTGTGATGTATCTAGGGTTTTTAGTTGTCTTTATGTGGTTCGGATTTATTTACTGATACCCGTTTTTTGTTGGGCTGGGCCCTTTTACTTTTATCAAAAAAGAAAAGTATGTACAATCAAACGATATATTTTGAAAGATACCGATAATTTAATTTCCCATTATATAATGCAAGGTTTTCAAATCATTATTCAATATCCTAACATCCGATCACAAGCTCCTTTGTTCAGTACATGACCACCTCAATCATCTCCGCTGTTCATTACCTCAGCTAGTATATCGATACAAACTTTATCACCACCTCAACCAATACATCAACTATCATCTCACACCAAACTCCGATCATATCACACCTAACACCGGCCATATCATATAAAATTCCAATCACTATCTCACCTATTCAAACAGCATCATCAGACAAAGCGGTGGTGCATCTCAGATCTTGGCCATGCCATCGGAGCAGTGAAAATATTGTTTGGAGGCACAACAAAATCAAGCCCAGATCTCTACAAACTAGATTCAGGCATGGCTTCATCACACTTGCAGCTTCAAGCAACACTATCTTTGATTTGAAAGCTTGATAAATTGGCGATAATTTCATCCCTCTACCTAGCGGCGATAGTTGAGCAACTTTTCAGGTGACGTTCGAGTTCCAGATGATAGCCTCTAGAATCAAACGGTGGCAACAATCTTCGCTCTTCGAATTCCAGATCTCGGCCACTATTCAAATACAGGTGGCTGCGACAACTTCTTGGTGGCGTTGGCGAATTAATCTAGCGATTGTGTTGTTCTCCGTGAGTCAAAGTTTTTATATGGCATCGATTTTGTTTTTGGACAAAGCTGTTTTCGGGGAGAATCGATTTTTTTAAGCGAAAATAAAAAAAAGAGGATAAACAGGAGAAGTCAAAGAGCGATAAGTCACGTGAATTATTTGAACTTTGAAGGGGAGTTTTTACTTTGTTTTTTCTTTTTTGTGTTTTATTTTACTTGAACCTCGTTTTTTTCTTTCTGCCGCTACGTGTTGTAGTTAGTTCGGTAATTTCTGAACTAAAAGGGTTGAGTTAAGCCAGAGTTATTAGACATAGGGTTAGAATATTTATTAGCACTGTCTGCTCACGAATATTTAACTTTAGTAATAGCTTTAGGGACAACAGTAGGCGTTCGGCCGAAATTGAGTATATCTTGCGTTATTTATATTCTGCATTTACGTTTCTACACTTTATTTTATATTTTATTAGCATCTCCGTAAAATATTTTTATTACCTTATTCACCTCTCCTTTAGGGTATATTATTCTATCCTAACATTTCCATCCAATAAGTTGGTTGTTTGTAGCCTATCAGTCAACTGATTTGCATCAAATATTCCTACCCGATTTGCAAACTCATTCCTTCAAACCACGATATTTTTTGCATACAAGTTCCAAATCATTAACTGTTCAAACCGTTAGTATTCTTATTCAATCCTCTAAATTTTCATATATGGTATCTCCAAAATTCAATACTCCATCTCGATACTATATCCATCTCCATCTCAACTCGATACACCAAGTCATATCATGCCATTATATCAATCTTCATCTTCATTCAACAACCATCGCATTAAAAAACAATCAAAAACTCACATTAATTATTCAACAAATGAAAGCTACTACCCTCCAAATCATGTCACTAAGTGGAGTTAACACTCCATCAAGCGAACGAAGTTTGAGCAATTCTTGAATTTCCCAATCGACAAAACATTTAACATATCTGCACCATATCTTTTGAGTGTATTTTCAAAGATAAACAAGCTTATCCGCAACCATGACAACTAGAAAAGACTCTCTCACTTTAATGTGCTTCGATCGAGAGTTAAACGCCTAGTTTACCGCCAAGCGATATCACTTTAGCTATCATAATAAACATTAACACTATCATGCACAAAACTTGTAATGACCCAAAATTTTGGTAATTTGAATTGGAATACATAATTGATTTTAAATATTTAAAAGTTAATTTTTAACTTGAATTTCAAATATAACTATTTATTGGATAATCTAACTATTGAATTTAATAATTGAAAATTGGTTAAAATTTTGAATCTTCAGTTTGAAGCTTGTTAAAAATAGTTTAAAGGCTTATGAAATTTATATTAATAATAATGAAGATAATAAAACTTTTTAAATTGAATTTAAAAGTGATTTGTTCAGTTTTAAAAATATATCATTTGAATTAACGTATATAAATAGCATTCGAGGGCACAATCTCGAAATTCGACGAAACCAGTTCCATTGGATCCGTAATAGTGCATTATTGTCGGATTTCAAATTTCGTAGCGTTTGGAGTTAACATTTGATTGTACATGATATAAACGCGCTGAAATTTATATCGAAAATTCAGTATAATAATTAGGTCCAAAAAACTATCTTCTCCATACGATTGAATTAGAACTCGAAACATTTTCCATTGCGTTCAGAATAAGTTTACAACATTATAAACGCCAAGTGGCATGCCTCAAAAGGGGTTCGATATTTTGAGTTACGTATAACGAGACGTTTGCAAATTTATTAATATATTTAGATTCTACTCAACCTTTCACCTGCAATTCCTTCACATCATCCTTTTTCCCTTCACTCAATCATTGTAACCTTTTTCATTCAAACACGTTTTCCTCTCCATCAGTTCAAAATCTAAATCACTTTTCATTTTAAAATCCTCTGAACAAAAAAATAAAGAAAAAAATGGCCGAACAAAAAATTTAAAGAAAGGAAAAAAAGGGGAGTCACGTATATTGTCTTCCCCCTCTTTCAAAGTTCAAAGTCACGCAGATACAAATGAAGAGGAAAAAAAGAGAACCTTAACTTTTAAAAATTAAAAATCAAAATCAGGTCGTTCAAACAAAAATCAATCGTGGCATTTTCCACCGCGTGTTCGAACTCGAGATTGGGAGCCGCGATAGTTCATCGACAGAAGGAGGAGACGATATCGCGACTCGAAGTCATATACTAGAAGGGGTTCTCGAGACAAGGGGAGTGGCTGGGCCGCGTGGGGGAAAGGGTCGGAGCTCGTTGCTGTGGAGGGGCACGGTGGCCGTGGTTGGGCGTGCAGTTTTAGGATGGAGATTGATTGCGGCAAGGAGACATCAGGCGATTGAATAGAGCTGTGGATGGCCACGACGAAGGCGCATCACCTAGTGGGTTCTGGTGAAAAACAATGGCCAGAGGAGGATCGCGAAAGTTGCGTGCAGAGGAAGGAGACATGGTCGATGCATTTTGATTGAGGTGATGGGGAGTTGTTTCTTGGTGCTAGGCAGAGCAAGTTCGGGTGGTAGTCGGCGATGGAGGAAAGATGGCAGTCGAGGTTGCGTACAGTCAAGAAAGAGGATTAAGGTACTGTATCTATTTAGTTTGTGTGGTAATCATATACAAATTTTCACAGCATTACCTTAACTGTATGTTCACTAAACCTCAAAAAAAAAAAGATAAATCAAGTGGAAGTAAATTTGATAACAATTGTACTGTTTAGTTTTCGGTACAATTAAGGTATTATTTAACTATTTTAAACCATATACAGTTACAATTTATTTAATACAAAACTTATATAGTTATCATTTGGTTCGTATGGAACTAAATACAATTATTTTAAATACCTTAACTGTGGGCCAAAATAAGGTATCGATAACCATGTGAGGTCATTATATAACTATCCTTATAGAAAAACTAGCCATACAAAGATTTTGGACAGTAAGTTTGGTATACAAGATATTATAAGTGTGATTTATTCACATTGTAGTTCTTGCCATGAGTCTGGGTTGTCGCTTGCGTTCATAGATCTTCGTAATAGGAAAAGTGGAAATTGGATCGATTGGCAAATTCGAAAACAAAGGTGAGTAAACTCACTCATTTGGATGATAAGCATTAATTTTAAAATCGTTAAAATTAATTATTGGTTATTGGTTGAATTTGACAATTATTATCAGTTTGGAAGTTATTATATATGTAGTATATATATAGTGGATGAGACCCTATATGTCCCGCATAATAGCGGATGACCCTAAGTACCACGATATCCCCCTTGAAGTGGGATTGGTATTCTTATATTATATTAACATATGCGGATGCGGGGAAACAGGTTGGAGGGATCCAACTAGATCAACTAGATTCCTCAAAAATGTTGAATTTAAATTTTCATATATAGTGATATATGATTTGTTTGAATAATCTGTGATAGATTATAGTGGAATTTCAATTTATCGGATACTATGTTATTACTGGTTTAGATTTTAGTATTTCAAAATACCATAAATATGTATATTGAATTTAAAAAGAAATTAAAAATAAAAATTGGAAGTAAAACTATTTATAGTGAAATTTGGATTAATTTAAGGAAATTAATTTTGGAAAAAATAAATAGTTTGATTTTAGAATTTGTACTTAATAATTTCGGAATATGGAAAAGTAGAGATTTTGGAATAATGTAAATAAAAGGATTTTAAATAGTAAAACTTAAGCGATATTTGTTTAAGTGTAAAAAGACTTTAAAATCGAGATTGAAAATAGTTTGGGAAAAATAAAAAGGAAATTTCAAAAAAAAATATTATACTAGATATTAAATAAGATTTTAAATTATGAAATGGAAGTGGAATCGGAATCTAGTTAGGTTTTGGAACTTATTTGGGTTATTTGGGAAATTGATTTAAAAATGAAATTCAATTTAGAAATCGATTAAGTATTGTGAAACCGTTATAAATGGAAAATGAGACTATGGAATTTATAAACAAGGTTTATAAATAAAGTGAAGTGAATATCAGTGGATAAATTGAAGTTATAAATTCACGGTGAGGATTTATAAGGATATGGACAAAATCGGCTTAAAAATAAATGGTAGATTTATTTTTAGAAATATGAAAAAAGGATTTACAGAATTGTGACGTAAATCAAATTAGGAATAAATCGAGAGAGATTTATAAATGTTAGACTGGCTATACTGGAATTGAAAAATATTTTTCTCTGAAAAGTTAAGTTTTTTTTTTAAAAAAGGACGATTTTTATTTATTAACTAGATAATTTAAAAAGACGTTTAAAAAATATATCAAAAAATTAATTATTTGGTTATTTTTAATTGTTTTAAGTATATTTAGTTTATATTAAGTCAATTATTATTTAAGAATTAGTTAGCATTATTATTTTAAAAGGATAAATTATTCAATATTAATGTTATTTCTATATAATAACTTTTGTAAAAGAGTATTTTCTTAAAATAAACTTGGAAATATATATAGGAATTTATAAGTATTGTTTTGAAAAATTATTTAATAAAGTTTTTGAAAAGTAATGGTATACCTTCATGGCGAAATCAAAGGCAGTGAATGCCCACAGTTAAGTTTTGGATTTCTCTTGGATAGAGACGTAACCATTGAGCCATGAATCATGGTTGATACCGCGTGATGCTTTCCATATTTATTTTAAAAAGTTTTCAAATATTTTGAAAGAATGATTAGTAAACGTTCGATAAGATAAGTGCATGACTTTTGATAAGAGATTCAATTTATTAAAATTAAATCAAAAGGAGATTTAGTATTTTCAGCGAAGAAGGAAATATTGATTGAATGATTATTTATTTCATAGTTAAATAACTGAATATAAAATCTAGACCCAAAACATAACTTAGGGAATATCTATTAGAAACACGGAAATTATACAGACAGTTACCATTCGAGGTGTTATAAGTTACCGTTCGAGGTGTTATACTGTACGTATAAACTCGTTTCGATCTTCTTGGACGGTAATAAGGAAATCCGTCCACTAACGGTAATGAGGTGATCTCTGATCTTATTTTTGTCTGTTTATTTCCTAAAGAACCAGGGTTGAATTTACCAGAAATATCGAACGTTTTTTCGAAGAGACCGGGATTGGTTAAGTTATCTGAAAACCACTTCGATCCAACGAGTACATTTTCAAAGTGAAAACAAGAGCATGGAGTCGAAGATGGAGCATTAAAGTGCAAGTGCTAATCGCTGCTAATCCTGAGGATGATTCCAAAATGGATGTAATAGTAATAGTGCCTTCGGTTCCATTCGTACCCAAAATGGACTTGTATAGATGAATGCTAATAGTACATTGTCATTGGAGGACATTGAGCATTCTAAGTGAAATTTTGTTTTTAAAGGTAATCGTAGCCTCATCAAATGGGAATGGCTGAAAATCAGGGGAGATGCAGCAAGGCTAAGTGGGTTGCACCCAATTAGGGTACGTTTATCACCTTTCTAGATACCCTTGGATATTATTATTACTATGGTGAGCGGAAGAGCTCGAAAAGGGTGGAAACACCCAGGGTGATAGCTTATGCGGTTTATCCATAGAGGTTGTCCGATCTTGTGTTGCAGGGGATCCCAGCGTGGTCCTCGGTACATTATTCTAGACATGTACTGTAGCAGGTGGTACACCAGTGCCTAGTCATTCGTATCGAATCCATTCTCTAATGTGTGCCCTTTATGGTTTTAATTGTAGAGCCTAGTTTGCTGGAATTTAATTAATGTAACAATTTCAGCTATTTGAATAAGTATTTGTACTTAGACACTAATATGATATCAGAGGATTTGATATGAAATGTTTTGGTTATCGTAAGGTAAAAATCCGTTGTGTTTATGTGTGGCGTGGTCTTATGAGATACCTTTGTTTTTCAAAGGATTTTGATAACTTAATAATTCAAATTGAGTGTGTTTTCCCACGCTGGTTTTTCAGACCGACTCGGGTGTTATTTTGTTATAATGCTCAGGTCAAACCGAGTATTACAGATACCTAATAGGATGTTATGGAGCTCAGGAGGCGAGCTGGATGGCAAAGACGTATTACATTTATCTGATTTATATTCCGCCGTGTATGTTAGGTTGTATATTCTGTGGCGCCCCACCTCTATATTCACACTAACCAAGGACACTATAGGGTAATGCCGTCAATTAGTACGAAGAGTAAGGCTGTTGAGGAGCGACCATCTGTGTAATGGCTTTGTGCGAGTACCGATATGTTAGATGGTATGTCATGCATTTCATTTCAAGAGGAAATCTAACATATCAAATACAAACTCAAAGCTACTATACAGTGGCTATGTGACCTTCGAAAACAAATATAAAATAAGCGTAACATAAATCAATCACAGATATTCATATCACTAAGGCGGAAACAGATATGAATATATCAAATAGAAGTGTACATCAAAGTAGTGGTCATATAAGGCCACTACATCACAAAAGGATAGGTACAAGTGCTAGACAAAAGAATATGTATACATCAAGGAGTCTCTATCTCGAATGTATATAACCAAAGACTACTAAGCTAAAGTAGTTAGCCAAAAGTCAGATGATGGTCCCAGATAAGAAGTCGAGTAGAAGCACCCGAAACACCTCGGTCTGACCCGAGCATTATTTAAGAAGAAAAATAATAAACGGATCAGTCTAGCTATAAATATCATACAAGATGAGATAGGATAGGAGATATGACAAATATAAATGATAACAACAAAAATCATATAATATCTCAATTTTTTTCATACACCAAAAAGAATGTCATATTCTTTACTTTTATTCACCAAACCACAAATATTGATAAAGCTTATCAATGCATATCCTCAAAATTGGTGGAAAAAAATCCAGAAAGCACAAAGGGGGAGGCCTATAAAAAACGGGAGTATGAAAATTCACCAGCACGTGTATCACAAACGAGATGCTATCCCGTGAGTCACTAACCCATAGAGCCGGTGCAATGTATAGTACAACGGTACGCCCGAGGAACCTGAAACACAAATAATCCGAAACAACGACGTAGTACAACGGTATGCCCGTTGAACTGAACTCCATAAAGAAAATCATGGGTGCCTAGCCCATAAAAATGAGTTGAAACTTCACAAAACGGGGTACAGTCCCCTACGCGGACAAAGGGACATCGCATATCGCTAGTCTAAGCCATAAAATGATCATCATTGATAATAAGAAGTGTAAATTACACTAAGCTAGTAAACAAATGAGTTTAGTTTCATGTCCCATAACCACTGGCTTAACTTAAATATTTACGAATAAATTGTAGATTTCCACTCGAAAATTGTCACAAGATTTCAATCGAACAAGTCTAAGAATTAACCGACGAAGTAAAGCAAGCGTTTCATACGACTTGTTTTGCTAAGTCGTTTAATTAGATTTCTTGAACAAATGAGGTAAAGGTTTGTAGGTACTAATAGATTGGAAAATGGTTTTAAAATGAGATTTGTTTTAAAAGTTTGAGTATTTACTACTAGTATAGAAACCTTTGTATTTTAAAGTCAAAAATCACAGAAATGATTGTAGAAACAATCAATCACCAAAAATTCACATATGATGACGTGAATTAAAACCATGAAAAATCATTATCGAATCCATCAAATGGATAATCTCAAAAATCCAGAAAAGAAGCCATCAAAGTCGATAATAAATGACAACAATTAGCTGGATCAAAAAAAATTCGATTCAAACGGAAATCTACTCAAAATAGGCAATTTGGCTGAATTAAACAGCGCCGGACGTCTGGTGGTTCTCCCAAACGTCTGAGCTGAAGGTCTGGAAGTTTCCCAGATCATTCAGATGTCTGAGCCGTAAGTCTGGAACGTTTATTCCTTTGCCTCAGACTTCTCAGCGTTTTTCCAAACGTCTGAGCTGAAGCTCAGGGCAAAATTTGACTAGGTCATTAATGGCCAAATCGGTTCGGAAGTGATCGGAGGAGCAACGGATGCTAGGGATTTATGCCAAACGACAAACCATCTTTATAGGCTCTTCAATACACTCCAAACAACATGTCCAAATATCCATAATAGGATTTTCGTAGATTTATACTTCAAAATACCAAAATTGGAAAATTCACCAAACCAATTAAAGTCAAAAGCAATTGAACATGAAATAGATGTTAGGAATTCGTACCTAACAACAATGAAAGCTATAGGCATAGATGTGATTTCAAGAACTCACCTGTAAATCCAAATATAGAAATGAGAAGCTCTAGAACAAGCTAGGACTGATTTCTCTTCAACAACACCTCTAGAATCTTCAATCTATTATCAAATGAAATGAATTTCCTAAGTTAGGTTATAGGAATTTCTAAAAATTAAAGAGAGATTGAGATGGGGAAGATGAAGAGGATGCTTACCCAAGTTTCTCCTTGATTTATAACATATATTTGAATTTCCTAAGAGAATTAGGGCTTAGGAATTTCTAATCTCTTTTCTTTTCCCGCATTTTTCTCTTTAGCTAGAGTGTTACGAAATAAGGAGTGGAATGAATGAAGAGTAAAGGATTTAGGGTATTTACTAGAGAAGTTTAGGTTCTCTTATTGGGTTAGTGGGCTAGAATCAAACCAAAAGTCCAAATGAAATTACCAAAATTCTAATCAACTCCAAACACATCGATGTTTGTACTCAAAGAAGCTGTAAACGTCGTTTTGAACTCAACGGAAGCGGTCTCGAGTCCGGGTTCAACTGTTTACAAAAACTCACATTTCGGACTTTAATCCGACTAACGATGCTATATTCAAATAAAATATTTAAATATGTAATCGTAAAACATGCGGGTTGTTACAATTCAGCACTTGAGAGGACAAGTTATTATGACTGCCTAGTATTGTGTTATTGATGTGTTGTACTTTGATGATGTAATGTGTAAATAACAGTTATAGTTCTTTTTGTATAAAGACATGTTATCATCTATTGTATATTGTTCCGCTACGATTGTGAGATTCTGTGTTATTGTTTCTGTTTCTTCTTCTACCTCTTTTTTTCCCTAACGATCTGGTATTTCCGGCATTCGATTGCTCAACATGTAATATAGTGAACGTATCGATGTCGATTTTCAAGCGTCGAAAATCCGGGCCATGACACTTGGTATCAGAGCTGAAGAATAAGCGAGAACCTTGACTTTGATGGGATAACTCATTAGAGATAGGGTCAGTAGTACCCTAGAATGAGTTTGAGCGTATTAATAGATATGAGTGCGTATTTGTTAGTGAATATAAAATTGTTTTATATTGTGTTGATTGGTTTTTTGAGTGGCTTCTGGATTCTAGTCAATACGAGTAATTAACGTCATTGATAGGGATCTCTAAACATCTGAATAGAGCAATTCGACATGGTATTGTTTTGAAATGGGGTAAATGAAATAATATTACCCAAATTAATTTTATATATAAATTGAATAATTTTCGTAAATTATTATAGTAGTATATGATATGCTTGTTGGTTAGAAAATGATAATATTAAACTATTGTTATTTGTTGCTCTGGTGATTGAATAAAACTTGATATTATAATCAAAAGTTAAGAAATAATTTTGTAATCAAATGAGATAAGTAGATGATTATAAATGTGATTTATGATTTGAAATGAAATGGAATTCCGAAGTATATTAAAATATGATTTGTATAAAGGATTTAAAAGTTAGAAATTTAGAAATTTAATTCCTCGTTGTATTTAAAAATGATTTTCAAAGTCTTGGAAAATAATGGTGATGTTATTTAGGAAATATTTGTGAATTGAAATATTTAAAGTGGTTTTCAAAAGGAGAAAAAAGCATTGAACTTACTTCGGTCACTGGAAAATAATTCCGATGATGATCGCGATATCATCGGTGTTCATTTTCGAGTTTCCAAGGAAGGGATTGCTACCTTAATGATTTGCATTGGAGTTTTGTTTGGTAAAACTAGTTTAATTTGGAATTCAAAGAAAAGATTTGATATACCAAGGGATTTTGTGATATATATGGTTTCGAAAAAAAATGATGATTTGAAATAGTTTGTGAAAAAGGAGTTAAACTCTTTGATTTTCATTTAAAATGTTAGTTAGGAAATATGATAGAATCGTTGGAACTTATAAGAATCTGAAATTTGTTTGGAATGAAATTTAACTTGCATTAAGTGAAATAAGGTGAATTTTGAGAAATTAAGCCTAAGTAAGCTAAATGAAATAAGTATTGGAATAGAATTTACTAAGATTGGAAATAAAATTAGAGAATGAACTAATTTATTTAATTAGTAAGTAAATGGAATTGAAATTGAATATTGGAATGAGATTTAACTTGAATTATGTTAAATAAAGTGTTGAAAAATTAATTTGAATTGGACTAAACAAAATAAACTCTGGAAATAGAATTGATTGAGTTAAAGTGGATATGGGCTTAAGTGGTGAAGTGAAAATAGATCTAAGAACTTTTGTATAAAATATTATAAATGGACTTAAGAAAATTGATGGTGTAAATTCTTAAGTGAAACTGGTATTAGAAAAATAAGCTAAGTAAATAGATAAATGGGTATGATAATTGTGAATAATTAAATGGAAAGGAAGTAAATGTGAATAAAAAGAAATTGATATAGCTAATAATCAATTGAGATAGATATGTAAGTTGTACGTATATTATTTTATACGCATGATGATTTAATCCAGATTCGAGTATAGAATTTCGAGATAATTTATATCGATCCGAGTTAGGATTTTTCACTCGATTTTTGACGGCGAACACTGGATATGGATTTTGATTGATTCTGGAATTCTCTATCATAGTATATGGCTATGCAAGGAAAATAACGGTTTCTTATCAAGGAACTAGATCTGAGTCCGCACTAGAGGGTCGTGTGAACGATACTAGATCAGAAGTGAAATTGTGTGATCGAGTGAGTGATCAAATTTGATACTGCGTGTGGATGATATATGTACATCGTATGGGTTTTGAGTGAAATAAATATTGGAAATTTAAAATGCTGAATAAAATAATTTGGAATTGATGATTTTGGGTATTATTAGGTAAGTAAGATACATGTATTTAAAAGCAGAGGCTAAATTGATTCTTCGATTTCAGAAGTAAAATTTGGTTGCCCAACAAAAAGGTACACGTTTAAATTATGTTTGAAATTGATGGTTTTATGATTGAGCCACTTGGCTTTTGTTTTCTTTTGATAATTTAGGCCCGTAGTGGCTTTTTGTAGTTTTTACGATCCAGCCGCACAAATGAGACGCTGGCGAAATTTTCGAAAATTTAAGGAGGTAGAAAAATTTTGAAGAAAATTTTGATAACAAAAAATTGGATTTGAGTTAGAATCTAAAATGATTAAGGAAATAATATTATTTGGAATCTATGAATGAAGCTGGAAATTTGAAAAAGTGATAACGTGGTTTCAATGAAAATTGTTTTCGGAAAGTTGTTTGAAACCGTATGGTTTTGGGAAAATAGTTAACGGGTTTTGGGCCATTCTTCTTATTTGGAGATTTCGGGAACGAAATTCTTTTAAGGGGGGAGGAATGTAACGACCCAAAATTTCGGTTATCTGAAACTGAATATTTAATTAATTTTAAATATTTGAAAGTTAATTTTTAACTTGTATTTCAAATATAACTATTTTTCGATAATCTAATTATTGAATTTAATAATTGAAAATTGGTTAAAATATTAAATCTTGAGTTTGAAGCTTGTTAAAAATAGTTTAAAAGCTTATAAAATTTATATTAATAATAATGAAGATAATAAAACTTTTTAAATTGAATTTAAAAGTGATTTTTTCAGTTTTAAAAATATATCGTTTAAATGAACGTATAAAAATGCCTTCTGGGGCACAGTCTCGAAATTCAACGAAACCTGTTCCATTGGATAATAGTGTATTATTATCGGATTTCAAATTCATAGCGTTTGGACTTAACTTTTGGTCGTACGGGAGATAAACGCGCTGAAATTTATATCGAAAATTCATTATAATAATTGGATCCAAAAAGCTTTCTTCTCCATACAATCGAATTAGGACTCGAAACCTTTTTTGTTGCATTCGGAATAGGGGTATAATATTATAAATACCTAGCGGCACGCCTCGACAGGGGTACGAGATTTTGAGTTGCATATAATGAGATATTTGAAAATTATTAATATATTTAGATTCTAGTCAACCTTTCAGTTGCAATTCCTTCACACCGGCCCTTTTTCCCTTCACTCAATCGCTATAGCCTTTTTCATTCAAGCACGTTTCCCTCACCATCAGTTCAAAATCTAAACCACTTTTCATTTTATAATCCTAAAAATAAAAAAATAAAGGAAAAAATGGCCGAACAAAAAATTTAGAGAAAGGAAAAAAGGAGGAGACGTGTATATTGTCTTCCCCCTCTTTCAAAATTCGAAGTCGCATAGACACAAATGAAGAGGAAAAAAGGGAACCACAATATATTATAAATTAAAAATCAAAATCAGGTCGTTCAAACAAAAATCAATCGCGGCATTTTCCACCGCCTGTTCAAACTCGAGATTAGGAGCTGCGATAGTTCATCAGCAGAAGGAGGAAATGGCATGGCGACTCGAACTCGAATACTAGAAGGGGTTCTCGAGACAAGAGATATGGCGGCGCCATGTGGAGGAATGGGTCGGAGCTCGTTGTTGTGGAGGGGCACGGTGGCCGTGGTTGGGCGCGTAGTTTTAGGGTAGGGATTGATTGTGGCAAAGAGACATCAGGCAATTGAGTCGAGCTGTGGATGGCCACGGTGAAGGCGCATCGCCTAGTGGGTTCTGGTGAAAAACGATGGCCAGGGAAGGATCGTGAAAGTCGCGTGCAGAGGAAGGAGACATGGTCGACGCATTTTGATTGAGGTGATGGGGAGTTGTTTCTTGGTGCTAGGCCGACCGAGTTCAGGTGGTAGTTGGTGATGGAGGAAAGATGGCAGTCGAGGCTACGTACAATCAAGAAGGAGGATTAAGGTACTGTATTTGTTTAGTTTGTGTGGTAATCATATACAAATTTTCATAGTATTACTGTTGAATATGCTAGTATATGATTTTTGTTTGATGATAATAAACATATATACATATATATACATATACATATATATATATATATATATATTCATTTAAATGTATTTGTTATTGTACTATTTTATTTTTCACATAATTAAATAAATATTTTCTAAATGAAATAAATAACATAGAATTTAAATTCAAACAGATATTTTATTCAAACAAATATTTTATTACAATTTCGAATCATGCAAATTTGAGCTCTCATTATACACACACACACACACACACACACACACACACACACACACACACACATACATTTTTCAATTACAACACAATTTTTCAGTATGAAATTATTACATACATTTGCACCTTACTACATATCACTCATTCACTCGTATTTATCTTTAACTCTATTCCAGATTGAATCCAGCATCTGAGCGATCTGTAAAATAAACACCGACACAGTAAAATTGAAAATGAAATATTTTTGCAGTGTAAAATAAAATGTGCTTTTGAAAATATTATATGCCTAGGTTATTTGGGTTGTTCATCATCATATTTATTTTGAATTCATCATACATGAACAACTTGTGACATGCACAGTGTATCACTGTACATGCCACAAGGCCGTGCACACCAATATATACTTGGTAAAACTTAAGGGACAAGTGAGCACAAGGTCAAACCCAACCAAAAACTAGGTTCAACTCAAGTGCAATAAAAATAAAGTCACGACATGAGCACAAGGTCAAACCCGGGGTGTAAGCTGGATTCAACTCGGGTGCAATTCCAAAAATCAATCCAAATGTACAAGTTCAATAAAATGGTCAAGCACAAGTCAAGACAGTGGAGTCATGAAACAACCTCAACCAGACCAGCTCATACACAATGACAAAGTAAGGAGCAACATATATATACACACACACACACAACAATGAGCAATCGAGACAGACAACACAATCAAACATGTCAACAAACTAGCATACAAGTATAACATGGATGTGCAGACAACACATAGGCTGCAATGCTTATGAAGAAACAATGCTACTGTGGTGACATCATATACATAAGGACCAAAACACTAAGCATGTACATCACAAGTAAAGACTTCACAAGTGAACCCAGTCCAACATACAAGCTCCAGACTTGATTTCAAGAAAAACAAGAAACCAGTTACATCACAACATCATATATACAAATGTACTCGAGATAACCAAACCAAACTAATGATCAAACAGGGACGAACCAGATCGTCAACCAAATTCCAAAATCAAGATGAAGTTTAAGTGAAAACAAAATGGCATATATATACATATGCATAAGAACATCACTCATGCAGCACTTCAACATGTACAAAGGATGATGCCAGGAAATGGACAGTGCAACCAAGCAGCAATCAATCCAAAGCAAATGACAGACCAGCTCAAAAAGACTCGGTATAACTTCAAGCAAACTACATGGTGCAATAAACATACATACACATGTGTATGTGTGTGTGTGTATACATGCGGTGCACAGCAGACTACACAATCAAAGTCAAATGCAAACAAATGAACACATATGGGCAGTGCACAAAAAGATAGTGAACAATGAAATGCAAAGTTCGGAAACAACAGTAGGGTTCATCAGTTACCAGACTACATGACACTACAGTCACCAGAATCTATCAGTTCAGGAGCCTCAACAAAATATACACATGAAATCAAGTATGCAATGACAGGATGTAGTGAAGCAGTAGACAACAAATGCATAAACCAATGGTCAACTACAGAACAAGTGACTGCGATCTAACAACATCAAAATGAAGGACAACCAGATCAATTCAAATGCAAATAGTGAACAAAGTCAATGTCGCAGGAAAGTCAATAAGCATGCCATGCCAAAATCAAAGCCGTGGTGACCAAGGGAAAAAGAATGGAAACAATTTATGAATCAAAGCCGTGATAATCAAGCAAACGAAAACGTACGAAATGAACAAGTCGAGATTGATAGCATTGAATCAAAATCATATGGCCAAGCAAGAATTAAGAAGAATTCAAATCAGAAGTATACAAACGAAAATTAAGGGGTACGAACCCTATTTAAACTCCCTATTTAAACCCAACCATCATCGACATGTAAAAATCATTCGAGTTCAAGCAACAACAGAGAGGAATAAATCATTCAACTCGAATCAAAGACGAGAATAATCAATAATCAGTAAAAGGAATTCACGTACCAATTCACGCATCAATCGAACTTGACGAATTGAAGCAGCTAAATGCAAATCAAAGAGACAAACGATCGATAAAAGCAAGGAATGCGAAAACATCTACTTGACAATCAACTGAAGTTGGCGTCTTCAAAATTCTAGAAGCCCTAATTTTTCATAGAGGAACGAACAAAACATTTTTCACAGAGCAAAACGGGCCGAAGACATATATAAAAAGAAAAGGGAGAACTACCTTTATCACTATTTTGGGCCGGTTTTGATAAACAGTTTTGGGCTTTTACTTTTAAATTAGGATTTTGTGTTTTAAATTGTTTTTATTTTGTATTTTATATTTATGCGTTTGTAATTTTCTAGTCGTGTGACTAGGGGACGAACTACGGTGGTGTAGTTCGAGAATTCGCAACTCAGTGGCTGAGTTGTGGTAGCGTTTTGAGCGTAGAGTTAGGTTAGTCGATAGCGGGTGTCACGAGTTTACGTGTGTAAGCGTATGACTACTTAATTTCTAGTAGAAACCTTGGGGGTAGCACGTAGAGGGTTTTTCCGAAGCTGGGTAAATCTGTGTTGTTGTATTTCTGCTTTTAATATTCCGCTATTATCTGTGCTACTGTTATTTGACTATTATTTGTGCTGTAATTATTTTTCCGCATTAAATTTTTATAATTAATAGTATCACCCTGTTCATCCCCCTCTAGGGTGAATTCAATCCTACAAGTGGTATCAGAGCTAGGAACAAAAACCAATTTTTGTTTTAAAACATTTGATTTTTCAAAAACATTTTTTTCTAAATCTTTTTTAAATGGCTTCTTTTAATAATGCTTTTGCTGAGGGTCGGTCCATAGTTAGACTACCAATGTTCAATGGTGAATATACTTACTGGAAAAATAGAATGAATTTTTTTTTGAAAACCATTGATGCTTAGAATATTGTTGAGACAGGTTATAGTACACCAACTATAGTGATATATAATCAGGAAATAGATAAACCGATGGACCAATGGACAGATCTAGAGAATAAACTGCAGAATGCTAATGCTAAAGGTATGAATTCTATTATATGTTCATTGGATCAAATTGAATTTAATCGTGTCTCACATTGTCTAACTGCGCATGAAATCTGGCACACACTTGAAGCGACTCACGAAGGAACATCTCAAGTCAAAGAATCTCGCCTTGCCATGCTTAGTAACGAATACGAGAACTTCACAATGGCTAAGGATGAAAATGTCAAAGAGACGTACGGACGACTTTCCAATCTCGTATACAAATCAAAAGCTCTCGGAAAATCATACACAGAATTGGAAATAGTTCAAAAAATCCTCAGAGTCCTTCCATGAAGTTTTGAAGCAAAAGTCACTGCTATCCAAGAATCAAAAGATTTGAAACAAATCGAAGTTGAAGAACTCATCGGAAATCTCACCACTTATGAGGTAGAAATGAAATTCAAGAAAGAACAAAAAGGAGGTGATACTCAAAAGAAATCAATAGATCTTAAAGGAACAACAGAAAGTGATGATGATGATGGTGATGATGATGGAGCAACTGAGCTGGTGCTACTAATAAAGAGATTCAAAAAGTGGAACCGCAAATACGAAAATCCAGCTCTAAATCAATAATTGAAAAGAAAAATAGTCAAAGCACTAGACAACTCAGAAGAACACGAGATCATTTGAATTTTTTTGTTACACTAGATATTAAATAAGATTTTATATTGTGAAATGGAAGTGGAATCAGAATCTAGTTGGGTTTGGGAATATAGTTGATTATTTGGGAAATTGATTTGAAAATAGAATTCAATTTAGAAATTGATTTAAAATCGATTAAGTATTGTGAAACCGTAATAAACGGGAAATGAGACTATGGAATTTAAAAACATGGTTTATAAATAAAGTGAAGTGATTATCAGTGGACAAATTGAAGTTATAAATTAACGGTGAGGATTTATAAGGAGATGGGTAAATTGCCTTAAAAATAAATAGTAGATTTACTTTTAGAAATGTGAAAACGGGATTTACGGAATTGGGACGTAAATCAAATTGGGAATAAATTAAGAGAGATTTATAAGTATTAGACTGGCTATATTGGAATTGAACAATATATTTTTCTGAAGAGTTAAGTTTGTTTTAAAAAAGAAGGATTTTTAATTATTAACTAGATAATTTAAAATGATGTTTAAGAATATTTTATAAAATTAATTATTTGTTTGTTTTAAACTGTGTTAAGTATATTTAATTATTAATTAAGTTAGTTTACATTATGTCAATTATTATTTAAGAATTAATTAGTATTATTATGTTAAAAGGATAAATTATTCGATATTAATGTTATTTTTATATAATAACTTTTATAAAGAGTATTTGCTTAAAATGAACTTGGAAATTTATACAGGAATTTTATAAGTATTGTTTTGTAAAATTATTTAATAAAGTTTTTGGAAAGTAATGGTATACCTCCATGGCTAAATCGGAGGCAGTGAGTGTCTGCAGTTAAGCTTTGGATTTCTCTAGGATAGAGATGTAACCATTGAGCTGTGAATCCATGGTTGATACCGCATGATGCTTTCCATATTTATTTTAAAAAGTTTTCAAATATTTTGAAAGAATGATTAGTAAACGTACTTACTTCGATAAGATAAGTACATGACTTTTGATAAGAGATTTAATTTATTAAAATTAAATCAAAAGGAGATTTAATATTTTCAGTAGAGAAGGAAATAATGATTGAATGATTGTTTATTGGATAGTTTAATAACCGACTATTAAATCTGGACCCAAGATATAACTTTGGGAATATCTAGAAGAAACACGGAAATTATATGGACAGTTACCGTTCGAGGCGCTATACTGTACGTATAAATCATTTCGTTCTTCTAGGAAGATGATAAGGAAATCCATCCACTAATGGTAAGGAGGTGATCTCCGATCTTATTTTTGTCTGTTTATTTCCTAAAGAACGGGAGATGGGTTTAGCGGAAATATCGAACGCTGTTTCGAAGAGACCGGGATCAGATAAGTTATCCAAAAACCACTTCGATCCAACTAGTACGTTTTTGAAGTGAATACAAGAGCACGGAATCGAAGATGAAGTAGTGAATTGCAAGGGCTAATCGCTACTAATCCTGATGATGATTTCAAAATGGATGTAGTAGGAATAGTGTGTTCGGTTCCGTTCGGACCCAGAACAGACTTGTATGGATGAATGCTATCAGTACATTGTCATTCGAGGACAATGAGCATTCTATGTGAAAATTCCTTTAAAAGGTGATCGTAGCCTCTAGCCTCATCAACCGGGAATGACTGAAAATCAGGAGAGATGCAGCAAGGCTAAGTGGGTCGACCCAATTAGAGTATGTTTATCACCTTTCTAGATACCCTCAGATATTATTATTACTATGGTGCACGGAAGAGCTAAAGGGGGGGAACACCCATGGTGACAACATATTCGGTCTATCCAGGTTAGAGGTAGTCCGGTCATGTGTTGTAGGGGATCCCGACGTGGTCCTCGGTACATTATTCTAGACGTGTACCATGGTAGGTGGTACCCCAGTGCCTAGTCATTTGTATGGAATCCATTCTCCAATACGTGCCCTTTATTGTTTTAGTTGTAGAGCCCAGTATGCTGGAATTTAATTAATGTAACAATTTCAGCTATTTGAATAAGTATTTGTACTTAGACATTATTATAATATCAGAGGTTTTGCTATGAAATGTTTTGGTTATCGTAAGGTAAAAATCCGTTGTGTTTATGTGTGGCATGGTCTTACGAAATACCTTTGTTTTTCAAAGGATTTTTGATAATTTTAATAATTCAAATTGAGTGCGTTTTCTCACGCTGGTTTTCCAGACTGACTCGGGCGTTATTTTATTATAATGCTCGGGTTAGACCGAGTATTACAGATACATGATAGGATGTTGTGGAGCTCAGGAGACGAGCTGAATGGCGAAGACGTATTACACGTATCTGATTTATAATCCGCTGTGTATTGTACGTTGTATATTCAGCACTTGAGAGGACAAGTTATTATAACTATCCAGTATTGTGTTATTGATATGTTGTACTCTGATGATGTGATGTGTAAATAACATTTATAGTTCTTTTTGTATAAAGACATGTTATTATCTATTGTATATTGTTCCGCTGTGATTGTGAGATTCTATGTTGTTGTTTTTGTTTCTTCTTCTACCTGTTTCCTTTTTTCCCTAATAATATGGTATTTCTAGCATTCGATTTCTCGGCATATAATACATCGAACATATTAATGTCGATTTTCGAGCGTCGAAATTCCAGGCTGTGAAAAAACCCAAGTCACATAGAAACTTCTACAAGTAAAGTCCCTCCTTTATCGCTTCAACTGTTGAAGTAATCTACTTTTCCTTCGTGGCTGATAAAGTAATCACGATTTGAAATTTTGACCATCGATGGTTGTGCCATGAATAGTGAATAAATGCTTGGAAGTTGTATTTCTCTGATTTCTATTACATACATAGTCTGAATCATAATGCAGCGACCCGGAAATTCGAACACTTCATCTTTAAATATCGTAACATTTTGAAATATAATTAAGTATTATAAATATGATTTTATAACCTTGTTAGACATCATTTATTTAATAAACAATGACGATAAAAATGTTTATGAAATTTTTTTGGAAAAATATATTCTTCGAAGAAAAATCGATAATGTGACCAAAAATTGGTTTATCGGTAAACAACTTTTTGATCGATATAATTTGTTCGAACTCTTGTGCACTTCCTAATGATCAAATCAATACATTAGCAAATAATTAACACATGCATCTCTTCATTGGGCTTGGAGTGTTCTAGAATGTTGTAATGGATAAGAGATATTACCAAGAAAGGGGTATAATGGTAATAAGCATAAAGGGAAAGTGACTTAAAGTTATCATGTGTGAAGGAGGCTCCTTTGTGACCTTCCATGAGAGGTAGAAGGTGGTAATGACCCCTTACACAAGCCTATATAAGCAAGGGCATACACTTAGTATTCATTCACAAACATTACAAAGCTTTAAGTTAGAAATCCATGGCTTCTTTTCTTCTTTATCTCTAAATTCCTAAAGCAAAATATTTGCAATCAACTCTAAATCACTTCAAACTTTGCGACAAAGCTTAGTACAATATTAGAAAACCTTCCACCAAGCCAAATGTTGAAGATGTGAAGCATGTCTCTCACCCATATTGTAGGCCGTGAGCATTAGGGGTAGAAAGAAGGCAAAGGAGCAAGGTGAAGCAAGAGAAAGAGGAAGGAAGATGTTTGCAAGCTTGGGTTTGGACTTTGGTTCTTGGATCTTGGTTGTTTGTGTGGTTAAAGGTGAGTTAACAACTCATTTTGGATGAAAATATAACACACACACACACACACACACACATATATATATATTTGTGTTTAATTGTGTTTAAGTTGATTGAATTTTTGTTAACTTATGTTGAAACATTGGTTGAATTCTTACTTTAAAAGTGACATATGTGATCCATGTATATAGACTTGACCAAACTTGGACTGGACTTGAGTGGGCTTATATGATTTGTGACAAGACCTTGAACAAAGCATATAGTTTATAGATGGACTTTGGTTTAGATCAGACTCGGATCTGAAATTGCACTTATAGCGATAGTCGTTATAGATGCAGTTGTGAATTGCCTTATTTTTGGCAATTTTTATGGAACTTTGTAGAAAGATCCTTAGGATTTTTTCATCATATTTATAATCTTTCATATATACATATATTTGTTTGTTGCTATCAAAAGCTTGAATGATGAAAAGTTAAGCAATATCTCGAAAAGTGTCCAAAACATCACTAGTGCAAAACTACCCCGTTTAGCCTTAATTTTGGACCTTAAAAAGGTTGAAAAGATATCTAAATTTAAGTATTTTATTTCATTCTTTTTACAAGTGTTTAATAACTATTATTACAGTATTTCAAAAGTGGTTTGGGATATTTATGATTTTTAAGAATTAGTTATGAATTGAAAAAAAGATATTTTGTTGAATACATGTCGTTTTCAAGTTTTGAGAAAAATTGTAAAGTTGTTATTTTCAAGTAATAATTTGGGTAGTTATTTAAAAAGATATTATAAGTATTTTCAAGTATTTTAAAAGTATAAACAAAAGGTTTAGAAAGGGATTAGAATTGCTTAATGGCCAAATGGTTGATTGTTCAATTACTTGTTTGAATGGTAATTAACTATGTTTAACACTAAAAGCGGATGAAGTAAGTCTTATCTATTTGTGAGAGTTAAGGTCATGTCGAGTAGGGACGAAGTAATAGAGCTCTAACCTATTGGGCTTCCCTCTTGACCGAGGAATAATAAGTTGGAAAATGTCGAAAACATGTTAATCGTGTTGATTTCTTATTGTTTATGGAAATTGTTAATACTACACTTCACACTAAAAGTTGATGAGGTAGACTTATCTATTTGTGAGGTTCAAGAATGTAGTGTCTAGGCAAAGCTTGATGCAATGGTGCTCAAACTTACCTAGCTTCACTCTTGGATGAGAAATAGTTGCGTTGGAATGTCTGAAACGAGTTAAGCATACAAATCATGATTTGTATAAGCAATTTTTTTGACTAGATAATCGATTGGTTGATTATCGAACTTGACCTAATATTGACTTTGGAAGTTATCGAAAGGCTTCGTGATTTTGTATCAATTGGAGCGCCCTAGGGAGGATTATTTATACAAAACGTCTCTAGCTTTTGCTTACTTTTGAAAGTACCAGAATTGAGTTAGCTGGAAATTCATCGAATTAGTTTCGAAGAGACCGAAATCAGTAAGTGTTTTACTTATCTAATACCACTTAAAAACTAGTATAAAGTGATATGTTATAGAGTTGTACTGTCAATCCTAAGGTTAGTCCAAGGGAGAGATCATCGTTAATATTTCAAACGATGCTATCGTGTGGGACCGTCTACCTTGAGGAGTATTCCAAGAGAGAGGACGGCATTATCATTCATCAGAGGACTTATGCAGAGAACCTATATGAAGGTTTGAGATTTGTTTAAGATGCTTGAATACATGTAGTGATTTGTGATCTGTTCGAGATGTGGGAGTCCATTTAGGGATTTGTGCTCTGTTTGAGTGATGAAGACTCTTGTGAAAGATGCCTAACATGACTTTGATATTGGAAATAGGTAAAGATAGAGTAAAATGCACAATCTGGGGTTTTGTAGTCCCACAACAGGGTATTGTCAACTCCAGATCTAGAGTATGTTTATCGATGTTGCTTACGGGAGTTGATGATATTTGGTTCCACGTGGTTTTTGTTTATGTTCGGCATGGAACTTTGTGTTTACTTTATGGTATATTCTATCTAGAGATATATGACACTCGGAAGGTGTTTTTTGATCCTTGTGCATGGAGTTTGGATCCATCTTTTCCGGGAAGATCTCCGCGCAGAATCTATTATGCAAACGTTCCTTATCAGTTTTGATTGTAACCCCTATAATTTTGGAATGTAATTAATGTAACCTTTCGGCTATGATTAATATTTATGTTGAACCTTAGACATTATTATAATATCATTTGGTTATCATATGCTAAAAGCCCCTTCATGTTTATATACGGCATAGTCGTTCAAGATATCTTTATTTTGAAAGGTTTATAACATCAAAATCCTATTTGATTTGTGTTTCTCATGTTGGTTTATCAAACTGATCTAGGTGTCATTTTCTTATAATGGTCAGATCAGCCCCGTGTATGTTTCCAGATTTAGCCTTCGACGCTTTGGAGCTTCTATAGACGAGCTAGATGATTCCTTACCGTAGTATTTATTTCCACCGCTTTACTATTATATCATCATTATTTATGAGGACATGTTTTTATAGCTGTCCAGACTGATTATTGTAACTCTGAAAACTTTGTATCTTAGAATAACAGTAACTTTATTTTAATATTATATATGATCTCTCCATTGTGAGATTCTGATATTATGTTCCTCCTTCCATGTTCTATTTCCTTTTCTTTTATTTAACCTTAACAATTTGTCTTTTTAGCAGTTGGGTGTCCGACACGTGAATACCATGGATGTATTAGTGTCGACATTTGGGGGTCGTTATTCTTTAAAAATATGGAATAAATTCTACAAATCTTTTAAAACGTCTTAAAATAGATTTGAGTTATATAAATGAATTTCCAAAAGATAGAAAAGCAACTTTGATTAATATAGCTTTTAAAACGCTATTTGCAGCACTTTTTCACAGCGGAAGCGTAGCGAGCAAGAAACTCTTACCCCTACATGTCCCTAAGAAAATAGAGAAGATGAGATGCTAAAAGGAAATGAAAGTGTTCGCAATGCATGTCGAAAAATGCAAACTACCCATGTAGCCAACTATTAGTGACTAGTTCGAACACCAGGAGCATGGTTGAAACCAAGAAACATTTCTCTAGGGTTTAGTCGCATGGCTGGCCATAAAATTAGATTCGAGGTATCAATGTGTGCCACGGTGATTGTGTCCACTGCTAATGGTTGAAAAGCCTAGGTCGGAGGGTGTGTCACCGTCGACGGTTGAAAAGCCAAGAATGTCACATTTGGTAGCGAACACCATGGCTTTGGTTGGGTATGGCTCTTTAGAGATAGGGTAAGCAATACCCTAGAATGAGTCTAATGTATTATACATATGAGAGCGTATTTGTATTTTTAAAACTAAACTTTTAAAATTATTCCTTAGGAATATATCTTACTTAATAACTCTCTCTTTGAAATAACTCTATCCATTAGTTTCCTAAAGCGTTCCGCTTTGATTAGGTAATAAGAACTATGGATGCTAAAGCTTCTAATGCTGAGAGAGATATAGTAGAAGAAGTGGTGAATGATCGACCATGGAAGGACTTTGCTTCGATATGGCATGAGTTTGAGATATTAAGCAAAAAGAAGTTCAAAGGCAACGAGAATATCCTTGAAGTCCAGAGTTGGACTAGTTTGTGCATCATGGTATACAAGGAAATGACAAATCATATCCAAGGAGCTTTCAAGGATATTATAAGTATGATTTTTCGGTTCGAGGGTTCAGCTCTAAGACCGTCATTATCTGCGCTGACTAGAGGCAACAAGCGTAAGCTCGATCGTCAAAGAATAAGTCCCCTCTTGATTGCTACCAGTGTGGGAAGAAGGTCCATTTTTCTAATAAGTGTAGATCAGGAAGGGGAGGACTCATGATGAGAGCACCAATTGAAGAGGCATCAAAAATTGATGTATAGTTTGCACCAAGGAGTTACTACAGTTATCATTCGCATAGTCATTTTGTTAGAGATTGTCCTATGCTTTAGATAGGACAACAACCTAGAGCCTTTGCGCTTACTTCAGCACCTTCCACTTCTGCAGTTGAGAAGTGGAAGTAGATTCTTGAGGGTATACTATTTATTTGTAGTTTGCCTATTCGTGTTTGGTTTGATATTAGTACTTCTCATCGTTTAATATTCCATAACCTTGATTTTTTAGTTATGCTTGGCATGTTAGGAGCATTCGGTGTTATCTGTTATTAGTTTGTGCTCAACCAGTTTATGAGCAGCTTTACATTTCTATATCATGAGGTGAGTAGGCAGTAATTATGGATACATTGAATGAACACCTTGTGAATTAAGTTTCATGGTTTGACTATAAGACGTTCGGTGATAATGTTGGGTTAGAAGTTAAAATTTAGTAAGGGATGTTTACTATAATCAAAAGGAAAGATAGAAGATTTTAAAAATAAATATTTGTGAAAAGAATTTTATATAAGAAAGTAACTCTATATAAGTATGGTTTATAAAATGAAGTTTATAAATGAAAAGGATTTAAACAGAGATGAGAACTTAAATCCTTGTGTCTTTGAAAATGTTTTTTAAAATTTTGGAGAAATAATAATAGTATTATTTGAAAGTAATATTTGGGAGATTGATTTAGAAAATTAAGATCATGATACTTAGTATTATTGTACGAAGTATTTAATACCGCTTTGAAATAATTTTGGTTAAGTACAAAAGTATGGTTAGGATGTACTGAACTCATTTCGGTCGTTTAAAAATAATTTCGATGATGACTGTAGCATCATCAGCATTAACTTTTGGGTTTCTAAGTGTAAGATGCTACAAAGTTGTTTTGGTAAAACGGATTTTGATTTAGTCTCGAAAGTATGATTTGATATACAAGTGTTATATGTATATATTATTTCAAAATCATTGAAATGAAAACTAATATTTAGTTTTAAAGTTCTCGTCTCTACAAGAAATCTGACATTTACCTACCAATATTTTACTTACCAATATATATGGGTAGGTAAAGATAACCTTCTACCAATATTTAATGGTAAGATTTATTGGTAGGTAAATATTACCCATATTATAACATTTTGGAAGGGTGATTATCTATCAATAAATATGAGTAGGTAAAAAATGTTACCTATGCATATATTGGAGGGAAAGTGTTTGGCAATTGGCGCATATATTTTCCTCATATCATTTTAACTTTTCATAAAAAATAACGTTGAGTTATGTGATGATGTGTCAGAAAAAAATCCTATCTTAGCTATTTCATTTTTGGAACGAAGATTTCATTTGCATATCCTAGCAATGTTCCATGTAAAATCAGTTATTTATTAATTATTAATAATTATATTGAAATATGAAATAATTAGCAATTAATAATTGATAAACAGTAATTAAATTTTATATAATTAATATTAAATATTCAATAATCATTATCAATAACTTTTCATATATTTCCATTTTTTAAACAATTGACTATTAAAATGTAAGTGTTGCAATTTTTATTATAAGTTTCACAATTTCACACCAATATGTCATCATCTAAAATGGCTAAAACATATTCTCAGCCAGTTTATTAGAGAAACACAATCCATACCATCCCCACCAACTACAAGTCTAACCATTTATTTTAAATCAAATCTAACGGTACAAATCACAATCTACGTATTTCCTTTTGATTGGCTACACTATAAACCGATAGGAACCACTATCCACCATAGAATCCCTCATATCTCCATTCTCCAAAGTACAATTCAGATCCTCAATCGTCTCATCTTCCTAAACCCTAATTCCCAAATTAATCGAAAAAATTTGTTAATTTCACCATGGCGGAAGAAACACTACAAGAAAAATTGTATTTGTACAAGAAAAATTGTATCATGCCAGATAATTTAGTTAATACTTCTCGATTTCAATGGATTATAGATTGGATCTATTATTGCATCCTTCTATCTCTATGTTCATATTTTTCAAAAAATATTCTTTTAAAATTGAAGTTTTCCTCAAATTTAGGCGATTTCTTTCTAGATCTCATTACTTGGTCCCTTTCTAATTCAGATCATGTTAGGTATTTTACTTTTTGTACTTATTCCAAAGACAACATCTTCATTAGGTTGTAGGGTATCAAACTGTAAATGGTTGCACTATAATATGCATATGCTTCTTATGTGAAAAAGTTTTTTCCTCCTTCCTATCGATTTGTTAATTTCATACTTTTCATAATTGGATTAGTGAATGAATCACATAGTAAAATTGAATTAATGAGTAAATGAATCACACTAGTCAATAAAAGGTAAGTTCTTTATTTATGAATTTTATTCAGTTGTATAGGCTTGAATCACGAAGTCATTATCAAGCTTGCATTTATTATTTCTCATAATTTTGGTCAGTAATTATGGTCATTGTTACTAGATCCAATATTACATACCTCTAATCTATTATTATAGCTTTTCTTTACAAAGTCCTTTCTGATGTCACATTTAGGTTTAATTATCAAATTTACTAGATCCATGAAGACTTTCATATTATGCACATAAATAATATATTGATATTTGTACAACTAATAAATATAACTTTATACGAATATCTTTTTTTCTCCCTAACAATATGCAATTTTTGTCTCTGTGTTTTCCTACAATTATCTATAGTTTTCGCAGATTCATCCCAGTGCAGTTTCAGATTCTTTCCACTTTTAAAATATGAGATTTTTGAAGAAATTTCGATGTCCATATGAGATTATTTGGGATTAGCTTATGGTTTTTGTCTCATTTTATTTCTAAATTGGTAACAACTGATTATGGAAAGACATGTAGTAGATTGATTTTGAAATATTTTTATTTACTGCTAAAATTAGAAAATAGAAGCAATTTGATTTTGTACATCTCTTACTTCTATAATAAAAAATAATTGATTGTTCATTTTACTAAATTAATTATTTATAATTCACAGGCTTTTAAACTTATCTTTAACTATAAAAAGTTCATACGCAAAACTAAAGAATTATTGTTGTAATTTAGGTAAATAAGCTAACTTTGATTGCAACTTATGATTCCTTTTTCTTTTTCATAGTTATTGATTAGATTGATTTAAAGTTGTTCACTACACTAGAAAAGGTCTTTCGTAGCGTTGAAAAAACGCTGCCAAAACTTTTAGTAGCCTTTTGGTAAACGCTACGATACGACATGCAACTAAAAGTCTGAAACTTTTTGTAGAGTTGTAGAAAACACTACCAAAACATGACCTATTGTAGGATTTTAGAAACGCTACAAAACGGTACAGACCTTTAGTAGCATGTCTTATCTTAGTGTTTACCGAAACGCTACTAAAAAATTTAGAGCGTTTTTTCAAGGCTACGAAAGTCTTATCGTAGCTGTTTACATCTATTTCAGTAGCGTTTTCGAAACGCTACTAAAAGTTATTAACTATTTTGTAGCATACTGTACACCCTATCATTTCCTGTTAATGACCTGTACCATTTCTAGCCATCGCTCACATAATAGTCTTATTACAACTAGCAATCAATCACATAATCATCGTATTCAAACCAACTATCAATCAATCACATAATCATCATATTCAAACAATTAAAAAAACACGTTAATCACATAATCAGATATAATATCCATAACCATGTCAATAATAGTTTTTCGACAAACTGAGTAAATTCACATAAAATCCATAACCATTCATAAACAAGTTTACACAACAAGTACTAACAAAATTTTATAATATATATAACAGTTAATGCCATATTCAGTACTTGATTACCCATAATTCTTCGCTGCAGCTGGTCTTTACTCCTAACGAGCTAATTACCTATGGAAAAGTTTAACAATCCACATATGATTCTAAATGCTTTAAATGCTCTATTTTTTATTACTTGATATATCTAAGGTATATATGACTAATGATAATATGCTTTTATTACTAAAACATGATATGAGAAATACCTTGCACTTCCTTTTTCAAAGGTACATATTTTATTTACCAGTGTGCGAACTTTATTTTAGACGTGTTAAGATAGGTATAAGGAACCAACACTATTGATCACATTACATTCTATTAGAGCCAATTACAGTACACTACAATGTAAGAAGTTGTATCATTATAAGTTATGAAGTTTAACAATTAACAAAATTACCCAGAACTAATAATGTACTGTAATAGCATAAACTTCCACTAGAGTTTAGGGATGATCTTAAGTTTAGATTAGCACAGTCAATGTTTCAAGCAATAATGTTCAACATAAAAACATAATAAAGATAAAAGTTGGCTTAATTTTACTCTGCATTCCATCAATAATGTTATGATTAGAACTATATAAAAAAATGGTACAACTTACAGCCTCATAATGAACGGAAGAATCCTTCAACCTTAGCATGAGAAACAGAGTTAGGAGGGCATTACACTCAATAAGCTGAAAATACAAACGATTCTCATAAGCTAAGTTGGTCGATGCATCAGCAGATTCCCTTAATAAGGCAATAAATGCTTGAGAATTCGTAGTAGTTTTATGCCTTTTGAGAAGCCTGATAACACATGTCAAAGCACCTTCATTAGCTATGAGCTATCAGTGCTTAAGCTGCTTATATGAATAAAGCCAGCAAGTAATAAGAAAATAAATTGAGGGAAAAATCATTGCTTAGTAGAAGAGGCTTGAGAAATATTTAAAGACCAGTTTGGTTCAGCATACGCAGTCATACGTGCTATAACAATGTTTATATGGAGAGATTATTTATTACAAAATGATCCAAATAAAGTTACAATATAATACTGGCGCAATCGTTGGGCTTATCATGTAAATTAATAAACTAAAAACACTAGCACTTAGATGAGCTTCAGCTAACGATCAATGTAGACAATATGAATAATGATTATATTCATATATAGCTTCATCGCAAATTCGTTGCTATTTGCAATCATATATATGTGCAGTTTGCAATGAAAAATTAATAAACTTCCAAAATCTTAAAGTTAACATAGCAAATCCATGGTATGATCTTGAGATAACAATGAACTAGTATGCGGTCCGCGCTTTATATGCAGAACGGATAACACCATAACATGTATGTCCATTACGGAAAACATAGTTGATGAAAATGCACACAATGACCATATATAGTTGGCATTATGGGTTTGAGTAAAAAAAATTTGTTAGGTCATGTTACAAACAAGTAAGCCATAAGCTGCAAGTGGTAGATTTGTGCAAACAATTTATTCAAATACAATTTATTTATCAACTAATTATTGAAAGAAAGAAAAGTGCAAAGTTGTCGCAGCATGATTTGATTTCATTTTAGGCAAGCAGACTGTATAAAATCATACAAAATCTTGTATACCCAATGTTTTAAAACATGCACATACAAACATAGATACGCTACTATTTAGGATAGTAATTTGAGTTTATGAACCATGTATCAAGATAGTATATGAGTCCTGACTATAAATAAACTATTGTGCTGATCCTATATTGGCAAGTTGTATGATTTTTCATGAGTGTGTAATAATGATTTAATACCAGTAGTGCAAGAGCACAACATTGCTTTTGAAATAATTTTCTCAATTCTTTTGGCATAAACTTGTTAATTTTAAAAAACTAAGTTAACTTAGTTAATCTTTACATAACTTAGTTAAATTGTTTATTTTTTCTAAACTTAATTCATCATCATCGTCGTCGTCATTATTATTAATTTAATTAATTTTCATCAAATATGTTTATTGGTATCGTCGTCGTCGTCATTATTATAAACTTGTTAATTTTTAAAAAACTTAATTAACTTCATTTAGGAATTTGAACTAAGTCACCTAATCTTGGTAGTAAAATATGAATATTAGGAACCATGGAAGCAATCGTTGAATAACTATTATTCAACATATGTGGAAATACTAAGAGTGCCTATGATAAACGGACATTTTGATTAATTACCTTGATCTGATCTTGCATTCCTCTTATGTGCTTCACAAATTTCACCTCACCATCCAACTGCAACATGTTCACATCGTCTATCATCAACTATATGCCACACTGCTGCAAGCCAGCAAACTTCTCGCATATACTGCCATAAACCTGGCTATCGTGACTCACACTCTTGATCTATACCATCAAACTACTATTATCATCTCAACTTTGCCGTAGGTTGAACATGTGTTTCAAGTCATTTTCTACTGCAGTTGTAAATTATTATACTCTAAATTGAACTCTTTCAACCTGCATTTTGATGCCACCTGCATATTAATGCCTGCATTTCATTATTTTTACACCGTCTTTATTTATCTATAGTAAAGAAATTTAAAAATTAGTGATCAAATACAATTTAGAATAACATGACATCTAAGCAATAAGTATAATAACATAACAACATAAAAGTTAGGATCCATCATAATGCGTCTGACTGAAAGAGAAACTACATTCAACTTACTTCAAAATTAGATTGATCTATTTTGTATTACCGCAGAAGGAAATGTATATACTGTTCAGGATGTGCATGTGACATCACAGTTCAACTATATGTTTTAAGATTAAAAAATAAGCTGTTCTTAAACATGTTTTGAGACAGGGATTCAAATTTCTTTGATTTTCTCCCTTATTCAAGTAAAAATAAAATTAAGAGAAGGATTGCTGTTGTTAGTTTATTTTGTTTCTCTGCCATATGCAAAACGCCTACAGGTTTTCCTAAACTAGCATGGTAGAACCAATATGTTTTACCTTGTCTTTAGCCTATTATAAACGATGTGTTGCATGTGAACTTTTCCATGTTAATCCTGTCCATGCTTATAGTTTGGTTTCCTTGATTTTTGACATGCTAATGGTAAGGTAAACCCCCATTGTCGTTTTGCTACAAGCTTCTGATGTAATCCCTTATCTAAGATCCTCCCATTTTTTCTCATTACCACCGTGTCTAACATTTCTAATACCATAAGCTTTTACAGCTCTCGCTAAGAGGATATAAGTAGATTTTTCAAAAACAATCTATCTAGTTTCTTTATTACCCACTTGCAAGAGTAACCCTTTAAGTTAACCTACGGCCCTATCCATAAATTTGATAAGGAAATGCATATTATAATTTGAATAAGTTATTCCACTAATTTATCCAAGTAAACAGTGAATTAACAAGCAAATTCATGAAAAAATACATGCTTCAACCTATGTATATTTTCTTCTACCCCTTATTTCAATCAGTTCTTCATGGAAACTCCACAACCATCTCTTTTTGAACTAACAATCATTAATTGTAGCTAAAAAAGTTGAAGGTCCTCCATCTCTAATGAGCTCACCACTAACCCTGAAAATTTGAAGGCCTTAACATCGGTTATACCAATAAATAATAATAATAATAATAATATATAAAGGTGGAACCAGTGCACGAGGCTCCCGTACGATAGCTGGTTCTAAAGAAGTCGATAATGTATGCAGTCATTCCCTCGCATTGCGGAGAGACTGTTTCCAAACTCGAACTGGACGCCCAGATCACCATGCGAGTGACCTAACCATTGTCCATAAGTTTAGAAATTGAAAATTAATAACAGGACAAAAAGGATCATATATTTCTTTTTCGCCTTGAACGCGAGAGGGAATAAGAACTAAAATTGAGCAAACTCATGCTTTTGTATTTGTAGTTATAAGATATGAAAGAATGACACTAATAATTTGCAGTTGTAGTGTTGCACCTTTTAAATTATATCTATTAAATTATATCTCTTCATTCACAAGTGCAAATGATAATGGGCATATGAAAGATGGCCATAGATGAACTTTAACAGTAACTTAGCATCATAGATTAGTAATTAACCTTCTTAATTACCAATCATGAAAAGCACATTAACAAAATTAAATAAAAGAAACAAAAATGCACTCATATGGCTTTCAAATGTAAAACAATATAAACAATTTTGAATACAGTGGACGTACTCAAATGGAATCGCTTAAAATTTTCTTGTAAACATGTTTAATACTGTTTCCTTTTGACTTGGAAATGCAAAGAAGTGTCTGCATTAAGATGACATGCAATTTATGTATTTATAAGTTAAAAAAAAGACAAATATTGAAAGAAGACAAACCACAATCCATGTGCTGAACATAGTGTAGTTCTTTAACTTTAGTCATAAACTCAGAGATGCCCATATCCTAAACAGCTCTTATACAATCATGAGAAAATAATTAACATTCCTACCAAACAGTGTGATTAAAAAACAAAATAAACTCTTCTACACATACACAACGTCAACTGACTATATACACGTACCAAAGTAAACACACTAACCATGGGTTGAAAACACACACACACACATACATACACATGTACACAAACACAACATCAAATAGAAGAATATGAATGAAGAAAAACATCACACAATTATTGTTACTTGCCCACTTTCTTTATGGAACTCTTGATGAAAGTGACAAAACACTCCAATAATATACTTTATGTTGAATACATGATACTAGAGTGTAGGAAAGGGACTCCTTTGAATAACTCAAACTGATCATGGAACTACCATAATCAACCTTAGGCACAACATAATTCATTGGTGTAGTCCATCTTTAAATGATTAACATAGCGTACACTCGTCAATAATAAAATTATATTATATATATTATGATGATGTGGTCACAAATAGAATTTCTAACAGCTTACTAAAAGCGCTAAATCCAATGTAGGCTTGTATGCACCAATTCTCAATTCTCAAAACCCAAAAACGTACCCAAACATCCAAGACTGCAAAAAAAATGTAAAACCTAAAAACGCATTCAATAGCCATGTCCAGACCTCATTGTTTAAATTTTAAAAAGTAACTCTTTCTTTCTGGAGAAAAAATCAATGAAAAATAACCAAACATTACAGTAATTATTGTACTTTATTTGACGGTAAGTAAAACTAATCGATGTTTTGACAAATTGATAGTTTGACTTACCGACATCTCAAAATAAGAGAACTTTTATTATAAAAGGAAAAATTATTTTTGCTGTTGATTGCCAAATATACTCCTAGATACACACACACACCCCCCCAATCCAATTCAAATATTATAGCCAAGCTACCGCTAAAAAGTGGAGGCAATCATGTCACTCTATAAGCAGTTCACCTCTCCAGGGTGAATTAAGGTTTTGACAAATTGATAGTTCACATTAAGCATATAATGTAATGCATTCTGCATTTGATTTCAACTTGTGCCATAACAAGATAATTTCAAAAAGGTAGAGTATAAATCTATTCTTCACATAACTAGATAATTTGGTATCTTAAGTTAATACTTTCAAAACCATTATATGTTTGGGCATACTTGTAAGTTGCAAAACTGATATAAGTTAAAAGGTTGTGAAATATACGAACTTGTTAACAAATTGGACAAACTACATCGCTTTCATGTGCGTATTTTTGCATAAACCAATTCTCGATAGGTGCTAAAAAGCCGATGCAATTCTTCCTTATGAATGCTTCTGTCTAAGCCACCAACAAATATCCGTCTTAATAATTGTGCATGTGAAATAGCAGGCTATAACTCAAAATATAAATTAAATGCAAATGCACTGGAAAATACACATGGTAGTATTAGTTGGATCATTGTTGGCCTGATTTCCTTCAGTTCTTTGGTAAGAATCTACAAATGATAATTAGGCAAGTACTCTATTACCAGTCCGATATTTTCTAGCTAACTAATATTCCTCAAAAAGAAATATAATTTATATTTGTTATTTTACCCATGCATAATTACGAACATATCATTTTCTTATCCAGTAGTTAAGATAAAGCAATAGTACAATACTTTTAATATAAGTTGTAGCAGCTAAATGAGCCATTCATGATAGCATAGAATACTTTTAACATGTTATTAATTGCATATTGATGTTTCAAACGAAGTTCTGTTACTAAAAAAAAAATTAGTACATTCTTGAACGCATATGTCAGCATAAGCCATATATACTCATTTACGGATAAATAAATAAAAAAATGCTTGTATCCTTTCGAATGTGACCTATTTAATGGAGAAAAACCATTCTCCGATACTATATAATTGATAAAACATAGAGTTGGATGGCCCAGAGTAGATTATCAAGTTTATGTATCGATAAAACAACAATCATACTATTATCAAATTTCGTATCTAGAACAAGAATTATTCGCACCTTCAAACTAGCATAGCCTACTATTCCAGAAACTAAAGAAACAACATCTAGGTGGTGAGCAACCGAACATATCAAATAAAAAGGAACACATGAATTCACATAAATAACATAAACATGTTTTACTATAACTACAAAGTAGAATACCGACCTCAACAACACCTTCTTCCCTAGAGTTGCACTTAACAGATGAGAATTATCTCGATGTAGAGTTTCTGAACAAATCTCAAGGAAGCAAACGGGAGATGATTGAAGGAAGAGTGGATAATCAAAGTGAAGGAGAGCAGATTGATGGAGATAAGGGGTGTGGGGCGGAGGTAAGTGGCATGAGACAGAGAAGCGAGAGGAAATCTGTTGATTTTTTTGAATGAGGGTGGAAACGTAACATTAAGGGGGAGGGGATGAAAAAACGAAATGAGTTTTTAGTATTAGCGGGCATGGGCGAAAAAATTTAACAGCGTTGGAATAAAACAAAATTAAGTAAAAGGAAATGTTAAAGCAATGTTTATTGCATTCACAATACAAACGCTACCAATAATTGCATCTAAAGATTGGATTTTTTGTAGTGGTTATATGGATACGTACATAGACGAGTCTAATATATGCTTAGTTATGGAAATTTTCATATCTATTTGTCTCAAATATGTACATTACCATTCTTTGATTAAATGTCTCTGAAATTAAGAATAGTGCAACATCGAGATTTATGATTTTTTTTGCTAAATAACTCAATTTTATGTTATTTCCAAATCTGTTTTATTTTCCAGATAGGTCCGTGCTTTAAATGATATCATTTTTCCTTAAATCTCACCAACCTATTTTTATAAGTGTTATAAATACTATATATGGTTTTTTATTCCTAAGAATGTTTGAGAATATTATATGTCCTTTTAAGTTTTGATATGTTATGCATTTCAGATCAATTTTCTATGTTCATCCCATTTAACCTCTAAATTATTCCCTGGTGGGACTCACGTCATAGTTGAGTTTCAAAATGTTTTCATTTACCACTAAAACCCACTATTGTAGAAGTAAATTAAAAGATTTTCTTACTACTTTATAATTATATCATTTAGTTTGTCTTATATATTAATTTTCTTATAATTATCTCATTGATTATTTATTGTACTAAATCAATTATTTCTAATTTATAGGTTGTTTAGCTCATCTTTTGTCCAAAAAGGTCCTTCCTTGGAAATTAGTTTATCCAACAATAAGGCTGTAATTTGCATTAAAATGATAAATTTAACCGCTCTTGCATTATTATTACCACTAATATTTAATTGTGATAATTTTTTGATCCAATTAATTTAGCAATGTTGTTGTATAATGGTGGATTCAATATGTGCCTAGCTATAATGTTGTCATCTACCATAAATACCAATAGAAGAATAATTTTTAATTGATTATCATACATATAATAAATTTATGGGCATAACTTAATCGATAAAGTTGTGTAATTTATTTGGTTTTCATATATTTCCAAATATATATCGGTATCCAAATAAATAAGTATTTTAAATGAATTTTGTTACAAAAATTTCACCAAACCTATTATTATTGATTTTGTTAGGTACTTTCCGTTTCCAACTTTTAGTCAACTATCAATTGGTGATTCAAAGCGTTAAAATGATATTTTTTATTTGACGTACTTTTTATTAAAATATGTGATGTTGCTTCTTAAGTCGCTTTCATTTAGGTTAGTCTCTTTCTTTTCCAGTCTCAATATAAATTTATATAAAATTATACATATACTTATATCTACTATTTGACAATATGCTTATATCATCTAATTGGGGTATAAAATCTTTCATTTGTCTCATAATTTTGCCTAAATAAGGAACTAGTTTTTTTTTTCACTAGTATATTGCATATTGCTTCTAATTAAGTTTTTGATTATATTACAGAAATATTCAACCGATGCATATGATCCGATTCTTAGTGTAGACAAAATTATAAATGGAAAAATGCGTAAGGAACTTTTTAAGACAAGTTTTTTTGCTGTTATTTCTGGGAAATCAAAAATGAATCAGGTAAAAACAAGCTATACATTCAATTTTAAGACCTAAGATTCTTTTTTTTTTTGAAATGGTACTTTATATACAACAAATCAATGGGACATGTCCCATTGTCAAATAAACGTTCGAAAACAAATTTCGAACTTGTGACATCCTGCACCAAGCCGAATCAATTAACCACTTGGACAATGGTGCTTGTCAAGACCTAAGATTCTTACAATCGTTGTACAATTGACTGTCGAACGATGTCCTTACTAGTATTTTAAGCGGAAGACTCGTTAGAGGGAAGACAGGACCGATAGTTCAAAGTCAGGTAACATTCAGTCAAATCATTATATTATAGACTGATATTTCATAAAACTGAAATTAATATTTACATCATATATATGTTCATTACGAACGCAGTAGACTCCACAGTAATCAAATTCCTCAATTCATAAGGTATAATTTATAAAATTGGAACAATTAAAATATCAATGGAGAATAGTTCTTATGCATCAGAGTCAATATGTTGCTCAGTTTGCCTTCAGGTATGACCTTTATTGCAAAATATTTTCTTGATATGTAAAGCCTAATTATTAATTAACGATTAACGAAGTATTCAATTTTTTTGCATGATTTTAAAATCAAAGAAAGCACTGGGAGTCTACCAATGTAAACATATTTTTCACTTGCAGTGTATCGATAGTTGGCTCACCAGGCATGCTTGGCTATTGTGTAGGAGAGACATCTAATTTTTTCAAGTTATTTACTGTAAATTATATATACATGGGCATTAGTTGTTTATACATCTATAAGTGTGAATTTTACTTAAACTACATATACATTTGATTGAATATCACAATGACTACAACTGCTTTGATTCGGTTATTTGAATTGTTTAATATGTTAATTTTCTAGAAAATAATAGTGTATGTTTTTTCTAGTCTATTTCTAATATATGAGCTGAAATATTAGAATAGAAAAAAAATCATTATGAGCTGAAATGATAGGCTCAAGTGATTTTTATTGTATTTTATTTGACTTGGGATTGCGGGTTTGAAATGATAGAACCTGGGTTTTCTTTTTAAATTGCGGATTGAAATGATACATATCCGTATCACTTGACCTAGGTTAGAAAATTATATACAGACCCCGTGGTATATTTTTAAATGATTTTTATATAGATATGTATTTTTAAAGTATGCAATTTTGATTTTAAAAATATATATTTTATGGTTTTAAGAAGGCTAAATATTAAGTTTGATTTGTGAATTTGTGTATGTAAATTTGAAGTAAATGTGATTTTTGACTTTAAATTTTATATTTTTAAAATGTAAGTAAATAATGGAAATTTAATTTAAAATTTTGAAATGATATTTGAAGTATAATGTTAGGTTTTTGTTTAAATTTATAAGTAAATAAACAGTGAAATTTTGGCTTAACAAATGAATTGAGTCTTAAACTGGATATTTGTTTTTGAAATGTTGTTGTGATAAATCATATGTTAAAATTATTTAAAATGTGGAATTTTGAAGTCTAGAAATATGATTTATAAATTTATAATAGAATTTTTTTGAAGTTTCAATGTTTCTGAAGTTATAATAAAATCTGGAATTTTATTAATAGCATTTCCAAAAATGTTGTGGTCTTATGACGACATTTTAAAATGCTGTTGTTTTGAATTTAACTAGGTTTGAAATAACTAAATATCTGTTATGGCATTTTATAAATGCCGTTGTTCCTGAACTAAACTATTTTGGAAACTATAAGCTACGATAGCACTTTATAAATGCTGTCGTTGCTATAATTCGACAGTGTTTTGAAATATTATAGATTTTAACACTGTTTGAGTTATATTTTAAAGTGTTAAATGATTTAACTTTTGGAATTGATTATTTGTGAAATATAAGGAGTTTGAATATATTCTTATATTTAAATTTAAATTTTAAGGAATTTAAATTGAATTTGAATTTAAATAAAGTTTGCTTGGTTATGTGTTAAATGGAATGCAATGAAATAAGATAAATGAAATTTTGAATGAAATTTTGAAATGTGTTCTGTAATGATATTTGAAATAATAAATGAATGACATATTTTTTAAAAGGTATTTAAATTTGAATATTTGATTTTTAATGATAATGAATTGACAAAGGATTTGAAAGGATGTGATATTTTAATGATTGAAATGGGTTTGAATGACATAATCTTTATTTTGATAAAGAATGTGAATTTGAAATGATATTTGGTTTTGATTTATTCAATTTATTCGATAAATGAATATTTAAAGTTTATATTAGTATGAAAGAATATTAGGTTTACTTGTAATTTGAGTTATTTAAATAGTATTGGATTTGTGAAATGGATATTTCAAAACTAAGTAATAATGAAGTTAAATAAGAGATATATGAAATTATAAAAGTTAGTTTTGAAATATGAGATATTAAAGCTTTGAATTATAATGAAAAATTGAATAGTTTACTTTGTGGATCAAATCTACATTTTAAATTTATAAGATTTGAAATGGTTTGTTGGAGAACTAAATTGAATTAAAACCGATGGTTCGAACTGAATTAAATTAAAATTTGAAATTTGGGTTTAATTGAATAAATTCGAAAAATGTAAAAAATTAAAGGAAGGTACCATGATTTCAAGTGTATGATTTCGAAATGTTATGATTTTCAAAGTGTAATGATTTCAAGTATTTTGATTTCGAAAGAGTTATAACTTTGAAAGTATTATGATTTTTGAAAGATGAATATATGTTTGAAATGGAAATGATATTGTATTGATTTGAATATAGTTTTTGAAATAAAAATGGTTTTGGTTTCAAAGTATAAACTATTTTGAAAGGGATATAGTTTGGAAATGAAATGATTTGATTTTTGAAGTATAAACTATTTTGAAATGGCCACGGCGTTATAATAACGATTGGTTGTTAAAGAGACCGGGATCGAAAGTTGTTGTACTCTCTGCCAACTCCGAAAACCACTTTAACAACTGTGTACGCGATGGAGATTCCAGAATGAAGTAGGATGGTGGCGACGATCCTATTGAGGTATGAACGTGAACCCGACTCCCATGAGTTGGCTTAAGGTGGCTAAAACATGAGCGATCTTGGGCCAAAAGGGGTAGCTCCTATGGTCGGACACACTTCGTCGATACTACACTCTTACTTGTGGTTGATTTGATGGCCATCCTCTGTTTTGATTAGGAGTGTGTTCCGAGGTGGGCGTAGTGGCTGCTACGTTACCATCAGCCCGTGTGCGTAATTGGTACATCTACCCTGGCATTGCCTCGTGTGCCGTGTCACCTACCACAACGAGCCTTACTACGAGTTTCTATTTATGTCGTACCTATGAAGTATCTTCTCATATTCTCCCGATTATGAGATATGCAGAACTGTATAGACTACTGGCACTATTACGTGTTAAGGGCTATATGGGTAACCCCTTAATGCTATTTTAAAGTAAGTTTATTTTACTGTAGACACTATTATAATAGCGCAATATTACTACATAGTAAATAGTTTAACGGATCCTTAAAGGATGGGCGATCCCAAGCATCCTTTAAGTTACTGATGCATTTTGTTACTGTTTACTGGAGTTGATTTACAGTTCATTAGTATTTATGTCCTGACTCGAGTGTTTTGTGTTTTGCTTTACGCTCGAGTCAGACTGGTGATTCAGCATTCAAGACTCACCTTCGAAGTTGGAGCTTTGCTTGAAGATCCAGCCATCTATTTTGCTTTCAGTATCCAGTGATTTCAGTGATGTATTCTGATTTGTACCTGATGTATCTTGTTACTCTTCTATTGTATCTTGTTTAACTCGGATGTATCTCATATATATATATATATATATATATATATATATATATATAGTAGCTTCATCAACTACTATCTCGTTTATTTCCACTGTATTATTATTTACTCTATGTATGTGATCTGTGATTATTTATTTACTGTATAATCTAAGATTTGCCAAATTTTATTTACAACACGGTATTTTGAGCAATTCAAGTCCGACATGTGTGGATGCGAATGGTTGAAAATATCGGGTCGTTACATATTCACATCTATTTTGACTTCTATCCACTTATCCACACTTATCATTTCACATACCTTTATTAAACCTTCATTGAAATATTAACTTAGAATATTTTTCCCAAAACCAAATTTACTTAAGAATTGCACCATCCTTTCTTAAGTTCACTATAAATATTTTATACACTTCTTATATTTACTTTCACTTCACACTTAAACTTTCACATCTATTTTCATTTAACTTAAATTTTCAATTCCATTCTGAATTCAGTTTACCTTTCATTTTTTTAATATTGAATTCTATTCACTTTTATCTCAAACCATATTCAATTATTCATTTCTTTAATTAGTCCCACTACTTATTTATTTTAAATCCCAATGGATTTTATTTTTCCAATCTCTTATTATTTAGTTCACTTTGAACTAATTCTACCACTTTACTTACTTAACCCAATCCAAATTGAGTTCTAATATTCAGCTTTAATTCCATTTACTTACAGTTTAAATTAGTTTGTTCATTCTCAATTCATTTCCAACTTAATAAATTTTATTTCAATGCCCATTCCTTTAGCCCACTTAGGCTTATTTTCCACAAATCCACTTTTATTATAAGTTAAATTCAGTTACATTCCAATTCACTTCAAAATTTTATAATTCCATAAGTTTTTCAACTTATCAACATTCCATTTACTAATCTTAATTGGTTTGCCTACCATTTTATTTCGTTCTCACGCTTACTTAAATTTTTAACTCTTCTTCAAGTTAAATTTTATTCTAAACAAACTTCTAATTTTTTATAAGTTTTCAAACTTATTTATATTCCATAAACATTTTAAATAAGATTCCAGGGTCTTTTTAGTAATTACTCAACATTTCAAAATCATTTTTGAAATCAATTATATACATAATTCATTTTTATATCAAATTATCCTTTGAATTTCAAAACCAAAGCCAGTTTTGCAAACAACTCCAATTTAAAACATTCAGGTAGCAATTCCTTTACTGCTCGAAATTGAACACCGATGATGTCGCGATCATTATCGAAATTATTTTATAGCGATCGAAAAGAGTTTAGTGCTTTTATCCCTTCAAAAACATTTTCCAAATATTTTTAAATTCCAAATCTCACCGGATTTCATATCCCATTCAAAAATATTTTCTAAATAATATCATCATTATTTCCCCAAAACCTTTGAAAATCATTTTCAAATCAAAAAAAATTAATTTCCAAAATTTCGAATTCCAAATCCTTTCAAATCCCTTTTTAAATATCACTCTGGAATTTTATTCTATTATAAATCTCATTTATAATTCACATTTACAAATCTCATTTTGTATATGAATTTATTTCTTAGCTTTTGGTTATGATTTCAACTTCTTATTTTAATTCTCACAACAATAATGATAATAACTTAATATTATCACTTCCTAACAACCAAGCAACCTTATATAACTATAATAATTTAAGGAATTTTTTTTCTTTTATACATAAGTATAATTTTGGTAAAATTATTTCATTTATATTGTTTTAAAACAATACCGTGTCGGTTTTCCTAGTTTAAGAGTTTAGAAATCCCTATCGATACAGTTGTCCAGACTGCACCGACCAGAATTTATAAACACTCAACCGATAAGTCGACACAATATAAAACAACTTATATTCATTAACAAATACGCGCTCATATCTATTAATACAGTAAAACTCATTCTGAAGTACTACTGACTCTATTTCTAATGAGTAATTTCCACGGAGCTAAGGTTCTCGCTTAACCTTCAGCTCTGATACCAACTGTCACGACCCGATTTTTCGACGCCTAAAAATCGACATCAATACGTCCACTATATTAAATGTCGAACAATCGATTGCCGGAAAACTAGTCCGTAAGGGAAAGAAGAAGGAGGTAGAAGAAGAGAAAATAAAACAACATCAGAATCTCACAAACGCATGGAACAATATATAATAGATAAATGACTGATCTTTTTGCAAAAAGAACTATATCTGTTTTATACATTACATCATCAGAGCACAACACCATCAATAGAAAAATACTGGACAGTTATATTAACTTGTCTCCACAAAAGCTGACTACATAACATTCCAAACACGGCAGAAATAAGATAGATACGTGCGATACGTCTTGCTATCTAGCATATCCCCTGAGCTCCATAGCAGTCCATCCAGAACTACTCGGTCTGACCTGAGCAATATAACGAAATAACATCCGAGTCAGTCTGGAAAACTAGCATGAGAAACACACTCAATTTGATAATTAAAGTTTCCAAAATCCTTTGAAAATCAAAGGTATCTCGTAAGACCACGCCCAAATAAACATGCCAGGTTTTTACCTTACGATAACTAAAACGTTTTTATCAAATTTGTCTGATATTATAATAATGTCTATAGAAAGTAAAATAGGATCTAGCGGAAATGCTTGCATCTCACGTTCCAGCATAGTTGGGCACAATCAAAACCATACAGGTGCTTATTAGAGATTGGATTCCATACGATGGCAGGGCTATTGGGGTACCGTCCATCATAGTACCTAGCCTATATCAGCGTACCGAGGATCCCCCTTGATCCCTTGCAACACAAGACCAGAGCTACCCCTTACTGGATAGTTCGAATAAGATCACACCGCGGTAGGGATCAACAACCGCCCACATAGCCAAAAAAGGGACATCTAGACAGGAATGACCTTACCCTAATTGGTTGCTAGCCAATTTGACTTGCTGCACCTCTCCTGTTTTAGCCATTCCTAGTTGATGAGGCTCGAGGCATGCGTTACCTTTTTAGCACACATACACTTAGAATTCTCATCGTCCCTTTGACAATGTTCTGATAGCATTCTTCCACACATGTCCATTCCCGATCCGAACGGATCCAAAGGCATTACTCCTTCTACATCCATTTTGGAATCACCCTCAAGATTAGTAGCGATTAACCCTTGCACTTCACTACTTTATCTTTGACTCCAAGCTCTTGTCTTTCTTCAGAAAACATTCAAACCGGATCGAAGTGGTTTTCGGGAAATTAATCTCGATCCCGGTCTCTTCGAAACGATCAGCGCATTGGCCAATATTAATAGTCATTTATTTAACTATAAAATAACATCCACAAACAACCATTAGGCCTTAATAATTTCCTAATTATTTATTTCAAAATATCTTTGCAAGATATTTTTCCACACTTCAACACTTTGAAAATAGTTTCAAATCACTTTTTCTATCACAGAATAAATTTCCACCCAATTGTTTTATTTCCACTGAAAATCACCAAGTCTTAATACTTTATATTTTTAAATAATTTAAATCACTTTATCCAAAAATATATACTTTTAAAACACTTAAAATAAAAACTATTTAAAATACTTTATTTAAAATACTAGTTATGAAATTTTATAATAATTTCTCATGTAAAACTTAAGCCAAAACTAAATTTAAAATAAAAGTTATTCTATAAGGTATAAATATTAAATAATTGTCTTTAAAATCGTAATACTAGTTAAACCTTTAAAATACTTTACTTATATAATTAACTTGATAAATATTTACTTTTAAAATTTTTAAAACAACTAAATAATAATTTCTTTTAAAAACATTCTTTTAAACCAGTTTAAAACCTGTAACTTATACTTGAAAATCTTTCTTTGAAAATATACTTGGCTTTTCAGGGAAATACACTTTCATTTCCACACCTTTAAAAATAAACCGCTATTTTTTTTTAAATTACCCATTCCTTAATAAATTCCCATCCCGAATTTATACTTTCAAATTATCCTCTGATAAATATTTCACTTTATTTATAAACGCTGTTTATAAATTTCACAATCTCATTCTCCTTTAATCACAGTTTCAACACTTAGTCGGTTTTCAAATCGATTTCCAAAATTTACTCCATTTTAAATAAATTCCTTTACTTGCTCAATTTTATTTCAAAACCCATTAATTTTAGATTTTAATCCTTTATTATGATTTAAAATCTTATTTAAATTGAAAATACCAATTTTATACTTTTTCCAAAATTCTTCTTTATCTCTCCCAACTATTTTAAACCTTGAGTTTAAAAATAAATCATTTATTCCTTTAAATAGTATCACTTAAGTTTAATAATTCATTTATTCCTATTTATTCAAAAATCTCCTTTCCCTTACTCGGAATTTATTTATTAGAATTTAAAAATCAAATTTTATCCTTTTCCAATTCATTCTTTAATCTATCCAAATTCTCTATAATTATTTTACTTAAAAATTCTCTATTTATTTCCCTTCAAAAATCCAATTTATATATTTTTGATTACTCAATATACCCAGATATATTCAATCAAACCATAGCATTCAATATTTTCAATTCCCAATATAATCCTATCATAGATAATCAATGATCATATCACAAATTATAAAAGCAAATTCAATATTTTAAGGAATCCAGTTGGATCCGTCCAACCTGTTTTTCCCTACATCCACAGATGTTAGCACAATATAAAAATACCAATCCCACTTCGAGGGGGATATCGCGGTATATAGGGTCATCCGCTATTATGCAGGGGGCATGGGGTTTCATCCACTATATAATGCGGGAATCAATCACTCCAATATATATATATATATATATATATATATATATACACTATATATAATATACCACATCCAGACTGATAATAAATCATTGATTCAAGAAATCAATGCAATAAATTAAATTTAACTATTTAAATTTAAAAGGTAATCCAAATGAGTGAGATTAACTCACCTTTGATTTTTCTTTTGTTTGCAGTCACTTCAATCTTGACTGATTTCACGGTTTTTGACCTTGTATAACATTATATAATTTATTAATATTTGAACAACCGAACAGTTAATTTTAAATAAGTTAATAAAACAAGTTAATCACCCTAATATGTGTTTTTAAAATTAAACAGTAAGTGAAAATATGCACGTGTATTTATTTTCTTTTGAAACTACATATATATACACTTATAAAATTAAACTATATTAAAAATCTAATTTCTATAAATTCTTCAACATTTAAAACTCCTATGTATATATATCTTTCCTTTTTCTTTTTTTTACTTTCCAAAATCTTTTATATATATATATATAATTTAATGTTTACCTATATATATAATTAATTTAAAATGGTCGGTGAATATATATTTTTAAATTCAATTATAATAAAAACCACTCTGTACCTTACTGCCGATCGAAACTCCAGGCTACCCAAAACGATCTGCTCCCTTCAAAGAGCCTCCGACGTTCACGACCCCACGAACGCAAACGCCTCGCCTCTTCCTGTCATGATGGCGTAAACTAGATTGAACGCCATGAATCCACGGTCGCCGAACGCCTTGACCTCCTGAACCCAAAACCACCTTCGAATTCGAATCGAAAACCACCCATAGCCACAGTTGCTCCGCCATCACGACATCAAGCAACCCTCCACTTTAACCACCGCCCCTTCTTGAACGCGAGCGCGCTACACTGCTTACCACCAAACTCGGTCGCGATCCTCCCCCCAAAATGCAGCCGACTCCATCGACTCGGTTCGATTGAATGAGATGCTCGAATAACTTCTACAATCGATTTCGTTTTTGAATGATTTAAGATGAAGGGATTCGGCTCGACTTCGGCCATGATTATTATTTTTATTCTTTAGAACGAGTCGATTATTAATTCTGAAGGGAAAGAGGGATTTATTTGAAGTGTCGGCCATGATTTTTTTTCGACATTAAAACAATCTGTTCTCTCGTGCAAATTAAAAGATAAGGCAGGGGAACAAGACACGATGTTGAAGAAAACGTGGCGTGAAAGTGACAGATGGCATGAACCAGAAGGCAAGTGGCTATAATATGAAAAGATATAGTTTTGATGTAAATTAATTGACCAGTCATAGAAAGTATATTTTATATTTAAATTTAAATTGTCTCGAAATCGTAGCTCAAAATCTCGATCTCCTATAGAGACGTGCCGCTAGGCGTTTATAAAGTTATACCCCTATTCTGAACGTAATGGAAAAGATTTCGAGTCCTAATTCGATCGTATGGAGAAGATAGCTTTTTTGGACTTAATTATTATACTAAATTCGATATTAAATTTCAGTGCATTTATCTACCGTACGATCACACGATAACTTCGGCCACTATGAAATTTGAAATCCGATAATAATACACTATTATGGATCCAATGGAACCGGTTTTATCGAATTTCGAGACTGTGCCTCGGAAGGCTGTTCTTTAAATATCGATTTAAACGATATATTTTTAAAACTGAATAAAATGCTTTCAAACACAAATTTAAAACTTCTATTATCTCCAGTATTATAAATATAAATTTTCCAAACCTTTGAAATATTTTTAACCAGCTTAAAAACTAAGATTAACTATTTTTTACTAATTTCCAATTATTAAATTCAATAATTTAATTGCCAAATAAACATTGATGTTTGAAATTCAAGTTAAACTAACTTTCAAATATTTAAAACCAATTAAATATTCCAGTTTTAAATATCCAAAAAATTCTGGGTTGTCACATTGCTTGTATTTCAGTTGATATTTCACTTGATATTTCACTTGATTTGGATTTATTGATACAAGAACGTTAATCTGACTCGAGTGTTTTGTGTTTTGCTTTACGCTCGGTTCAGACTGAGTGTCACAACATTTGAGAATCACCTTTGGGGTTGGAGCTTCGCTTGGAGATCTATCTATCTATTCAGCTTGAATAACAGCTTGTAGTTATTCAGTTGACTCCTGTGATATATTCTGATCTGCTATTTGACTAGTGTATCGAGACTTCTATGTATTCGAGACTTCTATTGTATCTTATTTTAACTCTATAATATATATATATAGTAGCTTCATCCACTACTATTCTTTTGTTTTCGCTGCTTATTGTTATATTACTCTGTGTGTGTGATTCTGTGATTGACTTATTTACTGTATATGCCAAGTTTTTCCAAATTAAAATTAACAATCTGATATTTTGAGCAATTCAAGTCCGACATGTGTGGATGCGAATGGTTGAAAATACTAGGATGTTACAGAAATGGTTGAAGGTTGTAATGGTTTTGGAGATGGTCAGGCAAGTAAAGGTAAGTGGTGAAAGTGCAGAAATGCAGAAGTGAGTGGGTTGGTTGATGGTGATATACAATGGTTTGGGGAAATGCAGAAAGTATGTTGTTGCGTGAGAAGACTGAAGATGTATATGTGTAGGCAGTTGTTGTTGAGAAGTTGAAGTTTTTGATGGGGGAGGCAGATGGGGCAGTGGGCAGGGAGATGTACTGTATGAAATATAAAAAAAAGAAGATAAAATGGATGCTTGTAAATATCTGTAAAGGAAATGATTTTTTTTAGTTTTCAAATGAAATTGTGATATGTTTTCTTAAATAAGAATGCAAATGCAATGCGAATAGGAAACTAGAACAACATACACACAAACAAAATCTGACAAAAATCACCCACAAACACAAATTTCTTAAAAAAATGCAAATTAACAAACAAAATGAAAACACACAAATATCAAAAAAAAAAAAAATCGAAACCAATTCAAAATCTCCGGCAACGACACCAAAAACTTGTTTAACGATGGTTTTTAAACGAGTTTAGAAATTCGTCGAAAAATTTAAATTTAAATTAACCACAAGCGTACAACGTATAATGTTAGTATGTGGCGAGTGCGGGTCGATCCGTAAGGATTGTTTAGATTTTAAAATTTCTAGTCAATCAAATTAAACCAAAAATTTGAGATGTGTGAAGGGAAAAAATGTAAATAAACTGGCAAAAGAAAATGGATAAAAATATGAGAGTTTGAAGGTAATTTAGAGATAAATCCGCATCACATATATCAACACAACATGAAATTATGATCTCTCTTTTTTGGTCATTAGTAAATTTAATTGATGTGTTTATCATAAGTATGGAATACTTGTGCTATTAGTTTTCCCAATATAAACCATCAAACTATAACACACCCATTAAACCACTTTTTAACTCTCATGAAAATGACAATGAACTTGAAAATAAAATTTATTCTAAGCATGATCTATTAACTATTGATTAGAAATACAGACCATTAAATTTTGATTTTAATATTCACTTTATTACCATAATCATATGTAGTTGAAGAGGTAATTAGTGTTGATAGTTTATTTAAGTATAACCTATTTGGTGTCAGCAACATAGGCTATCAAATTCAAAGCTAAAACAACAAAACTAAACCATATTAAACATTGTCATTAAGCATAAAAAGAGATCACAAGTTAGAAAATTTTGTTGAATCTACATAACTAGATAGCTTCAATACCCCTAAATTGAAGGGTTTAGCCTCTCATATTTGTTCTTATTTCAACAAATGTAGCATTCAACATGAAATAATAACAAGAAGAAAATGCAAGCTAAGCTAAGGGAGTTAATTAAAATGAAATAAAAGCTAATCTACTTGCATAAGAAATAAAACTAAGCTACTAACATGAAAAGATAGAGTGCAAGTAGAGAGAAAAGAGCATGAATTAAAATTTGCATATAAGAAAATTACATAAGAAAAAAACGGCTAAGTAGCCATGAAAAATAAAAGAGAGCTTTTGTTTATTTGTGAGCCTAAACTGAACTAACTAAAGAGAGGCTCGAGGACTAAGAGAGCATCACATGAAATATAAGGGGTGTTTATACAAGTTTGAAATCCTAATCCATATTTTTAGGTACTACCTAAACTACCCTCTCAAGAAGTGTGGCCACCAAGTTATCATTAGCATAAGATAATCCTTCATTAAGTGTACATGTTACTTTAATGGCAATTTAGCATATGCAATAACTCCTAATTGTACGTCATGGTAAGTGGGTAGGTGGGCTCCCCCATGTTGCATGGTTTGAATTATTTCCATCTTCATTCATTTGTATTCTCTTGTGCATGCATATTTTCCATGAAAACCTCTTCCATTTGAATCCAAATTCCTATAAAATAACATGAAAATGTCCAAGTAAAAATTCTCAAATTAATATATGCACAAAAATGACCATTTTACCCCTATATAAAGATGAATAAATGATAAAAATAATTGAAATATTGGTTTAAACATGTTAAACTACCCTATATGCTCATTTATTCAATTAAATTAGATTAAATATGGAAACAAAAAAGTGCGGATCGATCCGTACTCGCCACGTACTAGAATTGTACGCCGTGAGCTTGCAGTTGAATTTATCACATAATTTTGTGGCGATTTTCTAAACCGAAAAAAACTCATCGATTAACACCTGCTATCGATAGTTCCCATGAGCAAGTTCTTTCCATCCCCATTTGCGACCATATTTCAAATATTCCTTCAATTTTCAAATCTCTTGAGGGAGTTAATTAGATTACCCATCATATTGGCTAGTTGATTTTTTTTAATATTTCCACTAAGCATAGACAACTCCTCCCTTATGCTAAAACCCTGATTGAGATTACGCCTCAAGACAATTTTCTATTAGCATTCTCATCTTCCTTGTCGAAGATAGGGTAACTTACATTGATGTTTCATATCAGTGAAAACCTCCTATATGCAATATCTACCACTCCTTGGGCATATATCATCATCTTACCCTCTCTTTAATGTCACTCCAGATAACCTTCCCCCTAAAATCCCCTTCTCTAGGCCTTCAACTAGGCTATGGTAGATCAAAGAGGCTCTTCGTTCTAATCTCCGGTTTTCTTTTGTCCTTCTCACTTAATCTCTGTCACTTTGGCTGAGTCGTCCACAGACACTTTTCCTTTGTCTCCCGTCCCCAGCCCTCAGCTGTCACCTCCTCGCATGCCTATCCTAAATTCTTCCTCCTGCTCCCCTCTAACCTGCTCTGCCACACTGTAACAGCATAGTATTTTCAACCATTCGCATCCGCACATGTCGGACTTGAATTGCTTAAAATACCGCGTTGTAAATAAAAATTTGGCAAATCTCAGAATATATAGTAAATAAAAATCACAGATCACAGACATAGAGTAATAATAGTGCAGCGGAAGTCAAAGAAATAATAGTTCATGAAGCTACTATGTAAATGTATCAGAGTTACATAAGATACAACAGAAGAAATAGAGTACAATAGATGTCTCAATACAAGATGTCTACTAATACAAGAGCTGAAAAGGAATAACAGACTGAAAAAGATAAAACTAGACAAGTAGATAATCTCTAGTGATTCCAAATCTCCAGAAAGTGGAAATCAAAATCCGTGGATACTCAGGCTGACCCGAACGTAAATAAAAATACAAACACTCGAGTAAGGACATACATACTTATACAATGTAAACCAACTCAAGTGAACTGTAGTAAAGGCACAAGTAACTTAAAGGATGCTTGGGACCGCCCATCCTCTAAGGATCCGTTAAACTATTTACTATGTAGTACTATTGCGATATTATAATAATGTCTATAGTGAAATAAACTTACTTTAAAATAGCATCACGGGGTTACCCATATAGCCCCAGACACCTAATAGTCCCAGTAGTCCATCCAATATCTGCATATTTCCTGATCGGGAGACTACGAGAAAAAATGCATGGGCTACGGGAGAAAACCAAACTCGCAGTAAAGGCTCGATAGGGTAGGTGACATGACACACAAGGCAATGCCAAGGCAGATATACCAATTATGCACACGGGGTGGTGGTAACGCAGCAGCCACATATGCCCACCTCGAAACACATTCCCAAAATCGGAGGTGCGCCCAAACAATCACAAAAGCAATAGAATGGTATTGAAGAAATGTGTCCGACCAGAGGAGCAACCCCTTTTAGCCCGAGATCGCTCCTGTTTTATCCACCTTATGCAAACTCACGGGAGTTGGGTCCACGTAATATACCTTAAGAACGTCGCCACTATCCTACTTCATTCTGGAATCTCCACCGCGTACATGGTTGTCAAAGTGGTTTTCGGTATCGACAGAGAGTGTGCCCATATCCGATCCCGGTCTCTTTGCCAACCAATCGTTATTACAACCCGTGATTATAACTTAAAAATAATATTCTGTACTTCAAATTAAAATATCATTTCAATCCAAATCTTTATCAAAATAAAGATTAAATCATTTCCAAACCATTTCAATATATCAACATACCATATCTTTCAAATTTAAAATATTTATCAAAATAATATCAAGCCAATTCCAATCATTTCAATATATTAAATTATCATATCCTTTCAAAACTTTCTTTCAAATCATTTCTTGAATTCATGTCCAAATATCAAATTTAAAATGCCTTTTTAAATTCCAAGATATCATTCAATTATTATCATTTCAAATCACCTTTTAAATAATTTATAATCCATCAAATTAATTCATTTAAACCATTTAAAAGTGAAGTTATTATACTTTCAAATTAAGTATTCAATTTCCAAAGTTTCAAACCATTCTGAGCTCATTTACTTAGTTAAAAACCATAAACATTGAAAATTTTAGCCTTACGCAGCATTTAGAAAAAACTGTTATAAGTTATACTTAACAAATTCAAGTGTATAATTTCCATTCCTTCACATATGCAACTTATTAACACTTACATTTTTAAATTTCCATTTCACAAATTAAACTAAATTTCCAATTGATTTCATTTAACTTAAACCTTTAATTAAACCAAATTTCACGTTTCCAAGTCAAGTTGTATTTTAAAATTACACATTTAAGCATTCATTTATTTAACCATTTAAATTCATAGAAAAATCAATAATACTTTAATAAATCACTTAAATTCAAATTTAAATAAAATTATCATATTTACCATTTTCCAAATTAAATCAAATTTCCATTTTATTAATATAACTTAAATATCATTTTTAACCAAAATTCCAAATTTCCAAACTTAAGTTATATTTCAATAATCCAATTTAACCATTCATTAAATACATTTTTAACTCATAGAAAAAAATCATAAATTCTTTATTTTAAAACATTTAAAAATATATTTAAATCTAATTTCATAAATTTATATTTTTAAAATACTTAAAAATATCCAAAACACTTTATAAAATAACCATGGGCGTGTATATAGTTTTCCAACCTAGGTCAAGTGATACAGATATATATCATTTCAATCCGCAGTTTAAAAAGAAAAATCCGAGTGCTATCATTTCAAACCCGCAATCCCGAGTTAAAATAAATAAATAAAAACCGTTCAGGTCTATTATTTCAACCCATAACGATTTTTTCCAATTCTAAAGTCCGTTCGGGTATGTATCATTTCAACCCATAGTGAACCTAATCTACAGGGAACTTGCAGTGTGATAAACAAATATAAATGAATAGTTAACAACATATAACAGTAACAGATGAGATGGCATGTAAATTAATAGGTTTAACATCATATATAAATAATCACATGCAGTTATAACGTCATATATAATTCTACACATTCAGTTGTTGTCGCTTCACAATTGCATAAGTATAAAATGTCGTCTGAGATTTACTCACCTCTTTGTGCTGGAGATAGTGAACCAAATGACACAAACGGATTCCCAAAGGCACGATGACACAACAATATATTCAAGTGGATGAGAGTCAAACTTATTGATCTTGTATACAACCCATGAATAAAACCAAAATAAAGTTATAATTCAATGCAACATTAAATTGAAATAACTTTGGAATAAAAAGCAATATTGAAATTAATACTTTTGCCTTTCTTTTTACACTCATATGCTCGGCCTAAGGGTTGATTTGGTCGGGTTTTGGCATGACTTTGGCTCAGGTTTGGGTTCAAAGAGGCATGGCTACAAGGTGATGAAGTGGGTAGGAGTTACAATGTAGAGAATATAAAAGGTTAAGGCATACATATGAGGTTTGGTGCACCACAAGGCTCGGCCACATGAATTTTTTGGCTCGGCCATTCATGTTTCAGATCTGAACATAGGCTTGGATGATGTGTAGTGGTGGTAGCAAGGTGGTGGCGGCGGCTAGAGGTGGTGGCCAAGGTGATGGATGAAGGTATGTTGCAAATAGTGGTGGCTATGCATGTTTTCAAGAGGATGTTAGTGTTAACATTCAAAGAAAGTCACGGCCAGAAGTAAACAAGTGGAGGGGAGGGTGGTGAGGCCGTGGATGATGGTGGTGCTGGTCATGGAGGAGCCATGGCCGATCAACACTATGAAGAAGCAAGGCAAAATATTAATAAACAAGAAGAAAAGTAGAAAAATATGAAGGAAGCCATTACTAAACTTCTTAGCCGTGAAAGAGAAATGAGGGGCAAAATTTTTCATGTGAATTATGAATGAGAAACTCATGGCTATGGTATTGATGTGTACGACCAAAAATGAGCAAGTGAACAGACAAGAAAATGAAAGGACTAGCAAATGAAAGGTCTTAAGTTAAAAGCTTTATAAACTCTTCACATTTCCTTTTCTATAATTCAATTAAAACAAAAAAAAAAAAAATTACTTTAAAAACCGAAACAAAGTAATATAAAATAAAAATAAATAATAAATTTTAAATAAAATGGAAAAAGAGTTAAAGAAATTGCTTAAAATTCAAAACATGGTTCAAAATTTACAATTAAAGGCTTTGGAAAAATATCTACTTCATTTTAAAAATATTCTAAAGCAAAATTTTGAAATAAAATAATTTCTTAGACACATTCAAAGTGAAATAAATAATTAAATTTAGGTAAATTATAGATATAGTTAAAGAAATTATTTAAAAATTGGAAACGGGACATGAAAATTACAAATAAAATACCATTAACTTTGGAAAATTTTCTATTTCACTTTAAAACAAACAAAATGTCAAATAAATAAAATAAATGAGGAAAAAAATAAAGTGGAAATGAGAATAAAATAAGATCTTGAGAAAATAGAAAAATAAATAAAGAATTCCTTAAATTAGTTGAAGCTAGAAATTAGAAATTGTAAAAAAAGAATACAACTGACACTGGAAAATGTCAATTACACTTTCAAAAATGTTTTAAAACCAAAATATATACAATACATGTTATTTACCCATATAAACATAAATTAGAACATTACATTACTAAATAAAATATTATTTGTATAATTTAAAATAAACAATTTTGTTAAATACAGCAAATTTCACACAATAGCTAAAAAGGCATAACTTTCACATTATAAATCAAATTTCAACAAAACTAAAAGCAGTGTTCTTAAAATTTTATTTACTTTCATAATAAAGGATAAAATTAAAATTTCGAACTTCCAAAATTTTAAATTTAAAAGTCAAAGTTGACCATATTGACCAAAATACACTTTTTTGTAAAACATTCTATTTAATCATGTTTGGAATTCTAATTCACATCAAAATCAAAGTTTATATTTGAAATAAAAAAATTATCCATTTCAAATAAATAAAATAAAGCTTTTAAATCAGAAATTCAATTAAAATAATTAAAATATACAATTAAAGTAATCACAAAATACAGGGTTGTTACACTCTCCCCCACTCAAAACTCTTCGTCCCCGAAAAGGAATGAGGTACGGGAAAGCACGGAAAAGATAGAAATGAAATAAGATTAAGACAAGGTGACAAGAAGATTGAGATTATACCTGACTACTATTGTTACAGGTAAGTTTAACAAGGTGGAGATGATCTTTCCCAGATCCTCCAGAATCAAGAACACAAGCACGAAAAAGGTGGATTCAAAATGAGCACCAAAGATTATAGAAAGATTTCTAAACAGAAAGATTATAGAAAGATGCATATACCAGTCTGTAGCAAGATAAGGATAATAATGACAACCAAAAGACAGTTTGGAAAACAAAATAAGGAAATAAGTTTGAAACCATGGAAATTTCAACTTAAATAGAAAATAAATTTTTACACAAGTTAAGTAAATCTTAACTATCTCAAATTTCATTATCTTATTATCCAACCATCTTAAATTAACAATTTTTAAAACCATGGATTTGAAAAATAATCATTTATTATACTCATAATTTACTTAATAAATTTAATTCTTCTTTATTCCTAATAAAAATTAAATTTATTTCTCTCAATATATTTATCACTTAAGTTAAATATACTTATACTTATTATAACTGCTTTATTTTATTCTTAGTTCTTTTAACATTATTTTATTGTAAGTTATTCAATTACCCTTTATTATATTTACCTCTGTTAATCATTTTATAACTAAAATTTAAGTGTATAACATTTATTATAACCACTAAAATTTTTATTTATAAAATCTTTTTATATTGTATATTATCCAGTTACATTGTTAAGTTCTGAAATTAAGGAAAGTTATATTTGAATGCAATTGTATTATACAAATAAAACTTTCCAATTAAATCATTTCATGCTTGAATATTCATCCAAAATTTTGATTTTCTTCTTGTAATTGAAATTATTCTTTAAAATAAAATTTAAGAATTAAATTTTCGATTTCTTCAAACCATTTAGAGATAAATAAATGTATGTACATAATTTATCAAATCAAATTTAAATCATATATCTATATATTATAAATCAAGTCATATTTTAGAAATTCAAATCAATTTGATTTACCAAAACAAAGCTGTAGCAAGACTACATAGTAGTCTCTTCACTTGGAAACTCGAAAATAAATGTCGATGATGCTACAGCCATCACCGAAATTATTTCCCTACAACAAAGAGAAGGGCACTGATTTTTAAACTTTAAAATTCTTTGGAAATATATTCTTATTCGAAAATACTTTAAATAGTATACTTTAAAATTTAAACCCGAGGTTTGAAACCATCGGAAATTATATTATCAAATTTCTTATTTTAAATTCATTTCAGTTCCTAAATCAATTTATGAACAACTATTTATAAATTCATTTATAGAACAATAAATGATAAATCAAGTATTATCATTTCAAATAATCAATTTAAATCAATTTATTAAGCTCCATAAATTTACTTATATATCAAAATTTATTTCATTAACTAAATTTTAAAGTAATATTGTGTCAGTTTGTTCTGTCAAAGTGTTTTAGAAATCCTATCGATAGCGTTGATTAGATGAATCGATCGAAAACCTAAATCAACATCGACAACTCAGACAACATAATATATAAAACAAAACATAGATTTACAAGTACAATTCAAAATGTTTGGAAGAACAGATTGAAAACAAAAGATAAGATGATTAAATAACACTGTAGGGAGATGGGTAAGTTTAAGTAAATCACGGGCAACTTAACCAGGTCAACCGTGACTTAAAGAATAAGATAAATGTGGATTTTTCTGGGGTAAGTCTACATTCGATCTCAAGAGATAGAGTTTGGAATAACAAAAGATATTAGCATCTAAACCAATGATAGATATAAATACCTGGTGAATCGATGCTAATTGTAAAGGAGTTTCCCCCTTTTACAATTCAATTTTAAATTGGCGAGACCGCCGACTCACTAAAAAGATCATTCGTGTGAGAAATGCGGATTACGAATCTTAAGGCTAGGATTAACACTAGAGAAGGGTGAATAGTGTTAATAAAGAATTACTAAATCGTTTTCAGTTTATGTTAATTTAGACACCGATGTATGCAATATACAGACATAGATATGATCACAGAAACAAACACAGATGCAGAAATAAAATAAAAGCAGTAAAGGAAAGAACACACTGGATTTTATACCGGTTCGGAGTTACCCTACATCCAGTCCCGCAACACAAGTATGGATTTCCTTTCAAAACCAATTGTACAATTACACCCTCGGTTTCAAGGCTACGAGGTATACCCTCCAGAATTTCCATCCTCTAGGTAGAGATACTTGATTTCCGGGCCAAAGTTTACCCAATTAATTTACCAAGGCTACAATCACACCTTTTCTCTCTTGATTGATTTCCAAGGCTACAATCACACCTTTTCTCGCTTAATAGATTACAAAGAAGTCTATAACTCTGAATAGCACTGAGAACCTTATAGAGATAGTGATAGAGAATCAAATTATAAGTAATCGAGTTCGATTTAATGTTGATTTCGGCAGAGTAATGGTAAGAATATGTATTAAGAAATGTGGAAGAAGAAGAGGAGTGAAAAACTAGAAAATCTGATATAAAATTCGTTGAAACTAACCCCTATTTATAGAAGAACAACAGCCATGTCCATTCATGAAGAGTTATGGCGAATAGACACTTCTTTTGAAATTTAAATTTTGAACTCAACTGACACCATGTCGACATGGGGTACCTAGGCATGTCGACATCCCAAAGGATTTTTTTGGTGTTTTAATTTTCTTTGAAAATAACTTTTATTTTATATTAAAACTATTTTAAACTTTATAAATATACTTGACTATAGTTAAAATTCATAAGTAAATATAGAGAATAATATATATAGAATTTAGCTATAATTTTATATTTAAATCTAAGTATAAATATTTAAAAGTTAAATATATTATATTAAAAGATAGTTTAAAAACATGAGTAATTTGACTTTGAAATTAAAGATAATTTTGAGGCTAAAATTATTTAAAATCAGGATAGAGGGTTTTGATGTTTTTTTAAAAAGGAAAGTTTTGAAATCATTTTGAAAACAAGATAATTTTGTAAAATCATTTTGAATAAAAAGTTAGCGGATACAAAACAATGTTCCACTAGATTTTTCGTAGGTTCCATCCTACTTAGGGTTCAATCCCTTTAACAGGCTAGAAGTGGATTCCATTCCACGAATAAATTGGATTTTAAGATGCCAGTGCTTTTCTATGAGTTTTAACAAAATTTCTAATAAAAATACTTAACCTTTGAAATCTTGAACTCTTTATAATCTTGATACTCATGAATCTTCTATCTCGATATCTTGAATCTCTATACTGTACAGTCTTCACTCTTGGTACCTGCATGGTTAAATCCTGCATATACATATATATCTAAACTTATAATGTCAGTATTTATATTTTATAATCTATTCTAAGGTTGTTGTCATCAAAACCATCATCTCACGGACTAACAATTCGAAGTGGAGTTAGAGGATACTCCAGAATCAAAAGAAGATGAATAGTGAGGGACATGAATGGATTTTGGAACCGTTGGGAACGTTCCAAAATTCAAAGGAAATTCGAATCAAAGAGGAAAGATTCAAACATGAACGAAAGTGATTCTGTAAATAATTTACGTTATATTCTAAGTTTTTCCTCAAAGCCAAAGCTCTAATACCAAATGTAATAGCCCAGTATTTTCAACCATTCGCATCTGCACATATCGGACTTGAATTGCTCAAAATACCGCGTTGTAAATAAAATTTGGCAAATCTCAGAATATGCAGTAAATAAAAATCACAGATCACAGACACAGAGTAATAACAGTGCAGAGGAAGTAAAAGAAATAGTAGTTCATGAAGCTACTATGTAAATATATCAGAGTTACATAAGATACAACAGAAGAAATAGAGTACAACAAAAGTCTCAATACAAGAAGTCTACTAATACAAGGGCTGAAAAGGAACAACATACTGAAAAAGATTAAACTAGACATGTAGATAATCTCCAGCGATTCCAAATCTCCAGAAAGTGGAAATCCAAATCTGTGAATACTCAGGCTGACCCGAGCATAAATAAAAATACAAACACTCGAGTCAGGACATACATACTTATACAATATAAACCGACTCAAGTGAACTGTTGTAAAGACACAAGTAACTTAAAGGATGATTGGGACCGCCCATCCTATAAGGATCCGTTAAACTATTTACTATGTAGTACTATTGCGCTATTATAATAATGTCTATAGTAAAATAAACTTACTTTAAAATAGCATCACGGGGTTACCCATATAGCCCCAGACACGTAATAGTCCCAGTAGTCCATCCAATATCTGCATATCTTCTGATCGGGAGACTACGAGAAGATACGCATGGGCTACGGGAGAAAACCAAACTCGTAGTAAAGGCTCGATAGGGTAGGTGACACGGAACACAAGGCAATGCCAGGGTAGATATACCAATTACACACACGGGCTGGTGGTAACGCAGAAGCCACATACGCCCACCTCAGAACACATTCCCAAAATCGGAGGGGCTCCCAAACAATCACAAAAGCAATAGAATAGTATCGACGAAATGTGTCCGACCAGAGGAGCTACCCCTTTTGGCCCGAGATCGCTCATGTTTTAGCCACCTTATGCCAACTCACAAGAGTTGGGTCCACGTAATATACCTCAAGAACGTCGCCACCATCCTACTTCATTCTGGAATCTCCACCGCGTACACGGCTCTCAAAGTGGTTTTCGGTATCGACAGAGAGTATGCCCATATCCGATCCCGGTCTCTTTGCCAACCAATCGTTATTATAAACCGTGGTTATAAATTAAAAATAATATTTTATACTTCAAATTAAAATATCATTTCAATCCAAATCTTTATCAAAATAAAGATTAAATCATTTCCAAACCATTTCAATATATTAACATACCATATCTTTCAAATTTAAAATATTTATCAAAATAAATATCAAGTCATTTTCAACCATTTCAATATATTGAATTATCATATCCTTTCAAAACTTCCTTTCAAATCATTTCCTGAATTCAAATCCAAATATCAAATTTAAAATGCCCTTTTAAATTCCAAGATATCATTCATTTATTATCATTTCAAATCACCTTTTAAATAATTTATAATCCATCAAATTAATTCATTTAAACCATTTAAAAGTGAAGTTATTATACTTCCAAATTAAGTATTCAATTTCCAAAGTTTCAAACCATTTTGAGCTCATTTACTTAGTTAAAAAACATAAACATTGAAAATTTCTGCCTTACACAGCATTTAGAAAAAACTATTATAAGTTATACTAGAAAACATTTTAATTCCGCAAAGAAGCATTTAGAACTTCTGTTAAATCTCATTTTAGTTGAATTTTTAGTTCAAAACAGCAAAGATAGCATTTCCAGAAATGTTGTAATAGTTCAGGTTTCAAATTAAAGGTTTTTATTAATTTCAGCAAAGACAACAGACCACTACAGCATTTAAAGAACTGCTGTAATATGCCTTTATTAAGTTTTTGGCCTTTTAGTTTACTTCAACAACTACAGCATTTTAGAACTACTGTAATAGCCTTTTTATTAGGCTTTTAGTTCATTTACAGAAATTTCTGATGTATTTTCAGCAAATAATAAACTTCAATTTAAACCCTTTAAACATTATAAAATCATATTTTAACATTCAAAATTGTTTATTAACATACCTTTAACGTATGATTTTTATAAAATAAATTTCTTATAAATAAATCGAATTTTTCAATAAATTTACTTAACAAATTCAAGTGTATAATTTCCATTCCTTCACATATGCAATTTATTAACACTTGCATTTTCAAATTTCCATTTCACAAATTAAACTAAATTTCCATTTGATTTCATTTAACTAAAACCTTTAATTTAACCAAATTTCACATTTCCAAGTCAAGTTGTATTTAAAATTACACATTTAAGCATTCATTTATTTAACCATTTAAATTTATAGAAAAATCAATAATACTTTAATAAATCACTTAAATTAAAATTTAAATCAAATTATCATATTTACCATTTTCCAAATTAATTTAAATTTCCATTTTATTTATATAACTTAAATATCATTTTTAACCAAAATTCCAAATTTCCAAACTTAAGTTATATTTCAATAATCCAATTTAACCATTCATTAAATACATTTTTAACTCATAGAAACAAAATCATAATTTCTTTATTTTAAAACATTTAAAAATCTATTTAAATCAAATTTCATAAATTTATAATTTTACAATACTTAAAAACATCCAAAACACTTTATAAAATAACCACGGGTCTGTATATAGTTTTCTAACCTAGGTCAAGTGATACGGATATATCATTTCATTCCGCAGTTTAAAAAGAAAAATCCGGGTGCTATCATTTCAAACCCGCAATCCCAAGTTAAAATAAATAAATAAAAACCGTTCAGGTCTATCATTTCGGCCCATAACGATTTTTCCCTATTCTAAAGTCCGTTCGGGTATGTATCATTTCAACCCATAGTTAACCTAATCTACATGGAACTTGCAATGTGATAAACAGATATAAATGAATAGTTAACAACATATAACAGTAACAGATGAGATGACATGTAAATTAATAGGTTTAACGTCATATATAAATAATCACAGGTAGTTATAACATCATATATAATTCTACACATTCAGTTGTTGTCGCTTCACAATTGCATAAGTATAAAATGTCGTTTGAGATTTACTCACCTCTTTGTGCTGGAGATAGCGAACCAAATGGCACAAACGCATTCCTAAAGGCACGATGACACAACAGTAGATTCAAGTGAATGAAAGTCAAACTTATTGATCTTGTACACAACCCATGAACAAAACCAAAATAAAGTTATAATTCAATACAACATTAAATTGAAATAACTTTTGAATAAAAAGCAATATTGAAATGAATACTTTTTCCTTGCTTTCTACACTCATATGCTCGGCCTAAGGGTTGATTTGGCCAGGTTTTGGCATGACTTTGGATCAGGTTTGGGTTCAAAGAGGCACGGCTACAAGGTGATGAAGTGGGTAGGAGTTACAATGTAGAGAATATAAAATGTTAAGGCATGCATATGAGTTTTGGTGCACCACAAGGCTCGGCCACATGCATTGTTTGGCTCGGCCATTCACGTTTCAGATCCAGACAGAGGCTAGGATGATGTGTAGTGGTGGTAGCAAGGTGGTGGTGGCGGCTAGAGGTGGTGGCCAAGGTGATGGATGAAGGTATGTTGCAACTAGTGGTGGCTATGCATGTTTTCAAGAGGATGTTGCCATGTTTTGTGGAGTTTTTGTGGTGTTAACATCCAAAGCAAGTCACGACCAGAAGTAAACAAGTGGAGGGGAGGGTAATGAGGCCGTGGATGATGGTGGTGCTAGTCGTGGAGGTGGTGGAGGAGCCATGGCCGATCAACACTATGAAGAAGCAAGGCAAAATATTAATAAACAAGAAGAAAAGTAGAAAAATACGAACGAAGCCATTACCAAACTTCTTAGCCGTGAAAGAGAAATGAGAGAAAAAAATTTCACGTGAATTATGAATGAGAAACTCACGCCTATGGTATTGAAGTGTACGGCCAAACACGAGCAAGTGAAAAGACTAGAAAATGAAAGGACTAGCAAATGAAAGGTCTTAAGTTAAAAGCTTTTTAAACTCTTCACATTTCCTTTTATTTAATTCAATTAAAACAAAAATAAAATAAAAAATTTACTTTAAAAACCGGAAAAAAGTAATGTAAAATAAAAATAAATAATAAATTTTAAAGAAAATGGAAAAAGAGTTAAAGCAAATGCTTAAAATTCAAAACATGGTTCAAAATTTACAATTAAATCATCATTGGCTTGGAAAAATATCTACTTCATTTTAAAAATATTGTAAAGAAAAATTTTGAAATAAAATAATTTCTTAGACACATTCAAAGTGAAATAAATAAATAAATTTAGAGAAATTATAAAAATAATTAAAGAAATTATTTAAAAATTGGAAACGGGACATGAAAATTACAAATAAAATACCATTAACTTTGGAAAAATTTCTATTTCACTTTAAACAAATAAAATGTCAAATAAATAAAATAAACAAGGAAGAAAATAAAGTGGAAATGAGAATAAAATAAGATCTTGAGAAAATAGAAAAATAAATAAAGAATTTCTTAAATTAATTGAAGCTGGAAATTAGAAATTAGAAAAAAAAATACAACTGACATTGGAAAATGTCAATTACACTTTCAAAAATGTTTTAAAACCAAAATATATACAATACATGTTATTTACCCATATAAACATAAATTATAACATTACATGACCAAATAAAATATTACTTATATAATTTAAAATAAACAATTTTGTTAAATACAGCAAATTTCACACAATAGTTAAAAAGGCATAACTTTCACATTATAAATTAGATTTCAACAAAACAAAAAGCAGTGTTCTTAAATTTTTATTTTCTTTCATAATAAAGGATAAAACTCAAATTTCAAACTTTCAAAATTTTAAATTTAAAAGTCAAAGTTGACCATACCGACCAAAATACACTTTTTTGTAAAATATTCTATTCAATCATGTTTGGAATTCTAATTCACATCAAAATCAAAGTTTATATTTGAAATAACAAAATTTATCCATTTCAAATAAATAAAATAAAGCTTTTAAATCAGAAATTCAATTAAAATAATTAAAATATACAATTAAAATGATCACAAAATACAGGGTTGTTACACACACTGTTCGCTCTATCCCCTATTTCGAGCCTTAGGAAGAAATTTGTACTAGCCATCCATTTTGATCCTACCAGTGCCAGGTGCATTGGTATAGAGTTTTCTAAAAATTAGCCGAAGGTATGAAATTGTTATGGTGTAAGAATGTTGTAATATGGTTCAACAAGGAAAGCGGTTTGTGCTTCCACTCGAAATGAAAGATTTTTTCTAAATGGGTTTTGGATAATGAAAGATAGGCGGGAATTATTCTATAGATTTATGAATGATATCTTGTCCTCTGCAATGTCGGTGAGTTCGGTTCAAATGAGATTTTGGCTGCTCCAGACTAAGACCGAAACTATGTCTTTTCTCCATGATCTCCTAAATATTTCCCAGAGCTTATTGGCCAGTTTCGTAGACATGTTGGGATATAGTTTGGTTATTTCTTTGGTTTTTCCTAAGTGGTTGTTTATTTTTGATGGATTTCTTACGATATCTTATGTACTATGGTAGTTGGGCCTGGTATGTGCTTTTTATGCTAATTTATTGACATTTGCTTCTGGCTAGGAATGTTGACAGTTATTTTGTGTTATTGCCCTGGTGCCCGATACTTCTATACCTTTTTGTAATTATATATATGTATATGTTATGTATATGTACAAGTATATATATGTATAGTATATATAGTACAACTGTATAGTCTTCGGATCGTGCATCCTTCATATCATAAAAAAATTAATCGGTTTAGTCCTTTGTGAATGGTATGCTTTTATGTTTTAGTTTAATTACTCTGTCAATCAACTCTCTCTGATATTGATAAATTGTCTTTATCATGTGGAACTATTTGGAGTATGTCTCTTGACTTCTAGTCAGCTTTAGGTTCTTTTATGAATTGTATCACGACATTGTTATCATTTAACAATGTTATGGATTCTCAACATTTGGAATCACTCTTAACTTGGTTATAAATTCATGCATTTATTTATACTTCTTACATTATGGTAGCCTTTGGTTGAATCGACCACTACTTATTATTTGGAACAATTCCAACTTAAAGTTCTTAACTTACGCTTAAACATGAATTTAGATTGACATATATTATACTCGATATCACTAATGATGTTCGAGTCTGTGCACTCCTTCATAAGGAGTTTGCTGTTTCTGTAAACAATTCTCCAGTATTTCATAAAAACTTGAGAACACTCTAAACTATCATTAAATGATCGTAGTTCAGATTTGTTACTTTCTCTATGTATCAAATTCATGAGCAAAGTGTGATATCGTAGATAAATGGCATGTACAAAAATTCCAATTGTCAATCCATGTGGAATCCTTCTTACATACTTGATATTATAAAATTTAATATGTTGCCTAAGTAAATCATTTCGGGACATTACCGACGTCCTTTTATATTTATTGAAAATGTTATTTTTTAAATCCAATGTCCAGTATCAAACCAACCAAACTAAAATGATCTCAACATGAATACATCGTTAACAACCACAAGTTTGTTGTTTTTTTTTTATAGTTTTAGAAATATATTTTAGTACCTCTTAATATTCTTTCTTATGACACACGCTTCCTCTGCTTTTTGATTAAAATTCAAATTATTTGATTTCTCTATCAAAATACTTACTTAACTCTGATGCTTATCGAATAACACTTTTATAACATTTTTTGTGTTGTATCAATACTCAGAAACTCAATTATTTTTCCTACCGACTCTGAGAAATTTTTGTTTGTATATGTAATAGTCTATTCTAAATCATAATTTAGAATTTTTGTTTCTATATATATGTACAAAACTCAAAATCATTCCTAAGGATAAATTTTATGAGTAAAATCTGAACTAACAATAACATGTTGAATGCCGAATCTGTTATGTTAGTTTCAATAATTAAAATTTACGATGTTATTCTTATTAATGTGGCTTATATTCCAACTTCATTGATCTTCTTCTTGAAGACACTTTTGCAGCCGATGGATCATATCCTTTCGGGTACTAATATCAAAATAATATTTTGATAATGTGCTTGGAACCTTTTTAGATTTTGCATCACACCATATAGCAGATTCAATACTCTTAATGATTTTATTGAATGGTGAGGATTATTTATTCTCGGCATTGATGAAAATCATTGTCTTTCTCCATTGTGCAAGAATATTTATTAGACATTTTAATGCGTAGTGTTCATTTTGCTTGGTTAATTTTCCGTCATTCTCACAATTAGTTTTATCCTTGGATTCTATCCAAATCCATTTGCTACCAATAATTTCTAAAAGAAATTCCTTAACTACGAAGTTGGTATTTCTTGAAACATCAATTGTTTCTTAGTCCAACGGAATAGGTATTCATAAACATTTTATGAATTGCCTTATATTAATATGATTTTATTTTATTTTACAGAACTTATCTTTAAAACATAAATTGGTCATCCAATGAAAATCATTCCCGAACTCCTTTTGTGGCGATTCATATAAAATCTCTCACGTGCAATTATTATGTGCAGTCTTTCGACTTGCACAGCCTGCTAAATCCTTAGCCTAGAATATGTTAGGGTTTCTTATAAACTCTTATCTTATATGATTTTGTATACCATTCTTTAGATTAAATTAATTTTAACCTTTTATATATACCACTCCTAAGTACACAACCTTACAAAAAGAAGTTAACTTGACTTCCCTCAAAATTAATCATGCTTCGTTCAAAAAAGTTCAATTAGTCCTTATCTGTACATCATTATGTATCATAGATAGGAGTGAATTTTTCTGAATCATTATTCCTTTTTAGGTGCATTTGAAACTCTTTCCAATATACTTACCTCTTCAATCAAATTGAATCATTTTATTTTCTATCGCATATTATTTTATCTACTTCTATTTTATATTCTACAAACTCATCACCAACATATCGCATGTGTATCATACACATGTTCACATTTGTGATAATTCATAGGTGTATAAATAAAGTATGCGGAACCATTCTAGAATTTTCAGTTGTGTACATCTATATGCATCAATCTATAGAGCTCATCAACTCTTATAATGCTCTCCATGAATGTATGCTTTTTCCTTAATAGTTTGAAATATAATTTACTAGTACCATATGGTTCATAATCATAAAACCATAAATTATTTCTCAAAACTATGGCTAAGTCTATAATTCTAAAATAATTGCAAACAAATTTAGATACTTCTGTATTCTCTAATGCATCACAAATACCAGTATTATAGTTTTAATTTATAACGAATATTTATAATACTTATATTAAAATAAAACTATGCCTATTTTTTAATTAATACCGAAAATAATTATTACTTCACAAATAATGTTTGGTACGTTTTACGAAATAATTTTCGTAACTTGATATGACCAGCAAGTATTATATGGCATGCTCTCGCTAATCTGACTTTAGTTTAATAGCGTACGAATTACAGAGGTCCACTTAACCACTTAATATATGTTATTTGTTTCATCTACTATAACCATTTTATAATCGAGAGTTTTTAGATCAAATATATCTTGAACTTATAGGAATAAATTTCATCGAGAACAATTTTCTATATAAAAATAGTTTTTGGAATAGAAATAATATTTCTCATTATAATGTTAGGTACCGGTTATTATTTTATGATTCTCATTTTCATGTTTTTTTATGAAGCGGAAATTATAGTTCACTCCCTTCATTCCAACTGTATCTTAAGTTACATCTACCTTCGTACATTTGCTTTCCTTTCTAAATGATCGAACCATTCAAAAAAAATCCTCATTGTAATCAATCGAATTGATACACGATTCCACTTTATGGTTTGTTTGCTTCCAATGAACTAATTTCGCTAAAGCTACGTACATTAGAAACCACAACTATTCACCATATAGTATTTATATGCGATTGAATATGGATAAAATATACATATTCTTGTATTTTTTAAGAGTTCAAAAGTCATAACAGACAATGCATAATCTTAAACAAATAAATTCTTAAGCGATTAAGGCATGAATGGTCTGGTGGTTTTGTAAATCGGCACTTGCATGGGTTTGAAGTGAAAATATGCCAAAGGATTTCGATGGAAGTATATCTTATATTTCCTTTTGTCAATCTCTAATTCAGTTCATTTATATATCTTAATTGATAAACATTTTAACAATTATATTAATTACACAAATTTATCAATGTAGATTATTATAACTTTATAGTAGAAAGGTTAAATGTTGTCATTTCATTTTTCTAATAAGGCTCCTACTAGTCTTTTATGTTTCTCCAAACCAGATGAAACACATAAGTTTTTTTATTTCCTTAATGAATGTTAGGACTTGTCTGTCTTCGTATTCTGACCTTGTAGTGACCCGGAAATTCGAACTCTTCATCTGCGAATATTGAAATGTAATTAAGCGTTACAAAAATGATTTTATAATCATGTTAGACATCATTTAATTAATATTAGAAACTTGTTTTTGAAATTTGTTTACTGTAACAGCCCACAAATCCGCACCCCTTGAGTCAACACTATTCTACAACAAACAACTCAAGATGAATAGAAATACGAACCATTTAGGTTAAAGAAGAAGAGGTAGAAGAAGAAAGTAGAAAACAATATCAGAATCTAACCATCGCACGGGAATAAAATATAATAGATAATAACGGGTGTTTACACAAAGAAAATATATCTATTTATACATTACATCATCAAAGTACATCAATCACATAACAAACAGTTGGACAGTAATCATAAACTGTCTTCACACCACTGAATACACGACGGAATATAAATCAAGTACGGAAGTACGTCTCGCCATCCAGGTCGTCTCCTGAGCTCCACAGCCATCTTTTCTGTATTCTATAATACTTGGTCTTACCCGAGCATTATAGTTAAATAACACCCGAGTCAGTCTGGAATACCAGCGTGAGAAAACCACACTCAAATTGATTATTAAAGCTTCAAAATCCTTTGAAAATCAAAAGCATCTCGTAAGACCACGCCACAAATAAACATGTCGAGCTTTTACCTTACGATAGCTAAAACACTTTTTATCAAAATCCTTTGATATTATAATAGAGTCTATTTACAAATACTTACTAAAATAGCCGAAATTGTTACATGATTAAATTCCAGCTACTAGCCACAAAGTGGGTAATACAAACAAAAATCGTAAAAGGCGCATAGGGAGAATGGATTTCAAACTAATGACTAGGCACTGGGGTACCACCTGTCACAGTACGTGGCTTAGATCACCGTACCAAGGACCACTCCCGATCCCCTGCAACACAAGACCGGGACTACCCCTTACTGGATAATCCCGAGTAAGATCACTCAACGTTTGGGATCGGCAACTGCACTACTAAGCCGAAATAAAAGGGACATCTAGACAGGGATGACCTCACCCTAAATGGGTGCTACCCACCTAGCCTTGCTGCATAACCCCTGATTTTCAGTCATTCCCTGTGACGCCCCACCTCTATACCCACGCTAGCCAAGAACATTACGGTGATTGCTGTCGACTAGCATGGAGAATAAGGCTGTTGAGGAGCGACCATCCGTGTAATTTCTTTGCGCGAGCACCGATATGTCAGATAATATAACATGCATTCTATTTCAAGAGGAAATCCGACATACCGACACAAACTCAACGCTACTACACGATGGCTATATAAATCCTTCGGAAAACAAATATAGAAATAAGCATAACACAAATCAGTCACAGACAATTCATATCACAAAGGCGGAAAATAGATATGAATATTACACTTGGAAGTGTACATCAGAGTAGTGGTCTAAAAAGATCCACAATAACACAAAAGAATAGTTACATGAGCTACACAAAAGAATAAGTATACATTATGGAGTCTATATCTCAAATGTATACAACAAAAACTACTAATCTAAGTAGTTAACCAAAAGCAAGAGAAATCAATCCCAAGAGAGAAGTCAAGCAGAAGCACCTGTAACATCTCGGTCTGACCCGAGTATTATTTAATAAGAAAATAATAAACGGATCAGTCTAACTATAGATATCAGATGAAACGATATAGAATCAGAGTTATGACTAAACACATAATAATCACAAGGCCAAGCTGTGATATATAAGTAGTTGATAATCAACAAGAGATTAATCAATATCACAAAATCTACACAAGAATCCAAGAAGTGTCATACTCTTTATTTCGTTCATCAAACCACAAATATTGACGATAATATCAATGTCAATCGCAAAAGTCAATGACGCACAAATTCCAGAAGACTACACAAGAAATCCAGAAATCACAAAAGTCAATGACACACAAATTCACCAATGCACAAATATCGACAAGACTTATCAATGGAAATCACGAAAAATTGGTGAAACACAAATTCTAGAAATCTACACAAGAAATCCATAAATCACAAAAAAAGGGGGGGGGAGGCCTATCACAAACGGGAGCATAAAGCTCACCAACACGTGTATCACAAACGGAACGCTAATTCCATGGTCGCTAACCATCACAAATTGAGCCGAAGCTCCACAAACGGCCCGAAGACCATGGGTTGCTACCCCATCACAAATTGAGTCGAAACTCCACAAAACGGGGTTTAGTCTCCCTCGCAGACAAAGAGACATCGCACATTTCTAGTCTAAATCACAAAGATGATCGTCATGATCAGCGAGAAGTGTCGATTACACTAAGCTAGTAAATATATGAGTTTAGCTTCATGTCCCATAACCACTTGCTTAACTTAAATATTTACGAACAAACTGTAAATCTCCACTAGAAAATTGTCACAAGAGGTTCAATCGAACAAGTCCAAGAATTAACCGACAAAGTAAACGCAAGTGTTTCATACCACTTGTTTTACTAAGCCGTTTAATTAGATTTCTCATACGAGTGAGGTAAAGGTTTGTATATACTAATAGATTGGAAAACGGTTTTATAAACGAATTTGGTATTAAAATAGTATTGAAATCGTTTGAGAAAAGAGTTTTGATATTTACTACTAGTATAGAAAACCTTTATATTTTTAAAGTGACAAATCGCGAAGAAGATTGTAAGAACAATCAATCACAAAAATTCACATACGAAGACGTGAATAAAATCCAACGAAATCGATAAAGGATCCATCGAAATGGATATTCAAAAATCCCTAAAAAGAGTCATCAAAGTCATAATAGATGATAACAACATATAGGATTATCACGAATCGATTTAAATTGGAATTTCAATCCAAAAAGACAAATTGGACTCAAACAGCAGGTTCAGTCGACTGAACAGAGTTTTCAGTCGACTGACCCTGTACCTGGAAATTTTCCAGGTTCAGGAAACTTTCTGTTTCCAGTTTCAGTCGACTGTGCAGAGTTTTTCAGTCGACTGAATCATGCCTGGAAACTCTCGGGTTTCAGGTTCAGTCGACTGAACAGAGTTTTCAGTCGACTGAATCATGCCTGGGCTGTTTTTCAGCCTTATTCAAATGAAGAGCAAACTCTTCCAAAATGCAACCGGACGAACATTGGCTCTAAGGGTTTATGCCAATCGGCAACCCGGTCCTATATGCTCCTCGATGCATCACCAAAAGCATGATCAAACATCCATAAAAGGATTTCACACAAATTTGACTTAAAAACCCAAAAATTGGAGTATTCACAAAACCAATCCAAATCAAGAGCAAATGCACATGAAGAAGTGTTAGGAATTCATACCCAACAACCAAAGATAATTATAGTCATAGATGTGAGATAAAAATCTCACCTTTTTCTCAAAATCAAACAAAAAGAAGCTTGAAAGCAAGTGGAGAATCAACCTCTCTTCAACACAACCCAAATGAGCTTGAATCTATGCTAAAAAACAAGAACATTCCCAAAATTAGGTTTAGGAATTTCTGAAATTGGTAAGAGAACAAGTTGGAGAAGAAGAAGAGAAGCTTACTAATGGGTTCTTCTTGAGTTTGTAGCTAGGAATTTGATTTGCAAGAGAAACTAGGGTTTTGGAGTTTTAATTTCCAATCTCTCCCACCATTAAAGCTAAGAAAACTGAAAAGAGAAAGAAGTGAGGGAGAATGGGGAGAGTGGTTCAGTTTTGGAGTATAAGTTAACATAGGGCTGAGCCCAAAAACCAAACCCAAAGTAAAAAGTAGCAGAAATCAACTTTCTCCAAACATATCGAAGCTTATACTCAAAAAGGTCGCAAACGGCATTTTAAACTCAATGGGAGTGGTCCCGAGTCCTAATTCGACCGTATGCAAAAAAGTAGCTTTTCGGACTAAAATCCGACTAGCGATAAAATATTTAAATAAAATATTTAAATATAAAATCGATAAATATGCGGGTTGTTACAGACTCCCCTCCTTAAAGAAATTGCATCCTCGCAATATTACAAGAAGAAGATATATAGTAACAACCATAAAAGCATATTCAACACAAAAGAAGTTTGAAATAAGAAGTTCACCTCAAAGAGCACGAGAAAGTAAGTCCGGATGTGTACGCTCGATGTACTCTCTAGATTCCCAAGAACAATCCTTAGGATTTGAAGACCATTGAACTTTAACAAGCGGAACATCTTTATTTCGAAGTCGTTTGACTTCCGAAGCAATGATACGAATAGGATGTTGCTCATAAGTTAAATTAGGCGAAACTTCAATCTCTTCCACAACACCGGGCTCAAGAATAGAATCGGAATCTCGAAGACATTTCCGAAGTTGAGAAACGTGAAACACGTCATGCATAGCAGAAAACTGAGCCGGTAATAAAAGGCGATAAGCCATGGAACCAATACGTTCGGTGATAGGAAATGGCCCAATATATCGAGGCGCAAGTTTTCCCGATCGACTGAAACGTACATCACCTTTCATAGGTGAAACACAAATGAACACAAGATCCCCCACAGAAAATTCTAACTTCCTTCTCCGGTTATCGGCATAGGATTTTTGTCTACTCTGCGCTTCTTTCATCCTATGACGAATAAGATCAATCTTTTCTGTGGAATCACGAATAAAATCTGGACCAAAAGCCAGCTTCTCACCGGCCTCAAGCCAACAAGAAGGAGATCGGCATGGCCTTCCGTAGAGTGCCTCGAAAGGTGCCATACCAATACTAGATTGGAAGCTATTATTATAGGAAAATTCAACAAGTGAAATATGATCTTCCCAACCTCCACCAAAATCAAGCACACAAGAACGAAGAAGATCTTCAAGAGTTTGATTCACACGCTCAGTTTGTCCATCGGACTGGGGGTGATAAGCGGTGCTAAAATTAAGCCTCGTTCCTAAAGCTTTTTGAAGACTCTTCCAAAATCCACTAGTAAACAATGGATCACGATCACTAACAATAGAAGTAGGAACACCATGCAATTTAACAATTTCTTTGATAAATATTTTGGCCAAAAGAGGAACGGTTCGGTTAGACCGAACGGGAATAAAATGGGCGGATTTAGTAAGTCTATCAACAATTACCCATAAGCTATCATAACCCGATCGAGAACGGGGAAGGCCATCTATAAAATCCATGGAAATTTGATCCCACTTCCAAACTGGAATTTCTAAAGGTTGCAATAACCCTCCGGGCCTTTGATGTTCGGCCTTAACGAGTTGGCAAGTCATGCAACGTTTAACGAAGTTAGCGATGTCAAGTTTCATTCCCTCCCAATAATAAAGTCGCTTCATATCCGCATACAATTTACTACTACCGGGATGAATGGTAAATTTAGAGTGATGAGAATCTTCTAAAATATCTTTACGAAGATCCCTAACATTTGGCACGGTAAGTCTACCAAATTTCCGAATGCCGCCACGAGAATCGATATTAAAGTCATTCAATATCAATTTTATCCTTAATATTTTGGCCAAGAAGAACCAATTCAGTATCTAACCTTTGAGCTTCAAGAATGCGGTCTAAAAGAGATGGATGAGCCTCAAGGCTACATAAAACAAATGATGAGCATAAATCGGAAACACGGTCTCGAATTTCGCAAGTGGATAAAATCTCGAGATCGTTCCATTCGGATATCATCATAGAAACAACAGCTTGTTGTTTACGGCTAAGAGCATCGGCGACAAGATTACCCTTACCGGGAGTATAAAGAATATCAAGATCATATGGTGCAAGAAATTCGAGCCAACGCTGTTGACGCAAATTAAGTTCCATTTGAGAGAATAAATATTTCAAAGACTTATGATCTGTGTAAAGAACAAATTTCTCTCCTAAGAGATAATGACGCCAAATCCGAAGAGCAAAAACAATAGCCGCGAGCTCTAAATCATGAGTGGCATATCTAGTCTCAGCAGGCTTTAATTGCCTAGAAGCATAAGCAATAACGCGTTCCTTTTGCATAAGAACGGCACCCAAACCAATGCGACTAGCATCGGTATAAACAACGAAATCTTGATTCCCATCGGGAATAACAAGAATAGGAGCATCAGAAAGAAGTTCTTTTAATTTATGAAAAGAAGCTTCACATTAGTCCGACCAAATGTATTTAACACCTTTCTTCGTCAAGCTAGTGAGAGGCACGGAAATCTTAGAAAAGTCTTTGATAAAACGACGGTAATAGCCTGCCAATCCGAGAAAACTACGAATCTCTGTCACACTCTCCGGTCTCTTCCAATCTTGAATCGCTTCAATCATTGAAGGATCCACGGAAATTCCGGATTCAGAAATAATGTGACCGAGAAACTTCACACGAGATTGCCAAAAGTGGCACTTAGAAAATTTTGCCTTTAATTGATTACTCCTAAGAGTTTCCAACACAATCCGAAGATGTTTTTCATGCTCCTCCTCGGTTTTAGAATAAACAAGAATATCATCGATAAAGATGAGAACAAACCGGTCGAGAAAGTCTTTAAAAACTCGATTCATTAAGTCAACGAAATAAGCCGGGGTATTAGTTAACCCAAATGGCATAACAAGCCATTCATAAGATCCATACCGAGTACGGAACGATGTCAAAGGAATGCTATCCTCTGCAATACGAAGCTGATGAAAACCGGTAGCCAAGTCCAATTGTGAAAAGACTCTAGCACCACTAAGTTGATCGAATAGATCATCAATCCGAGGTAAAGGATATCTATTTTTGATAGTAAGATCATTAAGCTTGCGGTAGTCAACGCAAAGCCTAAGTGTACCATCGGATTTCTTCACAAAAATAGCTGAAGCTCCCCAAGGCGAGGAACTCGAGCGAATAAATTGCTTCGTTTCCAATTCAGATAATTGTTTACGCATCTCCTCGTTTTCTTTATTGGACATACGATAAGGAGGACGAGTGATAGGTTGAGCTCTCGGAATAAGATTAATTCTGAACTCAATTGCTCGCTTAGGTGGTAATCCTAAAACGGGCTCGAATATGTCGGAAAATTCACAAACGATGTGAATAAGAGAAATAATATCACCCTCATCATCATCATCGTCATCACGAGGATTTAAAGAATATAAAGATGCAACCAACGTAGAATCTGAATCTTTAAGAATAACAGAAACCTGATTAACAGATTGAGGATGTCGAAGATGAATAGTCCGCTCAGGACATAGGATATGAGCTTCATAATGGTTAAGCCAATCCATTCCCAAAATCATTCTAAAGCCTAAATAACGCATGACATGCAAATCGGCTCGGAAAGAAAAATCACACAAAATAATCTCGACATTTTTACACAATAAACTGATTGTTGCGGATCCACCAACTGGATTCGCAATACTCAAAGAAGTCATTAAACACAAAACATCCAAAGAAAAAGTATCAAAAAGTTCTTTTGATATAAAAGAATGGGACGCACCCGTATCAAAAAGAACTCGAATAGGATGATCACGAAACAAAATAATTCCATCTAGAATAGAATGAGAAATAACTTGGCCACGAGATGTGTTGCCAGGGGCTTGAGAAACATTTAACTTTCCCTCCTTCTTGCCCTGAAGCTTGGGGCATGAAGATATAACATGACTGGGAACTTTGCAGTAGCGACAAGAAAGAGACTTTGGGCACTTGTTCGCATAATGGTCCTTCGAACCACAATTATAGCATTCCCCACGACCAAAGGAATAAGTCTTTGCCACGGAGGTTGCTTGCTTCCCTTTCTTATTGGGATAAGGGCCTTTAAATTTGTTTGGCCTCTTTCTGTTGTTGAAGTTTGGTTTGGAACCCACCACTTCAACATCATTCTCTCTATCCGCCTCTTCAAGACGAAGAGCGATATCAACGAGTTGGTCGAAAGAAACTTCTAACTTTAGAAGTAATGGCTTCTTGAGACTTTTGTTTAAGCCATAGACGAATCTCTGATTCTTCTTAAGAGGGGTGTTGATGTATTCAACCCCATATTTGGAAAGCGACTCGAAGGAGGCGACGTAATCAGTCACGGATGACTCACCTTGAACAAGGTCTATAAATCGTCGAGCCAATGTCACTTTTTCTTCTTCTGGTACGAATTTTAACTCGAAGCGCTCTCGGAATTTCTCCCAGGTGAGATCCGCTTCATTAATCTCAGAAATAAGAAGTTCGTACCAGTCCAATGCTCTTTCTCGGAGCATACTAGAGGCCACCTGAACTCGGTGAAGGTCAATAAGATTCATGCGAGAAAAGATTCGATCGCATGACCTTAGCCAGGCCTGTACTTCAATAACAGTTTCGAAACCCGTGAATGACTCCCCACCCAAATTTGTGTAATCGCTGCACAAGCGTGCAAATCCCGACTTTGGGTGAGTAGGTTCCGGGTTAGCTCCAGCTGCTTGAGCATTTGTCACTAAATCAAGAAGCTGTTGAGCAGTCATAAAAACTCCATCCTGGGGCGGAGTGCTAGATGGCACGGCTCTGGGGCGGCCAGGTCTAGACATTTCTCTTCCTTTAGAAAGAAAGAAGAGGAAGAAAAAGGTTATTCACCAAATTGAATATCAAGCAATCTTCATAGACAAAACATGGAATCATAAAAGAAAATAGGATAGAACGGTACGTAGACCCGAATAAAATCCTAAAGCACGACTCCTAAGATGAACTTAGGACGATGATCCTTGTTATAATATTCCATATTGTTTCGAAGTTTGGCTCTGATACCAAGCTGTGACGCCCCACCTCTATACCCACGCTAGCCAAGAACATTACGGTGATTGCTGTCGACTAGCACGGAGAATAAGGCTGTTGAGGAGCGACCATCCGTGTAATTTCTTTGCGCGAGCACCGATATGTCAGATAATATAACATGCATTCTATTTCAAGAGGAAATCCGACATACCGACACAAACTCAAAGCTACTACACGGTGGCTATATAAATCCTTCGGAAAACAAATATAGAAATAAGCATAACACAAATCAGTCACAGACAATTCATATCACAAAGGCGGAAAATAGATATGAATATTACACTTGGAAGTGTACATCAGAGTAGTAGTCTAAAAAGATCCACAATAACACAAAAGAATAGTTACATGAGCTACACAAAAGAATAAGTATACATTATGGAGTCTATATCTCAAATGTATACAACAAAAACTACTAATCTAAGTAGTTAACCAAAAGCAAGAGAAATCAATCCCAAGAGAGAAGTCAAGCAGAAGCACCTATAACATCTCGGTCTGACCCGAGTATTATTTAATAAGAAAATAATAAACGGATCAGTCTAACTATAGATATCAGATGAAACGATATAGAATCAGAGTTATGACTAAACACATAATAATCACAAGGCCAAACTGTGATATATAAGTAGTTGATAATCAACAAGAGATTAATCAATATCACAAAATCTACACAAGAATCCAAGAAGTGTCATACTCTTTATTTCGTTCATCAAACCACAAATATTGACGATAATATCAATGTCAATCGCAAAAGTCAATGACGCACAAATTCCAGAAGACTACACAAGAAATCCAGAAATCACAAAAGTCAATGACACACAAATTCACCAATGCACAAATATCGATAAGACTTATCAATGGAAATCACGAAAAATTGGTGAAACACAAATTCTAGAAATCTACACAAGAAATCCAGAAATCACAAAAAAAGGGGGGGGGGAGGAGGCCTATCACAAACGGGAGCATAAAGCTCACCAACACGTGTATCACAAACGGAACGCTAATTCCATGGTCGCTAACCATCACAAATTGAGCCGAAGCTCCACAAACGGCCCGAAGACCATGGGTTGCTACCCCATCACAAATTGAGTCGAAACTCCATAAAACGGGGTTTAGTCTCCCTCGCAGACAAAGAGACATCGCACATTGCTAGTCTAAATCACAAAGATGATCGTCATGATCAGCGAGAAGTGTCGATTACACTAAGCTAGTAAATATATGAGTTTAGCTTCATGTCCCATAACCACTTGCTTAACTTAAATATTTACGAACAAACTGTAAATCTCCACTAGAAAATTGTCACAAGAGGTTCAATCGAACAAGTCCAAGAATTAACCGACAAAGTAAACGCAAGTGTTTCATACCACTTGTTTTACTAAGCCGTTTAATTAGATTTCTCATACGAGTGAGGTAAAGGTTTGTATATACTAATAGATTGGAAAACGGTTTTATAAACGAATTTGGTATTAAAATAGTATTGAAATCGTTTGAGGAAAGAGTTTTGATATTTACTACTAGTATAGAAAACCTTTATATTTTTAAAGTGACAAATCACGAAGAAGATTGTAAGAACAATCAATCACAAAAATTCACATACGAAGACGTGAATAAAATCCAACGAAATCGATAAAGGATCCATCGAAATGGATATTCAAAAATCCCTAAAAAGAGTCATCAAAGTCATAATAGATGATAACAACATATAGGATTATCACGAATCGATTTAAATTGGAATTTCAATCCAAAAAGGCAAATTGGACTCAAACAGCAGGTTCAGTCGACTGAACAGAGTTTTCAGTCGACTGACCCTGTACCTGGAAAATTTTCAGGTTCAGGAAACTTTCTATTTCTAGTTTCAGTCGACTGTGCAGAGTTTTTCAGTCGACTGAATCATGCCTGGAAACTCTCGGGTTTCAGGTTCAGTCGACTGAACAGAGTTTTCAGTCGACTGAATCATGCCTGGGCTGTTTTTCAGCCTTATTCAAATGAAGAGCAAACTCTTCCAAAATGCAACCGGACGAACATTGGCTCTAAGGGTTTATGCCAATCGGCAACCCGGTCCTATATGCTCCTCGATGCATCACCAAAAGCATGATCAAACATCCATAAAAGGATTTCACACAAATTTGACTTAAAAATCCAAAAATTGGAGTATTCACAAAACCAATCCAAATCAAGAGCAAATGCACATGAAGAAGTGTTAGGAATTCATGCCCAACAACCAAAGATAATTATAGTCATAGATGTGAGATAAAAATCTCACCTTTTTCTCAAAATCAAACAAGAAGAAGCTTGAAAGCAAGTGGAGAATCAACCTCTCTTCAACACAACCCAAATGAGCTTGAATCTATGCTAAAAAACAAGAACATTCCCAAAATTAGGTTTAGGAATTTCTGAAATTGGTAAGAGAACAAGTTGGAGAAGAAGAAGAGAAGCTTACCAATGGGTTCTTCTTGAGTTTGGAGCTAGGAATTTGATTTGCAAGAGAAACTAGGGTTTTGGAGTTTTAATTTCCAATCTCTCCCACCATTAAAGCTAAGAAAACTGAAAAGAGAAAGAAGTGAGGGAGAATGGGGAGAGTGGTTCAGTTTTGGAGTATAAGTTAACATAGGGCTGAGCCCAAAAACCAAACCCAAAGTAAAAAGTAGCAGAAATCAACTTTCTCCAAACATATCGAAGCTTATACTCAAAAAGGCCGCAAACGGCATTTTAAACTCAATGGGAGTGGTCCCGAGTCCTAATTCGACCGTATGCAAAATAGTAGCTTTTCGGACTAAAATCCGACTAACGATAAAATATTTAAATAAAATATTTAAATATAAAATCGATAAATATGCGGGTTGTTACATTCCCGGTTGATGAGGCTTGAGGCTAAGCGTTACCTTTTTGGATCGTTTCACTTAGAATGCTCATCGTCCACCTGACGATGTTCTGAAAGCATTCATCCATACAAGTCCGTCCCGGGTTTGAACGTAACCGAAGGCACTACTCCTACTACATCCATTTTGGAATCATCCTCGGGATTTGTAGCGACTAGCCCTTGTAATTCACTTCACCATCTTCGACTCCGAACTTGTTTTTTCCACGAAAACGTTCAAACCGGATCGAAGTGGTTTTCGAGAAATTAATCCCGATCCCGGTCTCTTCGAAACGATCAGCGCATTGGCCAATATTGATTGTTGGTTATTTAACTACCATTTAACATTCATAAACAACCATCCAATATAAATAATTTCACCAAATTATTTATTAATCTCAAAATATTTTCGCAAGATATATTTCCATTTTCAGCTCTTTTGAAAACAGTTTTCAAAACTTTTCTCATGAAATAAATTTCCAACTATTTATTTCCACTAAAAACTCCAAGCATAAACTTTAGATTTTTAAAAAATTTAAAACACTTTATTATGAATATACTTTACAACTTTTAAATTAAAAATTACTTTAATACTTATTCAAAATATATACTTTAGGAATATTTAAAATGAGGTTACTTTATAAATATAAAACTAGATTTTCTCTTTTTAAATCAAAATACCAAGTCATCTTTAAATAATTACTATGATAATAGATTTGAAAAATATTTACTTTAGAAGTTAAACATTTAGAAATAATAAACTTTCTAAAACATGTTTTTTCTTAAAACAACATTAAACTTTTAACTTATATTTTAAATTTTATTTTGAAAACGTCCTTGGCTATCCAGGGAAATACTTCTCTTCATATCCTTTAAAAATAAGTCACTATTTATTTTTTAAAGCAAATTTTCCCATTCCTTTAATAAATTCCTGTAACAACCCGCCTTTTCGCACGCTTCAGATCGACACACACGCCGATTTAAACCATACGGAAGGGCGGATTGTTATGGGGTAAATAAGAAAAAACAGAGAAGAAATAAACAAAATAGAATCTCACAGCGAAAGAATAAAATATAATAATAAAATATACATTTTATAAAACTGTTTACAAACATTTATATAATACATATCAGAGTTACACATACCAATAACAATGCAGCGGAACAGTGTGTAGTGCACTAGTATAAATAATAATAGTAATACTACAAATCTTCGTCTTCGACCTCCAGAGCTAAAACTTCAAATCCTGAAACGCTCGGACTGACCCGAGCGAATTGAAAAGACAAAACACTCGAGTCAGAACTAAAAGACCTTATGTGAGTTAAATTAATAGAAATAAATATGAGTGCAGTAACTCAAGAGATGCTCGGGATTTACATCTCCTAAGGATCCGTTAAACTATTTACTATGTAGTATATTGCGCTATTATAATAGTGTCTATTTGTAAAATAAACTTACTTTTTAATAGCGTTAAGGGGTTACCCATATAGCCCTTAACACAGAATATATTCCCATAGTCTATACAGTACCGTAATCTCCCCCGTACTGGGCGTCTTCAGAGGGCACTCCATAGGTACGGTACAAAACCAAAATCGTATAAGGCGCGCTAGGGTAGGTGACACGGCACAACTAGGCAATGCCAGGGTAGATATACCAATTGCTATCCGGGCTGGTGGTAACGCGTAGCCGCAGCTACCGCCCACCTCGAACTAACACCCCCAAATCAAAGAAATCAATAGTGGCCACCGAATCAATCCAAAGTCAGAGTATAGTATCGAAGGAGTGCGTTCGATCAGAGGAATGACCTCATTGGCCCGAGAATCGCTCCTGTTTTAGCCACCTTATGCCAACTCACGGGAGTTGGGTCCACGTATTTACCTTACAGGAAACGTCGCCACCAACCTACTTCATTCTGGAATCTCCACCGCGTACACGGTTAGTGAAAGTGGTTTTCGGTATCGACAGAGAGTATGTCCATATCTGATCCCGGTCTCTTTGCCAACCAATCGTTATTATAACACCGCGGTTATTTAAAAAAAATTATACTTTTAAAACCATAATAAAATATCCATTTAAAACCCATATAAACCCGATATCATTTATTCTTAAAACCCCAAATCAATACGATATCATTTATTTTCCAATATATATTCTTTCCAAAATCATAGGGTTTCCAAAGTAAAATATTTAGAAATCAAAACTCTTGAATATAATATTTCCAAATTATACTACCTTGAAAACATAGCTTTGAAACAAAATTTCCATCTCTTAAATGGTTAAATATTAAATTACTTTTATAAACAAAATAGCTTCTTTAGATTTGACAAATCAATTTCAAATATCGATTTAAACTTCCAAATACCATTTCAATTCTTATGTTTCAAGGCTTTAAATATTTCACCATTTCAAACAGACTCATTTGACAATTCAATATATATATCACATTCAGTTACTTATTATTTAGACTTGAAATGTTTGCTTAATGAATTCAATATAATTTAAGAAAACCTTTAACTTCATATAACTGGATCATCTTTCAATTTATTATATATTCATTTAATCAACCTGATATTCATTAAAATCACTTTACACAAAAATCAAGTTATAAAAATCATATCCTTTAAAAATTCTAATTTTTATTAAATTTCAATTTAACTTAATATCCATCTTCCAAATCTATTCTCATTTAAGTCATAAAACTCCAGAAATTAAATTTTAAATAAATGTTTAATCTTATTTGATCTTAAAATCAAACTTATTTAAACTTCAAATCAAATTTATACAAAGCTTAAAACTGGAAATTACTATATATATATATAATAGCCTTTATCAATAACCAAATCAATATCTCATAAACCATATATATAACTTTACAAAACCATAGAAAAACGTTTCCAAAAATAATTTTATATATTTACCGCGGTGCCTGTATAAAATTTTCTATCCTATGGTCAAGTGATACGGATGTTTATCATTTCAATCCGCAATTTAAAATATAAATGCGGTTGTTTATCATTTCAAACCGCAATCCCGAATGAAATAGAAATGCATAATAACTTGCAATTAATAAAATTTATCATCCATTCATCCATCAAGTCATACATCCATTTATCACAGCCATCATCCAATTTCAAACAATCATCAATACATAACAGGTGATAAATAATGGTATCAATTATCAGTTTTATACTCAAAGTAAATTTAATAACTGTTAATTGGCAGTTTATATGCAAAAATAAACGTAAATTTAACTAGCAGTTAATATGAAATAAAAATTTAACATAACTATGACTGGCAGTTAATATGCAAATAAATAAATTCAAACTGTCAAATTTATGCAATAAATTAAATAAATTAACAGTTAAATTAAATAAATGCAAATTAACAGAGATAATGAATAAAACATGCAAAACAGTCATAAATAAATTTCTACTCATATTTAAAATTTATTTAACAGACATAAAAAGTTTTAGAAGTTGTGAGTGGGTTAAAACACTCACCTTTTGAATTTAAATCGAATTTAAATCCGATTTAAACCCAAAAATTCAACGGTCTTACAATTTGTCCAAACCAGCGTCAACGCGTCTGAAATTTTACTACGATCCTAACAAAAAAAATTGCACGTGAAATGGATAACGTATGAGAAAGTTATTCGAATAAACGCTTGGAAATTTTATTTAAATTAAAACAAGAAAAAAAAAACAACACCTCTCCCAACATAAGCCACGTCACCGGCATGCTACAGGAACCGAAACCCTCAAACCCTACAGCCCTTCACGCGTTCGAACCCACACTGCAAGCCGGCACGCATCTCGAATTTTTGCCGTCGCCTGACACACCCTGGCCACGATCAAACTTCACCATCGCCACAACCACCTCAGGCCGACCCCCTGCTGCCTCGCGCGGCCCCCGCGTCTCCCCCTTTTGCAGCCGCTGCCGCCTCCCCTAACCATCCAAACACGGCAAACCAGCGACCAATACCATCAATTAACGGCATGGATGAACCCTACTCGACAATCTCTAAGCGATGGTGCCCCCCGATCGTCACCCGGACGAAGATCCACCATCGAACCATAAAACCCTAAAACGGACGGTCTGAATTGATTCGAAATTTCCGGACAAACGATGGTTCAAACTGGAAAATGAACCATACCAGGAGATTACGTATTTTGAGAACTATGACATATGATTTTTGTGAATTTTTCTGGAGATTTTGAATTTTGACTTTTCATTTTGAACTGTAAATAGATCTAGGTTTTGCAACCATTGAGGAAGAGAAAGAATTAAAGAAATGAACGTACAGCAAAAGAGAATAAAATGGAGGCTAGGGTTTATCACAGTCTATTTATAGAAAAACTGCAATAGAATAGGTGGGCACGAATTTATAAACGTTCTAAACGGTTGTTGGCCCAAAAACCCGTTCTGATCCCGGAACAAAATTTGTTAAACCCATATATCCAGATAGGTAATTTAAAATATTCTGAACGCGATGGAAAAGGTTTCACGTCAAAATTCAATCGTATGAAGAAGTTATGATGAAAATAATATTTTCAAATTGATTTCAAATTGATTTCAATTAAATCGATTTCAAGGCGTTTCGCGTTCGTACGATCAAACGACAAGTCCGATCGCTACAAAACTTGAAACCCTACAATAATTTACCGATACAGATCCGATGAAACTGGTTTCGTCGAAATCCGAGTCCGTGACCAAAATGGCTATTTTTATATTAATTAAATAAATTGATTAAATCAAATTTTATCGCTTATATATTTCTTAATCAATTTCAATGATCTAACAAGTTTAGATGTGAATTAAAAGTTGATAAGTCTATCAATTGCAGTGTTAATTTCTCCACTTTCTTATATTTAGGAATTATAAATTAAATCCTCAAAAACCCATTTATTAGATTTTCAACTTTTATATTCTCACCTTTTATCCAAAATAAGGATGCCACTAACATTGGTTCATGATTTCACATTATTATCCTCAAAGTCCATTTTAATTTCAATAACGTAATATTTAACCGTTATATTCCATTTTATTATGCAATAAATGCAATTGTTGAATTTGATACTCTAATTAAATTTTATAAATCCTGCTTTCTATACTTTAAACCAACCAATGGTCCTATTATAAAAAGAATTAGCATAAATTTCGTCTTATAAAGTTAACCCTCTTCAATCACAAACCAAATCTATGCTACTGCACAATCTAAATCAATTAATTGTAATTGAGTCTACATTAAATGTTATAAATTATTAATTGGAACCTTAATAAATTCGTGTATTGATTTAAAAATCTTTCTATTCAGTAAATAGACATTTTATGGGTATAAATAACATTTGAATAATAATACAGTTCATTAGTGCATGCTTCATTTCTTATAAATTCCCCTTTATTAACTAGAACACATTAACCAAACAAAATAATTAATTTAGATTTATTTCAATCGATTGCCATTCTTAACTTAATATACTCAAAATGGTTAACCTAAATAATTGTTACCCTTTTACATTCAAATTCACTTACAACCATCATTAACAACAATGTTGCCATAGATTTAGATTTAATTAAATAAATTAGATGAATGGGTAAAGTTTTGTAATTATCACTAATGCCAAATATATATGCATTAATTACTACTTATTATTTTGAATTCATTTATAAATTTACTAGTTGCCTTTGTCTTCTTATATCCTATTTACTACCAAACTTTCTATTTAGTTATAGTTTATCAATATATATATACCTAGGCAAATCAAGTTCTTGTCTTTTCTGTTATTTCAATTAAATCGGGTATGCACAAATAAATTGTTTATTAACTTATTCTTACAAAATTATTTACATGCATTCAGTTACACCTAATTTAATGCATTGATTTTCATTTATAAATTAAAGGTTTTTCCTTTAAAAGCTTTTATTACTAACCATACTCCAACCTCTACAGGACATTGATTTAATTCAATGTACTATCTAATATTATTAATCCATTAAATAAATTCACAACTTACCCTTTGTTTTCCTATATTCTCTTCTTAGCCTAGTATAACCATTTACATCATTTCAATTTATTCATCATTTTATATCAACTATTAATACTAAGCTTAAATTTCTATGGTTTCACTTCTTTTTCAACATATGCTTCATTATAAATTATAAGTCTTTACTTCTTTCTAAATTAAATTATCTAATCCTATTAAAATGACAAAATTTAACGGACGAAAATTTACGGGTCGTTACACTCTCCCCCACTCAAAACTTTTCGTCCCCGAAAAGGAAAAGAAAAGAGAAGGAAGAATTTAATAAACAGTACATCTTATTTCAAATATTAACTTATAAACAATAATTTACTAAATTTATTTCCTTAAATGAAATATACTCGTTTTATAATCATTATATCCTTTTATACTTAAATAATTAAAGTTTGGAAAACATTTTCAACAAAATTCTAAGTCCAAAATTTACGGAAAATTTTGGCAGAGTCTCCTTTGTACGGAGAGGTTCGGAAGAAAATATAATATTAAAATATCAAAAAATATCATATAGAATATTCAAAATAGTATATCCCAACACGGGAAAAATATACAAAATTGCGCTATAAACCGTAATCCGAAACGTACCTATTTGTCGAGCAATTTACGCTTATTATTATGGAACCAAAAGTAGTAGCAATTGCTTCCATACCTGCATTTCACTTATATAATCTAAAATGGTTAACTATTTATATAAAGTGAAATATTTTCATGGTTTCAACTACTAACAACAATAAATACACAATCATCAATTTCGACAAACAGCATACACAACAAAACAAAACAACCATTCAATCAAACAAGCAAATAGTTGTTCGGGTTCAAAACTTGAAATGGTACGGAATGAAAAATAACTATCCAGTGCATCATTTACTCAACAGTCTTAGATGGGACAAAAATAGATTATTTATTCATCCAACAACTTCAAATTTCCTTACCCAACCAACCCTAAATCAAACAATTACAATTCAAACCAACAAATCAAATTAACTTATATAAATTCATTACATACTTTATTTGTTTGATTTCCTTTCTTATATCCAAACCACATAACTTTTCCTTTTATAATTTACATTTATTTCTAACAAACTTCAAATTTTATCTTTTCATTCAGTGGTTGTTTCTTTCATTTCTACTTATTACTTACAATTATTCATTTTTGCTTATTTAGGTCATGTAAGTTTCTTTTATTTGTATTATATTTAATGCACTTCTCAATTTCAATCATTCATTCTATGCTTACATTTATATTATATTTAATTATAGTAATCCTTTTTATTACACTTAAATTCTTAACCTTATAACATCCATTCTTATAAATCAAGGATTTTATTAACTCATTAACAAGAGTTTGCAGTCATCTATTTATATTACCTACTTTTATTATATTAAACTAGTAGCATTTATATCATACTTAGGTCTATAACCCTACACATCAATCCTTATTATTAAAGAATTTCATTTTATTTACTTAAGTTTAAAATCACCTATTTATAATACTTACCTTTAATTTTGGTAAAATTTCAACTTATAACTTAAGTTTATAACATTAAATTCTTATTTATAACAGAAATTCATTTAATACTTTATTATTTCCAAAATTTCTACTTGTATAATATTCTATTCCAATCTCTTATTTAACATTTCAACTTTTCATATTTGGTAAGTTATATATGTTAAAGAAAATGCAATTGAACTTATACAAGTTATGTCAATTCTTTAATTCATTCATTGTTCAATAGATCTTTACCATTTTCTTATAAGTTAAAATTTTAACTTCCTTTATAACTTAGCATTTAAGTCTCTTATTTTATTTATGGTTTCAATTATTAATTTTTTTCTGTTTCACTACCATAATTGAAACAATTAATTAATGGAAATTAAGAATTAAATTTCGGGTTAAATTTCAAATTATTTTGAAATAATAGATAAATATTTTCTTATAACTTATATACCTCTAGTTTTATTTGAAACAATTAAAATTTTAGATATTTTCAAAATAAATCTGCAGTAGAATTTACTACAGTGGCCTTTCCCCTCGAAACTCGAAAATGAAAGTCGATGATGCGGCCGCCATCACCGAAATTATTTTCCAGCGACAGAGAGGAAAGTACATAACTTATTTTCTCCAAAATCTTCTTTAAAACAATTCTTCCGAATTATAATGAAATATTTATATCGGAAAATATTTATAAACAATATTATTATATATAAAAATCCTTTGAAAGAAAATTTTCAAAATCCCGGACTTAAGTCCAAAAATTTCCAAATTTCATTGATTTTAATTTCAATCTCATTTTACCTATTATTTAAAATTTTATTCCTAACAACCAATCTATTGCAACCAACAATATATATATATATATATAATACCTTAATAAAATATTTTATATATAGAAAATATAACAGGCGAAGTTATTTCATTCACCTATATTAAAAACAAATATTATGTCGGTCTGTCCTATTAAGTGTTTAGAAATCCCTATTGATGTCATAGCGTCCCATGCACCAACCAGAATTTATAAATACAAAACGGAACAGATTAACACAATATCAAAATCTTTTTATAATACTAACAAATACGCTCTCTCATATATATACTCTCAACGACTCCCATAGGGTATTATTACCCTATTAACAAAGAGTCAAACCCCACAAAGCTAAGGTTTATCGCTAAACCAAAGCTCTGATACCAACTGTAACATCCCGCATTTTCGCACGCTTCAAATCGACACACATGCCGATTTAAACCATACGGAAGGGCGGATTGTTATGGGGTAAATAAGAAAAAAACAGAGAAGAAATAAACAAAATAGAATCTCACAGCGGAAATAAAATATAATAATAAAATATACAGTTTATAAAACTGTTTACAAACATTTATATAATACATATCAGAGTTACACATACCAATAACAATGCAGCGGAACAGTGTGTAGTGCACTAGTATAAATAATAATAGTAATACTACAAATCTTCGTCTTCGACCTCCAGAGCTAAAACTTCAAATCCTGAAACGCTCGGACTGACCCGAGCGAATTGAAAAGACAAAACACTCGAGTCAGAACTAAAAGATCTTATGTGAGTTAAATTAATAGAAATAAATATGAGAGCAGTAACTCAAGAGATGCTCGGGATTTACATCTCCTAAGGATTCGTTAAACTATTTACTATATAGTATATTGCGCTATTATAATAGTGTCTATTTGTAAAATAAACTTACTTTTTAATAGCGTTAAGGGGTTACCCATATAGCCCTTAACACAGAATATATTCCCATAGTCTATACAGTACCGTAATCTCCCCCGTACTGGGCGTCGTCAGAGGGCACTCCATAGGTATGGTACAAAACCAAAATCGTATAAGGCGCGCTAAGGTAGGTGACATGGCACAACTAGGCAATGCCAGGGTAGATATACCAATTGCTATCTGGGCTGGTGGTAACGCGTAGCCGCAGCTACCGCCCACCTCGAACTAACACCCCCAAATCAAAGAAATCAATAGTGGCCACCGAATCAATCCAAAGTCAGAGTATAGTATCGAAGGAGTGCGTTCGATCAGAGGAATGACCTCATTGGCCCGAGAATCGCTCCTGTTTTAGCCACCTTATGCCAACTCACGGGAGTTGGGTCCACGTATTTACCTTACAGGAAACGTCGCCACCAACCTACTTCATTCTGGAATCTCCACCGCGTACACGTTTAGTCAAAGTGGTTTTCGGTATTGACAGAGAGTATGTCCATATCCGATCCCGGTCTCTTTGCCAACCAATCGTTATTATAACACCGCGGTTATTTAAAAAAAAATTATACTTTTAAAACCATAATAAAATATCCATTTAAAACCCATATAAACCCGATATCATTTATTCTTAAAACCCCAAATCAATACGATATCATTTATTTTCCAATATATATTCTTTCCAAAATCATAGGGTTTCCAAAGTAAAATATTTAGAAATCAAAAATCTTGAATATAATATTTCCAAATTATACTACCTTGAAAACATAGCTTTGAAACAAAATTTCCATCTCTTAAATGGTTAAATATTAAATTACTTTTATAAACAAAATAGCTTCTTTAGATTTCACAAATCAATTTCAAATATCGATTTAAACTTCCAAATACCATTTCAATTCTTATGTTTCAAGGCTTTAAATATTTCACCATTTCAAACAGACTCATTTGACAATTCCATATATATACCACATTCAGTTACTTATTATTTAGACTTGAAATGTTTGCTTAATGAATTCAATATAATTTAAGAAAACCTTTAACTTCATATAACTGGATCATCTTTCAATTTATTATATATTCATTTAATCAACCTGATATTCATTAAAATCACTTTACACAAAAATCAAGTTATAAAAATCATATCCTTTAAAAATTCTAATTTTTATTAAATTTCAATTTAACTTAATATCCATCTTCCAAATCTATTCTCATTTAAGTCATAAAACTCCAGAAATTAAATTTTAAATAAATGTTTAATCTTATTTGATCTTAAAATCAAACTTATTTAAACTTCAAATCAAATTTATACAAAGCTTAAAACCGGAAATTACTATATATATATAATAGCCTTTATCAATAACCAAATCAATATCTCATAAACCATATATATATATAACTTTACAAAACCATAGAAAAACGTTTCCAAAAATAATTTTATATATTTACCGCGGTGCCTGTATAAAATTTTCTATCCTATGGTCAAGTGATACAGATGTTTATCATTTCAATCCGCAATTTAAAATATAAATGCGGTTGTTTATCATTTCAAACCGCAATCCCGAATGAAATAGAAATGCATAACAACTTGCAATTAATAAAATTTATCATCCATTCATCCATCAAGTCATACATCCATTTATCACAGCCATCATCCAATTTCAAACAATCATCAATACATAACAGGTGATAAATAATGGTATCAATTATCAGTTTTATACTCAAAGTAAATTTAATAACTGTTAATTGGCAGTTTATATGCAAAAATAAACGTAAATTAACTGGCAGTTAATATGAAATAAAAATTTAACATAACTATGACTGGCAGTTAATATGCAAATAAATAAATTCAAACTGTCAAATTTATGCAATAAATTAAATAAATTAACAGTTAAATTAAATAAATGCAATTTAACAGAGATAATGAATAAAGCATGCCAAACAGTCATAAATAAATTTCTACTCATATTTAAAATTTATTTAACAGACATAAGAAGTTTTAGAAGTTGTGAGTGGGTTAAAACACTCACCTTTTGAATTTAAATCGAATTTAAATCCGATTTAAACCCAAAAATTCGACGGTCTCAGAATTTGTCCAAACCAGTGTCGACGCGTCTGAAATTTTACTACGATCCTAAAAAAAAAAATTGCGCGTGAAATGGATAACATATGAGAAAGTTATTCGAATAAACGCTTGGAAATTTTATTTAAATTAAAACAAGAAAAAAAAACAACACCTCTCCCAACATAAGCCACGTCACCGGCATGCTACAGGAACCGAAACCCTCAAACCCTACAGCCCTTCACGCGTTCGAACCCACACTGCAAGTCGGCACGCATCTCGAATTTTTGCCGTCGCCTGACACACCCTGGCCACGATCAAACTTCACCATCGCCACAACCACCTCAGGCCGACCCCCTGCTGCCTCGCGCGGCCCCCGCGTCTCCCCCTTTTGCAGCCGCCGCCGCCTCCCCTAACCATCCAAACACGGCGAACCAGCGACCAATACCATCAATTAACGACATGGATGAACCCTACTCGACAATCTCTAAGTGATGGTGCCCCCTGATCGTCACCCGGACGAAGATCAACCGTCGAACCATAAAACCCTAAAACGGACGGTCTGAATTGATTCGAAATTTCCGGACAAACGATGGTTCAAACTGGAAAATGAACCACACCAAGAGATTACGTATTTTGAGAACTATGACATATGATTTTTGTGAATTTTTCTGGAGATTTTGAATTTTGACTTTTCATTTTGAACTGTAAATAGATCTAGGTTTTGCAACCATTGAGGAAGAGAAAGAATTGAAGAAATGAACGTACAGCAAAAGAGAATAAAATGGAGGCTAGGGTTTATCACAGTCTATTTATAGACAAACTGCAATAGAATAGGTGGGCACGAATTTATAAACGTTCTAAACGGTTGTTGGCCCAAAAACCCGTTCTGATCCCGGAACAAAATTTGTTAAACCCATATATCCAGATAGGTAATTTAAAATATTCTGAACGCGATGGAAAAGGTTTCACGTCAAAATTCGATCGTATGAAGAAGTTATGATGAAAACAATATTTTCAAATTGATTTCAAATTGATTTCAATTAAATCGATTTCAAGGCGTTTCACGTTCGTACGATCAAACGACAAGTCCGATCGCTACGAAACTTGAAACCCTACAATAATTTACCGATACGGATCCGATGAAACTGGTTTTGTCGAAATCCGAGTCTGTGACCAAAATGGCTATTTTTATATTAATTAAATAAATTGATTAAATCAAATTTTATCGCTTATATATTTCTTAATCAATTTCAATGATCTAACAAGTTTAGATGTGAATTAAAAGTTGTTAAGTCTATCAATTGCAGTGTTAATTTCTCCACTTCCTTATATTTAGAAATTATAAATTAAATCCTCAAAAACCCATTTATTAGATTTTCAACTTTTATATTCTCACCTTTTATCCAAAATAAGGATGCCACTAACATTGGTTCATGATTTCACATTATTACCCTCAAAGTCCATTTTAATTTCAATAACGTAATATTTAACCGTTAAATTTCATTTTATTATGCAATAAATGCAATTGTTGAATTTGATACTATAATTAAATTTTATAAATCATGCTTTCTATACTTTAAACCAACCAATGGTCCTATTATAAAAAGAATTAGCATAAATTTCGTCTTATAAAGTTAACCCTCTTCAATCACAAACCAAATCTATGCTACTGCACAATCTAAATCAATTAATTGTAATTGAGTCTACATTAAATGTTATAAATTATTAGTTGGAACCTTAATAAATTCGTATATTGATTTAAAAATCTTTCTATTCAGTAAATAGACATTTTATGGGTATAAATAACATTTGAATAATAATACAGTTCATTAGTGCATGCTTCATTTCTTATAAATTCCCCTTTATTAACTAGAACACATTAACCAAACAAAATAATTAATTTAGATTTATTTCAAACGATTTCCATTCTTAACTTAATATACTCAAAATGGTTAACCTAAATAATTGTTACCCTTTTACATTCAAATTCACTTACAACCATCATTAACAACAATGTTGATATAGATTTAGATTTAATTAAATAAATTAGATGAATGGGTAAAGTTTTGTAATTATCACTAATGCCAAATATATATGCATTAATTACTACTTATTATTTTGAATTCATTTATAAATTTACTAGTTGCCTTTGTCTTCTTATATCCTATTTACTACCAAACTTTCTATTTAGTTATAGTTTATCAATATATATATACCTAGGCAAATCAAGTTCTTGTCTTTTCTGTTATTTCAATTAAATCGAGTATGCACAAATAAATTGTTTATTAACTTATTCTTACAAAATTATTTACATGCATTCAGTTACACCTAATTTAATGCATTGATTTTCATTTATAAATTAAAGGTTTTTCCTTTAAAAGCTTTTATTACTAACCATACTCCAACCTCTACAGGACATTGATTTAATTCAATGTACTATCTAATATTATTAATCCATTAAATAAATTCACAACTTACCCTTTGTTTTCCTATATTCTCTTCTTAGCCTAGTATAACCATTTACGTCATTTCAATTTATTCGTCATTTTATATCAACTATTAATACTTAGCTTAAATTTCTATGGTTTCACTTCTTTTTCAACATATGCTTCATTATAAATTATAAATCTTTACTTCTTTCTAAATTAAATTATCTAATCCTATTAAAATGACAAAATTTAACGGACGAAAATTTACGGGTCGTTACAATTCCCATCGTGAATTAATCCTTCAAATATCCACTAGTATATTACTTCACCTTTATAAACCCAGTTTATAAATTCCATAGTCACATTCTCCTTTAAATTTTCAATTTCAAACACTTAAATAAATTTCCAAATTGATTTCCAGTTTACTCCACTTTGAAATAATTCTCTTTACTTACTCACTTTTTCCAAAATTCATTAACTTCAGATTTTATTTCTCCATTTTGATTTAAAATCATTTAACTGAAACATACCAATTTCATATTTCCAAAATTCCTTCTTTATCCTTTTAAATAAATTTAAACCTTGAATTTTTAAAGTAAATTCTTTATTTCTTTAAATAATATCACTTAAGTTTTACAAATCATTATTTTCTGTTTATTCAAAATCCCCTTTTTCCATACTCGAAATTATTTATTAGAATTTTTAAAATCACTTTTATTCTTATCCAGTTCATTCTTAAATTTATTCAAATTCTCTACAATTATTTTACTTAAAATTTCACTCTTTTATTTTCTTTTCGAAAACCCAATTCTATATATTTTGATAACTTAGTGTACCGAAATGTATTCAAGCAAACTATAGCATTCAATATTCCAATATAATTCATCACAGAATATCAAATAATCGTAACAGAGAATATTAAATAATCTAGATAAATGTTGAGGAATCCAGTTGGATCCCTCCAACCTGTTTACCTGCATCCACAGATGTTAGCACAATACCAATTCCACTTCGAGGTTGAATATCGGGGATATGGGTTTTAAATATAATATCATCCGCTATTATATGGAGTATAGGGTCTCATCCGCTATATAATGCGGGAAATCAATCACTCCAATATATACTATATATACTACTATATATAATACAGCACATCAAATCAATTCAATCATCCAACCAATTATTTAAATTTAGCCATTTAAATTAAAATTAAAATCTAGATGAGTGAGATTAACTCACCTTTGCTTTTGATATTGCAGTCCAATCCAAATCAGCTTGTTCTTCATTATTTTTGACCTTGTAAATGTTAGGTGATCCTTATTAATATTCAAATAAATCGAACAAACAATTCCCACTGAATATATCTAATAGCCCAATGATTTTATTATTATATATATTTTCTTTCTAAATTTATATATATTTATAAATATACTTATAAAAATATTCTATATATATTTTCAAAAATCTAATTTATTCAAATACCCTTTGACATAAAAAATTTCTTTTTCTTTTCTGTAAAATAAACAGTAACAAATCTTACTTTAAAATCCAAAAAAGATTACTGTTAAAATCAAATTATGTTATATACAAATACATACATTTTTAATCTCTGTTAATACATATTCAATATATTTAAATTAAAACAGATGTAACAACCCGATTTTTCATACTCGAAAAAAATCGAACCACCAGGGTTAAAGAAGAAGAGGTTGAAGAAGAGAAAACAAAACAACAACAGAATCTAACCATCGCAGTAGGATAAAATATAATAGATAATAACATATCTTTACACAAAAACAAATACTATATCTGTTTATACATACATCATCAGAGTTCAACAACATCAATACCATACAATCTGGACAGTCACATAAACTTATCCTCAAAAATAAACACACAGCGGAATAATAATCAAGCACGGAAGTATGTATCGCCATCCAGCTCGTCTCCTGAGCTCCAGAGCATCCTTTCTCGTAATCTGTAATACTCGGTCTGACCCGAGCATTATAGTTAAATAACACCCGAGTCAGTCTGGAATACCAGCATGAGAAAACCACACTCAAATTGATTATTAAATTTTCAAAATTCTTTTGAAAACAAAAGTATCTCGTAAGACCACGCCACAAATAAACATGTCGGGCTTTTACCTTACGATGGCTAAAACATTTTTTTATTTATTAAAATCCTCTGATATTATAATAGGGTCTATTTACAAATAATTATTCAAATAGCCGAAATTGTTACATTCATTAAATTCCAGCTACTAGCCACAGTCGTGGGCAATACAAACAAAACCGTAAAAGGCGCGTAGCGAGAATGGATTTCCAACTAATGACTAGGCACTGGGGCACCACCTTTCACAGTACGTGGCCTAGATCACCGTACCGAGGATTACTCCCAATCCTCTGCAACACAAGACCGGGACTACCCCTTACTAGATAATCCCGAGTAAGATCACCCCACGGTTGGGATCACCAACCGCACCACTGAGCCGAATAAAAAAAGGGCATTTAGACAGGGATGACCTTACCCTAATGGGTGCTACCCACCTAGCCTTGCTGCATAACTGTGACGCCCCACCTCTATACCCACGCTAGCCAAGAACACTACGGTGTAGTGCTGTCAACTAGCACGGAGAATAAGGCTGTTGAGGAGCGACTATCCATGTAATTGCTTATCACACGGTGGCTATAAATAATCTTCGGAAACAAACGTAGAAATAAGCATAACACAAACCAGTCACAGACATCCATATCACAAAGGCGGAAGAACATATGAATATATAACTAATACATGAAAGTGTACATCAGAGTAGTGGTCAAAAAGATCCACAATAATACAAAAGAATAGCAACACGTGCTATACAAAAGAATACAACTATGAGTCTATATCTCAAGTGTATACAACAAAAACTGCTAATCTAAATAGTTAGCCAAAAGTCAGAGTAGCAAATCCCGAGAAGAAGTCAAGTAGAAGCACCTGTAACATTTCGGCCTGACCCGAGTATTATTTAAGAAAATAATAAACGGATCAGTCTAGTTATAAATATCAGATGACATGATATAAAATAAAAGATATAGCATAAACATAAAATATCCATACTGATATACTACTATAAATATGCAAATGATGATCAACAGAAGATCAATCAATAAGAGATAAATCAATATCACAAGAATCTTCTCAAAGATCCAAAGAGGGCATTATACCCTAAACTTGTACTCATAACAAGTCAATGACATAAATTCCAGAAATCAACACAAGAAATCCAGAAATCATAGAAAAAGGGAAAGAGGCCTATCCCATGACGGTCCGAAGACCATGGGGAGCTACCCCATATGGGTGAGTCAGAATCACCCAGATGAGGTCTAGGCTAACCAAAAAGCAAAAAGGTATGTGTGAGTGGAATCACACAAATGGTGTCTAGCCTAACCTCGCGACAAAAAGGTATGTGTGAGTGGAATCACACAAATGGTGTCTAGACTAACCTTGCGGACAAAGAGATGTGTGTGAGTCGGAATCACACCATTGAGGTCTAGTCCAATCTTGCAAACAAAGAGACATCGCACAATTGCTAGTCTAAATCATAAAATGATCATCATGATCCACAAGAAGTGTCAATTACACTAAGTTAGTAAATATAAAAGTTTAGTTTCATGTCCCATAACCACTAGCTTAACTTAAATATTTACGAACATACTGTAAATCTTCACTAATAAAATTGTCACTAGAGGTTCAATCGAACAAGTCCAAGAATTAACCGACGAAGCAAGCGCAAGCGTTTCATACCACTTGTTTTACTAAGCCGTTTAATTAGATTTCTCATCCGAGTTAAGTAAAGGTTTGTATATACTAATAGATTGGAAAACGGGTTAAGAAAAGAGCTTTGTTATTAAAAATAGAGTTGAAATCATTTTGTTGAAAGATTTTTGATATTTACTAATAGTATTGAAACCTTTATATTTTAAAGTGACAAATCACAGAAGCGATTGTAGAAACAATCAATCACAAAGATCACATTCGAAGATGTGATAAAAATCCAAGGAAATCATCTCAACAAGTTCTGTTGAATGTTTTTCAGATAAGATCCCCTACGGAGGAGGGTCCAAGGGGGGTGGCAACCCCCCAAGGTGGGGTGCTGGGGCAACGCCCCTACTACGGGGTCAGGTCGCGGGGGTCCAGGGGGCAGCGCCCCATCCAAAATGGTACGACCTAGTGAAGACATAAGGGAGGAATATGATGGAGCGACCTAAAGGGGCACACGACCTAGAGGTCGAGCGACTTAAGGGGGTACGCGACCTAAGGGAAACTCGCGACCCAACATGGCCGAGCTAAGGTAAGGTGCGACCCAACCAGATGAGCGACCTAAGGAAGACGAACGACCTAACGAGTTAACGGTTTATAAGGTCGAGCGACCTAAAGTTAACAGCTTAACACGGCCGAGCTACGACCTAAGAGTATATAGCCAAGCGACTTAAAGGGTTTTGACCTAAAGGAATTAAGGTCACGCGACCTAACGGCCTACCGGTGTAGCGACTTAAGCTGATGAGGTCATGCGACCTAGTGGGTTAACGGCCTAACGACCTAAGGGTTATAGGTCCAACGACCTAACGGGTTACAGGTCCAACGACCTAGCGGGTTAGAAGGTCATGCGACCTAAAAATGGAAGGCAAGGCCGAGCGACCTATCGGTGTTACGACCTAAGGGTCCTACGACCTAAAGGAATAAACAAATAGGCCAAGCGACCTAACATACAAAAGAGACACTAACGGGCTGAGCGACTTAAAGAACCAAGGCCACACGAGTTAAGGCCTAACGACCTAACCCCGAACGACCTAAGAACGAAGCGAGCGACCTAACTCCGAACGACCTACCGACCTATCATCGAACGTCCTAACGACCTAAGACCTGACGACCTAGCGACTTAATTCCGAGACGAACGACCTAACACGTGCGAACGGGTTTTAAGGCCAGAAACGAGCTATTCTCTGAGTGACTTTTCAACGCAAACGACCTAACATAGGCAGAACGACCTAAGTGCAGTTTTTCACCAAAAACACTAAAAATTGGAGTTTTTGGCCAATCCAGTCCAAACCAAATGCAATGCACATGCTCAAGTGATGGGGAATCATTCCTAACAGTCCAATATAGTTATAGACTAAAATTGTGAGATGAAAATCTCACCTTTTCACTAAAATGGATGAAGATGAAGTTTGAAGCCAATGGAGAAGCAATCCAAAGCTTGAATCTAATATCTTCTACTTGAATTTGGAGTTGAATGTTGGATTAGCAATTAAATTTGGGCTTGGAGTTTTAATTTCCCATTCTCTTCACAATTAATGCAAATTTCAAGTTAGTTAGGAATTTATGAAGAGTGAGGAGAAGGGGGTTGGAACTTGGGCTTAATAGGCTAAACTAACCCAAAGTCCAAAGCGGGGAAAGTTAGTGAAATTCCACTAACTCCAAACCTATCAATGTTTATACTTAAAAAAGTTGTAAACGACATTTCGAACTCAATGGAAGTGGTCTCGAGTCCTAATTTGACCGTTTGCAAAAAGTAGCTTTTCGGACCAATATCCGATTAACGATAAAATATTTAAATATAAAATCAATAAATATGCGGGTTGTTACAGACTCCCCTCCTTAAAGAAATTGCATCCTCGCAATATATATATATATATATATATATAAGATGGAAATAAAAAGTAACAACCAGAAAAGCATATTAACACAAAAGAAATTTGAAATAAGAAGTTCACCTCAAAGAGCAGGAGTAAGCAAGTCCGGATGTGTACGCTCGATGAATTCTCTGGATTCCCAAGAGCAATCCTTAGGATTTCAGGACCATTGAACCTTCACAAGCGGAACATCTTTATTTCGAAGGTGTTTAACCTCCGAAGCAATAATTCGAATAGGATGCTGCTCATAAGTTAAATTTGGCGAAACTTCAATTTCTTCCACAACAGCAGGCTCAAGGATAGAATCGGAATCCCGAAGGCATTTCCGTAATTGAGAAACGTGAAACACGTCATGCATGGCAGAAAACTGAGTCGGTAATGCAAGGCGATAAGCCATGGAACCAATACGTTTGGTGATGGGAATGGCCCAATATATCGAGGCGCTAACTTTCCCGAACAACTGAAACGTACAACACCTTTCATAGGTGAAACACGAATGAAAACAAGATCTCCAACAGAAAATTCTAATTTCCTTCTTCGATTATCGGCATAGGATTTTTGTCTACTCTGGGCTTCTTTCATCCTATGTCGAACAAGTTCAATCTTTTCTGTGGAATCACGAATAAAGTCTGGACCTAAAACCAACTTCTCACCGGCCTCAAGCCAACAAGAAGGAGATCGACATGGCCTTCCTTAGAGTGCCTCGAAAGGTGCCATACCAATACTAGATTAGAAGCTATTATTATAGGAAAATTCAACAAGTGAAATATGATCTTCCCAACTTCCACCAAAGTCAAGCACACAAGCTCTAAGAAGATCTTCAAGAGTTTGATTCACACGCTCGGTTTGTCCATCGGACTGAGGGTGATAAGCGGTGCTAAAATTAAGCTTCGTTCCCAAAGCTTTTTGAAGACTCTTCCAAAATCCACTAGTAAACAATGGATCGCGATCGCTAACAATAGAAGTAGGAACTCCATGCAATTTAATAATTTCTTTGATAAAGAGTTTGGCCAAAAGAGGAATGGTTCGGTTAGACCGAACGGGAATAAAATGGGCAGACTTAGTAAGTCTATCAACAATCACCCATAAGATATCATGACCCGAACGAGAACGGGGAAGACCATCTATAAAATCCATGGAAATCTGGTCCCACTTCCAAATTGGAATTTCTAAAGGTTGCAATAACCCACCAGGCCTTTGATGTTCGGCCTTGATAAGTTGGCAAGTCATGCAACACTTAACAAAGTTAGCAATATCAGATTTCATTCCCTCCCAATATTAAAATCGCTTCATATCAGCGTACATTTTACTACTACTGGGGTGAATGGTGAATTTAGAACGATGGGAATCTTCTAAAATATCTTTACGAAGATCTCCAATATTTGGTACGATAGTTCTACCAAATTTTTGAATGCCGCCACGAGAATCAATATCAAAGTCTTTCAAACCTTTAGTATCAATTTTATCCTTAACATTTTGGCCAAGAAGAGCCAATTCAGGATCTAGCCCTTGAGCTTCAAGAATGCGGTCTAAAAGAGAAGGATGAGCCTTAAGGCTACATAAAACAAGTGATGAGCATAAATCGGATACGCGCTCTCGAATCTCACAAGTGGATAAAATCTCGAGATCGTTCCATTCAGATATCATCATAGAAACAACTGCTTGTTGGCTAAGAGCATCGGCGACACGATTACCCTTACCGGGGGTATAGATAATATCAAGATCATAAGGTGCAAGGAACTCGAGCCAACGCTGTTGACGTAAATTAAGTTCTTTTTGAGAAAATAAATATTTCAAAGACTTATGATCCATGTAAAGAATAAATTTCTCTCCCAATAGATAATGACGCCACATTCGAAGGGCGAAAACAGTAGCCGCGAGTTCTAGATCATGTGTGGCATATCTAGTCTCGGCCGGCTTCAATTGCCTATAAGCATAAGCAACAACACGTTCTTTTGCATAAGAACGGCACCCAAACCAACGTGACTAGCATCGGTATAAACAACAAAATCTTGATTCCCTTCGGGAATAACAAGAATAGGAGCATCGGAAAGGAGTTCTTTCAATTTCTGAAAAGAGGCTTCACATTTGTCCGACCAAATGTATTTAACTCCCTTCTTAGTCAAGCCAGTAAGAGGCACGGCAATCTTAGAAAAGTCTTTAATAAAACGACGGTAATAGCCCGCCAATCCGAGAAAGCTACGGATTTCAGTCACAGTCTCAGGTCTTTTCCAATCTTGAATCGCTTCAATCTTTGAAGGATGCACGGAAATTCCGGATTCGGAAATAATATGACCGAGAAACTTAACACGAGATTGCCAAAAGTGGCATTTAGAAAATTTCGCCTTTAATTGATTACTCCTAAGAGTTTCCAATACAATCTGCAGATGCTTTTCATGCTCCTCGGTTTTAGAATACACAAGGATATCATCAATGAAGATGAGAACAAACCGATCGAGGAAAGCCTTGAAAACTCGATTCATGAGGTCAACGAAGTAAGCTGGAGCATTCGTTAAACCAAATGGCATGACAAGCCATTCATAAGACCCATAACGAGTACGGAACGATGTCAAAGGAATACTATCGTCAGCATTACGAAGCTGATGAAAACCGGTAGCCAAGTCCAACTGTGAAAAGACCTTAGCTCCGCTAAGCTGATCAAACAGATCGTCAATCCGAGGTAAAGGATATTTATTTTTAATAGTCAGATCGTTAAGCTTGCGATAGTCAACGCAAAGCCTAAGCGTACCGTCGGATTTCTTCACGAAAATAGCCGAAGCTCCCCAAGGCGAGGAGCTAGAGCGAATAAATTGCTTCGTCTCCAATTCAGCTAATTGTTTGCGCATCTCCTCATTTTCCTTATTAGACATGCGATAAGGAGGACGAGTAATAGGTTGAGCTCCAGGAATAAGGTTAATTTTGAACTCAATTGCTCGCTTAGGTGGTAAACCTACAACGGGCTCGAATACGTCGGAAAATTCATGAACAACGTGGATACGAGAAATTTTGATCACCGTCACCTATACATCAAATTGCAGTTCTATTCCGGCATTGAATCACCGTCCTCCTTTGTTGCAACTATAAACAATGTGGCATATGTACTGAAGATTGAGAAATGGGAACATGTTCACCCTAATAGGAGACCAGAGAACCATCTGTTAGGCATAGACTACGAAAGGGATTTCCAGCACTTTGACCGACATATTCCGATTGACAACTTGGATCCAGACGATAAATTTGACGTCATGAATTTCGAGCCTCTCCTCTCAACTTCCCCTCCTGTTCCGGTCCAATCCATAGATCGGTCGATTGAAGTTATAGGCCCAAGGGGTTGGGACCCTTGGCCAACCCAGGAGCAAGCGTGGAACCCATATGAAGACATAGACCTCACAAGCCTTCACCCGCCACCCAAGTCTCGCCCACCACACAGTTCCCCCCAACCCTTCACCCCCCAACCTACCCCCCTACCCCCTGTCGCTCAGCCTGTTGAACACAACCAAGAGACAACGCCAGCGGAAACTCTTTGGACCCAGTCAGTCACTCCGGCGACCGTCCGTAGGAGTTCCAGGCTAGATAAAGCAGCTTCTCTCCCCGGTAGTTACTATAAACATGTGGTTTTTTCTTCTTTAAATAAAAATCTGAATAAGAATATGGCACGTTGTATGGGTGTGAGTTTGAGTGATGATCACTACATCTCCATGCAAACCCTAGAATCCGAGCGTTTGTCACTTTCCCAATGAAGATACTATCATGGAATGTTAGGGGGTTGGGGGACCCCAGCAAAAGACACTCAGTCAATCTCATCATTGCCCCCCATAAAATAAACATTCTTTTTTTGCAAGAATCCGAACTATCTGATCCTAAGCCTAACCTCCTCAGACAAATTGGTGGACCATACCTCACTGGGTGGGCCCACTTGAATGCTGTGGGCTCCAGTGGAGGCATCTTGACAGCCTGGGATGAATCGGTGTGGGCCCACTGTCAAACTATATACCAGCCATCAGCTTTACACGTCGCCCTCCGTCATTTACAATCTGGTACAATCTTTTTTTTCTCAAATATCTATGGTCCATCTGATACTCGAGACCGTAGTGCTCTATGGTTGAACTGTCGTAACTTCGCCTCTCATGTTAATGGCCCCTGGGTAGTCGGGGGTGATTTCAACACCACCAGATCCTCTGAGGAACGTACCTCGGGTAACTTATCACACGATTCTGAATCCTTTAACTCTTTCATCAATGACTGCTCCCTAATAGACCCACCTATCAGTAATCGCCTATTCACCTGGTCAAATCGCAGATCTGTGCCCTCGTTGGCGAAACTGGACCGTTTTCTCTTCAATCCAGCCTGGGATGATCTTTACCCACTCTCAATAGTCTCTGGTCTAGCCACAATCATCTCGGACCACTGCCCTCTCCTTCTTGACACTGGTCATTCTTCCGGTATAGTTAGACCCTTCCGTTTCGAGCGTTTTTGGCTTCTTGAGCCATCTTTCGACGATTTCATCAGACTAATCTGGTCCCAGCCCCTTACCTCTCCTTCGGCCACCGCCCGCGTTGTCTGTAAACTCAGAACCCTCCGTAAGATCATTAAACCCTGGGCGAAGACGGTTTGGGGTTCTCTCCGCTCGCGCATTTCTGCAATTCAGGAGGAAATTTTAGATCTCAACATCAAGGAAGAACTCGGCCCCCTTTGCGAGTCGGATAGGGTCCGCCTTTGCGACCGGGAAGCGGTCTTAGACAGACTGACACTCCAAGAGGAAATAGGCTGGAAGCAACGCTCCAAGGCAAAATGGATTGATGAGGGTGATAGAAATACGGCTTTCTTCCACCGACTAGCTAACGGCAGACGTAGATCCACTTTTATTCCAGAAATTTCCCACAATGGCACGACTTTCACTGATCAGTCAGATATCTTGAACCTGTTCACCTCCTATTACCGCAACATTTTAGGTTGCGACTATCCCCCATCCCCTCCCATAGACTGGAATCTGCTCTATCCCGACCGCTCTCCCATCTCTATTGATCAGTCTTTCACGGAGGCTGAGATTTGGGCGGCATTGAATGAAATGTCTGATGATAAAGCCCCTGGCCCAGATGGTTTCGGTCCAATTTTTTTCAAGCACTACTGGGATACCGTGAAGTCTGACATTTTGGAGATGTGTTCGGAATTCCATGCTGACCCATCATCAGTGGCTCGCCTCAACTATGCCAGCATCATCCTTCTCCCCAAAACCCCTGGCGCTACCTCTCTTCCCTCATTCCGACCCATTAGCCTTCTGAACACCACCTTTAAGATCATAACCAAAGTTCTCTCCAATCGCCTTCAAGCCGTAATAGCCCCCCTCATTGGAATAGAACAATCAGCATTCATACTAGGTCGAAATATCATGGACTGTGTTGCCGCCACTCAGGAGGTCATCTCTTTTTGCCACCAATCCTCAACGCCTGGCCTTCTTCTCAAATTAGATTTCTCCAAGGCATTTGATACAGTTAACTGGCAGTTCATTTTGAAGCTTCTAGAACATAGGGGCTTCTCCTCAAAATGGTGTAACTGGATTCAGAATATCCTTTGCTCTAGCTACTCCTCCATCTCTATCAATGGAGTCTCCGGTGGATTAATAAAATCAACTCGTGGGTTGCGCCAAGGTGACCCGCTCTCCCCCCTGCTCTTTGTCCTTGTTACTGATGTTTTTAATCGTATGATCAAACTTGCTACTTCCCAAAACCTCTTCGTAGGCATCAAGCTCCCCAGCTCAAACCTAACCGTATCTAATCTCCATTTTGCGGACGATACTATCCTCTTCGCAACCCCAAACGTCAACCACATTCATTGCCTTAAAGTAGCCCTCTACTCATTCGAACTCATTTCTGGCCTATCCATCAATTTCAGCAAAAGCTCCATCATCATGCTCGGGAACTCCGATCACCTTGGTAGCACCTTTTCCAACCTCCTCAACTGTAGCATCGCGCAATTTCCCATCTCCTATCTGGGTATCCCGCTCCGCCCAACCAAACTTCACAAGGCTGACTGGCTCCCCCTCATCACCAGAATTGAAAATAGACTTCTCTCCTGGAAAGCTAACTCCCTATCAGCTGCAGGTCGTCTAGTTCTTGTTAAGTCGGTCTTGTCGGCTATCCCTTCTTATTGGATGTCGTTTTACAAACTCCCAACCTGGGTTATCAAAAGAATTGACTCGATCAGAAGTGCTTTTCTTTGGAACGGTGGCAGAATTAAGAAACTTGTCAACTGGAGGACCGCCTGTTTGCAAACTAGAAATGGTGGCCTAGGTATTACTAATCTTTACTGCTTCAACCTCGCGCTTCTTGCCAAATGGCTTTGGCGGTTTCTCTCTCCCGATTCTTTCCTTTGGAAATCCTGGATCTCTTCCCTTTACTATCGATCTAACCCGCATCTCGTCCTACATTCCGATCCCAGTCTCAAACCATCACCATTCTGGACCGTGGTCCTCTCCACCCTCCCTAGAGTTAGAACACTCTTCCATGTAAGCATAGGCAATGGCGCTAACTGCATCTTCTGGTTGGATACCTGGTATGGTCAGCTTCCCCTTTCCTCCACCCTCCCTAACCTCTTTTCACTTTCGGACGCCAGATTTTCTACCACCTCCGAACTATTTGCCTTGGGTCCGAACCTCATTGTCCCTTCTTCCTATTTTGACCTCACCACCTTAGCAGAGCTTCATCAGGCTGTCTCCATCCTCCAATCCATCCACCCCTCTCAATCACCTGATAAGATTCTTTGGGCCCCTAATCCTTCAGCTGGCTTCACCGTTGCCTCTTGCTATGCGCATCTAATTAATCCAGGCCGTCTCTTCAACTTCTCCAGGATCTGGAAGTATAAGCTCCAACCAAGAATGCTATTTTTTCAATGGTGCCTTATCCACGGACGAGCCAATACTAGAGATAGGCTATTTCGTCTCAACATAGCGCAGGACCCCAATTGCGTCTTCTGCAATAATGACATTGAGAGTATTCACCATCTCTTTTTTGAGTGCGATTTCTCCTTTCGGGTCTGGGCCGCAACTTCTGCACACCTTCTGGGATATGTTCCATCTATCATCTCCTTCTTTGATTTCTGGCAATTCAATCCGTCGGATAAACACTTGGATCCTCTAGTGGTTATATTCAGTTGGTGTGTTTGGATAGAGCGTAACGCACACATTTTTAACAATCCCAAATCACACTTCGAAGGTACATGCAGGCGCATCATTTATTACTACTCTTCTTTTACAGGTTACAGCCACTCTGCTCCTTTTAGGCTAAGGCTTCCGTGTCCTAGCACCCCACCAACCGAATCAGCAGGCAGCACAACAGCTTCTCCCATCCGCGGGCCTCTTGGTCGTCATGCGTAGCTCGCCCCATCACTACTTGTCGTATTAAGGTTTCAGGCATGGGCACTGTGTCCCCTGTTTCTTATTATAGCATTTTGCAGTCTGGATTCTGTATCTTGTTCTGATACTTGTCTTATTAAGGCTTCATGCATTTTGCAGTCTGCATTTTGCAGTCTTATTAAAACTTTGCTGTATTAGTTTTTGGCCAGCGATCAGGCTTGTTGATCGCACTACCTACTTAATTTAATATTATATATAACCGGCTGTGTAGTGTCGCACTACACATCCGTTTCTCTCAAAAAAAAACGTGGATACGAGAAATAATATCATTCTCATCATCATCATCGTCATCACGAGGATTTAAAGAATATAAGGATGCAATCAAACAGGATTCTGAATCTTTAAGATTAACAGAAATCTGATTCAGAGATAGTGGATGTCGGAGATGAATAGTTCGCTCAGGACATAAGATATGGGCTTGATAACGGTTAAGCCAATCCATTCCCAAAATTATTCCAAAGCCTAAGTAACGCATGACATGCAAATCGGCTAGGAAAGAAAAATCACATAAAATAATCTCCACATCTTTACAAAGCAAACTAAGAGTTGCGGATCCACCAACAGGATTCGCAATATTTAAAGAAGTCGTTAATGCAGTAACACTTAAGGAAAAAGTGTCTACAAGTTCCTTTGATATAAAAGAATGGGATGCACCCGTGTCAAAGAGAACTCTAATAGGTTTATCATGAAATAAAATAATACCATCAAGAATGGAGTGAGAAATACCTTGGCCACGAGATGTGTTGACAGGGGATTGAGCCACATTCAACTTTCCTTCCTTCTTGCCTTCACGTTTGAGGCATTGATATATGTAATGATCCGGGCTCTTACAATAGCGACAAGATTTGGGCTTTTAGCACTTATTCGCAAAATGATCCCCAGATCCACAGTTGAAGCATCTCGCACCACTAGAAGAAGGAGCCTTTGCAGCAGGAGTTGCTTGCTTACCCTTTTTGTTGGGATAAGGACCCTTGAATTTGTTTGGCCTCTTCTTGTTGTTGAATTTTGGTTTAGCGCCTTCCACTTCAACATCACTCTCTCTATCAGCCTCTTCAAGACGAAGAGCGATATCGACGAGTTGATCAAATGCGACTTCTAGTTGCAGGAGTAGTGGCTTCTTAAGATTCTTACTTAAGCCATAAACGAACCTCTGGTTCTTCTTCAATGGGGTGTTGATGTATTCAACCCCATATTTGGAAAGTGACTCGAAGGCTGCGACGTAATCAGTCACAGAGGATTGACCTTGAACAAGGTCTATAAAACGTCGAGCCAAAGTTACTTTCCCAGCTTCTGGTACAAACTTTAACTCGAAGCGTCCCTGAAATTGCTCCCAGGTGAGATCCGCTTCATTAATTTCTGAAATAAGGAGTTCGTACCAGTCCAATGCTCTCTCCTGGAGCATGCTAGAAGCCACCTGAACGCGGTGGAGATCGATAAGGTTCATGCGAGAAAAGATTCGATCGCATGATTTTAACCAAGCCTGGACCTCGATGATAGTTTCCGAACCTTTGAAGGGCTTCCCACCCAAGTTGGTGTAATCGCTGCACAAGCGTGCAAATCCCGACTTTGGGTGAGTAGGTTCCGGGTTAGCTCCAGCTGCTTGAGCATTTGTTACTAAATCAAGAAGCTGTTGAGCAGTCATAAAAACTCCATCCTGGGGAGCAGCACTAGATGATCCAGTTCTGTGACGGCATGGTCTAGACATTCTCTTCCTTTAAGAAAGAAAGAAGAGAAGGAAGAAGGTTATTCACCAATGAATATCAAGCAATCTTGATATATAAAACAAGGAATCATAAAGGAAATAAGATGAATCGGTACGAAGACTCGAATTAATCCTATGGTATAACTCCTAAGATAGACTTAGGACGATGATCCTTGTTAAGTTATTCTACATTGTTTCGAAGTTTGGCTCTGATACCAAGCTGTGACGCCCCACCTCTATACCCACGCTAGCCAAGAACACTACGGTGTAGTGCTGTCAACTAGCACGGAGAATAAGGCTGTTGAGGAGCGACCATCCATGTAATTGCTTATCACATGGTGGCTATAAATAATCTTCGAAAACAAACGTAGAAATAAGCATAACACAAATCAGTCACAGACATCCATATCACAAAGGCGGAAGAAGATATGAATATATAACTAACACATGAAAGTGTACATCAGAGTAGTGGTCCAAAAGATCCACAATAATACAAAAGAATAGCAACACGTGCTATACAAAAGAATACAACTATGAGTCTATATCTCAAGTGTATACAACAAAAACTACTAATCTAAATAGTTAGCCAAAAGTCAGAGTAGCAAATCCCGGGAAGAAGTCAAGCAGAAGCACCTGTAACATCTCGGCCTGACCCGAGTATTATTTAAGAAAATAATAAACGGATCAGTCTAGCTATAAATATCAGATGACATGATATAAAATAAAAGATATGGCATAAACATAAAATATCCATACTGACATACTACTATAAGTATGCAAATGATGATCAACAGAAGATCAATCAATAAGAGATAAATCAATATCACAAGAATCTTCTCAAAGATCCAAAGAGGGCATCATACCCTAAACTTGTACTCATAACAAGTCAATGACATAAATTTCAGAAATCAACACAAGAAATCCAGAAATCACAGAAAAAGGGAAAGAGGCCTATCACATGACGGTCCGAAGACCATGGGGAGCTACCCCATATGGGTGAGTAAGAATCACCCAGATGAGGTCTAGGCTAACCAAAAAGCAAAAAGGTATGTGTGAGTGGAATCACACAAATGGTGTCTAGCCTAACCTCGCAACAAAAAGGTATGTGTGAGTGGAATCACACGAATGGTGTCTAGACTAACCTTGCGGACAAAGAGCTATATGTGAGTCGGAATCACACCAATGAGGTCTAGTCTAACCTTGCAAACAAAGAGACATCGCACAATTGCTAGTCTAAATCATAAAATGATCATCATGATTCACGAGAAGTGTCAATTACACTAAGTTAGTAAATATAAAAGTTTAGTTTCATGTCCCATAACCACTAGCTTAACTTAAATATTTACGAACATACTGTAAATCTTCACTAATAAAATTGTCACTAGAGGTTCAATCGAACAAGTCCAAGAATTAACCGACGAAGCAAACGCAAGCGTTTCATACCACTTGTTTTACTAAGCCGTTTAAATAGATTTCTCATCCGAGTAAGGTAAAGCTTTGTATATACTAATAGATTGGAAAACGGGTTAAGAAAAGAGCTTTGTTATTAAAAATAGAGTTGAAATCATTTTGTTGAAAGATTTTTGATATTTACTACTAGTATTGAAACCTTTATATTTTAAAGTGACAAATCACAGAAGCGATTGTAGAAACAATCAATCACAAAGATCACATTCGAAGATGTGATAAAAATCCAAGAAAATCAGCTCAACAAGTTCTGTTGAATGTTTTTCAGATAAGATCCCCTACGGAGGAGGGTCCGGGGGGGGTGGCAACCCCCCAAGGTGGGGTGCGGGGGCAATGCCCCTGCTACGGGGTCAGGTCGCGGGGGTCCGGGGGCAGCGCCCCGTCCAAAACGGTACGACCTAGTGAAGATATAAGGGAGGAATAGGATGGAGCGACCTAAAGGGGCACGCGACCTAAAGGTGTTCGCGACCTAGAGGTCGAGCGACTTAAGGGGGTACGCGACCTAAGGGAAACTCGCGACCCAACATGGCCGAGCTAAGGTAAGGTGCGACCCAACCAGGTGAGCGACCTAAGGAAGACGAACGAGTTAACGGTTTATAAGGTCGAGCGACCTAAAGTTAACAGCTTAACACGACCGAGCTACGACCTAAGAGTATAAGGCCAAGTGACTTAAAGGGTTTCGACCTAAAGGAATTAAGGTCACGCGACCTAACGGCCTACCGGTGTAGCGACTTAAGCTGATGAGGTCATGCGACCTAGTGGGTTAACGGCCTAACGACCTAAGGGTTATAGGTCCAACGACCTAACGGGTTATAGGTCCAACGACCTAACAGGTTACAGGTCCAACGACCTAGCGGGTTAGAAGGTCATGCGACCTAAAAATGGAAGGCAAGGCCGAGCGACCTATCGGTGTTACGACCTAAGGGTCCTACGACCTAAAGGAATAAACAAATAGGCCAAGCGACCTAACATACAAAAGAGACGCTAACGGGCCGAGCGACTTAAAGAACCAAGGCCACACGAGTTAAGGCCTAACGACCTAACCCTGAACGACCTAAGAACGAAGCGAGCGACCTAACTCCGAACGACCTACCGACCTATCATCGAACGTCCTAACGACCTAAGACCTGACGACCTAGCGACTTAATTCCGAGACGAACGACCTAACACGTGCGAACGGGTTTTAAGGCCAGAAATGAGCTATTCTCTGGGTGACTTTTCAACGCGAACGACCTAACATAGGCAGAACGACATAAGTGCAGTTTTTCACAAAAACACTAAAAATTGGAGTTTTTGGCCAATCCAGTCCAAACCAAATGCAAATGCACATGCTCAAGTGATGGGGAATCATTCCTAACAGTCCAATATAGTTATAGACTAGAATTGTGAGATAAAAATATCACCTTTTCACTAAAATGGATGAAGATGAAGCTTGAAGCCAATGGAGAAGCAATCCAAAGCTTGAATCTAATATCTTCTACTTGAATATGGAGTTGAATGTTGGATTAGCAATTAAATTTGGGCTTGGAGTTTTAATTTCCCATTCTCTTCACCATTAATGCAAATTTCAAGTTAGTTAGGAATTTATGAAGAGTGAGGAGAAGGGGGTTGGAACTTGGGCTTAATAGGCTAAACTAACCCAAAGTCCAAAGCGGGGAAAGTTAGTGAAATTCCACTAACTCCAAACCTATCAATGTTTATGCTTAAAAAAGTTGTAAACGGCATTTCGAACTCAATGGAAGTGGTCTCGAGTCCTAATTTGACCGTTTGCAAAAAGTAGCTTTTCGGACCAATATCCGATTAACGATAAAATATTTAAATATAAAATCGATAAATATGCGGGTTGTTACAATAACCCCTGATTTTCAGTCATTCCCGGTTGATGAGGCTTGAGGATAAGCGTTACCTTTTAGAACATTTCACTTAGAATGCCCATCGTCCACCTGACGATGCTCCGAAAGCATTCGTCCATACAAGTCCGTCCCGAGTTCGAACGGAACCGAAGGCACTATTCCTACTACATCCATTTTGGAATCATCCTCAGGATCCGTAGCGACTAGCTCTTGCACTTCACTGCTCCACCTTCGAATCCAAACTTGTCTTCCTCACGAAAACGTACAAACCGGATCAAAGTGGTTTTCAGGAAATAAATCCTGATCCCGGTCTCTTTAAAACGACCAGCGCATTATCCAATATTGATAGTCGGTTATTTAACTATCAAATAACGTTCACAAATATACGTCGACATAAATAATTTCTCCAAATTATTTATTATCCTTAAAATATCTTCGCAAGATATATTTCCATTTTCAAACCTTTTTGAAAATAATTTAAAAATCACATTTTCTTATGGAATAAATTCCCAAATATTTATTTCCACTGAAAACACCAAGCACAAATCTTTAGATTTCTAAAATAATTTAAAACACTTAATTATAAAATATACTTTAACATTTAAATTGAAAACTACTTCAATACTTTATTAAATATATATACTTTAGGAATATTTAAAATAAGGTTACTTTATAAAATATAAAACTAGATTTTTTTTCTTTTCAAAACAACATACCCAGTCACCTTTAAATAGTTACTACTATAATAGATTTGATAAATACCTATTTTAGAATTTAAACATTTAGAAATAATAAATTTTCTAGAACATGCTTTTTAAAACAACATTAAAGCTTTTAACTTATATTTAGAAATTTACTTTGAAAACGTACTTGGCTATCCAGGGAGATATACTTCTCTTCACATCCTTTAAAAATAAATTACTGTTTATTTTTAAACAAAATTTCTCATTCCCTTAATAAATTCCCACCGTGAATTTATTCTTCAAAATATCCACTGATATATTACTTCACTTTTATAAACCCAGTTTATAAATTCCATAGTCACATTCTCCTTTAAATTTCCAATTTCAAACACTTAAATCAATTTCCAAATTGATTTCCAATTTACTCCATTTTGAAATAAATTCCTACTTTATTCATTTCAACAAATTTAAAACTTGGATTTTAAAATAAATTCTTTATTCCTTTAAATAATGCCACTTAAGGTTTAAAATTCATTATTTCTCTGTTTATTCAAAATCCGTTTTCCATACTCGAAATTTATTTATTAGAATTTTAAATCGCTTTTATTCTTTTCTAATTTATCCTTCAATTTATTCAAATTCTCTATAATTATTTTACTTACAAATTCACACTTTTATTTTCTTTTCAAAAATCCAATTCTATATATTTTGATAACTCAGTGTATCGAAACGTTCAAGCGAACTATAACATTCAATATTACAATATAATTCATCACAGAATATCAAATAATCATAACAGAGAATATTAAATAATTTAAATAAATGTTGAGGAATCTAGTTGGATTCCTCCAACCTGTTTCCCTGCATCCATAGATGTTAGCACAATACCAATTCCACTTCGAGGTGGAATATCGCGGTATATGGGATTAATATAATATCATCCGCTATTATGCGGTGCATAGGGTCTCATCCGCTATATAATGCGGGAAATCAATCACTCCAATATATACTGTATATATATACTATATAATATACCACATCTAATAAATTCAACCAATCAACCAAATATTTTAAATTTAACTATTTAAATTTAAAGAACAAGCCAGATGAGTAAGGTTAACTCACCTTTTATCTTGCTGTTTGCAATCCATTTCAAACGGCTTGTTTCCTTCATGATTTTAGGCCTTGTATAAACATTATATGATTTCATTAATAATAGGAAATATCTAACAATTTATTGACCACTTAAATAAATTTTAATTAACTAATTTTAAATAAATTACTAGCCTAATTTTTTTTTCAGTTTGCAACCAATAATAGTTTCATTAACTACCAAATTTACTTTACTACTAACCCCTTTTTTTTCAAACCTCTTTTACTATATATATATTTATATTTAAACAAAAATACGAATGTGAACATTTTTATTCCTACTGTTTTAGTTTAAATGTGTATTTGAATGTGTGTGTATATATAATTAGCATATTAAAAGTAGAATTATGTTTACTGCAAATAAATTTTTTTGATTTCAGCTTCCTGTATATATACATATAAATTGAAAACTGTACTCATATACATATATCTCATTATATAATTATACTTGTCTATATTCATTAATTTATTAGAGTAAATTACCTCCAATGCAGATCAAATTGAGCAACGAAGATGCTGTCTCCCCGAAGCCCTTGCCATCGCCGAAGTCTGCCACTTCCAACTTGCTCGTGAACGAGCTCCACTTCCCAAAGTTAATCACCGAAGCACTACTGCCTCGCGAATCCCACTGCTCGATCGAATCCGAGCCCAGCACTCATGCGTGAGCGCTCCTTCAGCCTCGCCGTCCCGTGGACCAGAGCACGTCGAGACCTTCTTCCAAGCAGATACGCAAGACCCAAAACCCTCTAGCCTATTTCGCTTCATCGCTCGATTCGTCATCGGAGGAAGAAAAGATGCGGCCCTGAATCGAGATGCGTCGTGATGATTTATACAGGAGAATTTGTCGATTTTGATTTGAATTTTCGATAGAAGTATCGGCCATTATTTTAGAGGTTCTCGATTTTAAAGAGGGAAGGAAGGAAAATAATATACGCGATAAAAAAATGGCTCCGTATTCCTTTATGTATTGAAATCGAATGAAAGAAATGCTCGTGATTTGTATTGAGGTGGAAGGTTGCGTGAGGAAGATGCCTTGCTCTGAAAAAGGGAAATCGTGTTGAGGAAGAAATGGGCAAAAAGTTCTGACGTGTGATAGAAAATAGGCTGATGTAAAGGAATGTCGGCTGGTGAAGGTTGCTTGTATGAGAATCTAAATATATAATTGAATTCAAATTATCTCAATGAATGCAACTTCCAATCTCGAACCCCTAATGAGGCATATCTCTAGGCGTTTATAATGTTATACCTCTGTTTCGAACGCAATGGAAAAGGTTTCGAGTCTTAATTTGATCGTATGGAGAAGATAGCTTTTTGGACCCAGTTATTATATTGGATTCAATATAAATTTTAGCGCGTTTGTATATCGTATGCTCACACAACAATTCCAATCACTACGAAAATTGAAATCTGATAATAATACTCTATTACGGATCTAATGGAACTGGTTACATCGAAATCCGAGACTATGCCTCGGAAGGCTATTTTTAAATTCAATTTAAACGATAAAATTTCAAAACTAAACAAATCATCTTAAAATTCAATTTTAACACTTTTACTATCTTCAGTATTATCAATATAAATTTTACAAGCCTTCAAATTATATTTTAACAGGCTTAAAACTCAAGATTCAACATTTTACCCAACTTTCAATTATTAAATTCAATAATTTAATTATCAAATAAATAGCGATACTTGAAATTCAAGTTAGAAACTAACTTTTAAATATGTAAAATCAATTAAATATCCCAATCTAAACGTCCAAAATTCTGCGTCGTCACATTCCTCCCCCTTAAAAGAATTTGGTCCCCAAAATTGCAAGTTAAGAAGAATGATCCAATACCCATTAACAAATTTCCCTAAAACCAAACAGTTTTATCAACTTGCCATAACATATCTTTTATTAAAGACCCACTAGTACTTCAACCAACTTCCCAAACCTTCCATAGTTTCCAACAACATTATTTACTTCATTTATTCAAACTTGAATTTAAATCCAAATTTAATTTATCAAAACTTTCTCAAAAGTTTTCTAACTCTCTAAATTTTCGAAAATTTTCGCCAGCATCTCCTTTGCCCGGCTAGCTCGGTACAACTACAAAATGCCTCTATGGGCTCCCAAATTCCCAAAGAAAACAAAAGGCCAAGTGGCTAAATAAAAAACCCAATCAAATTACATACAGAAATTTAAACACATACCTTTTTAGTTGGGCAATTCACATTATCTTCTGAAATCAAAACCAATTTTCCTTTCCCTTTATAATACCTGCATATCCTACTTAGCAATAATATCCAATCATAGCTTTTAAAATCATTTTATACATTTCCTCACAGAAGTTTTCATATCTACTTCTATTCAAATTAGTTTTCCCATTTCTATATGAATTCAATTTATCTTCAACTCTGAATATTTAATTTTACCTTTCATTTATAACTGATTCATATCATTATTTTAAATTAGTTTCATCCACTAATTTATTTCAATTTCCAGTTTGAAATCGTTTTGTCGCTAACAAAATTTTCTCAAAAAATTTCAAAAATTTTCTAACTCCCAAAATTTTCGAAATTTTTTGGCAGAGTCTCCTTTGTACGGAGGAGCTTTTGCAATTTGACAAAAGATATAAATATATATATATCGACCCACACGGTCGAAAAAACAAAAACAGCTCATATTTCCTATTTTTATTGCATAGGCGTACCTTTATTTAGCATTATTAAGAAAACGACTTATTATTTTAGCAATTAGCGTGATCAAATCCAGCAAAATGGCTTCCCGGTACCTGTACTTACTCAATTCAAACATATAAGTACTAAATATATGCGATTTATTAACATTTCACTTACTTTCAATAGCTAACACATAAATTTCACATATAAGGCATGTTATATAATTTCCTTAAGCACATATAAGGTTCCGACACTTATTACAATTGCTTACAACCAATTCTCAAACCATTCTATTCAGTTTAAGTGATTTACAACTTACTCGCTTATATTTAATTCATTCTAAGCAAAACAAACTCATATTCATTCCAATTGATTTCAGAATCATCCTATTTCACTTCTAATAACTCATAGAATGTTATCTAATCCCGATTACATCGAACAACCCTTTTTCTTATGCATTTCTACAATATTAATGTGAATAAATAATTACTTTAGCTTTATAACCATTTAAATTAATTCCAACTCAATTTACACTTTATTCCATCCCATTTTAATTTATTCACAAACTTTTCATTGCATTTTCTTTCATATCCAAAAAGTTTGATTCCAAACCATTTTATTAAACTTGACAACCAATATATTAAATAACCATCTCACAATTTACTTAAGTTATTTATTTTCTTCAAACTATTCCACCCAATAACTTAAGTTTATTTTATTCAACCAACTTCCATTTAAATCTTTGATTTGATTTTCCTTTGACCTAATCCCAACCATTTTACTAATTTATTCGATTAGTTTATTCTTTTATCCATTTTTAAATTTTAATTCACATTAACTATTCATTATTGAATTTATTAATAATAAGGTCGTTCAATTTATGCTTGAATTGGATTTGTTTACAACTCACACCAAATCTATTTTAATCCAATTCAATTTCATTCGACCACACTACCAATTTATAATCCCATACTTGATTTTTTTTTTCATTTCCAGAATACCAATACTTTTATTCCGGCTTATTTATTCCCCTTTTAAATTTTTATAAGCTACTCACTTATTAATATTCATACTTCTCCATCTATTTACAATCAATCATATTTACATTTTACTTTTAACTAGGGATTATATTTTTTTATTTCAATGCTTTTCAATTATTTTATAAGCTTCCGAAGCTTATTATTCCAATCCAATACTTACTTAGTTTACATTTGTTTATTTAAGTAAGAATTTTATTCCATTCAATATTATCTATAACTCAACTGAATTCATTTCAATTCAATTTTATTTAACTTAACTCCAGTTAAATCTAGCTACATACCATACTTTTGAATTTTGTTAAGCAAGGACTTAATATCATTTAATATCATTCCAATATCCAATTTCAGTTCATTTACTTACAATTATGAATTCATTTATTCATTCACAAATTCATTTTTAACCAATAAATTTTATTTCTAAACATTAATTATTTTTAGTCCATTTGAACTAATTCTGCACTTTATTTCACAAAATTTTAAATCAAACATCATCCAATATTCAATTTCATTTCATTTGCATACCATATAAATCAATCGGTTACTTATTAATTTTAATCTCAAATCTTTGTTTTATTTAGTCTAACTTGACTAATTTTTCCATTCAAACTTAAGTTCAACATTCAGTTTCAATTCTCTTTTGCTTACACGTTTAAACTTATTACTAAAATGTTCAAAATTCAATTTTGAAAACATATATACCTAAATCAAACTATTCCTTTGCACTTTCAAAATCAAACCAAATTTCAAAAACAAACATTAATCCAAAACATCCAGGTAGCAATTCCCCTCTTGAAAACTCGAAAATGAACACCGATGATATCGCGATCATCATCAGAATTATTTTCCAGCGACCGAAAAGAGTTCAATGCTTTTATCTCTTTTAAAACCCTTCAAATATTTTTAAATTCCAAATCTCTCTAGTTTTCAAATACGATTCAAAAATATTTCTCAAATATATATATTATTTTTCCTAATTTTTTGAGAATCATTTTCAAATTCAAAGGAATTAAAATTTCCAAATTTTCAAATTCCAAATCCTTTAAATTTATATTCAAACATTACTTTGGAATTTTATTAATCACACTATAATTCACATTTATAATTTACATTTACAAATATCATTTGAATATGAATTTGTTTCTTAGTTTTTAATTATGATTTCAATTCCTTATTCAATTATAAATCACATTTACAGATCCCATTTGTACATGAATTTATTTCTTAACTTTTGGTTATGATTTCAATATCTTATTCAATTTTACACATTAATGATAATAATTTAATATCATCATCCCTAACAATCGAGCATCCATATATAACTATAATAATTTACGAAAAATTATTCCCTTTATATATGAAAATAATTTGGGTAAAATTATTTCATTTACCCTATTTAAAATAATACTCTGTCGGTTTATCTTGTTTAAGAGTTTAGAAACCCCTATCGATGACATGGCTTCCTACACATCGACCAGAATCCATAAACACTCAACTGACAAATCAACACAATATAAAACAATTTTATATTCACTAACAAATACGCGCTCATATCTATTAATACGCTCAAGCTCATTCTAGAGTACTATAGACTCTATTCTATGAGTAATTCCCACCAGAGCCAAGTTTATCACCAACCTAAGCTCTAATACCAACTGTAATGACCCGATTTTTCATACCCGAAAAAAATCGAACCATCAGGGTTAAAGAAGAAGAGGTAGAAGAAGAGAAAACAAAACAACAATAGAATCTAACCATCGCAGCGGGATAAAATATGATAGATAATAACAGATCTTTACACAAAAACAAATGCTATATCTGTTTATACATACATCATCAGAATACATCATCAGAGTTCAACAACATCAATACCATACAATCTGGACAGTCATATAAACTTATCCTCAAAACTAAATACACAGCGGAATAATAATCAAGTACGGAAGTACGTATCGCCATCCGGCTCGTCTCCTGAGCTTCACAACATCCTTTCCTGTAATCTATAATACTCGGTCTGACCCGAGCATTATAGTTAAATAACACCCGATTCAGTCTGGAATACCAACGTGAGAAAACCACACTCAAATTGATTATTAAAGTTTCAAAATTCTTTTGAAAACAAAAGCATTTCGTAAGACCATGCCACAAATAAACATGTCGGGTTTTTACCTTACGATAGCTAAAACCATTTTTTTATTAAAATCCTCTGATATTATAATAGGGTCTATTTACAAATACTTATTCAAATAGCCGAAATTGTTACATTCATTAAATTCCAGCTACTAGCTACAGTCGTGGGCAATACAAACAAAACGGTAAAAGGCGCGTAGCGAGAATGGATTTCCAACTAATGACTATGCACTGGGGTACCACCTGTTACAGTACGTGGCCTAGATCACCGTACCGAGGATTACTCCCAATCCCCTACAACACAAGACCGGGACTACCCCTTACTGGATAATCCCGAGTAAGATCACCCCACGGTTGGGATCAGCAACCGCACCACTAAGCCGAATAAAAAGGGACATCTAGACAGGGATGACCTTACTCTAATGGGTGCTACCCATCTACCTTGCTGCATAACCCCTGATTTTCAGTCATTCCCGGTTGATGAGGCTTGAGGCTAAGCGTTATCTTTTAGAACGTTTCACTTAGAATGCCCATCGTCCACCTGACGATGCTCCGAAAGCATTCGTCCATACAAGTCCGTCCCGGGTTCGAACGGAACCGAAGGCACTATTCCTACTATATCCATTTTGGAATCATCCTTAGAATTAGTAGCGACTAGCCCTTGCACTTCACTACTCCACATTTGAATCCAAACTCGTCTTCCTCACGAAAATATACAAACCGGATCGAAGTGGTTTTCAAGAAATAAATCCCAATCCCGGTCTCTTCGAAACGATCAGTGCATTGTCCAATATTGATAGTCGGTTATTTAACTATCAAATAACATTCACAAACATCCATCAACATAAATAATTTTTCCAGATTATTTATTCTAAAAATATCTTCGCAAGATATATTTCCATTTTCAAACCTTTTTGAAAACAGTTTTCAAATCACATTTTCTTATGGAATAAATTCCCAAATATTTATTTCCACTGAAAACACCAAGCATAAAACTTTAGATTTCTAAAATAATTTAAAACACCTATTTATAAAATATACTTTAACATTTAAATTGAAAACTACTCAAAAATTTATTAAATATATATACTTTAGGAATATTTAAAATAAGGTTACTTCATAAAATATAAAACTAGATTTTCTCTTTTTAAAACAACATACCAAGTCACCTTTCAATAATTACTAATATAATAGATTTTAAAAATACCTATTTTAGAATTTAAACATTTACAAATAATAAATTTCCTAGAACATGCTTTTTAAAACAACATTAAAGCTTTTAACTTATATTTAAAAATTTACTTTGAAAACATACTTGGCTATCCAGGGAGATATACTTCTCTTCACATCCTTTAAAAATAAATCACTGTTTATTTTTAAACAAAATTTCTCATTCCCTTAATAAATTCCCACCGTGAATTTATTCTTCAAAATATCCACTGATATATTACTTCACTTTTATAAACCCAGTTTATAAATTCCATAGTCACATTCTCCTTTAAATTTCCAATTTCAAACACTTAAATCAATTTCCAAATTGATTTCCAATTTACTCCATTTTGAAATAAATTCCTTCTTTATCTATTTCAACAAATTTAAAACTTGGATTTTAAAATAAATTCTTTATTCCTTTAAATAATGCCACTTAAGGTTTAAAATTCATTATTTCTCTGTTTATTCAAAATCCGTTTTCCATACTCGAAATTTATTTATTAGAATTTTAAATCGCTTTTATTCTTTTCTAATTTATCCTTCAATTTATTCAAATTCTCTATAATTATTTTACCTACGAATTCACACTTTTATTTTCTTTTCAAAAATCCAATTCTATATATTTTGATCACCAGTGTACCGAAATGTTTAAGCAAAGTATAGCATTCAATATTCCAATATAATTCATCACAGAATATCAAATAATCATAACAGAGAATATTAAATAATCTAAATAAATGTTGAGGAATCTAGTTGGATCCCTCCAATCTGTTTCCCTGCATCCACAGATGTTAGCACAATACCAATTCCACTTCGAGGTGGAATATCGTGGTATATGGGATTAATATAATATCATTCGCTATTATGCGGCGCATAGAGTCTCATTCTTTATATAATGCGAGAAATAAATCACTCCAATATATACAGTGTATATATATACACTATATAATATACCACATCCAATAAATTCAACCAGTCAACCAAATATTTTGAATTTAACTATTTAAATTTAAAAAACAAGCCAGATGAGTGAGGTTAACTCACCTTTTATCTTGCTGTTTGCAATCCATTCCAAACGGCTTGTTTCCTTCATGATTTTAAGCCTTGTATAAACATTATATGATTTCATTAATATTAGGAAAAATCTAACAATTTATTTACCACTTAAATAAATTTTAATTAACTAATTTTAAGTAAATAACTAGCTTAATAATTTTTTTTCAGTTTGCAACTAATAATAATTTCATTAACTACCAAATTTACTTTACTGCTAACCCTTTTTTTTTAAAACCCACTTTTACTATATATATGTATATATTTAAACAAAAATACGAATGTGAACATATTTATTCCTACTGTTTTAGTTTAAATGTGCATTTGAATGTGTGTGTGTATATAATTACCAGATTAAAAGTAGAATTATGTTTACTGAAAATAAATTTTTCTAATTTTAGCTTCCTGTATATATACATATAAATTGAAAACTGCATTCATATACATATATCTCATTATATAATTATACTTTTCTGTATTCGTTAATTTATTAGAGTATATTACCTCCAACGCAGATCAAATTGAGCAACGAAGATGGTGTCTCCTCGAAGCCCTTGCCATCGCCGAAGTCTGCCACTTCCAGCTTGCTCGTGAACGAGCTCCACTTCCCAAAGCTAATAACCGAAGCCCTACTGCCTTGCGAATCCCTCTGCTCGATCGAACCCGAGCCCAGCATTCACGCATGAGCGCCCCTTCAGCCTCGCCGTCGCGTGGACCAGAGCACGTCGAGACCTTCTTCCATGCAGATACGCATGACCTAAAACCCTCTAGCCTATTTCGCTTCGTCGCTCGAGTCGTCGTCGGAGGAAGAAAAGATGCGGCCCTGAATCGAGATGCGCCGTGATGATTTATACAAGGGAATTTTTCGATTTTGATTTAAATTTTCGATATACGTATCGGCCATTATTTTAGAGGTTCTCGATTTTAAAGAGGGAAGGAACGAAAATAATATATGCGATAAAAAAACGGCTCGGTATTCCTTTATGTATTGAAATCGACTGAAAGAAATGCTCGTGATTTGTATTGAGGTGGAAGGTTGCATGAGGACGATGCCTTGCTCTGAAAAGGGGAAGTGTGTTGAGGAAGAAATGGGAAAAAAAGTTCCGACGTGAGACAGAAAATAGGCTGATGTGAAGGAATGTAGGCCGGTGAAGTTTGCTTGTATGAGAATCTACATATATAATTAAATTCAAATTATCTCAATGAATGCAACTTCCAATCTCGAACCCCTAACGAGGCATGCCGCTAAGCGTTTATAATGTTATACCCCCATTTCGAACGCAATGGAAAAGGTTTCGAGTCCTAATTTGATCGTATGGAGAAGAAAGCTTTTTGGACCCAGTTATTATATTGGATTCAATATAAATTTTAGTGCGTTTATATATCGTACGCTCACACAACAATTCCAATCACTACGAAAATTAAAATTAAAATCCGATAATAATACTCTATTACCGATCCAATGGAACTGGTTTCATCGAAATTCGAGACTATGCCTCGAAAGGCTATTTTTAAATTCAATTTAAACGATAAAATTTCAAAACTGAACAAATCACCTTAAAATTCAATTTTAACACTTTTACTATCTTCAGTATTATCAATATAAATTTTAAAAGCCTTCAAATTATATTTTAACTGGCATAAAACTCCAGATTCAACATTTTACCCAACTTTGAATTATTAAATTCAATAATTTAATTATCAAATAAATAGCAATATTTGAAATTCAAGTTAGAAACTAGTTTTTAAATATGTAAAATCAATTAAATATCTCAATCTAAATTGTCCAAAATTCTGGGTCGTCACAATAGAATTTACCCACGCTGCTTCAACTCTCGTGCTCCTTCGACCCCGACATCCCATCGTGTCTTCGAAACAACCCGCAACATCGCCAGCGCCAAACCTCCTCTTGCTCGCGCCTCCCAAAATTTGTCGACTAGTTGCAACTCGCGCAATTACAGAACCAAAAACCCTAGCTTACAGCGCGCCGTCATCTTGCTGTAACCCTACCCTATCGCGACACCGAAGATTGCGATCAAACCCACAGCCTTGCGACTGCCTCGACCACGCCCGCATCCTCCTGGGCATCGTGACCAGCAATCCTCGAAACCCTCGAATGCAACACAGCGAGCGACTCCATGATTCATTGGTTTGTTCAAATCAATTTCGCTCTCTCTTTATTTTTTTATTAAACGAATTCGAATTCGTTTGTGAAAATGATTTCGTTTTCTTTTAAACAAAAGGGTCGCGGCCATATAATTTGAAATCGAGAAGAAAGCAATTGGGGTAAAGTAAGGTACAAGGCTATGGAAAAAGAAGAAATGAGACGCGTGTTGATAAGGTTACGGTATGTTGAAGGGGAAGACGTATATTATTTTTAAAATTTAAATTTACATTTAAATCGTTTCAATTTCACAATCTCTAAATCTCGACCTCCTATCGTGGCGTGCCGCCAGGCGTTTATAATGTTAAACCCCTATTCCGGACGTCGTGGAAAAGGTTTCGAGTCCAAACTCGATCGTATGGAAAAGATAGCTTTTTAGACTAGTTATTGTATTGAATTCAGATATAAATTTCAGCGCGTTTATTTACCGTACGCTCACATCATAACTCCAAATGCTATGAAAATTGAAATTCGATAATAATACAATATTACGTATCCAATGGAACTAGTTTCGTTGAAATCCGAGACTGTGTCCCGGAAGGCTATTTTTAAATATCGATTTAAACGATAAAATTTCAAAACTTAACAAAACACTTCCGAATCAAATTTTAACACTTTTACTATCTTCTGTATTATCAATATAAATTTTGCAAGCCTTTAAATTATTTTAAACAGGATTAGAAATTTATATTTAACAATTTACCCAATTCCAATTATTAAATTCAATATTTAAATTATCCAATAAACAGCGATATTTGAAATTCAAGTAAGAAACTAACTTTTAAATATTTAAAATTAATTAAATACTTCAATTTCAAATATCCAGAAATTCCGGGTTGTCACATTTACAAAAAAATATTCTTCGAAGAAAAATCGATGTGACCGAAAATCGATTTACCGGTAAATAGCTTTTCGATTGATATAAGTTGTTCGAACTCTTATGCATTTGTCTAATGATCAAATAAACTCATTAGAAACTAATTAACACACTCTCCTCTTCGTAAAGCTTGGAAGCTTATAAAATGTTCTAATGGATAAGAGATATTATCATGAGAGGGGTATAATGATAATTAGCATAAAGGAGAAGTGCTTGGAGGTGATCCTTCCATGGCATGGTGGGGGAGGGGGGAGTGCAAGCTTAGGCAACACCGTTCTTATGCCTATATAAGGAGAGGCATACCTTAGAGTTATAATCACAAATTGATAAAGCTTAAGTGAGAAAATCAATGGTTCTTTATCTTCTTTCTTTCTTATGTTCTAAAGAAAATTATTGCAAATCAAATCCAAATCAACTCAAATTTGAAGCAAAACCTTGAGAGGATTTATAATGCCTTCCATAAAGTTATAAGTTGAAGAAATAAAGCCACACCGCTCCACTATGCAATGGCAGAGAGAAGCAAGGCTAAAGCAAGAGAGGAGGGGAAGGAAAGGAGGGCATTATCTTGGGTTTGGACTTAGGTTCTTAGATCTTAGTTTTTTTGTGAGATTAAAGGTGAGTTAACACCTCACTTTAAATGAATATATAACATATATATGGTTTATGTTTGATTGCATTTAAGTTGTTTGAATTGCTCTTGACATATGTTAAAACATTGATTTGAATTCTTGCTTTGAATGTAAGTGACATATGTGATCCATGTATATGGACTTGAGTGAACTTAGAATGGACTTGTATGAATTGTGACAAGACCTTGAAACAAAGAACATATGTTATAGATTGACTTTGGTTTAAATTGGACTCGAATTTGAAAGTGCACTTATAGCGATAATTGTTATAGATGTAGTTCAGAATTACCTTATTTTTTGCTATTTCTATGGAACATTACAGAGAGATCTGTAACAAACCGAATTCTAATAGGTTCGGATTTTTTGCAAAAATGATAAAACCCAAGCCAACTGAAACCCGAGTTGGAAATCTGGTATCCTACAAATACGAAAAGACAAATATGTCAAAGCTCAATTAAATATCTCACAGCAGAATTGACTAAAATATAATAGTAAGTAAATACTCACTCAAATGATAACACTTTCTAAGCAAGTGTCATAAAACTAAGAAGTCTCTGCCATCTACCTAACCTGCAGGATGTTATGAGGAGGGGGTCAGAACAAAAGTTCTGGCGAATGAATAAATTATATACTTCTAGGCTTAATTCTACATATATCGTTTTATTTCCATTTATTCTTATATTAGGTTCAGTAGGTTATAATACTCTCGCCTCTATTAGTAAACCAAGCCCATCTACTCATAATAGATTAAACCTAATATTAATATATACATATATGTAGCTATATGCCCAATAACCATATTGGTCCTAGGTACCACCCATGGTACCTTTCGTATTCTCGAAAAGAGCTCCATCATCTTGCTTTGAGAGCATTCCGTAACTACATCTATAAAGGACTGCTTCGTAAGGCCTACAATACAGATGCTCCATTATCTTGCTCCGTAGCTATATCTGTAAAGGATTGCTTCGTAAGGCCTACAATACAGATGCTCTATCGTCTTGCTCTACGAGCATTTCGTAGCTGCATCTGTAAAGGACTGCTTCGTAATCCCTACAATACAGATGCTCCACTACTTACTATGAAAACGTAAATCGCGTCTGCACTAGTCTATGCCAGTGCTCTAACATCCATGATGTACCACCCAGTGTGTGCATTGAGGACTAGTAATTGTTCTGTCTACTATTTGAATCCCGCCAACAAGGTCTACCTTGCACGAAATTCAGTTGGAAATTTTCTATATCTGTAATGGACTGCTTCGTTAGGCCTACACTACAGATATTCTAATTGGTCTGTCTCTTTTTCATAATGGCTACGGCCCCACGCAGCCACACCTAAACTAACCGAAAGACTTCTAAAGAGTTAAGTGATCGTGCCCTACTTCAAACAATATAACATCCAATGGCGTTGCCCCTCACCCAATGTTACGATAGTGAAAGAATCATTGGTCTGTTGGTTTAACTCTAGTCTTTCTCGAACTCGTTCTTGGTCTCTATGCTGGCCGATATCCACATGCGACTATCCTTAAACTACTTGCAAGTACTGGACATATGAATACCCTACTCCAAACACCAAGCCTTTCTGATTGCCTACAAAAGTCTGCTTCGGTAGGCCTACTATGCAAATGCAGTCAAGGCGTACTGTAACGACCCATAATTTTCGATCATTAAAAATAGTTAATTTAATAAGGTTTTGTGATTTAATGTTAGAAGAAATAAAAAAATTTATGGTTTAATAATAAAAAATGTAACTAGATTGAAAAGTAATAATATTAATTTAAAATAATATATAATTGACTTAAATGTAATTCCAATTAATTGAAATGATTAAAGAGTTATAATTGGTGATGGATTGTAAATTAATTATAATAAGCTATGTATTAGTTGATAATTGGATTAAAAGAGCAATTGATAATTTAAATGTTTATTAATTAATAAAATAACGTGTAATAAATTTTAATTGGATAGAATTAGTATAGTGTAAGTTGTTATAACATTTGTTTGTAAATAGTAAACTTACAAATGTTATTAAATGCAGCAATGGCGATAATTGTTATTTGTTACCAATTTATTTAATCAACTACAAATAAATAAAATAAATGTTACATTAATGTAGGTTAAGACAATAACTACAAATGGTGAATGTAATAAAATGTATAGAAAGGTTAATTATATTTACGAGGCAATATTGGAGTAATAAAAGGAGTGAAACAAAGATAAATTAATTTATTGGCATTTTAAATTATAATAAAAGGGAAAAAATTCAATATAATTGAAATATAGTAGTCATTATGAATAAAAGATGGAAATGGTAGCATATTATTGTAATAATATATAAATCAATGTTAACTATGTCCACAGAGTCGAGATTGATTTAATGGAAAGATCGAAATTAAAATAAATGGATTTAATTGAATATAAATTATACTTAGTGAATTTATTGCAATTGAAATGGACCACTGTAATTAGTGCAATATTAAACACTGAATTGATTTTGTAAATTTGTATTAAAATTTTATAAATGTCTAACTAATTGAAAATGATGAAAATTGTCGGTGATAAAATTTGAATGGAAAAAGTGATTTAAATTAACGTAAAAACGACCATTTTGGCCACTGTCGTGGATTTCGACGAAACCAGTTTCATCGGATCCATAATGGTGAACTATTGTAAGATTTCAAGTTTTGTAGCAATCGGACTTGTCGTTTGGTCGTACGGACTCGAAATGCGTAGAAATCAATTTGATTAAATTCAATTGAAATCAATTTGAAATAAGCTTATTTTAAGCTAACTTCTTCATATGATGGATTTAGGACTTAAACCTGTTCCTTTGAGATTAAAATTATCGAAAACTTCTATTTTGATATATGGGTTGACTTGCTTTCGTTTTGGAGGCAGAACGGGCTTTTCGGGTCGTTTATCATTCAACTTTCAAATCGATCTGGTCCATTCGCTTCTATTTCTGATCTGCCTATTATAAACCCTATCTCTTTCTTATTCCATTAATCTGTATGTACAAATCTTTCTGCTTCTTTCTTTCCAGTGACAAAAAAACCAAAACCAATTCCCAATTCCAAATTCAATTGCAAACCAAAAATCCAATCGAAAATCAAACTCCTCCAGACCATATCAAATTATATATCAATTTGAAGCTCTCGACGAGCATAATCCACTTGTGTGATTTTTTCAATGGATTCACCATTTTTTCAAAAATCGAGGATGAACCACAGCTGTCCATTCTAGGTTTTGGACGTTCCAACGGTGGATCGTCGTCCGATCGATGATCGGGTGGTGCCGTTGCGAAGAGGGTGTTGAGAAGGTTCCCAAGTGTTGTTTGCTTGCACTAGAGGTGTCGGATTTCGCCATGGTTGGCATTTGAGTTGGGGGTAGCCGTTCGCTCTCTGGGCAACTGGAAGGGTCGTGCGACCCTTGGCTGAGGCAGCGTGGACTAGTGAAGGTGGCACTGTGGTTGGATCTTGGTCACGACGTACGAAGGCGGCCTGATTTCTTGATGAAGAGCGGTGGCATACGTGAGTTGAATGAGATCGAGGGCGCTAGGGTTCGTGTGAGAGAGCAGGTGATGTGTCTTCTTTTGTTTATTTTTTTATTTAATTGAAGTTTAAAATTAAAATGTTCTAACTCGTATAACATTTTCATACGAACTCGGATTTGGATTCAGTTTCTTCCATTGCGATCGTATCAAATTTCAGACATTATGGAATTGGTTTGGATGAATTCTGAGACTGTTTAAATTTGAGCCTTTATTTGGATTTCAAATCAATTTGAAATTCAAAGGACGTGATTAGAAATTAATTAATTGATGTTTGATATATTTTTATTGTCATTCTAGTTAAATTTGACTTTTATTGCATTTAATCATTGCTTAATTTGATATTGAATTTAAATTGTCAGTTTAATACCTGTTATTGGTAATCAGTTATCTATTGATATTTATTGATTGATTTGGATGATGATTGTGATGGATGTTATATTTTATATTGTTATAATACTGTAAGTCCCTATGGGTTGAAATGATACATACCCAAACGACCTATAGATTAGGGAAAAATCATTATGGGTTGAAATGATAGACCCGTGCGATTTTATGGATATTATTTAATTCGGGATTGCAATTTGAAATGATTTATAACCGTAAAATTTTAAATTGCGGATTGAAATGATAAATATCGGTATCACTTGACCTTTGGGTAGAAAATTATACACGGACGCCAGATTGGTTAAAATTAAATGAATTTTGAACCTTTAAATTTTTTGCTTCAGCTAACTAGTATTTAGAAATAGAAATTGCTTTACATAAACTGAAACTTTTCGAAAGTCCAAGCAAAATGTTGAAATTGGAATTGATTTAATGAGTGGTTCAAAGGATTTAATTCGAAATTCCAAATTTGAAGTGTCAAATATAAATGAATTTATCGAAAATTGAGTTATTAGAAATGTTTGAATATAACTTTGAAATCTATTTTAAATTAATTTAAACTATTTTAATCAATTTAATTTTTTTAATTTTTTTATCTATTATAACCTATTTAATCCAATTTAATCTATTTTTACCTATTTTAAACTAATTAAATTTATTTAATCTATTTTAAATCTATTTAATATAATTTAAATCTATTTAATCTATTTTAAATTTATTTAATCTATTTAAAAATCTATTTAACATAATGTAAATCTATTTAATTTTTAATTAATCTATTTAAAACATTTTAAATCTAATTAAATCTATTTAATCTACTTAAATCAATTTAAATCTAGCTAAATCAAATTTAAATCTATTAAGACTATTTTACTATCTAAACCATTTCAATTTATTTAAACTATTTTTAAACTATTAAACTACTTATGACTACCTAATCTATTTTCTAAAATTTCAGAGTGTGTAAAGCTAAAGTATTTGTATTTAAATCCTTGATGATGATACAACCTAAATTTGGAATTTGAAGTTTATATCTTTTGTGAAATGACATAATTGAGTAAATATGATGGCTTTTGAATGAGGATTTAATGAACCCATCTTATCGATAATTTCAAAAGTAAATATGATTTCGAAAGTGATATGGCTTTAAGAATATGATATTTTGACTACCAATTGTGAATTGACTTTTGAAATGTAAAAGAACCATCCGGTGTGTAATAAGCGTTTAGTTGTTAAAGAGACTGGGATCAGATATTGTCATACTCTCTGCCAATACCGAAAACCACTTTAACAACTGTGTACGTGGTGGAGATTACAGAAATAAAATAGGATTGTTTGGCGAACGATTCTGTATGAGGTATTTATGTGACCCTGACTCCCGTGAGCCAGCTTAATGTGGCTAAAACAGGAGCTACACCGGGCCAAGTGAGGTCATTCCTCCTATCGAACACATTTCTTCAATACCATTCTATTACTTTGTGATTGATTTGGTGGCCACCCCTTAATTTTGATTTGGTAGTGTGTCTCGATGTGGGCGGTAGTAGCTGTTATGCGTTACCACCAGTCCGGATCCGCAACTGGTATATCTACCTTGGACATTGCCTCGAGTGCCGTGTCGCATGCCTTATCGCGGCTTCTACGGTTTGTTTTATTCCATACCTATGGAGTGCCCTCTTGGTAAACCTCACGGCGGAGCGTATGGTACTGTATATACTATGAGAATACAGAAAATGTGTTAAGGGGGATATGGGTAACGCCTTAACGCTATTTTAATACTTTACTTTACTATAGACATGTTATAATAGCATATTGTACTACATAGTAGATAGTTTAACGGATCCTTAGGAGATATAAATCCCGAACATCTCTTAAGTTATTGCACTCACGTTAGACACTGGATAAGAGATGCCAAACCCTGTAAACATCTTTGACACCGTCACACTCATATTTATCGTTGATTTAACTTACATAAGATCTTTTAGTTCTGACTCGAGTGTTTTGTATTTTTTCAATTCACTCGTGTCAGTCTGAGTTTTTCAGTTTATCGAAGACTACTTTCTAAGGGATGAAGATGATGATTTGTACTGTTATTACTTATTATATTTAGTCCACTGCATCATGTTGTTCCGCTGCATTTGTTTATTATTTATTCTTGTTATATGTGACTTCGGTCTTTATTTTAAAAAGGAAAAGTCAATGTTATTTGTAAACAGCTTTATAAACTGTTTATTTGATTATTTTATTTTTTCATTCCGCTGCGAGATTCCGTATTTGTTTAACTTTCTCGTTTTTTTTTCTTATTTACCCCGTAACAATCTGCCACTTTGAATGGTTTGAGTCTGACGTGTGTGGCTTATCATCGATTTAAACTGTCCAAAAAGATATATAGGTCGTCATCACTCTCTTGATGGAACACCTACAAACCTGCTTTCGGGGATGTAACTTCGTTAGGCCTACCCAAAGGGCCATCCTAGAGTATCCTCACGTCCCGTTGAAGTCTCGTACTTTCTTCTAGCCCAAAATAACTAAGTTGGACATGCTTCTCCTTTGCTGAAATCTGTGATGAACTGCTTCGTTATACACTTCATCCTTTGGGCTACTCCAAACGCATCTCGATTCTTTTATTAGACCCTAAGTCTAATCTTTTAATTTATGTTAGTTTACTTTCTTATTCCTTTGGCTACTTATTACCCTAATTAGCATATTCTTGCCCTCTTCTTACCTCTATCTATTGTGAGATTTCCATTTATTTAATAGGGAAAGCAGTTGGTATGAGCCACATTCATTATCTTGCTTATAGAACTTAATATAAATCTTAAGTTCACTAAAATAAGCCTCTTTTATCTTTCCTACTTTATTTTCTTATTGACTTAACATAATTTATTTAAATAAGCTTCTACCATTATTATTGCTCATTAATTTATTCAAAGTATCAAAATAAGCTTTTCTATTCTTATTACTTAATTATGTTATAATTCTACCTTTTATTGTCATTTCTCTTCTTGTGTAGTCCATACATAATTCTAGCATTTCTTTCTGTTCTAGTCCGTCTTCTTTTATTATGATATAGAATTCTTTTTAACTGTCATTTATTATATAATTAGCTTATCATAATAATTGTCTTTTTATATAGTCTGCGCGGTAAATGCAGACCTAGGTTCATTTATTTTTTACAGCCTTAATTTCTTATCTAATTTTTATTTGCTTCACGTCATATTTTTCTTTATTATCTTCTATTCTAGAAAGTAATGCTATCATTTAGTTGGTTATGAAAACTATATTCAAAAATCCATTTCCATATTTTAACATTAAATAATACTATAAACAATAATCTGTAACTACTAGACTATTTTGGAATAGTGTAAAATAAAGTGGTTTCTCTATTTTACACTAATTCTCTTTTCTTTCTTTTACTCTAGCAATTACATTCATTGTTCTCTTTTAAATAAAAATGTATCATATTTCCTAAACCAACCAATTAACCTTTTAGTTACTTCCAAATCCCGTTATTAGATTAATTAACTTTTCTCATTTCTAAACCAACCAATATAACAATAAGCAGCGGAATAGATAAATAGTAGTTCATGAAGCTACTATAAAACATCAGAGTCTAAAACAAATTACAACAGAATCTCAAATACAGATGAATCTCTAATACATAAGCAACCGACGAGTCTGAACATAAATGACTGGAATAAACTGAAATAACTGAAAGCGGGATAGATAGTTGGATCTCCAAGCGAAGTTCTATACTCCAAAGGTTAGTCTCAAATGTTGTGACACTCAGTCTGACCCGAGCATAAAGTAAAACATAAAACACCCGAGTTAGGATTTACATTCTTATATAGTAAATTCAACTCAAGTGAAATGTCAACTGAAATACAAATAACATGGATGTTTGGGATTCCCATCCTCTAAGGATCTATGGAACTATCTACTATATAGTAATATACGCTATTATAACAATGCCTATAGTAAAGTAAAATCTTAAAATAGCATTAAGGCATTACTTATATCCCCCTTAACACATTTTATATAATGTCGTAGTCTATACAGATACTGTAAACTCCACTCCCAAGTGGGCTATCAGAGAGCACTCCATAGGTACGACACAAACCAAACTCATAGAAGGCACGATAGGACACGTGACAAGGCATGCGTGGCAATGCCAGGGTAGATGTACCGTTTGCGGATCCAGACTGGGGGTAACACATAGCAGCTACTACCCCCCACCTCGAGACACACTCCTAATCAAAGGTGCACCCAATCAAATCATTAAGTAATAGAATGGTATCGAAGAAATATGCCCGATAGGAGGAATGACCTCACTTGGCCCGGCATGGCTCCTGTTTTAGCTACATCAAGCTAAATCACGGGAGTCAGGGCTGCGCTAAAACTTCATATAGAATTGTCACCAAACCATCCTACTTCGTTTTGGAATCTTCACCATGTACACAGTTGTAAAGTGGTTTTCAGTATTGGTAGAGAGTATGACAATATCTGAACCCAATCTCTTTAACAGCCAAATGCTTATTTCACACCGTGGTCATTCCATTTCAAATAGTTCACACTTCATATCAAAATATCATATTCATTTAAAAACCATATAAATTTGGTATCATTATTCACTTTAAATAATATTCATTTCCAAAATCGTAACACTTTCAAAATTATAACACTTTAGAAATCATAATACTTTTGAAATCATAATACTTTTGAAATCATTACACTTTTGAAATCATAACACTTTTGAAATCATAACATTTCCAACTTAAACAGCTTAGATATTGAAAATAGTATATATATTAAAATAGTTATAAATTAAAACAGTTTATATATTAAAATAATTTATATATTAAAATAGTTTATATATATTTTTATATCAAAAAAATAGTTTCCTCTAATTTCACAAATCGATTCAAATCAGCTTAAATTCCAAAATTCAACTCAAATAAATCCTTGTTCAACACTTCCAATTTAAAAGGTTAAAGATTCAATTCAGATTTTCAATAAACCATTTCAATTTTTATCGATTTCAAATCCAGGTTTGAACTATCATTTCAATTCCAATAAGATTCAAGGTTTGAATATTCAAACAAATTTCAATATAAGTTTCAGTTATATTTCAACATTTAACTTTAATTTTATTCAAATTGGAAAATATTCAGTTAATCATTTTAATAACAATTAAATAAAATCTCAATTTATAAATTTATATCAATATTTAATATTCAGTCTCAATTTTATTTAAATTTGAGAATATTCATTTAATCGCTTTTTATCAAATCAAGTTATAAATCATATATTTTAAAATTTCAGAATCAATAAGTTCACAATCAATTCTTATTTAAATTCAATTATTAACCAATTAAATTTCAAGTCAATTTTACTTTATTTTTTTCCATCCTCTATTTATTTAAAGTTATTACAAAAATCTATTTAAAAATATATTAACGTAAATTTTTAAATAAATATTTGAATGTATTATATATATACTAATTAAATTAATTTTTTTTAAATTAAATCTTATTATTAAGTTTATTTTATATTAAATCATATTTTATATATTTTTAAAAAAATAAAATTATAAGAAAAATCTTAAAAATTATATTTTCGAAACTAACTTATAAATTTAGAATTTCCAAAACATATAATTTCAAAAATCTAAATTTTACACATATATTAAAATAAATTCTTTATATTATAATCTAAAATCAATATTTAATGAAATCCATATAATTCCTTCCAAACTCTAAAAATCATTTTTCCAGAATAGACCATCTGTGTTAGTATATAATTTTCTATACGACGGTCAAGTTATAGGGATATTTTTAATTTCATTCCGCGATAATTTAATATTTACTGGTGTATATTATTTCAACCCGCAATCCCAAAAATTAAATACAATGAAAATCGTTTGGTTTTATCATTTCAACTCATAACGATTTTTCCTTAATCTATAAAATCGTTTGGGTATGTATCATTTCAACTTATAATTATTTCTAAACTAACAAGGAGCATGCAGAGTGAGAACCAATATGATAATAATATAACATATTAACAACAGGCATATATCATCAATAATAATTTGAATCATAATATAAATGGCAGGTTGTGGTGTCATATGTCACAGTTGAACTATTTCAAAAAATGGTATATCATATATAACAATTATATAATTAACATTTCAAATTTAACAGCATATTTCAATTGTTATTTCAAGGTGAATTAAATTTATTGAATATAAGAATATTAATCGTGAGTGATTGCTCACCTTTCGAGGCTAGAGAAATAACAAGAATGAGATGCTGACAGACCCGGATAAATATGGATAAACAAACGGGACTACAACAAGCTAGAAGATCGATGCTATAATATCCAGATAGTGGCGAAACACAGCAAAGAACTTGAATTCGAAATCGACGAACTATATATATATATATATATATATATATATATATAAAATAAAACCATAAGTGAACCTTAAAATTTTATATTTGAAAAATCAAAACATAAATATTTAACATATTATACATTTATAAATTATTACAAAATCTATTTCAAATCTTATTTCATAAAAAAAGAAATAATAATAATAAAGCTATAAATAAATATTTTATAATTTACAATTTGGACTTAACTCAAAATTAACATTTTAGATCATAAAATTTAGAAATTGAAATATTGTAATTCATACGGTTCAAAATAGTAACATTTATGTAAATATATACATTACATAATTATTATAACATATACATACTAACTAAAAGAAGAAATCTATAGCAGAACTTTATAGCTTGTCCATACTGGTATACACGTATGAACTAATAGTCAACTAATATACATATAAAAAAATTCCTCTCTCCTTCAACATATATATATTAATCCATTTAAACTCAATACGTATACAAACGCATATATATATATGCATCGTATTTAAATCAATACTTTATTAATATATATATACACACACACTTAAAAATCAATATCATTATAAACGTATATACATTTATTCTTTAAAATCGGTATATTATAATCATATACCCAAACATGACAGCCATAATGAAACATATGTATGTACAAAAATAAACGTATATATACTAGCACATATATATGAGCATATAACATATTATATATACACCCTTTTCTTATTTCAAATATAAGAATAGAAACAACAGGCTAAAACTTATAACATGGTATAATATAAATATAATATATATATATATATAATATATATAATATACATATAATACTTTAAAAAGAAGGGTGGAGTACTGCTTTGCTGCTTTGACCAAGAGTGGACAAGGCAGCCGACGGTTTTGGTTGTTGGCTCAGGCGTGGGTCGGGTGAGGGATTTTGGGTCGGAGGAGTGTGGAGTTTTATGCGTTGGTGCTAGGAAAGTCAGGGGAAAAAGGTGGTCACGTGGAGGAGGAAAGGAGCGGTGGGCTTTCACAGTGATGACAGGTGACTGGAGCACGAAGGGTGATGGCGGCCGAGATTGGTTGAGTCGTGTGGTGGGCCAACGGATGTATTAGGCTGTATGGATTGCGTGCATCGGTGTGGTGGGGAGGGAGGCTGCGTTTTAGTATTCGTGTGGAGGAGGGCTGTTTAGGTGGAGGAGTTGCTACGGTGATGTGGACGTAGGTGTGTCAGGCGTTCAGTAGAGGAGGAGTTTTGGGCTGTCGGTTGTCGCGTGCCTAGGTGGCAGATGGCGTGGGGAAAGGAGTGGGTAGGAGATGGAGCATTAGGTGGTGATGGAAGAGAGGCTATGTGCTTGCGGAGGGGGAAAGGAAGGTGGAGATAAATAGGCGATGGATTGGGGTGAAAATGAACAGAAGCAAATCTTTATTTTGGTGTTCCTTCCAGTTAAGAATTGGGGCCTCACAATCACCAAAAATGTGCAAAAGCTCTATTTGCCTCTGCCATTCTATGAGTCTCTTCCGTTTTGCCTAAAAACATCGGTATTTGCTAGCAACAACATCATGGAGGCAGTCAATCAATATAGATTGATCCGAAATCTTATTCAAATCCAATATAGCATCTATGGGTGCATAAGAAATGTATCGTGAGGAGGCACCCCTTCTCCCGAAGTTACGGGGCTATTTTACCAAGTTCCTTAGAGAGAGTAGTCTCGCGCCCCTAGGTATTCTCTACCTACCCACCTGTGTCGGTTTCGGGATAGGGTTTTTCAAACCAAAAATAATTTTTCTCTTCTTTGAGTGTGTGTGTGTGTATACATACACACACACACACACACACACACACACACACATATATATATATATATTATTTTGTAAAAAAACCAAAAAGAGAAAATGCTAGCTAGAAACGAACAATATATATATTGGAAACTAGTTGAATATTGAAAGTCATGCACGCAAATTAAGGAAGTATTAAAGGAAAATAATTGTTTGATTTTCAACCGTTGGCGAATTTGAATGGACACAGGAAATCAAAAGGCTCCAAATACATACCGTTACAGCTAACCATTTCTCAGATTCTGTCGTGTTTCGAACGTCGAATTGCACAATGAATATGCCATGGAGATCAGCACGACGAGATGAACAGAATGGTACACAGATATCGACGATATGTTTATCCTATCAAAAGTCGATATTCGTTGCCAAACTGTTGCTAATTTGCCGAAAATAAAATAAACGGGCTAGAGAATTTCAAATTTGACGAAATGAATTATGACGTCTCACCGAGAAAATGATCTACAGATTTATTATATAATAATATTCAGATTTCAATAATATTTTATTTACATCAATTTTAACTGATTTTAAATTGAAATTGAAAAATTACACAAAAAAACTAACTTCCATATATATCAATGAAAATATGCCATTTGCTATGTTTGAACAGACGCATAACAAATATCAAATTTTTATTGCAAAATTTAATTGTTAAATTCCAAGCAAAATTTCGGTTAATTACGTTATGAAAAACGTTAAAAATTTCAGTTCGTTACAATATATAAATAAATCCACTCGTATTTCGTCCTTAGTTTCAATCTCTATCCCTTTTAATTTGCTATGTTTTTCTCTGCTTTTTCCTCCTTTTAATTCGCTGTAAATTCCCTAATTTGTTTGCGCAATTCTCTAATTTGCTTGTATTAATATCCTGGCTTAATTTTATTTTATTTGGGGAAAGATTTGATTGATAGAGGGAAAAGGAAGAGGGAGAAGAGGAGTTTGCTGTAAACGACAGCAGCTGATTCATAGAAAATAGTATGGACTGGGGTTAAGTTTAAGTTACGTTAAATTTATAGGTGCAGTGAACAACTATGAACCATCCGATTAACCTTAAAGACAATCCTCACCATCATTTATTTATTTGTTTACGTTAGCCTATAACGTATAATTCTCTAATGTTATTCATTTATTCCTTTGTTATACGACCCCATTAATTCACATTTCCTTCTAAATAAGATTCTCCCATTAATTATCCAATTAATTAGATCATACATATATATACATGTATATGTATATCCAATATTAATTGATTCTTACATATTATAATATCTTACCTATTTGAACACGTTAATTAATACCTCTATTAATTGATTGTATATAAAAGTTATATTTTTAATTTATTCTTATTAACATACCTTCATCATAAACTTAATTACTCCGTTTTATTTTTCTATGCGTTCCAATTCTTTTTTTTATAACTTGGAAACAAATAATCCAATAACTGGCGTTTTCTTCTAGCTAATTAATTTACATTAGTAGCTATTGTAACAAGGGAATATTCTTTGATTAATTGACACCCTTTTTAAAATGCTAATGATTGCCAATTAATCAAATTACACGTTATCCCATTTTAATCGATATCCAAATTAATTCCTATGCGTCACTCAATCACACATTTCTTAGTTGTATATATTTAAACCACTAATTCATTACCCAATTAATTGACATATAAGTTTCCCTCTTTTATTAATTAACGCTTACTTAATGACTTTGATTAATTTCTGAATTAATTGATCATGTCAACTATAAATTAAGATATACATTTCCCTTTATTATAAGATCCCTTAATTAATTAATGTTATAAAAGTGACATATTCTCTGGCTATTTGGCACCTCTATCTCTCTTAATTAATTTCCCTTTTAATTGATTAATGTGTCAGTTAATCGCACACTTAATGCTTGCATAAATCTATTTAACCTTTTAATTCTTAAATGCATATATTTGACATTTATACTCTGTTTTACAATTATGTTAATTGAATTGATTTTATTTAATTATATAAAAACACAGGGTGTTACAATATACTTATGTGTTCTCATCATATTTATAATTTGTTATATGTATGTTTTTTTGCTATTAAAAGCTTGAATAGTAAAAGGTTAATTAACATCTCCAAAACGGCCAAAACATCACTCATGCAAAACTGCCCCCATTTAGACTTGATTTTGGACTTAAAAGTTTTGAAAAGATAATTAAATTTAAGTATTTTGTTTCATTCTTTGTTATAAGTGTTAACTAGCTTTTTTTAGAGCATTTTAAAAGTGGTTTGAGATCTTTATGAATTTTTAAAGAAGAGATATTTTTCTAAAATATATAGAAAACATGTTCTTTTCAAGTTTTTAAAGAATTTTATAAACTTGTTATTTTAAAGTAATATTTTGGATAATTGTTTTTAAACCTATTATAAGTATTTTTAAGTATTTTAGCAGTATACACAAATGTTTTCAAAAAAGGGTTAGAACTGCTTAATGGTCAAATGGTTACTTGTTTAATTATTTGTTGAAAAGTAATTAACTAAGTTTAACCCTAAAAGCCAATGAAGTAGGGCTTATCTATCAGTGAGAGTTAAGATGATGTTCAAGTACGGATGGAGTAATAGAGCTCTAACATAGTGGCTTCCCTTTTGATCGAGGAATAATAAGTCGGTAAATATCGAAAACATGTTAATCTTGTTGATTTCTTCTTGTTTATGGAAATCATTAAACTATACTTAACACTAAAATCCCACAAAGTAGACTTATCTATTTGTTATATTCAAGAATGAAGTGTCTAGACAAGGCTTTGATGCAACCAGTGCTCTAACGTACCTATCTTGACTCTTGGATGAAGAATAGTTAAGTTGGAATGTGAGAAACGAGTTATGCATATGAATTGTGATTTGTACAAGCAATAGTTTTTGACTAGAAAATCGATTAGTCGATTATCGAATTTGACCAAATATAACCTAAGAAGTTGTAACGACCTTATTTTTGGTTATTTTAAATTATTAAATTCAATGTAATTATTGGATAAATAAGGGTAGAAATTAAATTTAATGATTTATTAACATTGGTTTATTAGATAATTAAATTGTTTATAATTTAATATTGGAAATTATTTGAATAATTTAATTCTGGATCTAAGGAGATTCAAAATGATATTGGAAATTGCTTTAAGTTTTATTTAAGTATGAACAAGATGGTTAACATTTAAATTTGGATTTTTGTGTGAAAATTAGAAATTGAATTTTATATTTTAAATTAATAAGTAAAATAGCCATTTTGGCCACTATCTCGATTTCGACGAAACCAGTTTCATCGGATCCATAATAGTGAATTATTGTAGGATTTGAAGTTTTATAGCGTTCGGACTTGTCGTTTAGCCATGCAAGCTTGAAACGCGTAGAATTTTAAATTCAGAATTTAAATAAATAATTTGATTCGAAAAGCTATCTTCTTCGTTCGATCGAACTAGACCTCGAGACTAGTTCCATTGCATTCGAAACGGGGGTAAAACATTATGAACGCCATGCGTCATGCATCATTTGGAGTTCGAGATTTTTGTAAACGAATTGATTTGATATTTTCTAACATTATTTATATATTATTATTATTATTATTATTATTATTATTATTTTCCTCCATAACTCGTTCAAAATGCACCCGTACCCATCTCCTCTTTCTATTCGAATCTCAATCATATAAAAAAAGAGATGGACAATTAAATACAAATCGACAGTAAAAAAATGGAAGCAGATCTAGAAAAAAAACCGAACGGATCAATGAAAAAAGAAAGGGCACGCGATCGCATCGAGTTCGAGTGGAGGGGCAACGTCGCCTGGACGCGCACGCAAGTGGGGCGAGCTTCGCGGTCAGGGTTAGCTGGCTTGGAGTTTTGCTCGTGAGGGCAACCGTGTACGTTGATGTGAGGGTTCAGGCCGCGCTTGGCGTTCGACGCGGTGGGGTAGAATCTAGTGATCGACAATAATAATAAAAAAATCACGTGTAGGAAGTTGAGCACGATGATGGCAGAGCACGACATGAACGAGAGATGGAGGGAATTAAAAGCGTTATGAAGGTGATTAAAGTATTAATTACTGTGATTAAGGAGATAAAATTTTACTTTTATTTCAAATGTTATAAACTGTGCAACTTTTCATGCTAGGTCCATTTCGAATGGAACAAATTATTTCAGGATCGTTTCGACATCGTCTGCGAGGTGAAATCGGATTAGCATTTAATTAAAGCTGATATATTTTTCTGATTCAAACAGGTGAGTGTCTTATACGCTCACGATTGAATATATTTTTTTTAATGATAATTGAATTGAAATTCTGAAGTGATTTGGATTGATCAGTTGTGGCTGATAAATTAATTGACATTTAAATTGACATATAAATTACCTGATAGAGTTTAAGTTGACCATTAAATTGAATTGGATTTTGAATTGCTAGCAAAACCCTGATATTTATAATTATTTAATTATTATGTTAGATTGGTTGTTTTGGATATTGGTTGCAAATTGATGCTATTGATTGATATGTAGTTGATTGGGTGTTTAATTATTTTATATATATCCTGTTGTTATCCTGTATGTTATTTATAGTATATAAAACCGTATATTGAAATATTTCAAATAAAATAAGAAATATGTTGAAATGATATATACCTATGACATTTATTTTGGATTTAAATATCCACCCCTAAAGTAAATCGAAATAATTGATTCACTTGGCCATAGGATAGAGAATTATATACGGACACCGAATTGGTTAAATTAAAGGATTTTGAGATTCTTAGTTTAAATTTATTTAAATTATTCGATTTGAGGGATAAAAATCGAATTTATGGGATTCAAATTTTTTCTGAATTGGAACTCGGAATGTTAAAAGTTAAATTTGAAATGAAATTGTTTAAGTAATCAAAGTTGAGATTTTTAAGTGGTAATCGGAATATGATGTGGGTTTTAGAAAATTGATTTGTTTAAAGGATTGGACTTTTTATTGAACTCGGAATATTTCTAAATAAAAGGTGATTTAGTACGATATTTGAAATTTAGCTTGGAATTTCATTATATTTTAAGATTGGGATTTAAAATTAATATAAAGAAAGTTTAGTTTAAGTGTTCTAAATCAATATTTTGGAAATCAAACTCGTAATTGATATAAATAGAAATGGTTTAAATTTAGGTTGGAATTAAATTAATTTGAGATTTGGAATTTAAATTAATTTCAGATTGGAATTTAATTTAATTTGGAATTAGAGTTTGAAAATTAATTGGGAATTGGCATTGAAATTTATTTGGAATCGAAGTAAAAATCGACTTGAAATTGTAATTGAATCAATTAAATCGAAATGGAAATTGGAAATGATTTAAATTGGAGATTTTGAAAGTGAACTGGTGTGAATTTAAAATAAATATTTTTTTATGTATATTTTAGTATAAATGGTTTAAAAATCTATATTATTTAAATATTCAAATTATTTTGATTTTCTAAACTATTTTACTATCTAAACCATTTTTATTACCCAAACTATTTTCTATTAAACTATTTTAACCATTTAACTATTTTAAAAATATTTAAACTATTTTCTAAAATTCAAACTGGTCAAAGGGTGGAAATGTTTATATTTAAATCTTGTATTTAAGTACGAATTGGGTTAAAGTGAATTATAACCAAAATTGCAGTCCAAATCAAGTTTGAAGTGAAACCAATATATCGAGTTGAATTGACATTGTGGAGTAAATTATGATTTTGAGTAAATATGATGATTTAAAAAATGGTTTTGACTTTTGAAATGAATACGATATTTTGATATCAAGTACGAATTGTTTTGAAACGTAAAAGAACCAACTGGTGTGTAAAATGACAATTGGTTGTTAAAGAGACCGGGGCCTCTTATTGTCATACTCTCTGTCAATACTGGAACCACTTTGACAACCGTGTACGTGGTGGATGATATCTTGAATGTAGTGGTTGAATTGGCGATGTTTGCTGGAATGAAGTAAGAGAACAATGATGGATAGCCTTAACATTCGTGTCATAATTAAAATGACTAAAATAGGAGCCTATGTCTGGCCGTTGAGGTTAGCTACCTCTAGCGATGTTGACCCTCATATTACTATTGTGGTTTCGGATTCGACAAGTACGCCTTATTTGACGTTTGGATTGATTGTCGCGGTCGGCCATGGATAGGTTATGACCAACCAGAAAGGGCAAACTAGTAGAATCCTACCTTGGACATTGCCTCATGTGCCTTGTCATATTTATCCCTATACGAGCCTATTACGATTTTGGTTTAAACTGTAAAAATGTGTTAAGGTGGATCAATGTAAAGCCTTAACGTTATTTTGATATTTATTTTACTGATAGACACTATCTATTATAGCGTATACTATTATATATAAATAGTTTAACGGATCCTTAGGAGATGGAAAATCCCATAAAATCACCTAAGTTATTGCACTCATATTTGTGATGTTGCTCTGACTTACTTAAGAGTATTTTAGTTCTGACTCGAGTGTTTTGTTTTTTCATTACGCTCGGGTCAGTCCTGAGTTTTTCAGTGTATTGAAGAATATTCTTCGGAGGACGAAGACGGAGTTTTGGTATATTACTATTATTATTATACCCTGTATCATGTTATTCTACTGCATTGATTATTTTCCCTTGCTATATATTTATAACTCTGATGAACGTGTATAGTTTGGAATCAAATGTATATTAAACAGCTTTATAAATAGTTTATTTGATTATTATATTTTATCAATTCCGCTGTGAGATTCTGTGTTTTGTTTTCTTCTTCCATTCTTATTTTTCTTATTTAACCCCATTGGTTATCTACGTTACGGATTGTTCAAGTTGGACATGTGTGGATTATTGTCGATTTAAACCTTCCGAAATGTGGGTCGTCACAGTTGGTATCAGAGCCAGATTTAGCGATAACCTTGGCTTTGTGGGGTTTGACTCATTAGAGGTATGGTAGTAATACCCTAGAATGAGCTTGTTTGAGTGTATAGGTATGAGAGAGCGTACTTGTTAGTGTTATAAATGTTTTATATTGTGTTCACTTATCCGTTGGGTGGTTTATAAATTCTAGTCGATGTATGGGACGCCGTATTATCGATAGGGGTTTCTAAACACTTAAACGAGGCAAGTCGACATAATATTGTTTAAGATAGAGTAAATGAAATAATTTTATCTAAATTATATTATATATATAAGGTTAATTATTAATGAAATTAGTGTTGGCAATGATAATATTTAACTATCACCGTTATTGGTTGAATTAAAAATTATAAAGTATTGACAGTTAATAGAATTGAAATATAATTATAATAGTAATTGTTTATAATGATAGCTATAAATTAATTATATATTTTGGTAAATTAAGGAAATTTGTGTAAGTATATTTATAATATAGCTTATATATAGAAATGATTTTAAACATCGAGAATTTATGAATCTAAAATCCTTTTTTTTCAAAATTGTTTTCGAAGCCTTCAAGATTAATATTAATATTATTTAAAAGAGTTTGATGAGAAAAATATATTTTAAAAGGATTTTTGAAGGGAATAAAAGCATTAAACTCGCTTGGTCGTCGAAAAATAATTCTAGAGATGACTGCAGCATCGCCAGTGTTTATTTCCGTGTTTGCGGGTGAGAACTACTACCAGAAGAAATCTATTTTCAATTGAACAAGTTTTGATTATGAAAGAAATATATATTCTAAGTATGATTTAGTAAAATATTTTTGTGAACTTATAATTGAAAATAGTATATAAGAAATAGGTTATAACTTATAAATTTGAATAGGAAAATGAAACCAAATTTAAATGGTTAAAATATTGGTTAAACAAGCAGAAGAAAGAAAACTTTGAATTTGAGATACAAATAAAATAATTGGCTTAGCATTGTAAAAGTAAATGGAGTTAGCAAAATGAAGTAAATAAAATACATTTAAACCAAGAAGCTTAAATAACAAAAAAGATGAATCGTATTTGAAATAAAGTCGATAAATTGACAAAATGGAATTTTGAATGAATAAATTATATAACTTATAGATTTGAGAATTAATAAGCTAGAAACAAATTTTAAAATTTGTAAAATGGGAATGATAAGAAATTTAACTTGAGAATTAAAATGAAATTACGTTTAACTTAATAAGTTGAATTGGATATTAAATGAAACTGGATAAATTAGTAAAGTGAATTGATTTCATTTAAGCTATAAAATGATTTAATCAAATGGATTCGAACTAAAATTTTATAAAATGAAATTTAATTTAAGCGTGTAGAAATTTAATAAAAATAAATGAATGTAAGAAAAATTAATATGGTTAACTGAATTTAATTTAAATTGGATATAAATAAAATGCAAGTGGAGTAGTTTAAATAAAAATTCGAATATTAACTAAAATAATATGGAATAAGTTATTGATAAAAAAAAGTTAAAGTGAACTTAAGAAAAGCTGAATGAATTATTTATGAAAAAAAGGTTATTAATATAAATTAAGTTATAAAATGAAATTTATTTTTTTAAATTAATAATATGAATTTGAATAAATGAAGTGAATCAATGAATTAATAATAGCATAAGATACGAAGGAATAATAATAAAAGTGTGTTTTGTTGTATAAAATATATACAATAAACTTAGATAAATTTATAAATGATGTTAGTATAATAAAAAGGAGGATGTACTAAGTGGAATAATTTTATAAATGATTCACCGAATGAATTTATATGAAATAGGTAAAAAAAGTAAATAAATTGGAATTTCACAAATTGAATTGAATAAAAATTTAATATAATGAATTTGTAACGAATGTTGATAAATTGAAAGAAATCAATGGAATGTAAATCAATTAAATATGGATGAAACAAATGTAAATAATTGAAACAAATCAATTAAATGTAAATAAATTGAATTGTAATCATTCAAATGTGAATACAATGAATATTGGTTGATTGAATAAAAATGAATTGAAATCAAATTAGTTGAATATAAATTAAAAGTGAATGAATTGAATATAAATCCATTGTATGATTAATGAAATGAATATAAATTAAAAGTGAATGAATTGAATATAAATCCATTGTATGATTAATGAAATGAATATTAATTAGTGAATGAGGATAAATTTAAAATATATGAAACTTAGTATGGAATTAAATTATTCATGTGAAATTAATTATATGAATTATTGAAATGAAATAATGGAAGAAAGAAGAAAATATGAACGTAACTATTATCGAGTGTAAATTAATAGAATGTAAACTTATTAATGTTGGTAAGTGCATGGAAATCGATTGAAAGTAAATAAATTGAATGAATAATCAATGGAACACGAATCTAATTGAATAAAAGTTAGTTGAATTCAAATAAATTGAATCGACCCAATTAAATGTTGATAAAAAAATTAATGTTAATAAGAATGAGAATGTATAAATTTAAATATTGACATTGAAATTTAAATTTTGATAGTTATAAACTGAATTGAATAAATGTTGATTTGTCGGATGATTTTTGTTGTTGCAAATCATTGCTTAATTGTTTTGGACGCATATGATTGTTGTATGGTTGTGTATTTGTGCTTATGTTTGAGATTTGGATTCAAAATGCATGTTTTATATTTATTGTAACTTATACATGTTCTACATCTTATCATAAGTAACTAACATTCCAAGTTGAGTTGAGATAGGTACATACAGAGACTGTTTGGGGCATACATATGGATTACTTATATGCTTTGCTTGCTTAATACGAGCGAACTCGCTCGTATTATTAATAATAAGGTACGTATCTCGGATTAAATACCGTGATTTTATATTTTTACCCTTCGGGATGCCTCATCATTTAGATGAGATGTATATTTGATATATATTCGTTATATTTTTGCTATATATTGAATTGTAAATTTTTTTCTATCGAGCCGCGCAAAGGAGACTCTACCAAAATTTTCCGTAAATCTGGGAGTTAGAAAAAAAAATTAAAGTTTTAAAATTTATATAACTTGTTTGTATATATAAGTTATATTTTCCATAAAATTGATATTGGAGTGGCGCAGTTGAAGCGTAGTAATAGTTTTGCAAATAAGATTGTTATGTTTCATAAGTTATTTTGTAAATAAAATATATTGTATGTTAAATTCTTTACTTAACACCGTTTCGAGGACGAAAAGTTTTGAGTGGTGGAGTATATAACAAACCGTATTTTTGGTTATTTTAAATTATTAAATTCAATGTAATTATTGGATAAATAAGGGTAGAAATAAAATTTAATGATTTATTAACATTGGTTTATTGGATAATTAAATTGTTTACAATTTACTATTGGAAATTATTTGAATAATTTAATTCTAGATCTAAGGAGATTCAAAATGATATCGAAAATTGCTTTAAGTTTTATTTAAATATGAACAAGATGGTTAACATTTAAATTTGGATTTTTATGTGAAAAATTAGAAGTTGAATTTTATATTTTAAATTAATGAGTAAAATAGCCATTTTGGTCACTATCTCGGATTTTGATGAAACCAGTTTCATCTGATCCGTAATAGTGAATTATTGTAGAATTTCAAGTTTTATAGCGTTCGTACTTGTCGTTTAGCCATGCGAGCTTAAAACGCGTAGAATGTTAAATTCAGAATTTAAATAAATAATTCAATTCGAAAAGCTATCTTCTTCATTCGATTGAACTAGACCTCGAGACTAGTTCCATTGCATTCGGAATGGGGGTAAAACATTATGAACGCCAGGCGGCATGCATCATTTGGAGTTTGGGATTTTTGTACGCGAATTGATTTGATATTTTCTAACATTATTTATATATTATTAATATTATTTTCCTCCATAACTCTTTCAAAATGCACGCCGTATCCATCTTCCCTTTCTATTCGAATCTCGAACGTATAAAAAAAGAGATGGAAAATTAAATACAGATCGACAGTAAAAAAAGGAAGCCGATCTAGAAAAAAACGAACGGATCAATGAAAAAAGAAAGGGCACGCGATCGCATCGAGTTCGAGTGGAGGGGCAACGTCGCCTGGACGCGCACGCAAGTGGGGCGAGCTTCGCGGTTAGGGTTAGATGGCTTGGAGTTTTGCTCGTGAAGGCAACCGTGTACATTGATGTGAGGGTTCAGGCCGCGCTTGGCCTTCGGCGCGGTGAGTAGAATCTAGTGATCGGCGATAATAATAAAAATCACGTGTAGGAAGTTGAGCACGATGATGGCAGAGCACGGCATGAACGAGAGATGGAGGGAATTAGAAGCGTTACGAAGGTGATTAAAGTATTAGTTACTGTGATTAAGGAGATAAAAATTTACTTTTATTTCAAATGTTATAAATTGTGTAACTTTTCGTGTGAGGTCCATTTCGAACGGAACAAATTGTTTCAGGATCGTTTTGACGTCGTCTGCGAGGTGAAATCTGATTGGCATTTAATTGAAGCTGATATATTTTTATGATTCAAATAGGTGAGTGTCTTATATGCTCACAATTGAATAAATATTTTTTATGATAATTGAATTGAAATTCTAAAGTGATTTGAATTGATCAGTTGTGGCTGATAAATTAATTGACATTTAAATTGACATATAAATTACCTGATAGAATTTAAATTGACCGTTAAATTGAATTGGATTTTAAATTTCTTGTAAACCCCTGATATTTATAATTGTTGTATTAGATTGGCTGTTTTGGATATTGGTTGCAAATGGATGCTATTGATTGATATGTGGTTGATTGGGTGTTTAATTATTTTATATATATCCTGTTGTTGTCATGTATGTTGTTTATAGTATATAAAACTGTATATTGAAATATTTCGAATAAATTAAGAAATATGTTGAAATGATATATACCTATGACATTTATTTTGGATTGAAACGATATATATCCATCTCTGAAGTAAATTGAAATAGTTATGATTCACTTGGCCATAGGATAGAGAATTATATATGGACACCGAATTGGTTAAATTAAAGGATTTTTCGATTTTTGGTTTAAATTTATTTAAAATTATTCGATTTAAGGGATAAAAATCAAATTTATGGAAATCAAATTTTTTCCGAATTGGAACTCGGAATGTTAAACGTTAAATTTGAAATGAAATTGTTTAATTAATCAAAGTTGAGATTTTTAAGTGGTAATCGGAATATGATGTGGGTTTCAGAAAATTGATTTGTTTAAAGGATTGGACATTTTATTGAACTATGAATATTCCTTAATAAAAGGTGATTTAGTTTGATATTTCAAATTGAGCTTGGAATTTCATTATATTTTAAGATTGGGATTTAAAATTATTATAAAGAAAGTCTGGTTTAAGTGTTCTAAATCAATATTTTGGAAATCGAACTCGTAATTGATATAAATAGAAACGGTTTAAATTTGGGTTGGAATTAAATTAATTTGAGATTTGGAATTTAAATTATTTCAGACAAGAATTTAAATTAATTTGGAATTGGAATTTGAAAATTAATTGGGAATTGGCATTGAAATTTATTTGGAATCGAAGTAAAAATCGACTTGAAATCGTAATTGAATCGATTAAATCGAAATGGAAATTGAAAATGATTTAAATTGGAGATTTGGAAAGTGAACTGGTGTGAGTTTAAAATAAATATTTTTTTATGAATATTTTAGTATAAATGGTTTAAAAATCTATATTCTTTAAATATTCAAATTGTTTTGATTTTCTAAACTATTTTACTATCTAAACCGTTTTTATTATTCAAATAGATTTTTGAATAAGGTTTTTAAATTTGAAAAAATGTGGTTTTTAGAATCTGATTTTTCTAATTTAGTCATTAATAAGTGGTCATCTATGAATTATTTTTGCCTTAAGTATTATGGTAATTCTGCTAAAATTTTTGTGCTTAAACTTAGAAACCTCAGGTATTTTCTTAAAAAATGGAATAAAAATGTTTTTGGTAATATTAAAATTAAAAAGGATAATATTCTTAATGAATTACTTAAACTTAATAGGATTGAAGAATCTAGACAATTAAATATTGGTGAAAGGAATGTTCTTAATAATTTAAAAGAGGATCTCTATTCTATTCTTGAAAAAGAGGAAGTTATGTGGAAACAAAGATCTAATTTTCATTGGATAAATGAAGGTGATAATAACACTAAATTCTTTCACAATCTAGCTAATAATAGAAAACGTAGTAATACAATTAACTCCATTTTAGTTAATGATGTGGAATTAGTTGATCAAAGAGATCTTAATAATGCTTTTACTGATTATTACAAAGACATTTTTGGCACCAAAATTAAGCATAGAGTTAGTGCTAGATGGAATGATCTTTATCCATCTTCCTCTAACATTAATCTTTCTGATTTAGATGCCCCTTTTACTATTGAGGAAATTCGTAAAGCCATCTTTGATTTACCTGGAGACAAATCTCCGGGTCCGGATGGTTTTCCTATTTTCTTTTATCAATCTTTTTGGGATGTTTTAAAATTAGACTTAATGTGTTTGTTCAATGATTTTTATAATGGTAATCTCCAATTAGGTCGTTTTAATTTTGCTAATGTTATTTTATTACATAAAAAAGTGGGCGCTAATACTTTAAAAGATTTTAGGCCCATCTCTTTGATGAACTGCTCTGTTAAAATTATTTCTAAGGTTTTAGCTAATAGGCTTAGTTTAAAAATGAATGACCTCATTGACTGTTCGCAATCTGCTTTCATTAAAGGCAGGAATATTACTGATGGTGTTGCGGTTGTTCAAGAATATATTAATTTTTGTTGTAAAAATAATATAACTTGTGCTATTTTAAAATTAGATTTTGCTAAAGCCTTCGACTCGGTTGATTGGGATTTCCTTATAGAAATTTTCCGTGCCAGAGGCTTTAGTAATAGATGGATTAATTGGATTATTATTTTGCTTAAAACGGGTAACTCCTGTATTATGGTTAATGGTGTTTCTGGTAATAAGATTCAATCTAAGAGAGGCTTAAGGCAAGGAGACCCTTTATCACCCCTTCTGTTTAATCTTGCTGGTGATGTTTTTTCTAAGATTATTAAAAATGCCGTTAGCAATAACCTTTTGGGTGCCATTGGTAATGATATTTCTTCTTTTGGCTTATCTGTCCTTCAATTTGCTGATGATACTTTGCTTTTTTCCTCCCATCACCCTAGACATATTATTGCTCTTAAATTTATCCTTTATAGTTTTGAATTATTATCTGGTTTAAAAATTAATTTTGATAAAAGTTCCGTTTTAATTTTAAATGATATTGATAATGTAGAAAATTTAGTTGCTAATACGTTAAATTGTAAAACTATGAGTTTTCCTTTTGACTATCTTGGTTTTGTTATTAGACCTTCGAAACTTAAACATGATGATTGGTTAATTATTATTGATAAGATTAAAAATAGGATCAATAATTGGAATGTTAGATTTCTATCTAGAGCAGGTAGATTGGTTTTGATTAATTCTGTCTTATCAGCACTTCCTATATATTGGATGTCTATGCATCTGTTTCCCGACTGGGTGATAGATAAAATAGATAAAATTAGAAGGGATTTTCTTTGGAGCGGTGATAACCCCAATAGTAGTATTAAATGTTTAGTTAATTGGGATACTGTATGTAAATCTAAAAAAGAGGGTGGTTTAGGAGTCATTAATTTACATAATATGAATTTGTCTCTTCTTGGTAAATGGTTATGGAAATTCAGGGACATTAGTGATAAGGCCATTTGGAAAGATATTATATCTAATTTTTATTACAATGGTAGTTATAATTTATACCATATTAGTTCTTCTAGTTTTAGAAATATTTCTTGTTTTTGGAAATCTATTTTAAAATGCAGTAATATCTTTAACTTGGGTTTAAATATTATAGTTCATTCTGGTAACTGTACTTCTTTTTGGCATGATAGTTGGATTTCTACTACTCCTCTTAAGATTGAGTTTAAAGATTTATATGATATTTGTAATTTCAAATTTGCATTAATCTCTGATGTTTTCAATTCTGATAGTGATCCTCCTTGGACTTTTAATTTTAATTGTATTTTAGAAGGACCTACTCTTAGACATCTTTTCTTGCTTTATGCTAAACTTAATCTTTATTATATTGACAATGATAATGACTTTATTAGTTGGGATTGGGATAAGAGTAAGAAATATACTTCTAATTCCTTTTACAAATTTATCAACTTTTCGGGGGTTTCTGTCAATTGTTTTAAATTCATTTGGAAGTCTAATGCTCCTCCTAAATCTAAGATTCATATGTGGCTCATCATTCATGGTAAGTTAAATACTATTGAATTTTTAAAAAAGAAAAATATTAGTATTGACAATAAATGTTTTTTTTGCAACACATTTTTTGAAGATATTAATCATATTTACTTTGATTGTTTGGATACCTATTTTATTCTTATTAAGATCCTTAATATTTTTGAGTTTCATATTAATTCTAGAATTTCTGATTGCTTATTTTATTGGAATTCTTTTAGATTCATGTTTAATAAGGATTTTAGATATTTGCTTGATTCTTTATTCATTATTTCTTGTTGGTATATTTGGTTTGAAAGAAACCAAAGAATTTTTAATAACAATTATCAACAAAATAACAAATTGATTATTTTAATCTCAAATTTCTGCTTAAAGTGGATTTCTAATCCTAAATATAAATTAGCTAAAAATAATTGCTTTAAGGACTATCTTAATAAGGTTAGAAATAATATTAACTCATTTAATCTTAACTCCAATTATACTGTTTCTAATAATTCTTTAAATCACATTTCTCTTTCTTTTCTAGGATCATAATTAGTTTCTTGTTTGTGTCTGATTATTCTAGCTTTAGTTCTCTCTTTTGGTTTCTATACACACATATATGTATATAAATTTTATTTATATACATATATGTGTTTCTCTCTTATTTGTTTGCTAGTTCTATTTCAGGTGTTGTTTAGGTTGGATGCGGGTTCTTCTCTTATCAGGTTTGCTGGATAGCATTTAGCTTTTTCAGACTTGCTGGATGGCTCTTCTCAGAGACGCGGATTGCTCCTGTCTTGTCTCTTGGTCTTCTTCTGATTTTCAGTTTGGTGCTCTTCCTTTTGTTAGATACCTCTAACACTTTAGTATTGGGTGGTGGCCTTGCCGGAGCTCGATACTAGGGTGTAATGGGCGGTGGCTTTGCCGGAGCTCATTCGAGGGGTTTCTACTGCTTTATTTTTATTGTTGTTTTAGACTTGCCACCTGTCAGGCATGTTGGCAGCTCCATTTTTTTAGTTATATATATAGTATTCCATGTGTGCTCTCCTCTCATGATAGAGGATCACACATTTTTCTTATTCAAACCATTTTCTATTAAACTATTTTAACAATTTAACTATTTTAAAACTATTTCAACTATTTTCTAAAATTCAAACTGGTCAAAGGGGTGGAAATGTTTATATTTAAATCTTGGATTTAAGTACGAATTGGGTTAAAGTGAATTATAACCAAAATTGTAATCCGAATCAAGTTTGAAGTGAAACCAATATATCGAGTTGAATTGACATTGTGAAGTAAATTATGATTTTGAGTAAATATGATGGTTTCAAAAAGGGTTTTGACTTTTGAAATGAATACGATATTTTGATATCAAGTACGAATTGTTTTGAAACGTAAAAGAACCAATCGGTGTGTAAAATGACGATTGGTTGTTAAAGAGACCGGGGCCTCTTATTGGCATACTCTCTGTCAATATTGAAACCACTTTGACAACTGTGTACGCGGTGGTTGATATCCAGAATGTAGTGGTTGAATTGGCGACGTTTACTGGAATGAAGTAAGAGAACGATGATGGATAGCCTTGATATTCATGTCATAATTAAAATGACTAAAATAGGAGCCTATGTCTGGCCGTTGAGGTTAGCTACCTCTAGCGATGTTGATCCTTCGTGTTACTATTGTGGTTTCGGATTCATTGGATGCACCTTATTTGACGTTTGGATTGATTGTTGCGGTCGGCCATAGATGGGTTACGACCAACCAGAAAAGGTAAACTGGTAGAATCCTACCTTGGGCATTGCCTCACATGCCTTATCGTATTTATCCCTATACAAGACTATTACGATTTTTGTTTAAACTGTAAAAATGTGTTAAGGTGGATCAGTGTAAAGCCTTAACGCTATTTTGATATTTATTTTACTGTTAGACACCATCTATTATAGTACATACTATTATATGTAAATAGTTTAACGATCCTTAGGAGATGGAAAATCCCATAACATCTCTTAAGTTATTACACCCATATTTGTGATATTGATCTGACTTACTTAAGAGTATTTTAGTCCTGACTTGAATGTTTTGTTTATTCATTACGCTCGGGTTAGTCCTGATTTTTTCAGTGTATTGAAGACTATTCTTCAAAGGACGAAGACGGAGTTTTGGTATATAACTATTATTATACCCTGTATCATGTTATTCTACTACATTGATTATTTTTCATTGCTATATATTTATAACTCTGATAAATGTGTATAGTTTGGAATCAAATGTATAGTAAACAACTTTATGGATAGTTTATTTGATTATTATATTTTATCGATTCCGCTGTGGGATTCTATGTTTTGTTTTCTTCTTCTGTTCTTATTTTTCTTATTTAACCCTATTGGTTACCTGCGTTTCGGATTGTTTGAGTCTGACATGTGTGGATTATTGTCGATTTAAACCTTCCGAAATGTGGGTCGTCACAGAAGTTATTGAAAGGCTTCGCGATTTCATATCAATGAGAACCCCTGGGGAGGAGCATGTATGAAACGTCTCTGGCTTTCACATAGTTCTGAAAGAATCGGAATTGAGTTAGCCGAAAATTTATAGAATCATTTTTGAAGTGGCCGGGATCGGTAAGTTTTACTTATCGAATACCACTTCAAAACAAGTATACGAGTTCTATGTTTTAGAAGCGGTTGTGAAGTGAAATGTTATAGAGTTGAATTGTCAATCCTAAGATTAACTCCAAGGGTGAGGTAAGCGTTAACATTTTAAACGATGCTACCTTATGGGACTGTCTATCTTTAGGAGTATTCCAAGAGAGAGGACTACGTTAATATTCGTTGAAGGACTTATGCGGGGAACCTATGTGGAGGTTCGAGATGCTCAATTCCATGTAGTGATTCATTATCTATTTGAGATGTGGGTGTCCACTTGGGGATTCGTGTTCTGTTGAATGATGAAGACTCGAGTGAGAGATGCCGAACGTAGCCTCGACATCGGAATTGATTAAAACCAAAGATAGGATGCATAGCTAAAGGGAACATAGTATTTTAGAAATCCCAAGGGTGCAGGAAACTCCACTAGTATTACTTATGGACTGCATATGGGATTGATGCATTCGAAACCACGATTGTCTGGGTGTGGGCCAATTATGTATTTCCTATAACACATTCTCTAGGGATATATGTTGTTTGGAAGGATAACTCTGATCCTTGTGCAGGAGTTCGGATTCGGCTTGATCCGAGGAGATCTCTATGGAAAATCCATTATGCGAACGCACCTTAGCAGTATTGATTGAATACCTATTATCGTTGTGGCGTTCACATAGCAGCTATTTGATATGATTTATGTGCTACACACTAGACATTATCTATCATATCATTATATATTAAACTTAATGAATGGTTAGTTTCTTTTAGGGGAAAACCTTTACGGGAATCCGTACAATCTCAATGGTTACTATTGTTGTTGCATATTTCTTGAGTTTCTCACGTTGGTTTTCTAAATTAATACGAGTGTTATTTTCTTATAACGCTCGGGTCAGCCCTGTATATGTTTTTAGATTTAGCTATAGACGCTTTAGGGCTTATGAAGAAGAGCTGGATGATTACCTACCATAGTATTCTTATTTTCGCTACATTTCTGTATTGTATATATTAGCGTTTATGAGGACAGACAGTGATAAATTGTAACGACCCGTAAAATTTCGATAATTAATTTTTTTTCATTTAATAAGATTTTGTAATTTAAAGTTGGAAGAAATAAAATTTGCGATCTATTAATGAAAATAATAACTATAATGGAGTTTTAACCATATTAATTCAAGTTAATTATTAACAACTTTAATGAAATTCGAATCAATGGAAATAATGAAAATGTTATAACTTGGTTATAAAGTTTAATATACGGAACAAATGTAAATAGTGAATTAATGTATGAAATAGTATAATAAATGGTAACTGAATAAAACCAGTATTATGTATGTGATTTCAACATTCACTTGCAAGTTAAACTTATAAATATGATTAAAGGTTAATTGTGACAATCATTATAAGTTATCTATTTATTTAATCTGTTAAATTGAGTTGTAAATTAATTACAATTAAATGATAGTAAATGTTACATTAATATAAGTTAAGACAATGACTGTAAATTATGAATGTAATAAAATGAATAGAAATGCTATTCATATTCATATTGTAATGATTTATTTAATAAAATAGTGAAATCAAGATAAATAAATCAATTTGGGATTTTAAATTTTATTTAATGTGGGAAATTGACAAAATTCAATATAGTTGAAATATAGAAATTAATACAAATAAAAGATGAAAATTGAAGGATATTAGTGTAATGAAATGTAAACCAAATGATAGCTATGTTTATAGAATAATAATTGATTGAGTATAAATATTTGAATCAAATAAAATCAATTTATTGGAATTAAACTTTAATTAATTGGATTAATTGCAGTTGAATTTGAACACTGTAATTATTGAAATAATCAATACTGGAATTGATATGTAAATTTACTTTAAATTATTATATATGTCTAGGTAATCAAAATTGATAAAAATTATTAATTATTAAACTGGAATCAAAAGGTGATTTGATTAATTAATTATTAATTTATTTAATTAACGTGAAAATAGTCATTTTGGCCACTGCCTCGGATTTCGACGAAACTAGTTTCATTGGATCCATAATAGTGAATTATAGTAAGATTTCAAGTTCTGTAATGATCGGACTTGTCGTTTGATCGTACGGGCTCGAAACGCCTAGAAATCAATGTAATTAAAATCAATTGAAATCAATTGGAAATAAGCTGATTTTTACATAACTTTTTCATACGATGGAATTTAGACTTGAAACCTATTCCATTGAGTTTAAAAATATTGAAAACATCTATTTTGATATATGGGTTGACCCATTTTCGTTCTAGAGGCAGAACGGGCTTTTTGGGTCGTTTATCGCTTCAATTCAAATCGATCTGGTCCATTCTTTTCTATTTAGCTTTTCCTATAAATAGCCCGTTATAAACCCTAGGTTATTTCTTATTTTCATTTGCATGTACGTACAATTCCATCTGCCTCTCCTTTCTCAATGGCTGCAAATCATAATTCCCAAATTCCAAGTCGAATTCAAAAACAAATCCAAAATTTAAAACTCCTCAAACAATATCGAATTATATATCGATTTAAAGCTCTTGATGAGTGCATCTCAGATCTGCAACTCGTTTTTTCAATCGAATCATGGTTTGATCAGAAATGTTGATTTGTTCTCGGCTGTCCATTGGTGGGAGTTTGATCTTAAGGCGGATTCACGACGATGTGATGATCGGGGGTGACTGGTGGGTAGACGAGGTCAAGTGTTGTTGATCCATGGCCATAACTCTTCTCAGGCATGTTGGAAATCGCCAAAAGCAGACTTTGTAACCAGCGGCGGCGATGGCTCTACGAGGGGCCGGAAGTGGCCGCGATACCCTGGATGGGTCAGCTTTGGACGAGCAGCACGGTGTGCTATCTAATCACGGTGATATCGAGCGTCCTAGTGGCGAAATGGCATTTAGGGTTTGGATGGCGGCGGCGGCAGGGTCTGCTGGTTCATGGGTTTGCCCTGCGTGTAAAAAATGTGGGTGACGTGGCTCTGTCTTATTGGTCCATCTTTTCTTTGTTTTATTTTAGTTTAACTTAAAATTTAAAATGTTCTAATGTGAATAACTTTTTTATACGAGTTCGGATTTATGCGCGGTTTATTCTGCTGAGATCGTAACAAAATTCCGAACATTCTGACGCAAGTTTGGACTAATTCTGAGATTGTTCAAATTTGGTCCCTATTTTGAACTTCGAATTGATTTGAAATTCAAAGATGAGTGTTTTGACTCACTCGCAACTTCTAAAATTTCTTATGTTTGTTAAATTAAATTGATGATATGATAAGAAATTTATTTATGGCTGTTTGTTATATTTTAAATCATCATCTCAGTTAATTTGGATTTATTTGAATTAAATCGTTATTTAATTTATTACTGAATATAAATGGCCAATTAAATACCTGTTATTGATTTTCAATTCTATATTGATATTTATTGATTGATTTGGATGATGATTGTGATGGATGTTTGATTGTTGATATTGGATGAATGGATGTTGTATTTTGTATCGTTATAAACTACAAGTTCACTATGGGTTGAAATGATACGTACCCGAATGATCTGTAAATTAGGGAAATTTCGTTATGTGTTGAAATGATACACTCGAGCGACTTTATGGATTTTATTGTTAAATTCAGGATTGCGGTTTGAAATGATATATAACCGTAAAATTTTAAATTGCGGATTGAAATGATAAATATCTGTATCACTTGACCCTAGAGTAGAGAATTATATACGGATACCGGATTGGTTAAATTAAATGATCTTTGAATCCTTAATTTTTGAAATTAATTGAATGACATTTTGAAATAAGAATTTGATTTATATAAATTGAATTATTATTGGAGTTGGTTTAAAGGAATTTAATTGAAATTTTAAAGTTGATTTTTGAAGTATAAATTGAAATTTACCGGAATTGAATTATTAAAATTTTATGAAATATAACTTTGAAATATATTGAAATTTGATTTTATGATTTGGAAATGTGAAATTGTACAGATATGTTGAAATAAAATAAATAGTTAAATTTATATGAATTCCAAATTCATGTTTTCAATTATAAATTGTTTTAAAATATATTATTTTTAAAGAATCTAAATTTTTAAGATCTTCAAATTATTAAACTAGTTTAACCTATATTTACTACATTAAATCAATTTAACCTATTTTAAACCATTTAATTTATTTTAAAACTAATTAAACCATTTTTAACTTATATTACATCTAATTAATCTATTTTAAAGCTAGTTAATTTAAATTATGTTTAATCTATTTTAAATCTACTTAACTATTTTAAATCTATATTAACTATTTTAGAGTTATTTGACTATTAGAACTTTATTTAAATTATTTATAACTATCTAATCTATTTTTCTAAATTTCAAACTAAGTAAAGATTTTTTTTGTTTATATTCAAATCCTTGATTTTAAAGTGAATATGGTTAAACGCCATTGTAACTTAAGTTGAGATTTAAATAGAACATATTTGATTTAATATGATGATTTTGAAATGAGAGTTTAACCTATTTTGGAAGTATGATTTGTGAAGAAATTATGATTTCGGAAATGATATGATTTCAAATTTGATAAGAATTCGAAAGTGAACATAATTTCGAAAGTTATTTGGTTTTGAGAATATAATATTTTGATATAAATTATGAATTGATTTTCAAAATTTAAAAGAGCATCTAGTGTATAATAAGCATTTGGTTGTTAAAGAGATCGGGATCAAATATTGTCATACTCTTTGCCAATACCGAAAACCACTTTAACAACTGTGTACGTGGTCGAGATTCTATAAATGAAGTAGGATGGTTTGGTGAACGATTTCTATATAAGATATGAAGTGACCCTGACTCCCGTGAGTCGGCATAGATGTGACTAAAACAGGAGCAATCGACGGGCCAAGTGAGGTCGTTCCTCCGATCGGGCACATTCCTTCGATACTATATTCTGACTTTGTGATTTATTTAGTGGTCACCCTTGATTTTGATTTGGGAGATTGTTCAGAGGTGGATGGTAGTAGCTGCTATGCGTTACCACCTGCCCGGAAGTGTAATTGGTGTATCTACCCTGGCATTGCCTAGTTGTGCCGTGTTTACATGCCCTAGCGCACCTTCTACGAGTTTGTTTTGTACCATACCTATGAATTGTCCTCTTACGATGCTCGGACGGAGGAGATTACGGTACTGTATAGACTATGGGAATATATAAAATGTGTTAAGAGGGATACGGGTAACGCCTTAATGCTATTTTAATACTTTACTTTATTGTAGACACTATTATAATAGCATATTGTACTACATGGTAAATAGTTTAACGGATCCTTAGGAGATGTGAATCCCGAACATCTCTTAAGTTACTGCACTCATGTTAGACACTGGATAGAAGAAGTCAAACCCCGTAAACATCTCTGATGCCGTTGCACTCATATTTACCTTTGATTTAACTTATATAAGATCTTTTAGTTCCGGCTTGAGTGTTTTGTCTTTTCAATTCGCTTGGGTCAGCCTGAGCATTTCAAGATTTGATGAACTTATTTCTGGCGGATGAAGATGAAGATTTTGTACTACTATTATTATATTATTCCCACTATATCATACTGTTCCGCTGCATTGTTATTTATCTCTGTGTTATGTAACTCCGATTCTGTGTTGTATAAGTATAATCAAATGTTTTGTAAACAACTTCATGAACTGTTATTTGATTATTATATTTTGTCATTCCGCTGCGAGATTCTATTTTGTTTTTCTTCTTTCTCTGCTTTTTCTTATTTACCCCAATAACAATCGGCCCTTTTGTATGGTTTGAGTCTGACATGTGTGGTTCATTGTCAATTTAAATCATCCAAAAAGGCAGGTTGTTACAGTTGGTATCAGAGGTTTGGTTTGGTGATAAACTTCGCTTTGTGGGGTCTGACTCATATAAAATAGGGTAGTAGATTGAGTCGTTGAGAGTATATATATGAGAGAGCGTATTTGTTAGTGTTATAAAAGTTTTTATATTGTGTTAATTTGTTCCGTTTTTTATTTATAAATTCTACTTGGTGCATAGGATGTTATGTCATCGATAGGGATTCCTAAACACTTAATAGGACGGACCGACACAATATTATTTTGAAATAGAGGTAAATGTAATAATTTTTCTTGTTATATTTTGTATATAGAATAATATATTTTATAAATGATATATTTGGTCGGTATATATTTGTTTGTTAAGTAGTGAAATTTATAAATATTGATTGAAGATAGGATTTACAAATAAAGCAAATATAAATTGGAATTTTAGAATTTCAGTTTCGAGATTCTGAAAATTTCTTTCAAATGATTTTGGAATATAATATTAGTATTATTTAGAAGAATTTTTTGACATAAATATTTCAATATGGTTTGAAAGAATTTTTTAAAGAAATTTGGAAAGAAAAAGTTATGTACCCCCTCTTTGTCGTTGGGAAATAATTTAGGTGATGAGTGCACGCTTCATCGATATTTATTTACGAGTTTCAAAGTGGGAAGACCGTTGTAGTAGTTTTACTACAGATTTATTTTGATAAACAAATATAAATTTCAAATTTTTTTAAACATAATTGGATATATAAGTTGTAAGTATATACATCCATTTATTATTTTCAAATGATTTGAAATGGAACCCGGCATTTAGTTCTTAAATTTCTATAAATTAGAGGTTTTAATTATTGAATATGAAATGGAATTTAACTATTTAGCAATTGGAACTTCTAAAATGACATGAGAACTTAAATGCTAAGTTATAAATGAAGTGTATAAGAGATGTGAAATTTGTAACCTGTAAATAAATAGGAATATAAAGTATAAGAAATGTAACTATTGAACATGTATTTACTAAAATGAAGTAAGATAAACTTGTGTAACTTTCAATTTGCATTCTTAAAAACATAGATATACTTAACAAAAATATTAAAAGTTGAAAATGTTGAGTAGGATATGTAATATAATATTATACAAGTAAAACTTAAGTGATGAAGGTGTTCAATAAAATTTCTTTTATAAATAAGAACTATGATATTACGTCCACAGGTGCAGCGCAGTGGAAAGGAGGCTTGGGTTCTGGTAAAAAGACCCGTGTTCGATTCCTGCCATGCGCTTTCCCATCCTATATAAATTTACCCGGGGGTACGGGGGCTTGGATCAGCGGACAGCTTTACTGTACCCTCCTCAGGAGTTTACCGGCCTGCCGAGTTCTCCTGGGTTTTCAAAAGAAAAAAGAACTATGATATTATTATTGTAATAACTTAAGTTATAATTGATATGTTACTATAATAAAGTGTAATAGAAAGTAAGTATTGTAATCAAATAATTATAAATTTAAGTTAAGGAATTGATATGCTAAGTAATTGAATTGAACAATGATATATTAAATTAATAATTATAAACTTAAGTAAATGTTTGAAGTTATTTATAACAAAAATAAGCAGAAAGACGAATACTGTAAGTAAAGGATTATAAAATTAAGTTCATGTTCGAAGCTATTTCTAACTAAAGAAATAATAAAATGAATACTATATTAAATTAAATGATTATAACTTCAAAATTGCAGAAATGATTTAGAAAAGGGTTTAATATTCAATGACATTATATAAGAAAAGAATGAATGCAAATTTAAAGTAAGAAACTTAAGAATGAATTTATGCATTGATGAGTATCAAGGTCTAATTAAAATCAAATATATAAATTAATTAATGTTAATTAAACCGCAATAAAATGTATGTAAACTTGAATAATGAATTCATTGAATATTTTAAATAATTGAATGAACTTATTGTAAGAAAAATGTTAAAGTAATAAAAAGGAAACTTGCATTATATGAATAAATGGAAAATAAATAAATGAAAAATGAATTTTGTAAGTAATGAATGAAAATAAATGAAAATAAACCCTGAATGAATGGATGTGAACTTATTTATAAAGAAACCTATATAGTACCTTAAGAACTGATTTACATATGTTTAAAATTAATTATACATGAGTAACATATGTAATAAAAATGTAAATAACATATGTGAATAAATAAATGTAAATAAATGGAATTAAGTGCTGAATGTATAAATGGGAATAAAATTTTGTAAGAAATAAATGTAAAACTAAATAAATTAATCATTGAATGAAAAAGAAATGATGAACAAATTTTGTGAAAATGAATATAATAAGAATAAACTTAAATAATGTTTGGAATTTGATGTATGTTCTAGTTTGTGGGTTGTCGGGTAAAGATACTTCTAATTGTTTAGGGTGTATGAATAATTTATTGAGTTTATCTAAGACTGTTGAGTAGATGGTATACTTAATAGTTTATTTGTCATTCTATACGATTAAAGTGTCTAAATCCAAACAAAACCTTTTATTTTGGTTGCTATGGATGGATGGTTGATTTCATGTGATAATTGTATGTTTTTGGTTGCAAGTGATTGTTGTTGTATTATATTGATTTGTTTGTTAGAGGTTGTAACAACTTTAAATATTTTATTTTATATAATTATTAACTTCTTTAGATTATTTAAGTGAAATGCAGGTTATGGAAGTAATTGCTACTGATTTTGATTTCATAATATAAGCATTATTTGCCGACAAATAGGATTGTTCTTGGATTACGGTATTCTCACAATATTATATTATTTTTTCCTGCAGTTGGGATATATTATTTTTAAAATTATGTAATATATATTGTTTTACTTATATTATTATTTCTTCCGGACCTCTCTGTACAAAGAGGACTCTGTCGAAATTTTTCGTTAATTTTGTACTTAGAAAATTTTTAAGAAATGTTTTCCCAAACTTTATTACTTTGAGTATAAAAGGATTTAATGGTTATAAATTGATATATTTTATTTAAATTAATTTTATTTGTTTATAAATTTAATGTTTTAAATAAGATATATTGATTTCTTAATTCCTTTTTCCCTCCTTTTTACTTTTCGGGGATGAAAAGTTTTGAATGAGGGAGAGTGTAACGACCCGTAAAATTTCGATAATTAAAATTGTTCATTTAATAAGATTTTGTAATTTAAAGCTGGAAGAAATAAAACTTGCGACCTATTAATGAAAATAATAACTAGAATGGAGTTGTAACCATATTAATTCAAGTTAATTATTAACAACTTTAATGAAATTCCAATCAACGGAAATGATGAAAATGTTATAATTTGGATATAAAATTTAATATTAGGGAACAAATGTAAATAGTGAATTAACGTATGAAATAATATAATAAATGGTAACTGAATAAAATCAGTATTATGTAAGTCATTTCAACATTCACTTGTAAGTAATAAACTTATAAATATGATTAAAGGTTAATTGTGACAATCATTATAAGTTGTCTATTTATTTTGTATGTTAAATTTAATTGGAAATTTATTACAATTAAATGATAGTAAATGTTACGTTAATGTGAGTTAAGACAATGACTATGAATTGTGAATGTAATAAAATGAATAGAAATGTTAATTATATTCATATTGTAATGATTGATTTAATAAAATAGTGAAATCAAGATAAATAAATCAATTTGGAATTTTAAATTTTATTTAGTGTGGGAAATTGACAAAATTCAATATAGTGAAATATGGTAATTAATACAAATAAAAGATGGAAATCTGGAGGATATTAATGTAATGAAATGTAAACCAAATGTTAGCTATGTTTATAGAATAATAATTGATTGAGTATAAAGATTTGAATCAAATAAAATCAATTTATTGGAATTGAACTTTAATTAATTGGATTAATTGCAGTTGAATTTGAACGCTGTAATTATTGAAATAATCAACACTGGAATTGATATGTAAATTTACTTTAAATTATTATATATGTCTAGGTAATTAAAACTGAAAAAAATATTAATTATTAAATTGGAATCGAAAGGTGATTTAATTATTAATTTATTCAATTAACGTGAAAATAACCATTTTGGCAACTGTCTCGGATTTCGAAGAAACCAGTTTCATCGTATCTGTAACAGTGAATTATTGTAAGATTTCAAGTTTCGTAACGATTGGACTTGTCGTTTGATCATACGGGCTCGAAACGTCTAGAAATCGATTTAATTAAATTATTTGACATCAATGGAAATAAGCTGATTTTTACATAACTTCTTCATACGATGGAATTAGGACTTGAAACCTATTCCATTGAGTTTAAAAATATTGAAAACATCTATTTTGATGTATAAGTTGATCCATTTCCGTTTCGGAGGCAGAATGGGCTTTTCGGGTCGTTTATCGCTCCAATTCAAATCAATCCGGTCCATTCTTTTCTATTTCAGCTTTTCCCATAAATAGCTCGTTATAAACCCTAGGTTATTTCTTATTTCCATTTGCCTGTACGTACAATTCCACCTCTCTCTTCTCAATGGCTGCAAACCCTAATTCCCAAATTGCAAATCAAATTCAAAAACAAATCCAAAATTTAAAACTCCTCAAATAATATCGTATTATATATTGTTATGAAGCTCTCGACGAGCGCATCTCAGATCTGCAACTCATTTTTTCAATCGAACCATGGTTTGATCAGAAATGTTAATTTGTTCTTGGCCGTCCATTGGTGGGAGTTTGATCGTACGGTGGATTCGTGACGATGTGACGATCGGGGGTGACCGATGGGTAGACGAGGTCAAGTGCTGTTGATCCATGGCCATAACTCGTCTCAAGTGTGTCGGAAAATCGCCAGAAGCGGTATTTATAACCAGCAGCGGTGATGGCTCTACGTGGTCCTGGAGGTGGCTGTGATCCCCTGGATGGGTTGGCTTTGGGCGAGCAGCACGGTGATACTATCTGATCACGGTGATATCGAGCATCGTAGCGGTGCCAGGGTCTGCTTGTTCAAGGGTTTGTCGTGCGTGTGAACGATGCGCATGACGTGGCTCCGCTTTATTGGTCCGTCTTTTCTTTGTTTTATTTTAATTTAACTTAAAATTTAAAATGTTTTTACATAAATAACTTTTTCATACGAGGTTGGATTTACGCGCGGTTTGTTCCACTGAGATCGTATCGAAATTTCAGAGATTTTAACGCTGGTTTGGACGAATTCTAAGACTGTTCATGTGATGACCCAGAATTTTTGGCAATATCAATTTAATAATCTGAATTAGAAATTAAATTGATTTGATAATCTTTGTTAATAAGATTGGTATTAATTTAATAATCCAATTAAATAAATATTTAATTGATAGATTTTATCTTTTAAAAGCTAATAAATTGGTTTCTATTTATAATGTAAATATATGTATATATTGTAAATAGATAAGCCTTGTTTTAAATTTAATAAATAAATAAATCTTGTTTTCTAATATATATATCTTTGGTAAATTGGGAATTATGATTTATTTAAAGTTAAACTTTAAAAGCTATTTTATAAATAACTATATCGTTTTAAATACTTAAGGTAAGTGTTTACTTTAAAAAAATATCTTTAGTTTAGATTTTAATAAGATTTGCAAAATAATTTGTTTAACATTCTTTTTAAAAATATTGTTTAATAAATATGATTTGTAAATTAGCTATGAAAGTTTAAAACTAATATATGAAACATCATTTCATTTAAATAATAAGTAATTTATAATCTCTTTTATAAATTATATAAAATAGTCTAGTGTGTTATTTTTAAATAATAAATATATATGTTGTTTTTATATATAAATATAATTGGTTTTATTCTTTAAAAATTATATATATATAACTAATATTAAAAACTAATCAATTAAGTTAAAAGCTTTTATTAACACTTAATAATAAATACTAATTACTCTTAGGACAAGTGTAGTTAAATCATGTAACTAATGCAACAAATGTAAACTAATAATCATCTTAAGATGACAAATGTAAAAAATTTAATACAAGTGTCATATTTGTTTTTAATTTTTCTTTTATTTTAAAATAAATCACCATAACTTGTATAAACATGTTTTCTTCATTCTCATTCTTTTCTAATCTTCATTCTCAAAAACTACATATTTCAGCTGAAAACAAATCAGCTTCTAAACTCTCCAAAAACCATAAATCATATTCAAATAGAAATCTGAGAAATGCCGCCTCAAACCAAAAATCTAAAGCCTGTAATTTCATTTCCATATCAAACTCCTCAAGCTAGAAACCAAATCATTTCCCTGTAAATCTAAAACCCTGTACAATTTCAAAGCAAACCTGTAACTATTTCAAACATGCAAATCAAAATCTCTGTTCAAAAACAATAACCTGTCATCATCTCAAAAATCAAGTCTGCATTTTTCTTAAATCTGGAAATGAAGCCTACATGCAAATCTTTCCAGCAACTCAAGTTTCAAAGATCAAAGCATGCATGTAGTTTTAATCCAGTTTTTAAACATCAGCAACTCAAGTTTTAAAAATCAAATCAGAGGCATTTCAGCATTCAAGTTTTAAAGCAAAACCAGTTTTCAAAGCTTATCAAAATGGAAGCTCTGCCTTCATTTTTATCTGGTGAGTAACATTCCTTTAAAAGCTTAAACAATTGAATGATTTGGTTGCATGCGAATTGTTTGAAATAAATATGTTTGTGTGTGTATATGGTTGAATTTCTTATGTATGATGTATGCATGTTTGTGGGTATCTGTAAAACCTCTCTGTTTCCAGTTTTAGTTTCCTGTTTTGATTTAAATTCAAAATCTCTTGATTTTGACTCTATTAAAAACTTAAGATTCAAATCATACTTGTTTATCTCACTACTAACTTTAGGTTAGAATTTTACTTAAGTTAAATAATAGTAAAATGTCTCTGAAAACTTAAAATAACTGAGCAAGTTTGAATATAAGTGAAAATTCAAACATAATGATTCAATGTTTCAGGGTTAGGATCTGAAACATTATTCAAAATTTTGATTTTTAAAACTAAATTCACAATTTTTAGAATTATATTGAGGATGCAGTTCTAGTTGATCAGGAAATAGGAAAGTAGGGGATTTCTGGTGATCTCTGTGATTTTGGATGTTGTAATCTTCAGTGTTGATGGAGGAGTGAGCATATAAAGGAAAAATGCCAGGAAGATTAATCAAATCATTTTGGAGGAGCACGAAGTTGATTTGAATCTGTAACCCTAGTTTTTAACTAGGCTAATTTTTTTGGTCGGCACGGCTTGTAGAAGTGATCGAGTTCAACGAGTTTTTGGGTAATGGTAGCTTGGTCGTTGACGAAGGGTTGGCCGAAGTTGCAAAGTTTCCGGTGGTCAGAGATGAAGAGACGAAGTGTTGACAGGTTTTGGTGGTGGTTGTTCTTTTCTGTTTCAAGTTTTAATTTTTGAACTCGAATTCAAATTCGAGTTGTGTGTGAGCGATATGATGATCGGGGTGGATTGAGGAGTTGTTCGTCGATGAGGGAAGATCATCGAATTTGATCGGAATCGATCAAGATCATTGTGCAGGTGCACGGTGCTCATTTGTGGATGCTGTTGGTTGTTGGTTTGAGCAGAAGATTGAACTCGAGTTTTACTCGTGATTTTGGGTAGTTTGCTCGAAGATATGGTTGGTTTGTCCCAAAGCAGAAAATTAAGTGGCTCGGGTTAAATTTGTTACAGGTTTGAAAACCTGTTCTGTTCTATTCTATTTTTAAAATTTAAAAATGAATTTAAAATTATAAAGCATGGATTTAAAATAAGTTTTTAAATCAAAGTTTAAAATGCATTCAAGTTTAATTTGAATCTTAGCCAGAAACAAATAAAAAAAAATCTTTTTTTTTTAAATTCAAATTTGTTTAAATAACATTAAAGTGGTTAAGTGTTTAAAGTGTATTTAAAAGACTTTGAATTTAAAATAGCGTTTAAAATGTAAAGAAAGGATTTAAACAAAGTTTAAATCAAAGGTGTAAATCTGATTCAAATATAAATTTGAATCTTAGTTTTGAAATAAAATAAGTTTTATGAATTTGAATGCTTTTAACAACTTTGAATGTTAAAGTAAATTTTAAATGTTTGAATATATAAAGAAATTTGATTTAAACCCTATTAAAATCTTTTTATAAGAAAGTATTACTTTAACATATGATTTAAAAAAAAATTGGATCTAAACTTTTTTAAAGATAAAATTGGTATTCATTTTAAATCTTGAATTTAAAATGAAATTTAAAAGTAAATTTGAAAATAAATGTTTTCAAATGTATTTGTGAATGATAATTTAACCATAGATAAGAAAATGTTTTATCTTAAAGTTAAATTAGAATGTAAGGATTTGTAATTCATTTAATTATTAAAGTAATTAAATGGATAATTAATTTATTTAATAAATTAATGAAATAGATAATTACTTAAAGTAATTAAGCGTTTTAAATTTAAAAAGTTTAAGATTAATTATTCTTAGAATAATTAATTTGTAATTTAAGAACCATTAATTAAATAAGATTATATTTTTAATTAATGATTAGTAAATAATTAATCAAGTAATTTAGGATTAATTAAGTTACAGTTAACACTTAATTAATTAAATAATTAGGATTAATTAATGGGTTATTAATGGTTAATTAATTTATAATTAATATCAATTAATCTAAGTTTAAATTACTTTAGAAAAGTAATTAAAGAATTTTTAATAGTTAATGAAGGTCATTTACTAAGGATTATTTAATAATTAATTAATGTGATTAATTTTTAATAATTAATTAGATTAATTAATTTAAAGATAATCACTTGTGAAATTGTTTAAGTTTAATTACTTAATGGATAAGGAATTAATTACTTAATGTAATTAATTAAGTTTTAATGTAATTTGTTTAAGTTAATTAATTAAGTTTAATTAAGTTAATCACTGGATGATTTGATAAATAATAATTAATGTAATTAATGGGGTATAATTACTTAGTGAAGTAATTAATAGATAATTACTGGATGTAATTAATGAAGGATGATTTAAAATGGAAGTAATGTGAGTATAATTACTTTGTAATTAATCAAGGGATCAATTAAAGATAATTAATTAAGGAGAAATTAATTGATTTAATGGAGTAATTAAGGGTAGTTAATTACTGATGTGATTAATCAAAAATGATTAATAATTGTGGTTTAATTAAAGATTAATTGCTTATTGTAATTAATTTTAATAAAGTAATTAATTAAAATGTTATTAGGGATCATTAATTAATATAATTAAAGATATAATTGAGGATTGATTAATTAAGATTAATTAATCAATAATAAGTGATTAAAGGTAATTAATTACTGTAATTAATTAAGGATTAATGTAATTAATTATAGTTAATTAATTAATGAAGTAATTTAAAGGTTAATTATTGTTTTTAGTTAAGAGTAATTAATTTGTGAAATTAATTAAAGGATAATTACTTGAATGTGATTAAAGGATAATTAATCAAGGATGATTAATTAAGGTGGATAATTAGAGAATAATTAATCAATTAATTTGTAATTAATTAATGGATATGTAAGTAAGATTTATATTGATGTAAGTAATTAATTTAATTCACTTTAAAATTAATTAGAGATGGAAGTAATTAATTTAATTTATTTTAAATTAATTATATTTGGTGAGTTTATTAATCATTGCTTATGTAAGGATGATATTGATTTGCCTTGGATGGTTTGAAATCTCAGCTATGAGATAAGTAATGTTGTGTGATATGGATGCATTGGTTGCATTGTGATGATAAATGGATTATCTTTTGATAATGATAATATGGATTATCTGTTGTGATGATAATGATGATTATCTATTGTGATATGTGAATTGTCTATCTGTGTGTATATAGATAATGAAATTGAATTATTTCAAACTTTAAAACAACTTGGCCTTAAAAGATACGCTTTGGATTTCGATGAGACCGGGATCGGGTTTCCAGATTTGGATATTCGAAACCACGTCGATCCAAATTAACGATAGGTCGTGAATCTCAAGTGAAGAGTGAAGACTCGAGGTGTAAGGACTATTCGTCGTTAAAACTCTGAGGGTGATTCCAATACGAGTTAATGGGGTATTACTTTCAGATTCGAGATGAAGATTCAGAGTGCAAGGGTTATCGTCGTTAATTCTGAGGGTGATTCCAAAATGAGCGTAACGAGATAATGCCTTCTTTTTCGTTCGAACCCGGAATGAACTTGTATTGATTGAATGCTTTCAGAACATCGTCAGGTGGACGATGAGCATTCTAAGATAGATGTGTTCTATAAAGGTATTCGTAGCCTCAAGCCTCATCAACCGGGAATGGCTAAAACAGGGGAGGTGCAGCAAGGCTAAGTGGGTCATGCCCAAGTAGGACGAGATTTTCCCCTTTCTAGATGTCCCTTTTTATTCGACTTAGTGGGCAGTTGGATATGCGCGCAAACTGCGGGGTTGTCTTGCTCGAGACTGTCCAGTAAGGGATGGTTCCAGCCTTGTGTTGCAGGGGATTGGGAGTAATCCTCGGTACGTTGATCTAGGCCACGTACTGTGACGGGCGGTACCCCAGTAGCCCTGCCATTGTATGGAATCCAAAATCCAATAAGTGCCATCAATTTTGATTGTGTTACCCACTTTTGTGGCTAGTAGCTGGAATTTAATCATGTAACAATTTCGGCTATTTCATATTTACTTGAAAACCCTAGACCTATCATAATATCACTAGATTTCCTATCAAATGTTTTGGTTAGCGTAAGGTAAAAACTTTTCCATGTTTATGTGTGGGAAGTCTTACGTGATACCTTTCTTTTCAAAGGTTTTTCAAAGTTAAGCAACCTTAACCTGTTACTCACACCAGACCCATGTTTGACCCGGAGTTTATTTTTGTTTTTCTTAAACTCTTAGGTACTCAAATTTTTACAAGTAGCCAAGGGATTCGGGGTAGCTTTGACGAATTGTGGAGGAGCAATGGAGCAGGAGGCTTCAGCGTGTAGATATATAGTGTTCCGCTGTGTTTGATTTCTATGAGTTGTATTGAGTTGTATAACTAGACAGGTGTTTATTACTGTCCAGTATGTGATGTATAATCTGTGTAACTCTGACTGTTGTAGTATACTATGTAATACTTATGTTATTAATATAATTTATTCGTTCCGCTGTTGAGATTCTGATGTTGTTTCTTCTTTCTTTTCTATTTTCTATCCCTTTCTTTCTTATTAATGATGCATCATTCTATGGTGATGAATGGCGGGTCGCTGCAGTTCAAATTTGGGCCCTATTTTGAATTTCAAATTGATTTGAAATTCAAATGTGAGTGTTTTGACCAACTCACAACTTCTAAAATTTCTTATATTTGTTAAATTAAATTGATGATATGATTGAAAATTTATTTATGGCTGTTTGGTATATTTTAAATCGTCATCTCAGTTAATTTGGATTTATTCGTTATTTAATTTATTATTGAATATAAATTGCTAATTAAATACCTGTTATTGATTTTCAGTTCTATATTGATATTTATTGATTGATTTGGATGATAATTGTGATGGATGTTTGATTGTTGATATTGGATGAATTGATGTCGTATTTTATATCGTTATAAACTGGAAGTTCACTATGGGTTGAAATGATACATATCTGAATGATCCATAGATTAGGGAAAAATCGTTATGGGTTGAAATGACAGACTCAAGTGATTTTATCGATTTTTTTGTTAAATTCGGGATTGTGGTTTGAAATGATATATAACCGTAAAATTTTAAATTGCGGATTGAAATGATAAATATCTGTATCACTTGACCCTAGAGTAGAGAATTATATACGGACACTGGATTGGTTAAATTAAATGATCTTTGAATCCTTAATTTTTGAAATTAATTGAATGACATTTTGAAATAAGAATTTGATTTATATAAATTGAACTATTATTGGAATTGGTTTAAAGGAATTGTTTAAAGGAATTTAATTGAAATTTTAAAGTTGATTTTTGAAGTATAAATTGAAATTTACCAGAATTGAGTTATTAAAATTGTTTAAAATATAACTTCGAAATATATTGAAATTGGATTTCGTGATTTGGAAATGTGAAATTGTCTAGATATGTTGAAATAAAATAAATAGTTAAATTTATATGAATTCCAAATTCATGTTTTCAAATATAAACTGTTTTAAAATATATTATTTTTAAAGATTCTAAAATTTTAAGATTTCCAAATTATTAAACTAGTTAAACCTATATTTACTATATTAAATCAATTTAACCTATTTTAAACCATTTAATTTATTTTAAAACTAGTTAAACCATTTTTAACTTATATTAAATCTAATTAATCTATTTTAAAGCTAGTTAGTCTATTTTAGTTATATTTAATTTATTTTAAATCTACTTAACTATTTTAAATCTGTGTTAACTATTTTAGAGTAACTCAATTATTAAAAATTTATTTAAATTATTTATAACTATCTAAACTATTTTTCTAAATTTCAAACTAAGTAAAGATTTTTTTTATGTTTATATTCAAATCCTTGATTTTAAAGTGAATATGGTTAAATGCCATTATAACTTAAGTTGGCACTTAAATACAACATATATGGTTTAATATGATGATTTCGAAATGAGAGTTTAACCTATTTTGGAAGTATAATTTGTGAAGAAATTATGATTTCGGAAACAATATGATTTCAAATGTGATGAGAATTCTAAAATGAATATAATTTTGAAAGTGATTTGGTTTTGACAATATGATATTTTGATAAAAATTGTGAACTGATTTTGGAAATTTAAAAGAGCCATCCAGTGTGCAATAAGCGTTTGGTTGTTAAAGAGACCGAGATCAGATATTGTCATATTCTCTACCAATACCAAAAACCACTTTAACAACTGCGTACGTGGTGGAGATTCCAGAAATGAAGTAGGATAGTCTGGTGAACGATTTCTGTATAAGGTATGACGTGACCCTGACTCACATGAGTCAGCATAGATGTGACTAAAACAGGAGCAATAGATGGAACAAGTGAGGACGTTTCTCCTATCGGGCGCATTCCTTCGATACTATATTCTGACTTTGTGATTTATTTGGTGGCCACCCTTGATTTTGATTTGGGATTGTGTTCCGAGGTGGGCGGTAGTAGCTGCTATGCGTTACCACCTGCCCGGAAGTGTAATTGGTATATCTACCCTGGCATTGCCTAGTTGTGTCATGTTCACATGCCCTAGCACGCCTTCTATGAGTTTGTTTTATACTATACTTATGGAGTGCCATCTGACGATGCCCCATACGGGGGAGATTACGGTACTGTATAGACTATGGGAATATATAAAATGTGTTAACGGGGATATGGATAACGCCTTGACGCTATTTTAACACTTTACTTTATTGTAGACACTATTATAATAGCATAGTGTACTACATAGTAGATAGTTTAACGGATCCTTAAAAGATGTGAATCCCGAACATCTCTTAAGTTACTGCACTCATGTTAGACACTGGATAGGAGATATCAAACCCCGTAAACATCTCTGACGCCATTGCACTCATATTTACCGTTGATTTAACTTACATAAGATCTTTTAGTTCTGACTCGAGTGTTTTGTCTTTTCAATTCGCTCGGGTCAGCCTGAGCATTTCATGATTTGAAGACCTTATTTCTGGAGGACGAAGACGAAGATTTTGTACTACTATTATTACATTATTCCCACTATTTCATACTATTCCGCTGCACTTTTATTTATCTATGTTGTATGTAACTCTGATTTTGTGATGTATAAGTACAATCAAATGTTTTGTAAACAGCTTCATGAACTGTTATTTGATTATTATATTTTTTTCATCCCGCTGCGAGGTTCTTTTTTATTTTTCTTCTTTCTCAGTTTTTTCTTATTTTCCCCAGTAACAATCTGCCCTTTTGTATGGTTTGAGCTTGACGAGTGTGGTTTATCATCGATTTAAACTGTCCAAAAAGGCAGGTCATTACATAACTGTCCAGACTGATGATAGTACTTAAGCTTTAGTAACTTTGATATTTTGGTATTCAGAGTAACCCTTTGTAATATTCCTTTGATACTATGTACTACCATTTTATTGTGAGATTCTGATGTTGTGTTCTTCTTATGTTGTTCTATTATTCTTTCCCTTTTATTTTACCCTAACTTTCTGCCTTTCCAGCACTTGGGTGCTCAGCACATGAATACCATTGATGTATTTAGTGTCGACATTCGAGGGTCGAAAAGTCGGGACGTTACATACCTTGAGTATCAATTAACTTATAAAATAGTCTTATATACATTACATTAATTAAATATTATTTAATAATTTAGTTAATTTATTTATTATGAATTATTAGAGTAGAAGGTCAACTTTTAAATAATAGAAAAGGTGCTTTTTGAAGTTCATAGATAAATTATATAAAAAGAATTTTTTAGCAATATTTTAAATAAATGATTATTCCAAAATTATAACTATTTTAAAGTATAGTTTAAGTACATATAGTTTTTAAAAAATTAGTCGGTTATTTTATTAAAGTACTAAAAAGCTTATGTAATATAATATCTTTTAAATTGTTTTCAATATCTTTGCTGTATGAATAAATTAGTATACGTACATACATATATACATATATGTATAGATATATATCATTTTAAACAAGAATTTTAAATTATAAACAAATGTTTTACACGAGTTGCTTAGTGGCTTAGTCATGTTTGTTTGTTTAACTTGTTTATGGAAAGTAATTAACTATACTAAACACTAAATGCCGACGAAGTAGCTTGTCTACCTGTAAGAGCTAAGAATGATATTCGAGTAGGGTTTAGAAGCAATAGTGCTCTAATCTACCGACTTCACTCTTGACCGAGGGATAGTAAGTTGAGTAGGTCAAAAACATGTTAAGTGTATGAAACTTGATTTCCATAAGCGATCGTTTTTAGAACTAGATAGTCGATTAATGGACTAATCAAATTTGACCATTTAATTTAGGAAGTATATGAAAGCTTCACTGCTTCAGATGGTTTGAGATCCCTCGAGGAAGACTCATTGGTATGAAATATCTCTAGCTTTAAGAATTGTGTGTATATATATCATATCCCTCAGGGAGGACTGCTTTATTTATGGTTTGCTTACTTCTAAATAAATCAGAGTTTGGTTACCTAAAAATTCATTGATTTAGTTTTGAAGAGTCAAGGAATGGATAAGGGTATTACTTATCGAGTACCACTTCAAAATTAGTATACATGTCTATGTTTCAAATGCTGTAGTGAAGTGGAATGTGATAGAGTTGAACTATCTATCCTAAGGTTAAGTTCAAGGGAGAGGTCAGCGTTAACATTTCGAACTAATTGTATAGAGTTGGACTATTTATCCTAAGGTTAAGTCCAAGGAAGAGGTTAGCATTAGAATTTCTCCAACAACTTGTGCTGGAACCTATGTAAAAATTCATGATCTATTCAAATGATGAAGACTTGTGCGGGAGATGTTGAATGTGACTTCGCTATCGAAAATTAATAAAGATAAAGTAGGATGCACAACTTGGGGTTTAGCTAACCCACAGGGGTATATGCACTCAACATCTAGAGTATGCTGATCAATGTTGTTAGCAGGAGTTGTTGATACTTGGTTCCATATGTTAGGGCACAGGCAGCTGTGTTTACCTTATGTTATATTTTATCTAGAGATATACGATGCTCGAAATGTAGTTTCCTTTGCTTGTCATAGAGGTCCACCTCGGTTTGCTGAGGGCACCTCTATGGAAAATTCATATGCGAATGAACCTTGGCGGTTTTAGATGTACTTCTAATATTATTATGTTGTGAGATGCAAGCAGCGCATCTATTTTTTTATTTATATTCAACACCCTAGACATTATCCATTATGCCACTATATTTACCTAACATATGGTTTGGTTTCTTTCGAGGGGAAATATTTTATGGTGATTCATACGGTCTCAAAAGTTACCCTTACATGGATGCATGTATCTTGAGTTTCTCATACCAGACTTATGTTTGACATTAGTTTTTGTTTTTTATAAATTCCTTATGTGCACTTTCGAGTGGGCTAAGTAAAGCAGGTTTTACTTTGAATGCTTCAGAGCTTTAAGAGATGAGCTGGAGGCTTCTGTTTATATTTTTCTATTTTCGCTGCACAATTATTATATATGTATCAACATTGTGAGGGTATATAGTTATAATTATCCAGGCTGAAGATGGTAATTAGGTTTAGTAACTCGGAAATTACTCTATACTTTGGAGTAACCCTTTGTGCTGTCATTTCGGACATTATATTTTATCATTCCGCTTATGAGATTCTGATATTATGTTCTTTCTTATTTTGTTTCTTTTTCTTCTTTGTTTTACTTTACCCTAACTATCTGTATTTCCAACACTTGGGTGCTTGGCACATGAATACCATGGATGTATTAGTGTCGACATTCGAGGGTCGAAAAATTTGATCATTACATATATTGTACATATATATGCTTTAATTAATTAACTATTTAATTAATTAATTTAATTTAATAATCTTATTAATAATATTGAAATTTTCAAAATCTTTTTATTATATCTTCAAAAGCACTTTTGAAAACTATATTATAACATTGCTAATGTACATTGTTATTATACTGTAACATTTATAATGTAATTCATATTTTAAATTAACTTTTAAATTTAAAATATTATTTCAGTTTCAAAACAATTTTGAAATCACATTATAACATTTATAATATATTTCTTATTTAAATTTAACTTTTAAATTTAATAAATTTAAATTTTCATTATTAATTTTCAAAGTAATTTTAAAAATTAACCCAAGACCCAACTGAAATTGGGCTTTTCTATTAGGGGAAACCTTTGGGCTCACTTCACTTTTAAGGTCAGGCCATTAGCCAGGGAGGGTAGGATACTTGATTACCCAAAACCCAAGCTTATACGCTACATTTTTATATACCCAACTAAATTAGAAAGCTTAATTGGTTAGCCCTAACATGAATAATTCAAACCATATAGAATATTCGACTCTACTACCATTGGAGGAACATGGCCAGTGGGAAGTGGACGAAATAGGTAGATTTTAAAACCTTTCCAATTTAGATCATATTGGGCCTATGAAGTCTAAAGATATATTTGATTCAATTTGATAAAATTTTAAATAAAATCTTGTTTTGTTTGAATTGTTAAAATGTAGACATAATTTGATTTAAAATTGTATGTATTACAATGAATATATTGAATACATTTGTTTGTGTGAAGTGTAAGTGTGGTATATAAGTAGTGTATATTTTGTGTAAATGAAACATGTATAAATAAATTTAGAGAAGCAAACCTTTTACTTTCCTCTCTTAACGTATACAATTAATTAAGGAAAAATATGAAAATATATGTAGAGAGAAACTTTTATTTCTCTCTCTTTAATTGTAATAATTGATATATAGAATGATATTTGTAACTTATTAACTAAATTTATACATGCCTTTGTTTTCTAGGTTTTGACTAATTAAATATATATATACATCTATAACAATTTTATTACATACTTACATACTTATTTGTAGGGGGTGTGTGATATATATATATATATATATATATATATATATATGTATGTATGTATGTATGTATGTATGTATGTATGTATGTATGTATGTATGTATGTATGTATGTATATGTATATGTATATGTATATATATTGAAAATCATCGGTTTCTTTAAATAATTTGAAATCCAGAATTAACATTAATGAAAATTATTTCAATTAAAGAAAGGTATGACAACAAAAGGTTATATTATTGTACAAAATCCTCTTACAAATTTAAATTAAACTACACAAGTATATTTGCATATACATGATTATTACAACTTAGTAATTTCAATCTTAAACAACATATATTTGCAACCATTGTAGCACATGATATATGTATATATATATATAAGTTTGATTTTAAGGTTAACAATTTTGATTAAACTTTTGATTTAGGAATGAAACTACAGTTTAGGAATTTAGATGAAACTTTAAATTTAGAAAACCACAAAGAATTAGAATTTGCACTAAAGTTCACCCAATAATTTTAAATCAATTTTTTATATTCCAATGATAATTGAAACATTTATATTCAATTATTCACCATGTAAAATTAAAGCTTAATTTCAAAGAACAACAAATACTTTAACTTTTACAGTTCATTTGCATTTGTGTATGTAACTGTTATATAATTGTAAAACAAATCTCATTCAAAATTAGCTTTTGATTTCACAAAATTTTCGAAACAAAATAAAAGAAATTTAGCAACGTAAGCATGCGTAAATTTATAACAAGAACTTACATATCCAAACAATACAGAGAATAATAACAAGTTATCAAAAGGTAAGTTGGGATCCAAAACATATCAATTTATCATGAACATGTATTAAAAGGAGCTGATGAATAAACATATATCTAAACCAACACAATACAATAGACATATTTTAATCAAAACAAACAATAAGAGAGGCTTAAGTAACATATGGCAAGATGAATAAATAAAACATAAGGTGAACCATACAAGTTCTAAATATATCAATGATATAAATACATAGGTGAATTTAAATGAGAAGACTACCTTTAGATATGGCCAATATATCACACCTTGAATGTATGAAGATTTCTAGATCTGATTGGATCATCCTAAGAAATTGCAACGATTTAGAGAACCAACTTTGTATTTTTTTTATTGTTGAACTGTTTTGGGAGTTTTTTTCATTCATAAAGACATGAAATTTTCAGCTATTAGAAGAGATGCAAAGAGCAAGAGAAAAAGAAAATGGATTTTATTAGGAGGAATGAATCTTTGCAGGAAATGAATAAGTGGATATGTTTTAATTGATAGAATGAAACATTTCCGTTTATTAATTAAAACTTGCCGAATTAATTCCCTTTGTTCTCCCTCCATTCCTCTCTCTTTAAACAGTAAGTCCAAAGTTACTTGTCATCAAATGGCATAAGATTTCTAGAAATGCCTTCATGAAACTATCTTTTGTTTAAACATGTTTTAAAATACATCGATATCGTATATCAATGTGCATAAATATACTTTTATATATGCATTCAAACAATTATAGACAACTCCAGAGCATTACAATAATTCAAATAATAATTAATATTTCTCAAATATTAGTTAATTAAATCATGTGGGTTTTCAAAGAATTTTAGGTTGTGCAACCAATGGTGTAAATTCAGTCAGTAATTAATATTGAACAATTCAATATTAACATTTGTACATCACCTTAGATAATGGTATGACATTTTACCAAATTTATCGCTCACACATCCTTTTAGTAAAATCCAATTTTATTGTTATAAGCGGTACCTGCTTATAACGATTATTTACACCAATTTTATTCGCCCAAACTGTCTCATTGGGACTTACTGAATTTGGTTTTGGTCAAAATTTCAACATCATCCACTTTCAAATTTGTAATTCCAAACACAAAGTTCTTGGTTCAATAGTAACAATTGTTATTAACCTTACTTCTTTGGCCAAGATTTTGATTTTGAGTTGACTATAGTTGACCGTGATACTAACCCGATATAACCAAGGATGCGAATTTTTTATTAAATACTGTTTCACTTCTAACTCTTCAACTTAGACCCAACTATAGTCATTTGATGAATGTCATATCACAATTTAACCATAGTCAAATTGGAGTGTCCATATTGAATTTCCACAGTATTTTCAAGTCAAGAGAACTGTGTAACATCATCACTTTAAGATTATCTGTTTGACCTTGGTTATATTAACCAATAGAGAACTCTCGAGTGGGTCATTCCATAATTGTCCAATAACTATCAGTACGTAACCCCTTCGTGCCCCCAGAAAGTTTGAGAAATATGCTACTTAACATTTAGAGAGCATTATGTACAATAGTCTTAACGCATGAATCGATATCCTTTCTCAAAACATCTTGACTAGGAATATTTAAAATAATATATTATTTTCTTTGTGATAAAATTCTTATGATTACAACACTTTGTAATTACTATCATATAACATATCATTTAAGGATTTTCCATCTATACATTTAAATTAATTAATTAATTATGTACATCACAATATAACAAGTATACGATAGAAAGAAAAATACCTTTTATTTTGAACATGATTCGTCACAGAGTTAGGTATATGCAATAAATTATATAATTGCCCCTTAAATATACCCTAACTCTATCGATCTTCCACTTGGGGTTAATTATAGAATCTTAATCCAACTTCGTCGATCGGTTTTCTCAAAAACTAATTGGTGCAGTCCCATTGTGAGCGGGTATATTATTTTTTAAATTATCTACACAGTTTGTAACGACCCAGAATTTTGGTAGTTAATTTTGAACATTTAATTTATTTAAAATATTGAACTTGATTTATTAATTAATTTTGGACATGGAAGAATTTCTGAAATGGTTTAAAATTCCAAATATAGAGATTTAATTGATTTGATAGAATAGTAATTTAATAATTGAAATTAGGAAAATATGATAATCTGGATATAAATGGATATCGAAACGATTTTAAAAGTTTATTTAATCCTTTTTGGATTTGAATTATAATTTTGGACCTTCAAATGGAATTAAAAACCGACAATTAAAAATTTGGTATTTTATATATTAATTTAATAGTGGAAATTAATATATAGTAATAATAGTGTAAATAATTGAATTTTGATTTAATATAAATCCGAATGATTTCTAATATGGACATAAATTCTATTTGAATTATAACAAAGTTATTAAAATTTTAAAATTTAAATTTTAAATGATTTCGATGATTTTGAAATCGTCTGATTTAATCGATGAGTTAAAATAGCCTTCCAGGACACAGTCTTCGAATTCGACGAAACCAGTTCCGTTGGAACCGTAAAAGTATATTGTTATCGGATTTCAAATTTCATAGCGTTTGAAGTTACCGTTTGGTCGTACGGAATAGAAACGCATTAAAATAAATATTGAAAATTTAATATCTTAAGTCGATTCAAAAGGCTATCTTCCACATACGATTGAATTAGCCCCCGAAACACGTTCCATTACGTTTGAATAGGGATAAAACATTATTAATGCCAGGTGGCATGTCTCGTTTGGAGTACATTTGTAAAAGACTGTTAAATTGGAAATAATAGTAGAACAATACTCACACACACGCGCTTATATATATATATATATATGTATGTATATATATATATATATGCGTTCCAAACAGTAAGCCCTAGGGTTTTAACGCAGCCACCATCTTATATTATCAATGGCCGACATGCTCCCATGCTTTTTCTCATTTTTCTCTTCATCCTCACAGTTTTAGCTGTAGGTTTCTACTGGGAAGTCGTAGAGCTTCTTGAGCTCTATAAATCTATGCGGTGTTGATCTGGAACGGTGCATCGATCGAGGAGGTACGAGCTCGCGTCCAGGGTGAGTTCGAGCACGAAATTAACGGCCATAGGAGCGCCGAGCTCGACCGGTTCTCTGGCATGGGTGGTTCTTGCGAAGGGTGTCGATATGGAAGGGACCAATCTAATCCTAGGTGAAAGGATGGGCAGCAACGATCGGTTTTTAAAGGTTGGTGATGGGTTTTAAAAACCTTGATGAATGCACGATGCAGAAGACAAGGGAGAAAGAGGGGGATGCGGCCAGATCTTCTCAAATTGAAATCGACGGCACCGATTTGATCTGGGTTTGTTATATAAAAAAATAAAAATAAAAAGAAAAAGAAAAGTGAATTTATATATATATATATATATATATTATATTCAAAACTTTAAAATTGCATATCTCATTCATACGAGGCCAGAATTGGACGAACAAGCTGCGCTGGAATCGCAGCGACGAGCACTACGCTGTGGTGGATGTTTAGAGGCATTCAGAGCTAGTGAAAATTTTAGGTTAAATCGAACGTTGTTTGATTTAATTTAAAATTGGAATGTTTGGCAAAGTAAAATCAAGGTGAGTTAATCTCACTCAATTTTGGACTGCTGGCTTTAATTTTAAAGAGTTAAAATAAATAAATAATTGGTTGGTTAAATTGATGCAATTTTATCAGTTGGATGTGATATTATATATAGTAGTGTGTGTGTATACATATATTGGAGAGATTGACATTCCTGCATTTATATAGCGAATGAGACCCCATGCGTCCCGCATAATAGCGGATGACCCTATATACCGTGATATTCCACCTCGTAGTGGAATTGGTAATTTTATATTGTGCTAACATCTGTGAATGTAGGGAAATAGGTTGGAGGGATCCAACTGGATTCCTCAAAAATGTTGAATTTAATTTCATATATGATGATATATGTTCTGTTGGAATAATCTGTGATAGATTGCTGTGAGACTTATATTGATTGGATGTTGTGGTTGTTTTGGACATGATTTTTGGTATCTTAAAATTCCAATAATATATGGTTGAACTGAAAAGAAAATAAAAAGGGATTTTTGAAGTAAATTGTTTATAAAGAATTTTGGGTTAATTGATTTGATGAAATAAAAGGTTTGGGAATTGTACTTTACAGAATTGGAATATTGTAAATAGGGATTTTGGAATAAAAGTATACGAAAAGGATTTTTAAATAATAAATGTTCAAGTGGTACTTGTTTAAATGCAATGAGTTTAAAATCGAGATCTTTAATGGATCGAAAGAATAGAAGTGAATTTTTGAATAAGTATAAAATTGATTTATACTAGAATTCAAGTAGGATTTTCAAATTTACGATATGGAATTAGAAATCGAGAAATTGTCTTGTCTTAAAAAGAGGATTTTAATCTATTAATTTGGTAATTTTAAAAAGCGTTAAAATATTCCATAAAATTAGTTGTTTCATTTATTTTACATTGTTTAAAACCATATTTTACTATTTACCAGTAACCATATAATGATTAGAATGATTTATTACTATTTTAGAAATAGTCAGCATTTTTATTTTTAAAAGATAATTATTAAATATTAATATGGCTTTGAATAATTACTTTTTATTTGAGTATATTTCTCTACTTTAAACTTGAAATTTATTTTAGAACTTATAAGCATTTTTTGAAATAAATTTTGAAAATTATGTTTTCGGGAAGTATTGGTATACACGTGTGCCGTAAATCGGAGGCAGTGAGTGCCTATAGCTAAGTCTTGAATTTCTCTAGGATAGAGACGTAACCATTGAGCTGTGATTTATGATTTGATACCGCAGTGGTACTTTCCATACTTATTTTCTTTAAAGTGGGTTTTTAAATATTTTTAAGGAGGATACTTTGTGAATCTACCGGATTCGATAAGAAAAGTATATACCTTTGGATAAAGAGATCTAATTTATTTAAAAGTTAATTTAAATGAAGACTTGGTGTTTTTGGTGAAATTGAAGTATTTGGTTGAATTGTTTGTTTATTTGATAGTTAAATAACCGACTATCAAATCTGGAACCAAATATAACTTTGAAAATTTCTAGAAGAGATACGAGAATTATATGGTACAGTTACCATTCGTGGTGGTATATTGTATGTATGAACTCATTCCGTTCTTCTAGGATGTTTATAAGGAAACTCGTCCACAAACGATTAGGAGGTGATCTCCGATCTTATTCTCGTCTGTATATTCCCTAAAGAACCGGGGTTGAGTTTACCGAGAAATATCAAACGTTGTTTCAAAGAGACGGAGACTGGATTTGTGATCCGAAAACCACTTTGATCCAACGAGTACGTTTTCGTAATGAAGACAAGAGCATGGAGTCGAAGATGGAGCAGCGAAGTGCAAGGGCTAATCGCTACTAATCCTAAGGGTGATTATCGGCAATTCTAAGGGCATGTTGTTATAACTGTTCAGGCTAGTAATTATCATTTTGTATACTCTGATATGAGATTTGTATATTCCAGTTTGCTTTGTGTAAAGAACCGTTGATATTATATATTGTTCTATCCGCTGTGAGATTCTGTTTGTTTAGTATTCTTCTTCTTCTACCTACCATCTTTTCCTTCAACAATCTGTATTTCCGACACTCGATCATTCGGCATGTTACACGATAAGCGTATTTATGTCGATTTTTCAGGGTCGGTAAGGGCAGGTCGTCTTATGTGGTATCAGAGCTTAGGTTGGCGATACATCTAGGCTTTGGTGGGAATTACTTATTAGAGATAGAGTCAGTAGTACTCTAAAGTAAGTTTGAGTGTATTAATAGATATATGTGCGTAATTGTTAGTGAATATAAATTACCCAAAGTTAAATTTTGATATAAATGAAATAATTTTACCCAAAGTTAAATTTCGATATAAATGAAATAATTGTATGAAATTATTATTATATATATTTGGATGTTTGGTTGTTACCATTATAAACAAATTAGATCATAAAAAATTAAATGGTTTTATATATATTTATATATGTGTATATATATATATATATATAACCAAATAGAACTTATAAATATGAGTTATACAAAGGGATATAACTAAAGTTTGTTTTAAACCAAAACTTAAATCCTGGAAATTTTGGGAAATGTTTTTTAAAATGAATTTGAATCAATATGGGGAATTTTTTTTAATCTTGAGAATGTTTGAAAGTGTTTTCCAAGGTGGTTTGAAGGGAATAATGGAGTATTATTTTGGAAATATTTTTGAATAGAAATTATTTTAAAATGATTTTGGAAGTAAGGAAGCACTGGACTCACTTCATTCGCTGGAAAATAATTCTGGTGATGATGGCCACATCATAAGTATTCATTTTCGAGTTTTTAAGTGATGGATTGCCACCGTGGTGGTTGACTATGATTATTGCTTTGGCTTGTTTGATAAACAAGTTTGCTTTAGAAATTCCAAAGAGAAATTATTTTGGTAAAACCAAGTTGTGTTAAAATCTGAAAGTGTGATTTGATGTACCAAAGTGGGTATGTGCTATTTATGATTTCAAAATGTTTTGAAATTAAACCGGGTAATTGAATTCTGGGATTTCTACTTAGAGATTTGTAAAGTTAAGATGAATCAGTTATTGAAATTATAATGTGAAGTTGATATAGATAAGAAAGGAAAAATGCAAATTTAATCCTGGAATTAAAATTTAACTAGAGTAAACTAAAGTGAATAAGATATATTGGAATTTAACTTAAGATAAGTTAAATAAAATCGGAATTGGATTTGAATTGAATTGGAATATAGAGCAAAATGTAAGATGGTTGTATAACTGTAAGTTATAATTATTTTATGAAAAGAATATACTTAAGCTGTTAAGTGATGTACACAGCCCAAAGTTATGATTAAAAAATGTAACTGGACTTAAGTAAGTAATGGGAGATATTAAGTAAATAAGTGTTGTATGCATGAATTAAGAAATGAAATGGTGAAACCAAAATGAAAATAGTGATACTACGGTAAGGAAATGGAAATTCAAAAAATTTGAATTTTTGATTGAAAGGTGAATTGAAATTGAGTAAAGTAAGATATTGAATGAAGTGATTATATAACTATAGGTTATAAATACTGAATGTGAGTAAACCTAGGCGGTAAGTTCATGAAATTATCAATAAATAAGTTGTATAGCTTATTAAACTGGGGAAGTAGATTAGGATAACCAAATTAAAATGGTTAAGAAATTGATAATAAGAAGTGAATTAAATATGGTTTTGAAAATATGATTTTTCGAGTAAAAATTGGAAATGAATTTAAGTTTTAAATCTGAATATAACTTAAGCAGCGATATGAAATGTTATAATAAACCTTAGAAACAATTTTATCAAATGGTTTATAATAAATTAGCATTAAATAAAATGTTGTTCACTATAAAATGAAGCGAATAAATCTGTGTGAATAAAATGAAAGTGAATGGAAGAGAGGTAATATAAGTTAAGTAAGTAGAAAATGCAAGTGGATGAACCTAGATAAAATTGTTCGAGAATCGATTATATGAAATAATCCCCTAAAGTGTTATAATATAAATTGGGTATACCAAGTAAATGGAAACAAGTAAATTGAATGAGATTAATATAAAATGAATTAAAATTTGATCGCAATGGAAATTTAACTTAAGTGGTTATGATGGAATGATTTATAAATAGAATTAACATGGATTGGAATGAGTTAATGTAAAGCAAAGCAAAACAAGGTGGTGAATAACATGAATGGGAATCAAATGAAAATTAGATAAATGGATTTAAAGTCAATCTAAAAGGGAATAAATTGAATTTTGGTAAAATGGATTTGCGTATAGTGGAAGTAAATTTACATGTAATGCAAACGGAATTGATTATGAACCAATTTGAAATTGAATAGGGTGGATTTACGTAAGTAGAGCATATATAAATCATATTGGAATGAATATGAGTTTGGTTATTGTAAATATGAATTGGGTGTAATAAATTTGGTTGTGAGTCATTTCAAAATGAGTGAAATAGTATAAATTATATATGAATCCATGGAAAGGAAACTAAATTAGGTTGGAACCTTATAGCTGCTTGTGAATATGTGGTTGACATGTTGGGTTATGAAGTTTATATCTTAGCTAGTTAAATGAATGAAATGTTATTTAAATTTCATGTCTATGAAACTTATTTGCTTATTTTGAGTAAGTACAGGTACAGGGAGCTGTTGGATGGTTCTTGGGTTGCATAAATGCATATAGATAAGCCGCTCACTTAAAAACGCTAAATAAAAGGTATGTCTATGCAACAAAATTAAGAAATGATTATATATTGCTGTATATTTTATTTTTCGACCGGGTGGGTCAATGTATATATATTTATCTCTCTTGTGGTATTGTAAAAGGCTCTCTGTATAAAGGAGACGCCGTCAAAAAATTTAAGGTGTTAGAAAATTTTTTGAAAAAATTTGATTAGCTAGAAAAGTTGATTTTTGAACTATATTAGAGATCAAGGGTTCGAGTTAGAAATGGAAACAAATTGTTTTGGATAAAATCAAAAGGGCTAGAAAAGTGAATATAGGATTTTGACTAAGTGGGTTCGAAAGATTAATAGGTTTGGGAGCATTTTTCCGACCATAGCAAATTTCGAGGGAGAAATTTTTATAAGGGGGAATGTAACGACATAGAATTTTGGTCGCTAATTTTGAGCATTTAATTTATTTTAAATATTGATCTTGAATTATTATTTGATTTTGAATATGGAAGAATTTCATAAATGGTTTAAAATTCCAATTATAGCGATTTAACTGATTTGGTAGAATAGTAGTTTAATAATTGAAATTGGGCAAGTATGGGAGTCTGGAAATAAAAGACATCAAAATGATTCCTAAAATTTATTTAATCCTATTTGGATTTGAATTATAATTTTGGACCTTTGAACGGAATTAAAAATCGATAAATAAAAATTTGGAATTTGTATATTAATTTAATAGTGGAAACTAATATATAGTAATAATAGTGTAAATAACTGAATTTTGATTTAATATAAATTAGAATAATTTCTAATATGGACATAAATTCTATTTGAATTATAATGAAGTAGTAAAATTTTGAAATTGAAATTTCAAATGATTTCGACGATTTCGAAAATCGCCCAATTTAATCGACGAGTTAAAATAGCCTTCCGGGGCACAGTCTTGGAATTCGACTAAACCAGTTCCATTGGATTCGTAATTGTTATCGGATTTAAATTTCCGTAGCATTTGAAGTTATCCTATGGTCGTATGGGATAGAAACACATTGAAATAAATATCAAAAATATCTTAAATCAATTCAAAAAGCTATCTCCCATATACGATTGAATTAGGCCTCGAAACACGTTCCATTACGTTCGGAATAGGGATAAAACATTATAAACGCCAAGAGACACATCTCGTTTGGAGTTCGTTTGTAAAAGCACATTAAATTGAAAATAATAGTAGAATAATATATATATACACACACGCTTATATATACGCATTCCAAACAGTAAGGCCTAGGGTTTTAACGCCACCGCCGTCTTATACCATCAATGGCCAACATGCTCCCTTGCTTTTCCTCGTTTTTCTCTCCATCCTCTCAGTTGTAGCTAAAGGCTTCTGTGGGGAAGTCGTAGAGCTTCTTGAGCTCTACAAATCTATGCGGCGTTGATTTGGAATGGTGCATCGATTGACGAGGAACGGGCTCGCGTCCAGGGCAAGTTCGAGCATGAAATTCGTGGCCATAGGAGCACCGAGCTCGACCGGTCCTCTGACGTGGGTGGTTCTTGCGAAGGGCTTCAATATGGTGGGGGCCGATCTACTCCTAGGTGAAAGCATGGGGGCAATGATCGGTTGTTAAAGGTCGATGATGGATTTTAAAAACCCTGATGAACGCGTGATGTAGAAGACGAGGGAGAAAGAGGGGTATGCGACCAAATCTTCTCAAATTGAAATCGACAGCACCGATTTGATCTGGGTTTTTTATATAAAAAATAAAAAGAAAAGTGAATTATATATATATATATATATATATATATATATATATATATATATTATATTCAAAATTTTAAACTTGCATATCTCATTCATACGAGGTCGGAATTGGACAAACAAGCGAAGACGGAATCATAGTGACGAGCACTACACTGTGGTGCAGGTTTGGAGGCGTTCGAAGCTAGTGAAAATTTTAGGTTAAATCGAACACTGTTTGATTTAATTTAAAATTGGAACGTTTGGAAATGTATCATCGAGGTGATTTAATCTCACTCAATTTTGGCTGCTGGCTTTAATTTTAAACAGTTAAAATTAATAAATGATTGATTGGTTAAATTGATGCATTTTTATCAGTTTGATGTGATATTATATATAGTATTGTGTGTATGTGTTTATATATATATATATATATATTGGAGTGATTGATATTCCCGCATTTATATAGTGGATGAGACCCTATGCGCCCCGCATAATAGTGGATGACCCTATATACCGCGATATTCCACCTCGAAGTGGAATTGGTAATTTTATACTGTGCCAACATCTGAGGATGCAGGGTAACAGGTTGGAGGGATCCAACTAGATTCCTCAATAATGTTGAATTTAAATTCATATATGATGATATATGTTCTGTTGGAATAGTCTATGATAGATTGCTGTGGGATTTATATTGATAGGATGTTATGGTTGTTTTGGACATGGTTTTTGGTATCTTAAAATGCCAATAATATATGGTTGAACTGAAAAGATAATAAAAAAGGATTTTTGAAGTAAATTGTTTATAAAGAATTTAGGGTTAATTGATTTGATGAAATAAAAGGTTTGGGATATGTACTTTACAAAATTAGAATATTGTAAACAAGGATTTTGGAATAAAAGTATAAGAAAAGGATTTTTAAATAATAAATGTTTAAGTGGTACTTGTTTAAATGCAACGGTTTAAAAATGAGATCTTTAACGGATCGGAAGAATAGAAGTGAATTTGTGAATAAGTATAAAATTGATTAATACTGGAATTCGATTTCCAAATTTACGGGATGGAATTGGAATTCAAGTATACTTGTGTGGCGTAAATCATAGGCAGTGAGTGCCTGCGGCTAAGTCTTGAATTTCTCTGGGATAGAGAGGTAACCATTGAGCTGTGATCTATGGTTTGATACCGCAGTGGTACCTTCCACATTTATTTTCTTTAAATCGGGTTTTTAAATATTTTTAAGGAGGATATTCTATGAATCTACTGAATTCAATAAGATAAGTGTATATCTTTGGATAAAGAGATTTAAGTTATTTAAAAATTAATTTAAATAAAGACTTGGTGTTTTGGTGAAATTGAAGTATTTGGCTGAATTGTTTGTTTATTTGATAGTTAAATAACCGACTATCAAATCTGGACCCAAATATAACTTTGGAAATATCTAGAAGATGTACGGTAATTGTGTGGTACGGTTACCGTTTGAGGTGCTATACTGTACATATGAACTCGTTCCGTTCTTCTAGAACGTTTATAAGGGAATTCGTCCAACAATGGTTAGGAGGTAATCTCCGATCTTATTCTCATATGTGTATTCCCTAAAGAACCGTTGTTGAGTTTACCAGGAAATATCGAACGTTGTTCCGAAGAGACCAGAACAGATTTGTGATCCGAAAACCACTTCGATTCAACGAGGACGTTTTCGTAATGAAGACAAGAGAATGGAGTCGAAGATGAAGCAGTGAAGTGCAAGGGCTAATCGCTAATAATCCTGAGGATGATTCCAAAATGGATGCAGTAAGAATACTGCCTTCGGTTCCGTTCGGACCGAGAATGGACTTGTATGGATGAATGTTATCAGTAGATTATCATTGGAGGACAATGAGCATTCTAAGTGAATATTTCTAAAAAGGTAATCGTAGCCTCTAGCCTCATCAACCGAGGACTGAAAATCAGGGGAGATGCAGCAAGGCTAAGTGGGTCGCACTCAAGTAAGGTAAGGTTACCCCTATCTAGAGTCCCTTTTATTCGGCTGTGTGGTGATTGTTGATGCCAACCGTGGAATAATCTTGTTCGGACTATCCAGGTTAGGGGTAGTCCTCTCTTATGTTGGCAGGGATCAATAGGTTTGTTCTCGGTATGCTGTTCTTGACGTGTACTATGACAAGTGGTACCCTGTGCCTAGTCATTCAGATGGAATCCATTCTCTAATACGCGCCTTTACGGTTTTGATTGTAGAGCTTAGTATTGCTGGAATTTAATTAATGCAACAATTTCAGCTATTTGAATAAGTATTTGTACTTAGACACTATTATAATGTTAAGGGGATTTTGATATGAAATGTTTTGTTTATCGTAAGGTAAAAACCCGTCGTGTTTATTTGTGGCGTGGTCTTACGAGATACCTTTGATTTTCAAAGAGTTTTGAAACTTTAATAATTCAAATTGAGTGCGTTTTCTCACGGTGGTTTGCCAAACTGACTCGAGTGTTATTTTATTATAATTCTTGGGTCAGACCGAGTATTTTAGGTTCAGGTTAGGATGCTATGGAGCAGGAACAAGTTGGAGACCGAGATGTATTCTCGTACTTGTTTTATTCCTCTGCAGTGTTGTTTGAAATTACCGGCAATTGTGACGGCATGTTGGTATAACTGTCCAGGCTGGTAATTATTGTTTTGTGTACTCTGATGTGAGATTTGTATATTCCAGTTTGCTTTGTGTAAAGAAGTATTGATATTATATATTTTTCTATCCGCTATGAGATTATGTTTGTTTAGTATTCTTCTTCTACCTACTTTCTTTTTCCCCAACAATCTGTCTTTCCGGCACTCGATCGTTCGGCATGTTATACGATAAGCGTATTTATGTCAATTTTTCGAGGTCGGTATGGGTGGGTCGTCACACAGTTAATCAACTCTCTCCGATATTGGTAAATTACCTTTACCATGTAAACTATTCAGAGTATGTCTCTTGACTTCTAGTGAGCTCTAGGTTCTTTTCTGAACTGCATCGTGACATTGTTATCATATAACAATGTCTTCGAGTCTTAACATTTGGAATCACACTCATCTCAGTTATGAATGCGTGCATTTATTTATACTTCTTACATCGCAGTAGCCTTTGGATGAATTGGCCACTATTTATTACTTGGAATGATTCCAACTTAAAGGTCTTAACTTAAGTTTAAATATGAATTTAGGATTGATGTATCATGCTCGATATTACTAATGAGGTTCGATTATGTGCACTCCTTCATAAGGAGTTCGTTGTTTTTATAAACAATTCTCTTGTATTTCATAAATATTTTAGAACACTCTAAACTATCATCAAATGATCATAGTTCCGATTTGTTACTTGTTATATATATCAAATACATGAGTGAAATGTGATATTGTAGATAATATGGCATATACGAAATTCCAATAGTCAATCCATATGGAATCCATCTAACATACTTGATATTAAACAATTTAATATAGCGCCTTTGTGTATGTTTCAGGACATTCTCGACATTTTTTATACCGATTATAAAAGATGCTATTTTCCAAATCCAATGTTAAGTATCAAATAATCAACTGAACAGATTTTAGCATGAATACATCATCAACAACCACAACTTCATTGTTTACTTATAGTTTTAGAAATATATTTTAGTACATATTAATAATCTTCTTGGAAAATATGTTTCCTCTACATTTCGATCAAAATTCAAATTATTTGATTTCTTTGTTCAAAATACTTACTTAACTCTAATGATTATCACATAACACTTTCTTAATATTTCTTAGACTGTATCTAATACTCGCAAACTCGGCTATTACTCCCAGTAACTTTGAGAAATTATATTTGTTATGTATTATAGTCTATTCTAAATCATAGTTTAGAATTTTTTGTTTCAATATATATGTACTAAAACTAAAATCATACCTAAAGATAGTTTTTGTAAGTAAAATCCAAAATAATTATAAAACGTTAAATGATGAATCTGTTGCATTAGTTTCAATAATTGAAATTTATGTTGTTATTCTTATCAATATGGCTTATATTCCAGCTACATTGATCTTCTTCTTGAAGACACTTTTGCAACCAATGGATCATATCCTTTCGGGTACCGATATCAAAATATATTTGATAATGTGCTTTGAATTATTATAGATTTGTGCATCATACCATATGGTAAAGTCAATACTCTTAATGTTTTATTTGATTGCTGACGATTATTTATTCTCAATATTGACTAACAGACTCATAGTTTCTCTTTAGTATGAAAGAATATTTGTTAGACATTCTAATGTGCATTATTCATTTAAGTTTGGTTAATTTTATTTCTTTCCTCGTAATCATTTTTATCCTTGGATCATATTCAAATCCATTTTACTACCAGTAATTTCTAAAAGAAATTCATTCACTACAAAATTGGTATTTCTCAAAACAGCAATTGCTTATCAATGCAATGGAATAGATATTTATAAACATTTTATGAATTATCTTCTTTTGAACTGATTTGATTTTAGTTTATGAAACTTATGTTGAAAATATAAATTGATCGTCCAATGACATCTAGTCTTCAACAAATACAAGCTACTGCTCTCCAAATCATGCCACCAATTAGAACGTAACACTCTATCAAGCCAACAAAGTTCAAGTAATGGTGGAACTTCTTAGTTGGCAATGCTTTTGTCAACATATTTGTTGCATTATCTTTTAGGTGTACTTTTAAAGATAAACAAGCTTTTCCTTATCCGTGACAACTTGAAAAGACTCTCTCGCTTCAATGTGCTTTGACCGAGAGCTAAACGTCAAGTTTACCACTGTACGGATAGCACTTTGGCTATCGTAATGAAAATTAACACTATCGTGCACAAAAACCAATTCACACGAAAACTTATGCAAGTAAAGACCTCCTTTGACTCTTCAACCACTAAAGCGGTCAATTCCGCCCCCGTGGTCGATAAAGCAACCACGGTTTACAATTTGACCTCCAAAGGTCATGCCACCAAAAGTGAATACATGCCCCGAAGTTGCTTTTCTTCGATTTCTATTACCAAGGTAGTTTGAATCATAATATCCAATCAATTTGCAATCCATACCAACACCACCACCAAATACAGGACCATGATTCGAAGTCCCTGTATAGTATCCCAATATAACTTCTATGGCTCCCGAATGCAATTTACTTGGATTAGGCATATCGTGACTAACCACCCCGACGATATTTGCAATATCGGGCATTTTACACACCATGGCGTACATTAAGTTGCCAACCCCACTTGCATATAGCGCTATTGACATGTAGACCTTTTCCTCCCCCAAAATCTATTAACCCTTTGACAAAGGCTATTGGATCAGGTTTATTGGCAGTGGGATTAAAAGAGTGATTTTTTTATAAAAATACCTTTTATTAAATTGCACAAGGTCTTTATTTTATGTTGGTGTAAATAATGTTTTATTTAGAGTAAATCAAATACATCATTTAATTAATAAAAGAGTTTTAAGATATTTTTTATAATTATTGTGATTAAAATATTTATTTATTGTTAATATTTAAAATAAATCTGCTAACAATTTAATTTAAAATTAATTTATTTTAATTAAAATATTGTTAATATTTAAATAATTCTACTAATAATCTAATTTAAAACTAATTTATAATTTATTTTACTTTTATATTTTAATATGTTACGGTAACCATATTCACAACCATACAAAAGAAAGCATGATTACTGATGCCAAAATGACATTGGCACGACATCGATAAATAATATTGGTATATTAATACCATTTTAGGAGTCAGCAAAAAAGGCATATGTAACCAACCAGATTTTATATAATAATTAATTAAAATTAATAATAGTAATTTGGTTAATTGAAATAGATTTTTGAGGATTATCGAATAAATTTGTTTGGAAATTATTCAGTAATAAGAATTAGATTGTGGAAATGAGATATTTAAAATCGAAATAAGTCAAAAATGTGAAAATAATATATTATAAAAGTTATATAATTGGAAAATAATATTAGTATCGGAAAGAAGTGGTTTTTAAATAGCAATTTGTATTTATTTAAATTAAATAGAAAATAATTTTATGAGTAAAATTAAAATAAATGTTAATTTGTTTAAGCCCAAGCCCAAAAATCTTTAACCCAAATCCATATTTTGGCATTTCTGTGCTTCGATAGTTTTCTTCCTTCAATAAACATTCACGCACATACTTCTTATCTATTTCACCACTTTCCTGAAGCTAAATAATTAAGCCCTCTTTACCAATAAAGTCAAGAATAAATCAAATAAATTACAATAAATACTTAATTTTGAATATGTTCATCTTGATGCTTATTGCACCAATGCAAGGAAGGGATTGGATGTGTTGGGTTCTAACAGAAAAGAAGAGGAAGAAAAGTAGAGTATATGTGTGTTTTCTCTCATGAACCTATGTTTAATTATATAGTTTGTGATATATCTGTTACTTTGGATTAATACTTGGATAATATTTATGGTATGCATTGAACTAAGGTTAACAATGCATGAACGAGAGGAGAAGAGGTTGGAACATGATTAAGAAAGCCAACCTTTTGCTTTATGCACGGGCAACCAACTAGGGTTGAGTTGTTCGAACGTGACTAATTAATCGTTAGTCGACCAATGGTCGGCCGGTCACCGAGGCTGAAGGAAATAAAAATTATACAATAAAAACAAAAATAAATCAAAATATAATAAAATTTTATAAATATAAGTATATTATAAGTATATAATCTAAAAGTGCTTGGAGATGTATTATGTGATTTAATAAAACAGCATAAAATTTATTTATTTAAAGAAATTAATTAAATAAATAATAATTTAAATATTCGACCATATAAATTGTTAAAACTAAATATATTGTAACGACCCACCTTCTTTGACAGTTTAAATCTACAATAGACCTCACATGTCAAACTCAAATCATTCAAAAGGGAGGATTGTTATGGGGTAAACAAGAAAAAAAAACAGGGAAAAAAAGAAAATCAAACACAGAATCTCGCAGCGAAATGACAAAATATAATAATCAAATAAACAGTTCATAAAGCTATTTTCAAATAATATTTTATTACACTTTTACAATACAGATCAGAGTTACATACAACAGGAATAAATAAATAAATGCAACGAAATAACATGATGCCGCGGAATAAATAAAATAAATAGTAACAGTATTAAATCTTCATCTTCATCCTCCAGAAAGCAGTCTTCAATAAACTAAAAAGCTCAGACTGACCCGAGCAAATTGAAAGGACAAAACATTTGAGTTAGAACTAAAAGATCTTATGTAAGTTAAATCAACAGTAAATAAATATGAGTGTAACGGCGTCAGAGATGTTTACGGGTTTTGACACCTTCTATCCAGTGTCAAACTTGAGTGCAATAACTTAAGAGATGTTCGGGATTACATCTCCTAAGGATCCGTTAAACTATCTATATACATAATACGACACGCTATTATAATAGTGTCTATAGTAAAGTAAAGTATTAAAATAGCATTAAGGCGTTACCTATGTCCCCCTTAACAATTTTATATATTTCCATAGTCTATATAGTACCATACGCTCCTCCGTAAACTAGAGGGTTACCCAGTGGGCACTCCATAGGTATGGTATAAAATAAACTCATTGAAGGTGCGATAGGGCATATGAATGCGACAAGCGAGGCAATGCCAGGGTAGGATTCAACAATTTTGCAGTCTGGACTGGTGGTAACGTATAGCAACTACTACCGCCCACCTCGAGACACACTCCCAAATCAAAGGTGTACCCAAATCAAATCACAAAGTAATAGAATGGTATCGGAGAAATGTGCCCAATAGGAGGAATGACCTCACTTGGCCTGGGTGGCCCCTGTTTTAGTCACACCTAAGCTGACTCATGAGAGTCAGAGCTACGTAAATACCTCATATAGAATCGTACACCAAACTATCCTACTTCATTCTGGAGTCTCCACCACGTACATGATTGTTAAAGTGGTTTCGGTATTGACAGAGAGTATGACAATATCTGATTTCGGTCTCTTTAACAACCAAACGCTTATTTCACGCCGGATGGTTCTTCTAAATTTCCAAAATCGATTCTTAATTTATATCAAAATATCATATTCTCAAAACCACTTTCGAAATCGTATTCACTTTCGAAAACATATTCACTTTCGAAAACTTATCACATTTGAAATCATATCACATTCTGAAATCATATTTACTTTCGAAATCAAACTTACAAAATAGGTTAATTGTCATTTCAAAATCATTATATTCAATCAAATATGTCATTAAATTCCAACTTAGGTTATAGATTATTTAATCTTCTTTTAAAAATCAAGGATTTAAATATAAAACTTCCACTTTACAAAACCCGAGATTTAGAAAATAGTTTAGATAGTTTAAAAAATATTAAAATAGTTTTTAATAGTTTGAAATAGATTAAAATAGTTTAGGTGGATTTAAGATAGTTTAAATTTTATTTAAGATAGATTAAATAGATTTAAATTAGATTAAATAGATTTAAAATAGATTAAATAGATTTAAAATAGATTAGATAGATTTAAAATAATTTAAAATTGGTTAATTAGGTTAAAACAGATAAAAATAGATTAAACTTATTAAATAGACTGAAATAAATTAAATTAGTTTAAATTGATTAAAATAGTTCAAATAATTCAAATTAGCTTAAATTTGTTTAAAAGTTTGAAAATCTTAATAATTATGATTTGAAAATAATATAATTTTAACAGTTTATATTAACTATAATAAATTTGAATTTAATATTGAATTGAGCTATTTCTTCCATTTAAACACATCTAGACCATGTCCAGCTTTCAAATCAACAATTATTTTTTTAATTCAAATTCCCGTTTAGACCATTTAATCAATATCAATTTCAAATCCAGGTTTGCATTATCGATTTAAACCACTTCAAATTAAATACTTTTCAAAGTATATTCAACATTTTTCAGTAACTCAATCTCGATAAAATTCATTTATATTTGGCACTTCGGATTTGAAATTCCAATTTAAATCCTTTTAAACAATTCATTAAATCGGTTCCAATTTCAACATTAATGCTTGGATTTTTCTAAAGTAATTCAGTTTATATGAATACAATTCTATTTCAAAATATCATTTAGTTGAATTCAAAATTTAAAGATTTAAAAGCCATTTAATTTAACTAATCCAGTGCCCATATATAATTTTCTACCCTATGGTCAAGTGATACAGATATTTATCATTCAATCCGCAATAAATTTAAATTTGCGGTTATATATCATTTCAACCCGCAATCCCAAATAAAATTCAAAATCCATCAACTCGCCCGGGTTTATCATTTCAACCCATAACGATTTTCCCTAATCTATAGATTATTCGGGTATGTATCATTTCAACCCATAGGGAACTTGCAATGCTATAACAATATAAAAATATAACATCCAGTCATCCAATGTCAACAATCAAACATCTATCACAATCATCATCCAAATTAACCAATAAATAACAACAATTTACTGATTATCAATAACAGATATTAACTGGAAAATTACAATAAAATGTTAAATTAAATGGCGATTAAATTAAATAAAAGTCAGATTTTACTGGAGTGACAATTTAAATATACCAAACATCAACCAATCAATTTTAAATCACGTCATAAATTCAATTAACTGACATAAGAAAATTTAGTAGTTGTGAGTGGGTTAAAACACTCTTCTCTGATCTCAAATTGATTTGAAATCCAAAATAAGGCCCAAAATTTAGCAGTCTTAGAATTCATCCAAACTAGAGTCAATATGTCCGAAATTTCAATACCATCGCAGTGGAACAAACCGCGCGTAAATTTGAGCTCGTATGGAAAATTTAGGATTGTTAGACGGGTTGACAATATAAATTAAATTAAAATAAAAAAGAATAACCTCTCTCTCAATTGCCATGTCAACACGCGTTACTCATCCGCGTGAAAAATCTAGCTTACGCAGGTCGATATCACGAAACCCTACATGGCCACCACCAGAGGCAAAAACACCTTGATCTGACATCACCAGAGAAATGCTCCAATTAGGCCGACCAACCTTCGCCGCCACAACATCTCCACCTCAGCTGTGACGACCTACCCTTCTCGACCCTCGAAAATCGACACAAAATACTCCACAGTATATATGCCGACGATCGAGTGCCGGAAAAGATAGATTTAGAGGAAAAAGAAAGAAGGTAGAAGAGAGAAGGAACTAAACAATAACATAATCTAACAATCGCAGCGGAACAAAATATAATACATAATATCAGATCTTTACACAAAATGGAAACTATATCTGTTTTATACAATATATAATCAGAGTATATCTCAAACAAACAACAATTACCAGCCTGACAATTTTCAAACAAATCACAGCAGTGGATATAATCAAATACGGATAATATGTCTCGGACTCCAGCTCCTCTCCTAAGCTCCACAGCATCATATCCTGTAATCTATAATACTCGGTCTGACTCGAGCATTATAATAAAATAACACCCGAGTCAGTTTGGAATACCAGCATGAGAGAAAAATACACCCAAATTGATTATTAAAGTTTCAAAAATCCTTTGAAAATCAAAAGCATCTCGTAAGACCATGCCACAAATAAACATGTCGGGTTTTTACCTTAAGATAGCTAAAACATTTCTTATAAAATCCTCTGATATTATAATAGTGTCTATATACAAATACTTATTCAAATAGCCAAAATTGTGACATCCATTAAATTCCAGCTACTAGCCACAAAGTGGGTTATACAAACAAAAATCGTAAAAGGCGCGTAGGGAGAATGGATTTCTAACTAATGACTAGGCACTGGGGTACCACCTATCACAATACGTGGTCTAGAACACTATACCGAGGATTACTCCCAATCCCCTGCAACACAAGACCGGGACTACCCTTTACCGGATAATCCCGAGTAAGATCACCCCACGGTTGGGATCAGCAACCGCACCACAAAGCCGAATAAAAAGGGACATCTAGACAAGGATGACCTCACTCTAATGGGTGCTACCCACTTAGCCTTGCTGCATAACCCCTGATTTTCAGTCATTCCCGGTTGATGAGGCTTGAGGATAAGTGTTACCTTTTAGAACGTTTCACTTAAAATGCCCACCGTCCACCTGACGATGTTCCGAAAGCATTCATCCATACAAGTCCGTTCCAGGTTCGTACGGAACCTAAGGCACTACTCCTACTACATCCATTTTGGAATCATCCTCAGGATTAGTAGCGACTAGCCCTTTCACTTCACGGCTCCATCTTTGAATCCAAACTCATCTTCCTCACGAAAACGTACAAACCGGATCGAAGTGGTTTTCGAGAAATAAATCCTGATCCTGGTCTCTTCGAAATGATCAACGCATTGGCCAATATTGATAGTTGGTTATTTAACTATCAATTAACATTCACAAATATCCATCAAACAATAAATAATTTCCTAAATTTTTTTATTAATCTCAAAATATCTTCACAAGATATATTACCATTTTCAATCCCTTGAAAACAGTTTTCAAACCATCTTTCTTTTTACGGAATAAATTTCCCTAAACATTTTCTATTTCCACTGAAAATAACGGTTAAGTTCAAACTAAATTTTAAAAGAGGAGTTACAAAATTCTATACTAGTTTCAAATAAAACTTCAACCAAACTATCTTTAAAATAAATCCATTTTATAAAATATAAATATTAAAAATATTCTTTCAAAACATAATACTAATTAGCCCTTTAAAATAATTACTACTATAACTAATTTGTTAAATTTTTACTTTTAAAATTTTTACCACTTAAATAATAATTTATTGAAACCATTCATTTAAAACCACTTCAAATCTTCTAACTTTTACTCAATAGTCTGCTTTAAAAACGTACTTGGCTTTTCAGGGAAATACACTTCCATTTTAGAATAAACCAAAGAATCCTTTTATAAATCCTGCTTGATTTATCTCAATTCGAATTTACGGTTAAATTCCGTAAATTCCTTCCCACACTTTAAAAATAAACTCATTTTTGTTTTTAAATACATTCCCATCTCCTGGAAATCACTCTCTAAAATATAGGGGAGATTCTAAGTGATTTAAACCAAATTACTTTTTAAAATAAAATTATTAAATCGATTATTTATATTAAATTTCCCTTTTTGGAAATTTTATACTATTGTACCAGTAAATAATTGAGTGCTACAAATTCTTTAAATAAATATTTACTATGTACTTGAAATAATTAAAAGTAACATTTTCTCCAAATATCCTAAACACATTTTAAACCGCTAATTTAAATTTTGGAAGCTTTCTTAGAAATCATACTTAATTTCTGGGGAAAAACTTTCCATCTTTAAAAGTAATCCATCTTTATTTTTATAACGATTTATACCTTCTTATAGAATTTCCCACCGAAAATCTATGCTTTCAAAATATATCCACCGATAAATATACCAATTTATTTATAAACCCAATTTATAAATTTCCGTATCTCGTTTCCATTCCAATCACAGTTTCAAAATATTTCAAATTCCAAACCAATTCCTGAATTTAATTTCCTTAAATTAATTCCTTAAAATCACTTTTCATTTCCTTTTACTCCCATTTCACTTTATTGATATTTTAAAATACCAAATTATATTATTCAACCATAACACAGCATAACAAAATTCCAAATCTATATATCATAAGATATCAATGAAATATATTACAGATTATAAATATAATTTCTATTTGTGAGGAATACAGTTGGATCCCTCCAACCTGTTTCCCTGCATCCATAGATATTAGCACAACCAATAAATATCAATCCAATCTGATAATAATTATCACATTCAACTAATCAACCAATCAAACATTTAAATATTAGTTATTTAAATTAAATGGCATCCAAATGTGAGTGAGATTAATTCACCTTGAATTTTCGACGAGCGTTCAAATTTTAAATTAAATCAAATCGTTCGATTTAATTCAAAATTTTCGCTCATTCCAAATGCCTCCAGATCTGCTGCAGCGCATGGATCGCGTGAATGCGATTCCGGCGCTTCTAGTTTCATCGGAATCTGACCATGCATGACCAAGATATGTTATTACAAAGTTTTTAGTATAACTTATAAACAAATTCCTTTTTCTTTTATTACCTAATTAACCATCGGCCGTTTATTGTGCTTAGGAAAAAAAAGGCCGTCCCCTTCTTCTACTCCAGGCAACACAGCATGAACCCATCGTCGCGCTTCAACCCTCGACCGCCGCGCCTTCCACAGCCCCCACCACTAAGATCGACGACCACCGAACGAACGACCGTCGCGAGCTCTTCCAATGCCCCCGACCCGATGAACTCGGCTACTCCGACAGCTCGAAAAACATGCTCGAACATCGCACGTTCAAGGCCAAAATCCTCACGATCTACTATGCCCAACTCGATCACTGTCGTTCAAATGATAGAGCTCAACGAGCTCCTCAATCTCCTAGTTGGAAGTTTTCAAAACAAAGGACTGAATTTGGAGGAAAACGAGATGAAGCTCGAAGAACTTCGGCCATTGAATAGAGAACGTGGCGGCTGGAAGAAAAATTAAGGTTTCGGCCCAAGAGAACGTATATATAAACGTTTATTTTATAATATTTTATTAATATTCTCATATTATTTGCAAGTTTCAAACGAACTCCAAACCACACGTGCCGCCAGACATTTATAAGGTTTTACCCACATTCCGAACACAATGGAATGTGTTTCGGAGCCCAATTCGGTCACATGTGGAAGATAGCTTTTTAAATTGATTTAAAATAATAAATTATCGATTTAAATTTCAACGCGTTTCTCACCCGTACGGACAAACGGTAACTCCAAACGCTACAAAATTTGAAATCCGATAATAATACACTATTACGGATCCAATGGAACTAGTTTCGTCGAATTCCAAGACTGTCCCCCAAAAGGCTATTTTAACTCGTCGATTAATTCCGAGCGATTTTCAAAATCGTCGAAATAATTTAAAATTTCACTTTTAAAATTTTACTATCTTAATTATAAATCATATAGAATTTCTAATCACATTTAGAAATCATTCTGATTCATTTCGAATCAAAATCCGAATATTTGCATTATTATATTATTAAATTCCATTATTAAATTAATATAAAATTCCAAATTTAATTTATCGAATTTTGATTCCATCAAAAATTCCAAGGTTATAATTCAAATCCATCTAAACTTAAAATAAATATTTGAAGCCATCTTCATAACCATTTACATCCAGATTCACAAATTATCCCTATTTCAAATATTTAATTATTATTATTATTCAAATCCAATTGAATTACCATACTCAATATTTTAACTAATTATATTGATTTAACCAAAATCTTCTTACTTTGAAATCAATTCAAAATCCACATTTAACATTTAAATGAATTAAATGTTCAAATCTAACGACCAAAATTCCGGGTCATTACATTTCCCCCTTATAAAAATTTCGTCCCCGAAATTTGCTAAGGTTGGAAAATGCTACTAAACTTGTATACTTACCCATACTTACTTAGTTAAAAACTTACATTCACCTCACCCAAACTTTTAGCTCAATTCCAAAACCATTTGCTTTTATATTGTAACTCAAAAGCTTGTTTTCAATATCACTTCAAAAATCACTTTCCTAGTTAACCCAAAATTTTCAAAATGCCCAAAAAAATTCTAACTCCCAAAGTTTTAGAAATTTTTTGACAGCATCTCCATTATACGGAGAGCGTTTTATAATATCACAATAGATATAAATATATATACATCGACCCACACGGTCGGAAAACAAAATATATCACAATATTTATATATATATATATATATATATATATATATATATATATATATATCATTTTCAATTTTATTGCGTAGGCGTACCTTAGATTAGCATTTTAAAAGCAAGCGGCTAATTATATTGCATATACGCGCTCCAACTCTATCGATTGCCTCCCGTACCTGTACTTACTTAAACAAACACATCAGTTTTCAATAATATGAAAATTAAACAACATTCCATTCATTTATCTTAGCCAAACATATCAATTACATACCCAAACAAACAAATTTCATAATCCTGCATGTAATCCATCTGTTATAAGCAATTCACAAGTTTCAACACTATTTTAGTTTCGCTAACAAACCCAAACTTCATTTTATTCCACTCGAATGATTTATATCCGAGCTTACTATTCTCAATTCATATTCATTTCAATATGATTAACATGTGCTTTAGTTACATAATTTACTTCAATTCAATTCCAAATTGATTCACAATCAAATTTTTATTTTTTTTAAATTTGATATATTTGCATTATATTCATAATTCACTCCATTTACATGCAAATCCACTAAATTAAATTCCGACCCATTCCACTTAATTCAAAAACCACTTATTTACTTCCTTAAACAGATTACTTCCGTTTATAACAAAATGACAAATTTTCTATGCAAACTTAAATGTTATTCATGCAATAACCATTACTTAAGCTTATAACCATTTTAAATTAATTCCAACCCAATTTATATTAATTTATTCAATTCTGCATTGTTCACAATCCAAACATTCTTATTTCATTGTAATTATTAAATCAAATCCCTATTCTCATTTCAAGTTCATCATCCAACTTAAGTTTATATTAATATCATTCCATTGGATTATTTACAACTCATACATTCTTATTTCAGCATGATAAGAAATTAAAATTCTTTCACTTGCATTAAAATTTTATTATCTAAACAACTTTCATTCAAGACCACTTATAAAGCTTGACCACAATCATTTTCCAATTTGCTTAAGTTATTTCAATAACATAATAACTCCATTTCTTCTCACCTTAATCTTATTTCCATTTTGATTTGATTCTTATTCAATCAAATTCCAATCCATTACAAATTTTAATTCATTTTGTTTACTTACTCAATCCATTTTAAATTTTAATTCACCTCCTTAATTCACTTATGAATTTATTAACAACATAACCATTCCAATTATTCTAAACCAGAACTGGGTTTTATTTTTCTTTTTAAATTTTACAGGCTACCAAAATTTATTCATCCCATTACTCTTTTATTTAATTTAGCCTATGCTAAATTCACCTTCAAACAATTCCTTTGAATTTAGTTGAGTGAGAATTTAATTCATTCAATATCATTTAAATTAAATTAAATTTTCTTTCAATTCAATTCTTTTCCAATTCTAATTCAAGTTCAACCAAATTTTATTTAGCCAACTTAAGTTCATACCATTTCCTTTACTATTTTAAATAAGAATTTAATTCCATTCATTATTATTCATAACACGCTGAATTTTGATTTTAATTCAATTCAAATTCAATTCAATTCCTTTTTAATTTAAGCTAAATCCAATTTTTGTTTCTCCATTCGTTTTAATTTTTTACTCTCTAATATATAAGTTTTAAAACTTATTTAGTAACCTAAGTCCACTCATCCTTTTATATTTCACTTTGCCTTATCTCACTCTACATTTCATTTAGGATTTAAATTTTGTATTTACCATACCATTCAATCATTACCTATTTATGTTATAATTCCATTTTCTATTCATAAGTTTCCCAACTTATTTACTTAAAAGCTCATATTGCTCATTTTAGTCATTTCCATCTTATAATCACAATTCCAAATTTTTATATACATATTTATCACTTAATATCTTAAGGGTATAAAATTTCATTACACAATTATAATCATTGTACATTTCAATTTCATATTCAATTTAATTCAATTTCAATTTTATTTTATATTTAACTTATCCCGAGTTAAATGCAAGTATATTTTATTCACTTCCATTTACTCAAGTTAAATTTTAATTCCAGGATTAAAATTTCAAATTTTCTTTCTTATTTATACCAACTTTACTTTAAGTTCAATAGTTGATTCAACTTTACCTTTCACATTATTTAAATAGAGTTCACAGAATTCAATTACCCGGTTTTATTTCAAAACCATTTTGAAATCATAAATAACACATACCTACTTTGTATATCAAATCAAACTTCCGAATTCCAAAACAACTTGTTCTTAGCAAAACAAATTTCCCTTTTGAAATTTCTAAAACAACTTGTATACCCAACAAGTCCAAACATATATCATAACCAACCTCTACGGTAGCAATCCATCACTTTAGAAACTCGAAAATGAATTCTGATGATGTGGCCATCATCACCAGGATTATTTTCCAGCGACTGAAGTGAATTCGGTGCTTTCTTACTTTCACAAATTCCTTTCAAAACAATTTCCATTCAAAAATATTTTCCTAAAATAACACTCCATTATTGCCTTCACATCTTTGGAAAACATTTCAAACATTCTCAAGATTTTATATTCCCAAACAATTTGTTTAAATTCATTTTAAACACTTTTCAAAATTTCCGAGATTTAAATTCTGGTTTAAATCAAATTTTCGCTATACTCCTTTTTATTTAAACCATACTTAGATAATTCTATTTGGTTATAAACCATTTCAAATTTTATATTCTTATATTTGATTATAATATTAACAACCAAACATCCAAATATATATATATATAATAATTTAAGAAAATTATTTCTTTCATATCAAAATATAATTTTGGGTAAAATTATTTCATTTACCCATTTTAAAAACAATACTATGTCGGTTTATCTTGTTTAAGAGTTTGGAAACCCCTATCGATACGTTTGTACTTCCCGTACCGACCAGAATTCATAAATACTCAACCGATAAGTCAACACAGCATAAAAACAGTTTTTATATTCACTAACAAGTACGCGCTCATAGCTATTAATACACTCAACTCATTATAGAGTACTATTGACTCTGTTTAATGAGTAATCTTCCCACCAGAGCCAAGGTTATCGCCAAACTAAGCTCTGATACCACATGTGACGACCTGCTCTTCTCGATCCTCAAAAATCGACACAAAATACTCCACATTATAATATGTCGACGATTGAGTGCCGAAAAAGACAGACCGTTGAGGAAAAAGAAAGAAGGTAGAAGAGAGAAGGAACTAAACAATAACAGAATCTCACAATTGCAGCGGAACAAAATATAATACATAATATCAGATTTTTACAGAAAATGAAAACTATATCTGTTTTATACAATATATCATCAGAGTATATCTCAAACAAACAACAATTACCATCCTGACAATTTTCAAACAAATCACAGAGCGGATGTAATCAAATATGGATAATACGTCTCGGACTTCAGCTCCTCTCCTGAGCTCCACGGCATCCTATCCTGTAATCTATAATACTCGGTCTTACCCGAGCATTATAATGAAATAACACCCGAGTCAGACTAGGATACTAGCATGAGAGAAAAATACACCCAAATTGATTATTAAAGTTTCAAAAATCCTTTGAAAATCAAAAGCATCTCGTAAGACCACGCCACAAAAAAACATGTCGGGTTTTTACCTTACGATAGCTAAAACATTTCTTATAAAATCCTTTGATATTATAATAGTGTCTATACACAAATACTTATTCAAATAGCCGAAATTGTTACACCTATTAAATTCCAGCTACTAGCCACAAAGTGGGTTATACAAACAAAAATCGAGAAAGGCGCGTAGGGAGAATGGATTTCCAACTAATGACTAGGCACTAGGTACCACCTATCACAGTACGTGGTCTAGATCACCGTACTGAGGATTACTCCCAATCCCCTGCAACACAAGACCAGGACTACCCCTTACTGGATAATCTCGAGTAAGATCACTCCACGGTTGGGATCAGCAACCGCACCACTAAGCTGAATAAAAAGGGACATCTAGACAAGGATGACCTCGCCCTAATGGGTGCTACCCGCTTAGCCTTGCTGCATAACCCCTGATTTTCAATCATTCCCGGTTGATGAGGCTTGAGGCTAAGCGTTACCTTTTAGAACGTTTCACTTAGAATGCCCAACGTCCACCTGACGATGTTCCGAAAGCATTCATCCATACAAGTCCGTTCCGGGTTCGAACGAAACCGAAGGCACTACTCATACTACATCCATTTTAGAATCATCCTCAGGATTAGTAGCGACTAGCCCTTGCACTTCACAGCTCCATCTTCGAATCCAAACTCGTCTTCCCCACGAAAACGTACAAACCAGATTGAAGTGGTTTTCGAGAAATAAATACCGATCCCGGTCTCTTCGAAACGATCAACGCATTGAACAATATTGATAGTCGGTCATTTAACTATCAATTAACATTCACAAACATCCATCAAACAATAAATAATTTTCCAATTTTTTTACTAATCTCAAAATATCTTCACAACATATATTACCATTTTCAATCCCTTGAAAACAGTTTTCAAACCATCTTCCTTTTTACAGAATAAATTTCCCCAAACATTTTCTATTTCCACTAAAAATAACGGTGAAGTTCAAACTAAATTTTAAAAGAGGAGTTACAAAATTCTATACTGGTTTCAAATAAAACTTCAACCAAACTATCTTTAAAATAAATTCATTTTATAAAATATAAATATTAAAAATATTCTTTCAAAACATAATACTAATTAGCCCTTAAAAATAATTACTATTATAACTAATTTGTTAAATATTCACTTTTAAAAATTTTACCACTTAAATAATAATTTATTGAATCCATTCATTTAAAACCACTTCAAATCTTCTAACTTTTACTCAATAGTCTGCTTTAAAAACGTACTTGGCTTTTCAGGGAAATACACTTCCATTTTAGAATAAACCAAAGAATCCTTTTATAAATCCTGCTTGATTTATCTCAATTCGAATTTACGGTTAAATTCCGTAAATTCCTTCCCACACTTTAAAAATAAACTCCTTTTTGTTTTTAAACACATTCACATCTCCTGGAAATCACTCTCTAAAATATAGGGGAGATTCTAAGTGATTTAAACCAAATTACTTTTTAAAATAAAATTATTAAATCAATTATTTTTGGACATTTTATACTATTGTACCTGTAAATAATTGAGTACTACAAATTCTTTAAATAAATATTTACTATGTACTTGAAATAATTAAAAGTAACATTTTCTCCAAATATCCTAAACACATTTTAAACCGCTAATTTAAATTTTGGAAGCTTTCTTAGAAATCATACTTAATTTCTGGGGAAAACACTTTCCATCTTTAAAAGTAATCCATCTTTATTTTTAAAACGATTTATACCTTCTTATAGAATTTCCCACCGAAAATCTATGCTTTCAAAATTTATCCACCGATAAATATACCAATTTATTTATAAACCCAATTTATAAATTTCCATTTCTCGTTTCCACTCCAATCACAGTTTCAAAATATTTCAAATTCCAAACCAATTCCTGAATTTAATTTCCTTAAATTCATTCCTTAAAATCACTTTTCATTTCCTTTTACTCCCATTTAACTTTATTGATATTTTAAAATACCAAATTATATTATTCAACCATAACACAACATAACAAAATTCCAAATCTATCTATCACAGGATATCAATGAAATATATCACAGATTATAAATATAATTTCTATTTGTGAGAAATCCAGTTGGATCCCTCCAACCTGTTTCCTTGCATCCACAGATATTAGCACAACCAATAAATATCGATCCAATCTGATAATAATTATCACATTCAACTAATCAATTAATCAAATATTTAAATATTTGCTATTTAAATTAAATGACATCCACATGTGAGTGAGATTAACTCACCTTGAATTTTCGACGAGCGTTCAAATTTTAAATTAAATCAAATCATTTGATTTAATTCAAAATTTTCGCTCATTCCAAATACCTTCGGATCTGCTGCAGCGTGTAGATCGCATCGGTGCGATTCCGGTGCTTCCAGTTTCGTCGGAATCTGACCATGCATGACCAAGATATGTTAATACAAAGTTTTTAGTATAATTTATAAACAAATTCCTTTTTCTTTTATTACCTAGTTTACCATCGGTCGTTTATTTTTCTTAGAAAAAAACAAGGCCATCCCCTTCGTCTACTTCACACAACACAGCATGAACCCATCGTCGCGCTTCAACCCTCGACCGTCGCGCCTTCCACGGCCCCCACCACTAAGATCGGCGACCACCGAACGAACGGCCGTCGCAAGCTCTTCCAATGCCCCCGACCCCGATGAACTCGGCTACTCCGACAGCTTGAAAAACACGCTCGAACATCGCACGTTCAAGGTCAAAATCCTCGCGATCTACTACGCCTAACTCGATCACTGCCGTTCAAATGGTAGAGCTCAACGAGCTCCTCAATCTCCTAGTTGGAAGTTTTCAAAATAAAGCAATGGATTTGGAGGAAAATAAGATGAAGCTCGAAGAACTTCGGCCATTGAATAGAGAATATGGCGGCTGGAAGAAAAATTAGGGTTTCGGCCCAAGAGAACGTTTATATAAACGTTTATTTTATAATATTTTATTAATATTCTCATATTATTTGCAAGTTTTCAAACGAACTCCAAACCACACGTGCCGCCAGGCGTTTATAAGATTTTACCCATATTTCGAACCCAATGGAATGTGTTCCGGAGCCCAATTCGATCATATGTGGAAGATAGCTTTTTAAATTGATTTAAAATAATAAATTATCGATTTAAATTTCAATGCGTTTCTCACTCGTACGAACAAACGGTAACTCCAAACGCTATGAAATTTGAAATCCGATAATAATACACTATTATGGATCCAATGGAACTAGTTTCGTTGAATTCCGAGACTGTGCCCTGGAAGGCTATTTTAACTCGTCGATTAATTCGAGCGATTTTCAAAATCGTCAAAATGATTTAAAATTTTACTTTTAAAATTTTACTAGCATACTTATAAATCATATAGAATTTACAATCACATTTAGAAATCATTTTGATTCATTTCGAATCAAAATCCGATTATTTGCATTATTATATTATTAAATTCCATTATTAAATTAATATAAAATTCCAAATTTAATTTATCGACTTTTGATTCCATCAAAAAATCCAAGGTTATAATTCAAACCCATCTAGACTTAAAATAAATCTTTGAAACCATCTTCATAACCATTTACATCCAGATTCACAAATTATTCCTATTTCAAATATTTAATTATTATTATTCAAATCCAATTGAATTACCATACTCAATATTTTAACTAATTATATTCATTTAACCAAAATCTTCTTACTTCAAAATCCACATTTAACATTCAAAATGAATTAAATGTTCAAATCTAACGACCAAAATTCCGGGTCGTTACATCAGCCAATTTCCTCCGCCGCCCCAGCCATATAAACCCAAATTTCTAGCGATCTAGACCACTTAACGATAAATGACAAACACCACAAGGCTTTCTCTTCACCCTCTTCTCAACACCGCTTCTCGATCGTCGATCGGATGAAGATCCACCGTTGGATCGCGAAAACCTAATATGAATGGCCGAGGTTCATCATTGATTTCTAGACAAACGGTGATGCGATTGCAAAAATGAATTGCACAAGTGTATTACACTCGTCTAGTGTTTTGAAACGGTTTATAATATGATAAGGTTTTGAAAAGTTTGATTTTCGATTTGAATTTGAAATTGGATTTAGGGTTTGTATTTAGAATTTTTTTCTACCATTAGAAGAAGAAGATAGCCAGATAGAATTGTACGTACTGAAATAAGAAAATGATAACCAGGGTTTGGAAAACAAGACCATTTATATGAACAAGGCCCAATAAGAAAATAAACACATATCAAATTGATTTGAAACAACAATAACGACCCGAAAGGCCCGTTCTATATCCGGAACGAAAGCAGATCATCATATAAATCAAAATAGATGTTTTTGATAATTTTAAACTTAATGGATTAGGTTTCAATTCCTAATTCCATTGTATGAAGAAGTTAGCTTAAAAATCAGTTTAGTTGAAATTGATTTCTACATGTTTTGAGTTCATACGATCAAACGACAAGTCTGATCGCTACAAAACTTGAAATACTACAATAATTCATCGTTATGAATCTGATGAAACTGGTTTCATCAAAATCCAAGACAATGGCCAAAATGGTTATGTTCATGTTAATTTAATATCAAATTAATTAGATCACTTTCGACTTCAAATTTAATAACTAACAATTTTTACCATTTTTGACTACCTAGACATTTAAAATCTTTTAAAACAAATTTCCATATCAGTTCAATATTAATCACTTTACTAATTATAGTATTTAAGTTCAGTTACAATAAATTCATTAATTATAATTTAAATTCAAATAAACTGATTAACTTGATTTCAACCCCTTTTTATTCCATCATTCATTACTCTATGTATATATTTAACATTGGTTTATGGCTTATTACATTAATATTCTTCAATTATTATCTTAATTCATATTAACGAAATATTTAATTACATTTAATTGCAATTACTTTTCAATTTAGTTCAGTGGGTTAAATAAATAGGTAACAAATGATAATTGTCACCTTTTACTTAATTTAATCACATTTATAAGTTTACTAATCTACCATCAAATGTTATAACTATTCAATTCCAATTAATTACACATTATTTCATTAATTAATTCAACATTTAATCTATTACCTCGTCTACAATTTATAACCAAATTTTATAATTACAATTATCTTAATTAATTGAAATTGCATTAAAGTGGTTATTAATGACCTTATATTAACACTATTACATTTCATTCTAGTTATTTTCTTATTATTAAATCTTAGTTTTTTATTTTCCACAACATTAAATTCCAAAACTTATTTAATTAATAAATTTAATTATCGAAAATTACGGGTCGTTAAACTCTCCTCCACTCAAAACATTTCGTCCCCAAAAAGGAAAAAGAAGGGAAGAGAAGGAATTAAGAAATCAATATATCTTATTCAAAGTATTCAACTTATAAACAGTTAATTTACATAATTAAATAATTTAAATGAAATATATCAATTAAATCCATTTATATTCAAGTTAGCCAAATTTTGAACATGGAAGAATTTCTGAAATGGTTTAAAATTCCAAATATAGCGATTTAATTGATTTGGTAGAATGGTAATTTAATAATTGAAATTGGGCAAATATGAGAATATGGAAATAAATGGATATCGAAATGGTTTCTAAAATTTATTTAATCTATTTGGATTTGAACTATAATTTTGGACCTTCAAATGGAAATAAAAACCGACAAGTAAAAATTTGGAATTTTATATATTAATTTAACAATGGAAATTAATATATAGTAATAATAGTGTAAATAATTGAATATTGATTTAATATAAATCAGAATGATTTCTAATGTGGACATAAATTCTATTTGAATTATAATAAAGTTAGTAAAATTCTAAAATTGAAATTTTAAATGATTTCGACGATATTGAAAATCGTCTGATTTAATCGATGAGTTAAAATAGCCTTCTAAGGCACAGACTTAGAATTCGACGAAACCAGTTCCATTGGATCCGTAATAGTATATTGTTATTGGATTTCAAATTTCGTAGCATTTGAAGTTACCGTTGGTCGTACGGGATAGAAACGCATTAAAATAAATATCGAAAATTTAATATCTTAAATCGATTCAAAAGGCTATCTTCCACATACGATTGAATTAGCCCTCGAAACACGTTCCATTGCGTTTGAATAGGGATAAAACATTGTTAATGCCAGGCGGCACGTCTCTTTTGGAGTTCGTTTGTAAAAGCGTGTTAAATTGGAAATAACAATAGAATAACACACACACACACAGGCTTATATATATACGCGTTCCAAACAGTAAGGCCTAGGGTTTTAATGTAGCACCATCTTATATTATCAGTGGTCGACATGCTCCCATGCTTTTCCTCATTTTTCTCTCCATCCTCACAGTTTTAGCTGAAGGTTTCTACTGGGAAATCGTAGAGCTTCTCGTGCTCTATAAATCTATGCGGTGTTGATCTGGAACGGTGCATCGATCGAGGAGGTACGGGCATGCGTATAGGGTAAGTTTAGGCATGAAATCCATGGCCATAGGAGCGTCGAGCTCGACCGGTTCTCTGGCATTGGTGGTTCTTGCGAAGGGCTTCGATATGTTGGGGGCCGATCTACTCCTAGGTGAAAGGATGGGCAGCCGCGATCGGTTTTTAATGGTTGGTGATGGGTTTTAAAAACCTTGATGAATGCGCGATGTAGAAGACAAGGGAGAAAGAGGGAAATGCCGCCAGATCTTCTCAAATTGAAATCGACGGCTCCGATTTGATCTGGGTTTGTTATATAAAAAAATAGAAGAAAAAGAAAAGTGAATTTATATATATATTATATTCAGAACTTTAAAATTGCATATCTCATTCATACGAGGTCAGAATTGGACGAACAAGCAGCGCTGGAATCGCAGCGACGAGCACTACGCTGTGGTGGATGTTTGGAGGCGTTTGGAGCTAGTGAAAATTTTAGGTTAAATCGAATGTTGTTCGATTTAATTTAAAATTGGAACGTTTGGCAACGAAAAATCAAGGTGAGTTAATCTCACTCAATTTTGGACTGCTGGCTTTAATTTTAAAGAATTAAAATAAATAAATGATTGGTTGGTTAAATTGATGCAATTGTATCAGTTGGATGTGATATTATATATAGTAGTGTGTGTGTATACATATATTGGAGTGATTGATATTCCCGCATTTATATAGCGGCAGAGACCCTATGCGCCCCGCATAATAGCGGATGACCCTATATACCGTGATATTCCCCCTCGAAGTGGAATTGGTAATTTTATATTGTGCTAACATCTGTGAATGCAGGGAAATAGGTTGGAGAGATCCAATTGGATTCCTCAAAAATGTTGAATTTAATTTCATATATGATGATATATGTTCTGTTGGAATAATCTATGATAGATTGCTGTGAGATTTATATTGATTGGATGCTATGGTTGTTTTGGGCATGGTTTTTGGTGTCTTAGAATGTCAATAATATATGGTTGAACTGAAAAGAAAATAAAAAAGGGATTTTTGAAGTAAATTGTTTATAAAGAATTTTGGGTTAATTGATTTGATGAAATAAAAGGTTTGGGATTTGTACTTTACAAAATTGGGATATTGTAAATAGGGATTTTGGAATAAAGGTATACGAAAAGGATTTCTAAATAATAAATGTTTAACTGGTACTTGTTTAAGTGCAATGGGTTTAAAATCGAGATCTTTAATGGATCGGAAGAATAGAAGTGAATTTTTGAATAAGTATAAAATTGATTTATACTAGAATTCAAGTAGGATTTCCAAACTTAGGAGATGGAATTGGAAATCGAGAAATTGGTCTTGTTTTAAAAGAGGATTTTAATCTATTAATTTGGTAATTTTAAAAAGCGCTAAAATATTCTATAAAATTAGTTGTTTCATTTATTTTAAATAGTTTAAAAACATGTTTTATTATTTACCATTAACCTTATAATGATTTCGAATGATTTATTACTTTTAGAAATAGTCAGCATTTTTATTTTTAAAAGATAATTATTAAATATTAATATGGCTTTGAATAATTACTTTTTATTTAAGTATATTTCTCTAGTTTAAACTTGAAATTTATTATAGAACTTATAAGCGTTTTTTAAAATAAATTTTGAAAATAAAGTTTTTGGGAAGTAATGGTATACTCGTGTGGCGTAAATCGGAGGCAGTGAGTGTGTGCAGCTAAGTCTTGAATTTCTCTGCGATAAAGACGTAACCATTGAGCTATGATCCGTGGTTTGATACCGTAGTGGTACTTTCCGCATTTATTTTCTTTAAAGGGGTTTTTAAAATATTTTTCAGGAGGATACTCTGTGAATCTACCGAATTCGATAAGAAAAGTATATATCACTGGATAAAGAGATTTAATTTACTTAAAAGTTAATTAAAATGAAGAGTTGGTGTTTTTGGGGAAATTGAACTATTTGGTTGAATTGTTTGTTTATTTGATAGTTAAATAACCGACTATAAAATCTGGAACCAAATATAACTTTGAAAATATCTAGAAGAGATACGGAAATTATATGGTACAGTTACCATTCGAGAGGCTATACTGTACGTATGAACTCATTCCGTTCTTCTAGGACGTTTATAAGGAAATCCGTCCACTGACGGTTAGGAGTTGATCTCCGTTCTTATTCTCGTCTATGTATTCCCTAAAGAACCGGGGTTGAGTTTACCGAAAAATATCAAACGTTGTTTCAAAGTGACCGGGATTGGATTTGTGATCCGAAAACCACTTCGATCCAATGAGTACGTTTTCGTAATGAAGATAAGAGCATGGAGTCGAAGATGGAGCAGTGAAGTGCAAGGGCTAATCGCTAGTAATTCTGAGGGTGATTACTGGCAATTGTAAGGGCAGGTTGTTATAACTGTCCAGGCTGGTAATCATTATTTTGTATACTCTGATATGAGATTTGTATATTCCAGTTTGCTTTGTGTAAAGAACTGTTGATATTATATATTGTTCTATCCACTGTGAGATTCTGTTTGTTTAGTATTCTTCTTCTACCAACCTTCTTTTCCTTCAAAAATCTGTCTTTCCGGCACTCGATCATTCGGCATGTTATACGATAAGCGTATTTATGTCGATTTTTTAGGGTCGTTAAGGGTAGGTCTCACATGTGGTATCAGAACTTAGGTTGGCGATACACCTAGGCTTTGGTGAGAATTACTCATTAGAGATAGAGTTAGTAGTACTCTAGAATAAGTTTGAGTGTATTAATAGATATGAGTGCGTAATTGTTAGTGAATATAAAATGTTTTTATATTGTGTTGACTTATCGGTTGAGTGTTTATGAACTCTGGTCGGTACGGGAAGTACAACCGTATCTATAGGGGTTTCTAAACTCTTAAACAAGGTGAAACGACATAGTACTGTTTAAAGGGGGAAATGAAATATGTTTACCCAAAGTTATATCTCGATATAAATGAAATAATTTTATGAAATTATTATTATATATTTGGATGTTTGTTTGTTAACATTATAACAAATAAGTTCTTGAAAAAATTAAATGGTTTTATATATATATAACCAAATAGAATTTATAAGTATGATTTATACAAAGGGATATAACTAAAGTTTGTTTTAAACCAAAATTTAAACTCGAAATTTTAGGAAGTGATTTTTAAAATGAATTTGAATCAATGTGGGGAATTTTTTTAAATCTTGAGAATGTTGGAAAGTGTTTTCCAAGGTGGTTTGAAGGGATTAATGGGGTATTATTTTGGAAATATTTTTGAATAGAATTTTTTTTAAAATGATTTTGGAAGTAAGGAAGCACTGGACTCACTTCAGTCACTGGGAAATAATTCTGGTGTTGATGGCCACATCATTCATTTTCGAGTTTCTAAGTGATGGATTGATACCGTGGTGGTTGACTATGATTATTGCTTTGGCTTGTTTGATAAACAAGTTTGCTTTAGAAATTCCAAAGGGAAATTGTTTTGGTAAAACCAAGTTGTTTTTAAAATTCAAAAGTATGATGTGATATACCAAAGTGGGTATGTGCTATTTATGATTTCGAAATATTTTGAAATTCAACCGGGTAATTGAATTCTGGGATTTCTACTTAGAGATTTGTAAAGTTAAGATGAATCAGTTATTGAACTTATAATGTGAAGTTGATATAGATAAGAAAGGAAAAATGCTAATTTAATCCTAGAATTAAAATTTAACTGGATTAAACTAAAGTGAATAAGATATTTTGGAATTTAACTTAAGATAAGTTAAATAAAATCGGAATTGGAATTGAATTGAATTGGAATATATAGCAAAATGTAAGATGATTGTATAACTGTAAGTTATAATTATTTAATGAAAAGAATATACTTAAGCTGTTAAGTGATGTATACAACCCAGAGTTATGATTAAAAAATGTAACTGGACTTAAGTAAGTAATGGGAGATATTAAGTAAATAAGTGTTGAACGTATGAATTAAGAAATGAAATGGTGAAACCAAAATGAAAATAGTGATACTATGGTAAGGAAATGGAAATTCAAAAAATTTGAATTTTTAAATGAAAGGTGAATTGAAATTGAGTAAAGTAAAATACTGAATGAAGTGATTATATAGCTATAGGTTATAAATACTGAAAGTGGGTAAACCTAGGTGGGAAGTTCATGAAATTGTGAATAAATAAGTTGTATAGCTTATTAAACTGGGGAAGTAGATTAGGATAACCAAATTAAAATGGTTAAGAAATTGATAATAAGAAGTGAATTAAATATGGTTTTGAAAATATGATTTTTGGAGTAGAATTTGGAAATGAATTTATGTTTTAAATCTGAATATAACTTAAGCAGCGATATGAAATGTTATAATAAACCTTAGAAACAATTTTATCAAATGGTTTATAATAAATTAGCATTAAATAAAATGTTGTTCACTATAAAATGAAGCCAATAAATCTATGTGCATAAAATGAAAGTGAATGGAAGAGAGGTAATATAAGTTAAGTAAATAGAAAGTGCAAGTGCATGAACCTGAACAAAAAATTTCGAGAATCGATTATATGAATAAATCCCCTAAAGTGTTATAATATAAACTGGGTATACCAAGTAAATAGAAACAAGTAAATTGAATGAGATCAATATAAAATGAATTAAAATTTGATTTCAATGGAAATTTAACTTAAGTGGTTATTATGGAATGATTCATAAATAGAATTAACATGGATTGGAATGAGTTAATGTAAAGCAAAGCAAAACAAGGTGGTGAATAACATGAATGGGAATCAAATGAAAATTAGATACACGGATTTAAAGTCAATTTTAAAAGGGAATAAATTTAATTTTGGTAAAATGGATTTGCGTATAGTGGAAGTAAATATAAATGGAATGCAAAAGAAATTGATTGTGAACCAATTTGAAATTGAATATGGTGGATTTATGTAAGTAGATCACACATAAATCATATTGGAATCAATATGAGTTTGGTTATTGTAAATATGAATTGAGTGTAATAAATTTTGTTGTGAGTCATTTGAAATTGAGTGAAATAATATAAATGATATATGAATCCATGGAAAGGAAATTAAATTAGGTTGGAACCTTATAGCTGCTTGTGAATATATGGTTGACATGTTGGGTTATGAAGTTTATATCTTAGCTAGTTAAATGAATGAAATGTTATTTAAATTTCATTTCTATGAAACTTATGTGCTTATTTTGAGTAAATACAGGTACAGGGAGGTGTTGGATGGTTTTTGGGTTGCGCAACTGCATAAAGATAAGCCGCTCGCTTAAAAACGCTAAATAAAAGGTACGCCTATGCAATAAAATTAAGAAATGATTATATATTGTTATATGTTTTATTTTTCGACTGGGTGGGTCGATGTATATATATTTATCTCTCTTGTGGTATTGTAAAAGTCTCTCCGTATAAAGTAGACGCTGTCAAAAAATTTGGTTTGCTAGAAAAGTTGATTTTTGAACTATATTAGAAATCAAGGGTTTGAGTTAGAAATGGAAACAAATTGTTTTGGATAAAACCAAAAGGGTTAGAAAAGTGAATATAGGATTTTGACTAAGTGTGTTCGAAAGATTAATGGGTTTGGGAGCATTTTTCCGACCGTAGCAAATTTCGAGGATGAAATTTTTATAAGGGGGAATGTTACGACACAGAATTTTGGTCGTTAATTTTGAAAATTAAATTTATTTTAAATGTTGAACTTGAATTAATTGATTTTGAATATGGAAGAATTTCTGAAATGGTTTAAAATTCCAAATATAGCGATTTAATTGAATTGGCAGAATAGTAATTTAATAATTAAAAATTGGCAAATATGGGACTCTGGAAATAAAAGGACATCAAAATGATTCCTAAAATTTATTTAATCCTATTTGGATTTGAGTTATAAATTTGGACCTTTGAATGGAATTAAAAATCGATAAATAAAAATTTGGAATTCATATATTAATTTAATAGTGGAAATTAATATATAGAAATAATAGTATAAATAACTGAATTTTGATTTAATATAAATCAGAATGATTTCTAATATGGACATAGATTCTATTTGAATTATAATGAAGTTAGTAAAATTTTGAAGAAATTTTAAATGATTTCGACGATTTTGAAAATCGCCCGATTTAATCGACGAGTTAAAATAGCCTTCCGGGGCACAGTCTCGGAATTCAATGAAACCAGTTCCATTGGATCCGTAATAGTGTATTGTTATCGGATTTAAATTTCGTAGATTTGAAGTTATCGTTTGGTCGTACGGGATAGAAACACATTGAAATAAATATCGAAAATTTAATATCTTAAATTGATTCAAAAAGCCATCTTCCATATATGATTGAATTAGGCCTCGAACACGTTCCATTATGTTCGGAATAGGGATAAAACATTATAAATGCCAGGAGACACATCTTGTTTGGAGTTCGTTTGTAAAAGCGCGTTAAATTGGAAATAACAATAGAATAATATATATATATATATATACACACACGCTTATATATACGCATTCCAAACTTTCCCTAAGGTTTTAACGCAGCCGCCATCTTATACTATCAATGGCCGACATGCTCCCTTGCTTTTCCTCGTTTTTCTCTCCATCCTCATAGTTTTAGCTGAATGTTTCTACTAGGAAGTCATAGAGCTTCTCGAGCTCCATATATCTATGTAGCATTATCTGGAATGGTGCATCGATTGAGGAAGCACGGGCTCGCGTCTAGGGAAAGTTCGAGCATTAAATTCATGGCCATAGAAGCGTCGAGCTCGACCGGTCCTCTGGCGTGGGTGGTTCTTGCGAAGGTCTTCGATATGGTGGGGGTAGATCTACTCCTAGATGAAAGCATGGACGGCGGTGATCGGTTTTTAAAGGTCGGTGATGGGTTTTAAAAAACCTGATCAACGCGCGATGTAGAAGACGAGGGAGAAAGAGGGGGATGCAGCCAAATCTTCTCAAATTGAAATCGACGTCACCAATTTGATCTGGGTTTTTTATATAAAAAGATAAAAAAGAAAAAGAAAAGTGAATTTATATATATAAATTATATTAAAAAATTTAAAATTGCATATTTCATTCATACGAGATCGGAATTAGACGAACAAGCGGCGACGGAATCATAGCGACGAGCACTACACTGTGGTGCAGGTTTGGAGGCGTTCGGAGCTAGTGAAAATTTTAGGTTAAATCGAACACTGTTTGATTTAATTTAAAATTGGAACGTTTGGCAACGTAACATCATGGTGAGTTAATCTCACTCAATTTTGGACTGCTGGCTTTAATTTTAAACAGTTAAAATCAATAAATGATTGATTGGTTAAACTGATGCATTTTTATCAGTTTGATGTGATATTATATATAGTAGTGTGTGTGTCTATATATATTGGAATGATTGACATTCCCATATTTATATAGCGGATGAGACCCTATGCTCCCCGCATAATAGTGGATGACCCTATATACCGCGATATTCCACCTCGAAGTGGAATTGGTAATTTTATATTGTGCCAACATCTGTGGATGCAGGGTAACAGGTTGGAGGGATCCAACTGGATTCCTCAAAAAATTTGAATTTAAATTCATATATGATGATATATGTTCTGTTGGAATAATCTGTGATAGATTGCTGTGGGATTTATACTGATTGGATGTTATGGATGTTTTGGACATGGTTTTTGGCATCTTAAAATGCAATAATATATGGTTGAACTGAAAAGAAAATAAAAAGGAATTTTTGGAGTAGATTGCTTATAAAGAATTTAGGGTTAATTAATTTGATGAAATAAAAGGTTTGGGATTTGTACGTTACAAAATTGGAATATTGTAAATAGGGGTTTTGGAATAAAAGTATAAGAAAAGGATTTTTAAATAATAAATTTTTAAGTAGTACTTGTTTAAATGCAACGGGTTTAAAATTGAGATCTTTGATGGATCGGAAGAATAGAAGTGAATTTGTGAATAAGTATAAAATTGATTTATACTGGAATTCAAGTAGGATTTACAAATTTACGGGATGGAATTGGAAATCGAGAAATAGGTCTTGTTTTAAAAAGAGGATTTTAATCTATAATTTGGTAATTCTAAAAAGCGTTAAAATATTCTAGAAAATTAGTTGTTTCATTTAAATTGTTTAAAAACATGTTTTATTATTAACTAGTAACCTTATAATGATTTTGAAAGATTTATTTCTATTTTAGAAATAGTCAGCATTTTTTTTCTAAAAGATAATTATTAAACAGTAATATGGCTTTGAATAATTACTTTTTATCTAAGTACATTTCTCTAGTTTAAATTTGAAATTTATTTTAGAATTTATAAGCATTTTTTTGAGATAAATTTTGAAAATAAAGATTTCGGGAAGTAATGGTATACTTGTGTGACGTAAATCGGAGGCAGTGAGTGCCTGCAGCTAAGTCTTGAATTTCTCTAGGATAGAGACGTAACCATTGAGCTGTGATTTATGATTTGATACCGCAGTGGTACTTTCCATACTTATTTTCTTTAAAGTGGGTTTTTAAATATTTTTAAGGAGGATATTCTATGAATCTACCGAATTCAATAAGATAAGCATATATCTTTGGATAAAGAGATTTAATTTATTTAAAAATTAATTTAAATAAAGACTTGGTATTTTTGGTGAAATTAAAGTATTTGGCTGAATTGTTTGTTTGTTTGATAGTTAAATAACCGACTATCAAATTTGGACCCAAATATAACTTTGGAAATATCTAGAAGGGGTATAGGAATTATTTGGTGCGGTTACCGTTTGAGGTGCTATACTATACGTATGAACTCGTTCTGTTCATCTAGGACGTTTATAAGGAAATCAGTCCACTAACGGTTAGGAGGTGATCTCCGATCTTACTCTCGTCTGTGTATTCCCTAAAGAACCGTGGTTGAGTTTACCAGGAAATATCGAACGTTGTTCTGAAGAGACCAGGATTGGATTTGTGATCCAAAAACCACTTCGATCCAACGAGTACGTTTTCATAATAAAGACAAGAGCATGGAGTCGAAGATGGTGCAGTGAAGTGCAAGGGCTAATCGCTACTAATCCTGAGGGTGGTTCCAAAATGGTTGTAGTAGAAATACTGCCTTCGGTTCCATTCGGACTGGGAACAGACTTGTATGGATGAATGCTATCAGTAGATTATCATTGGAGGACAATGAGCATTCTAAGTGAATATTTCTAAAAAGGTAATCATAGCCTCTAGCCTCATCAACCGAGAATGACTTAAAATCAAGGGAGATGCGGCAAGGCTAAGTGGGTCGCACCCAAGTAAGTTAAGGTAACCCCTATCTAGAGTCCCTTTTATTCAGTTGTGTGGTGATTGTTGATGCCAATCTTAGGGTAATCTTGTTCGGACTATCCTGGTTAGGAGTAGTCCTATCTTGTGTTGGCAGGGATCGATAGGTTTGATCTCGGTACACTGTTCTTGACGTGTACTATGACAAGTGGTACCCCAATGCCTAGTCATTCAGATGGAATCCATTCTCCAATACGTGCCTTTACGGTTTTGATTGTAGAGCTTAGTATTGCTAGAATTTAATTAATGTAACAATTTCATCTATTTAATTAAGTATACTTAGACACTACTATAATATCAGAGGATTTTGATATGAAATGTTTTGTTTATCGTAAGGTGAAAACCCGTCAAGTTTATTTGTGGCGTGGTCTTATGAGATACCTTTGATTTTCAAAGGGTTTTGAGACTTTAATTATTCAAATTGAGTGTGTTTTCTCACGCTGGTTTTTCAAACTGACACAAGTGTTAGTTTATTATAATGCTCGGTTCAAACCAAGTATTTTAGGTTCAGGTTAGGATGCTATGGAGTAGGAAACGAGCTGGGGACCGAGACGTACTCTCGTACTTGTTTTATTCCGCTGCAGTGTTGTTTGAAATTACCAACAATTGTGAGGGCATGTTGTTATAACTATCCAAGCTGGTAATTATTGTTTTATGTACTCTGATGTGAGATTTGTATATTCCAGTTTGCTTTATGTAAAGAACTATTTATATTATATAGTGTTCTGTCCGCTATGAGATTCTGTTTGTTTAATATTCTTCTTCTACCTACTTTCTTTTCCCCCAACATTCTGTCTTTCTGGCACTCGATCTTTCGGCATGTTATACGATAAGCGTATTTATGTCAATTTTTCGGGGTCAGAAAGGGTGGGTCGTCACACAGTTAATCAACTCTCTCCGATATTGATAAATTATCTTTACCATGTGAACTATTCAAAGTATGTCTCTCGACTTCTAGTGAGCTCTAGGTTCTTTTCTGAACTGTATCGTGACATTGCTATCATATAACAATGTCTTGGATTCTCAACATTTGGAATCACACTCATCTCAATTATGAATGCATGCATTTATTTATACTTCTTACATCACAGTAGCCTTTGGATGAATTGGCCACTATTTATTACTTGGAAGGATTCCAACTTAAAGTTCTTAACTTAAGTTTAAATATGAATTTAGGATTGACGCATCATACTTGATATTACTAATGAGGTTCGAGTCTGTGCACTCCTTCATAAGGAGTTCGTTGTTTTTATAAACAATTCTCTTGTATTTCATAAATATTTGAGAACACTCTAAACTATCATCAAATGATCATAGTTCGAATTTGTTACTTGCTCTATATATCAAATACATGAGCGAAATGTGATATTGTCGATAATATGGAATATATGAAAATTCCAATAGTCAATCCATATGGAATCCATCTAATATACTTGATATTAAACAATTTAACATAGTGCCTCTGTGTAAGTTTCAGGACATTCCCGACATCTTTTTACACCTATTATAAAAGATGTTATTTTCCAAATTCATTGTCGAGTATCAAATAATCAACTGAATAGATTTTAACATGAATATATCATCAACAACTACAACTTCATTGTTTACTTATAGTTTGAGAAATATATTTTAGTACATATTAATAATCTTCTTGGAAATATGTTTCCTCTGCATTTCGATCAAAATTCAAATTATTTGATTTCTTTGTTCAAAATACTTACTTAACTCTAATGATTATCAAATAACACTTTCTTAATATTTCTTAGACTGTATCCAATACTCTCAAACTCGGCTATTACTCCCAGTAACTTTGAGAAATTATAGTTGCTGTGTATTATAGTCTATTCTAAATCATAGCTTAGAATTTTTTGTTTCAATATATATGTACTAAAACTAAAACCATACCTAAAGATAAATTTTGTAAGTAAAATCCGAATTAATTATAACACGTTGAATGATGAATCTGTTGCATTAGTTTCAACAATTGGAATTTATGTTGTTATTCTTATCAATATGGCTTATATTCCATCTATATTGATCTTCTTCTTGAAGACACTTTTGCAACCAATGGATCATATCCTTTTGGATACCAATATCAAAATATATTCGATAATGTGCTTTGAATTATTTTAGATTTGTGCATCATACCATATGGTAGAGTCAATACTCTTAATGGTTTAATTGACTGCCGATGATTATTTATTCTCAATATTGACTAACAAACTCATAGTTTCTCTTTAATATGAAAGAATATTTGTTAGACATTCTAATGTGTTGTATTCATTTTAGTTTGGTTATCTTTATTTCATTCCTTGTAATCATTTTTATCCTTAGATCATATCCAAATCTATTTTACTACCAATAATTTCTAAAAGAAATTCATTCACTACAAAGTTGGTATTTCTCACAACAGCAATTGCTTATCAATGCAATGGAATAGGTATTTGTAAACATTTTATGAATTATCTGATATTAAACTAATTTGATTTTAGTTTATAAAACTTATGTTCAAAATATAAATTGATCGTCCAATGACATCTAGTCTTCAACAAATACAAGCTACTGCTCTCCAAATCATGCCATTAATTGGAACATAGCACTCTATCAAGCCAACAAAGTTCGAGTAATGCTGGAAATTCCCAATTGGCAATGCTTTTGTCAACATATCCGTTGCATTATCTTTTAGGTGTACTTTTATAGATAAACAAGCTTTTCCTTATCCATGACAACTCGAAAAGACTCTCTCACTTCAATGTGCTTTGACCGAGAGCTAAACGTCAAGTTTACCACTGGATGGATAGCACTTTGGCTATCACAATGAAAATTAACACTATCATGCACAAAACCCAATTCACACAAAAACTTATGCAAATAAAGACCTCCTTTGACTCTTCAACCACAAAAGCGATCAACTCGGTCCCTGTGGTTGATAAAGCAACCACGGTTTACAATTTGACCTCCAAAGGTCGTGCCACCAAACATGAATACATGCCCAGAAGTTGCTTTTCTTCGATTTCTATTACCAAGGTAGTTTGAATCATAATAACCAATCAATTTGCAATCCATACCAACACCACCACCAAATATAGGACCATGATTAGAAGTCCCTATATAGTATCCCAAAATAACTTCTATGGCTTCCTAATGCAATGTACTTGGATTAGACATATCGTGACTAACCACCCCGACGATATTTGCAATATCGGGAATTTTACATACCATGGCGTACATTAAGTTACCAACCCCACTTGCATATAGCGCTATTGACATGTAGACCTTTTCCTTCCCCAAAATCGGTAAACCCTTTGACAAAGGCTATTGGATCAGGTGTATTGGCAGTAGGATTAAAAGAGCGATTTTTTTTATAAAAATACCTTTTATTAAACTGCATAAGGTCTTTATTTTATGTTGGTGTAAACAATGTTTTATTTAGAGTAAATCAAATACATCGTTTAATTAATAAAAGAGTTTTAAGATATTTTTATATTTATTTTGATTAAAATATTTATTATTGTTAATATTTAAAATAAATCTACTAACAATTTAATTTAAAATTAATTTATTTTGATTAAAATATTTATTTATTGTTAATATTTAAGTAAGTCTACTAATAATCTAATTTAAAACTAATTTATAATTTATTTTACATTTATATTTCAATATGTTACGACATTCATGTTCACAATCATACAAAAGAAAGCACGCAAGGCAATGCTAGGCAGGATTTTACCGTTTTGTAGATCCAGACTGGTGGTAAGGCATAGCAGCTACTACCGCCTACCTTGAGACACACTCCCAAATCAAAGGTGCACCGAAATCAAATCACAAAGTAATAGAATAGTATCGAAGAAATGCGCTCGATAGGAGGAATGACCTTACTTGACCCGGCATGGCTCATGTTTTAATCACATCTAAGCTGACTTACGGGAGTCAGGGCTGCGTAAATACCTCATACAGAATTGTACACCAAACCATCCTACTTCATTCTAGAGTCTCCACCACGTATACGATTGTTAAAGTGGTTTCGTATTGGTAGAGAGTTTGACAATATCTGATCTCGACCTCTTTAACAACCAAACGCTTATTTCACACCAGATGGTTCTTCTAAATTTCCAAAACTGATTCTTAATTTATATCAAAATATCGTATTCTCAAAACCAATTTCGAAATCATATTCACCTTCGAAGACATATTCACTTTCAAAAACATTTCACATTTGAAATCATATCACATTCCGAAATCGTATTTACTTTCGAAATCATACTTATAAAATAGGTAAATCTCATTTCAAAATCATCATATTCAATCAAACATGTCATTCAAATTCCAACTTAGATTATAACATCATTTGATCGTTTTCTCGTTAAAAAATCAAGGATTTAAATATAAAACTTCCATATTGGCTACGAAACTTATCGTGTTGCTTCATAGAAATTTTTTTAACAATTTTCATATATAATGTTTTGTAATTTGAGCTAATATGGAAAAGCTATTAATTTTTGAAAATTTTAAATTGAAAATAATTAATTAAGGAAAGAAAATATATTAAATAAGGAAGCTCCACTGGTCAACATCCCAACCCTGACTAGTCGATCCCAAGCGGTCGACTGCTCCAAATTTTACAGTCAATTGACGAAGCTTCTAGGCTAGGTTTTTGTTTGGCCGAATGACCCAAATTTTATAATATTGGATCAAACGGCTCAGGTTGGTTTCTACCCTTATAAATAGAACCCTAGGCTAATTGTCAAAACCGTAATTCACTAATTGTATGTCCAAACCCCATTTCTCAGTTCTCTAAATCTGAAATCTCTTTCTCCTCTATTCAAAGTTTGTTCAAAACCTAATAATAATTAAATTGTAGGAATTGAAGAAGTGGAAATTGAATCAAGTCAAGGAGTATTCTACATTAAGCGGGGACAATTCAAAGCGTATTAAGGAAAGGTGTAGCCTTTTAGAGGTAAGTGGGTTCATAATTAATTTGGTGATTTACATGTAATTGATTTTGTCATACCCTATTTGATCTAAAAATTATTTTAATTTAAATTAGGAATACTATTTATTTAGTTTGGGAATCTCACAACAATTATAACCCATATGAATATGATTCCTTTCTTTTGATCTAGATTTGGTTAGTGTAAATTTATTATATAAGAATTGCTTCAAGTTAAATACACCCTTTCTGTCAAATTATATATGAATTGGTATAACCCTATTAATGCTACTGGAATTGTGTATGAAATCAAACAAATAGTTTTGGGCGATTATGAAGTGTAGATTTATTAAGTTCTAATTAATAGAGAAGATGACAAACAAAATAAATGAAAAAACATTAAGTTTGATTGAAAGGCTCACTGGAGTTGGTCGACCGCTCCAATGAGTAGCGGTCGATCGGTTACAAATTCTAAGCACAATATTAACCTTGGCCTATATAAAAACTCTAATTTTGGTTAACATTATTTAGGATATTTAATTAGATAAATAAAATAAAATGATGAGGAAATGATGAGGAAGTTGAGATTTGATAATTAATATGGGTCGAGCCTTAATTAATGAACTGACAAGGTTGATTAGACATTAATTAAGAAGAAGGATTATGAGGAGTGTACAATAGGAAAAGAGCAAAATACCTTAACACAAACCTTCCCATTCTCATTCTTCCCCCACTTCATTCATATAAAAGGAATTAAAAGAGCAAGGTTGACCATGAATAAGAGCTTTAGGAGGAAGAAAATCTAAGGAAACAAGATTAAAGCTCAGGGGGATCAAATTTTAATTCAAATCTCAAGTTTCTTTATCAAATCAAGGTGAATAATAGTTATGAGTCTTAAGTTTTAACTAATATATTTAGTTTTAAATATGAACTTGAATCTTTTGCTTGTATTATGCCTTGTTTTAATTGTTTGGATGATTATATGCTTGAATGATGAATAATAAGATTTATTATGAAAATAATTAATAAGTTTTATGTGTGAAAACCTAGTTTTTGATACCCAAACGATTTGAGATTTTGATAGGATGCTTAAAACATTATTTTATAAGTGGGGTTTCAATTTCATAATCTTACGCGTAAATGTGAATTTTTTGCGAATTTTCTAAGCGGAGAAAATGGTTTATTTCAGCTTTTAATTATTAAAAATGATTAAATAAAGTTTTTGGCCTCGAAATTTTTATTTGTTAAGGAATATATTAAAATTTGGTTTATTGTGATATTTAGGGATTCTTCCCAAGTGTTTATGATTTATTATGAATTATTTGAGCTAAAAATCTTATTTATTGTATTAAAATATTAATACAAAGTGTACTATGTTAACTTGGTTTTTAATCAAGCAAAAAAAAATATGAGTTAGAGCGATGATGCGAAGACAGAATGACTTGAAACTTGGCAGAGATACTCAGAAGGACAAGAGGAAAAGCTTTAGAAAGCATGGTCTCAAAATAGGCTAAGTCCTTAATTCGGCTCGAGTTAAGCTGCTTGAGTCAGTATCGACTTTAAACAATTCATCATGGCATCTTTATATTTTTTTCCAGTGATCTCCTAGTCTTCCTATGCATATTCATGAAGTTTTGTATATTTCCAGAGAGCCTATCATCAAGAATAAAGACATGACGGTCCAAACAACAAGATAATCTAAGTCATGGAAGAATGTTAATCAAAGCACATCAACGGTCTACCAAATTACATGGAGGATATCTAAACTAACAAAGGAGCATAACACAAAAAGATTCAGCCAAAAGTGGGCTAAGGATTAAACTTAGCATCGAGTTAAGGCCTTAACTCGGTACCGAGTTTAGCCTTTAACTCGTGTCATCATGATTTTTCATATGCAATCTTTCGTTACTCTCTGGACTTCTCTGGTAGCAGGCTTCTGATCCAGTATGACTGCTGCCTCTATAAATATGAACCAAAGAGAAACTAAGAGAGGATCTGGTTTCTTCCATTACTACATAGAAGTCCTGTCATTTCTTCAACTCTTTCTCTACTCCTTAGTCACTAAGGCAGTTCTTTTAGGCAGTTTTAGGACTTAGAATCTGTCAAACTCTTGTACTTGTGACTAATTCTCCTTTAATCACTTTGTATATAGTCTATGAAGACCAAATCAATAAGCAAAGCTATAAAGTGGACGTAGTCTAAGTTAATAGCCGAGCCACTATAAAAATTCCAGCATCTCATTTACTTTTATGCTAATTTCCATTATATCTGCTCTGTTCTAACAGGGCTGATGCTTTCACATCATACTCCGTGGTATTGATCCATTTTTTTGGTTAACATTTTGTTGCTTTCACTAAGAAAAAAGAATTCAGGCTTAGATCTATCAATCTACTTTGTGTTGGATAGATCCAGAGGTTAAATCATGAAAGTTTACTGGAGATTTGCTATTCTAAAGGCTTTTAGAAGGTGGACGGAATCTGGAAGATCAGTTGGGACAACACTTGAAGTTGACGAAACCAATCTTTAGTAAACGGAAGAGAGCAACATTAACAATCATCAAATAAAGATTAATGCTGGAAACCTAGCACCAGGCGCTTCCGCTCAATGGGGGTTGTAAACAGAGGATAGCTTAACCGGATGGTTAATCAACTTAACCAGAAGATGGCTGATAGTCATAAGGCTCTCATGGATAAGATTGATGCTTTGCTAGTGCTACAACCACCAACTGCCCCAAGGACTAGGTCGAAACTACAGAGGCAATAGAACAGGAAAATCCCTCTGTCTTGGGCTTGAAAAAGAGGGATGGCAAGAAAAACCAAAAGCAAAAGGTGATAGTTGGTAGAGCAACTGGGATTGTTACTGAAGGTAATGGAAGTACCCCTCCTCTTGTAGGACAACCTGTTGCAAACCCTAATCTTGGAGCAAAGGCTCCAAAAGGGAATATTGCAATGCTTCTCTCCAATTATGAAGATGACTTGCAACTTAATGCTAAAGGAATTAAATGCTGACATAGATAGCCAAAATTCCATAAAGGATGTTCAAATTGACATTATAAAGCCAGGTGCATGCCAACGGAATTTTGGAGGAGTGGTTCTCCCGAAGAATGGAGAACCTAGACTTCAGTTGGAAAACCAAGGTCGTTCGCATAGTCAAACGCTTGGTGTAGCCCCTGGCAGTTGACCTATGGACTACCAGTCTAGTGGGACATTCATTGCGGAGACGGTTAAATGCTTGATGGAAGAAAGAAAAGGCATGAAGGATGACGATTGGGATTCTGCACCAAGCCCAACTTCGTTTATAGAAAACATTTTATGGGAAGAGTACCCCATAAGTTTACAATGCCTACTATACCATCTTACAATGGGACGACGGACCCCAAACAACACTTGCATAAGTACAGTTGGCACATGGATGAAGCTAGGACAACAGCCTGTTGCAGATGTTTCCCATTCTTCCTGGAAGGTGTTGCTTCTATGTGGTTTACCAAACTCCCACCAAGATTCATTTCTACATTTGATAAGTTGGTGAGGAAATTTTTGGAATAGTTCAGGCTCCGCGTGCCATAGCCAAAAGATGTGATATCTCTATCCAACAACTTCCGAGGACCAAATGAGTTGTTAAAAAACCTTTATGAATCGGTTTAATACTGTGGTTACTGATGTGAGCAATTCTAATGAAGATATGGTATTCATGGCATTAGTCCAAGCTATCCATCCAGACGTAGATTTTAGAAGATGGATTAAGATGAAACAACCAACCACCATAAAGTAGTTAAACTGAAAGGTGAGTTAGTATTTGATATTGGAAGAGGTAGACGCACTAGAGGGAAAGACAACTAGTGTGAAACCAAAGGAGAAAGTTCAGAGCAAAGTAGCGGTCAACTAGGATGGAAACAGTTTTGGAGTCATGATAGGAAATGCAAGGAAAGATGGAAATCGGATAAGGAAAAACCAAAACATTAGTTGGTGTTATGGGAATTGAAAGTGGATCAGGAACCTGAGGCCTGAAGAGTAGTAGGCCGTTCAATGACAGCCTGGACAGCATCTGCCTTGCAATTAAGGGAACTAAGCAATATAACAAGCCTCCTAAGAAGGAAGAATATGAATGATAGAAGCAATTATGGAAGTTTTGCTGCTTCCATGAGACTCGTGAGCGTACCACGAACGAGTGCCGACATCTAAAAGATCCGATTGAGGAATTGATCGGGAACAACAGCCTCTAACAGTATGTGAAGAAATCACAAAACTCTGACCACGTTGGTGGACCTCAAGTTCCAAGTACTCAAGGGAACCAACCTGGACCTACCGGAGAAGGATCCAAACGAATGGAACTGAGAATAGTTATCAGCATTATTTCCGGGGGACCTTACCCAACACAGAAGAGTTAGGGAGAGATGGAGTGATGCGTGAGTTCACTAAAGCATGCTCCGAAAGAAACTTGTTTTGCTATGGAGGATGATGCCCTAGCCAAGCAGAAAAGGACACTCAATGATGATATAGTGTTTTCGAAACGAGACACTGAAGGAGTAGAAGTGCCAACTCTCGATCCGAATGTGGTAACCATTGGTATCGGGCCAGCGGTGGTACATCGAGTCCTGGTGGATAGTGGAAGTTCTATTAACATCTTACTTTGACATACATTTAATTAGATGAAGATCAGCATGAAGGATGTATCTGCTTGCCGAATGAAAATCTTAGGATCTACGGGAGAACCAAAACAGCCAATTAGGACGATCAACTTGCCTGTCAAGATCAGAGAAGGAAAACAAAGGGTAATCCTTATCCAAACCTTCGTGATCGTGGATGAAATGTCATCATACATTGCTCTTTGGGTCGATCGACCCTTGCTGATTTTAAGATCGCTTTAGACCTGTGGTGCTTTACCATGAAATTTCCTATGAAGAATAGGGTTGGAATTATGAAGGGAGATCAAAGTGTCACCGAAGAATGCTATGTTGCTGAGTTACGCGAATCAAAAACGAAAGGAAAAAGGGAAAGAATGTCGGGGAAATCTCTCCACATTTATGAACCGTCACCATAGCAATTACAGAGCAGCCCTGGGCTCGGGGACCTTAGTCATTTCGATCAGGCTCTGGACCTTAGGAAGAAGAGTTCATGGAAGAAACGGGCTACATTGGCAGATATTACAGTGTCTGTCCCTGTTGATGTGGATGACCTAACTCGAGTCATAAAAATAAGGTTACAACTTGGGATCAAAATTCAACAAGAATTGATCAAATTTCTTTACGCCAACTAGGATGTGTTTGCTTAGAATCATTCTGTTATGAATGGGATATCATTGGAGATAGCATGTCATGCACTTAATATCGATCCCTAGTCCACTCTAGTGAGGTAGCAGAGATGAAATTTGGCTCTAGAGCGATCTGCTGCACTAAAGGAGGAAGTGGGTAAACTGTTGACTAATGGCTTCATCCATGATGCAACTTACCCTGAATAGGTATCAAATACAGTTCTGGTTAAAAGTCAAATGGGAAGTTTCAAACTTGTGTTGACTACTGAAATGATGCATGCCCGAAGGATAACTTATCGCTACCCAAAACTGACTAATTAGTTGACGAACCGCAGGACATGTGCTGCTCTCATTCATGGACGTCTACCTAGGATATAATCAGATTATGATGTAAAAACCCGATCAAGAGAACACTAGCTTCATCACGGACCTCGGATTGTATCATTATCAAGTAATGCCATTTGGGCTGCAGAACGTCGGGCGACTTATCAATGTTTAGTGAACACAATGTTTAGGGATCGGCTTGGACGAACAATGAAAGTCTACGTGGATGACATACTAGTCAAATCACGTGTTTCTGGGTATCGTTTAGATAACCTCTCAGAAATGTTTGAGATTCTTCGAAAGTATGGAATGAAGCTTAAACCCATTGAAATGCTCATTTGGTGTGACTTTTGGAAAATTTCTAGGTTTCATCATGAATGCTAGGGGCATTGAAGCTAATCCTGAACCAATTACTACCTTGCGAAATGTCACAGCCTCTACAATAAAAAGGAGTTGTAGAGTTTGAAAGGAAAGGTCGTAGGGTAAGAAAGATTTCGAATGGAATCAGGGCCACCAAACAGCTTTTGAGGAACTATTGCGACATATGGAAACCTCATTGGCTCTATCCCACCCAGTAGACCTACAATTTACTTGGCAGTGAAACTCATGCTCTTAGCATAGCACTTGTACGTGACGAAGCTAGAATCTAACAACCTATTTATTGCATCAGTTAGTGATTCGCTAGAGTTGAGAAAAAGTATTCAAAGTTGGAAAATTTAGCATATTGCCTGCTGATTGCATCAAGAAAGTTATGACCATATTTCCAAGCTTATCTAGTTAAAGTGTTGATAGATCAACCTTTGAAACAAATATATATCGACCCAAGACTTCAGGCAACTTCTGAAGTGGAATATCGAATTAAGCCAGTATGACATGAGTTATCACCCTAGAAGGGAAATTAATGGACAAGTGTTGGCTGATTTTATCGTAGAATTCACCATTCGAGATGATGAAGAGCGGGATATTGAGGAAGTGGTATCACAATGGAAGCTGTTCGTCGATGGCGCATCAAATGAGTTCTGCTTGGAAGCTGGAGTTGTGCTTGAGACTCCCAAAGGATGATCAATCTGAAATGCCCTAAAACTGGAGGTCCATGCCACTAACAATGAGGTAGAATACGAGGCATTTATAGCAGGATTGAGGATTATAAAGGAACTTGGAATAAAAGCTGTGCATATCTACATCGACTCTCGACTAATCATTTGTTAGGTAAAGAGGGAATATCAAGATAAAGTGAAAATCTCGCTCATAGGAACTACTCAATGACATTGAACTCTACATGATAACCAATATTCTCAAGGAACAGAATGTGAAGGCCGATTACTTAGCCAAACTAGCCAATTCTGGAGAGGCACAATCGATGGGATTGGTTCCAGTTGAAGTGCTAACAACTCCAAGCATAGATCAGATGGATGTATATTGGGTTCTGGAGACCACGAAAGAGAAAGAATTGTGGATGACACCGATTAAAGATTATTTTCTCAAAGGAAAACTCCCTATAAACCGGAATGAACTAAAGAAGCTCCTTCAAAAGACTTCGTGGTTTGTGCTACAAGATGGAGTGCTATATAGAAGAGGCTTCTTTACCTCCTACTAAGATATGTAACCAAAGACGAAGTCAAGAAGTTCTGATGGAAGTCCACAAGGCAGTTGCAGCGATCACTTGGGGGGAGGGGTGGGCAGACGTTGGCAAAGAAGGTTTTACATTATGGATATTTTTGGCCCATGATCAACCGTGACGCAGCAGATTACACAAAGCATTGTGATCAATGTTAAAGATTTTCAAAGATCCTAAGAATCCTGTCCTCGGAACTTATACAAATGGTTAGCTCTTAGCCATTTGCAATCTGGGGAATCGATCTAATGGTGTATTATCAATAGCCAACGGAGGAGCCATATATGCTATCGTTACAGTTGATTGCTTTACTAAGCGGAACTACTCGCTACCATTACCACTAAAAAAGTGATTAACTTTGTAACAAAAAATATTATTTGAAGGTTTGGATTACCATAGAAAATCGTCAGGGACAACGGAACTCAGTTCGAAAGTGCTAAATTCAAAGAATTCTGCAAGCGTTATTGGATCGAGAAGAGTTTTCTATAGTAGCGCACCTGTTGGAAAACAGGCTAGTAGAGGTAATGAACAAATTATAAAGTCTACCATCAAGAAGCGATTGATGAAATCTAAAGGAAACTGGGTAGATGGACTCTCACTTGCACTATGGGCTTGTAAAACAACACTTAAATCTGCGCTCAGGCACTGACTGTTCGCCTTAGCATATGGTTCATAAGCGATGATCCTAGTGGAAATGGAAGTCCCCTCTTATCAGAGACGACACTTTAATCAAAATGAAAATGACCAGCTTCTGCTCGAGTCACTTGACCAGATCGATAAGAAGTGGGAAGAAGCAGAACTAAGGACCGCCGCTCATCAAAAGAGGGTAGCGTGACACTTCAACACTAAAGTTTGAAATCGCATCTTCAAAGTGGGAGATCTCATCCCGAAGCGTATCTTCTAGGGTAAGGAGCGGTTGGCCCAAACAAAGAAGGTACCTATGTCATTAGCCAGAAAATTGGAGGAATGTTCAAGCTCACGACGGTCGATGAAATTTCAATTCCTCGTTCTTGGAACAATGACTCGATGCGGCACTATTTCATTTAGTATTTATCTATGTATTTCCTATTTCCACAAATAAGCCACCTGAGGATACCGATGGCATTGTAAATAGGAAGGATTTTCCTTTCCCTTTATTTTACCTGTAAAGTCATTTTTCTTATTGAACCAAAATGACCACGTTCATGTAAATAACCCACTAAGTCAATGGTATCAAATCGACTAAAACCGCTGGATCAACAGGGAAAATCGATCCCAGCTTTCTGAGAACCGGTATTACTCTAGTAACATCGAGAAGGCCCAACCCTCGTGTGCACCTACAAGTCGTGCCTCACTTCTTGGACCGATGGAACTACGTCCAAGTAAGCATCCTTCTTTTGTCATTTGAACCGATGGAACTATGTTGAAGTGCACTCTATTACTTCGCTTCTTGGACCGATAGAACTATGTCCAAGTAAGCACCATTCTTTTGCCATTTCAACCAACGGAATCGCGTTTAAGTGCACTCCATTTTTCTCTTTTTGGACCGATGGAACGACGTCCAAGTAAGCATCCATTCTTTTGCCATTTGAACCGATGGAACTGCATTCAAGTGCGCTCTTCTTCACTTCTTGGATTGATGAAATGCATCTAAGAAAGCATCCATTCTTCTGCCATTTGAACCGATGGAATGGTGATCAAGTGCACTTTGAATAATTGATGTTACCCCGATAACATCGTCAATCTACCAAAATCAACTAAATACCGACGCTGCTCTGGCAACATTGGGAAATTCATCAGCATGATTGGTGGAAATCAATCCCCACCTTCCAATACTCGACATTGCTCAGAGATAGGCAAAGTCAAAAGAGAATCCAAGGGATTGAGCTATCCATTGGTCTTTAGAAATAGAGACTGATGTGTGGATAGAACCTCAATACCAAGCTTGGAGAGAATCAAACACAATCAAGGTATAGGGTGCTCGGAATCAAGCACCCAAATTACAAGTTCCCAAAGATAGGAGCGATAATACATCATGGACCGGGGGAAACCAGAGAGCTGCCCAAAGCAGCGGGTCTCATTTAATGTGTTTGGAGTAACCAGCGTCGTAGACTCAGGGGCACACAACACATTAAAACTTGGTCAGAATGAAAATCGCACCATGGTTCTATTACACCGAACAGAGAATTTTGGCAACCACAATAAAGCTAAGTAAAGTAGTACACTAAATAACTGCAAGTTACACTATTTGCACTATTTACATGCACAGAAATGCGGTGAATAAATACATCATATATCACACGATACAATAATATATAATATGGAAATTGCAAGCAATCGTATTATGTACACATGCAGTGGTATATAAACAGGCACGCTACATAGAATATAGAAAAGTAAACATAAGAGATTACAATGAAAATGCTAATCTTTTTCATTACTTATTTCATGTTATGTATAATATCAAACAACAAGGGCCGTACCAGCATAATATCAGCCAATTTCAAACATCAAAAAGTGAAAGTACAGACGTTAGTGATGCCACAACAAAAGGAAAGAAAAGTCTCTAAGTGCATATTTTGTACTTGTATGTACTTTGACACTACAAAAACACACAAAAAGACAAAGAGTACCCTCCTCCACCAATGCTAAAGCTCATCCCGACTTCTTTCCACCCTTTCCTTCGCCTTTACTGCCCTGCCTGGGAATATTAAGAGCTTCTTCCTAATATCCTTTTCGATAGCCGAACTCCCCTCCTTCAATACAATCAATGTGATGGTAGTAGAAGTCCTACGCTTCCACCCTTCCTTTTCCTTCTTCATCTACAACCCCTTTGTTTCCTCCTTCAGTCTCTCTGCTATGGTCATCCTGTATGTCGGCCCAGACTTCGTGGTAGCCACCACCTCTTCATCCACAGACGCTGAAGCATCCTCCAAGTTTTGTAGTGCCTCTATCTGTTCGGAATCGAGCCCAAGCCTAGAGCTAGAGACGGGAACTATGCAAGAAGCCCCTACAGAGACGGCCATGAAAGTAGTGAAAATAGTAGTAGGTCCCGAACCCTGAATAGCAGAAGGAGGAAGCAGCAGAGTTGGCTGACCTACAAGTTGAGAAAGAGAAGTATACTATTTAAAAAAGGATTCCGGAGTAAATCAAAGTGTCTGGAGTACCGGGTAGACGGGAGAAATACCTGTGCCAGAGGTTTCGTTATGAACTTCAATCTCGAAGGCTTCACCACCAGTCCCATATCTAAAGGTCGTACTATTGCTGGAAAAGGGCGTGGCTCACCCAAGGCTACGAAAGTTGCATGGGCATAAACAGCTTCAGAAATAACAGCCATGGATATGGGGATGGCTGCTTTCTCTTTTGAGCAATATGAACAAGTGTTTGGTGCTCACCTGAATTGCTTGGACCAGTAAGAGCTTTGGCTATAGAATTGGTAGCTTCATTCCCCCTCTTTTCTCTAAGTATCTCTCCGCCAGCAACCAAGAAATCTACACCTTCAAGACTGAGGTAAGCAGCCTTTAGTCCCTTCTTAGAGTGCATATCCTTGGCCTACTCAGACCTAACCAATACCTCCTTCCTAGCCACTATAAGAGTCTGAGGATAGTTATTACCAAGCCATCTCAAGCTATCCTTATTCATCATGTAGCTAGTATAAAGATGAAGCACACTCGCGTACATTTGTCTTATGATATCGTCGTATTCCGATCGTACCTCTGTAAGCTCTAACTTAGTGCTTAGATGCTTAATTTCCTATGCTAGTTTTCTGAATGCAGCCTCTTCTTTCTCTTTCACTAGCCACAGATTCTCTCATGAAGATGAGTGAGCTCAGCAGCTTGCTCGGCAATGAAGCAACATGGCCAGTGTTGGTTTGGTTTCGAGATTTAATGGTATTTTCTACTACGGTAAGCAGCTCTTTCAGTTTCTAGAATTCAGTATGAGAATTTTTGAGTTGATCCTTTATAACAATAATGACTCTATCATGAGCCTGATTTGCCTCAATCAACTACTTGTCACTGACAGCCTTTCTTTTTAGGGCTGCATCCCTCTCAGTCTTCAACCAGACTATCTCATCATCACGACCTTTGATCGCCTTAGCATGGTCTCCCTTTCAGCTTCAAATGAGAGGATCTCCTGATAGTTAATGCGATTTATATCCGAAAGGGCCTTTGCTAAATGTTGCAAATAACACCCATCCTCTAGGTCCTCGCGGACTATCTCTAGATTATTAAGGGAAGTGGCCCTATTGAGAGATTTTATCTTCTTACCAAAATCGACTGCCTTCAAGAATAGATTAGGAAAGGCAGTTTGAAGCATGGGTGGACCCGATGGAAGCACGGACTTCTCGGTTCTTTGGAAGTAGGGGCCATTGTAATAGTTATAGCTTGAGAAGATGGAATTGTCTGCATTCTAGTAGTCCAAACATCAGTATAGGGAGAAGTAATTGATAATAAGGGCCCGCGGCGATCATGAAATCTCTCTGACGCTTGTATGCATCGCTGAGGGCATTACTCTCATCATATCCTTTTCATTTCTCTCTCCTCTTGCGCTCACGATCCAAGTGACAAGCTACATCCTCTTTTCTTCTCTCCTCATCTATTTGATGAGGAGGGTAATAAGCCAGATCAATAGTTTAAATTTTCCGAGAGCCGGTATCTTGAGGTAATTGATGCATGTCCCATGGTACCTGAAACAAAAACAAGAATGAAGCTAATACTTGAACTTAGGAACTTAACGTGAAATAGAGATGTGTGTTTATGATCCAAAAGTCAAGTGCGTAGTGCCGATGACCCTCTATATGCTCTACCAACTGTATCAGTAGGGTTTAAGAGTCGGGCTTAGCCAGAGGTGCGGGGGTGGATGAGGGGTAGTAGCTTGAAGGTAGAGGAGCTTCGGGTTATCATCGATTTGTCGAAAATGAATCCAAAATTAGGTCATTTTCCCACTAGTTTTTGGGCGACCAAATCAAGGAACTTGGAAAGGTAGTCAAAAGGAAAGTTGTAGGAGTTTCTTTTCTTTATCGTTTAAAAAAAAAAGAATCGCTCATTTTTTTATTTTTTTTGAAGAAGTTATGATCAAAAGAAGAAGGGCAATTTTTGGACTTGACATTCTGGGTAAAAAATTGCTTTGTAAAGAATTGGTATTTGGACCTAGCTATGATAGAAATTTGAAAAAGTGGTCAACTATAATGTTGTAGCCATTAAATTTTTACATGGTTTCAATAAAATAAAAGCTCCATTTGCCTTCAAAATGAGGAAGAAAAGATTGGTGGAAGGAGAAGAAAAAATGGAGAAACATAAGGGCTATTTATAAGCAAGATTTCACACCTCATCATTTTGTCAAGTCACATCACTCTTTTATATATATATATAACTATTATGTGTAATCACATCATTCTTTTATATATATATATATATATATATATATAATTATGTTTAGTCACATCACTTTCTTTATATATATAATTATTATGTTTAGTCACATCACTTTCGTTATATATATATATATATGTAATTGTTAATTAAAGCTAAGATGTAACAAGGGATAATGATGGTCAATGATTATAATCTAAGATGTGACAAGAGAGGAATACATATATTTACATATATAAGGTTATTATTTTTAACTTTATGAAGTTTCACATCACTTGCTAAAGAAAATTAACATTAGATAATCTATCCTTAAGTATATTATTATTTAGCTAATTAACCCTTCTATATGTATATATATGGTGTACAAAGACGAACAACGTTCTTAACAACTTTCTGATGTCGAAAGGTCGAAATTTCGGAAAAAGTTCTTCGTTCACATTTTCTATTATTCTACGAACTATTACATTTGGTAAAAAAAATTTGAAAATGATTTTACCATAATTATATTAAATAATAAAAATGAGTTTATTTTCATTATAAAACCTACATATTGAATTTTTAAAATGAAATAAATATTCACTAATCAGAGCAATGAAATTTAAGGTCATTACAGGCCCGTCGACTCTCTCTCCGGTCTGTTTACAACCTGGCTCCAAGCAAGCCGGCTTGCTCAAACATCTCTCCCTCGGCTATTTCTTGATCAGCATAATTTGGGGCTATCTTAAGGATGTCCCATTATTGATTCAACTTCGATACCACCACCTACGATCTGCATTCCGTCTCATCTCACCTTTTATGGCATGACTATGGTTCTTGACAATTCCCATCCTCCATATGGTCTCTATAGACCAACTCGACCCATTCTACCACCAAAATGTGCACGAGTAAAGCAATAAGAGGGACAACTAGGTGCACCTACTTTTGATAAGAAACATGTCCCATTTTCCACAAGCATATTGTAGGTACAAGCGCATTTAATGCAAAACATGATAGAGCATGCCCCTACTACGATTCTCATGTTGACCTTTATCTCAATTACACATTCCTTTCATTCACCGGTTGTCTCTCATCAAGTCCATTCATTAAAATCAATGGCTAAGTGTGCTTCTCGTCTATTTTGCAGCATGATTTTAGTTGTCCAAACATCAGTTCAACTACTATATGAATTCCCTGCACGGCCACTTCAAAGAGGTTGGCTGACTGGTTGGTCTCTAGGTTGGTTGCCTGGATGGTGGCCTGGTTGGTTACCCACCTAGTTGGGACTCAAAACATTGGAACCCATAATCCACCACTCAAATCTCCTAATACATCAACTCCTTGAGTTTAACAGCTTCATTAGTCTTAGGCGCATCATCATTTCTTATTATTCTCTTAGAGTTCCTTATAATTGTAAGAGAGCCATAATAAGAGAATTTTATAGTGGACATAGGTAGCTTCGCCGAACCACTTCACCTCTTGTGGCATTTACTTTAAATGTATTTCCCCCTTAATCTTCCATCATTAAGCCTAGTAATTGGCAACTAACATTTTCTCTTTATATTGTATTGTCATAACTCTAAGGTTGATGAAAAATATCATCAACATTCTCGGCTATGAGGATGAACCTCCAATCTTGTGGTTGGCAGCCTCATGTGCAAGCTCTTTCCACGCAAGATACCTTGCATCCAACATGAACAGTGGCAATGATGGGTAGTGTTTCACTGCCTCCTCTAGTCACCAAGAAGATTCCCTATCTGCTTTAGTTTGGCTTTGTGTTGTGCACAATTATTGTACGCACTGGCTTATCTCATCACATTGCTGCTACTATCGGTCAAATTATGACAATCACATGTGCTCCCGCTCCTTGTGCGAGGGTCGCTCCCAACCGCTCAGAGATATACTTCTAGAAAGATGTCTTAGTTAGCACGCTTCATGGAAAAACCTGAAGGTATGGTAAATCCCCTAGAAATCTTGGCCACTCCTCGAGCACCCTACATGAAAAAACCTAGAGACCCAGCACTTCTTTAATTCCCGAAACAGTCCCCTATGGGCCAAATAGTTCCCTCGTTCGCCTTGGGCTTCAGCAACGTCCGAAAGTGGTTAGGCACCCGCCCGCATGTCTTAAGACATTTAGACTCTGCCACTAATGGCATTTTTAAGCTCACTTTTATGCCCGTAACCACTTGTGAAGAATACATCGAAGACCGCATAGCCAGCATCTCTTAACACCTTAACCAAGGTTATCCAATGAGGATGAGTTATTATATGCCTATTACCTTGTTTGAGGATTACCGACTTTTACTGCCCAGGATTATCCAAGCCTCGCTCCCTTCCTGTCCGACTGGCTACTCGTAAAGGTGGATTACCAAGAATTTATTTCCTTATCGACGACTGCCAGGCTATCCAACAAGGTTGAATTACCGTGCATTTAATTCAATATTCAGGAACTGCTCACTACCCTATGGTTTAGGTGAAATGTCTCTCCCCATCGAGATGGGGCGCATCGACGATCGGATACGTGGTCGCAACGGTCTATACCCCTCCCTCGTGATGCCGCTCATCCTTTGTGCAAGATGAGATACTATCATCAAGACCGATAATGTTAACCTGAGTGATGCATAAATCTGGCATCTGTAGTGTGCCCGCGTAGAAATAAGTCAGGCCCAACTCCTTATTACAGCATGTCACCCTGGAGAACCTTCAAGTCTCTTAGCGCTTAGGTTCGAGCCAGGACCACCTATAGATCTTCCTTGTAGTGTGTCACCTTGGAGAACCTTCATGCTGCTCAGCACTTAAGTTCGAGCTGAGATATCCTATGTCCTGTTCTTGATGCGTGTCACACTGGAGAACCTTCAAGCTCCTTAGCGCTTAGGTTCGAGCCGAGACCGCTTATAGCTTCTTATTGTAACTTGTTATCATAGAGAACCTTCAATCCCCTTGACAGTTAGGTTTGAGGTAGTCTTGTAGCTTAATCTTATAGAATGTCACCCCAGAGAACCTTCAAACTACCCAACAACAAAGCGACACATAAATAAGTTCACTTTTTACAATTTACATCAGCTAAATTATTGTAACGACGACGCATGCCGCTCGTCACACCATTGTATCGCACTCTTGTAAAGAGTGCTCAAGCCAACTATGTGCCTCGATTTTAGTTGGGACCATTAATCATCTAACGATTAATGACGTATCACCTAGGAAAACCTCGAGCCTCATGCGCTCCAATTTATGCCGGGCCCGTTTGCCACTCTATACGTGATTGCCTGTCATCCGAGAGAACCCATAGACCAACATCGCTCCTACTCCATGCTAACTCCACCGGCTATTTGGTGCTTAGTTGGCACTCGGCTCTTATTAATGCCTCGGTTTGACCCATCGCATGATAACATTACTAATCAGCATATCTTTTGAAAATAATGCAAAACTCCTCCTTGCTGCGCATTGCCCAAGAGAACCTCGAGCCACTCAGAGCTTAGGTTCACGTCGGGACCGACCATCAAAAAAGCAGCACAATGAATCTCAACTGTCATTTGTCGGCATTGGTAACTAGCAAACGATCAAGCTGCTTGGCCAATGCTCGCTTCCAAGTCCATTAATAGGCTCGGCCTATCAACTAAAATAGATTAGTCAACCTAATGCAAGAGACTTTGCTACGTATCCAAGATATGCTCCCTTACCAGTTGCAGGCAATAATCAAAGATAACTAATTTTATAGGCAACAAGTTTATAATAAAAAGATTTCGACTCTAAAGAATCTGGGGCACAATGCCCGCCCCTCCAAACTTACAAAAATTATCAATCGCTAATTAGTTGAAAAGAAGAAAAAGAGAGAGAAGAAGAAGCACACCAGTCCAACATTTTAGAACATCCAGCTTCAAAAGAGAAGATGAGCTCCCTTTACCTTCCATATTATTGAGAACTTGTTGAAGAAAAGGGGGTGTGCTACCATCTTCGAAGCCCTCCCTATCGGATCTCGTAAGAGACCCTGAAAAAATTCTAAAAACCTCGCCAAGGAGCGGACCAAGGCCTTGGCCATGGTAGAAGAGGCAACGACTACTACTCTTTCGAGCAAGATGTTAAAGCATTCAAGCCGACCTGAGTTTGGGAATGTCAAAGCAAGATAATGAGGAGGCATACCAACATTAACTACATCATTAGTCCAAGACCGATGAGTAATCACCATTGGAAAGATGCCCAAAAGGTACAAGTCAAAGTCAAGATCCATCTCAAGAAGCAAAAATTCAAGTAACAATCTGAACTGTAGTCAACAGACACAGTTTAGCACCCGAAGAGCTGCCACATTCCTTTTAAGCCCAACTAAATTCAGTAAAACCCCAAGCGCTCAAGAGCAACGGGAGAGGAAGAAGAAGGTGAAGTTAATCGTTTTCACTAATGGAAAATAGTGCAGAGTTATAATTTGCTAAAGTAACTGCATGGAAAAACCTCCATGGGTTTAAAAGGGAAGAAGAGGGAGTAAATAAATTGGTCTTCCTTCAATCGCAGTCGTTATGATCAAAAGTCAAAAAGGATCTCAACCGTTCAAGATTGATAAGTGTTGTATCACACAAAGCGTGTGGATGAAATGATGCATCATTGCCATGTCAGGAGAAGCACAATAGCCTCAACCAATGGCGCAACACTGTAACATCCCATCTTTTTGTACGTTTTAAATCGATGATAAACCATACACATCAGACTCAAACAATACAAAAGGGCGAACTATTATTGGAGTGAATAAGAAAAAGGAAGAAAGAAAGAAAACAAACAGAATCTCGCAGTGGAATGACAAAATATAATAATCAAATAACAGTTCATGAAGCCGTTTTAAAAAATATTTGATTATACTTATACAACACAGATCAGAGTTACACATACCAGAGAAAAATAAATAATGCAGCGGAACAATGTGATGCATCATAACAATATAGTAAGTAGTAGTAGTAATAATAATACAATCTTCATCTTCGTCCTCCAGAAATAAAATCTTCAAATCCTAAAATGCTCAGGCTGACCCGAGCGAATTGAAAAGACAAAACACTCGAGTCATAACTAAAAGATCTTATTTGAGTTAAATCAACAGAAATAAATATGAGTGTAACGGTCTCAGAGATGTTTATGGGATTTGGCATCTCCTATCTAGTGTCAAGCATGAGTGCAGTAACTTAAGAGATGCTCGGGATTTACATCTCCTAAGGATCCGTTAAACTATTTACTATATAGTAATATACGCTATTATGATAATGTCTAATAGTAAAATAAACTTACTTTAAAATTGCATTAAGGAATTACCCAATCTCCCCTTTAACACAATAATAGTCCCAGTAGTCCATCGAGTATCACGATCCCTCTTGATCGGGAAGCCAACAGAGGACACTCCACGGGCTATGGAAGAAAACCAAACTCATACAAGGCGCGCTAGGGTAGGTAACACGGCACAACTAGGCAATGCTAGGGTAGATATACTAATTACTATCCGGACTCGTGGTAACGCATAGCGCGCAGCTACCGCCCACCTCGAGCCATACCCAAAAAATTAAAATCAAAGGGCCCCAAGCAATCACAAAGTAATAGAATGGTATTGAAGGAGTGTGTCTGATAAGAGGAACTATCTCACTAGCCCGAAATCGCTCCTGTTTTAGCCACCTTATACCAACTCATGGGAGTCGGGTCCACGTATATACCTCAAAGGAATGCCGCTACCATCCTACTTCATTATGGAATCTCTACCGCGTACATGGTTGTTAAAGTGGTTTCGGAGTTGGCAGAGAGTATGACAACTTTCGATCCCGGTCTCTTTAACAACCAAACGTTATTATAACACCACGGTCATTTTAAAATAACTTATACTTCAAAACAGAATATAATATTCGTTTCAAAACTATATAAATACGATATCATTTCATTTCAAATATATCCCTTTTCCAAAAATCATAGCACTTTCAAAGATATAACACTTCGAAATCCAAAACACTTGAAATATAACACTTTCAAATCATAATACTTTGAAACTCATAACTTGAAACATAACTTCCACTTAAATGGTTTAAATATTAAAAAATTTATATAATAAATAGCTTCTTCAATTTCATAAATCAGTTCCAAAACAACTCAAATTCTAAAATTTTAGTTTTAACCAAATCTCAAATCATATATTTCAATTCAATTCAATTTTCAAATAAACCATTCCAAATTCTGTTGATTTCAAAAACAGATTTGATCCATAAAATAAACTATTTCAAATTCAGTATATTTCAAACTTTAAGTATTCAACAATTTCAAAACTAAGTTTGATAATTTCATATATATATATATATATATATATATATCAAATTCAATTTTCTATTATTTAGTTTTGAAACATTTAGTTAATAAATCCATTATCATTTAAATAAAACCCAAATTACAAATAACTAAATGTTTCCTTCAATTTATTTATACTTGAGATATTTATTTAATCCACCTTAAACCAAAATCAAGTTATAAAAATCATACCTTTCAAAATTTCAAATTTAATAAATTTCACATTAAACTTATTTGAGTTTAATCCTTAAATAAATTCAGTTTCAAATAAATTTCAAATTTATCTTCCAACCTTAATTTATTTAAATCAGTATAACTCTATATTAAAATATAATTTAAATAAATACTTAAACATATTATCTTTAATAAAAATCAACTTATTATTAAGCTTATTCTCTATTAAAAGAAGTTTATACATAGCTTAAAAATCAAGGATAAAATAACATTTACATAATAACCAAAACCATTTTTTTTACTAAAACCATTTATTTCTTTACAAAACAATAGAAATCATTTCAAAATATTTTTATATATAGACCACGGTGTCTGTATATAATTTTCTATCTTATGGTCAAGTGATACGGATATTTATCATTTCAAATCGTAATTTAAAATATAAATACAGTTATATATCATTTCAAACCGCAATCCCGAATGAAATAAAAATCCATAACAACTTGCAGTTTATAACAATATAAATACAACATCCATTCATCCAATATCAATCATCAAACATTTATGACAATCATCATCCAATTCAATCAATAACATCAATATAGAAGAGATAATAAATAACATGTATTTACAAGCAGTTTATATTCAATAATAAATTAAATAACTATTTTATCCAAATAAATTCAAATAAATTGAGATGATGATTCAAAATATGCCAAACAGTTATAAATAAATTTCTAATCACATCATAAATCAATTTAACAAACATAAGAAATTTTAGAAGTTGTGAGTGGGTTAAAACACTCACCTTTTGAATTTAAATTCAATTTAAACCCAAAATTTGAGAAGCCTCGGAACTTGTCCAAACCAGCATCAAAACGTCTGGAATTTCGATACGACCCTAGTGAATCAAACCACGCATGAATTGGACATCGTTTGTGAAAGTTATACACGTTAGAACAAATTAAAGTTTAAAATAAATTTTAAAAAATCCGTTACACGTCATCACCTTGTCTGCGCTTCAGGCACGCGAAACCCTTGCACCGAAAACAAACGAAATCGAACCCAAAACCGTGACCTTAACCGACCTTTGACCATTGATACCACATGTCTCCGACCACTGCATCAACGTCGACCATCACCATCGTGATTGCCTCGCCACGCCAAACCAGAGCTCCCCGGTCCGATCACCTAAAATCACTTCCGGCGGCTACCATATTCAAACCCTAATCAAATTTTATTGCCAAATCCAGCCGTTGATTCAACGCATAAACCATATAGATGAAGTCCCCTCAGTCCACTCTACAATACCGACAAATTGATTCGAAGATCGGATAAGTTTGGTCGAGACACGATGAACGGCTGTGAACAGTTCATCGATTTCCAGCCACATCGAAACCCAGAATGAAAAACGAATCATATATTTGACATACGCTCGTCGAGAGCTTCAAATCCATATATAATTTGATACAGTTTGTGGAGTTTGATTTCTGAAGTTGTATTTTGAATTGAAATTGGATTGGGAAGATTAGGGTTTTCAGCCATTGAGGAAGAGGAGCAACAGAAGTTTCTGTACGTACAGAAATGAGAAATAAAAAGGCTAGTAGGGTTATAACCAGATATATATATAGGTAGAGCTGAAAGTAGAGGAAAGGATACGATTGGTTTGGATAGTTGAACGATACTGGCCCAAAAGCGTGTTTCGACTCCAGAACGAAAATGGATCAACCCATATATCAAAATAGATGTTTATTCAATGGAACAGGTTTCAGGTCCAAATTCTACCATACGAAGAAGTTATGCTAAAATCAAGTTATTTCAAATTGATTTCAATTGATTTCAAGGCGTTTCGAGTCCGTACGATCAAACGACAAGTCTGATCGTTACGAAACTTAAAATCCTATAATAATTCACCGTTACGGATCCGATGAAACTAGTTTCATCGAAATCCGAGTCAATGGCCAAAATTTGCTATATTTCAGTTAATTAAATATATTGATATTAAATAAATAAAACCACTTTTCCAATCAAATTCTATAATTTGTAATTTTTATCATCTTGGATTACTTTAGTGTACTATAATCCTTTATAATAAATTTCTATATCCATTTAATATTGAATTTTCCACCAATTAAAATGTTAAATCACAATTTCAATCAATTCAATTAATTATAATTAATTCCAATACATTAACTTGATTCAATTTCAATCTTTTTTTTTTCTTTTATTACTCTGTAAACCTAGTTAATATTAGTTTGTCTTTCATTACATCAATATAATCAAATTTCCATCTTTCCTTATTAAATTCAATTGTCAATGTATACATTCTTTTGTAATTAATATCTCAAGTAATTTATCCAACTTGGTTTCGTTCCTTTAATTTATCTATGAACAAAATATACATTTCCCTTTATTTTATTACATTCACGCCTTACAATTACTGTCCTCTCTCATATTGATGAACATTTACTTTCATTTAAATGAAATTGATTCCCAACAAATTTCATTGACAAATTAAATAGGTAATTTGTAATGATTGCTATCATAATCTTTAAATCTACACTTAAGTTTATTATATATTCAACTAATTATTATAATTACTTACATAATACTGAGTTCATCCAATTACCATTAATTATACTAATTCATTTATTTATACAACACTTACCCTCATTATTTTCAATTTTATAACCAAGTCCAACAATTTACACTATTTCATTATTGGGATTTCACTCTAATTGTAAATAATTGGTTCTAATTACCATTGCTACATTTCATTTTCAACATTCACTTCCTTATAAATTATAAAAAAATTATTTCTTTCTAAATTTAATCAAAAATATCTTATTAAATTAACCAATTTAGTTATCGAAATTTACAGGTCGTTGCACTCTCCCCCACTCAAAACTTTTCATCCCCGTAAAGGGAAAAGAAGGGAAAGAAAGAATTGAGTAAACAATACATCTTATTCAAAAATATAAACTTTATAAAAAAATTACAAAATTAATTAATTTAAATAAATTATACCAATTTATAACCGATAAATCTTTTTATACCCAAATTAATAAAGTATGGAAAACATTTTTCAAAAATTTTCTAAGTCCAAAATTTACAAAAAAATTCGGCAGAGTCTCCTTTGTACGGAGAGGTTCGGGAGAAAATATAATGTCAAATACTACAATATATACCATAATATTTCAAAATAATATATCTCAACAACGGTAAAATATATATAATACCGCTAGAAAACCGTAATCCTAGAACGTACATATTAGTCGAGCAATTAACGCTTAGTTATAAAACCAAAAGTAGTAGCAATTGCTTTCATAACCTGTATTTCACTTATATAATCCAAAAAGAGTTAATAATTATATAAAATGAAATATTAAAGTTGTTTCATCCACTAACAACACATCAATGTCAAACAACACAATCACTTGCAACCACAGCATACAATCATCACACGAAGTCAAAACAAATCAATTATTCATTCATATCAACCAAAACAAATAGTTTGGTTGGGCTTAGACACTTTTAAATAGCATAGAATGACAAATAAACTATTAAGTATACCATTTACTCAACAGTCTTAGATAAAGATGAATAGATTATTCATACATCCAAACAATTAGAAGTATCCCTGCCCAAATAACCCATAAACATAACAAACCATGACCCCAAGCGTAAATTAAGTTCATTCTTATTAATTTCATTATTTACATTCATTTATTTATAGTATTCATGTTTAATTAAATTATTTAGCATATCAATTTATTAACTTAAGTTTATAATCATTTATTTATAATACTTATCTTTCTATTATATTTAATTAGTAGCATTTCAATTATACTTAAATTTGTAACATCTACAACGTCAGATTCTTATTTATTAAAGAATTCCATTGAATACTTTCATTACTTCAAGTTTTTAGTTGTATAATATCCATTACATTTTCTTATTAAACATTAGAACTTTTAATATTTAATAAGTTATATATATGCTTTTAAGGATGTAACTGAAAGTTACACAAGTTTATTTTATTTCTTTTAATTAACTTAATGTTCAATAATAATATCCTTTGTTTTATATGTTACAAATTTAAAATTTCTTTTAATTTCATTTAAATACTTAGCATTAAATCTCTTATTTTAATTAAAGATTTCAATTATTGATTAGTTACATTCCATTTCACTACAATAATTGAAACTATTAATTGGCAGAAACTTAAGAACTAAATACCGGGTTGAATTTCAAATCATTTTAAAATAATAGATAGATGTATACACTTACAATTTATATATCCAATTATATATAAAACGATTTGAAATTTATATTTTTTTTATCAAAATAAATCTGTAGTAAACTACTACAGTGGTCTTCCCACTTTGAAACTAGGAAATGAATGTCGATGATGCGTGCACTCATCACAGAAATTATTTCCCAACGACATAGAGGGGAGTACAGAACTTATTTCTTTCGAAAGTTTCTTTAAACAATTCTTTCAAATTATATTGGGATATTTAAATCAGAAAATACTTATAAACAATATTATTATATTCCAAAATCCTTTGAAAGCAATTTTCAAAATCCCGGAACTTAAGTTCTAAAATTTCCAATTTTCATTTATTTTATTTTCTTCAAATCTTGTTTTCAATCAATATTTATAAATTTCACTACCTAACAACCAATATATTACAACCAAGTATATCCTTTATAAAATATATTATTATATACATAAAAATATACAATAGGCAAAATTATTTCATTTACATATATTTCAAAACAAATATTGTGTCGGTCTGTCCTATTAAGTGTTTATAAATCCCTATCATGTCATAGCGTCCTATGCACCAACCAGAATTTATAAATACAAAATGGAACAAATTAGCACAATATCAAAACCTTTTTATAACACTAACAAATACGCTCTCTCATATATGTACACTCAATGACTCATTATAGGATATTACTACCCTATTAATAAAGAGTCAGACCCCATAAAGCTAAGGTTTATCGCTAAACCAAAGCTCTGATACCAAATGTAACATCCCGCCTTTTATACATTTTAAATCGACGATAAACCACACACGTCAGACTCAAACCATACAAAAGGACAAATTGTTATTGGGGTAAATAAGAAAAAGGAAGCTAAAAAGAAAACAAACAGAATCTAGCAGCGGAATGACAAAATATAATAATCAAATAACAGTTCATAAAGGTGTTTTACAAAACATTTGATTATACTTATACAACACAGATCAGAGTTACACATAGCAGAGAAAAATAAATAATGTAGCAGAACAATGTTGTAAAGGCCCGCAAATCCGTACCCCTTTGAACTAACAAATTCCACCAAAAATCAGTTCAAAGTGGCACAGAAATACGAGTCTTCGGGTTAAAGAAGAAAGAGGTAGAAGAAGAAGGACAAAAACAACATCAGAATCTCACATCGCAGCGGAATAAAATATAATATATATATAAAACAGTTTTTAAATACAAAGAAATCGGTACTGTATACATATACATATATACCATCATCAGAGTACATCAATCAGTCATACAGGGACAACTACTATATGATCATATACAGCGGAAATAATAGACAAATACGGAAATACGCTCTGTCACCAGCTCGTCTCCTGAGCTCCAGCATATAACCTGAATCCTGTTTAACTCGGTCTGACCCGAGCATCATATAAAACAACACCCGAGTCAGTCTGGAATACCAGCGTGAGAAAATCACACTCAAATGGATTATTAAAGTTTCAAAAATCCTTTTGAAAAAAAACAAAGCATCTCGTAAGACCACGCCACAAATAAACATGTCAGGTTTTTACCTTACGATAGCTAAAACACTTTTTATAGAAATCCTCTGATATTATAATAGGGTCTATATACAAATACTTATAAAATAGCCGAAATTGTTACATCTATTAAATTCCAGCTACTAGCCACAGAGTGGGTAATACAAATAAAACTCGTACAAGGCTCGTAGGGAGAATGGATTTCCATCAATGGCTGGGCTACTGGGGTACCGCCCGTCACACTACCTGGCCTAGATCAGAGTACCGAGGAGTACGCCCGCTCCCCTGCATCACAAGGCCAGAACAATTCCTTACTGAACAGTCCCGAACAAGATAACCTCGTGGTTGGCTGTAACAACCCGCATATTTGTCGATTTTATATTTAAATATTTTATTTAAATATTTTATCGATACTCGGAATTTAGTCCGAAAAGCTACTTTTGCATACGGTCGAATTAGGACTCGGGACCACTTCCATTGAGTTCAAAATGCCGTTTGCGACCTTTTTGAGTATAAGCTTCGATATGTTTGGAGTAAGTTGATTTTTGCTACTTTTTACTTAGGGCTTTGGTTTGGGCTGAGCCCAATAACCCCACTTATGTATTCTGTCCCAACCCCTTCTCCTCTTCATTACTTCATTCCTCATTCCCTAATACTCAAGCTTTTATATTAATGGAGAGTGGAAGAGGAAATTAAAACTCCAAGCCCTATTTTTCTTTAGCAAATCAAACTCTAGCTCCAAACTAATAGAAGAACCCATTGGTACGCTTCTCTTCTTCTTCTCCAACTCATTCTCTTATCAATTTCAGAAATTCCTAAACCTAACTTTGGGAATGTTCTTCTTTTAAAGCTTAGAATCAAGCTTCTTGAGTTGGATTTGAAGAGTGTTTGATTCTCCTTTGCTTTCAAGCTTCTTCTTCATTAATTTGGGTTCAAAGGTGAGATTTTTATCTCACATCTTAGTCTATGTTTATCTCCGACTGTTAGGTATGAATTCCTAACACTTATTCTTGTGCAATTGCTTTTGGTTTGGATTGAATTGGTGAATATTCCAATTTTTAGTGTTTTGGGTTCAAATCTTTAAAAATCCTAACTTTGATATTTGAATGTGTTTTGGTTATGCATCGAAGAGCTTATAGGGCCGGGTAGTCGATTGGCATAAACCCTTAGCGCCGTTGCTCGAGCGAATGCAATTTGGTCGAGGTTGGACCTCATTTGGATGGGCTGGGAAGAGACTGGCAACAGGTCCGGTCGACCGAGCCCTGCTGCCGGCCGACCGACCTGCTTCCAAGTGCATAAGCACTTCTCTGTTTATGGTCCGGTCGACCAACTACAGGGTTCGGCCGACTGACCTGCTTCCCGAGGAATTTTGAGAACAGGGTCCAGTCGGCCGAGCTCTGTAGCCGGCCGACTGACCTGTTGCAATTTTGCCTACTTCGCCTAATTGTTTGAATTTCCAACTTTAATCGATTCGTGTTGTTTCCTATTTGTCGTTATTATCTATTATGACCTTGACGACTCCTTTTTAGGGATTCTTGAATATCCATTTCGATGGATCCTGTATCGATTTCTTTGGATTTTATTCACGTCTTCGTATGTGAATTTTTGTGATTGATTGTTTCTACAATAATGTTTGTGATTTGTCACTTTAAAAATATAAAGGTTTCTATACTAATGGTAAATATAAAAACTCTTTCTTCAAATAATTTCAACACTATTTTATTACAAAGCTCGTTTCTTAAACCGTTTTCCAATCTACTAGTATATACAAACCTTTACCTCATTCGGATGAGAAATCTAATTAAACGGCTTAGTAAAACAAGTGGTATGAAATGCTTGCGTTTACTTCGTTGGTTAATTCTTGGACTTGTTCGATTGAATCTCTTGTGACAATTTTATAGTGGAGATCTACAGTTTGTTCGTAAATATTTGAGTTAAGCAAGTGGTTATGGGACATGAAGCTAAACTTTTATATTTACTAACTTAGTGTAATTGACACTTCTTGATGATCAATGATGATCAATTTCGTGATTTGGACTAGCAATGTGCGATGTCTCTTTGTCTACGAGGGAGACTAAACCCCGTTTTGTGGAGTTTCGACTCAAATTGGTGGGGTAGCAACCCATGGTCTTCGGGCCGTTTGTGGAGCTTCGGCTCAATTTGTGATGGTTAGCAACCATGGAATTAGCGTTCCGTTTGTGATACACGTGTTGGTGAGCTTTATGCTCCCGTTTGTGATAGGCCTTCCCCCTTTTTGTGATTTCTGGATTTCTATTGATGATTTCTAGAATTTGTGCTTCACCAATTTTCGTGATTTTCATTGATAGGTTCTATTAATATTTGTGCATTGGTGAATTTGTGTGTCATTGACTTTTGTGATTGGCATTGATATAATTGTCAATATTTATGATTTTTGCGAAGGAGATATAGAGTATGACATTCCTTTCTATCTTTGAGAAGATTTTGTGATATTGATCAATCTATTATCGATTATCATTTACATGCTTGCTATAGTATGTTATTATGGTTATTATATGTGCATGTCATATCTTTCAATTCTTTATCATGTCATCTGATATTTATAGCTAGACTGATCCGTTTATTATTTTCTTATTAAATAATACTCGGGTCAGACCGAGATGTTACAGGTGCTTCTGCTTGACTTTACATCCGGGATTACCTCCTTGACTTTTAGTTAACTACTTAGATTAGTAGTTTTTTGTTGTATACATTTGAGATATAGACTCCATGATGTATACTTATTATTTTGTGTAGTTCGTGTAACTATTCTTTTGTGATATTGTGGATCTTTTTTAGACCACTACTCTGATGTACACTTCCTAGTGTAATATTCATATCTATTTCCGCCTTTGTGATATGAATTGTCTGTGACTGATTTATGTTATGTTTATTTCTATATTTGTTTCTGAAGATATTATAGCCACTGTGTAGTAGCTTTGAGTTTGTGTCGGTATGTCGGATTTCCCTCTTGATAAAGAAATGCATGTTATACTATCTGACATATCGATGCTCGCGTAAAGCAATTACACGGATGGTCGCTCCTCAACAGCCTTATTTTTCGTGCTAGTTGACAGCATTCACCGTAATGTTCTTGGCTAGCGTGGGTATAGAGGTGGGGCGTCACATTGGCGCGACCAACCACCCACTAAGCCGAATAAAAAGAGACATCTAGACAGGGAAAATCTTGTCCTGCTTGGGCATGACCCACCTAACCTTGCTGCACCTCCCCTATTTTAGCCATTCCCGGCTGATGAGGCTTGAGGTTAAGCGTTACCTTTCAAGAACGCATCACTTAGAATGCTCATCGTCCACCTGACGATGTTCTAAAAGCATTCAATCCATACAAGTTGCCCTAGGTCTGGACAAACCGAATCACCGTCTTCAACTCTTCACGGTCTTCACTCGTAATCGTACAAACCGGATTGAAGTGGTTTTCGGATAATTAAATCCGATCCCGGACTCTTCGAAACGATCAGCGCATTGTCCAATATTGATAGTCGGTTATTAACTATCAATTCATCATTCATAAGAAACCAGCAAATAATTTCCACAAATTATTTATCTCAAATAACATTCAGATATTATTCCCATTTAATCCATTTGAATCTAATTTTCAAAGTCCTTTTATTTCCATGAAATCACTTATCTGATTTCTTTCACACTCAATTTGATTTAACTTTTGAAAATATTTCTTATTTTCTCATTCCTTTCTCAAAATCAATTTATACTTTGCTTATAAGTTTTCAAGCTCAATTCCTTCACTTAATAAGATTTCTCCTAAATCTTATCTCATTTATAACTCACTTATCATCACAAGAGGAATATTAATTGGATTTTTAAAACATTTGAAAACATTTAGATTTATAAAATAAGAAGTATAGTTTTATACAATTTACGGTTTAAAAGAAATATTTAACATAAAAATTAGAGTTCATATCCAGATAATAATAAATTGTAAAACTAGTTTTAGAAAATCAAAGTTTATCATAAATATTTGCCTATCCTTCAAAAATAACTAATTCGAGACATTTTAAATTCGAGTAATAGTTTACACAAAATTTATAGTGTAGTAATTTAAAATGCTCCTTTTAAAAATAAGTTTATAATTTTAGAAAACCCAATATCCATCTATAAATGCCTCTTGTCCAAATTCTCACTTCTTACTTTCAGAAATATTCTACTATTTCCGTTTCAAACAAATTTATAACTCAATATAAGTTCATGACTTATTCCTTTTCGTATCCACTGGTATCTTCCTTTCCCATTTATAAACTCCATTTATAAATTTATAACTCCCTGAGTTTTCCTTTTTCATTTAGTTATGAAAACAATTTATTCAAAAATCCTATTTTTATAATTTTATTCTTCAATTCAATTCCATATTGTTCCTTATTAAAATTTCATTTCATTTCTTGATAAAATTCCCTTATTTTATTTCTTAATATAGTTCTCTTATTTTATTTCTTAATATAGTTTTTTTTTTACTTCAAATCCATTCATCGATTACAATATTTTCTTTAAGTCTTTAGTATATAATTTACCTTTTTCCCGAACTCAACTTAAATCAATTTAAGTATAACCCAAGTAATAAATATATATTTTTCCCTGTTTTACTTTATTCTCAAAGAAGTATATCCAATTCCTAAATAGATATTCCTTTAATTTAAGTTTCATTTAACCTCCTTTAATTAAATTATTTATGATATTTAAAAATTTCCAAATCCCTATTTCCATGTTATTTAACACTATATAATTCCATTCGCATGCAAATCCATATCAATTCATTCATCCTGTCACATGACAACACATATATATATATAATAAATAAATATCTTTGAGGAATCCTGTTGGATCCCTCCAACCCGCTTCCCTGCATCCACAGATGTTAGCACAAAATAAAATATCAATTCCACTTCAAAGTGGAATATTGCAGTATATGGGTCTATAACATCATCCAGTGAATATATTATTATAAATCAACCAAACACAGCCAATGATTTAAATTTAACATTTAAATTTTATTTATGGCATCCAAATGAGTGAGAAAGTCTCACCTTTGCTTTTAATTTGCAATCCTGTCCAATCTCGACTTGATTCCCCGATTTTTGACCTTATATAAACAATTATATGATTTTATTAATATTTGAACAGATCGAACAATTTATTTCCGTTTAAATAAATTCATTCTTTAACTCAAATAATTTAATTTCAACTAATGATCTATTTCAACAAATAATTAAATAAGTAAATTAACAATTTAATCACCTAAGTAGATTATTTTTAAACGAACTAGCAATACTTAGAATGTAGAGATGTATGCTTATTTTTTTTTATAATATTATTATATTTTGAAACTACATATATATAAACTTATAAAAATAAGTAAATAGATTTCAAAACTCAAATTTTTATATAGACTTCAAGTAGTTTAAAATTCATATTTACTCCTAAAAATCATATATATTTATACATATATTTTAAAATTAAAATAGAATAAATTCCGAAGATCTAAACTATTTAACAGTAAAAAAAAATATTTTTTTTCCAGAAGTAAAATCCTAATTCACTGTAAATTTACAATTTAATCCTCAAATTTAAAATTTAAATTTTCTGAATAAAAATAAAATTATACCTTACTGAAACGCGGCGCCAAACCCTCATCAGCCGCCTCCGAGATGCCGTTCGACCACTGTCGCGAGTTCCTGAGTCGCGCACGTGAAACTCCAAACCTAGCGCCGCCTCCTTAACTCGAGCTACCACTCGCACGACTTCGCCGCTACACATCGACCCGAGCTCACGTTGGAACGTTAGCGCCGCCGCGCCACCTCTCCGCGCGCGCAGCCATCAACTCGCGATCGAGCTTGAGAATCACGTCGCACCCCACCCTTGACTCGAGATCAAGCAACCCAATCACGACACGGCCAATATTCGAACGCGAAACGATTCGCGTGAGCTTCCCCCTCATTCGATTCGCGAGCTAGGGTTTCCATTTTATTTTTTCGAATGCCGTCGAACTCGGCTGTAAAGAAGGAAAGGGAAACGAAGAAGGCTTGGAGAAGGGATTCACGATTATAAAGAAGGAAGGGGCCATGAATTTAATTTTTGTTTTCTGAACGAAAGGAGAAACAAGAAGCGTCGAGATTTAAAGAAAATGAGAAGCGTATGGGAGAAGACGAACGATAGTGTATTGAGACGAAAGTGTATTGAGGAAGCTACGTTAATTATTTTCTTTTAAATTTTAAATTTAAAAATCTTCTCGTATTTCACTTAAATTATAGCGCGTTTGTTTATCGTACAATCACATGGTAGCTCCGAAAATTACGAAATTTGAAATCCAGCAATAATTCAATATTACGGATCCAACGGAACTGGTTTCGTCGAATTCCGAGACTGTGCCTCGGAAGGCTATTTTTAAATGTCAATTTAAACTACGTAAATTTAAAATCAAACAAACGACAGTTAAATTCAATTTCAATCCATCTATTATTTCCAGTATTATCAGTATAAATTTTATAAGCTGTTAAAATATTTTTAACAAACTTATAATTCCAAATTCCTTATATTTGACCCAATATCTAAGTATCACTTTAATAATTAATTAATTCAATAGTTCGTTATATTTGAATTCTGAATTATTTTTATTAAATAAAACAGCTTTCCATATTCAAAAATCAAATTATAATTTAAATAAAATATTTAAATTCATTTTAAATATCGCAAATTAACTGTTGAAAAAAAAACCGGGTCGTTACAAATGTGATGAATCGGAATAATATAGTAAGCAATAATAATAATACAATCTTCGTCTTCGTCCTTCAGAAATAAGGTCTTCAAATCCTGAAATGCTCAGGCTGACCCGAGCGAATTGAAAAGACAAAACACTCGAGTCAGAACTAAAAGATCTTATGTGAGTTAAATCAACAGAAATAAATATGAGTGGGATGGCGTCAGAGATGTTTACGGGACTTGGCATCACCTATCCGGTGTCTAACGTGAGTGCAGTAACTTAAGAGATGCTCGGGATCGCATCTCCTAAGGATCCATTAAACAATTTACTATGTAGTAATATACGCTATTATGATAATGTCTAATAGTAAAATAAACATACTTTAAAATAACTTTAAGGAGTTACCCAATATCCCCCTTAACAGAATAATAGTCCCAGTAGTCCATCCAGTATCATGGTCCCTCCTGATCGGGAAGCCACCAAAGGATACTCCACGGGCTACGGGAGAAAACCAAACTCGTACAAGGCACGCTACGGTAGGAGACACAACACAACTAGGCAATGCCATGGTAGATATACCAATTACTCTCTGGACTGGTGGTGACGCATAGCGCGTAGCTACCGCCCACCTCGAGCCACACCCCCAAAAAAAAAATCAAAGGGCCCCAATCAATCACAAAGTAATAGAATGGTATCGAAGGAGTGTGTCCGATAAGAGGAGCTACCTCACTGGCCCGGAATAGCTCTTTTTAGCCACCTTATGTCAACTCACGGGAGTTGAGTCCACGTATATACCTTAAAGGAACGCGGCCACCATCCTAATTCATTTTGGAATCTCCACCGCATACACGGTTGTTAAAGTGGTTTTGGAGTTGGCAGAGAGTATGACAACTTTCGATCCCAGTCTCTTTAGCAACCAAACGTTATTATAACACCGCGATCATTTCAAAATAACTTATACTTCAAAACAGAATATAATATTCGTTTCAAAACCATATAAATACGATATCATTTCATTTCAAATATATCCCTTTTTCAAAAATCACAGCACTTTCAAAGTTATAACACTTCGAAATCCAAAACACTTGAAATATAACACTTTCAAATCATAATACTTTGAAACTCATAACTTGAAACATAACTTCCACTTAAATGGTTTAAATATTAAAATTCTTTATATAATAAATAGCTTCTTCAATTTCACAAATCAATTCCAAAACAACTCAAATTCCAAAATTTTAGATTTAACCATATGTCAAACCATAGATTTTAATTCAATTCAGTTTTCAAATAAACCATTTCAAATTTTGTTGATTTCAAAAACAGATTTGATCCACAAAATAAACCATTTCAAATTCAGTATATTTCAAACTTTAAGTATTCAACAATTTCAAAACTAAGTTTGATAACTTCATATATATATCAAATTCAATTTTCTATTATTTAGTTTTGAAACATTTACTTAATAAATCCATTATCATTTAAATGAAACCCAAATTACAAATAACTAAATGTTTCCTTCAATTTATTTATACTTGAGATATTTATTTAATCCACCTTAAACCAAATCAAGTTATAAAAATCATACCTTCCAAAATTTCAAATTTAATAAATTTCACATTAAACTTATTTGAGTTTAATCCTTAAATAAATTCAATTTCAAATAAATTTCAAATTTATCTTCCAATCTTAATTTATTTAAATCATTATAACTATATATTAAAATATAATTTAAATAAATACTTAACCATATTATCTTTAATAAAAATCAACTTATCATTAAGCTTATTCTCTATTAAAACAAGTTTATACATAGCTTAAAAATTAAGGATAAAATAACATTTATATAATATCAAAAATAATTTTTTTATCTAAAACCATATACTTCTTTACAAAGGATAGAAATAATTTCAAAATATTTTTATATATATAGATCACGGTGTCTGTATATAATTTTTTATCTTATGGTCAAGTGATACGGATATTTATCATTTCAGTCCATAATTTAAAATATAAATACAGTTATATATCATTTTAAACCGCAATTCCGAATGAAAAAAAATCCATAACAACTTGCAGTTTATAACAATATAAATACAACATCCATCATCCAATATCAATCATCAAACATTTATCACAGTCATCATCTAATTCAATCAATAACATCAATATAGAACAGATAATAAATAACAGGTATTTACTGGCAGTTTATATTCAATAATAAATTAAATAACTATTTTATCCAAATAAATTCTAATAAACTGAGATGATGATTCAAAATATGCCAAACAGTCATAAATAAATTTATAATCACATTATAAATCAATTTATCAAACATAAGAAATTTTAGAAGTTATAAGTGGGTTAAAACAAATCTTTTGAATTTAAATTCAGTTTAAACCCAAAATTTGAGCAGCCTCAGAATTTGTCCAAACCAGCATCACAACGTCCGGAATTTTGATACGATCCCAGCGGATCAAACCGTGCGTGAATTGGACCTCGTATGTGAAAGTTATACACGTTAGAACAATTTAAAGTTTAAAATAAATTAAAAAAAAACTTTACAAGTCATCACCTTGTCTGCGCTTCTGGCACGCGAAACCCTAGCACCGAAAACAAACGAAATCGGACCCAAAAATGTGACCTTGACCGACCTTTGACCACCGATACCACGCGTCTTCGACCACTGCATCAACGCCGACCATCACCATCGTGATTGCCTCGCCACGCCGCACCAAAGCTCCCCGGTCCGATCACCTAAAACCACTTTCAGCCGTCACCATATTCAAACCCTAATCGAATTTTATTGCCAAATCCAGTCGTTGATTTGACGCATAAACCACATAGATGAAGTCCCCTCGGTCCACTCTACAATACCCACAAATTGATTCGGAGATCAGACAAGTTTGGTCGAGATGCGATAAACGGCTGTGAACAGTTCATCGATTTCCAACCACACCGAAACCCAGATTGAAAAACGAATCATATATTTGACTTGCGCTCGTCGAGAGCTTCAAATCCATATATAATTCGATATAGTTTGTGGAGTTTGATTTCTGAAGTTGCATTTTGAATTGAAATTGGATTGGAAGTTTAGGGTTTTTAGCCATTGAGGAAGAGGAGCAACAAAAGTTTCTGTACGTACAGAAATGAGAAATAGAAAGGCTGTTAGGGTTTATAACCGGATATATATAGGTAGAGCTGAAAGTAGAGGAACAAATACAATTGGTTTGGATAGTTGAACGATACTGGCCCAAAAGCCCGTTTCGACTCCGGAACGAAAATGAATCAACCCGTATATCAAAATAGACGTTTTAAAATATTTTAAAATCAACGGAATATGTTTCAGGTCCAACTTCCACCGTATGAAGAAGTTATGCTAAAATCAAGTAATTTCAAATTGATTTCAAGGCATTTCGAGTCTGTACGATCAAACGACAAGTCCGCTCGTTACGAAACTTAAAACCCTATAATAATTCACCATTACGGGTCCGATGAAACTGGTTTCATCAAAATCCGAGTCATTTGCCAAAATGGCTACATTTCAGTTAATTAAATATATTAATATTAAATAAATAAAACCACTTTTCCATTCAAATTTTATAATTTGTAATTTTTATCATCTTGGATTACTTTAGTGTTCTATAATCCTTTATAATAAATTTCTATATCAATTTAATATTGAATTTTCCACCAATTAAAATGTTAAATCGCAATTTCAATCAATTCAGTTAATTATAATTAATTCCAATACATTAACTTGATTCAATTTCAATTTATTTCTTTTATTACTCTATGAACCTAGTTAATATTTGGTTGTCTTTCGTTACATCAATATAATCAAATTTCCATCTTTCCTTATTAAATTCAATTATATTGAATTTGTCAATATATACATTTTTATAATTAATATCTCAAGTAATTTATCCAACTTCATTTCGTTCCTTTAATTTATCTATGAACAAAATATACATTTTTCTTTATTTTATTACATTCACACCTTACAATTACTGTCCTCTCCCATATTAATGAACATTTACTTTCATTTAAATGAAACTGATTCCCAACAAATTTCATTGACAAATTAAATAGGTAATTTGAAACAATTGCTATCATAATCTTTAAATCTACACTTAAGTTTATTATATATTCAACTAATTATTATAATTACTTACATAATACTGAGTTCATCCAATTACCACTAATTATACTAATTCATTTATTTATCAAACACTTACCCTTATTTACTTATTTTCAATTTTATAACCAAGTGCAACAATTTACATTATTTCATTATTGGAATTTCACTCTAATTGTGAATAATTGGTTTTAATTACCATTACTACATTTAATTTTCAACATTCACTTCATTATAAATTATAAAGTTTTAATTTCTTTCTAAATTTAATTACAAAAATCTTATTAAATTAACCAATTCAGTTATCGAAATTTACGGGTCGTTACAAACACTATGTCGGTGGTGCATTTTGTAACGACCCGCCTTTTTGGACAGTTTAAAACCGACGATCAAATACACATGTCGATTCCAAACCATTCAAAAGGGCAGATGGTTATTGGGGTAAATAAGAAAAGAAAAGAAATAAAGGAAATGAAACAACACAGAATCTCGCAGCGGAAAGATAAAATATAATAGTCAAATAACAGTTCATGAAGCTGTTTACTATACTTTGACAATTATTTATACAACATTTATCAGAGTTATACATATACAACAGAACAATTATAATGCAGCAGATAGCATGATGCAAGGGTGGTAATAGTAATAGTATACCAAATCTTCGTCTTCGTCCTCCAAAATAGATCTTCAAAAATCTGAAAAACCCAGGACTGACCCGAGCGTAATGAAAAGACAAAACACTCGAGTCAGGACTAAAATATCCTTATGAAAGTTAAATCAATCGTAAATAAATATGAGTGTAACGGCGTCAGAGATGTTTACGGGGTTTGACATCTCATATCCAGTGTCAACGTGCGTGCAATAACTCAAGAGATGTTACCGGTTTTTCCATCTCTCAAGGATCCGTGAAACTATCTACTATGTAGTAATATACGCTAAGTAGATAATGCCTATCAGTAATATAAAGTATCAAAATAGCGTTAAGGCGTTACCATAATCCCCCTTAACACATTTTATATTCCCAAAAGCATATACAAGACCGTAGTTTCCCCAAAACCGGAAGTCACCAGAGGGCAATCCATATACTCAAGGTACAAATCAAAACGTAGTGGTCGCGAATAGGATAATCGGTATGACAAGGTACATGAGGCGATACCAACTAGGATACTAGTAGTTGCGTGATCCGGACTGATGTTGGGCATAGCCAGCAGCTACCCCAACACCGCGAAAGAACACTCCGAAATCAAGGGGTGCACCCAAATCGCATCACAAATGTAATAGATATGGTATCGAAGAAGTGTGTCCGCTAGAGGTGGCGAACCTCAATGGCCCGGCGCGGCTCCTGTTTTAGTCATGTCAGGGGTCATCCAATAATCGTTCTCTTTCTTCAGTCAACGCGTTCACCAAACCATCCACTTCATTCTGGATCAACACTACGCGTATAATAGTTATTAAAGTGGTGTTCGGTATCGACTGAGAGTATGTCCATATCCGATACCGGTCTCTTTAATAACTACGTATTATTACACCGTTGGCTCTTTTACATTTCAAATCGATTCATAATTGATATCAAAATATCATATTCGCTTCAAAAAAATCAAATCCATTTCAAATATCATCGTATCCTTTCAAATGTAAGATTTCGTTTCAAAATCATTTTTCGCATCAATATCTCATTTCGGTTTCAAAATCATTTCGAATTTCAATTTAGCTTGCAACTTCATTTAACTCAATTCGCATTTAAATTCAAGATTTACACATAAACATTTCACCTTATTAACCAGTTTGGAATTTTAGAAAATAATTTTTAAGTAGTTTAAAAGTAGTTTTAAATAATTAAATTAGTTAAATACTTTAAAATCTTAAAATGGATTTGAAATAGATAAATTTAGTTTAAAATAATTTAAATTGGGTTAAGTAGATTTAAAATAGACTAAAATAGTTTAAGTATTCTAAAATAGTTTATATAACTGAGTAATTTGGAAAACAAAATAAAATAGCTTCAAAACCAATTCGTTTCAATTATAACTTCCCAATTCAAATCAATTTCAATTTCCATTCTACTGATTTCAATTTCGATTTCAATTCAATTCAACGTCAACTTTGACTTCAAATTTATTCAATTTTATATTCACTTTCAATTAATTCAATTTTCAATTTATATCGATTTAGAGCTTGGTTTTCAAAATATCCATTTAGAACACTTACAAAATTATCCATCAATATACGAGTTTAAATCCAAATTTGAAACATGATTCAATTCCAAGCTCGATTTCAAATATCGCTTATATCCCACTTTTACTTAATTATCCTTCAATACTCAAATTTAAATCTAAATTTCAAATATGATTCAATTTCAAGCTCAATTCCAAAATATCATCTTTATGTCGCTTTTACGTAGTAATACTCAAAGTTCGAAATAATGTTCAATCTTTAAATCCAATAGATTTTCGAAATTCAATCATATCCCAAATTTTATTCTCAAGGTCTCAACTTAAATTTATTCAACAATTTCTTTTAACCAAAATTTTTATTTCAACATTCCAAACTCAATTTTCGATAAATTCGATTTCCATAAATTTATTTCTATTTATAACTTTTAAATCAAACATTTAAATAAATTTCAAATCGACGATTTTAAAGTTTTTAAATTTAGCCAACTCGGTGTCCGTATATAATTTTCTATCCTATGGCCAAGTAATTATTTATTTCAATTAAATGTCAGGGATGAATATATATCACTTAAATTAAATCACGGTATCATATGTATGCATAACAGGATATATATAAGCAAATAAACATCCAACATTCAATTATCAACCAATAGCATCCATCAAAATACATCATCCAATAAACAATACAATTCATGGCAGTTTCATAGTTATCAATGTCAGGTAATTAAATCGCAATTCAATTTCAATTTTAAATTTCCAATTTAACTGTCAATTAAATTTTCAATGGTTAATTCAAATGATAAGCTATATGACAGTTAAATTTTTATCAAACAACGACAAATAAAATCATAACACTTCATAATATCAAATTTAACTAGCATAAAGATATTTAGTACGTTGTGAGCGTTATAAAACACTCACCTTGATTTTTGCGAATTTAAATCAAATCGAACGATGTTCGATTTAACTCAAAATTTTCTCTAGCTCCAAATGATTCCAATCCAGTTGCATTGCGTAGTGCTCGACAAAACGATTGCAACGCAATTCGTTTCGTGCAATTCTGACCTCGAAGCAAAAAGTTATACGCTGTTAAACATTATATGATTTTAATATAAATTAAATTCACAATTTCCTTTAATTTTAAACTCAACTAATCAGGTCCGTTTAACACGTTCTTCCCCAGGCCGTCACACGTTCGCTCCCTGATGAAAATCGCGCACGCAGCTTACCCAAAGCCGGCCCTATGCCCTAAATCACGCACCACCTAACCACCACGCAGATCATGTACCACCATTAGAAGCGCCATCACCTCCTCTATGCTCGGCTGCAAAGCCAAGGAGCTCGGCCCCCCCCATGGCCTCGAAATTTGCGAATGAATGGCGCGCCTTCCCTTGCGATTAGCCCGATGATTTCCTCCACTATAATCGATCATATCCGTATGGATTCGAAGATCCTGCTCCGCTCTACAACTTCCGTGTTGATAAGTTTTCGTAAATGTTTACGGATAGAGAGGAATTTGAGGAAGAAAGGAGGCAATTTCGGGCGTTTACTGCATTCACTGGCGGCTAGGGTTTCTTTTTATTTTATTTTTTTGTTGAAAATTGTGAACAAGGGGGCTATTTATAGGAAACGACGAATATTATTTATCCGACTTTTCCAAAATCAGAATTTCGCACGGTAACTGACGTTTCTAGGGTTTACCCCGCGTTCCGGACACAATGGAACAGGTTTCGGAAGCTAATTCGATCGTATGTGAGACTTATAGCGATAAACGATCAATTTAAATTAAATCGATTTAAACGAATTTATATGCGTTTTGGCTTGCCCCTGACAAACGGTAAATCCGATTGACACGAAATTTGAAATCTTACAATAATATCACGTTACGGATCTGATGAAACTGGTTTCGTCGAAATCCGAGACCGTTTGAAAAATGACTATTTTAACTCGTTAAATTAATATTAAAACAATTTCGATGCGTTTCGAGCTGCCACGGTCAAACGACAACTCCGATTGCTACGAAAATTGAAATCCGATAATAACTAACTATTACGGATCCAATGGAACTAGTTTCGTCCAATTCTGAGACTGTTCAAAATTTGGCTATTTTTCAGTCGATAATTAAATATTAAAATATTCAATTTTCACAAATTTACTTCTAATTCGATTTTAAAAGTTCTACAACATCATTCTTACTTTAATATGATAAAATAAAATTTTATAAATCATTTTCAATCATATTAAACCCGTTATTCAATTATCCAATAAATTCCAATTGTAAAATCTTATTAACTCTATTAAAATCCAAATATAACTTACATTCACTTTGGAAACCAATTTGAATCATATTAAATCAAATTTCAAATATTCACTCTATTTTCATATATTAAATTTCAATATCAAATTAATTATATCAAATTCGAAATTTAATTTATTCAAACATTCGTAATATTAAATTTAACAAATTTGATTATTCTTAAATCACCATCTTTTGAAATATTCAAAACGAACTTATAAAATTTAACAAATTCAAATCATAGAACAACCATTTTCATTAAAACAATTATTCAATTCCCGTTATTAAATTATTCAATAAATTCCAAATATTTAATTTAAACAATTTACCTGTTCAATATTCAATATTTGATTTTAAATAGATTTTACTTATCAATCAATTACTCTATTATACCCAATGAGTTTCAACATTTATCATCCTATTCAACTATTGATTTCAAAGGCATTCCCTAAGTAGCATTCATTTTCATTACTTGAATAATTATTGTTGCAATTCATTCCAGTTATTATTATTCCAATCGAATTATAATTTTTTTTCTAACGTTAAATCACGAAATCTTATTAAATTAGCTATTTTAATTATCGAAATTTTACGGGTCGTTACACTCTCCCCCACTCAAAACTTTTCGTCCCCGAAAAGGAAAAAGAAGGGAAAAGGAACTAAGTATAGAATTCAACCTTAGATATATTTTATTCAAAGTTACCAACTTATAAAACAATGAAATTCCATTTATAAAGTCATAACTACGCTTCCACTAAGTAACTACGAACGGCTTTCTAACTTTAAAAGTTAGTTATCACAACAAGTTATAAAGAAAAAAAATTTAAAATTTGAAAAATTTTCTGACACTCGGATTTTACGGAAAATTTCGGCAGAGTCTCCTTTGCGCGGCTCGATCGGTACAACCACAAAACGCCCCTACGGGCCCCAAACCAACAAAAGAAAATCCAAAAGCCAAGTGGCTCATCAAAAATCACCAAATCCAATGATAAAATAAACATGTATCTTATATTTTTATTAGCGAGCATATACGAATAATATAGCGCAAAAGCGAGCTCCAAATGCGAAGCAAGCGCAATCCGCACCTACTAAACACTCAACAAACTATGAGAAACATGCATATATGAAAATAATATCAATATACACAATATAGCAACATAACAACTACATGTGCCAACATAGCAAATGCAACAAAACAACAAATGCAACCATCAATCAACTATCATCCAACTAATCCATAGCCAATCAATATAAATTTACTTCTCATTAATATTTATTGACTTGGTTTTCAATTTTTATCACAGTTGATTCATTAACATTGGATTTTACTAACATTCATTCTCAATTCAATTAGTTAACATTCACTAATTTATATTTACATTAGTTTACTTCCAATTTGAATCAAATCAAATTCTATTTAAATTCATTTAACTTCCAATTTGATTTCAATGATTTATAGCTCTCAATTTCAATAATACTTAATGAATTACATACAATCAACTAACAATCATATAACAACCAAATCACACCCAACACAACCAAATTATTAAGTTTACATTCAATTTGGTTTATCTCTTTTTTTTTTTTATATATATATATATATATATATATATATATATCCTGTTATCTAATTTTAAAAGAATCATTTTATATTTGGCATCTTAAATTTCCAATGTTAACTTTTAATTAAGTCCGTAAGCCGTACATATATCATTCATGAGCAATATCAATCTAATCGCTTATTCGACCACATAATTTCACTTCCAACTAGTATCGTTCATGCGACTCTCTAGTGCGGACTCAAATTTGGTTCCTTGATTGGAAACTGTTACTCTCTTTGCATAGCCATATACTATGATAGAGAATTCCAGAATCAAATTAAAAATCCATATCCAGGGTTCGCCATCGAGAATCGAGTGGAAAATCCTAACTTGGATCGATATAAATCATCTTGAAATTTTGTTGGATCAAATCGTTATGCGAATAAAATAATATACGTACAATCTCACGTATTTCCTTCCAATGGATTTCTATCCAATTTATCTATACTAAATTATTTTATTGACTTCTATTTTTTTCCACTTAATTACTCATAATCCATTATTCAGTTAGTATATTCATTTCTTTACATAGCATATTCTTTGACATTATCATATCAAAGAATTTTCTTACTCAAGTTCATTTTAAACATTCCATGTGATTTAATTAAATTCAATTTCATTTCCAATTGATTCTTAGCTATAAGAAATTCCTTTGTTTTCATTTATTGCATTTTCATAATTTCAGTTAATAACGAATTCATTTGTGGAACATTTATTAATCAACACTTTAGTTTATTAATCATCCTATAAAAGTCTAACCTTTCATAAATGACTTTTCTTAGTTTATAGTTATCTTAAAGGTTACAAATTTAATTTTCTTACAATTCCTTTGCAATTTATATTTATTTCTATAACCAATTTATAAAGATATAATACGATTCATTTCTTAAGTTCGCTTACTTGTTTCATTTATCATTTCATGCTATATTTAAGTATATAACAATTTTTTTTCACAACCAAAATTTTCATTTACATACATTTTAATTCATTTTGAGCTTTCCTTACTTGTATACTTCAATTACTTCAGGTTCTGTTTATTTATACAATATCTCATTACATATCCAAAATATCATTTTAACTTTTAACATTTGGTAAGTCTTGTTATATGTGATCAGAATGTAATTTTGGTATTATACAAATTTATAGAATTTCATTTTACTTAATTAGAATGTTCATAAATTTAATTTGTTTAAATACTCTTTACCTCTCAACTTTAAAGTTTTCTCAAAACAATAGCTTAGATATCTTAATCCTCTTATTTTATAAATTCTGGTTATTTACAATTTATTCAAATAATTTAAAAATCATTAATCAACAGAACTTAGAAATTTAAATGCCCGGTTCTTTTCAAATCGTTTGAAATAAATATATACACTCATATCTTTAATATATTAAATCCTACCTTTGGAGTTTAAACCAAAACCCATTTACCCAAAATAATTTTGAACATAAGCAAAGCTTCTTAGAAGTCTCCCCCACTTTGAGACTCGAAAATGAACGTCGATGATGTTGCGCAGTCATCACCGAAATTATTTTCCAGCGACATAAGAGAGTACTAAATTTATTCCTTTCTTTAAAAATCCTTTCAAAATATTTCCATAAACAATTTCCAATTAATATTACTATATATTTCTTCAAAACTTTTAGAATCATTTCAAAACCTCCGGGTCCTAAATCCAATATTTTCCAATTTAAATCTATTTTAAATTTATAAGTCACCTTTATAAAATATCTTATAGGATTTTTCTTAAACATTCTACAAGTTGTTTTATTACTGTTCATTTTGTAATTCATCTTATTTATTAAATTACAATATCCAATTCATGATAATATCTAATATTTTAAATTCCTAACAACCAGGTAAGCAAGATAAGTCACAATAAATTTCTGAAATTTTTTCTTTATATACAAAATATAATTAGAGCAAAATTATTTCATTTAGCCAATTTAAAACAATACTATGTCGAATTGTTCTGTTTAGGTGTTTAGAGATCCCTATCAATAACGTTAATTACTCGTGTTGACCAGAATCCATAAGCCACTCAACAAATCAACCGACACAATATAAAACATTTTATATCACTAACAAATACGCTCTCTCATATACACTCAACTCATTCATATAGTTTACCTCTATTTCAATGAGTTATTCCCCACTAGAGCCAAGGTTTATCGCTAAACCAAAGCTCTGATACCAACTGTAATGACCCGCCTTTTGGGACAGTTTAAAACCGACGATCAAATACACATGTCGATTCCAAACCATTCAAAAGGGCAGATGGTTATTGGGGTAAATAAGAAAAGAAAAGAAAAGAAATAAAGGAAATGAAACAACACAGAATATCGCAGCGGAACGATAAAATATAATAGTCAAATAACTGTTCATGAATCTGTTTACTATACTTTGACAATTATTTATACAACATTTATCAGAGTTATACATATACAACAGAACAATTAAAATAATGCAGCAGATAGCATGATGCAAGGGTGGTAATAGTAATAGTATACCAAATCTTCGTCTTCGTCCTCCAGAATAGATATTCAAAAATCTGAAAAACTCAGGACTAACCCGAGCGTAATGAAAAGACAAAACACTCGAGTCAGGACTAAAATATCCTTATGAAAGTTAAATCAATCGTAAATAATTGTGAATGTAACGGCGTCAGAGATGTTTACGGGATTTGACATCTCATATCCAGTGTCAACGTGCGTGCAATAACTCAAGAGATGTTACCGGTTTTTCCATCTCTCAAGGATCCGTGAAACTATCTACTATGTAGTAATATACGCTAAGTAGATAATGCCTATCAGTAATATAAAGTATCAAAATAGCGTTAAGGCGTTACCATAATCCCCCTTAACACATTTTATATTCCCAAAAGCATATACAAGACCGTAGTTTCCCCAAAACCGGAAGTCACCAGAGGGCAATCCATATACTCAAGGTACAAATCAAAACGTAGTGGTCGCGAATAGGATAATCGGTATGACAAGGTACATGAGGCGATACCAACTAGGATACTAGTAGTTGCGTGATCCGGACTGATGTTGGGCATAGCCAGCAGCTACCCCAACACCGCGAAAGAACACTCCGAAATCAAGGGGTGCACCCAAATTGCATCACAAATGTAATAGATATGGTATCGAAGAAGTGTGTCCGCTAGAGGTGGCGAACCTCAATGGCCCGGCGCGGCTCCTGTTTTAGTCATGTCAGGGGTCATCCAATAATCGTTCTCTTTCTTCAGTCAACGCGTTCACCAAACCATCCACTTCATTCTGGATCAACACTCCGCGTATAATAGTTATTAAAGTGGTGTTCGGTATCGACAGAGAGTATGTCCATATCCGATCCCAGTCTCTTTAATAACTACGTATTATTACACCGTTAGCTCTTTTACATTTCAAATCGATTCATAATTGATATCAAAATATCATATTCGCTTCAAAAAAATCAAATCCATTTCAAATATCATCGTATCCTTTCAAATGTAAGATTTCGTTTCAAAATCATTTTTCGCATCAATATCTCATTTCGGTTTCAAAATCATTTCGAAATTCAATTTAGGTTGCAACTTCATTTAACTCAATTCGCATTTAAATTCAAGATTTACACATAAACATTTCACCTTATTAACCAGTTTGGAATTTTAGAAAATAATTTTTAAGTAGTTTAAAAGTAGTTTTAAATAATTAAATTAGTTAAATACATTAAAATCTTAAAATGGATTTGAAATAGATAAATTTAGTTTAAAATAATTTAAATTGGGTTAAGTAGATTTAAAATAGATTAAAATAGTTTAAGTATTCTAAAATAGTTTATGTAACTGAGTAATTTGGAAAACAAAATAAAATAGCTTCAAAACCAATTCGTTTCAATTATAACTTCCCAATTCAAATCAATTTCAATTTCCATTCTACCGATTTCAATTTCGATTTCAATTCAATTCAACGTCAACTTTGACTTCAAATTTATTCAATTTTATATTCACTTTCAATTAATTCAATTTTCAATTTATATCGATTTAGAGCTTGGTTTTCAAAATATCCATTTAGAACACTTACAAAATTATCCATCAATATACGAGTTTAAATCCAAATTTGAAACATGATTCAATTCCAAGCTCGATTTCAAATATCGCTTATATCCCACTTTTACTTAATTATCCTTCAATACTCAAATTTAAATCTAAATTTCAAATATGATTCAATTTCAAGCTCAATTCCAAAATATCATCTTTATGTCGCTTTTACGTAGTAATACTCAAAGTTCGAAATAATGTTCAATCTTTAAATCCAATAGATTTTCGAAATTCAATCATATCCCAAATTTTATTCTCAAGGTCTCAACTTAAATTTATTCAACAATTTCTTTTAACCAAAATTTTTATTTCAACATTCCAAACTCAATTTTCGATAAATTCGATTTCCATAAATTTATTTCTATTTATAACTTTTAAATCAAACATTTAAATAAATTTCAAATCGACGATTTTAAAGTTTTTAAATTTAGCCAATTCGGTGTCCGTATATAATTTTCTATCCTATGGCCAAGTAATTATTTATTTCAATTAAATGTCAGGGATGAATATATATCACTTAAATTAAATCACGGTATCATATGTATGCATAACAGGATATATATAAGCAAATAAACATCCAACATTCAATTATCAACCAATAGCATCCATCAAAATACATCATCCAATAAACAATACAATTCATGGCAGTTTCATAGTTATCAATGTCAGGTAATTAAATCGCAATTCAATTTCAATTTTAAATTTCCAATTTAACTGTCAATTAAATTTCCAATTTAACTGTCAATTAAATTTCCAATGGTTAATTCAAATGACAAGCTATATGACAGTTAAATTTTTATCAAACAACGACAAATAAAATCATAACACTTCATAATATCAAATTTAACTAGCATAAAGATATTTAGTACGTTGTGAGCGTTATAAAACACTCACCTTGATTTTTGCGAATTTAAATCAAATCGAACGACGTTCGATTTAACTCAAAATTTTCTCTAGCTCCAAATGATTCCAATCCAGTTGCATTGCGTAGTGCTCGACAAAACGATTGCAACGCAATTCGTTTCGTGCAATTCTGACCTCGAAGCAAAAAGTTATACGCTGTTAAACATTATACGATTTTAATATAAATTAAATTCACAATTTCCTTTAATTTTAAACTCAACTAATCAGGGCCGTTTAACACGTTCTTCCCCAGGCCGTTACGCGTTCGCTCCCTGATGAAAATCGCGCACGCAGCTTACCCAAAGCCGGCCCTATGCCCTAAATCACGCACCACCCAACCACCATGCAGATCAGGCACCACCATTAGAAGCGCCATCACCTCCTCTATGCTCGGCTGCAAAGCCAAGGAGCTCGGCCCCCCCATAGCCTCGAAATTTTCGAACGAACAACGCGCCTTCCCTTGCGATTAGCCGATGATTTCCTCCACTATAATCGATCATATCCGTATGGATTCGAAGATCCTGCTCCGCTCTACAACTTCCGTGTTGATAAGTTTTCGTAAATGTTTACGGATAGAGAGGAATTTGAGGAAGAAACGAGGCAATTTCGGGCGTTTACTGCATTCACTGGCGGCTAGGGTTTCTTTTTATTTTATTTTTTTGTTGAAAATTGTGAACAAGGGGGCTATTTATAGGAAACGGCGAATATTATTTATCCGGCTTTTCCAAACTCAGAACTTCGCACGGTAACTGACGTTTCTAGGGTTTACCCCACGTTCCGAACACAATGGAACAGGTTTCGGAAGCTAATTCGATCGTATGTGAGACTTATAGCGACAAACGATCAATTTAAATTAAATCGATTTAAAGATTTAAACGAATTTCTATGCATTTTGGCTTGCCCCGGACAAATGGTAAATCCGATTAACACGAAATTTGAAATCTTACAATAATATCACGTTATGGATCCGATGAAACTGGTTTCGTCAAAATCCGAGACCGTTTGAAAAATGACTATTTTAACTCGTTAAATTAATATTAAAATAATTTCGATGCGTTTCGAGCTGCCACGGTCAAACGACAAATCCGATTGCTACGAAAATTGAAATCGATAATAACTAGCTATTACGGATCCAATGGAACTAGTTTCGTCCAATTTTGAGACTGTTCAAAATTTGGCTATTTTTCAGTCGATAATTAAATATTAAAATATTCAATTTTCACAAATTTACTTCTAATTCGATTTTAAAAGTTCTACAACATCATTATAACTTTAATATGATAAAATAAAATTTTATAAATCATTTTCAATCATATTAAACCCGTTATTCAATTATCCAATAAATTCCGATTGTAAAATCTTATTAACTCTATTAAAATCCAAATATAACTTACATTCACTTTGGAAACCAATTTGAATCATATTAAATCAAATTTCAAATATTCACTCTATTTTCATATATTAAATTTCAATATCAAATTAATCATATCAAATTCGAAATTTAATTTATTCAAACATTCGTAATATTAAATTTAACAAATTTGATTATTCTTAAATCACCATCTTTTGAAATATTCAAAACGAACTTATAAAATTTAACAAATTCAAATTATAGAACAACCATTTTCATTAAAACAGTTATTCAATTCCCGTTATTAAATTATTCAATAAATTCCAAATATTTAATTTAAACAATTTACCTGTTCAATATTCAATATTTGATTTTAAATAGATTTTACTTATCAATCAATTACTCTATTATACCCAATGAGTTTCAACATTTATCATCCTATTCAACTATTGATTTCAAAGGCATTCCCTAAGTAGCATTCATTTTCATTACTTGAATAATTATTGTTGCAATTCATTCCAGTTATTATTATTCCAATCGAATTACAATTTTTTTTCTAACGTTAAATCACGAAATCTTATTAAATTAGCTATTTTAATTATCGAAAATTTACGGGTCGTTACACATTTGTTGCATGATAGAACCGTCGATCGATGGAGTCTTCATAATTTTACAAGTCCACGGTTGTTCATGGGCACATACATGGAGGCAAAATATGTAACAACCCGCATATTTATCGATTTTATATTTAAATATTTTGTCGTTAATCGGATATTGGTCCGAAAAGCTACTTTTTGCAAATGGTCAAATTAGGACTCGAGACCCCTTCCATTGAGATCGAAATGCCGTTTACAATTTTTCTAAGTATAAACATTGGTAGGTTTGGAGTTAGTGGAATTTCACTAACTTTTCCCGCTTTGGACTTTGGGTTAGATTGCCATTATAACTCAAGCCCAAACCCCCTTCCTTCTTCTCACTCTTCATAAATTTCCTAACAACCAAGCTTTTGCATTAACGGTGAGTGGAAGAGGAAATTAAAACTCCAAGCTTAGGTTTCAACTTTAAATCCATCATTCGACTCTAAAATCAAAGTGAAGACATTGGATTCTAGCTTGTAGTTGCTTCTCCATTGTTTCAAGCTCCTTCTTCATTGAATTTGTACAAAGGTGAGATTTTTATCTCACAATTCTAGCCTATAACTATATTGGACTGTTGGGAATGATTCCCTATCATTTTTGCATGCATGTTAGCATTTGGTTTGGATTGGATTGGCGAAAAACTCCAATTTTTAGCGTTTTGGTGAATTTTCTGCACTTAGGTCGTTCTGGCCATTTTTAGCTCGTTCGGAGTTAAGTCGTTCGTCCATAGGTCGTGAGTCGTTTACGAGTTAACCCTAGGTTGTTCTGGCCATTTTTAGCTCGTTCGGAGTTAAGTCGTTAACTCTTAAGTCGGTTACGAGTTATCCTGATAGGTCGTTGGACCTTATCTCGTTAGGTCGCTCATGGCCTAACCATTAAGTCGTGCAACCCTTAAGTCGTGGAACCCTTCAGTCACGCAACTCTTAAGTCGGTTACGAGTTATCCCGATAGGTCGTTGGACCCTTAACTCGTAGGTCGTTGTACCTTATCTCGTTAGGTTGCTCCTGGCCTAACCCTTAAGTCGTGCAACCCTTAAGTCGTGCAACCCTTAAGTCGTGGAACCTTGCAGTCACGCAACTCTTAAGTCGGTTACGAGTTATCCCGATAGGTCGTTGGACCCTTAACTCGTAGGTCGTTGTACCTTATCTCGTTAGGTCGCTCCTGGCCTAACCCTTAAGTCGTGCAACCCTTAAGTCGTGTAGCCCTTCAGTCACGCAACTCTTAAGTCGGTTACGAGTTATCTCGATAGGTCGTTGGACCCTTAACTCGTAGGTCGTTGGACCTTATCTCGTTAGGTCGCTCCTGGCCTAACCCTTAAGTCGTGCAATCCTTAAGTCGTGCAACCCTTAAGTCGTGCAACCCTTAAGTCGTGGAACCCTGCAGTCACGCAACTCTTAAGTCGGTCACGAGTTATCCTGTTAGGTCGCGACCTCTGTTAAGTCGGCCATGTTGGGTCGTGAGTCATCGTTAGGTCGCGAACACCTCTAGGTCGCAACCACTAAGTCGCTTGACCCCTTAGACCCCTAGGTCGCAACTGTTAGGTCGCTCGACCCTATCCCTCTTAGGTCGTTAGACCCCCTTTTTGTCTTCACTAGGTCGTACCGTTTTGGACGGGGCGCTGCCCCGCACCCCGCCGGGGGCGCTGCCCCCTGGACCCCCGCGACCCCGTAAGCTGTGGCGTTGCCCCCGCACCCCCACCTTGGGGGGTTGCCACCCCCCCGGACCCTCCCTCCGTAGGGGATCTTATCTGAAAAACATTGAGCTGATTTCCTTGGATCTTATTCACATCTCCGTATGCGATCTTTGTGATTGATTGTTTATATAATTGCTTCTGTGTTTTGTCATTTTATAATATAAAGGTTTCAATACTAGTAGTAAATATCAAAACTCTTTTAACAAACAATTTCAACTCTATTTTTGATAACAAAGCTCTTTTCTTAAACCGTTTTCCAATCTATTAGTATATACAAACCTTTACCTCACTCGGATGGGAAATCTAATTAAACGACTTAGTAAAACAAGTGGTATGAAACGCTTGCGTTCACTTCGTCGGTTAATTCTTGGACTTGTTTGATTGAACATCTTGTGACAATTTTATTAGTGAAGATTTACAGTTTGTTCGTAAATATTTAAGTTAAGCAAGTGGTTATGGGACATGAAGCTAAACTTCTATATTTACTAGCTTAGTGTAATTGACACTTCTCGTTGATCATGACGATTATTCCGATGCTTTAGACTAGCAACTGTGCGATGTCTCTTGTTGCGAGGTTAGACTAGACACTACTTGTGTGATTCCACTCACACATCCCTTTTTGCTTTTTGGTCAGTCTGGACCTTAATCTGTGTGATTCCATTCACACATGTGGGGTAGCTCCCCTTGGTCTTCGGACCGTCATGTGATAGGCCTCTTTCTTTTTTCTATGATTTCTGGACTTCTTGCATTGATTTCTAGAATTTAAGTCATTGACTTGTTATGAGTACAAGTTTGGGGTATGATGCCCTTTCCGAATCTTTGAGAAGATTCTTGTGATATTGATTATCTCTTATTGATTGATCTTCTGTTGATCATTATTTACATACTTATAGTGGTATGTCATTATGGATATTTTATGTTTATGCCATATCTTTTATGTTATATCATGTCATCTGATATTTATAGCTAGACTGACCCGTTTATTATTTTCTTAAATAATACTCGGGTCAGACCGAGATGTTACAGGTGCTTCTGCTTGACTTCTTCCCAGGGATTCATCACTCTGACTTTTGGCTAACTGTTTAGATTAGCGGTTTTTGTTGTATACACTTGAGATATAGACTCATAGTTGTATTCTTTTGTATAGCACGTGTTGCTATTCTTTTGTATTATTGTGGATCTTTTGACCACTACTCTGATGTACACTTTCATGTGTTAGTTATATATTCATATCTTCTTCCGCCTTTGTGATATGGATGTCTGTGACTGATTTGCGTTATGCTTATATCTATGTTTGTTTCCGAAGATTATTTGTAGCCACTGTGTGATAAGCAATTACATGGATGGTCGCTCCTCAACAGCCTTATTCTCCGTGCTAGTTGACAGCACTACTCCGTAGTGTTCTTGGCTAGCGTGGGTATAGAGGTGGGGCGTTACAGCTTGGTATCGGAGCCAAACTTCGAAACAATGTAGAATAACTTACAAAGGATCATCGTCCTAGGTCTATCTTAGGAGTCATACCATAGGATTAATTCGAGTCTTTGTACCGATTCATCCTATTTCCTTTATGATTCCTTGTTTTATCTATCAAGATTGCTTGATGTTCATTGGTGAATAACCTTCTTCCTTCTCTTCTTTCTTTTTTAAAGGAAGAGAATGTCTAGACCAGGCCGTCTCAGAACTGGATCATCTGGTGCTGCTTCCCCGGATGGAGTTTTTATGACTGCTCAACAACTTCTTGATTTAGTAACTAATGCTCAAGCAACTGGAGCTAACCCGGAACCTACTCACCCAAAGTCGGGATTTGCACGCTTGTGCAGCGATTACACTAACTTGGGTGGGAAGCCCTTCAAAGGTTCGGAAAATATCATCGAGGTCCAGGCTTGGTTAAAATCATGCGATGAATCTTTTCTCGCATGAACCTTATCGATCTCCACCGCGTTCAGGTGGCTTCCAGCATGCTCCAGGAGAGAGAATTGGACTGGTACGAACTCCTTACTTCAGAAATTAATGAAGCGGATCTCACCTGGGAGCAATTTTAGGGACGCTTCGAGTTAAAGTTTGTACCAGAAGCTGGGAAAGTAACCTTGGCTCGACGTTTTATAGACCTTGTTCAAGGTCAATCCTCTGTGACTGATTACGTCGCAGCCTTCGAGTCGCTTTCCAAATATGGGGTTGAATACATCAACACCCCATGGAAGAAGAACCATAGGTTCGTTTATGGCTTAAATAAGAATCTTAAGAAGCCACTACTCCTGAAACTAGAAGTCGCATTTGATCAACTCGTTGATATCGCTCTTCGTCTTGAAGAGGCTGATAGAGAGAGTGATGCTGAGGTGGAAGGCGCTAAACCAAACTTCAACAACAAGAAGAGGCCAAGCAAATTCAAGGGTCCTTATCCCAACAAAAAGGGTAAGCAGGCAACCCCTGCGGCAAAGTCTCCTTCTCCTAGTGGTGCGAGTTGCTTCAACTGTGGGTCTGGAGATCATTATGCGAATAAGTGCTCTAAGCCCAAATCTTGTCGCTATTGTAAGAGCCCGGATCATTACATACATCAATGCCTCAAGCGTAAAGGCAAGAAGGAAGGAAAGTTGAATGTGGCTCAAGCCCCTGGCAACACATCTCGTGGCCAAGGTATTTCTCATTCCTTTCTTGATGGTATTATTTTATTTCATGATCAACCTATTAGAGTTCTCTTTGATATGGGTGCATCCCATTCTTTTATATCAAAGGAACTGGTAGACACTTTTTCCTTAAGTGTTACTGCATTGATGACTTCTTTAAAAATTGCGAATCCTGTTGGTGGATCCGCAACTCTTAGTTTGCTTTGTAAAGATGTGGGGATTATTTTATGTGATTTTTCTTTCCTAGCCGATTTGCATGTCATGCGTTACTTAGGCTTTGGAATAATTTTGGGAATGGATTGGCTTAACCGTTATCAAGCCCATATCCTATGTCCTGAGCGGACTATTCATCTCCGACATCCACTATCTGTTAAACAGATTTCTGTTAATCTTAAAGATTCAGAATCCTGTTTGGTGGCATCTTTATATTCTTTAAATCCTCGTGATGACGATGACGATGATGAAGATGATATTATTTCTCGTATTCACGTTGTTCGTGATTTTTCCGACATATTCGAGCCCGTTTTAGGTTTACCACCTAAACGAGCAATTGAGTTCAGAATTAATCTTGTTTCTAAAGTTCAACCTATTACTCGTCCTCCTTATCGCGTGTCCAATAAGGAAAATGAGGAGATGCGTAAACAATTATCCGAATTGGAGACGAAGCAATTTATTCGCTCTAGTTCCTCGCCTTGGGGAGCTTCGGCTATTTTCGTGAAGAAATCCGACGGTACGCTTAGGCTTTGCGTTGACTATCGCAAGCTTAACGATCTGACTATTAAAAATAAATATCCTTTACCTCGGATTGATGATCTATTCGATCAGCTTAGTGGTGCTAAGGTCTTTTCACAATTGGACTTGGCTACCGGTTTCCATCAGCTTCGTATCGCTGAGGATAACATTCCTTTGACATCATTCCGTACTCGATATGGATCTTATGAATGGCTTGTTATGCCATTTGGGTTAACGAATGCTCCAGCTTATTTCGTTGACCTCATGAATCGAGTTTTCAAAGATTTCCTCGATCGGTTTGTTCTCATATTCATTGACGATATTCTTGTGTATTCAAAAATCGAGGAGGAACATGAGAAACATCTTCGGATTGTATTGGAAACTCTTAGGAGTAATCAATTAAAGGCAAAATTTTCTAAATGCCACTTTTGGCAATCTCGTGTGAAATTTCTCGGTCATATTATTTCCGAATCCGGGATTTCCGTAGATCCTTCAAAGATTGAAGCGATTCAAGATTGGAAGAGACCGGAGAGTGTGACAGAGATTCGTAGTTTTCTCGGTTTGGCGGGCTATTACCGTCGTTTTATTAAGGACTTTTCTAAGATTGTCGTGCCTCTTACTGGCTTGACTAAGAAGGGAGTTAAATACATTTGGTCGGACAAATGTGAAGCCTCTTTTCAGAAATTGAAAGAACTCCTTTCCGATGCTCCTATTCTTGTTATTCCCGTGGGGAATCAAGATTTTGTTGTTTATACTGATGCTAGTCACGTTGGTTTGGGTGCCGTTCTTATGCAAAAAGAACGTGTTATTGCTTATGCTTCTAGGCAATTAAAGCCGGCCGAGACTAGATATGCCACACATGATTTAGAACTCGCGGCTATTGTTTTCGCCCTTCGGATTTGGCGTCATTATCTATTGGGAGAGAAATTTATTCTTTATACGGATCATAATTCTCTGAAATATTTATTTTCTCAAAAAGAACTTAATTTACGTCAACAGCGTTGGCTCGAGTTTCTTGCACCTTATGATCTTGATATTCTTTATACCCCCGGTAAGGGTAATCGTGTCGCCGATGCTCTTAGCCGTAAACAACAAGCAGTTGTTTCTATGATGATATCCGAATGGAACGATCTCGAGATTTTATCCACTTGTGAGATTCGAGAGCGCGTATCCGATTTATGCTTATCGCTTGTTTTATGTAGCCTTGAGGCACATCCTTCTCTTTTAGACCGCATTCTTGAAGCTCAAGGGCTAGATTCTGAATTGGCTCTTCTTGGCAAAAATGTTAAGGATAAAATTGATATTGAAGGTTTGAAAGACTTTGATATTGATTCTCGTGGCGGCATTCGAAAATCTGGTAGACTTATCGTACCAAATATTGGAGATCTTCGTAAAAATATTTTAGAAGATTCCCATCGTTCTAAATTCTCCATTCATCCCGGTAGTAGTAAAATGTACGCTGATATGAAGCGACTTTATTATTGGGAGGGAATGAAATCTGATATTGCTAACTTTGTTAAGTGTTGCATGACTTGCCAACTTGTCAAGGCCGAACATCAAAGGCCTGGTGGGTTATTGCAACCTTTAGAAATTCCAATTTGGAAGCGGGATCAAATTTCCATGGACTTTATAGATGGCCTTCCCCGTTCTCGTTCGGGTCATGATAGCTTATGGGTTATTGTTGATAGACTTACTAAATCCGCCCATTTTATTCCGGTTCGGTCTAACCGAACCGTTCCTCTTTTGGCCAAACTATTTGTCAAGGAAATTGTAAAATTGCATGGAGTTCCTACTTCTATTGTTAGCGATCGTGATCCATTGTTTACTAGTGGATTTTGGAAGAGTCTTCAAAAAGCTTTAGGAACGAAGCTTAATTTTAGCACCGCGTATCACCCCCAGTACGATGGACAAAACGAGCGTGTGAATCAAACTCTTGAAGATCTTCTTCGTGCTTGTGTGCTTGATTTTGGTGGAAGTTGGGAAGATCATATTTCACTTGTTGAATTTTCCTATAATAATAGCTTCCAATCTAGTATTGGTATGGCACCTTTCGAGGCACTCTACGGAAGGCCATGCCGATCTCCTTCTTGTTGGCTTGAGGCCGGTGAGAAGCTGGTTTTAAGTCCAGACTTTATTCGTGATTCCACGGAAAAGATAGAACTTATTCGACATAGGTTGAAAGAAGCCCAGAGCAGACAAAAATCCTATGCCGATAATCGAAGAAGGAAATTAGAATTTTCTGTTGGGGATCCTGTTTTTATTCGTGTTTCACCCATGAAGGGTGTTGTACGTTTCAGTCGATCGGGGAAGTTAGCGCCTCGATATATTGGGCCATTTCCTATCACTGAACATATTGGTTCCATGGCTTATCGCCTTGCATTGCCGGCTCAGTTTTCTGCTATGCATAACATATTTCACGTTTCTCAATTACGGAAATGCCTTCGGGATTCCGATTCTATTCTTGAGCCTGCTGTTATGGAAGAAATTGAAGTTTCGCCGAATTTAACTTATGAGCAGCATCCTATTCGAATTATAGCTTCGGAGGTTAAACGACTTCGAAATAAAGATGTTCCGCTTGTGAAGGTTCAATGGTCCTCAAATCCTAAGGATTGCTCTTGGGAATCCAGAGAATTCATCGAGCGAACGCATCCGGACTTGCTTACTCCTACTCTTTGAGGTGAACTTCATATTTCAAATTTCTTATGTGTTAATATGCTTTCATGGTTGTTACTTGTTATTTCCATCTTATATATTGCGAGGACGCAATTTCTTTTAGGAGGGGAGTCTGTAACAACCCGCATATTTATCGATTTTATATTTAAATATTTTGTCGTTAATCGGATATTGGTCCGAAAAGCTACTTTTTGCAAACGGTCAAATTAAGACTCGAGACCCCTTCCATTGAGTTCGAAATGCCGTTTACAATTTTTTTAAGTATAAACATTGGTAGGTTTGGAGTTAGTGGAATTTCACTAACTTTTCCCGCTTTGGACTTTGGGTTAGATTGCCATTATAACTCAAGCCCAAACCCCCTTCCTTCTTCTCACTCTTCATAAATTTCCTAACAACCAAGCTTTTGCATTAATGGTGAGTGGAAGAGGAAATTAAAACTCCAAGCTTAGGTTTCAACTTTAAATCCATCATTCGACTCCAAAATCAAAGTGAAGACATTGGATTCTAGCTTGTAGTTGCTTCTCCATTGTTTCAAGCTCCTTCTTCATTGAATTTGTACAAAGGTGAGATTTTTATCTCACAATTCTAGCCTATAACTATATTGGACTGTTGAGAATGATTCCCTATCATTTTTGCATGCATGTTAGCATTTGGTTTGGATTGGATTGTCGAAAAACTCCAATTTTTAGCGTTTTGGTGAATTTTCTGCACTTAGATTGTTCTGGCCATTTTTAGCTCATTCGGAGTTAAGTCGTTCGTCTATAGGTCGTGAGTCGTTTACGAGTTAACCCTAGGTCATTCTGGCCATTTTTAGCTCGTTCGGAGTTAAGTCGTTAACTCTTAAGTCGGTTACGAGTTATCCCGATAGGTCGTTGGACCCTTAACTCGTAGGTCGTTGGACCTTATCTCGTTAGGTCGCTCCTGGACTAACCCTTAAGTCGTGCAACCCTTAAGTCGTGCAACCCTTAAGTCGTGGAACCCTTCAGTCACGCAACTCTTAAGTCGGTTACGAGTTATCCCGATAGGTCGTTGGACCCTTAACTCGTAGGTCGCTGTACCTTATCTCTTTAGGTCGCTCCTGGCCTAACCCTTAAGTCGTGCAACCCTTAAGTCGTGCAACCCTTAAGTCGTGGAACCCTGCAGTCACGCAACTCTTAAGTTGGTTACGAGTTATCCCGATAGGTCGTTGGACCCTTAACTCGTAGGTCGTTGTACCTTATCTCGTTAGGTCGCTCCTGGCCTAACCCTTAAGTCGTGCAACCCTTAAGTCATGCAACCCTTAAGTCGTGTAGCCCTTCAGTCACGCAACTCTTAAGTCGGTTAAGAGTTATCCCAATAGGTCGTTGGACCCTTAACTCGTAGGTCGTTGGACCTTATCTCGTTAGGTCGCTCCTGGCCTAACCCTTAAGTCGTGCAACCCTTAAGTCGTGGAACCCTGCAGTCACGCAACTCTTAAGTCGGTCACGAGTTATCCTGTTAGGTCGCGACCTCTGTCAAGTCGGCCATGTTGGGTCGTGAGTCATCGTTAGGTCGCGAACACCTCTAGGTCGCAACCACTAAGTCGCTTGACCCCTTAGACCCCTAGGTCGCAACCGTTAGGTCGCTCGACCCTATCCCTCTTTGGTCGTTAGACCCCCTTTTTGTCTTCACTAGGTCGTACCGTTTTGGACGGGGCGCTGCCCCCTGGACCCCCGCGACCCCGTAAGCGGTGGCGTTTCCCCCGCACCCCCACCTTGGGGGGTTGCCACCCCCTGGACCCCCCCCTCCGTAGGGGATCTTATCTGAAAAACATTGAGCTGATTTCCTTGGATCTTATTCACATCTCCGTATGCGATCTTTGTGATTGATTGTTTATATAATTGCTTCTGTGTTTTGTCATTTTATAATATAAAGGTTTCAATACTAATAGTAAATATCAAAACTCTTTTAACAAACAATTTCAACTCTATTTTTAATAACAAAGCTCTTTTCTTAAACCGTTTCCCAATCTATTAGTATATACAAACCTTTACCTCACTAGGATGGAAAATCTAATTAAACGACTTAGTAAAACAAGTGGTATGAAACGCTTGCGTTCACTTCGTCGGTTAATTCTTGGACTTGTTCGATTGAACCTCTTGTGATAATTTTATTAGTGAAGATTTACAGTTTGTTCGTAAATATTTAAGTTAAGCAAGTGGTTATGGGACATGAAGCTAAACTTCTATATTTACTAGCTTAGTGTAATTGACACTTCTCGTTGATCATGACGATTATTCTGATGTTTTAGACTAGCAACTGTGCGATGTCTCTTGTTGCGAGGTTAGACTAGACACCACTTGTGTGATTCCACTCACACATCCCTTTTTGCTTTTTGGTTAGTCTGGACCTTAATCTGTGTGATTCCATTCACACATGTGGGGTAGCTCCCCTTGGTCTTCGGACCGTCATGTGATAGGCCTCTTTCTTTTTTCTATGATTTCTGGACTTCTTGCATTGATTTCTAGAATTTATGTCATTGACTTGTTATGAGTACAAGTTTGGGGTATGATGCCCTTTCCGAATCTTTGAGAAGATTCTTGTGATATTGATTATCTCTTATTGATTGATCTTCTGTTGATCATTATTTACATACTTATAGTGGTATGTCATTATGGATATTTTATGTTCATGCCATATCTTTTATGTTATATCATGTCATCTGATATTTATAGCTAGACTGACCCGTTTATTATTTTCTTAAATAATACTCGGGTCAGACCGAGATGTTACTGGTGCTTCTGCTTGACTTCTTCCCAGGGATTCATCACTCTGACTTTTGGCTAACTGTTTAGATTAGCGGTTTTTGTTGTATACACTTGAGATATAGACTCATAGTTGTATTCTTTTGTATAGCACGTGTTGCTATTCTTTTGTATTATTGTGATCTTTTGACCAATACTCTGATGTACACTTTCATGTGTTAGTTATATATTCATATCTTCTCCCGCCTTTGTGATATGGATGTCTGTGACTGATTTGCGTTATGCTTATATCTATGTTTGTTTCCGAAGATTATTTGTAGCCACCGTGTGATAAGCAATTACATGGATGGTCGCTCCTCAACAGCCTTATTCTCCGTGCTAGTTGACAGCACTACTCCGTAGTGTTCTTGGCTAGCGTGGGTATAGAGGTGGGGCGTTACAGCTTGGTATCGGAGCCAAACTTCGGAACAATGTAGAATAACTTACAAAGGATCATCGTCCTAGGTCTATCTTAGGAGTCATACCATAGGATTAATTCGAGTCTTTGTACCGATTCATCCTATTTCCTTTATGATTCCTTGTTTTATCTATCAAGATTGCTTGATGTTCATTGGTGAATAACCTTCTTCCTTCTCTTCTTTCTTTTTTAAAGGAAGAGAATGTCTAGACCAGGCCGTCTCAGAACTGGATCATCTGGTGCTGCTTCCCCGGATGGAGTTTTTATGACTGCTCAACAACTTTTTGATTTAGTAACTAATGCTCAAGCAACTGGAGCTAACCCGGAACCTACTCACCCAAAGTCGGGATTTGCACGCTTGTGCAGCGATTACACTAACTTGGGTGGGAAGCCCTTCAAAGGTTCGGAAAATATCATCGAGGTCCAGGCTTGGTTAAAATCATGCGATGAATCTTTTTTCGCATGAACCTTATCGATCTCCACCGCGTTCAGGTGGCTTCCAGCATGCTCCAGGAGAGAGCATTGGACTGGTACGAACTCCTTACTTCAGAAATTAATGAAGCGGATCTCACCTGGGAGCAATTTCAGGGACGCTTCGAGTTAAAGTTTGTACCAGAAGCTGGGAAAGTAACCTTGGCTCGACGTTTTATAGACCTTGTTCAAGGTCAATCCTCTGTGACTGATTACGTCGCAGCCTTCGAGTCGCTTTCCAAATATGGGGTTGAATACATCAACACCCCATTGAAGAAGAACCATAGGTTCGTTTATGGCTTAAATAAGAATCTTAAGAAGCCACTACTCCTGAAACTAGAAGTCGCATTTGATCAACTCGTCGATATCGCTCTTCGTCTTGAAGAGGCTGATAGAGAGAGTGATGCTGAGGTGGAAGGTGCTAAACCAAACTTCAACAATAAGAAGAGGCCAAGCAAATTCAAGGGTCCTTACCCCAACAAAAAGGGTAAGCAGGCAACCCCTGCGGCAAAGTCTCCTTCTCCTAGTGGTGCGAGTTGCTTCAACTGTGGGTCTGGGGATCATTATGCGAATAAGTGCTCTAAGCCCAAATCTTGTCGCTATTGTAAGAGCCCGGATCATTACATACATCAATGCCTCAAGCGTAAAGGCAAGAAGGAAGGAAAGTTGAATGTGGCTCAAGCCCCTGGCAACACATCTCGTGGCCAAGGTATTTCTCATTCCATTCTTGATGGTATTATTTTATTTCATGATCAACCTATTAGAGTTCTCTTTGATATGGGTGAATCCCATTCTTTTATATCAAAGGAACTGGTAGACACTTTTTCCTTAAGTGTTACTGCATTGATGACTTCTTTAAAAATTGCGAATCCTGTTGGTGGATCCGCAACTCTTAGTTTGCTTTGTAAAGATGTGGGGATTATTTTATGTGATTTTTCTTTCCTAGCCGATTTGCATGTCATGCGTTACTTAGGCTTTGGAATAATTTTGGGAATGGATTGGCTTAACCGTTATCAAGCCCATATCCTATGTCCTGACTATTCATCTCCGACATCCACTATCTGTTAAACAGATTTCTGTTAATCTTAAAGATTCAGAATCCTGTTTGGTGGCATCTTTATATTTTTTAAATCCTCGTGATGACGATGACGATGACGATGATGAAGATGATATTATTTCTCGTATTCACGTTGTTCGTGATTTTTCCGACATATTCGAGCCCGTTTTAGGTTTACCACCTAAACGAGCAATTGAGTTCAGAATTAATCTTGTTTCTGGAGCTCAACCTATTACTCGTCCTCCTTATCGCATGTCCAATAAGGAAAATGAGAAGATGCGTAAACAATTATCCGAATTGGAGACGAAGCAATTTATTCGCTCTAGTTCCTCACCTTGGGGAGCTTCGGCTATTTTCGTGAAGAAATCCAACGGTACGCTTAGGCTTTGCGTTGACTATCGCAAGCTTAACGATCTGACTATTAAAAATAAATATCCTTTACCTCGGATTGATGATCTATTCGATCAGCTTAGTGGTGCTAAGGTCTTTTCACAATTGGACTTGGCTACCGGTTTCCATCAGCTTCGTATCGCTGAGGATAGCATTCCTTTGACATCATTCCGTACTCGATATGGATCTTATGAATGGCTTGTTATGCCATTTGGGTTAACGAATGCTCCAGCTTATTTCGTTGACCTCATGAATCGAGTTTTCAAAGATTTCCTCGATCGGTTTGTTCTCATATTCATTGACGATATTCTTGTGTATTCAAAAATCGAGGAGGAACATGAGAAACATCTTCGGATTGTATTGGAAACTCTTAGGAGTAATCAATTAAAGGCGAAATTTTCTAAATGCCACTTTTGGCAATCTCGTGTGAAATTTCTCGGTCATATTATTTCCGAATCCGGGATTTCCGTGGATCCTTCAAAGATTGAAGCGATTCAAGATTGGAAGAGACCGGAGAGTGTGACAGAGATTCGTAGTTTTCTCGGTTTGGCGGGCTATTACCGTCGTTTTATTAAGGACTTTTCTAAGATTGCCGTGCCTCTTACTGGCTTGACTAAGAAGGGAGTTAAATACATTTGGTCGGACAAATGTGAAGCCTCTTTTCAGAAATTGAAAGAACTCCTTTCCGATGCTCCTATTCTTGTTATTCCCGTGGGGAATCAAGATTTTGTTGTTTATACTGATGCTAGTCACGTTGGTTTGGGTGCCGTTCTTATGCAAAAAGAACGTGTTATTGCTTATGCTTCTAGGCAATTAAAGCCGGCCGAGACTAGATATGCCACACATGATTTAGAACTCGCGGTTATTGTTTTCGCCCTTCGGATTTGGCGTCATTATCTATTGGGAGAGAAATTTATTCTTTATACGGATCATAAGTCTCTGAAATATTTATTTTCTCAAAAAGAACTTAATTTATGTCAACAGCGTTGGCTCGAGTTTCTTGCACCTTATGATCTTGATATTCTTTATACCCCCGGTAAGGGTAATCGTGTCGCCGATGCTCTTAGCCGTAAACAACAAGCAGTTGTTTCTATGATGATATCCGAATGGAACGATCTCGAGATTTTATCCACTTGTGAGATTCGAGAGCGCGTATCCGATTAATGCTTATCGCTTGTTTTATGTAGCCTTGAGGCACATCCTTCTCTTTTAGACCGCATTCTTGAAGCTCAAGGGCTAGATTCTGAATTGGCTCTTCTTGGCAAAAATGTTAAGGATAAAATTGATATTGAAGGTTTGAAAGACTTTGATATTGATTCTCGTGGCGGCATTCGAAAATTTGGTAGACTTATCGTACCAAATATTGGAGATCTTCGTAAAGATATTTTAGAAGATTCCCATCGTTCTAAATTCACCATTCATCCTGGTAGTAGTAAAATGTATGCTGATATGAAGCGACTTTATTATTGGGAGGGAATAAAATCTGATATTGCTAACTTTGTTAAGTGTTGCATGACTTGCCAACTTGTCAAGGCCGAACATCAAAGGCCTGGTGGGTTATTGCAACCTTTAGAAATTCTAATTTGGAAGTGGGATCAAATTTCCATGGACTTTATAGATGGCCTTCCCCGTTCTCGTTCGGGTCATGATAGCTTATGGGTGATTGTTGATAGACTTACTAAATCCGCCCATTTTATTCCAGTTCGGTCTAACCAAACCGTTCCTCTTTTGGCCAAACTATTTGTCAAGGAAATTGTAAAATTGCATGGAGTTCCTACTTCTATTGTTAGCGATCGTGATCCATTGTTTACTAGTGGATTTTGGAAGAGTCTTCAAAAAGCTTTAGGAACGAAGCTTAATTTTAGCACCGCGTATCACCCCCAGTCCGATGGACAAATCGAGCGTGTGAATCAAACTCTTGAAGATCTTCTTCGTGTTTGTGTGCTTGATTTTGGTGGAAGTTGGGAAGATCATATTTCACTTGTTGAATTTTCCTATAATAATAGCTTCCAATCTAGTATTGGTATGGCACCTTTCGAGGCACTCTACGGAAGGCCATGCCGATCTCCTTCTTGTTGGCTTGAGGCCGGTGAGAAGCTGGTTTTAGGTCCAGACTTTATTCGTGATTCCACGGAAAAGATAGAACTTATTCGACATAGGTTGAAAGAAGCCCAGAGTAGACAAAAATCCTATGCCGATAATCGAAGAAGGAAATTAGAATTTTCTGTTGGGGATCCTGTTTTTATTCGTGTTTCACCTATGAAGGGTGTTGTACGTTTCAGTCGATCGGGAAAGTTAGCGCCTCGATATATTGGGCCATTTCCTATCACTGAACGTATTGGTTCCATGGCTTATCGCCTTGCATTGCCGGCTCAGTTTTCTGCTATGCATAACGTATTTCACGTTTCTCAATTACGGAAATGCCTTCGGGATTCCGATTCTATTCTTGAGCCTACTGTTGTGGAAGAAATTGAAGTTTCGCCGAATTTAACTTATGAGCAGCATCCTATTCGAATTATAGCTTCGGAGGTTAAACGACTTCGAAATAAAGATGTTCCGCTTATGAAGGTTCAATGGTCCTCAAATCCTAAGGATTGCTCTTGGGAATCCAGAGAATTCATCGAGCGAACGCATCCGGACTTGCTTACTCCTGCTCTTTGAGGTGAACTTCATATTTCAAATTTCTTATGTGTTAATATGCTTTCATGGTTGTTACTTGTTATTTCCATCTTATATATTGCGAGGACGCAATTTCTTTTAGGAGGGGAGTCTGTAACAACCCGCATATTTATCGATTTTATATTTAAATATTTTGTCGTTAATCGGATATTGGTCCGAAAAGCTACTTTTTGCAAACGGTCAAATTAGGACTCGAGACCCCTTTCATTGAGTTCGAAATGCCGTTTACAATTTTTTTAAGTATAAACATTGGTAGGTTTGGAGTTAGTGGAATTTCACTAACTTTTCCCGCTTTGGACTTTGGGTTAGATTGTCATTATAACTCAAGCCCAAACCCCCTTCCTTCTTCTCACTCTTCATAAATTTCCTAACAACCAAGCTTTTGCATTAATGGTGAGTGGAAGAGGAAATTAAAACTCCAAGCTTAGGTTTCAACTTTAAATCCATCATTCGACTCCAAAATCAAAGTGAAGACATTGGATTCTAGCTTGTAGTTGCTTCTTCATTGTTTCAAGCTCCTTCTTCATTGAATTTGTACAAAGGTGAAATTTTTATCTCACAATTCTAGCCTATAACTATATTGGACTGTTGGGAATGATTCCCTATCATTTTTGCATGCATGTTAGCATTTGGTTTGGATTGGATTGGCGAAAAACTCTAATTTTTAGCGTTTTGGTGAATTTTCTGCACTTAGGTCGTTCTGGCCATTTTTAGCTCGTTCGGAGTTAAGTCGTTCGTCCATAGGTCGTGAGTCGTTTACGGGTTAACCCTAGGTCGTTCTGGCCATTTTTAGCTCGTTCGGAGTTAAGTCGTTAACTCTTAAGTCGGTTACGAGTTATCCCGATAGATCGTTGGACCCTTAACTCGTAGGTCGTTGGACCTTATCTCGTTAGGTCGCTCCTGGCCTAACCCTTAAGTCGTGCAACCCTTAAGTCATGAAACCCTTCAGTCACGCAACTCTTAAGTCGGTTACGAGTTATCCCGATAGGTCGTTGGACCCTTAACTCGTAGGTCGTTGTACCTTATCTCGTTAGGTCGCTCCTGGCCTAACCCTTAAGTCGTGCAACCCTTAAGTCGTGGAACCCTGCAGTCACGCAACTCTTAAGTCGGTTACGAGTTATCCCGATAGGTCGTTGGACCCTTAACTCGTAGGTCGTTGTACCTTATCTCGTTAGGTCGCTCCTGGCCTAACCCTTAAGTCGTGCAACCCTTAAGTCGTGCAACCCTTAAGTCGTGTAGCCCTTCAGTCACGCAACTCTTAAGTCGGTTACGAGTTATCCCGATAGGTCGTTGGACCCTTAACTCGTAGGTCGTTGGACCTTATCTCGTTAGGTCGCTCCTGGCCTAACCCTTAAGTCGTGCAACCCTTAAGTCGTGCAACCCTTAAGTCGTGGAACTCTGCAGTCACGCAACTCTTAAGTCGGTCACGAGTTATCCTGTTAGGTCGCGACCTCTGTTAAGTCGGCCATGTTGGGTCGTGAGTCATCGTTAGGTCGCGAACACCTCTAGGTCGCAACCACTAAGTCGCTTTACCCCTTAGACCCCTAGATCGCAACCGTTAGGTCGCTCGACCCTATCCCTCTTAGGTCGTTAGACCCCCTTTTTGTCTTCACTAGGTCGTACCGTTTTGGACGGGGCGCTGCCCCGCACCCCGCCGGGGGCGCTGCCCCGTGGACCCCCGCGACCCCGTAAGCGGTGGCGTTGCCCCCGCACCCCCACCTTGGGGGGTTGCCACGCCCCCTGGACCCTCCCTCCGTAGGGGATCTTATCTGAAAAACATTGAGTTGATTTCCTTGGATCTTATTCACATCTCCGTATGCGATCTTTGTGATTGATTGTTTATATAATTGCTTCTGTGTTTTGTCATTTTATAATATAAAGGTTTCAATACTAGTAGTAAATATCAAAACTCTTTTAACAAACAATTTCAACTCTATTTTTAATAACAAAGCTCTTTTCTTAAACCGTTTTCCAATCTATTAGTATATACAAACCTTTACCTCACTCGGATGAGAAATCTAATTAAACGACTTAGTAAAACAAGTGGTATGAAACGCTTGCGTTCACTTCGTTGGTTAATTCTTGGACTTGTTCGATTGAACCTCTTGTGACAATTTTATTAGTGAAGATTTACAGTTTGTTCGTAAATATTTAAGTTAAGCAAGTGGTTATGGGACATGAAGCTAAACTTCTATATTTACTAGCTTAGTGTAATTGACACTTCTCGTTGATCATGACGATCATTCTGATGCTTTGGACTAGCAACTGTGCGATGTCTCTTGTTGCGAGGTTAGACTAGACACCACTTGTGTGATTCCACTCACACATCCCTTTTTGCTTTTTGGTTAGTCTGGACCTTAATCTGTGTGATTCCATTCACACATGTGGGGTAGCTCCCCTTGGTCTTCGGACCGTCATGTGATAGGCCTCTTTCTTTTTTCTATGATTTCTGGACTTCTTGCATTGATTTCTAGAATTTATGTCATTGACTTGTTATGAGTACAAGTTTGGGGTATGATGCCATTTCCGAATCTTTGAGAAGATTCTTGTGATATTGATTATCTCTTATTGATTGATCTTCTGTTGATCATTATTTACATACTTATAGTGGTATGTCATTATGGATATTTTATGTTTATGCCATATCTTTTATGTTATATCATGTCATCTGATATTTATAGCTAGACTGACCCGTTTATTATTTTCTTAAATAATACTCGGGTCAGACCGAGATGTTACAGGTGCTTCTGCTTGACTTCTTCCCAGGGATTCATCACTCTGACTTTTGGCTAACTGTTTAGATTAGCGGTTTTTGTTGTATACACTTGAGATATAGACTCATAGTTGTATTCTTTTGTATAGCACGTGTTGCTATTCTTTTGTATCATTGTGGATCTTTTGACCACTACTCTGATGTACACTTTCATGTGTTAGTCATATATTCATATCTTCTTCCGCCTTTGTGATATAGATGTCTGTGACTGATTTGCGTTATGCTTATATCTATGTTTGTTTCCGAAGATTATTTGTAGCCACCGTGTGATAAGCAATTATATGGATGGTCGCTCCTCAACAGCCTTATTATCCGTGCTAGTTGACAGCACTACTCCGTAGTGTTCTTGGCTAGCGTGGGTATAGAGGTGGGGCGTTACAAAATATTTCTCAATTTTTTCACAAGTAAGAAGGCAGACTAATCATTGTATCTTACCCTAGCTCGTTTCGGTCAAGGCCGACTTGATCCATGTTAAATCGTAAAGTTAGCCACGACTAAAGGTAGGTCGATTGGGTTTCCTATATATAATGATAACCTAAATTCAACCTAAGCTGCATCAACTCCTCTGCTAAATTGCACGTCAAGCCTTCTACCGATTGAGCCTCCTCACGCAGTAGCCCTAGTGACCAACTCACCCGTAAGACAATTTGCAAGCTCGGGTTGACCCATTCCTTATGGCCGACCGACTCTCTCTGGCCCACTTACAACCCGACCCCAGGCTAACCTACTTGCTCAAACATCTCTCCATTAGCATTCTCCTAATCGGCATAGCTTGAGGTTGTCTCAAGGATAGTCCGTCACCGATCCAACTTTGATATCGCCATCTATGACCTATAGTCCATCTTATCTCACCCAGCTCGGTGCGCCCTCAACTCTCACCGGTCCATATCCTCATGGTCTTAGCAGACCAGCTCGGTCTGTCCGCCACCAAGGCACGCGGGAGCAAAGCGACAAAAGGTACATATAGGTGTACCTACTTTTGATAAGAATCAGGTTTCATTTTCCACATGCACACTACAAGTACATGTAATGCAAAGCAGGCAGAGCATGCCTCTAGTACAGCTCTCTCGTTGACCTTCATCTCAGTTGCACATTTCTTTCTTTTGCCAGTTGTCTCTTGTCAAGTACATTCGGGTAGATCAATGGTCAAGCGTGCTTCACGATAGTTTTGCTACACGATCTTAGTCGTCAAAACATCAGTTCAATTGTAATAAGAAATTGCATGGCCACTTCAAAGGGGTTGATTGTCTGGTTAGTTACCAGGTTAAATACCTAGTGTTGGTTACCCGGTTGGTTGCTCGGTTGGTTGCTAGGTTGGTTATCCGCCTAGTTGGGACCCAAAAGGTTGGTACCTATAATCCGCCACTCAAATTTCCTGATATAGCACCTCCCTGAGATTAACAACTTCATTACTCCAATACGCATCATCTTTTTTGTTTAATTATTTTCTTATAATTCCTTATAACTGTGCGAGAATCACAAGAGAACTTCTGGATATAGACAGCTTCGTCGAACCGCTTCACATCTTATGTCATTTATCCTTGATGCTCATTTCCATTCATTTTTCTATCATTCAGCCTAATAATTAGCAAGTAACCTTTTCTCTTCATAGTGCATTATAAACTCCAAGGTTGATGAGAAATATCGTAAATAGATTTTGAAAAATTGTCTAGCATGGCTTTTCTTTTCTTTGTAAGCTGCGAATATTTTGTTATTCTTTCAATGTCTAATTATACACTAATGTAAAACAATTTACATTTTATATGGTCATTGTTTATTCTTTCTTGATGTACATAAAGCTTTTTGTATGGAATATCATTGAATATTGAAATTGAACCTCTATTGTTTGTCCTTCTAATGGAGTATAATGAAAAAAAAATTTGTACCGATATGATGACTTCTTAAAGAGTAATGTTTGGTGTGATAATCCATTTTAGAACTAACTTGGATTATCTGCTTGCTTAATGATGCTAATAGTGAATTTAATGAGAAACAACTTGAATTAACAATATCAATTAAGAAATAAGTTAAATCAGTTCTCTGTAATATATGGGATGAACTCGATGTGTATAGCACGAGTTCGTCATAGTAGTAATAAACAAGGAGGCTCCCAATATGTTTCGAGGTTCGAATTTATCAACCCACCGTTTTGGAGTTTTGTTTACTGTAGACTTGTAAATCAAATCGTACGAAGTCAAAAAAACGAGGAATATGTTTTTAACATGTATTCTTAAAACAAACCAGTGCTAATTAATTTGTTTTCTGCATGAATGTTTTCTTACATTTCTCTATATTTTTTTCAATATAGTATCATTTTATGTGTAAGTGAAATTAATGAAAGTTAGGTTAAATAGCTTTTTGACCAAATTATGCAGCGACTTTCACCATTATGGGTTGTCGTGGCATACCAAGATAATTCACCCGTCCTATCAATTGCCTTTTTGCATCCCATGGCGCTAATTTCATTCATATATGCAATCCCATGTAGGGATGTAAATCAGTCGGACCAGATCAGATAGAGTTGTGTTAAGTTTCTGTCCTAAATGAAAACGGACGGACACAGACCAGATGAGATATATGCTTGTACAAATTTTACTGTCCTAATTCATGTCCTAAATAAAATTGGATGGACATGGATTGACGTTTTTGAGTCACGGACTCGAACGGACGTAGATAGACATTGCCATTTACATCACATTTTATGTTTTAAATAGAGTTTTTATCAGTTATATATATTTTTTATATTGGTATGCACTGAAGTTTAAGTACTTTATGAATCTATATTCAATCAACAAATCAAACAGTTGTCATAAATATTTTGAAGAACATAATAAATATACTTGACTATGAGAAATTTGGACGAATTCGAGCGAACATGGATCAGATGAGATTTTTGCTCGTATAAATTTTGTTTTTCTAATGTATATGCTTTAAATAAAAAAAGAACTTCTATGGACCGCGGACTCGAATGAAAATTGGACACTTTGCAAAGTTAACGTCCAAATCTAGCACTTTAAAATCGGTTGAAAAAGCAATGTTTTGCATTACCGTGTTGAAAAAATACGGTGAACGCCCCCGTAGATTACGATTTTGTACCTGTTTATTCGGTCGTTTTACCACGACTCCAATCGAAATGATCAGAAAACACTTTTCTATTCTAATCCTTCTCCTCCTCCAACTCATCCATTTCTCAGGTGACGAATCCCAAAACTGCGTTGCTGTGTACAAAGATGGCGGTGCACCTGCCGTCTTTGAATCCCCAAAATGTCCTCGTTGGACTTTGCCTTCCGCTGTTGAAATCAGTCCTGACCGCCGTCCACATGGTTGTCATGTGTCCCTTCATCAAGGGCGGAGACCGTATCAAGAGGATCGTGCTGTCTGTGCGCTTGATATTGAAATTCCCTTTTTAGGTATGAATGTGGATATCTTATTATTTGAAAGCTTCCTCGAAACAATGAGATGAAGGGGCTGAGAAATTTTGAGAAGTATATGTGAAGTTTTAGGAGGCTAATAAGGCTTAATATATAAATATTTCTGTTAAGCTGACCTAACCCCATCATCCAAACATGTTATGATTGTTTTGAGACTGTTTTTTGTTTTTCCCAGAATTTGTGATTTCTATATCAGAACTTATACTCGTGTTTGTTTTCAATCAGTCTTCTAATTAAAACCACGTATTCGGGCCAAAGTAGTTGTTTATTTTTAGTCCTGAATGCCGAATGATAGTTTGTTCACTTATACCCTTGTTGAGTGTACAAATATAAAGTAAATTCAAAATTTTAACATTGACATCTGAAACCTCAAATTTCAAAGGAAACCAAATTTATAAAACCCATAATTTCAAAATTTATATTTTTGAAAATTCTAGATTTTCAAATTTGAATTTATCGAATTTAAAATTTTGAAAATTATTTGTTTTAATTACAAATTCCAAAAATTCTAAAATTAGAAGTCTAAAAGTTCATCTCCTTTAGAAATTATAATTTCAGACATTAAAAAATAAGCAGTTAATTTTAATTATTTAATCTTCCAAAAAACATTTTTACAACTTTTTATAGTATTCAGATTTCTCTTAATTCAAACTTTGTTAATTTGCAAATTCCTACCTCTAATAATGTAACAAACCGTACCTTCACAGGCTTAAATTTCGACAAAAATCGAAACCCGAGTCCATTAAAGCACAGATCGTTGAATTTGTTACCTGCAAATAAGCATGAGCATTATCAGATATTGATAGAAATCCAAACTCATAGCGGAAACAATAATGAGATAAAAATACCGACTATGCCTACTATCTTGAAACTAATGATATTCCTTGGATATCAGATTGTCACATTAGCATCGAGCATGAGAGAGAAGACTTTTTCAACAATAAAGCATATCCAGCTCCAGTAACCCGATCCTTTAAATTTTGTCATGTGGATTGTAATAAAGAGGGGGTCAGAACAACGTTCTGGTGACTGGAAATTTAAACTATCCATAACATGAACTTATACCGTTGGTTTATATTCAGCTGTTAGCAATTCTAATCTAACCTTGCCTTGCACACACGATTACATACTTACCCCTTCTCAAGGTACGAAATAGTAATGAAGCCATATCAACCATCCAATACTTCCAAACTCATTAGCCACTTAGTACTTTTAAATATGAAACATGCTTCTATAATACTTTTAAAAAGGGAAATGAGCAGACTCAACCATTTAAGACCTTAATCAAGGTAGACCCCGTCATTTAAGACCTATTTCCAAAGTGGTTTTCTAACAATGTTGTCAATGGTTGGTGGGTCCTAGCTATAAGACATCTACCCACTATTTAAGGCTTCCGACATTTAATGTCCAACTATTACTACCGTCGATAAAATTATAGTCATGTAATAAACAATACCCAAGCCATTTAATACCTCTAAGTGGAAAATAAGTAAACTCTGGTTATGTAAAACCTTAATTAAGATAGACCATATCATTTAAGATCCATTTCCAGAAGCGCGCTGCTCAATGGCACCATCTAGCTGTCATTGCTTGGAAATCTCATTGAACTACTTAATACTTCTTTTATAGGAAAGAGGGGGACCTAGAGTCACTTAAGACCCCAAACCTGAAGCGAACCATTCTCAAGATATCCATTATCACTCTTTAATTATAAATATGACATCTCATTAAGTTACTTCTTTCGGTAGGAAGGCGGACCCTTCAGCCACTTAAGACCTCAACATTGAAGTAAAACCTTTTTAAAGACATCACTAAGCTTTTAAATCTCGGATATCGGACACGTTTCTTTTCGGCGATTTTAGCGACTCGGTATCGTATCGAGGGAGATCTCGGGCGAGACGAATGCATCTCGGGCGCCAATATCGGATTTACATTTCGGACCTAAAGTTCATCTCGAGACTATATCGGAGTATAACACATCACATAATTTATAGCAAAAAATGCATGGTATCGGTTTATTTATTTAACATTTACTGAATTACTTCAACTAATCTCCACTATTCTAACTGAAAAAATAATGTAATTATACTTCAACTATATAAAATTGTTCAACAAAAGTTACAAAACATCATCAGTTTTAGCAATTACATAAAAGTAGATGAAATGCGACAAATTAACTGAAAAAAGTGGGTTCTATACAATTATATATATATACAGTAAGAATAACATAATAACAGTATCAACAACTGATGCAAATAAAAGCAAATACATATAAGAGATATCAGGAATCGAAGGGTTTCAGGCAACGCAAATCTACTTGCAGAAGGTTATGTAGTAAGAATAACAAACTAAATCTACTTGCAAATCTACTCTAAATTATATTGTATATTCAATTTTCTGAAAAAATTGAATTTCATTAAAATAGCAACAACCCTAATTTACATACATGTAGAGAGTAGAGAGATTAGTCGAAGACAAAGCTGCAGACTGTCAAAAGCGAGATTGAGTATTCGAAATTGGAAGCAACTGCGAGCTGTCGGATGTTAGAAGAGGGAGTTCGATTTTTTTTAAAGAGGGAGTTCGATTTTTTTCTCTGGAGAAGAGGGAGTTCGATATTTTGACGAGTAACTTGATCTTTTGAGAAGTTGAATCAGAAAGAAAAATGCTTTGTTCATTTTTTTATGATAGATTGAGATGAGCCTATTTTTTTTGAAAAAACAATACATCGAGGATATATTGAAATATCGTTTCGCTCTAAATATCGGCCGATATATGTAAATTTCAGTCGATATAATCGAAACGAGATATCAACCGATATCTCATGTTTCATTTCGCCCAAGCCTTCAACCGAGATTTCGGTCGAGATAGCCAAGATTTAAAGCAGTGGACATCCCTATTTAATTATTTGGAATCTCGCTAGGTTACTTCATACTTTTATTTAGAAGATAGGCGTACCCTTCAGCCACTTAAGATCTCAAAACAGAAGCGAACCCCTATGGAGGTATCCCTCACCGCTTCTAATTTCAAATTTGAACAATTTAATCCTTTCCAATTAAGAAAGCAAGTCAATCTCTCACATCGTCACTGATCCTAGGATTAGTGATATCTCACATCAATAGTAAGTGCTTCCGACTGTTGGTAGTCTTAAAGTGAAGGGCAGTCTTCCGTCGAGTGACTCTACTGACCTCGCATCACTAACCCACTAAGTCCAATTAACCATCCTAAATCTTTATTTATATTATATTAGGTAGACATTGGACTTAGCTTACTATTTTCCTTTTTATTTAAGGTACTAAGATTTACCTTAAATATTTATCTACCTATAAATTCTCGTTTAATACCTATAAATGTTAATTTCTCTATAAATACCTAACAGACATTTCCTAAGATATTTATGTATGATTAATGATTTCAAATTAGTAGTCTTTTATATCTATTTCATTTTTATCAGTCACATTAATCCATTTACCATATCAAATTATTGCAACTCCCATATTTATTGCTATTTATTGGAATTACAACCTTTTAAATTCTTTTTTGATTAATTAATTTTCCTAAGCGCGAATATTAAGTGCAACCGTCGTTATTAGTTTTTTTATTTAATTATTACAAGCACGGTAAAATACGTGCAAATATTTACTTTTATCAAATATGTTCCAGTTATTTATATCTTCACTAAAATATTCTTTTTCATGTTAAATTGTTGGAATCATATCCAGAAAAATTATCCGCTATAATTTTCATAAATTAGCCTAAAAAAAGATTTAACTTTAAAATATAAAAGATTGAATCGTTTGAAATTACAAGGAATAATTATTTCTTTTTATTACTGAAATAATACTTTACCTGTTTCTTTCTCTTTTTATTTACATCCATTTCTTGGTAGATCAAACGCTATATCTTTTCAAAAGGGAAAATAAATCAACTAATTTACAAATATTAAACGGATCTAAATTCTAACAATTCCAAACATAGAAAAGTTTACATTCCAAAAAGATTAGAGTAATAATCCAAATTCATAACATTATTATACAACTTATTTCAGATGTGGAATAAATTTCATTCAAATCAATATTCTAAATTCATACTTTTGAAACTGATTTCCAGATCAGGTTGTAAACAGTTCTAAATCAATTCGTAAAGAAAAATATGTATACAATATTTATTATATTCAGATCATATTCAATTCGTCGCCTACAACTCATATACAATTATCGAATTAGGCATAAAAATCAAATAAACACCAACGAGATAATTTTCACATTGTAACAATCTATATCCGTTATAATTTATAAATGCTAGAATCAAGCAGAATCGTTAGATCGAAATATATTAAATCCAGACTGTTGTGTCCTAGGTTTATTGGATCCGCCACACATGAAGTGGTCGACCGTCCCCTTGCTAGTGGTCGACCGCTCCAATATGCGGGTCAAGATGTGGGCTCTAGCTAATTAATTAAAAACGTTAATATTTTCTTATTTAATTAATTTCGTTCCGAATTCGTTTTTCGTTCATAACTTCTTCGTTTGGACTCTGATCCCAAAACTCCAAATCTGAAAATTGCTCAGAATTTTGCCATGAACTCAATCGTGCAAGTTTCGTGGTCAAATTCCATCGTTTGCATAAATTTCACTTTTGAAGCCTAATTGATTAACTAATAACATCAAATTACGGGGTGTTACAAATAATCTTTATTTGTAGACCAAATGATACAGAGGGCTTTATTGTCGAAATAGACATAAATATTAATTTTAATCAAAAGATTTAAAATACAAACAGATAAGTGATCATTTGGAATTCAACAATCAACATTTAGAATTTAGAGTTCAACAATCAGAATTCAATAGCATATGACTAACTGCATAGGTATAACTATTGGGATGGGATATCTAATGCAATACCAATCTAACTTCAAAAGTGGACATGTGCAGTGAATCTAAAATGGAAGTTTTAGGTATTTATGTTATACTATTAAAGCTAAGTTATCATCCTTGCTTTGTCATTCATTCTTAACTTTCTCTTGTAACGTTGACATATGTTACTCATCATGTATTCCGAAATTCTCTTAAATTGTATAGAATTATGTGGACCATTCCTCTACATCCCTCTATGCGTTTTTTCATAATATTGAATCATTTATAATCTATAATTTGTCTCCATTTCCAAATACAAAGCTCAATTTTTGTTTCTTCCAATGGAATCAATAGCAACAATGAAATTCTGCTTGAAATTTTTAGTCTCTCAATCAAGTAAAGGATTATTGTTGGTCCTAATTTCTTTTTTGATATCACTGTTGACCGCAATTTTCTTTTCTTCTGAATTTTAACTTAGATGCATTATAATTTTTTTACCATTAGAACAAGAGTTTCACTTTCTATAATTGAGGCTTATTTATATGGAATTTATTGATTTTTGTACAAATGTGGATTAAAATGTGAACAAAATTGGAGCTTTATAAAATCATTAATGAGTATGTCATGACTATTTAATTGTTAATTAATTTTTTGACTTTCCTATGTTCCTCCACAATTCGTTTTTGTTTTGAGTTGAATTAATGATAAATTAAGGTTGAATTTGGACAAAGTTGGCATAAAAAGTTAATAAATATCTTTTTTTCTTCTTCTGGTTTTGCATAGCAGTAAGTGTGCAACCTAAAAATATACAGACACAATGCATCTATCAAGTAGCGTAAATGGTCATCTGTTATCCAATTTTTAGTTTACTTTTCTCATGGATTTTAATCCGATGCAACATAATGTTGATTATCGTACATTTGATTAAGAGTTCCAACTTCAAAAATTAGACCCTGATTTAGTTCGAATTTATTATTTCATTTAGTAGCATGATTTTAAATGGTGAAAACAAAACTGGAGTTTTTTAAAATCATCAATTAACGTATCATGACTGTTTAATTATTAATCTTTTTATATACATTTAACTTCTTCATTTTCTCCACCTTCCATTTCCGTTGTAAATTGAATTAATGACAATCTAAAATTGAATTTGTACAGTACTGGCATAAAAGTAATTTTTTTCTCTTTTCATTTTTGAATAACGATAAAGTTACAATCTAAATAATACAGACAAAAATTGAGCTGAAAATTCCTGTAAACAATTAACTGTTGACCCATTTTCATACAAGGGAGCCAAAATAAAGAGAGTGGAAATGACTGAATATTTTGAGAATGATGAGATCGGTTCAATAAAATAATGTATGTCCTCTATACTCACTATCAATAAATGATTCTTTTTCAACTTAACAAATATAAATATGTTCTTAGCTTGCTTTATCAATGTTAAGTCTACCTGAGATAAATTTCTGCGAAATTTTGAGTGGAAAAAACTTAACTGGTTGTTGTTTATGAGATTTTTAGATCTTATAAATAATATTTTAGGTACAAAATTGTTATCAAACCATGAGAAGGCTTTATGACAAAGATGATAGAATTAATGATATCTATACTATACTATCAAAGGTAAGTCATATATTCACTTCTCTCCTTGCTCCATAGGTTCTATTCTCTCCTTATGCCACACGGCTTCTTAAAATTTCATCGTTACCTTTAAACAACAAACTATAATTTTCCTATCTATTTCATTTTAATCAACTTTTCACATTCCTTTGATATTGGTATCAACTTAATATACTACCTTGACTCAATATCATTTCATCCAAAATCAAGTTTTGTTTAAGATTTTTTAATGAATCTCAGAATTGATATCTTAGATGGCATTCTTGGCATATTTATTTTGATTGGTCTTTGTTGGATTTTACCTGGATTATATTGGACTACATTTAAAGAGGAAGTTTCTTATCTTTCAGATTGTTAATTTTCATTGGTCCTGAATTAGTGAAAAAATAGTATGTCATGTTTTCTAATTTTATCGTTTGTGGTATTTAAATACTTTTTAAAATATGTATGTTATGTATGTATGCATGCATGCATGTATGAACGTACCTACGTTATGGATTAAGTTATGGATGCATGCAATTATGCATGCATGTCATTTAAGTTTACAATTGAACTTTTAGTAGAAATAATTATCTTATTGGATGAAGCTAGGACTACAATGTGTTCTCTATTCGTATTGCAAATTGGTCGTACTTGAGTAATAGAGTACAAGCTGTGACTACAAACATTGGTCCGAAATTGGAGTTATAGGTAACAATTTATTTACTTAGATGAGAAAACAAGCACAATTATGATTGAATGCATCATGTTTACTAAAAACAATCGTGTATGTGTCAATATGATTTCAAATTTAATGTTTGGACGTTTATATATTATAACCATTAAATTTTGAAGTCAAAATTTCAATAAAATTGAACCCACAAAACATATATAAGGCAGTGAATATTGAATTATTACACGCATGTCTAGTTTACCATTATTAGATTTTTTAATGTGTTATGAATGTCATCTTTTTAGAGGATTACACCTAACTTCAATACCGAAGGATATTTTTATCATGATAACTAATTTATGCTCAGCAATTCATATAAAGTCATTTAATTCGTGTATTTAACAGGGGTTCGCCCTAGTTCAATATACTATAATCAAATTCATACAAATCATACTGTTGTCCTTCATTTTCCAAAATGGAAAGTTTATTTACCATTTATTTTCCTGAATGAAGAGTCATAGCTATTTTAGAGAAAAACCATAAACATGTACCTGTACATCCTATCCTATTTGTTCACAATATTTTCGGAAGATTGTATTTGTCTTTGATGCTTATATAGGACAAATGGACTATTATTAGTTCATGCTTGCGTTATTAATTCAAAAGGACAAATAATTTTTGTTGTAGATGCTCTTCTATAATATCTTTACCTATTTGATTCTTGTAGCAGTAAAGTTAAAAATACATTTCAAAGTCAAAGCTCGGATTTTCAGCTTAATATTTTTGTGGGCATATATGCCTTTTCTTAATAAACAAAAGCTCTTTTTGAAAAACTATATGTATATATATACATATATATGCTATTTAGCTTCTCAAAAACAGTTTAAAACTACTTACTACACCCTTGAGATTAGATCTTTCAAGTTGCCAGTAAGGTAACCACACCCCCTTCTCTTTTGGTATCAGAGCCTTAAGACTTCTAGGCCCAATAAACATGAATTACAAAAAATTCAACTACTTAAATCTTGAAATTACTTTAGATAAACAAAAGCACATATGTTATATAAAAGATTCAACTTTCATCCACACAGTACACTCTGAATCAGAACATATGAACACGATTACAGATTTAATTATATAATTAGGTGAAAACTTAAACCTTTCTAATGAAAAATATTGCAACGTGATGCAATTAATGCTTGAAGGCATAATTGAGAAAAACAAAATACTAAAACAAATTACAAACAACCAAGATTATTTGAAAACAAATTTACACAAAATAGATAACATGGAAGTAACCTTGAAAAAATTAACTGATAAATTCGAAGTTATAAAATTAAAAGAATTTCCAAATAAAAATGACATAATAGACTTAAAAAATATAATAGAAGAAAATAAACCTAAAAACATAGAAACACATTCTAAAGAATTAATAATAAACTTAAAAAAAAAGAAGAAGATAAAAACCAATTTAATAAACAAATACAACAAATTGAAGAAATGTTAAAAGAAATCAAACTTCTAATTTTAAGTTAATGAGCTTTGAGAATAAATATTACCAAGAAGCAACTAAATACGTAGAATCAAACTACAAATTTAATGATACTACCATAAATGTTGGATATAATAAAGACGACATCTCAGGAAAAAGCGATAGAATACAAATATTACAAAATAATTCAATAATAGCCATGCTAACACAAATACAAAACAAAATTGATAATATTCAAAACAAGATGTTTGACATAGACCACACAAGTAAAGGCCAAGAATATGAAATAAGTAAGTTAACTGAAGGTCTACAAAAAATGAATTTAAGATCAAATGATCCTACTACACAAATAACAAGTAAAAAGACTAAGACAAATTTTCTCATGTACAAAAAATTAGATCAAATATGAATAATAGAAGATTATCCTTTACTAGGTCCATCTAGAACCTTAACAGATAGACCTACAGAAACAAATACTTTATCCTCTATGGGATGGCTAGACAACATAACAAGAAGAACTAATAACACACAAGCTCAATTAGATGAGATAATAAATCTAGAAGAAAATCTAGAAATATTTTCTAACAGCCAACTAAACACATTAAATCCTAGCAAACTATACAGAACTGGAATATTTACGATAACAACAGGATTGTATAGACATCACAAAGAAGAAATTCTTTTTATCCCAGACGGAACCCAACAAATACTAAATTTAATGTCACAAGAAGATATTAACCAATTAAAAATACAAAAGTACAAATTAATACACCTTGGACTTATAGTCATAGGTATAAGAGGACTGACAAGGCAAAAAATAGGAACAAAATTATTATTAATACTAATAGATGACGGACACCAAGATATGGACAAAGCCATATTTGGAACCATGGAAATTGATATGAATAATAACATAGGAATTGTTTACATAGCCCCTAATTTTACAACGACTTTAAATGACTTTTACAAAGACATAAAAATTATCATACAAACTAAAGGTTTTGAAAACTTTACAGAAAAATATATATTATTAGACATCACATTTTTAGGAAAATGCATGTCTAAATACACTCCTAAGATAAAGATCAAACTTAACAAAGTCATAGAAACATTAAATTCTACGGGAATAAATTTTATAAAACCTATGGAAATAGGTTCTTCTGTTCTTGCTGGACATAAATGGAATGTAACAAATCCTAACAACACTACAGCAACATTAAAACCAAACAGCGTTGTGACATATAACAACCTAAGCAAATCTCTGTCCATAAGATTTAAAGATTATGGACCTTCAAACCAACAAGAAATTGAAACCGACGATGAAGCCGATGAACTAAACAGAAGAATCAATGGATAAAATTGTATATCCTAAAGAACTTGAAATGGTTCTTGAACCATCTGACATATATGAACTAGAACAACATCTAAGATCCACAAATCAAATAAGTGAGGATACATTTATTTACATAGATGATGAAAACAATATAAGGATAAGAGAAATCTACCACCTTGATAATTTTTTACAAGGAACAAACCAATTAGATAATGAAATTGAAAATACAGAATTAGTTGATATAATCTCAGAATTTACAGAACAAATGGATCTAGCTGACCATGAAGAAAGTGGAAGCTCGGGAATCTCATACCCGAATAGAAATCAAGAAACAATGCCATACACTTTAGGACAACCCCCTAGGCAAGCGGTTGAACCATATACAAATGAAAATAAAATCCTAAGAACAATAGGTAAACGATTACCTAATGAAACAACTTTCTTTAAAAAACGATTCTGTTATATTAAATGTTATAGAATGCCATCCACGAACACTAGATACATATCTAGAACAATGGACTGCTGCTATAGCAAGAGACTATGCGGCGAGACACACAAATATAAATTCTGGTGAAGAGATGGTCAGAATTGCTGAAAATTATTTAGGTGATATAGCCAAAGCTATATGGGAAGCCTATAAAACAAATTTTTCAGAAGAAATAAATAACTTAACCATACAAGGAAGCAATATATATAATTTTGCTTACACTAGACAACAAGAATCCATGAGGGATTTAGAACAAATCCAATCATTAGATTGGAAATACATAATAAAGTTCTTAAAAGAATTCTTACATTATGCAACTATTTCAGGAAGTTATTACAGTTCTGAAATAGGAAATAGATTTTTTTCCAAATTACCAGGTAATTTAGGAAAAGAGATACATAAATCTTGGATAGAACATTACCAAAATAACACTATAAATATCCCTAAAGGATATGATAATATTGGTATAAGGATAACACATATAATCTCTGAATTAAAAAAGAAATGTACTTATATCCAAATCCAAAGAGAACAAAAACAGAAAAATTATGGTTTTTGCGGACAAATATACACCCCACAACAATATGGATCAAAAAATTATAAAATAGATAATAAACCAAAACATAAGAAAAAATATACAAAGAAATATTATCTAAGGAGATCTAATGCTAGGAAACCATATTTAAACAAAGAAAAACATGTTAGAAAGTATAATCCAAAAAAGACGTATAATAGTACCATCACTTGTTTTGCCTGTAATGAGAAAGGACACTTATCTTCCTCATGTCCAAAAAAATAAAATCTATATACAAGAGAATCAAATCTTGTTGATTCTGTCGGGGAAGACCTTTTAGAAATATCTTTTGATGTTTCTGAAACTTTTACAATATATTCTATAATATTCTTAGAAGGATTAGAAGAACAAGGACAAATAAATTCATCTGATTATGGCTTAATCAATGAAATAACAAATTTTGAACAAGATTTAACAAATGAATCATTCTTAAACTTAATGGATAAAGAATTATGTAAGCATAATTTCAAACATAAAATGAGAACCGATACAAAGAAATGTACATTTTGTCTCTGGTTCCCTGCCTTTGACAAAAGATATAAATGCAGACTGTACAACTGAAATTTGCCAAATTTGTGCTACTAACAGATTCAGCATAGAAACCCCAAAAGAACACAAACTTGTATATATAGATAAGAATAAAATAATTAATGAGAATAAAAATTCTTGAAGTAAGAACAAATAATACAGAAACAGAAATCCAGGAAATAAAAGAAAAAATACATCTTCTAGATAAAGGAAAATATCCTATTATATACACTGAAGCAGACAAACCAGAAACTAACTACGAACAACATAACCATATCGGTCTAAATGATATTGACAGACCAATACAAATTCCATTAATCTGCAATACACGAAACTTAAAAGAATTAAGAATCCCAACAAAAATAAATATTAAAGGCATAGAAATACAAGTTTTAGCCTTCATTGACACTGGAGCAACCAGTTCAACCATTTGTACAAGTTTAGTACCATATAAGTATGTTTTTTTTTGAACTGGTACTTTATATACAACAAATCATTGGGACAATATATCCCATGTCAAATAAACGTTCGAAAGCAAGTTTCGAACTTGTGACATCCTGCACCGAAGCCGGATCAATTAACCACTTGGACAAAGGTGCTTGTCACCATATAAGTATGTTACTAAAGCTGATAAACCAAAACAAAACATGCAATTTGATGGATCAACAACCATAATCACAAATATTGTAAAAATATATTAATATATGTTTTACAAATACATGTGGAGAATGGTCTCCCTATTATAATATAAAACAACTATGGGTATTAGAACTAAACCTACAAGACATCAAACTAATCCTTGTATTAGATTTTTTTTAAATGATAACGACAGTTTTTCGTTTGATAAAGATTATATACAAATTTTCAAAATGACCACATTAACCCTCATACTATCAGAATTTGCGCTTGTGAAGTGCGTGGTGGGAATAAAGAAGCACCTACATCTACTACATCAACTACATCAACAGAAAATTGTAGTTGCCCAGTTCCTGGACAATGTAAAAGTTTAAATCATTTAACACTTGGACAAAATAATAACTCTCTTTTTACAAAAGAATATGGCTATAAAAGGACAGAACTAAGAAATGATTTGCAATTAATACATCCTTAAGACATAAGTAAGATTTTAATAACAAAAGATGATATAGACCAAATGATCTCTAAATTAAAAAAACTTGAAATCATTGGAGAAAAACCACTAAAATTTTGGGATAAAGACAAAGTACAATGCAAACTACAAATAATAAATCCAGACTTAACTATAAAAACTGGTTCGTCCAAATATGATAACTGGATAATGGATGAATTCGAAATGCACATCAAAATACTAACAGATTTAAATGTAATAAGAAAAACAGATTTCAGACATAGAACTGCATCGTTCATAGTACAAAAAGAATCAGAAAGAAAAAGATGTCAATCTAGAATGATTATGAACTATATAAGACTAAATGACAATACGCATGAAGGTGGATATTGTATACCAAACAAAGATTTTCTAATAAATAAAATACAAGGCTCAAACTGGTTTTTCAAATTTGACCTTAAATCTGGTTTCTGGCAAGTTAAAATTCACCCAGAATCCATACCTTGGACTGCTTTCACTTGCAGTGAAGGATATTATGAATGTCTAGTTATGCCATTTGGACTGAAAAATGCTCCACAAATATTCCAAAGAAAAACGGACAATGTTTTTCAACATTGTAACAAATATACATGCGTATGCATAGATGATATATTTGTTTTCTCTAAAACAAAACAAGAGCATATATCACATCTATACACAGTCCTAAAACTAATTGAGGCCATGGCCTAATAATATCCAAAAAGAAAATAGAACTAATAAAAAACACTATTGAATTCCTTAGAGCCATATTTGGCAAAGGAACCATAGAATTACAACCACATATTGTTATCCCGCTTTTTGGCAAAGCCGTGATACCAAAAGATTGGCCAAAAACAAAGGACATGTTCGTCTCAGAGATTGGTTGCACTTCTCTTCACTATGGATATCGATGAATTTTGTCCGAGTCCAGATTGAGCTACAATTGATAGGACACGACCAGAAAGATCATAGAAGTCCGCGTTTCAAATTTCAAGTCAATCCGAGGTTATATGCTCAAGTTATGATGGATCCAAGTTAAGAAGGTGCACATTGCTCGGTTCGAACCCATCATGTTCGAACCCATCATATTCGAACCCATCGTGTTCGAAACCACCGTGTTCGAAACCATCTATTTCGAACCCATCATATTCGAACCCATAGGAAGGGGCGACATTCGAATCCATCTAAGTAACTCCCTACTTCGAATCCATCACAAATTCGAGTCCTTCCTATGCTTCGAATCCACCACAGCTTCGAATCCATTAATAGCTTCGAACCCATCACAGCCTCGACTCCATCGCTCACCTTCGAATCCATCCATCATCTTCGACTCCATCACTCACCTTCGACTCCATCGACTTCGACAACTTCGAATCCACTCCATCGATTCGAAGACGACCTTCGAATCCAACAAAGCAGCTAAGCTAGCACGAACATGGATCGGCTCGAAGACAGGCGCGCCCCAATCGATTCGAAGTATTCGCTTCGGCCATGCATCGATTCGAACGAATCGATTCCATCGATTCGAACCAAACAGCATGCCGAACACCCAATTTCGAACCGATCATAACTCCAAATCTACTGATCCAAATCCCATGAAATTTTTACAGAAGTTTGTCTACATGACGAAGAACGTCCACGCCAAGTTTCATCGCAATTGGACGATTTTTCTGATCGATTCGAAGTTCACTTCGAATCGATCCCAAACTGGGCACGCACTTCAAGAACTCGGGCCTGTGGGTCCCCCGTCACGTGCCAAGCAGTCTCTCCATGATTTAGGCGGGATTTTGGCCTTCCACACCTATAAATAGAGCCCCCTGGTCATTCAGAAGGGGGGTCGGAGAATTTGGGGAAGAAGAACAAGTCTAAGCGCTGCCAGGATCACTCCATGCTGTCTCAATTGCTGTCAATTTGGAGTCTAAGTCCATTTCCCGCTGTAATTTGCTGAAAAGCACTTGTAATCTTCAAGTATTAAGAAATAAAGTGAAAAAACTTCATAGTGGACGTAGGCGCATAGCCGAACCACTCTAAATCCTTGTCTTCTGCGCAATTTATTTTTCTGTGATTTGGAGTTTTTGTTAGATAGTCCCTATTTCCAATTCAAGTCCTTTATTTACCATCTCTTCAAAAACTTCCGAAGGGTGTTTGCTCATTTTTGGTGCAAACATTTTGGTGCTTTCACTGAGAGAGAAAAAGAACCGGTTCTTTCTCCCGCTCCGTGGATCTATCTTCGATACCGGATTGCACAAATCTAAGAGGGAGATCCAGACTTCAAATTCAGATTCCATCCATTCTTTTCAGGTTTGCTCAAAATCTAGGATAGGAGTCCAACCTACAGGATGGTTAGTACGAGAACCACTTCCAACATTGGTAACCAAGAAGGTCAGGAAAGGCAGAATCCCGCACAGCTACAGCCAGCCAATCAGGATACCGTTGGGCAAACGGATCAGTCGGGTCCGGTTACAAGACAGGAGTTCCAAACATTACTGCAGGAATTAACTAAAAGCCGACAACAGCTAACTGAGCAGCTACGTATCAATGCTGAATTAGCTAACCAACTAAACCATCAAGGGCGAAGGAGATCAAAGAGGGACCACGCTCCGCATTCTTCCGCGGAAAGCTCTGCCTCATCCGACTATAACGGCAGATCTACGCGCCCCAGGCTAGACGGAAATCATGCGCATGCTTCTGGCCTCCGGCAGACATTGACTGTAGGGCAAATAAGAGTTGGCCCCTCCGCCAGTTTTCATACGGGACCCTCTTCTCGAGGAGGCACTGTGCCACAGCACACCGCAGATAACCAAGCCACCGCAGTTGGCACAGGAGTCGACACCCGAAATCACTCCAGTCCAAACTGCCACCCACAGGAACGTGTCCCAGGACCGAATATCCCAGAAGATGTCGAGCCAAGGAGGCGAGATTCGGATCGTCGACAGCGCCCGATCCCACCTCGCACTGTGGAGCCCGACCACACTTTGGCTCGACACCCTTCAAATACAGCAACACCTGATCTCTCAGCTATGGTCCGCCAAATGGTTCGCGAAAGTCAAGGTTTGACGAATGACGATTGGGGGATCTCTCGAAGTCACACCCCGTTCACCGATGACATATTATATGCTGAGCCTCCCCGGCGATTCAGAATGCCGGCTTTGCCCATGTATGAAGGAAACTCCGACCCTAGCCAGCATATTCTAAAGTACGAGTGGTCAATGACTGCTGCAAGAGCTGATGATGCAGTAAAGTGCCGTAGTTTTCCTATTTCCTTGGGGGGGATTGCGACAATGTGGTTTACACGATTACCACCACGGTCTATCTCCTCGTTTGACCAGTTGGCGACCAAGTTTATCGAACAGTTCCGTATGCACATCGCCAGGCCTAAAGACGTAAACACTTTATCTAGTGTCACTCAAGTTCCCGGAGAAACACTCAGGCGATACCTGAAAAGATTCAACGCCGCCTGCGCAGAAATCACTAACCCCAATGATAATTCAATCTTGATGGCTCTTACTAAGGGGATTGACCCCGACTCTGATTTTGGAAACTGGCTAGCTGGAAAACCTCCCGCGTCGTTGGATCGTTTCTATTCCAAAGCCGCCCAATTCCTAAGGCGTGAGGATGCGAAACAATCTAGGAAGCAGGACGATGCAAGGCCCAACAAGGAGGGGGTTCAAAGCAATGTGGCGGTTAAACAGTCAGGAGAGGGCTCAGGAAGGGTGCAGTTGAATATTCAGAACAAGCAAACCCAGCCAAGGAATGACGATAATAGGAATAAGAAGCAGGATCAGAACCGTGGCCCCCGACGTAGGGCGCAAATGTTTGAAAACTATACACCACTGAATACGACATTGGAAAACGTATATCTACAAACCTGTAATGCAATGCAATATAAGAAGCCGACTCCGAAATTATCATCGGAGAAACAGATTCAAACGGGGAAGTTTTGTAGATTTCACGAAAGCTATGGACACAACACCAATGACTGCAGGCATCTGCAAGACCTTATTGAAAAACTGATCAGAGAGAGGAAGTTGGATCAATTTGTGCGAGCACCACAAACCGGCGGTGTGGGCCCGTCAAACCAAAATCGTGCGCAGAACCAAGAAAAACAGGAAGAGCCCGCCCGTACAAGCGGAAGGTTGGTCATAAATACAGTCAGTGGTGGCCCTCATCCAGCGGATCGAAGTTGGAGGGAAATGGAATCATACGCCAATTCGATCAGGCACGTAAGTTTTGAAAGCTGTAGTACACTTGATGAAGGGACTCCGGCTAAACAACAGAAGACGATGACGGATGATATCATCTTTAGAAACCGAGATGCTGACAAAGTCGAAGCCCCGACCATAGACCCACTGGTCATATCCGCACAGGTTGGTCCTGCTTGGATGAAGAGGATCCTGGTAGACAGTGGAAGCTCAGTAAACATCTTGTTTAAAGGGGCATATGATCAGATGAAGATGGAAGCTAAAGATCTAAAGCCTTGTCAATATAGGATCCACGGCTTCGATGGAAGTGCTAATATACCCACCGGGATGGTGGAATTGCCAGTAGAATTGGGAAACGGAGAACGCCGCAGAGTCCGAATGTTACAGTTTGTTGTCCTGGATATCCATTCACCCTATAATGCCTTTCTGGGCCGACCAGCCCTTGCAGAATTTAGGGCAGCAATTGCCCCGTGGTGTCTGACTCTAAAGTTCCCTACTGACCACGGGATTGGGGTCATTCAAGGGGACCAGGCTGCCGGGAGAGCCTGTTATGTTGCTGAACTACGAGAAGCGCAAAGGAAGGAGAAGGGAAAGGGCGTGGGGGAATCTCTCCGCGTCCGCTTTGCCGACGATTGACAATTAGCGCCTGGGCCTCGGCCCGGGCACCACGACCAATTCCAGAAGGATCTTGACCCTCGAGACACTGAAGATAATGATGAATCCAAAGAAAATCAAGCTTCTCCAGCCGAGCTGACGATCGATGTTCCAATTGATGACAATAACGATTCGAAAATATTGAAAATTAGGTCTCAGCTAAACCTACAAGCACAACAGGAATTGGTCGAATTTCTCCAAGGGAATCTAGACGTATTCGCCTGGACGCACTCCGATATGTGTGGAATCTCGTCGGACATCGCGAGCCACACCTTAAATATTGACCCGCGATACATCCCGGTCAAGCAAAAGAGACGTGGTATGGATCCAGAGAGATCTGCCGCCCTCAAAGAAGAAGTCGATAAGTTAAAGACGAATGGGTTTATCCGAGATGCTTTATACCCGGAATGGGTATCCAATCCTGTACTTGTCCGCAAACCAAATGGAAAATGGAGAACGTGCGTCGACTACTCTGACTTAAATAAGGCTTGTCCAAAAGACAGTTTCCCACTTCCTCGAATCGATCAACTTGTGGATTCGACGGCCGGACACGAATTATTGTCTTTCATGGATGCTTACTCCGGGTACAATCAGATACCCATGCATGTGCCCGATCAAGAACATACAAGCTTCGTAACTGACCTAGGACTATACTGCTACATGGTCATGCCTTTTGGTTTAAAGAATGCCGGAGCAACTTACTAACGCTTAGTCAACCGGATGTTTGCCGATCAGATCGGGAAAACCATGGAGGTTTATGTGGATGACATGTTGGTAAAATCACGATACTCCATTGATCATGTCAAGGACTTGGAGTCAATGTTCGATGTCCTCCGGAGATATGGGATGAAGCTAAATCCATTAAAATGTCATTTTGGGGTTGCTTCCGGAAAGTTCCTTGGATTCATCGTCAACGCCCGGGGAATAGAGGCCAACCCCGAAAAGATCTGGGCAATCAGGAATCTTCAAACCCCGAGGACCATAAAACAGGTTCAGAGTCTCAACGGAAAGGTTGCAGCGCTGAGCAGGTTCATCTCGAAATCAACAGATAAATGCATACCCTTTTTCGATCTGATCCGAAAAGGGAAACGAAACTTCGAATGGACTACGGAATGTGAGGGCGCGTTTCGATCGCTAATCCAGCATCTTTCCACACCACCGATTCTTTCAAAACCTGTTGATCACGAGCAATTATACCTTTATCTGGCTGTATCTGAAAACGCTGTTAGTGCTGCATTGGTTCGTGAGGGAGACCGAATACAAAAACCAGTCTATTACGTCAGTAAACGATTAACCGGGGCCGAGAGAAATTATCCAAGGCTAGAAAAGTTGGCATACTGCCTAGTCATCGCCTCGAGGAAGCTCCGTCCATATTTTCAGGCTCACCCTATCATTGTATACACCGACCAACCGTTACGACAGGTCCTCACACGACCTGAGACGTCTGGCAGGTTACTAAAGTGGAACATTGAGCTGAGTCAATTCGACATCGCATATGTTCCAAGGAGAGCCATACACGGTCAAGTCTTGGCAGATTTCATTGCCGAATTCACTGTTCCTGAAGACTTACCCGAAACTAGTGACTCCCCCGAAGATATATGGAAACTATACACTGATGGCGCATCCAACGATCGATGCTCAGGCGCAGGGATTGTGCTTGAGACCCCCGAGGGCCGATCCATCTGCTACGCCTTAAAGTTTGATTTTCGGGCAACCAACAACGAAGCTGAATACGAAGCCCTGCTCACCGGGTTGAAGTTGGCCCGAGACCTGAAAATTATCGCTGTGGAAATCTACTGCGATTCCCAGTTGGTGGTATGTCAAGTTCGGGGTGAATATCAGGCCAAGGATAGAAGGCTAGCCGCTTATCTAGCCCGGGTCCGAGCAATACTGGATCAGTTTGATTATTATACCATTTTCTACATACCCCGAGAGCACAATCAGAAAGCCGATTCATTGGCAAAGCTGGCAAGTACAGGCGAAGCTCAACACTTGGGACTCGTCCCTGTCGAGACATTATCCTCTCCGAGCATTGATCGAACGAAGAATGAATTCACATTAGAAGCTACATCCGAGAAGGAATCATGGATGACTCCCTACCAAGATTATATTAAGCATGGCACACTGCCCGAACGACGAAGTGAAAGAAGACAGATTCTTCGAAAGGTGTCACGATTTGTCATTCAAGACGGAGTTATGTATTGAAGAGGTTACTCTGTTCCTCTTCTCCGGTGTATCGCGCATAACGAAATCAAGCGAGTGTTGCGTGAGGTGCACGAAGGAGAATGTGGCGATCACACTGGGGGGCAAGCGCTTGCCAAGAAAATACTTCGAAACGGATATTACTGGCCTACCGTTAACCGCGATGCTATGGATTATGCCAAGAGGTGTGATAAATGCCAGAGACACGCTCGGATCCCTAGAGCCCCGCCTTCTGAAATAACCCAAATGGTCAGCCCGTGGCCATTTGCAATGTGGGGGATGGATATAATCGGTGCATTGCCTTTAGCTAAAGGGGGTGCAAAGTACGCCATAGTTGCGGTTGATTACTTCACCAAATGGGCTGAGGCTGAGCCCCTTGCAACGATAACAACAAAAAAGGTGATCAACTTCGTGGTGCGCAACATCATCTGCCGGTTTGGTCTCCCGCATACTATTATCACCGATAATGGAGCCCAATTCGACAGTACTGAATTCAGGGATTTCTGTCTGCGATTTCACATCCATAAGAGATTCTCAGCAGTAGCGCACCCACAAGCAAACGGTCAGGTCGAGGCCGTCAATAAGGTTATCAAGTCTATATTGAAGAAAAGATTGGAGAAAGCCGGGGGCAAATGGGTCGATGAACTACCAATGGCTCTGTGGGCATACAGAACAACTCACAAAACTGCGACCGGACACACCCCTTTTTCTCTATCCTATGGCTCCGAAGCAGTTATCCCGGTCGAAATGGAAGTTCACTCTCACCGTGTGACATACTACGACCCGAAAACGAATGCTATATTACTTGCCGAATCTCTAGATCTGCTTGATGAGAAACGTGAAGAAGCCGACGTGAGGGCAGCTGCATATCGAAGTCGAGTCGCTCGAATATACAACGCCAAGGTCCGCCCACGGACTTTTGAATCCGGCGACCTGGTACTCAAAAGAGTTTACCCGGTCCCTTCGCACATGAACCCAAATTGGGAAGGGCCGTATATGATTTCACAAAAACTCAGAGATGGCACGTTCAAGTTATCGACCGTTGATGGTCTCACTTTACCAAGAGCCTGGAATAGCGGAAGCCTCCGTCCCTACTACACCTAACAGGCTTTATTTGTCTTTCTATCAATTTCTTCCTTAGCATTTTGTTTTTCGCATTTTGAAATTTGAACTTGTAATAAGGCAACTGATGTTGTCATGCTTCTTTTGTTTCAGCAATAAAACGCCATCTCTTCGAGCCAAAAGTTGTGATTCACTGAAAATAGCACATAATATCACATTGCACGAAGAGCTAAATTCCATCACACGGTGGGATTTATCTAAATAGGGAGTAACTGTGATACGACCAGTGACTTACTAAATAAGACCCGAGCTCGGGGGCAAAACACAATACCAGCATTCACAGGGATTGATACACGACAATCCTTTTACTAACTCCAACTTCCCAGAGTGTGAATTGGAGTATAAAGCATCCAATAAATCGTTCCCAGAGTGCGAACGGACTCCAACTTCCCAGAGTGTGAATTGGAGTATAAACCGTCCAATAAGTCGTCCCCAGAGCGCGAACGGACTCCAACTTCCCAGAGTGTGAATTGGAGTATAAAACGTCCAATAAGTCGTTCCCAGAGCGCGAACGGACTTCAACTTCCCAGAGTGTGAATTGGAGCATAAAACATCCAATAAATCGTTCCCAGAGTACGAACGGACTCCAACTTCCCAGAGTGTGAATCGGAGTATAAAACATCCAATAAGTTGTTTCCAGAGCGCGAACGGACTCCAACTTCCCAGAGTACGAATTGGAGTATAAACATTTAATCCAGATTCCCGAAGCACGAATCAAAGTACAAGTAACAATTCGAAGTTCCCGAAATACGGGCCGAGATATCAATATCAACTCCCAATTCCCATAGCGTGGAATGGAGTGTAAACATCGATAACCCTCAGATTCCTGGAATGCAAGACAGATTATCAATCTCAAATTGTCATGAATCCTCAGAAGGGGGGGAGGCATGTGTTCAGGGCTTGCAATAAACGCAATCAGCCACCAGAATATGAGTATTACTCCCCGCAACTAAGGGGCAAAAAGCTGGGTGCTAATCGCTGGCTTAAGTGATAATATACTCAGAATCCGACTCATTCATTAAATCACGACACGAAGCTATATAAATACCAAGCGGATACAACACAAATACTGCAAGGCATTCAGGTAAGAAGAAAAGTGTAACTTCCCATTTCATCAACCAACAAAAACAAGTTTGATTACATGGCAAGTAAAGATGTTTCAATTAAGTGGAGGCCGCATCCATACATACACATGGCCCAAGAAAGAACAAAAGAAAAGGCAAAAGAATTGTTATCTGTAAATCTCACGACAAAGCGAGGGGCTCACTCTTTCTTCCTCCGGTGCTTCTTCCTCGGAGTTGAGCCGCTAGACCCACTGCCTGGCTTCATACGAGACTTTTTGCCTTTCTTTGGAACATCCTCCGGTTCCGGCATGATATCAACATCTTCCTCAGAACTGGAAGGGATGGAGATCCTTTTATAAGGACGAGCCAGGGGCACGGGAGCAGTAACGGATACTTGTTCAGCAACACTCGAGACGGTTACTGTGCCACCAGGAGAAATCATCATTAGAGAAGATAAGCTTGAAGGAACGGCGTCACCATCGGGGCCAACTGTCACTGTCTTGGCCATCTCGGCACTTATCTCTGCTAAAATCTCCTCCTCTCGAGACAGTTGAGCTGCGCTAGGTACGCCGGTGGTCGTCACGATCGAACCAGAAACAGGAGCAGCTCCGCTCGTCACAAAAGAGAGGTCGGGCATGGGGTCAAGAGGATGACCAAATAGCTCTTCAAACATTTGAACATCGAATGATATTGAGCCTCCTTCTCCCGTATCACCAACCATGGCGGCAGTTGAAATCGCCTCGGTGACAATAACTCCACGTGTAGGATGTAAAGCTGAAAGGACAGGGGGCACGGGTGCGACACTCTCGGTCACTAAACAACCAAAATTAGAGCTATCAGACCAAGAAATTCCCTCGAAAATCAATGTTTTAAGACGTAAAGGGAAATACCTACTTTACCTTGCCTTGGAGCTTGAACAAGCTCGGGGACGAGCGTCTTGCCCGAGGACAGTTCCGGTTGGTCCGGATTGTAGGCGGGAATAGCTTGTGAATCAACCACGGCAGCAGCTTCGGGTGAAGTCGAAACAGGGACTTCAGTATTCTCGCTATGGTGCACGATACCCGAACCTTCGCCAACCTCCGTTCGATGGACGACAAGTCTTTCTTTTTCAACAGAAATGATTGCTTCATGAAGGGTCCTCTCATCCTCGCTGAGCAGACGTGACTCAAGCTCAAACTCATCTAATACCGAATCCGGACAAGACATCCTCTTGTTTTCCACTAATTTCTTCCAAGCATTGTAGAGAGGCATCGAGTAATCCCCTAGCCAGGAGAGATTTCTATGCTCCAATACATTGGCATTATATGTGTCCAAAAGATCGTCGAATTCGGCCTCCATTTTGAACCTCTCTGCTTGGACTCTCTCCTCCAACTCCGATTCAACCTCCTTAACCCTTGCATTGCCGCATCGCGCTCGGCCCGAAAAGATACAGCCTGCTCACACGCCTCTTGCGCAGCCACGTTCGCGTCGTCTTTTTCTTTATTCATGTCAGCAAACCTAGCCTTTAGCTCCTCTAGTTCCTTCACTGCCGCATCCCGCTCAGATTCAACGTTCTTGTATCGATGGCCTAAGTCTTCAACTAAAGTACAATGTGCCTGTTGCATTTTCGCCATTTCAGCTAATGTCTCATCAACCTTCTGTAACGACTCGACCTCGGCCTTGCGGGAAGATTCCGCCTCAGATTGGAGTATGTCGACGATGCGACTCTTTTGAGCCAAGTCGGCCTCTAGCTTCTCAATGATTTGGGCCCGGTCGAAGGCAGCTTTGGAAGCCTTAACAGCCGCTTTGTACCATTCTTTGTACTGAGCAAAAAAGTCACGGGTATAGTTGAGCGCCGAAGTCGCGGCATCATCGGGAATTCTTTTAAGATTGGGAGGAAAAATACAAGCATCAAAGCAAATCTCTGGAAAATCTTTCCTCAGTTGTGCAAGCCTGATGGCCCCTTCGCCAGAAGACTCAACAAGGGTCTCCTCCCCAGACATAGACGTTGCGACCCCGGTTCGAGAATGATGTGGCTCAGGCCTCGAAACCTGCGAAGATGACTGATGTCGCAGAGGCTCGGATGCCTGGACATGACTTCGGGATTGCGGAGGAGATCGAGATGGAGAGCGATGCCTACGATCTCTGTCTGATCGTTCCTGGCTGGAGTTACCACGGCGATGATCCTTTGCATAATACACCTGGCCAAATTGCCTCCGGTCACGATCACGATCGGGGCCTCCACGACGAGATTCATAATAGGTTGAGGGGTGATGCACTCTCCGGAGTTTGTCCAATGTAGTCTGACGACCAGCCATGTTACCTGGAAAAGAGATACAGTTCAGTTAAGTACCAGGAAAAATCAATAAGGCGAGTGAAGCAGTCATGTAGTGTCATGAGAGTGTATGCAAATGTGCAAAGCCCCCGACCAACCAGAGGTTTCGACTGCACTAATGGGTAAAAGCCCGCTTATGTCTAACGCTTCCCGGAGCTCAACCAGCCCGGACTTGTGATAAAGAGAAACGCATTCCGGGATGGGAACGTCATCCAGTCCTGTGAAAATGTTTCCTGATTGACAAAGAGCGGAGTCAGAAGAAATAATTCCAGAAATCAAGCGAGACACGATTACAGACTTCCGTCTCGCAAATTTAGGAACAACGGCCTTGCCTTTCCTTTTTTTCCTGCTTGGGGAAAATCAGCCGCTAGCCCGGTGTCAGTAGGCGTCCTCTCATCATCGCCCATTCCTCTTATCGCTACACCGGTCCTCTTCTTTGCCTTCGGAGCCGATTTCACAAACCCTTCAACGACAATACTCTGGTTCGTCTCAATTAAGCCCAGCGTCCTTAAGTTATCATCGGTTAAGACCAAGTCAATGTGCCGCAGGTCACTCGGAACCTCTTGTAGACTTCGGATGACGTTTCTGTATCGACCACCGTCTGGCCTTGATATGATAGCTGCAAAAAAAAAAAAAAAAAACACCTGATGTCAGTTCAAGTGTTGACAATGACCATTAAAGAAGGCTAACACGATTTACGATACTTACGTCTGGACAGCCATCGCCTAGCGAATCCTGGGGGGCATCGGACAAAGAACCATTCATTCTTAAAGTAACTGAGTCTGGTCCAGGCTCCCGTCACAATCTGGCAATTTCTAACTGCCTCCAGAAAGGTGAACGATGGACTATCACCCCTGCTCTTGAAGTTGAATATATGTCTAATTTCAGCTGGCCTAGGCGGACGAAAAAGGCGGTCCATGAATAAGATGAAAACACTGTTCAGTAACGCGTGTCCGTTAGGGTGAAGTTGTGCGGGAGCGATTCCAATGAACGATAGCATCTCCCTGATATATTGGTTAAACGGGGGGAGAGTTTCAGCCGCACAAGCATGGCGATAAAAAGCAGTATAGCCCTCGGGTGGATTGTAAGGCCTATCATCAACTCCCGGTAGCAAAACATCATCCGGGGATAAGCTATGCTTCGAACATATCCGACCCAATAATGCTCCAGAAATATTAGATCGAACGGAATCTATGGGATCCTCGATAAATAAGGCCTCCGGCAATTCGTCCGGAGCAGGATCTATTACTTCAGGAATGATCTCTGGAATTTCTAGCATCAGAGGAGGCAAGCTTTGTAACTCTTGTTGTTCAGAACCCGAAGACTCCATAACTAACTAACTCACGAAAAAGCAGCGTTAAAAACGAAGAAAGCCCGTATATTCCCCGGTGTGAAGCTTATGGATATGTCGTGCAATGCAAATACATAACTAAAACAAATTTTACAAGAGTAAAACGCGGTATCTGAACGACTAGGCTTTTGAATCAGAGAACGAAAACGACCGTCATCACTGACCGTCGCTTTCGCGTCCCTCGGATACTACTGACCAATTCAAGTATAAATTCGTTTAAGTCACGGTGCCATCGACGAGCTCAAAAAGACAGGTCAGGTCAACTTTGATCATGCGAAAGACGAAGCTCGTCGGAGTCAAATATGCTAAAAATTTAGTGAGTTCGTTAGAGTTCGATTTAAAAGTGGTCGTAGTTCAGGTATTGGAACGAATCGATGAGGTGGAAGTTCCAGAAGCAAGAACGTTCGAATCGATCGACTCAATTCGACACGAGTCAGATCGGTGAACCTCGAATCAGCGCAGTTTGAACCCATGGAGCCCCACCTGACTTCGAATCCATCAAAGTCGGGCTCCTTCGAATCCATCAAGAGCGGTTCGAATCCACGGAGCCCCACCTGACTTCGAATCCATCGAAATCGTGCTCCTTCGAATCCATCAAGAGCGGTTCGAATCCACGGAGTCCCACCTAGCTTCGAATCCATCGGAGTTGAACTCCTTCGAATCGATGAACGTATCATTGCTTCGAATCGATCAGTAGTGAGCTCCTTCGAATCGATCAGAATGCCACTGTTTCGAATCCATCACAGCACGCCTTTTTTGTTGTGTTCTCCTGCGATCATCGGTTCGAAGCTACACATTCGAAACCAACTCAAAGCGCGCACCCCTGATCGATACGGCTCAAAGGTTTGCATTCCTCAGTTCCATGGAGTCGGCCTACTTCGTTCAAACCTCGTCACTCTCCAAAAATTTCCAGAAGGAGGGGTTGAATCAATGCCAAAAAAGATTAATCTATCATTCTCAAAACCGAATCGACCCCTTGATTACCTGATTTAGTTTGATCACAAATGGAAGCTAGAAGGAATTTGGTCGATTCGTGAAAAAGCACGTTCGATTTGGCTCTGGGAAATCGATTCAGAGAAGCAGCTAAAGCAATGGTAAAAGGTAAAAGGTGAAAATGAAGTCAACCTCATGTATTTATACGGATTCCAAGAGGGATTAGTATCACTTCGACTCCCATCGATTCGAACGACCACTCTCGAATCCATCCCAGTTTCGAATCCATCGGAGTCTTCGAACCCATCACTGATTCGAATCCACCCAAGTTTCGAATCCATGGGAAACTTCGAACCCATCCAAGTTTCGAATCCATCAAGGGCTTCGAGTCCATCAGGGTCCTCGAATCCATCACTGATTCGAATCCATCTAAGCTTCGAATCCATCAGGAGTTTCGAATCCTTCTAAGCTTCGAACCCATCAAAAACCACTAATTAGCAACACTTTGGCTTGAATCTAAAATCGATTCAGGAGAAAACCGGGACGGAGTTCGGCAGCAAACAAAGACCGACATGACTCATGGACACACGACGTTAATAAGGGAGGAGCTAATGTATGTGCACACATAACGAACTAACGTTCGATTTTGAACATTCACAGGGATCAAATATTCACCCTGTTATAGCGACGACAGCCAACGATTAAGCACAGTCGCACAGTAATCAATCATATCAAGGCAAGGTTACGGCAATACGGTATATGAGTCTCAACAAAAAGAGAGCAATGATTTTTCAGAAAGAAATGGCAGCTATTCAAAGTACGTCATGTTCCCACAAGACGTACTTTGGGGGGCAAAATGTTATCCCGCTTTTTGGCAAAGCCGTGATACCAAAAGATTGGCCAAAAACAAAGGACATGTTCGTCTCAGAGATTGGTTGCACTTCTCTTCACTATGGATATCGATGAATTTTGTCCGAGTCCAGATTGAGCTACAATTGATAGGACACGACCAGAAAGATCATAGAAGTCCGCGTTTCAAATTTCAAGTCAATCCGAGGTTATATGCTCAAGTTATGATGGATCCAAGTTAAGAAGGTGCACATTGCTCGGTTCGAACCCATCATGTTCGAACCCATCATATTCGAACCCATCGTGTTCGAAACCACCGTGTTCGAAACCATCTATTTCGAACCCATCATATTCGAACCCATAGGAAGGGGCGACATTCGAATCCATCTAAGTAACTCCCTACTTCGAATCCATCACAAATTCGAGTCCTTCCTATGCTTCGAATCCACCACAGCTTCGAATCCATTAATAGCTTCGAACCCATCACAGCCTCGACTCCATCGCTCACCTTCGAATCCATCCATCATCTTCGACTCCATCACTCACCTTCGACTCCATCGACTTCGACAACTTCGAATCCACTCCATCGATTCGAAGACGACCTTCGAATCCAACAAAGCAGCTAAGCTAGCACGAACATGGATCGGCTCGAAGACAGGCGCGCCCCAATCGATTCGAAGTATTCGCTTCGGCCATGCATCGATTCGAACGAATCGATTCCATCGATTCGAACCAAACAGCATGCCGAACACCCAATTTCGAACCGATCATAACTCCAAATCTACTGATCCAAATCCCATGAAATTTTTACAGAAGTTTGTCTACATGACGAAGAACGTCCACGCCAAGTTTCATCGCAATTGGACGATTTTTCTGATCGATTCGAAGTTCACTTCGAATCGATCCCAAACTGGGCACGCACTTCAAGAACTCGGGCCTGTGGGTCCCCCGTCACGTGCCAAGCAGTCTCTCCATGATTTAGGCGGGATTTTGGCCTTCCACACCTATAAATAGAGCCCCCTGGTCATTCAGAAGGGGGGTCGGAGAATTTGGGGAAGAAGAACAAGTCTAAGCGCTGCCAGGATCACTCCATGCTGTCTCAATTGCTGTCAATTTGGAGTCTAAGTCCATTTCCCGCTGTAATTTGCTGAAAAGCACTTGTAATCTTCAAGTATTAAGAAATAAAGTGAAAAAACTTCATAGTGGACGTAGGCGCATAGCCGAACCACTCTAAATCCTTGTCTTCTGCGCAATTTATTTTTCTGTGATTTGGAGTTTTTGTTAGATAGTCCCTATTTCCAATTCAAGTCCTTTATTTACCATCTCTTCAAAAACTTCCGAAGGGTGTTTGCCTATTTTTGGTGCAAACACATATAACAAGGAAAATATTAGAGTTTCCTGATAAAATTGAAAACCTAAAACAATTACAAGCTTTTCTCAGACTTGTAAATCATGCAAGACCATATATTGAAGATCTTTCAAAATACACTGGGCCTTTATATAATAAAGCTAGCCCAAAGGGAAACGGAGATTTTAATATTGAAGATATAAAACAGATACAAAAAATAAAAGAAATTGCAAATAATTTAAAACCTCTAAGCTTACCACTACAAACAGATTATTTAATAATTGAAACAGATGGATCATCCCTTGGTTGGGGCGGAATTTTATTAAGCAAAAATAATAAATATGAAAATAAAAATACAGAAAAAATATGTAGATACACTTCTGGTGTATACAGAGAAAAAGGATATATTACATTCTTAGACTATGAGATCCTAGCCATAATCTATTTGTTAGAATCATTCAAACTTTTCATAATTTCACAAAAGGAAATTACATTAATAACTGACTATGAATCCATAGTTAAATATACAGAAAACAAAAAAGACAAAGGAATTTTAAATAATAGATGACTAAAATTTAAACATTCCATAACAAATTGGAACAAACATATGCTGGGAACATATAAAAGGAAAAGACAACTTTCTACCTGATAAACTATCTAGATTATTAAGATAAGAATTTCCATTTTAAGATACTGCTAACATGGTTCTTGTAGATATTTGGCAAATATGGAAGAACAACAAAATCCTTCAATGTATTTGAAGACATACTCAAAACAAAACAAATTTGTCACCAAGGCAAAAATCACAGAAGAAGACCAACAGATTTTAAACAACATATGTAATATGAAAACACCTCATGAAGGCAACAAACAAAAATTGAGTGTCTTGTATACTCTAGTACAAAGATTTACAACCGATAAACAAAGAAAATTCCTTTATTATGGTTTGTTTACAGGACCCGATGCCGGAATTTACTCCACATGGGAACAAATGATCACAAAGATCAAATACATACAAGAAAATCCCAGATTGGGAAGAACACTTTATAAAGGCTTTGCTAGTTTTGATAAAGCCAAAGCAGAATTATAGAAAAAGTTTGGAGATGATTATGTTATCTCTGAAGATATATAAAGCCTATAAAACACATCTCTTGGGAAATTGATAAAAACAGAAGTCGCGGAGACTTCTATAAATCTCAGACCACATACCTCTTTTGCTACAGTTATCAAAGCCGAGAAAAGCAATTTTACAAATCTGGGGAAACCCATACAAAAACTATGATTCCAGAAAAACCTATTTTACAAAACAAAACCATTTTGCCAAATTTCTCTGAAATCTCATTAGAGAACTATTTTTCATAAATAACCCATATGATATCTTTCCACAAATTTTCAACAAAACCATCAAACTTATGGCAAAAATTTCAGGTTCAAATGTCGAAGGATTACTAATTTCTTAAGATATTTTAAGAAACCTTAATGTTCCATTTACAAAGAAATTCTCTTCATGCCTCTCCTCCTCCACAAATTGTTCCTGCACTACAATATATGCAGTACCACAACTTATTATTAACCTCATAAATTACAAATACTTAGTATATGATGACACTACTTTTGATTCTTCCCTCCTCATAAACCTTGGAATTGTCAAAAGAATTTACTTTGATAAATGATACACTGATGAGCTTCCTGAACCTATAGGAAGTGTTATTGACCATTTTACAAATTTTTTAGCCATAGACATATATATGGATCTGAAATCAACACCTCTCCATTTTGGGAAATCCATATATGAACCAACAAAACATATAATTACTATCAAAGCCAAATTCATTGATCCAACATACGAAGAATGGATAATAATCATTCCTCAACTCATGCCGATGACATTCCTACGGTCCAACAAACATATGAAAGGTATATGGCATACAAAATTGCTCAAGACGAAGACTGAAACAATAACAAACTCTATCTTTATGCTGAAACCCCAGTAATAAAGATTTACATAACAAAATTCCACAAAGACCAAAGCCCAAACTACAGAGATTTCGACATCTTTCATCCTAAATCATCTCTTGTCAAAAGTTACGAAAAGGAAAGGGACAGAAAAAACACTATTGATGATGACAAAGATGACGTGTTATCCACCAGTATGTCCACTGATGGATAAAAACAAAACAGAAATGACTTAAAGGCATTAGATTCCGCACTATGAAAAATAAAGACGAGCACCTTCTACTTTTATGACAGATGTAAAGACTTTCTAGTCCTTTTTCCTTTTTTAAGTGGAGAATATATTTTCTCCAGATGTAAGTTATTTTTGAACATCTGTCCGTTTTCCTTTATGTTCCACTCCATCTATATAAGGAGTTATTAGGTAGTATGAAGGGATATCGAAAATCATAACAAGCTCTCTTCATTTGTAAAAACTGTAGTGTATAATAAAAGCTTCCTTTTTTTAATTTCTCTTTTCAATAATGGTGATGAAAAAACAAATGTTTTGGAACTAAACAACCTCTTATCAAAGACAAAGAGGAAGAACGTAGAAGACAAATATGTAGGAATTTCTTATTTCCTTAGCTTATAATTAGAAGTTATTTATCTTTCTTTTTCTACTAATATATTTCTTACTCAAAATAATCATTTGAGCGGTTAACACAATTAGTTTATTTCATAACTTAAGTCACTTAAAATCCAAAAGACGTAAATCCATTTAAAAATTGAAGAAGTACCCGCTTAGGCAAATAGCCGTTAGGGGAAAACGGTAGACTCTAGGATGACAATGTGAGGTAATATAAGTGAAAATTAGTTATGAAAATAAACTTAAATTGTCCTAATAAGTAGTATGTTTTGAGATAAGATATTTATTAGTAAAATTAAGAAACCTTAAATTTCTAATTAATTATGATCTGATAATATGATTTCTTACAGAAATGTTTCTGTAGTTCTAATAACACCTCTAAGTCTTTGATCAGACTATTTAAAAGTTAAAAAACAAGTTTTACATATCCACTCATAAAAACTTATGGAAAATCTACAACAATATTTAGAAGATAAATTCATGTTAAAAATAATAAACATTATGAAGAATTATACAACCATTACAGAAGACCAAAAACACCAAATAATAAGTATTTTCAAACAAAAATATAAACATGAACTAATAAATATAAACGACTGTGAAGCAAACCTCATTCAAACATTTGACAAATTTAATTACCTCAGGGAACCAGGAAACATAGTAATAACAGAAAGGTTTATGAGAGATTTCTACATAAAATGGAAAAACTGGATAATTTCAAAAAATAATACAGACTGTAAAATTAATGAAATAAACAATTGGATCCAATAATAATGAAACAAATAAAAAATATTGAATTCTACAAGAATATTTAGAACAAAAATTTATGACAAAGATACTAATAATCCTAAAAAACACAGATCTAAACAAAAACCAGCAATATAATATTGCAAAAATATTCAAACATAACTATACAAAAAAGCTCATCAATTTTGATGATGAACCTAAACTAAACAAAAAGAAATTGATAAAACATGTTAGACAAACCTACTTTGTTTTTAATTCTCATAAATCAGAGATAAAAATTACTAACGGAGTACTAGATTTTTTTGTCAAAGAACATTATGAACTAGTCAGACAAAAAATACTTAAAGAAAACAAAAAATGGTGAAATGAATCTTTAGACTTGGTATGGACAAATAATCACATAGATACAGACTATTGGTATGAAGACTATACCTACAATGAATTTTATTAAGAAGAGCAGCTATAAGATGTTAAAACAAAAATTAGAAGACTCTGAAATTATACAAATCATTAAGGAACAAGTTTCTAATTACTGTTTTAACAATCTACTTACTGCACCCTTGGGATTAGATCTTTCAAGTTGCCAGTAAGGTAACCACACCTCTTTAAATCATCGAGGAATAGGTTCCTAATTCCTGTTTTAACAATGTACTTACTGCACCCTTCGGATTTGATCTTTCAAGTTGCCAGTAAGGTAACCACATCCCCCTTCTCTTTTTTGGTATCAGGGCCTTAAGACTTCTAGGCCCAATAAATATGAATTACAAAAAATTCAACTACTTAAATCTTAAAATCAATAATCCAATAAAAAGAATTGTTACTTTAGATAAACAAAAGCACGTATGTTATATAAAAGATTCAACTTACAACCACACAGTACACTCTGAATCAGAACCTATGAACACAATTACAGATTTAATTATAGAATTAAGTGAAAACTTAAACCTCTCTAATGAAAAATATTACAACATAATGAATCACTGCTTGAGGGCATAATTGAGAAAAACAAGTTACTAAAACAAATTACAAACAACCAAGATTATTTGAAAATAAATTTACATAAAATAGATAACATGAAAATAACCTTGAAAAAATTAAATGATAAATTCAAAGTTATAAAATTAAAAGAATTTTCAAATAAAAATGACATAATAGATTTAAAAAATTTAATAGAAGAAAATAAACCTAAAAACATAGAAGTACATTCTAAAGAATTAATAATGAAACTAAAAGAACAAACAGAAAAGGATAAACGCCAATTTGATAAACAAATACAACAAAATGAAGAAACGTTAAAAGAAATCAAACTTCTAATTTTGAGTTAATGAGCTTTGAAAATAAATATTACCAAGAAGCAACTAAATACGTAGAATCAAACTACAGATTTAGTGATACTACCATAAATGTTGGATATAGCAAAGACGACATCCCAGTAAAAAGTGATAGAATACAAATATTACAAAATAATTCAATCATAGCCATGTTTACACGGATACAAAACAAAATTGATAATATCCAAAACAAGATGATTGATATAGATCACACAAGTAAATGCCAAGAATATGAAATAAATAAGTTAACTAAAAGTCTAAAAAAGATGAATCTAGGATCAAGTGATCCTACTACACAAATAACAAGTAAAAAGGCTAAGATAAATTTTCTCATGTACAAAAAATTAGATCAAATATGAATAATAGAAGATTATCTTTTACTGGTCCATCTAGAACCTTAACAGATGGACATACAGAAACAAATATTTTATCCTCTATGGGATGACTAGACAACATAACAAGAAGAACTAATAACACGCAAGCTCAATTAGATGAGATAATAAATCTAGAAGAAAATCTAGAAATATTTTCTAACAGCCAACTAAACACATTAAATCTTAGCGAACTATACAGAACTGGAATATTTACGATAACAACAGGATTGTATAGACATCACAGAGAAGAAGTTCTTTCTATTTCAGACGGAACCCAACAAAAGCTAAATTTAATGTCACAAGAAGCTATTAACCAATTAAAAATACAAAAGTATAAATTAATACACCTCGGACTTATAGTCATAGATATAAGAGGACTAACAAGGCAAAAAATAGGAGCAAAATTATTATTAATACTAATAGATGACAGACACCAAGATATGGACAAAGCCATATTTGAAACTATGGAAATTGATATGAATAATAACATAGGAATTGTTTACGTAGCCCCTAATTTTACAATGACTTTAAATGATTTTTACAAACACATAAAAATTATCATACAAACTAAAGGTTTTGAAAACTTTACGGGAAAAAATATACTATTAGGCATCACTTTTTAGGAAAATGCATGTCTAAATACACTCCTAAGATAAAGATCAAACTTGACAAAGTCATAGAAATATTAAATTCTACGGGAATAAATTTTATAAAACCCATGAAAATAGATTCTTCTATTCTTGCTGGATATGAATGGAATGTAACAAATCCTAACAATACAACAACAACATTAAAACCAAACAATGTTGTAACATATAACAACCTAAACAAATCTCTGTCCATAAGATTTAAAGATTATGGACCTTCAAACCAACAAGAAATTGAAACCGATGATGAAGCCGAAGAACTAAACAGAAGAATCAATGGATAAAATTGTATATCCGAAAGAACTTGGAATGGTTCTTGAACCATCTGACATATATGAACTAGAACAACATCTAAGATCCACAAATCAAATAAGTGAAGATACATTTATTTACATAGATGATGAAAACAATACAAGGATAAGAGAAATCTACCACCTTAATAATTTCTTACAAGGAACAAACCAATTAGACAATGAAATTGAGAATACAGAATTAGTTGATATAATCTGAGAATTTACAGAACAAATGGATCTAGCTGACCATGAAGAAAATGGAAGCTCGGGAATCTCATACCCGAATAGAAATCAAGAAACAATACCCTTTAGGACAACCCCCTAGGCAAGCGGTTGAACCGTATACCAATGAAAATAAAAATCTGAGAACAATAGGTAAAAGATTACCTAATGAAATAACTTTCTTTAAAAACGATTCAGTTATATTAAATGTTACAGAATGCCATCCACAATTGCTAGGTATATATCTAGAACAATGGACTGCTGCTGTAGCAAGAGACTATGCGGCAAGACACACAAATATATATTCTGGTGAAGAGATGGTCAGAATTGCTGAAAATTATTTAAGTGATATAGCCAAAGCTATATGGAAAGCCTATAAAACAAATTTTCTAGAAGAAATAAATAACTTAACCATACAAGGGAGCAATATATATAACTTTGCTTACACAATGCATAGAATAATAACAAGAAGAGACGTGAATACAGGAGTAACAATTAGACAATAAGAAGCCATGAGAGATTTAGAACAAATCCAATTATTAGATTGGAAATACATAATAAAATTCTTAAAAGAATTTTTACATTATGCAACTATTTCAGGAAATTATTACAGTTCTGAAATAGGAAATAGATTTTTTTCCAAATTACTATGTGATTTCGGAAAAGAGATACATAAATCATGGATAGAACATTACCAAAATAACACTACAAATATCCCTAAAGGATATGATAATATTGGTATAAGGATAACACATATAATCTTTCAATTAAAAAAGAAATGTACTTATATCCGAATCCAAAGAGAGCTAAAACAGAAAAATTATGGTTTTTGCGGACAAATATATACCCCACAACAATATGGATCAAAAAATTATAAAATAGATAATAAACCAAAACATAAGAAAAAATATACAAAGAAATATTATCTAAGAAGATCTAATGCTAGGAAACAATATTTGAACAAAGAAAAACATGTTAGAAAGTATAATCCAAAAAAGACATATAATAGTACCATCACTTGTTTTGCCTGTAATGAGAAAGGACACCTATCTTCCTCATGTCCAAGAAAACAAAATCTATATACAAGAGAATCAAACCTCCTTGATTCTGTCAAGGAAGATCTTTTAGAAATATCTTCTGATGTTTATGAAACATCCACAATATATTCTATAATATCCCTAGAAGGATTAGAAGAACAAGGACAAATAAGTTCATCCGATTATGGTTTAATCAATGAAATAACAAATTTTGAACAAGATTTAACAAATGAATCATTTTTAAACTTAATGGATAAAGAATTATGTAAGCATAATTTCAAACATAAAATAGGAACTGATACAAAGAAATATACATTTGGAAATTTTACATATATAGCCTAGTTTTGAAAAGATATAACAAATATAGGCCAGTTCTAAAAGTATTTACAAATATAGACCAGTTTTTGTTTACAATACACAACATTGGTTACAATACACAACAGCTCCGAATTAGGATTTTAGTAAGCGTAAACATATTATAAATCGATATAAGATTACACTTACTTGTTCAGAAGCTTTGATTGTATCTTGTAAGAATCAGATTTTTTTGGGTTTTCTATGAAGTAGGGTTTGCAAACTTTCGGGAATTTGATGACGAGTTTGGTAAGTTTGGTAAAGTTGATAGTGAAGAAGAAGGTAGGTGCCTGGTTGGATTTATAGCAGGGTTTCATCTGGCGATTTTTCAAAAATCGCCCAAAGCAAAATGATTTATTCCATGTGGGCGGTTTTTGAAAAATCGCACGTTGGCGATTTTCGAAAAATCGCCAATGCTATAGACCAGCAAAACAAAAACTAGTCTATATTTGTAAATACTTTTAGAACTGACCTATATTTGTTATATCTTTTCAAAACTAGGCTATATATGTAAAATTTTCTATACATTTTGTCCCTGGTACCCTGTCTTTGACAAAAGATATAAATGCATAGACTGTACAATTAAATTTGCCAAATCTGTGCTACTAACAAATTCAGCATAGAAACCCCAAAAGAAGACAAACTTGTATATACGGATAAGAATAAAATAATTAATGAAAGAATAAAAATTCTTGAAGAAAGAACAAATAATACAGAAATAGAAATCCACGAAATAAAAGAAAAAATACATCTTCTAGATAAAGGAAAAGATCCTATTATATACACTGAAGCAGACAAACCAGAAACTAGCTACGAACAACATAACCATATCAGTCTAAATAATATTGACAGACCAATACAAATTCCATTAATCTATAATACAAGAAACTTGAAGGAATTAAGAATCCCAACAAAGATAAATATTAAAGGCATAGAAATACAAGTTTTAGCCTTCATCGACACTGGTGTAACCAGTTCAACCATTTGTACAAGTTTAGAACCATATAAATATGTTACTAAAGCTGATAAACCAAAACAAAATATCCAATTTGATGGATCAACCACCATAATTACAAATATTGTAAAAAACATTAATATATGTTTTACAAATACATGTGGAGAAAGGTCTCCCTATTACAATATAAAATAACTATGGGTATTAGAACTAAACCTACAAGACATTAAACTAATCCTTAATTAGATTTTTTTATTAAATGATAACGGCAGTTTTTCGTTTAATAAAGACTATATACAAATCTTCAAAATGACTACATTAACCCCCGTACTATCAGAGTTTGCACTTGAGAAGCCTGATGGGAATAAAGAAGCACCTACTACAGAAAATGAAAATTGTAGTTGCCCAGTTCTTGGATAATGTAAAAATTTAAATCATTCAACACTTAACAAAATAATAACTCCCTTTTTACAAAGGAATATGGCTATAAAAGAACAGAACTAAGAAATGATTTGCAATTAATACATCCTCAAGACATAAGTAAGATTTTAATAACAAAAGATGATATAGACCAAATGATCTCTAAATTAGAAAATCTTGAAATCATTGGAGAAAAACCCCTAAAATTTTGGGATAAAGACAAAGTACAATGCAAACTACAAATAATAAACTCAGACTTAACTATAAAACCTGGTTCGTCCAAATATGATAACTGGATAATGGATGAATTCAAAATGCACATCAAAATACTAACAGATTTAAATGTAATAAGAAAAACAGATTCTAGACATAGAACTGCAACGTTCATAATACAAAAAGAATCAGAAAGAAAAAAGGCCAATCTAGAATGGTCATGAATTATACAAGACTAAATGACATACTCATGAAGATGGATATTGTATACCAAACAAAGATGTACTAAGAAATAAAATACAAGGCTCAAACTGGTTTTTCAAATTTGACCTTAAATCTGGTTTCTGGCAAGTTAAAATGCACCTAAAATCCATACCTTGGACTGCTTTCACTTGTAGTGAAGAACATTATGAATGTCTAGTTATGCCATTTGGACTGAAAAATGCTCCACAAATATTTCAAAGAAAAATGGACAATGTTTTTCAACATTGTAACAAATATACATGCGTATACATAGATGATATACTTGTTTTCTCTAAAACAAAACAAAAGCATATATCACATCTATACATAGTCCTAAAACTAATTGAGGCCCATGGCCTAATAATATCCAAAAAGAAAATAGAACTAATTAAAAACACTATTGAATTTCTTGGAGCCAAAATTGGCAAAGGAACCATAGAATTACAACCACATATAACAAGGAAAATATTAGAGTTTCCTAATAAAATTGAAAACGTAAAACAGTTACAAGCTTTTCTTGACTTGTAAATGATGCAAGACCATATATTAAAGATCTTTCAAAATACACTGCGCCTTTATATAATAAAGCTAGCCCAAAGGGAAACCGAGATTTTAATATTGAAGATATAAAACAGATACAAAAAGTAAAAGAAATTACAAATAATGTAAAACCTCTAAGCTTACCACTACAAACAGATTACTTAATAATTGAAACAGATGGATCATCCCTTGGTTGGGGCGGAATTTTATTAAGCAAAAATAATAAATATGAAAATAAAAATACAGAAAAAATATGTAGATATACTTCTGGTGTATACAAAGAAAAATGATATATGACATCCTTAGACTATGAGATCCTAGCAATAATCTATGTGTTAGAATCATTCAAATTTTTCATAATTTCACAAAAGGAAATTACATTAAGAACTGACTGTGAATCCATTGTTAAATATACAGAAAACCAAAAAGACAAAGGAATTTCTTGTTGGTTTGAAGGTCCATAATCTTTAAATCTTATGGACAGAGATTTGTTTAGGTTGTTATATGTTACAACATTGTTTGCTTTTAATGTTGCTGTTGTGTTGGTAGGATTTGTTACATTCTATTCATGTCCAGTAAGAACAGAAGAATCTATTTTCATGGGTTTTATAAAATTATTCCCATAGAATTTAATGTTTCTATGACTTTGTCAAGTTTGATCTTTATCTTAGGAGTGTATTTAGACATGCATTTTCCTAAAAATGACCAAAAGAGAAGGGGTGTGGTTAACTTACTAGCAACTTCTAATCCCAAGGGTGCAGTAAGTAGATTGTTAAAACAGGAATTAGGAACCTGTTCCTCAATGATTTGTATAATTTTAGAGTCTTCTAATTTTTGTTTTAACATCTTGTAACTATTCTTCTTAATAAAATTTATTGTAGGTATAGTCTTCATACCAATAGTCTGTATCTATATGATTATTTGTCCATACCAAGTTTAAAGATTAATTTTTGTTTTAACATCTTATAACCGTTCTTCTTAATAAAATTCATTGTAGGTATAGTCTTCATACCAATAGTCTGTATCTATGTGATTATTTTTCCATAACAAGTCTAAAGATTCATTTAACCATTTTCTGTTTTCTTTAAGTATTTTTTGTCTGACTAGTTCATAACGTTCTTTAACAAAAAGATCTAGTACTCTGTTAGTAATTTTTATCTCGGATTTATGAGAATTAAAAACAAAGTAGGTCTGCCTAACATTTTTTATCATTTTCTTTTTGTTTATTAGGTTCATCATCAAGATTGATGAGCTTCTTTGTATAGTTATGTTTGAATATTTTTGCAATATTATATTGCTGGTTTTTGTTTAGATCTGTGTTTTTAGGATTATTAGTATCTTTGTCATAAATTTTTGTTCTAAATATTCTTGTAGAGATTCAATATTTTTTATTTGTTCCATTATTATTGGATCCAATTGTTTATTTCATTAATTTTATAGTCTGGATTATTTTTTGAAATTATCCAGTTTTTCCATTGTATGTAGAAATCTCTCACGAACCTTTCTGTTATTACTATGTTTCCTGGTTCCCTGAGGTAATTGAATTTGTCAAATATTTGGATGAGGTTTGCTTCACATTCGTTTATATTTATTAGTTCATGTTTATATTTTTGTTTGAAAATACTTATTATTTGGTGTTTTTGGTCTTCTGTAATATTTGTATTATTCTTCATAATGTTTATTATGTTTAACATGAATTTATCTTCTAAATATTGTTGTAAATTTTCCATAAGTTTTTATAAGTGGATATGTAAAACTTGTTTTTTAATTTTTTTTAAAAGGGTTTGATCAAAGACTTAGAGGTGTTATTAGAACTACAGGAACATTTCTGTAAGAAATCACATTATCATAAGGGTCATAATTAATTAGAAATTTAAGGTTTCTTAATTTTACTAATAAATGTCTTATCTCAAAACATCCCACTTATTAGGACAATTTAAGTTTATTTTCATAACTAATTTTCACTTATATTACCTCACATTGTCATTCTAGAGTCTACTGTTTTCCCCTAACGGCCATTTGCCTAAGCGGGTACTTCTTCAATTTTTAAATGGATTTACGTCTTTTGGATTTTAAGTGACTTAAGTTATGAAATAAACTAATTGTGTTAATCGCTCAAATGATTATTTTGAGTAAGAAATATATTAGTAGAAAAAGAAAGATAAATAACTTCTAATTATAAGCTAAGGAAATAAGAAATTCCTACATATTTGTCTTCTGCATTCTTCCTCTTTGTCTTTGATCAGAGGTTGTTTAGTTCCAGAACATTTGTTTTTTAATCACCATTATTGAAAAGAGAAATTAAAAAAAAGAAGCTTTTATTATACACTACAGTTTTTACAATTGAAGGGAGCTTGTTATGATTTTTGATATCCCTTCATACTACCTAATAACTTCTTATATAGATGGAGTGGAACATAAAGGAAAACGGACAGGTGTTCAAAAATAACTTACATCTGGAGAAAATATATTCTCCACTTAAAAAAGGAAAAAGGAGCACTAGAAAGTCTTTACATCTGTCATAAAAGTAGAAGGTGCTCGTCTTTATTTTTCATAGTGTGGAATCTAATGCCTTTAAGTCATTTCTGTTTTGTTTTTATCCATCAGTGGACATACTGGTGTATAACACGTCATCTTTGTCATCATCAATAGTGTTTTTTCTGTCCCTTTCCTTTTTGTAACTTTTGACAAGAGATGGTTTAGGATGAAAGATGTCGAAACCTCTGTAGTTTAATCTTTGGTCCTTGAGGAACTTTGTTATGTAAATTTTCATTACTGGGGTTTCAGAATAAAGATAGAGTTTGTTATCGTTCCAGTCTTCGTCTTGAGCAATTTTGTATGCCCTAGACCTTTCATATGTTTGTTGGACCGTAGGAATGTCATCGGCATGAGTTGAGGAATGATTATTATCTCATGCTTCGTATGTTGGATCAATGAATTTGGCTTTGATAGTAATTATATGTTTTGTTGGTTCATATATGGATTTATCAAAATGGGGGTGTTGATTTCAGATCCATATATATGCCTGTGGCAAAAACATTTGTAAAATGGTCAATAATACTTTCTATAGGTTCAGGAAGCTTATCAGTGTGTCATTCATCAAAGTAAATTCTTTTGACAATTCCAAGATTTATGAGGAGGGAAGGATCAAAAGTAGTGTCATCATATATTAAGTATTTGTAATTTATGTGGTTAATAATAAGTTGGGGTATTGCACACATTTTAGTGCAGGAACAATTTGTGAATGAGGAGAGGCACGAAGAGAATTTTTTTTGTACATGAAACATTAACGTTTCTCAAAATATTCCAAGAAATTTGTAATCCTTCAACATTTGAACCTAAAATTTTTGCCATAAGTTTGATGACTTTGTTGAAAATTTGTGGAGAGAGATCATATGGGTGATTTATGAAAAATAGTTCGTTAATGAGATTTTCAGAGAAATTTGGAAAAATGGTTTTGTTTTGTAAAATAGGTTTTTCTGGAATCATAGTTTTTTGTATGGGTTTCCCTAGATTTGTAAAATTGTTTTTCTCAGTTTTGATAACTGTAGCAAAAGAGGTATGTGATCTGATATTTGTAGAAGTTTCCAGGACTTCTGTTTTTATCAATTTCCCAAGAGATATGTTTTATAAGCTTTGTATATCTTCAGAGATAACATAATCATCTCCAAACTTTTTCTATAATTCTGCTTTGGCTTCATCAAAACTAGCAAAGCCTTTATAAAGTGTTCTTCCCAATCTGGGATTTTCTTGTATGTATTTGATCTTTGTGATCATTTGTTCCCATGTGGAGTAAATTCCGGCATCGGGTCCTGTAAACAAACCATAATAAAGAAATTTCTTTGTTTATCGGTTGTAAATCTTTGTAATAGAGTATACAAGACACTCAATTTTTGTTTGTTGGCTTCATGAGATGTTTTCATATTCCATATGTTGTCTAAAATCTGTTGGTCTTCTTCTGTGATTTTTGCCTTGGTGACAAATTTGTTTTGTTTTGAGTATGTCTTCAAATAGCATACACACACACACACACACACACACACACACACACACTATTTAGCTTCTTAAAAACAGTTTAAAACTAGGTTTTCTATCAAAGCCTTGCGGAACAACCCTTAAAATATCATTTTTTGTCATCTTCTACTGAAAACTACTTGTAAATTAATGCAGAGAGGGAAGGGATCAAAGAAGTCAATGTAGGCGTAATTGCAATTTTCGATGGTCATAATGGCGTCGAAGCTAGTGATTTGTCGTCCAAACTTTTACTAGATTACCTCCTACTGCATATATATTTCCTTCGGGATGCTGCGTATTCTATACTGCCAACAAACTTTTTCGAGCGGCTATCGTCTGGCACAGAATTAGATGTGAACTACCGATTGCTCAATCTGGACGAAGAGAAGTTGTGGGACAATAATTCAAAAAGGTATATTTTCTACTGCATAACTTTGTTAGTTTATTTTATTTTTCCTTAGATGTAAGTTTTGTTATTTTATCTTATTTTGTATGTTAGAAATAAGTTTTATATTACTTAATTTTATTGTGTGTCATATGGATTTAATTGTACTTAGATGGTGACACATTGTGTTAAAAAACAACCCCTACTAAATTAACCATGTTCAGTATTTTTGGTGTTCATTGCATAATAATAATTGAGGCATTTCACTTGGTAGACATGTTTTAGCCTTCACTACGTATCTCAATACACATTTCAAACTCGAATAATTTGGTAGTTCAAGTCCTTCAGGAGGTCTCAACATATAGTGGTTTCATAAATACTTATTTGTCCTGATATTCTGATTCTGCGTATTGTTCTTTAAGCAGCATTGCGTTTTAAGCAAATAAGTTTTAATCTTTATCATTCCTTATATATTATATTTACCACCGAGCTATGGCTATTAATCTCCATTGCAAATTCCTTGTTTGTTTTGTACCGTTCTGATATTTTTATTTTTTTCCCTAAAAAATGATTTGTATATACACATTCGTAGATACATATATACTTACATGCATATGCATGATATTCTTTGAAGGATTTGCTCAAGACATATGGTTACATAATTGAAGATCTTACAATATTATCCGTGGTCATAAGCATTTCAGTCTATTGTATGATTAAACTTCGCATTATACTCTCTTAATCAATGACCCATTAAGAAATATTACAGGTTAGGGTGGATATCACCAATGATTCATGAACGACCATTTCATCTTGAAATATTAAAAGAATCCTTGTTGAGAACGATTAATGACATTGATGCAACATTTTCCAAGGTATACAACACAAGCTGCTGCGATCCTATTGTACTGTTTTGCTTAAAAGAAGAATGATATTTTTTGAATTTCAATGTAGGAAGCTTTGGCCAAGAATATTCGTTCCGGATCAACTGCCACTGTTGTAATTATGGCAGATCAACAAATTTTAGCTGCTAATGTAGGAGACTCAAAATCGCTCATCTGCTCAGAAAATTACCGTGGTTCTAATAAAAAAGGTTAGTTTCCTTGTTGGATGTACCGGGCATTATAGTTATTATGAACAGCTTGTCTGCCAAACATTACTGTTTCGTATATATTTTATTTGAAGAAAACTGAGCTTTGCGTGCCTTGTAGACTACATATTGAGTTAGAGAGTTGCATTTATTTATGTGCAGCTGGCGATGAGACGAACTTAAACGCTAGGAGGAGGAGGAGACACAATGATGATACTTTGCTATGGAGTCATCGTAAAAAATATCAGTTAGCAAAATCATATTTTCCAGCATTTTCTGTTAAGGAGCTTACAAAAGATCATCATCCTGATAGAAATGATGAGAAAATCAGGGTAGAAGCTTCTGGTGGTTATGTTTCAGAATGGGCTGGTGTGCCTCGAGTTAATGGTCAGCTGGCTGTATCTAGAACAATAGGAAACCTTCCTTTCAAAAAGTAAGGCTCTGCTACTGAGACCTTTTTTTTAAATAATTGTTTTTCCAGTTGCATGTTATTTGATTAGTGGATAAGGACTTAATGGTTGTGCATATGTCTGAAAATATTTCCAAAATACAAAAATAAGTAAAAAGAATCACTATATGGTACATAACTTTGGTATATTTTTTAAACGATACAAATACTTTACCTTAATAGTAATTGGTTTCAAAATAAAAATAGTCCACCCTTTTCCCAAATTCTTTGGTTTTTAAGCATGAACGGACCAAGAAATATGATTGATAGATATAAAACTATCGTCATTTGCAGTATTAATCTGATGCTGGTTATTGGTTTGTTATCATGGCCAGATATGGGGTGGTATCCACGCCTGAAGTGTCGGACTGGAGGCCGATAGGTAGCAATGATACCTTTTTGGTTGCCTCATCTGATGGAATTTTTGAGAAAATGACTACAGAAGATGTTTGTGACATATTAACTGATGATGCAAAAAACAGAACCAGAAACGGTAGGAAATCAACCCCGGTTTCTTTATCGGATGCCATAATACAGATAGCCTACAGAGAGGGTACAACTGATAACATGTCAGTTATAGTTATTCCATTGAGAGCTAACTCTGAGCATACAGCTGAAGATGATTTTGTTACTGACATTTAACTCCCAGTAGACAGTTGAAGATGATGATTTTGTCAATGATGAAAAAGCCTTGGATTTGTCATCTGTGGGGTGTAAAGAAGGCATCCTACAAAATGGTCAGTGATCTCTTTCAACTTAGTTTTGACTTTTACAAATTCTTTTACTGATAATGCCCATTCTTGTACAAAATGGAAGGCATATTAACAAAATGCTTTTGTTGCTGAAATTTTTGTTCTTGGAATATATGTATGAAAGAAGACTTCTTAAAATTCATTTATTGATGATCCATATCAATAGTAATAATCAAAGTCATCAAGCAGTTCTATTTTTATTCATCCATATCAATCATAATGATTAAATTCTGATATTGATTTTTTTTTTTTGCCTAGAGCTTAAGTATCTGAGGCTATAGTTTGGTTTGAGAAGCTATTAACCGAATGCATGATTCACTGAAGAAGAAAATGTGTCATTTTTTATATGAAAATCTGACTTTTATTTGTGGCTTTAATTGTGTGCAAGCTACGGCTTTCAATTTTGCAGAAACAATTTGAGATTGTTGATGCTTTATTTTTTGCATGGTGAGGAAAATCAAGGTTAGGCAAAGAGGTCCCCTTGTATTGCCTAACCTTGATTTTCCTCACCATGCAAAAAATAAAGCATCAACAATCTCATAGTGAAGATGGAGTTTTTGATGTCCTCATCAGTAATGGGGGAAGTTAGGATATTCTGCATCTCCAATGACAGCTTTGGTAGAGGAAGGTCATTTAGGAAAGAGAGATCTGTAGCACTAGGAGGAGCACCCAAGAGAGAAAAGAAATAGGAGAGGAAAGCATCATCTATAGGAGTGGGAGAAAAGTGAGTATGACTAGTGTTATCTTTTATCTGGTGTATGTAAGATTTGGATTGTCTGGTTTTTAATATAGCATGAAATAGTTTGGAGTTCCTATCACCGTAAGTAGACCAATCTTGTTTTATTTTCTGCTTTGTCATCCTAGCTTCAGTTTCCAGAGCTTCTTCAAGTTGAGAAATGAGATCAGATTCCTTCTGGTTTAGTTTAGGATCCATACTAGATTGCATTATTTGTTGCTGCACATGCTGCAGGGTGCTAGTAATGTCAGTTGATAGTTTCTTACCATCTCCGTATATGGATTTAGACCATTATCTCAATTTAGTTTTGGTATTCTTAAGTTTTTTTTGCAAGTTGAGCATTGAATTCCAACAGTATGGATGCTCCATGCCTCAGACATAACCTATAATGTATTAGTATTATATATCCATTCATCATAAAATATAAGGTTAACCTGTTTTTTGATGGTTGCTTCTCCAAAGGATAGGATTAAGAGGCAATGGTCATAAAGCATTGGCATAGGGATATGAATGTGTATGGAATGCCAACTGGATAGAGATTTATAATACAGAAAGCATGATCAATTCTGGATAGGTTTCGAGAACCATTATGACATTTGTTGTTCCATGTGCATAGAGATCCAGATGATGGTATTTATGAGCTCAGCATTGTGTATAGTATTATTTAGGGGGGATAGGTCATGTATAGATAAGGGGTTTCCTTCTGCTCTATGGGAAGAAAGGAAAGAGCAGTTAAAATCGCCAATGACTACCATGGGTGTGTGGATTGGCTAAAGTGGGGTATGTAGTCATGCACGCATTTTCTGACTTGTTTTGAGATATTAGCATATATAAAAGTGAAGTACGTTGAAGTTGAGGATGGAAGATGGATAACATGGGATGAATAAATTGGCTATGATCGAGAATAGGGGACAGACTGAATATGGAGAGATCGTGGAGAACCAAAAGCCTACCATATGGAGCATGAGTGTGTTTTATGATATGATTCCAGTTGGGATTAATGTATTTGGCAGCTCTCAAGGAAAGAGAGGGGTTGAGTTTAGTTTCAGAGGTGGAGATTAAGGAGAGAAAGTGAGTTTTGATGAGGATTTTGACTCGATAAAGTTTCACATCTTTGTGAGCACCCCATATGTTCCACGCCGCTATGTTTTTCATCATTTATTATACTTGTGGGGTTTTCTGCTCAAGCTTCTTGTTATTCTTTTCGAACAAGATGGAGTATTTTCAGGGTAGATATGGATTGTGGTGTCAGATTAGTAATCGGCATCTACAGAGGAAGGAGGGGTACTTTTTTCCTTGTGATTTGCTCTTTCTTCTTCTTAACATCTTTGAGTGTCATGGTCATGTTAGCATTAGAAGTGGAAACATTTTTAGTTTAGGTAATATGATTAGAATATGGAGAGGGTGGAGTGGATATAGGGCATGGTGAGGGATCAGAGAGAGGGTTAAATGAGCTGAGGAGGGTGGTAGTGTTAGATGGGTTGTGAGAAGCTTCAAACAAAAAGTTAGTATAAGGAGAGATTGGAGGGGAGAAAATGGTTCTAGATCCAAATTGAAAGAGATTAGAGGGTGAAATATTGAAGTTTGTGGAATCAGTGGTATCAGTGTGCATGATATTGTGCACGATGAAGGACATGTCAGCAAGAGAAGTGGTTTTTGTGGTAGAAAGGATAGTATTGGATGGAGTAGGTAGTAAAGGTGGCATCTGAGAGGAAGCATGTGGTAGAATCGCAGGAGAAATTAGAGATGAGGTATGATTTGTTGCAGTGGTTATATTAGTAGCAACGACTTTACTAGAAACTGACAAATTGAAAGAAAGGGGAGTATTTGAGTTGGTTGTAGTTTTTCAAGAGGAATCAATCTGTTTTTCATATGCATGCATACACGCATGGCTTTTTTTGCTTTCTCTTTATTGACACATGCATAGAGCTGGCTTGATGTAGAAAGAGCAGTTATTAGATTTGCATATGCAATTATTGTCAGTGCATGATTATTTATTAAGGCTGGGCTCTTGTCTTTTACTTTCTGTTGTCTATCACGTTCATCGTAGCATTTCCATCACAGTGAGACATTTCTTGTTCATTTATTTGCATCGCTTCTATTGTTTCAAGATTTGAGAAGTTGTTTTCCAAAGCTATTGTTTCCTTTTTTTAATGGGAAGTTGCTCTAAATTTATTTCTTCAACATCCTTGTTACCTTTATCATGTTGTATAGTAGAGCATTTATCATGAGTCGATTGTTTTCCTTTTGATATAGAGGTTAGAGTTACGTTGTAATTATCATTTTTACCTCTATTTCTTAACTGTACTCTTTTTCATCTACTTTTGTGTACTACAACACCTCTCTTGTTGTGTCTATCTTTTATTCATTTTCCCTATCCTTTTGTAGTAAATCGATATCATTTTCCTTTTGCACATCATCTGTTTACATATGCTGGCAACACATCTTATCATGGCCAAACACCTTGCAATGCACACATATATCAGGTTTCCAAAGGTAGGAGACGTGTAGTTTGAATGGTGCCATCCGGATTTTGAATATGATAGAAATCTACCAATTCATGATTAGGGGTTATCTTTATCAAGCATTTTGCATATTGTATTCTTTGTAAGGATTCAGCAGATTCATCTAAACAGACTAACTTGCCTTGTCGATTTGAAAGCCAATTTATACCAAGCGGCGACTATGCCCAAATTGGTATATTAGGTAGTTAAACCCAAATAGGAACTGCTCTTATAGATCCACATACATTGCTTATTGATGTATCCCACTGTTTTATTATAAATAGTTTATTCTTCATAATAATGGGATCACTTCTAATTATCCTATCTCGACCTGATGCATTAGACAAGTGGAAGAGAAAAATGTTACCATCCGATTTTCACCTTAATACCGCCTTTCAGTCTCCATCTTCTTTTCAGTTGTTCTATGACATATGTGTAAGATAAGGGTTTATCTAGAAAAAACCCCACCACTTAGTCCTTCCACATTGCTTCACTCACGTTAATTATAGAAGAGGGAGGAACTATAGCAGCTCTAGAGTACGTCAGGTCCATCTGAACAGGCATGTACTTTCCTACGTTACGAGGAAGATTTTTGAAATTAGAAGTCCATGCTTGGTTAGAGGAGGTGGTCGTATATGGTACATGAGGAGGTGGTGAAGGGTTCAGAGGGGGGAGGGCACAGAGTGAAGAAATAGGAGCGGGTATGGATGGTTGAGGAGCAGAGACAATAGAAAGATGATTAGGGGGTGGATCTGGAGGAAGGGGAGACGGAGGTGGTAGGATAGGTAGAGGCAGTGTAGCAAGGGTGTGGGCAGAGGGAGAAGAGGGTAAGGTAGGATTGGACAGGCGGGAACTGGAGAAGCTACCATTAAAAATTTATAGGGCGGAAACCCAATGCATCAAATATGTAAATAATCAACTTTTCAAAAATATTAGTTAATTTATAACAATTTATAAATTAATTAAATTGTGAGGTATTTTGGAAAATATACAGTTGTATGACTCATACATATAAATTTAATCAGCGATTGATATCAAACTATACAAATATTAATATTCACTCACACCTTAGCTAGAAGAGTGACAATTGATGAAATTTATCGCTTACATATCTTTATCGGTAAAATCAAAATTTGCAATTTAAGCAATACCTTTTAGTAACGATTATTTACATCAATTCTCTTCTTCAATACTATATCATTTTAGGATATATGAAATTTGATTTTGGTCATAATTCCATTGTCATTCATATTCAAATTGTTAGTGCATAAAAATGTCTTAGTTCAATAATAACATTTATTATTAACTTTATTACTCTTGCTAGAGATTTTGATTTTAAATTGACTACATTTGACCGTGATACTAATCTCATACAATCGGGAAGATGGATTTTCTATTGAATATTGCTTCATTTCCAGTGTTTCAACTTTGACACAACTATAGTCGCTTGATGTTCAGAATGTCATGATATAACTATAAACAAAGTAAAGTGTCCACATTGAAGCTCAATGGTATTCTAAAATTGAGAGAACTGTGTAGTATCGTTACTCTGATTTTTTTGTTTGTTTGAGTATTTGTTATTAACCACCGGAATATCTTGGGTAAGTCATTTCGTAGTTATTCAGTAGCTGTCAGTACGTAACCCTTTTGTACCACCAACAGTTATGAGTAATACACTGTCCAACATTTGAATAGTGTTACACACTTTTATCTTAATGGACGTACCGATACCTTTTCTCGAAACAACTTAATCAGAAATATTTAAAACAATATGTTATTTTATGTTGTGATAATTTTCTTATGATTATAACTATTTGTAATTGTTATCAAATGACATATTATTTAAAAAAAATTCTATTTAATGCACCTCAAAATTAATTATATCCCAATATCACAAGGTATATAATAGAAATTAAACACCTTTATTATGAACAAAATTGGTCACGGAGATAAATATTTGTAACAAGTTACATAATTGCTCCTATGGCATATCTCTAACTCTCTCAATCTTCCACTTAGGATTAATTATGGAATTTCGTTCCTTCAATAAGTTTTCTCAAAAGTTGATCGAGCTAGTCCCTTGGTGAACGGATATTTATATTTTCTTTGATAAAGTTAGGGATATACCCTAAGGGTTATTCTATAATTTATTGTAAATTAATTAACTATGTAATCAATTCTTGTTCGTAATAAATGTGTTTTTCTTTCTGTTATATATTTGTTAGAATGTGTTATAAATAATTAATTTTCTAATTAAAATCTAATTTACGAAAAATCATAAATGGTGTGTTTGCATAATAATTACAAATAGTTGTAATATAAGTATTGTATCATAATATTATAAAACACAACAATTTAAATGTTCCTAGTCAAGATGCATCGAGAGTGGATATTGATTTATCCGTTGAAACTAGCGCTGTTTAAATGTTGGACAATGTATTACTCATGACTGTTGGAGGCACCTAGGGGTTGCGTATTGATAACTCACTCGATAATTTTATGTTGGTAATATAAGTATGGTCAAATAGAAAATATCGATATGACTGATTTACACAATTCTCTCGACTTGAGAATACTATCGATCTTCAATATGAAAGCTCTACTTTGATTATAGCTGAACCATGGCATGACGTCCATCGAGTGACTATAGTTAGGTTGAGTGAAAGGATTGGCAGTGAAACGCTATTCAAGAGAAGATTTATCTCTTCAATAATGTGGGGTAGGATCACAGTCAACTCAAATTCAAAATCCCTGGCAATAGCAGTTTGGTTAGTAATAATTGTATTGAACCAAGGACTTTGTATTTGGTCTATAGAGTTGAATACAGACGATATTTAAAATAAAAAAACAGAGCCATGCGCATGACCAGGTATTTATATATTTAATATAAGTTATTTTGTGATATTTATTTGTATTAATATATACTTATTGTTATACATATATATGTATGTATATATAAATATTTGATATATATATATTTATACATTTTCAGTTTCTTTTATATTTATACATATTTATTTAAAAAAATTGTATTTATACATGTACTGCTTCTGGCTTTACAGCAAAAAAAATTATATTTAATATCTATTTTATAAATGATATAAACATATCCATATAGTTATATATATATATATATATTGTTAATATTTCATACTTACGTTTCTATATATATATATATATATACTTATATATTTATACAAAATTATTTAAGCAAAAAATTATAGTTTATATATGTATGTGTACGTGTGTGTGCGTGTGTATTTGTAACATTATATATAAGTAAAAGTATATAAACATACATTTGGACAATATATTTGTATATTGGATGAGCTAACGTGTCTGTTGCGATGTAAATCCGAACATCTATACATGGACATGATATACATTGCACAGATTGATATGTTACACATGCACACGCACATACATTATATGATACACGTATATAAAATATAATGTGAAATAAATAATACTATATCATTTAATGAATTCAAATAAAATAAAGATTTTATTTAGAAGGAATTTAAAAATGTTCTAAATAAATTAGACTTCACAGGCCCAGTATAGATATAATATGGTAAAATAAATAAATTTAAATTCACCTATTATTTCCGCTGCGGGCTTGTCCAGTTCCAACAATGGTATCGGAGCCCAATAACGTATGCAATCTGAACTAGTCATGTTAGGATTAACTATTAAGCTTACATCCTAGATATTAGGTGTCTAGAAAGCTAGCGTCTAGGATTGAGTTTGCATAATTAATTACTCTGACTTCTTAGCTACCAGCTTGGCTAGAACAAACATGTGAGCCCAAAGGTTGTCCTTAATAGAAAAGTCCCAAAATGAAATTAGGCCTTGGGCTAATTTTCAAAATTGTTTGAAAAATTAAAAATGTATGATTTAAAATTCGAAAGTTAAATTTCAAATAAGATATAAATATATTATAAACATTAATATGATAAACTTTCACAAAATGTTTGAAGACATATATAAGAACTGTTATGACATGTTTTCTCTAGTCTGGATCTATTCACAATAGAAAGTTGTCTTCAGTTGTCTTTTCTAAGACTGAGTTGCCAAAATGCTATGGTGGTCTTGGAATCAACAATTTAAAGGCTTGGAACAATGCTTCTTTCTCCAAACAGTTTGATAATTTGATCAATAAGAGAGACAACTTATGGGTAAAATGGTCTCTTATCCACGGCTTAAAGAATGATGATCCATGGCTTATGAACTCTAAACAAGCTCGGAGCTGGGTTTGTAAACAATTACTAAAACATAGGGATACACTTTTGTCTCATGTCAAATTAATTCTCTAATCTAATGGTAATGCTATTCAGGTGTGTTCCTTAGATCAAGCAAGGTTTGATATTAAAGCATTGTTTTTCTCATAAGGAAATGCAGAATAGTGGTATTCCTATTAATGTTAAAGCAACCTCCTATATACGAAATGGAACTATTACTCTTCCTAGGACAAACAACACTAGAGTTAACTTGATTTGGAGTACCTTAACAACTTCAGTTATGGCTTTTTGACATCTGATTCTTACCTCTGGACCAATGATTTGAAGGAGCATTCAACTATCGCTTCTTACAGAGCCCTCAATGCCTCTTTTGAAAATTCCACTAGTTTTCATAGAACTTGGAACAACACTACTTCATAAAAGCTAAACTTCATGCTTTAGAAGATTTTGAAGAATGCAGTTCACACTCTTGGAAACCTTGCTAACAAGAGAATCCCCATCATTTCAGTTTATGTTTTTTAATTAATATAAAGATGAACATAACCACCATATTTTTTTCAACCGTTCCTTCCCCTTTTTCCTTTGGAGGAAGATTAAGCTAAGGGGTGGCTTTGCTAACCCAGTGTGGGACAGTAAGATTGACTGGACCAATATTTATAAGAAATAAAATAGAAAACTTCATTTTCCTATGAGCTCCTCATTCTACTCAAATTGTTTGTTACAGTTCTAAAAGAAAGGAATGAGCGAGTCTTCAACAATAAAAGCAAGAACAGAATGGATATCTACAAAGAAATGAGTTGCGGTATTCTTGAGGCAATGATTCATTCCCCTTTTGATTTTGATCAAAATATTATTAATTCCTAGAGAAATATGTAGCTGTTTGTTGTTTCTTTGGCTCTTCTTTGTTTTCACTGTATTTCTAATTTATGCTCATAAGTCTTTGCTTGTTTGCTATAAATAAAATGGTAGGGGACCATTCAACCCCACTGGCTTTGCCAAACATACACACATATTAATTTTAATTTTTTTAAATTTATTAATAAAATTAATAAAATGAGTTAATTAAATAAGTTAATTAATTAATAAATGTGTACATGTATTATATATTATGATATATGTTATGTTGTTTTAAAATGTTTAAAATAACATAAGCATACATGTATATGAAACGAATTTGAAATTAATATAATTTAATTAAATAGTATAATTAAATAAATTAACTAAAAGGTTAATTAATTAAATAATATACACGTGTATATGATATAAATATACTATAACAGTTATAATATATAATTAATGTTAAATATAAATGCTGTATTAATATAATATTAAATTAAATTAAATGAATTAACTAAAATTATTAAATAAGATTTAACTAATATAATATAATATAATATAATACATAAGACTGTTATATAAGTAATATGAAATATAAAAGTTATTTATAATAATAAACTTATATTATATGAATGTATAATTAAAGATGGAACGTTAAGAAACCCTAAATAGACTTAAGGAATAAATACATACGTAAATGTACGTATATCGTGATTTCCAATGTATCCGATACTTGAATCATGAGGGTAATTCATAAGAATTACATTATTCCACAAGTCGATATCACTTAATATATTATATTGAAGACTATGAATCTTTAATATAATGTTGTCCTTTACCATACATATCAATAAATTACTTACATACTCCTTACTTATTGTGCAAACTTAAGCTAGGGATGTTATGTGTAGTATTATTAATATATTGAATAGACGAGGTAAGATAACTATATGTATTTATTGAGCAAACTCAGGGTACATATACTGTACTTAGGTCATCGTGATATGTTAGGTACGAGTGAAATATTCATTTTGATTTGTTAAGCAAACTCAATGTCGAAGTGAAATTAGGACAAGGTACCAAAGGGTTAGAAGTTGTATATGATACAATCGATAAGGAACTATCCATTGTCCATGGAGTTATGATGTATTGACAAAAATCAAGATTAAAAATCCAAGACGGACGAATCTAACACCTACTAACGAAGTCGAAAAACTTCTATGTTTTGACTTAAGTTTTGGCTAAACATAAAAGACTAGTGGGAGCTTATTAGTAAAATGAAACTTTAACTTTACTAATATTATAAGTACACCCACTATGATTTGTCCTAATAATCTACTATTTAACTTGCAGAAAATGACAATTCCAAAACTTTTTTCTAAAAACAACAAGCTTACTAGACCAAACTATACTGATTGGCTAAAAGCAACTAAAATCGCATTAACTTATGAGCGCTTGTTGTCAGCTATTACATGTGAACCCAAAGAACAACCCGCTGCTGATATGACCAATAACTACGACTTGCTTATGAAAAATGAGTGTCAGACCTAGAGATTGTCCAAGTTTTCGTGATGTCTACATTAGACATGCCGTTGTAGAGGCCGCATGAAAATATATCTAACCATGAGATATTTGATAGTCCCAAGGCCTATTTCGTGAACAGTTACGTTTTGCAAGGTATAAGCTTATAAAGAAGCTGTTCAGTACAATATGACTAAATGATAGAAAGTTGACGATTACGTGCTGATGATAAAGGGCTATATTGTTAGGCTTTTGCAATTGGAAATACAAAAAAGCAATGAATTTCAAGTTAATTTGATCCTCGGTTCTCTTACTCCTTAGTATGAACCGTTCATTCTGAATTATAACATAAACCAATTGAATGTGAACCTCGTAGAGCTCCTCAATATGTTGAGGTCGGCCGAGTCATAATCCAAGGATCAAAGGACAGTACTTGCGGTAAATGGTAGTGCATCATCTTCGAAGAGTTTTAAAAAACGAAAAAGGGAAGGTAAGAAAAACAAGAAAAGTAAGAAGACCGATGACAAGGGTGAATGTCACCACAGGCACAAGAAAGGTGACTGGAAAAGGAATTGTCCTAACTACTCTAAGTTTGTTATAAAAAATAAGTTCTTTAGCTCCATTTGATACATTTATGATTCAAAATTATTTTGTAATCAATAAAATGTCTTGGGTCTGGTACTCCTGTATGTAATTCATTATAGGGGCTTAGGAACTGGCATCACGTGGCAAAAGGAGCAATGAGGCTCCAAGTCGCTAATGGATCTATTATAGATGCAACAGAGCAGGAGACTATCATTTAGTTTTTCCATTGAAGTAGTTTTAATAGTAAATAAGTGATATTTTGTAAAAGGTTTTACTTGTGAGATTATTTCTATTTCTAGATTGTCTGAGACTGGATATATATTTCATTATGCAAATAATGTCATAAACATTAGTTTGAAAGTAAATAAAGTTTACGATGGTATTCAAGAAAATGTCATGTATGCGATCAATACTAATTATGCGTGTTCTGTGAATAGTACATCTAACAATATAAATAATAGTTATCTTTGGCATTGTAGGCTAGATCATATTAGTGAGAAACGACTACATAAACTAAAACAGAAGGTTTTCTCTTGTCAGTTGATTCTAAACCATTTGATACATGTGAGTCGTGTCATTACGTGGGAGCAATAAAAAGTTGATGAACGCTTAGGGTTGATACATAGTGATGTGTATAATGTCCACCTTTTCGATCCACAAATGTCGGCACTAATACATCTATGGTGTTCATGTGTCGAGCACCCAAGTGTTGGAAAGGCAGAATGTTAAGGCAAAATAAAAGAAGAAAAGAAAACAAACAAGAAAGAAGAGAACGTAATATCAGAATCTCACCATGGAATGATGACATATAATTTCAAATGATACTTTTAAAGAGGAAAAATGAATAGATACTATAATCCGAGTAAACTAGCCTATAATCAGTCTGGACAGTTATAACAACATGTCCTCACAATTGTTGATATAAAAGTATACAAAGTAATGCAGCCGAAATAAAATCTACGGTAGGTAGTCATCCAACTCCTCTTCTAGAGCTCCAATGAATCATTAATGATATCTGAAAATATACACGGGCTGACATGAGCATTATAAGAAGAATAACACCCAGATCATTTTGGTAAACTAGCATAAGAAAACTCAAGTAATTTGAATTACTATATTTGGAAAACTCAGTTAAAGAATAAAGGTATCTTGTAAGACCGCACCACAAACAAACATGGATGGCGTTTTACCTTACGATAACTGAACCAATTCGTAGGAAAAGTTAGTGATATTATAATAATGTCTAGGGTGTTCAAAATAAATATAACCCATGGCTGAAATGGTTACATTGGTTACATTTGACAGCATATCTAGGTATACAAACATAAATCGCTAAGGGACATTCGCATAAATGGATTTTTCCATTGGAGGGTCCTCAGTATCTCGAGGCAAATTCCTAGCAAGAGTCAGAAAGTACCTTTCGAGCATCGTATATCTCTAGACAAAATATACCAAATAAGGAAGTCATAGCTGGTTCACGTCGAGAACGTGTCCCGAATACGATTAACTTCAACCAGCAAAATCGATGAGCACACTCTTAATAATAGAATTGATAAGTACCCTCTAAGGTTAGCCAAACCCCATTGGCTATGGGTGTAACGACCAAGAAATTTTTACGGTTTTATAACGTAATTAACTGAAATTTTTCTTGAAATTAAATTATAAAACTTAACAAGGAAAAATTTGATATTTGGAATACGTCTACTTTAACATAGCAGCTGATAAAATTTTATTGGAAAATATGTAAGTTAACTCTATTGTGTAATTTTTCAGTTTAAATTCAGTTGAAATTAGTTGAAAATAAAATGCCTTCGAAACCTAAATATTTTTATATAATAAAAATGTAGAACATTCTCTGAATGAGACATCAAAATTCATTCCGTATATTTCGAACTGCTCTAGCTCCCTTTATCTTTTTTTCGACAAAATAGCAGATGTTTGGCAGTGGATATCGACTTTTGATAGGATGATCATATCGTCCGTATTTGTGTACCGTTCTATTCGTCTCGTCGTGCTGATAGCCATATTATATTCATTTGTGTGTTTCTGTGTCCGGTACGTGGTGAAATCGACAAAACGATTTGTCGTATCGGTACACAATATAACCTTTTGACTTCTCTTTGGACTTTCATTTGTTCGCCGTTTAAATCAAATAGCCAGTTGCTTTAATACTTTATGAATTCAACGGATGTCCTTTTCTATTCCCCATATTCAGTATTATTCAAATTTATGTGCTGTTCCATCCTTTTGATCCTCATTTTCTGTCTCTCCCATCTCTATCTACTCTTCTTTTTGAAAAATATGATAGTGTGTGTGTATATATTAATTTATATAACTTTCACCGTGCCGTGTTTTTGAACAAGATTTATATATATTATACAAATTTTATCTTGCCCGTGAGTCATCTCTTTCCTTAAGAAAAAATATATATGTATATATAATAAATTATAAAATCAAGTTTGCATATACTGGATCTAAACCTGCTCGCCTTATTTTCCCCTCTCTTTCACCTTGACTTCCCCATGCCTCTCCGCCTCCAAATGCAACCCATCACCTTCCATCCATGAACGCCACCAGAGCACCGCCCACCGCCCCCTCACTGACCGCCTTCAACATGCCATCACCGTGGGCGGAACCCCATTGCACCACCAATCACAACCAACACCATCCCAGAGACTACCCCGACCACGTGCCTGCTACTCCCTACCGCCATAGCCTCCTCGAGCCTTACACCCCTCTCCGTTGTTCAACCAAAACCCTACCGCCACCCTCTCTCCTCCGACCCACCCTAAGCCAACCGAATGTCCACCTTCATTTTCCGAGCTTAGCCATCGCGTCGAACCTCCCCTCCTCCGCTTGCCTCTAGTTTTCGCCACCCTCTCCAGACCTTGGCCTCTCCGATAGCCATAGCCACCTTATGTACCTCCTGCCTTGGTCGATTGCTTATATACTTAAGTAAGATCTTATATAAATGTTAGTACAGCTTCTCTTTTGTTATGTAGTTTTTATATATCTTTAGATTATTTATATATGTTCTTATATTTAAATTTTGTTGTAATAACTTTTATATGCATAGGTCAGTTTATATAAATCTATAAGTGCTAGTTTATATGGCAGTTTTGATATTTATTTTTAAACTGTAATATATAAAAATTATATAATTGTCCCTGAAGAAGCCTGCATAGGTTAGTCACATATATTTAAATGTATATGATCTGGAGCAGTTTATACACACACACACATATATAAATTTGTTGCTTATATACACAATCTGTTAGTTATATAAATTATATAATATGTTAGTATATTAATTTTCACATAACTTAGATTTCCAAATATATCATATAAAATATATTTTGTTTACGTGTGTATATAATTAGTATATGATTTGGGTAACTCATATGTAAATTTTGATGGTCTGTGTATATATATATTGTATTATATACACATTATATATATATATATATTGTTTTGTAAATAAAGATGTAGGTACCGTAAGTCTATAGAATAGGGTATATATTAGTCAGTACATTTCAGATTGGATGTATATATTTTAAGTCTAAAGAATATATATATGCAAGTTGTGTATTTAGATTTAAAGTGTGTGTGTGTATTAAATAGAAATATGCTTGGACCCCACTTTCAAATTATATACATATGAGTATTGATTTTTAAATATAATATATATACCTTTGATTTTTAAATATCTGTATTTTAAGAATAATGATTTTGAATCATATATATATATATATTATTTTAATATTTTTCGTAAATTAAAATATTGATTTTAATAAAATAATAATAATATAATATACATTTCGTTCAGTTATATCAAGCTGAATTTGATTTTTGATTTCCAATTTATCAGCTTTGTTCGTCGAATTCGTGCCCATCTTGCTTTGTTTGGAATTCGTGCTTGGATTCATAACTCATTTCATTTTCAAATTTATCTAACCTCGAAAGATGAGCAATCACTCACGAATTACATTCTGATATTTAGTAAATTTGATTTCACTTAAAACGACAATTGAAATATCCTGTTAAAATTGAATTGCTAGTTATTTTATTGTTAAATATGATATGCTGTTATCTGTAATTGTTCACCTATGATATATGACACCATATCCTATTATGTATATTTTATTTAATTTGTTACTGATGATATATGCCTGTTGTTGATATGTTAGATTATTATTATATTTGTTCTCACTCTGCAAGTTCCCTGTTAGTTTAAAATCCCCTATAGGTTGAAATGATACATATCCGAATGATACTATTGATTAGGAGAAAATCGTTATGGGTTGAAATGATAAACCCAAGCGATTTTCATTGATTTTTGAAATTTTGGGATTGCAGCTTGAAATGATATATACCCATAGATTTTTAAATTGTGGGTTGAAATGATAAATATCTGTATCACTTAACCATAGGATAGAAAATTATATACGGACACCGTTGGTCTATATTTTAAAAATGATTTCTAAAATTTTGAAAGGAAATATATGGTTTTTGATAAAAATTGTTTTATATAAAATAAGATTTGATGCAAATACATTTTTGGAGTTTAAATTGGTTAATAATTAAATTTAAATAACAATTTATTTGAACTTATTGATTTTGAGATTTTGAAATTATGATTTATAACTTGATTTGATAAAAAGTGATTTAATTAATATTCTCAATTTAAAAAAAACTGAGATTGAATATTTAATATTGATTTAAATTTACAAATAGGGTTTTTAATAAGTTGTTATTAAAAATGATTAAGTGAATACTTTCCAATTTGAATAAAATTAAAGTTAATGTTGAAATATAAATGAAATTTATACTATAAATGTTTGGATATTTAAACTTGAATCTTATTGGAATTGAAATGATAGTTCAAACTTAGATTTGAAATCAATATAAATTAAAATGGTTTATGGAGAATTTGAATTGAATCTTTAACCTTTTAAATTGAAAGAGTTGAATATGGATTGATTTAAATTGAATTTTGGAATTTAAGCAGATTTAAATCAATTTGTGAAATTGGAGGAAACTATTTTTATTATATAAAGTATTTAATATATATAAACTATTTTAATTTATAAATTATTATAATATAGAAACTATTTTAATTTATAACTACTTTATTATATATACTATTTTCAATATTTAAACTGTTTAATTCGAAAGTGTTATAATTTCAAAAGTGCAATGATTTCCAAAGTGTTATGATTTCCAAAGTGTTATAATTTCAAAACTGTTATGATTTCGAAAAGGGTTAAATTTTTTAAAGTGTTACGATTCTGGAAATGAATTTATTTAAAGTGAATAATGTAATCGAAGTGATATAGTTTTGAAATGAATATGATATTTTAATATGAAGTATGAACTATTTGAAATGAAATGACCATGGTGTGAAATAAGCGTTTGGTTGTTAAAGAGACCAAGATCGGATGTTGTCATATTCTCTGCCAATATCGAAAATCACTTTAACAATTGTGTACGTGGTGGAGATTCCAAAACGAAGTAGGATGGTTTGGCGATGATTCTATATGGTATTTACATAGCCCTGTCTCCCGTGAGTCATCTTGATGTGGTTAAAACAGGAGCTATACGGGCCATGTGAGGTCATTCCTCCGATCAGACGCATTTCTTTGATACCATTCTATTGCTTTTGTGATTTGATTGGGTGCACCTTTGATTTGGGAGTGTGTCACGAGGTGGGCAGTAGTAGCTGCTATAGGTTAGTATTAGTCCGGGAGTGCAGATAGTATATCTACCCTGGCATTGCCTTGAGTGCCTTGTCACATGCCCTATCGCGCCTTCTACGAGTTTGTTTTGTGTCGTACCTATGTAATGCTCCCTGATAGCCCACTTGCGAGTGGGGTCGGCATTATAAAATGTGTTAAGAGGGATATGGGTAACGCCTTAACACTATTTTAATAGTTTACTTTACTATAGACATATTATAATAGCATATATTACTACATAGTAGATAGTTCCATGGATCCTTAGAGGATGAGTATCCCAAACATCCTTTAAGTTATTTGTATTTCAGTTGACATTTCACTTGAGTTGAATTTACTAAAATAAGAATGTTAATCCTGACTCGAGTGTTTTGTGTTTGCTTTATGCTCGGGTTAGACTGCATGTCACAACATTTGAGACTCACCTTTGGAGTTGGAGCTTCCCTTGGAAATCCATCTATATCTATTCAGCTTCAGCAATCCAGTTGTTTTATTCAGACTTATCATCTGTTTGTATTCGAGACTACATTGTATTTGAGATATTATGTTGTATTTTATTTCAAACTCTGTTGTTCTTTTACAGTAGCTTCATGAACTATCATTTATCTTTTCGGCTGCTTATGTTTGTATTACTATGTGTCTGTGATTCTGTGATTGATTTATTTACTAAATATGCTGAGTTTGCCAATATAAAATTAACAATCTGTTGTTTCGAGCAATTCAAGTCTGACATGTGTGGATGCGAATGGTTTGAAATACCGGGTCATTACAGTGGGCCTACTCTGTTTTTAGCCATTTTCGACGTCGAGATCACATCTGGCATCTTCACACAAGTTTCCAACAAAACTCGATCACATAATGAATCATATATGATTCCATTATCTGAACTGATTTCGGAACCACAAATGGTTTCCATCATTCACTTCCAAAACAGAGAACCCATATCGCCTTGAAGTGGTTAAACACTTACCGATCCCGGTCTCTCCAAGACTGAATCGATGAATTTGGTATTACTCAACAGTTGTGCAAAAGATCATACGAGGGAACTAATTCCCGTATACTCTCCATAAGCAAGTAAACATACCAGCACTATCAATTCATCCAAAGCACGATCAAGTCACATAAACGACTTTCAATCCCATTTTAATTAATTCGTCCTTTATTAATTAAAAACTCCTTTTATATTAGTAAAACTCCATTTCACCTAATAAAACTACTTTTATAAAATAAAACATCTTTTATTAATTAATTTTCTTTTATTAACTAAATTTCCTTATATAATTGTATAATATATTGGATTTCTCTTTATAAATATTATATACTTGTCTGTATAAATTAAACATATAACATATTCTTTTAATACTTAAAAGTATTCATATACTTATTCCAATAGTATAAGTGTATTCACAAATCATTTAACAAGTTCTACTTTCTTGAAATATAATCAAACAGATTAAAACAATTACTACCAAAATATTGTTATTATAGACTCCTTTTCTTTTATAAATTAAGTATACAACAATTTCTATCTCTTTATAAAAGATTTTAATACTTATTATTATCTTTAAGATTCCATTTATGGGTTATAATATTTCTTCCAAAATATAATTCGAGAGTTTAAAAATAAATATTGCTAAAACATTGTTTACTACAAACCCAAAACCATTCCATGTAATCATTATCTTTAAAACTGTCCTTTTAAAGATTTAATTACATTTAAGGTTTAAAGACAACTATTACTCAAAACATTTGTCCCAACAAACCCAAACTCATTTACTTTTATTTTTCTACTAAATATCCATTAGTAAATCTAATTATATTCCCAAGTATAATTAATAATAAGGGTTAAAAACAAGTGTCACTAAAAACAATGTTTACAACAACCAAAACTATTTACATATCCATTAACAATTTTAAACATTTATTTAAAGATCAAAGCATATCCTCACTTATTAATTAAGGAAATACACTTTTAGTTGATTCCAAATAATTTATTTTTACTTAAGTGTTAAAATTCAATCTCCCTTTATTATATTTATAAAATACTTAACTTAATATTCAAAAATTGTATATATAGAAATATCTTTAAAATATTTATTAATATGTTAAGTTACTCTTATTACTACTTAAAATATATGATAATTATTTATATAGAATATTATGTAAATATAAGGAATTTTGAAATAAAATAGAAAACTAGTTTTAATTTTAAAAGCTACATAGTTTAGAAATTCATAATTAATAATTTATTTAACCTTGAAACTAATTTTAGAACTCTCTATTATAAGTTAGAAAACAACACTAGAAAGATTAGAGAAAAATGCATAATTTAAATATCATTTTAAAAAAAATTATAGTTTCGAATAGAAACGTTAGCACTTCTACAGATGTTACCAAAATAATTCGCAACAGCTCAAATATGTCTCAGAAGCAAAGACAGCACTACAGAAGTGCAACCAAAAGTCCTGGGCTGTCGCTTAAGGTGAAGTTGCTACAACTTTGCGCCTAGATTTCTATGTCTTGACGAATGTTTTTAATCCATTCTTTTTACATTAGTTAGTAAACTTGGGTACTTTAATACTATGAAGAAAAACCCCAAAGAATTACTTCCAATCAGTTTAGAAAATTTCCCAAAAATATGATATTTTACCGAACTACACTTATAACGACTATTTCACTATAACCTTTGCATTTCATTCAATTAGCTATCAAATTTAGTCAGGCTTCAAAATTTTCCTAATAAGAATAATATATTATTTACTCCTTAAAAATAAAAAGAAAGCTCCAAAGAAATTTGTAGAAAAATATCGTTATTTCGCTAAATAAAAAGAATCGTTATAACTGCTTTTTTTTACTTCAATATTTTGTTAGTTTGATTTACTTCTTCTATAACTTTCCAAAACACATTCTTTGGTTTTCTAGACTTATAGAAGTGTATATAATAACCAAACAAGTTATTATTAAGATATGTCATTAAATCTCTATTTCATAAGTTATAGTTCAAGGGATTCAAAGTGCATGTATAGCGATTATCGCTATATGGACAATTCCGTATTCAATTCAATATCTTGTGTCATTCTCTTTTATACACATATATGATTCCAAAATCAAACCATATCACTAATTAACATGTATTAACATATGTACAAGTTAACATATCACCTTTAAGCATTTGAATGCACTTAATTTTAAACTACACATTCTAATTATTTAAGAGGTAATATTTCTCCAAATCACATATTTTTAGAAGCATAGAATTAGTCATAACTTTAAGTAGTTAGGGAATATTATCATATATAATATCAAGCAATTCAACAAGGGACTTTTACTAGTAATTAGCAGGACTATTAACTTCAAATTGAGTGAGATTAAGTCACTTTTCTTTTAATCAAATTTCTTCCTACCAACATTCTTTTCAAATAACACTTCACCAACACCTTATACTTCATAAAACATCACCTAAACCTCTCCTCCACGTCCAAAAACCACAAGTCCTCCTTCCCTCATCTATCTTTTCTCATGGCTATGCCTGGAAAGGAATCCAAGCTCACATCCTTGTTAGTCCATGAGATGATGGTTTTGATGACAATAATCTTAGAATAGATTATAAAATATAAATGCTAACAGTATAAGTTTAGATATATATGTACATGCAGGATTTAACCATACAGGTAACAAAAATGACTGTACATGATAGAGATTCAAGATATCAAAATTGAAGACTCATGAGTTTCAAGATTATCAAGAGTTCAAGAATTCAAGTAATTTATTATTTTTTAATTAAAATTTTTGTTAAAACGCATAGAAAAGCACTGGCATCTTGAAATCCAATTTATTCGTGGATTGGAATCCACTTCGAGCCTATTAAAAGGATGGAACCCTAAGTAGGATGGAACCTATGAAAAATCTAGTGGAACATTGTTTTGTATCCGCTAACTTTTTATTCAAAATGATTTTTCAAAATTATATCTTGTTTTCAAAATGATTTCAAAACCTTCTTTTAAAAGCACCAAAAAACATCTATCCTGATTTCAAATACTTTTAGCCTCAAAATAATCTTTAATTTGTAAATCAAATTATCCTTGTTTTTAAACTATCTTTTAAATATAATATATTTAACTTTTAAATATTTATACTTAGACTATAAATATAAAATTATAGTAAAATTTTGTATATATTATTCTTTATACTTACTTATGTATTTTAAATATAGTCAAGTATATTTATAAAGTTTAAAATAGTTTTAATATAAAATAAAGGTTATTTTCAAAGAAAATCAAAACACCAAAAATCCCTTTGGGATGTCGACATACTCAAGTACCCTATGTCGACATGGTGTTAGTTGAGTTCAAAATTTAAATTTCAAAAGAAGTGTCTATTCGTCATAACTCTTCACGAATGGACATGGCTGTTGTTCTTCTATAAATAGGGGTTAGTTTCAACGAATTTTAGTTCAGTTTTTCTGGTTTTTCACTCCTCTTCTTCTTCAACATTTCTATATACAAATTCTTATAATTACTCTATCGAAATCAACATTGAATCTAACTAGATTATCTATGGTTTGATTCTCTATCACTATCTCAACAAGATCCTCAATGCTATTCAGAGTTATAAGCTTTTTGTAATCAATATAGCTAGAAAAGGTGTGATTATAGCCTTGAAAATCAATCAAGCAAGATAAGGTATGATTGCAGCCTTAGGAAATCAATTGGGTGAACTTGTTTCCTGGGAAATCAAGTATCTTTACCCATAGGATTGTGATTCTGGAGGGTGTACCTCATAGACTTGAAATCAAGGGTGTAATTGTAAAGATTATTTTTGAAAGGAAATCCGTACTTGTGTGCGGGACTGGATGTAGGGTAACTCCGAACCAGTACAAAATCCGGTGTGTTCTTTCCTTTACTGCTTTTACTTTATACTTGCATTTGTGTTTGATTCTATGATCATATCTGTGTATGAATATTTCATACATTTGTGTTTAAATTAACAAAAACTCAAAAAGATTTAATAGTTCTCTAAAACACTATTCACCCCCATCTAGTGTTTATCCTTAGCCTTAAGATCCTTAATTCGTGTTTCTCACAATCCTCACCTCCTCCATCACCTTAGAACCCATGGCCTAAGCCATTGTCCCCACCCATAGCACACGACTAAAGGACATTAAGAAGAAGGCATATAGAAGAGAAGAGAAAGAAGTGAAGATATGAATTTGTGTAGAAATGAAGTGCATATGTGTGTGTATGAATAGAGTTAGGAATATTCTGGAAAAGATTACAAAACCCCCTCCTCTTCCATGCATGAGTACATGCACACCATACCTTTACACATCCATATCTCTTATGCAACCATACTTCCTTAAATCAAGCCTTAATTTAAGGGCACTTTTATACAAATTCCCATGCTTACTTTTACTAATTAACTCTTTAGTTTAATTAATCTTTAGTTAGTAAAGATATGTGTTTTAATTATGGTCATATGTTTACATATGATAACTATTCAAGTTGCAATATATTTATATAATTTGTATTGAATAAAAAGACGATTTTTGACAAAACATTTTTAGGTCACATTTTTAGTATTTTTCCAAAATGTATATGTTGTAAACACATTTCAAAAATTAGTTTTATAACATTTTTTACTAATTAAAAAGTGTGTAACAAGGTTATAAAATCATATTTAATCATATTAAATTTTTGACATAAATATTTAAATAATTCAGATATTTAAATAAAGTGTTTGAAATTCCAGGTCACTACATTCTCCCCCCTTAGAATATGTCATCCTCGAAATTCTAACGCAAGAAATCTATGAAACGACCATACATTAATACTAACCAGTATTATAATCAATAGCAATATAGCTTATTGTTTGCCTAGGTAAAAACCTTCTCATCACACAAGGTTGATAAATAAACTAACTGGCGTACCTTTTGCTCAATCGCCTTAGGTTATTACCTAGTTGGTTTTTCATACTTCCTCAAACTGTTCGTAGAGTCTTTTCCTCAAACTTTCCATAGGCCAAAAACATAGTATGTAGTTATACTTAAGCTCGTATGGTGTGTGTGTGTGTGCGTGTGTGTGTGTGTGTGTGTGTATATATATATATCATCTCTACGCAATATTGATCTGACCACTTGCTTGATCACATAAATTTTGCTTCCAAATTAGTATATCACACTTGACTTCTTTAGTGTGGACCCATAACTGGTTCCTAGATTGGACACCTTCATTCTCCTTTCATAGCATAAACTATGATAGAAAACTTAGGGACATATCAAGAATCCGTATCAAGTGTTCGCTATCAAGAATCTAATTAAAAATCCTTGTTCGGATCCGTGTATACAACCTTGAAATCATGCACTCGAATCTTAGATCAAGAACTGTTATGCAAATAAAATGATCTACGTGCAACTCATGCATTTAACTCAATTGATTACTTAACTAGACCAATTTCTTCTAATTCTACAAAATCATTTCTTATGTAGTATTAAAATCATTTATGCAACGTTTCTTAAATCATTACTTAATTTTATAAACATTTCATAAAGACTTGTCTTTATAAAATATTACTCTATTAAATAATCATTTCAAAAAGCTATAACTTTATTTATAAAACATATCATTGTCTTAAGTTCATATTCATTTACCCAAATAGTATCCTCTTTTACTATTCAAATTGTTCATAAAATGTTGATTAAGTATATAAAAATTTCTATAACAACTTAACTTTATAAAAAGAATATTACTTAAAACACAATTATTTAATTTGAAAACATTTTAAAACATAGGCTCATTGTCCGTATAATACTTTATTATATCCTAAGAGTACATACAAAACATTCTTTTACAATTTTACTTTCTAAAATTTCGACGAAGACCAAAAATAATTTAGGATCATATAACCGAGTCAATCATCTAAACTTCTTTATTCATTGGGCTAGGGAAGCAGCTAGGTTGGGTAGGACTTTGGTGTCCAAACTCAAGACTAGAGCCTACTTTCATTAGAAGACCCTAAAGTAAAGATGTTTATTAGTTGTCCTAATAAAATCGAGTGTTCTTTTTAACAAGGAGGCTTAACAAATTTTAAACTTGTTTTCAACTTACTATCTTTTTAAATTAATAGTTATAAAAGTTTTATATTTTCACAAAAATTTAGCCTCGATTATATTAATTTGGAAGTTTCTGACTATTCAAAACTGTAAATTTTTTATATTTTAATAATTGAAAAATAATAGCATGCCATAATAAGGTGCACTAGTAAACTATCTTAATGCATAGGATATGTGCAACCATATACATCTTTTTTGAAAACTTAGGAATTTAAACTCCGGGTTTTATTTCAAGTCATTTGAAATAATAATATGTACATATCTTTTAGATATCAAATCTTACTTTTCGAGATTTAACCAAAACCATTTTCAAAACCAATTTCCAAAATATTTTCTTTTTAAATTCATAGAAAATATTTATATGGATCGAGTAACAACAAAATGATACATGGAATTGGGTTCTACCAAATGGTATCATATATCCTCTTTTACTAAGAAAGGTAATACTTAAGTGAAGTGCTTTCTAACTGAACACCTCTTCTGCCCATTTTTATTCACTTTCGACCCACTCGAACTAGTTAACATAAAAATACTTTGTTTCAAAAACCGATTTGTTATTTTCGAGATTAATATCGAACTTGAACAAATCTTAAAGCTCTTTTAATAACATCAGTCCTTTAGAATAGTTTTAAATCATACAATTATATTTTCTCAAAAACCCTAAGAAACCATTTCCAAGAACACCGGGATTTATGTTCACAAATTCCCAATTTAAATCCTTCTTATTTATAAATCATATTTATACAAACCATACTTGTATAAGTCATATTTGTATAAACCATATTTATATAAGTCATATCTATGTAAACCCTATTTATATAAGTCATATTTATATAAACTTACTTTTTATATTAAATCATTTCATAAGCATTTATCTTTTTAATATCTTATCTTCTTTTGGATTATGCTAAGAAACTTTTATTAAAGTTAACCTTTTTAACCCAACATTATCATCGAACGCCTTATAGTCAGATTGTGAAACTTGATTCATAAGGAGTTCGTTTCAATGTTTCCATATATTACTATCTACCTAACCCATGTTGTGAAATGGGTAAATTCAATAAACCTTATCCAATGCCCATAAACTGGCCGAGCGTGACTAATCCAGCAATAAATGATAATAAATTTATATTATAATTTTCAAACAAATAAGTACATTATAATTAACTATGTTCATTATTTGAAAATTGTTCTTTTAGACAAAATATAATCCTAGGTAAAATTATTTCATTTACCAATTTTGAAAATAATGCCGTGTCGGTTTGTTCTGTTTAAGTGTTTAGGAATCCCTATCGAAAACGCTGATCAGATGTATCAACCCCAATCCATAATCACTCAGTAGTAGACCAATCAACACAATACAAAATATTATTGTAGCACTAACAAATATGCTCTCATATATATAGTACACTCAAACTCACAATAAGGCATTCCATTACCCTATCTCTAAATGAGTTATACCCAACCAAAGCCAAGATTCTCGCTTAACCTTCAGCTCTAATACCAAAATGTAACATCTGCCTTTTCAACCCCCAAATGTCGACACTAATACATCCACGGTATTCACGTGCCGAGGACCCAAGTGCCGGAAAGGTAGAACGTTATTATAAAATAAAAGAAGAAAAGAAAACGAACAAGAAAGAAGAGAACATAATATCAAAATCTCACCACGGAATGATGGCATATAATTTAAAAATGAAACTTTTACAAAGGAAAACCGTATAGATACTATAATCAGAGTAAACTAGCATATCATCAACCTGGACAGTTATAACAACCTATCCTCATAATTGCTGATATAAAAATAAACAAAGTAATACAGTGGAAATAAAATATGCGGTAGGTAGTCATCCAGCTCCTCTTCTAAAGCTTCAATGAATCATCAACGATATCTAGAAATATACACGGGCTGACCCGAGCATTATAAGAAGAATAACACCTGGATCTGTCTGTTAAACCAGGGTGAGAAAACCCAAGTAATTTGAATTACTATATTTGTAAAACTCTGTTAAAGAATAAAGGTATCCCATAAGACCACACCACAAATAAATATGGACGGGGTTTTACCTTACGATAAACGAATCACTTTATAGGAAACTTTAGTGATATTATAATAATGTTTAGGGTGTTCAATATAAATACAAATCATAGCTGAAATGGTAATATCGGTAACATTTGATAGCATATTTAATTATACAAACAAAAACCGCCATAAGACGTTAATATAAATGGATTTTTCCATTGGAGGGTCCTCAATACCTGGAGGCAAGTCTCCTGGCAACAGTCAGAAAGTACCTTCCGAGCGCCATATATCTCTAAATAAAATGTCTTAAATAAGGAAGTCATAGATGGTTCACACGGATAACGTGTCCCGAATATGATCAACTCCCACTAGCAAAATTGATGAGCACAATCTAGGTAATAGAGTTGATCAGTACTCTCCGATGTTAGTAAAACTCCATTGGTTATGCGCCTACTCTGTTTTTTGCCATTTTCGATGTCAAGGTCACATCCGGCATCTTCACACGAGTTTCCAACAAAACTCGATCGTATAATGCATCCTACATGGATTCCATCATATCAACAGATTTCAGAAACACACGTGGTTTCGATCATTCACTTCCAAAACAGAGAACTCGTATCTCAGCCTTGAAGTGGTTTTCGATAAATAGAACACTTAGAGATCTCAGTTTCTCTAAGACTGAATTGATGAATTTGGTATTATTCAACAGCAGCGCAAAAGATTGCATAAGGAACTAATTCCCGTATACTCTCCATAAGCAAGTAAACATACAAGCACTATTAATTCATTCAAAGCATGATCAAGTCACATAAACGACTTTTAATTCCATTTTAATTAATTCATCCTTTATTAATTGAAAACCTTTTTTATTAGTAAATTTTCTTTTTATCTAATAAACTTCTTTTATAAAACAAGACTTCCTCTATTAATTAGTATTCTTTTATTAATCAATACTTCCTTTATATACTTGTATAAATATATTGGATTTCTCTTTATAAAAAAAAATATACTTTTCTTTATAAATTAAACATACAACACATTCTTTTAATACTTAAAAATATTCATATACTTATTCTGATGGTATAAGTGTATTTGCAAGTCGTTTAACAAATTTTACTTACTTGAAATATAATAAAAGAGATTAAAATAATTAGTGCTAAAACATCATTATAATAAACTCCTTTTCTTTTATAAATTAAATATATAATGTTTTATCTCTTTATAAAAGATTTCAATACTTGTTATTGTATTCAAAATTCCATTTACAGATTTATAATATTTCTTCCAAAATATAATTCAAGAGTTTAAAATTAAATGTTGCTAAAACATTGTTTACTACAAACGCAAAACCATAATCTTTAATCATATCTTTAAAACTCTCCTTTTAAATGTTTAATTACATTTAAGGGTTAAAGACAAGTGTTGCTTAAAACATTTATTAGAACAAACCCAAACCTATTTACTTGTATTTTTATACTAAATATCCATTAGTAAATCTAATTATATTCCCAAGTGTAATTAATAATAAGGTTTAAAAACAAGTGTTGCTAAAAACATTATTTACAACAACCCAAAACTATTTACTTATCCATTAATAACTATAAACATTTATTTAAATATCAAAGCATATCCACACTTATTAATTAAGGCAATACACTTTTAGTTGATTCCATAAAATAATTTATTTTAACCTAAGTGTTAAAATTCAAGCTCCCTTTATTATATTTATAAAATACTTAATTTAATATTTAAAAATTGTATATAGCAATATCTTTGAAATACCTCTTAATATGTTAAGTTACTCTTAAAAATACTTAAAGTACATGATAATAATTTATATAGAATATTATATAAATATAATGAATTTTGAAACAAAATGGAAAAACTAGTTTTAATTTTAAAAGCTACAAAGCTTAAATATATAATTAATTATTAATAATATATTTAAACTTGAAGCTAATTTTAAAACTTTCTATTATAAGTTAGAAAACAACCTTAGAAAGATTAGAGAAAAAATAAATAATTTAAATATCATTTTAAAAAAAAATTATGGTTTCAAACAGAAACGATAGCACTTCTGTAAATGTTAGCAAAATAATTCGTTACAGCTTAAAATTTTCTCTAAAGTAAAGATAGCACAACTGAAGTGCTATTTGGGATGTTGCTTAAGGTGAATTTGTTTGAACTTTGTGCCTAGATTTCGATGTCTTAACAAATGATTTTTGATCCCTTTTTTTACATTAGTTAGTGTACTTTGGGTACTTGAAAAATATAAAGAAAAATCCTAAAGAATTACTTCCAGTTATTTTAGAGAATTTTTCGAAAACATGTTATTTTACCAAACTGCACTTGTAACAACTATTTCACTTAATTTTTTTGCATTTCATTCAACTAGCTATCAAATGAATTAGACTTCAAAAATTTCCCTTTAAGAATAATATATTATTTACTCCTTAAATATAAAAAGAAACCTCCAAAGAAGTTTGTAGAAAAATATCTTTATTTCGCTAATTAAAAAGAATCGTTATAGCGACCTTTTACTTCAATATTTTGTTACTTTGATTTACTTCTTCTATAACTTTCCAAAACATATTCTTTACTTTTCTAAACACTTATAGAAGTGTAAATAATAACCAAATAAGTTATTATTAAGATATGTCATTAAATCTCCATTTTTATAAGTTAGAGTTCTAGGGATACAAAATGCGCTTAGAGCGACTATCACTATATGAACAATTCCGTTTTCAATTCAATATCTTGTGTCATTCTCCTTTATACATATATATGATTCCAAATTAAAACCATATCACAACTAAAAAAGTATTAATATATGTACAAGTTAACATATCCCTTTTAAGCATTCGAATGCACTTAATTTTAAACTACACATCTTAATTATTTAAGAGGTAAATTTCTCCAAATCACCTACTTTTAGAACTATAGGATTATGGTCATAACTTTAAGTAGTTAGGGAATATTATCTTAGATAGTATCAAGCAATTCAACAAGCAACTTTTACTAACAATTAGCAAGATTATTACTTTCACACTAAGTAAGATTAACTCACTTTTTTTAACTAAATTTCTTCTTACGAACATTCTTTTCAAATAACACTTCACTAACACCTTATACTTCATTAAAACATCACCTAAACCTCTCCTCCACCTCCAAAAATCACATGTCCTCCTTCACCCATCTATCTTTACTCACGACCATGCTTAAAAAGGCATCCAAGCTCACGTCTTCACTTCCTCCACCACCTTTGAACCACGGCCTAAGCCATTGTTCCCACCCAAAGCACACAGCAATGGCCATTAAGAAGAAGGCATATAGAAAAGAAGAGAATAAGTGAAGATATGTATTTGTGTACAAATAAAGTGCATATGTATGTGTATTTATAGAGTTAGGAATTTTGTGGAAAAGATTACAAAACACCCTCCTCTTTCATGCATGAGAACATGCACACCATCCCTTGCATATCCATACCTCTTACATAACCATACTTCCTTAAATCAAGCCTTAATTTAGGGGTCCTTTTGTACTAAATGTCTCTACTTACTTTTACTAATCAACTCTTTGGTTTAATTAATCTTTAGTTAGTAAAGAGATGTGTTTTAATCCTTGTCATATGTTTGCATATGATAACTATTCAAGTTGCAACATATTTACACAACTTGTATTGAATAAAAAGATGTTTTTTAATATAACGTTTTCCGGTCACATTTTCAGTATTTATCCAAAGTGTATATTTAAGTAAACACATTTCAAAAATAAGTTTTCTAACATTAGTTATAAATTAAAAAGTGATTAACAAGGTTATAAAATCGTATTTAATCATATTAAATTTTGGACACAAATATTTAAATAATTCAGATATTTAAATATAGTGTTTGAAATTCTGGGTCATTACAATTTGTGTGGCCCGATGTCTATATTTACCAAAGATAATAGTTCTTACTTTATTACATTCAGTAATGACTTCTCAAGACTAGGATATGTGTATCTTATGAAGAACAAATCTGATGTCTATGAGAAATTTGTTGAATATAAAAATGTAGTAGAAAATCAAACGGGCCATAAGATTAAGATTCATCAATCAGATCAAGGAGGAGAATATGCTGGATAGGATTTCCAACAATACTTAAAAGATAAGTGACATTAGCTCTAAGATTAATCGACCATATACTTCGCAACATAATGGTGTGTCCGAGCAAAGAAACCGAAACCTATTGGATATGGTTCGTTCCATGATGAGTAAACCTAAGTTACCTCTGTCCTATTAGGAATATGCGCTAGAAACCATAATGCATATGTTGAATTTGTTAACCACTAAATCTGTGTTTGAAAACACCATATGTGATATGGTATGGTGAGAAATTCCAATTCAAATGTTTGAAGGTGTAGGGTTGTCCGACCTATGTTAAGAACGTTGGTTCGAGTAATCTAAAGGCAAAATCGTACTATGCAAATTTGTAGGATATCCCAAAAACTCGATGGGATATATATTTGTCAATATCCAAGGAACAAAAGGTTATTGTTTCTAGATATATTGCCTTTTCAGATTAGGAATTTCTGTCATAGGAAATTAACAACGAGTTTGTAGACTTGGATGAAATCCACGGCGATAACACCATGACCGAACCAATAGGAGAATCGAATTTACTCGCATATGAAAACATGCAACCCATTAGAATATCTAGTAAGGAAGCATTCACACTACAGAGATACTATGGTTTTCTCATAAATGGCGAGACGGAGGACTATGTCTTAGATTAGAACACTCATGTTTCCTTCCAATAAGCACTGCGGAGTAAAGACTTTGCATCCTGACTTGGAGTAATGAAATCCAAGATGGATTCCATGTACGAAAACAATGCATGGACTTTATCAGATGTATCCAAAGGGATGAAACCCATTGGCTATAAATGGATTTAAAAAAAAGAAGCTAAACGGAGATGGAGAAGTAGAGACATACAAAGCTAGGCTAGTTGCAAAAGGATTTCATTAAATTCAAGGTCTTGATTATGGTTAGACCTTTTCATCCATAGCCACGTGTAAATCCATTTGGATTATGCTATCCATGGCTTAATTCTATGACTATGAAATATGGAAAATGAATGTAAAGTCGGCTTTTCTAAATGGTGAATTGGAAGAAACTATTTATATATCGCAGTTCGAGGGTTTTGTGGTTGGTGGGAGTGAAGACAAAGCATGCAAATTGTTAAAGTTCATTTATGGACTTAAAAAAGCTTCAAGGAGTTGGAATAAGTATTTTAGTAAAGTAATCAGACAGTTTAATTTTTATTAGAATACATAGTAAGCTTGCTTTATACAAAAAGAAACAGGGAAACACTATCATTTTCTTAGTGCTCTATGTCGATCATCTAATATTGGTTGGCAGTGACACTTCGTTGTTGCAATCAGTGAAAGCTTGACTTTTCAAGAATTTCTCTATGAAGTATTTGGGAGAAGAAGCCTAAAATCTATAGAGATAGATCTAAGAGGCTATTGGGATTGTCCTAGTCCCTTACATAGATACCACACCAAAAAGGTTAAGTATGGAGAATTTCAAGCGTGGAAACATTCTAATGCAGTCTAGGATCGTCCTTCCTAAAAAGGATGCTCCTTATACCAATGAGGAGAATGAGCACATGAAGGGACCACATGATCCATAACGTACGCTATGCTATATACTAGATCAGATGTTGCATACACATTTAGATATGTAAGCCGATACCAGTCTAATTCTGGAGAAAAACATTGGACCATCATAAATGTATACTTAAGTATTTAATAAATACTAAAGACTTTTTCCTCATATACGAGAATGAAGACCTCCTTATGAAGGGATGTATTGATTCGAGCTTTCGAGGTGATATAGATGATAGTAAATCATAGTCAGTTTTATGCTTAATGGCAGAGCCGTTAGATGGAAAAGTTCAAAGCAACAAACAGTTGTTGATTCTACGATGAAGGCCAAGTACATCGCCCTCATTGAAGCAACTAAAGAGGCAGTCTGAATGCGCAAGTTTTTAAGTAAGCTCGGAGTGATTCTCGATGCGGCGAATCCTATGGCATTGTACCGTGATAACAATGCAATGATGCAAATCACAAATAAGCCTAGAGTACGCAAGAAGTTACAACATATTCTTAGGAAGTTCCACCTGGTTAGAGAATATTCTTTGGAAGTTACACCAAAGACAACATAGCAGATCCATTCACCAAGGGTCTAGCTCGGTCGGCTCTCAAGTAGTCGATTAAAGAGATGGGATTGAGATTCCATAATTGGCCTCAAGCAGTGGGAGACTGATAGAGTTAGAGGTATGCTACATGGGAAATTATGTAATTTGTTGTAAATTATTAACTCTATGGTCAATACTCATTCATAATAATGGTGCTTTTTTTCTTTTATATATTTATTATACCATGTTATAAACAATTAAATATTAATTAAAATATATTTTAAAAAAAAATCCATAAATGATGTTTTGGTGATAGTAATTACAAATAGTTGTAATCATGAGTATTCTAACACAATATTATAAAGCACATCATTTTAAATGTTCCTAGTCAAGATGCGTCGAGACTAAATATCGATGTATCTATGGAGAATAGAGTACGAAAAGCTCTCCAAATGTTGTGCGATGTATTACTCAAGACTGTTGTTGACGCCTAGGGTTTACGTACTAATAGTTATTAGATAAACATGAAACAACTCACTTGATAATTTCTATTGGTTAATGTAACTAAGGTAAAATGAAAAATAATGTTGTGGCTGATATACACAGTTCTCTCGACTTGAGAATACTGTCAATCTTCAATATGAAAGTTCTACTTTTGATTATATAGTCAAATCATGGCACGACATCCATAAGTTCTACTTTGATTATATAGTCAAATCATGGCACGACGTCCATAGAGTGACTATAGTTGGATCGAATGGAAGTAATGGAAGTGAAACACTATTCAAGAGACAATTCATCTCCTTAGTTATATGGGGTTAGTATCACAGTCAACTCAAGTGAACTCAAAGTCAAAAGCTTTGGTCAAAGTAGCTCGGTTAATAATAATTGTTGTTATTGTACTAAGGTCTTTATATTTTGATTATAGAGTTGAATATAGATGATATTGGAATTTTGACCATTACCAAATTCCATAAGTCCAAAGTGATATAATTTCGTCGAAGATAATTTGTATAAATAAAAGTTATAACCGAGTAACGCTTAACAAAGAAAATTGGATTTTATCGAAAACCAAGTAAGCAATAAATTTGGCAAAAATGCCACACCACCTACTAAGTGACATGTGAACGTTAATATTCAAATAGTTCGATATTAATCACTGACCAAATTTACACCTAATGGGTAACACAACCGAAACGATGAATTCTCCTTTGACCAAAATGATTTAATTAATTTGTAATTGTTATAAGTTAATTAAATTAATTAATATATATGAAATATTAGTTATAAATTTGATTTTTCTTTGATAAACAAATATTATTAAATATATTTATTATAGATATAAATATATTAATTGATATGTTATATCGATAAGCGTTTAAATTGGATTTAAATGCAAAATATTTGTTTGGGCTTTAAAAGAATTGATTCCTTGTTACGGCTGAATTTGTCGTAGTCTAATAGACTTAAATGGTCGATGAATGGTGGAGAAATGAGCCAAATAATTTAGGAACATCATAACAAGGAAATAAAAAAGAAATATCAAAGAATGAGCGAAAAAGTTGAAAGTTTGAGTTTTTGGAAGAGCCGACTTGGAGAAAACCCACAAAATCCTCAAGTCAAACTCAAAGTAGGATAGCATTGGAAAAAATCCAAGTGCAAACCGAAGCAATCAATGCATATATCCTAAGCATGGCCCCAAGTTGGTTCGGTACCGCTCCATGAGTCATGGATCGGTACCAATCCGTGAAGACTCATATTGGACACACAGAAGTCTCGGGTCTGACTCCAAGCAAGTAAACTTGGGTCGGACATATAGAAGTCTTAGTTTGGACACACAAAAGTCTCGGGTCTGACTCCAAGTAAGCGAAGGAAAACTCATAGGGAAAAAATCCGATAAAATCTTCTGGTCATGCCCTCAAAAAACACTCAAATTTCTCAGGTTGGACTCCAAGTTAGTTCAAGTTAACAAAGATAGAGGCAAGTGCAAAGCCACCATAATAGCTAACAGACCAAGATACCCTAAGTGTTGGACCGATACCGATCCAAGTGGTTGGATCAATACCAATCTATAATACTTTATCAATTTTGGCCCAATCTCCTCCTATCCACCATCCTCGATGCTGGAAACCTATTTCAAGTTCCATTGCACCGATTCTATGTAATCCTCCTTCGATCTTCTTGAGCACCTGAAATCAACAACTCCTTTCTTCCAGTGATCCATCATCTGGACTCATAAACAAGCTAATAATGGTGCAAACAAGTTTGGAATCATGAAGATAATCGCAAATTAAGCATAGACAAAAAGTTCAGAGTGATCCATTTGGCAATCTTATGGATCGCTACGGATCCCAGCCTATGGATCTGTACCGATCTATGGATATTGATGAGATGTCTCATTTTTCTTAAAAGAATTGGTCTAGGTATGGAAAACAATGTGGAGATCGTGGGGGCAAGTTTTCGGTAAACCTGCAGCTATAAATAAGAGGAAAGTGGCTCATTTTTAGGTTCATTTTGCTTCCTTGCATCCCTAACTACATTCTCTTATAATCACTCGTGGATTTATACCGATCCATAAGAACTTATACCTGCAAGTTAGCAATCAAAGTAATAAAATCACTATGTGAATGAAGGTTAGATTAGCCGAACCACTATAAAATGCTGTGTGCTCTTTTCTTACTCTTTTAGATCTACTTTTCTTCACTTTTTACTCTCTACTAGATCTCTTAGACATTTCTGCCATTGTTTAGTTCAAACATTTTGGTGCTTTTACAGATAGATACCTGAATTCGTTGATTTAAGATTTGAAAAGATTTAAAATGACGAGACAATCGACTACGAAGGCCATTGTTATAGGAAATCAATAAGGGAGCAGCCAAGAGTTGTCCTCAGGAGCAAACCCTCCATCCATCTACATAATCAGGGATGAGATGGAAACCATGATGAATACGATGTAGGAAAAAATGATGGCCTATCAGAAAGAGAAGATGGAAAATTTCTTTAGGAGAATGGGACAAACAAGAATAGCCAAAGTTGCAAAAGTCAGAACTAAAGGACAGAAGCTAGAGCAAATGCACCTGGGAGTCGAATAAGTCAAATCAGAACGAACCTCGAAAATGTCATACGGATCGATATCCATCCACTAGTACAGATTGGTGCCTATCCACAAGAATATGGGGACATTGCCAATATTGACTTAGGTGGAAATGATGCATGTCCAGGAGATAATGCATAGTGTTTAATGTGAATTAAAATGCAGAAGCATGACCTGAGGAGTACATGCCGAAATTCCATTGTAGAAACGGGGGGCGGGCTAAGAATGAAAACTTGAGAATTCCTTTAGACGATAATGACAGACTTACTGAGATTGTGAGACGAGCAATGAGGGATGGACTGGCTAATTGAAGCCTAGAAAATGTGAATAGGAGCCTATTCACTCTAAACATTCGGTACGCTACGAATTCACCTGATTTCAAGCTGCCTACATTGGAGATGCATGATGGAAAGACCGATCTAACAGTTCATTTGATGAGGTACATCCGGCACATGGAGGTGTGGGTGCATCTGAAGAGGTCATGCAACGGTGTTTCTCTTTATATCTGATAGATTTTGATGGCATTATGGTTAAGGCAGCTAGAGAACGGTTCCATTAGCACATGGGCGGAGTTAGTGAACAGATTCATGAAGTAGTTTTATGTATATATTTCATGACCCAAGAATGCAATGACGCTGTCCAGTGTGAAGCAGAGGCTGAACAGGCCCTTAAGAGATTTTTGACAAGATTTAATGTAGCCGTTGCCATAGTTGATAGGTTTATTTATCGATGATTTTGATGGTGGTAGTTTCTGGAGTGCCAGACAAGATGGATTTCAAGGTTGCCTTGGAGAGGGATCTACCGATGCACCTCACCGAATTTTATCATGATGCCAAAAGATACATGCATTATAAGGACGTTGAAGCCCACAAGGAAGAAATTAATGTTTAGATGGCGAAAAACCTCCCGGAGAAGGATCCATAAAATGCAAAGGAAAATGAAAGACAGATGACGGCTTTGAAGGGTCAAGCGGAAAAGAAGGAAATCGACATTCTCCTCGTACACTGACCCCGGAATGGATTTACATTGATACTAGAGGACAAATCCCCTATCTAAAACTAGATAGGAGAGAGCCCACGGACCTTGAAAGAACGTCCGAAAATATTGCCTATTCCATAAGCTAGACGGGAATAACACAAATGACTATAGACACTTAAGCGATCTGATCGACGAACATGTCAAAAACAACCAATTACAACATGATGTGAAAAGAGGAGCTGCGGTGGTGGAACAAGAGCAGCTATCATCCATAGCGAATGGAAATTGCTTGGATCAAGGTTGAGGATAGTCATCTCTTGATTGGGATAACAAGAAATCGTGTTTGGTTCTTGCATTCTATCTTTGCTTTCAATAAAAAACATAATATTATAGTCGAGCCGCTTACTCGTGTATGGGACCTGGATCGGTCCCTTGGCATGCTCTGAGTTGGACAGTAGACTGTAACACCCGGTGAGGCAGCTATCATGATGTTTGACTTTATGTTTTCTAAAGTTCTAATTCGATTCCATTAGATGAATCTCTTATTATTAAAATCCACATGAATGTGATGGCTGATACTGATCGTCGTAGTCCTAACTAGAGAGACGGAGCGATGACCATAAGGTATAAGTTTCATTGCCGGAAAGCGAGTGAATGGACTTTCATGATATTGATCACTTTAAGTCACAGCCGGATTGCAGGGACCAGAGTGTAAGAAGTAAATCACCTCGCCAAAGCATGAGCAGATGGGCTTTCTTGCCATTGTGTCCTCTTGTCGGAGAGTGAGCGGATTGGGCTCAACAAAGATTCGGAGAGACCATGGATTTGATTATCGATCCCGAATGGCCATGGATTTGATTAACGATCCGGAGAGACCATGGATTTGATTATCGGCCCCGAATGGTGTTGGAAATGATTAATGATTCGGAGAGACTATGGATTTAATTATTTGCCCTAAATAGCTACGGATTCGATTAATGATCTGGAGAGATCATGGACTTACCTATCAGTCCTGAACGACCAACTTTAATTTAATGATCAAGAGAGATCGAATTTTCAACCAACAATCCAAAGAGATCATGAATTGAATCGATCATCGAATGTATGGCCTGGAGATTGAGATTTAAAATTTGGCTTTGAATGCCATTTGACCTTGAAACGATTTGTCAGCGATTATCGAATCGAGTCATTGATTTTAGGAAAAGAATGCTAACTCTTGGATGAATACAGGATGATCCTGATTCATGACACAATTCACGGCATACCAACTCCAAAGAAACAAAAAAACCCCTGTTTATGACTAACACTCAAGCAAGGACTCGAGTCCGTAGTATTATGGTCTAGAACGACCTTTGACTTACAGGTGAATTCGAGGGAACCGGACGATTCTTCGCTATTTGAGTAATTAATAGCCAAAAATTCTACTACTTATGACTCATTGACTTTGATATTTGTCCTTGTGGAAAAACCCCTTCCATCGCAAGATGTGCTTTGGTGGACTAGTTTTACGGTCGAATTTGCTATTGTCTTCAAAAAAATTTAAACGACCAAATTGGATGAGCGAACGATGGCGAAATGACCTAAGGACTTCGAGAATATCATAAAAAGGCGAGAAAAAAGAAATATAAAAAAATGAGCGAAAATAGTTAAAATTTTTGAAGTTCAAGTTTTTGGAAGAGCCGACTCGGAGCAAACCCACAAAATTCTCAGGTCAGACTCGAAGAAGGACAGTCTTGGAAAAACTCCAAGCATGACCCAAAGCAATCCCTATAGAAGCCCCAAGCACAACCCAAAGCAATCCATGTAGAAGCCTTGAGCATGAACCGAAGTAATCCATGCAAAAACCCCAAGTGCCCGAAGTGGTTTGGTACCGATCCTTGAGTCATGGATCGGTACCGATCCACGAAGACTCGGGTCAAACACACAAAAGTCTCGGGTCTGATTCCAAGCATGTGAACTGGGGTCGGACACACATAAGTTTCGGGTCTGACCCCAAGCAAGCAAAGAAAAACTCAAAGCACAAAAATATCAGAAAATCTTCAGGTTGAGCCCTAAGCAAATACTCAAATTTTCGTGAACGGACTCCATGTTAGTTCAAGTTAACAAATATAGAGGCAAGTACAAGACTACCACAGAAGTAAACAGACTACGATCCACTAAGCGGTGGATTGGTACCGATCCACGATGCTTCATCAACTTTAGCTCAATTTCCGCTTGATCCACCATTCTTGATACTAGAAGCCTATTTCAAGTTCCATTGTACCGATTCCATGCAATCCACTATCGATCTTCCTGAGCACATGAAATTAGCAACTTCATTCTTCCACCGATGCATCGGTTGGACTCAGATTCAAGCTAATAATGGTGTAAACAAGTTTGGACTCATGAAAACTAATCAGGAATCGAGCTTAGACAAAGAGTTCAAAGTGATCCATTTGGCAATCTTATGCATCTATACCGATCCACTCCCATGGATCAATACTAATCAACAGATATTGATGAGTCGTCCCTCATTTTTTTCAAGAGAATTGGTCTCGGCGTGAAAAATGATGTGGAGATTGTGGAGTGAGTTTTTAGGCAACATATAGCTTTAAATAGGATGGTAAAGGCTCATTTTTGAGGATATTTTTTCTTCCTTACATCCCTACTTTTAATCACTCACGGATTTATGCCGATCTATAAGAACTCTTACCTATAATTCAACAATCAAAGAATAAAATCACTAAGTGGACGTAGGCCTAGATTAGCTGAACCACTATAAAACGCTCTGTGTTCTTTTCTTGCTCTTTTTAATTTACTTTTTTTCACTTTTTATTCTCCACTAGATCTCTTGGGTATTTGTGCCATTTTTGGGTTCAAACAAAGCCCATGAAACGAGATGATTAGTTCGGCTCTGATATGGGGTTATAGTGGCTAAAAGATGGGTTAGAGAAGCTTTGAAATGGAGGGCTAAGATGGAAGAAATTGGTAAAAGATGATGTAGGATATTGATCCTAAAATATATCTAAATTCTCCTCTATATAAGCATCTACACAGTCAACCTTTAAAGGACTTTTTGAAGCCTCCATTCTCATTCATTTCTAGCCTGTCTTACCTTCTCCATCCTCAATCAATTCAAGTGAAAATCAAATAAAGTACTCTTCGATAACTGGTGGTCAATGATTCAACGATTAGTGCTCTTTTGGATTGGAAGTCAGTTCGAGGATCAGACCTTGTCATTTCAAAGTGTACTTACAGACTGTAGTTATAAGGTATGCTCCTAACATATTTATATATAATGTCTATTTCATGTATTATATTATTAGTTAGATGACTATTCCAACACACACACACACACACACACACACATATATATATATATATATATATTGTCACAATTTTGATTGATTGTATGTATATATATGTTTCATATTATTAATTTTTTTTGTAAACTCACTTGTATGCAGCACGGCTCAACAGAAAACAATTTATATTATTTAAATACTTTAATCTATTTATATATGCATTTATAGGTTATAATTTAAGTACTACTTAATACATATGTAAAGTATGGAAATATAATTTTATACATAATGTTTAGTAGGTATAATATTTTTGACTATAACAAAATATCATATATATATATTTATATATTATTTTTAAAGAATATTTAAACTAGTTAACCATATAAATAAATATATATGTATATACATATGTGCACTATAAATTATGTTTCATATTTTTATAAAATTAGATTAATATATATTATATCTCGGCAAAAATTGAAAAAACATTTTTTTATATTATAAAATATTTAAATATAGACCAAAAAGTAAAAATTAGTTTTTTAAGTTGTTTTAAATTATAAATTATGTAATAAATTTCAACATCCAAATTTTACTGGAAATTTAAGATTCAAATTTACATTCAATTTTTTTATTATTAAATCTTAATAATTTTAGTACAGTTTTTATTATAATCATATATTTCATAATTTTAAATTAAAAAAAACAGAGCCATGCACATGACCAAGTATTTGTAGATTTAATATAAGTTATTTTCTAATATTTATATATGTATAAGTATTTTAAATATGTAACTATACTTATACATATATTTTTTTGTAATTATATTTGTACATGTATCGCTTTCAGCCTTACAGCAAAACAAATATTTTAAATATATTTAATAAATGATATAAACATATTAATATAGTTACACACACACATATATATATTGTCAATACTTCATACTTATGTTTTATATATGTATATATAATTATATATTTATACATAATTATTTAAAAATTATGGTTTATACACACACAGAGATATATATTTGTAACATTTGTTATGTAAGTAAAAGTAATAAACATACATTTAAACAATATGTTTTTATATTAGATGGGCTAACGTGTCAGTTGCGATTTAAACCTCAGCATCTATACGCGGGCATATTATACTTTAATAACCTGGTCCTTAATGGGCCCGAATTTTCGCCTAAATCAAAACCCAAGTCCATTAGGGTATGGATCATTGGTTTGGGTAACCTTTAATAAACACAAGTATATCATGGTACGGTCAATATAAACTCACAGAGGACTTAAAAAAATATAATATAACATATATATTGACTAAGGCTACTACCATGGAATATCATTCCTTGGATATTTAATTGTCTTGTCTACACTGAGCATGAATAAGAACAATGTTCTGGTAATTGTCTTATCTACGTTGAGCATGAATAAGAAGACTTCACCATCTCCACTTTTTGCCTTTCCTTAGTATCCAGTCCTTCTAAATCTATCATGTGGGTTGTTATGAGGAGATGGGTCAGAGCAATATTCTGGTGATTAGAAAATTATGTACTTTACCTATACCATTAATTTATGCCGATTGATTTCCATTTAAGTGTAATGTCTATTATTTTTTCCTAATCCATTAAATCTTATATGCATGTACGATATGTATAACCTAATCTTCCCTAAGGGATAACAATATAAGTTTATGCGTATCTACATGTAGTTCTAACCGTTCCACTATCCAAAAAACCAATCACTTAATACTTCTTAAATAGAGAGGAGACAGATCTAATGACCATTTAGTACCTCAATCCTCCAAGTTGACCCTCCACAATGCAAATGCTAGTCAATTGGTTTAAAAACAGAGACCGATGACCCTCTATATACGGCTTTATAATTTCTAATTTAGTTTCCTACTACTAACGCATATCAATGACTCGTCTACGGTTAACTAGCTCACCTCCAATAAACTGATTTTGTATAACCCTTTACTTTGAAGTCTATGTGTATCCCATATGGATTCTACATTAATGGGAAGTGAAATCCTTTAGGGCATAACCCAAGTCTTTGCTACCGCTCGCTCGAGACCGCTAATGGTCATATCCTATATGCTTGACCTACGTTTAAATACCAATACAAAGTACTAAGCCGACCTATCTTCCATAGCTGACATCCCTAAGTAAGTCAGGAAAAATGCCTCTTGCGGTTACTTAATACCCCTTATTGGAAGTGAAGTAGATCTTATTTCCTCAAAAGTACTGGGTTATCTAATGCTTCAAATCTAAGGCGAACCCTAAGTATATTTTCCCATCCTATCCACAATGCATATCCCTTCCCCATGGGTTTTACAGTTGGACATGCTCATTAGTAGTAAGTATACATAACTGTTGGTAGACTCTAAGCGAAGCAAACTTCTGTTTTGTAACTCCACTGACCTCACATCCTAATCCACTAAACCAAACCAAACCAAACACCCAAAGCGAGAGCGTTGGGCTAGTCCTACTAATTCATGCTTATGTTAAATGTATAATTGAAGCAATATAATTTTCTACTATGAAAATTATATTGCCTTCTACATCTCTTTAATAGTATCAATAGTTACATGTTTGCTATGTAATTATTCCTAATTTATACGCTTAGGCTTTGATTTTCTCATTTCCTTCTTTGTCTAATAAATGTCCATTGTCTATAATTATTGTCATTAATGTCAAAATTGGATAATCTCTAATGATATTTATGTACCTGCTTCAATATCTACTTATTCTTTATATTTAATTCCTTTAACTCTCTATTAGCTACAAATTTATTGCCCATTCTATTAGCTACAAATTTATTGCCCATTAAATTCATAGTTAATGGCTATAAATTTTGGAATTCATATTCCTTCCTTTTTTATCCTATAATTTAATACGCTATAATAACTAATACAAATATTGTTGTAAATTACAGCATATATATGTTTTTATTTTTAATTGTTATGCGTAGTTTTGCATATATATATATATATATATTCTTATTTTTTAATTATAAACTCTTAAACTAGAATATAACTTTATTTTAATTTATCAGAGTTGTCATTTCAAAAAGGATTACCATTATAACTTTCCGTAAATTACCCAAAAATGAGACTTTTGCTCTGTTTTAAATCACAAGGAATTATCTCATTTCGGTTATTGAAATAGATAGTGCAACCTACGGATACTCCATATTTTACACATCTCTTTCCTTTTTGGAATATTCTTTGTTAATTCAAACGATGCACTTTTATACATATTTTAGAAATTGCATAATTTGTGGAAGTTACATGGAAATAGATACAATAAAATTATAACCTACTCCAAATAAATTAAAATATAGAAATACACATTCCAAATCAACTATGGAAACCTAGTTTAGAACCCAATCATAAATCTAAAATAAATAAACATTCTATAATAATAAATATTTGGGACCGAATTCAAATTTCCAAATTAGGTTGTACATACTATTCCAATTTCAGTTACATATTTTATAGAATATGCAGGCGATATTCCTATACATTTGTTTTATGCTTACAATTCATCAGATCTTATTTAGGCTTAATAAGCTAAAAAATCCAATGATATAAATTTCAATGTCATAAATAAATTATATAATTTCTTACTTTACCTTTCTAGCTTTTCAAATCTTCCAACTCTGAATCCATTCTTTTAATTTACTCATTTTCTATTCTAACCCAAAAGAATATGTATAACAAGGTATATACATATTATTAGAATTACAAATTTGAGAAGAGATTTGGGGTTAAAGGGACTATATGTTTATAATTATTGAAATTGCATTTTTCTTCCACAATGTTGATTTGTGTGTGTATGTATGTGTATATTATTTTATAATTTTTAGAAATAGTGTAGAAGGAAAAATGGCCGAGAAGAGAAGTGAGTGGTTAAGCCTGTATTTATAGGCGCTCGAATCAACTATTACTGTTAGATTGAAATAACAAAATCCGGCCCATTGGTAAATGTTCATACCCTAGTCACCACCATCCGATTGGTCGACCGCTCCCCTATAGGTGGTTGAATGGCTCATGGAGGGGGTCGACCATTGGGGTACGCATTTGATTATGTTTTATTTCCTTATTTCGTTTTTAATTATTTTCGCTTCAGAAACTTCAAACGCTAATAACTTCTTCGTTTTAGCGCCAATTCCAAAACTCCAAGTATGAAAGTTGCTTAGAAAATCGCTGTGAACATAATAGTGTAAGTTTCATAGTCAAATTATGTTGTTTGATCAAATTCCATTTTTGGAGCCTTATTAATTATTTATTAAATTTACAGCGTTACATTCTCCTCCCTTAAAACAATTTTGTCCCCGAAATACCCCATGGGTTGACTCATGTAACATAGGCACAATCAATCTAAACTAGCCAACTAATTAGTGTACAGCTGATTTTCTAGCCAAACATGTACATGTGCATGGTGTATATGCAGAATGACTCTAAATCGACATCTCCCATATGAATGCATTTTTTAAAAATGGTTTAAAAATATGACGCAGGAAACCCAGGCATACTGGCAATTCTATATGTATGCAAGTTTTCAAAAATTAAAATTCATTTTTCCTATAGTAATTTCTACAGTCCTACGAGAAGGAGTATTGTTCAACCAATTTTGCATCCAATCCCTGCCATCCAAAACATAGAAAACAATTTTTGACATCAATTTTTTTGAAAATCCAGTTATTCCGAATCAATACCCCTATGCTGAAAAAGGAATTTGGATGGAAAATTTACAATTCCACTATTCTTATGGATACCTATTTCGTTGCACCTTAGAACATTCTCTTATGCCCTAAAAAGTTTCCTGCTTTTTTAAGTACAATACGCATAAGGAGGTTAATTTTTGGATGTTAAAGCATAATTATCCTAAACGCAAGTTTTTGTTTACTATCAACAAGATGTGAAAATAGATATTCCAAAGCTAAAACATCATTTTCCCTTGTTATTATCTATGTTTTATATACTATCACCCTGTCGGACAGTAAAATTCATATTTACTACCACATTGAAACTCCTTACGCTAAGTATGTTGCATTTGAAAATAAGAAATTTTCTCATTTTAAAAGAAAACTTTCCTTTAAACAATCTTGCAAAATAGTTTGAAAAATACAATTTTCAAAAACATTTAAGTACCCTTTTTTTAGAAAAGAATTTAACCAAAATTTCCGAAAAACATTTGAACCGCACTTCTCAAAAGCATTTAAATAAAAGTTTCCAAAAAATTTGCCTCCCCATTGTTAAAAAAAATCCAACCACCTCTTAATGTAATTGAAACTCATTAACGAGTTTATACATATAATTAGCCCTAGTATTGTGCAATTAATCTTAAATTTGGGGAACAATTTCTTTTATTCTAAAACAACAGACTACCTTCCAACATATTAATAAATTTTAGCTTTTATGGCATAAGGATAATGACCTGTGACTTCGCAACAATAAATCCCTATACTCCGCTTGTTATAATTTATTTTTCCTAAAATCCTTAAGTTTTGGGACTAAAGCAATTTTAATTTCTAGTTGCTAACTCAGTTTCCTAATTTGTTTATAAACTTTCAATCTTATCTATATTTATCACTAGTAAAGTTTACTTATGAGATTTCCTTATTTACACTGTTTCTCAATATATATAGAAATATATGTATATAGTGGTCTAATTCCATCTATAAAATCAACATACATACCTCATATCATATCATACGCTTTTCCAGTATCCTAAGGGAGACAACTAGCAATTACAACCCAAAAACCCTAAAAGAAACTTTTGCTGGAAGATGCTCTTCATTATCAACTCATGTTAATAATGTTGTGGCTATGACATTCCTTACTAAATTAAAATGGACATTTCTAGTATGTTATTCAGCTATGACTTAACTTACCTCCTTGACTTCTAATAATTAAGGTATATACATTACTTTAATTATTACTCCCATCTATGGGATAAATTGTGCATTCCCATACTATAGTGGGTAAGAAATACAAACTATTCTCATTCAGAATAAATCTTCGAAAAATTAGCTTGGTCGAATAATTTTCATACCGCCTATCTTGACTTCTCTAACCTTGAATCAAAAAACATCCTTTATGTAGGTTCGCCGTCTTATTACTCTCTTCTCCAATCATACTTCTATCTTCTCTAAATCAAATTCCTTGACAATATCCTCAAACTTTGGTATTTATTTTCTTTGTCTTTCATCTTTCATGCAAGTATACCCTAAGACTCGCAAAAGTGTACTTTAATATCATTTCATATTCCTTAGAGTTCTTCTCACGACTTCCACATATCTCTAGTAAAATATTACTTGGTTCATACCAACATTCTTTATATTCAACGAAGATTTCTTATTGCTTCCCTATAAGCATAATTAGTTATTTTATTCATAGCCTAAACCTTTATCCCATCTAATCTAGGTAGTGATCCATGTCTACTCCATATATAAATTTGGTTTGGGTTTAATCATTCTTTATAAAGCTAAAACTCCACAATCATGAATTACCTAATCCAAAAATTTTATCTTTAAAAAATATATGGACTTAGAAACCTTTTTATCAAATTCAAAAATAGCTCGGCCTTCAAAACGATGCCATGAAATTTTTTCTTTTCTAACCAAATTTATCTTTTTTATAATTTTCTACAACAGAAATTTACTTCTTTCAAACGTAGGATTTTTAACTCAAAACTTTCAAAACTTAATCACCACACCAAACTATTTTGTTTTCAAAAACATCTTCCATAATTTAAACAATGAAAAATGAAGTAGAAAAGGATAACTTCCATCTTATTATTTTCTTACTACTCATGCTATTTTTTCTTCCACCTTTGATGGAAATTATAATAGCATATAAGGGGGACTTCTAAAAGATACGTGCAATTGCTGCATCTATCTAAGCGTCTGTCTAAAATTTATGCGCAATCGTTATCTATGGAATTAATCCATTCTTCATATCCTCATCCTGTTGCTTTTTTCCTATATTATTTCTGATTAGATCAGTAATCATATATATATATATAATGTTATTTCTATCTAAATTTCTAATACTACTACTATTTAAATTTCTCCTGCCTAAACCACCTTCAAGTGGTTCTCACTTCTCTAAAAATATATCCTTCCTATCTTAACTATCGAGCATTCTTACCCTTCTATTCTCTATACCCGATTTTAATCAAGTACCATTTCCATTTATCCACCCCTTAGAGAGAATTTAAAAAGCCTTCAAACTTACAAAGATAGTAAAAATCATCAAACCAAACCTATATGCTAGTTTCCATTCATTTCAAAAAAGAAGAACCCTTTTTAACCTTTCAATCGAAAGCTTTTGACTTAACCAATTTTAAATCAAGAATTTCAACATTTGCTTACTTTTTCAAAACCACAGCTTCTCGATAAATTCTTTGAAAAATCCATTTGAAACGTTTTAAGGAATTTCCAAATATTTTTGTCAAATTCTATCACATGGAGTTGGATATAAAAATAGACTTTAATAATCCTTTCTTTAGGATGCTCCTTCTTTCTACTCATCCTTAACTTGTCTCCATCCAAAATCCAACTTATCTTTGTGGTGATTGGTGTACAGCTTTTTGTGAGAACATTCTCCACTCCTATTATTCCTTACTTCCAGATGTTTGCAGTATATAGTTTCTTACTTCGCATTTGTCTGGATGAAATGTGCATCTTCAATAGGCAATCCATCAAAATTCACTATCATAAGGAAGTCTAAGCCAAACAAAGGAGTCAACCAAGCAGCCTCCAGGATTCTTCTATATTTCGTGCTCATGCTCTTCTCGGTCCACTCCTTATGACGTGACCTCTGCCGCGTGGGGTAAATGGGGTAGGGGTATATATTTAGCTCTATTTATTATTTCAACTCAGAGTTTCTTCATCCATCCTTTCGAAACATGGTTGCAACTACTTCTGTAGTTGGAATTTGTAGAGCTTGGCGTATAATATATATATATATATATATAATTATAGGTAAAAATACTAATATGTTCTCTCAACGTATCCTAATTTCTATGATCGACTAACCTAAGCTTTGTTACCAAATGTAACAACCCATACCTGAATGTGTCCGAAATTTCAACTAAATCAAAACCTATCCATTTAGGTACGAATAATTGGTTTTTGTAATCTGTAATAAACATAAGTATATCCGGATGTGATCAATATAAACTCACATTGAAATTAAAAGTATAATATAACATACTTATTGACTAAGGGTGCTACCTTGGAATATCATTCCTTGGATGTTTAATTGCCTTGTCCATGCCGAGCATGTATAAGAAGAATTCACCATCTATAGTTTCTGTCTTGCTCCAGCATCCAGTCCTTCTAAATTTGTCTAGTGGGTTGTTATGAGGAGGTGGAATAAAACAACATTCCAATATTTTAAAATTTACATACTTTACCCATATCATAAATTTGCACTGACTGATTTCCATTTAAGTGTAACGTTTATCATTTACGAATAATCTGTTAAATCTTATGTGCACGTACGATATGCCTAACCTAACCTTCTCCAAGGTATTACTATATAAGTATATGCATATTCGCATACATTTCTAACTGTTCCACTACCCAAAAACACCGGCCACTTAAGACTTTTTAAATAGGGAGGAGATAGACCGAACGACTTTTTAATACCGTATTCCCCGAAGCGGGCCCTTTACAACCTAAACAAAAGCCAATCAGTTCTAACTACAAAGATCGATGACCCTTATATATGGCTTTATAATTTATAATTTAATTGTCATACTAGTAACACATCTCAAAGTCTCATCTAAGGATTAACTCAACCACCTTCGATAAACTAACTTTCGCATAACCCTCTACTTTAAAGCATATCCTGTATGGATTCTTCACTAGTAGGAAGCGAAATTCATCAAGGCATAACCCAAGTCTTTGATACCGCTTGCTTGGGACTGTTGGTGGTCATAACCTGTATAGCAAACCTATTATTAAATATCTATACAAAATGCTGACATAATCTGCCGACCTTCCATAGATGATGTCTCGTTTAGACTAATCTGTGTAAGTCAAGGAATATGTCCCTTTCGGTTACTTAATACTTCTTATTAGAAGTGAAGTAGACCCTATTTCATTAAAAGTATCGAGCTATTTAATACATCAAATCCAAGGTGAACCCTCAGTATATTTCCCCCACCTATCTGCAATGCATATCCCTTCCCTACGGGTCCTATGGTTGGAGATGTCTCACACCAGTAGTAAGTATAAAGAACTGCTAGTAGCCTTTAGGTAAAGGGTAGACTTATGCTATGTAACTCTATCGACCATGCATCCCCACCCACTAAACCAAACCAAACACCTAAAGCATAAGTGTTGGGCTAGGACTATTTATTCTAATCGTATAATTGAAGTTATATAATTTCCTATTATGAAAATTATAACCTTCTATATATATTTAATAGTATTAATACTTGTTCGCTACGCAATTATTCTTATTTTATACGCTTAGGCTTTGATTTCCATGTTTCCTTCTTTTTCTAATAAATGTCCATTGCCCGTAATTATTAGTCATTATCAAAATTGGATAATCTCTAATGATATTTACTCGCCCATTTCAAAATCCACTTATTCTGCCTATTCAATTTCCTCATCAATGCCATTCTCTAATCAATCCTTATTTAATTCCTTTAACTCTCTATTAACTACAAATTTATTGCCCATTAAATTTGTTGTTAATGTTCATGAATTTTGGAATTCCTATTCCTTCCTTTCTGATTTACAATTTAACAAGCTATAATAACTAATACAAATATTGTCGTAAATTACGCTATATATAAGCATATATGTTTTTATTTTTAATCGATATGCATGGTTTTATGTGTGTGCATATATATATATTCTTATTTTCCAATTAGTAATTCCTAAACTACAACATTCCTTTCCACGTTTTAATTTATCAGAGTTGTCCCTTTCATAAAGGATTATCATGATAAATTTACATAAATTACCCAAAAATGAGACTTTTGCTTTGTTTTAAATTACATGGAATTATTTCTTTTCTTTTATTGAAATAGATAGTGCAACCTATGGAGAAGAATATCCATGCTTTATACATCTCTTTCCTTTTTGGCATATTCCTTGTTAATTCAAACATATGCACTTTTATACATATTTTAGAAATTGGATAATTTGTGGAAGTTACATGAAAACAGATACAATTAAATTATACCGTACTCCAAATAATTAAAACATAGAAATACACATTTCAAGTCAACTAGGGAAACCTAGTTTAGAACCCAATCATAAATCCCTAATAAACAAACGTTCTACAATAACAAATATTTGGGACCGAATTCAAAATTTTAGATTAGTTTGTACATACTATTCCTATTTCAATTACATATTTTATGGAATATGCAGGCGATATTCCTATACATTTTTAATGCCTACAATTCATCAGATCTTATTTAGGCATAATAATTTAAAAAATCCTATGATATCAATTTCAATATTATAAATAAATTATATAATTTTCCACTCACCTTTCTAGCTTTTCAAATCTCCCAATTCTGAATCCATCCTTTACTTGACTACTTTTCCATTCTAACCCAAAAGAAAATGTATAACAAGCTATATACATATTATTAGAATTACGGATTAAGAAGAGATTTGGGATTAAAGAGAATATAGATTTGTAATTATTGACATTACATTTTTCTTTCATAACATTGATTTGTTTCTTCTCTTATTCTCTTTTATTTCCTCCCTTATCTGATTTGTGTATATGCGTGCATATATATATATATATATATATATATATATTAATTTACGATTTTAGAAATAGTGGTGAAGGGAAAATAGCAGAGCTTTACTGCTTGGATTAGAAAATATGAGAAGAGAGGTGAGAGGTTAGACTTCTATTTATAAGCACCCGAATCAACCATAACCATGATATTAAAATAATAAAATCTAGGTAGTTGGCCAAAATTCAAACCTAACCGCCACCATCCGATCGATCAACCACTCCCTTATAGGAGGTCGCCTACCAACGGTTGGCCGACCCAAAGAGGGGATCGACCAGTGTGGTCTTTGGAAAATTCAAAGGCTAATAACTTCTTCATTTATACTCCAATCGTGAAACTCAAATGTGAAAGTTGTTTGGAAAATCGCTGCGAACACAAATGGTCAAATTCCATCATTTTATCAAATTCTCTTTTTGGAGCCTTATTAATTATTTATTAATTTTATGGGGGGTTACATATACTAGCAGTGGACATGGGTCGGTTTGGTGCCGTTTGAATCCCAAACAGATTGCGCACTGCATTAAATAGTTAATCAGAACTGCAAACCATTATACTAATCTTTTAAACGATTCGGTTTTGGTTCGGTTTAATATAATACGGTACGGTTTTTTGTCCGATTTGATTTGAACCAATATTAAATATGAAATAAGAGAATTACTTCCATCAACAATCAATCTACAAAGGCAGCTGTGTAAAGCTTTTACACTTAAAGGTTAAAACACACAATGTTATACTGAAATGACATATTAGTTCTTAATTGTATGGATATTTCATTCGACACTTAGCTACTAGTGAGATTTTTTTAGTAGATTAACAAATCATCAACGTTAACTAGTCCATAATCATTAAGTACAATGATTAGAATAAGATTATAATTAACATTTATCCATAAAAATGAGATGAAAATATCATACTAAAACTTCTTGCTTTATGACAATGATTACTATTAATATAGCCTAAAAATAGAATATGCATCATTAGAAAATGAAAAAAGACATAAGAGCTGTAACGACCCAGAATTTTTGATAATTTAAATTTGAATATTTAATTTATTTTAAATATTAATAAGTGAAATTTTTAAGTCGAACAATTTATTTTTTGAATATTGGATTTAATTTGGACAATTAAATCGATAATTTAATAGTTGAAAATACAGAAATAATTGAAAAAAGAGTTAAATATGATTGAAAATGATTTGTAAAATTTTATTTTATCATATTGGAGTTAGAACGATATTTTAGAACTTTTAAAATTGAATTAAAAGTATATTTGTGAAATTTGAATATTTTAATATTTAATCGACTAGTGAAATTAGTCAATTTTCGAACAGTCTCAGAATTGAATGAAACTAGTTCCATTGGATCCGTAATAGTTTGTTATTATTGGATTTCAATTTTTCTAGCAATCGGAGCTTTCGTTTGACCGTGGCAGCTCGAAATGCATCGAAATTGTTTTAATATTAATTTGGTCAGTTAAAATATTCATTTTTCAAACAGTCTCGGATTTCAACATAACCAGTTTTATCGGATCCGTAATGTGATATTATTGTGAGATTTCAAATTTCAAGTCAATCGGATTTACCGTTTGTCCGGTGCAAGCTAAAACGCACAAAAAATCGTTTAATCGGTTTACTTTAAAATCGATCGTCCGTAACTCGCACATACGATCAAATTAGCTTCCGAAACCTGTTCCATTATGTCTGGAACGTGGGATAAAACCTAGAAACGCCGGTCACCGTGCGTAAATCGGAGTTCGGAAAACCCGGGATGAATAGTGTTCGTTTTATTTTCTATAAAAGCACGATTTAATTCACAATTGCAAAAGAAAAAAAAACAAGTTAGGGTTTCTTCTTTCAGCCGCCACCTGTGCTATTTCCAATGGCCAGAACGCGTGCCCTTCTTCCCCTCCGATCTCCTCATCCATCGACTTTCATCCAAATCTTTCAACTAGTAAAACGTAGAGGGCAACGAGATCTTCAATCTCAACGGTCAAGATCGGAAACAGCGTCACGGATCAACAGCAAATTAAGCATGAAGGTCACGCGTTTGGGTTCGGTTTTCACGGCCATGCTTGGGCCGAGCTCCACGTTGTTCGAGGCGTGGGTCAAGCTCGTGACGAGCTTCGATGTGGTGCTGTTGTGATGGGGTTTAGTCGACGAATGGAGGGTGCGTGTATTAGGGTTTGGGCTTTTTTTGGGTTCGGCCTTCGTTCGTTTATCTGGAAGAAACGTGGGGAGGGAGAAGAGTAGTAACGGCCCTGATTGATGGCTGGGAATCTAAGGGCAGATGATGATGTAGGGTTTTAAATTAATAAATTTTGTAAATTAATTTATATAAAAATCGTATTAACTTTGTAATATGATATCATTTTGCTACGAGGTCGAAAATTTACAAAACCAGTTGCGTTGGAACCGTATTGACGAGCACTACGCAATGGAGCTGATTTGGAGCTAGTATGAATTTCGGGTAAAATTAAACGCGCGTTTAATTTTATTCGAAATAAAAGCTGAAAACGGAATTAAAACCAAGGTGAGAACTTCTCACTCAATCGAATCGGTTTCGGTTTTAATTTTAAATAGTTATATTTAAAATTGCTTGATTGTATGCACGAATGATGATTTTTATCTATTGATTGTTAAAATAGACACTATGCGCCGTTAGTAAGCGGATGTTATTTATTAAAAACTTATACCGCGAATATTTCACAGTACAGTGAAATTGGTATTATATATGTACTTGGAGTTGATTTTCCCGCATTATATAGCGGATGAGACCCTATTGCGCCGCCTATTAAGCGAATAATATTTTTAAAAATCCCATATACCGCGATAATTCCGTACTGGAACGGAATTGGTATTGTTCTAACATCTTTGGATGCAGGGAAACAGGTTGGAGAGATCCAACTGGATTCCTCAACTGTATTGATTTACAGATATTGTGATATTTGTTGATATCATATCGATATATGATATTTGGATGTCGTGATTGACTATTTGGTGCTGTTGCATCATTGGATTCATTTTTGAAGTTTTAAAATAATGATTTTGGTTTTTAAAAGAATTTTTAAAGTAATTTTTGAAAGTATACGTTTTATTAAATTTTTGAATTGATTCATTTTAAATAATTTAAACGTTATAAATTTTTATGTTATAAAAATTAAGATTTTTGTGAAATATAACCAAAAGGTGATTTTTGAGATAAGTAGTTAATAAATTTATAAAATAGTTAAATTGGGATTTTTGAATTATTTTAAAACGGGTTATATGAAAGATGTATAAATTTGATATTTTAAAATTAAAAATATTGGAATTATAAAACGAGTTTTTATAAGTGTTAAAGTGATGTATAAATGGATTCATAAGTGAATGAAAATTTATAAGATTTATAATTTGTGAAGTTTTAAAAGAAAGATTTTGTAAATAAATGAATTATAAACATTTAACTTATAAAATGGACTTTTGGCATGTAATTGAGTTATATAAATTAAATTTGATTAATAAAGGAGATTTATAAATCGAAGCTTATAAATAGAAATGGAATTTATAGACATTGTTTATAAATTCGAAATCAATGGAATTTGATAAATTGAAAGTTGAAATTGGTTAAGGAAGTATATTCACGATTTTGGACAGTGAATATACTATCAAATAAAATGGATATGCTTGGGAAAATGAATATTATAAAATGAAGTTAATCGTTTTAAAAAAATGTTTTAAAATATATTATAAATCGAATACATAAATTTCAACATTCATTGTTAAAATAGACGTTTTCGAGAAATAAGGAAATGGTGGACTATAACACTGTTGTTATAGTAAATGGTTTCCGAAAGGAAATGTTTTATATAGTATTGGGATTTATATATCTATTTTAATTTTGAATCCCTATACCAGTGATTTTGGGTCGTCGTAACGATGTTTTATGCAACATTCGTTTTGGCCCAAATAAATGTGTTTAAGTGAATGTTTTCCTTAAAGAATGAAATATATACTTAATTTCGATATTAAGTATATTGAATATTTTCTAAGTATTGAAATAAATGGATTTGTGAATTACTTATTAATAAATAAGTATGGAAATGTTTTTCCAATGTGAAATGAAACGTTTTGAGAAATTATCTTTTTGAAGATAAATTGAAAATGAATAATTGAAATCGTATATTCATAAATATTTTGGAATGTAAATTCACTATGGAATTTATAAATGAAAAGGGAAATTTGTTTAAAAATAAACATTGATTTATTTTTGAAGCGTGGGGATAAATTTACGGATTTGGAACGTAAATATGAAGTAAATCGGTAAGGATTTATTTAATTGGTTTAAATGAACCATGTTGAAATGAAAGTATTTCGCGTAAGAAAAATGATTGAAATTTATTTTCAAAAGTGGTAAAGGTGAAAAGTGATTTGAAAAATTGTTTTCAAATGGTTGAAGTGTGGAAATTTTATATTTAGTAAAGATATTTTGGAAAGTAAATAATTTGGGAAATTATTTGGGATTTGGTGATGTTGAACATGCCTATTGATAGTTAAATAATCCGACTATCAATATTTACCTTTAAATAGGTATTTGTTGTGATTGCTTGAATTTGAATGCCACACTTATTTTTAAAATAAGCGTTTACTATTCGGGTTAGCCGGGAAAGGACCTTGGGGTCGTATAACCCATTCCGAATATGTGATATGTCGTAATGGATTGCATTTGATGACCGATGTTGAAGACCAGATATTTTTGAAAACGGAAGGAATACCGTTGAGTTACTCTGCATCGGATGATCTCCGATATAGAGGTTTTATCACCCTTAGTGATGGGAAGTCCGGACGTGATTAGAAATTATCCAGAAAGCAAGGACTTCTTTGTAAGTGCCTTCGGTTCTGTTCGAGCCCGGAACAGACTTGTATGGATTGTATGTCTGACATTACAAGTTGAGATATAAAGCTGATTTCTTTCAAATATATTTCTGTTGGTGGCAGAGAATTTATTCTCTTAGCTTAACACCCTTCTCTGAGACTACGAGCTCAGAGGTTATGTAGTTGAAGGTTATTAGTGATATACTCCCAATTTGGTAGCGTGGCATGCTGAGTGTTGCTGTGGGATGATCATTGTTTGATCATTCGTGATATGATCATTTATCTTTGTGATCATTACTTTGATCATTTTTTGACCCAAAGCACAGCTTTTGTATAAAGCGTGGCTTTGTGGACGAGACTTCGTCGGACCTCACACCCCGGAAATGGTCAAAACAAGTAGGATGCAGCAAGGTTATTAGGGGGTAGCGCCCCTTCAGTGTATTTCATTCCTTCTGGATAGAGGTGGTATCATGGTATGGAGCCCAGATACTTAACCTATGTTGTTGCTGCAAATTTATTGCTTTGTGGTTGTTGGAAATCGAGGATCCTCGGATAGATCGGTTACGATCGGGGGATGACATATTCGTGTCAGTAGTTACCCAGTTAGGGCAACCCGGCCTTGTGTTGGTAGAGATCCGATTTGGTTCTCGGGTCGTCTTTCCAGAGGCGTACCCATGTGGCAATGGGAAGTCCCTTGGCCTGACCATTTGTTGGAAATCCAAAGAAACAATACGATCTTGTACGATTTTAGTTGTATAACCTGCCATGGAATGTGGCGTTAACCTACTATTGAACATGGTAGCTATAGTAGGCATAAGTGCGGAATGCCTATGCTGGCTAAGATTTATATCTTTATTTTCGAAATGATTTTTCCTACACTATGCACTAGTAATAATATCAAATGTTTCTTTTTAATGCGTTTCAAGCATCTTTAACTATCATAAGGAGAAATATCCTCCGATTCTGCGTTTGCATTGTGTGTGTGTGCGGGAGGCCTTATGGTAGTCTCATTTTCTAAAAAGCATTGCGAATCTATTTAAAAAAAAAATATCCTGTTGTTTGTTTTAAAAAAAAACTGTTTTAGTTCTCACACCAGTCACATGACTGACTCGGAGTTTATTTTTTTACTTACTAAACTCTGGGTGCCCACCAATTTCCACACGGGCAGTCTAGAGTAAGGTTTATCAGGATATTCTGGAATTCAGGAGTTGCTGGAAGCAAGCTGGATGGCATGGCGTATTACTAGTATATAGTATTTCTTTTCCGCTGTTTGTTGTTATTCGTTGTTGTACACTCTGATGATGAAATGAAATGTAATATGATGTAATGTAATAACTGATATAGTTCTTTTGTTTAAAGATTATTCATTTATCTATTATATGTTGTTCCGCTGGGATTGTGAGATTCTAATATTGTTCTATTGTTTCTTTCTGTTCTGTTCTATCTTTCTCTCTGTTCTTCTACCTCTTTCTTCTTCTTTAACCCTAAAGACTCGTAAATTTGTTCCTCTTTGGCTGGGTTGTTGTGGAATGTTTCCAGCTCAAAGGAGTACGAATTTGCGGTTCTTCACAAGAGCTACTTATATTTTTATCATAAGATTACTAGTGTAAATATTTGTTTCAGTCCGGTTTAATATGGTCAGTTCAATCGCCCAAACCACAATTCAACCGTATCGATGCGGGTTAGTCCGTTTTGGAGTATTTGCTTGGGCTAGAAGATTCAGCGTAGGTTTTCACACCGTTTTTATGGTCCATTATGGACTTTTTTCATAAAGCGGTGCGGTTTACGCCCACCCCTAATTGCACATGCACATATGTGTATATGATACAAGTGTGTATATATATAACGTAAATATTTAATAAATTTAAATAAAATAAATATTTTATTTAAAAGAAATTTAGAAATGTTCAAGATAAATTAGACTTTATAGGCCTAATAATTCTAATATGGTAAAAAAATTAAAATTCAGCCATTACTTCCATTGTAGGCTAGTCTAGTTCCAATAGTCTTAAAAATCTACTTTATTAATCAATACTTCCTCATTGCTGATAAAATGATTTTATCATATGGAATTTTTCAAAGTATGCACCTTTACTATTTGTGAGTAAACCTGCCAATGGGCTGGGTTCGAATTGGGTATCTTAAAACCCGGACTCGAGCCTGGCCCGAACCCATAGAGTATTATAAAACCAATACCCAAGCCAGCCCATCGGGCTTTCCAAGCCTGCTAGCAATAGCCATATACCAAACTCATAAAATTTATGTTAAAATCATACTTTAAACTTGCAATTTTTGTAAAATTTATATACGAACAATGTTAACATACAAATTAGGTAGCGTTGTAGCCATGTTCACAAAAAGTAAGAAAAAAATATCTACATGCAAACAAACAAAGTGGTAAACTAATAACATAAACACTCATGTTTTAATGTTATGCGAAACTACTAATCTAGTCTGGTCCAAACCGGGCTAGGTTTTGATGAACCTATACCTACCCTGATAGTAACTAGGTCAGGCCTGAGTAGTTAAGGAAAAACCCCTACTCGTATTAATACAGTGGGTTAGGGCTAGGCTCAGGCCGAAACTCCTACCATTGACATACCTACTCATGAGCCCTAGGTTCTTCCACGATCTATATCACGATATTGTTTTCATAAAACAATGTTGTAAGATTCCCAACATTTGGAACCGTTCCTAGCTTAGTTATAAATTTATGCATTTATTTATATATATACACGTTTCGTTACGAGCTATTCATGGCAATGCAATTAGTCTTTTGATCGTGTCAACCACAAGGGTACCATTTCCAACTTAAAGCTCCCTAACTAAGGTTGAATAAAAATTTAGGATTGGCATATTATGCCTGATATCATTTACGAAGTTTGAATCTGTACACTTCTTCATAAGGAACTAGTTATCTATATAAACAATTATTTAGTATATTGTCAGTACTCGAGAATACTCATAACTAAATTATTGTGGTATTAATTCGTATTTTATACTTGTTTGTATTAGATACATAAGCGATATAGTAGTCAACGTAGCTAACATGATAATTCCTATTGATAATGCATAAGGAATCCCTCTTATATGTTTCATATTATCATTTTAAAATGGTGTCTATGTATATCATTTAGGATAAATCCAACATCCTTTTATGCCGATTATAAATGATAACATTTTAAACTCTAATATCGAGGATTAAATAGCCAAATTAAAACTAATTTTAAGGAAGTTATATCATTAACATTAGTAGTAGTATATTGTTTACTTATAATTTAGAAATATCTTAGTAAATCTTAATGTTCTTTCTTACAAACACACGTTCCTATGCATTTGGACTGAAATTCAAAATATTTAATTTCTTTGACAAAATATTTACGCCATCCCGATGCTTATAAATGATACTGTCATATTAATTCTTCGATCATATCCAATACTCACAAACTCGATTATCGATCGCACCGACCTCGTGATACTTTGGTTGTTATGTGCAAATATTCTAATCTAAATCATTATTTAAAATTTCTATTTCAACATACATGTCCTAAAACTCAAAGTCATAGTGGACGATAAATTTGCTAGTAAAATCCAAATTAATTAAGCATACTGAATATGAATCTGTTACGTTAATTTCAACAATTGAAATTTATAATGTTATTCTTATTCATATTGCTTACCATATTCTAACTACGTTGGTCTTCTTTTCGAAGATACATTTTTGGCTGATGGATTATATCCTTTTGGGTACAACTGTCAAAATCATATTTTAATAATGTACTTAGAATCCTTTTCGAATTTCTACATCACACCATGTGGCAAAATAAATACTCTTAGTGGCTTATTATTGACAACCGAGGGAATTCTTTTCTTGACATTGGTACAAAAGTTGAAGTTCTTTTTAACATATAAGTATTTTTATTAGACATTCCAATGAGTCGTTTATTTTGGCTTGATTAATTTCATTTCACCTTTGGATCGTATCCAAGTCTATTTACTACCATTAATTTCTAAAATAAATGCATCCACCATAAAGTTTGCATTTCTTAAAACAACAAATGCTTCTCAGTATAATAGAATCGACGGTTAGAAACATTTTATAAACAACCGTTGTGTATAGAACTGACTTAATTTGAGTTTACGATACTTATGTTTATAACATGAATTCATCAACCAATGTGAGTTGGTTTCAAATTCTTTTGGGGTGGTTCACACAAGATTCTTACGATTTAGTATTACGTGCAGCATCTTGAACCTAGGATATGTAAGGATTTTTTATTAACTCATACGTCATATGATCTCATAAACTATGCTTTGGATGAAATTTAATCTTATGTGCTTACTTTTAAGTACATATCCTTATAGGAAGAAGTTATCTTAATTTCACCCTTTATTAATATGTTTTTTTCAAAAAAACCTGATTACTCAACATTAATACATCATTGTGTATAATGGGATGAGTGATTTTTGAGATTGAATCTTATTCGTTTTAGGTACTTTTGAAATTTTTTCCAGTACACTAAACTATTTGATCACAATGAATTCTTTTATTTCCTTTGCATGCTATGTTTCATATTTCTATTTTATATTTAATAAACTTAATCATAAATATACTATTTGTGTATCAAATACACATGTTCATTTCTCTGATAATTTATTTGTGAATTTAACAAAGTAAGTGGATCTATTTTGGTATCATTAGACTTTAAACTGCATACATACATACGTACGTACGTATGTACAAACACACACACACACACACATCCTAAAAGTTCACCAATTCTTTTGTCGCTCCCACTAAATGGATGCTTTTTCCTTAATCGTTTAATATATAACTCATTGGTACTATATGAATTATCATCATACGACTAAAGAATTATTTCTCAAAGGTATGACTTAGTCCATAGTTCCAAACTAATTATAAACTTTCAAATACTTCTATATTTTCTACAGCTAAAACATAGCCGATGTTATGAAAAAAATACCATTATTATAATATATTTATTTCATAACAAATATTCACAATATTCCTAACAAAGTAAGACTATATCTATATTTAGTCAATACCGAAAACAATTATTATTACATAAATATATTTGGTATATTTACAAAAACAATTTTTTGTATCTTGATGCAGTCATTGAAAAGTGTTATATGGAATGCTTTCATTATTTTCGCCATTACTATAGTAGCATGTGAAATATGAAGTTCCATTCAACCACTTAATATGAGTTATTTATTTTATTTATTATAACTAGTTTATAGTCGTGAGTTTTAGATTAAGTATCTTAAAACTTAAAGAAATAACTCTCATAAAAAACAATATTTTGTAAGAAAAATACATTTGGAATAGAAATCATATTTCTCATTCCATATTAACCTCGTTTTCAATGTGTCTTCATAAAGCAGAGATGACCACTCACTTTTTCATCCATATTGTGCCTATGTCACATCAATTCTTTTACATTCACTTTCCTTTCCAAATCGTCAAACCATTCAAAGGAAATTCTTACTACAAGATCACATCAAACTTTTTAACAAAATGCATTTGGCATCCTTAACATTTAAGGATGTCAAATAAGTTGCGCTATGCATAAATTAATAAACTAACAGTTCAATGATCTAGGTACATCTTGTAGCTCTTAGTCTGCTGTTATATCTAACGCAATAATATCTTTATTGCAATCAATCGTATTGAATACATGATCTTGCATTGTGGTTTACTTGTTTATTTTGAATGGATCAATTTCATTGAAATTTCTTACATTACGGATGTGACTGTTCACTATAAAACTTTTATGTAATCGAACATGGATTATATACCCACATTCTAGTATTGCTTTAGAATTCAAAAATCATAGAAGACAATATAGTCTCAGGCAGACAAAACTTAAATGACAAGGCACAAATGTATTTAGTAGTTGTATAGTTTTGCTCTTGCACTAGACTTAAAGTGACAACATGCCAAATGATTTATTGGTAGGCATAATTTTTAATTTTATGTCAATCTTCATTCAATTTATTTATATTTTACCGATAAACATTTTATCAATTATATTAGTTGTACAAATTTATCTAAATAAGTTATTTTAGCTTTATATAACATATGTTCTTACAATATTAGAAATTTTAAATGTAATATTTCATTCTTCTAATAAGGCTCCTATTAGATTTTTTATATTCCTCAAAACTCTAAGAGAAATATATAAACCTATTGATTTCTCTACTGAGTGTTAGGGCTTGCTTGCCTTATGATTCTAAACTTGAGTTTCCTTAACAAATCATAGGCCCGTAAGCGATGGGTAATGACATTATCGATCGTATGATTTATAACTCCTAACCTATGGTCTTCGTCCTAATCTTATCTCGACCTTGAGTTTGCTAAATAAATCGAAAGAGGTTATTCACTCATACCTGCCATTTCATGATGGCCTAAGTACAATGCATGAACGTTGAGTTTACTAAAAAAATATATGCATGAAAATTGAGAGTACTATGCATAACATACCTAGCTTGAGTTTGCTCAATATTTAAGGAGTATGCAAGTAATTTCTTAATATATAAATGATAAAGGACAACTCTATATATCAAGGATTCATACACATTAACATGTATATGCTGAATGATATCGACTTAGGGAATGATGTATGTTACACCCCATATTTCCCAAACGTTGTCAAAGGAAGCTTGATGCAACTATCAAGCTAAAAGAACTTCTCTCACCACAAGAGTTGAAATAAGGAAAAGAAACAAAAACAAAGTCCAGATGGTGTTACGCCAAGATAATATAATGTTACGATATGACTGAAGGACTGTGCCCATAATGGAAGTTAAGACGTGAAAAGGGAACAATGAAAAAGTCCAGGTAATGCTGTACTAAAGCCCTAAAGACAGAACATAATGCAAATAACTACGATTCCCATTAAATTTAAGTTCGACACTATAATATTGCACAATAAACTTAAAGTACCCATAATGTTGGAACTAGGCTAACCCATAGCGGAAGTTAAGGGTGAATTTCAAAAACAAATTCACTTATCGGATCTATATCGGGCCTATGATGTCTAATTTATCTAGAACATTTCTAAATTTTATTTAAATACAATCTCTTATTTTATTTAAATTTATAGAATATATAGACAATTTTATTAAGTCTATATTTTATACATACATACATATATATATATATATATATATATATTTATCATATACATATATTTATGTATGTGCATGTATAACATGATATCCTATGAAAGGAATAACATGTCTGTATATAGATGTTGGGATTTACATCACAACGGATATGTTATCTCATCCGATATGTATTATATGTGGTCCAAATATATGCATATATATAAATTTGTTATTTATATAAATTTTATATACATATATATTTGTGTGTGTGTGTGTGTATTTGTATATGTATACGTATAAGTAAATTTTATTTAGATAATTTTATGAGGATGAAAATATTTAACACTTATATATATATATATAACTTATAGTTGACGCCAAAATGGGCGACAACACCCAATAGAATCTAGTAGAGATTATATAAAGAATGAAATTAAAATAGAGAAAAAATCATAAATGAAAATACAGGTTTTTATAGTGGTTCGGCAGTCTTGGCCTACGTCCACTTTATAATTTTATTGATCTTGCACTTGACTATGATTACAAGAATGTTTGGATCAGCTGAGTCCATTAGTACAAGAATGAAGAATAAAATTGGAAGAGCCTTGGTAGCCGAAAGAAGGATCAATTTCCTGACGCCACGCCCCCTGTATTTATAAGGGAAGACGTGCTGAAATTTGGGCAGAAGAACTCCAGGCCAAGTCAAGGCCACACAAGAATTTTAGGGCCATTGGGGCCCACAATAGGAATCAGACCTGATCCCTATTTTGATGTCCAAATTGGGTGCAATCCCTCTGGAGGCACCCCATGATGTTAGCTACCTGCCCTCCAAACTTCATGCCATTCCAATTTACGGCTAATGAGATACATTTTCCATGAAGTAATGTTGCATGTGTTCTGAATTCAACCGATCCTTTTTGAGGGATATGAGCCGATCTCTCCAAAGTATCTAATTTGGTATGCAATCTATGGGGTGTTCCATATGTTGTAATGAGCTTGCGCTCCAAGTTTCATGTCAATTAGGTAAGTAGAACTTGAGTTATTACTCGATCATTGGTGCAATGTGAGTTGTCTCCTGATTCTAGCTGATCGCTATTAAGGGAAGAGGGCCGATCCCTCTATGCTCATCCTTTTAAAGTGCGATCCCTAGGATCCCCATATCTTATTCCCAAAATTGTATATGTATTGGACTAATGGTACTATATATATTGATTATTTTCCATTGATTTGCACTTGCTTAGCTGAAATATGCCGATCCCTTTTATACGATCCCTTTTATATCAATCCCTTTAATATCGATCCCTTTTATAGGATGAAGTAATTTGCTCATAACTTGAGCATACAAATTCAAAACAACTTGAGATTTGAAATATAGCCTCATGGGGCCTTCCTTATCACTCTATATCAATATCACCTAACATCCGACAAAAATTGAGGATACATACCGATCCACTTGGGGAAGGGATATGCATCGATCCCCTACTTGGGAGAGATACTAATCCATACTTCGTATATTCTGGAGTGTCTATCTCTTGGTCTCGGTTGATCATTACTTCATATCATTGTCTGCACTTGATTTCTAGACCTCACAGTCATGATCGTGAGTAATTGGCCTTGAAGAAGTCAAGTCTAACTTGTCCAGTCAGTCTGAATACAACCAGGCTAAAAGACCGGATAACATTTGCTGGTATGAAAGGGATCGACATATTTCAGCCAAGCAATTGCAACTCAATGGAAAACAATCATATCTCAAGATCCGTAAGTACAACGCATATGAAATTTTGGAAACTAGATGCGGAGACCTTAGAGAGCCTACCCTAGGGATCACACCTTAAAAGATAGAAAGGAGAGGGTTAGCTCTCTTCCCTTGATAACGATTGGCTAGATCAGGCGAAAAATCACATTGCACTAAAGATCGAGTAATAACTCAAGTTCTACTCATCCAATTGACATGAAACTTAGAATACAAACTTGTTACAACATATGAAACACCCCAAAGGAATCGCACATCAAATGGGATAATTTGGAGGGATCAGCCCCTATCCCTCCAAAGGGATTGGTTGAAATCAGAATATATGCGACACCACTTCATGGAAAGCGATATCTTACAAACCATAAGTCAGAATGTCATGAAATTTGAAGGGTAGGTAGCTAACATCATAGGGAACTCCCTAGAGGGATTGCACCCTATTTGGACAACAAATAGGGATCAAGGCTGATCCCTATTTTAGGCTCGAATGGGCCTCAAAATTCTTGTGTGGCCTTGTCTTGGCTTGGAGGTTTGCCCAAATTTCAGCCCGATCCGTGCACGTCTTCCCCTATAAATATAATAGGCATGTCGTCAGAATAGGGATCCTTCTTTCGACTGCTAAGGCTTTTCCAGTTTTATTCGTCATTCTTGTACTAATGGATCCCAGCTGATCCAAACATTCTTTTAATCATCGTCAAGTGCAAAATCAATAAAAATATGAAGTAGATGTATGCCAAGATTGCCAAATCACTATAAAAATCTATGTTCATTTATGATTTTTGCTCTATTTTAATTTCATTCTTCATTTAATCTCTACTAGATTCTATTAGGTGTTGATGCCTATTTTTGGCATCAATATTTTGGTGCTTTCACTAAGAGTTGAATTTCAGCTTGATTGGATATAATCATCTACTTGTGGATTCCCATATTCGCGAGATAAATCAAGTTATCTACCAACAAACTTCCTATTCTACTTAGATTTGAAGAAAAACTAAAGGAAGTTGATAATCATAGTTAACAAAATTAAATCAACTTCCTACAGAGTTGAAGGAAATGATGATGTTAGTGTTCTTGTTTGGAGTTGTTTATGTGTTCGTGTTCGTTTGGCAAAAAGATGCTCAAGTTGATTACATGTAAGCTCAACTTAAGAAACTGCTTGGATAATGGATCGTACCTGATCCATTCCATAGCTTACAAAAAGAATACCAGTATGTCCAACTACATAATTCAAATCGTGTATATTTCAACTAGAATAAGAGAAATAGCCGATCCCTTTGTTAATGTACTACATTCACTACTGATCCCTCCATACTCCATCATAATCGATCCCTCCCTCTTAGGGTCTAGCACCGATCCCTTCATGACCGATCCCTCCATATGATTGATCCCTCCCTCTTAGGGTCTAGCACCGATCCCTTCATGACCGATCCCTCCATATGATTGATCCCTCCATACTCCGTATGACCTATCCCTCTCACAAAACATTAGATACTGATCGCTAAGGGATCGGGCATGTCATGACCGATCGATCTATCCACTACTGATCCCTATGCCGCATTCGTCCAGAACCAAATCCTCATTCAAGCGATCCCTGCACCACACTTAACTACAACCGATCCCTCTAGCTTATCCCTTTTGCATTCGAAAATGAAGAGATAAAAACGAATAAAACAAATGTAAAAGAGGATTATCTAACGAACACTCCAAATTATAATATGAAAATAGTAGAGAAACACAAAGTTTTAGAGTGGTTCGGCGTGTTGCCTAACTCCACTATGAAATGGTTAATCTTTATTAACTTTTTCTTACTGGTTATAATGTATTGCAACCGTGAATTCTGAGTATAATAGTAGTATTCAAGCACAACAATAGTTTCGGCAGAGTTTAGACGTAGGAGAGCCAAAAAATCCCTTTTCTACAGGTCCTAGGCTGCTATTTATAGGCATAGGCTGCAAGTATCTCGCTCGGATCTCAGAAAACCCCTTCTCTCGCGTGGGCAGGCCCATATGATCGATCCCATGCCATTGTACTCGATTCGCAATCGATACTAACGTATTTCGTATCGATTAAGATTTGGCCCAATCGAGTCGAAATTGAGCATGAACATTTTTTCGGTTGTACGTAAGCTCCTATGAAAATTTGGTGGCATTTGGACTTGTAGATTGTAAGTTATGATCGATGCAAGTTTAGGCTTTTCAGTTGCTGTTTTCTTCGCATCGATCCTCTTCGTAGCGATGGTTTCGCATCGATGTGAGCACGTGCTTGCTTGTTGACGCGGTTCTTGTTTTTTGGATTGATCTAAAGTCCATGCCAAATCGGTCGAGTCTTTCCTATGTTTACACCTCGTTCGTATCGATCTGACTTGGTCTTGTTCACATCAATCAACCATGCTTTACTTCATATCGATGGTTTGACTTTGTTCGTATTGATTAGTTATGCTTTACTTCATATCGATCCTTCATGTGCACTTCGTACCGATCCTTTGTGTGCACTTCGTATCGATCCTTCATGTGTACTTCATATCGATTATTGGCTGACCGATACGAAATGGATAAAAAGGGATTGATATGCAGCAGTTGACCAGTTGGATTATGAATGATGCGACTGGTTGATGGATACAAAGAGAATGGTTGCCCGTCGGGTGCACCACTTTGTATCCTTCGGGCACACCACTTCGTATCCACCGGGCAACCATTCTCTTCGTATCCATCAACCAGTTGCGTCATTCATAATCCACCTGGTCAACTGCTGCCATCTTCGTATCGATCCCTTTCTACCCATTTCATATCGGTCCGCCAATGATCGATACGAAGTACACATGAAGGATCGATATGAAGTGCACATGAAGGATCGGTACGAAGTGCACATGAAGGATCGATACGAAGTAAAGCATGGATAATTGATACGAACAAAGCCAAACCATCGATACGAAGTGAAGCATAGCCGATAGATGCGAACAAAACCAAGTGAGATCTATACGAATGCGGCGTAACATTGGGAAGACTCAATCAATTTGGCATGGATTTCGGATCGATCCAAAAAACAAGTGCCACATCAACAAGCAAGTACGTGCTCACATTGATGCGAAACCATCGATATGAAGAGGATCAATGCGAAGGAAATAGCAACTTAAAAGCCTAGACTTGCATCCATTATAACTCACAATCTACAAGTCCAAATTCCACCAAATTTTCACTGGAGCTTACGTACAACCTAAAGAATATTCATGCTCAATTTCAACTTGATTGTGCCAAACCTTGATTGATACGAAATTCATTCATATCGATCACGAACCTAGTGCAAATGGCATGAGATCGATAGTATGGACCTGCCCACGTGCGAGAAGGGGTCTTCCATGATCCGAGCTCGATACTTCCAGCCTACGCCTATAAATAGCAGCCTAGGACCTATAGACAACGGATTTTTTGGCTCTCCGACGTCCAGACTCTGCTGAAACCATTGTTGTGCTCGAAAATTACTGTTGTACTCAAAATTCACTGTTGTAATCCATTGTAACTAGCAAGCAAAAGTTAATAAAGATCGACCATTTCATAGTGGACGTAGGCAACATGCTAAACCACTCTAAAACTTTGTGTTTCTCTGCTGTTTTATGATTATAATTTGGAGTGTATGTTAGATAATCCTATTTTACATTTATTTTCTTCATTTTTATGCAATCAAATGCTTTCGAAGACTGTTATGTCCCATTTTGGTACAAAATTTTGGTGCTTTCACTGACAAAGACTTAGTTTTTTCTCCTACTCGTTGGATCTACTATCGATATTGGATTGCATAAATCTAAGAAGAAGATCCAGATCTCATGTTCAAAGTTCTTCCATCTTATTCAGATTTGCATCAAACAAAGGGAAGAGCTTCACTATTCATCATGGTAAAAATAAGGACCACTTCTACTGCTGCAGATCCAAAAAGATGGGATCGACATAATCCCATGCAACTACTTCCGACTGAACAGAATGCCGCTGGACCATCAGATCTGCAAGGCCCTATCACCATGGAAGAGTATCATATGCTAATGTAAGAGCTGAAATAGAGCCATCAGCAACTTACTCAATAGTTGCGTGCCACCGCAGAATTGACCAATTAATTGAATCGCCAAAGGCATAGGAGATCTAGGAGGGATCGGGCTTCTTATTCATCTACTGAGAGTTCAGCTTCTTCAGACTATCATCACAGTTCCATGCACACACGGCTAGATGGGAGTTATACCCAAGCTACTGGACATCAGCATACACTGAATATTGGGCAACCGAGAGTTGGCCCGTCAACCAGCTATGAGACTGGACCTTCCTCCCAGGGAGATACTATTCCTCATCGTGTTACAGACAACTGCACAACCACCACTGCTACTAAACTTGGAGTGGATGTCCGAAATCGGACAGATCCTAACCATCGCCAGCATACTCCCTGAAGACTTAGAACCAAGGAGGCGAGGCCTGGACCATCGACCGCGTCCGGCCCAGCCTCGCATTATGGAACCCCAACGATCGATTATTCATGAGAGCTTCGAGTTCTATTATTCATGCGAGTTCTATTATTCATGCGAGCTTCGATCCTCATCCAGTAGACCGAAGCTGGAAGGAGACGGAGTCATGTTCCAGTTCTATTATTCATGCGAGCTTCGAGTGTTGTAGTAGTTTGGAAGATGCGGTCCGGCCAAGCAATAGAAGACGATAACTGATGACATCATATTTTGCAAAGCGACGTCGATAAGGTCGAAACCCCAACCATCGATCCACTTGTCATATCAGCTCAAGTAGGTCCTGCTTAGATAAAGAGGATCTTGGTAAATAGTGGAAGTTTTGCAAATATATTATTGAAGCGAGCCTATGACCAAACAAAAATGGAAACTAAAGATTTAAAGCCTTGTCAGTCTCGTATTCATGGCTTCAATGGGACTGCAACCATACCCGCTGGAGTGGTGGAATTGCCAATGGAGTTAGGAATCAGCAAACGTTGGAGAGTCCGAATATTACAATTTGTTGTGCTGGATATCGACTCTCCGTACATTGCTTTCTTGGGTTGACCGGCCCTAGCTGAGTTCAGGGCTTCCATTACCCTATGGTTTTTGACTCTAAAGTTCCCAATTAATCATGTGGTTGGGGTCGTTCAAGGAGATCAGGCTGCTGGACGAGCCTGTTATGTTGCTAAGCTGCGTGAGGCGCAGGGAAAGGAGAAAGGAAAGGGCGTAGAGGAATCTCTCTGCGTCCACTTTGTTGGAAATTGACAATTGGTTCCTGGGCCCAGGCCCAGACCCAGGCACTCCAACCAATCCTAAAGGGATCTTGACTCAAAGATAATGAAAATGAAGATAAAAGTAAAGATAGTCAAGCTTCTCCGACCGAATTGACGATCGATGTCATGATTGAGATAGCAACAACTCTAGAATGATAAAGATTAGATCTCAGTTATGCCAACAAATGAAAGAGGAATTGATTGAATTTCTTTGGAAAACCCTCGACGTGTTTTCCTGGACAAATATTGACATGTGTGGAATATCCCCGTGTATTGTGAGTCACACATTGAACATTGACCCACGACATGTCTCGGTCAGACAACAAAGGCATGGTACAGATCCAGAGAGATCTGCCACCCATAAGGAAGAGGTAGATAAGCTTAAATAGAATGGATTTATTCGAGATGCATTATATCCAAAATGGGTTACAACCCTGTACCTGTCCGAAAGCCAAATGGGAAATGGAGAACGTGTGTTGACTATTCAGACTTGAGTAAAGCTAGCCCTAAAGATAGTTTTTCACTTCCTTGAATCGATCACCTCGTAGATTCAATGGCTGGACATAAACTTCTATCCTTCATGGACGCCTATTCAGGCTACAACCGGATACCCATGCACTAGCCCGACCAGGAGCATACCAGCTTTGTGATCGATTTGGGACTCTACTGCTACAAAGTTATGCCTTTTGGACTCAAGAATGCTGGTGCAACTTACCAACGATTGGTTAATCAGATGTTCGCCAACAGATTGGAAAAACCATGGAGGTATACGTGACGACATGCTATTGAAATCACAATTCTCCACTGATCATATCAAAGACCTGGAATCAATGTTTAATATCCTCCGAGAATATAGAATGAAGCTCAATCCGTTGAAATGTCACTTTGGGGCCGCATCCGGAAAATTCCTTAGGTTTATCGTCAACAACCGAGGAATCGAAGCCAATCCCGAAAAGATCTGGGTGATTAGAAATCTTGTGACTCCAAGAACTATAAATCAACTCCAGAGCCTCAACGGAAAAGTAGCAGCACTGAGCAGGTTCATTTCGAAATCAACTGACAAATGCATTCCCTTCTTCGATTTGATCCGAAAAGGGAAACAAAACTTTGAATGGACCATGGAATGTGAGGGCGCATTCCGAGAACTAACTCAGAACCTCTCCACGCCACCTATTTTTTCAAATCCTGTCGATCACGAGAAATTATACCTTTACTTAGCACTATCAGAAAACGCGATCAGTGCTGCGCTGGTTTGGGAGAAAGACCGAGTAAAAAACCAGTTTACTATATTAGTAAACGACTAACCGTAGCTGAAAGAAATTATTTGAAGCTAGAGAAGTTGGCTTATTGCCTTGTTATTTCCTCAAGGAAATTCCGTCCGTATTTCTAGGCTTATCCTATCACCATCTACACTAACCAGCCATTGTGATAGGTCCTTATGCGGCCTGAGACGTCTGGTAGGTTACTCAAGTGGAATATCAGGCTATGTCAGTTTGATATTACCTACATTCCAAGGCAAGCCATTCAAGGACAAGTCCTAGCAGATTTTATAGCTAAATTTACCATTCAAGGATAAGTCCTAGCAGGCTTCATATCAAAATACAGAAATTCTTTGGGCTTACCGAATAACCCACAAGTCCGCAACTGGCCACACTCCATTCTCTCTTTCTTATGGTTTGGAAGCCGTTATTCCAGTCGAGATGGAAGTACCTTCTCATCGTGTGACATATTATGATCTGAAGACAAATGCTATACTACTTGCCGAATCCCTAGATTTATTGGATGAGAAGCGAGAAGAGGCTGACTTGAGGGCAGCTGTGTACCGAAGTCGAGTCGTTCGATTGTACAATGCCAAGGTCCGACCTAAACCTTTGAACTCGGCGATCTCGTCCTCAAAAGAATCTACATGGTTCCTTTGCATATGAAACCAACATGGGAAGGGCCGTTTGTAATTGAAAAAAAGCTCGAAGATGGCACATTTAAGTTATCGATCGTTGACGGTCTTACTTTGCCAAGAGCCTGGAACAGCGAAAGTCCTCGTCGCTACTATACATGACAAGCTTTATTTATTTAGTCTATTTTTCATTTGCAATTTGTTTCTGTATTTCAAAAATTGAATATGTAATAAGGCAACCGACTTTGCCATATTTTCTTATTTTAGCAATAAAGTGCAATCTCTTTGAGCCAGAACTGTGATTTATTAAATATGTCATACAACCATCACGATGCACGAATAACTAAGTTCCATTATATGGTGGGATTTATTCAAATAGGGAGTGACTGTGACAACCGGTCACTCACTAAGTGAAACCAAGCTCGGGGGCAAGCCATCACACTAAAGATTAAATAGGATTGATACACGACAATCCTCTAACTAACTCTTGGTTCCCAGAGTGTAAACCGAAGTATAAATTTACAAATGCGGTTTCGAGGAGGGTGGATCCGTCAACCTAAAGATCTCGCCTGTATTCGAACCAAGTTCGAAGAGGATGGATCCATCCATCTAACGACCTCACTTGTTAACTCATGGTGGATGTGAATCGAACATCCACGATCCTGATAAATCCTCCATTTTCGGAGTATGAACGAAATTCAAACGACTAAAAAGACGTGACTGACCATCTGTCGGCCAAATGCAAATTCCCAAGGTGCGAATTGGAGTATAAACATCAATTTCAACTTTCCAGAGTGTGAATTGGATTATAAACATCAACTCCGAATTCCCAGAGTGCGAATTGGAGCATAAATGCTAACTCCAAATTCCCAGAGCGTGGACTGGAGTATAAAAATCTACTAACTCTAAGTCCCTAGAGTGTGGACTGGAGTATAAGCATCGACTAACTTTAGGTCCCCAGAGAGCAGATTAGGGTTTAAGCAAACTAGATATGAACCTGTTATCCGTAAGACAACTCTGAGTCCTCGGAGTGCGGTCAGAGTATAAACACAAATTGGGTATGACTAATCACCCTCGAATTAATCTAATGTCCCTAGAGCGTGGATGCAGCTATGAATGTTAAAATGGTGTGACTGACCGTCTATGAAAATAACTTAAGTCCCCGGGCATGGACATATCACTAAAACTTAAGCGGACATAATCGACCACCGACGAACATGGTGCAATCCTCAGAGTGTGGATACAATCGCAAATTAATAAGCCAATATTCTTCAACTACTCGAATTCGTCATGTTTCGGTTTTGTTTCACAAAGAACGAGATTGATGTGTTAAAGGAAAACAACAACCGTTGATCAATCTTTCAAATGTATCCCCGAATCTGGGGGCAGAACTTAAGTATCGACCATTGATTGAGACAATGTGTTATCTGAATTCGACTCAACACTTAATACGACCTGAATTCATAACTCCGAGACTTAGAAATTGAATCCGGGTCTGAATTGAAGGACTAAAACTTCACAAGTGCATTGACGGAAGTTCAAGTGTTGAAACACTTAAGTAAATTAACGCAAGTTGAACATAAGGCAAAATGAAATTTCATTCCAATTATTCTTTGGAAGAAAAAGACAAAGTACAAAACTCTACCAAAAGTTCTACTAGCAGGAGCGGAACCCGCATCAATACATGGCCTATAAAGGAAAACAAAAGTATATTCCTATCTGTCTACCAAAAATGAGCCAAAGAAGCATTTCTACTCTTTCTTTTTTCTTGGTTTCTTCTTCAGCGTAGATCCGCTGGAGCTGCTACTGGGTTTCCTCTTTGAGCCTTTGCCTTTCAGCGGCCGATCTCCAGTGGGGGGGGCATTATATCGACTTCCTCCTCCGAACTCAAGTTTATGGGAATACTTCCAACAGGCGGAGTCGGAGGGGTCGGGTCCACTATAGGAGGCGGAATAGGCACGCTAGTGTCGACAACCGTGCCACCAGGAAATATCATTCATAATGGGGCTGGACCAGGGCCCGCTATTCCATCTCCAAAGCTTCCGGCCCAGGCAGCTGCCTCCATTTCAACATTAATCTTGGCTATGATTTCTTCCTCATGAAGTGTTTTTGCATTGCTGGAGACGCCCACGGTTGGGCCCGAGGAGTTGGTTGCAGGTGAGCTTCCACTTATCACAAATGACAAGTCAGAGAAAGGTTCACTATGATGACTGAGAAGTTCCTCCATCATCTGTTTATCGAATGAAAGTGTGCTTCCTTGTATATCGTCTGTAGGTGCAGTGGTCAATGTCGTGGTCACTTCCATAATAATCGCCTCCAACGCATGATGTGACTCTTGAGTTGCAGGAGGCTCAACCGATGTGGCTCCAATCATTGGATAAAAACAAAAGAAGAGCTGTTAATAATCACTTCAAGGAGTGCTTACGATTTTGAACAAGTATGAGAAGTGTTCGGAGTACCTTCCTTAGTTTGCTCATTGGCACTGGAGCAGCTTCAAAAACTTGTTCACGAGCCGGAGATAACTGCGGTTGATCGGGGTTATAAGCAGGAATGGATTGAGGGTCAGCAGTAGAGGTAGACTCAGGCTAAGTCGGCACAACAGTTTCAGAACTTATGTCATGGTGCTCGACAGCATAGCCTTCTCCAATCTCCGAGCGTTGAGCGCTAAGTCTCTCCTTTTAATATAAGATCATCGCATCATGGAGGACTTTCCGTTCATCTTCACTCAACACTTGGTTCTCTAGCTCAAATTCACCCTGCTGCTAAGCTTTTTCATCTTCAACCAGTCGGTCCCAGGCATTGTATAGATGTGTCGAATATTTCTTGAGCCGGGCTAGGTTTTTGTGTTTCAAGACGTTAGCGTTGTAAGTAATGAGCAGATCTTTAACATCCTTCTCTAGCCTGGACTCGGCCGCTTTAACCTCTTCTACAACCCTGGCTTCCACCTCCTTGATTTTAGCGGATGTCGAATCCTGCTCGCCCCAGAGCACCATAGCCTGTTCATACGCCTCTTGGGCTGCCTTGTTTGCGTCATCTTTTTCTTTTTTAATTTCAGTCGTTGAGCTCCTTCAAGGCAGCGTCCCTTTCAGATATGACTGTAGTGTTCCGGTGGCCCATCTCCTCCATTAAAGTGAAATGTGTTTGCCGCATCCTCTCTATTGCTAAGTTCGCCTCATCGGCCTTTTGGGTGGGCTCAATTTCAGGTTTTCGAAAAGACTCGATTTTGCCGTTGAGCACCTGAATAATATGGTCCTTTTGAGCAAGTTCATTTTCTAGTTTCTCAACTGTCTTTGCCCGCTCAAAGGCCACCTTTGATGCTTTTTCTACAGCTTCCAGCCACTCCTTATATTGGGTATAGATGTCATGAATGTAATCATGCATTGTGTTTTCTGTTTCCGAGGGAATTTTCTTTAAACGAGGGGGAAGATGTAGCCGTCAAAACATATATTTGGAAAATCTTTCTTCAACTACCCCTTTCCCAATAGGCTCAGTGATAGCTTATTCAACAACGATGAAAGAAGGACTATCTCCCCGACTCTTAGCATTAAAAAGGTATCTAACTTCGGTCGGGGTCGGGGGTCGGAAAAATGCTCTATGAATACAATGAACAAACTATTCAACAGTGTGTAACCATTCGGATGTAGTTGTGGTGGGGCGATTCCAAAGAAAGCCAACACTTCTCTAATATACTGGTTGAACGGAGGAAGTGTTCCTGCTATGCATGAATGACGATTAAAGGCCGTAAATCCTTCTTGGGAAGTACATGGTCTGTCACTTAGTCCGCGTAACAAAAAATCGGCTAATGATAGACCATGCCTTAAGCATATTTGTCCCAACATATCTTTTGAAACATTGGACAACATAGAGTCTTGTGGAGTCACAATAAAAGTTGCTCCTGGCAGCTCATCCAGAGCTGGACCTATTACTTCGGCTGTAATGGCCAGCAACTCTATTATCGGGGTAGATGGACTGTGAGTTTCTCGCTGTTGAGAACTTATGGATTCTATAGCTAATCAACTTATCATAAACCATCATTAGATGATAATAAGCCCATGTGTTCCATAGTGTGAAGTTCGTGAATGTGTTGTGCAGTGCCGCGTAATGCTTAAAAAACTTCACAGAATTTAAGGAAATGTTCAAATAACAAGACTTCAAAATTCGATTGGAATGATCGTCGTCGCCAACCACCAAAACCATGCCATCCGGACTTAAGTGGCTGATCTGAGTTAATGTTTGTTAAATTTTGTAAAGTTATAGTTCCATCGACGAGCTTCCAAGGATGGTCATATGTAGTTTAATGGTCAAGTCCAGTTATGTAAAGATAAAGATCATCGAAGTCAAGTGTTCAAATTTGCATGAAGTTCGTATCCATTGAAGTCAGTACTTAGATCATTCATTACAAAGGCTTTAGCTTCGTTCGGTCCAAGGATATTGAATTCGTATCGATCAAAGCCGATGACTTTGAACTGATCCAAGATGATTACTTTGCATTGATAAAAATACATCCATTTCATATCGATCGTATAACAACCATATCATATCAATTAAAAGTTATCAACTTCACATCGATCGAATGACCCATCTACGTACCGATCAAAGATGCACCAACTTCGTATCGATCAAGGTTTTTTGGCTTTGTATCAATATCGATTCGAAGTAATCGATATTAAGTTGTCGTCTCACAATTGATAAGAAATTAAAGCAGGTGATTGAAGTGAAGGTGATCGATATAAAATCCAAGAATGAAAGATCAATGCGAAATCTAGGGCAGGAGATCGATACGAAATTTCCAATTGAAACCGACACGAAATAAAATGCCTTTTCCCTGATCCATCAATGCGAGATCAAGGCCAAACAACTGTCCACCATCTTCTTCGTATCCCTCCTCACAACTTCTTCTCCAATCAACATAAACGTCATTAACCCTTACTTGATCTCGCTTCGACCTAACTTCGGAAACCATATCATCAGAATTGGCCAGAAATACGAGGGGAATGGCATAAGAAGTCAAGTCTCGTCATTTGGAGATGATTCTAATTGATTAATTACCTAGTTAGAATAGTTAGTTCAAAGGATTGAAAAGTTAAGTGACTCGAAGACGAAGGTACGATTTCTTTTCTCTTTTTCTCTGATCGATTCGAAGGCATTATGTAGCAATGAACGCAAGTGGAATTTTTCTAAGTCTGAAATGTATTATATAGACTCGAACTCAGGGGAATATAGGCGATTCGTCTCCCAGTCACTATGACTAGTTGAAATAGTTTCTCCTCTGATCGATACGAAGAGAGCTATTCGTATCCACTAATTGTCTACCTTAAGCTACAACTATTCATGTCCATCACTTATCAATCGATGCGAAGAAGCCTTCTTCATAACGTCCATCATCCGTCTAACGAACAATCGTTCATATCCATTGGTTCCCATCGATACGAATGCCACTACCAATCCATGTTTGGATTATTTGACTCCATCGATACGAAGTGACAACTTCGTGTCCATCACCTTGAAGACCACCAGAATTCTTACCAATATATACAAAATGCTTCAAAGGGCCAACTGATTCGTATCGATTGCCGTCGATATGAAGAATACTTTTTTAACTTTTCGAATCGACTCAGGAGAGGATCGATATGAAGATATTCTCTAAAACCGCAAACAAGTGTTATACAACTCGAATTTCACATCGATTTAGGAGAGGACCGATATGGAATTCGAAGAAACAAAACTTGACAACGACTCATGAACGTGCCATTGTTAATGGGAGTTGGGTTAACATATGTGCATGTATGATAGACTAATATTCAATTTTCAAAATTTACAGGAATTGAATGCTCACCTAATGACAATTACCACAACAAGAAACAATTTTCTATAGTTCGATACTCAGTTATAATAGTGCATAGTACAAAAATTGGCGGTCAACAATTCATTATTTATATCATAAAGATCAATAAAAAAAATTACAGCTCTTGACGAGAAGACAACAATCATTCAACAAGTCAGATAAAACTGTTAAGGATGAAGATTGCAACTTTATAAAGCACATCATGTTCTCACAAGACGTACTTTGGAGGGGCAAATTAATGTTATCCCGCCTTTTGGCAAGACCGTGGCACCAATATTTTGACTAAGAACCAAAGACGGTCTGTCTCGAAGATCGATTGTACACAGGTTCACTATGGATGTCAATAAACTTTATCCAAGTCTGAATCAAGCTACTATTGATGTGATAAGACAAGCAAAGCTATGAAATCCAACGTTCAAATTACAAGTAATTTGGATTTCGTATGCTCGAGTTACAGATCGATCAAGATTCATGGAAAACATGCTTACTTCGTATCCATACATTTCGTATCCATCAATGAGTGTTACTTCGTATCCATCAGATGATATGTTGTTCATATCCATCAGTTATCTATTATTCGTATCCATCAAGCCCCAACACACTTCGTATCCATTAACAAATGCTATTTCATATCCATCGAGTGCACCACTTCATATCCGTCGGGCAACCATTCTCTTCGTACCCATCAACTAGTTGCGTCATTCATAATCCAACTGGTCAATTGCTACCATCTTCATATCGATCCCTTTCTACCCATTTCATATTGGTCAGCCAATGATCGATACAGAGTACACATGAAGGATCCATATGAAGTGCACATGAAGGATCAGTACGAAGTGCACATGAGGGATCGATATGAAGTAAAGCATGGCTAATCGATACGAACAAAGCCAAACCATCGATACGAAGTAAAGCATGGCTGATTGATGCGAATAAGACCAAGTCAGATCGATACGAACGAGGCGTACACATTGGGAAGACTCGGTCGATTCGGCATGGACTTCAGATCGATCCAAAAAACAAGCACCACATCAACAAGCAATACCTGCTCACGTCGATGCAAAACCATCGATACAAAGAGGATCGATGTGAAGGAAACAACAATCGAAAAGCCCAAACTTGCATCGATCATAACTCACAATCTATAAGTCCAAATGCCACCAAATTTTCATAGGAGCTTACGTACAACCTAAAGAATGTTCATTCTCAATTTCGACTCGATTGGGCCAAATGTTGATCAATATGAAATTCGTTCATATCAATCACAGACCGAGTGCAAATGGCATGGGATCGATCGTGTGGGCCCGCCCACGTGATAGAAAGGGTCTTCCGAGACCTAAGCAAGATACTTGCAGCCTACGCCTATAAATAGCAGCGTAAGACCTATAGAAAATGGACTTTTTGGTTCTCCTATGTATGGACTCTACCAAAACCATTATTGTGCTCGAAAACTACTATTGTACTCGAAATTCACTGATGTAATCCATTGTAACCAGTAAGAAAAAGTTAGTAAAATCGACCAGTTCATAGTGGACGTAGGCAATGCGCCGAACCATTTTAAAACTTTATGTTTCTATGCTGTTTTTTGATTATAATTTGGAGTGTTTGTTAGATAATCCTCTTTTACATTTATTTTCTTCATTTTTATCTCTTCAAAAACTTTCGAAGAGTGCTGTGTCCAATTTTGGTACAAATAATAACCGAACCCTCCTTCTTAGGGGGAAAAAGGGATTCGGTACGATCCCTCCTTCTTGCTGCACATAAAAAAGAACCCTAATTTTTTTAACCGTGCTGCAACATAGTGCCCTACATTCAAGATTCAAAATTCAACTTAAAGACATTGCATTCTATCTGCGACCCTTGTGTCCTATGACTGACCGGGGCATAAGGGATCAAGCGGTAGCAGTTGAAGTCTAGCCAAGGAATGGACAAGGAATTGCTACTCAAACATTACACCTAAAGGCCGAAGAACCCAAGTGATATGACATGAACTGGGATCGGTTACTAGCTCAAGCTTCTAAGGTAGATTACGACTGCTCTTAACTGGCCAGCTTCCAAACGCTTGACTTGCCATCTATGGTACGATGTCTTATGTGACAAGTGCCCTACGGTGCTTATTATGCCATCTCAAAGTGTAGCTATCCATCGTCAAAGTCATCGCTTAGCATTGTGGAACCTCCATCATCTAGTCATGAGTGGTAGTCCTCAAAACCATCAAAAATCGTTGAAAAGTTCATTGAAAAACTCCCTTCAAGGTTGACCCAAAGTCGAACCTAAACTAATCACCCATTCGACCCGAAGCAAACTCAAGAAGTTCTGGCCCAGCCCTTCAAATTCAGTGACCCCAAGCGAACCAGGGGCTGACTCCAAGCAAATAGAAAATTTACTCGGGTCGGACTCCAAGTAAATTATCACCAATCAGTCAATAATCCATCTTATTTTGGTCGTAACTCGGGCATACGGGCTCCAAATGACACAAAATTGGTGTGCAACCTCAAGAGGCCTTACTTACTGCTCTATACGGATTTCACCCTTATTGGGTGAAAGTGTGGTGAAAATTTGGCAGTCATCAATAATCAGCAACCCCATTCTAACTGATTTGATGTTCGGTCGACGTTCTCAACCATCAAACGTTCGACAATCATGCATAAAAGATTTACAAGAATTAAAAGTAGTCGTAACTTGAAAATGTACTAGACTAACAATGATTTGAGCATCTCCTCTAGTCAAAACCTACCTATTGAAGCCGTTCAATGTGCAGAACATCCGAGGAGATTCAATGCACATGTCATGCCAGCGTGTTCTATGAATATAGACCCTAGACAATAACTCGTGAAGTACAAGTGGCACATGGATTCCACCAGAGCGACGGACTCCATCGAATATAGATGCTTCCCCATATTCCTTAAAGGGTTAGCAATCATGTGGTTTATATGATTGCCACAGGGTCCATCTTCTCATTCGATCAACTGGATCAGAAGTTTGTCAAGCAATTTAGGATATGTGCAACTCACATCAAGGATGTGATGCCATTATCCAATTTATTCCAAGCGCGAGGTGAGCCGCTCAAAGACTTCCATTGGAGATTCATCGTCCTCATCACTAAAGTGAGAAATCCCAGCGAGAATATCATATTGATATAGGGTACTAACCTCAAGATAAACTTTGGCGACTGGTAAGCTGGAAAGCCTCCTATAACCATGAATCATTTCTATTACAAAGCGAAACAGAACCTAAGCAAGGAAGAGGTAGAAAAGACTGGGAGAAAGAATGGTGCAGGCCTGTTTGTTGAAGGAATTCAAAGTGAGGGCAATATTGAGGCCTTAGACGAGGACTCAAATTCTAGGAGATGACCTAGAATCCTAAAATTCGACTCATATACTCCTTTAAACAATTTAATCGGAAAGATCTACTTATATACTCATGACTCGAAGCGGTACTGGAAACCAGGCTCGAGAGAGTCCACCGAAACCCAAAAGAAATCTTGGAAATGTTATATATTTCAAGATACACACGGCCATAACACCGGCGATTATAGACACCTCTGAGATGTGATCGGAAAGCTAATCTGGAAAGAAAAGTTTCAACAATATATGTAAGCCCCACATGATGGTGGGCAGGGAATATCCTATCAGTAAAGAACTTTGATTATCAACTAGACCACCTACGGTCGACTTCCAACTAAGAAGGGCTGGGGTAAAGTGGAATAGCGAGCATGCGACGTTGCTTCACATATCAATAAGATTTATTTCAATTACATTTATGCTGTGAAATATGACTAACTTGAACTAAAATACTTTCAAACGATGCAGCTGACCAATTACTTAGAGTTGGGCGCTAATCAACCTCCAAGGACCATGATCGGACCTTTGGGGTATCATCAAGATGAGTGCGATTCAACCGCTAATCAGCTACTATATGCCCCTAACTTTGGGACAAGGACTTGAAATGGAAATTAGGTGTGACTTGACCATCAACCTTTTACTCCGTGCTTCAATTCTGATAGAACATCTGTGCCTTACTCAGAGCCCGACAAGGTCAGAATCCAATACAAAGTGGACACGGTTAATCGTCTACTCATCAACCACCACACTTGACTTGGAGACCAAAGAAGGAATTAAAGTGGATGTATTCGAACATCCACTACCCATCACACACTTGAACCGACCATTCATTGATCAACTCTAAGTCTTTGGAGTTTAGGATGGAGTATAAACATGACTAAGAGGAGACTCAGCCACCCATGCAGTACATTTATCAACCCAAGCCGGAGGTGGAAGTATGATCATCCAAAGACTGACTGTAATAGCTCAATACTATGACTCATACCTAGTGTTTACGATGACTCGAGGCTACGACCGAAAGGATGCCTAGAGATAGAATCATCAAATCAATGCCCAAGCTCACGAGCAACTGACCATCACTCCAACCTAAACGACGAGTATCAGATCATGAGTACATTGAATGGAAAGCATGTTACTCGAATATATAAGCAGATTCAAACTCAAATAAAAATCTAGCTATGTATCCGCGTGCAACAAAAGACTAAACTCTACTCGGTGTTTGATTCAACGCACATTTAAGTCTAACCTTCAACCATCCTAGATAATCACTCAAAGCATCTAGAACCCATCACGGGTACCGAAAATCAGATCACAGCTTAGTGCAATGATGATAAAGGAATTCGTTGGTTTTCTTTGAATCAATCTTGATGTGTTAGCTTGGACCCATTCTTACGTGCATGTGATCTCACTGACTATTGCAAGCTATGCATTGAATATTAACCCGAGGAATGTCCTAGTAAAACAAAAGCAACACAGCATGGATTTTGAGGGATCTGATGCACTTAAAGAGGAGGTGGATAAACTCAAAAACAATGGGCCTATTCATGATGCCCTCTACCCAAAATGGGTATCCAATCTAGTTATTGTGAGAAAAGATAATGGAAAGTGGTAGACATACGGCGACTACTTTGACCTGAACAAGGCATGCCTGAAAGACAGCTTTCCACTTTCGAGGATCGACTAGCTGGTACACTCAACCGCTGGATATGAACTGCTTTTATTTATGGATGTATACTCCGGATACAACCAGATCTTGATGCACATCCCCGACTAGGAGTACACCAGCTTCATTACCGATCTAGAGCTATATTGCTATGTTGTGATGCCATTTAGACAAAAGAAGGCTGCAGCTACTTTTCAAAGACTAGTCAACCGAATTTTCAAAGACCAAATTGGGTGATTGATGGAAGTATATGTAGATGATATGCTCATGAAGTCACAATGATCAAATGAACACACTGATGACTTAGAGGAGACATTCAATACTCTCTGGAAATATGGAATGAAATTCAATCCCTTGAAATCTTTTGCGATTTCCAATTGGTGATATACTAAGTCAGAGGAGATTACCAAGCTAAAGAACAGCAACTCGGTTCGTACCTTATATGAGTCCAGGAGCTATTGATTGACTTTGAGTATTATGATGTCACACACATTCCTAAGATCAAAATAAAGAGGTCGACTCATTGGCAAAGTTTTCTAGCATTGGGATGCACAACAAATTAGCATGGCTCCAGTCAAAGTGCTAAACGCTTCAAGCATAAACCAGTTGGAAATCAACTGGGTACTAAAGGCAGAGCCTGAGAGGGAGTCGTGGGTGACTCCGATTAAAGGTTATCTGTAATGAGGGATCCTTCATGGATGGTGGAATGAAAAATGACAGACCCTCCGCAAAGCTTCATGATATATCATTCAGCAATGAGTCATGTATAGAAAGGATTTTTCCGTTCCTTTGCTCCAGTGTATCGTCCATGGTGAAATCAAACAAGTCTTGAGGGAAGTCCATGAAGGAGAATGCTACGATCACATTGGGGAGGGGAGAACCCTAAATAAAAAAATACTCCACTACGATATTACTGGCCAACTGTCAACCAAGATACGGCAGATCATGCTATGCAATGTGACAAGTGCTAGACATTTGCAAAAATTTCAAGAATCCTACCGATGGAAATTACTCAAATCAACAGTGTATAGCCGTTCCCCACTTGGGGTATTGACAACATCAGCTCCTAGTTGATTTATAAAGGTGGTGTGAAATATGCAATCGTAGCGGTGGATTACTTAACCAAACGGGCTGAAGCTGAACTTTTACCCGCGATCATAGCAAAAAATGTTGAATTCAAAGACTTCTGCCGTCGGCGTCACATTGAAAAAAGATTCGTAGCATTTTCTCACCCTCAAGCTAATGGACAAGTTGAGGTGTTAACAAAATGATAAAGTACATTCTAAAGAAGCATTTGGAAAAGGCTAGAGGCATGTTGGTTGACGAACTCCCATCCGCATTATGGGCATACAAAACCATCCACAAATCCACGATGTGTCAAACTTCATTCACCCTTGCTTACGACTCCATGGCCATCATCCCTATAGAGATGGAAGTCCCTTCTCATCGAATGGCTTATTACGACAATTATTTCATTATAAAAAATTATAAACAAGGAATTGCAACCTGATTGCAATTAAACTATAAGGAAATGGCGATGACCCGTGAGCATACGATCACGTTTGGGAGCCACCGATAGAAATGTGTACGTGAACGTGCACATGTGCATCCTAAAAATTCGATTGCAATTGGTAAATCATACGAGGCAGCTAACCACAAAAATGGCAGCTCGATCTCATCAATCGAGCAATGCAGTCCAACCCCAACTATCTCTACATTATGATATGTCAACATCGCATGGTAGATGGCGCAATATACCTAAGAAGTTGCAATGTAGTTCTAAGGCAAAATGGCATCTTAACACCAAGTAAAATAAGGCAAAGTTCGAAAGTACCAATGAAGATATGAGCTTTTCTTGAAAAGAAGGACATCACCTCATTGCAACCTCATCCACCTATAGGAGAAGAACATAGGCTTGGCGCTTTGCAAAATCGAAAATGTACAAGCTATTCAAATATTGAGTTTTCTGGCCTCAATCAAAAACACTCCCGCTGCGATTTCAAGTTTCCCTCTTAAAGACAAAAATTCAACCGCTCAAATTACAATTTTCCACCAAAGGCTACATCAGCAATCTACACACATCAAACAAATGAGATGGACGGTCAACATGTGGCATAAACCAAAGGTGGAAATTAAAAAAATGGAAGAATGACGTTGGCAGTCCATGTGCATCTCTGTACTATAAATGGACAGAGTACAGTAGTAGAGAGGGATGATCTTTTTCACTTTACTCTTTAATGAACACAAAATCAAAATTTTTTTACTCCCTACCATTACTGTTTATACTAAGAATATATAGAGAAGAAAGCGATATTTTACACGTGGATGATGGATTCTTTAACGTTCGAACCATGCAAATCCTTTATGTCCTTTTACTTTTCCAGTACTCCATTCTATAGTTCTTCTTTTGTTCCATCGGCTCTAATATCGAGATCACAAACTAGTTTTGCGTACTTCAAATTTCTGCCCATATAATATTGTATGCATTAAAGTAATATAATTACCTTTATTAAGGCAGGATTAACAATACTTAATTGTGCTGGTTCATAACCGCAGAAGCATTTAACGTCATGATTACTTCGTAAAAAATATTTGAGTGTTGGTGAGATGAAAATTCTCATCAACAATGTATTTTATGAAATAGACCCATGTTCAAATGTCTAACACATTTGAAATCATGATATATGCACTTTACGTATATACTTATTCCAAAAATCTATTTTTGTTTCTTATAGTTCCACTTATATTATATTTATACATATATAATTATATAAGTTTAATTTATTTATAACATAATTTGATTAACTTATATAAAATTTATATGTGTCTTATTAATTAAATCATATTTAATTAATTTTATTTATTGAAAATGATTAAAATTTTATATAATTAATCTTAAACTATTTAAGATAAATAGTTAACTGTAATATGTAATGGATTTTTTATATATGTATCAATATATGTATACATTTCAATTAATTAACTTTCAATTAATTATTATTTTTAAGAAAGAATGGTCCTCTAATATGGAGAGCACTCAAAATTTTATTAACTATTAACCAAAAACCATATAAATGTTTGATAAGGGATATAGATTACTAACATGCAAGGGCATCACTTTGATGATCAGTATAAAGACAGTGATAAGAATTAGCAAAAGGACAAAATTAATGGCAAATATAATGTAAAGGTCAGCTAATAGGCAATTGTTCATTAAATGGTGAGTGTGCTTATGTCAAGAACGATTGCATAGGGAAACTGATGTGTAACACCCATAATTTAATCACTTTGAACTTGAGTACTTAATATGTTTTCAAATGATTAAATAATGGATTTTATATCTAAAATGAATTTTTGGATAAAACGTCTCGAATCGATTTTTAATACTGATGTAAAATGTTAGTTTAAAAGTGGTTCGAGTTATAAGGCAGTTAAGGGTACTGAATTATTTAAAAATAAGTTTTCCTAATAAACCAAATTAGAATGATTACTTAAGAAAAGAATTTTCCTAGTAAAACAAGAAAGAATTATTAACCTCGCCTAATAAAATAGAATAGTATAATTACTTGCCTAGTAAAACAAGAAAGAACTTATTAACCTTGCTTAATAAAATAGAATAGTATAATTACCTGCTTAATAAAACATGAAAGAATTATTAATTTTGCGTAATAAAACAGAATATTATAATTACTTGCATAATAAAATAAAATAGCATAGTGATTATCATATTCCACAGGATGGTTACCATTGGACCAAAATCAGGTCGAATCAGGTTATGCCATGTAGATGGTTACTATTGGACCAAAATTTGGTCGAATCAGGTTAAGCCATAGTTGATAAGGAGGATTCCTATTGGACCAAAATATGGTCGAATCAAATTAAGCTACAATGATGTTTTCTATTGGACCGAAATGTGGTCGAATCAAATTAGGCCATAAGGCTGGTTTCTATTGGACCAAAATTTGGTCGAATCAGGTTAGGTTATAGGAAATTGCTAAATTACCCTTCTCTTCACCTATAAATAGCCAATCCATATCTCATTTTAGTTCATTCACAAACTAAAGAAAAGAATTAAATTTCATTCTCGAAGGTGAAGTATTCCAAGTCTCCAGCAAAGCAAATAGGATGTGAGTATATTCCTTGCATTCATAGTTTAGTGGGTATAATTTATTATGTGAGTATGACTTAATTATTTTACAGTGATAATCTCTTTCCTTTGACTTATTCACATTTTAATAGATGTTGTGGTAACTATTGATTGTAAATTGTTAATAATAATGAGTCTATTATTATTTTTGTTGTTATTCTTGTTTGGTTGTTTGATTTGTGCTTGGCTAGTCTATGAGCAATAAGCTTGATGTTTAGTTAAAGGGAACATACACCAACTTTAGCTTAGGATTGACATTTCGTGACTTTTTGGTTAAAAGGAAATAACACTCCTTTTAGCTATCACATTTGATTAAGAGGGAGCTTCACCCCTCTTGATCGTATTCTCCCTTAAAGATGATGGGTTTAGGTTATGATTTGAATGGAAGTTTTAAATCTTGGTTTAAAGTATTTTAAAAGAGCTTTGTAATTTATATAATGATTTAAATGGGTTATTCATGGAAAGTAAGTAGTCCTATACATGGCACTAAAATCTGATGAGTAGATTGAGCCTCTATCTATGAGATCTAGAATCAAATGTCTAGGCAAGGTTAGGAGAAACTAGTGTCTTAACTTACCTAGCTTTGTTTCTAGGCGGGATAGAGTAAGTCGAGAATATCAAAAACGTGACAAGTGTCAGAGGTTTGATTTCCATAAATGGTCTTTATAATTATAATGGTATGGAATACCTTTCTTGTAGACAATTGTTTTTGACCCATTTAAGTGTACTTTTAAAATATGAAATCCTCCCAAATGTTTTGTGAATATACTTATACCGATTAGATAAGTATATGGATATCTTCCAAACATTAAAAGAGTATAAGATTTAATTTCCATAAATGATGATTTTGTTATCCTCGATAGTTGACATCTTTACTATCGATTTTGATACCATTCTTCCTTTTGTTTTTGTTTCGTCAATCTAAGACGATTTGTTGCTCATTTAAAGCATCAATATTCTTTATCGAAAATGACCAAATAAAGAGCGAGTGGGAGCCATGCTATGTGGAGTTTCTCCCATTAGGGTATTGTCACATCTATTCTAAATTGGTTTCGGTTTTATGCGCACGGAGATGTGAAAAACTCGGATACTCTGTAAGGTTGGCGGGGTCCGGCTTGGAGGTTTTCGAGAGCCATCGTAGTTCTCAAGTATGTTTTCTAGAGGTATGCTTCCGATAAGAGGGGCACACCCTCCTAGTCATTGTTGGAAGAATTCCTTTTCCTTATTTTTGATTCTAATATTTGGATTGATTCTTTCTTTATTTCATCGGGAAGCGTCTTGTGCTCTTCGAGACGTTTAATTATTATTGTTCATTCTCTTATGCTTAGATGTTGTCCTTGTGAGGGGAAACCTGTTTTTTGTGTTTACGATGTGGTCTCACTGGTTATCCTGTGTTTTTTTTTAATTTGGAGTTTACTTAAACCAGACTTATTGTTCGACCCAAATTTCCCAAAACTCTCTGGTACTCAGTTATATTGAGTAGTCTGGAAATGACAGGTTTCTTTGGGCTCTTTTGAAGATGGTGGACGAGTAGGAGGCTCCTTATCTATCTAGCTATTTATTTCCACAGTAATTTGATGTTGGCTCTATGTATGTCTATTTAAAGAAAGGTTGTTATAACTACCTAGACTAATAGTAGTACTTTTGTTGTAACTCTGATAACATCATGTTAGGAAGTATACTTATGTACTATCTTATTTTTATGTTATATATTTAACCGTTCTATTGTGAGACTATTGTTCTATTCTTATATTTTACCCCATGACAACTCATCTTTCAGATACTTGGGGAATGGACATGAATACCATGGTTCTTAAGGGTCTTAAAGGTGGGTCATCATAGTTGGTATCAGAGCTTCGGTTGAGCGAACACCTTAGCCTGATTGGAGTACAAATCATTAGAGATAGGGTAAGCGATGCTCGAGATTGAGTTAATCTTGAGAGAGCGTATTTGTAATTTTTATCATAATAATATTTATCCCCTAAAGTCTCGTTTTAGATACTTTAGTGTTAGTTCCTTAAAACATTTTAATCCTATTTTTGTATTCTAAAGATACATGTTATTTGTTCAGATAATAGAAAATGAATACAAAACGAGGAGGAAGGAGAGGATCTAGAACTAGCATGGCTACCAACGGTAGGGTACCTTGAAATTCTACTATGTTAGCTGTAGATCCGGTAGAGGAAATGGTAGTGCAAGTTCAACCCTCTATGAACATTGTGGCTTTGTGTCAGAATTTTACAACTTTGGGCGGGAAAACATTCTATGGGATAGAAGATATTCTTAGACTGTAGATGTTGCTTCGAACTTGTGAAAGAATATTTAGAGATCTTCAGTTGGAGGATGCAGATAAATGGCTATCGACATCAAGACAACTTCAAAAGTCGACAGTGGATTGGTGGGATTCGAAAACAGCTAGTACTCCAAAGGAGTTTTCTTGGGCTCAGTTCAAGGAAGTTTTTGAAGCACAATTTATTCCAAAAGCCAGAAGAACTCGGTTATTCAGAAGTTTCATTGACTTAAAGCAGGGTGATACGATGTTGTCACAGTATGAGCATAAGTTCAATGCTTTGTCCCATTTTCGACTTGGATTGATAGACATACCACTCAGGAAAATGAAATGCTTGTGAATGGAATGCGACCAAAGTTCCATCATGAAATGACCAATTATCTTATCGGTACGTTCATCAACATTATTAGCATGACTTTGAGGCTCTTGATATTAAGGAAGGAGTCCAAAAGGATGTAGTACCAGTAGTAAGTTCCAAGCCTTTATCACTTGTACCAGTTGATGGAAAGCCAAATTTCAAGCGTAGTTTAAGGGAAAGAAGAAGGGTGCAAGGAAGAAACCTGAAGATGGCGCTCCAGTACAGAAGAAGCAGACCAACTTGGCCAACATTCTTCGTTCCAAGTGCAATAAGTTGGGCCACTTTGCAAATCATTGCCCAATTGCCGCATATTTTAATAGCTGCCAGCTAGGACATATGAAGAATGAGTGCCCTTTTCCTAAAAAGGGATCTCAAGGGTAGAATTTTACCATTGAAGAGATAACATCCACTTATTCAGATCAAAAAGGGAAGCAAGTGTTGCAAGGTACATTATCCATCTTTGATATTCCTGTAAGCTTGATATTTGATACAAAAGCTTCCCATAGTTTTATTTCTTATGATCTAATGAACAAACTAAACCTTAAATATGTTATCATAAATAATCCTCTCTTTGTGTCAAACCTAGTTGGAGGTCTGACAAATCTTGACACTGTGTGTCCAAAGGTACCTATTTCTTGTCGAAATCATCTCTTTCCTTTTGACTTCTTTGTTCTTGGGTTTATGGATTTTGGAGTATTGCAAGGAATGGATTTTTTATCTAAGGTAAAATCGATCTTGGATTGTGGTAGAAGGCTCGTTAGAGTTAGTGATGTTGGAGATGTTGGTGTTGATATTAGTTATGCAGAGCTTAAGAAGTTAATGAGCAGTTTTCTATATTCACTTAAGTGGAAAAAATCGAGCTAGGAGATGTGCTGGTTGTCCGAGATTTCATAGATATTTTTGATGAGGTGCAAGGTTTACCTCCTCATTGTGAAGTCAAGCTCCGTATTGATTTGGTTCTAGGAACCACACCTATTGTACAACCCTTATGAAGGATGGCTCCAAAAGAGAAGAGAGAGTTAGAAAGGCAGACCTATAACTTGTTGTAGAAGGGCTTGATCAAATGTAGTACCTCGAGTTGGGGATCACCAGTCGTCTTTGTTACAAAGGAGGACGGTTCTCTAAGGTGATGCTTATACTACCGGAGTTGAACAAAAGAACTATCAAGAATAAATATCCTTTGCCAAGGATCGAGATATGTTTGACTAACTCCACGGTGCTCGGATATTTTCTCAATTAGATCTTGCCATCGGTTTCCACCAATTAAGAGTGGCAAAGGAGAGTATTCCCATAATAGCTTTTCGGACTCCAAAAAATTTCTACGAGGGGTTAGTTGTACCATTTGGATTGACTAACGCACCTACTTATTTTATGAATTTAATGAATCGAGTATTTTAAGATATTCTTAATAAATTTGTTCTTGTTTTCATGGATGACATTCTTATCTATTCAATGATAGAGGAGGAACACAAATATCATCTTCGTGTCGTACTCGATACCTTAAGAAGCCATGTGTTGAAGGTTAACTTTTCCAAGTGCCATTTCTGGAAATCCAAAGTTAGGTTTCTAGGGCATGTTATTTCTGAAGAAGGCATATCGATGGACCAAGATAAAGTTGTTGCGGTTCAAGACTGAAAGAAGCCCGAAAGTGCGATGGAAGTTAGAAGTTTCTTAGGATTGGCTGGTTTTACCATAGATTTATCAAAGACTTCTCGAAGATTGCTTTTCATCCGACGAAGTTAACAAAGAAAGATACTAATTTCATTTGGACTTCTAAGTGTGATCGAGCATTCAATGAATTGAAAGAGAAGTTGACTAGCGCTCCTGTTTTAACCATTCCAGACAGGAGAGAACGTTTAACTGTGTGTACAGATGCTTGTGGAACCAGATTGGGAGCAGTTCTGATGCAGCATGGGAATGTTATTGCCTATGTGTGACGACCAAATATCGACACCTTCTGAATCCGATAATAAACCATACATGTCTGACACATAGTGCATCGATTGCAGATAATCATGAGAAAGAAAATAGAGGGTGATATGAAAGAGAGAAGAAAGAAGAAGAGAAGAGAAGAAGAAGAGAGAAGAAAAACTAAAACAATACAGAATCTCACATCGCAGTGGAATAACATATAATATGGATCATTAATCTTTACAAGGAGAAACTGTAATATACCTAAGTCAATGTTAGAGTACACAATGATTTATCATCAGCTTGGACAGTTATAATGACATATCCTTACAAAGGCTGATAATTTACAATAACAACAATGCAAAACAATGCAGTTGAATAATAAACAGATACGTGTATACGACGTGAAGATCTCCAACTCGCCCGTTGAAGCTCCAAAAGTACCAAATCTAAACCTGTAAATACACTCGGTCTGACCAGAGCATTGAAAGGGAAGAATGCCCGGATCAGTTTGGTAAACCAGCATGAGAAAACACATCTCAACTGAATTTCTAAATTTATCAAAACTTTTCTTTTATCAAAACAAAAGGCATCTCGTAAGACACGTCCATACATAAACATGGATGGATTTTTCCCTAACGATAACCAAAACTATTTCATATCAAATCAAGTTATATTATAATAGTGTTTATTATACAAATAATAGACTAAATAGCTGAAATTGTTAACATTATTAAATTCTAGCAATACTAGGCTCTACAGACAAAACCGCAAGTTCGTAGTGGATTTTGTATACCGTACAAATGACTAGGAAAAAGGACTACCTTTCCGAACCAAAACAATACACCTCTAGAGGGATGTACCTAGGGAGCAGATACTACTCGCGTACATCAACACAAGACCGACCTTTCCATACCTGGATAGTACCGAATATATCATCACTCCAATCGTTACCGACCTTTAATCGTGGCCACAAGCATACATCAACAATAATCAGATACACGATGTTATAGTGTGTAAAGATATATCTAGAAGAGTGATGACATCTCCTAATTGGAAGCTACCCACTTAGTCTTGCTGCTTCTATCCCTGTTTTAGTCATTTACCGGGGAGTGAGGCCAAAAAGGTATCGATTACCTTTCATATATCACATATCACATCACTTTGAATGCCACATTGTCATTCCATTGACTACTAATTGCCTTCCACAAAAATACAACCCTTGAGCTCGTACGTCTCAAGGAGTGTGTTAAGCTAAGAAAAGCTGCCTTCACCGCCACCACATGATATACATTTTGTAAAAACTAATGTACGTAATCATAGAAATGCAATGCCATACACTCGTCCATACAATTTGTTCAGGAACAGGACAAACCAAAGGTACTTCCCTTCCACATCCTACGGGAAAATCCCTAGGATTAGTAGCGAATAGTCCTTGCATTGAATATTTCATAACAAAGAGACTATTGCTACTAGATGTATGTTGGGATTTTAACCCCAAACAATCAACAAGCAGTCATTTACTATGAAAATCCTAAATATCAATATCATCGACCAACCTACACAATCGTCATATAAGTGTTGGTCCGAAGTGGTTTTCAGATAAATCTGATCCCGGTCTCTTCGTACCAATAACGAAAAAGCGTTTCTCAACCTCACATAGAAACTAAGTCTCATAGACTTATCACGTCTCCAACTTTCAACTTGCTATCCTTCGGCCAAGAAGGAAGCTTGATAGATTAGAGTAATTACTTTGTACTACACGAATCAACATTCTCAACACAAAGGATAATCAAGCCTACACAGTCAGTTACATACTAAGTGTACGACTAATTAGTTTTCACATCAAATTGAGGAACTAAAATCGCCAAACATGATAGTCAGTTATTTAACTATCAAAGAAACAAACAAAATCTAGCACTAAAATAATCACTGGGCCTGATTTTATTAATAGTTTATCAACACTTCCCAATTATTCACTTCAAAATATCTTTAGAAAGATTCACAACCATTTCACTTATTGGATATTTGAAAAACATTTTCATATACTTATTTTAATAATAAGTAAATTCATAACTTATTTTATTTTCAAACCATTGAATTCCCTTTTTATAATATCACTTTCCAAAACATCTATTTTATTTAAAAGATTATTCACTGTCCAAAATCGTGAATATAATTCCTTTATCGCATTACATCTACACATTTGATTTAAAGGATTATTCACTATACAAAATTGTGAATATAATTCCCATACCAAATTCATTACTTCTACGCATTTAATTTAAAGGATTATTCACTATCCCAAATCATGAATATAATTCTCTTACCAAATTCATTACTTCTACACATTCAATTTAAAGGATTATTCACTGTTCAAAATTGTGAATATAATTCCTTTACCAAATTACTTCTACACATTTAATTTAAAGGATTATTCACCGTCCAAAATCATGAATATACTTCCCTTAATAAAATTACACATTTAAATTATCAAATTAAATTTATTTCTCATTTATAAAACAGTGTTTACGAATTCTATTTATAATTCATAAACTCTTCCATATACAAAATTCCTTTACTAACAAATTCTATTTATATCTCATATATATGTCCATATATGATTATAAGTTAATTTATTTATAAATCTCTTATTTAACGATTCATTCTTTTCAAATCTCTTTATTTACAAAATCCATTATAAATTGATTTCTAAATTTCATTTGCAAATCCATATATAAATTCGATTACAATTCCATTTCTAATATTAATAAAATGCCTTTTATAATTCCATTACTTTTATTTATAAAATATAAATTTTATAAACCATATGTATAAACCATTTATAATAAATCCAAAGAATTTGTTTCTTTTCTTTTATCTCGGAAAAAATTAAATATGATCTTTTTAAGCGTCTGGGCTTTCCTTTCGATTTGTTCCATCCCTCGTCTAAAAGATAAAATGAAGGTAGGTAAGTTCAGGGCACTAGTTGCTCCATTCCTAACCTTATTTATACACCTTGTTTTACCGTTTAGAGCTCACAAGCGGGACAAATGTACTGGTCGTTTCCGCATACTCCTTTCAGTTTTATAAATAATTTATAAAACTTCCAAATCATTATTTAAAACACTTATTCATTTATTTAACCATTCCATAAATCCTTCAAACCCCCCTTAGAATATTCTATTAATCATTTAAGAACCTTTACAAAAGATTTAGAAAAGAATAGTTGTGCTGAAACTATATTTCGAAGATTATTAAAAATATGATGCGAAAAAGTGCTGCGAAAAGTGCTTTTCAAAGCTATATTGATTAAAACGACTTTTTATTATTTAAAAATCTATTTTTATTACTTATCGCTTTTAAAACATTTTAAAAGATTTGTAAAATTTATTTCATATTTTTAAACAATTTTAAAACATCATTTTCAAAGAAATCCAGTTTTGGATTTCGAACTGCAAAACGGTGATTTTTCCAAAAACTTTTTTGCTTATATCTTAAAATTTACTTATCGAAATATCTATTTTCTTTCTTCATTGGAAAACTATGGATATAATAGTTTGGAAAGTTCTTATCTCGAAGAATTCCTAGCTATATTCCACTTTGTACACTCATTTAACTTTTATGCCGCGAAATCGCGAACTAACGTTACGCGACGCCCCTATTTTTGACTAAAATTTCAATTTCTTTTCAAACTTCAAGGAAACACTTTTAAATGTTTATAAACATTTTTAAATTATTTTAAACTCATTTTAAACAATTTTTTTCACACACATATTTATATGGATTTGAATTCCTATTAAATTAACTATGCCTACTAACCATTTTTCTTATCATTTATCAAACTGAGTTATCATCCATATCACAAACATATAATCAACCGTAATATCAAGCAAGTTATCATCCATATCACAAACATATAATCAACCATAATATCAACCAAGTTATCATCCATTAAATCATCCAACATATACTAAACTTTTCATGTTATTAGCTTGAAATATTTTTAAAAATTAGTAAATTTGAATATGTGTAATCACCCTTAACCAAATTGATTAACTCCTACCAACATTCATACTAATAGCACTTCATTTAAACTTCAACTAATCAATTTTTGAAAATTTGGCAGAGCTTCCACAGCACCTTGAATTTGCTCCTAGCTCCTTGGAATGAAATCGACGGAACTTCCTTCTCTTTTTCTTGCTCCGGAGCTTCACAACTTGCTCCTTCCTTCCAAATGGTTCAGCCCCTCCTATTCCACTACTTCCTCCATCATTTCTTCACTTGTTAGATACTAAACCATATTTTAATGGTATTCTAAGGTCTTTGGCAAAGTTTGGGTGTGTTTGGAGTTTACTTGATATGGTTTTGAAAAAGTTAGTAAGGAAAAGAGAGAAGAAGAAGCCATTAAATAGAGCTTCAAGGAGGAAGAAGAAGGTGGAAATAGTGTGAAAAAGGTGAGAAAGTGGTTGGTATTTATAGAAAAAATGAAGTGGTAAGTTACCAAAATATTCCTTTGCCAAATCACCAAAATAACCTTACTTACTTCTTAAGTGAACTTATTTTTTTAAACACTTAACATCACATTTCAAATCATTACTTTATGTCATTTTCACTTAGATATTAGATAAATAAAGTAATAATTATATTTCTTTGATTTAATGTTTTACTTTTTGACTTTTGTATTTTTTGTCTTTTTATGTTTTCGTTTTGTAATTATGTTCTAGAATTTTCTAAGTATGTTTTATAAAAGTAAACTTGATTAGTGAATTAATTAATACTTATACTATTTGAATATATGTTCCTATATAAGAAAACAAAGGCGTGAAGATGTTGCGACAACTTTTAATCGATAAAATTTTTATGGTCACATTTTGACGTTTTATTAAACTATTTATTTATGTAAACCAAATTTAAAAATAAATTTGTATATTGCTATTTAAAAATATAAATACTCATAAATTAATAAAAATAATTTATTTAACCATTGAAACTTACTTTTTTGAAATCAGCATTTTGTCACTTTTGTCGGTATAGGAAAATGTTACTATTTTTGTATATACTTCTCTTTCCAAATCCTATCTAATATTGTTTGTATCATATAACATTACATATTTTTATATCTAAAATCACTTTAAACAGTATATTTTAAAGTGGCCTGTAATATCCCGGAATTTTTAACAATATCAATTTAATAATCTGTATTAAAAATTAAATTGATATTGATATTTTATTAATAATAATTCAAATAGATTTAATAATCTTCTTCAATAAATATTTAATTAGTTATTTTATTTTATTTTTTTAAAATAATAAATTGGTTTCTATTTATTATATAGATATATGGTTTATATTTTAAATAAATTAGCATTGTTTTAATTTTAATAAATAAAGCATATTTTTCTAATTTTAATATTTGTAGTAATTTGAAAATTTGTTTTTATTTAATATTTAAGCTTTCCAAAGTTAAATAAATAAATCTTAGTTTAAACTTAATAAGTGAATCATGTTTTAAAATTCTAATATATACATTTTAATCTGGAAATTTTGATTTTTAAATTAGTACTGAGTTTTTAAAACTATTTAATAAATAAATATATGATTTTAAAATTGAAAGGAAAAATATTAAATGTTTAAATTAATTTTGGCTTGAGTTCTAAATTTAGAATGAACAAACAAAAAGTTTTATGGTTTAATAAAATAGATAATTTATTAATAAAAATATAATTTCTTTTAAAATAATTTTAATTTAATAATAAGATATTTATAAAAATAATATTAATAGTGTATTGTCTTTATAAATAGATTTTGAATAAAATTTGAAATTGTTATCTCAAATTAAATTTATATACATAACTTGATTTGAAAATATTTGATTTTGAATTTAATTTGAATTTAAATTCCAAAGTATAAATCTTAATTGTCTTAATGTATAGGTTTTATTTTATAAACATGATTTGTTTTATTTATTTATTTCTTTTATAAATTTATATAAATATTCAAATATTAACTAACAAATTTTAATTTGGCTTAATACATACATTAACACATATATTAACTTGTAAATTTAATACTAATAACTTTAAAAGAGACAAGTGTTGCATTCTTAAGCATTAATTAAACAAGTGTTCTAAAATTAACATAACATTGTGACAAATGTTAGATTATGTACAAGTGTAAATTTTGTTTTAGTTTTTCTTTTATTTAATTAAATCTGAAATTTCGTTTATATAAACTTGCAACTTCATTCATACTTTCTTTTTCATTTCCTTAATCTGAAAGAAAACCTCAAAATTCTTCATATCTAAAAACTGTAACTCCTCTTCAAAATTCTAAAATCAGTAACAACTCTTTAAAATTCTGCATATTCAAATCATGTACAAGTCTAAAAATCAGTAAACTTCAAAACATCTCCATATAAAAACTCCTCATCAAAATCAAATCTGCATGTTCAAATATAAACCAGAAAATCCTCAAAACCATGCTCAAATCTGCATATTCAAATTCCTCTTTATCATGAAGGTCTGCATTACTAAAAAATCTGGACATGATAAACTCTGCATTCTTTTTTTTAAACCTGGAAATGTACAAGTCTGCATATACTCTCTGCACAACCTCAAATTGAAGACTGTTCAAGCATCTGCATGTAAGTAATTTAAGTCAGGAAACATAAGCAAATCTGCATATCTCCAAAAGTGAAGCTTATTCAAAGCAACAACATGCAAACAGTTTTTAAAAGTAATAGGAGGAGGTAGATTGTCTGCTGCAAAATTCAAAAAGGGTATAACAGAGACTCTACATCTTTTAAATAAAAAAGGTGAGTAACTTTTTAAATTTTAAAATTTTAAAAATAGGTTGCATGATTTTATTGGAATAGTATTGGTTGTGTATTGTTGAAAATCTGATGTGAAGTTGATATGTGTGCATGTGTTTACTTAATTTCCTGTTTTGTTTCATAGATTTGCCTGGCACAAACATCATTTAAACACTTATCTTTAATTTAGTTTCTAAAATGATGAAATTTATAAAGTAAAGTTGTTTCATTTTTCTTAAGTTAATTTAAAAAAAAATTAGTGAGTTAAAATACAGATGTTGCCTCTGTAAACTCAGGAAACATCATGCATGTGATTTTTATCATAACCTAAACAAGTTAGTTTAGTAATTCCGTAGTATAAATTAAAAATACTAACTATAGCTTGATTTTTAAATCAAGTATTAGGATTTTTAGAGTTTAGTTTAAGTTGCAGTTAGTTCTTGAACTAAAAATGGATCTTTAGCAAATTCTATTGATTCATGAATTGAGAAGTCTTGGGTTTCTTATGAGTGATGAAGAAGGTATAGGAGATGCTCAAAAAAATTATGGATGGGGTTAAAACTTATTAGAGTGGATGCGGTTTTGAAATTCATTTATAAACCCTAGTTTTGATTGGTTTTAAGAAATGGGTCATTTTGATCTGAATAGTTGATCGAGTGTTGTGATGTTTGGGGGATGGTTAGTTGGTGTGTGGATGAGTTCATGGCCGGAGGGGTGGATCTCCAGGTGGTCGGAGCGGCGAGGGATGGCCGTTGACAGGTTTTGGCAGAAACCTGATTTGGTTTTCCAGGTTTGAGAAGTGGGGCTCGAATTTGATTTGTTGATTAATGGTTCAATCTGATGTTTCCATTCGGGCATTGATGAGTTTCTGGGAGTAATACGATCATCTTTGATGATCAGAGAAGGCGGTGGTCGCCGTGCATATGAACGGTTATGTAGTTTCAGATGAAGTTTTTTGGGGTTTTGTTTGTTGCAGGGGAAGTTTTTGTTTTGCTCGAAGTTGGTGGGTATTTGACTCGGAGAAGTTAGGTGGGAAGCTCGAAGAAATATTGGGGAGTCTCGGGTTGATTGTCCTGTGTTTTCCAGGTTTTTCAGAAACCTGTTAAAATCTGGGTTCAAAATTTTTAAAATCTGTAGTTTTTTTTATATTAAGGAAAGTTTAAATTCAAGTTTAAAGTCAAAGTTTAAATTTTTGAATTTAAGTTAAATTTAAAAATCTCAGTTTTTAAACAAAAATTAAGTTTTAAATTTGAACTTAAGCTACTACTTGATTATGGTAAAGTAGTTTGGACATTTAGAAAATGAAGTTTTTAAAAATATGAGCAGGATTTGAAATTTAATTTAAAATCTGGGAATTTAGAAAATGAATTTCAGTTTTTGAAATTAAAAGAATGTTTAAATTTGAAAGTTTTAAACTATATGTAAATTTAAGTTATTGAAATTTTGAAATAAATTTAACTTCAAAATTTTTATGATTTCATTTTTAAGACAAACTTTTGTTTTGTCTTGAAATTTTTAAAAGGTTTTAAATTGTTTAAACTTTAATAAGTTTAAAATTATTTTCATTTTAAAACTTGTATTTAAAATGAAATTTAAAAGTAGTTCAAAAGTACTTTGTTTTAAATAAATTGTTTTTAAACATAATTAAGATATGTTTTTATCTTGAAATTAAATTAAGATTTATGTTTTGGAAATTAATTTAATTAATAGAGCAATTAAGGAATGGTTAATTAATTTAATTAATTAATGATTTGAAATTAATGAATAATGATTAATGGTTAATCAATTTAAAATTAAGATCATTAATTGGATTATTTAATTAATGATTAAAGAATTATTAATTAAGTAATTAAGTTTTAAATCAAGGTTAATTAATTAAATAATTAGACTTTAATTAATAGATAATTAAAGATAATTTAATCTAAAATTAATCTAAGTTAAATACTTAATGAGAATAATTAAATAATGGTTAATGAAGGTCATTAACCAGGAGAATTTAACAATTAATTAATATGGTTAATTTTTATAATTAATTAGATTAATTAATTTAATAATAATCATTTGTGAATGGTTTGAGTATAATTACTTAATGAACTAATTAAGAAATTAGTTACTTAATGTAATTAATTTAGTTTAATGTGATTGTTTATTTTAATTAATTAATTAATTTTAAATACTTAAGGTTTTAAAGATATTTACTTTATGTAATTAATGATTTGGGAATTACTTGGTTAAGTAATTGATTGATAACTACATGTTGTAATTAATTGAAGATGTTTAAGATTTAAAGTAATTTGGGGATGTACTTACTTGTAATTAATCAAGGGATTAATTAAAGGATAATTAATTTTTTTTAAATAATGTAATTAAGTTAGTTAATTACTGAATGTAATTAAACTGGGATGATTAATAATTATGAGTTAATTACTTAAGGTAATTAATTTAAGAGGATAATTAATTAAGTATAATTAAAGATCATTAATTATTATAATTAATGATGTAATTAAAGATGATTAATTAATCAATGATAAGTAATTAAGGGTAATTAATTAATGTAATTAATTAAGGATTAATGTAATTAGTTATAGTTAATTAATTAATTGAAGTAATTAAAGGTTAATTACTGTTTGGTTGAGAATAATTAATTTGTGAAATTAATTAAGGATAATTACATGCGTGTAATTAAGGATAATTAATCAACGGTGATTAATTAAGGTGATTAATAATGAATGATTAATTGATTGTAATCAATTAAATGATTGAAATAGCAAGATTTATATTGGTGAAGTAATTAATTTAATTTATTAAAGATAAAGTAATTAATTTAATTCACTTTAAATTAATTAGATATGGAGATAGTTAATTTAATTAATTTTAAATTAATTATATTGTGATGGAGTAAATCATTGCTTATGTATGAATGTATGACATTGATTGTCTTGGATGCTTTGTGATCTCAGAAATGAGATAAGTAATGTTGTGTGGTATAAATGCTTGGTTGCATTGTGATGATAATACAAATTGTCTATTGTGATGGTGATATGGATTACCTATTGAAATGAATTATGGATTACTTGTTTATTTGATAATGATTGATTATCAATTGTGATTTGTGAGTTATCTATCTGTGTGTATATAGATAAATTAAATTGTTTTAAACTTAAACAACTTGGACCTAAAAGACACGCTTTGGATTTCGATGAGACCGGGATAGATTTCCATATTTGGGTATCCGAAAACCACATCGATCCAAACTAACGTTAGGTCGTGAATCAAGATAGGGCTTTGTGAAGACTCGAGGTGTAAGAACTATTCGTCAATATAACTCTGGGGGTGCTTCCGTGATGAGTTTGACAGAATAGTACTTGTGGGTTCGAGATGGTGGTTCAGAGTGCAAGGGTTATCGTCGTTAACTCTGAGGGTGATTCCAAAATGAGTGTAACGAGATAATGCCTTCGGTTTCGTTCGAACCCGGAACGAACTTGTATGGATTGAATGCTTTCAGAACATCGTCAGGTGGACGATGAGCATTCTAAATGATGTGTTCACTAAAGGTAATCGTAGCCTCTAGCCTCATCAACCAGGAATGGCTAAAACAGGGGAGGTGCAGCAAGGCTTCGTGGGTAGCCCCCACTTGAGAGTGAGATTTACTCCTGTCTAGAGGTCCCTTTATATTCGGCTGTGTGGGCGGTTGCTAGCTACAACTGTGGGGTTGTCTTGTTCGAAACTGTTCAGTAAGGAATGGGTCCGACCTTGTGTTGCAGGGGAGCGGGCGTACTCCTCGGTACGTTGATCTAGGCCACGTACTGTGACGGGCGGTACCCCAGTAGCCCTGCCATTGTATGGAATCCAAAATCCAATAAGTGCCCACGACTTTGATTGTATTACCCACTTTTGTGGCTAGTAGCTCGAATTTAATAATGTAACAATTTCGGTTATTTCTTATTTATTTGAAAACCCTAGACCTATTATAATATCATCGAATTTCCATTCAAATGTTTTGGGTTAGCGTAAGGTAAAAACTTTTCCATGTTTATGTGTGGGAAGTCTTACGTGATACCTTTCTTTTCAAAAGGTTTTTAAAAGTTAAGCAACTTTAACCTGTTACTCACACCAGACCCATGTCTGACCCGGAGTTTATTCTATTTTTCTTAAACTCTTGGGTATTCAAATTTTTACGAGTAGCCATGGGATTCAGGTTAGGATTCAGGTCAGCTTTGACGAATTGTGGAGGAGCAATGGAGCAGGAGGCTTCTGCGTGTAGATATATATATATATATATATATATATATATATATATATAGTATTCCGCTGTGTAGATTTTCTCTGAGTTGTGTATTGTACCGTATTGAGTTGTATAACTAGACAGGTGGTTATAACTGTCTAGTATGTGATGTATATCTGTGTAACTCTGATAGTGGTTGTAAACTATGTAATGTTTATGTTATTAATATAATTTATTCGTTCCGCTGTTTAGATTCTGATGTTGTTTCTTCTTTCTCTTCTTTCTTTTCTCTTTTCTATCCCTTTCTTTCTTAAAAATGATCCGATTTTCTGTGGTAAGAAAGTCGGGTCGTTTCATGGTCAAATTCTGGGTCGTTACACTATGCGAGTCGACAGCTAAAGACAAATGAGAAAAATTATGCTACGCACGATTTGGCGCTTTTGGTTGTTGTCTTCGCACTAAAGATGTCGAGGCATTATCTTTTGGGTGAATGATTCAAGTTATACACAGACCATAAATCCTTAAATTACCTTTTTACGCAGAAAGATTTGGATTTTAGGCAGTAGAGATGGCTAGAGTTTCTCGCTTCTTATGATTTAGAGTTTCTTTATACCTCTCGAAAAGCAAATGCCATTGCTGATGCATTGAGTAGGAATGTAGAAATGGTTGCAAACCTAGAAGTTAAGCTAGTATAGTTAGAGAGAATTACATCCAGTCAAGAGTTAGATCCTATTTTGGCTCGACTTAAGAAGGATGTTAAAGAAGGTGCTGTTTCTAGCTTTGAGATTGATCTCCGAGGCATATTGAAAATGAATTGGCATATTTGTGTTCCAGACTTTGATGGACTTAGGCAAGAAGTGTTAGGCAAATGCCATCGTTCAAAGTTATATTTTCATCCAGGAGTGACCAATTTATTCAAAGATATGAAGAGGGTATTCTAGTGGAAGGGATGAAGCGAGATATTTCAATCTTTGTGAGTCATTGTGCAAACTACTAGCAGATTAAGAGTGACCAGCAGAAGACAACTAGAATGCTTCAACCGCTTGAGATACCAAAGCAAAAGTGGGGGCATATCTCCGTGGACTTTATTAATGGGCTTCCTAGGTCAAGAAGAGGTAATGATTGCATTTGGGTGGTAGTCGATCGATTGACCAAGAGTGCCCATTTCATTCCTGTTAAGCTGACTAGGACTGCTACGAGTTTGGTGAGTTTGTATGTGAAGGAGATTATGGGACTCCATGGGATTCCTTGTATTATTGTAAGTGACCGAGACACGATATTCACTAGTAGGTTCTGGGAGGGACTATGCTTTAAGGGCTGAGCTAAGTCTTTGCACAGCTTACCATCCCCAAACAGATGGGCAGATGAAGAGAGTGAACCGAATCCTGGAAAATTTATTGCGAGCATGCATGCTAGACTTTAGGGGTTCTTAGGAAGATCATTTACCTTTAGTCGAATCCGCTTACAATATCAGCTATTAAGCAAGAATTGGTATGACCCCTTTCGAAGCTCTTTTTGGTCGTCTATGTCGTTCTTCTTCATGTTGGATTGAATCTGGAGATAGACTTGTTCTTGAACCCGACATAATCTTAGAAGCCAACGAGAAGGTAGCTAATATTAGAAGAAAGATGAAGGAAGCACAAGATCAGCAAAAGTGTTATGCAGATCAAAGTCGTAGGGATTTAGAGTTCTTAGTCGGGGGCTTGGTACTTGTAAAAGTCTCTCCTCCAAGAATTATCGTAAGGTTTGGGATGACAGAGAAGTTAGCCCCTCGATATTTTGGCCCTTTTCCCATACTGGATTGAATTTGAAAACTTGTATATAAAGTGGAGTACCAGACCGACAATCAGATGTGAATAACATAATTCACATATCTCACTTACATAAGAATGTACAAGAACCTTCGATGATAGTAGAACCGAGACAACAAGTTGATTTTGAGGTTCAGCCTAACCTAACCATTCTTAGGTGGCCTATTTGTATTTTCGCTCAAGATATAAAGCGATTAAGGAAGAAGGTTGTTAATCTTGTTAAGGTTCAGTGGAGTGGAGATGTTAGAGATTGTACTTGGGAAATTGAAGATTATATTAGGGATTCTTATCCCGAGTTGATGTAGTTGTTGTTTGTATTTTGTTATTTCATTTTAGAGTACTCACCAGTTGTGTTGAGGTCACTTTTCTTGTATCTTTGTGTGGTATATATGATATCATTTGGGTTTCTTTAATATCTTGAGTTTATCTGATTAATTTCGAGGATGAAATTTCCTTTAAGGAAGGAGGATGTAACGATCCATAATTTAATTACTTCGAACTTGTATAGTTAATATGTTTTTAAATTATTAAATAATGGATTTTATATCTAAAATAATTTTTTGGATAAAACGTCTCGAATGGATTTTTAAAACTGATGTAAAATGTTAGTTCAAAGATGGTTCGAGTTATAAGACGGTTAATGGTACCGATTTATTTAAGAATAAGTTTGCCTAATAAACTAAACGAGAATGGTTACTTAAGAAAAGAATTTGCCTAGTAAAACAAGAAATAATTATTAATCTTCCTTAATAAAATAAAATAGTATAATTACTTGCCTAGCAAAATATGAAAGAATTATTAACCTTTCCAAATAAAATGAACAGTATAATTACTTGCCTAATAAAAAAAAAAAAGAATTATTAACCTTGCCTAATAAAAAAGAATAGTATAATGACTTTCCAATAAAACAGAATAGCATAATGATTATTATATTCCATATGGATGGTTGCCATTAGACCAAAATTTGGTCGAATCAGGTTATGCCATGCAGGTGGTTTCCATTGGACCAAAATCTAGTCGAAGCAGGTTAGGCCATAGTTGATAAAGAGGATTCCTATTGGACCAAAATGTGGTCGAATCAAATTAAGCCATAAGGATGTTTTCTGTTGGACCAAAATGTGGTCGAATCGAATTAGGTCATAAGGTGGTTCTATTGGACCAAAATGTAGTCGAATCAGGTTAAGCCATAGGAAATTATTAAATTACCCTTCTCATCACCTATAAATAACCAATTCCATATCTCATTTCAATTCATTTACATATTAAAGAAAATAACTAAATTTCATTATCAAAGGCGAAGTATTCCAAGTCTCCAGCAAAGCAAATAGGATGTGAGTATATTCCTTCTGTTCATATTTTAGTGGGTATAAATTATTATGTGAGTATAATTTAATCATTTTATAGTGAGTGTAACGACCCGAAATTTTCGATCCCGAAAATTCCAGATAGTTAGGAAAAAGAAGAAAGAGATAGAAGAATAAGAAGAACAGAAACACCAACATCTCACATTCGCAGCGGATAAAATATGATAACAAATAATATCAGTTATACAAAGGAATTCTGTATCTGTAAAAATACCTTTATAATACATCAGAGTTACACATATATACAGACACTAGATATACACAATCATCATGTCTCAGGTATACAATAATATAATACAGCGGAAACACTCTATACGTTCTTGCCATCCAGCTCGCCTCCGGAGCTCTAGAACGTCCTTACCTGAAAATCTGTAATACTCGGTCTGACCTGAGCATTACATTAAAGTAGCACCCAGGTCAGGCTAGAAACCAACGTGAGTAAACCCATCTAACATAGAATACAAAGCATACAACTTATAAAAAACCCGGGATAACTCGTATTAATTTACAAATTCACAATTTATTATAGACATCACTTATTTCACACATCAATTTTCTAAGTATCAAAATTTAGATTAAATAGTCCAATTCACTTAAATCATTTCATTCCGGCCTATTGTTTCACATATCAATCTATAAAAACTCAAAGCGGTTTGGGGTATTTTCTAATACCCGACTCCGGTCTCTTCAAGTCTCATTCAAGGCATCCAATACCATTCAATCATCTATAAGCAGACTTGATCACTTCCAAATTTATTTAATTAATTCTAATTGAATTACTAACCTCGATCACTTAGATTCCTTCATTTAACATTAATTAAATTCAAATCAATTAATTAATCATCCCTTAATTATCCATCTTAATTAATCACCCTGGATTAATTTTCCTTCAATTACATTCAAGTAATTATCTTCAATTAATTACTCAAATTAATTATTCTTAACCAAAAACAGTAATTAATCTTTAATTTCTTCACAAATTAATTAACTATAATTAATTACTTTAACCCTCAATTACTTATATTAATTAATTTCTCATAAATCACTTATTATTGATTAATGAATCTTAATTCATGAACCTTTGATTACGTCATTGATCATATAAATTAATATTTCTAACTACATTTTAATTTATCCTAATCTAAATTAATTACATTAAGTAATTAATCATTAATTAAACCACAAATATTGATAATTAACTACCTATTTATGTACTTCATTAAATAAATTAATTACTTCTTTTATAAAAGAAGTCTAAAGGAATTTAATACCAAATTCCTTTTTAAATTCAATATTCCAATTATCAATATAATTCACCACAGAATATCAAATATTCATGACACAAAATTTTTAACAGTTTAAATAATTTTGAGGAATCCAGTTGGATCCCTCCGGCCTGTTTTTCCTGCATCCACAGATGTTAGCACAATAAAATACTAATTCCACTTCGAGGTGGAATATCGCGGTATATGGGATTTATATAACATCATCCACTATTATGCGGCGCATAGGGTCTCATCCACTAAATAATGCGAGAAATCAATCACCCAATATATACTATATACTACTATATATAATATAGCACATCAATTCAATTCAACCAATCATTTAAATTTAACCATTTAAATTTAAATAAAAACCAAGTTGAGTGAGATTAACTCACCATTGTCCTTAGATTTCCATCCACTTCAACTCGACTTGATTTCCACGATTTCAAACCTCATTGCTCTCCTCCTCCAGCTATAAAACTCGCGCAGGAACACCCTACAGCGCCGAACTAGCCCATGGATTAGCCATCGATTTATGGAATTGAAGAACACAGCTCATCGCTGCCAGCTGCGTCGTGCCTCGAAAATGATCCCTACGTCAGTAGCTCTGCCACAAACTCCCCTACCGTTAGCCCATATCGCCCTAACCAAGCCTCTACATTACGACACCCAACTGTCGTTGCTAGCCCAGCTTGTCGTGAGCTACATCATCGCGATCAAGCTCGCACTCGTCACCACTAACCACAATGCATCATTGCCATCGCTGATGCCCTCCGCCCAAAATTGCGGCCTCGCCATCCATTGCTCAACCAGGTCGCATGCCTCCAGTTCGTGCAAACGTGCTTCCCCGATAGCACACTAAGCCGCCGCTTCTCACTTGCATCGTCGACCTTGATCTCATTAGTCGCCAAGCCACGCGACTTCATATTTCTTTAATAACAAATCACTGTTTTGATTTATGATTTAGGGTTATGGAAAAAGGGGAAAACTTGGCAATTAGCTTTCGAGTTTATGATTTTTTTATTTATCGATTTGTTTTGACTTGTTCTGCACGACATAGAGGAAGAAATAAAAGAGATGTCGTGATTTTAAACGAAAGGGAGCGGCGCGATCAAATGTAGGTTAGCTCAAGAAGGGTATGTCGGCTGATATAGGGTTTGACTTAGGAATTTTATAATATTATTTAATTCCAAAATATCTCGTTATGCATAACTCAAAATCTCGAACTCCGAATCAGACATGCGGCCAGACATTTATAAGGTTTTACCCGTATTCCGAACACAATGGACCGTGTTTCGGAGCCTTATTCAGTCATATGTAGAAGATAGCTTTTTGAATCGAGTTTAAATATTAAATTATCGATTTTAATTTCAACACGTTTCTCACCCGTACAGACAAACGGTAACTCTAAACGCTACGAAAATTGAAATCTAATAATAACTAACTATTACGGATCCAATGGAACTGGTTTCGTCGAATTCCGAGAATGAGCCTCAAAAGGCTATTTTTAATCGTCAATTTAAGCGAGATATTATTAAAACTGAACAAATTAGCTTTAAATTAAAGTTCAACCATTCTATTATCTTTAGTATCATCATTATAAATTTTGTAAGCCTTCAAATTATTTTTAACAGCCTAAAACTGAAGATTCAACGATGTACCCAAATTCAAATTATTAAATTCAATAAATTCAATCGCTAGATTCATACTGATATTTGAAATCCAAGTTAATTATCTTGCAAATATTTAAAATTAATTAAATATTCCAATTTCGAACGTCTAAAATTTCGGGTTGTCACATTCCTCCCCCTTAAAAGAATTTCGTCCCCGAAATTACTAGTTAGGAAGAATGGTACTTTCCTCCCAAAACCAACAATTCAACATCCAACCAACTATCTTTTTATAAAAGACCCATTATCATTCTTACTAACTTCCCAAACTCTCCCACAGTTTTCAAACAATACCTTTTTGTTCAATCATTCAAATTTCAATTTAAAACCCAATTTTGAATTAACAAAATTTCCTCAAAAAATTTCTAACTCTCTAAATTTCCGAAAAATTTCGCCAGTGTCTCCTTTGCGCGGCTAGCTCGGTACAACTACAAAATGCCTCTACGGACCCCAGATTCTAAAATAAAACAAAAAGCCAAGTGGCTAGATCAAAAACCCAATCAAATTTCCTATAGAAATTTAAATACATACCTTTTTGTCGAGCAATTCAAATTTATCTTCTAAAATCAAAACCAATTTTCCTTTCCCTTTATAATACCTGCTTATCCTACATAGCAATAATATCCAATCATAGCTTTTGAAATCATTTTATATATTTCCTTACAGAAGCTTTCGTATCTACTACTATTCAAATTAGTTTTTCTATTTCTATATGAATTCAATTTATTTTCAACTCTGAATATTGAATTTTTATCTTTCATGTGATATCCCGGAAATTGGGCAATATAAATTTAATAATCTTTGTTATAAATTTAATTTGATTTGGTAATTTTAATAACAAATGTGGAATTTTATTTAATAATCATGTTTTAATAAATATTTAAATTGAAAGATTTTATCTCTTTAAAGTAAATAAATAATTTTCTGTTTATAATATATATAATTGTATATATATTATAAGTTGATAAACTTTCATTTTGAATTTAGTAAATGAATTGATTTTCTAATTCTAGTTTATTTTTAGTAAATTAAAAAAATGACTTAAGAATTGGCTTTTCAAAGAAATTTAATCAATAATGTTATGGTTTATACTATGATAAATCTTATTTGTTTTAAAATTTTATTTAGCTTAAAAATATGAATTTAAAAATTAGATAAATATAAAAGCTAAGTTTTATTTTATATTACTTGAAATTTATATATAAGAATTTACAATACAAATTAAAAATGATCTTAATTTGTTTAAAATCTCTTTCATAAATTATTTAATATTGTTTAAATTGTTATTTTTGAATAAAAATTATAATACTTAAATTCTTTTGAACGTAAATAGATTTGTAGTAATAGGATTTGTTATTTTTAATTTTTATAAGAGTCATATATGCATCTATATATAACTTGATTTTTTTTTAAAATTGGATTTGATAAACTAATTTTAAATTTGAATTTGATGTTTTGAAATTAATAGCATAAATACTTCAATATTTTTTGAATATGCTATATTTTTAATTAGTTGTTTTTATTTCTTTTTAATCTAAAAAGAGATAAATTCATTTATATATTACTTAAGAAATAAAATAAGATTTAAAGGCTTAAAGTTTTGTAAACGATTTAAGTTTAAATTAAAAATACTTAGATTACATGTGTAAGTCTCTTAAGACATTTAATTTACATGTGTAAGCCATTAAAATAAGGAAAGTGACAAATGTTTAAAATCAAAACAAGTGTCCTATTTAGATTTTCTTTTTCTTTTATTGTGATAAAATTTAAAATCTACGTATATTAATAAATTTCTTCTCATCTCATTTTTCTTTTTCAAGCTTAAGAGAGTCTTTCAAATTCTAAAATCTGAACTCATCTACAATCTAAAACCCTCTCAAACAAATCGAAAACCCATGTTCCTCTAATCAAAATAAATCAAAAGCTATCTGAATTCATCTTCTAAATTGAAATGCAAATCAAATATTAACCTGATCATCAAATTCTGCAAATTCATCAAGCCTATAATTCTTTTCTGTCTTTAAAAAAAAAATACAAACATGCATGCATCTGGAAGTCACTGCCTCTCTGTTTTGAAACTTCATCAAGCCTGCATGTGTTCACCTGGAAACAAGCATGCATATAGCTGAAAATCAGAGAGCTTAAGCAATGTAGTAAATCAGGACTAAAAAGTTTTTTTAAAGTACTGAAGCAATCTGAAGCTCAAGTCATAAGCAAGAATTAAAAGTACAATCTGAAGCTCTTGTGCTCTGCTAATAACATACCAGGTGAGTTACTTCTTTTGTTTTAAATTTTAAGTATAAATTCAGTTTATTAATATACTGGAAATGACTATGATGGTGTGTTGTTGATAAGTTATTATTGTGTATTCCTGAGTTTTGAAATTTGCATGCTGCTGTAACTCTGCATTTGGGTTTCAGATCTTAGAATTGCTTAGGAATATCAATTACATGTAATTTAGTATGTGTTAAGATTTAAGTTTTTAAAAACAATATGGTTGTGATACATATGCTAAGTTTAAAATTGCATTGAATATGAAATTTCTGTAATATTATCTGTAATTTTAGAAACTACAGGAAATTCTTATATAAGTAAAAATCAAACCATCTGGATTTTTGTAATTTAAGAATATAAACCAGTTACAAAATCAAAGATGTGAATTCTAAAACTAAAATTTGAATTTTTAGATTAAGATAGGTTGGGAAATTCTGGTTTAACCAGAAAACACAATTTGGGCTGGTTCTATCAATCTAGGGATTTGGAGTTGCCTGTGTTCTTATGGTTGATAGAGTAATGAGTGAAGATCTAAGGAAATTTTTTGTTGAATGGACTTATGTAGTGAGGTAGTAATAATTTGGGGTTGAAGTTTTTAACCCTAGTATTTGTGTTCATCCGGAAATTGGTTCGCCGCAATCTCTAGAGGCAATCGAGTTCATCTACATTCAAGTTGGTGATTGATGGAGTATAGATGAAGGTGTGGCCGGAGGTGAAGTCACCCAAGTGGTCGGAGGCAAGTGATTTCTGGTGATTCCAGTTTCGACCATTGTTTCAGTATTTGGGAACTCGAATGCTTAAATTCGAATTGGGGTTTCTGCCGTTGATATAAGGGTTGGAATGGCGCTGGGAGATGGCCGTTGACTTGCGTAGGGGGTCGCGATGGGTCGGAGATGGTCGCTGTGGTGGTGCAGGTGCATAGTGGTAGTGGAGTGTCAGTTGTTTTGGGAAGATGAGTTACTCGTATTGTTACGGGTGAATTTGTGGGTTGCTCGAAGATTAGGGTTGTTTTACTCGAAGCTTTGGGGTTAGGGACTCGGAGTAGATGTTGATTTGGCTCAGGTGGGTTCAATTGTTTCAGGTTTGTGAAAACCTAAGTTGTCTCTGAATTTAAATAAATTGCAAATGAAAAAAAAAACGATGATGATTCTCGAGTTACTCGAGTGATTTCGAGTTGCTCGAGCTAATTGTTGCAGTTCAGAATTTGTCGTGTTTCAAATTTTAAACTGAATTTCAAAAATACTAAGTAAAGAATTTAATTGAGTTTTAAATCTAACTTTAAATTATGAATTCAAGTTTTGGTTTGAATCATGTCTGGAAATAAATAAGCTTTTAAATTTAAACTTGTTTTAGCTTTAAAAGGGGTTAATATTTAAAAATGTTTTAAAAGAATTTGAATTTAAATTGGAAATTTAAATATAAAGTAATGTTTAAAAAAAGTATAAAATTTGATTCAAATTTGGATTTGAATCTTTGGTTTTAAAAATAAATTTAAGGTTTATAAATTTAAGTGTTTAAAACAAATTTGAATGATAAAACAAAAATTTTTATGGTTTTAATTCAAAAAGAAATTTGTTTTAACTTTTGTAAAATTTCTTTTATAATTAAAGTATTATTTAGAAAATTAAAGGTTTTAGATTAAATTTAAACTTGTTAAGTTAAATAATAATTTAATGTTTTGTAATTCATTTAATTATTAGGATAATTAAATGAACAATTAATTTATTTAAGGAATAAATAAAATAGTAATTAAGGGTTAATATTAAGGGTTTAGGATTAATTATTCTTTGAATAATTAACTTGTAATTAAGAATAATTAATTAAATAAGATTAGTTTTTAGTTAATAACTAATTAATCCAGTAATAATGGATTAATTACGTTTTAATTAACACTTCATTATTTAATTAATTTGGAATTAATTAATGGTTAATTAATGATTAATTAATTTGTAATTAATAATGATTTAAAGTAAGTTAATTATTTTAGAAAATAATTAATGAGTTGTTAATAGTTAATGAAGGTCATTAACTTAGGATTATTTAATAATTAATTAATGTGATTAATTTTAATTATTAATTGGATTAATTAATTTAAGGATAATCAATTGTGTAAGTTATTAAGTATAATTACTTATGGAAGTAATTAAGGAATTAATTACTTATTAATTGAGTTTAAATTTGATTAGATTAAGTTAATTAATTCTGTTTAATTAATTTAAATTAATCATTTGATGATTTTTGAAGTATAAGTACTTAATGTAATTAAATGAAGAGAAATTACTTAGAGAAGTAATTAATGGATAATTACTATATGTAATTAATTGAAGGTGATTTGATAATTGAAGTAATTTAAGTATAATTACTTTGTGAATTAATCAAGGGATTAATTTAAGATAATTAATTAAGGAGTAATTAATTTATTTAGTAAAGTAATTAAAGGTAGATAATTACTGAATGGAGTTAATCAAAGGTGATTAACAATTATGGTTTAAATTAAGATTAATTACTTAAAGTAATTAATTTAAATAAGGTAATTAATTAAACTGTAACTAGAAATCATTAATTAATATAATTAATGATGTAATTAAGATTAATTAATCAATAATAAGTGATTAAAGGTAATTAACTAATGTAATTAATTAAGGATTAATGTAATTAATTATAGTTAATTAATTAATGAAGTAATTAAAGGTTAATTACTGTATTGGTTAAATATAATTAATTTGAGAAATTAATTAGTGGATAATTACTTGAATGTAATTAAAGGTTAATTAATCAAGGATGATTAATAATTGGTTGATGATTAATTAATTGATTGATAATTAATCAATAATGATATGAGCAAGTTGATATTGGTGAAGTAATTAATTTAATTTACTTTAAATTAATAGAATGATGTAATTAATTTAATTCATTTTAAATTAATTATATTTGGTGAGATTAATCATTGCTTATATAGATGGATGATGTTGTTTACTTTGAATGGTTTGATCTCGGATATGAGATAGATAATGCTGAGTGATTTGGATGCATTGGTTGCATTGTGATGTTGATATAGATTATCTTTTTGGATAATGATAATATGGTTTATCTGATATGATGATAATGTTGATTATCTGTTGTGAATCAGTGATTTATCTATTTGTATATATAGATAATTGAATTGTTTTAAACCTTTAAAACAACTTGGCCTTAAAAGACACGCTTTGGATTTCGATGAGACCGGGACTGGGTTTCCAATTTGGATATCCGAAAACCACATCGATTCCAGTTAAACGTTAGGTCGTGTATCCAAGTGGATCAAGTGAAGACTCGAGGTGTAGGAACTATACGTCAGTATAACTCTGTGGGTGATTCCGTAATGAGTTTGACGGAATAGGACTTATAGGTTCGAGATGGTGATTTAGAGTGCAAGGATTATCGTCGTTAACTCTGAGGATGATTCCAAATTGAGTGTAACGAGATAATGCCTTCGGTTTCGTTCGAACCTGGAACGAACTTGTATGGATTGAATGCTTTCAGAACATCGTCAGGTGGACGATGAGCATTCTAAGAGATGTATTCTCTAAAGGTAATCGTAGCCTCAAGCCTCATCAACGGGGAATGGCTAAAACAGGGGAGGTGCAGCAAGGCTTCGTGGGTAGCTCCCACTAGAGAGCAAGATTTACCCCTGTCTAGAGGTCCCTTTTTATTTCGGCTGTGTGGGCAGTTGGATGTACACCAACTGCAGGGTTGTCTTGTTCGGAACTATTCAGTAAGGAATGGGTCCGGCTTTGTGTTGCAGGGGAGCGGACGTACTCCTCGGTACGTTGATCTAGGCCACGTACTGTGACGGGCGGAGCCAAGTAGCCCTGCCATTGTATGGAATCCAAAATCCAATAAGTGTCAACGGTTTTGATTGTATTACCCACTTTTGTGGCTAGTAGCTGGAATTTAATCATGTAACAATTTCGGCTATTTCTTATTTACTTGAAAACCCTAGACCCTATTATAATATCACTGGATTTTCTATCAAATGTTTTGGTTAGCGTAAGGTAAAAACTTTTCCATGTTTATGTGTGGGAAGTTTTACGTGATACCTTTCTTTTTAAAAAGGATTTTCAAAGTTAAGCAACTTTAACCTGTTACTCACACCAGACACATGTCTGCCCAGAGTTTATCTTTTGTTTTCTTGAACTCTTGGGTACTCAAATTTTTACGAGTAGCCAAGGGATTCAGGTTAGCTTTGACGAATTATGGAGGAGTAAATGGAGCAGGAGGCTTCTGCGTTAGATATACAGTATTCCGCTGTGTGATTTGTGATTATCTCTGAGTTGTATTATGTTGTAAATACTAGACATGTGTTTATAACTGTCTAGTATGTGTTGTATATCTGTGTACTCTGATAGTGGTTGTAAACTATGTAATATTTTATGTTATTAATATAATTTATTCGTTCCGTTGTTGAGATTCTGTTGTTTTGTTCTTCTTTCTTCTCTTTCTTTTCTCTTTCCTATCCCTTTCTTTCTTCATGATGATACGACTTTTCTTGGGACAAAAAGTCGGGTCGTCACAGTTGGTATCAGAGCATTAGGTTGAGTGAATACCTAGGCTCTGGAGTGGTGTCTATCTTGAGAGAGCGTATTTGTAGTTTTATTATATGTATATATATATTTATATAATTACTTCTACCTAATTGTTGGGTTACTTGTTCGGGTTTTCCAATATAGGTTATAAAGGTAGATAGGTAGTGGGTGTGTAACACGACTACTACCAATGGTTGAAGTTTGATGTTTGACATTGGTAGTGTATCTGTCGAGACTGTATGCCTAATACCGTCTCGAGTGAGTTGTGCAGAGTATATGATTTCATGGATCTCCGAAGGTAACCTGTTAACGTTCGGAGTCTATCTTTGAAGTTGGATGAGTAGAATTTGGATCTGTCGGCTAGGTAGAAGAGGATAATGATATCTTGATATCCCAGGAATTGGTAGCTGTGTGATGAGACGCAGTGACTATAGATGTCTCCGAAGATTTTTCTTTGGAACAAGTTAAGGAGGTGAGTCTTCTTCAGTGTTGTGGCTGGATTCAGCAGGATGTTTCTGTCCGGGTTGAGGCCGAGTTTCTCGAAGAGTTTTGGATTAGGAAGTCTTTGGCATCGGAGTCAGTAGTGCAGCTCGGAGTGTTTTGTGTGCCAGCAAGTAGATTTTCTGGTTAGCATTTTTTTTTCTGAAGATGGAGTTCAGAAGCAGAGTGGATCCATTTCTTTGATGGATTGGCTAGATGTTCTGATTGGTAAAGAGAGAACAGTTTTTCTTTGGATATTGGACTGCTTGATCGCGAAAGTGACTTGCGATAGTTTGAGTGTTCTCTTGAGCTATGGGAAGTTTGTCCATATTTAGAGGTTGAGTTTTCTTATCGACTGGATTCTAGGAGTGATACCGAAGGTTTAATGAAGCAACTTTGGATCAGACGGGGCAACTGAGTTTTCTTTTATGGATCTGTTGAACCATATTTATGTGATGTGTTATCCAGTTTGTGCTCGAGTTTTTCTTCTGCTTCAAATCAGAGTGGTACAGCGGAAGCAGTTTGGGAGTGCCTTGTTTTATCTTTTCCGGATAGGAGAAGAAAGTTAGTCTTCTGATATTTGTGGAATAGAGTTGGTGTTCTTGGTTTGTTATTGATCTTGAAGAGATCATTTTGTTGGATTGTTTTGGTTCTGTTTGTTTCTAGGGACACCAGCGAAGGTTGAGCTGATCGGGAGAGTTGAAGGTAGCCCAAGATCGTCAGGAGTGTTTTGTGGATAAGAGACAAAGGAATTTGGATTCCGTAGTCGGAGATTTGATCTTGAATAAGTTTTCTCCAATCTAAAGAGCTATAAGATTGAGTAAGACTGGGTAAGTCAGCTCCGAGATGTTTTGGATCTTTTCTGTGTTTTGTGAGGATTGGTGTTTGATTTTCAAAGTTGAATTGTCAGTTTGGATAACTAGAATTTGATGTGTTTTACGTATCTCTGTGGGAGTACGTGTATGGTTTATCTCTGGTTGTGGAACCAGCGGTTCAGGAGGATGTGATTGTTGACTCAGACTCGTCTGTAGTCTGATATCCTGTTTAGTTTTGTATATCTAGTTGGATAGGAGCTCTATAGCTTAATAGTATTGATTGTTTAGATTCTATAGAGCGAGTATTCTGATATTTATACCGGGGAAACTCGTGAAACTTTTATCCAGAATTTTTCTGGATAATTAAATTTGTTTTGATTGGATGAATTGGTTGCTATGGTTGTTAGCATATGTTTGATAATATATGCTTGTGTTTTAAAATAAAATCTTAAGATAGATTATTGAATTACCTTTGCTTTTAAATTTCGGGGACGAAATTCTTTCAAGGGGGAAGGAATGTGATATCCCAGAAATTGGGCAATATAAATTTAATAATCTTTGTTATAAATTTAATTTGATTTGGTAATTTTAATAACAAATTTGGAATTTTATTTAATAATCATGTTTTAATAGATATTTAAATTAAAAGATTTTACCTCTTTAAAGTAAATAAATAATTTTCTGTTTATAGTATATATAATTGTATATATATTATAAGTTGATAAACTTTGATTTTGAATTTAGTAAATGAATTGATTTTCTAATTCTAGTTTATTTTTAGTAAATTAAAAAAATGAGTTAAGAATTGGCTTTTCAAAGCAATTTAATCAATAATGTTATGGTTTATACTATGATAAATCTTATTTGTTTTAAAATTTTATTTAGCTTAAAAATATGAATTTAAAAATTAGATAAATATAAAAGCTAAGTTTTATTTTATATTACTTGAAATTTATGTATAAGAATTTACAATACAAATTACAAATGATCTTAATTTGTTTAAAATCTCTTTTATAAATTATTTAATATTGTTTAAATTGTTATTTTTGAATAAAAATTATAATACTTAAATTCTTTTGAACATAAATAGATTTGTAGTAATAGGATTTGTTATTTTTAATTTTTATAAGAGTCATATATGCATCTATATTTAACTTGATTTTTTTTTAAAATTGGATTTGATAAACTAATTTTAAATTTGAATTGGATGTTTTGAAATTAATAGCATAAATACTTCAATATTTTTTGAATATGCTATATTTTTAATTAGTTGTTTTTATTTCTTTTTAATCTAAAAAGAGATAAATTCATTTATATATTACTTAAGAAATAAAATAAGATTTAAAGGCTTAAAGTTTTGTAAACGATTTAAGTTTAAATTAAAAATACTTAGATTACATGTGTAAGTCTCTTAAGACATTTAATTTACATGTGTAAGCCATTAAAATAAGGAAAGTGACAAATGTTTAAAATCAAAACAAGTGTCCTATTTAGATTTTCTTTTTCTTTTATTGTGATAAAATTTAAAATCTACTTATATTAATACATTTCTTCTCATCTCATTTTTCTTTTAAAGCTTAAGAGAATCTTTCAGATTCTAAGATCTGAACTCATCTACAATCTAAAACCCTCTCAAACAAATCTGAAAACCCATGTTCCTCTAATCAAAATAAATCAAAAGCTATCCGAATTCATCTTCTAAATTGAAATGCAAATCAAGTATTAACCTGATCATCAAATTCTGCAAATTCATCAAGCCTGTAATTCTTTTCTGTCTTTAAAAAAAAATACAAAACCTGCGTGCATTTGGAAGTCACCGCCTCTCTGTTTTGAAACTTCATCAAGCCTGCATGTGTTCATTTGGAAACAAGCATGCATATAACTGAAAATCAGAGAGCTTAAGCAATGTAGTAAATCAGGACTAAAAAGTTTTTTAAAGTACTGAAGCAATCTGAAGTTCAAGTCATAAGCAAGAATTAAAAGTAAAATCTGAAGCTCTTGTGCTCTGCTAATAACATACCAGGTGAGTAACTTCTTTTGTTTTAAATTTTAAATATAAATTCAGTTTATTAATATACTGGAAATGACTGTGATGGTGTGTTGTTGACAAGTTATTATTGTGTATTCCTGAGTATTTGAAATTTGCATGCTGCTGTAACTCTGCATTTGAGTTTCAGATCTTAGAATTGCTTAGGAATATCAATTACATGTAATTTAGTATGTGTTAAGATTTAAGTTTTTAAAAACAATATGGTTGTGATACATAAGCTAAGTTTAAAATTGCATTGAATATGAAATTTCTGTAATATTATCTGTAATTTCAGAAACTACAGGAAATTCTTATATAAGTAAAAATCAAACCATTTGGATTTTTGTAATTTAAGAATATAAACCAGTTATAAAATCAAAGATGTGAATTCTAAAACTAAAAGTTGAATTTTTAGATTAAGATTGGTTGGGAAATTCTGGTTTAACCAGAAAACACAATTTGGGCTGGTTCTATCAATCTAGGGATTTGGAGTTGCCTGTGTTCCTGTGGTTGATAGAGTAATGAGTGAAGATCTAAGGAATTTTTTTTGTTGAATGGACTTATGTAGTGAGGTAGTAATAATTTGGGGTTGAAGTTTTTAACCCCAGTATTTGTGTTCCTCCAGAAATTGGTTCGCCGCAGTCTCTAGAGGCAATCGAGTTCATCTACATTCAAGTTGGTGATTGATGGAGTATAGATGAAGGTGTGGCCGGAGGTGAAGTCACCCAGGCGGTCGGAGGCAAGTGATTTCTGGTGATTCCAGTTTCGACCATTGTTTCAGTATTTGGGAACTCGAATGCTTAAATTCGAATTGGGGTTTCTGCCGTTGATTTAAGGGTTGGAATGGCACTGGGAGATGGCCGTTGACTTGCGTAGGTGGTCGCGAAGGGTCGGAGATGGTCGCTGTGGTGGTGCAGGTGCACAATGGTAGTGGAGTGTCAGTTGTTTTGGGAAGATGAGTTACTCGTGTTGTTACGGGTGAATTTGTGGGTTGCTCGAAGATTAGGGTTGTTTTACTCGAAGCTTTGGTGTTAGGGACTCGGAGTAGATGTTGACTTGGCTCGGGTGGGTTCAATTGTTTCAGGTTTGTGAAAACCTGAGTTGTCTCTGAATTTAAATAAATTACAAATGAAAAAAAAACGATGATGATTCTCGAATTACTCGAGTGATTTCGAGTTGCTCGAGCTAATTGTTGCAGTTTAGAATTTGTCGTGTTTCAAATTTTAAACTGAATTTCAAAAATACTAAGTAAAGAATTTAATTGAGTTTTAAATCTAACTTTAAATTGTGAATTCAAGTTTTGGTTTGAATCATGTCTGGAAATAAATAAGCTTTTAAATTTAAACTTGTTTTAGCTTTAAAAGGGGTAAATATTTAAAAATGTTTTAAAGGAATTTGAATTTAAATTGGAAATTTAAATATAAAGTAATGTTTAAACAAAGTATAAAATTTGATTCAAATTTGGATTTTAATCTTTGGTTTTAAAAATAAATTTAAGGTTTATAAATTTAAGTGTTTAAAACAAATTTGAATGATAAAACAAAAATTTAAATGGTTTTAATTCAAAAAGAAATTTGTTTTAACTTTTGTAAAATTTCTTTTATAATTAAAGTATTATTTAGAAAATTAAAGGTTTTATATTAAATTTAAACTTGTTAAGTTAAATAATAATTTAATGTTTTGTAATTCATTTAATTATTAGGATAATTAAATGAACAATTAATTTATTTAAGGAATAAATAAAGTAGTAATTAAGGGTTAATCTTAAGGGTTTAGGATTAATTATTCTTTGAATAATTAACTTGTAATTAAGAATAATTAATTAAATAAAATTAGTTTTTAGTTAATAACTAATTAATCAAGTAATAATGGATTAATTAAGTTTTAATTAACACTTCATTATTTAATTAATTTGGAATTGATTAATGGTTAATTAATGATTAATTAATTTGTAATTAATAACGATTTAAAATAAGTTAATTATTTTAGAAAATAATTAATGAGTTGTTAATAGTTAATGAAGGTCATTAACTAAGGATTATTTAATAATTAATTAATGTGATTAAGTTTAATTATTAATTGGATTAATTAATTTAAGGATAATCAATTGTGTAAGTTATTAAGTATAATTACTTATGGAAGTAATTAAGGAATTAATTACTTATTAATTGAGTTTAAATTTGATTAGATTAAGTTAACTAATTCAGTTTAGTTAATTTAAATTAATCATTTGATGATTTTTGAAGTATAATTACTTAATGTAATTAAATGAAGAGAAATTACTTAGAGAAGTAAATAATGGATAATTACTATATGTAATTAATTGAAGGTGATTTGATAATTGAAGTAATTTAAGTATAATTAATTTGTGAATTAATCAAGGGATTAATTTAAGATAATTAATTAAGGAGTAATTAATTTATTTAGTGAAGTAATTAAGGGTAGATAATTAATGAATGGAGTTAATCAAGGGTGATTAACAATTATGGTTTAAATTAAGATTAATTACTTAAAGTAATTAATTTAAATAAGGTAATTAATTAAACTGTAACTAGAAATCATTAATTAATATAATTAATGATGTAATTAAGATTAATTAATTAAGATTAATTAATCAATAATAAGTGATTAAAGATAATTAATTAATGTAATTAATTAAGGATTAATGTAATTAATTATAGTTAATTAATTAATGAAGTAATTAAAGGTTAATTACTTTATTGGTTAAATATAATTAATTTGAGAAATTAATTAGTGGATAATTACTTGAATGTAATTAAAGGTTAATTAATCAAGGATGATTAATAATTGGTTGATGATTAATTAATTAATTGATAATTAATCAATAATGATATGAGCAAGTTGATATTGGTGAAGTAATTAATTTAATTTACTTTAAATTAATAGAATGATGTAATTAATTTAATTCATTTTAAATTAATTATATTTGGTGAGATTAATCATTGCTTATATAGATGGATGATGTTGTTTACTTTGAATGGTTTGATCTCGGATATGAGATAGATAATGCTGAGTGATTTGGATGCATTGGTTGCATTGTGATGTTGATATAGATTATCTTTTTGAATAATGATAATATGGTTTATCTGATATGATGATAATGCTGATTATCTGTTGTGAATCAGTGATTTATCTATTTGTATATATAGATAATTGAATTGTTTTAAACCTTTAAAACAACTTGGCCTTAAAAGACACGCTTTGGATTTCAATGAGACCGGGACCAGGTTTCCATATTTGGATATCCGAAAACCACATCGATTCCAGTTAAACGTTAGGTCGTGTATCCAAGTGGAGCAAGTGAAGACTCGAGGTGTAGGAACTATACGTCAGTATAACTCTGTGGGTGATTCCGTAATGAGTTTGACGGAATAGGACTTATAGGTTCGAGATGGTGATTTAGAGTGCAAGGATTATCGTCGTTAACTCTGAGGATGATTCCAAATTGAGTGTAACGAGATAATGACTTCGGTTTCGTTCGAACATGGAACAAACTTGTATGGATTGAATGCTTTCAGAACATCGTCAGGTGGACGATGAGCATTCTAAGAGATGTGTTCTCTAAAGGTAATTGTAGCCTCAAGCCTCATCAACGGGGAATGGCTAAAACAGGGGAGGTGCAGCAAGGCTTCGTGGGTAGCTCCCACTGGAGAGCAAGATTTACCCCTGTCTAGAGGTCCCTTTTTATTTCGGCTGTGTGGGCAGTTGGATGTACACCAACTGCAGGGTTGTCTTGTTCGGAACTGTTCAGTAAGGAATGGGTCCGGCTTTGTGTTGCAGGGGAGCGGACGTACTCCTCGGTACGTTGATCTAGGCCACGTACTATAACGGGCGGTACCCCAGTAGCCCTGCCATTGTATGGAATCCAAAATCCAATAAGTGTCAACGGTTTTGATTGTATTACCCACTTTTGTGGCTAGTAGCTGGAATTTAATCATGTAACAATTTCGGCTATTTCTTATTTACTTGAAAACCCTAGACCCTATTATAATATCACTAGATTTCCTATCAAATGTTTTGGTTAGCATAACGTAAAAACTTTTCCATGTTTATGTGTGGGAAGTTTTACGTGATACCTTTCTTTTTAAAAAGGATTTTCAAAGTTAAGCAACTTTAACCTGTTACTCACACCAGACCCATGTCGGACCCGGAGTTTATCTTTTATTTTCTTAAACTCTTGGGTACTCAAATTTTTACGAGTAGCCAAGGGATTCAGGTTAGCTTTGAAGAATTATGGAGGAGTAAATGGAGCAGGAGGCTTCTGCGTTAGATATATAGTATTCCCCTGTGTGATTTGCGATTATCTCTGAGAAGTATTATGTTGTAAATACTAGACATGTGTTTATAACTGTCTAGTATGTGTTGTATATCTCTGTACTCTGATAGTGATTGTAAACTATGTAATATTTTATGTTATTAATATAATTTATTCATTCCGCTGTTGAGATTCTGTTGTTGTGTTCTTCTTTCTTTTCTCTTTCCTATCCCTTTCTTTCTTCATGATGATACTACTTTTCTTGGGAGAAAAAGTCGGGTCGTCACATTTCATTTATAACTGATTCACATCATTATTTTAAATTAGTTTCATCCACTAATTTATTTCAATTTCCAATTTGAAATCGTTTTGTCGCTAACAAAAATTTCCAAAAATTTTCTAACTTTTAAAATTTTCGAATTTTTTTGGCAGAGTCTCCTTTGTACGGTGGAGCTTTTGCAATTTGACAAGAGATATAAATATATATACATCGACCCACACGGTCGGAAAAACAAAAACAGTTCATATTTCCTATTTTTATTGCGTTGATGTACCTCTATTTAGCATTTTTAAGCAAGCGGCTTATTATTTTAGCAATTAACGCAACCAAATCCAGCCAAACGGCTTCCCGATACCTGTACTTATTCAATTCAAATATGTAAGTGCCAAAATAATGTAACTTAGCAACATTTTACATATTTAACTAGTAAACATATGAGTTTCTATAAGCAATGCAGGTTAAACAATATTTATAAGCAACTCATAGGGTTTCGACATTAATTTTAATTGTTTACAACGAATTCGTATACAACTTCATTCCATTTACATGGTTTACGACACGATTGCTTGCATTCAATTCATTGTTAAGCAAAACAAACTCTTATTCACTTCGACTGATCTTAAAACCAATTTATTTAATCTTTATCGACTCATAGAATTTTAATTACCTTCGTTTACGTCAAACGACAATTCATTCTATGCAAGTTGATGATATCCATGTGAATAAATAATTACTTAAGTTTTATAACCAATTAAATTGATTCCGACTCAATTTATTTCAATTCCTTCCATTTAATTCATTCACAACCATTTTGTTTAGTTAGCACATCCATTTTATTTTAATTCACCTTCTCAATTTATCAAAATAATATACAAGCACATACTTAACTCATTTATACTCAAATTGGATTTTATTTGTAACTCAAATCATTTCTATTATAATCCAATTCCATTTTATTTTTATTATTTTTATAATTCCAGTTTTGGATTTTTTTTCATTTTCCAAAATTCCAACACTTTTATTTTAAAATTTTAGAAATACTTTTAAATTCACATAATACTATTAAAATAGCTTTTTATAAAAATACTATTAAAATAGCTTTTTATAAAAATACTTCTTATAACTCAATGTCTCAACCAGTCCATCCTTGTTCTCACAGAAATTCGGTCATACGTTGACCAGGTGTAGGACTAAAATCTATAAGTACTTGGTAAACCCATTTTCAACACCCAGTGAAAATACTTGGGAAAATAATTTTATTGAAAATATAGAAAATAGTATTTGAAAATAGAGGAAATATCTTTGGTGAGAATGCTCTGGAAATCATCATCCCTGGTCGCAGTTACATCCTGGGTTATGTTGCCATCGCAGCAAAAATCCATGTAACTGTAGGCACTCCGCGCCCCTCGATCACGCCATGGAACCCACAACAGATCGCAGTTTAATTCTAGGGTTACGTTGCCATCACAACAAAAGTCCATGTAACTGTGGCATCAGCGCCCTCGATTTTCGCTGTCAAAAATGAAACTTCTCCTCTCCCATATAGGTCGTAGTCCACCGATGTAAAATCAAATGCAGACTGTTGGCTCTCAGTGGCACACACGACTTTCGCATGCTACCATAGGTCGCAATCTACCGATATAAAATCAAACGTAGAATGTTGGATCTCAGCGGCACACACGACTTTCGCTATGGTCTGTAGTAGGTCGCAGTGACATCGAGTTACACTGTCGTCATAGCATATCCCAAATGCCTCGGTAGGCATCAGCGCCCCTCGACTTTCACTACACACTACTCATAATCCTCAGGAACTTGTTTTGTCCGGACTCCTCACAGGATCAACTTTAAAACCCCCATTAGGGTTCAAGGCAGTACCACCCTGTGGCACTCTTGAGAAGTTCATTTCAAGGGAGCATCTTTTTCCCAGAGCCATTATCAAAACACTTTATACTATACACATATAGTATCTTCCAAATCATACACCTAGTATGAATCCCATATAAATCTCCTTTTCTCAAAATTGATTATTCCAAAATCGATAATTCTCAAACTAGGCTTTCCAAATTCCAATATTGATTTTACCCAAAAATCAAAAGCCTTTCCAAAACCAAAGGTTCCCAAAACCTTTTTCCAAAATCCTCATAAGATCCTTTATATATGTATAGATATATATATATAAAACTAAAAAAAAACTTTGGATCATTTTAAACTTGTATAAAACTCCTTTTAAACTTAAAACATCCTTAAAATCCTTTTCTTCAGGCAATAGATTCAACAAGGGGAGATTTATCTTATATAACAAAGGTATATAACTTTGTTTATTCAAAATCAAATATTCAAATTTGATTACTCTTTTTTTATAAAGTTGTTTCCATCTTACTTATCATCATAAAAATATCCAATTTTCACTTTTATCCATTGTATATTTCACAAAATATACTTCCATTTCAAAAGAAATCATTTCACATTTCTAATTCATAAATTTTCAAAATCGATTTCATTCAAATCTGTACGATTTACACATATCATCCATACGTTATACCAATCTGATCGCTCACTCGATCACATAAATTTCACTTCCGAACTAGTATCGTTCACCCGACTTTCTAGTGCGGACACAGATCTGGTTTCTTGATCAGAAACCATCATTCTCCTTGCATAGCTATAACTATGATAGAGAATATCCAGAATCAATCAACAATCCATATGTAGGTTCACTGTAGAAAATCGAGTGAAAAATCCCAACTCGGATCGATAAACTATCTCGAAATTCTATGCTCGAATCTGGATCAAATCACTATGCGAATTGAATAATTTACGGACATCCTACGTATTTATTTTCATTGATTATTAACTAAATCAATTTCTCTTTCTACTCACATTTCCTTTAATTTATATCCACATAATCACAATTGTTTTAATTCCATTAGATTATCACTTTAATCCTTATCCCGAATGGATATTCAATCATAAACAGTTTGAACTCTGTCCAGCTTAAATTCAGAAAATAGCTTGAAAAATTTAAAATAGATAAGTTGTTGAAAAATAATTATTAGTTTGTAACATAGCTATAAAATAGTTAAGTAATTGTAAATTAGTTGGAAAATAGTCAAATAGTTTCAGAAATTTTTAGATAATTGCAAAATAATTGTAAAATAGTAATTAATTTGTAAAATAGTTGAAAAATAGTAAATAATTTATAAAACAGTTGAAAAATTGTTAAATAGTTTCAAAAATAATTGTTGAATAAGTATAAAATAGTTTGGGGTTTAAAAAGAAAGGTTATATATAGTAAATAGATAGGAAAATAGATTAAAAATAGTTTATATTAAAATATTTTGTTTGGAAAAATAGTTCAGAGCCAAACTGTCCAATTCCCGATCTCCATTTCCAATTAATTCAATTTAAATTTCCACTCCTATTTAAATTGAATCAAATCCAATTTAAATGACTTCAATTTCCATTGAAATTGAATTAACCCCAATTCAAGTTGAATTAACCTCAATTTCTTTCCAAATTCAAATCAAATTCCATTTGATTTTGAACCTACTCAACTTTATTACAATTCCAAATTATTCCAATCAATTTGGACTAATATCAATTGAACCCACTTTAATTTTAAATCATTTCAATTCAATCCAATTCAAATTTTCCATTTAAAATTTTAAACCTATACGTCTTCAATCACAAATCCAATTAGTTCAAATCAAATTCAATTTAAACGAATTCAATTCAAATTTCAGATTTAAACCATCCGAATTACATAAATTTGAGTTAAATTTTTAAATGTTGATTTAATCCTTTAAATCATATCAACCTATCTCTTTAAACCATTTAATTCTGAATCCATTTCAAACTTATCTTCATTTAATTTTAATTTGGTTGTATTTCTATTACCACTTAATTTAATCCCAATTCAATATTTCAATTTGGTTGTATTATATTACTTCTTAATTTAATTCTAATAATTTAACAACCAATCGCTTAAATATTTATTAGAAGGAAATATTGCTTTATATATCAAAATATAGTCTTATATAAAATCATTTAAAATCTTTGTATAAGAGAATAACAAGTACGCTCTCATATATATATACACATACACACATATATACACACAATCAACTCATTCTAGGGTACGATTGACCCTATCCTTAATGAGTAATCCCAACAGAGCCAAGGTTATCGCTTAACTTCAGCTCTGATACCAACTGTAACGACCCGAAATTTACGGTCTCGAAAATTCCAAATAGTTAGGAAAAAGAAGAAAGAGATAGAAGAATAAGAAGAACAGAAAAATCAATATCTCACATTTGCAGCGGATAAAATATAATAACAAATAATATCAGTTATACAAAGGAATTCTGTATCTGTCAAAATACCTTTATAATACATCAGAGTTACACATATATACAGACACTGGATATACACAATCATCATGTCTCAGGTATACAATAATATAATACAACGGAAATACTCTATATGTTCTTGCCATCCAGCTCACCTCCTGAGCTCCAGAACGTCCTTACCTGAAAATCTGTAATACTCGGTCTGATCCGAGCATTACATAAAAGTAACACCCGAGTCAGGCTGGAAACCAGCGTGAGCAAACCCATCTAACATAAAATACAAAGCATACAACTTATATAAAACCCGAGGTAACTCATATTAATTTACAAATTCACAATTTGTTATAGACATCACTTATTTCACACATCAATTTTCTAAGTATCAAAATTTAGATTAAATAGTCCAATGCACTTAAATCATTTCATTTCGGCCAATTGATTTCACATATCAATCTATAAAAATTCGAAGTGTTTTCGGGTATTTTCTAACACCCGAACATGGTCTCTTCGAGTCTCATTCCAGGCATCCCAATACCATTCAATCATCCAAAAGCAGACTTTATCACTTCCAAATTTATTTAATTAATTCTAGTTGAATTACTAACCTCGATCACCTAGATTCCTTCATTTAACATTAATTAAATTCAAATCAATTGATTAATCATCCCTTAATTATCCATCTTAATTAATCACCATGGATTAATTATCCTTCAATTACATTCAAGTAATTATCTTCAATTAATTACTCAAATTAATTATTCTTAACCAAAAATAGTAATTAATCTTTAATTCCTTCACAAATTAATTAACTATAATTAATTACATTAATCCTCAATTACTTATATTAATTAATTTCTCATAAATCACTTATTATTGATTAATGAATCTTAATTCATGAACCTTTAATTACGTTATTGATTATATAAATTAATGATTTCTAATTACATTTTAATTTATCCTAGTCTAAATTAATTACATTAAGTAATTAATCATTAATTAAACCATAAATATTGATCACCCTTGATTAATCTCATCCAGTAATTAACTACCTATTTATTTACTTCATTATATAAATTAATTACTCCTTTTATAAAAGAAGTTTAAAGGAATTTAAAACCAAATTCATTTTTAAATTCAATATTCCAATTTTCAAGTTAATTCACCACAGAATATCAAATATTCATAACACAGAATATTTAATAGTTTAAATAATTTTGAAGAATCTAGTTGGATCCCTCCAACCTGTTTTCCTGCATCCACAGACGTTAGCACAATAAAATATCAATTCCACTTAGAGGTGGAATATCATGGTATATGGGATTTATATAACATCATCCGCTATTATGCGGCGCATAGGGTCTCATCCGCTAAATAATGCGAGAAATCAATCAACCAATATATACTATATACTACTATATATAATATAGCATATCAATTCAATTCAACCATTCAACCAGTCATTCAAATTTAACCATTTAAATTTAAATAAAAACCCAGTTGAGTGAGATTAGCTCACCTTTGTCCTTAGGTTTCCATCCACTTCAACTCGACTTGATTTCCACGATTTCAAACCTCACTGCTCTCCTCTTCCAGCTACAACACTCGCACACGAACACCCTACAGCTTCGAACTAGCCCACAAAATAGCCATCGATTTGTGGAATTGAAGAACACAGCTCATCGCTACCAGCTGCGTCGTGCTTCGAAAATGATCCCTACGTCAGCAGCTCTGCCATAAACTACCCTACCACTAGCCCATATTGCCCCAACCAAGCTTCTACATTACGATACCAAACTGTCGTCGCTAGCCAAGCTTGTCGTGAGCTACATCATTGCGATCGAGCTCGCACTCGTCACCACTAACCACAATGCATCCACCGCCATCGCTGATGCCCTCCGCCCAAAATTGCGGCCTCATCATCCATTGCCCAGCCTGGTCACACGCCTCCAGTTCGTGCAAACGTGCTTCCCCGATAGCACACTAAGCCGCCGCTTCCCACTTGCATCGTCGACCTTGATGTCATTAGTCGCCAAGCCATGCGACTTCATATTTCTTTAATAACAAATCACTGTTTTGATTTATGATTTAGGGTATGGCAAGAGGGGAAAACTTGGCAACTAGCTTTCGAGTTTATGATTTTTTTTTCGATTTGTTTTGACTTGTTCTGCACGACATAGAGGAAGAAATAAAAGAGATGTCGTGATTTTAAATGAAAGGGAGCGGCGCGATCAGATGTAGTTGGCTCAAGAAGGGTAGGTCGGCTGATATAGGGTTTGACTTAGGAATTTTATAATATTATTTAATTCCAAAATATCTCGTTAAGCATAACTCGAAATCTCAAACTCCGAATCAGACATGCCGTCAGGCGTTTATAAGGTTTTACCCGTATTCCGAACACAATGGAAAGTGTTTTGGAGCCTGATTCAGTCATATGTGGAAGATAGCTTTTTGAATCGAGTTTAAATAGTAAATTATCGATTTTAATTTCAACATGTTTCTCACCCATACGGACAAACGGTAACTCCAAACGCTACGAAAATTGAAATCCAATAATAACTAACTATTACGGATCCAATGAAACTAGTTTCGTCGAATTCCGAGACTATGCATTAGAAGGCTATTTTTAATCGTCAATTTAAACGATATATTGTTAAAATTGAACAAATTACCTTTAAATTAAAGTTTAACCATTCTATTATCTTCAGTATCATCACTATAAATTTTATAAGCCTTCAAATTATTTTTAACAGTATAAAACTGAAGATTCAATAATTTACCCAAATTCAAATTATTAAATTCAATCGCCAGATTCAAACTGATATTTGAAATCCAAGTTAAATTATCTTGCAAATAAAATTAATTAAATATTCCAATATCAAATGCCTAAAAATTTTGGGTCGTCACAGTGAGTGTAAGCTTAATCTATTTCCTTTGACTCACTCATTAATAAGTGTTGTGCAAACTATTGATTATAAATTGTTAATAATAGCGGTTCTATTATTATTCATGTTATTATTTTTGTTTGGTTGTTTGATTTGTGCTCCGCCAGTTTATGAGAAATAACCTTGACTTTTAGTTAAAGGGAAATTACACCAACTTTTAACTTAGGATTGACATTTAGTGACTTTTTGGTTAAAAGGAAATAACACCTCTTTTAGCTATCTCATTTTATTAAGAGGGAGCTTCGCCTGTCTTGGTCGTATTCTCCTTTAAAGATGATGGGTATAAGTTATGATTTGAATGGAAGTTTTAAATCTTGGTTAAACGTATTTTAAAGGAGCTTCGAAATTTATTTAATGATTTAAATGGGTTATTTATGGAAAGTAAGTAGTCATATACTTCGCACTAAAAGCCGATGAGTAGATTTTCTGAGAGCCATTGTATTCTCAAATATATTTTCTAAATGTAGACTTTCGATAAGGGGCGCACCCTCCTAGTCATTGTTGGAAAAATTCCTTTTCCTTATTTTTGATTCAAATCTTGGACCGATTCTTTCTTAATTTTATCGGGAAGCGTCTTGCGCTCTTTGCGATGTTTAATTATGTGTATCCACTCTTTTATGATTGGATGTTATCCTTGTGTGGGGAAATCCAATTTGCGTTTTTTGACATGGTCTCACTGGTTATTCTATGTTCTATTTTTTATTTGGAGTTTATTCATACCTGACTTATTGTCTTGTCCAAATTGTTTGTTTTCCCTAAACTCTCAGGTACTCATTTATATTTGAGTAATCCAAAAATGACAGGTTTCTTTAGTCTCTTTTGAAGATAGTAGATGAGTAGGAGGCTCCTTATCCATCTAGCTATTTATTTCCGCTGTTATGGGATGTTAGCTCTATGTATGTATATTTAAAGGCAGGTTGTAATAACTACCTAGAATGGTAGTAGTACTTTTGTTGCAACTCTGATAACTCCATGTTGGGAAGTAACCTTATGTAATGTTCTATTTTTATGTTATATATTTAACCGTTCCATTGTTAGATCATTGTTCTATTCTTATATTTTACCCCTTGACAACTCGTCTTTCAGATACTTGGGCAACGGCACATGAATGCCATGGATTTATTAAGTGTCATTCTCAGAGATCAGAAAGGTGGGTCATCACATGATGCCAGGTTTTGCTGTTGTTGAATGCGAGGTGGCACAAGATTGAGCGCTGCATGCTAGAGGTGGGGAAGGAGGAATTGATGTGGAGGTGTGGTGTGTCAGGGGTTTGCTAATGCTTTAGGATAAGGTATACTACATAAAGAAATGAAGAAGTTGGAGTAGCTTATATGATGTTGAAATGCACAGTATTCATTGTGTCATAAAAATTAACTGTATCTAAGAATGAACTGATGTGATGGACATATGTAGTAAGTCGAGCATGCATGTTTAAATGATGGTCTTGATGCACTAAATTCATATTACAAAAGAGAAGATGATCTAGTGTGATGAGGCAAATAAGCTTGCGGGTTAGTAGTATGCCATGTGGGGATCAAACTTGCATAGAGCACATGCTAGGTATAGTGTGCACAGTTGAATTGCCTTCAAGCTCACATGGTAGCTGATGGGATGCATGGGCGGAGCAGAAGTGTCTTGTGGTGATCTGCCTTAACTTGAACGTATTCCATAAGGAATCCTAACATGTCAGATAAGGAGTTGGCTTGAGAGAGCAAGGTAAGGAGCTGCTTGATAAAGATACGCGTGTAAGGAGAGCATAATCCAGAATCTAGAGTAAGCAATGTCAAAAGCTGCGTGTAAAGGTTTATGCCTGCTAAGGCGAGGCTGCTAGTATGAGGGAAGCGATAGGCGGATGGAAGGTCAGTAATCAGTAGCTAAGGGTCGTCGGTATAAGGTTGGAGATGAGATCTCCAATTTGAGTGACTTCGATCTATATTTGTGCAAAGAGTAATATACCAAGAAATAGAATAAAGAATCGAGTTGAAGTTTCTATTCTTATTGTTAAAAATAATTTGATTGCGTTCGGACCATAAGGTCTAATAAGTGATAGATTAAATAGAGTCTAAAGGTTTCTAGAGAAATGAAAATTTTAATTTGTAGCTATTCCAGTAAATCTTTGGTGGGGCTACGGGAGTAGTAATAGCCATGTTAGAAACCTTTAAAATCTTACCTATAATGTGGTGAGAGAAGAGGAAATCAAAAAACAAATGGGAGGTTGTCTCAGGTATCAGATTATAGAGATAACAAGGGTTCATATTATTGATTGTATTTATTTTCGAGTTTAGTCTAGTTATGGTGTTTAGTTTGTCGTGTAAAACAACCCACATGAGTAATTTAACTTTAGGAGGGCATTAGTTTTCTTGATCGATTTACAATGAACAAAATCTTATGTTCTTGAGTAAGTTAAGAAGTTATACATCGATTTTGAGGTGTAGCATTCACTTTTATCCCATTACCATAGTAGTTGATCGGGATTAGTATTAGTATTAAAAGTTTCAATCATATTATTTGGTCTTTGAAATTGGTCAAATTCGTTCCCAATTAGGTTTTGGGTAAACAAGATATTCCATAAGGGTAGACTGGGTTCTGTAAACTACTGTGATAAGGTCATTTTTATTATTAGAGACTTGAAACAGGTCCGAAAATTAGTATTTTAGCACTATGCAAAAGATCCAAGGTTTATTCTAAAAGGAGGTATTATCTTATGAGTTAACAATGTATTCAAGTCCAATTTTAAATATTTGATGTAGATTAGAGATATTTTCCAAAAGAAAGAAAATTTATGGTTATTCAATAAATTTAGGTTTTGAATGATCGTAGTAAAGTAATTGACAATATCTTTCCAAATAGATGTCTCCCCACTAAGGAATTTTCAAATCCATTTACATGGCAAGGAAGTGTCTCTTCACTAAGGAATTTCCAAATCCATTTACATAGCAAGGAAGTGTCTAAGGCCTTAAGGTTAATAATACTCATGCCTCCGTAGATTTTGGGTTTCCAAACTAGATTTCGATTAATGAGCTAGTTCAGATGGGAACCCTTTGACCTTCCTTTCCATATGAATTTTCTTCTGATGGTGTCTATTTTGTTGATTACCTATTTCGGAAATAGATAGCAGGACTCAAGTGAATCGGTATAGTGGATAATACCGAATTAATAAGGATTCCTTACCTGCTCTGGAGAGACAGTTAGCTTTCTAAAGGCAATTTATTGTTGATTCTATCAATAGTAGTGTTTCAATCCTCCTTCTTAGATTTCATATTTCTTACTGTTATTCCTAAATAGTTAAAAGGAAAACTCATGGTTCTATATTTTACAATGATGGCTACCTCATTCAAGCTAATAGAAGTGTTATTAAGAATTAAAGCTGAACTTTTGTGGAAGTTGACTTTAAGGCCTAAAATTAGTTCAAAGTTATATAAAATGAGTTCAACTGCAGCAATATAGTTGGGGAGGTAGGAGTAGAAAAGAAGGGTATAATTTGCACATTGCATTGTAGATAACCCATCTAGGGTGATGTCATTTCGTATTCTGGGAAGAATGTTGTTCCTTAGGGCTAGGGAAATAATCCTATAAAAAACATTGCCGTAAGGTTAAATGGGAGCGGTGACAGAGGGTCCCCCTGTCAAAGGCCCCTTTTCAATTGGAATTTGTTTCCCTTGATGTCATTCACTAGAACAGAGGATGCGCTAGACTTTGAAATAAGAATAATCCAAGAGATCTATTTGTCTGTGAATCCCTAGGCTTTAAGGGCATCAAGCAAGAAACTCCAATCGATAGAGTCAAATGCCTTGGCAACGTCTAGTTTTAGGACAACGCATGAGACATTATCTTTATAACAATATAAGTGATGAAATCCTAAGCCGTGGCAATTCTATCCATAATGGATCTTCCTTGCGTAAGGGACATTTGCGATTAATCAATCAAGTCACTCATTTTGTGTTTTAGTCTATTGACTAGGACCTTTGTGATAATTTTAACCGAACAATTAATCAAGGAGATGGGTCTTAGGAAGGATCCTCGGGGTTTTCCTTCTTAGGGATTAAAATAACAGCTGCTTGGTTAAATCATCTTTATTGGAGTGTACCATTGTGCAATTCTATAAAGAGTTTCATAATGTCCATTTTGATATGATTCTAGAATTTTTGATAAAAATATACTAAGAAGCCATCGAGGCCTAGAGCTTTATCGCTCTAAAATCCCTTAATTGCTGACCAGACCTCATCCTTAGTAAAAGGGAGATTTAGGTCGATTAGGGAGTTGTTCAAGGTCGGGTACAAGGCCGACCAATTGGCTTGCATTCTACGTATATATTTACTACCATAGATCTCCATATAGTGGTTGGTACGAATGTTGTTTAATTCCCTCTGCTCCTCTATACTGTATTATCAACTTTGATAGATTTTATGGTATTTTTCTGCCTTCAGCCATTAGCAATGCGTTCAATTTTGTTTTTGTTTTTGTCCCCCTCCTATATCTATTGGAAACGGGATCGTTGTTTCTATATAGTTTCTTCCTAATCCATTAATTTATTAAGTTCAGTTTTAAAGAAGAATAATTTAGATTTCTCGTCACTAGTTAGGTTTCTCTGCCCACTCATCTTATCCAAGTCTAGGATCTCATTAAGGATATTTCTTTTTCTGATGCTTATGTTTCTAAAAACATTTATGTTCTAGTTTTTTAGATATGATCTTAGCTCTCTTAATTTAAAAACAAGATTCTTTGCAACAATATTTATACTTCCGCTATGTAAAGAGTTCCATTTCATTTGTACAGCTATTAACTAATTTCGTTTAATTAATTAATTTATTTGATTAATGACTTAATTAAATATTTAAATTAATTCAAAATTTTAATATAATTTATCGTATTTTTTTAAGACAAGTACAAAACTATTACAAATAGATACAAATATTAATATACACAAACACATAAACATATACATTTTTAAATAATTAACCTTTTACATAATTATTTTACTTAATTCAATTAATTATATATATTAAAAATTTGAAATTAAATATTTCTTTTAAAATATTTTTGAAAAAAATCAATTTTATTCTATAACCATTATGAATTTCATTTATATTTCAAATTAACACTTAAATTCAAATATATTTCATTTTTTCAAATTTTAGTTTAAAAATTAGCCCAAGGCTCAAATAACTTTGGGCCAGACATTAGGATCAAATTTTTGGACTTGCTCTTCCCACTGGGCCATGCCGATAGCCGAGGAGGGAAGAATACTTGGTTATTCAACCTCGATCCTGGACATTGCTTTTCTAGAAACTCATCGGATAAATAGGTTTAGTCAGTTGGCCCTAAACGTTAACTAATTAGACCGCTTGGACCATTTAAGCTTGATATCATTATTGGAACTAGGTTGATCTACAATGGATAAATTATGCGAATATCAATTTTTTCTCTATTTGGATCATAGTTGGCCTATGAATTCTAATGGGTTATACTAAATCCAGTCTAGTTAATTTAAATAAAATAATTTTTTATTTGATTTTTTGATTTAATTAATTAATAAATTAATTGAAACTGATTTGCATGTAGTATATAAGAATATCATTGTATACTCATATGTATATAACGTGCATATGCAAAATAATAATATACACATTGTTAATATATATATATGTATGTATGTATGTATGTATGTATGTATGTATATGTATAAATGTTGGGATTTAAATTTACAACGTATACGTTCGTCATTCATAGGCGCAATGGCTGTCTCAAAATATTATCTAGAATTACATGAATATACATACATATTGTTTCAAAATTTATTTTATATATTAAAAATAAATTTTAAAAATTTAATTAGATTTAGATCAAGCCAATAAATTTTTAATTCAGATTTAATTTGTAAAATATCTAATTTTGACTTCGTAAATATTTTAAAATTCAAACCTAGAACTATAAAATATTTAAAAAAAAATTCACGTAATTAAAATAAATAATTTATATTTTGAATAATATTTTCTTATTGCCAAAATTAATAATTTTTTATTAAATATATTAGAAACATAAAATAATCAAAGTATATAATTTTAAATAAACTAAACATTAAATACCTATACGATTTTATTTCTTTGTGACTATAAATTTTTTAATGAGAAAACCAAAACTATTTATTACATTTTAGTAAGTTAGTATGTTTGTGTGTATGTCTGTATTATTAAATAGTTAAATATAAATGTAGTAATAATATACATATGTTTGAAAATTATTTTTTCTATAAAGAAACCAAAACATATTTTATCAATATGTATATAATTTTATAAACACCATTTTGAATAAATATTTTTATTATAAATAGCACTGTGACACACCTGTCCAGTGGCTAAAATATCGGAGGGTACTTACCGTCTGATATCTTGAATCAGTGAGCATGGAAAGAGTGATCTCTCGTATACAACAGTTTGGGTCAACACGGATACGTTTCAATATTTGAATACATCTAAAATAATACGTATCCCGTCTCAATGCAAGGCACTGTACACAAGCTATAGAATTGAATAATACAATTATCGATTTTATATCATATCAAGAAATTTGATACATTATCTCATATACATATACAACTCATCACATCATATCGACCAATTCAATGACAATTCAAATAAGTACTTACTCGCCATCGTCATTTGCTCCAACTCCATATCACATCCCATAAAGCACATACAATCATAATATTTGTAACGACCTAGAATTTTTGTTATTTGAAATTGGATTATTTAATTTATTTTAAATATTTAAAAGTTAATTTTTAACTTGAATTTCAAATATAATGATTTATTGGATAGGAATTTACTCAAAAAATTGAATCTTGAGTTTTAAGCTTGATAAAAAAATTTAAAGCTTTAATAAATTTATATTAATAAGAATGAAGGTAATAAAAAATTTGAATTGGATTTATAAATGATTTACTCAATTTTAAAAATAACTTATATAAATTGACGAGTAAAAATAGCCTTCCAGGGCACATTCTCAGAATTCAATGAAACTAGTTCCATTGGATCCATAGTAGTGTATTATTATTGGATTTCAAATTTCGTAGCTTTTGGAGTTATCATTTGGTCGTATGGGATAGAAACGCGTTGAAATTAATATCGAAAATTCAATATAGTAATTGAGTCCAAAAGGCTATCTTCTTCATATAATCAAATTGAGACTCGAAATCTTTTCCATTGCATTCAGAATAGAGGTATAAAATTTAAATGCCTAGTGGCATGCCTCGATAGGGGTTCGTGATTGTGAGTTGAAAAAACCGAGATATTCTAAATATTTAATTAATATATATATATATATGTGTGTGTGTGTGTGTGTGTGTGTGTGTGTGTGTGTGTGTGTGTATAATATGTCAAACCAGTCTTTTCTTCTGCAACCTAGGATTTGACTTTACGTATTCAAACATGCAAACATCTCATCTTCCTCTTCCTTTTTAAACACATGCGGCTAAACGTTCACAGTGAAGAGAAAAATATAAATCAAACTTCAAAAATAAATTACTCACAGAATACTTTATAAAAAATTTGAAACCAGTTTGTAAATTCAAGTTTTTGAATTCTCTTCATTCTGTTATAAGTGTTGTAGAGTGTGGCTATGATTTATGAGGATCGACTTTTATGTTAGAGAATGAATGCAAGCTGGGGTTCGAGTTTTCTGAGTGTGGGGTCATCGATTCGAGCTACGGATGGTGGATTCGAGTTCGTCGTGGCGAATAGCATCTTGGTGGGAAAGATTGGAAGGTGCGGTCATATGGAAAGGGAGGTGACTATGTATGGTCGGAAGTGAAGCACAGTAGGTCACGTTTGAGCCTGGTGGTTCGGATGTTGGTTTTTGGGGATGGTCAAGTCGGGTTCGTCAAGAGAAAGAGAGTGGCGAAGTCGGAATTTAATTTCGGCTTGCGATTGGTGGTGTCAATGATTTCTCATGTACATTAATGGACGTGTTTCTTTCCTGTAAGATGACAAGGAGAGGACGAATAGTGATGGGCCAGATTTTAGGTTTTTAAATAAAATGATTTTTTTAATTTAATTTTATTTGTATCCACAAACTTAAAAATGTTTAACTCCTACATACAAGGTCCATTTGGGATGAGACTTTTTGCGTTGCGATCGTGATGATTAGAGCTTCGCAATGATACTGGTTTGGACGAATTTGAATATATTGGAATTTTCAGATAAATTCAAACGCGTCCGAACTAAATCAGAACCAGAATGAGAAAGCGACAATAAAAATCAACGTGAGTAAATCTCACTCATTTTTGGATTTCTAGTTTAAGTTAAAATGTTGAAAATTTAAATTATTAGTTGATTGGATGATTTGATAATTATTATTATCAGTTGAATGTTATAATATATATAGAAGTATATATTAGTAGTTGGATTGATATTCTCATCGATTGGAGCGGATGAGACACTATGTGCCCCGCATAATAACGGATGACCCTATATTACCGCGATATCCCGTCTCAAAGCGGGATTGTATTTTTATGTTGTACTAACATCTATGGATGCAGAAAAACAGGTTAGAAGGATCCAACTGGATTCCTCAAAAATGTTCAATTTAGTTTCATATATAGTGATATATGATATGTTTGAATAATTTGTGGTAGATTATAGTGTGATTTGAATTTGTTGGATGCTATAGTAGTTTTGGCTTAGATTTTGGTATTTTTAAATACCAGCAATATATGTTTTGAATTTGAAAAGAATTTTAAAAGGGATTTGGGAAGTGAAATGTTTTATATAGAGTTTTTGAACTAGTTAAAGGAAATTGATTGGGATAAAACAAATGTTTGGACTTTAAATTTGTACTTAAGTATTTCGTGTTATTGTAAATAGAAATTTAGGAAAAAGTATATAAAGGATTTTAAATAATAATTCTTAAGTGATACTTGGTTAAATATAAAGGGTTTTGCAAATTGAGATTTTAATAAATTGAGAAAATAAAAGTGAATTTAGGAGTAGAGATAAAATTGGTTATATTTAATTTTAAATAAGATTTCTAAACTACGAAATGGGAGTAGAATATACATTTGGTTGGTTTTGAAATATAGCTTTGTGTTATTTAAGAAATTTATTTATAAATGGAATTTAATTTAGAAATCTATTTATAATGGATTTAGGTGATGTGAAACCATTGTAAATTGGACATGAGACTATGGAATTTATGAACAATGTTTATAAATAAAGAGAAAAGATTTATCATTTGATAAATTAAAGATACAAATTCACGATAAGAATTTATAATGGGATGGGCAAATCAGTTTAAAAATAAATGATAGATTTACATTTAGAATGTGAAAATGGGGACTTACAAAATTGGGACGTAAATCAATTGGTGATAAATCGAGAGAGATTTATAAATATTAGACTGGCTATATTGAAATTGAAAAGAAAAAAATTGTTATCGAGAAGTTGAATGTGTTTTAAAAAGAGGATCTTTAATTATTAAACTAGGTAATTTAAAAAGTGTTTAACATATGCCAGAAAATTAGTTATTTAGATATTTCAAATTGTCAAAATGAATTACAAGTTTTATAAACAAGTCTTGTAAATCGATTAGAATTTTATTAATAAATTAGAACTAATTATTGTTTCAAAGTTATGTAATTATTTAAATTGTTCTAAAAGTATATTTAATTATTAAATAAGTTTTCGAAAAGTAATGGTATACTTTCACGGCGAAATTGGAGGCATAGATTACCTGTAGTTAAGTTTGGATTTCTCTGGGATAGAGACATAATCATTAAGCTGTAAATCCATGGTTGATATAGCGTATTGCTTTCCATATTATTTTATAAGGTTTTTAAAATATTTTTGAAGGAAATGGTTTGTGTATATACTAATTTCTGTGAGATAAGTACATAATTTTGAATTAAGAGATTTAATTAAGGAACTTGGAACTTATAGAATTCGTTATAAACGAGATAACGAATTTACAGTATATATTGTGAAGGGTTTTTAAGAAAAGAGAAATAAATGAAACTTTCCTAAGTGTTGGGAAGTATGGGAATTAGAAAATATATTTTTCCAAGTGTTGAAATAAGAGATGGTTTGAAATATCCCGTTATAGATATAAGTATTGGAGTTGTCTCAAATATTGAAAATTGGAAGGGATTTGAATATATATCTTTTAAAGGTATTTTGGAAATAGATTTTTGAAAAATTATAATATGGGCCTAGGGACTGCTTATGGATGTTATATTGATAGTTAGATAACCAACTATCAAGTATTGGCCAATTTCATTGATCGTTTCGAAGAGACCGGAATCGGATTTAATTATCCGAAAACCACTTCGATTCGATTTGAGCATTGCAAATGGACATCATGAAGATGGTGAAGACGGTCGGTTCGTCCAGACCCAAGACAACTTGTACGGACAAATGCTATCAGAACATCGTCATTGGAGGACGATGAGCATTCTAAGTGAAATTGTTCTTGAAAGGTAATGTATCCTCAAGCCTCATCAACCGAGATGACTGAAAATCAGGTGAGATGCAACAAGGCTAAGTGGGTCATACCCAATTAGGATATGTTGTCACCTTTCTAGATACCCTTGGAAATATTATTAATTATGGATACGGTGGTGCATGCAAATGAGCCCGATAAGGGTGGGAACACCCTGGGTGATAACATATTCAGTTCTATCCAGGTTAGGGATAAGGCTGGTCATGTGTTGTAGGGGATCCCGACGAGGTCCTCGGTACATTTTTTTAGACGTGAACCATGATAGGTGGTACCCTAGTGCCTAGTCATTATATAGAATCCATTCTCCAATAAGCGTCGTACTGTTTTGATTGTGCCCAACTATGCTGAAACATGAGATGCAAGCATTTCAGCTATTTTCTATTTACTTTATTTAGACACTACTATAATATTAGACGATTTTGACATAAAATGTTTTGGTTATCGTAGGTAAAAACCCGGCATGTTTATGTATGATGCGGTCTTACGAGATACCTTTGTTTTCAAAGGATTTTGATGACTTTAATAATCCAAATTAAGTGTGTTTTCTCACGTTAGTTTTCAAGATTGACTCGGTGTTATTTTATTATAATGCTCGGGTCATACCGAGTATTAAGGATAGGATGCTATGGAGCTCATGAGACGAGCTGGATGATGAAGACGTATTACACGTACTTGATTATATTTCGTCGTGTATTGTAGGCTGTATATTCAGCACTTATAAGAACAAGTTACCATAACTGTCCGGCATTGATTTTTTGATTTTTTGTACTTTGATTCTATAATGTATATATAGCAGTTGTAGTTATTTTTGTATAAGGACATGTTATTGTCTAATATATATTGTTCCACTGCGTTTATGAGATTCCGTGTTGTTGTTTTCTTTTTTCTTCTACCTCTTCTTTTCTTTTTCCCTAACTATCGGGTTTTCCAGCATTTGATTGCTCGGCATGCTATACAGCGAACGTATTGATGTCGATTTTCGAGGGTCGAAAATCCGGTTCGTAACATTTGGTATCTGAGATGAAGATTAAGCGAGTACCTTGGCTTTGATGTTGTAACTCATTAGAGATAGGGTCAGTAGCACCCTAAAATGAGTTTGAATGTAAAATATATATGAGCGCGTATTTGTTAGTGAATATAAAATGTTTTGTATCGTGTTGATTGATCTATTGAGTGCCTTATGGATTCTGGCCCATACAAGAAATTTACGTTATTGATAGGGATCCCTAAACACTTGAGTAGAGCAACTTGATATGGTATTGTTTTGAAACGGGGAAAATGAAATAATTTTACCCAAATTATTTTTATATATAAAAGAATAATTTTCCAAAAAGATTATTATAGTTATATATTGTGTGCTTGGTTGTTAGGAAATGATAATATTAAACCGTTATCATTTGTTGTTCTGGTGATTGAATAAAAGTTGATATTATAGTCAACAGTTAAGAAATAATTTCACATAACAGAATAGGATTATGTAAATGTGATTACGTAAATGCAATTTATAGTTTGAAATGTAATTCCAGAAGTATACATGATTTGTTAAAAGGGTTTGAAGGCTGGAAATTTGGGAATTTAATTCCCGTTGGTTTTGAAATGTTTTTCAAAATCTCGAAAAATAATAGTGATATTATTTGGAGAATATTTTTGAACTAAGAATGTTTAAAAGGAATTTTAAAGTTGTAAAAGCACTGAACTCACTTCGTCGTTAAAAAATAATTTCGGTGATAACTGCAACATCATCGATGTTCATTTTCGAGTTTTCAAGAGAGGAATTGCTACCATTGAGATTGTTTGGTAAAATCGGATTTGGTTTTAGGATTCAAAGGTATGATTTGATATATTAGTGGAATTTTGTGTATATGTATATATGATTTCTAAAATGATTTGAAATACTTAGAACCAAAAATGTTTAAAACTCTAGGATTTTGATTTCCATGTTTATTGGAAATATGAGAAAATAAAATTGAACTTATAAAATATGGAATGGAAAAATGAAATAAATCTTACCTCAAGGTAAGTTAAATAGAGTGGAAAAAATTGAATGTTGAAAACGGTGAATGAAATTTAATTTAAGAAAAGGTTAAATGAAATAGTTTTTGAAAATGAAATTGAGTGAGTGTGATAATGGAATAAATTAGTAAAGTGAACTAATTAAATGAAGCGAATTGGAATAAAATTAGTGAATGGAATATGAATAAGTTTGACAACTTATAAAATTTGAAATGTGATTTTGGAATGGAACTAAACCTAACTTAAGTTAAGTATAAAGTGAATTCTAAAATTTAGCCTAAATTAGGCTAAATGAAGAAATTGTTGAAAATAGAATTTATTAAGACTGAAAATAAATTTGTGGATGAACTAATTAATTTAATTAGTAAGTTAAATGGAATCGGAAATTGAATTTGAATAGAAATGGATATAAGCTTGAGAGGTGGAGTGATGATAAACATAAGAACATTTTTATAAAATGTTTATGATGGACTTAAGAAAATTTGATGGTGAAATTCTTAAGCGGAATTGGTATTTAAGATATATACTAAGTAAATATTTGAATGCAGATTAAATAAGGGATGTGAATAATGACTTGTGAATAATTGAGTGGAAAGGAAGTAAATATGAATAAAAAGAATTTGATATAGCCAAGAATCAATTGAAATAAATACGTAAGTTGTACGTATACTATTTTATTCGCATGAGGGTTTGATCTAGATTCGAGCATAGAATTTCGAGATGATTTATATCGATCCGTGTTAGGATTTTTCACTCGATTCTCGACGATGAACACTAAATATGGATTGATTCTGGAATTCTCTATCATAGTATATGGCTATGCAAGAAGAATGACGGTTTCTAATTAAGAAATCAGAACTGAGTCCGCACTAGAGTGTTGTGTGAACGATACTAGTTCGAAAGAAATTGTATGATCGAACGAGCAATCATATTTGATATTATGTGTGGATGATATATGTATATCGTACGGGTTTTGGTGAAATAAGTGTTGGAAATTTGAAAATACCAAATAAAATAATTTTGAATTATATGATCAGATATTATTGGTAAATAAGATGCAAGTATTTAAAATCAAGAAAAAATGGATTGCCCAACAAAAGGTAAATGTTTATATTGTTGTTTGAAATTGATGGTTTTATGATTGAGCCACTTGGGTTTTTCTTTCTTTTGATGATTTAGGCCCACAGCTGGCGAAACTTTTCGAAAATTACGTAGTTAGGAAATTTTAAAGAAAATTTTTAATAACAAAAATTGGATGTGAGTTAGAATCTAAATGATTGAAGGGATAATATTGTTGGAATCTAGGGATGAATTTGGAAATTAGTAAAGGTGATAATGTGTTTTCAATAAATTGATTTTGGGAAGTTGTTCAATTGATTGGTTTTAGTAAAGTTAATAGGTTTTGGCTCATTCTTCTTACCTTGGCAATTTCAGAAACGAAATTCTTATCAGGGGGAAAGAATGTAACAATCTAGAATTTTGGTTATTTGAAATTGGATTATTTAATTGATTTTAAATATTTAAAAGTTAATTTTTAACTTGAATTATAAGTATAATGATTTGTTGGATAAATTAATAATTGGAATTTACTTAAATAATTGAATCTTGAGTTTTAAGCTTGATAAAAATAATCTAAAGGCTTATTAAATTTATATTAATCAGAACGAAGGTAATAAAAATTTTAAATTGGATTTATAAGTGATTTACTCAATTTTAAGTTTGGACGCTTATCCGGAAAGGGCTTAGTCTTTTGCCTTTATAATTTCAGCCTTCTATTTGGCTGTTTCTTTTAACTCTCAATTTCAAGACGAATGACCCTAAGATTATTCCTCATCACTATCTCTACGTTGGTATGGGAACACTTTATCTCTTCCGTCAAATTGTTTGCAATTTTTTTCTATTCGAGTGTGAGATCACTTTCCCTGGTAACTTTGATCAAGTCGGCATCTCGTTCTTTAGTTACCTCTTCATGCGATATGTTCTCTTTCTCAAGCGAATCAATTTGTGTGAAATTAATCTTATTGATCTCAGAAAGAGCTTTTCACAATCGCTACCATGCGAAAATCGAGTCAATATTACTTTGCACTGCCTTTAAGTTTTTCGCTGCACTATCTCTAGTAACAATTTTGATGTCATGGTCGAATTTTAATCCACACAAGTATAAGTATGGGTAAGCAACTTGGATGTGGGATAAACCAGGTAGAAGCATAAGCATTGAGGTGCTTTAAGAAGGAGCAAAGGAAACAACAGTTGTAATAGTCAAAGACAAAGGAGTGTCTTGGATAATAGCAGTTTAAGCTTCAGCGTAGAGGAATAATAGATTCAATGGCTCCATGGCACTCGAAAGAATCTCTCCGGGGATGTTTGTGAGTCTCACGGAAGAAATCTCCCTTGAAATCCCTCTTTCCCTTCACTCATTCTTCTTCAGCATAGAGGCGTTCTCTCTCAGCCCTTCGATCTTCAGTGCGCTCGCGCTCTTTTCTCCTTTGCCTCTCCTCATCTATTTTGTAGTGAGGAGATGAGGGTCAGGAGTGCTCCTTCTATAGTTCCTCGGGCTACGATGAAGTGCTCCATACTTGTCATGTGCCATGAACCTGAAACAAAGAAAAATATATATGTACCAGAATTACAAAAATCAAAGTGTATGTGAAGATGAATGTTCATGATCCTAGAGTGAAGTGTATAACCCCAATAAACCCCTTTATAGTTTACAAACCAGTTGGGGTTTCAGAGTCAGAATGTTACTGCCTTCACTTATAAATGCTTTGGAAGATATGCCAATCTGTGAGTCGATTTCATCTGTCGTTTCAATAGTTGAGATGTCTCTGTGCTCATTCACATGGATGGAAACATCTTTCATGAAGTTGGAGGTTAATGTAGGCACAATAGAAGCCCCTAAAATTTGATCTCCCATAGAAAGTGGAGTCTAGACAGCTGGTCGTTCGAAAGGAGGAGAATTACCAAGATCTAGAATTAATATTTAGTTGGCAAAAAGTTCTGGAGAAGGAAGATCGACAAGTCTAGGGATCATTCCCAATGATTCAACCCTAGATCCGCTTTCCCTTCCTTGGTGGCCAGAAGGTCGCTATTGTTCTCGTCGTCGAAGATCTCTCCTTCCTCCATAACCATGACATGTTTTCCTTTTTCCTCCACAACCATAACCTGTTTTCCTTTTCTTCTTTTAACCATCTCATCCTCCTCCTCATGGTAGGCATTCTCATGCTGTCGCCCTCATGGCTAGGAGCATCATCCTTTATAAGCTCATTTGCCTCAGTTTTAACATCCTCTCCTTCTCTGTTATCTCTTACAGGCTCGTCGGTCTCCACATCCATAGTCTCCCCCTCATGATCAACACTTGACTGATGTCCAACGCCTAATGTGCATTCTTTCTCTTCCTTTTGAGGACCCTTATCAGAGCCACAAGTGGATGCAATGGAAAAGGTTCGCGACCTAGAGTCGCTTCGTGAAGGGAGCTCGGTATCAGCTACTCTTCCCGGAGCAACCAAACCATATTCTAACAATTTTTCATTCTTCAAGGGGAAGCTGACAGAGCGTTTGCTCGCTCTAATGGCCATCATGTGCCCGAGCATCTTCTTACATTCTAATCTTTTGTCTCTTGTCAGGAAACCTGTGTGAGATATGCATTAACTTTGGAATAGAGGAGTTTCCATGTAAAGAGGATTGATATAAAAAACTCCCTTCCTTTCAACCAGAGGCAGTTGAATCCTTCTGAACAGCAAATGAAGAAATATTCGATTTTGAACATTGAACATTTTTTATGGAGGTTCACGATGACCTTACACCTGGCCCAGGCCTTAAGTATGACAAAGAAGGGGCAATCCTGTCTCCTCTTGAATTTGAGTAGATATGCAAGCTCTCTGAAATGCGGAGGACACTCAAATCATTGCATAAACAAGACGTAGAATGAACTTAGGAAAGAAAACCTTTTTGGGTAAACTTGAAATGGAGTAAGTTCAATTTCCTTTAGGAAATCTCTTGAGAAAGAATTGAAAGGTAGAACGGCACCATTGAGACACATATACTGGCTACAAGCCATAAAACTCGACGTGGGACGATGTGCAAGTTCATCTCTTACCAGTAAGCCAACATCTTCCACGGTAATTCCATGCTGTATGTAGATATTATGGAGCATTTTTTCATTCATGATAGTGGGCGTTTGGTCCAATGGGGCAGTTAACAGCCCTGGTGGTAATTAGGCAGAAAACTAGGATCTATTGGCACCATCCGACTCTCTGACCTAGAAATTGAAGGTTTGTTGGTCTCAACTAGAATGGATGGAGAAACCAAAGTAGCGGTAAAAGCACCCTCAAAAGGATTTGATGTTCCTTTACCAGATTTGCAACGAGCCGATTTGCGAGTCATTCTAGATGGGAGAACTTGGCATTGAACACGGTCAAGTGAAACAAGTTGAAATATAAACAACCATGTGACCAATGCTTAGAATTTAATAGGAAACCGACATGTATCGACTGATCGAATTCTAAGTGTTGACTGAGGAAAATGCAGTGTGTTACCTACATAAGATGAGTCCAGTGTCCCAAAAATGGCAAATGAACCATCCAGTATAGATATTCTGTCCGCATTTGAAAAACAATCTATATCGTCCATTGAAATTATCTTTTCCATACTTTCCCGTTATCGGTCAATAATCGATAACGGATCCGTTGTCCGAAGCCATGTGGAAAGTTTCTCTTTTCAGGATCACTAAAGGGATGAAAATGAGAAAACCAATATAACAAAGTTCATCCTAAGACTAGGATTTGACCAATTCACCAATGGGCATTCAAATTCAAAGAATTGGACTTTTTCTTTCAAAGAGTGTCCATTTAAAACAAGAAAACTCTAGCCTTGTCCTAAAATACACACTTCCCAATTAGACCATCCTTCCTAAATTGGAACTAGTCAAGACCATCTAATCCACGATCATCACCCCAAGGGACACCATCAGCTATCTTGCAATCAACGTCAACACAGCAGATCAGATCAAAATCTAAGGTTTAAGGCAAGTCGACGCCGAGAATTCTAAGTGGCAATTGAGAAAGTGGTGAAGTTTTAGGCGACGGTGAGTAGCTAAAGGAGGCAACATCGGTCAAAGATGAAGTAGTCGGCAGCAGTGGCGATTGAGGATGGGGTGCAAGTCGGTAGGAAAGGAACTCGGGTGTAGGAACTTGATGTACTCGGTGGAAATATGAAAGTATGAACACATGAGAAATGAAGCAGGCAAACATCAGTTTATAAAAGGAAAAACACGAAAATTCTCAAAGTAATCATGATGGTACCGACCTAAGAAGCCGGTACTGATATCCCATATCGTATCTGAAGTCCACCAAACTTTTCATACCAAGTTTGCTCAATGAAATAAAGTTGCTTATGAGTTTCAAAATCCAAATATATATATTTAGATCAAGGATAGAAATACTAGTCCAATTTGAAAAGCAAAAAACGAACAGAAATTGATCAGCCGAAGCCAAATAAAACCAGTGTCTCAAGACGACATTTAAACAGTCAAGCAAAATTTACAAGATGGCAATCCAGAACATATCTCATTCTAGTGCACACTTAGTTTTCAATGAAAGCAATCTCTTGGGGTTAAATGTTAATTGGGTTTTTAACCATGCAAGAATTAATAGAAGTTAGAATGTCGAGACAAAGACGAAACGATTTGAAATCATGGAAACACAACTAGAGAGGCTAGAGAAATAACTCAGAGGAGTTTCAACATAATTGGACTAAGGGTGAGAAGTCGGCACCAAGCTCATCATGTCGGTGGTGACATCTCACACTCCCTTATCACTCTGCCAAACTTTGCAGTGGTACTTCCCTACCTATTTTAAGTGTATCCAAACAATATCAAAGGATTCTGAATATCTAAGCATCAAGGTTGAGCAGTCAAAACCACAAAATAATCCAAGTGATGAAGGAACCGTCACCAATATCAACCAAATATCAAAAAAATACATGTAACATCTCTAAATCAAATAGCAAGACAAGTGCTAAAGAGCTCGACCTCTGTGGAGTTAACTATAGAAGCCGGTACCAACATGACAAGTCAGTACCGGCATCTCTGGTTAATCCAGATGAAGTTGAGAATTCACAATCTTCTGGGCCGACTTCTATGTTCTGCTCCAACTCTACGACTGCTTCCACTATAAATGCAATTCATAGAGCAACTTGGATCGAATTTGGATTCTACTATCACTACGCGGGATCTCCATCTATTCTTCAACTCTTGTCTCTACATTACAATCACAAGGCCATAATTATAAACATTTTTGGGACTTAGAACTTTTCTAGACCCCGTGCTTGTGACTAATTCTCTCTCTATCTCTTTGTATTTATATTCTATCAAGATCAACCTAATAAGCAAAGTGATAAAGTGGACGTATGCTTAGTCAATAGCCGAACCACTGTAAAAAAATTCATGTCCCTCCTTTATTCTTTTACTTTATTGATATTTTCTATTATCTTTGCCCTATTCTATTAGGGTTAGTGCTTTCACATACTCATCTAGCATGTTGATTAATTTTTTTGGTTAACGTTATGTTATTGCTTGGTAGTAGTAGCTTCATCCTTAGATTATAAGTGAGTTATCACACTCATTAAACGAAATCATAAACTTGACACTTTATCAAACCAAAACTTGATAATTTTTCTTGTTATAAACTATGATAATATACTTACAGTTATAACCCTTAATTATGTGCTCTACGAAACATGTGATTTGTTTAAGTATTGTGCCTTAAAAAGCATTAAATTATATTGTTGAAACAAGTACATGTAATTGGAAAGTTTGAACATTGAATTTGGACATGTTATTTAGTACATATGTTATTACATGCTTCCTTGTGAAATGACTTGAATTTAGGAATCATATATGCTAATATAAGTGGTATTAAATATTAAATTGGATGCAGAACTATCCGTAAAGCGATAGTTGCTATAAAGGCACTTTGAAATCCCTTTCTTTTATCTCACTTTTTAAACTCCATATTTTTATTATTTTCAAATAAAATATTTTCTATACTTAAAGAAATATAAAAGATAGTAAGAAGTGAAGTTTAAAAGTTATTTTGTTTATAAAACAAAGTTAGTAGAGTTATGGTCCATACAGTGATAGTCGCTATGGATGCACTTTGGAAAAACAAGTTTTGTGAAGTTTAAAATGTAATTGCTTTGGATATTTTAAAGGAGTTTTATAAAAGATATATAGGTATTTTAAAGGTATTAATATATATATATATATATATATATATATATATATAGGTTTATAAAACTATTTTTAACTCTTTTATTAAAATAAGAACTTTTATATATTTTCTTCCTTAACTTATTCTAAATTCTATATTCCTTACCATTATACATATTTATATTATTTAAAAGAGTTTGTAACTGATTTATACAAGTAATTTCAAAAGATTATTGTTTTAGAAGAAGGGATGAAAAGTAACACATATGTATTGACCTTAGTTTGATTATTTATGGAATGTTAGTATTAGTATGCTTAAATAGTAAAAGCCGAATGAGGTATGCTTCTCTATTCGTGAAAGTGAAGATCGATGTTCGAGTAGAGCTGGAGCAATAAACCTATTGGCTTTCCTCTTGGTCATGAATAGTTAAGCTAGAAGAAACGAAACGTGTTAAATATACGAACCTTGATTTCTATAAACAATCACCAAACTTGACTTAGGAAGTATACAAAAGGCTTTTTAGATTTACACCAATGAGAACCCATAGTGAGGAGCATTGGTACAAAATGCTTCTAAAAGAACTAGAATTAATTTAACCGGAAATTCAATGATTAGTTAGAAGAGTCCAGGTGTAATGGCCTGTTTTTCCGTAACCTTTGAATCGACAATAAACCGTACATGTCCAACTCAAATTGCACGAATAAACGGATAATTAAGGGTAGAAAGAAAATTAAGACAAAACAGAATCTCACACGAATGGAATAACATATATTATTTCAATAATAATCTTTATAGTGGAAAATTTTAAATACAATATTAGAGTCAAACCTAGTTTCAATTTGGACAATTATAACACCTGCCCTTACAAATGCTGACAAAAAAATGAAATAGATGCAGCGGATAATAGAATACATCCATACGATAATGAAGATCTCCAGCTCCCCTCTGGAAACTCCAACCGTCTTCAACTCAACCTGAAACTACTCGGATCTGACCCGAGTATTAAAAATAGCCGGATCAGGCTTGATAAACCAGCGTGAGATACTCGAAATTTAAAATGTATAGATCATGACAATGCTATCAAAACCTTTGAAAAGAAGGGTATCTCATAAAACCATGCCTACATATAAATACAGACGAGTTTTTACCTTATGATAACCAAAACACTTTTATACCAAAATGTACTTGATGTTATTTTTAATGCCATTCTTTTGAAACTCTTTTCAAATAAACTTATTCAAATAAGGTATCAATTTTGGACTAAGTTTAAGGTAATATATCCGGACTAGGTCAATGGAATATACCGAATGTAATATATGATACCAGAAAGGGGATAGCCGAAATGTTTGCAAGTCATTACAGTTATTTTGGGAATACAATCAAAACCGTAAATCTCGTATTGGGTAGGATTTCCAACATGGTGGGGCACTAGTGGCCTTTTCTCCGATCCATGCATAACAAACATAGTTCCATGGTGCCTTAATTGCTTTTCTCAAACTAGTCACTTGGAACTATACTTGCTACACTATAACTAATAATCGGTAGTTCCTTGCTTTTCTCAAGCTAACCACTTTATCTACATGGGGCAATAAATGCCTTGAGGGACGTATCCCCAAAAGGGCCAAATGTATTTGACACCACCATACATACTCACTTATTCCGAATTTGCGTCTATTAGACCACATAGTCTCCCATCATAATCGAGGTGTGAGGCTCATGAAGCTACGATCAATTACTTTATAGACACGTTTTTTATAAAAAAACCATGCTTTGACCATAACAAGTTGCACTTTGAATGCCACACTACCATTCCTTTGATCACTATTTGCCTTCGACAAAAGTACAACCCTTGAGCTCGTACGTCTCAAGGAGGGTGTTAAGCTAAAAGAAGTTGCCTTCTCCGCCACAACTAATGTATATTTGTAAAAGTCAAACGTTATGTCTCAGAAACGCAATGTTAGACATTCATCCATACAAGTTTGTTTTGGGACTAAACGAAACCGTAGGCACTTTCCTCCGTCACTACTAGGCGAGAAACCCTTACAGTTCGAAAAAATCTCCACAATGGGAAGACCACTGCTATAAATAACTCTATAATGGGAGCTGCCCAGAGTATGTTCAACAAGCAGTCCTCAAGCTATGAAGATCCACGGTCTTTAGTAATCATCATCTTCAACATGTCTTCACTTTCAGACGTATACATTAGTTCGAGGTGGTTTTCGGATAGGAATCACCCAAATTCGATGCCGGTTCCTTCGAAGCCAATCATCGCTTAAAAAGATGTTAAATTCATAAGTGGATATCAATCATCAATCAATTAGTTCATCTTTTATTTAAATCAAATATCTTTCTTAGATATATTCTTTTCAACTTATTCCTTTTTTTTCAAGAGTATATGGAATCATTAAGCCTCATTTATCAAATCATTTGATTAATTAAACCTCTCTTAAATCCTGAAATAATTTCAAAACACTCTCTCTTTTACTTAGGAAAACCTTACCAAATCATTCATTAAATCTTAATCAAAGATTTCTTATATTCAAGTTATAACTTTTAACTTAAGGAAAATATTCCCAAATTATTCATTAAACCTTAATCAAAGATTTCTTTTTTAACTTCAAATCGTATTCTTCCAATTAAAGATATTCATAACAGAGCACTAATACCACTTTAAATATGGTAAATTTCACCTCTAGAGACTAATGGAAAGTAATTCTAAGTCATGAATATCTTTGTCTTCAACGATCTTTGTCTTCAATATGTTTTATTTTGAAAATTAGTTTGAAGGGAGTTTTCGGACCGGAATCACTCCAATCCAATCCTGGTTTTTTCGAATAGGATTCACCCAAATACGATCCTGGTTCCTTCGTACTAATCATCGATAAAAGATTTTAAGTGGTTAGTTAACATTCAAATAATTTATTTCTCTTATCTTGAAAAAAACTTAAATATGATTTTTTAGAGCATCCGGGCTTTCCTTTCGATTTGTTCCACCCCTCGCCTAAGTAAAGAAAACATAGGCCAGGGAAATTCAAGACATGGGTTGCTTCATCCCTAACCTTAGTTAAACACCTTGTTTTATCTTTCTAGATCTCATAGGTAGGACAAATGTACTAGTTATTTCCGCATTCTCAGTTTGTTATTACATTCAATATTCTTCACTTTTTGTTTAAGTGTTACAAACAATTTCTCTTAACCGTTTATTCAAACTCTTATTAAAACTTCCAAACCATCTTTACATTACTTAATTAAAACTATAAAATCATTCATAAAAGATTTAGGAAAGAATTATTAAGTTTAAAACTCATATTCAAAAGGTTATAGAGTGCTGTAGAAAGTGCTATATAAGATTATTTGATTTAAGCAACTTTTTAATATTTTAAAATTCATATTTTTCATTCAAATCTCTTTCAAAACGTTTTAATAGATTTATAAAATTTATTTCATATTTTTAATTATTTAAGAATATCATTTATAAATAAATCCCTTTTTGGATTTCGAACTGCAAAACCGCGATGTTTTTAGAAATTGTTTTGGGCATATACTTGATGAAATCTTGATTTTCTTTTTTCATTGGAAAACTATTACCATTGTGGACCAGAGAATTTTTATTTCAAAAAAAACAGCTTATAAATCATTCTCTACTTTAATTTGAAGTTACGGGTCAAAATTTACGAACTACCGCTACGCGACGAGCTCGATTTTGACCAATTTTGTGAATTGCTTGGAAACTTGTCCGAAACACTTCAAATTTGTTTCAAACCATATTTAAACAATTTTAAATTATTTAAAACAATATTTTAATCATTTCAAACTCATTTTTCATTTTATTTCATATTATAATATTATATTACTATAATCTCATTTCCAATCTTTTTAGATATTTTGTAATCATTAAGAGGCTAAATAATTTCATACACATTTATATGGATTTAATTTCCATTGAATTAACTATGGTTAATTCTAATCATTTCACTTATCATAAACAAGTTATCAACCACATAAACAATCTTATAATCAACCAATTTTGCAACCAAGTTATCAACCATTTAATCATTCAACATATTTAAACTTTTCAATCATTATACTTGAAATAAGTTATGGATTAATTAGTAAATATGAATACTCACCTTTTAGCATAACCAATTCTTCCTACCAACATTTATATGCAACAACACTTCATGTAAATTTCAACTAATCAACTTCTACTTCATTTCTTTTGCTTAATTCTATCGACCTCTTCTTCCAAACTCCCAAAAATCCAAAAGAGTTTCTGCAGCACCTTGAATTTTATCCTAGCTCATTGGAATGAAATCAGCGGCACTTCCTTTTCTTTTTCTTACTCCGGAGCTTCACGACTTGGTCCATTTTCTTGCATAGGTTCGGCCACACCTTATTCTACCTCTTCCTCAATCATTTCTTCACTTCTTAGATGCTAAATCATGTTTTAATGGTATGCTAAGGTCTTTGGCAAAGTTTGGTGGTGTTTGAAGTTGATTTGATGTGATTTTGAAAAATTTAGTAAGGAAATGGAAGAGAAGAAGAAGACATTGAAGAGAACTTCAAGGAGGAAGAAGAAGAAGGTAGAAATAGCGTGAAAAAAAGTGAGAAAGTGGTTGGTATTTATAGAAAAAGAAAGAAAGTCGTAAGTTACAAAAATATCCCTTTACCAAATTACCAAAATAATCTTACTTACTTCTTAAGTAACCTTATTTTTTTCAACACTTAACATCACATTTCAAACCATTAATTAACGTCATTTTCACTTAAACATTAAGTAAAGAAAGTAATAATTATGTTTCTATGATTTGATGTTTCACTTTTTTGCTTTGAAATGACATTTTTTGTCTTTTTGTGCTTACTTTTTGTTAATTATATTCTAGAATTTTCGAAGTATGTTTAGTAAAAGTAAACTTGATTAGTGAATTAATTAATACTTATATTATTTGAATATATGTTCCTATATAAGAAAATAAAGGTGCGACGACGTTGCGACAACTTTTAATCGACAAAACGTCGTTTTTTGACAAAATGTTTTACGGTCACATTTTGACATTTTAGTTAAATTATTTATTTATGTAAACCAAATTTAAAAATGAACTTTTTACTTATTTAAATAAACTAAAACATGTGTCTTTATATTTAAAATCATCTTTAAATAAAATCAAATTCTCTAATTTTACAATGTATGTAAACTGATAAAACGCGATAAAATTTGGTTATTTTTGTAAAATGATTATTAAAATACTTTTAAATATTTTAATATAATTTTATTATCTTTATTAAATATTTTCAATAAGATTTATCTTTTTAAATAAATATTTAAACCTATTTCTTTAAGCATTTATTTATTTTTAGCAAAACTTAACTTTTGGTGATTTGTTCTAAAATCCAAATTTATACTTTTTAAATTATAAAATATAAGAATAAATAATTTCTCTATTATTATCTATTATATATAACTTAGTTACTTAAGTTTTAAACCTATCTAAATTAAAAAAATGAAATATCTCCTTTTCAAAGTAGTGAAATTACGGGTCGTTACACCAGGATCGGTAAGTGTTTTACTTACCGAATACCACTTCAAAACCATTATACGGTTCAGTGTTGGAAGAGGTTATTGAAGTGGAATTTGTTTGAGTAGGAAGGATTGTATGGAAGATGTCGCACGTAGCCTCGACATTGGAAAAATGACTAAAGGTAGAATAAGATGCACTATCTTGGGGTTTAGTTGACCCATGAGGGTTATAACTACTTCATATCTAGAGTATGCTTACAGATATTGCAAGCGGCAGTTGTTGATACTTGGTTTACATCATTCATGAGAAGTGTTTGGATGATGGGCAGGTTTTATTTACCTTATGGTATATTTTATTTAGAGATATACTTCGCTCGTAAGGTAGTTTATGATCCCTATCATAGGTGATCGATCTCAATTTAATGAGAAGGTCTCTGTGGAAATCCATTTATGCGAACATGCCTTAGAGGTTTTAATGTACTCTAATTCTTATGGTGTGTCCGATGTAAGAATCACAACTATTTTAATATTTATATTACACACCTTAGAGATTATCTATAATATAGCCTAATGTAAATATCAATTGAGTTGTTTCTTCTAAGAGGAACCAATTCGATGATTCGGTTCGTCTCGGAAGTACTATTGTGTGTTTATACACATTTTTGAGTTTCTCATACCAGATTTATGTCCGACACATTATGTTTCTTTTTCCAAAACTCCTCGTGAACTCTTTCGAGTAGATTGAGTAAAGCAAGTCTTAGGGTTGGATGTTTCAAGCTTATGGAGACAAGCTGGATGCTCCCATCTATCTATTTATTTGCCTTTTTTCATTTTTGTTGACTAATATATATGTTTTCAGCATTGTAAGGATAGGCAGTTATAACTGTCCAGGTTGATTTTAATACTTAGTCATTTTGTAACTCTAAGATTCATTTATGTTGGAGCAACTTTTTATACTACTCTTTTGGTATATTATATATTATCGTTCCGCATGTGAGATTCTGATATTGTGTTCTTTATTCTTTTCTGTTTCATTTTCTTTATTTGACCCTAAATTTCTGTCTTTCTGGCGCTTCGGCCCTTGGTACACGAATATCGTGGATGTATTTATTGTCGACATTCGAGGATCAAAAAGGCGATTGTTACGTTCTGTTATCAAAGATTAAGGTTGAGCGAACACCTTGGCTTTGGTTGGTCATGGCTGATTAGAGATGGGGTAAGAGATGCCCTAAAATGAGTTGTGTATATTATACATAAAAGAGCGTACTTGTTATTGCAAAAATAGACTTTTAAAACGTTTTCTTAAATATATTCCTTTCCAAATAAACCCTTTTTTATAAATCAACCCTTTCTTTGAATTAATTCCTTCTCAGTAATCCATTCTTGGTAATTCGTTCTTAGTGAATCCTTTCTTTAGTACAACTCTATCTTGTAGTATTATAAAGATGTTTTGCTAAATTCAGGTAGCAAATTATGAGTACTCGTGCCACAAATGCTAGAGGTGGTAGAGGTTGTGGTGGTAAAGCCAGTGCCGTCAGTAATGGGGGGACTCATCTCCAAGAAATGATACCCATGTAGCCGAATCTAGGGAGTACGTAGTGGAGGAATTGGTACAAGTTCAGCCTCTAATGAACTTTGCTTCGCTCTATCAATATTTTATAAAGCTTGGTGGTCAAAGATTCGTTGGGACTGAATCAATTATTGAGGTTCAGATGTGGTTGAGGTTATGTGAGAGTATCTTTGAGGACTCGGAGTTGGGTGATGATATGAAGCGTCGCTTAGCTTCTTGTCATTTTTTGATGTCGCCATGGATTGGTAGAATTCTATCACCGCGGATATCCCGAAGAATGATTTTTCATGGGCCCGGTTTAGGGAGGAATTCGAGAGGAAGTTTGTACCAAAGGCGGGAAAGACCTTGTTGTTTAGGAGTTTCTTTGATTTGAAGCAAGGTACTATGAACGTAGCAGAGTATGAGAATAAGTTCAACGCATTATCTCATTTTGGGTCCGGTATGATAGACATTCCTTTGAAGAAGAATGAGATGTTTATAGCTGGTATGCGTCCTGAGTTTAAGTGGGATGTGACTAATCATCTCATGGGGTCGTTTGTTGATTTGGTGAATATGGGCTTGAGGTTTGAGAGCTTGACACCAAAATCTATTTTTGCTGCTTCAAATGGGGACAAGAATCACAAGTTTTTGCCACCGAGTAAGTTGGACCACATATCACATTGTTTGTCAAAAGTGTGGAAAGAAGGGTCGTTTGGAAAGAATGTATAGGTCTAGTGGAGGGGGGCAGATGATTAAGGAACTGATAGGGAAGGCACCTCAATTTTCACTGAAGCGTTGTTCTGCTTGCCAATAGCCACTTTGTTAAAGATTGTCCTATGCACAGAAAAGGGAGCAGCCTAAGGTCTACGCAATTATTTCTACACCTTCCACTTCAGCAGCACCTAAGGGGAAACAGGTTCTAGAAGGTATTCTATTTATTTCTAATATTCCTATTCGTGTTTTATTTGATACCGTTCTTCTCATAGTTCTATCTCTCATAGCCTAGTTGATAGACTTGGTCTAGAACTGATTGTGGTTAACGATTCTATTTGTGTATCGAACCCAATAGGGGGATCTGTAAATCTTCGTATGGTAAGCAAAGGAGTACCAATTTCTTGTTTTGATCAACTCCTTCCATGAGATATGTTTGTCCTTGTTTTTCTTGGTTCTGATATTTTATTGGGGATGGATTGGTTGTCCCATAACCATGCTATTTTGGATTATGAGAAGCGGACCGTGGTAACGAGGAGGGCAATGGAAGATCTTATCATACCTTTAGAAGAGCCTGATTCTCATATGAGTAGTTTTTTATTCCCTTAAGGTAGCGGATGAAATTTTGTAGTTGATTCGCGTGGTTCAAGAATTTTCTGATGTCTCTGAGGAGGTTTCTCTTTTACCTCCTCATTGAAAAATCGAGTTTCATATTGGTTTGATTCGCAACACTAAGCCTGTTGTATTCCCCGTGCATAGGCTCTCTCTGAAGAAGAGGGTAGAACTTACTATTCAGATTAGCAACTTGCTATGGAAAGGTCTGACCTAGCTGTTCGAATTGATGGGCTTCCACCATATTTCCCACTAAGGAAGATGGTTCCCTTAGACTTTGTATTGATTACCGCAAGCTTAATAAACAGACTATCCGAAACAAGTATCCTTTGCCCAAAATCGACGATTAATTTGATCAGCTTCATGGAGCTCATGTATTCTCTAATCTTGACCTTGCTATAGGTTTCATCAGTTAAGGGTGGTAGAGGAAATTGTGCGCTTGGTAGATTTTCATTTTGATCAATTTTATGAGTGATTGGTTATGCCATTCGGTATAAACAGTGCTCTCACTTATATTGTTGACTTGATGTATCATGTATTAAGGCAAAATTCTCAAAATGTCATTTTTGACAGTTCAAGGTTAGGTTCTTAGGGCATGTTGTTTCTGGAGATGGTATATATGTTGATTCGGCAAAGTTTATTGCTGTTCAAGATTGGAAGAAACCTGAAAGCATAACGGAGATTTGAAGCTTCCTAGGTTTGGTTGGTTATTATAGGAGGTTCATTTAGGATTTCTTCAAGATTGCTTCACCATTTACGACTTTAACAACGAAAGATGTCAAATTTTTTTGGATGGAAAAATGTGAATTAGCATTTAGAGAGTTGAAGGAGAAGTTGAAAAGCGCTCCCGTTCTGACTATTTCGAATGGAGATGAAGGTCTTACTATTTAAACTGATGCTTGTGGAATAGGATTAGATGTTGTACTGATGCAGCATAGGAAGGTTGTTGCATATGCTAGTAGACGGTTGAAGCCACATGAGACTAGATATGCAACGCATGATTTAGCGCTTTTGGGTGTGGTCTTTGCGTTGAAGATATGGAAGCATCATTGCTCGAAGAGAAGTTTGAGCTTTATTCGGAATATAAATCTTTGCAGTATCTTTTCACTCAAAAGGATTTGAACATAAGGAAGCAGCGTTGGTTGAAGTTTCTTGCAGCATATGATCTTGAGATTTCGCATATGCCAGGGAAAGCTAATGTCATAGCCGATGCGTTGAGTATGAAGTATATTGTTATGGCTAGTATGGAGGTTCGTCCAACTCTCATCAATCACGTAAAGGATAATCGGCAGAGAATAGTCATCTTGCTTGGCTAGCTAAAGCCGTTAGTGAAAATGTTGCTCCAAAGAAGTATTCAAGATTCATGGTAGATGACCAAGGAATTTTAAGGGAATGTTGACGGCTTTAGACAGGAGATTTTTTCAAAAAGTCATCATTCTAGACTAACGATACTTCAAGGTGTCACTAAGATGTATCAAGTTATAAGACATTCCTTCTGGTGGAAAGATATGAAGAGAGATGTTGCTATCTTTGTGAGCAGGTGTGCTATCTTCCAACCGGTAAAGGGTCATCCTTAGAAAATGGTTGATTTGCTACATTCATTTGAGGTTCCAACGTGGGAGCATATTTCTATGTATTTTATTGATGGTATTCCTAGACTATGGAGAAATAATGAAGGCATCTGGGTTATTATGGATAGATTAACCAAGAGTGCGCACTTTTTACCAGTTAAGGCGATGAGGATGGCATCTAGTTTAGCTCAGCTATATGTTAGAGAGTTTGTTAGGCTTTATGGTACTATGTAGTATTGTGAGTAATCGAGATCCGATGTTCAAAAGTCAGTTTTGGAAGGGTTTAAATGATGCGCTTGGAACGGAGTTAAGTTTAGTCATAACTTATCATCCTTAGACAGATGGATAGACTAAGAGGGTGAATCGGGTTTTCGAAGGATTTACGTAGAGCTTGCATTATTTATTTTGGAGGATCATAGGCGGATCAATTATCGCTTGTTTAGTTTTCTTACTTTTCAGGGGAGTATTGGGATGGCACCTTTTGAGGCATTGTATCGAAGGCCATATAAGTCTCCTTTAAAGTAGATAAAACTGGGAGATCACATAATGCTCGGACCAGATATGATTTGTGAGGCTTCGATAAGGTAGTGGAGATTAAGAAGAACTCAAAGGTAGATCAGGGTAGGCATAAGAGCTATGCCAATGTGAGGCATCAAGACTTGGAGTTCTTAGTTGAGGACTTTGTGTTTATCAAAGTTTCACCGATGAGAGGTACGATTCTATTTGGTAAGGGAGAAAAGTTAGCACCACATTTTATTGAACCTTTTCCAATACTTGAGATAATAGGCACTCTAGCTTATTGGGTTGAGTACCGACTAGGTTATCGGGTGTACACGATATTTTTCACGTATCTTATCTACGGAAGTATGTACATGATCCTACTTTGATTATCAAGCCATCGCAGTGGGAGGATTCAAAGGTTGAGCCCGACTTGACCATTGTGAGAGCCTATTCGTATTGTTGATCATGATATGAAGAGATTAAGGACTAGGTTGTAGAATTGGTCAAGGCACAATGGAGTGAGAATGTTTGAGATTGCACTTGGGAGCCAAAGGAGAGTATTAGAGCCTCTTATCTCGAATTATTTCTTAGTCGGTTGATTCTATTGTATCTTAGCTTTTGTTGTGCACTTCCACTTGTGGTTGACTTAATTATCTTATATCCTGATTTATATGTAATTTGAGCATAATTCTATATATACATTGTTCTTCCTTCTCTTTGTGTTACTCTTGTTTAGATTTTGGGTGTAAAATATCCTAAGGGGGGAGAATGTAACGACCCAAAAAATTCGAACACTTCGTCTTCGAATATCTTAACTTTTTGAAAATGTCTAAGTGTAGGACCGATTTCACCCAAGAGGGGGGGGGGTGAATAGGGTGATACTGTTAATTATAAAAATTAATTGCGGAAGCTTATAAAATTGTTTCAACACAGATCACAGAATAATAGCAGCACATATAATAGCAGAATAATAAATGCAGAAATAGAACGACACAGAATTTACCCAGCTTTGGCAAAACCCTGCCTACGTGCTGCCCCTAAGGTTTCTACTAGAAATTAAGTATTCACACGCTTACACACGTAAACGCGCGACACCCGCTACTGACTAACCTAACTCTACGCTCAAAACCCTGCCACAACTCAACCACTGAGTTGCGAATTCTCAAACTACGCCACGTAGTTTGTCCCCTAGTCACACGACTAGAAATTTCAACGGTATAAAAAGAAATTACAAATTAAAAACAATTTAAAAACAAAAAATAAGCCTTAAATATATTTAAGAGCCTTATTATAATTTTTAAACCCAAAAGTTAAACTAAAGGCCGGCCCAAATATCTTTTCTCTTTATTTTCCTTCGGCCTGATCCTTTGTGATAATGGCGGCTCTATGTTATTCATTCCTCTTCCTCATTAAAATTAGGGCTTTGGACAAATCGCCGCTTGATGGTTGATGCTTTGATTTGCTTGCTTCAATTTGATTGTTTACGGCTTCTTCTCCTTGATCGAGTTCGGCTTTGATTTGGTATGTAATTTTCCCTTTTGCTTCTATGATTTTGGCTTACTTGAACTCCATACTCCTCCGATGATGATTTTTGGGGTTATATGAGTTCGATCTCCTTACTTTTTGTTCATCTAATTTGTTCAACAATTTGCTTCGGCCGTTCGATATTATTTTGATGCTGATGGTTTCATTGACATAATCAAATTCGTATAATTGATGCTTGCTTCTCACGGTATTGATTTTTGACTTGGTTTGTTTACTTGGCTATCCTAGCACTGGTTTGCTTTTGACTTTGGTCACTTGATTTTGCGTATGTGATTCCATGACTCTGTATCATCTTCGGCATTGACTTTGACCTGCAGTTGTCTTCGACTGCAAACTTGATTTTTTGACGTTGATCTTGTTCGACTATACTTGTTGTTTCCGGCCATTATGTCTTTACTACCATGCTTACGTGATAGTGTTTGATGCTGTTTTTTAAAAATAAACTGTTATGGTTGAATCTTTACAGTTGAATCTTTGTCATTTGTTGATCTCGGCCACTTCACTTGATTGCTTTATCATGTATACACTTTGATAATCAAGTTGTATTATTTGTGACATTGAGCCTTGACTTTGATCGTGGTTACTCTGTTGCTTCTTTTGGAAAATTGGCTGCTCCTTTGTTTCAGTGCTTATAGATGTCCACTGATGTTCACTGATATAATTCATGTTGTATTCATTTTGTTTACATGAAGTCTGGTTCATTGTGGTTCCATTTTTACTACTGTATCACCACTTGTGTCTGCACTTGCTCGATCCAATTTTCACAATTGCATGCTTGTTGTGCATTGTTCATGTCACTCCTTTGGTATCGTTGCAGACCACATAATCTTTCGTTCATGTTGCATTATATCTAGACTTTCTCGAGTTCATATATTCATTTAGATGTTCATTGTGAAGCTTGGTTTACTGGTGGTCTTGCCTTGTATCACAACAAACTGCATGTTATATTTGCTGTCTTTATAATGTCACTGCAATGTGTCTTCAACCGTGCCTTATCCTTGCTTGTGCATCACCATACATTTGTTGCATCCATTTGTTTGTTTGCATATATCACATGCTTGACCCTTGCATATGCTCTCTGATATATGTTTGAACTGGTTGTGTCACTTGCTTAGTGCATTAGTTTGCACTGTGCACTCATCTGTATTGGTCTTGAGCATTGTCGAGTTTGTTTCTTTATACCGTTGCATTCCTTTATGCTCGACCTGTTGCTTGCATGACTGAACAGTTCACTGTATAATTCATGTTGTATTTGCACCACTTTCTGTTGCAAGTGTTCTCTGTTCATTCCTGTAGCATGGTCGACTTGTTCAATTTACTGTGTGCACTTTAGTGGCTGATCATCCTGTGGCATATCTCTTGTTTCATTTTTGTTTTTGTTCATTCATGATAGATTGTCCAGTTCTTTGTTACTTGTTTAACTTGATTTGGTGCTATTTGCTTCTGCATTGTGTCTTGGTCTTTGTAGTCTGGACTTGTACACTTGATACACTCGAGTCTGGTGCATATATGTATGATTGCATCTTGATGCAGTCTTCATGCACTTGGTTTCAATATGAAAACTGTACTGGTTTGTCTTGAATTGTGAACATTTGTGTTGGTTCCATTGTTGTTGTTGCATTCATGTGTACATTTGTCTCTTATCTGTTCATTATGTTGTCATTTACTTGGTGCAGTAGTTTAGTTGAGGCAGCGTCACTGACTTGATCGAGCATTTTCACTTGAGACTGTATTGTCATGTTGCATTGATGATGCTCTGACCATTGCATTTGGATTTGTTTTTCGAATTACACCTGAGTTGAATCCATCTCGTAGCTCGGATTTGACCTTGTGCTGAAAATTGTGACATTATTTTTACTGCACTTGAGTTGAATCCGGTATTTTGGGTTTGATCTATTGTAGGATCGATTTCACCCTAGAGGGGGGGTGAATAGGGTGATGGTATAAATTATAAAAATTAATTGCGGAAGCTTATAAAATTATTTCAACACAGATCACAAATTAATAGCAGCACAGAAAAATAGCAGAATAATAAAATGCAGAAATAGAATGACACAGAATTTACCCAGCTTCGGCAAAACCCTGCCTACGTGCTGCCCCCAAGGTTTCTACTATAAATTAGATAGTCAGACGCTTACACACGTAAACTCGCGACACCCGCTATCGATTAAACCTAACTCTACGCTCAAAACCCTGCCACAACTCAGCCACTGAGTTGCAAATTCTCAAACTACGCCACGTAGTTTGTCCCCTAGTCACACGACTAGTAAATACAACCTTTTAAAAGAGAATTTAAATTTAAAAAACAGATTTTAAAACAATTTAAATTAAAAAAACCCTAATTTATAAAAGGTTAGCCCAAACTTCTTTCTATAACTAGCCGGCCCAAAGAATCACGAGAGAAAAACATGCGCCGTCCCTTTTCTTCTTTTATTTCATTGCGCTACTTTGCTGTGAAAATAATGGCCTCCTTCGATCTTATTCCTCTTTGCTCTTAAATTAGGGCCTTTCTGAAATTGAAGCGCCGCTCTGTCAAAATGATTTCAGAAGCTTCGATTCCTTTCTTCGTTCGATTATATTGTTCGCAGCTACCTCAATTTGGTCGAGTTAATTGTCAAAAATGGTATGCAATTTTTCCTTTTTCGATGTTGATTTTTGCTCGACCTTTGATTCGAGTTATTGATATTGTTCTCTATTGCTTGAACTCGAATCTTGCCATTGCCGATGATGATTTGTGGGTTTTTATAGCAGTCGAATACCTAAATTTTCGTCATATATTTTTTACTTGAATTTGTCAACTGATATTGCTCGGCCATATGATTTTAATTGAATGTTTAAGATTGTATTGACTTGTTCATAAATGAATATACTTTCGTTGCTTGATGGTCACGTTGTTGATTCGTGACTTGGTCAAATTACTTGGTCACTACAGTTTAATTGTCATCTGACTTCGGTCTTGATTTGTTCAACTTGAAATTGATTTGTGACGTGAATTTCTGGACGTTGATTATTTTCGGCTTGTACTTGGTGTATCATCTATATTAGTGTTTGCTGTGTTCACTTGATTGTTGTGCACTGAGTTTGCTTCGAGTCAGTTTCATTGTGTTAGTTTCATTGTTGCTGTGTCACTGGTTCATTTGAAGTTGTAACTTGCACTTTTGTTGTTTGCATTGAGCATTTTGTATGCTTGCAATTTTGGATTTCCAGTTGCACTTGGTTCATTGTCATTTTGCTGGAATGACTTCGACATTGGCTTTTGTAGTTGGTTCATTACTTTTCCATTGTTGTAGCCTTTGTGCATTGTTGCTATTCCTTCGGTGCACTATGCTTATCTCTAGTCTTTGTGCATTGTCGCTATTCCTTTGGTCATGTTGCCTTCAGTTGCTTGTACTATCTGGTCTGACCTGCACACTTGTTTATGCTTCATTTTTTGACTTGATGCCTTGAATTTGAGACCTCGGCAGTTTGGTTTCATTTGGTATCATTTGCCTGAGTCACTTGTTCAAGCTTTCATAAATTGTTGTGTTGTTGCCATGTGCATCTCTGTGATTCAGTCTGTGAGTTGCATACTTGTGCTTACTTCGAGCATGTTACATTTGTGCTCGAGTCTGGATTTGCATATTAACTGGTTCATGACTTGTAATTGTAGATTAGCTTGCATACTTTGATCCGACCTGCTGTTTGCACACTGCTTCCATACTGTTGCACTTGTGTACTTCATATGCATACTGTTGAGTTTTACTTTCTGTTTCACTAGTATTAGTGAAGTTGCAACTGGTTTGGGCCTGATTTTGTTTTAGCATACTTGGACATTTTTAAGTGCACCTGTGTTGAATCCAGTTTTAAAACTTGGGTTTGACCTTGTGCTGATGTCGAGACTTTATTTATATTGCACCTGAGTTGAACCCGTCTTTTTATTTGGGTTTGACCTTGTGCTCACCTGTCCCTGTAGCATTATCAAGTGTATATCGGTGTGTACGGCCTTGTGGCATGTACAGTGATACACTGTGCATGTCACATTGTTCGTGTGTGATGAATTCAAATATAAATGATGACGAACAACCCAAATAACTGAGGCAAATAATATTTTTAAAATCTATATTTTATTTTATATTGCAAAAATATTTCCTTTTCAATTTTACTGCGTTAGTGAATATTTTTGCAGATTTCTCAGATGCTGGATTCTAACTGGAATGAAGTTGAAGTTTAACTACGAGTGTGAGTGATATGTAGTGAGGAATTTATGTAAATTGAATTGTGATGTAATCAGAAATTGTATTGTGATTGAATTTGTATATATATAGTGAGAGCTTGAAATTGTACTATCAAAATTGTAATAAATATTTGTTTGAATAAAATATTCGTTTGAATTCAAATTCCGTGTTATTTATTTTATTCAGCAAATATTTATTTATTTAATCTGTGAAAATAAATAGTATATTAACAAATACATTTAAATGAATGTATATATGTTTATTATCATCAAACAAAAATCATATAAGCGCATATTCAACAATCTCCCCCTTTTGATGATAACAAACATATATTTAAGATTTTGAATATTTTAAATGTATTTGATCATTAATATGCTCTAATTGCTCCCCCTATATAAATGCTTCCTCTCTACAAAAAGCTCCCCCTACAAATATGTATACAATTAAATAATATGCAAATGATGCAAATGGAAAATATTTGACCTTTGCTTGATTTTATTTGACAAAATCTTAACTTTTCTCTCCCCCTTTTGTTATCAGCAAAAGAATAATAGTATTAGAGAAAATAGAGATAAAGTGATCGATATTAATTCAACATTAAAACTCAATTGAATATAAATATTAAATTTCAATAAAAAATCAAACAAAAATCATAAATATTTTGTCAGGCGCATATTCCACTTTTAGAATGATGGGAATTATGTCATCATATAAAACCATACAGTTGTGTCTATTTGTGGTATATTTATATCAGGAATTTGAATATCTACTAACCATGTATAACCGTTAGGACTTTTAAATGAGATTAGTAGTATTCCAATTTTATTTTTAAAAAAAATATGAATTCAAGTATCTTCTAACCACGCATAACCGTGAGGACTTTTAAATGGGATTAGAATCAACTTGATTATTTAAAAATCAACTTTTGATATGCGTTCCATACATTCATAACCGTGAGGACTTTTAAATGAGCATGGAAGCACATAACAAATTCCAAGTAATTCACCCATGCATAACCGTGAGGACTTTTAAATGAGAGTGGATACTTTGGTATTTATTTATTTTTATTTTTACTATATAAATTTTTTCTATTATTCTAAAAAAATGAAAAAATGAAAAACGAACGATTCCTGTTTAAAATACCACATATCGACAAACTATATAGAATTTTGATGAGTGATGGTCGTTAGAAATATGATAGATATAGAGATGGTCATAGAATTTTTACCAATAAAAAGTTTTATAACTCTTGTTTAAATTTCTAAAGAAATTTTCTAATTATACTTTCTCGAGTTATAATATATGGTCAATATCAACACTCATCACTTTTTTCAATCACTATTTATCTTTTCAGAAAATTATCAAGGAGTCAGATTAGTCAAAATAGTCATTTAAAATCGAATTCAAAAATAATTATGAAATCAATTTTTCAAAATGACTAATCTGAAAATATGGTCAAAATGATTTTCCCGAGGGGTTATATGAGAAAAATTTCTGCTATTTGAAAATTATTTGAAATGAAAAATATGCAGATATTTTCTTTGGAAAACGATGCAGTTACTTAATGTCTCAACAAAAATCACGTTTCACTAGTAATTTTTCTATCAACTAGATTACCAGTGTAATCTGCATCTGAATTTCTCTTTCACTCAAAATTATCATCAATTGAATTTTATTGACCAAACCATGAAGTGTGCAACAAAAATTTCAAACTCAATTTTAACAGCAATTTAAATGACATTCTCTTGAATTTGAAATGAAGCCGTGTAAATAATCAAAAACCGTGAATAAGGAATTAGCCGTATTATAACCAAATGTATTATCATCCAACAAAACACTAATTTTAATCCAAACTGATATATATGAAGTAAATCAAAGAATCTAGAGAATTTTATAGTGTTTTTGGCATAAGAATGTAATTTGGCCAACTATGCTGAATAAGTCAGAATCAAAATCATCATCTTTTCATCATCTCAATATTGGCTGATTTTAATTCAGAATATGGTGCAGATTATCACATTTAATATATCGTACAAATAAATGTACATTTACCTGTTTTACCTTTACGATATTTTTCATTGTTGTCCGTTGTGATTCTGTCACCTTTATACTAGGCCAAGGAACTTGGCTTTGTCGCTCGTTGTGTTTCTGGAACAGCCAAAATCCAGAGAACACTGTTGTTGTTCCTTAGCCTGCCACCACACCTACACGTTGAAATATTTTTGTGACCTATTTGTTTTTATAGGTCCATGATTGTTAGCGGCAGAAAATTTTCAAAAACAATTTTGTGAAGACCCAAAACTATTTATAATTATTCCCTTCGGCACCCAAATTTGTTTAACTTTGAGAGTTTTTATATTTGTGCCTTTTGGAACCCAAATCGGTATAGTTTTCACATGTTTGGGTCTATACCAGCAATTATTGTGATCGTGTCCAAATTTTCTACAAATTGTGCACATTAAATTTTCTCGATTAATCTCATTTCTAACATTTTTAGATTGATTATATTCAAGTCCTTGTCTAACTGTATTCGGTTTGTTTCCCTAATAGCATATTCAACGATTTTTCACTTTTTGAAAATTTATCTAAAGTCGTTGACAATTGTTGGACTTGTGTTTTGATAGATTCATTTTCGTTCAATAATTGTGTGCACTTTTTAATAGAATTTTCTCTCCTACTATTTTCATTTTCTTTTAAAATCAGAATTTCATTTTCAAGTGATTTTATTTTAATTTCTGATTTTTTAATTTCTTCTTCAAATGTGGGACACTTATCACACTTAGGGATCCTACTTTGATAGGTTTTAACTAATTGGTCAAGTTGTTCATTTAATTCTATCAAAGTAACTTTTTGTGATTCAAGTTTAGCATATTTCTCCCTAAGTCGTTCAAAAAAGCCATTTACTTCGTGGAAATAAATAAGTAATTCAGAGTGAGTGAGTTTTGATACCTCGCTTAGATCATCATCGTCACTATCAGTTATATTTCCATGAAGGCATATATCTGCTTTCTCACTCTCACTGCTAGTACTTTTATCATTCTCATCCATTTCATCCCAAGCGGCTGCAAAACTTTTCTTTTTCTGTTTCTTTCCAAAGTCGCGTCGATTTTGAGGACAACTGGGCTTGATGTGTCCGGGTTGGTTGCACTTATGACAGATGATCTCCTGTTCTTCTGAGTAGTCAAGTGCTTTGCCTATTCTGCTTTTCAATTCCTCATTTCGAGCTGGATTTCCGTATTTGCGATTCCTCCTTTTGAATTTCTTTATTAGTAGTGCCAGCTCTGCTGCTGCATCATCATCATCGTTATCATCATCACTTTCGGTTGTTCCTTTGAGCGCTATTGATTTCTTTCAAGTATCTCCTCCTTCACGCTCTTCCTTAAATTTCACTTCTAGCTCATAAGTGGTGAGATTTCCGATGAGTTCTTCAACTTTCATTTGTTTTAAGTCTTTTATTCTTGAATGGCAGTCACTTTCGCTTCAAATTTTCGTGGAAGGACTCTGAGGATTTTTCGGACTATCTCCAACTCTGTGTACGATTTTCCAAGAGCTTTTGATTAATATACGATATTGGAAAGTCGTCCATGCATCTCTTTAACATTTTCTTCCTTCGCCATTGTGAAGTTCTCGTATTCGCTGCTTAGCATGGCAAGGCGAGATTCTTTGACTTGAGATGTTCCTTCGTGAGTCACTTCTAGTATGTGCCATATTTCCTGCGCAGTTAGACAATGTGAGACACGATTAAATTCAAATTGATCCAATGAACAGATAATAGAATTCATAGCTTTAGCATTAGTATTTTGTAATTTATTTTCTAGTTCTATCCATTGTTCCTTTGGTTTATCTACTTCCTAATTATCTACAGTTATAGTCGGTGTTCTATAACCTGTCTCAACAATATTCCAAGCATCAATGGTTTTCAGAATGATTTCCATCCTATTTTTCCAATAAGCATATTCAACATTGAACATTGGTGGTCTAACTATGGATTGACCCTCAGCAAAAGCAGTATTAAAAGAAGCCATTTTAAAATTTTAACTTTTTAAAATAAAATTTGGTTTTTGTAAAATCAAAATTTTAAAACAAAAACGGCTTTTGTTCCTAGCTTTGATAACACTTGTAAGATCGATTTCACCCTAGAGGGGGGGTGAATAGGGTGATGGTATAAATTATAAAAATTAATTGCGGAAGCTTATAAAATTATTTCAACACAGATCACAGATTAATAGCAGCACAGAAAAATAGCAGAATAATAAAATGCAGAAATAGAACGACATAGAATTTACCCAGCTTCGGAAAAACCCTACCTACGTGCTGCCCCCAAGGTTTCTACTAGAAATTAGATAGTCAGACGCTTACACACGTAAACTCGCGACACCCGCTATCGACTAAACCTAACTCTACGCTCAAAACCCTGCCACAACTCAGCCACTGAGTTGCAAATTCTCAAACAACGCCACGTAGTTTGTCCCCTAGTCACACGACTAGTAAATACAACCTTTTAAAAGAGAATTTAAATTTAAAAAACAGATTTTAAAACAATTTAAACTAAAAAACCCTAATTTATAAAAGGTTAGCCCAAACTTCTTTCTATAATTAGCCGGCCCAAATAATCACGAGAGAAAAACATGCGTCGTCCCTTTTCTTCTTTTATTTCATTGCGCTACTTTGCTGTGAAAATAATGGCCTCCTTCGATCTTGTTCCTCTTTGCTCTTAAATTAGGGCTTTTCGGAAATTGAAGCGTCGCTCTGTCAAAATGATTTCAGAAGCTTCGATTCCTTTCTTCGTTCGATTATATTGTTCGCAGCTACCTCAATTTGGTCGAGTTAATTGTCAAAAATGGTATGCAATTTTTCCTTTTTCGATGTTGATTTTAGCTCGACCTTTGATTCGAGTTATTGATATTGTTCTCTGTTGCTTGAACTCGAACCTTGCCATTGCCGATGATGATTTGTGGGTTTTTATAGCAGTCGAATACCTAAATTTTCGTCATATATTTTTTACTTGAATTTGTAAACTGATATTGCTCGGCCATATGATTTTAATTGAATATTTGAGATTGTATTGACTTGTTCATAAACGAATATACTTTCGTTGCTTGATGGTCACGTTGTTGATTCGTGACTTGGTCAAATTACTTGGTCACTACAGTTTAATTGTCATTTGACTTCGGTCTTGATTTTTTCAACTTGAAATTGATTTGTGACGTGAATTTCTGGACGTTGATTATTTTTGGCTTGTACGTGGTGTATCATCTATATTAGTGTTTGTTGTGTTCACTTGATTGTTGTGCACTGAGTTTGCTTCGAGTCAGATTCATTGTGTTAGTTTCATTGTTGCTGTGTCACTGGTTCATTTGAAGTTGTAACTTGCACTTTTGTTGTTTGCATTGAGCATTTTGTATGCTTGCAATTTTGGATTTCCAGTTGCACTTGGTTCATTGTCATTTTGCTGGAATGACTTCGACATTGGCTTTTGTAGTTGGTTCATTACTTTTCCATTGTTGTAGCCTTTGTGCGTTGTTGCTATTCCTTCGGTGCACTATGCTTATCTCTAGTCTTTGTGCATTGACGCTATTCCTTTGGTCATGTTGCCTTCAGTTGCTTGTACTATCTAGTCTGATCTGCACACTTGTTTATGCTTCATTTTTTGACTTGATGCCTTGAATTTGACACCTCGGCAGTTTGGTTTCATTTGGTATCATTTGCCTGAGTCACTTGTTCAAGCTTTCACGCATTGTTGTGTTGTTGCCATGTGCATCTCTATGATTCAGTCTGTGAGTTGCATACTTGTGCTTACTTCGAGCATGTTACATTTGTGCTCGAGTCTGGATTTGCATATTAACTGGTTCATGACTTGTAATTGTAGATTAGCTTGCATACTTTGATCCGACCTGCTGTTTGCACACTGCTTCCATACTGTTGCACTTTTGTACTTCATATGCATACTGTTGAGTTTTACTTTCTGTTTCACTAGTATTAGTGATGTTGCAACTGGTTTGGGCCTGATTTTGTTTTAGCATACTTGGACATTTTTAAGTGCACCTGTGTTGAATCCAGTTTTAAAACTCGGGTTTGACCTTGTGCTGATGTCGAGACTTTATTTATATTGCACCTGAGTTGAACCCGTCTTTTTATTTGGGTTTGACCTTGTGCTCACCTGTCCCTGTAGCATTATCAAGTGTATATCGGTGTGCACGGCCTTGTGGCATGTACAGTGATACACTGTGCATGTCACATTGTTCGTGTGTGATGAATTCAAATATAAATGATGACGAACAACCCAAATAACTGAGGCAAATAATATTTTCAAAATCTATATTTTATTTTATATTGCAAAAATATTTCCTTTTCAATTTTACCGCGTTAGTGAATATTTTTGCAGATTGCTCAGATGCTGGATTCTAACTGGAATGAAGTTGAAGATTAACTACAAGTGTCAGTGATATGTAGTGAGGAATTTATGTAAATTAAATTGTGATGTAATCAGAAATTGTATTGTGATTGAATTTGTATATATATAGTGAGAGCTTGAAATTGTACTATCAAAATTGTAATAAATATTTGTTTGAATAGAATATTCGTTTGAATTCAAATTCCGTGTTATTTATTTTATTCAGCAAATATTTATTTATTTAATCTGTGAAAATAAATAGTATATTAACAAATACATTTAATTGAATGAATATATGTTTATTGTCATCAAACAAAAATCATATAAGCGCATATTCAACATCTATGCTCATATGTTCCTGTAAATTTATCAAGTGTATATATTGGTGTGCACGACATTGTGCATATACAGTGATACACTGTGTATGTCATAAGCTGTTCGTGTATGATGAATTGAAAATTAAATGATGACGAACAACCCAAATAACTGAGGCAAATATTATTTTCAAAATCCACATTTTGTTTTATACTGCAAAAATATTTCCTTTTCTATTTTACTGCGTCAATATTTATTTTTGCAGATTTCTTAGATGCTGGATTCCATTTGGAATAAAGTTAAAGATAAATACAAGTATGAGTGATATGTAGTGGTGTCAACTGTAAATGTGAAATGTGATGTAATCAAAGTTGTACTATAATCGAATATTGAATATATAGTGAGAGCTTGAACTTTGTACTATTCAAAAATTTGTAACAAATTTTGTTTGAATAAAAATTCTGTTTGAATTCAAATTCTATGTCATTTACTTTTATTCAGAAAATATTTATTTAATCTATGAAAAATAAAATAGTACATTACCAGATACATTTACACGAATATATATGTTTATTATCATCAAACAAAAATCATATAATCGCATATTCAACAATCTCCCCCTTTTGATGATAACAAACATATATTTAAGATTTTGAATGTGTTAAATGTATTTGATCATTGATATACTCTAATTGCTCCCCCTATTTAAATGCTTCCTCTCTACACAAAGCTCCCCCTACATATATGCATACACATAAAAATAAGCAAATGAGCCTAGATGCAAATGGAACAATTATTTGACCTTTGCTTGATTTTATTTGACAAAATCTTAACTTTACTCTCCCCCTTTTGTTATCAGCAAAAGAGTAATAGTGTTAGAGAAAATAGAGATAAAGTGATTGATATTAATCCATCATTAAAACTCAATCGAATATAAATATTAAATTTCAAAAAAAAATAAAACAAAAATCATAAATACTTTGTTAGGCGCATATTCCACTTTTAGAATGATGGGAATGATGTCATCATATAAAACCATGCAGTTGTGTCTATTTGTGGTATATTTATATCACGAATTTGAATATCTACTAACCATGCATAACCGTTAGGACTTTTAAATGAGATTAGTAGTATTCTTATTTTATTTTAAAAAATGAATTCAAGTATCTTCTAACCACGCATAACCGTGAGGACTTTTAAATGGGATTAGAATCAACTTGTTTATTTTTAAAAATCAATTTTTGATATGCGTTACATACATGCATAACCGTGAGGACTTTTAAATGAGCATGGAAGCACATAACAAATTCCAAGTAATTCACCCATGCATAACCGTGAGGACTTTTAAATGAGAGTGATTACTTTTTAATTTGATTTTATAATCTTGTTAAATACTTTTTAATCAATAAAAAATGATAGAAAACTTCTTTTTGAAATATGTTTACAAAAATATATTATTTAGTAAATATCGAAAATATGACCAAAAAACGTTTCATAAAAAAATAACTTTTTGTTCAATAAAAGTAGTCCAAGATCTTTAGACTTATGTAAAAACACATGAAAACAATAATAAGTTCTTAAACCTTCATATTACGAATGGAAATTAATTAAGCTAAAAGCTTCTAGAAAGAAAGGCTAAAGTACCATTGATTTAAGGAGGAAAAGAATGAGTGAATTAGGAAAAGAATGGTGTGCAAGAGTCTTGGATGCATGTAACTTCATGGCTGAGCTAAGAGGGTACAGGTGGTCTTTTTCCACTAATTCCTATGATTATAAATAGGAGGAAAGGGCTCTCTCCATTCTTACAAATTCACAAATTGAATGTTCTAAGTTCTTACACCTTTTTCTCTTATCAAAGTTCGTAAATCAAAACAATTCTAAACTAGTTCAAACTCCTCCAAACTCAAGCTATCGTCCTAATATAGCTTATAACATCATTCCATCACCTCGTGGCCATGCACTTCTAGGCCTCCTCCTCTCTTGTTCGTGCTTGTTCTTACTTGGTTCATGTGCTCTTGTGTTATTGCTTGGTTGTAGTTTGTTATTGTTTGGTAGCAGTAGGTTCATCCTTGGATTATAAGTGAGTTATCTCACTCATCAAATAAAATCAGGAACTTGACACTTTTTTAAACCAAAAATTGAAAAAATTTCTTGATAAAATATGATACATACCTTAATTACTTAAAGCTATAGCCCTTAATTATGTGCTCTACAAAGCATGTGATTTTTTTTAAGTATTGTGCCTTAAAAAGCTTTGAATTGTATTGTTGAGATAAGTACGTGAAATTGGAAATTTTAACGTTGAATTTGGACAGGTTATTTAATACATATGTTGTTACATGCTTCCTTACGATATGAATTGAATTTAGGAATTATATATGCTTATATAAGTGAAGGATATTAAATATTGAATTTTCCGTACAGTGATAACTGCTATAAACGCAATTTGAAATCCCTTTCATTTAACTCACCTTTTAAACTCAATATTTTACTTAATTTCAAATAAAATGTTTTCTATACTTATAGAAGTATAAAATATAGTAAGAAGTGAAGTTTAAAAGCCATTTTTTACAAAAACAGTTAGTAGAGTTATGGCCCATATAGCGTTTGTCGCTATGAATGCACTTTGGAAAAAAAGTCATTATGAAGTTTAAAATGTTATTACTTTGTATATTTTTATGAAATCTTTTCAAGGGAGTTTTATAAAAGATACATAAGTATTTTAAAGGTAATCATATATAAGTCTATAAAACAATATTTAACTCTTTTATTAAAATCAGAACTTTTATACACTTTCCTTCCATAGCTTATTCTTAATTTTATATTCCTTATTAAATAAAACTGTTATGCATACTTATATCATTTTAAAAGGGTTTCTAACTAATTTATACAAGTAATTTCAAAAGGCTATTGTTTTAGAAGAAGAGATAAAAAGAAACACCTAAGTATTGATCTTTGTTTGATTGTTTATGGAATGTTAGCATTACTATGCTTAAACACTAAAAGCCAAATGAGTAATGCTTCTCTATTTGTGAGAGTCAAGATTGATGTTCGAGTATAGACAGAGCAATAGAACTCTAACCTACCAACTTCCCTCTTGGTTGAGAAATAGTTAACCTAGAAGATCATAAACTTGTTAAGTATATGAACCTTATTTTCTATAAACAAGCACTTAAGACTCGATTGTCGATTATTCGACTACCGATCGTGACCAAGCTTAACTAAGGAAGCATATGAAAGGGCTTTGCAAATTTATACCAATGAGAACCATTGGGAAGGAGCATTTGTAACGATCCTGGATTTTTATAAATTTTAAATTGATAATTAAATTAAATTCTGATTTAAAATGGTGAAATTTATTGATAAATTGATTTGAAAATTCAATAAAATGAAGTCTTTAAATAAAAATATATTCAAAAATAAGATATAGATGTATAAAATATTAAGTAAAACATATTAGAACAAATTCTAACATCATGTTGAAAAATAAAATCCATCCATAATACAAAGTAATATGACTAAAGAAAGGGAAAACTGAAATATAAAATCAAGTATGCAAAGCAAGAAACAAAAGTACATTCTGATATGTCGCTATGTAAAACAAAAACAAATATGAGATAAACAAGTACAAGAAAAATGTAACTTATCCATAATGCAAGCAACTTCAACCATGCTATTATACAAACAAAACATCTTCAGCCATACCTTAGTACAACCAAGATTTTCAGACTCCAAAATGAATCTGCATAATAAAATAAACAAGAAGAAATCAATGCAAATATCTTTAGTACAATGCTTATCCTATCAGCCTCCTAAAATAGTCAGGCTAGGCAATATAGAACTGAGACAATCTCTGAAATGTGTATAATTGTATAACCTGGGTTGTACAAAAATGATATTATATATAAACCTACTTCTTATACATTAATTCCATCTCAGTTTCGAACATCCTCATTTGAATAAACCTGAGATACATATTATCAACAATTTAAAACAACTTCAACTTAAAAACAAAACAGAAGATAACAGAAGAAGTTTCAGCTTGCTTCAGATTTCAATCCCAAAGCCTGAGATCAAGTGAAGACTTCTAGCTTCAGTTATTAAATTCAAAACCATATTACAACTTCAACTCCAATCTGAAAGCTTTAAAACATGATTTGGAAGGTGAGTAACAACTCATCATTTAAACTTAAGTCATCTATTGCAATGGCTCTGTGTACATATATGTATCAATGAATGTTTTTCCTCTGTTTAGTTCCAGAATATAACTCAACCAGAAAGCTATCAGACCGTAGTTTCAAACAAAAGAATTGCATTTAAGAGTGAGTTACAATTTAAAAATAGTTTCATGACATAAAAATGTATATAGCATGGGAAGTCAATTTTTACAGTGAAGACTTTGTTTTTCTGGAAATTTCGAGTTTCATAGAACATTGATTCAAGTATATGATTTGAAGCCTTATTGAAAGTTAGGATTTTTAAGATAGGATTGGTGATTTTTAGTAATGGGGATTAGGAGCAGTTTATTTTTGTTTAAAAAGTGGATTTTTACCAATTACTGGTGATCAATTGAGTCATGGATGTCGGGGTTGTTTGTAGAGGTGAAGGAGCCTACTGGGTGTCGGCGAAAAATGGTCGGAGGTGGCGAAGATGTTGGTGGCGACGACGGCGTAGAATTTTAATCTGTAAATCTAGTTTTTTCACGCATTGGAAACTCGCGCACTTCTGTTTCGTGCAAGCATCGAGTGTCTCGAGGTCGTGGGTCATGGTTGGGGTCGAGTTGACGAAGGCGAGGCCGAAGGCTGGGGTTTGCAGGTGGTCGGAGTTGAGGAAGCGGCGCGTTGGCAGGTTTTTGGGGGTTTGACAGTGTTGGGTTCCAGGTTTTGCATTGTGATGTTCCAGGTTTTCAAACTCGACCTCGAATCTTGATTTCGAGATGGTGGGATGGTTCGAGTGGTCGGAGTACGTTCGGGAGTTGATCGTCGACGCGTTTGACGTCGCGGAGATGACAAAAGCCGGTCAACGGCAGTGTGCACGTGCACGCGTGATAGCTTCTACCTGGGCAAATGTTTTGTTCAGAGTTTAAACTAAAGCCTGATCTGTTTGGGAAATTTGAAAACTGAATTTATTTTTTAAAAGCAAAGTTTAAATTGAGTTTATAGTCAAAAGTTTAAAATATAAAATTCAAGTTTAGTTTAAACTTAGTGGATATAATTAAAGTTTTAAATTTAAAAATTGTTTAATAACTAAAAAGTGGTTTAAGCATTTATGTGTATTTAAAGGAATTTGTATTTAAAATGGGAATTTGAATTGTAAAGAACGAATTTAAACAAGTTTAGATCAAATTTTAAACCTGGACTTAAATTACATCCGAATTCCAGATTTTGGAATTTAACAAAGTTTTATAAATTTTAAAATTTAAATAAGTTTAAATGTAAAGAATTCATTTAATATGTAGGGAAATTGGTGTTGAACTCTTTTAAATTTCCTTTAGAAGATAAGTAATTCTTGAACATGTAATACCCAAGGTTTTGGAATTGTCTTAAAAACTTTGTTAAGTTAAAATTTTATTCGTTTTTAAATCTTATATTTAAAATGGAATTTTGGAAGTAAATGTAAGTAAATCGTTTTTTTATAATAATGATAATTTAATCATAAATAAGAATAAGTATTATCTTAAAGGTAATAATTTATTGACCTAAAATCTATTAAATTTTTAAGGTGATTTAGATGGATGAATTATTAATTCAATTAGTTTACGATTTGGAACTAATAAATCAAATAATCAAGAATGAAATTAGAATTAATTAATGAGATATAAACGATTAATAAATCCAAAATTAATAATCTAAGTTAATTACTTCAGAAAGTAATTGAAGAATAGTTAATGAAAGTTATTAGCTAAGAATTATTAAACAATTGACTTATGTGATTAATTTTAATAATAACTTGATTTAATTAATTAAGATAATCAATTATAAATTTGTTACTTAATAAAAGTAATTAGGGATGATCACTAATTGTAATTTAATAAAGAATAATTAATTAAATGGTAATTAATTAAGGGATTGATAAATTTGTTAATGAATTAATTAATGGAAACTAATTAAAGGATAATTGAATAATTAAAGGTTAAATTGATTCATTAATTAAGACTGATTAGTCCAAAAATTAAAAGTGAACTAATAAATGATAAAATGGGATTTTATTCTAAAATAAATTGAAATTAACTTAGGATAATTAACCCAGATTTATAATTAATACAGTTGATTCAAATTTATCAGTCAACTAATGAATTTTTCTTGTGAATATTTGAACTTGATTGAATAATTAAATTTTCTGATATCCCTGATATTGATGCTTTGTGATATATCCTGATTTGTGTTATGATCTGAAACGTAATTTATTTATGTGAGATAAATGTAATCATTATCTATGATACATATATATATCTGTGTTCTGTGAATAAAAGATAAGCGCTATGGTTTATACCGCTTATCAAATATAAGCGTTATAGTTTATACCACTTATCAAATAAATTTCTGTATTTGATCTGTGATGGTTGAATGATGTTGCACTATTGTGTTAAACCCCTGGACCACACCATACACACACACAATTATGGATTTCACAAGGAAATCAGTTAAGTCGCAGATTTTTGAAATAGTTTTGAATTTGAATTTTTAAATTCAAATGTTTTGAAAATGGAATCAGAATAAATATGAAAAGCTTTTGGAATGGAATTTCAAGTTAAAATTTATTTTAATTTATTTGATTAAGTTTTGGAATTTAAATAATTTGATTTAAATTTGAATTCAAAATTAGGAATTGAATTCTATGATTTGAAATTCGGATTAAAGATGTTATGTTAGTTATATACGGGTTTGAAACCATATTTAAAGTATTGTTTTGGGAATTCGAATTAAACCAAAGATTGTAACTTGTATAAATGAAGTCGAGTTTTTCCAAAATAAAACTATTGTTTCTAAATGATTAAAAGCTTTCGTTTCAAATCTTATTAAAAGGGATTTCAAGTTTAAAACTAAAATAGTTTTCCAAGTTATAGATGAATATTCGAAAACGAATTTTGAAAATGAATATTGGGAACAATTTGAAAGCTATGAGACAAATCTTTGATTTAAAGATTTAATGAATTAATCTTTTTGAAACGGAATTGTTTTGAAATCCGGGAATCAATATTTGTGAAAATAGGTGATCTTTATGAAATAAATCTTTTTATTAAAAGATTTGAAATGGTAATTGGTTTAAACCATTTGAAAGTAAGTTTGAATTATTAAGTTGTGACTTAATTGAAATCCCATATCCATATGTTTTAAATATTGCGCTCACTATTCGGTTTAGTCGGGAAAGGAACTTTGTGTCGTATAACCCATTCCGAATATGTGATTCGACTTTATGAATAGCATTTGAAGACCAGTGATGAAGACCAGGTATTTGCAAGAGTGATAGGATGACCTATCGATTGTCTCTGCACTGAGTCGCGCCGGTATAGAGACTCCCTAAGTGATGGGAAGTTCGATCAGGATTGTGAATACCCGGATTGCAAGGACTTCTTTGGAAGTGCTTTCCATTCTATTCGAACCCAGAAAGACTTGTATGGATTGTGTGTCTGACATTACATTTTGAGATATAAAGCAGATTTCTTTCAAATACATTTCTTTTGGTGGCGGAGAATTTATTCTCTTAGCTTAACACCCTTCTCTGAGACGTACGAGCTCAAAGGTTATGTAGTTGAAGGTTATCAGTGATATATTCCCAACTTGGTAATGTGGCATGCTGAGTGATGCTGATCATTTGTAATCAAAGCGTGGCTTTTTGTAAAAAGCGTAGCTTTGTGGACGAGACTTCGTCGGACCTCACACTCCAGAAATGGTCGAAACATGAAAGATGCACCAAGGTTATTTGAGCGTAGCTCCCTCTTAGGTAATGTCATTTCCTTCTGGATAGAAGTGGTATCATGGTATGGAGCCCAGATATTTAACTTATGTGGACATCGCAAATATATATATATATATATATATATATATATATATATATCTTACTTTGTGATTATTGTTGGGGCCCCGGATAATGGTTGGTTACGACCGGGGGATGGCATACTCGTGTCAGTAGTTACCCAGTTAAGGGTAACCCGGCCTTGTGTTGGCAGAGATCCGGTTAGGTTCTTGGGGCGTCTTTCCAGAGGCGTTTCCATGTGGCAATGGGAAGTTATTTGGCTTGACCATTTGTTGGAAATCCAAAGAAACAATACGAACCCTTTACGATTGCAAATTGTATAACCAGCTTCCTTAGGAGGTAGCTATAGCGGGCATAATATAATGGTACCTATGCTGGCTAAGATTTATATTCTACTTTCGAAATGTTTTCTACACTATGCACTAATAATAATATCAAAAATGATTTGATTTTGCGTAGCAAGCATCTTTGACTAACATAAGAAGAAGTCTCCTCCAAGTCTGCGTTTCCATTGTGTGTGTGGCGGGAGGTCTTATGGTAGTTTCATTTCCAAAAGCATTGTGAATCGACTTTAAAATCTTTTGTTGATTGTTTTAAAAGAAAACTATTTTTGTTACTCATACCATTCCCACGACTGATCGGGAGTTTATTGTTTCTTTCCTAAATTCTGGTGCTCAAAATTTTTCTACACGAGCAGTCTAGAGTTGGGTTTTTCAGATAGTCAGGTTTTGTAGATTATCTGGAGTTAGTTCAGTCTTTGGATCAGACTGCACTTGCTTATCTTTATGCATAGTTATTGGGAGTTTGAGCTATTGCTGGATTGGTTCTTGGAAATGGAGTTGCAGTTTTGGAGTTCTCTTTTGAAAACTATTTTGGAGATTATCCGCTGCTGGTGTTATCTATTTTTCTTTTCCGCTACTATTTCATTGTATCATATCTCTGATGTATATTGATATCATTGTATCATTCTGTAGTGTCAGATATTGTATCAATGCTATATATCAATGTATTATTCTTTATATTCCGCTGGGTTGTTTACTTAATGTTGTTATAAGCTCCGACGAATCGGTTTTGAACGGTCGAATCTAAGGCATTCGAATATGATTTAAATGGATGTCAATTTTCGAGCGCGAAAAATCCACACTCGTTACATTTGGTATTAGAGCTAAGGTTAAAACTTTATCTCAGGAGTATAACACATTAAGTAGCTTATTAGAGATAGGGTGAAGTAAACCCTAGAATGAGTATCCCTAAGATATCCGTTCGAATGTCTTAGTAAATTCTCTTACTATCCGTTGATAGTGAGCATGAGTGCAAGAAGAGAACGAGATAGGGGACAGGGAAGTACCATTGTAAACGGTCAATGCCCTGCGACAGTGGAAATAATTTTTTCTTCTAAATCTCTTTTGATTCGATTTCAAATTCTTTGATTGCTTCGTGACAGCTCCAGAATGAAGTTTCGGTGTGATGATAGCCCTACGAATCATTGTAGAAAATTCTTATTTCGTATCTTCATCGATTTCTTTTCAGTTTTTGATTTAAACTTTAATGAACTTGAAATTTGAATAAATTGGAAATTTTGAATAAATTTGACATTTCAACTTGAATTAAATTGGTTAATGAAATATAAGGATAGATTTGAATTATAGCGATTAAACGATTTTGTTTAAAACCACAATTGAAATTCTATTGTAATTTCTTATGTATATCGAAGTCCAAAGAGGGACAACTTATATATACTTTGAGATCTTCCGATTTGAGTTTGGAATCCATATCTGATGTTTGGGAATTGTGGAGATCAAATATATCTATCTTTGTTGTTTTCGTGCCTACAAATTTCGAGGACGAAATTTCTTAAGGAGGGGGAATTTGTAACGATCCCGGATTTTTAGAAATTTTAAATTGATAATAAAATTAAATTCTGATTTAAAATGATGAAATTTATTGATAAATTGATTTGAAAATTCAATAAAATGAAGTCTTTAAATAAAAATATATTCAAAAATAAGATATATATGTATAAAATATTAAGTAAAACAAATTAGAACAAATTCTAACATCATGTTAAAAAATAAAATCCATCCATAATACAAAGTAATATGACTAAAGAAAGGGAAAACTGAAATATAAAATCAAGTATGCAAAGCAAGAAACAAAAGTACATTTTGGTATGTTGCTATGTAAAACATAAACAAATATGAGATAAACAAGTACAAGAAAATTGTAACTTCTCCATAATGCAAGCAACTTCAGCCATGCTATTATACAAACAAAACACTTCAGCCATACCTTAGTACAACCAAGATTTTCAGCCTCTGAAATGAATCTGCATAATAAAACAAACAAGAAGAAATCAATGCAAATATCTTTAGTACAATGCTTATCCTATCAGCCTCTTAAAATAGTCAAGCTAGGCAATATAGAACTGAGACAATCTCTGAAATGTGTATAATTGTATAACCTGGGTTGTACAAAAATGATATTATATATAAAACTACTTCTTATACATTAATTCCTTCTCAGTTTCGAACATCCTTATTTGATTAAACCTAAGACACATATTATTAACAATTTAAAACAACTTCAACTTAAAAACAAAACAGAAGATAAAAGAAGAAGTTTCAGCTTGCTTCAGATTTCAATCCCAAAGCCTGAGATCAAGTGAAGACTTCTAGCTTCCGTTATTAAATTCAAAACCAGATTACCACTTCAACTCCAATCCGAAAGCTTTAAAACATGATTTGAATGGTTAGTAACAACTCATCATTTAAACTTAAGTTATCTATTGCAATGGCTCTGTGTATATGTATGTATCAATGAATGTTTTTCCTCTGTTTAGTTCCAGAATATAACTCAACCAAAAAACTTCAAATTTTTGTTTTCTAATCCATATCAGACCGTAGTTTCAAAAAAAAGAATTGCATTTAAGAGTGAGTTACAATTTAAAAATAGCTTCATGGCATAAGAATGTATATAGCATGGGAAATCCAATTTTTACGGTGAAGACTTTGTTTTCTGGAAATTTCGAGTTTCATAGAACATTGATTCAAGTATATGATTTGAAGCCTTATTGAAAGTTAGGATTTTTAAGATAGGATTGGTGATTTTTAGTAATGGGGATTGAGAGCAGTTTATTTTTGTTTAAAAAGTGGATTTTTACCAATTACTGGTGATCAATTGAGTCATGGATGTCGGGGTTGTTTGTGTAGGTGAAGGAGCCTACTGGGTGTCGGCGAAAAATAGTCGGAGGTGGCGAAGATGTTGGTGGCGACGGCGGCGTAGAATTTTAATCTGTAAACCTAGTTTTTTCACGCATTGGAAACTCGTGCACTACTGTTTCGTGCAAGCATCGTGTGTCTCGAGGTCGTGGCCGTGGTAGGGGTCGAGTTGTCGAAGGCGAGGCCGGAGGCAGGGGTTCGCAGGTGGTCGGAGTTGAGGAAGCGGCGCGTTGGCAGGTTTTTGGGGGTTTGACAGTGTTGGGTTCTAGGTTTTGCATTGTGATGTTCCAGGTTTTCAAACTCGACCTCGAATCTTGATTTCGAGATGGTGGGATGGTTCGAGTGGTCGGAGTACGTTCGGGAGTTGATCGTCGACGTGTTCGACGTCGCGGGGATGACAGAAGCCGGTTAACGGCAGTGTGCACGTGCACGCATGATAGCTTCTACCTTGGCAAATGTTTTGTTCAGAGTTTAAAACTGAAGCCTGATCTGTTTGGGAAATTTGAAAACTGAATTTTTTTTTAAAGCAAAGTTTAAATTTAGTTTAAAGTCAAAAGTTTAAAATATAAAATTCAAGTTTAGTTTAAACTTAGTGGGTGTAAATAAAGTTTTAAATTTAAAGATTGTTTAATAACTAAAAAGTGTTTTAAGAATTTATGTGTATTTAAAGGAATTTGTATTTGAAATGGGAATTTGAATTGTAAAGAAAGAATTTAAACGAGTTTAGATCAAATTTTAAACCTGGACTTAAATTACATCTGAATTCCATATTTTGGAATTTAACAAAGTTTTATAAATTTTAAATTTTAAATAAGTTTAAATGTAAAGAATTCATTTAATATGTAGGGAAATTGGTGTTGAACTCTTTTAAATTTCCTTTAGAAGATAAGTAATTCTTGAACATGTAATACCCAAGGTTTTGGAATTGTCTTAAAAACTTTGCTAAGTTAAAATTGTATTCGTTTTTAAATCTTATATTTAATATGGAATTTTGGAAGTAAATGTAAGTAAATCGTTTTTTTATAATAATGATAATTTAATCATAAATAAGAATAAGTATTATCTTAAAGATAATAATCTAATGACCTAAAATCTATTAAATTTTTAAGGTGATTTAGATGGATGAATTATTAATTCAATTAGTTTATGATTTGGAACTAATAAATCAAATAATCAAGAATGAAATTAGAATTAAACAATGACATATAAATGGTTAATAAATCCAAAATTAAAAATCTAAGTTAATTACTTCAGAAAGTAATTAAAGAATAGTTAATGGAAGTTATTAGCTAAGAATTATTAAACAATTGACTAATGTGATTAATTTTAATAATTAATTTGATTTAATTAATTAAGATAATCAATTATAAATTTGTTAATTGCTTAATAAAAGTAATTAGGGATGATCACTTATTGTAATTTAATTAAGAACAATTAATTTAATGGTAATTAATTAAGTGATTTATAAATTTGTTAATGAATTAATTAAGGGAAATTAATTAAAGGATAATTGAATAATTAAAGGTTAAATTGATTCATTAATTAAGATTGATTAGTCCAAAAATTAAAAGTGAACTAATAAATGATAAAAGGGGATTTTATTCTAAAATAAATTGAAATTAACTTAGGATAATTAACCCAGATTTATAATTAATACAGTTGATGCAAATTTATCATTCAACTAATGAATTTTTCATGTGAATATTTGAACTTGACTGAATAATTAAATTGTCTGATATCCCTGATATTGATGCTTTGTGATATATCCTGATTTGTGTTATGATCTAAAACGTAATTTATTTATCTGAATAAATGTAATCATTATCTGTGATATATATATATATATATATATATATATCTGTGTTCTGTGAATAATAGGTAAGCGTTATGGTTTATACCGCGATTCAAATATAAGCGTTATAGTTTATACCGCTTATCAAATAAATTTCTGTATTTGATCTATGATGGTTGAATGATGTTGCACTATTGTGTTAAACCCTTGGACCACACCATACACACACAATTATGGATTTCACAAGGAAATCAGTTAAGTCGCATATTTTTGAAACATTTTTGAATTTGAATTTTTAAATTCAAATGTTTTGAAAATGGAATCGGAATAAATGTGAAAAGCTTTTGGAATGGAATTTCAAGTTAAAATTTATTTTAATTTATTTGATTAAGTTTTCGAATTTAAATAATTTGATTTAAATTTGAATTCAAAATTAGGAATTGAATTCTATGATTTGAAATTTGGATTAAAGATGTTATGTTTGTTATATACGGGTTTGAAACCATATTTAAAGTATTGTTTTGGGAATTCGAATCAAACCAAAGATTGTAACTTGTATAAATGAAGTCGGGTTTTTCCAAAATAAAACTATTGTTTCTAAATGATAAAAAGCTTTCGTTTCAAATCTTATTAAAAGGAATTTCAAGTTTAAAACTGAAATAGTTTTCCAAGTTATAGATGAATATTGGGAAACGAATTTTGAAAATGAATATTGGGAACAATTTGAAAGCTATGAGACAAATCTTTGATTTAAAGATTTAATGAATTAATCTTTTTGAAACGGAATTGTTTTGAAATCCGGGAATGAATATTTGTGAAAATAGGCGATCTTCATGAAATAAATCTTTTGATTTGAAATGGTAATTGGTTTAAACCATTTGAAAGTAAGTTTGAATTATTAAGTTGTGACTTAATTGAAATCCCATATCCATATGTTTTAAATATTGCACTCACTATTCGGTTTAGCCGGGAAAGGAACTTTGTGTCGTATAACCCATTCTAAATATGTGATTCGACGTTATGGATAGCATTTGAAGACCAGGTATTCGCAAGAGCGATAGGATGACCTATCGATTATCTCTGCACTGAGTCGCGCCGGTATAGAGACTCCCTAAGTGATGGAAAGTCCGATCGAGATCGTGAATACCCGGATTGCAAGGACTTCTTTGGAAGTGCCTTTGGTTCTGTTCGAACCAGAACAGACTTGTATGGATTGTGTATCTGACATTACATTTTGAGATATAAAGCAGATTTCTTTCAAATACATTTCTGTTGGTGGCGGAGAATTTATTCTCTTAGCTTAACATCCTTCTCTGAGACGTACGAGCTCAGAGGTTATGTAGTTGAAGGTTATCGGTGATATATTCCCAACTTGGTAATGTGGCATGCTGAGTGATGCTGATCATTTGTAATCAAAGCGTGGCTTTTTGTAAAAAGCGTACCTTTGTGGATGAGACTTCGTCGGACCTCACACCCTGGAAATGGTCGAAACAGGAAAGATGCAGCAAGGTTATTTGAGCGTAGCGCCCTCTGAGGGTATGTCATTTCCTTCTGGATAGAAGTGGTATCATGGTATGGAGCCTAGATATTTAACTTATGTGGACATCGCAAATATATATATATCTTACTTTGTGATTGTTGTTGGAGCCTCGGATAAAGGTTGGTTACGACCGGGGGATGGCATACTAGTGTCAGTAGTTACCCAGTTAAGGGTAACCCGGCCTTGTGTTGGCAGAGATCCGGTTAGGTTCTCGGGGCGTCTATCCAGAGGCGTTTCCATGTGGCAATGGGAAGTTCCTTGGCCTGACCATTTGTTGGAAATCTAAAGAAACAATACGAACCCTTTACGATTGCAAATTGTATAACCTGCTTCCTCAAGCGGTAGCTATAGCGGGCATAATATAATGGTACCTATGCTGGCTAAGATTTATATTCTACTTTCGAAATGTTTTCTACACTATGCAGTAATAATAATATCAAAAATGATTTGATTTTGCGTAGTAAGCATCTTTGACTAACATAAGAAGAAGTCTCCTCCAAGTCTGCGTTTGCATTGTGTGTGTGGCGGGAGGTCTTATGGTAGTTTCATTTCCAAAAGCATTATGAATCGACTTTAAAATCTTTTGTTGATTGTTTTAAAAGAAAAACTATTTTTGTTACTCATACCAGTCCCACGACTGATTGGGAATTTATTGTTTCTTTCCCAAATTCTGGGTGCTCAAAATTTTTCTACACGAGCAGTCTAGATTTGGGTTTTTCAGATAGTCAGGTTTAGTAGATTATCTGGAGTTAGTTCAGTCTTTGAATCAGATTGCACTTGCTTATCTTTGTGCATCGTTATTGGGAGTTCGAGCTATTATTGGATTGGTTCTTGGAAATGGAGTTGCAATTTTGGAGTTCTCTTTTGAAAACTTTTTTGGAGATTATGCGCTGCTGGTGTTATCTATTTTTCTTTTCCGCTGCTATTTCATTGTATCATATCTCTGATGTATATTGATATCTATTGTATCATTCTATTGTATCAAATATTGTATCAATGTTGTATATCGATGTATTATTCTTTTTATTCCGCTGGGTTGTTTACTTAATGTTGTTATAAGCTCCGGCGAATCGGATTTGAACGGTCGAATCTAAGGCATTCGAATACGATTTAAAGTATGGATGTCGATTTTCGAGCGCGAAAAATCCGCACTCGTTACATTTGGTATCAGAGCTAAGGTTAAAACTTTAGCTCAGGAGTATAACACATTAAGTAGCTCATTAGAGATAGGGTGAAGTAAACCCTAGAATGAGCATCCCTAAGATATCTGTTCGAATGTCTTAGTAAATTCTCTTACTATCCGTTGATAGTGAGTATGAGTGCAAGAGAGAACGAGATAGGGGACAAGGAAGTACCATTGTAAACGGTCAATGCCCTACGACAGTGGAAATAATTTTTTCTTCTCAATCTCTTTTGATTCGATTTCAAATTCTTTGATAGCTTCATGACAGCTCCAGAAAGAAGTTTCGGTGTGATGATAGCCCTACGAATCATTGTAGAAAATTCTTATTTCGTATCTTCATCGATTTCTTTTTAGTTTTTGATTTAAACTTCAATGAATTTGAAATTTGAATAAATTTGAAATTTGAAATTGAGTTAAATTGGTTAATGAATATAAGGATAGATTTGAATTATAGCGATAAAACGATTTTGTTTAAAACCAAAATTGAAATTCTATTGTAATTTCTTGTGTATATCGAAGTCCAAAGAGGGACAACTTATATATACTTTGACATCTTCCGATTTGAGTCTGGAATCCATATCTGATGTTTGGGAATAATGGAGATCAAATATATCTATCTTTGTTGTGTTCGTGCCTGCAAATTTCGAGGACGAAATTTCTTAAGGAGGGGGAATTTGTAACGATCCCGGATTTTTATAAATTTTAAATTGATAATTAAATTAAATTCTGATTTAAAATGGTGAAAATTGTGGATAAATTGATTTGAAAGTTCAATAAAATGAAGTCTTTAAATAAAAATATATTCAAAAATAAGATATGGATGTAGAAAATATTAAGTAGAACATATTAGAACAAATTCTAACATCATATTAAAACATAAAATCCACCCATAATACAAAGTAATACGACTAAATAAAGGGAAAATTGAAATATAAAATCAAGTATGCAAAGCAAGAAACAAAAGTACATTCTGATATGTTGCTGTGTAAAACATAATCAAATATGAGATAAACAAGTACAAGAAAATTGTAACTTCTCCATAATGCAAGCAACTTCAACCATGCTATTATACAAACAAAACATCTTCAGCCATACCTTAGTACAACCAAGATTTTCAGCCTCCAAAATGAATCTGCATAATAAAATAAATATGAAGAAATCAATGCAAATATCTTTAGTACAATGCTTATCCTATCAGCCTCTTGAAATAGTCAGGCTAGGCAATATAGAACTGAGACAATCTCTGAAATGTGTATAATTGTATAACCTGGGTTGTACAAAAATGATATTATATATAAACCTACTTCTTATACATTAATTCCATCTTAGTTTCGAACATCCTCATTTGAATAAAATTGAGATACATATTATCAACAATTTAAAACAACTTCAACTTAAAAACAAAACAGAAGATAACAGAAGAAGTTTCAGCTTGCTTCAGATTTCAATCCCAAAGCCTGAGATCAAGTGAAGACTTCTAGCTTTAGTTATTAAATTCAAAACCAGATTACCACTTCAACTCCAATCCGAAAGCTTTAAAACATGATTTGAATGGTTAGTAACAACTCATCATTTAAACTTAAGTTATCTATTGCAATGGCTCTGTGTACATGTATGTATCAATGAATGTTTTTCCTCTGTTTAGTTCCAGAATATAACTCAACCAGAAAACTTCAAATTTTTGTTTTCTAATCCATATCAGACCGTAGTTTCAAACAAAAGAATTGCATTTAAGAGGTAGTTACAATTTAAAAATAGTTTCATGAGATAAAAATGTATATAGCATGGGAAATCCAATTTTTACAGTGAAGACTTTGTTTTCTGGAAATTTCGAGTTTCATAGAACATTGATTCAAGTATATGATTTGAAGCCTTATTGAAAGTTAGGATTTTTAAGATAGGATTGGTGATTTTTAGTAATGGGGATTGGGGGCAGTTTATTTTTGTTTAAAAAGTGGATTTTTACCAATTACTGTTGATCAATTGAGTCATGGATGTAGGGGTTGTTTGTGGAGGTGAAGGAGCCTACTGGGTATCGGCGAAAAATGGTCGGAGGTGGCGAAGATGTTGGTGGCGACGGCGGCGTAGAATTTTAATCTGTAAACCTAGTTTTTTCACGCATTGGAAACTCGCGCACTACTGTTTCGTGCAAGCATCGAGTGTCTCGAGGTCGTAGGCCATGGTAGCGGTCGAGTTGTCGAAGGCGAGGCCGGAGGCTGGGGTTCGCAGGTGGTCGGAGTTGAGGAAGCGGCGCGTTGGCAGGTTTTTGGGGGTTTGACAGTGTTGGGTTCCAGGTTTTGCATTATGATGTTCCAGGTTTTCAAACTCGACCTCGAATCTTGATTTCGAGATGGTGGGATGGTTCAGTGGTCGGAGTATGTTCAGGAGTTGATCGTCGACGTGTTCGACGTCGCGGCGATGACGGAAGCCGATCAACGGCAGTGTGCACGTGCACGCATGATAGCTTCTACCTGGGCAAATGTTTTGTTCAGAATTTAAAACTGAAGCCTGATCTATTTGGGAAATTTGAAAACTGAATTTTTTTTAAAACCAAAGTTTAAATTCAGTTTAAAGTCAAAAGTTTAAAATATAAAATTCAAGTTTAGTTTAAACTTAGTGGATATAAATAAAGTTTTAAATTTAAAAATTGTTTAATAACTAAAGAGTGTTTTAAGCATTTATGTGTATTTAAAGGAATTTGTATTTAAAATGGGAATTTGAATTGTAAAGAAAGAATTTAAACAAGTTTAGATCAAATTTTAAACCTGGACTTAAATTACATCCGAATTCCAGATTTTGGAATTTAACAAAGTTTCATAAATTTTAAAATTTAAACAAGTTTAAATGTAAAGAATTTATTTAATATGTAGGGAAATTGGTGTTGAACTCTTTTAAATTTCCTTTAGAAGATAAGTAATTCTTGAACATATAATACCCAAGGTTTTGGAATTGGCTTAATAACTTTATTAAGTTAAAATTGTATTCATTTTTAAATCTTATATTTAAAATGGAATTTTGGAAGTAAATGTAAGTAAATCGTTTTTTATAATAATGATAATTTAATCATAAATAAGAATAAGTATTATCTTAAAGATAATAATTTAATGACCTAAAATCTATTAAATTTTTAAGGTGATTTAGATGGATGAATTATTAATTCAATTAGTTTATGATTTGGAACTAATAAATCAAATAATCAAGAATGAAATTAGAATTAATCAATGAGATATAAATGGTTAATAAATCCAAAATTAATAATCTAAGTTGAATAATTAAAGGTTAAATTGATTCATTAATTAAGATTGATTAGTCCAAAAATTAAAAGTGAACTAATAAATGATTAAAGTGGATTTTATTCTAAAATAAATTGAAATTAACTCAGGATAATTAACCCAGATTTATAATTAATACAGTTGATTCAAATTTATCATTCAACTAATGAATTTTTCTTGTGAATATTTGAACTTGACTGAATAATTAAATTGTCTGATATCCCTAATATTGATGCTTTGTGATATATCCTGATTTGTGTTATGATCTGAAACGTAATTTATTTATCTGAGATAAATGTAATCATTATCTGTGATATATATCTGTGTTCTGTGAATAATAGATAAGCGTTATGGTTTATACCGCGATTCAATTATAAGCGTTATAGTTTATACCGTTTATCAAATAAATTTCTGTATTTGATCTGTGATGGTTGAATGATGTTGCACTATTGTGTTAAACCCCTGGACCACACCATACACACACACAATTACGGATTTCACCAGGAGATCAGTTAAGTCGCAGATTTTTGAAATAGTTTTGAATTTGAATTTTAAATTCAAATGTTTTGGAAATGGAATCGGAATAAATGTGAAAAGCTTTTGGAATGGAATTTCAAGTTAAAATTTATTTTAATTTATTTGATTAAGTTTTGGAATTTAAATAATTTGATTTAAATTTGAATTCAAAATTAGGAATTGAATTCTATGATTTGAAATTAGGGATTAAAGATGCTATGTTAGTTATATACGGGTTTGAAACCATATTTAAAGTATTGTTTTGGGAATTCGAATTAAACCAAAGATTTTGACTTGTATAAATGATATCGAGTTTTTCCAAAATAAAACTATTGTTTCTAAATGATAAAAAGCTTTCGTTTCAAATCTTATTAAAAGGGATTTCAAGTTTAAAACTAAGATAGTTTTCCAAGTTATAGATGAATATTCGGAAACGAATTTTGAAAATGAATATTGGGAACAATTTGAAAGCTATGAGATAAATCGTTGATTTAAAGATTTAATGAATTAATCTTTTTGAAACGGAATTGTTTTGAAATCCGGGAATGAATATTTGTGAAAATAGGTGATCTTCATGAAATAAGTCTTTTGATTAAAAGATTTGAAATGGTAATTGGTTTAAACCATTTGAAAGTAAGTTTGAATTATTAAGTTGTGACTTAATTGAAATCCCATGTCCATAAGTTTTAAATATTGCGCTCACTATTTGGTTTAGCCGGGAAAGGAACTTTGTGTCGTATAACCCATTCCGAATATGTGGTTCGACGTTATGGATAGCATTTGAAGACCGGTGATGTAGACCGGGTATTTACGAGAGCGATAGGATGACCTATCGATTGTCTCTGCATTGAGTCGTGCCGGTATAAAGACTCCCTAAGTGATGGGAAGTCCGATCGGGATTGTGAATACCCGGATTGCAAGTACTTCTTTGGAAGTGCCTTCGGTTCTGTTCGAACCTAGAACAGACTTGTATGGATTATGTGTCTAACATTACATTTTGAGATATAAAGCAGATTTCTTTCAAATACATTTCTGTTGGTGGCGGAGAATTTATTCTCTTTGCTTAACACCCTTCTCTGAGACGTACGAGCTCACAGGTTATGTAGTTGAAGGTTATCAGTGATATATTCCCAACTTGGTAATGTGGCATGCTGAGTGATTCTGATCATTTGTAATCAAAGCGTGGCTTTTTGTAAAAAGCGTAGCTTTGTGGACGAAACCTCGTCGGACCTCACACCCCAGAAATGGTCGAAACAAGAAAGATGCAACAAGGTTATTTGAGGGTAGCGCCCTCTGAGGGTATGTCATTCCTTCTGGATAGAAGTGGTATCGTGGTATGGAGCCCAAATATTTAACTTATGTGGACATCGCAAATATATATATATATATATATATATATATATATATATATTACTTTGTGATTGTTGTTGGGGCCCCGGATAAAGGTTGGTTACGACCGGGGGATGGCATACTCGTGTCAGTAGTTACCCAGTTAGGGGTAACCCGGCCTTGTGTTGGCAGAGATCCGGTTAGGTTCTCGGGGCATCTTTCCAGAGGCATTTCCATGTGGCAATGGGAAGTTCCTTGGCCTGGCCATTTGTTGGAAATCCAAAGAAACAATACGAACTCTTTACGATTGCAAATTATATAACTTGCTTCCTCAGGTGGTAGCTATAGAGGGCATAATATAATGGTACCTATGCTGGCTAAGATTTATATTCTACTTTCGAAATGTTTTCTACACTATGCACTAATAATAATATCAAAAATGATTTGATTTGCGTAGTAAGCATCTTTGACTAACATAAGAAGAAATCTCCTCCAAGTCTGCGTTTGCATTGTGTGTGTGGCGGGAGGACTTATGGTAGTTTCATTTCCAAAAGCATTGCGAATCGACTTTAAAATCTTTTGTTGATTGCTTTAAAAGACAAACTGTTTTTGTTACTCATACCAGTCCCACAACTGATCCAGAGTTTATTGTTTCTTTCCTAAACTCTGGGTGCTCAAAATTTTTCTACACGAGCAGTCTAGAGTTGGGTTTTTCCGGTAGTCAGGTTTAGTAGATTATCTGGAGTTAGTTCAGTCTTTGGATCAGAATTCACTTGCTTGCCTTTGTGCATCGTTATTGGGAGTTCGAGCTATTGCTGGATTGGTTCTTGGAAATGGAGTTGCAGTTTTGGAGTTCTCTTTTGAAAACTATTTTGGAGATTATCCGCTGCTGGTGTTATCTATTTTTCTTTTCCGCTGCTATTTCATTGTATCATATCTCTGATGTATATTAATATCTATTGTATCATTCTGTTGTATCAGATATTGTATCATTGTTGTATATCAGTGTATTATTCTTTTTATGCCGCTGGGTTGTTTACTTAATGTTGTTATAAGCTCCGGCGAATCGGATTTGAACGATCGAATCTACGACATTCGAATATGATTTAAAGTATCGATGTCGATTTTCGAGCATGAAGCATCCGCACTCGTTACAGCATTGGTACAAAATGCCTCAAGCTTTCGATTACTTCTAAAAGAACTGGAATTTAACTTAAAATTCATCGATTAGTTTTTAAAGAGTCCGGGATCCACTTATCGAATACCACTTTAAAACTATTATATGGTTCATTATTAAAAGTGGTCATTGAAGTGGACTAAGTTTGAGTAGGAAGACTCATGTGAAAGATACCGAATGTTGCCTCGACATTGGAAAAATGACTAAAGACAAAGTATGATGCACGATCCTGGGGTTTAGCCGACCCTTAGGGGTACAACAACTCTGTATCTAGAATATGCTTATAGATGTTGCTAGAGGGAGTTTTTGATACTTGGTTACATTGTTCATGAGAGCGTTCAGATGATGGGCCAGTTATGTTTACCTTATGGTATATTTTATCTAGAGATATACGATGCTTGGAAGGCAGTTTTTGATCCTTTTCATAGGTGATCGGTCTCAGTTTATTGAGGAGGTCTCCATTGAAAATATATTTATATGAACATGCCTTATAGGTTTTTAATGTGCTCTAATATGTTGTGGTGTGAACAGTTTAAGCATCACAACTATTTTCATATTTATATTACACATCTTAGGCATTATCTATAATAGCACCTAATGTAAATATCAATTGAGTTGGGTTCTTTCGAAGGGAAACCAAGATGATTCGGTTGGTCCCCAAAAGTATTGTTATTTGTTTGTACGCATTTTAGAGTTTCTCATACCAGATTTATGTCTTACACATGGTGTTTCTTTTCCTAAAACTCCTCGTGTACTCTTTCAAGTAGATTAAGTAAAGAAGGTCTTAGGGTTGGATGTTTCAATCTTATGGAGACAAGATGGATGCTCCCACCTATCTATCTACCTACCTATTTCCATTTTCATTCAATATTAGGTATATGTTCAGCATTGTGAGGATAGATAGTTATAACTGTCCAAGCTGATTGTAGTACTTAGTCATTTTGTAACTTTGAGATTCATATATGTTGGACTAACTCTTTATACCACACTATTGGTATATTATATATTATCGTTCCATATGTGAGATTCTGATATTGTGTTCTTTCTTGTTCTATTTCTTTTCTTTTTTCTTACCTTAAATTTCTGTCTTTCTAGCACTTGGGTGCTCGGCACACGAGTACCATTGAAGTATTAAGGTTTGACATTCGGGGTTCTAAAAGGTGATTGTTACAGCCATATTTAATCCTTATGCACTTTCATTCCTTAGCACACATACCGAGAGTAGAACCCCTTGTTCAACTTCATAAATCATCACCATATAGAATTTTCCACTCAGACGATCCCATAATGCTTTAGCTAGCTCACTTTAGAAGTCCATATATATTAGTCACCGTAGCATGGATCAGTAATGATCCATTTTGGATTGAGTCAACTCCATGTACTTAGTCAAAATCAACTCATATTTCCATGCCTTAGCAAAAAAGGCTCAAAACATCAACTTCAATGGATTGGTCCCAATCCATCATGAATCGATGCTAATCCATACGCTTAGTCGAAGTTTCTACCATTTGGCATGTACTTGATTCATCAAGTTCCCAAAGCTCCAAAAATGCTAAGTCCTAAATTGGCATCGATTGGTACTGAACCATATGGATCAGTGTTGGTCCATCACTAAGCCGAATTTGGTCAAGTCCTTTGCCTTGGCCGATTTTGATCATCGATCCATCTCTTTTGAGCCTCTTGGATTTGTGTGCATCCCTCATTTGCAATGATAAACTCCAAACACTCTAGAGCCAATCCACTGAAACACATTCTACAACTATGGATCCTATGCCTTAGTGCAATCCATTGAAGACTATGTCGTAATAACCTATCCATGCACTTAAGAATTCTTACCCATGGAATAATCATCTTTATTTCATTCCACATAAGTGTTTCATTCATTCAAACATAGCATGCAAACTTAACAATAACAAAAATATCATCATACTAAGTCATTCAACCATACAAACATTTTAACATATACCTAACATACATATACATATCCATATCAATCAAACATATGGTTCAAAGCACTTAAAGGAACTAAACACATTTTAGTTCAGCTGAAAATCATAGTTTTGACCTAAAACATAGATCCAAAACACTTTTAAATATTTTTTTTAATATATAACATGTAGAAGGTCATAAACCATTCACCTATCGGTGTAAAATCGATAAATTAACCCCATGTTGACGCAAATCTGAATTCAATAGTAATGATCACAAAAAATCTCCCTTCTAAATGATGACTAGTTGATCTGTAATTAATCCTTGACTTGATTTCCCCTTAATCTTTTGTTTGTAGCTTAAAATAGTAAGTTTTAATGATTTTTTACGTAGAGATTTGATTAATGGAGGTTTAGATCTATTTTACAAAGATGGAAATGTGATTTCATGACTACACTAACCATGGGACTAGCACAATTCCTGAAATCCTTTAATCAGGCCCGAAATTGGGTTAATGGGCCAAACGACAAAAATCTTCCTAAACTTAAAACCGAGCTATCTCTCATATGGTTTAGTCAAATTACTAGTATGACTACTCTATGGAATGGGGTACCACAATTCTTTCATTTGGAACAAGAATCGGGTTAAAATTCTACTCCTATCAAATGTTATGATCAAATATATGGTCATTGAAAGTTTTCTAGGTCGAAAGTTTCCCCAGTTTGTTACAAAATCCAAAAATGTCAAAATACATCATCGCCCAAAGTTCTTACTCATTTTAAAGTCTTTTGGTTATTTTATATGCCTAGTAATGCATAAAAGTATGGGTTGTTAAATCTTTCTCTAAGTATTAAAAATTATGAGCATAAAGGAGTGTGCATACACATTAAGCACCACCATTGTTTTGCATAGATAATGTAATGTGCTAGTCACTAATGCTTATAATTTGAGCTTTTCAAACATCTTTATTTACTAAAATGAGTATTTTGCATTTTAAAAAACATTTAACATTACTCAATATTTCCCAACTTTGATCAAAGTGCGGTTTGAATCCATTTTTATCGGGTTTGAGTTTGTTTTACAGTAGTTCAAAGCACAAGGTCTTGTTTCTTTGAATTATGTTTATAATATCTACAACTCAATTGGGATTATGCAAACCATTTGATGTTTTTACTATTGCGTTAGAACACTTGATACATATAATTGTGATAAGTGAGAGATTTCAGTTATAGTACATAAGCAGGTATGGGTTGAACCATATGGAAAACATTAAATCTATTTTACTCGGTCATATTAACCTAAAAAATTAAATTTGGCCAAAAAATGTACTCGAAGACTAAAAGAGCCAGAAGGAAGAAATCTAGAGATTATAATTACAATGATAATATTAGAAAACCAAATTTGAGATAAGCCCGCTAAATTGTTCATCAAAATCAGCACATAAAAAAATATGATCTTATTCAAGGAATAAGTGGGATTGATTATGTACTTATTAACAACATGTTTTCTTCTTTGGATGGATCTCCTGGTTCCTATATTGGTATTGGTGGAGATATTCTCATACACCGCATCAGCTAATCACTCTTAGGCACTAGCCTAAGATAGACAACTAGACCATTTGATCAAGGAAAAAGGTACTATGCTTTGGTCCTAAGGTAAAAGGATTCCTAGCTCTTCTGGTATCATTTAACCAAGTTACATAAACCATCAAATAAATTATAGTTTAGATTAAAATGAAAAATGAGCTTATTATTGATTTGAGCATAGCTTATTCATGATAATGAGATATCAATTAATATAAGCAATTAAATACTATATATAAATATCGATATTGCATAGAGATAAGCACAAGATGATAGAGAGAAAATATGAACTCATCATATTGATTTTGCATGAATCAAGAGAGCTACATCATCCCTAAAATTAAAGGATTTAATTACTAATCCTAGATTTCATTTCAACACTTTTTGATTTCATAAACAAATAAAAAGAAAAGAACAAGGAAAGTGATCTACTATACTTGAAAAAATAAAAGAAAGAGATTTATTCTACTTGTAGAGAATAAAATTGCATAAATTAAATTAGTACATGAAATAAAAAAAACATAAGAGTAAAGTGCATAAAAGTAAAGAGCATGAAATAAAGAGAAGACGTTAAAAAGGGAAGAAGATATTTTATTTATGATTTTTATGGCCTAACATTTCAGCTAAAAAAGATTTTTCTTTTCATGTTACATAAGAGGGTATTTAAACATGAATTAAAATCATAATTCTCCTTCAAGGAATACCTAAAATACCCCCTAGGAACTGTATTTTCAAGTAACCATAGAATTACCAAATTGACCATTAGAAAGTGTGCACCCGAAGTAACCACAAAATTGAATAATTAATTCTCCACTTAAAGAGCTTTAATAATTTCTTTCCACATGAAGTGGATTATAGGCTCCATCCATTTAAAAATAAAGCTTCGGTCTTTATTTTGGTATTCAAAGGCAGAATTGATTTTTATGAGAATTTATTGCACCAAAATCCATGCTCATTCTTCTTCTTCATGATCCATTTAAATGCATTTAATGAAAATGTTGAATTTTTGGACTTATATGCCTACAAAAAATAATCAAATATTTAAAATGTGCATTTAATTTTATCAAAATTAAAATGCGCAAAGATAAATTCATTCAACCCAATAAAAGTAAACGTATGAATGATTATTGAAAATAATTTTAAAAATTTGTTAAAAATATGTATAAATATCCCTTATGTAATTTTTCTTAAATTGAAACAAGATAAAATGCAAGCATAAAAATAAACATTCTTGCGTGTTTATCACAAACCCTTTACTTCTAGAAAATAATGGTCATTTGTTTGTTTAATTCTACTTCTGAGCTCCCTCCCTTGCATAGTAGTGGAAACACTCTCCTTAATTTTTTTCTCTTGATAATCGAAGATTTTGAATACCAAAACATTTTGTTGTTGATATTTTTACATTTGGGTGGGGGTGCGCGACTTACTTGCTTCCTGAGCATGTCATTTACATTTGTTAATTCTAGTGGTTCAATGCTATTATATGTTGTATTGGTATTTGTAAGATGGTCAGTAGTAAGAAAAAGAGATATATGATCCTGTTACATGGAAATACCTCTAATGAGGACCCTCTATCAATGTTTCATGTATATATGAGTAGTTGATGTCAATTATCATGTAGTTTTAATATTAGTTACTCATACAAAAGAAAGATTTACTTTTATATTTAAAGCAATAATCTCTGTTGCTATATTCGGTTTTTTTACCCACTCCTTCACTAACTCAATTATCGGCACTGCTTGCATACTTCTACTCTACAGTTGCGTTTTGATTATTTATCATACCTTTTGCTCTTTGTTGTGACTCGTTATGCTAATTTTTCCATTTAAATTTTTCTTTGATGTTGAGTTCTTACTGCTTGTTTTTACCTTTTTCACATGCTTTTGTTCATTCCTTTTTATAGTTGGAAAACAACGAATTGATTATTGTCATTGCATTGTTTTGGTATGATGTTTTCTTGACTATTCTACAATTTAATTTTATTATTTTCATTCTTCACTTCTGTTTACACTGGAGCCGATGCCTTTTTGTTTTTTGTTTTGTTTGAATAGAAGCATCACATTGGTTTCAATTGTTTTTATTCTAGATTCTCTGATGGTTTTACTCCCCTTCAATATTGCGGTACTTTTAGCATTTAGTTTCTTAATGTTGGAACTAGACTGGTCGAAAGTGTGTGAAATAGGTAGACTTCAAATAAAAATCCTATTATGTATTCTAGTGGGCCTGTGAATGCTAATAGGTAGTGTAACAACCCGCACTTCCCTACAAATCGATCCAAATCCTAATGTGAATTTCTGACTCGCGTCATGCCAAGAAACATGAGCCGTTAGGTTTCTAAACATTAAAGTGCATGGTTATAAAGGTATTTTCTAAGACATTCTACACTTTCAGATCTCACAAAAGAAGGAATTAAAATATAAGTACTGAAAAATATGTGAGTTACTGTGCTATAGGATCGTGTAATATGGATAAACTACTTGTGCGAAAATAAACTAAGTAAATAATGAAAGCGGTAAGGAAAATGACACCAGAGATTTTTATACTGGTTCGAACTCCCGTTCTACGTCCAGTCCTAGACTCCTTCTGGAATTAAAGCTGGCAACCCTCACTTAACCCATAGGAATAGGTTTACACCACCTGAGCAACTGAACAGGACTTCTGCTGCCTAAGAACCGAATAGGACTTCTATCGCCTGAGCAACCAAATTTACAAATAACAGAAGTATCTGACTATAGTATGCTCTTTTTAAATAGCACTAATAAGTCAATTAAGTACAATCTTCCTATAATATTCTCTTTTTTGATATATAGTGTAATGAGCTTTGAGAATTATAGAAGATAGAGTGATCAACGATCAGAGAATGTAAGCAGTTTGAGTGCAGTTTGAAAATAAAGAATAGATAAGAATTCAAGAATATTAAACTTAGTTTCAGTGAACTTTTTGTTGAATTCTGAAATCTATTTATAGAGATCAAAAAGTTGCAACCTTTGTTGTAAGGTAACAATGAAAAGAAATAGGTGCAACTATTGGTTTGAAGATGTTTCTCTTCGATGAAGAGAAGTGTCTTTTCAAATAGCCGTTGAAAACATTCAGCTAGCTTAATGAATTTATCCAGCCTTCTGAATTCTAAAAATCGAAAACAGCAAAAAAATATGCTATTTTTGGCCTAATTCATCCATTTGAATGAATTCATTCAGCCGGCTGAATATGTGAAATAATGAATTTGTTTCAGCAAACAGCCGTCTGAATGAAGGCATTCAGCCGGTTGAATTCAGCTTTTTTTGTATGGTAATGCATGTGTGTATGTGTTTATATGTACATATATATACATACATATATATATATATATATATATATATATCATTTCAGGAGAGATTTTAACATATTACTAAATGACACAAGGACTCTAGATAAAGGACACTCTATGACTAATAATACTTTGTTTGTCACCTTCGTCTTGTCTCTATCGTGTATATCTCTTCTTGTATCTCCATATACATACTTTCATCCTTTTTTGAATTGTGTATCTTCATTTTTTTCGTATTTGTTTATCTCTTTTTGATGCTCATGTACTTGCAAATTAGCATAGAGATTCTTTGGCATAATTGTGTAGTTATTGTCATTAAAATTCAACAATAAAGGTTCTAACATTCTATCCTTTTTTGATGATACAACTATATAATTTTTTAAAAATATTCACTCTAAATATAAAAGAATATTAACATTAATATGTTTAAAGCTCCCCCTAAGTATAATATCTCCCTCTATCAATATGCACATGAATTTCTCCCATTTTGTCATTATCCAAAAGAATGAGGGAATATAATAAATTTTATAAAATATCTCGTAAATTGAAAGATAAACTCGATTATAGAAAAAAATAAAATAGATTTTACCGTATTTGCTGAAGTCCATATTTCATTGTAAGCAAGTAATTCTATTAAATGTATGGAACATCCTTTAAAATTCCAAAATCTATATTTTTCCTTTTGTTTTTTCGAGTACCTGCAATAAATAATAATCATTTTTGGTACCCACTTACTATGTTTGGGTCCAAGGGTTAATCATAAGATGAAAACCTTACCAAAATAGGTGTGGTTGTATCCAAAAAATAATGAAACAATCTTAACATAACTACTACTAATAATCTAAGGTATCATAAAAACAATTAACATTTAAAGCATGTGATACCCAAATTTCTTATAATTTCCTGAGTTTTAGGAAACCATGCCTATTTAGGTGTGGTTGAACCTTTGTAGATATAGTTTTCATTCAAAATCACATTCCTATAATAGTTGCTAATATAAAGTTGTTTATCATGATCAATCATATTAGCTGGAATCCATATCTTAATACTATTAGTCATTAGCTTAGTACTTGAAAAATAATTTCTATCATTTCTAAACAAAGTACTGCTATGACTATAACTGGTTTTAAAACTATCTTGGTTACTAATACTAGCACTATAATTATTATACAAGAATGCATATCTAGTACTACTTTTACTTTTAGCTTGTTTATAGCCAAATCCGCTTTTATCATTATGAGCATTTGGATTTGTAACTAAAGAAGATAAGATATCTTTATCTTTGTTAAAATTTAAGATTTTGTAATTAATCTTTCAAATTTTCTTTAGAATTACAAACTTCTTTTTGAAAAATATTATTATCAACTTTTAAAATCTTACATTCTTTAGATAATTCTAAATTCTTTTTAATTAAAACTTCATTCTCTTTTTCAAGGGACGAAATTAAATAACTAGAACTATTTAAATAATTTTCCAAATATGTATTTTTATTATGCAAAACATTGATTTACTCTAAAAGATCATTGTTTTTATCTTCTGATTGCTCATTTTCTTTTTATAGGAAATCATTTTGTAAAACAAGTTCTTCTACGGTATTTCAAAACATTTAGTTTGTTTTACCAAAAATTTATTTTCCTCTTTTAAATTGGAAATTTCTTGCTCACAATTCTTTAACTTAGCTAAAGCAATTATATTAACTTTATTCAATGTTTTACAATCTTTTAATAGTTCGTCATGTACAAACATAAGATCTTTATATAAAGAATCTAAACATACCGATTGTGATCTGAGTTTAGCCATGAAGCATTTGTTTGTTTGCTCCTTTAATTCTTCTTTATTACTCTTTATATTGCCTTGATTAGATCTCTTTATGGCCATTTATTCTTGGATGTTGTTACGATCTCTAGAAACCCAATTGTCGATGCCAAATGTGAGTTAATGTGCTATAGGATCGTGCAATATGGATAAGCTACTTGTGTAGAAATAAACTAAGTAGGTAAATAATTAAAGCAGTAAGGAAAATGACATGAGAGATTTTTATACTGGTTCGGACTCCTGTTCTACGTCCAGTCCCAGACTCCTTCTGGAATTAAAGCTAGCAACCCTCACTTAACCTAGAGGAATTGGTTTACTTCGCCTGAGCAATTGAATAGGACTTCTACCGCCTAAGCAACCGAATAGGACTTCTACCACCCGAGCAACCGAAAAGGACTTCTTTACAAATAACAAAAGCATATGACTATAGTAAGCTCTTTTTAAATAGCACTGATAAGTCAATTAAGTAAAATCTTCCTATAATCTTCTCCTTTTTGATATATAGTGTAATGTGCTTTGAGAATTGTGGAAGATAGAGTGATCAACGACCAGAGAATGTAAGCAATTTAAGTGCAGTTTGAAAATAGAGAATAGATAAGAATTCAAGAATAGTAAAATCAGTTTCGATGAATTGTTAGTTGAATTCTGAATATATTTATAGAGATCAAAAAGTTGCAACCTTTGTTGAAAGGCGGCAATGAAAAGAAACAGGTACAACTGTTGGTTTAAAGATGTTTCTCTTCGATAAAGAGAAGTGTCTTTTCATAAAAAATAGCCGTTGAAAATATTCAGCCGGCTAAATGAATTTATTCAGCCTTTTGAATTTTACAAATCGAAAACAGTAAAGAAGTAGGCAATTTTTGGCCTAATTCAGCCGTCTGAATTCATTCATTCAACCAGTTGAACATTGTGAAACAATAAATTTATTTCAAACAACAGCTGTCTGAATGAAGATATTCAACGGCTGAATTCAGCCTGTTTTATATGGTAATGCATGTGTGTATGTGTTATATATATATATATATATATATATATATATATATATATCTTTTCAAGAGGGATTTTAACATATTACTAAATGATACAAAGACTCTAGATAAAGGACACTCTATGACTAATAATACTTTGTTTGTCACCTTCGTCTTGTCTCTATCGTGTATATCTCTTCTTGTACCTCCATATACATATTTTCATCTTTTTTTGTATTGTGTATCTTCATTTTGGAGGTATTTATTTATCTCTTTTTTATGCTCATATACCTGCAAATTAGCTTAGAGATTCTTTGACATAATTTTATGGTTGTTGTCATTAAAATCCAACAACAGAGGTTCTAACAAAATAAACACTTGGAAAAACAGTCTCCAAAATATGTAATTTCCATATACGTTTTCATATACACTGTTTCTAAAATACGATATAAGTTTTAAAAGCTTTTAATACAATAAGTAACAACAAGATGAACAATAAATAATATCGGAATTCCAATGTGTAGCTCCTTTCTCCATATATTATGCCCAATCAACTATTAACCTATCATCATATGGTGGGGAAAATGAAAAGAAGGGGTGGGTCAAACAAAAGTCTGGTAAATGAGTACAAATTTAATATGTGATGATCATATGAAACTAATTTTAATACTACTCTAAGTGACATAGTGTGATGGCCCGGAATTTTGGGCGATATCAATTTAATAATCTGTATTAAAAATTAAATTGATTTAATAATTATCTTTTATAATTTTAATTTAAATTGAAAAATTATTCTTTTAAAAACAAATAAATATTTCAAATTGGTAAATTAATAAAAGGTTTTTATTTATAATGTATAATTTGTGTCTATTGTAAACAGAAATCTTTGGTTTGAATTTAATAATAAATAAAATCTTGTTTTCAAATTCTTATATATATTTTAGTAATTTGGAAATTTTGATTAAATATAATATAAAACATTTTTAATGTAAATAGTTAACTATATGATTTTTTTAAATAATTAATGGAAAATTTTAAATTATTTAATATATTTTTAAGCTTTAGTTTAAATTTAAAATAAAATTTACAAAAAGGTTTGTTTTATTTTCTTTTAAGTATTACTTAATAAATACGATTTGAAATTATATATATAAGTTTAAAATACAATTTACATATGATATACAAATTCATTTAAGTAATAAGTAATTTATAATCTCTTTTATAAATTATTTAAAAATTGGTAAATTGTTATTTTAAACAATAATAATAACAGATTTTAATAAAAATAGAATTTTTATTTCAAATTGAATGTGTTGTTGTAAATTGACTTTAATTTTGATTTTTAATTCTAAGTTGAATTTGAATATGGCTTTAATTTAAAAAATTTAAAAATATATATTTAAAAATATTTGGATTTAAAATATATGTATAAGCTTTCATTTATATGTAATTGGTTTTATTATTTTCTTTAAAGGAATTCATAAGTAAATTTAGTTAAGAATTAGTAAATTAATATAATCTCTTTATTGATATTTAAAATAAATAGAAAATACATAAAGGACAAGTGTAATTACATAAGGCACATTAATAACAAGTGTTATTATCTAAAGGCTTGTTTATACATGTGTTAAGTAATAAATAAAATCTGCAACTCAATCCCTCCATAAACCAGAAATCTATAACCTGACATCATCTCCAAAATCTAAAGCAATACCTAAAACCTGCATTTCTTTTTTAATACCAAACTATTAGCCTGAATATCCTCTGAGAATTCCCAATGGACCGGCATATTCAGGCCCAATGCGTTGTTGTATTGCTGCAGATATTTCTCTTTCTAACCACACAATTACTAGTACCCCTATTGTTATTCCCAATACGTAATTAATGAAAATGAGCTCGGATTTGAGATGAAAAAAGCTCAATGTTTCATCCAGCATGGTGAAAAAGTCATGATTTATATGATTTTACAAGCAATACAAGCAATATAGGGGAAGGATGAGTTTATAGAAAGAGATATCTAGACACAGCGGCATTTTAATACCACCGGGAATGAAAAAAAAATTCTAAGGAATCATTTTGAAAAATTGGGACGGAGGACTCGTAATATCTCTATAGATCTGGCAAAAGCGAAAGACCCCCTAACGTCAGGGGCTGACCGCTGAGCTCACTCTGGCCTAAGTAACCCAATGGTGTTGTAAAGACTAGGCTAGGCATGTTTGATTTGAGTAAGGTGTGTCTCTTGCTCCTATTAAGCTCCGCCTTTTGGGTTACTACGGCATGTTCAGTAGCTATTCGCTTACGAAGTGGCTCTCTTTTAAAGTACCACTTCTCACAAATATGCAGATAATGAAGAACCATAAGACTGAATTACCTGAGATGCCTGTGCCCATAAAAAATCCCGAAGCTAACCGTAATGGAACTCTGTGCAAAGTTTCCTCCTGTTATATGAGTTACCACCCCCTGATCACTTATAGTACCCCAAACATCCGACTGCATTTTCCAACTAAAATGGAAAATGACTACTGAAATTGCATTGTACATCCAGAATAAACCTAAAAAGACATGATCCCAGGCGGATACTTGAGCCGAGATCACTAACTAATACTAATATAATAGAAAAGAACTATCTTTTCTGTATACTTTCCCCGATTCTGTTGCTATCGCGGGCCTTATGCAATCGATGGGATCATATAGATATCCCTTCAACACAACATAGGTAGAACCTAGCACCTCGACTTGAACTAGTTTGCAACCCTCTTCACTGAGTCAACAGCCAACCATTACTGATCAAAGGCAAGCGCTGACCTTCACCGGAACTAGAACCCAATCTCGATTAAGCAAGAAAACAAGCTACGGCTTTCGTGCCTGTTCAAATCTAAGAGAAATTCTAGATAATGTTTGTTACCCTGAAATTTTATTGTCTTTCTCGAATGATAAGGAGAAAAAAAAAGATTGGATCTAAAGAAAATTCCATTTTGGAACATTGGTCCTGATAAACCCCAATTTATTGCCTCCTCTCCACCAATAATGCCCACTCCTTCAACGCGTTCCAAAAAAATAGGATTACGTGTAATAAGTTTTTGATATTCAACAATTCCTGTTAAAGAATAATCGCAAAAATCTGCAAACCTGAGATAAATGAGCAACTTCAATTCTGTTTTGAAAGCAAGCTCAAATCAAAGTAGATCCATCTTTGTTTCAAATGACAGTCATCACTACAAGTCTTGGTAATAAGCATTACAGTTGCAATAACAAGCACGTTTCCAACAAATTCAAGTTTTAACAATTTTAAAAACTGTTGCAAAGGTGCTATGTTCATCTTTATGTCAGTTGAGTAACATTTTTTTAAAAAGCTTAAGTAGGAATCTGTTTGCATGTTAATCTCTGAATAAGTATGTATTGTGTGTGTATATATAAGTGCAATCTGCTGTGTATATATGAATGTATATGTATGCATGTTTGTTTTCATCTGAGATCTTTCTGTTTTTAGTTTCCAAGCTCAAGTTTTATTCAAAATTCAATATCTCTTGATCTAGTCTCTGTTAAGACTTAGATTTCGAATAAAACTTGTTTGTTTCATCATAAATTATAGTTTAAAATTATAATTAAGTTAAAGTAATATTTGAAATGTCTTTGGAAATCAAAACAACAGAGCAATTTTAATGTAAGTAAAAATTCAAACTTCTTAGTTCATCGATTCAGGCATATGATCTGAATTCTTAAACAAGATTATGATTTTTAGATGTAAAATCGCAATTTTTAGTAGAGGGGTGAGGGTGCAGTTCGAGTTGATCAGTATTTGATGTTTTGGGTTGATTCTGGTGATATGGTTGCTTGGGGAAGTCGCGGTCATCACTGATGGTAGTGGAGCGATCAGAGATTAAAGGAAAATTATCAGATGGGTGGTTAAGCTACTGTAGCGGCGGTGGTTGATTAGAGATGCCTGTAAAACTAGTTTTGGCAAGGTCGGGAGTTTGTGACCATATTAGCATTTTTGGTGGATCGAGTTCCATAGAACTCTGGGAATTGGTGGCTGGAAGGTCCACGAAGGTGTTGCTAGAAGGTCTAATGTTCTGGTGGTCGGAGGGGCATGCACAAGGAGATTTCTGGATTTTGGGTCTTTGTTCCAGGTTTGGGCTTGAATGCTCAATTTTGATTTCGAATTGTTGTTGCAGTTCTGGTGATCGAGGGTTGGTATGAGGGTGATAACCGATGTGAGGAAGGCTTTGGTGTTGATCAGAGTTGATCGGAGCCACTGTGCATGTGCACGGTGCATTCTCGTTTTTCCGGTGAAGTTTGGGTTTGAGTAGAAATGTGTACTCGAGTTTTTCTCGAGTTGATTGAGTGAGTTGCTCGAAGTTTTTAGAATTTTGGCTTGGGGTTTTGGGTTGTGGGCTCGGGTTAAATTGTTTGGTGCCAGGTTTTTAAATTTTAAAATTAATTTAAAATCGAAAGCAAGATTTAAAAAAGTTTTAAATCAAGTATTTAAAGTAAGGATTCAAATTAAATTTGTATCCTAGTTTTCAAATAAATAAGTTTTATAAAATTTAAATTTAAACAACTTTAAATGTTAAAGTATATTTTAAAATGAATTTGATTTAAAAATCTTATAAATCTCTTTTATAACATAAGTGTTTCTTTAACCTTTGATTTAAAGAGTTTTTAAATTGTTTTTTAATTTTGTTAAAGTTAAATTTGTAATTATTTTAAATCTTTAATTTGAAATGAAATTTAAAGGTAAACTTAAAAGTAAAAGTTTCCAAAGGCTTTTGTAAATGGTAATTAAGTCATTAATAAGAATAAAGTTTTTATCTCAAAGTTAATTAAGATTTAATAATTTATGATTCACTAAATTAATAAGGAAATTAAGGGTTAATTAATTAGTTTAATTAATTAGTGATTTAGGATTAGTTAATTAATTAAGGGTTTAAATTAACTAATTTAGGATTTATTAGTTAAGTAATTAAGGTTTAAGTTAATTAATTAAGGGTTAATTAATTTGTAATTAAGAATGATTAGTTAGATAAGTATAAATTATTAATTAATGGTTAGAAATTAATTAATCAAGTAATTAAACATTAATTAAGTTACAGTTAAGCACTTAATTAATTAAATAATCAGAGATTAATTAATTGGTTATTAAATATTAATTAATTTGTAATTAATAATGATTAATTTAAGTTTAATTACTTAAGGGAAGTAATTAAAGAAATTGTTAATAGTTAATGAAGGTCATTAATTGGGATTTGTTAAATAATTAATTAATATGATTAATTTTAATAACCAATTATATTAATTAATTAAAAATAATCATTTGTGCAATTGTTTAAGTATAATTACTTAATGAAAGCAATTAAAGGGTTCAATTACTCAGTATAATTAATTAAATTAATTAGTTTAAGTTAATTAATTAATTAATTTAATTGATTTAAGATAATCACTTGATGATTGTTAAGTATAAATTACTTAATGTAATTTATAAAGTGCAATTACTTAGTGAAGTAATTAACAGATGATTACCTGATGCAATTAATTGAAGATTGGAAGTGATTTGGGTTTAATTACCTTGTGTAATTAATAAGGAAGATAATTACTCAGTGGAAGTAATTAATTACTTAGTGTAATTAATTTAATAATTAATAAATAAAATTTATAAAAAAGTTAATTAAGTAATGTAATTAATTAAGGATGATTAATTATTAAATGTGATTAATTAGAATATAACTAATTAAAGAAGTAATTAAGGATCATTAATTAATGTACTTAATGATGTAATTAAGGTTGATTAATTAAGATTAACTAATCAATAATAAATAATTATAGAGTAATTAATTAATTGTAATTAATTAAGGATTAATGTAATTAATTATAATTAATTAATTAATAAAGTAATTAAAGGTTAATTACTGTAAATGGTTAAGGACAATTAATTTGTGTAATTAATTAAAGGCTAATTACTTAATGTAATTAGAGTATAATTAATCAAGGATGATTAATTAAGATGGAAGATTAGAGAATGATTAATTAATTGATTTGTGATTAATTAATGGATAAGTAAGTAAGATTTATGTGATGAAAGTAATTAATTTAATTTATTTTAAATTAGTTAGAGATGAAATAATTAATTTAATTCATTTTAAATTAATTATAGATGGTGTGATTAATATCTCTTTGCTTATGTATGGTTGGATGACATTGATTGCCTTAAATGATTTAATATCTCTGATATGAGATATGTGCTGAACAGTGATATCGATGCTTTGGTTGAATGGTGATGATATGATGAATTTATTTGTGAGATTGTGAATTATCTATCTGTGTGAGTATAGATAATAGAATTGAATTGTTTTAACTTTAAAACAACTTATCTTTAAAAGACTGCGTTTTGGATTTCGATGAGACTGAGATCGGGTTTTCAGATTTGGATATCCGAAAACCACATCGATCCAAATTAACGATAGGTCGTGAATTCAAGTGAAGATCAAGTTTAAGACTCGAAGTGTAAGAACTATTTTTCGTTAAAACTCTGAGGGTGATTCCAATACGAGTATTACGGAGATGGTGCTTTCAGATTCGAGATGGAGTTTCAGAGTGCAAGGGTTATTGTCGTTAACTCTGAGGGTGGTTCCAAAATGAGTGTAACGAGATAGTTCCTTCGGTTTCGTTCGAACCCGAAATGAATTTGTATGGATTGAATGCTTTCAGAACATCGTCAGGTGGACGATGAGCATTCTAAGATAGATGTGTTCTATAAAGGTAATCGTCACCTCAAGCCTCATTAGCCGGGAATGGCTAAAATAGGGAAGGTGCAGCAAGACTAAGTGAGTCGCGCTCAAGTAGGACAAGATCTTCCCCTGTCTAGAAGTCCATTTTTATTCGGCTATGTGGGAAGTAGATTCGCGGCCAACTGGGGGGTTGTCTTGTTCGGGACTATCCAGTAAGGGATGGTTCCGGCCTTGTGTTGCAGGGGATCGGGAGGGATCCTCGGTACAGTGATCTAGTCCCCATACTGTGACGGGCGGTACCCTAGTAGCCCTGCCATTGATGGAAACCCATTCTTCCTACGTGCCCTTGTGGTTTTGATTGTATTACCCACTTTGTGGCTAGTATGCTGGAATTTAATCATGTAACAATTTCATCCATTTCTTATTTACTTGAAAACCCTGGACCCTATTATAATATCACTGGATTTCCTATCAAATGTTTTGGTTATCGTAAGGTAAAAACTTACCCATGTTTATGTGTAGGGAGTCTTACGTGATACCTTTTATTTTCAAAGGTTTTTAAAGTTAAGCAACTTTAAACTATTACTCACACCAGACCCATTTCTGACCCGGAGTTTATGTTCTATTTTCTTAAACTCTTGGGTACTCAAATTTTTATGAGTAGCTAAGGGATTCATGTTAGCTTTGACGAGTTTCTAGAGAAGATATAGAGCAGGATGCTTCAGCGTTTGTGGATATATATGGTGTTCTGCTGGGTTGATCTCTGAGTCATTTGTTTGAATTGTGTTTTGGGTTGTAATGACTAGACAAGTGTTTAACTGTCTAGTATATGTTGTATAAGCTGTGTAACTCTGATAGATGTTGTATACTATGTAATATTTATGTGTCTAATATAATTTATTCGTTCCGCTGTTGATATTCTGATGTTGTTTCTTTCTTTCTTCTCTATCTTTTCTCTCCTCTATCCCTTTCTTTCTTAATGATGATGTGTCTTTCTGGTAGAAGAAAGGCTGGTCGTCACATTTAGTATCAAAGCGTTAGGTTGAGTGAATACCTAGGCTTTGGATTGTCTTTTTTGTTAAAAGAGCGTACTTGTAATATATATATGTATGTATGTATGTATGTATATATATATATATATATATATATATTTCTACCTATTTGTTGGGTTACCTATTTGGGTTGCCCAATTTAAGAGGTAGGAAGGGTAGTGGTGTGTAGTACAACTACCAATGGATGGAGTCCGAATGTTGAGGTTGAAAGTGTATCTGACGAGGCTGTAGACCTAATACCATCTCGAGTAAGCTTTACAGTGATGTAAGGATTTTACCAATCTTTGAAGGAATCCTTTTTGACGTTCGGAGTTCATCATTGAAGTGCAAGTTTGGATGAGTAGAGTTTGGATCTGTCGGATGTGCAGAAGCATGTGATGGTATCTTGGCAACTTCGGGAAGAAGCAACCGCGGGATGAGATGCGGTAACTATGGATGTTTTCGAAGATATTTCTTTTGGAGAAAGTTTAAGGAAGTGTGTATGCATCTGTGAGGTGGCTAGATTCAGCAGGGTGCTTGTCTTTGGTTTGAGCCCGAGTTTCTTGAAAAGTGTCTGCTCATCTCTAGACTCTGTGTGGGATTGAATGGTATGGATTTGAAGCCCGAGTTTCTCAAAGAGCTTCGGATAAGAAGTCTTTGGCATCTGTGTCAGTGTTGCAGCTCAGAGTGTTCTGAGTGCCTACAGGAAGGTCATCTAGCTAAGCAGTTTTCTAGAGGTCAAGTTCAAAAGCAACAGAGTGGATTCGTTTCTTCAATGGATTGATTTGTTTAGCATAAGCTGTTCTGATTGGTAAGAGAGAACAGTTTCTTTGGAAATTAGGCTGGGTTGATCGCAAAAGTGGCTTGCGATAGTTGAGTGTTCTCTTGGATTATTAGAGAGTTTTCAGATATCTTCAGGGAAGTTGAGGTTTGTCCGTATCTGGAAACTGAGTTTTCTTACCGACTGGAATTCCAGGAGTTATACCGGTAGTTCAGCTTAGTAGAAGGATGGTTTCTAAAGAGAGGGTTTGGTAAAGCAGCTTGGGATATCATGGAACTTTTGAGTTTTTCTTTATGGATCTGTTGAATCATATTTCTGGGATGTGTTTTCTAGTTTGTGCTCGTGTTCTTCATCAGCATTCTCATCTACTCCAGATCAGAGTTTTGCAGTGGAAGTAAGGTAGTAGTTGTTCTAGAGTGGAAGCAAACCTAGAAGTTAGTTTTCTACTAATGATAGTTGAGATTGTGTTCTTGATTTTGGATTAATTTTGGGAGGATCATTATGTTGGATTGTTTTTGGTCCAGTTTGTTTCTAGAGGCATCAGCGAAGGTTGAGCTGATCAAGAAGGTTGAAGGCAGCCCAGGACCGTCAGAAGATTTTATGGGTAAGAGACGAAGGAATTTGGATTCCAAAGTCGGAGATTTGATTTTGGATAAGTTTTCTCCAATCAAAGGAGCTATAAGTTTGGGAAGACCGGGAAGCTAGTTTCGAAGTATATTGGATCTATTCTGAGTTCGGGTAAGGTTATGTGTTTGGTCTTCAGGGTTGAATTGCCAGTTTGGAAGACTGGGGTTCAATGTGTTTCACGTATCTCTGAGGGAGTACGTGTTTGATCCATCTCTGGTTGTGGAACCAGCAGTTCAAGAGGATTTGGTAGGAAAGCAGGACTGGTCTGTGGTCTGATATCCTGTTCAAATTATAGATCTAGATGAGTAGGGGCTTAGTAGTTAGTAATGTAAATTGTTTGGATTCCACAGAGCGAGTATTCCCGTCTTTATACCTGGGAAACTCTAGATAGTGTTAGGAGATCTATCCAGATTTATGTTAAGATCATTAGAATTGTTTGATTGAGTGAATTGGTTGCTAAGGTTGTTAGCATATGATTGATAATATATGCTTGTGGTTTAAATTAAAATCTTTGATGGGTTATTAAATTACCCTTGCATTTAAATTTCGAGGACGAAATTCTTTTAAGTGGGGAGGAATGTGATGATCCGGAATTCTGGGCAATATCAATTTAATAATATGTATTAAAAATTAAATTGTTTGATAATTATCTTTTATAATTTTAATTTAAATTGGCAAATTATTCTTTTAAAAATGAATAAATATTTTTAATTAGTAAAATTTAAAGCTAATAAAAGGTTTTTATTTATAATGTATATATTTATATATATTGCAAATAGAAATCTTTAGTTTGAGTTTAATAAATAAATAAAATCTTATTTTCAAATTCTAATATATACTTTAGTAATTTGGAAATTTTGATTAAATATAATATAAAACTTTTTTTTTATCTAAATAGTTAACCATATGATTTTTTTTAAATAATCAAGGGAAATGTTTAAATTGTTTAATATAGTTTTAAGCTTTAGTTTAAATTTAAAATAAAATTTATAAAAAGGTTTGTTTTATTTTCTTTTAAGTATTACTAGATAAATACGATTTGTAATTATATATATAAGTTTAAAGTACAATTTACATATGATATACAAATTCATTTAAATAATAGAAGTAATTTATAATATCTTTTATAAATTATTTAAAAATTGGTAGATTGTTATTTTCAACAATAATAATAATAGATTTTAATAAAAATAGAATTTTCATTTCAAATTGAATGTGTTGTTGTAAATTGAATTTAATTTAGATTTTGAAATCTAATTTGAATTTGAATATGGCTTTAATTTTGAAATAGATATTTTTAAATATTTGGATTTAAAATATATGTATAAGCTTTTATTTATATGTAATTGGTTTTATTTTATTTTTTAAAGGAATTCATAAATAAATTTAGATAAGAATTAGTAAATTAATATAAAGCTCTTTATTAATATTTAAAATAAATAGGAAATACATAAAGGACAAGTTTAATTATGTAAGGCACATTAATAACAAGTGTTATTATCTAAAGGCTTGTTTATACATGTGTTAAGTAATAAATAAAACCATATCACAAATGTTAAAACTTTAAACAAGTATCATTTAAATTTTTATTTTTATAAAATCACAAAATTAACGTATAAAAACATATATTCCTCCTCTTCATACTTTTTCCTATCCTCTTCTTTTCAGAAACTAAGAAAGATCAAACCTCAGCCTGCAAAATTTCTTAAAACAATCAGTAATCAATACATCCTTCCATAAAACCAAAAATCAAAACCCAAAATCTATATCATTTCTTCAACCAGAAAACTTATTAGAATCATTAACCTGTAAACCCATCTTTAACAAATCTGCAACTCAATCCCTCCACAAACCAGAAATCTATAACCTGACATCATCTCCAAAATCAAAAACAATACCTGAAACATGCATTTCTTTTTTAATACCAAACTATTTGCCCGAACATCCTTTGCAAACCTAAGATAAATGACCGACTTCAATTCTGTTTTGAAAGCAAGCTCAAATCAAAGCAGATCCATCTTTGTTTCAAATGATAGTCATTACTACAAGTCTCAGTAATAAGCATTACAGTTTCAATAACAAGCATATTTCCAACAAATTCAAGTTTTCACAATTTTAAAAATTGTTGCAAAGGTGCTCTGCTCATCTTTATGTCAGTTGAGTAACATTTTTTTTAAAAGCTTAAGTAGGAATCAGTTTGCATGTTAATCTCTGAATAAGTATGTATTATGTGTGTATATAAGTGCAATCTGCTGTGTATATATGAATGTATGGGTATGCATGTTTGTTTTCATATGAGATCTTTCTGTTTTTACTTTCCAAGCTCATGTTTTATTCAAAATTCAATATATCTTGATCTAGTCTCTGTTAAGACTTAGGTTTCAAATAAAACTTGTTTGTTTCATCACAAATTATAGTTTAAAATTATAATCAAGTTAAAGTAATATTCGAAATGTCTCTGGAAATCAAAACAACAGAGCAAGTTTAATGTAAGTAAAAATTCAAACTTCTTAGTTCATCGATTCAGGCATATGATCTGAATTCTTAAGCAAGATTATGACTTTTGGAAGTAAAATCACAATTTTTAGTGGAGGGATGAGGGTGCAGTTCGAGTTGATCAGTATTTGGTGTTTTGGGTTGATTCTGGTGATCTGGTTGCTTAGGGAAGTCGCGGTCATCACTGATGGTAGTGGAGTGATCGAAGATTAAGGGAAAATTATCCGATGGGTAGGTAAGCTACTGTAGCGGTGGTGGTTGATCAGAGATGCCTGTAAACCTAGTTTTGGTAAGGTCGGGAGTTTGTTATCGTATTAGCATTTCTGGTGGATCGAGTTCCATAGAACTCTGGGAATTGGTGGCTGGAAGGACGGTGAAGGTGTTGCTGGAAGGTCATATGTTCTGGTGGTCGGAGGATCATGCACAAGGAGATTTTCGGGTTTTGGGTCTTTGTTCCAGGTTTGGGCTTGAATGCTCAATTACGATTTCGAATTGTTGTTGCAGTTCTGGTGATCAAGGGTTAGTATGAAGGTGATAACCGATGTGAGGAAGGCTTTGGTGTTGATCGGAGTTGATCGGAGCCACCGTGCATGTGCACGGTGCATTCTTGTTTTTCTAGTGAAGTTTGGGTATGAGCAGAAATGGGTACTCGAGTTTTTCTCGAGTCGATTGAGGGAGTTGCTCAAAATTTTTAGAATTTTGGTTCGGGGTTTTAGGTTGTGGGCTCGGGTCAAAATGTTTGGTGCCAGGTTTTTAAAAAAACTGTCAGGTTTTTAAATTTTAAAATAAATTTAAAATTGAAAACAAGTTTTAAACAAAGTTTTAAATCAAGTATTTAAAGTAAGGATTCAAATTAAATTTGCATCCTAGTTTTGAAATTAATTAGTTTTATAAAATTTAAAATGGTTAAACAACTTTGAATGTTAAAGTATATTTTAAAATGAATTTGGTTCAAAACTCTTATAAATTTATTTTATAAGATAAGTGTTTCTTTAACCTTTGATTTAAAGAGTTTTTAAATTGTTTTTAAATTTTATTAAAGCTAAATTTGTAATTATTTTAAATCTTTAATTTGAAATGAAATTTAAAGGTAAACTTAAAAGTAAAAGTTTCCAAAGGCTTCTGTAAATGGTAATTAAGTCATTAATAAGAATAATGTTTTATCTTAAAGTTAATTAAGATTTAATGATTTGTGATTCATTAAATTATTAAGGAAATTAAGCGGTAATTAATTAGCTTAATTAATTAATGATTTAGGATTAATTAATTAGTTAACTAAGGGTTTAAGTTAACTAATTAAGGATAAATTAGTTAAGTAATTAAGGTTTAAGTTAATTAATTAAGGGTTAATCAATTTGTAATTAAGAATCATTAATTAGATAAGTATAGATTATTAATTAATGATTAGAAATTAATTAATCAAGTAATTAAAGATTAATTAAGTTACAGTTAAGCACTTAATTAATTAAATAATCAGAGAATAATTAATTAGTTATTAAAGATTTATTAATTTGTAATTAATAATGATTAATTTAAGTTTAATTTCTTAAGAGAAGTAATTAAAGAAATTGTTAATAGTTAATGAAGGTTATTAACTAGGATTTATTAAATAATTAATTAACATGATTAATTTTAATAATTAATTATAGCAATTAATTAAAAATAATCATTTGTGGAATTGTTTAAGTATAATTACTTAATGGAAGTAATTAAAGGGATTAATTACTCAGTATAATTAAATAAATAAATTAGTTTAAGTTAATTAATTAATTAATTAATTAAATTGATTTAAGATAATCACTTGATGATTGTTAAGTATAAATTACTTAATGTAATTTATAAAGTGTAATTACTTACTGAAGTAATTAATAGATGATTACCTGATGTAATTAATTGAAGATTGGAAGTATTTAGGTTTAATTACCTTGTGTAATTAATAAGGAAGATAATTACTCAGTGGAAGTAATTAATTACTTAGTGCAATTAATTTAAGAGTTAATAAATAAACTTTATTTAAAAGTTAATTAAGTAATGTAATTAATTAGGGATATTAACTACTAAATGTGATTAATTAGAATATAACTAACTAAAGAAGTAACTAAGGATCATTAATTAATGTAATTAATGATGTAATTAATGATGTAATTAAGGTTGATTAATTAAGATTAATTAATCAATAATAAATAATTATAGAGTAATTAATTAATTATGATTAATTAAGGATTAATGTAATTAATTATAATTAATTAATTAATAAAGTAATTAAAGGTTAATTATTGTAAATGGTTAAGGATAATTAATTTATGTAATTAATTAAAGGCTAATTACTTAATGTAATTAGAGTATAATTAATCAAGGATGATTAATTAAGATGGAAGATTAAAGAATGACTAATTAATTGATTTGTGATTAATTAATGGATAAGTAAGCAAGATTTATGTGATGAAAGTAATTAATTTATTTTATTTTAAATTAATTAGAGATGAAGTAATTAATTTAATTCATTTTAAATTAATTAAAGATGATGTGATTAATTTCGCTTTACTTATGTATGGTTGGATGGCATTCGTTGCCTTAAACGATTTGATATCTTTGATATGAAATATGTGCTGATCTATGATATGGATGCTTTGGTTGAATGGTGATGATATGATGAATCTATCTGTGAGATTGTGAATTATCTTTCTGTGTGAATATAGATAATAGTGTTGAATTGTTTTAACTTTAAAATAACTTGGCTTTAAAGACGGCGCTTTGGATTTCGATGAGACCGAGATCGGGTTTCTAGATTTGGACATCCGAAAACCACATTGATCCAAATTAACGTAGGACGTGAATTCAAGTGAAGATCAAGTCGAAGACTCGAAGTGTAAGAACTATTTGTCGTTAAAACTCTAAGGGTGATTCCAATACGATTATAACGGAGATAGTGCTTTCAGGTTCGAGATGGAGTTTCAGAGTGCAGGGTTATCATCGTTAACTTTGAGCGTAATTCAAAAAAGAGTGTAACGAGATAATGCCTTCAGTTTCGTTCGAACCCAGAACGAACTTGTATGGATTAAATGCTTTTAGAACATCGTCATATGGACGAAGAGCATTCTAAGATAGATGTGTTCTATAAAGGTAATCGTAGCCTCAAGCCTCATCAACCGGGAATGGCTAAAATAGGGAAGGTGCAGCAAGGCTAAGTGAGTCGCACTCAAGTAGGACAAGATCTTCCCCTGTCTAGAAGTCCCTTTTTATTCGGCTGTGTGGGCAGTTGGTTCGCGGCCAACTGCGGGGTTGTCTTGTTCGGGACTATCCAGTAAGGGATGGTTCCGACCTTGTGTTGCAGGGGATTAGAAGGGATCCTCGGTACGGTGATCTAGGCCTCGTACTGTGATGGGCAGTACCCCAGTAGCCCTGCCATTGATGGAAACCCATTCTTCCTACGTACCCTTACGGTTTTGATTATATTACCCACTTTGTGGCTAGTATGCTAGAATTTAATCATGTAACAATTTCATCTATTTCTTATTTACTTGAAAACCCTAGACCCTATTATAATATCACTGGATTTCCTATCAAATGTTTTGGTTAGCATAAGGTAAAAACTTACCCATGTTTATGTGTGGGGAGTCTTACGTGACACCTTTCCTTTTCAAAGGTTTTTAAAGTTAAGCAACTTTAACCTGTTAGTCACACCAGACCTATGTCTGACCCAGAGTTTATCTTTCGTTTTCTTAAACTCTTGGGTACTTAAATTTTTATAAGTAGCCAAGGGATTTAGGTTAGCTTTGACGAGTTTCTGTAGAAGATATGGAGCAGGAGGCTTCAGCGTTTGTAAATATATATGGCGTTCCGCTGTGTTGACTCTGAGTCATTTGTTTGAATTGTATTTTGAGTTGTAATGACTAGACAGGTGTTTATAACTGTCTAGTATATGTTGTATAAGCTGTGTGACTCTGATAGATGTTGTATACTATGTAATATTTATATGATTAATATAATTTATTCGTTCCGCTGTTGAGATTCTGATGTCGTTTCTTTCTTTCTTCTCTATCTTTTCTCTTCTCTATCCCTTTCTTTCTTAATGATGATGCATCTTTTTGGTAGAAGAAAGGCGGGTCGTCACACATAGGGTGTGCTACAAGTGTCCGTGAATTCCTAAGGTCCATTGAGTAAGGGTTCTTGTCTAATACGTACCTCCACTACAAATTGTGTAGGCTACTGCAAAGGATCGAACAATTGATTGAACTTCACAACTAATGATCAGCCAACTCTCCTAGAGCCACCTAATAAGAAAACACCGCCTGTAGGCTACTATGGGAATTACTCTCATATAAATACTCATAACCCGTACTACGCTTGTAGGGGGAGAACCTGAGATACTAACTCGTTTATGCGTCTCATCATCTACACCCATGCACACCTCTCGACCGTTGTGTACTGCCTCTTATCGTACTACACTGGTGTCCACCAGTATCATGTCGCGTTAGAACCGTACATACAAGAACTTCCGTTACTACCGGGCTACTTATTTACATATATTACAACTTATCACGCTACGCTAGGCCTGACTGTCCGTATCGAATTTCCCCATTAGCATCAGGCTCACTCGCTACCATCCATCAGTGTTACGCATCCACTGCAGAACCTCCTCTTGGGTAGCTATTTTATGTCCCTAGTCAATTGCTCGAATCTTAATTGGGTAAGCAACATTTTACCTAATGTCAAAATGACATAGCATCCTCTGATAGGGAGCTAGCCTCCCTACTATCTTTAGCGTATACACTTAGCCTTAAAATAGGCTAAAAAATTATTTCGAATTTTCATATTTTATCACTAACCCAGGCCTTAGGCCAAGGTTCAGATTTTGCATTTTACATGTCGACCAGTCGATTGCTAATCCTAACCGATCAACCACTGGGGTTCAATGGTCGATTAGTCATAGGCTAAAATTAGGGTTTACGTGATTTTTAATGTCGATTGTTGATTTTCATTGAATTTATGTCGATTGCGGTTTTATAGGAAATTTTAATGCTAATTTGACTAGTCCATGTTTTTAATTCAATATCAAGGTCAATTTAGGGTTTACAAATTTAAGGATTACTAATTTTAGTGTTTGCGGTTTAAATAAAAAGAGGTGTGCTAACATCAATATGGGTTTAACAATTTACAATGATTTCAATTCTACCCTAGATTGTAAGTTTCAAATTAGGCTTTTTCAATTTCAATTTTAAATTTACTAATGCCCTAAATCAAGCATAATAGATTAAATCTAACCGTAATACTCATCTAATCAAAAGTGATTCCACTCACCTTGTTTGCGTCAGAATTGGCACTGACATCCAAATGAGTATAGTAGAGAAAAGAGTTATGAAAGTAAATAAAAATTAGAAACAAAAAGACATAAAAGTTTTACAGTGGTATGCCTAATCATTGCCTACGTCCACTTAACTTTGTTGCCGATTTGGTTGCTGTTTACAGCCTTTGTTCTTATGGATCGGTATGGATCCTTGGATTATAAGGGAATATAGAGAAAATTGTTAAAAGAGTCAAATGATCCTCAAAATGATTCCTCTTTTCATTTATTTATAACCAAGGGTCACTGTAAATTCTTGCATATGATCTCGTCCATGTTCTGCACTTCCATGGAGTGCTAACCAAAATAGGATCGTGGCCTGTAATCGAAGTTTGTGGTTCGATACTGGCCGATAGGCATGGATCAGTACTGATCCAAACGATTGCATTATGGACCTTTTTCATGGCTTCATGTAGATGCGATTTGTTCTTATCTTCATGTTTTACATCTTGATTGCTCAGCCATAAGCTTGTTTCTGGGTCAATAAGTTGGATCAATTATGGAATGAAGTCCCTAGCTTTAAGCGCTTGAGAAGTCTGAAGGAAAACGACATGTGATCGATCTAAAGAAGCTTAGAATGGGCTACAACGCCAATGCTCGAAAGCAAAGGGAGTTTGAGGTGTTTAGGATGGAGTTGTATACATTGGTGTTGATCCATAGGAATGGATCAATATCGATCTATGCCTTTGTTCAAAAGTTGGACTTAGGTCCTGGTACTTGAAGTAGTGTGATATGTGGATCACTTTGGAAGGTTATTTGCACCTCCATCTCTATACCTATACTATCCAAGCATACCACAGAATACTATAAGATAATATAGAGAATAAGACGATATGGGGTACACACATGAATATTCCCTTGGGATAACATTGGTACGTATCTAAATGATGCAGCCCAGCCTAAGGATGCAGCAGCGCAATCTACTAACGCAACGGATTTGAGACATTCAAGGGTTTTAGGTCGCTCACGACCTAGTGAATATCGCAAACGACCTAGTGAAGCAGAGCAGCATGATGGCCAATGACCTAGCGAATGTCACGAACGACCTAGCGAGATATTAGAGAGACGCAGTAGAAACGAGTTATGCAGTGAGACATCGGAGCGACCTAACGACCTATGCATCTTCGGTAGGTCGCTAATGCATTTTTTCTTAGGTCGCTTCGACCTTGCCGTGGTAAGACCTAGTTTAGGTCGCTGATTTGTTATGTCGCTGAAGAAGCTTAAGTTGCTCAGTGTTCTTAGGTCGCTGCCTGGACTTGTTAGGTCGCGTAACGTGTTGAAATACTGTATTTGCTTTATGTTGTCATGTTGTAACTTGAGTCACTGAAACGTTGGATGTAATAGGTCGTTACCGACATAAGATAGGTCGCATGAGTTGTATTTTAGCTTTTTGTATATATCGAGTCGTTACTTGTTAAGTCGTGTATAGTGTTGTATGTACTTAGGTCGTTTATGTGATGTAACTGATGTTTGTTTTTAGTTCGGTGAATCGTTAGGCCGTTAACGACCTTGGTTAGGTCGTAGGTCGGTGGACTGTGCCGAAATGTGTGTTGCAACCCTATAAATAGGGATGGTGATGGTCATTTGTAACTCGGTTGATTTTTGAATGAAAACTTTGTTTGAGTGCTTTGTGCCTCTTTGAAATTGGTAGTTGAGTGTTATCTCCTATCTCCACCTTCGGCATTCGAGTGCGCTCGAATCAACGATTGTTGAAGCCAATTCACGGAATCAAGTGCGCTTGATCAACGTTCGAAGAATTGTAGATCTTCTCTCACGGTATCATGCGCGATCGACGTGTCGAAGTTAGCTAGAATTCGGTACCTTTCGAGATCAATGAATTTGGGCCTTTTGGTATCATTAATTCATCGATTCATATTGTTTCATCTAATCGTTCTTTGATTAGTTTGACATGAAATCCATATTTCGTCGTCAATCCGTATATCCGCTGCGTTAGTTTTTTGGTATCAGAGCTAGACTTAGTCAATCATAGCTAAGCCGAGTCTTGGAGCCAAGGAGTTTGAAGTTTGGTGTTCATCGCGTTCTTCGTGAAGTTGCAACAAGTGGGGAACTTTTGATCCATATCATTTTGGATCAAAGTCCGGAAAGTGTTTGAATTTTTAGAGAAAAGTTTGAAATGTTTGAGTTGAGAATGGAAGCATCATTTTGGTATCATTTGTTGAAGTGTAAGCCGAACATAACATTGTGTTGAAGTTTGAGCCATGTATCATTTTGTTTGAACCAGTCCGAGAATTTAAGTTTTTTTTGAAGTTTGTGTTTGAATTGTTGAAGTTTGATCCAATCATGCCTCCGAGAAGAGCCAATCTCTATCAAAATGTTGAAGATTTGTACAAGAGAGAAGATGCTGAGCAGATGGAACAACGAATTAGCAATAAATTCAATGGAAAGTTAGATGAAGGCATTGGTAGGTTGGAGAAATTGATGATAGATATGAATCAAAGGAGAAGGTCGCCAAACTCGAACCATGGGGAAAACAGAGTTTCGCCATCGGTTACGGAAGCGAGAAGGGTGTCGTCACAATCTTTTAGAGAAAGAAAAGAAACATCAATTTCATCGAGAAGAGATCACCATGAATATAGACATGAAGAGAGAAGAACTCCACATGAGTTTGAAGATGAGCCATATCGAGATGAAGAGAGACATAGTAGAAGGGGCATGCGTGATCGAAGGGTTGTTGAAGGTCGAGATCGATATAGACGTACATTTGATTTTGATGAAGATGGTGATAGAGCTAGCATTCATTATCGAGATCGAGACCAAGTACGAAATGCATATCGGGAAGTAGAAGATGATCGACGTTGGGAGTCGGGGATGAAGATAGAAATTCCGGAATTCAAAGGTGGAATGGTAGTAGAAGAATTTCTGGATTGGTTGTCTAACGTTGAAGAGAATTTTGACTTTAAAGAAGTTCCTGAGCATAGAAGAGTTAAGTTATTACTACAAGGTTGAGAGGGAGAGCTTTAGCATGGTGGCAGCAAACTAAACTTACGCGGGAGAGAATGGGGAAGTCAAAGATTGAATCATAGGAGAAGATGAAGAAGTTAATGAAGGCTACATGCTTGCCTTACAATTATCAATCGCTCATGTATCAGAGGTTGCAGAATCTGAGGCAAGGGACGAAGACTGTTAATGATTATGCTAATGAATTTTATCAACTGATTGCTCGAAATGACATTATGGAGACAGAGGAACAATTGTCTGCTAGATTTGTTGGAGGGTTGAGAATGCAGATCCAGGACATGGTGAATATGTTTGATCCAAGATCTGTTGCAGAAGCACATCAGAAAGCAGCTGCTTGGGAGAAACAAGGGAGACGAGGAGGTGGTGTGTTTCCAAGTTACAATTCTCAAAACAAGGGTGCTAGTGGGAGTTCCAATGTTCCTAAAGTCGTCAGTAAATTAGTTGTGAAAGAGGTTGAGAAGGCAAAGGTTAACAACAGTTTCAAATGCTATAATTGCCAGAAAGTGGGCCACAAGAGTAATGAATGTCCGAAACCAAAGAAGCGAACTATGATTGCTGAAGCGGAAGGTGAGGATGTCGGTGAAGATTATTCTAGTCCAGTTGAGGAGGATGAACAGGATATCGCGTCAGGAGATGTAGGATGTAATCTAATGATGAGGAGGTCTTGTTTGACACCGAAGCAAGAATAAGAGGCTAGTTGGTTGAGGAGTAATATCTTTCAGTCGACATGCACTATATTGGGGAAAGTGTGTAAATTTGTGATTGACGCGGGAAGTTGTGACAATATCACTTCTACCGAAGCTGTAAGAAAGTTGAAGTTGAAGACGGAGAAGCATCCAAATCCTTACAAGTTAACATGGTTGAGGAAAGGAGGAGAGGTGAAGGTGGATAGGCGAGTTCACGTTCCATATTCTATTGGGAAGAAGTATAAAGACGAGATCTGGTGTGATGTGCTGGAGATGGATGTTTGTCACTTGCTTTTGGGAAGACCATGGCAGTATGACCGAGCAGTGCAGCATGATGGTCGAACCAATAGCTACAGCTTTATGTTTGAAGGTACTAAGATCATTTTAGTTTCAAAGAAGAGACAGCAAGGAGAAAGCAAATCAGAAGAGAACGAGGAGCTGAAAACTTTGTTGACTTGGAAGGAGTTTATTGAAGAAGTAGAGGAGAGTCCAGAGGTAATTTTGTTGATTGGACATGAAGCTACTGAATCTGTTGAAGTTCCAGAGGAATTAAAACCGGTATTGGAAGAATTCAGAGATGTGTTTCCTGAAGAGTTGCCAACGGAGTTACCACCATTGAGAGATATTAAACATCAGATTGATCTTGTTCCAGGGGCAGTATTACCACACAAGCCACATTACAGGATGAGTCTTAAGGAGCATGAGGAACTGAGAAGGCAGGTTGAAGAGTTGTTAGAACAAGGGCGTGTTCAGGAGAGCTTGAGTCCTTGTGCAGTGCCAGCCTTATTGGTACCGAAGAAGGATAGGACTTGGCGGATGTGTACGGACAGTCGGGCTCTAAACAAGATCATGGTGAGATACAGATTTCCTATGCCGAGGTTTGATGATTTGATTGATCAGTTGAGCGGAGCTGTTGTGCTCTCGAAGATTGACTTGAAGAGTGGATACAATCAGATTCGTATTAGACCGGGTGATGAGTGGAAGACTGCTTTTAAAACTAGAGAAGGTCTATACGAATGGCTGGTTATGCCGTTCGGCTTATCAAATGCTCCAAGTACTTTCATGAGAGTGATGAACCAGATTTTCAGACCATTCATTGGGAAGTTTGTAGTAGTTTACTTTGATGATATTTTGATCTATAGTGGGAGTATAGAAAAGCATGTCCAACATTTGCGAGAAGTATTGTTGATTCTACGACAGGAGCAATTCTATGCAGCAGCAAATAAGTGCGTGTTCATGACGCACAGTGTTTTGTTTTTGGGATATACTCTGTCGAAGGAAGGTATTCAAGTGGATGAAAGCAAAGTAGAAGCTGTCAGAAATTGGCCACAACCCAGGACAATAACAGAAGTTAGAAATTTTCATGGATTAGCATCATTCTACTGAATATTTATTCCACATTTCAGTAGCGTGATGGCACCGGTTACTAATTGTATGAAGGGCAAGCAGTTTTCATGGTCGGAGGAAGCAGGGGTTGCTTTTGAGCGAATCAAGGAACTCTTGACGTCAACACCAATTCTAGTATTGTCGGATTTTCAGTTGTTATTTGAGTTACATACTGATGCATCTAAGGTTGGAATTGGAGGGGTGTTAAGTCAGAGAGGCCGACCAATTGCATATTTCAGTGAGAAGCTTTCGGGAGCCAAGATGCGATATAATACATATGATGTGGAATTTTATGCTGTTGTGCAAGCCGTGAAGCACTGGAGACACTATTTATTCCATAAAGAATTTGTTCTGTATACTGATCATGAAGCATTGAAACATTTGCAAGGACAGTACAAGATTGCAGCCAGACATGCTTCGTGGATCGCCTACTTGCAACAGTTTACTTTTGTTGTGAAGCACAAATCAGGGGTAACGAATCGCGTAGCTGATGCTTTGAGCAAGAGGAATCATTTGTTGACGACGATGAAGGTTGAAGTGACAGGATTTGAACTATTGCCAAAAATTTTTGAAGAAGATCCTTACTTTACGAAGATTGTTGAGAAAGTCAAGGATGGGAATACTGATGAGTTTGTGTTGGTAGATGGATTCTTATTCAAGCGGAATCAATTGTGCATACCAAAAGGAAGCTTGCGAATGAAGATTATAAAGGAGTTACACGAAGAAGGCCATGTGGGTAGAGATCGCACATTGCAGTTGACTTCTCAATCTTAATACTGGCCCTCGATAAGGCGGGAAGTTGAAAAGTTTGTGCGTAGATGTCATGTTTGTCAAGTTTCGAAAGGGACAGCTACAAATGCGGGTTTATATATGCCTTTACCTGTTCCTATAAAACCATGGGTAGATGTAAGCATGGATTTTGTGTTGGGCTTACCGAGAATTCAATGGGGAAATGACTCTATCTATGTTGTGGTGGGCCGTTTCTCGAAGATGGTACATTTTGTTGCTTGTAAGAAGACAACAGATGCAGTCCATGTGGCGCAATTATACTTCAGGGAGATTTATCGTCTTCATGGTTTACCAGAATCTATAGTTTCAGATAGGGATAACAGATTTCTGAGTCATTTTTGGCTAAGTTTGTGGAAGATGGTGGGTACAAAGTTGAAATTTAGTAGCGCTTATCATCCGCAGACAGATGGACAGACGGAGGTTGTGAACAAATCGTTGGGAAATTTATTGCGGTGTCTTGTGAAAGACAATCTGAAGAGCTGAGATATGAAGTTATGTCAAGCGGAGTTTGCACATAATCATGCAGTGAATCGTAGTACATGTTTCAGTCCATTTCAGATTGTATATTCAAGTTTTCCAAAGGGGCCGTTGGATTTAATGATAGTACCACAGCCGAAGGGGACAGTTAAGCGGGCTGTTGATTTTGTTGATGGGTTGACAGAATGCCATAAAATCGTTCAGGAACGATTGGAGAAGACGAATGAGAAGTATAAACGATCTGCGGATCTGAAGCGAAGAAATGTTGAATTTAATGAAGGAGATTTAGTATATGCTGTACTAACGAAGGATCGTTTTCCAGTGGAAGCATACAATAAACTTAAAGCTCGAAAGATTGGTCCCGTAAAGATTGTGAAACAGATCAATGAAAACTCTTATAGGTTGAAACTGCCGGAAGATGTGTACACTTCTGACGTGTTTAATGTTAAACACCTTATAACTTACTATGGAGATGAACAATCCAATGGGGAAGCACTTTTAAATTCGAGGACGAATTTTTCCCAACCAGGGGAGGATGATGCAGCCCAGCCTAAGGATACAGCAGCGCAATCTACTAACGCAACGGATTTGAGACATTCAAGGGTTTTTGGTCGCTCACGACCTAGTGAATATCGCAAACGACCTAGTAAAGCAGAGCAGCATGATGGCTAGCGACCTAGCGAGATATTAGAGAGATGCAGTGGAAACGAGTTATGCAGTGAGACATCGGAGCGACCTAACGACCTATGCATCTTTGGTAGGTCGCTTATGCTATCCTTTTCTTAGGTCGCTTCGACCTTGCCGTGGTACGACCTAGTTTAGGTTGCTGATTTGTTATGTCGCTGAAGAAGCTTAAGTTGCTCAGTGTTCTTAGGTCGCTGCCTGGCCTTGTTAGGTCGCGTAACGTGTTGAAATATTGTATTTTCTTTATGTTGTTATGTTGTAACTTGAGTCACTGAAACGTTGGATGTAATAGGTCGTTACCGACCTAAGATAGGTCGTGTGAGTTGTATTTTAGCTTGTTGTATATATCGAGTCGTTACTTGTTAAGTCGTGTATAGTGTTGTATGTACTTAGGTCGTTTATGTGATGTAACTGATGTTTGTTTTTAGTTCGGTGAATCGTTAGACCGTTAACGACCTTGGTCAGGTTGTAGGTCGGTGGACTGTGCCGAAGTGTGTGTTGTAACCCTATAAATAGGGATGGTGATGGTCATTTGTAACTCGGTTGATTTTTGAATGAAAACTTTATTTGAGTGCTTTGTGCCTCTTTGAAATTGGTAGTTGAGTGTTATCTCCTATCTCCACCTTCGGCATTCGAGTGCGCTCGAATTAATGATTGTTGAAGCTAATTCACAGGATCAAGTGCGCTTGATCAACGTTCGAAGAATTGTTGATCTTCTCTCACGGTATCGTGCGCGATCAACGTGTCGAAGATAGACAGAATTTGGTATCATTCGAGATCAACGAATTTGGGCCTTTTGGTATCATTAATTCATCGATTCATATTGTTTCATCTAATCGTTCTTCGATTAGTTTGACACGAAATCCACATTTCGTCATCAATCCGTATATCCGTTGCGTCACTAAACATCGAATAAAACTCACCACAAAACAACACAGTATCAACACAAAGCAATAGCATGTGTGCCTCCAGGATAGAATAATACACAATAAAAAATCATAGACCACAGTGTCAATTACAGTGATAATCTTTATAATATTCAGAAGTATGTCCATTATACATCACAATGTTATACGTACAAGAGACTATATAAGGCACAATTATAATCTATAATACATAATATCTAGTCTCCTTTACAACTAGAAAATACAAGCAGGTCTTACAGTCCCTACACCTGAAATGTCTCGGACCGACCCGAGTATTATAAAAATAATAAACAGGTCAAACTATATCTAAATCCAAGGTCAATAAACTTATAAAACATATTATATGTTGGGTTATCAATAGTAATAATAATGTATCTCACCAACTCCAAAATCTTACAACGTGAAACACCACAAAACCTAGCATAATGATGTCAACACCTGTATAAAAGCTTATCAACCATAAACATAAAATGCAGGTATCATCCATGTCGAATAATCATCATCGAACCCTAAAAATCATCGATACAGAGATATCGCCAGGTATAAGCTGGCTAACTCGCGGTTTTCCATGTACATCACTTAACCTCCATTAATAAAATATCCTCTGCATCAATACTAATAATTACTTATAAATTTAATCGCAGAAATAGCGACACAGAAATAGCGACACATGCCAATAAAGAATAATCTACGACACACGCTTAAGAAAGATAATTAAGTAATACAAAATATAAATAAGCAAAACATATCAATGAACGGTAGATGGCGACATACACCATTAACATATAAAAAAAGGCAACACACAAAAATAGATAGAAGTTGGCGACACATGTCAAACAAGGATATGATTAGCCGCACATGCCTATGAAAATATAGTTGCCGCCTATAAAGTATGATCGTTGACACATGTCTAAGAAGATAATTGGCAATATGTACCAATGGATAATATTTGGCGATATACACCAAAGAAAGAGAATATATGACATATGCCAAAGAAGGGTACATGGATTGAACATACTTAGGACATAGTATTTGGTATAATCACCATTTATTATCTCCAGTAGGAGAATAAGTACTTTTCTATGTCACAACACACCAAAACCAGATGGGAGACCGACGGAGACACCTGCTCCAGGAGACTACATACGTAAATGGAGAACACAACACACATGACTATCTAGCACGACTTCTACAGTCTTGGTTTCCTCGATGGTCATCATGACTCTTTATCCATCGCATGTCATAAACACGTTGTTAACTGGGTTTCTAACCCAGCAGAGTTCAACAAGAGTTAAAATATTCAGACTAAGCTATAATGATTTGAAACTAAAATAAGGCATCTAAAAGAAAAGGCCAATGGAACTTAAGAGAAATATGCCAAAAATCTACTAAGCAGATGGATCGCTGATGATCCATCATTCATGGCATCGCTAGTGATCTAAAAGGAAGCATCATGAGTTGTCAAAGCCTCTTACATCATGATCTACTACCTCTTTTAAGAATGCTTGCCAAATTTCATAGCATGCCAAAAATCTAGCTCGAGAAGTGAAGAATCATCGTATTTAAGCTGTTTGACCAAAAACAGCTAATTTAAAATGGACCTAGAGAACTCGTACGAAGTCAGGTTGACTTGAAATTTTGGGAAACATTTAAAAGACATAAAAGAAGGATCATAACAAAATTGGGATAATTTGGGGGTGGTTTGATGGATCAATAGCAACCAGATTAGATGGATAGCTAACGATCCATGTAGGTTGGACCTCACAATATGATATTTATAGGGTAGGTCCCACACACCATAGAGAGAGTACCTGCAAAGTTTCATCCGCTTTCATTAAATTTTGAATGAGTTATGGATGATTATTCTTCGAGTTGGGCCAGCTTGATCCATCAGGTTTGACTCATGAGGAGTGGGCCCCATGACCTTTGATCCATTAGGGAGGCTCTGCTACTTATCTACATTGCATTTGTGAAGTTTTGTGTGATTTGGTTAAGTATTTTGTGAATTATGGAAAATTCTTCTGGACCAGATTACCCCTGAAGACGAATGATCAAACGAACTCCAAATGACTTGATATTTGGACAAGGCACTTATATAGAAGATGGGAAGACAACCAAACTAAGATCACTCAAAAAACATGCAAAGTGGATGGATAGCTAACGATGATCTCCTATGGATAGCTAGCGATCCATCAAGATAGGTCCGATCGCTTTCAAACTTTCCATGCCCCTTCATAGCACTTCTGGTAGAAAAATATGCTAAGTTGATGGATAACTAATAATCCATCCCCTATGGATAGCTAGCGATCCATAGGACTGAATCAGATTGATTTGAGATTTTTGGTGAAGATTTGGCATAACAACTGGACTCTTCTCCACTTGGACTTTTGGTCCAATACTCAGTAAACTACCCTATAAATACTCACCTATCTACAATATAAAGAGGATCTTCTAGACTGGCAGTGAGAACTCTGCAGAGATTATTCTTCACTCTTCTTCTCCTACACAATAGTCATCTAGGGGTTCCTTGTGATTCTCTAGTGCACTCTTGTACTTGTAACTTGATCTAAACTTAGAAGATTCAATCATATTGTAATCTAATTCAACTTGTAATATCATTCAGTTAATTGAAATTTATAAAGTGGATACAGGCTACATTAACAGCCGAACCACTATAAAAATCTTCTTGTCCTTTTTACAGTTTCGGCTCTTTTTACATTTATTTTTGATATTATTGCTTTGTAAGAACGGGGCTGGTGCTTTCACACTCAATGCAAGGAGATGATCCATTTTTTGGGTTAAAATTTTGGTACTTTCACTAAGAATGCAACTTAGGCTTAAATCTAGCTATCTACTTTGGATCAGATAGGTTCAAAAGTTAGATCCTCAATCTTTGCTTAGAAGATTTGCTGTTGAGAATCAATGGCACCCGGAAGAAAGAGAACTACCTCCGAAAGATCCAAAGGAGCTACCATTGCTGCAGAAGAAACAAACCCTTGGCAAATTGAAGTCAACAACCTCAACAACCTACTGTTAGGAGCTAACTCTGGAGAGCAGGTTCCAGGATCCTCCACATGGCTTGAAGTTGTGACTAAAGAGAATTGAACAAGATGGTTGATGAAATTAACCAAGAAATGGCAAATAGTGAAAAGGCTCTGGAAAAAATAAATGCTCTCTTATCACTCCAATCACTAACTACTCTCAGAATGGTGCATGGAGCACTGGCTACTACAAAGCAAGAGCATTCTTCTATTTCTAGCTTGAATGGAAGAAACGGAAGGCAAAAGAAAAAGGAAGTAGTGGGCGGAGCTCTAAGAATCATGACGGAAGAAAAGCTAACACTCCACCCATTGCAGAAGCACCTGTTGCAAACCCAAACTTAGAGGTGAAAACCCCACGAGGAGATATAATGATGGCTCCCTTCGGCTCTGAAGATGATAAAAAATTTGAGGAAGACAAATTGGATGAAAATGCTAACGTGCAAAAGCTCTAAAACCTATGTCATAACACAGTGCCAAGCAATGAACGAGGAACTGCTGCTCAAATGGTACTCCTAGAGGAAGAAGAACCAAGAAGATATGACATAAACCAGGATCGATTACAACGCCAAGCACCCATGGTATGCTATGATCACTCCTAACTGACTAATTTCCAATCTCATAATGGAGCTCCCATCGTCGAATCGCAAATTTTCGTCATCGAATATCATCAACAATCGTCAAAATGGTCATTGAAAAATTCACTTCAGGGTTGACTCGAAGTTGAACTCGAGTAATTGCCTATTTCACTTGAAGTAGATTTTGGAAGTCCGGAATCCAAGTCGAACTTCGGTAATCACCGATTTAACTTGAAGCGAACCTAGGAAATTCTAGGCTGAAATTAGACTTGGGTAAAATCAATATTTTCTCCAAGCAAACATACAAATTACTCCAAGCACTGTTTATCACCAACCCAGCACTACAAATTCTGTGACTCCAAGCGAACCATGTACTTACTCCAAGAAAATGGCAAATTTTCTCGGGTCGGACTCCGAGTAAAATACCATAAATCAATCAACGCCGATCCATTTTCTTTTGCCCATAACTCGAACATGCAAACTCCAAATACCTTGAAATTTGGAATGTAGCCTTATGGGGCCTTCCTTGTTTCCCCAGACCAATCTCACATAGTTGAAAATTTTGAAGGGTCGTCACTGATGCTTGGCCCTATCCTGAGCGATTTGCAATTCAGTCGGCATTTCTAATCATTCAACCATATGAAAATCCTGCATATATCATTCTCAAGCATTATAAATAGCCGTAACTTGAAATGGACTGGACTGATAATGATTAGAGCATCTTTCATAATCGAAACTCACTCACCGAAGCCATTTAGCATGCATAATATCCGTAGAAGTTTATCATGCCAACTATATCTTCCTATAACTGTACAACTGATTCAAAATTGTTTTTTTATAGGTATGACTAGCATATGGATGAGGCGAAGGCAAAAAATGCAGTCTACTGCAAGGCCCTCAGGAATCATTAAATGATGAAACAACCTACTACCCTAGAAGAATTCTACGAGAAGGAAAAAAAGACTAAAGGTAGTGCAATTAAGAGAAGGCAAACCCGGCAATTTGCTAAAGAACATACCAAATGGTGAAGGAGTCAAAGGACCTTAGCGACCTTCTGCCTAAGCAAGGCCACTAAGACCTAACAAAAAAGTGCCTCGGCTAACTGACAAAATCAACGATAGGATGATTATCAAATAACATTCTGGCTAGTTAGCTAGTAAGGAATGGGGCAGCAACTTAAAGTAATGCATTCTCATCCATCTTCGCCTACTTTCCTTTTCCAAATGAACCATACCCGGACACTGCGGAATTGTAGACAACACGGCGAAATAAATGCTTCTATGCCCCAACGAGTCATGTTGATCCCCCTTTCAAGAACGATCTTTCTCTAGTAGCATCGAGAAAGCTTGTGCAAAGGATCATCGAACAAACAGATCCAACCCCTAGTCTTTAGGACCAATAAAAATATGTTCCCATGAGCCGAATCACAAAAATTCGTTTTGAAATCAAGGAATCATCGCTTTAATACCATCGGGACGTCGGACAAATGACCCAAAACTCTTCTTGGGATCGATGAATTATCATTCCAAGGTTGTCCGGTCGTCGGACATCCAACCAAAATTCCTCTTAAAGTCGATGAATCATTGCTTTAAGACCGCTGAGCCATCGGACACACGACCCAAAACTCTTCTTCGAGTTAATGAATTATCGCTCGAAGGTCGTCTGCTCATTGGACATCCATCCAAAATTCCTCCTGAAGTCGATGAATCATGGCTTTAAGACCGTTAGGCCGTTGCACATATCCTATCCAAAACTCTTCTTGGATTCAATGAATAATCGCTCTAGGGTCGTCTCGTTGCTGGATATCCAACCAAAATTCTTCTCGGATTGATAAATTATCATTCCAAGGTTATCTAGTTGTCGGACACCGACCATAAAAACTCCTTCACGAACTAAAGCGTTGTGAAGGTCCTTCACGAACTAAAGCATCGTGAAGGCAAACCGGTAGATATGCAATCATCTGATCCAAAAACTCCTTCACGAACTAAAGTGTCATGAAGGTCTATCATGAACTAAAGTGTCATGAAGACGAACCGGTAGATCAGCAGTCATCTAATCCAAAATCCTTCACGAACTAAAGCGTCGCGAAGGCCAACTGGAGATCAGCAGTCATCTCATCTAGAACTGCCTGAAGTTAGTGAAGTCATGCTCTGGTGCCACGAATCAACAATCACATTGGTCACTTCATAGAATTAATAGAATCACTTCCAACGACCAATAAGACAAACAGTGCTGAATTCCAGAGCTTTAAAGTCGCTCAAAGATAGTAAGTCAGAACGGAACCGAACTTGTGATCAATCAGAGGCCGACTCAAATCAAGACAAGATTCAGCACTTGGGAGAACCAAGTATCTAAAATCCCTAATATATAAATCTTTAAAGATTGAGGCATTTCCATGCTTTAATCATCTAAAAGACTCAGCTGCATCCACTGGACTGCGTGCAACCAAATGGGCTGTGGAGAAACCCAAATAGTTTAAGCACGCGAACATCCCTATGGCATGGTGGGCACCACACACACTTGTATAGCTACAAGGAAAGCCAAGACAAATCGTACCATAGTTATGTTATGCCGGATCCAAAATTCTGGCATATTGATAACTACGCACTTGACTGCCTAGCTAGCACAACAAATGGAATAAAAGCATAATACTTGCTTACTTATTCCTAACTCCTCCTTTACCACCCTTAGTAACTAGTTCCTTTTCCTCTTAGACTGTATGCCAGTTGAAGATCAATTCCCTAAAGGTATTTTGGACCCAAAACCGAGAGTCTTGCGCTGAACTCCTGCAAGCTCTTTCTTCATAACCATCTCCATGCGGTTAGCTGTAGATCTCTCCAACATGGCAACCTTATTTTTTTTCATGCACATCTTCTCAAAATGAGAGAGGACTGTCCAAGCTACAGATACTCAATCTATAAACCACTTATTTCTAAGTACATACGAAATTGCGTTCTAGCGAAGTCAAATCGCCATTGGGAAAACTTGATCCTTACCTTCTAAGAACTAGTATCGCTCCTCCAACATCAGTAATTTCCTAGGCATTATGGATCGACGGATCTTATCGATCCTATAAGTTGTGTACTGCCAAAAGTCGCACATCACTTCTTGAGCCGTGGAAGCACGCTTGTGAAGCTCGAACTCCTCACATTATCTGAAGATTGGCAATGTTGAGAAGTTTCAATTCGTTCCGAATCGACGGGTCATATCGATCCTATAAGTTGCGCACTGCTATAAACTGCACATTACTTCTTAAGCCATGGAACCATGCTCTCGAACACAAACTCCTCATGTTACCCAAAGATTGGCAATGTTGATAAGTTCCAAATTGTTCTAGATCGACTAGTCCTATCGATCTCATTGGTCGCGCACTCCCATAAGCAGCGCATCACTTCTTGAGCTGTGAAATCATGCCCTCGTAGCACGAACTCCTAAATACTCGAAGGTTGGCTACATCAAGGAGTTCCAAACCGTTTTGGACCGATGGATCATATCGATCTATAAGCCATGCACTTCCATAAGCCATGCATCACTTCTTGAGCAGTGGAACCAGACCCTCGATGCACGAACTCCTCACATTACCTGAAGATTGGCTATGTCGAGAAGTTCCAATCCATTCTGGATTAGTAGGTTGTATTAATGCCGTAAGTCACACACTTCCATAAGCCACTCATCACTTCTTGAGCTGTGGAACCATGCTCTCGAAGCACCAACTCCTTACGTTATCTGAAGATTGGCAACGTTAATAAATTCCAAATCATTCTGGATCAATGGGTCGTATCAATATCATAAGTTGTGTACTCTTATAAGCTACGCATCACTTCTTGAACCGTGGAACCACACTCTCGAAGCAAGAACTTCTCACGTTACCCGAAGATCGGCAACTTCAAGAAGTTCCAAACCGTTTTGGTTGATAGTTCGTATCGATCCCATAAACCGTGCATTTCATAAGCTGCGCACTCTCAAAAGCCTCGCATTTCGTAAGTCGTGCACTCTTAAATGCCACGCATTTCATAAGCCGCGTATTCTTAAAAGCCATGCATTTCATAAGCCGTGCAAGCACTGCTTAATTTTGCTCCGACATCATCAACAAACTCTTATGATTTTCTAAGTACCAGTATTGTCCTAACAGCACCAGGAAATTTGTCTATTGCAGGATTAACAGGGATCAACTCCTGCTATCCAAAAGAACTAACAGTGCTTCGGTAGTGGCATCAAGTTCACAAACCTAGAAGTCGGTAAAGAATTTCGACCTTTGACTAAAGTTAATGTACAAAATGTCTAAATTCAAGATATCCGAGTCACGAGTTCCTAGAGATAGGAGTTGCGACGCATCTTTGAATGGAGGCATTTAGAGAGCGACCCAGAACACCAAGTCTCACATTAATTGTTTTGAATAATCAACCCTAAGGACCGAGGGCACATAACACATTAATACCTGGTCAGGACAAAATATCGCTCCAACTTTTAATAAAAGGAGGAACTTACCATTGTCTAGAGATAGAAGATGATGGAAGGAATTTCCTGAATCAAATCATCAATGCATCAGTTTCCAAAGATAGAAGTAAGCGCTCGACCGAGGTCTCAAAACCCGATTTGCTGAAAACCAGCTGTTATGGGAAGACAGACAACGACAAGGGGAGAACACTCAAAATCGAGCAACTAAACCATTGATTCCTAAAGATTGGAACCTACAAATAAGGTTGATATCCGAAACATTGCTATCAGCCCAACATAAAGCATATGGCCCGAAGCAAGCAAGCTTAAGTGTCATATATTCAAGACAAACACTACCGAAGTCTACCGGTCCATAATCAGGATAGGAATGAGCCCGATCGTACCGGAGGCGGGGGATGACCCGTCCCATGATTTCTAATTTTCAATAAGAATCTAGAATTTGACACCTAAAAATGAAGGGTTCCTCCTAGAAATGAAGGGTTCCATAGATAGAAGTCAGGTCATAACAAAAACCGGTTGGAGGAAATCCAATTTTTCATGAACAAGAATAACCATGGAATTGGTTAAGCAGAAACACTACATTTCCAAGGGTAACACTTGATGGTGATAAACAAGGCTGGGCAACGAAAACGCCTAGGATTCCCATCCTTCCAAAACATAGCATATCCTAAAGTTAAGCAACATTGAGAAAAACAGCCACATTGGATTCAAAGGGATCTACTCAACTAAACAGGTTCGGATGCTTTAACATTGCCCGAAGACAGGCAACACTAAGAAATGACTTCTACAATCCAATCATCAAAGTGTAAGTTTTTGAAGATCAAGACTAGTGCTTACCTGGATTAAAAGCATTGCCGGATCAGTAGGGAAAATCGATCCTAACCTCCTAAGTGTCGGTGTTGCCCCAAGAATGCTAAGGACTTTTTACATTTCCTAAGCATCGGTGTTGCCCCGACAACGTTGAGAAACTTTCTATTTCATAAGTATTGGTGTTCCCCCATCAACGTCTGGAAACCCTCTTTTTCCTAAGCATCGACATCGCCCCGGCAATGCCCAAAAATTTGCTATTCACTATGTACTAGTGTTGCCTCGGTAATGCCAGGAGAACATTAATCTATAGGTTCGATGAGAAACACTCATCGTTGTAAACCATCAATGCACTAGCTTCTGGAGATAGATGTTGGTCCTCAATTGAGATTCTACCCTTGTCTTTAGAAAACTACAATTGCCCGAAAATAGGCAACAATAGGAAGACATAACCTTCATAGGTCAGCCGGATGGCTCAACCTTTAATCATAGGAATCAACCACTGAATAGGAATAAAGTATCTCCAAAAGAAAATCCCATGATTTAATTGCTCGTTTGCTAATTTCCCGAGATGAAAGCTGGTGCATAACCAAATTTCTTGAATGAAACTAAGAATGAATTTAGATATAACCAAAAGATAGGCAGTCTCGTGGAAATGTTGATTGGAACTAAGTAGCTAGGTTATCAATTCCCGAAGATAGGAATTGGCATATAAACATAACTTCTGCAATGATAACAATCAAGAAAAGTTTGTGTGATGACCTAGAATTTTAGGCAATATCAATTTAATAATCTGTATTAATAATTAAATTGATTTGATAACTTTCTTTTATAACCAATTAAATTGGTCAAGTTTATTCTTTTAAAAGTTAATAAATATTTTCTTTGGCAGGATTCTATTTTCAAAAGCTAATGATATTTAATTTGGTAAAATTTATCTTTTAAAGCTAATAAAATGGTTTTCTATTTATAATATATATATACTGGTATATAGTATAAATAGGAAAATTTTGATTTAAATTTAATAAAAGACGTGTTTTCAAATTTTAAATGTATATGAATGTATATGTTGTGATTTGAAGTTATGTTTTTAAATTCAATATAATGATTTTCAAAGTTAATATTAAAATATGTTCTCTATTTATGATATATAGATATTTATATATATTGTAAATAGAAAAGTTTTTGGGTTGAATTTAATAAATAAAAACATGTTTTCAAATTTTAATTTATATTTTGTAATTTGGAAGTTATGATTAAATTTAATATAAACACTTTTCAAAAACTATTTGAAAGTTAAACTTTATATTTCCTACCAAATAAAGATAATATTATAATATGTTTATCGATTTGAAATTTTATTTTAGCTTAAGTTTAAATAAGATTAGTTCAAAGTTTATTTCTTTGGTTTTAAATAATTCTTTCTTTTTAATTTTAACTTGCATAAATGTAATTTGAATACATAAATGTACATAAATTAATTAAGACATTAACCTATTAATATAAACAAAGGATTAAAAATGATTTAAAAACATTTGTAATTTATATGTTTAAAATGCATAATAAATTGAATAGCAAGGGTTTAAACATAAATCTCCTATTTTTAACATTTGTAAAGTAATATAAGCATGGAGTGACATTTGTGAATTTGAACCAACAAGTGGCAAATTTATACTTAATTAAAATTTAGATTATATTAATATAATACTAGAGGAAATAATTAGTGATTCTTTCAGCAAGGATTTATCTCATCTTCTAATTTTAAACTGAAAACAAAATTCAAAAAAAATAAATAATAAAGATTTCAGCCTGTTGAAATCAATAACAATCCATGACTAAAGCTTCAAACCTGAGACATTGCAAATCAAGAAGAAGATTAACAGCAAGTTTCAACACCTGATTCAACTTCAACTTCAAATTTGAGCAACTCATCTTTAACTTAATCAAGTAAGCATGCAACAAGAATTCAAATCAAATGTAAAAATTTCCAGATCAAAAGCCTAGAACAAGAAAATCTGGCTCTATTTCATAAAATGGTGAGTAAACCTTTTCGAAAACAGTTTGATTTGGATTTAACTTTAATGCATGTGATGATATTGGTTTGTACGGAAGTGTTTCAGCCTGAAATCATTTGGAATTGATATGTATGTTGTGTGAGTACGTCTGTTTATATATATTCAAGATCCCGTTCTCTATTGTTTCACAGTCCCTGATTTGCTTTCAAAAATTCAAAATCTCAATCGAGACAATATTAACCTTTGATATTTAAATGAAAGTTGTTTGTTGAAATATAGTGATGATTATAAAAATAATTTCATGATTTCAAATTCAGCAAAAAAGTTTAAAAATGGAAATAATAGTGAAATTCTTATATATGACAAAAATCAACCAATTCAATTTCGAATTTGGATTGCATGGATGTATTCGTGGCAGAAAATCTTGATTTTTAATGTAAGTATCATGATTTTTAGTTTGATATTCAATTAGAATTTTCGAGATGAACGTTCTTGGAATTTTGGTGGATTGTCGTTGATCGACACAGTGGATGGAGTCGAATTCTTGGGCGAAGTTGGCTGGAGGGTTGCCGATGGAGGAAAAATGGCCATGTATTTTTCCGATGGCCACGGTGGCCGGGCTGGGTCGATTTAGGGTTCTGAGGTAGTTTTTGGTCGCGTTTGTTGGGTAGTTTTGGCGACAACTTTGCACCGAAGTAGCTCGCTTTGGGGGAAATGGTGCTGGAAGGAGTAGCGATGCTTCGATGAAAAAGGCCGGTGATCCTGAGGTCAGAGGTAATGAAGAGGAGTGGATTTCCGACAGTGATGGGTTCCAGTCTTGGTTGAGATGGGTTCGGTTTCAATTCATACGAGTGATGCTCAATCGGGGTCCACGTGATGGTTAGCGTGAGTATGGGTAGTTTGTCGCGAGCTGCAGTGGCGACCTCCGACGGTCGGAGTGATGGTGTACGTGCACCACATGCACATTGTATCTAAGTCGAGTTTGACTCGATGTCGCGCTCGTGCTTTTTGATCTGCGACTCGATGCTTTGCTATGGTATTCTCGGAGCAGTGGACGAACGCGAGTGTATTTCGGGGAGTGATCGAGTATGTCTCGAGTTGTACTAGGTGATGTTCTGGATTTAAGTTAAGGCAAAAGATTTGTAAAAGAAAATTAAGTTTACAATTTAAAAACTAGTTCTTTTCAAAATAAATGAAAATCAAGTTTTAAGAGTGTTTAATTTAACATATTTAAAATTTTAAATGAGAATGTTTCAAAATTTAAGGTGTAATTGAAGTAATTATAAAGTAATATTTAAACTAAGTTTTCAAATCATATTTCAAATGGATAAGTTTAAAAGATATGATAATCAAGTTTCCAAATATAAATATTTATTGAATTTAATTAAACATGTTTGAAAAGGTTTCCAAAGATTTTAAATATATCAAAATTAAAGGTTTAAATTGTTTTGTTTTAGAGTAAAAAAATTATTTTCAAATATATAATTATTTCTAAATTGGTATTAATGGAGTTCAATAATAGGAATAAGTATTTAATTTAAATGAAGAGTTTATCTTTTAAACGTTGAGATTAATTGCGATAATTAATTAGTAAAGTGAATTAAAGGTTAATTGCTTATTGTAATTAATAATAATTACTTATGGAGTAATTAGTGGATAGTTAATGAATTAACTAGATATTAAGTGATATTAATTGATTAATTAATCAACGTAATTAATTTTAAGTTAATTAGTTTGTCTAATTAATTAAAGAGAATCACTTATAAATCAATTAAGTATAATTACTTAGAGAAGTAATTAATGGATAATTACTAAATGTAATTAAGTGAAAAGGGAATCACTTATCGAAGTAATTAGAGGATAATTACCTAATTGAAGCAATTAAGGGTTAATTACTTAGTGTAATTAATTTAGTCAATTAATTAATGTAATTAATTTAAGTTAATTAATGCGATTAATCAATTAATGAATGTGATTAATTTAAGATTAATTACAAAATGTAATTAATTAAAAGTGTGACTAATTAATGAAAGTAATTAATTAAGGATTGTTAATTAACATAACTAATTAATGAAAGTAACTAAGGATTAATTCATCAGTGTAATTAATCAAAGGATTAATATAATTAATTAAGTAGTTAATTAATTAAGGTAAGTAATCACAGGATTGTTAATTACTATTTCTGATTAATTAATGTTGATTAATGAATGTGATTAATTAAAGTATAATTAAATAATGTAATTAATTAAGGATCAATGTAATTAATTAAAATTAATTAATTTACGGAAGTAACTAGAGGCTCATTAATTATTATAATTAATGAGGTAAGTAAGGGTTGATTAATTAAAGATAATTAATCAATAATAAGTGATTATGAGTAATTAATTAATTTAATTAATTAAGGATTAATGTAATTAATTATAGTTAATTAATTATTGGAAGTGACCAAAAGGTAATTACTGTAGATAGTTAAGGATAATTAATTTTGTAATTAATTAAAGGCTAATTACTTAAAGTAATTAGAGAATAATTAATCAAGGATGACTAATTAAGATGATTAATTAGAGGATGATTAATTAATTAGTTTGTAATTAATTAATGGTTAAGTAAGCAAGATTTATAGAGATAAAAGTAATTAATTTAATTTATTTTAAACTAATTAGAGATGAAGTAATTAATTTAATTCATTTTAAATTAAATATAGATGGTGTGATTAATAGATCTTTGCTTATGGATGGCTGAATGATATTGAATGCCTCGAATTGTTTATCTCTGATATGAGATATGTGGTGATTTGTGATATTGGATGCTTTGGTTGAATTGTGATGATATGGATTATCTATTTGTGATAATGTGAATTATCAATATGTTTGAATATAGAAAATGAATTGAATCAAATTGTTTTAACTTTAAAATAACTTGGCTTTAAAAGATGGCGTTTTGCGGTGAGACCGGGATTAGATTTCCAAATTTGGTTATCCGAAAACCACATGGATCCAAAATAAACGTTAGGTCGTGAATCCAATTGAAGACCAAAGTGAAGACTCGAAGTGTAAGAACTATTCGTCATTAAATCTCTGAGGGTGATTCCAAGATGAGTTTGACGGAGATAGTACTTTTAGGTTCGAGATGGAGATTCAGAATGCAAGGGCTATGGTCATTAACTCTGAGGGTGATTCCAAAATGAGTGTAATGAGATAGTGCCTTTGGTTTCATTCGAACCCGGAACGAACTTGTATGGATTGAATGCTTTCAGAACATCGTCAGGAGGATGACGAGCATTCTAAAATAGATGTGTTCTATAAAGGTAAACGTAGCCTTAAGCCTCATCAACCAGGAATGGCTAAAACAGGGGAGGTGCAGCAAGGTTAAGTGGGTAGCACCCAAGTAGGACGAGATTTACCCTTGTCTAGAGGTTATTTCGGCTTAGTGTGTGGTTGGTCGCGCCAATCACGGGGTTGTCTTGTTCGGGACTATCCAATAAGGGACGATTCCGGCCTTGTGTTGCAGGGGATTTAGGGTGGATCCTCGGTACGGTGATCTAGGCCATGTACTGTGACGGGCGGTACCCTAGTAGCCCTGCCATTGTGTGGAATCCAAACTCCAATAAGTGTCGTATGTTTTGATTTTGCCCAACTATGTTGGAACGTGAGATGTAAGGATTCCACCTATTTCTGTTTTTTACTTGAAAACCCTAGATCCTATTATAATATAACTGGATTTCCTAACAAATGTTTTGATTATCGTAAGGTAAATTTTTTTCCGTGTTTATGTGCGGGAAGTCTTATGGGATACCTTTTGTTTTCAAAGGTTTTCAAAGTTAAGCAACTTTAACCTGTTTACTCACACCAGACCCATGTCTGACCCAAGTTTTTTTTTTGCTTAATTAACCTCTTGGGTACTCAAATTTTTACGAGTAGCCAAGGGATTCAGGTTTGCTTTGACAAATTTATGGAGGAGATTTGGAGCTGGAGGCTTCAGCGTGTAGATATATTATGGTTCCACTGTACTTGTGTTTGTGTCTCTATCTATGTGATGTACTTGAGTTGTATGATAGACAGGTGTTTATAACTGTCTAAATTGAGATATATAAGTTATGTAACTCTGATGTATATGATACTATTTAATATCTTATGTGATATATTATATTACATTCGTTCCGCTGTATCTATTGTTGTTGAGTTTCTTCTTTCCTATCTTTTCTTCTTCTATCACTTTCTTTCTTATATCATGATGTGTCATTTTGTGCTATGAAAGAGGGGTCATGACAGTTTGGTATCAGAGCTCTAGGTTGAGTGAATACCTAGTCTTTAGAGTGACTTCTATCTTTCTTGAGAGAGCGCACTTGTATTTATATATACACACACACACACCTAATCTATTGGGTTACCTGTCCGTGTTTTTCAACATAAGTTCTAAAGGTAGATGAAGTAGTGGTATGTGTAGCATGACTACCACTAATGGAAGAGGTCCATATGTTAAGGTTGAAGGTATATCCGTCGAGACTGTAGACCCAATACTGTCTCGAGCGTTGTAGCTGGAGTAAGGATTTCCCTAATCTCTGAAGGAAACCTGTTAAGGTTCAGAGCCTATCTTTAAAGTGTAAGCTTGGTTGTGCTCGTATGAGCGGATTTTCAAGAATTTGGATCTTTCGGATGTGCAGAAGTAGGTAACGGTATCCCGGCATCTTCAGAATAGGTAGCTGTGTGATAGGACGCGGTAACTTTGGGTGTTCCCGAAGGTAATTTCTCTTGGAGCAATTGATGCCTACCGTAGGGAAGACTCGTCTATGTAGAAGTTATCTGGATCTCAAGCAAAGAGTTGACTGTTTTGGAGTATGACACTAAGGTCTATAAGTTGCCTCGCTACAGCATGGTCTCATTTTCATCCCTTAAGTAGAGTAAGTTGTTAATGCTTGATTTGGAACCCGAGTTTCTTTAGAGGATGTCTGCCCATCTTGAGGGGTCTTTTGTGAAGTTATTGGCTGGCTTTGGGGTTCGAGGAGCCTTTGGATAAAGAAGTCTTGGCTAGCTGCGATAGCAGTGCAACTTGGAGATGTTTTGAGATCATTTGGCTAAGCGGTATCATTGAGATGGACTTTGGAAGCAGCAGTTGAGCAGTCCGTTTTTTTGATAGTTCAGTAATCTTTGTGGTTCTTCTATCAGCAGTCCGGGCAGATGGTGAAGGATTTCTTAAAGGGTTAACCTTGTTTGGAAAAGCTTAAGGCTGTTCTAATTGGTGAAGATAGAGCAATTTCTTTGGAATCTGAACTAGGTAGGATCGCAAAATTGACTTGCGATTAGTTTGGGAATTCATCTTGGGTAATCTTTTGTTTGAGATTGAGGCTTATCATGAGGAATTAGGAGCTATCAGAGTGATCAGAGGTTTTCCCGGATGTCATCTAGGAAATCAGAAGTTTTTTTGCATCTGAAGTTTGAGTTCCATATCGATTTGGTTCTAGAAGAAATACCGGTGGTTAGCCTGGTAGTAGGATGGTTCTTAGAGAGAGAAGAGTTGGTGTAGCAGCTCAGGAATTTTTGGAAATGGATTGGACAGATCTAGTTTTCAAGTTTGGATTCTGCTGTAAGGTTGTATGACCGAGTCAGATGGGTCACTTAGATTTTATGGATCTGATGAATCGTGTTTCCAGGATATATTGGATAAGTTTGTACTCGTGTTCCTCATCAGCATTCTCATCTACTTCAGAATCAGAGTTGTGCAGCGGAAGCAAGGTGACAGCTGTTCTAAAATGGGAGCAACCGAAAGTTGCAGTTTTCTTGGATTAGAGGGTTTCTACACGAAATTCAAGTATACCTCTAATCGTGGAAGATATTTTCAGGATTTGAAGGGAAAGATTATCGGGTGCAGCGGCTCTAGCTATTCCAGATAGGAAAAGTAAGTCGAAGTCCACTAATGTTTGTCCTTGTTTTGGATTTCGACGAATTTTAGGAGAACCATTTTGTTAAATAGGATCCGAATATTTGTTTTGTTCTTGGTCCAGATTATTTTGAGAAGCATCAGAAGGTTGAGCTGATTAGGATAAAGGCAGCCAGGATAAGAGACAAAGGAATTTGGAATTCGAAGTTGGAGCCTTTGTTTTTAGGTGAGGCTTCTCTGGTAAGGGGAGCAGTAAGATTTGGTAAGACTAGAGGGCTAGCTCCGGAGTATTTTGGATCTTTCTATGTTCTCGAGAGGATTAGTTCTTTGGTCTACAAAATTGAATTGACAGTTTGGATGGCTAGGATTCATGGTATTTCACGTATCTTTGAGGAAGTATGTGTATGGTCTATCTCTGGTTGTGGAATCAGCAGTTTAGAAGGATTTGGAAGTTGAGCTAGACTTGACTGTGGTCTGATATTCTGTTCAAATTGATGGATCTAGAGGAGAGGGAGCTCTGGATCATAGTAGTATAGTTAGTTTAGATTTTGTAGAGCGAGTATCCCAGTGTTGTACCTAGGAAACTCTAGATAGTATTAGGATGATCTGCCTAGATTTGTGTCAGGATAATTAGTTTATTTGTTTGAATAAATTGGTTGCTATGGTTGTTAGCATATGATTGATATGTTTATTTTCTGTTTGCAATTAATATCTTTGTTGGATTATTAAATAATCTTTGCTTTTAAATTTCGGGGACAAAATTCTTTCAAGTGGGGAGGAATGTGATAACCCGGAATTTTAGGCAATATAAATTTAATAATCTGTATTAATAATTAAATTGATTTAATAACTTTCTTTTATAACCAATTAAATTGGCAAGTTTATTCTATTAAAAGTTAATAAATATTTGCTATGGCAGGATTTCTATTTTCAAAAGCTAATGATATTTAATTTTGTAAAATTTATCTTTTAAAGCTAATAAAATGGTTTTCTATTTATAATGTGTGTGTGTATATATATATATATATATTTATAATATGTTTATTGATTTGAAAATTTATTTTAGCTTAAGTTCAAATAAGATTAATTTAAAGTTTATTTCTTGGTTTAAATAATTCTTTCTTTTTAATTTTAACTTGCATAAATGTAATTTAAATACATGAATATACATAAATTAATTAAGACATTAACCTATTAATATAAACAAAGGAATAAATATGATTTAAAAACATTCGTAATTTATTTGTTTAAATGCATAAGAAATTGTATAGCAAGGGTTTAAACATAAATCTCCTATTTTTAACAGTGTAAAGTAATATAAGCAAGGGGTGACATTTGTGAATTTGAACCAACAAGTGGCAAATTTATATTAATTAAAATTTAGATTATATTAAATATATTGCTAGATGAAATAATTAGCAATTCTTTCAGCTAGAATTTATCCCATCTTCTAATTTTAAACAGAAAACAAAATTCAAAAAAATAAATAATAAAGATTTCAGCCTGTTGAAATCCATGAGTAAAGCTTCAAACCTGAGATATTACAAATCAAGATGAAGATTAACAGCAAGTTTCAACACCTGATTCAACTTCAACTTCAAATTTGAGCAACTCATCTTCAACTTAATCGGGAAAGTATGCAACAAGAACTAAAATCAAATGTAAAATTTCCAGATCAAAAGCCTGGAACAAGAAAATCTGGTCTCTATTTCATAAAATGGTGAGTACATCTTTTCAAAAATAGTTTGATTTAGATTTAACTTTAATGCATGTAATGATATTGTTTTGTATGGAAGTGTTTCAGCCTGAAATCATTTGGAATTGATATGTATGTTGTGTGAGCATGTCTTTTATATATATTTAAGGTCATGTTCTCTTTTGTTTCACAGTCCCTGATTTGCTTTCAAAAACTCAAAATCTCAATCGGGACAATATTAACCTTTGATATTTAAATGAAAGTTGTTTGTTGAAATATTGTGATGATTATAAAAATAATTTCAGGATTTTAAATTCAGCAAATAATTTTAAAAATGGAAATAATAGTGAAATTCTTATATACGACAAAAGTCAACCAATTCAATTTTGAATTTGGATTGCATGGATGTATTCGTGGCAGAAAATCTTGATTTTTTAATGTAAGTATCACGATTTTTAGTTTGATATTCAATTAGAATTTTCGAGACGAACGTTCTTGGCATTTTGATGGATTGCCGTTGATTGACATGGTGGACGGAGTCGAATTCTTGGGCGAAGTTGGCTGGAGGGTTGCCGATGGTAGGAAAAATGGCCGTGTATTTTTCCAATGGCCACATTGGCCGGGTAGGTCAATTAAGGGTTCTGGGGTAGTTTTTGGTCGCCTTTTTTTGGGGTGGTTTTGGCGACGACCTTGCATCGGAGTAGCTCGCTTTGGGGGAAATGGTGCTAGAAGGAGTGGCGAAGCTTCGGTGAAGATGGCCGGTGATCCTGAGGTCGGAGGCGATGGAGAGGAGCGGATTTCCGGCAGTGATGGGTTCCAGTCTTGGTCGAGATGGGTTCGATTTCGATTCGTATGAGTGATGCTCGATCGGGGACCACGTGAGGGTTAGCGTGAACACGGGTGGTTTGTCGTGAGCTGTAGTGGCGACCTCCGATGGTCGGAGTGATGGTGTACGTGCACCATGTGCATGTTGTATCTGAGTCGAGTTCGGCTCGGTGTCGTGCTCGTGCTTTTTGATCTGCGACTCGATGCTTTGCTATGGTTCTCAGAGCAGTGGACGAACGCGAGTGTATTTCGGGGAGTGGTCGAGTGTGTCTCGAGTTGTACTAGGTGATGTTCTGGATTTAAGTTAAGGGAAAATATTTGTAAAAGAAAATCAAGTTTACAATTTAAAAACTAGTTCTATTCAAAATAAATGAAAATCAAGTTTTAAGAGTGTTTAATTTAATATATTTAAAATTTTAAATGAGAATGTTTCAAAATTTAAGGTGTATTTGAAGTAATTATAAAGTAACGTTTAAACTAAGTTTTCAAATCATATTTCAAATGCATAAGTTTAAAAGATATGATAATCAAGTTTCCAAAGATAAATATTTGTTAAATTTAATTAAACATGTTTGAAAAGGTTTCTAAAGATTTTAAATACATCAAAATTAAAGGTTTAAATTGTTTTGTTTTAGAGTAATTTTTTTATTTTCAGATATATAATTATGTCTAAATTTGTTTTAATGAAGTTTAATAATAGGAATAAGTATTTAATTTAAATGAAGAGTTTATCTTTTAAAGGTTGATGTTAATTAAGATAATTAATTAGTAAAGCAAATTAAAGGTTAATTACTTATTGTAATTAAGAGTAATTACTTAATGGAGTAATTAGTGGATAATTAATGAATTAACTAGAGATTAAATGACGATTAATTAATTAATTAATTAATGTAATTAATTTTAAGTTAATTAGTTTGTCTAATTAATTAAAGAGAATCACTTATAAATTAAGTCTAATTACTTAGAGAAGTAATTAATGGATAATTACTAAATGTAATTAAGTGAAAGGGGAATCACTTATTGAAGTAATCAGAGGATAATTACCTAATGGAAGCAATTAAGCGTTAATTGCTTAGTGTAATTAGCTTAATTAGTTAATTAATGTGATTAATTTAAGTTAATTAATATGATTAATTAATTTATGAATATGATTAATTTGAGATTAATTACTAAATGTAATTAATTAAAAGTGTGATTAGTTAATGAAAGTAATTAATTAAGGGTTGTTAATTAACGTACTAATTAATAAAAGTAATTAAGGATTAATTAATCAGTGTAATTAATCAAAAGGATTAATATAATTACTTAAGGAGTTAATTAATTAAGGTAAGTAATTACAGGATTGTTAATTACTGTTTATGATTAATTAAGGTTGATTAATGAATGTGATTAATTAAAGTATAATTAAATAATGTAATTAATTAAGGATCAATGTAATTAATTATAATTAATTAATTAATGGAAGTAATTAGAGGTTCATTAATTATTATAATTAATGAGGTAATTAAGGGTTGATTAGTTAAAGATAATTAATCAATAATAAGTGATTATGGAGTAATTAATTAATGTAATTAATTAAGGATTAATGTAATTAATTATAATTAATTAATTATTGGAAGTAATTAAAGATTAATTACCGTAAATAGTTAAGGATAATTAATTTGTGTAATTAATTAATGGCTAATTAATTATTGTAATTAGAGAATAATTAATCAAGGGCGACTAATTAAGATGATTAATTAGAGGATGATTCATTAATTAGTTTGTAAATAATTAATGGTTAAGTAAGCAAGATTTATAGTGATGAAAGTAATTAACTTAATTTATTTAAATTAATTAGAGATGAAGTAATTAATTTAATTCATTTTAAATTAATTATAAATGGTGTGATTAATAGATCTTTGCTTATGGATGGCTGAATGATATTGAATGCCTTGAATTGTTTATCTCTGATATGAGATATGTGTTGATTTGTGATATTGGGTGCTTTGGTTGAATTGTGATGATACAAATTATCTATTTGTGATAATATGAATTATCAATCTGTGTGAATATAGATAATGAATTGAATCAAATTGTTTTTACTTTAAAACAACTTGGCTTTAAAAAACGACATTTTGGTTTTCGGTGAGACGGGGATCGGATTTCCAAATTTGGATATCCAAAAACCACATCGATCCAAGCTAAACGTTAGGTCATGAATCCAAGTGAAGACCAAAGTGAAGACTCGAAGTGTAAGAACTATTCGTCATTCAAACTCTAAGGGTGATTCCAAGATGAATTTGACAGAGATAGTACTTTCAGGTTCGAGATGGAGATTCAGAGTGCAAGGGCTATAGTCGTTAACTCTGAGGGTGATTCCAAAATGAGTGTAACAAGATAGTGCCTTGGGTTTCGTTCGAATCCGGAATGAACTTGTATGGATTGAATTCTTTTAGAACATCGTCAGGAGGACGACGAACATTCTAAGATAGATGTGTTCTATAAACGTAATCGTAGCCTCAAGCCTCATTAACCGGGAATGGCTAAAACATGGGAGGTGTAGAAAGGTTAAGTGGGTAGCACCCAAGTAGGATGAGAATTACCCCTGTCTAGAGGTCCCTTTTATTTCGGCTTAGTGTGTGGTTGGTCGCGCCAACCATAGTGTTGTCTTGTTCGGGACTATCCAGTAAGGGATAGTTCCGGCCTTGTGTTGCAGGGGATTTAGGGTGGATCCTCGGTACGGTGATCTAGGCCACGTACTGTGACGGGCGGTAACCCAGTAGCCCTGCCATTGTATGGAATCCAATCTCCAATAAGCATCGTACGTTTTGATTATGCCCAACTATTTTGGAACGTTAGATGTAAGCATTCCAACTATTTCTGTATTTTACTTGAAAACCCTAGACCCAATTATAGTATAACTGGATTTCCTATCAAATGTTTTGGTTATCGTAAGGTAAAAAAATTTCCACATTTATGTGCGGGAAGTCTTACAGGATACCTTTGTTTTCAAAGGTTTTCAAAGTTAAGCAACTTTAACCCGTTAACTCACAGCAGACCCATGTATGACCCAAATGTTTATTTTCTGTTTTATTAAACTCCTAGGTAATCAAATTTTTTTGAGTAGCCAAGGGATTCGGGTTTGCTTTGATGAATTTCCGGAGGAGATTTGGAGCAGGAGGATTCAGCGTGTAGATATATTATAGTTCTGCTGTACTTGTGTTTGTGTCTCTATCTATGTGATGTACTTGAGTTGTATGATAGATAGGTGTTTATAATTGTCTAAATTTAGATGTATTAGTTGTGTAAGTCTGATGTGTATGATACTATGTAATATCTTATGTGATATATTATATTTCATTCGTTCCGCTGTGAGTACCTATTGTTGTTGAGTTTCTTCTTTCCTATCTTTTCTTCTTCTATCCCTTTCTTTCTTATATCATGATGTGTCTTTCTGGGCTATGAAAGACGGGTTGTGACAGTATGCATAACTAAGGACAGGTAGGGACAATCACGGAAGGTCAAAACAAAACCATTGGACTTCCTCAATCCTAGAATAAGACTAAGAGCCAGACCAGAGGCAATCAAATCAGTTGTCCCAAGCCTCTCCATCTCGGACAACCGCCCAAATACAGGCATTCGAATTACCTAGCCCCTTGAGCAGGAATAGACACATAGATACTTGATCGAAAGAAATGTTGCAAAGTCCAGACACGAATAACTGCAAGGTTGGTTAGATAACGGTTCTATATCGCAAAATAGAGCATTCTGGCAAAAAAAATTGCCAACAAAGGAAATGAAAGATTTAACGTTCAGAAATCAACATTTGCTCGAAGTCTGGCATTGACAAGAAGGATCGATGACTAACTAGATCATTTGGTTCTAACTTACATGTATATTCCATTACCCGAAGTTTGATGATGCTAAGAAGAAACCACCAGAATGAAACTATCAATACATCGGCTTTCGAAAACATAAGCAAGAGTTTGATTGAATCTTCAACCCTACCTTTTGGCATCTCATGCTATCTGAAGGTTCAGAACATCAAGGAAAAATCCATAGAGTTGAGTCATCAATGCATGAGTTTTTGGAGATAGAAACTAATACATGATTAGGGTCTCAACACTGGACTTGGAAGAATTCACTCTAGCAAAAGATGACGGCAATGCGTCTTTCCAGCACATGTACCCAGAATGACGTTGGAAGACGATGTAAACTTGGTGGAATTCAATTATAGTCAGGAAATAAATGTCATTGAAAAAATTGAAGCTTGGAATCAAGCAGCAAAGTTCCTAGTTCCTAGATCTAGGAGCTATTGTTTCAATCAAACTAGGGTAATCGAACATATTGCCCAAGAGACATAGTCTCTTGAAAAAATATAGACTTGGTATTCAGGGAAATCAGCCCTATGGACTAGGGAAGATACACCAACACTTTGTTGAAACGAACTCAATTGAGCATAAGTAGGGATTAACTACAGAACAGGCTAGACCAAGCTACATCATAATTTTGAACAAAGTTATGAAATAGAATATGTCGAGATTACCACAAAAGTATTACTTATATTTATAGAGTTACAATAAACGAGTGTGCTACATATGAACGCAAGAGGTGCAACGGCTAGAAAAGACGACGTCCGGAATCAAGCAATTAAACCAATAGCCCCCGGAGACAGAGGACAGTGTGTTGGTTGAATTCTGAAAAACGTGAAGTAAGGATAGTCTCAATCGAATAAGCCACACACTAGCTTCCGAAGACTAAAACTGTGCCTGATAAAACTTCAACTACAACTCTACAAGAGAGACGTGCCTTGTAATTTAATTGTTATCAATCATCCCAATATGACAGGAATAATAAGCAAAGCCTAAGTTGCGAAGTACCTAGCTTCTTGTGGATTGGAAGTCCCTCCACCAGACTGAAGATGGGATGACCGAAAAGTCAATGTTCAACAATAAAACTTGGCATTCAACATTATTGGATATGTTAGATTTTAAATAATATCCTCATATAACCAATGCTCGAAATCCAAGGGAAGTTAGCATATGTTGACCAGTCGGGTTCTGAGCATTAACCGACGCAAATGCAGTGTGTTATGTATAGAAATTTCTACTTAATTGAATTCGTGATCGTTATGGGCCAATAGTTAAGTCCACGATCTCTCCGGATTGCTAAGCATCCAAACTAGGGCTCAATCTCTCTACATCCTCATTGAGTCCTATCCGCTTGCTCTTCGACAAGGGGGCTCAGCGACTAAGCAAGCCAATCCACTCGCACTTCGGTGAGGTTACTTACTTTTCGTTCAAGTCCAATCCATTTGCTCACCGATAAAGGGACTCGTACCCTATGGTCATCGCCCCATCTCTCCGGACGGGATTACCATGATCAATGAGGCATTCATTTGCTGGGTTCAAACCTAAAAATTAAGTCATTCATCATGATAACCACTTCATTGGGCATTACAGCCTATCATCCAGCTAAGAGCATGCCAAGAGACAAATCAAGGTCCTATACACGAGTAAGTGGTTCGATTGTAATATTGCATCGTTTACTAAACATGAGAATAAAGTGCGAGAAACGAACCTAGCTTCCCACCATCCCAATCACAAATGAATATCCTTGACCTTAATCCAAGGCCATTTCCATTTATCACAGATGATGGCTGCTCTTGTTCTACCGCCACAGCTCGGTTTCGTACATATGCTATAATTCGTTGTTTTTGACATGTTCCTCGATCAGTATGCAAGTGCCTGTAACCATTTGTGTTATGCCATCCTGCTCGTCGAACAAGCAGTACTTTCCTAACCTTCTCTCCCGTTTAGTGGGTTCTTTCCTCGTTGGTTTTTGATAGGTGATCTTCCCCTAGTATTACGGTAAATCCGCTAAGGGGTCTCATTCAATTCCGCGTAAAAAGAGAATTTCAACTCCCTTCTCTACCACTTTGATCCTCTAAAACCATCACCCATCTTTTGTTTTCCTTTATCTTTATTAGATTCTGCTCCAGATGGTCCTCTGCCATCCACAACATTAATTCTTCCTTTTCATCTTTAGCGTCCTCTTGATGTAGATATCTTTCAGCCTCATGATAAAATTCAACAAGACCTAATGGTGGATCCCACTCCAAAGGAACCTTCGAATCTATTTTATCGACCACTCCTGAAACTGTCTCCATAAGAACCAATGATGGATCCAGCTTATGAACCATGATAACTGCCACATTGAATCTCGTCAAAATGCTCTTGATGGTCCCTCCGGGCTTCTGCTTCACACTTGACAGCGTCATTACATTCTTCGATCGTGAAACATGGACTCGTAATTGTTTCATGAATTTTACCACCAATTTGGCCTATGCGCCGTTGAAACCATTTTCCAACTGTTTAAACCATAACACCACCAAATCTATTAGATACAAAGGGAAGCACCATCCCATCACTTCTTCAAATGCACCCCACACTTCCAAATGCTGGATGTACCTCATAAAATGAACTGTTGGATCCATCTTTCCATCATACATTTACAACGCAGGCAGCTTGAAACTAAGCATATACCTAGCATACCGAATGTTCGAAGCAAATGGACTTTCGTTCACATCCCCAGGCTCTAGTTAGGTAGTCCACTCCTCAACACCCATCTCACCATCTCAGCAAGTCTATCATTGTCATCGAAAGGAACTCTCAAGTTTGCATTTTTCAGCTTGCCCCTCATTCCCACGATGGAATTCTGGCACTTGCTCCTCTGGTCATGCATCTATATTCTTATTTATGTTTAGATGCTCGGTGTTGTTCCCTAGATATGCTCCATTTCTATCCAAGCTAATATTGGCCATACCCTCATGTTCTTGGGAATCGATACAGATCGATGCTTTGGGATCGGTAACAATCGATGATTTAGGATCGGTACCGACCTGTACAACTCCTTGGGGGGTCATTCCAGTTTTCTCCACTCTGTTCCTAGGTGCATTTGCTCAAGCTTTAGGCCTTTGATTCTGGTTTGCAGCTACTCCAGCTGTTCCTATCTGTCCTATTCTCCTGAAAATTCCTTCCATCATCTCTTCCTAACAAGCTATCATCCTTTCCTACATTTCCATCATCATGGTCTCCATCTCATCCCTGGTTATGTAGATGGATTGGGTTTTAGATCCTGAGGATGCCTCTTGGGTGCTCTGTGCTGATTTCCTTCAGCAATAGTTTTCATAGTTAATTGTCTTCTCACCTCAAACTTTTTCAAGTCTCAAGTCATCGAATTCATGTATCTCTCAATGAAAGCATAAAATGTTACATAAAAAATGGCGCAAACACCCAAATGAATATAGTAAAGAAAAGAGTGACGAATGTGAATAAAAAAAAAAAAGACACAACAGCTTTATAGTGGTTTGGCTAATCGTTGCCCACGTCTACTTAACTTTATTACTGATTTGGTGGATGTTTACATTGTTGTTCTTATGGATCGGTATGGATCCATAGGATTACAATGGGATATAGAGAAAATTGTTAAGAGAGCTAAAAGATCCTCAAAATGATTCCCCTCCTCGTCTATTTATAGCTGAGAATCACTGGAAATCTTTCACCCATGATCTCTCCCACATTCTCTACCTTAAGGAGTGCTAATTGAAACTGATCATGGGTACGTCATCAAAGTTTATAGATAGGTACCAATCCATAGGCATGGATTGATACCGATCCATAAGATTGCGTTATGGGCCTTTTCCATGGCTTCATTAGACGCGATTTGTTAGTATTTTCATGTTTTCCATATTGAATGCTTGGCTATAAGCTTGTTTCTAGGTTAATAAGTAGATCGACAGTGGAATGGAGTCCCTAGCTTTAAGCGCTAGAGAAGTTTATAGGCAAACGACATGCAATTAGCGCAAAGAAATTTGGAATGGGCTATGATCACCAATGTTTGGAAGCAGAGGGAGTTTGAGGTGCTTTGGATGGAGTTGTATGGATCAATGCATATCCATAGGAATGGATCAGTACTGGCCATACCTATATTTGAAAGTTGGGCTTTGGTCCTTGTACATGAAGCAGTATGATGTGCGAACTACTTTGAGAGATTGTTTGCATGTTGGCAACCTTCTCTGTTGACTCTATTTTGCATCCAAGTTTAGCATTTATCGTTCTGGATTCATTCTTGGTTGATTCAATTCATTCGAATGTGGCATGGTTAAAAGGCTGGATAACACACCTCAAGCCTAAGCTCCCTATTGCTTTGCTTGAGAATCTCCCCTTCGTACGCTAGCTCTGCTTGCTCCATCTAGACACAATTGTTTGTGTTCTTCTAGGTTGATTTTATTCTGATTTTTGATGAATTTTAGGGTTAGAGGAGAGATTGGAATTGGACGGGATTCCATTACAATGAAATGTTATGTAGATTTTAGGGCTAGGCTTGAATTTATAGGGTTTGGAAGATAATTTAGGTAGTTGGATTTATGCTGGTGAATCTTCATAACGATCGCACACTCATCTAAAACATGGCAATGAAGCAATGCATCTGCACCGTCTGAACACGTCATAGAAGTATCAATTTTACACAGGTAATGGTTAACCCCCCTATCCCTCGGGTCGACCGTTAGCTACCGGTCGACTGATTGCTATGTTAATTTGTGTATTTTTATTTTTTAAGTTTTATTCCATTTCAATTCTTCCAACACCCATAATTTCTCCATATTAATCCGATTACGAAGTGTTATATACGAAAATCGTCTAGAAAATCACTACGAATGCAATGGTGCAAGTTTTGTAGCCAAAATCAAACATTTCTGATAATTTATCTTTTTAGTTCTTGTTTTATTTAATTTAATTTTATTATTAATTTTTGGGGTTTTATATTTTCCTCCTTAAAAGGATTCATCCTCGAAATCTCAAAGGACGAAAAAAATATAATTTACACACAAACAACCATACAACCATCTACTCATCTATCATCCACAGGCGATCATTGTCCTTAGAAATTTTCCAATGAAATATGTACATAAATATAAGCATCATTAAATGCACGTGGACCTATACTAACGCAAAGATTATACGGTCTCTTGATCTAGTCGATCTCTTGTCATGCAAATGCTCATGTCATGCGTCCAAAATGTATGCAATATCCTAAGTATATACTTGCAGTTCAACATGTATACACAACCATTCCATCCATATGCATAATTCTCAGAAAGATAAATGATAATTGAGCATCCATATGTATCATATCTAAAAAGCTAAACAACAATTAAGAAATAGTGTGAATGTGTGCGCTAGCTAAAAGATATATTGTCCTAAATGTGTACAAAAACAATCCAAACAATACATTCGCTAGCATCAATCACCCATCACATGTCCTATTGAAATGTTTACAAATGTTCCTACTATCCAATGGTATCCACCTAAGCTAAAACCTAAATATAAAAATAATCTATACTTTTCTAACTAAAATGGAAATGTACCAGAAAAGAGTTCGAGATGGGTAGTTCGGACTTTAACCTTAAGCTTCCATGTATGACCAACTGGATTGTCTCCCTGCTAGAATCTAACCAGTTTAATCATTTCATTACAGAGCCGATTTGTCCCATTCCCAAAAATACAGGTAGTTGCATAGAGAACAAGGGACTCATCTATCCTTTTTGATTTTCCCTAATCGACACAGTTTAACCATGGTAATTGCATCACATAGACACTTCCATAAATGCCTAAGGATGACTTCCCAATAATTTAGTTGTATTCTATATTGCCTAGGGGATTTTCTACTGATCTTCTTTCTACTGTGGACTCAGCTCCATGCACTATAGAGGACTTAGCTTCTCGGATTACCCCAGTGTCTCTTGTTAGTACATGCTATTCTACCAATCCCATGCAGTCCTTGTCCTTCTATGAATTATACCGTGACAGCCCTGATCAACTTTCACCACTGGAATAATTTTTCAATCCAAATCTATGTTCATCAGTACCCCCGAACCAAAAATCCTTCCTACCAACTCAAATGGCGTCGACCTGCACAATGCTAAATAACTTAAGCATAAGTATGCTTCCATGAAATTATAGCCCTATTCAATCCTCAATGCACATTTGTACTGTCTAAAATCATCCAGTGGTATACCTAATCACTTCATCTTCTAGATGGTAAGATAGGACATCGCGAAAGTGGATGGTGTCATATCTTTAGTAATTTTTACTTAGGCCTTTTTTCTAATTCTCCATTTTCACCCAATGATATCCAAACTTGAGATTTTTTAACTTGTTGGAAGTAGAAAAACTTCTTTTCCAATTTGACTCAACTGAAGCTATTTCATTCTACTTACGGTTGTTTCCTCAATCCTTTAACATCTAGGTATCATGTATATAGACTATAGGAATCTATCCTAAGCTAGTCTTCTTCCAATCTGCAGAATAATTATGGAGAATCCTCTTATCCCTTCCTCCAAATATTATCAAAAATATATTGTTCTTATTTCTATTAAAATAACCTTTGCATTCTCAAGGCGTTCAAATAACAATATCTTTTACTTGATGGAGACCTAAATCCTTGAGTTAAACATCCCTTTTACAATCTTGAATACATTTTTATCTAGGATCCTCTTTGTGGTTTGAACTTGCAAAACTTTTACCATTTCTTAATGTCCTCCCATAAATGAGATCTTTTTACTAAACATAACCTCTGATCACTTAATTCCAATTATTTCATAATTTAGGCAACTCAATATGATGCCTTGCCATCTTAATCCAACAAACATGATGACCAATACTTTGGTTTATACTTAGGAATTTCTGTATTTTAATGCATTTGATTTACATCACTCCTAAAGGAAAGGTTGACGGTGTAAACTTCTATCTTATCCAAAAGGAATACTTGTGTTACGTTTGGAATTACAAGGAATTATCTTTTTCATAATTATTGAAATAGATAGCAAAAAAATATGGTTAATTTCCCAAATTTATACGTCTCTTTCTTTTTGGACATATTCCTTGTCATTTCAAATGATACACTTTTATTTTTCCAAACTTAATAATCCATAGGAATTTAAATTGCAACCCTCTACATTCCAACAAATTAAAATACTACATAAATCCCATTCTAATTTAAAACAACTTCCAATTATGTTTACTAACCTATATCAATTATCCAACAAAAACCTGGAATTACATACAATTTCCCTAATGAAGTTTCTCATTAATTTAAGGACCACTTCCCATTATTTTCCATATTATAGTGTGTGCTATACTTAACCCTATAATTCCAAGGTTTACGTAGGCATACGTGGAACACAACTACTATGATATAAATCCAATAACATGTATAGAATTTATACTTTCCCACTCATGTCCATCTGGTCCGTCCATAGCCTATTAGTATCCTATCTCACCTATATGGTACCGACCTTGCTACTATAGTGCCAAGCCTACACATATTGTTCCAATTTAGATTGCCTAATGTAGTCAAGGAATTGCTTCTTTGTCACTTAACGCACTATATAAGAACTTAAGTAGACCCTACTTGTCCATTTTACACTTCAAGCCGAACAAAACTCCTTGTATATATAACCTTGTTCCAATTTAGATTGCCTAATGTAATCAAGGAATTGCTTCTTTGTCACTTAGCGCACTATATAAGAACTTAAGTAGACCCTACTTGTCCATTTTACACTTCAAACCGAAAAAACTCCTTACGTATATAACCTCCCTTGATAATAACCATCTTGGCTTACTCTTTCCTTATTCTGGAGTATATTTTACTCAAACCATACTTTTCAAACATCCACACACAAAGATTCTATGATTCAAACCAAACTTGGGTAAAAAGATGCAAGGTGGTGCTCACACATCACTACTACAGGAAGTTTGACCTAGGATCTGTACTTCCAATTTAACCAATGACGGGGAAGGTCGCTAAATTCCTATGTTTCCTTTTATCTCTATCCCAACCTTTTCAGGGTTCCAAATTTCGCACTCAATTCTGTTCTAGTAGGCTGTTTAATCCTACTTGTATAACTTGGATCTATTTCTTTTCTTTTAAGTTTAAGTGATAGTCATAACATTTCACTTTACCCCTTAAATCAAAACCTTTGATTTTAACTTTATTTCCACAAAACCAGCAAGTTTTAAAAATATGAAACTCTCTTTTCATTTTTAATAAGCATTTCCTTCTTATTAAGATCATGATATTTTTCTTTAATTGTATTATTAAAAATGGTTGATCTTAACTTAGCAAAATGTACATAAAACACACCCTATCCAAAAAAATTCTTTTATAAATAAAGGATTTTCACAAAAGTGTGTTTTGAAGAAAATGCAGTGTTTTAACTTATTATCATTTTATAGTGCAATAGAAAGATTTTGTAAAAGACATTTTCAAACACTGAATATTTCTTATTTATAAAAAGAGTTTAAAATTTGGGTCTTACATACTCCTTAATTTCTTTCAAAAGCTCTATTATTAAAAGCAGAGTGCACATTGAGGGTAAGTGTAATAATATGCTTAAAAGATAGAATTTTTTTTTAAAACGGTCTCAAAAAAATCGTTTTTTAAAACTAATTCTCTAATTATTTTCTATTTTAAATAATTTCCATGAGGTTGGCCGTTTATTTTATTAAATTATAAACCAAACTTTCTTATTTAAAATATCGGACATCTACTGTTTCTAATTTTTAGAAAACATTTTCATTGGTTTATCACTTAAATCGGAGCAGACAATAGCAACCTAATTGCCTATGCGCACTTGTACCCAATAACGTTTTGTGCATAAGATTTCCATCCTTCTTTCCAAAAATGGATAACTCAAGTTTATTTTTCAATACGGTGCCCATGTTCAGTATGAAAATACTCTAAACGTTCCTTTAAGTAAATTGGAGTCTTTGTAGCTACTACCAATAAGAGAATAGGGTTCCTACTTTAACTGGGGAATCTATCTTAAATTTGCAAATTCCTCATTAGGCTGTCAACATCATATTCCTACTATACGGGTCTTATGGAACTAGTCTTCTTTACTCACCCTTGGGTCTATAATTTACTTGCGACAGCTAGTTCGTATATAAAACCTCTACTAGCCTTTCTATGTAGGGTAAACCTCGATAAACGTGAAAGGTTATTTTTCACCTCAACCATTATAACCTTAACCTTTATTTTGACCCATAATTGTCTTATTCTATAAGGGATAAGCCAAAAATTGCCTTATGAGTAAAAATACCTACGTTGTTGTGTATTAATACACATATTAGAAAATTATAATTATGCTCCTTAGTCGGGTTAGGCTCATCTTGTCTCCTCACTTTAGATACCGATATCACTATATAAGAAAGTTCAAGCTTGGAGTCGCTGCTTTACCAGATCCATTTCTCTAAAATTTATACTCATCCTCACTATGTATGGTTGGTAATTATATTCATCTTTCTCAAAGAAAGTATAGGTATGGATAAGGAAAATTATGATATATAGATAAAATCTTTGGAAAGCTATCTTTTATCAATATGTATACATATATTTTCAAACCCTTTTTTGAAAACTTTTCGGAAAACATTTTAGAAAATCTTTTTAAAAAACCACTTCTTTTTTTTAAATTTTCAAGTCCGTTCTCTTAGTACATGACTCAATCCTGGAGGATCTTAAACCTAAGCTCTAATAGTAAATGTAATAACCTACACTTCTCGACACACCAGTCCAGTGTATATTATGACTTTCAGACTCGTGTCATGTTAAGAAATTCGAGCCGTTGGATTTTTAAACATTATAGAGCATGATTATAAAGGTAAATTATAAGACATTCTACACTTTTAGAATTCCTAGCGGAAGGAACTAAAATAAAAGTACTGAAAAATAGACATTTAGAAAAAACAGTGTTCAAAATATTTAATTTCCATATACATTATTATATACATTGTTACCAAAACACAGTATAAGTTTTACAAGCTTTTAATACAATAAGTAACTACAAGATGAACAATAAATAACATGAGAACTCCATTATGTATCTCTGTTCTTCACAGACTATGCCCAATCAGCTACTAATCTGTCATCCTATGGTGTGGAGAAGAAAAGAAGGGTGGGTCAAACAAAAGTTTGGTGGATGAGTACAAATTTAATATGTGACGATCATGTGCATCCAACTTTAATGCTACTCTAAATGACATAGAGTGTGCTACAAGTGTCCGTGAATTCCTAAGGTCCATCATCTAAGGGTTCTTGTCTAATACATACCTACGCTACAACTTGTGTAGGCTACTACAAGAATCGAACTGCTGATTAAACCTCAAAACGAACGCTCAACTAATGCATCCAAAGCTAAGCAATAAGAAAACACCATCTGCAGGCTACTGTAGGAACTGCTCTCCCATAAATACCCATAACCCATAAATGCGCTTGGAGAAGGAGAACCTAAGATAGAGACTCCACGGTGTGTCTCACCGCCTACACCTATATCCACATCTTGATTGCAGTGTAATGCCTCATATCATACTACACCAGTGTTAACCTATATCATGTCGCGTCATAACCATGCATATAAGAACACCTGTTTGTATCAAGCCACTTCTTTACCTATATTGCTACTTATCGTTTTGCGTTGGGCTTGACCATCCGTATAGAATCCCCCGTTAGCACCATGCTCACTCACTGGCATCCATCACTGCTGTGCATCCACTGCAAAATCTACCTGTGATTACCTATATTGCGAAAATACATCACCCCTAATCGAACACTCTACCCTTAATTGGGTAAGCAACATTTTACCCAACACTGAAATAACCTATCGTCCTCTGATAGAAACTAGCTTCCCTACTATCTCTAGCGTATACGCTTAGCTCCAAAATAGGCTCAAACAAATAATTAACATTTATATAATTTTATCTTCAATTACATAATTTTAATAACTAACCTGGCCCTTAGGCTGAGGTTCAGATTCTGCATTTTACGTGTCGATTGACCGACTGCTATTCCTAACGATCGATTATCGGTTATCAATGCTCGATCGATCATAGGCTAAAATTAGGGTTTACATGATTTTTAATGTCGATTATTGTTTTTTATTAAATTCATGTCGATTGTAGTTTTACGGTGAACCCTAATGTTAATTAGACCAGTCAATGTTTTCAATTCCAATATCAAGTTAAATTTAGGGTTTACAAATTTGGAGATTATTCATTTTAGAGTTTACAGTTTAAATAGAAAGAGGGTGTGCGAGCATCAACGTAGGTTTAACAATTTACAATAATTTCGATTCGACCGTAGACTGTAAGTTTCAAATTAGGGTTTTATAATTTCAATTTTAAATTTACTAACATCATAAATTAACTAGAATAGATTAAAACTAACTTTAATAATCCTCTAATCAAAATTGTTCCCACTCACCTCAAGCCTAAGCTGTTCCTATTACTGTGCTTAAGAATCGCCCCTCCGTACTCTAGCTCAACTTGCTCCGTCTAGACCCAATTTCTTGTGTTCTTCTAGGTTGGTTTTATTTTGATTTTTGAAGAATGTTAGGCTTAGAGAGGAGATTAGAAATGGATAGAGTTTTGTTACAGTGAATTGTTATATTGATTTTAGAGTTAGGTTTAGGCTTAAGTTTATCGGGTTTGGAAAATAGTTTAGGCCATTGGATTTATGCTGGTGAATCTTTATAGGGATCACGCACACTCATCTAAAACATAGAAATGAAGCAATGCATCTGGAACGTTCGAACACATCACAGAAGTCTTGATTTTACGCAGGCAATGCTCGACCGCTATCAGTCGACTATTGACCCTTCTAGGTCGACCGATTGCTATGTTAATTTTTTATTCTATTTTCAGTTCCTCCAATCCTCGAAATTTTTCCGTATTAACTCTGATTTTGAAGTGTTATAGAATAAATCGTCTAGAAAATTGCTACGAATGTAATGGTGTAAATTTCAAAGCCAAATTCGAACGTTTGTGAGAATTTTCTTTTCAGTCTTTGTTTTATTTAATTTAACCTTTTTATTAAATTTCTACTAAATTTTAGAGGTATTAGGTCTAATAAAATTATTATTTAAATAAAATCATATTTAATTAGTTTTTTGATTTAATTAATCAATGAATTTAATTAGAAGTATTTAATATAGTATGTGATTACATCATTATATGCTCATATGTGTATAATGTGCATGTGTAGCATAGCATATGGGTGCATGGTTAAGTTTATATATGGTAGATACTGGGATTTATATCTACTTTGCATATACTTCGTTGTTATATATGTATATATATGTATATGTATGTGTGTGTGTGTGTGTACGTACGTATGTATGTATATTGCCTGATTATAATATTTCATAATACATACAACATACATGCCCTTCCCCTCATACATAGATGTATATATAATTCTGAAAATGTTAACTAATATTAATTATAAATAGATATAATAATTTGGCTAAGTCTTTAAGTTCAAACTTTGGATTTAAAATATCTATATTTGACTTAGTAAAAATGATACAAATTTAAAGCATGATTTGAAATATAAAATTCAAATGTTCAAAATTATCATAATTTATTTTAAATATTATATATGTTACAATATATACAAATTAAATAAATATATTTCGAAATATTAATATAAATAATTCGTTAATTGATATATATATATATATAAGTTCATTTTTAAACACATACACAGATATAATATATATATGTATGTATGTGTGTGCACATATATGTTTTGGAACAAAAATAGTTCATTTTAATTTAAAACCAAAAGTGAAATTTCTTTTTCTGTACAAAATACACAATTTAAACAAAATAATTTATTTATGCATAACACACACATACATATAATTCAGCTAAAGTATTTTCTAATATTTGAAAAAAATTTATAATAAAATATTTTTTCATAATATGTTAACTTAATTTAGTTTACAGTTATACAGGTTAAACTACTAAGCAATGTCTTAAAATTAAATGACCAATTATATATATAACCATATAAATGATTTGTATTCCTTGTTAAAAACATATTTTACACGAACACACACGCACACATGCACACAGATATATAATATCAGTTGCATATATATTAATAGTAAGATAATACACATTGAACAAAATTGAAAATCAAATCGATATAAGATTGACATGAAATAAGATATACATACGAAAGGTGATATTTAATATATAAATACAATAATATAATAATGAACGAATTTTACCATAAGAGATAAAGCCATAGAAGGACACAACTATTTAGATTATCTCCTTGATCTGTCAGATCTTCACCTTACATTGCAAGAGAAAGGCACGCAAACACCAAATCTACTATTATTAATTGTTTAGATGCAATGTAGTAAGAACAATGGAGACGAGGGTGCAGGGAACTTGAGGCCATAAAAGAGGAAAGGAGGAGGGAAAAAGTAGTCCAAAAACAATGAAGTTTTGGCTTGCTTTTATAGGAAGAATTTGAGAAAATACCTTACATAAAGTTTTTTCAGGTTTTTTCCCTAGGATCCCTACACAATTAGGTTATAAAAGAGATAAGAAGTGAAGAAAAATAATGGAAAACAGATTCCTCCAAACAAATTCCCTTTATTAATTCACCTAAAGGTATAAGAGAATGCCTAAAAATTGATAAGATATCTCAATCCCTAAAACCTTAGAAAAAATAACCTTTGCTCACATACCTCTAACGAACCCTTAACATGCCTATTTATAATAATATTGAAAAAAAATATCTTCTTTGAGAAACTAGTGAATACTTCCGAAAATCATTCCCATGTAGATAATTTATTGCCTTTTTTAATGCAATAAAAGAGGTAATTAGTCACTCTCTAAAATCTATGAAAGAGACAATGTATTTGAGTCACAATTCCACCTAGACTCAAATATCTCCAAAACTCGCAAAAATGGAATATTACATCACCAAAATCTAACAGTCTCCACCTTGATACGATACTCTGTAAATGACATCCAAGCTCTACCTAGAACCTCAAACTCCTAACAATCTCTAATATTACCAAGGAAACAAATGTCACCATTCCGAAAACTAACTACCCTCCAAACTGCCTAATTATGCATGCCCCTCAATTGAACATGCATATCATCAATAAATCAGAATTGTTTGCAATACGAAAATGGCCTCCATGTGGTCTTTATGGCTTTCCATCGCTGGCTCCACCTTAATTCAAAAAAAATTACTTCTTCATTGCTACTTTGAGAAGTTTCTCCATTCTCCACTGGTTTCCCAAGTAATTTGTATGCATTGTTGCTTCCTCTTTTTGCATGCAAGACCTTCCTATTATCCTTCCAAACCCTTGTAATTCCATCTCGATTCAAAATGCTGCAGCCTTTTCTTTCCAACTATCCTAGCGAAACAAGATTCTTCTTAATTTCTAGGACATACCTAACTCCTATGAGTTTCACCTCTCTTCCATCATACAACTTCAACCTAACCAACCTATACCTTTACCCCAATATCTCCCTCCCTAGCAAACTCCACCTTTCTCGCTTGCTCCTTAAAATCAATGAATGCTTCTTTTTCTTGACATATTTGAAAACATGCACTCGAATCAAGCACCCATCCATCTTTATTTCTTCCATCAATATAGAGAATGTTATTACTAATACCAAAATTCACCTCGTCATCACTACCTTCATCAAGCTTATCTTTATCTTCCTCTAGTGCTTTCATCCTTTCATTGTCCTTCACAAGCTTTTTAAAAAATATCAAATGGTGATTTTTTTTTCACAGTAATGACAGATTAGATCCCTTTCCATATTCAATCTATTTGGTCAACTTCCCATATTTGGGCATTTACCCCGTCTAGCAAGATTGACCTCTTTACTTGGATTTCTACTCTCCCTTTCCACCTTATCCTTTCCTTCTAGTAGGTTCATCCTCCACATCTCCTTATTAAGCAGACTACTAACCACCGATCCTATTGAAATGACTCCATCTGAATTTGAGTAGTTCAATGCAACTACAAATGTTTCCCAACTCTCTGCTAATGAACTCATCAACATTAAGGCTTATGTCTCATTATCCACCTTGTAATTCCTGCCGCCAATTGGTTCACAATTACCTGAAAATCATTGAGATGATCTCTAATTGACCCACCTTCTTTATGCTTCAGATTCACCAATTTTTTCATAAGAAATGCCTTATTTATCGTGGATTTCTTTGCATAAATTCTTTTTAATTTACTCCGAATTCAAAAAGCAGATGCTTCATTAGCAACAATATGGAACACCATATTCTCCAGAAAATAAGAAATAGCTGCCCAGCCTTCATATCCAAGGTTTCCCACTTTGCCTTAGATACATTACTAGGTTTTTCCCTTTCATTCTTCAATAGTTAGTGAAGATCATTGAGGTATAGAAAATCCTCCATCTTTGCCTTCCTTAACCCCCGGTTTCTCCCATTTAATTTTTCCATACTTATCTTCTCTATAACCAAATTCTCTTCAAAAAATTATGCAGTAGGCTCCTATACCAACTGTTAGGGTTTTTCCAAGAATCCATACTCAATTAGATTTAGAGGAGATAAGAAGTGAAGGAAAAGAATGACAAATAGATTCCTCCAAACGAAACCCCTCTAATAATTCATTAAAAGATTACAAGGGAATGCCTAAAAATTGAGAAGATATCTCAATCCCTAAAATCGTAGAAAAATATACTTTTCCCCACACACATCAAAAAAAACATTTTTGTGCCTAATTATAATAATGTTACAAAATATCTTCTATGAGAAGCTATTGTACTTTCACAGATCCTTCCCATGTAGATAATCCATTTACTTTTTTAATGCAATAAAAGAGGCAATTAATCACTCACTAAAATCTATAATCACTCATTAAAATCTATAGAAGAGGCAATTTATTTGAGTTACAATTCCACCTAGAATCAAATATCTCCAAAATCTACAAATCTGGAATATTATGTCATCAGAATCTAACAATGTTCTCTCCTACCAAGTTAAACTTGAACTCCTTCCCTTGCATCCCTATGGCCTTATTATATCCAAATGGACCAATAAATACTTCAAACCTAAGAGCAATTAATATTATTTGAATTAAATTTAAATGCATATCGATATTGTATATAAATATGTATAAATATAAAAATTATATATGCACCAATTAATCATAGTTATCCAGCCTTCCAGGTAGTATCTGAACAGACTTAAACAATCGACTCGAATGAGCGAACGATGGAGAAATAACCCAAGGACTATGGGAATATCATAAAAAATCAAAAAAGCGAAATATCAGAGAATGAGCGAAGGAAGTTGAACCTTTGGAAGTTTAAATTTTCGGAAGGGTTGACTCGAAGCAAACCCACAAAAGCCTTAAGTCTGACCCGAAGCAAGATAGTCATAGAAAAACTCCAAACGAGACCCAGAGAAAACTCTGAAGAAACCCCAAATCAAGGGTCGGTACCGAGTCCTACTCAAGGATCGGCACCAACCCCTAAAAACTCGGGTCAGGCACACAAAAACCTCGGTTAACTCCAAGCAAGTTCAACCAAAGTTCAAAACAAATCAAATCAAGACAACACAACACAACAATGGGATCCCCAAAGTTGGATCGGTATCGACTACCACCCAGGGATCGGTACCGACTCCCACCTAGGGATCGGAACCAACTCCAAAATATGCTTCGGTGGAGCCCATCTTTTTGCTACATTTCTATCTTGATGCCAATAACCTATTTCCAAAATCGATTTGTTGATTTAATGCAACTCTCTATCGATATCCACGGATGCTTGAAATTACAACTTTTTTCTTCAATTCCATCATTTGGACTCAGAAGCAAGCTTATATTGGTGAAAACAACTATGGAATATCGAAGCTAACTACAAGATGATCTGGAGTAAGGGGTTGAAGACACCAAGAGTATTGAATTTGGCGATTAATATCAATTTCCACTTGGGGATCGGTACTGACGCCAAGCTCTTGTTGAGGTGGCATCTATTATTTTAGGGAGAACTAGTCTAAATCATGGCTAATGGGTAGGAGATATTTGGTGCAAAATTTTAAGCTCTCTACCTCTATAAATAGGAAGGTAGGGCTCATTTTTCAAGATATTTTGGGTTCTAGTTCCATTATTTCTTATATTCTTGTAGTTTTGAAATTATAAGTGCTAGAGCTGTATCGAGTCCTAAGAACTTCAGCCCCCAAGTTTTAAATTAGCAATAAAATTTTAAAATGGACATAAGCCTTGCTTTATCGAACCACTATAAACGACTATGTCCCTTTTCTTTCCTCTTTTTCATTTAAATTTCTATTATATTTCTTCGCTTTTGTTCTCTACAAAATCTTTGGGTGTTTGGCCAATTTTTGGTCCAAATATTTTGGTGCTTTCACTGAGAGATCGACTCTCAAGCTAGGATCCTGGTCTACTATTGAATTCTCTAAAATCCAAGGTTCTCAACTAATTTTTATACTACATAGATTTGAACAAATTTTATAGGAAGATATCTTCAATGGCTCCCATGAAAGATAAATTTGTCGCCTCCTCAAGAGCGACTAATGGTGCAGAGAATGCAAACCATTAAATTCTAGACGAAGCTCCATATAAGGGTTCCATGAATGCCTAGAACCCTTGGATCTCATCACCGGGATTGAATTTGAAAGGATGATGAAGTAACTATAGGACAACCATGTGGAGCTAAATCGACAGATCCAGGAAAATAGGTGCTTGATAAATCAGCTGAACACTGATGCAGAAGGACTAGGAGAGAGCCAACTCCTCCATACTTGGAATCGGGAAGTTCCTCATCACCGGGCCATTTTCAATGGAGAAGAAGGCAATGGAAAAATGCACATAAAGTAGGGATGTCAGTACAAGAGTTGGGAACCAACCACAATCAAGGCATGTGAGTCGGTGCTGATCCTACCTTGGAGTCGGTACCGAACCCACTTGGGGGATTGGTGTGGAGCTCGTTCATTGGGGTTTAAATCTTCGACTTGGTGATGGCACGCAGCGTGCACGCACCGTGATTGACTAGGGTGCCTGAAGTCAGGAGTTTGCTACTAAATTACCCCCAAGAAACGAACACTGAGTTGCTAGACACGATTACTCCAAAGCTAGAAGAGCCTATACAACCAGGCATGATTATGGACCGTTTACTGGGTCAAGCATAAGGAGAAAACTATGACTACCGCAACCTAAAGCCATTCAAGGACCAGATTTAACTCCAATGGTACGACGACTTATGAGAGAAAGCCAGGACCAAACCGACGATGGCTGGGGCACTTCTACTAGTCGAAATCCTTTCATAGAAGCCATTTATGCAAAGAATACCCACAGAGATTCAATATACCAACGATGCCCATATACTCAGGAATGTCAAATCCTAGATAATATGTCATGAAATAATCATGGCACATGGACTCTGCCGGCACCCCAACATGGATTTTGGAGAAAGGATATCAAGGAAGCCTCCCTCCACCCTGGATCATTTATACAACAAGGAGGCCTGGTACTTCTGCAAGGAGAGGGCTCACGGACAAGACAAGGAGACAGAATAGGCCATCAGGCTGAACGAATTCAAAGCAACGTTGCCATGAAACAATCTAGAGTGAGTTTTGGAAACATAGCTATGAATGTTCAAAATAAGAGCAGCGATCAGAAAAAGAGCCATAGAGGGGCCCTAAAAGGGAACCGGGATTCTAAGAGATAACTGAGAGTCTCAAGATTTGATGCCTACATCCCTTTAAATGATTCGACTGAAAACACCTACTTACCCACTTGCAACTCAGAGTAATACATGAAACTAGCCCTGATAGGATCGGCTGAAAGTAAGAGGAAGTATGGAAAGTTGTGCATATTTCATTAGATCAATGGCCATGATACAAATGAATGAAGACACCTCTGAGATATGATCGAAGAGTGGATACGAAACAAAAGGCTCCAACAATTTGTGAAAGCACCATAGGATGGCGGCAAGGAACATCTGACCCTCAACGAGGACATACTGCTTCTAGTGTTTATGAACCTAGGCAGCCTAAAAGAAGATTGGTTATAAACTAGTCCCATCTTCCAATTGAGAAGGGATGGAAGAATGGAGCAACAAGCATCCGTGATAGTACTTCACTTGAGAATAAGACTCAATTCTATTTGTTTTGAACTATTTCATTAGATAGACTTTGCAATTTTCTATTTCAGGAATTTTCTTTCCACTTATGCAACTTTGTCTTTGCATGCCATATGAATTGTGAAACGTGACTGACTTGAATGAAACTTCATATAAAAAATCAAATGTTTGGATGCCTAGAGTTCAGTGCCTACTAAACCTCCACGGCTCATGGCCCGACTTTTGGTGCTTTATCGAGATAAGCGTGATTCGACCACTCCTTAGCCAACTCTTGCCTCTAACTCGGGGGGAAAGACCGTGATTCAAAGTGGATGCGACTTAACCATCCACTCTCGTATTCATGCCTGGAATTTTTGAAAAAACATATATGCCTTGCTTGAGGCTCAATGGGCTAGAAATCCAATACAATGTTGACGTGACAAGACCGTTAATGCATTACCTCTTGCCCTCCATGCAAGGCCCAAAACATAATCCGAGATAGATGTAGTTGATAGTCCATATCCTAGCTCTTACCCTTGACTCAACGAGGGGTTCAAAGCATAATCCGAGATAGATCTGACCAATCGTCCATTTCCTATCCCTTTCCCTTTACCCGGTAATAGGGGCAAAGAACCTAATCCAAAATGGATGTGACTTACCATTCATCAACTTAACTTCTTCCCTTGGCTCAACAAGGGGAGTTCGAACCAAAATGAAGTGACCGACCATCCATCAACTTAACTCTTTCTCTTAGCCTTACAGGGAGAGTTCGAACCAAAATGGATGTGACTGACTATACATCAACTTAACTGTTTTCCTTGATCCGAAAGGGGAGAGCGAATTTCAAAATAGACTTGACCTGACCATCCATCGTTAACACTAGAATGGACGTGACCCGACCATCTGTCTCTTAACGTCTACCCTTGATCTAAAAAGGGGAAGTTCAAATCCAAGATAGATGTGACATGACCATCCAACTAGGATGAATGTGATCTGATCGTTCATCCATCAACTCTATTTTTCATGACTTCACCAAAATACAAACATTAAATGAGTATGACTTGACCATTCATTCACCTACTCCTACCTTTGGTCCATCAGAGGGAGCATAAACTCGAGATGGGTGTGACCCAACTTCCAATTCGCCGACTAAGACCTTAGACCCGATGGGGAAGAGTATCACTACATAAAGATGAGACTTGATTGTCTATGTACTAATCTCGTTGACCTCGAACTAGGGGCAGAGGAATATCATCATCTTATAGCTAAACATGAAAGCCAACGCTATTTCTCGTTCCTAATGTTCGATAAAACATAAGGCTACATTAGAATTGTTCGATCATTGACTCATGGATTGAATTCAAAATGTCATAACCAGCCTCATCATCAACACTTACTATTTCATCTTCCCTAATATCGTCCTAAGCCTCCTCGACCTATTAACTGAGAAATAGGGGCACGATTAGAACCAAACATCCAGAAATAGGATTTTTAACTGATAACTCAAGCAGGAATTGCTTCAATTAGAAACCGGAGTTAGTCGCCTTGATGATTGCCCTTCATCAGATTAGCCTGAGGACAACTTATGATTACAATCTAGCATAACTTGGAAATGACCCATAAGCATATGAACATGCTTGAGAGCCGACGACAAACCCGACATACAATTTCTAGAATCAGTGGAAATTGAATTCTTACTCGAGACTTTTAGAAAAGGAAGTAGTTTAGATAATTAAGATCTACTATTTCAATCAACTAGCTTAATGGAATCAATCACAGAAAATTACCGAGAGAATACATTCTGATTTGACAATGTCAAATATCGACCAAGCATCACAACAGACGGTAAGAGGTATGACTCTTCGTGAAATCCACTCGACGAAAGGATAACGACAATTCGAGGTACTAAGTGAAATCCATTCCAACAATCCTAACTTGTCTCGATTCAAAGAACATCATATTTGCGATAAAATGTACTTTGGGGGAAGGAAATTTTATTTAGCCTTTTGACCAGACAGGATTTAAACAGACTTAAATAATTAAATCGAATGACCGAATGATGGGGAAATACCCAAGTACTTTGGGAATATCATTAAAAGGAAAAACAAGAGATATATCAAAAAATCAGCAAAGGAAGTTGAAATTTTGGAGGTTTAAGTTTTTGGAAGGGTTGACTCGAAGCAAAACCCACAAAATCCTCAAGTCTAACTCGAAACAGGATAGCCATCGAAAAACTCCAAGTGCGACCTAGAGCAAACCATGTAGAAACCCTAAGTCAGGGGTCGGTATCGAGTCCTACTCAACGATCGGCATCGACTCCTGAAAACTCAGGTCAGGCATGCAAAAATCTCGGGTTTGACTCCAACCAAGTTCAACCAAAGCTAAAACAACCAAAATCAAGACAACTCTAAATGAGATCTCCCAAGTTGGGGATCAGTACCGACTCCTACTTGGGGATCAGTACCGACTCCTACTTGGGGATTGCTACCGACTCCCAAATATGGCTTAAATGGGCCCCATCTTCTATCTGCATGCCAATCTTGATGCCAATAGCCTATTTCTAAAGTTGATTTGTTGATTCAATACAATTCTCCATTGATCTCCATGGATGATTGAAAATGCAACTTTGTTCTCCTTCAACTCCATCCTTTGGATTCGGAACCAAGCTTATACGGGTGCACACAACTAGGGAATCATGAAGCTAACTGCAAGGCAATCCAAGGTGCGAGGTTGAAGATACTAACAATGACGAATTTTAGGATCGGTACCGATTCCCACTTGGGGATCGATACCGACTCCCAGCTTTTGTGTATGTGGCCTCTATTATTTTAGGGAGAACTAGTCTAAATCATGGCTAATGGCTAGGAGATATTTGGTGCGAGAATTTTGGCTCCCTACCTCTATAAATAGGAAGGCAGGGATCATTTTTTAGGATGGCTCTAGTTCCATTATTTCTTATATTCTTGTAGCTATGAAATACTAAGTGCTAGAGTTATACCGAGTCTTAGAACTTCTACCCCAAGTTGTAAATTAGCAATAAAACCTTAAAGTGGATGTAGGCCTTGCTTTGCCGAACTACTATAAATGACCATGTCCCTTTTCTTTCCTTTTTTTCATTTATATTTCTTCACTTTTGTCCTCTACATAGTCTTCGGGTTTTTGCCAATTTTTGGTTCAAACAATTACTAATAGCACCTTAAAAAATTCTAAAGGAAACTCCATTTTAATAAGCACACCTTATAAATAAATATAATAATAACTAATATTTCGTAAATATTAATTAATTTATAACTACTATAAATTAAATAAATCAAACAGTGTTTTGGGGACCGAATAGATTCCGCATTGCAACTCACAGGTGTGAATTCAGCCAGTGATTGAACAATTCAAATACTAATGTTCATATGTCACATGAGCTAGTAGTGTGATAGTTTAACTTAAATTATCGCTTACAAATCTCATCCGTGAAATCCAATTTTACAAATTCATGGAGTATCTTATAGTAACGATTATTTACACCAATTCTCTCCGTCAGCTTCATATCACATTAGGACTTACGGAATTTGGTTTTGGTTAAAATTCCAATATCATCTACATTCAACTTAGTTAGTCTATAAACAAAGTTCTTGGTTTGATAATAACACTTATTATTAACCATACCACTATGGTCGGATATTTTGACTTTGAGTTGAATACAGTTCACTATAATATTAACAACATACAACTAGGAGACGAATTCTCTATTGAATAGTGTTTCACCTTCAAGGCTTTAACTTAGACCGAACTATGGTCGTTCGAAGGACGTCATTCCATGATTTGACTCTAATCAAAGTGGAGTGTCCACATTGAAGTACAATAGTATTCTCAAGTCAAGAGAACTTGTAATATCAACATTTGATTTTTCTTATTTGGCCTAGTTGTTATTAACCAATGAGAAACTCTCGAATGAGACATTCCGTAGTTATCCAATAACACTCGAATGAGTCATTACATAGTTCGGTACTAATCGCTGACCAAATTTACACCGAAGAGTCACACAAGTGAAACGATGAATGCACCTTTTATCAACTGATTTAATTAATTTGAAATTGTTATAAATTAATTAAATAACTAACATTTACGAAATATAAATTACAAAATTTTGTATTTGATGTATTTAACAATGTTAAACAATGTATTTATAATAGTTATAAATATATTAATCGACATACAATATCAGTACGCGATTAAATTTTGACTCAAATGCAATGAACATTGGAGGGCTGGTATTTGTTTTGAGGCAAATATGGGGCATGCATATTTCAACCAAATTACCTTGGATAGGCCAGCCAAATAACAAAATAAGAAGGTTTTTGAATGGTTTAAAAGAGTAGAATCGGTAAGAGGGAGATAAGGATGTGATACCACTTTTCTCTCCATTTGACTTTCTAATTATATGCCACTCTCTACACCATTTATTTTGGATCTTTCGCTTTCCTTCCTCCTGCACATTTCGACTGGCAAACCTCTATTTAACCTAAAGGAAATCCAAACTCAAATCATATCCAAATTCTTCAATTTGATCATCGATGGTAAAAAGTTCGGGAACTAGTAACTCTAGAACTTGGAATTCCATTTAAGGAACCATTTCATTATTTCAAAGTGAGATCTCTAGGCTACGAAAGGTATTCAACATGTTTACTAATTCATTTGACATTATTTCTACTATTTTAATATATTGTAGGCTATATTACGATCTTTTGTATCATCGTTTTATTAAATATTGGATTGTTGAATATATTGGTGCATCAATATATTAAAAAAATATTTTTTATGTTTGTTGGTATTAAACTCACAGTAAAAAATACCTTTATTAAATAATAGTATATATGATTTTATTCGTTAATAAATTATATAATAATCAGTTTAAAACCTCTAAAAAATTTGCCTTCCACAAAAATAATTCGACAATAAATTTTACTTTATTTAATATATAGTTAAATTTGTTGTATATTTAAATAATAATATAACTATTTAGTTAACTAGAAATTGATTATATATAATTTGAAATTAATTATAAAATTTTATCAAAATAACATTACATAATTCTTTTATTTCGAAAATAATTTTTATTGAATTTTATAATCAATTTTGGTTGGTTTTTAAATTATTTATTCAAAAGGTTATCTTAAAAATCCAAAAAAAATATTTTTTGTGCCATAAGCTCCAAGTCAGCTAGCATCAGGTATAATATACATACATACATATATCTGTATGTGTGTGTGCATATGAATATGCACATGTGTTTATATATTTAAAATTATTTATTAATGAAAATAGATATATAAAATTTAATTTTGTTCTCGGTTTTGCAGCAACATTAAAAATTTTGAAAAAAAATATTTTGTACTAATTATTAAATGATTTTGTTATTTAATATAAATATACATTTGTACAAATACATCTTAAATATTTTATATAAATTATTACAGTTATTATTTTGACATATTTATATAAATATCTGATTTTACTTTATAAATGTATATTTTTATGTGTAAATATATATAACTTTTGATGCGCACACACACATGCATATATATATATATATGTATATTTATTTATTTATTTAGACAGCATATATAGAATACTGGAGGAGCTAATGTGTTCGTTGCAGTATAAATCTCAATACCTATACAACGGCTAACATGCACACTTTATTATGTTGCAAGTGCACATACATACATATGTGTACATGATACACATATTCAAACATAATACAAAATAATATAAAGTAAAACTTACATGATACACATATTCAAACATAATACAAATTAATATAAAGTAAAATTTTATTTATAAAATAAATGCAATAATGATTTTACTTAAAAAGAAATTTAGAAATGTTATAAATGAATTAGACTTCATGGGCCCAATAAAGATTTAAAATGGTAAAAAAATTCGAAATTCACCTATTTCGTCCACTGCAGGCTAGCCCAGTTCCAATAATGGTATTAGAGTAAGGTTAATGGAGGCGTTTACGTAGTACATTGGATGTCCCAGGTTTGATCCATACAACTTGAATGATTGGGGTTCTCATATTGTGATCTGTGATGAAGCATTGCCTCTTACCCTAGTATGTCCTATGATGGTTGTGCTAGTCAAAAGGCTGCATGTAACCCACTTATGAGGTATCTAGTTAGATCACCCCAAAGGAGTTTGGGCCGTAACTAAAATGGTATCAGTGCCCAATAGCCTATGTGGTCTAAATTAGTCATACTAGGGCTAACTAATTAAGCTTACAACCCTATTAATAGGGTGTCTAGGTTTGATTGTTAGGTAATAAAATACCTTGTCCTTCCTGGCTATTAACCTAGCTTGGAACATTATGTGAGCCTAAAGGGTTCCCCTAATAGAAAAAGGCCTAATTTGAATTGGACCTTGAGCTAAATTCAAATTTTCTTTTAAATTAAATTAAAAAAATTAAATTTAAAAGTTAAATTTAAAATGAGAAAATTATAATAAATGTTATACTATAGATATTCAAATCGTTTTAGAATAAAAATATAATGAGTAAATATTTAAAATATTTGATTTAAATATTGAATTGTTAATTAATCGACAATCCCATAAATATGATTTTTTGCATACGATCGAATTAGGACTCGAGACCACTTCCGTTGAGTTCATATTGAGGTTGCAAATTAGAATAAGTATAAGGATTGCTATATTTGAAGATCATACGATCAGATGATCGAAACGGTCTCGAAAAACGTGAAATTATTATCCCGATGCATAGTCTTGAATAGCGATTAAAATATACCATCAGAATCGGAGAAATAAAGTGATTTGTATGGATAAGTTTCATGGCGATCGGACGCATCGTTTGATCGTGCGAGCTTGGAACGCATGACCGCTTATTTGAGAAACTAAATAAAAGAATTATTATGTTATTTAAATATTATTCAAATTCCTTTATTTCTGTAGGCCGACTACTGTTTTATTATCTCCAGGGAGAAAGAATGGCCACCTCCCTTAATTGATCGTCAAAAATTAATTTTCATCAATACGCTCAACGAAAAAATACGAAACCAATTTCATTAAATCTATATCGAAGGGATCTTTGCGATGACCATGGCGGAATTTTGATCGGTAGTGTTTGACGAGATCGACCATTCCATGGCCATGAATAGGGTTTCGCTTTGCCAGAGATTTAGGCAACAATAGGCGGACTTGAGTGTGGCATCGTGTTTCTCATGCAAAGGAGAGTCGGTGGCATTGATTTGGTGATGTGCAGTGCACCATGGCAAAGTGCGACATTTCTTTAGTCTCTATGTGACCCATTAGGCCAGATTTTATAATGGGTCATGTCACTCAATTTTTTGTACTGGGGTGGATAATTTGCAAAGAGAGATGCGTTGGTGATAACGGTGCATCGTTTTGTTGTCTGTAGCTTGCGATATGGAGGAGAGAAGGTATGAGCAAAGTGGGTTTTGTGTGTACAGGTTTTGAACATGCACGGCTAGGAATTTAGCAATTGGGGAAGATGATTATGAAGGTGATTAGATTAATTAAATATTTTGTTAAGTTAATTAGTTACTATCCTAACTCATATTCTTATAAAATCCATATATTTTACATACGAGGTCCATTTTGGATGTGGTTTCTTACGTTGTGCTCATGATGGAGACCTCTACGACTTGGCGATGGTTTGTACAGATTTGGTCGATGTGAGTGATATTGTCTCTCACCATACTATGATCTTTAGTATAGTATTAAAACAACGTTTTGAAACATTTTCTAACTTTAAAATGGGATTTCTAAAATAGTTAAACTTATATCTTATTTTTTTTAAAATAATTAAAAGTGTTTTTAAATGATTTTAAATTAAATATCACATTTTTCCCATTTAATGCGTTATTTTGTCGATATTGATAGACTTAGGATATTGCTGATATTTATCCCACAATGGTTGCTTTGGATGGATTGTATTGCATTATCGTAGATATATGTAAGCTATTATAGATGTTTCTATGCTTGTTGGTTGCATGTTTTCTTGTTTGTTAGTTGGTTGAAAACATCGTTCGAAGGGATATAGGAAAATACGTTACATAGATTTTAGTGTGTATTGATCTAAATGTACACAACGATGGTGACTCAAATGATGTGATAGAGTTCCATGCATATTGAATTAACAAACAAAAAACAATAAACTCGAATGGATGGGATAAATATGTGGAGGAATATTAGTGTATGTCAATTGATATGAAGATAAAGGACGACAGACTTGGACATATGCTTTGGACTTCAGGAAAGATGCCATACATTTTGATTTGGTTTGTTGTAACATTCCTATTTTTAAATCGACTTTAATTGGTAATTAATTTAATTTTTGAAACTAAATTGTGACGATCAGAAAATCCGTACCCTTTGAATCGACAATAATCCACACATGTCCGACCCAAAAAGCACTGACCGACGGAAAGTCAAGAGAAAGAAAAGAAGAGAGAATAAGAGAAGAGAAGAAAGAGAGAAGATAGAACCAAAAAGAACAATACAGAATCTCACATCGCAGCGGAAAACATATAATATCATATCAATGATCTTTACAAAACAGAAGCTGTGTATACATACATCAATCAGAGTTATCAACTTGAACAGTTATAATAACATGTCCTCACAAATGCTGATAATAACAACAACTAAGCACAGTGGATAATCAATAATCAAAACAGATATGCGTATACGAAATGAAGATCTCCAGATCTCCTGCTGAAGCTCTAAAAGCACCAAATCTGAACCTGTAAATATACTCGGTCTGACCCGAGCATTGAAAGGGAAGAACACCCGGATCAGTCTGGTAAATCAGCGTGAGAAATACACTCAACTGAATTTATTAAATTACCCAACTTTTCCTTAGTTTTCAAAACAAAATTATCTCATACAACAAGTCCACACATAAACACGGACATGTTTTTACCTTACGATAACTAAAACATATCATATCAAATCTCATGTTATATTATAGTAGTGTCTACTATACACAAATAATATTAATCATAGCCGAAATTGTTACATTGATTAAATTCCAGCATATAGCCCAATTGGGTAATACAATCAAAATGGCAAATACATAGTGGAGTTTGGATTTCAATACAAATGACCAGGTGAAGGGACTACCTTCTGGCAGTACATATCTAAAAAAATGTACCGAGGACCATCACTAAGGATCCTCTACCAACACAAGACCAGCCCACCTCTGTAACTAGATGGTACCGAATATATCATCCTTTGGTCGTTACCGACCTTACCGAGGGCCCTCTAGCATACAAACCACAATAATCAGATACACGATGTCATAGCGTGTAAAGATATATCTAGATGAGGATGATCATACCCTAATGGGAGCGACCCACTTAGCCTTGCCGCATCCAACCCTGTTTTGGTCATTTTCGATTGATGAGACTAGAGGTAACGATTACCTTTCACATATCACATATCACATCTCGTAGAATGCCACATGGCCATTTCCGTTGACTACTAATTGCCTTCCACAAAAATACAACCCTTAAGCTCATACGTCTCGAGGACGGTGTTAAGCTAAGAGAAGTTGACTTCTCCGCCACCACTGATGTACGTTTGTAAAAACCAATGTACGTAATATATATAAATGCAATGTCAGACAAACATCCATACAAGTTATCCAGGAATAGGACAAATCGAAGGTACTTTCCTATCATATCCTGTCGGAAAATCCCTAAGATTAGTAGCGAATAGTCCTTGCATTGGATATTTCATAATGAAGAGACCACTGCTACTGGATGTATATTAGGATTTTAACCCCAAACGATCAACAAGCAGTCCCCCACTATGAAAATCTGGATTATCAATATCATCACAAAGCAACTCGCACAATCGTCGCATATATGTTGGTCCAAAGTGGTTTTCGGATAAACCGATCCCGGTCTCTTAGCACCAACAACACAAAAGCGTTTCTCAACTTCACACAGCAACTAAGTCTTATAGACTTATCACGTCTCCAACTTTCAACTTGCTATCCTTCGGGCCAAGAAGGAAGCTCGATAGATTGGAGTAATACTCCGCACTATACGAATCAACATCCTCAACACAAATGATAATCAAGCCTACCCAGAAGGCTACGTACTAAGTGTACGACTAAATAGTTCCCACATCAAGTTGAGAAACTAAAATTTGGCAAAGTTTGATAGTCGGTTATTTAACTATCAAATCAAACAAACAAATATTCAGCACCATAACAATCACTCGGCCTTTTTAATTAATCTTTTATTAATTAAGTTACTTGCCAAATATTCACTTCAAATTATCTTTAAAAAGATATATCCCCAAAACCACTTCAACTTCTATATTGGAAAACATTTCCATATACTTATTTAATAATAAGTAATTCACAAATTAATTTATTTCCAACACTTAGAAAATATTTCATATACTTAAATCACGATTGAGTATATATTTTATTCTTTAAGGAAAACATTCTCTTTAAACACATTTATTAGGTCAAAATGAATGTTACATAAAACATCATTACGGCAACCTAAAATCACTAGCATAGGGATTTGAAAAGTAAGATAGATATACAAATCCCAAATACTATACAAAAATATTTCCTTTCGGAAAATCATTTACTATAACAACAGTGTTATAGTCGATCATTTCCTTATTTCTCGAAAACGCTACTTCAACAATGAATGTTGAAATCTATGTATTCGATATTTAAATTTTTTTAAAACAACTTTAAACCATTTAACTCCATTTTAAAATATCACTTGCCAAAACATTTCTTTAATATATTATTCACTTTCCAAAATCATGAATATAAATCGTTTACCAAATTCAATATTTCTACACATTTATTTATTAAAGGATTATCCACTGTCCAAAATCGTGGATATAATTCCTTTAATATGCTTCTATATTTAACTAATCAAATTCAATCAAAATCGGATTTATGAACAATGTTTGTAAATCCACAATTATATTTTATAAAAACTTCAATTTATAAATCTCCTTTATTGTCCAATTCCATTTATCTCATTTATATGCCAAATCCAATTTATAAGTACTTACAATTCTCTTATTTACAAAATCATTCTTTTTATAACTTCACAAATTCATAGTCTTATTTACTTAAAAAACCCATTTATAACCTCATTTTTAACACTTCCAAAACTCCTTTTAAAATTCCATCATTTTGATTTATAAATATTCAATTTTATAAATCTTCTATATAAATCATTTATAATAATTCAAAATTCTCAATTTAAACTATTTACCAAATCATTAATTCAATATTTCAAAAATCACATTTTGATTATATTTCACAAAAATTATAATTTCAATTATATTTCCCAAAACATCATAATTTTATAACATAAAAATTATCATATTTATTTATTCAAAATAAATCAATTCATAACGATTCAAAAATTCGATAAAAACATTTATTTTTAAAATCACTTTAAAATTCTTTTTAAATTCAAAATCATCCCTTAAATATTTTTAAAATTCCAAAATAGGCCCAATGCTGCAACAGCATTAAATACATCAATCATGGCATCCAAAACATCATATATCATATGATAACAGAATATATAACAATATCTGTAAAGAAATCATTACTGGTGAGGAAGCCAATTGGATCCCTCCAACCTATCATCTGCAACAAATATACATATTAGAATATGCGTACAATGTCCGTTTTAAGGCAGACGCGCATACAAAGGGTCATCCGCTCATACACGGGAACGTATAAGGTCATCCGCTCCACTAGGCAAGTATATATCCAAATACCAATCAATATATCATATACCATCCAAACATTCAACAATCATCATAAATAAAATTTGTTCTCACTTATACAAAAATATCAGTGAGGAAGAAAGAGTGAGTTGTACTCACATCGCGTCCAATAGCAGTTGCAGTGTTTTATTCCGAATAAAATTAAATGAGCATTTAATTTTACCCAAAATTTACACTAGCTCCAATCAACTCCAAACTAGCTCCATCGCGTAGTGCTCATCAATACGATCTAACACAATTCGTTTCGTACGAAACGGATCTCGTACGACAAAGTTAAGCAGTTTTAAATATTGTACGAATTAATAATATAATAATTTCAACTCTCTTTTTTTTTATATTTTTTTAACCTCAATTTAACCTGGCCGCACGTTTCTGGAATGAAGATCACGACTGTTTCCTTCTTCTTCCTCCCCACAGGCAAACATCGCGTACAACAACCCATACACATGTTCGGTTTTTTTGAGGCCGCTCTGCTTTCGCTCGAATATTCGTTGATCAAACTCCACCACATCGAAGCTCGCGCCGCTGTACCCTACCGAGCCAAGTGCGGCTAATCTTGGTTGCACCATTTCTTAGAAAAACGTGCCTAAACTAAGGAAGAATGAGGCAAGTTTTCCGTTGATCCATCGCCTCGTTTTTTATCATAGCCGTTAAAGTGGAAGATCTTGTCGTGCTCTAAAACTTTCCAGTTGGAAGTTTTCTATAATAGTGGATGGATCATGAGATATTTGGGGAAGAAGAAGACGATTTTATGTCCATTGAAATGATGGTGGCGGCCAGCCCTAGCTGCCTTAGGTTTTAATGAAAATAGAAAAAAAAACAAGGTCCTTTTATACAAAATTCTACGACACTATTCACCCGAATTTTTTTCGAAATCCAAACGAAGCATGCCGTCTGACATTTATAATGTTTTACCCCTATTCCAAACGTAATAGAATATTTATCGAAAGACAATTCGATCGTATTTGAAAGATAGGTTTTCGAATCGAATTATTTAAATTCAAAAATTCACTTAAATCGATTTCCTACGCGTTTTAGCTTGCCTCGGACAAACGGTAAGTCTGATTGACACGAAATTTAAAATCTTACAATAATTTAACATTACGGATTCAATGAAGCAGGTTTCACCGAAATCTGGGACTGTTTGAAAATGGCTATTTCACTCGCTAATTAAATATTAAAATATTCAATTTGCACAATTTAACTTTTAATTCGATTTTAAAAGTTCTCTAGCATCATTCTAATTCAGATATAATTTAATATAACTTTATAAAACATTTTTATTCGTATTAAATCCAAATTTCAATTATTTCGGCAATTTCAAATATTAAATTAACAATTTAATTATCTAATTAAATCACTATATTCGAAATACTTATAAAATTTACTTGTGCATGTTTAAAATCAATTAAATATATGAATTTCAAATGACTAAAATTCTGGGTGGTTACATAAATTAAGAATTAATTTGGTAGTTTCCAAATTAAATAGATATTTAATTGTTTAATAATATAAATGAATATAAATATGATTTTTAAATAGAATTTCTAATTTGAATTCAGAAATAAATGTTTTGAATAACATATTGGATTTGAAACTCAATTATAGGTGTTTTTAAAATAAATTGGATTTAAAACTTTATATTTTGGAAATTATAGAAACTTGTTTTTTATAATAAATATAAATATATGTATTTTGAAAATTTTGTTTGAATTTAGTATAGTAAATTTTCAAAAGTTATGTGAAAGTAAAACTCTATATTTTAATAATAGAAAGAATTTATTTTGTATTTATAATATGATGATTTGAAAGTTATATTTTGAAATAGATATAAATAAATTTACAAAATCTATTTAAAACGTTAAAAATCAAATATATACATATCTTTTGAAAAATTAATAAGATTTGAATAAAGTATTTAAAAAGGAAAAGTAATTATAAAACTAAATTGAAAATATGCATGTATATGTAATTAAGTTAGTTAATCTTTAAAACAATTTCTTTTATACTTGAAATGAATTAGTTTTGTACATATTTGAACTAAATAGAAAATGTATTACATAAACATATGTAAATATTAAGATTAAGTCATTTATAAAAGAAAGGGTTTAAAATATAAATTAAAATGAAGTAAGGTTTAAAAAAAAATTAAATAAATTAAAACAAAGGGCTAAGCATAAATTTATTTGTATTAAACAAGTATGACTATTTTAAAAATATATTAAGACAATTGTAATCAACTTAACATACCAATTAACAAGTGTAACTAGTATGGACAAGTGGCAAGCAAAATTATTTCTTTTCTTTTCTTTTGAAATTTAAATACATAAACATATATGTAAGAAGGAATTTGAAAAAAAAAACCAAGCTTCAATACTCCTTCACCTTCATTTCTGAAAACAAAAGCCTGTAAAAATTTAAACCAAGAAAAAGAAAATTAAAATCAAAAACAAAACAAGCCAGATCAAAGGAAAACTCAAAAGCAAAATCATCTTAGAAATCAAACAAAGAAAAGAATGAAACTTGAAACAAAATTTCAACCTCAAGCTAAAAACAGCAAGTGCAAATTCATCTCAGCAATTCAAATCGTCAACCCGATTCAATTTGAATCAAGTTTAAATCAAAGCAATCAAAACTTGAGATGATAAATTCAAGTAAAAGAATCAACTAAGGAAGCAATCAAATTTAGGATCAATGCAAGCTAGCATATCATCTCCCAGTTTTGTAAATTTCCAGTTCTCTGCCTCTATTCTTTCAAAAAAAAATGTGAGCAAACTCTTAAACCATTTATACTTTGATTTGCATGTGATTAGTATTGAATGTTTGTCTGTGGAATGTGCTTGCATGGGTGTAAAAATGCATGTATGTGTATATAGGTGACTGTGTGCACAAACACACACCTCTGTTCTCAAGTTACAGTTTTAAAAACCCAATTCAAGAAAATTCCAAAATTTCTTTAATTTAATCCCTGATAGACTTTAGTGCTTGAACAAATTATGTTTGTTGAAACATAAACTAAAATCTAAAAATGGTTTAAAATATGCTTGTTTTATAAATTATCTGGAAATTAACAAAGATAGTGAAAATGTAAAATATATCGAATTCTCGATTGAAATAATTCATTGTTTTAGGTGTATAATCTGCTTTATTATCATAAAGCATGATTTTAAAAGTTAAATCATAAATTTTTGTTTGGGATCAAGAGAGATATGAGTAGTTGAACGATTTATGTATTTCGCTCGTTTCCTGGCGATCAACGATGAATTAAGACTCGTGCTTTCGGCTGAAGGTGCCTTGGAGGTTGCCAAGGCTGAGAAAAATGATCAGTGATTTTTCTGATCACTGAGGAGGTAGCACGGCGAGATTCTAGGGTTTAACAACCCAATTTGGTTGATGTTATTCATCGTGCTCGTGTAGCAATATAGGTAGATCGGAGTCGTTCGGTCCGGAGGAGATTGACGCTGGAGGTTGTGGTGAAGTTATGGACATGGTGACGAGGTGTCCGGTGGTCAAGATGATCGAGGCGAGATGGTTTTAGATGATCGGCTGGGTTCTAGTTTTAATTTAACTACTCAATTTTGAACTACGATGAGTTTATGGTATCTGGGTGATCGAAATCAAGGAACGGGTTGTCGTCGACTTGTCAACGTTAACGGCGTCGGTCGGAGGTTGGTGGGTTGACCGTGCATGTGCACACGTGTGCAATCATGCCTGGGTTTGTGATGATTTGGGGACGAAAGTGGTAACTCGGGTTTCGACTCGGGGGTAATAAAGGCATGACTCGAAGGAAATACGACAGCGAGTTGCTTGGGGACGTGCTCGGGTAAAGAAGTGGTTGGTCTCGGGTCTTCTGAAGATTAGCTCGGGTCAGAAATTTGATATAAACAGTTCCTTTTTTACTTTAAAAACAAACCAAGTTTTATTTAAAACAATTTGGCTAAAATCAGTTCTCTTGGTAAATGATAAATGTTATGTAAGTTGAATTGGTCAAAAAGTTTAAAAATAAATCATTTCAAATTTACTAAGTTAAAAGCGTTTTAATCTACATAACTTTTTTTTAAAGATTACAAACTTAATTTTTATAATTAAGTAAATAATTGGGAAAATGAAATGTTTTATAATCCTTAATCTAATTTAAAGATTTTAAGTTAATTGATGTATTGATAATGATCTATTTCCAAAGGATTATTGAATAAGGATTAAATGGTAGTTAAAAATAGTAAAGATAAATGGCTTATTTTTTTATTAATTAAATCATAAGTAATTAAAGGTTAATTAATTAATTTAATTAATTAGGATAATCACTTATTTAATTAATTAATTAAATGGTAATTAATTAAGGGTTAATTAATTCATTCATTAATTAATTAAAGGCAATTAATTATAGAATTATTAAATAATTAAAGGTTAATTAATTAATTATTGAAGGTTAATTAATTAAGTAATTAAGAGCTATCCAATTTATTATTAAAGGTTAATTGATTAATGAATAAAGATTAATTAATTTATTAATTAAGATTGATTAATTAACAATTAAAGGTTGATTAATATATTATTAAAGGTTAATTAATAAATGATTAAAGGTTAATTAATTAAGATGGTTTGTAATTAATTAAGATGGTTTGTAATTAATTAATAATAATTAACCAGGATTGATAATTTATTCATAAATGATTAATCTGATTTAAATTAATCAGATGAGTAATTAATCTTACTTATGGATGTTTGAATTGTATGAAATACCTTGTATTGTTTGATATCCCTGATGCATGATGCTTTGTAACATGGATTGTTTTGTTTTAAGATGTGATGAATGTAATTTATTTATCTGTGATGAATGTATATTATTTATCTACATGTCTGTGAATGGAAGATAAGCGTTATAGGAATATCCGCTTATCGATATTGATGTGCTTAAATCTGTGATGAATGATGAAGTTGCACGATTGTGTAAAACCCTTGGATTACACCATACACACACAAATATGGATCACACGAGGAAATTGGTTAAGTCATAGATTTTTGAAATGGTTTTAAGATTGAATTTTGAATCCAAATAATTTTGGAAATGGAATTACGTTAAATATGAAAAGCTTTTGAAAAGGAATTTTGAAGATAAAAGTTATTTTGAATAACTTGATAAAGTTTTGAAATTGAAATAATTTGATTTGAAATTGAATTCTATTTTTGGAAATTATGGTTTAAAAAGGTTATACAAATTATAAATGTGTTTATATGGGTTTTTAAACCATTTTAAAAGTATTGTTTTGGGAATCTGAATTTAACCCAAATTTTATACTTGAAAGGCTTTAACTTGTGCAAATATAATCGGATTTCTCTGAAACGAAACCTATTTGTTTTCAAATAAAAATAGCTTTCATATAAAGAAAAGATTTCCAATTTGTGTTGAAAAGATTTCAAGTTTGAAGAGAAAATTGTTTTGGAAGCCAGTAATGAATCTTGTTTAAAGATTAGTGAAATTTGCTTCGAAAATAAGAGGATGTGTCTTTTGTAGAAAAGATTTGAATTGTGAATCGTTTTGAAGGCTATAATTAAATCTTTGTAGAAGATTGTTAAACTTCGTTTTGATATTGAAAAAGGTATCTTTTGTACAAAGATTTGGAATTGAAATGGAATTGTTTTGAAGGGATATAAATAAATCTTTGCGAAAGATTGGTGAACTTTATGAAGTGAATCTTTTTGCTTAAAAAGATTTAAAATGGTAATTTGTTTAAACCATTTGTTTTGGGTAATAAGTTGTGACTTAATTGAGATCCCACTATCTATAAGTTTTTAAAATTGAGCGCTCATTTTTCGGTTTAGCCGGGAGAGGACCTTTATGTCATAAAACCCATTCCGAATAATGATACGACGTATGGATAGCATTTGAAGACCAGTGGTAAAGACTGGATACTTTCGAAAGCGAAAGGATAACCCGTCGAATGTCTCTGCACCGAATGGTCCCGGTATAGCGATTTGATCACCCTTTGTGAAGGGGAGTCTGGACGTTATTAGGTATTATTCGGATTGCAAGGGCTTCTTTGTGAAGTGCCTTCAGTTCTGTTCAAACCCAGAATAGACTTGTATGGATGTTTGTCTGATATTACACTTTGAGATGTAAAGCTGGTTTCTATCAAATACATTTCTGTTTGGTGGCGGAGATTTATTCTCTTAGCTTAACAACCTTCTTTGAGACATACGTGCTCAGAGGTTATGTAGTTGATGGTTAGTAGTGATACATTCCCAAATTGGTAATGTGGCATACGAAGTGCTGCTGATCATTTGTTGATCAAACATGGCTTTGTGAAAAAGTGTAGCTTTGTGGACGTGACTGCATCAGGACTTCACACCTTGGAAATGGTCAAAACAGGAATAGTGCGGCAAGGTTATCAGGGGTCGCTCCCCTAAGGTATGTCCATTTCTTCTGGATAGAGGTGGTATCATGGTATGGAGCCCAGATATTTAACCTATGTGGTTACTACAAATACATTGCTTTGTGGTTGTTGGTGTCGAGCGCTCGGATAAAGGTTTGTTACGACCGGGGATGGCATACCTGTAGGTGTTAAATTCGGGTAGGAGTAACCCGGCCTTGTGTAGATAGGGAACCATTTTGGTTCTTGGAGGCGTCCCTCTAGAGGCGTTCCATCTAATGAGGAAGTTCCTTAGCCTGACCATTGTTGAAAATCCAATCATCCAATATGAACCCTTTACGAGTGCAATTGTATAACCTGCCACCTCAGGTGGTAGCTATAGCAGGCATAATATAATGGTACCTATGCTGGCTAAGATTAATATTATACATTCAAAATGTTTTTTGCACCATGCACTAATAATAATATCAAATGATTTTTGTGCATCAAGCATTTTTGACTGTCATAGGGAGAAATCTCCTCCAAGTGTGCGCTTATATCGTGTGTGTGGCGGGAGGCCTTATGGCAGTTTCATTTTCCAAAAAGCATTGCGGATTTACTTAAAATCTTTTATTTTGCTTTTGTTAAAGATAAACTGTTTTTTTTCTCATACCAGTCCTATGACTGACCTGGAGTTTATTGTTCCCTATCTAAACTCTGGGTGCCCACAATTTTCCACATGGGCAGTCTAGAGTTGGGTTTTTTCAGATAATCAAATAGTAGATGTAGATTCGATATCTGTAAAGACTACGGATCTGGCGATCGCATTTGCTTCATCTTTTGCCCAGTCTACTTAAGTTTAAAGTGATGGGGGTTTCTCACTTTGTGTTTGGGAAGCATGTTGGTGGATTCTAGCCTTTTGGAATCTTTGTGTTTTGGCTATGGTGTTGTAGTTCTGTGTTCTATCTTTCTTTCTATTCCTTGGAAGATCATACTTGAGATTCATCTTTCCACTGTTTTATATCTCTGATGTATATTGATATCATTTGTAAATGTGTTGTATCGAATACTATTGTATATCAACGATATTATTCATTTTCTTTTGCTGTGTTGTTATACTTAATGTGTTATAAGCTTCAGCACTAATCGGATTTCAATGGTCAAATCTACAGCATTCGTATACAAGTGAAGTACAGGTGTCGATTTTCGTACGCTGAAATTCGAATCGTGACAACTTAGTATCAAAGCTAAAGGTTGAACTTTAGCTTTTGGAGTATAACACATTAGGTAGCTCATTAGAGATTGGGTGAAGTATACCCTGGAATGAGTATCCCAAAGATATCCGTCCGTGTGCCTCAGTAAATTCTCTTACTATCCACTGATAGTGAGTATGAGTACAAGAAGAGGATAAGGTAGGGGATAGAGGAATACGACTACAAATGGTGGATACCCTGCAACAACAGAAATAACTTTTCTCTATCAATCCCTTTGATTTAATTTCAAATTCTTTGATTGCTTCATGGCAGCTCCAGAAAGAAGTTTTGGTGTGATGGTGGCCCTACGAATCGTTGTAGAAAATCCTTACTTCATATCTTCATCGGTTTCTTATAAATCTTCCCATTTTTAACTTCAATGAATTTGAGATATTATTTGAAATAAATTGGTTAACAAAATATGAAGATAGATTAATCTATATCGATAGAACGATTTCGATTAAAACCAAATTTGAAATTTTATGGTAATTTTTGGTGAGTATCAAAGTCCGAAGAGGGACAAGTTACTATATACTTTGGGGTATTCCGACCTGAGTTTGGAATCCATACCTAGTGTTTTAGAATTGTGGAAGGTTAAATCCATTTATCTATCGTTTGGGTCTCGATATATTCTACGAGCGGTTAGTTATTCTTCGGACTAACCAATACCCGTGTATATTCGTAGACCTGATGACACGAGTATCCTGTGTAATATTAAATGAGTTTTTTCTCATAATTATTGGTGATATTCTGATTTGGTAAGCCAAATACAGAATAGATAATCATCTTGATTAATGAGTCGATTCTCTGTCTTTGTATACATCCTTTGTTGTGTCCCTTGCAAATTTCGAGGACGAAATTTTTTTAAGGGGGAATCTGTAACATTCCTGTTGTAAATCAATTTAATTGGTAATTAATTTAATTTTTGAAAATAAATTATGAATTAATTTCGTATTTTCCAAATTAAATAGATATTTGCTTGTTTATTAACATAAATGAATATAAATATGATTTTTAAATAGAATTTCTAATTGGAAATTCAGAAATAAATGTTTTGAATAATGTATAGGATTTGAAACTCAAATATAAGTGTTTTTAAAATAAATTTGATCTAAAACTTTATATTTTGGAAATTATAGAAACTTTTTTTATAATAAATATAAATATATAGATTTTGAAAACTTTATTTGAATTTAGTGTGGTAAATTTTCAAAATTTATTTGAAGTAAAACTTTATATTTTAATAATAGAAAAGAATTTATTTTGTATTTATAATATGATGATTTGAAAGTTATATTTTGAAATAGATATAAATAAATTTACAAAACCTATTTGAAAAGTTAAAATCAATTATATACATATCTTTTGAAAAGTTAATAAGATTTGAATAAAGTATTTAAAAAGGAAAAGTAATTATAAAACTAAATTGGAAATATGTATGTACATGTAATTAAGTTAGTTAGTCTTTAAAACATTTTCTTTTATACTTGAAATAAATTGGTTTTTTTACATATTTAAACTAAATAGAAAATGTATAACATAAACATATGTAAATATTAAGATTAAGTAATTTATAAAAGAAAGGGTTTAAAATATAAATTAAAATGAAGTAAGGTTTAAAACATAATTTTTAAATAAATTAAAACAAAGGACTAAGGATAAATTTATTTGTATTAAATAAGTGTAAGTGTTTTAAAAATATATTAGGACAATTGTAATCAACTTAACATACCAAATTAACAAGTGTAACTAGTATAGACAAGTGGCAAGCAAAATCATTTCTTTTCTTTTCTTTTGAAATCTAAATACATAAACATATATGTAAGAAAGAATTTGAAAAAAAAATCAGGCTTCAATTCTCCTTCACCTTCATTTCTTAAAGCAAAAGCCTATAAAAATTTGAACCAAGAAAAAGAAAAAGAAAAAGAAAATCAAAAACAAAATAAACCGGATCAAAGGAAAACTCAAAAGTAAAATCATCCTAGAAATCAAACAAAGAAAAGAATGAAACTTGAAACAAAATTTCAACCTCAAGCCAAAAACAGCAAGTGCGAATTCATCTCAGCAATTCAAATCTTCAACCCGGTTCAATTTGAAGCAAGTTTAAATCAAAGCAATCAAAACCTGAGATGATAAATTCAAGTAAAAGAATCAACTAAGGAAGCAATCAAATTTAGGATCAATGCAAGCTAGCAGATCATCTCCTAGTTTTGCAAATTTGTAGTTCTCCACCTCTGTTCTTTCAAAAAAATCATGTGAGCAAACTCTTAAACTATTTATACTTTGATTTGCATGTGATTAGTATTGAATGTTTTTTTGTGGAATGTGCTTGCATGGGTGTAAAAATGCGTGTATGTGTATATATAGGTGACTGTGTGTATAGAAACACAACTTTAGTTCTCAAGTTATAGTTTTAAAAACCCAATTCAAGTAAATTCAAAAATTTCTTTAATTTAATCCCTGATGGACTTTAGTGTTTGAACAAATTATGTTTGTTGAAACATAAACTAAAATCTAAAAATGGTTTAAAATATGTTTGTTTTAAAAATTATCTGGAAATTAACAAAGACAGTGAAAACGTAAAATATATAGAATTCTCAATTGAAATAATTCATTGTTTTAGGTGTATAATCTGCTTTATTATTAGAAAGCATGAATTTTAAAAGTTAAATCATAAATTTTTGTGTGCGATCAAGAGAGATATGGGTAGTTGAATGATTTAGGTATTACGCTCGTTTCCTGGTGATAAACGATGAACTAAGGCTCGTGCTTTGGGTTGATGGTGCCTTGGAGGTTGCCGAGGCTGAGAAAATGATTAGTGATTTTTTTTATCACTGAGGTGGTAGCACGGCAAGATTCTAGGGTTTAAGAACCCAATTTGGTCGATGTTATTTATTGTGCTCGTGTAGCAATGTGGGTAGATCGAAGTCATTCGGTCCGGAGAGGATTGATGTTGGAGGTTGTGGTGAAGTTGTGGACGTGGTGACGAGGTGTCCGGTGGTCAAGATGATCGAGGCGAGATGGTTTTAGATGATCAGTTGGGTTCCAGTTTTTAATCGAACTGCTCGATTTTGAACTACAATGAGTTTATGGTATCCGGGTGATCGGAATCAAGGAAGGGGTTGTCGTCGACTTGTCAATGTTAACCGCGTTGGTCGGAGTTTGGTGGGTTGACCGTGCATTTGCACGCTTGAGCAGTCGTCTAGGTTTGTGATGATTTGGGGATGAAAGTGGTAACTCAGGTTTCGACTCGGGGGAAATAATGGCATGACTCAAAGGAAATATGACAGCGAATTGCTTGGGCACGTGCTCGGGTAAACAAGTGGTTGGTCTCGGATTTTCTGAAGATTAGCTCATGTCAAAAATTTGATATAAAACAGTTTTTTTACTTTAAAAACAAACCAAGTTTTATTTAAAACAATTTGTCTAAAATCAGTTCTCTTGGTAAATGATAAATGTTATCTAAGTTGAATTGGTCAAAAGGTTTAAAGTTAAATCATTCAAATTTATTAAGTTAAAAGCGTTTTAATCTATATAACTTTTGTTTTTAAAAGTTTATAAACTTAATTTTTATAATTAAGTAAATAATTAGGAAAATGAACTGTTTTATAATCCTTAATCTAACTTCGTTCGTGTTCGTTATGGTTGGGTTCCTGATATTTGCACCACCTGTCACTCATTTGGTCATCTTGCTATATCCTGCCTTCATTCTGTGGTGTCCGCGGTGGCTCCAAAGATCTCTCTGCCTCGTCCTCCGATTTAGAAATGGCTGCCTAAGGTTTCTACCTCTCAGATTGCCCCTTCTCTTTCTGGTCCTCTATCAGTTATGGGTCCCCCCTGATTCTCCTCCTGATCCTAGACCTGCATCTCCTCCAATTTCTAATGTCCCTTGTAATGCCTCTGTAGTTCCCTATGATGCTCCAGTTTCTGCTCCCTCGCTTTTTCCTATTGTCTGGGATGAGTCCGAGAGGTGTTGGGTTGATCACAATTCTGATGTGAGATTTAACCCGGTGGCTGACTCCTACTTCAGATTTGTTTCCGATGATCTATTGGATCTTAGATGCCTTTATTACAAACCGTCTGGTGATTCCTTAGTTCTTGATTTGGATGGTTTGTTTGCGAGTAAGAATTCTGCATTGTTTGATGATACTACTTGGGATCGCTCCTTCATATACTTTTCTGATGCTATGGGCTACGATCCTTGTCTTGCTATCCGTTTCCGCCCCTTTGCTGGACTTAGCGGTAAAGTTCCTTTTGATTCTTCCCTGGTAACTCTGGAAGATGACATTTCTTTCGCTTTGGAGGGAACTTAGTCTTGGGGATTTATTTAGTTACCGTGACCTGTCTTTCACATACCTATGCTGTATTTACCACTTTTCTATGTAGTTAAGGTGCTTTTACCTTACTCTTGTACTTCAATTTTATTACGTTCGTAATAAAAGTGGACGGTCCACTATAAAACCGGCTGGCCTTGCCAAAAAAAACTATTTTAAGTTAATTGATGTATTAAAAATGATCTATTTCCAAAGGATTATTAAACAAGGATTAAATGGTAGTTAAAAATAATAAAGATAAATGTTTTTTTATTGATTAAATCATAAGTAATTAAAGAGTTATTAATTAATAAAAGTGATAAAGGGTTAATTATTTAATATAATTAACTAGGGATAATCACTTATTGTAATTAATTAAGGATAATTAATTAAATGGTAATTAATTAATGGTTAATTAATTTATTTATTTATTAATTAAGGGTAATTAATTAAAGAATTATTAAATAATTAAAGGTTAATTAATTAATTATTGGAGGTTAATTAATTAAGTAATTAAGAATTAACCAATTTATTATTAAAGGTTAATTAATTAATGATTAAGGATTAATTAATTTATTAATTAAGATTGATTAATTAATAATCAAAGGTTGATTAATATATTATTAAAGGTTAATTAAAAAATGATTAAAGGTTAATGAATTAAGATGGTTTGTAATTAATTAATAATAATTAACCAGGATTGATAATTTATTCATAAGTGATTAATCTGATTTAAATTAATCAGATGAGTAATTAATCTTACTTATGAATGTTTGAATTGTATGAAATACCTTGTATTGTTTGATATCCCTAATGTATGATGCTTTGTAACATGAATTGTTTTGTTTTAAGCTGTGATGAATGTAATTTATTTACCTGTGATGAATATATATTATTTATCTGTGTATCTGTGAATGGAAGATAAGCGTTATAGGAATATACCGCTTATCGATATAGATGTGCTTAAATCTGTGATGATTGATGATGTTGCATTATTGTGTAAAACCCTAGGACTACACCATACACACATAAATATGGATCGCACGAGGAAATTGGTTAAGTCACAGATTTTTGAAATGGTTTTAAGATTGAATTTTGAATCCAAATAATTTTGGAAATGGAATTAAGTTAAATATGAAAAGCTTTTGAAAAGGAATTTTGAAGATAAAAGTTAATTTGAATAACTTGATAAATTTTGAAATTTAAATAATTTGATTTGAATTTAAATTCAAGATCTGAAATTGAATTCTATTTTTGGAAGTTATGGTTTAAAAAGGTTATACAAGTTATAAATGTGTTTATATGGGTTTTTAAACCATTTTAAAAGTATTGTTTTGGGAATCTGAATTTAACCCAAGTTTTATACTTGAAGGGCTTTAACTTGTGCAAATGTAATCGGATTTTTCTAAAACGAAAACTATTTGTTTTCAAATAATAATAGCTTTCATATAAAGAAAAGATTTCCAGTTTGTGTTGAAACTATTTCAAGTTTGAAAAGAAAATTGTTTTGAAAGCCATTAATGAATCTGGGTTAAAGATTAGTGAACTTTGCTTCCAAAATAAGACGATCTCAAGGGTGTATCATTTGTAGAAAAGATTTGAATTATGAATTTTTTTGAAGGCTATAATTAAATCTTTGTGGAAGATTGTTAAACTTTGTTTTCAAATTGAAAAGGTATCTTTTGTATAAAAGATTTGGAAATAAAATGGAATTGTTTTGAAGGGAAACAGATAAATCTTTGTGAAAGATTGGTGAACTTTGTGAAGTGAATCTTTTTGTTTAAAAAGATTTAAAATGGTAATTTGTTTAAGCCATTTATTTTGGGTAATAATTTGTGACTTAATTAAGATCCCATTATCCATCTTTTTCTAAAACTGAGCGCTCGTTATTCGGTTTAGCCGAGAGAGGACCTTTGTGTCATAAAACCCATTCCGAATAATGATATGACATATGGATAGCATTTGAAGACCGATGGTGAAGACCGGATATTTTCAAAAGTGAAAGGATAACCCGTCGAATGTCTCTGCACCGAATGGCCTAGGTACAGATATTTGATCACCCTTTGTGATAGGAAGTCTGGACGTGATTAGGGATTATTCGGATTGCAAGCGCTTCTTTATAAAGTGCCTTCGGTTCTGTTCAAACCCGGAACAGACTTGTATGGATGTATTCCTGACATTACAATATGAGATGTAAAGCCGTTTCTATCAAATACGATTCTGTTTGGTGGCGGAGATTTATTCTCTTAGCTTAACACCCTTCTTTGAGACGAACGAGCTCAGAGGTTATGTAGTTGATGGTTACTAGCGATACATTCCCAATTTGGTAATGCGGCATATGAAGTGGTGCTGATCATTTGTTGATCAAAGAATGGCTTTGTGAAAAAGTATAGCATTATGGACGAGACTGCATCAGACCTCACACCCCGAAAATGGTCAAAACAGGAAAGATGCGGTAAGGTTATCAGGGGTCACGCCCCTAGGGTACGTCCATTTCTTCTGGATAGAGGTGATATCATGGCATGGAGCCCAAATATTTAACCCATGTGGTTACTGCAAATACATTGCTTTGTGGTTGTTAGTGTCAAGCGCTCGGATAAAGGTTGGTTATGACCGGGGATGGCATACCTGTAGGTGTTACTTCCGGGCAGGGTGACCCGTCCCTGTGTTGTTAGGGAACCGTTTTGGTTCTTAGGGGCGTCCCTCCAGTGGCGTTCCATTTAATGAGGAGTTTCTTAGCCTGACCATTGTTGAAAATCCAATCATCCAATACGACCCCTTCACGATTGCAATTATATAACCTGCCACCTCAGGTGGTAGCTATAACAGACATAATATAATGGTACCTATGCCGGCTAAGATTAATATTATACTTTCCAAATGTTTTGTGCACTATGCACTAATAATAGTATCAAATGATTTTCGCGTATTAAGCATTTTTGACTATCATAAGGAGAAATCTCCTCTAAGTGTGCGCTTGCATTGTGTGTGTGGCGGGAGGCCTTATGGCAGTTTCATTTTCCAAACAGCATTGCGGATTTCTTTTAAAATCTTTTGTTTTTCTTTTGTTATGTTTGCTCATACCAGTCCTATGACTGACCTGGAGTTTATTGTTCCCTATCTAAACTCTAGGTGCCTACAATTTTCCACATAGGCAGTCTAGAGTTGATTTTTTTCAGATAATCAAATAGCAGATGTAGATTCGATATCTTTGAAGACTTTGGATCTAGCGATCGCATTTGCTTCATCTTTTGCTCAGCCTACTTAAGTTCAAAGTGATGAGGGTTTCTCGCTTCGCGTTTGGGAAGTATATTGGTGGATTCTAGCCTTTTGGAATCTTTGGAGCTTTGGCTATGGTGTTGCAATTCTGGATTCTATCTTCCTTTCTATTCCTTGGAAGATCATACTTGGTATTTATCTTTACGCTGTTGTATATCTCTGATGGATATTGATATCATTTGTAAATGTGTTATATCGAATACTATTGTATATCAACGATATTATTCATTTACTTCCGCTGTGTTGTTATACTTAATGTGTTATAAGCTTCGGCATGAATCAGATTTCAATGGTTGAATCTGTGGCATTCATGTACAAGTCAAGTATGGATGTCGATTTTCGAACGTTGAAATTCGGGTCGTGACATTTGTATTTAACCATTTTTGGTTAAGTACACGATGAAAGTGGTCATTTTCGACTACTCTGGAGTTGTCGATATCTGCACTATTGATGATGAATGATTTGGCCAATTTTGACATGGATGATAGCAGTATGTAATGGTTTGTTCGTTCATTTGACTTTTGATTTTGGTGTTACTGCTCTTTGATGAGTGGTTTTGGCGTAGAAGTAAAGACATGACGCTTCAACATGATGACTCCATGATTCGACGATGTTGATTCCATGATGGGAAGTGATGGCTTCAACGATGGATAGTTATACTTTGGGCTGTGGAGTAGACGAAGATGAGTTGGATGGATGGAACTATTAGAGGAGGATTACAGGATGCAAGATGAAACTCTATGACTTATAATAGTTGTCTAGAGTAGTTACAACCACGACAACTTCAAACGACAGGTGTAAGGAGAGTTTCGAAATTAGCCCTGCTATTGATGATGTGTGCAAAGGTATCATTGATATTTTTAGGTTTTGGTGTACTTGTAAAGCAAGAGTATGTGAGGATGCTCACATGGGTTAAAGGGTATGCCCTAAATTAAAGGATTTTTACTTATTCGTTCCCTGGACTATCAAACGGGTGGTCTGTTTCCTAGCCGACTGAAGGGCATGGATTTGAGTACCAAAAACCCAGGACATTGAGTAGTCCTAGGCTCTATGGGGGCAGCCATACGTTAATTGTATATCCAATGCACAAAGTGAATGAATGTAAGGATCGATGATGAATGACATGTTTGTTTGACTGTTTTTATCGCCTTAGGGATGTCAAAAGATGTAGATATTGACGATGCCAATTCTTGACACCCTTAGTACTTTGATGTATAATACACCAATAACGACTATCATAGAGTAGCACATATTCGCTGTTGTGCGCTAACTCTGTGGATGTAGGGATAAGTTAGGTATGATTCTCCATACCTTTTGTTCCATATACTATATTGACTTTTATAGTGTTTTGATATTATTTATCGCTCATACCAAACTGTGGCCTGACTCGAGGTTTTATGATTTGCTTCTTATTATCTCGTGTGCCCTTAAATGAGTAAACTAGATAGTAGGTGTAAATAGCACTTGCAATTATGCAGATGGTAATGCTTTCTCATACTTATATTTTGAGTTATTACTGTTTATTACACCATGTGACACTATGGAGCCTTGATGGTGTTGACTTGCTATTATTATAGACAATTTATCAATTGAGTTTATTTATCGTTATATAAACTATATTACTATCTTTTACAACCGTATGATCATGTGTACTATGATTTTTTGGTTTATATAGTTATTACCGTCTCATATGTTTTATATACGTGATTATTATTACATTTTATCTAATGCACTATGAGATATACAATAGGTTATGTGATTGTGTAATGTTTTATTTCCTTCTTCTATCTTCTATTCTCTTCTCTTATTTTATATTCCTTGTCTTTTTTACTTTCTTTTTCCTTTGGCAATCATCCTACATCGGTCGGATGCTCTTGCAGTTCCCTATTCAATTGTATGAGCATCGGTGGCATAGGGCAGTCGTCATATTGGGTATCAGAGCTTAGGTTACAAGATTAATCTGAGTTGATACCGTGATCCAGTAGATATAGGGTAAGAGTTATTGCCTTAGAGTAGATCGGGAGTATACTTATATACGAGAGAGTGCATATTTGTTATATATATTTGTTTTCAAAACTAAATAGTAGTATATATATAGTATATAAGTTGTATTGCATACATGAGTACCACTGATGTTGTTTTTATCCATGAGAAACTAATCATCCTTATCATAGATTACGAATGATTTGGCATATGAGAAATTTTGCTGTTAGCTCCATCTTTGGAGTTGAGAGTGGGTAGGATCGAGGACCAATAACCTTGGAGCAAATCATTTTTGAAAATGCCTAAGTTGCTCAAAATGATTATAGAGCTCAACAGCAAATGCCTAGAGTCGACTTTGCCGAGCTGTATAAGGACTACATAGTCTAGGAGGCAGACCATTCCTTGGAACGGAGTCAACAATTGTGGTGGAAGACGGGATGATATTTGTGAAAAAACTTCGACGGCTTGGAGTTAGATGATGTAATGAGGTAGAAGTTAAGCTTTAGCTATCCAGGGACGAATAATGAACTGGTGGACTACCTTTTAGCCTTGATTCCCTAGCATCATTTTTACTTGGGATAAGTTTATGGTTCCCATCGAAGCGAAATTTATCCTGGCTTATCAAAAATTGATGTTGTTTAGGAAGTTCGTCGATTTGAAGTAATGCGATATATCTATGTTGGAGTGTATAGCCAAATCCAGTGTTTTATCGTAGTACGGCCTATCTTCCGTTGGCACTCCACGTAGAAAGAATGAAAGTTTATCATTGGATTAAGCGGCCATCTTGGGATGCAATTGATTGGTCATATTAATATAGCTTTGAGAAGTTGATCGAAAAGGCTTTATGATGTGAGAGCCTATAACCAGTGTAGAAGGGTTGTCCCGAACAAGCTGAGTAGGGGTAGATAATGGAAGCATATGCGTCGAATGTCATTTTGATTTCGTCGACTGCTCCACCAACGGAAGAGAAGGGAAAAGGCTTTACTATCCCAGGTTTCCATTTATGGCATTCCATACACACTTTATTTTATGTCGAGGTTTCATATTCCTTCATATCAAGTGATTTGTAGGTAGATTGGAATTGAGATCTGAAATTGTTGACCGACCCTTAAATTATGACGAACCTTGTGGGGGATCACCTAGACTATACATATGTAACATCTTATGTTTTGTCATCGAAAATTCATAGTATGGATGGCTACAGTATTTGTAATGCTTAGTTTTGGGCCTCCAAATAAGGGAGTGTTACCACATGGACTGTCTATACTTAGTCTATTCATCGCTTATCGAAACTCTATCTTATTGAGTCATGGATGTTAATATGTTTGTTTGTTTTTTACTGATTGCTTTAAGTTTAATAAGGCTTAGTATTAGAGTTTAGGAGTTGACTGGCTGGAGGGGCACAAAATAGTGGTTGATTGCAAGAGGTCGTTGGTGACAATAGGGATAGACGATGAGCAGACGGTAGTGTTTGGCTACCCATCTGACGATGAGGCGGTGGTTAGCTTTCTATATTCACTCGATATACCACAAGATGAGTTTTCATCTGTGCCTGTAGCTAGAGAGTGTTCGAATATATTCGATGAGGTGACTAGATTACCACCACATAAGGATGAGTTCCTTATCGCTCTGGTTAGAGGTGCATGACCAGTAATTATGCCTTTAAATCATATGATGCCCAAAGAGTAGAGGAGACTAAAGGTGTGAAAGGATGACCTATTGAGGCGAGTGTTCACTTGTAGGAGCATATTTGAGTGGGATGCACCTATAGTGTTTGCCACTAGGGGGATGGCTCTTTGGGGTTGTATATTGATTATTATGAGAGGGATGACATGATGAACAAGTATCCACTCTCACTTGTCAATGACTTATTCGATCAACACTATAGCGTGAAGTTGTTCTTTCATTTGGACCTTGTGATATGGTTTCATCCATTGAGAGTACCTAGAGAGAATGTGCCGATCATAATGTTCTACATGCTACTTTGATTTTCAATTGGTTGGTTATGCCATTTGGGCTAACCAGTGTGTCAGCATGCTTTGTTGATTTCTTGAACTGTGTTTCAAGGAATCACATTTGTGGGTCCATGCTTGTGTTCATTGATGATACTCTCATCTGCCCATGGATGAAAGAGGAGCATATGACATGATTGATGATTGTGTTAGAGGTGTTGAGAAAACACCAACTGATGATGAGAAGTTTCCTCAGATTGGCGAGTTGTTATATACGCATCATCAAGTATACGCTCTACCGAGTACCTCTCAAAAGTAGTAGCACCATTAAATCGGTTTAACGAGAAGAATCGGACTTTTATTTTGAGACGCGAGGTGTTCACATGTGTTATTGAGTCTGACTGAGGGGTTGATGAGTGCAATGATGTTGCTTGGTCCGAGCAGGAATGGAGAGATGATAGTATATACATGCCTGTGGTACTCAGTTGGGTGCGGTATTAATAACAAATGGTAAGGTAGTTGCTATGCTAGTTGAAGACTGAAATTGCGTGATAGGAAGTATCTGACTCTTGATTTAGAGTCGATGGCGATAGAGTTCACTTTGGAGATTTGGTTAGGAGAGAGGTTTAGTTATTCAATGATTCCATATCATTGGAGTATCTCTTCTGCAATAAGGATCTCAACCTTTACCGGTAGTGATGGTTGGATCCTTGGCCTTCTATGACTTTGACATTTCCTATATATGCATATGGGAAATGCAGTGGTTGATGTTTTGAGTTGGAGATATACCAGTTTAGGAGCGACATTCTTAAAGTGGGCATTGCTCAGGTTTATCACCAGTTATGACTTCAGTACCCAATGTGAGCTACGGCTTGAGATGATGGCTGGTTTAATAGCAGAATACTTTGACATAATGGATCGGTACTAGTTTGAGGTGTGAATCTAGACTAGAAGAGATTATGGCCAAGTTAGAGAAATGAGTAGTGTCTATAGAGGTGATGTAGTGCGGACTAGATTGAGTTGGTTGGCTTCGCAAGGATGAGATGGATTTCACCGATCAGATGCTAAGGATTGGAAGAGAATAGGATAGCATTTGAGTCACAGTCGATAGAGGGATGACAATGCTAGATTTATATTCATTAAGTCCGGTAGAATAGCATACGAATTTGTTGAGTTATATGTGGAATGGATAATGTGATTCCATTGTATGGGAAGAACATTGTAAGTGGCCAAAACCCATTGTTCATTAGTGAGTTTTGGGAGAACCTACATAAGGCATTTGAGTGTTTAGCACCAGATTGATTAGATGATATTGTGACTGAACTATGAACTTTGAGACCTCATAGGCCTATTTGTATAGATAGACAGGATACGAAACAGGTTAGGAGGAAAGCAGAAGAGTAGTAGAAGTTTAATTAAGTGAAAGCAAAGGCGATTATACATGAAGGACCAACAAGAGCATGAGGACTGCTTGTTCAGAGCTTTTTACTTGGTGAGGTTTCTATTTTCACCATCTTTCACATTTGATATAATATTTGATGTTTTATACTAGATGGTTTAGTATCATGCATGCTAGGATTGACATGGATGTTATCTTTGATATCTTATATGTGCCTATTGATGTTATATTATAAGTATTTGATATGATATCTTATGCTCATATGGTTGTTAGGCATGCAGGGTAGTTATGGTTTTAAATAGCACATTCATTTGTGACAATTACCATATACATGATCTAGTATACTTAATTACATCATGACGTTACTATTATGCTTAATCCTCTTTGTTGAGTACTTGATCAGGTACATGGAAGCAAATGTTGGCCATTTGGATGCTTATCCGCTTATATTTGCATCTAAACAAAATGCTCTTGTTATAAAAGAGGTATGTAACACTTATAATGTAGATTTGGTGATATATGTTTGGTTAGTCCTCGGGAATGAGATGCCTCAGATATGAGATGTATATATATTTACGTTGTATCAGGATTTTTCCCAGAGCTAGCCGCGCAAAGGAGATACTACCAAAATTTTCTGTGATATAAGCCAAACTTGAGAGAAAAGTCAATGTATATGATGTTAGACGTTGCAGATAGTTGAGATAGTTGATAATATATGAGATTTAGTTGACTTGCCTTTCGATTGTGAGTTGGCACTTTTGTACTATATTATCCCTTTCATTAGAAATTAGTGCTTAACTTAGATGCTTGGTTTAGCCACATTGATTTCAAGTTTGATAGTGATTATACTTAGGAATGAGGATAACGACTCCAGCGAATTCCAAGTCTATTGCCATTGTTGTAATCGCTTTTAGTGATTGTTGTCAAGGGTTGATAAGTGACGATCTTTCTTATGTCGTTGCTTATGTGAGGGTGTTGGGTTGTATTGCTTTGTTCTTGGGATTTCGAGGACGAAATCATTTTAAGGAGGAGAGACTGTAATGAACCATATAACTAGATATTTAAATAATTGTTTTAAATATTAAATTGTTAATTAATTGATGGTCCCAAAAGTATCATTTTTCTCGTATGAGCGAATCAGGACTCAAGGCCACTTTCATTGAGTTCGTATCAACATTGCGAATTATAATAAGTATAAGGATCCTATATTTGGAGATTAGACGATCTGATGGTCGAAACGATCTCGAAACGCTATAAATTATCATCGCAAAGCATATCTCGAATAGCGACGAAATGTATACCATCGGGACCGGATAAATAAGGTGAGGGCACAGACGAGTTTCATGGTGATTAGACACACTCTTAGATCACATGAGCTCGAAATGTACAACCATTTATCTGGGAAATCAAATAAAAGAATTATTATATTATTTAAATATTATTCAAAACCCTTCATTTCCATTGGTCGACCACTATTCTATTTCTCCAGGAAGAAAGAATGGCTGCATCCCTTAATTGATCTTCAAAAATTAATTTCCACCAATCCACTCAATGAAAAATTACGAAACCAGTTTCATTAAATCCATATCAAAAGGATCTTGGCGATGACTATGGTGGAATTTATCGGTTGTGTTTGGCAAGATTTACCATTCCACTACCGTGACTAGGGTTTCATTTTTCTAGAAATTTAGGCAATGATAGGCGGATTCGAGTGTGACATTGTGTTTCTCGTGCAAATGAGAGTCAGAGGCATTGATTCAGTGATGTGCAGTGCATCACAGCAAAGTGCGACATTTATTTAGTCGTTATCTGACCATCAAGTCAGATTTTATAGGGGTTCAGCCATTTAATTTTGGTATTGGGGCGGAGAGTTTGTGAAGAGAGACGCATTGGCGAAAACAGCACATCATTTAATGGTCCGTAGCTCGAGATATTGATAAGAAAAGGTATTGTGCTAAGTGGGTTTGTGTGTACAAGTTTTGAACGTGCATGGCCAGGAAATTAGCAAGTGGGGAAGATGATTATGGAGGTTGTTAGATTAACTAATTATTTAATGACGTTAATAAATAACTGCTTTAACCCATATTCTTATAAAATCCATATCTTTGGCATACGAGGTCCATTTTGGACGTGGTTTCCTGCGTTGCACTCATTAATGGAGAGTTCTATGACTTAGCAATGGTTTGGACACATTTGGTTAAGGTGAGTGATATTGTTTCCTATCACACTATAATTGTTAATATAGTACTAAAATGACATTTTGAAATGTTTTTATAAATTTAAAATGGGATTTCTAAAATTGTTAAACCTATATATTATTTTATAAAAGAATTAAAACTATTTTAAAGTGGTTTTAAATTAAATATCACATTTTTTCTGTTTTATGTTCTATTTTGCCAATATTGATAGACTTAGGCTATTACTGATATTTATCCCATATTGGTTGCTGTAGATGGATTGTATTACATTATTATAGATATATGTAGGCTATTATAAATATTCAATTCTTATTGGTTACATGTCTGCTTGTTTGTTAGTTGGTTGAAAACGCCATTGAAGGCGATATGGGAAAATCTCATTACGTAGAGTTTAATGTGTATCATTCGAATGCACACACGATGGGGACTCAAACAATGTGATAGAATTTCGTGCATATTGATTGAATGCACAATTAATGATAAACTCAAATGATAGAGTAAATATATGGAGGAGTATTGGTACATGCCGACCGATAAGAAGATGAAGGACAGCATACTTGGGTATGTGCTTCAGACTTCAGGGAAGATGCCAGACGTTTTCATTTGGTTTGTGTTTAACTATTTTTGGTTAAGTACACGACCAAGTGGTCATTATCGACTACTCTGGAGTGGTTGATATATTCCACTATAGACGATGTCCAATTTGGCTAATTTTGACATGGACTATGGAGCGGCTTTAAGGAGCAGGATTTGATGGTTCGCTCGTTCGTTTGACATTCGATTTTGGTGTTATTGCTCTTCGACGAGTGGTTTTGTCACTGAAGCGAAGACATGATGCTTCGACGTGATGACTCCATGATTCAACATGTATATTCCATGATGGGAAGTGATGGCTTCGATGGTGGATAGTTGTACTTAGGGATGCAGATTAGGCAACAACAAATCGGATGGATGGAACTGTCAAAGGAGGGTTATGGGATGCAGGATGACACTCTATTACTTATAATGGTTGTCTAAAGTAGTTCCTAACCATGACAACTTCAAACGGGAGTTGTAAGGACAATTCCAAAATGAGCTCTACTAAGGATGATGTGTGCAAAGGGATCATTGATAATCATAGGTGTTAGTGTACTCATAATTCAAGGGTATGTGAGGACGATTACATGGGCTAAAGGGTGCGCCACAAATAAGAGGATGTTTATTGATTCGTTCCCTAGACTATCAGATGGGTAGTCTAGTTCCTAACCGACTAAGGAGCACGGATTCGAGTATTGAGAACCGAGACATTGAGTAGTCTTTGGCTCAATGAGGGTGTCCATACGAAAATCATGTATCCAACGCACTGAGTGAGTGAATGTAAGGATGGATGATGGTTCCATGTTTGTTTGATTGTCATTATCACTTTAGGGACGTCACATGATCCAGATATTAGCAATGCCCATATTTAGACACCCTTAGTACTTTGATGTATAGTACACCCATGATAACTACTGTAGAATAACATTTACTAGATGTTGTGTGCTAACTCTGTAGATGTAGGGATACGTTAGGTGTGATTCTCTATACTCTCTGTTCCATATACTATACCGATGTTTATAGTGTTTTGAGATTATTTATCGCTGACACCAGAATGTTGACTGACCGAGGTTTTATCCTTTACTTCTTATTATCTTGGATGCCCTTAAATGAGTAGAGTAAATAGTAAGCGTAAAAAGCACTTGGATCTATACAGAAGGACTGGCAGATGGTGAGGATTTCTCACACTTATATTTTGAATTATTATTGTTTATTTTACTGTGTGACACTATGGAGCCTTGATAGTGTTGACTCATTATTATTAGAGATATTTTATCAGTTGAGTTTATTTATCAGTTGTATAAACTCTATTACTATTTTATATAATTATATGAGCTTGTATACTCGAATTATGTGGTTAAATAGTTATTACTGTATCGCCTATTTTATATCTATGATTACTGTTATATTTTATTTGATGCGCTGGGGATATACGACAGGTTATATGACTATATGATGTTTTATTTCCTTCTCCTTCTTATATTATCTTACCTTTTTTTCTATTCCTCATCTTATTTCTTCCTCTTTCCCTCGACAATTGTCCTACATCAGCCAGATGCTCCAGTATGCACTATTCGGTTATGTGAGCATCTGTGGTATATAGCGGTCGTCACATAAAATAAAAGTTTTAAATTAAAAAGTTAGATTTAATATAAAACATATATTATAAAAGTTATAATATAATTTTTTTTAAAATTTTGAAAATGTTATAAAATTAATTTCAAAAATATTATTTATTAATTGGATTAACATAATAAATGAATTATTAAGTATGTTAATTAATTGTATAATATATATACTGATATATGTTATGTTGTCTTGAATTACTTAAGATAATATGAGTATACATGTGTGTATAAAATAGTTTTCGAAATTAATAAAAATTAATAAAATTTTTAATTAAGTTAATTAATTAAAAGCTAATTAATAAATTATGTATATGTGTGTTGCTATTAAGGTTATAGTATATATATTCAATATAATATTTTATAATTGAATAATAATATAATTAACTAAAATGTTTATCAATTGAATTAATTAAATAAGATTTAATTAATATAATGTTATAAATAAAATATTATATAAGTTAACTAAGTATAAAATATAGTTATAATAATTGTATAATATAAATGTATAAAATATATGTGAAACATTAAGAAAACCTGAAGTAGACTTAAGGAATAAATACATATGTTAAAGTACGTATACTGTGATTTCCGATGTGCCTGACACTTGAATCACGAGGGTATTTCATTAGAAATACATTATTCCATAAGTCGATATCATTCAACTAAATATATTGTAGATTGTGAATCTTTAATATAAGTGTTGTTCTCTACCATTTATATATTAATAATTGCTTGCATACTGTCTGGTTGTTGAGGAAACTCAAGCTAGAGATGTTATGTATAGTATTATTAATATAGTAACTGGATGAGATAAGATTACTATATGTATTTATTGAGCGAACTCATTGTACATATACTATACTTATGCTGTCTTGAAATGGTAGATACGAGTGAATAATCACTTTTTATTTGTTGAGAAAACTCAAGGTTGAAATGAGATTACCATAAGGAACCATGGGTTATGAGTTGTATATGATACAATTGATTACGTGTTATCCATCATTTGTGGGGCTATGACTTATTGAGAAAACTCAAGGTTAAAATCCTAAGACAGATGAGCCCTAACACCCACTGGTGAAGTTAAAAGATTTCTATGTTTCATCTTAAGGTTTGGAGAAACATAAATGATTAGTGGGAGCCTAACTAAAAAACGAAATGGTAATAGTTGAACTTTCTAATATTTTAAGAAAATCTGCTATATAAAGTTATAATAATCGACATTGATAAATTTATGTAATTAATATAACTGATAAATCAACTAAAATATATAAATGAACTGAAATGAATATTTACAAAACGATATTAAATATACTCACCAATAAATTTTTGCATGACGACCCATGCAAGTGCCTATTTATAGAACTACTAAATACTTTCGTACCTTGGTCACTACGAGTTTACTTGCTTGAGATTTTGGCTTTAATGAATTTTAAACTCTAAAAGCAATACAAGAATATGGATAATGATCCATATATGATCACATATAAACATTTTATAGTGAACGGTCATAATTTGTAATGTACGAAACCTCATTGAAATTAGTTCATTGAGATAAGCAAGTAAACTATAATATGAGATCCTGTAGTAATGATCTTATTGGGTTATATGTACCACTGTACCAAAGGCTACAAGTTAACTCTAAGAATTTGATACTAAAATGTCGGTTTGATCAGTTTACGTAAAGTGCAAAATATTTAATATCTCTAAAAGATAAAGACGATCAAATGAAATTTTTAAAGAGTTTGTTATATACTATAATAAGAATTTCCTTTGAATTATTCGACCATTTAGAAAGAAAATAGAATATGTAAAGGTGGATGTAATCTAAGGCATAGTTGGGATGAAGAGAGTGAATGGTCATTTCTGCTTTATAAAAAAATTCGAAAATCAGAATTGTAAATTAATAATAGATACTTAACATTGGAATAAGAAATATGATTGTTATTTCGAAAATATTTTCACATAGAAAATTATTTTTTCTATGATACTTATTTCTTTGAACTTAGGGAATTAATCTAAAAATTCTCCACTGTAACCAGCTACAGCAAATATAATAAATAGCCAAAGTTAAGTGGTTGAATGGAGCTTCGTATTTCATATGTTATCATATTAATGGAAAAAATAATATGAACATTCCATATAACAATTATTAATCACATCAAGTTTTAAAAAAATATTTCATCAAACATACCAAACATCATTTATGAAATAATATCTATTTTTGGTGTTTACTGAAAAATAGACTTATTTTATTTCAATATGAACATTCATTATAGAATAAAACTGTATTACTGGTATTTGTGATGGATTGGAAAATATAAAGTATATGAATTTATTTGCAATTATATTTGAATTATAGACTAAGCCATGGTTTTGAGAAATAATTTTTATAATATGTTTAAATTGTATGGAACTAATAAATTATATCTCAAACAACTTAGGGAAAAGCACCCATTCAGTAGGAGCATCATAAGGGTGATGACCTCTATGGATTTATACATGTAGATGTTTGCAATCGCAAGTCTATTAATACCAAAAAAGATCAAAGTACTTCGTTATATTGAGTTATCACCGATATGAACATGTGTATTTGATACACATGTTGTATGTCTATCATAAGCTCATAGAATATGAAACGGAAGTAAATTAAATAACGTGCAATAGAAAATAGAATGATTTGATTTGATCGAAAAAGTGAGTATATTGCAAAGAGTTTCGAACGTACCTAAAAATGAATAAAGATTCAATCTCAAAAGTCACTCCTCCTAATGCTACATAATAATGTATTGATAAGGAATAATCAAGCTTTGTTGAACAAAGTACGTTTAGTGGTGAGTGAAACTGAGTTAACTTCTTTCTATATGGTGTATACCTAAGTGTAGTACATGAGGTCAAAATTAATTTCATCCAAAAAAATGTTTACTAAATCATATAGGATAATGGTTTATAAGAAACCCCAACATATCATATGCTTAAGAGTTGGCAGTTTATATGGTTCAAAGAATACACGTAATAATTGTACACAAGGGATTTTCTTTGAATCACCCCAAAAGAGTTAGGAACAATTGTCATTGGATGATCAATTTATGTTATGAACATGAGTATTTTAAACTAAAACCAAATCAATTTTACATATAAGGTAATTCATAAAGTGTATATGAATGCCTATACCATTGCACTGAGAAACAATTTTTGTTTCAAGAAATACCAACTTCATTAGTGAAGGAATTTCTTTAAGAAATTATTGGTATTAAAATGGTTTTGGATATGATCCAAAGATAAAACTGATTATGGAATGAATTGAAATTTACCTAACCTAAACGAACACATCGCATTGCGGCGTCTAATAAGTATCCTCACACATTGAAGCGAAATTATGAGTTTCTTATCTATGTCGAGAATAGATAATCCTTATTTCTTAATTAATCCATTAAGAGTATTGACTGTACGATAAGGTATGATGCACAAATCCGAAAAGGATTCCAAGTAGTTACGAAATATGATTTTGGTACGTAGCGACCCAGAAATTCGAACACTTTCTCTTCGAATATCGAAACATTTTAAAATATAATTAAATGTCATTTATATGAATTTATAACCTTATTAAATATCATTTAGATAATGAATAATAGTAAGAAACATATTTTTGAAAATTGTTTACAAAAATATCTTCTTCGAAGAAAAATTAATAATGTAACCAAAAATCGGTTTATCGATAAACAGCTTTTCGATCAATATAAGTTATTTAAACTCTTTCACTTTTCTAATGATTGAACAAAAAAACATTAACGACTTATTAACACACACCCCTTTATGAGACAATAGAAGGTTCTAGAAGCTTCTATATGGATAAGAGATATTACGAGAAAGATATAAGTGTAATATGCATAAAGGAGAAGTGACTTAAAGAAGAAAAGATGGGAGGTGTAGCATCCTTGGCATGGTGGGGGGTGAGTGTAAGCTAAGGCAGCACCATTCTTAGCCTATAAAAGGAGAGGCACACCTTTGTATATTATTCACAAATTCACAAAGCTTGAAGTTATAAAATTCATGTCTTCTTCTTCATAATTTCTTAAAGCGAATTATTGGCAAATCAAATCCAAATCAACTCAAACTTGGAGTGAAGCCATAATACCACATTAAAAAACATCCTATCTAGTTAAAATCTGAAGAAGCAAAGCCACTCTTACCCTAGGAGGGAAGGTCGTGAGCATTTAGTAAGGAGGAGAGGCAAAAAAGCAACACAAATGGGTAGGAAGCAAGGAAGGAAACATGGTTGCTAGGTTGAAGTTAAGCCTAGATTGTTTGATTTTGGTTTTTTGCTAGGTTAAAGGTGAGCTAACTGACCACTTTGATTGAAAATATTATGCATACACATTGGTGTTTAATTTTGTTAAAATTTGTTTGAATTGTTTGGACATATCTTAAAAACAATGGTTTTGATCATTGCTTTGAAAGCAAGTGGCATATGTATGAACTTGAATGGACTTGAATGGGCTTGTATAGAATATGGCAAGGACTTGGAACAAAGCACATGGGTTATAGATGGACTTTGGTTTAGGTCAGACTCGGATTTGAAACTGCACTTATAGCGATAGTCGTTATAGATGCAGTCCAGAAGTGCCTTGTTCTTAGCAATTTCTATGGAACTTTGTAGAGAGATTCTTAGAGGTTTCTCACCATATTTACAATGTTTTATATATATTCTTATTGCCATAAAAAGTTTGGATAGTAAAAAGTTAAGTGACGTCTCGAAAACGACCAAAATTTCACTTAGGCAAAACTGCACTGCTTAGGCCAGATTTTTGAACTTTAAAAAGGGTTGAAATGATATATAAATTTAAGCATTTTGTTTCATTCTTTTTTCAAGTTTTCATTAACTATTATTAGTCAATTTCAAAAGTGGTTTGAGACATTTATGAATTTTAAGTGTTAGTTGTGATTTTTAAAGAAGTAGTTTTTATAAGGAAAATTTTAAAGATTTTATAAACTTGTCATTTTAAAGTAATATTTAAAACCTATTATAACCAATTAGTCGATTATCAAACTTGAACTAATATTAACTTAAAAAGTAATCAAAAGGCTTCATGATTTCAAAATAACGAGAACTCACGGGGATGATTATTGGTATGAAACACCTCTAGCTTTCACTTATTTATGAAAGAATCGAAATTGAGTTAACTGAAAATTCATCGATTGGTTTTGAAGAGTCTGGGATTGGTAAGTGTTTTACTTACTGAATACCAGTTCAAAACTAATATACGAGTTCTATGTTTTGGAAGCATTTGAAAAGGGAATTTATGTGGAGATTCAAGATCTATTCTAGATGCTCGAATCCATGTAGTGATTCATGACTGTTCGAGATGTGGGAATCCATTTAGGGCTCCATCTTTTTTTCGAGTGATGAAGACTTGTGTGAAAGATGCCGAACTTAACCTCGACATTAGAAATGTCAAAAAACCGTGTAGGACGCACAACCGGGGGATTTGCTAACTCAAACGGGGTATATCAACTCCATATCTAGAGTATTCTAATTGATATTATGCATGAGGGAGTTGATGGTACTTGGTTCCACATGGTTCTATAGGTTTGTGTTTGGGTTAATTTTGTTTGCCTTAACCGTATATTTTATCTAGAGATATACGTCGCTTAGAAGGTACTTTCTGACGCTTATCAGGAGGTTGGCCTTGGTATATCTGGGGATGCCTTCAATCGAAAATCCATTATATGAATGAACCTAGCGATTGTGATTGTAACCTAAATATGTTATGGTATGGCCAATGTAAGCATCATAGGTATTTGATATGATTCATATTCTACACCCTGGAGGTTATTAATAATATCGCTATATTAAACTTAAAGAATAGTTGTTTACTTTTGAGGGAAAAACTGTTACGAGGATCCATATGGTCTCAATAGTTACTTTTACATGTTGCACGTATCTCGGGTGTTTTCATACCAGGCTTATGTTTGACGCTTGGTTTTTTTATCCATTAATTCCTCGTGTACTCTTTCAAATAGGTTGAGTATGATAGGTTTTAACTTGGACAGTTCAGAGTTCAGAAGACGAGCTGGAGATTTCCATTATCTATCTATTTCTATTTCTGTTATTCCATGTAAGCTATATATATCAGTATAGTGAGGGTAGGCAGTTATAACTGTCTAGGCTATTGGTAGAACTTAGGTTTTGTAACTTTTAAATTCCTTTATTCAAAGTAACCCTTTGTACTATTCTTTTAATATTATATCTTATCATTCCACTGTGATATTTTGATGTTGTATTCTTTCTTTCTTGTTCTATTCTTTTTTATTTTATCATAACTTTCTGTCTTTTGAACGCTTGGTGTTCAACATACGAATATTGTGGATGTATAATTGTTGGCATTCAGATTGAAAAGTTCGGTCGGTACATTTGGTATCAGAGCCCAAAGTTAAGCGAACGTCTTGGGTTTGGGTGGGTATGGCTCATTAGAGATAAGGTAAGAGACAATCTAAAATTAGTCAAGTTTGTTATATATATGAGAGCGTATTTTTATTTTTCTATAAACCTATACGTTCTTTCAGCTTTGATGGAGTAATCTCTTTCTTTCAAATAATTCTAGCCTTTCATATCCTACATATATTCTGCTACGTTCAGGTAGTACAAATCAAAAACACTATAGCTGCCAATGCTCGAGAAGGTAGAGGTGGTCGAGGTAGTAACGTCACAAATTGTGGAGCTCGAGCACAAAGAATGTTGCTTCGATCAGGGAACCAAGGATGGATATTGTAGAGGAGATCGTGTAGGTTAGGCCTCAGGTGAATTTTGCTTCGCTCGGCCATGATTATGAGAGGCTAGGAGGTAAAAGGTTTGGTAGTATGGAAATAATCATAGAAGTCCAGACTTGAATCAAATTATGCGATTGAATATTTGAGGATATGGAGTTAGATGACACGATGAAGCGTTGGTTGGCATCAATTATGTAATGGACGCAACCATGGATAGGTGGCATTTTATCACTGTTGATGTCCAAGAGAACAACTTCTCTTAGGCCTAATTAAGGAAGGATTCGAGATGAAGTTTATCCCAAAAGCTAGGAAGACTTTGTTGCTTAGGAGCTTCCTCGACTTCAAGCAGAGGGACTATGATAGTGGTGGAGTATGATAACTTATTCACTACCATATCATGGTTTGGGCTTGGTTTGGTAGATATAGCATTGAAGAGGAATGAGATGTTTATCGTAGGATGTGCCCAGAATTCAAGGGTAATATGATAAATTACATTGTGGGATCTTATATGGATCTAGTAAATATGGGTCTAAGGTTTGACAGTTTGTCTCCGAATTGATCTATTGTTGCACCAGCTAGGAAGAACAAGCGATAGTTTCAGCAACATAAAGATATTTTTTTAGCTTGTCAAAAGGGCGGGAAGAAGGGCAATTTGACTAGGAATCGTACACTCATTAGGAGAGGATGGGTGGCAAAAGCACTGTTAGTAAAAGCATCTATTGCTAAGGTCTTGAAGATAAATCCACCAAAAGCCAAGACTTAGTTTATCTAAGACAGGGTTGCTATAACTGCCATCAACTAGGCATTTTGCTAGGAGTGTCCATTACTCCGGAAGGGAGAACTTTGAGCTTTTGTACTAGCTTCAACACCTTCCACTTCTACTGCTGAAAAGGGGAAGCAAGTTCTAGAAGGTATTCTGTCTATTTTGGCATTCTTGTTTATGCCTTATTTGATATTTGTGCTTCTCTTAGTTTCGTATATAGTATTGTTGTTGATAGATTGAAATTTGAGTCAATTATGACTTTAGATTCTATCTATGTGCCGAACCTTGTTAGAGGCTCGGCCATCTTTGTATGATCTGTCTTGGAATACTTATTTTTTGTTTTGACCAACTCTTTCCTTGCGATCTATATGTTTTGGGGTTTATGGGCTTTAATGTTTTCCTTGGGATGGATTGATTATCTCGACAACATGTAGTTATGCATTGTGTGAAGAGAACTGTGTCCTTTAAAACTAAAGGAGGGAAAACTCTAATAGTTAATAATGGAGAGCCCAGTTGGCTTATGTATGGTTTCCTTTATTCTCTTTACATGGAGAAAAAGGAGTTCTTGGTTGTTCGAGAGTCTGAAGATGTCTTCTAAGAGGTGTCAGGTTCACCAGTACATCGAGAGATCAAATTTTGCATTATTTTAGTTAAAGATTCAAGGCATGTTGTATTGCCTGATAGTAGACTTGCACCAAAGGAGAAGTTGAAGCTATCTATCCAAGTTAGTGATATGTTGTAAAAGGTTTTGATTTGACCAAGTCATTCGAGCTGGGGAGTTCCCATCATTTTTGATACAAAGGCAGATGGTTCCTTCAAATTATGTGTAGATTATCGTGAGCTTAAAAAAATTTAGGAACAAGTATCCTTTACTAGGACGGATGAATTGTTCGATCAGCTTCATGGAGCCCAAGTATTTTCTTAGCTTGACCTTGCTACAAGGTTCCATCAGTTGAGGGTAGTAGAGAAGAACATACCCTTGACCGCTTTTAGTTTCGACCATTTTAGCGGGTGGTTAGTTATGTCGTTCGGCTTAACTAATGCTAGCATATTTCGTGGACCTAATGAATCGGATTTTCTGAGATGTGTTAAATAAGCTTGTCCTTGTATTTATCAATGATATCCTAGTCTATTCCAAGATTGAGGAGGAACATTCATACCATCTAAGGATTTTTCTAGAAACTAAGAGAGCATGTGCTAAAGGATAAGTTCTCAAAGTGTCATTTTTAGAATTTAGAAGTTAGGTTCTTAGGTCATGTTGTTTTGGAGGAAGGTATTTTTATTGATCCCACTAAGGTTGTGGTCGTTCAGGACTGGAAGAGGCCGGAAATGGCAACCGATATTAGGAGATTTTTGGATCTAACAGGTTATCATGGAGATTCATATAGGATTTCTTGAAGATGCCACTCGCTTAACGAATTTAGAGAAGAAAGATGCCAAAAAAATTTGGACTAATAAATGCAAGCAAACATTCCTAGAGTCAAAGGAACAGTTGACTAGTGCTCTTGATCTTACGATGCCAGATGCAGGTGAGGATTTGACTGTTTACACTGATGCATCTGGACAAGTCCAGGTGCTATGTTAATGTAGCATGGAAGGATTATTGCTTAAGTGAGTCGATATCTCAAACTGCATGAATCGAGGTATGCAACTCATGACTTGGAATTATTAGCATTGGTATTTTCATTAAAGATACGGAGGCATCATTTTATAGGTGAAAGCTTCGAGTTATATACAGACCATAAATCTTTGAATTATCTTTTTACATAGAAAGACATAAGCATTAGGTAGCAAAGGTGTTGGAATTTCTTGCAGCCTATGATCTGGATATATTGTATACATCGGGGAAAGCTAATGTCGTAGTTGATGTGCTTAGTAGGAGGTATGTAATTATGACAATTGTTGAGGTTCTTCCGACTCCGATTAGTTGTATCGAAGAGAATTAGCTTAGAGATCTTCATTTTGCTAGGGTAGCTAAAAATGTAAGTGAGAGTAAGGCACCAGAGAGGTGGCCAGGATTTAAGGTGGATGGCCGTGGAATTTTGAGAATGAACGGTAGGTTATGTGTCCTAAATGTTGATGGGATTAGGCCAACAGTTCTAGTAGAGGTTCACCATTCTAGGTTAATGACACATCTTAGGGTTACTAAGATGTATCAATACATGAAGAAGACGTTCTAGTTGGAGGGCATGAAAAGGGACATTTCTATCTTTGTGAGCAGGTATGCTAACTGCCAATAGGTGAAAGGTAGCCTCCAGAAGATGGCTGGACTGCTTCAGCCACTAGAGATTCCCAAATGAAAGTGGATGCAGATTTCTATGGACTTCATCGATGGATTGCCAAGGTCGAGAAGAGGTAAAAAGGGTATGTGACGTGGGTCCATTGGCCAAGAGCGTGGATTTCTTATCTGTTAAGACTGCAAGAGCAGCTTCTAGTTTGGCTAAGTTATGCGTTAAGGAAATCGTCAGATTGCACGATGTTCCTTGCGATATCGTGAGTAATTGATATGCGACATTCATAAGCCAATTTTAGAAGGGTTTGCATGAAGAATTAGGGATCGAGCTTAGTCTGAGTACCACTTACCGTCCATAGACTAATGGGCAAATAGAGAGGGTAAACCGAGTGTTGAAGGACTTTCTTCAAGTACGCATTTTAGATTTTTAGGATTCATGGAAAGAACACTTACCACTTGTTGAGTCCTCATACAATAATTTTATTAGGCTAGTATCGAGATGGAGCAATTTGAAGCATTGTATGGAAGGCCTTGCAAATCTCCATCATGTTGGTAGAATCGAGAGATCTACTTATGCTTGGGTCGGATATGATACGAGAGGCATCAGGTAAGGTTAGAGAGATTCAGAAGTGAATAAAGGAAGCATGGAATCGACAGAAAAGCTATGCAGAGGAGAGGCTTATAGACTTGGAGTTCTTAATTAGAGACTTTGTTGTTGTAATGGTTTCTCCGTTGAGAAGTGTAGTCCAATTTGGAAATGCTAAGAAGTTGAATCCTCGATATATATAGGACCATTCCCGATTCTAGAGAGGATTAGTACACTCGCGTATAGAGTCGAGTTACTATATAGGCTATCAAGTGTGCATAATGTATTTCATATGTCACATTTTCGTTTGTTTGTGCATGACCCTTCGATGAAATGGAAGCATTGCACTAAGAGGACTTAGAGATTGAGCCAAATTAGACTATATCAAGACATCCTATTTGTATTGTTGATAGAGATACGAAGCGGTTGAGGACTAAGGTTGTGAAGTTAGCCATGATACAATAAAGCGAAGATGCTCGAGATTGCATGTTGGAAGAGGACAGTTTGAAAGCCTATCCGGATTTGTTCTTAGATTAGAGATTTCTCAACCTAGTATCATACATCTTTTGTGGTGTACTCACCGCTTGAGGTGGAGTCGCTAAGTATGCTTTCATTTTGCAATTTAGTTTGTATATAGTTTCAACTGTATGTAATTATGCTATATATATATACCGGCTTATACTTCTTCTTTGATTATCATTCTTATCTGTATTTTGAGATGAAATGTTCTAAGTAAGGGAGAATGTAGCGACCCAAAAATACGAACACTTTGTCTTCTAATATTAAAACATATTGAAATATAATTATGTATTATAAATATAGTTTTATAACCTTGTTAAACATCATTTAATTAATGAATAATAATAAGAAACTTATTTTTTTAAAATGTTTATAAAATATATTCTTTGAAGAAAAATCGATAATGTGATTGAAAATCGGTTTATCGATAAATAGCTTTTCGATCGATATAAGTTGTTCAAACTCATTTGCACTTGTCTAATGATAAAATGAACACATTATCAACTAATTAACACATACACCTCCTCATGAGACAATGGAATGATCTAGAAGCTTCCATATGGATAAGAGATATTATGAGAAGGGTATAAGTGTAATATACATAAATGAGAAGTGACATAAAGGTGAAGAGATGGAAGGTGTAGCTTCCATGAAATCTTGAGGGGTGAGTAAAAGCTTAGGAAAAACCATTCTTATCCTATAAAAGGATAGGCACACCCTTGTATATTATTCCCAAATTCAAAAAGCTTGCAGTTATAAAATCCATGTCTTCTTCTACTTCTTCTTCTTCTTCATAATTTACTAAATAAAATTATTTGCAAATCAAATCCAAATCAACTTAAACTTGGAGTGAAGCCTTACTGCTATATTACATCACATCCTACCTAGTTATAAATTGAAGAAGAGAAGCGAATCTCACCTTAGGAGGGAAGGCCATGAGCATTTAGTAAGGAGGAGAGGCAAAAAAGCAAAGTAAAGGCTAGGAAGCAAGGAAGGAAAGATGGTTGCTAGTTTAAGGCTAAGCTTAGGTTGCTTGGAATTGGTTGTTTTTTAGGTTAAAGGTGAGCTAACCTGCCATTTTGATTGAAAATATCGTGCATATATGTTGGTGTTTGATTTTATTAATTTTTTTTGAATTTGTTTGGACATACCTTAAAAATAATGGTTTTGATTGCTTTGAAATTAAATGGCATAAGTATGGACTTATACGGACTTAAATAGGTTTGTATAATATATAGCAAGGCCTGGGAACAAAGCACATAGGTTATAGATGGACATTGCTTTAGGTCGGACTCGGATTTGAAACTGCACTTATAGCGATAGTCTCTAGAGATGCAGTTCGAAATTGCCTTGTTTTTGGCGATTTCTATGAAACTTTGTAAAGAGATCTTTAAAGGTTTCCCACCATATTTGTGATGTCTTATACATATGCTTACTACCATAAAAATTTAAGATCGAAAAATGTTAAGTAACATCTCAAAAACAACCAAAACTTCACTTGTGGAAACTACCTCGTTTATATTAGATTTTTTAACCTTCAAGGGGTTGAAAAGATAATTAAATTTAAGTATATTGTTCATTCTTTTTACAAGTGTTTACTAACTATTATTAGATAATTTCAAAAGTGGTCTGAGATAATTACGTATTTTTAAGAGTTAGTTGTGAATTTTAAAGAAGTGGTTTCTATAAGGAAAACTTGTTTTTCCAAGTTTTAATGATTTTATAAACTTGTCATTTTAAACTAATATTTTGGGTAAATGTTTTAAAACCTATAATAAATACTTTAAATATATTAAAAAACGTTTTCAAAAAGGGGTTTGAGTTTCTTAATGGCCAAATGGTTAATTATTTGATTACTTGTTTGAAAAGTACTTAACTATGCTTAACACTAAAAGCCGATGAAGCAAGGCTTATCTATTTATGAGAGTTAATATTGATATTCAAGTAGGGATGGAGCAATAGAGCTCTAACCTGCTTACTTCCATCTTGACCTAGGAGTAGTACGTCGGAATGCCGAAAATGTGTTAATTGTGATGATTTCTTACTTGTTTATGGAAATTGCTAATGCTATATTTAACACTAAAAGCCAATGAGGTAGACTTATCTATTTGTAAGATTCAAGAATGTAATGTCTAGGCAAGGCTTTGATGCAATCAGTAATCCAGCTTACCTAGATTCACTCTTGGATAAGGAATAGTATAATTTGGAATGTCGAAAATGAGTTAAGCGTATGAATATTGATTTGTATAAGTAATTGTTCTGACTAGATAATTGATTAGTCGATTATCGAACTTAACTCAATATTAACTTAAGAAGTAATCAAAAGTCTTTGCAATTTCATACAATTGAGAACCCTCGGGTAGGAGTACTGGTACGAAACGCCTCTAGCTTTCACCTACTTTTGAAAGAACTGGAATTGAGTTAACTAAAATTTCATCTATTTGTTTTGAAGAGTTCGGGATTGATAAGTGTTTTACTTACCTAATACAACTGCAAAACTAGTATACAAGTTCTATGTGTTTGGAAGAGGTTGAAAAGAGAATCTATGTGGAGATTCAAGATCTTTTTTAGATGCTCGAATCATGTAGTGATTTGTGATCTGTTGAAGATGTAGGATGCATTTGGGGATTTATGTTTTGTTCTAGTGATGAAGACTCGTGTGAAAGATTTCGAACATGACCTCGATATCGGAAATGACAAAAAACAAAGTAGGATGCACAACCCGGGGTTTTGGTAACCCACAAGAGGGCATATCAACTCTATATCTAGAGTATTGTAATTGATATATTGCATGTGGGAGTTGATGATACTTGGTTCTACGTGGTTCTATAGGTTCGTGCATGGGTTAGTTGTGTTTATCTTAATGGTATATTTAATCTAAAGATATACGTCACTCGGAAGGTACTTTCTGACCCTTGTCAAGAAGCTGGTCTCAGTATATCTGTGGATATCTTCAACGAAAAATCCTTTATGCGAACGTACTGTAGTAGTTTTGATTGTAACCTAAATACATTATGGTGTGACCAATATAAGCATCACAGCTATTTGATATGATTTATATTCTACACTCTAGAGATTATCTATTGTATCACTATATTAAATAAAAGAACAGTTGGTTTTCTTTGAGGGGAAAATTGTTATGGGAATCTGCATGATCTTAATAGTTATTTTTACACATTGCATATATCTCAAGTTTTCTCATTCCAGAGTTATGTCTGATGCTTGATTTTTATTTTCCATAAATTCCTCACGCACTCTTTCGAGTAGGTAGAGTATGGAAGGTTTTAAGTTGGACGCTTTGGGGTTTAGAAGACGAGCTGGAGGCTTCCATTATCTATCTATTTCTAATATTTTTGTTCGTATTAGTTATGTATATATCAGCATTGTGAGGACAATCAATTATAACTATCTATGCTGATGATAGTACTTAGGTTTTGTGATTATGAAACTCCTATATTCAGAGTAACTCTTTGTATTATTCTTTTGATATTATATATTATCATTCCGCTGTGAGGTTCTAATGTTGTGTTCTTCCTTTCTTGTTCTATTCTTTTTTCTTTTGCCCTAACTTTCTATCCTTTTGACACTTGGGTGCTCAGGACACGAATACCATGGATGTATTAGTGTCGACGTTCGAGGGTCGAAAAGTCGGGTCATTACATGGAAGTTGTATTTATAGGAATATGATCCATCGCTTGCAAATGAGTCTTCAAGATCAAGACAAACTTAGTTGGAATATAATGGGCAACGTTAATAAGAATAACATCACTAATTTGAATTGTTTAAATTAGCATAATATATTTGTTATTCAATGGGCTCAATTTAATTTGGATTTTCTATCAAAATTATCGTTTGGTATATATGTATTGAAATGGAAAATACTAAATAACGATTTAGAATGAACTGTTTGCACATAACAACCAAAGTATCTCGAAGTCAGTGGGATCGACATTGAGTTTGTAGGTCTTAGGATATAATCCAAGAAATGATACAAAAGTATCATTTTATAAGCACTATAATTGAATAAATATTTTGATAGAAATATCCAATAGTTTGATTTTCAGTCAAATTGTAGAGGAAGCTTTTGTCCATAGGACAGGCCCACTAAAAGGTACATAGATATTTCTAGATTATATGTAAACAACATATTGCTGATTGTTAACGATGTACTTGTATTAAAAACAATTATAGTTTGGTTGTTTAATACTCTATATTGGATTTTTTAGTCATGTCTTTTATAAAGGAAGTTGGGAATGTCCCAAAATGATATGCAAAGGCACCTTGTTAAAATGTTTAATATGGAACATATAAGATAGATTCCTTTTGCTTTAGCAATAGGAATTATTATACATGTTGTATTGTCTACAATGCAATAATTTTCTTATGTACTTAGTGCATGAAGAGAATATCAAATCAAAATTAAGATCACTAAATGGTAGTTCAGAGTGTTCCTAAGTATTTACAAAATACTAGAGAATTGTTTGAAAAAACAACAAACTCCTTATGAAGGAGTGCCCGAACTCAAACTTCATAAATGATACAGAGTATAATATGTCGATATTAAATCCATGTTCAAACCTTAGTTAAAGAGCCTTAAGTTGGAAATGTTCCGATCGGCAAGTTGTGGCTAATTCAATGAAAAGGCTAAGTACATCGCTTAGAATAGCGCCCCGATAAAAGCAATGTATAAATATATATGCACAAGTTTAAAAGTGAGTTAGGGGTTATTCCAAGTATTAACAACACTACAACATTGTTATGTCATAACAATGTAATTATAAGAGCTCACTAAAAGTCGAGAAACATTCTCTAAATAGTTCCGCACGATAAGGTAGTTTATTAACATCGTAGAGAGTTAATTGATAGAGTAGTTAATTAACCAATATTGCAAATGCATTCACAAACGGTTTAATAACTTGATCGGTTCTCATCAAACTGGTTGAGGGGATGGGATAGAGATTCGATAATTGATCCTAAGTGTAAGTGGGAGATTGATAGAGTTAGCGGTATACCGTAAGGGTAATTATGTAATTTGTTGCATATATAGAATTCAATAACCTAACTTATTTGAAATAAAAGGTGTTTTCTTTAAATTATATACTTATGCTATATCAATTAATTAATTTAATTAAAATTATATTTAATAACAAATCCATAGATGGGATGTTTTTGATAGTATTCAGAATGCCTTGTGACCATGAGTGATTTATCACAATAAAATAAACATCCTATTTTTTAAAATATTCCTAGTCATGATGTATCAAGACTAAATATTGATGCATCCGTTGAGATTATAGTACTTAATGCTCTCAAAATGTTGGGCAGTGTATCACTCATAACTGTTTGGGGCACCAAGGGTGTTTGCACAAAAAATGGGCAAACAACTCCAAGTCGTATGATTTAGTCGATTTTATATTGTTCTTAATGATTTGGATGATTTATGCAAATATGTAAAAAGTAGGGACTAAACTGTAAAAGACACACAGATTTATAGTGGTTCGGCCAGAATGTGCCTACGTCCACTTTATATGTTATTCTATTTCACTGTTCAGATTACAAGTACAAGGCTTTTATTATAAGTGTATGAAAGCTGTTTGAAAGTTCTGTTTGTGCTTGAGCCCTCAAATCTCCTCCCCCATTGTTGTGCCCCTACCCCTCTATTTATAGAGTGAAGCTAGGGGTAGGGGCCTTGGATGTATATAGCTGCTGGTGGGCCTGGGCTAATGTGATCTGGCCTGGCAATGCTGGTTCGGTAACACCTTCTTCACTTTGGTTCGGTAGCATTGGTTCAGTGGTGAAAGCATGGATTGGTCTGGTGGTGTTGGAGTTGAGTTCTGGTCCGGTGGTGAGTGGGGTTGAGCATTGGTCCGGTGGTGTTGGAGTTGAGTTCTGGTCCGGTGGTGAGTGGAGTTGAGTTCTGGTCCGGTGGTGAGTGGGGTTGAGCATTGGTCCGGTGGTCTCGGTCCGGTATAAATACGCCCAACATTTGCCCCCCAAAGTGGGGCATATGCCTACATATGTTGTGCTTTGTTTTAGATCATTCAGTTTGGACACTCTCATTCGGCCCAAGTGCCGAACCAGTTGGTACGGTCATCCTACGCTTGCCTATAAGTATGGGCTTCATGCCTCCGTTATTCCTCATTATTTGAAATAGCTGAACCAAACTTCTGTTCTGCCGAATCAACCATATAACCGAACCAGTTTTGTCTGCCGGACCAGGTGAGGCTTTCTTCTGTCGAACGAACTTCGTGCTCGAACTACAATTGAGCTTGGGGAGTATGAGTGCCGAATGGGCCCTCAACCTCGAACTACCGAATGAACTCGGGGAGTACGAGTGCCGGATGGGCCCTTAGCCTCGAACTACCGAATGAACTCGGGGAGTACGAGCGCCGAATGGGCCCTTAGCCTCGAACTACCGAATGAACTCGGGGAGTACCAGTGTCGCATGGACTTTTAGCCTCGAACTATCGAATGAAATCGGGGAGTACAAGTGCCGAATGGGCTTTGATTTTTTAATTATGAATGAGATTCCAGACTGTAGGCACTTGTTTGTCTACATTCCTTGCTCTAACGATGTGTTTTCTCGTGTTGCAGATAATGTCTCATAAAGTAGAAACTCGTTTTGACAAGAAGAAATCCAAGAAAAAAGGAGAGTCCTCCATAGTGCCCCCAGTTCGGGTAGAACCAGAACGTCATGGACCAACCCCGAGATCATTAGTAGACGGGTACGGTCCTCAGGAGCTCTTGAACTCACCTCTTGACTGCTTTCCCAGCTCCCTCAAAGATGAGCAGCTTGACGTTATATGTCGATCTTTTGGGATTGATAGAGCGCATATGATGTTGCCGGGGGAAGGAGTGATGCCGTATAACCCCGCAGAAGGGTATTTTGCTTACAGTAGGTATTACTGCATGTGAGGAGCCATCCCTCCGATCAACACTTAGATAATTAGCTTCATCACATACTTGAGGGTGGACCGTTTCTAGCATCAGCCCAACTCCTATGCCATCTTGGTGAGTCTGTTCATTATCTTCCAGAGAAAATACGGGCGTCCCCCTTCCAACCGGAAGATCCGGTACCTGTATAACTTGAGAGGCTATAAGAAGGGGTCTCCATATATAAGCTTAGAATCGGCCGTGTCTTTCATGCCAGTCCCGGACTTATATTCAAAATTTAGCATGTTCAAGAAGGAATGGTTCTTTGTCAAGGATGACTCTGTTTCTTTCTACCGCTTCACCTCTGGCTGTAAGTTGAATCTCATTTATAATTTCATTCTAACTGCAATGCTCCTCCTTATGTGCTTTATTTCTTGCTAGCGACAAGTGGCTTTGCGGTTGTAGAGAACGATCGTCTGGTACGGATGGCTGAGGAAATAGAAGCCATTCCGGAAAATGAGAGGGCAGCTTCTTATTTGATCAGGAATGCTACTCTTTTGGGGCTCAACTTGATTCTGCCACGCCAGTCTGTGGTCAAGCAAAGAGACACCGCTGAGGAGAAGGCCGCCAAGGCTAAAGGAGGGGCTACGGCGAAGAGTGGCAAAAGGAAACCCTTCTCGAAACATCCAATTTCCGGGGGGAAGAGACTTAAGAAGTCTGATTGACCCTCCCTCAGAACATGTCTAGACATCCCAGAGGAGGAAGATGCGGAGGAGGAAAGAGGCGAGGATGAAGGAGGTGAGGTGGAGAGTGGAAGTGGTGGAGAAGGTGAGGGTGATGGTCATAGCGATGATGGTGGCGACGGACAGAGTGGTGATGTTACTGGGGCTTTGTCTTCTAAGCAAGCAGGTGTGATCTAGGAGTAGACAGACGATGCTCTTCGCCTAGCTTTTGAAGGGTTGGAGGAAGGATCGGCTGTAGTGGAGAAGCCTAAGAAAGCTGACAAGGCCGAGACCGACGCCGATTAATCTTCCAAGAGCGCTTCAGCTGAGGCAATTCCTGTGATTCAAGGTGAATTTTTGACTCCTGCAGACTCCATTTATGATAAGGATTTAGGAACATTTTATGGCCAACTCCCGTCCTGGAATGAGATCCAGGACTTATTGCAGTATCCTACTCCTCCCCGGGGTTTGTATAACAAAGCATCTCTCTACTCTTCTTAACTTGATATATTTCTTGAGTCATAGTTTAATGTATGCCTGTAACACGTTGCTTTTATCCCAGAAGCGGGTAAGGCGGCCAAGACGTCAGATATTCGGCACCGTCTTGGACAATACAAACTTCTCAAGGCTTCAACTAAACCAAGGCCTCCGACCAACCGCCCTGGAGACGTAGTCGGCTACCGCCCTCTTCTTGGAGTTATCGAAGATGATGTCCAAAGAAAGAAGAGGAGTCGTTCCTTGTTTGAATCCTCACCTGGTCCTCAGTCCCCAACTCAGCCTCTTCGGGATACCACGGAGGAGGATATTGAATTTATATCTTCTCCGCACCCGTCTGAAAATCCTACCGTTACCCAGATAGAACATCCCGGCTTGGCTCATAATCCGTTTGCAAGTCATCCGGATCTGGATCCGGGTTCTTGTGATATTACCTTTGATGAGGCTACCAGTGAGCACTTTCTCCCTCGTAATCCTATGATAAGAGTACTAGATGAAGCTAAGTCCCTGGACCTTGATTTGCTTACCACTCGGGTTGTAACTTTGGGGGACGAAGCTAAGGCGAACATTGACCGGGTTGTTGAGGAAACCAGGAAGCTGATGGGGCATCATGCCCGACTGGTCAAGGCTGGAGAAGAAATTAGGAGTGCTAACATTCGACTGCGGTTAATGGTTTCCGACCAGGCCAAACAACTTGCTGATCAAGCTATGCAGATCTCTCAACATGAGGCCGCCTCAAGACAACTAAAGAAAACCATGGAAAAGGCCAGCAGAGCAGAGTTATGGAAAATGGAGGCTGCTTGTAAGGAACGGATTGATATGGCTACTGCAACAGTGGATGAGGTCCGGAAAGCGAATCTCGAGCGGGTACAGGAGCTATCCGGGAAACTTGAAGCCGTAGAGCTTATTCAAATCAAGCTGAAGGAGGAGATGGAGGCGATGAGGAAATCCTTCCAGGCTGACTGCTCGTGATACCAATCGGAGAGGGATGTTGCTACTGTAAAGTTGTTGGCTTCTGAGGACCGAATAAGTGAGTTTGAGGAGAATGAGGGGATAATGGATGAGATGCTTCAAGACATATACTTTCGCACTTGGAAATAGGGAAACTTATCTTGGATGGATGATTATCCCCGATTCATGGTCAGGATTTACCTCAGGGCCCTGGAGGAGGCTAAGGCCAATGCAGATAAGGAGGGTGGCGTGGCCTTTGGAATGGATGCGGTCACGGGTCAATTCACCGAGAAGGAGAAAGAGGCGGTGAAAGAGGGTATGCGGCTGCTTACTGCTGAGGAGGTTGGTGTGCAGTTAGAGGATGATGATCAAGGAGCAGATGCTGGTAAGTCTTCCCTTTTAGCTTCTCGTAACTTGATTGCTTATTGTTTATGACTATTAATGGATTCTCTCCTGAATTGGACAGGCGGGACCTCTGGAGCACCCATTACCTCTTGTCAACATGCCGAGAGTTCCAATCCGGCAGGATAGAGGTGAAGCCCCGACGCAGCCGATTCCTTAACTTGATCTGGATATCTTTCGGCCTGTTTGACATTGCCGTCTATGCTAGTCCCAAAACATTCGTGTATATTTTAAGCTGTAATTGTGTTATTGGTAACGAACGACTTTTCTCTTGGCACGTAATTTTTTAACTTAAGCTGGTTCTGTCATATTTGAATGCTTTTGTTATTTTGGTGTGTTGCATAAGAAATACAGCTGTACACACACCCGTGATTCAATCGTGTTTGATGTCAAGTTCTTGCTTAAGATATAGTTTCATATCTTGCAATGTTAGTGTGATGCGTGAATAAATTACAGCTACGTATTCATATACAAAAGAAGAAAGTACCGCCCTTCATGTTTTAGTCGTAGATGGTTGCTTTGAATGTCTTGTGTGACTGAGTATGGAATGCAGCTGAGTGACCTGTCATCCAGTTGTGAGTTCCTATTCCCATTAGCGAGCGTCTCCTATTTTGTGTCATGTACTTTAGGGACCGTTATAGAGGATAGGAGGAAAGTTTTTAAATAAAATAGAAATATAAGAAATAGTAAAACTTCCAATCATGGAAGGCCTACGATGTGCTTAAGTTCGTGGCAAACGGGTTTTGTAGTCACTTTCCCTAGCTGTGGGTCTTGGAGACATTTTTCACCCATCTTACGCCTTCGCAGGGAGTTTCTCTTTTTTACCACAGCCATACTTAAGACACTCGGAGCCGAGATCGTGCACAGTAACTACCCGAGCCATTATGGCCCGTAATCGTGGGTATTATTTGATTTACCATGGCCGGCTAGCGTGGGTGCCGATCGTCAACTGTGAACTACCCCTGGCTGGCCACACCTTATGTTGGGGTTTAAAGTAGGTTCACGGTTGCCGCGAGCCGAACGCCATAATGAGCTGCCTAGGCTATAGTCGGCCTACTCGGTGGCTTATAATCGGCTCATTACAGTTGGCTTCAAGGGCCGATCGCGAGCAATGAGTTAACCCGCAGCAGAGGGATGCTGGAGCAAAAGTGTCCCATTGGCGAGGGCATAGATTCGTATAGTACCTGTTAGATCTCGTCCAGGTGAAGTCGCGCTGTGATGTGTCTTGAATGGAAATGTCATTACATAGGATTTTGTTCGACAGAAAAGGATAAAGTTAACAAGCAGCCAAGATATAAAGGAACAAGTTAAAAAAAACAGAGACAAGTTTTTAAAGTGGTTTGGCACGAAAATGCCTGCGTCCAGTGATTCTCTTTGTTAATTCACTTCATATGGGCGGTACAAGTTAAGAAAAGTATCAACGAAGGTGTTGGTTGTTCCATGACCTCTAGAACACTTCTCCGTCCACTGTTGACAAAATATAAGCTCCGTTGTGGAGATCTTTATGAATTACATATGGTTCGTCCCAGATTGGATCTAGTGCACCGGGGCGCGAGAAGATTCGCTTGAGGATAAGATCTCCTTCTTGTAAGCTGCGATCTTTGACTTTGGAGTTGTATTGTGCTGCCACTTTTTGCTTGTGAGCTGCTGCTTTGAGTGCTGCATCGTTTCTTCTCTCTTCAATTAGATCCAAAGATATGTGAAGGAGCTCTTCGTTCTCTTCTGGGTTATAGTGGATCCTACGGTGGGAAGGCACTGTAGTTTCTACTGGGAGCGTGGCCTCTGATCCGTATGCCAAAGAGAAAGGAGTACGCCCCGTTGATGTTCTGAAAGATGTGCGGTAGGCCCAAAGTGCCATAGGAAGTTCATCCACCCAAGCGCCTTTTGACTTTTTAAGTTTCTTCTTGATTAGAGTTTTGAGAATTTTGTTGACAGCTTCAACTTGTCTGTTTGCCTGGGGATAAGCTACAGACGAGAAGCTCTTATGAATTCGTGCTCTTGGCACCAGTCGGCAAACTCCTCGCTGTGAAACTGAAGTCCATTGTCCGATATGATTTTGAGTGGAACTCCGTACCTGCATAGAACACTTTTGATCAAGAAGTTAATAGCTTTTGCCGAATATAATTTATTTAGAGGTTCTGCTTCCACCCATTTGGTGAAATAGTCGACTGCCACTATAGCATATTTGGCTCCGCCTCGGCCCACTGGAAGTTCGCCAATCAAGTCAATTCCCAATACTGCAAAGGGCAAAGGGCTGGTCATTTGAGTAATCTCATTTGTTGGTAGTCGAGAAATCTTAGCGAATTTCTGACATCTGTCACATTTTTTGACGAAGTCTAAGGCATCTTTGTTTAAGGTGGGCCAGAAATATCCATATCAGAGTATCTTCTTCGCCAGAGTCTGCCCTCCAGTGTGATCTCCGCAGCTTCCTTGATGGATGTTGGATAAGATTTCCTTGGCTTCCCTTCCAGCGACACACCTTAATAAGGGGTTAGAGAAGCCGCGCCGACAGAGGACGCCTTCTTGTATTGTATAGCGGGAAGCTTTCCTCAAGATTTTCTTGACTTCGTTACGCTCGTTGGGCAGTGTGCCATCTTGTAAGAATTTTCGGATGGGAGTCATCCAAGTTTCTTCTTCGATTGCAGCTATCAGATTCACTTGCTCGAAACTCGGGGTTAGTTGCTTTGAGATGGCTACTATTTCGAAAATGGTATCGTCTTTCATGCTAGCTTTCTTTGCCAGTTCTTCGGCCTCTTAGTTCTCTTCTCGAGGAATGTGTTTGATTAAATAGCGATCCATTTGATCGAGTAGCAGTTTGGTCTTCTTTAGATATGCTGTGAGTCGTTCTCCTCGAGTCTGAAATTCTCCTAGTATTTGATTTACAACAAGTTGTGAATCACTATGAAGACATAAAGAACCGACTCCAATCTCTAAGGCAAGTTCTAATCCAGCTATTATTGCTTCATATTCTGCATCGTTGTTGGTGGCAGCGATTTCCAACCTTAGAGCATAGTGTAGCTTCCTTTCCCTGGGAGTGATTATTACAATACTGCCCCGAGCCTTGTTCGTTTGATGCTCCATCCATAAAGAGATTCCACTTGATGTCTTCTGCTATTTTAGATTGCTCCTTACCTTCGTCGGTAGTGAAATCGGCCATGGCTTGTCCCTTGATGGCGGTGCGAGGATGGTAGGTGATATCATATTGACTCAGTTCAATGCACCATTTAAGTAGTCGCCCAGAAGTGTCGGGACGATGGAGTACCTGCCTTAGCGGTTGATCGGTTAGAACTCTAATGGAATGAGATTGGAAATAGTGTCGCAGTTTCCGTGATGTGATTAGTAAACAGTATGCCAGCTTCTCAAGCTTAGGATATTTGGCTTCTGCCCCCGTAAACCTCTTGCTTACAAAGTATACTGGCCGCTGCGCACGGTTGTCTTCTCTCACCAAAGCGGCGCTTAGAGCATGAGATGACACAGCAAGGTATATGTATAGCTCTTCACCTTCGTTTGGAGTTGAGAGTACTGGTGGTCTCTGGACGTGTTCGATTAGGTTAAGGAAGGCTGTTAAGCATTCGTCGGTCCATTCGAACTTTCCTTTGTCTTTCTTTAGAGCTTCGAAGAAAGGGATGTACTTGTCAGTCGCTTTAGAGATGAATCTGCTTAGGGCGGCCACTTTCCCATTTAGGCTTTGCATTTCTCTTCGAGTGGAAGGTATCCTGATATCTTTCAGAGCTCGGACTTGTTTTGGGTTTGCTTCAATTCCTATGGCATGGACGATGAATCCCAAGAACTTTCCTGATGATACTCCGAAGGAGCACTTTAGAGGATTCAGCTTCATTCCAAATTGGCGAAGTACCTGAAACATCTCGCCCAGGTGGCTTACGTGATCGTTGGCTTTCCTCGGCTTTACTAGCATGTCATCAACATAATCTTCCATAGTTCGTCCTATTAGTTCCGCGAACATCTTGTTGACGAGGCTTTGATAAGTAGCTCCGGCGTTTTTAAGCCCAAAAGGCATTACTCTGTAGCAGTACAATCCCCAGTCAGTGACGAAACTAGTGTGGTCTTGATCAGGAACGTGCATAGGAATTTGGTTGTATCCTGAGTATGCGTCCATAAAAGATAAAAGTTCGTGCCCGGCTGTGCTGTCCACAAGGTGATCGATTCGGGGAAGTGGCAAGCAATCCTTCGGGCAAGCATCATTTAAGTTGGAGAAGTCAATGCATGTTCACCACTTCCCATTACCTTCTTTACTAGTACCGGGTTAGCGATCCACTCTGGGTAGATGGCTTCTCGTATGAAGTTATTGGCAAGTAGGTTCTTTACTTCTTCATTGAGGGCTGCTGATCGTTTTGCCCCTGTACTTCTCTTTTTCTGCTTTACTGGCACCTTGGTAGGATCGATGTTCAGTACGTGGCATGCTACATCTGGGGAGATTCCAGTCATGTCAATGTGCGTCCATGCAACTACATCCAAGTTATGACGGAGAAAATCAATGAGTCGATCCTTCAATTCTGCTTTTAGCTGAGATCCGATTTTCAATAGTCTACTTGAGTCGTGTTTGTCTACAAATACAAACTCCATAGCCTATGCAGGCTCGGCGGTGGCGGCCTCCTCTCCATCCCTGGGGTCTAATTCATTGAAAGGATCACTGGTATATCGAAGAGGATGGGCTTTCTTTAGTTGTTATGCTTCCAAGTTTTTCGTGCAAAGAGTAGTCTCTGCATTCTTCCCTTTATCCTTCCTACGGTTATTGCGAAGTTCAGTTACATAGCAATCTCGAGCAGCATCTTGATCTCCCTCTACTTCCCCTATTCCATTGTCTGTCGGAAATTTCATCTTCAGGCACCACGGGGCCAGGACAATTTGGAAGTCATAAAAGGCTGGTCTTCCTAAAAAGGCGCTGTAGGCCGAGTGGTTTTCTATTAGCACAAATGTTTGTTTCCGCACAACGGAGCGGGGATGACTTCCTGTTTCAAAAAAAAGGTCCAGTTGCCCGAGGTGAATCTTCGCATCTCCAGTGGAACCGTATAGTGGTTTGTTGCAGGGAGATACATCCTTCATTGACAGCTTCATTCTGTCGAAAGCATGCTTGAACAGGATATTTACCGAGCTTCTAGTGTCTACTAAAATTCGAAAAACTTCGGCTAGACCGAACCAGGCAGAGATGACCATAGGATCCATGTGAAGGTATCGCCTTCCCTCTGGGTCACGCCTACTGAATGTGATGTCATCATTCTTTTTCCGCTTCGGGTGGCGTTCTTCTATAACAGAATTAGCACAGTCTTCATTATTTCTAAACGACTTTCCATATCTTTCCATCTCTGCCCAACTTCTGTCAACGATGTGTGGTCCTCCCGATATGGTATGGACCGCTATCTTCTCTTGACTGGAGCCTCTAGTGTTGCGATTTCCTCCGCCTATTTCTAGGGGGGTAGCCTTGGGTTCTCATTGGCAGGAGCTGGAGTGCTATTCTAATCTTTTACATAGCGTTCCAGTCTCTTCCTTCTGATGTGTTCTTCAATTAAGTCCCGGAGACGATGGCATTCATTGGTATCATGCCCATGAGATTCGTGGAAGCGGCAGAACTTTTCAGACTTAATTGCATTATCTGATTACTTCTTGTGCAGGGGGCATCTGTATTTAACCTCGTCTTGGGTGGCCAGGAAGATGTTTTCGATTGTTTCATTCAAAGGAGTGTAAGTGTCAAATCTCGGTCCTGGCCGATATAGACGCTTTTCTCCCTTCTTGCCCCCAGCACCGTCTCTGGAGTCACTTCTTCGAACGTCCTTTGCTGCAGAGGATGTATCGCCATGAGCTGCCTTAGTTTGTTGCCCTGTCTGGCTTTTAGTGGCAGCGTCTTCAAGTCTCATATACTTTCCGGCTTCATGGAAGAAATCGGGTAAGGTAGCTGGTTTTTCTTTCGTTAATCTTCTAGCAAATTTAGTATCCGGATGCACACCACTACAGAGGGCCATTAAGATAAGTTTCTCATCGGCATCTTGGACTGCGGCCGCTGCGGCATTGAATCGGGTTAGATATTGTTGCACTGTCTCTCCAGCCTTCTGTTTGATATTAGATAAGGAATAAGCGTCCTTGGATTGTTCCACATGAATGCGGAACTGGCTGATGAACTTTTCTTTCAACATTTCTCATGAGCTGATGGATCCTTGGGGCAGATGGCAGAACCAGGAGGTAGCTCGATCTGCCAAGAATAGTGGAAAACATTTGCACAATACTCCTTCTGTTGCTCCGCTCATGAGCATATGCTGTGTGTATCTCTGCAAGTGTACAACGGGGTCAGAGGTTCCCCTGTAGGGTTCCATTGTTGGCATTTTCCATTCTCGGGGGGTGATGGAAATTTCGATATTGCGGGCGAAAGGGCTGGTTACCCTAGCGCCTATCCCTCGATCTCTTTGATCCCGTTGGACGCACTCTCTGAACAATCGTGCCATCCTTTCATCAGAATTTGGAACAGATAGAAATGAGTTTGGTTCTTCTCTGCGGGACTGATTCCATCCAGATTACTTGTAGGGATGGTATCGTCTATCATTCCTAAAATTTTCCAGTGGCTATCTCTGGTCTTCTGGGAGCATGCTAGGGTCAGCTACAGTTGGCCCTTGCCTTGATCTTCCCCTGTTGGGTTCTGTTCTAAGCACTTCCTCGAGTCCAACTTCGGGCTGGACCCTAGCTCGGCCCCGTTCATTGGTGTTTCCATGGCTAGGTAGCATGACAGGCTCAGCTACAGCCGACCCTCGCCTGGTACCTCCCCCATTGGGTTCGGTTCTAAGTGTTTACTCGGGTCGGAGTTCGGGCTGAGTTCGGGCTCGGCTTCTACCATTGTTGTTCTTGTTGTTAGCTTCTTCGAAGAAGAAAGATCTTTGTTGCCTCCGAGATCCTCCAGACTGGGACTCATCCCATGATTCAGTGTTGCGGTTGGATTCTTCAGCATCCCTTAAGCGTGACATGAGCTGGTCCACCAAGGCTTCTTGTTGGGATGTGAAGTGGCTAGTCAATTCAGCCACAACCCTGTCTAGATCTGCCCTAGTAATTGCTGGTGGCTGCTCCGTGGCAGGGGCTGTCGGATTTGCCTGATTTCCATTTTGTACTGCTGTTGGAACGGGACGATTCTCTTGATCTGTGACCACTGGATCTGGAATACTGCTAGTTGCGATGTTCTTTCCTTTGTTAACATCTTTCTTCTGCTTGGGAGGCATGTCTTCCAAGCAATATGCGACGCTGTTGGAAAGAAGGTTAAATGGGAGAAGCTGAAGCTCCGAGCTCCCCGTTCTCAGTGAAAGCACCAAAAATGTTTGCACAAAAAATGGGCAAACAACTCCAAGTCGTGCTTTAGTCGATTTTATGTTGTTCTTAATGATTTGGATGATTTATGCAAATATGTAAAAAGCAGGGACTAAACTGTAAAAGACATACAGATTTATAGTGGTTCGACCAGAATGTGCCTACGTCCACTTTATATGTTATTCTATTTCACTGTCCAGATTACAAGTACAAGGCTTTTATTATAAGTGTATGAAAGCTGTTTGAAAGTTCTGTTCGTGCTTGAGCCCTCAAACCTCCTCCCCCATTGTTGTACCCCTACCCCTCTATTTATAGAGTGAAGCCGGGGGTAGGGGCCTTGGATGTACATAGCTACTGGTGGGCCTGGGCTGGTGGGCCTGGGCTGATGTGATCTGGCCTGGCAATGCTGGTTTGGTAACGCCTTCTTCACTTTGGTTCGGTAGCATTGGTTCGGTGGTGAAAGCATGGATTGGTCCGGTGGTGTTGGAGTTCAGTTCTGGTCCGGTGGTGAGTGGGGTTGAGCATTGGTCCGGTGGTCTTGGTCCGGTGGTGTTGGAGTTGAGTTCTGGTCCGGTGGTGAGTGGAGTTGAGTTCTGGTCCAGTGATGAGTGGGGTTGAGCATTGGTCCGGTGGTCTTGGTCCGGTGGAAATACGCCCAACAAAGGGTTACTTACTAATCTCTACAATTAATAATGAGAATTCAATGAATAGAATTCAACCGTGTCTTTTTGAATTTTCAAAAATACCATTTACATCTCTATAAAGAAATATTGATGATAATTGATTGTTGGTCAGGCTACAAATCGTAGTATAACTGTATTAGCTAAAATTATTTGAAACGTCTCTCAAATCGCATGTCATCTGTTCATAAGCCATATTATTAAATATCACAACAACATCTCATCTCAATTAGATAATACTAAAACTACTTCCTTCTTCATCCTTAGCTTGTATACAACAGCATTCAATATATTTTGGACGATGTGGGACTAATTAAAACAATTTTACTTGGTAAAACTCTTCCTCCGCTCACCCAGTCATGTTATTGAAGCAACTGACAATTCCTTCGACCTTTCCTTATCTTTGTCGCCGTTCTTCTTCTGATTTTTATAAAACCATGCCATAACCAAAGATGTTCGATTGTCATCGCCTCTACTTTTTTTATATGAGTCATGACAATAATAGTCTCATTCACTTCTATTTATATACTTTGCTCTCTGTTGAATTTGAATTTTTGCTTTGGAATTTACCCTCTTGAATGGTTGTCAAATTGCTCTTGATTTCCAAAAAAATCGATGATAAATTTCAGGTAGACTCTATGCTTTCTTTATTAGTATCCATTTATTTTCTTATATTGTTGATGGACTGAAACTTATGTGGAACATTATCTTTTGCGTTTCTGCATTTTCTATTGTTTTTAGTGTATTGGAAATATATGACATTCCACAAGTGATTGGCCTATCATTTGATTTATTTTGTTTATCAAAATTCTAATGCGCCTTTAGTAATTTTCTCATAATTCATTAGATTAATCATTGTTTTTATTAGCAACTGAAAGCCGAGAAATTTGGATGGCTACATATGGACTGCAACAAAAACTACTTGAGATTGCAGCCTTCAATACATCGGTTCATCTACAGCCTACAGTGATGTTTGTCCATAAGTTGGCTCAATTCATCTTTTAATACTTTTTTGACACACACACACACACACACATATATATATATACATATTATAATGAAAACGTTTGTCCATAAGTTTTGTCAGCAGCATAAGTGTTCTCAACACATTAAACTATCTATCAGAAGTAAAATTTTCTATTTATCTTGATATCTCTACCATGGCAACAAACATTACTTCAAATGTTGTTGAAAAATATCTTAATATCACAAACAAAGTGAAAAAAATTAAATTTAATAGAAAAGAAATTTCATAATTTAAAACCTTATTACGTCGATTTGGGTGTTCTAAATGTTGAGTAGAGAGAAATGAAAATCAAGGCAACTTGACGGTGAACCAAAGAATTGAATGAGCCAACATCATTAAGGGCTAAGTATGTTAAGGTTGTCTCAAATGTTGAAATATGAACAATGGTTTAGAATTGAAATAGTCCTGCATCGCTAATATTTTATGGGTCATTTAGTTTATCACTAACAACTGAAAGATGAAAGATGTATGATTTGAATGCGTATACCTACCATTACAAATAAGCAGTTTTGTAAATCTATTTGATTAATTAGTGCAAAGAATCATGTTAGAAAATTTAGTGCAAAGAATGTATAATTGTTAGCAAATAATCTTATAAGATGTGCAAGTATTTATTATGCTATTTTTTATTTTTCATTGAAATGTTAGGTGGGGTACACTTATAACAAAATTAAAATAACAGAAAATATGCCTGCATCTATATCAATCTGATATGACATGGTTCTATAGTAAATTTTGCATCACCTTGAAAGTTTGAAACATTGTTTCTCCAATCTATCAACTTATATCCCACTACAAAAAAATATCCTCATTCACATGTTTTAAATTGGCAAGGAATCCTGACTTTTTATTATTAGATGTAAAAGTTAATGTGTAATTAAATGTTTTAAATTGGCTAGGAATCTTGACTTTGGTTGTTAGATGTAAAAATTAATGTATAATTAATTATGGGTGGAGCTGATCCATGTTTTAATTTGAATTATTTTTAATAAATTGATTTTAAATTGAACCATTAATCTTGGCTCTCTCTCATTTTAGCATCATTTAAGTTTACCATTTCTTAAATTTGCAGGTAATTCTTATATCAGCTATTGTTTCTTACTCCTTTGTTTGATTGAAGCATCAAGAATTATTTGCATTTGTTACATAATTTGATGAGTACTTTTAACAAATAATATAATTGCAAATTATGTTGTTCCACAGAAAAACGTATCATTTCCCCATCTTCCTTCCATTTTTTCATATATTTACTCTAAACTTATGTGTGATGGTCACCTATATCCTCTATATGATTAATAATTAATTTATTAGTTTTCCTTTTTCTTGAATTTTAGATTTATGAAAGTTTGATCATAATGAATTAGTAAGCATGCACCTCATGTTTTTTTATGAATTTGACTCAGAAACATAATGATAATTGCCTTTGTGTAATGCTTATATATAACTATCCTTTCTGAAATAATGAATAGAAAAGAATAGATAATACACCTTCCATCTTTTTACATTTATTGATTAGTCTACTACTATTTAAATCGTACTTTAATTGTCTTATAACTTGATTCATTGTTCTTTATTTAAACATAACAAGAGGTTAAGAAATCATTGTACTTTATTTATTTTATTTTAGCTTTATTAAGCATGCTCTAACTGATTTTGATATCTGCTTGAAATTATTATTATTTTAATTCGGTGGTTCTGATTGAGAGAAAAAAATCATCGTAAATACAAAATACTAGGTAAGAATTTTCTTTTGGTAAACATTTATTATAGAAGTGTCCATTATATTTATTAAGACAACCATATCTGTTACTGCTTCTTATCACATAGCCATAAATTTTCTTTAGATCTTGATGCATCATGGCCAATTTTTATAAATGTATGTTGGATTTGAGCGATGGATGTCTTGTTGGATTTCATGATAGAGATCTTATGACTTTATTAATCAAGATATCTATATTTTAGTAAGAAAGTTATCATGCAATAATTTCAGGGCTGCATTGTGTATGTTTGGATAACTCGGAGCTCTTTCTGAATTGTAATCATTTAGTGGATTAGATTTATTCTAGACAAAGACACCAAATGGTTGTGCTTCTCCTACATCAGCATATGAGAAAAGTTTTTGCAATCCGTAAGTTATATGTTAACTAACTGAAACATGGACTCAAATTCCTTATTTTTTTGTAAACTACTTCATCCATGTTCTATTATTTGTAACCCACTTATCTTTATTGGTTCCAACTACATAGTCTCCATTCGATGCTAAAAGAATGAATGAATTTTTTCCTACTCCACACTCCTATTTTGTAAAATAAATGCCTTCCATCAATTTGTATTTCTACTAAAAATTTAGGTTGTGTTTGATTTTCTATTTTTATTTTTGTTTTTGGTTTACGTCCATACAAAAATGCATATAGCGCATGTATATTATCGAAAATGATCAATTTAGAAAACGAAGTTAACATACAAAATAGAAAACAACTTTTTTTTCATTTTTCATGTGTTGGTAAATAACACAATCACAAGAAACAATCTATTCTTCTGTTGTCCCTCGATCCCCTCCGTCTTTCTTTTATCTCCTCTGCTATCTCTCCACTTTTCTCATATTTGACATACATATTGAAAACCAAAAATACAAAATTCACTTTTAAACCAAACGCTACTTTAGCCATCAACAAAGATGGTTTTGGTTGGAATTTGTGAGAGGACGAAGAAGACCGGGTTTAAATTTGATTGAACTTGTGGCCATCGCAACAGCCGAATATGGGGTCAAAGAAGTTTAAGTTTCGACTCATGTATCGATATGATTAGGTTAAAATTTAAATGGATTATGATTTAAATTTTGTACTATTTTTTTTAAATTGTTAGGATGACACATAAATGTTTATCTTTTATACTATAAATTGGAATTGTGCGACTTATAATTAGAAAATGTTTGTGGTTTGTATTACGAATGTTTGTGACTTATACTCTGAATTTATCTTATGCTATGAGATTGAAGATTCATAAGGAACTCTACAAGGGAGAAGGACGGGAAAGAACAAGTTTGTGATTTGGATCAAAATGTATGGTGAAATTACCAAATTATTCCTATTCAATTTTCTCCGAAAAGTAAAAGCTCGATTGAATCGTTTGAGAAATTTGATATAGAGGATAAATAGCAAAGATCTGAAAGAGATAAGATTAAAAAAGAAAGTAGATAGAGGAGAGAGAAAGTGGGTTGGAAGACAAAGATGCTGCTATGGGTTAAGATTGCTACTAGTGCGAACCCGTGCTTCGCACACGGACCGCACTCAACCTCTTATGATCATAACATGTTTAAATGATTTATATAGTTCATTGATTAAAAAATAGTGATCCTTTTTTATCGATTTTCAAATAAATTTGCTTTTTGTCTAAAACTTGTGTATAAATCTTTGAAAATAGTAATGAGATAGTACTGGTGCGTGATAAACAATTACAAAATATCGAGTAAAAATGATTTCAAAGATAAAATTTCCACACAATACACATATAAATTTATTGTGTGCATCGGCTGTTGCTCCATGCATCAGCTGTATTATATGTAACTTCATTTGGTGAGATACCTTTATCAATCATTTCCTTTAATACTTGATGTCGTTGATTACATTTGCTACTTCGGTAATAACTATCTATAAGAGCAGTGCAAGTAACAACATTTGGTTTACACTTGATTGATCCAAAAATGCCAAAAGCAACATTGACATGATTCATGAAAAAGCAAGTGTTGATGATGATCCCATAACTGACTATGTCTAGGAACACATTATGCAGCATCATATTATTGTAGAATGATAAGATTAGAGGATAAAGAGATTTCTTTCTGTTTTGAACGAATCTTGTGAAAAATATGCTAAATCTAAAGCATACATGTTTTATGCCTGAAGTGTTGGAACTAACAACCATTATTCAACAGTATTTATTTTAATGTGAAGAATATCATTGTATTTCTTTTACAGTCAAAGAAAATTCAATATAATAAGAAGCATATAATTGTATTTAATGCTTTTGAGCTTTCTGGTTCCATTTCTAATTCCATCTAACATTGTTGTTGTATTTTGGTAATGTTGGATTTCACCAGACTTGACTGCAATTTGTGAAAGTAGAATCAGAGGCTGGAAATTTTCAAAACAATCAATGACATTGATTAGTTAAAAGAAATAAAGTCAAACAGATTTAATTACTTTAATAATATGAATATACCGAAAAACTATGATTTTAAAAAATTTATTTTTAGCTATCAACAATGGATATCATTGGAAAGCATATTAAATTTGAGATTTAATAGTGAAATCGATTCTTAAATCCAATTAATGCAGGAAAAGTTATTATATTTCAAAGTTTGAAATAGAAAGAAATTAAAAACGCAACCGTTCATTTTCCAAAATATGAAGGAGGCCTGTGTGCTCTTGAAATCTAACTCAATAATAATATTGTAGTATAGATTAGAATTATTAACATTTAATGTACAAGGTGGCAAGGTTATGTAATATTAAAGGTTAATAAAGAAGAATGAAATCTTTATTTGCTGCATATTGAGTTTTTTATTCTTCCATGCAATTGGTTTTCATGTATTGTTCTTATTTATTCTTCCATACAAATGATTAACATATTGCTGATTTTTCATACTTATATGAAGATTTCATGTTATTACAATTTTGAACAATAAATTTATTTACTGACAGCGTTTTTATATTTCTAATTGTAGATCATTCGTACGTATATGTTTTTTATTGCTATTTTTAAACTAATTACTACCATTAATTACCTTACGTTTCCATAACTGTGGATAGTACTTGGTAATAAGAATATGTTTTTATGTAATTACATGGCATCAACTATTATTTTCCCATTATTTAGCCATTAATATTTTAGCTAATACAAAATATGTGATGGTATATATTAGATTGCTATGTGGCGGGATGCATGCAACAGATCGTTGGGTTGTTGTGTTGATGGGCTTACGAAAGAGCTTTTTTGTATGTAACTATGGTCACATGGAGTAACTAAGTGGATTAAATCATATTTGTGTACCTTCAAACAAAACTATTTTTGTGTATACAAACTTATACATCTTTTCTTTACTACTAATAATAAGGATTCGATGAACTAATTTCAACCGTGTCTTTTTGAAATACCCAAACTGCACTTCATTCGCATACGCTTACTTGCCATCACATCCAGTCGTTTATGCTTACTAGCATCCATTCATCTCATTCCTTTTTTCCCTCCTGAATCTTAATTCTCTTCCTCCCCAAATTCAACCACGAAATTCCCACTTCCATTCATCCTTAAATTCAATCTCACAACTGACCTAGCTTCCACGGCAACCTCCCTCACCGTCCATCTTCCTTAACAGCGACTACCCAAATACGATCCCAAATCTTAAATGCACTCCTTAATAACCCCCGATTCCACTAATTCCTAAACTTCACCTCACCGGCGACGTATTGTCCAGGGGTTCCTTCTCACCAATCTGATAACTCAAGCGACAAACGATTTCCCCTACTTTCTATTTTCAAAACAAGGTATACTTCTCTACATGCCTCGAGCACTGCTATTTTTTACACTGTCTCACTATTTTTCGTTATCACTTATTTTATTTCTTCGATTTGATTTATGACTCATAAAATAAGCTTCTGCCATTTTACCTCACTATTTTAGGTTTTGTTTTATATGCTTTATGAATCTATAGAATGATTCACTCCTTTTACTATCACCATGGAAATCCATTGATGGATATATAATACTCCTAGTTTAATTATGAAATCAAATCTGATAAGTGATAAACAATAGTATGTTATTTATATTTTACATCTTAATACAAATATTTTGTATAAGACAATTATATTTTCAACTGGAAAAGCATTATTTGTATGTGCAATAATAAATCAATCAATCATTTGAATGAGCACTGAACTTAGTTTTATTTTTCTTGCTCATTTTTTGATTTTGTGGTATATTCAGTTCAGTTGTTAAATATTACTTTCTTTACTGCAGATTTTAACATCTATGTTGTTCTGATTGTGTTAGCTTTACAACTGTAGTTGGCACATTATATGTGATGTAATGTTTGTCCATTGCTCAAAGAAATCTTCATGCACACAGACACACACACATGGCTTTTAAGAGCGTGTGCATTTGTATTAGTTTAATATCGTACTAGCTATATAGTTGGAAAAATGTTACATAAAGTTCAATGTATACAACGATACATGCAAGTTTAAAATTTTCAAAATGAAATATGTTACATAATTTTTTCTGCTTAATCTTTTAAACATAATATATGATTAAGTCGTACTAATAAAAAATCTATTTGGCATTATTTATTAAGATTTTTGTAAGTTATTTTTTTGGACTTTTCAAATTAAAGCTAATTAACTAATATTCCATGGATATTCTGTAGAGAGATTTGTGTAGTTTCTAGCACTCATGGTCGGCACCACCCCATGTGATTACTGATAAAGTATAATGAAAGTGTGGAAAAAATCAATAAAAACTATTTATCTCAATTCTGTTATTCCTTCTCCCAGTTCTGCACTTGTCTGTTTTAATTCTCTTCTATCTTATTCTCATATTCTTTTATTGCTATACTCTTTTCTCTCTTTTTCTATTCAAATTATCCTTTGTAATCTCATAGAAAATAATTAACTTTTAGGTATTTTCTACCCTGAAAATCAAACAAAGTATCATTTTGAAATTTTTATATATTTATGCCAATATAAACTAAGAAGTCATTATACAATTAACATAATAAACAACATTATATAACAAAGCAAATACATTGAAAAGAAAAAACTAACATCAGTAATGGTTGTTTTACTGTATAAGTGTGTATAATCTAAACTTATCAACTTCCTTATACAAGTTAAGAAATGTCATATAAACGTTCGTGTTACGTTATTGAACAAAATTTGAAAAATAAAAAATCAGTAATATTTCTGCCATCATTTGCACAAATTCCTTATAGTTGACTAGAAAACTAGGATGTGTACGAAATTCTTTACCAGTTGATTAGAATTTCAGTTTCACATATGTCAACTAGAAAGCAGTTATCTAAATATGTCATCATGTAGTGGAAGTAATTGAACCCTGTTATTTGTTTAAATACATGTATTTTGTATCAAAAAATCCAGCATTTTAGATCTCAAGCTGTTTGTTCATCGCTTTTACATGCAGTTTATGTAATATAAACTTGCTATATGCATATATTTACTAACGATATATAATTTGCAAGGTCTGTATTTGATACTAATATATCCATGCGCATGTTTTTGGAAATGATATAAGGCATGTGGACCATCACATAGAAAAGAAATTAGCCAATCTATTGTATGAACTTCTACAATTTGAACCATCAAAACACCTCATAGCAAGAGAGGTCTCAATCATTTATTTTTAACAAATTTCTATGCACTACATAATTTAGGAAAAGAAACATTATATTATGTAATCTCTTAAATAAAGATCCATTTGGTTTACAGTAGCAAGTGTTAATGTTTAGTTAGAAATTTAAAGTACTTTTGTTAGAAGTAATAGCAGTAGGTATATATTGTCATGTACGCCTGATGTCAATTATAGCAATATGTTATACTTACACTAAGGTTTTGGGCTTTTCTTATTATAACATGTTCTTATCATAATAAGAATATATGTACTTTTGGAAGTTGAATTGATGCATGTTTAATGTGTTGTTTTAAGCTACATGCCAAGGCTAGGTAGATGATTAATGTCATCTTTGGTTGCTTTCTAATGTTGTCTTTTGCAACTTTTTATATGTCAAGGCTAGGTACAATCTCCTTGCGAGTTTTAAATACTTGGAATGGAAGAAATTAGTAAAAAGGTCTCTAGATGGTCATACAAATTAACAGATGATTTGGAAGAAGAAGAAGAATCGACGGAAGATCCTGAAATTCGGTCAAGAAAAGGGAAACGCATAATAATTTATACTGATAACGATCAGAGTACTAATTCGAGTGCTATTAATATTACTACTAGTAATACCAGTGATGAAGAAGACGAGGTGGCTTTGATACGTTACTCACAACAATTGGATTTTCGCCGTGGTATAATCAAAGGATCTATGCATGCTCAAAGACGTAAAACAATTATCTTGAAAATATTTCAAGCAAATGCGCATTCCCCACTTTTTTTGGATCGAATAGACAAAACATTTTTTTCGTTTTTTGATATATTTAAAATTAGGAATTGGTTAGGGAGTATATCTACACCTTTAAATATAACTCTAGCAGCTTTAAATATTTATTCTAATTAGTAAAATGAACACATCTGCAACTTTAAATGTAAATATAAATTAAAAGTATGATGGTAATTAATCTAATTAGTAAAATGGATAATGTCATACTTTTGAGTTCTTTGGTAAACATCTGCAACCTAAAAAAGCTGCTTATACTCAACACGTTTGGAAACTTCTTTCATTTCTCCATGAAGTACTTTGACGAAGATTAGAATTTTCATGACTCCTCGTGTAAAATGCTTGATGCGTACAAACTTGGCTATATCTGCCAAATAGGATAATTCACATATTGAATTAATTAATGCATGCACATTATGATTAGATGTAGGTCCGGCTGGACATGCATATATACTCGTAGTTATTAGGTAACTATGGAATGACCCACTCGATAGTTTTCTATTGGTTAATATAACTAAGTTCAAACAAAAATATCAATGTGACAATATTATACAATTCCCTCGACTTGAGAATACTATCGACTTCACTGTGAAAACTTCATTTTGATTATAGTTAAATTATAGCATGGGTCCATGGAACAACTATAGTTGGGTCGAGTGGAAGCATTGGAAGTGAAACACTATTCAAGAGAGGATTAATCTCCTCGGTTGTATGAGTTTAGTATCATGGTCAACTGAACTCAACTCAAAGTCAAAGTCTCTAGCCAAAGCAGTTCGGCTGATAATAATAATTATTATTGAACAATGGACTTTGCTTTTGGACTATAGAGTTAAATATGGATGATATGGAATTTTTACCATTACCATTTTCCATAAGTCTAAAGTGATATAGTTTAGGCAAAAATAATTGGTGTAAATATTAACATAATCAGGCAACTTTTAAGCAAGTAAAATTGGATTTTACCGAAGCCGAATAAGTGAAAAATGTAATGTCCCATAAAATTTACGGTAATTAATAAATAGTTAATAAGGCTAAAAAATAAAATTTGAGTAAACTTCAAAAAATTTCCATGAAAGTTAGACGATTGCATTCGTGGTAATTTTCCGAGCAACATTCGTATTTGGAATTTTGCGAACGGAGCTCAAACGAAGAAGTTATTAGCATTTGAAGTTTTCGAAGCGAAAATAATTTAAAACAGGAAAAAGGAAAAGAATGATATTAATAGCGTGGACCTCACCAGTCAACCCCCTTACATAGACTAGTCGACCACTAGTGGTCAACTACTTATAAAGGGAGGTTGATCGATGGTGGAGGAGGTGGCTGGGGTCGAACCTTGGTCGAACCACCTAGATTTTATTATTTTAAATACAATGGATACGATTGATTCAAACGCCTATAAATACAGGCTTAACACCTCACTTTTATTCTTATATTTTCTAATGAAAGTAGTGAAGCACTACCATTTTCCCTTCTCCACTATCTCTATTAGTGATAAAATATTACACTATATGTATATATAATTGGAGAAGAGTAGAAAATAAAAGAGAAGAAGAGAAGGCGTGAATCGATACTGCGGGAAAAGGTAAATCTCATAATTATAAATATATATTCCCCTTAACCTTAAATCTTTTCTCGGATCTGTAATTCTAATTGTATGTGTATACCTTGTTATACATATTCTTTTGGATTGGAAAGGGAAAGGAGTCGATTAATGGGATGAATTTAGATTTGGAAGATTTGGAAAGCTAGAAAGGTGAGTGGGAAATGTGAGAAATGCGGATTATGGATCTTAAGGCTAGAATTAACACTAAAGAGGGGGGGTGAATAGTGTTTTAAGGAATTACTAAATCTTTTTGAATTTATGTTAATTTGAACACAAATGCATGCAATATTCAGACACAGATATGATCACAGAATCAAACACAGATGCAAAAATAAAGTAAAAGAAATAAAGGAAAGAACACACCGGATATTATAGTGGTTCGGATTTACCCTACATCCAGTCCTACACACAAGTACAGATTTCCTTTCAAAAGCAATTTTTACAATTACACCCTCGATTTCAAGGCCATGAGGTACACCACTCTAGATTCAAAATCCTCTGGGTAGAGATACTTTATTATACGGGCAACAAGTTTACCCAATTGATTTCATAGCCTACAATCACACCTTTTCTCGCTTGATTGATTTCACAGGCTACAATCACACCTTTTATCGCTCAATTTATTGTAAAGAAGCTATAACTCTGAATAGCACTGAGTTCTTATTGAGATAGTGATAGAGAATCAAACTAGAGATGATCTACTTAGATTCAATGGTGATTTCGGCAGAGTAATGGTAAAAATATATATAAAGAAATGTGGAAGAAGAAGAGGAGTGAAATCAGAGAAAATCTGAATGTAAATTCATTTAAAACTGCCTCTATTTATAGTAGAACAATAGCCATGTCCATTCGCGAAAGGATATGACAAATAGACACTTCGTTTGAAATTCAAATTTTTGAAATCAACTGCCACCTTGTCGACAAGGGTATGTTAGGGTTGTCGACAGGCCTAAGCAATTTTTGGTCATTTGTTTTTCTTTGAAAATAACTTCCATCTTTTACTAAAACTATATTAAACTTTATAAATACACTTAACTATAGTTAAAATACATAAATAAGTATAAAGAATAATATTTTGGTATATATAAAATTCTACTACATATTTAAATTTAAGTATGAATAGTAAAAGTTAAATATATTATAATTAAAGATAGTTTAAAACCAAGGATAATTTGATATTGAAAAAAAAGATTATTTTGAGGCTTAAAGTATTTAAAACTAGGATAGATGATTTTTAATTCTTTTAAAAGGTTTTGAAATCATTTTAAAAACAAGATATGATTTTTTTTAAATATTTGAATAAAAGTTAGTGGATACAAAACAATGTTCCACTAGATTTTTCGTAGGTTCCATCCTACTTAGGGTTCCATCCCTTTAACAGACTCGAAATGGATTCCATTCCATGAATAAATTGGATTTTAAGATGTCAGTGCTTTTCGTGCTTTTCCAGGTGTTTTAACAAAATTCCTAACTAAAATACTTATTATTGAAATCTTGATCTCTTGATAATCTTGATCCTCATGAGTCTTCAATCTTGATATCTTGAATCTCTATACTATGCAGTCTTCATTCTTGATACTTGCATGTTCAAATCCTGCATATTCATATATATCTAAACTATAATGTTAGTATTTATATTTTATAATCTTATACCAAGGTTGTTGCCATCAAAACCATCTTCTCAGGGACTAATAATCTCCCCCCTTTTTGATGATGACAACCTTTATTTATAAAATATTACTTCTATCCTAATAACTCCCCCTAAAACTAATAACTCCTCCTTAATCTATGCCTAACTATCCTATTTTATACTTCTCTACCTTTGTCATCAACAAAAACTAACTTTAGGCTGCATAACTCCCCCTTAATCTAATACTATATGACATGTGATTATAATGATAGTGATATCATAAATAATCAACACTTAATTTTAAAACAAAAACTTAGTCCTAAATTACTAACTATCCTAACTAAGAATCTATATATGGCAATACTTATAATAGTGATAATTGTAAGAATTCAAATATAAGAACACAAATCATTTATTAATTATATATTGTTATATTTACATTTGCGTAGAGAACGTAAGTAAGAATATACAACTATAAGAAGTAGAGCAAAGAAACTAATGTGTGTCCTTGAAAATGGAAGATCTATGAACCGAAGAATTTGGGTAGTAGAAACAGAAATTTCCACGTTGTTCGACTAGATTTCCATCCTTGTCAAAGCACACTTCGCCAACGCAAACGACTTTGTCATCATCTTCCGCGTGCTCTTCTTCCACGAGGGCTTCTTCTTCTTCTTCCTCGCTGTCCTCTTGCATTGATCTCCTGAAGATTCTTCATCAATCAAGATCGAATTAGCGTGATTGTCCATTAGAAACTTTTGCAAATTTCTAAGGATTTTGCCTTTTCGTTCTTGTTCTTTGGCCATTTTGAGTTGCACCACTTGAATTTCCATCATTAGTTGCAGTACATGCTTCAAGGAATCCTCCATTTTCATCACTCGTGCAAGCGCAGTTCGTTGAAATGGTCCAATAGAAGGAGATGGGAATGAAAAAGTTGAATTTTTATTTGATTTGGAAGAGGAGGCCATTTTTTTTATTGTTTTCAGAAGTTAGAACAGAGAAAGAACAGAAAGAACAAACAAAATTTCGTAACAAGAAGAATATATAACCACTTATTTGAATTTTGGTGGGAAAATTTCAAAAATAAAATATGTCGACGGGGGTAGGAGGGGGTTGTCAACATGGTACCTATATTTTTTACTATTTGATTTTTAATTTAATTTTTTAATTACACTTTGTTGTTTAAATTCTATATTTTAGTTATTGAACAAATACCTAATTCTCTTCTTAATTTAGTAAATATAGATTCATTTAAGGGTTTTGTTAAGATATCAGCAATTTAGTTCTCGGAATTAATATAATCGAGAGTAATTACTTCCTTACTTATATTATCTCTTAGAAAATGATGTCTGATATCAATATGTTTAGTTCGAGCATGATGAGTAGTATTATCACAATAAATTAGTGATTTTAGATATTTAAACTAAAATCTTTTAAAGTAAGTTGCATATAGATTACTTGAGAACAAGCCAAAGCAGCAGAAATATACTCTGCTTCGGTTATTGATAAAGAAACTGTGTTTTGCTTTTTACTAAACCAGGAAATCAAAGAATGCCCCCAAAAAGTGACAAGTTCCACTTGTACTTTTTCGGTCTGATTTACAAGAAGCATAATCAGCATCGCAGTAAGATATTAAGTCAAAAGAGTCAATTTTAGGATAAAATAAACCATAATCAAAGGTGTGTTTAACATATCTTATGATACGTTTTATGGCTTTTAAGTGGGTCTCTTTAGGTTGGGATTGATATCTTGCACATAGACAAACACTATGCATGATATCAGGTCTACTAGCAGTGATATAGAGTAGTGATCCAATCATTCCTCTATATAATTTTTGATCTACATCTTTTGAGAGATCTTCTTTACTTACATACTCATTGGTTGCCATGGGAGTGGGTTTTCCACTTACAGTAGTCAAAGCAAATTTACTAACTAGGTCTTTAGCATATTTTTCTTGACTAATAAAGATACCATTATCTAATTGTTTTATTTGCAATCCTAGAAGGTAGTTTAATTCATCCATATGACTTTCCTCAAACTTTTTGTCATTATTTCAGAAAATTCTATATTCATTTCGGAATTAATTGATCCGAAAATGATATCAATTACATAGACTTGTACTAGTCAAATATCATTTTTATTTCTTTTAATAAAAAGAGTATTATCTACTTTACCAATTTCAAAGTTTGATTGCAATAAGTAAGATCTTAGTCCATCATATCAGGCTCTAGGAGCTTGTTTTAGACCATATAAAGCTTTCTTAAGTTTGTAAACATGATTTGGTAAATTTTCACTTTCAAAAAGTGGTGGTTGTTCAACATATACTTCCTCTTTTACAAATCCATTTAAAAATGCACTTTTAACATCCATTTGATATAATATGAAATTATTATGATTTGCGAAAGCAAGTAGAATCCTAATGGCTTCTAATCTTGCTACGGGAGCAAAGGTTTCATCAAAATCTATTCCTTCTTCTTGACAATTACCTTGAGTGACTAACCGGGATTTAATTCTAACAACCTCTCCTTGTTCATTCATTTTATTTTTATAAACCCATTTTGTTCCAATTATAGTTTTATTTTCAGGTCTAGGAATTCCCAAACATCATTTCTAGTGAATTGATTTATTTCTTCTTGCATAGCCAAAATCCATTAATCATCAGTTGATGCTTCTTTTGGATTTTTGGGTTCAATAGTTGATATAAAGGCTACATTGCTCATTTTATTTAGTTGGTTTCTAGTTATAACAACAGATTGCATATCTCCTAGTATATTTTCTATAGGATGATCTTTTAAAAGTTTAATCTTTTTATTAGGATGATTGATTTCATTATTAGTTTCAACTGACTCTTGATTTTGAGTGATTAAATCCTCTTCATCATTTGTATCTTCAAAATTTTTGAAACTTTCATCGAATGAAACATGCATTGTTTCTTCGATGGTGTTAGTTCTTAAATTAAACATTCTGTATGCTTTACTTCTATTAGAATATCCGATAAAGATACCTTTGTCGGATTTAGGATCAAATTTATCTAAGTTATCTTTTGTATTTAAAATAAAACATTTACTTCCAAAAGTTCTAAAATAAGATACATTAGGTTTCTTTCTGTGAAGAAGTTCATAAGATGTCTTATCAGTTAAAGGTCTAATTAAAATTCTATTTAAAATATAAAAAGCGGTAGCAACTGCTTCTGCCCAAAATACTTCGGTAATTTACAATCTGAAAGCATAGTTCTCGCACACTCTTGAATCGTCCTATTTTTACGTTCTACTACTCCGTTTGTTATGGAGTTCGTGGAAATGAAAAATTGTGAGTTATTCCCTTTTTATTGCAGAATTCCTCAAACTTTTCATTTTTAAATTCACCATCGTGATCACAACGGATTGTTATAATTTTTAGAGAAAGTTGATTTTGAATCCTTTTTGTAAAGTTCTTAAAACATTCAAAAGTATCACTTTTATGCTTCAAAAATATTATCTATGTAAATCTAGAATAATCTTCTACAATTACAAAAACATATTTACTATGATTTATTGACAGAATTTGAGATGGACCAAATAAATCAAGATGAAGTAATTCAAGAGGTTTTGAAGTTGAAATCATATCTTTTAATTTAAAGGAACTTTTTTTAAGTTTTCCTAATTGACACGCATCACGTAAACTATCTACTTTAAAATTCATATTAGGGAGACCTCTTACTAGATCATGTTTTTGACAGTCTAGATAAGAGTTTGAAATTCAAATGCCCAAATCTCTTATGCCAAATCCAAGGGTCACTTGTATTTTCCAAAAGGCACAAGTTATCATTTGAAACTTTCATACTAAGAATATAAATACTCTTTTTCCTAATTCCCTCAAATATTATGGTTGAATTATTATTTCAATTGACACTTATCTTTTTCAAATTTAATTTTATATCATTTGCCGCAAAGTTGACTAATACTTAGCAGATTATGTTTCAGATTCTTAATTAGCAAAACGTTAGTAATAATAGGAGTTTCAGAGTTACCGACTTTGTCGATGCCAATCACATATCCTTTTGAATTGTCTTCAAAGTTAGCCGGTCCTCCGTCTTTTTATATTATATCATTCAGCATATCTGGATTACCAGTCATGTGTCTAGAGCATCCACTATCGAGTATCCATTTATTCTTTTTGACCTGCAAAATTTGTCCATTGTGTATTGATTCCTCAACACCCACAAAGCATGTTTCCTGCACACCATACAATTTTGGTAGACAACTTGAATTTGAATATTGATTATATGCAGACTCAAGAGACAATGATGATCTGAATATTTCTAAACTAGTATTAACAAGTTTTTTTAAACATAGCCATTTTAAATACTTTTTCAAAATTTTTATTATGAAACTTTGAAAATCTTGCTCTAATACCAAATGTGAGAAATGCGGATTACGGATCTTAAGGCTAGAATTAACACTAGAGGGGGGGTGAATAGTGTTTTAAGGAATTACTAAATCTTTTTGAGTTTGTGTTAATTTGAACACAAATGTATGCAATATTCAAACACAGATATGATCACAGAATCAAACACAGAAGCAAAAATAAAGTAAAAGCAATAAAGAGAAGAACACACCGGATTTTGTACTGGTTCGGAATTACCCTACATCCTGTCCTGCACACAAGTACGAATTTCCTTTTAAAGAAATTTTTACAATTACACCCTCGATTTCAAGGCCATGAGGTACACTACTCCAGATTCACAATCCTCTAGGTAGAGATACTTGATTTTATGGCAACTAGTTCACCCAATTGATTTCACAGGCTACAATCACACCTTTTCTCGCTTGATTGATTTCACAGGCTACTATCACACCTTTTATCACTCAATTTATTACAAAGAAGCCTATAACTCCGAATAGCACTGAGATCTTGTTGAGATAGTGATAGGGAATCAAACTGAAGATGATCTAGTTAGTTCAATGGTGATTTCGGCAGAGTAGTGGTAAAAATATATATAAAGAAATATGGAAGAAGAAGAAGAAGAGTGAAATTAGAGACAATCTGAATGTAAATTCGTTTAAAACTGTCCCTATTTATAGTAGAACAACAGCCATGTCCATTTGTGAAAGGATATGACGAATAGACACTTCTTTTGAAATTCAAATTTTTGAAATCAACTGCCACCTTGTCGACAAGGGTATGTTGGGGTTGTCGACATGCCTAAGCAATTTTTGGTGATTAGTTTTTCTTTGAAAATAATTTCTATCTTTTATTAAAACTATTTTAAACTTTATTACACTTAACTATAGTTAAAATACATAAATAAGTATAGAGAATAATATTTTGGTATATATAAAATTCTACTACATATTTAAATCTAAGTATGAATATTAAAAATTAAATATATTATAATTAAAAGATAGTTTAAAACCAAGGATAATTTTATATTGAAAATAAAGATTATTTTGAGGCTAAAAGTATTTAAAACCGGGATAGATGTTTTTTATTCTTTTAAAAGGAAAATTTTGAAATCATTTTGAAAACAAGATATGATTTTGTAAAAACAGTTGAATAAAAGTTAGTGGATACAAAACAATGTTCCACTAGATTTTTCGTAGGTTCCATCCTACTTAGGGTTCCATCCCTTTAACAGGCTCGAAGTGGATTCCATTTCACGAATAAATTGGATTTTAAGATGCCAGTGTTATTCTAGGAGTTTTAACAAAATTCCTAACTAAATTACTTATTATTGAAATCTTGAACCCTTGATAATCTTGATACTCATGAGTCTTCAATCTTCATATCTTGAATCTATATACTGTACAGTCTTTATTCTTGGTACCTGCATGGTTAAATCCTGCATATACATATATATCTAAACTATAATGTTAGTATTTATATTTTATAATCTTATTCTAAGGTTGTTGTCATCAAAACCATCTTCTCAGGGACTAATAGGAAATTATATGATTGATTTATAACATTGAAATTTATTCAATTGAATTTTGTTTAATTATTATGCATATATAAGGTCCGATGAGTTACAAGCTTAGGAAGATGAAATCTTTCCTACATATTCTACAAGTTAGGTAATTCGAATAGGAATGCTGTTTTCACCCTAATTTGGAAATCGGTCCCTAAATTTGTTAAACTGAATGTTGATAAGATTGTAAGATTTATTCTAGATTTTTGATAGTTGGGTTGTAAGTTATTAGTATGAACTTAGATTGTCCTAGTCTGACTTGCAATGTGAATTTCTATGTTTTTTTTATTGGGGTATTGTGGATACAACTTAGTTGTATCTATTTTCGTGTAATTTACATAAATTATCTAATTCCACAACTTATATGTAAAGTGCATCGTTTAAAATAATAAGGAATATACCAAAAAGGAAAGAGATGTGTAAAGTACGGATATTTACCTTCATATTGCACTGTCTATTTCAACAAAAGAAGATAATTCTTTGTAATTTTAAATGGAGCAAAAGTCCCATTTCGAGTAATTTATGGAAAATTATAATGGTAATCCTTTTTGGAAAGATAACTCTAATGAGTTAAAATGTGGAACTTAACATTGTGGAATTCCTAAGCATATGGATTAATATGTTATGAGTAGGAATTTATACACGTATAACCACGCTCACTGATTTATATTTTTGGGTATGGGTAGTGAAAAATTTACCAAGGATTCACCTCGAATTTGAAGTATGAAATGGCTCAGTACTTTCAGGGAAATGGGGTCTGCTCCGTTTCTGATAAGAGGTATTAACTAGCTAGAATGGGACTTTACTTGACTTTCGTTAGGTTTGTGACGACCCGGAAACCAGCGTTCAAAAATCGACATCCAATACCTCACTGTATTCGAATGTCGGAGATTCAACCGTTGAGTGCAGTTCGCTGGAGCTTATAACACATTAGATGATAACAACATAGCGGAAACAAAATGATGATTTCATTCATATACAACATATGGATACAACATTGATACAACATGCTACAACAATGACCACCAACATCAGAGCACTGAATATATATCACAACAGAATACAACACCACAGCAGAAAAGATAACACAACAAGGGAATAACATCAACAGAGGTCTTCAAAAGAATCCAACATACTGCGAATTCAATGCAAAAGCTCCGAAGCTCCAAAGACTTCCAAACCAAAAGCTTTCAAAACCCACAGCTTCCAAACCAAAGACTTCAAAGATTCTGAATCTACATCTACTATCTGAACTAGCTCCATAACACGAATAATCTGACTCTAGGCTATCCGTGTGGAAAATTATGGGCACCCAGAGTTTAGGAAAGGAACAATAAACTCTGGGTCAGTCATGGAACTGGTATGAGTACGCATAAAACAGTTGTTTGAACAAAAAGAAATTACAAAAAGAAATCCGTTATGCTTTTTGGAAAATGAAACTACCATAAGGTCTCCTGGCACACACATTATGCAATCACACACTTGGAGAAGGTTTTTCCTTATGATAGTCAAACAAGCTTGATGCGTGAAAATCCTTCCGATATTTTTATTAGTGCATAGTGTAAAAAACATTTTGAAAGTATAATATTAATCTTAGCTAGCATACGTACCATTATAGTATGCCTACTATAGCTACTATGGTAGATGGTAGGTTCTACAACTAAAGCCGTACGGGGCTCGTGTTGAGTGATTGGATTTTCAACAAATGGCCAAGGCTAAGGAACTTCCTTTTCGAATGGGTATGCCTCTGGAGGGACGCCCCGAGAACCTAACCGGATCTCTGCTAACACAAGGCTGTCTTACCTCTGTAACTAGGTAACTAACCATCACGAGTATGCCAACCCCCAGTCGTAACCGACCTTTATCCGGGCCTCCAACAACAACCAACAACCACATAAGTTAAATATCTGGACTCCATAACAGAATACCACTTTTTATCCAAAAGGAAATGCACATACCATGAGGGGCACGACGGCATAACCTTGTTGCATCCTTCCTATTTCGACCATTTCCAAGGCGTGAGGTTCGATGAAGTCTCTCCTACAAAGCTACGCTTTTCACAAAAGCCATGCTTCGATCAACCAATGATCTGCACTTAGCATGCCACACTACCAAATTGGGAGTATATCACTTATAACCATCAACTACATAACCTCTAGGATCGTACGTCCCAGAGAAGGGTGTTAAGCTAAGAGAATAAATTCTCCGCCACCAAACAGAAATGTATTTGATAGAGATCGGCTTTATATCTCAAAGTGTAACGTCAGACATACATCCATACAAGTCCATCCTGGGTCTGAACGAAACCGAAGGCACTTCGTCCAATTAAGGAAAAAGTCTTTAAAAATCCGGATATCCACAATCCCGACTGGACTTCCCATCACATAGGGAAATCTATATACTGGAGCAACTTGGTGCAGAGACAATCAACAGGCAATCCTTTCGTTCTCGAAAATACCCGGTCTTCAACCACTATCTTCAAAGGCTATCCTATTTCATCGTATCATTATTCGGAAGGGGTTTTATGACTCAATGTCCTTCACCGGCTTAACCGAATAATGACCGCTTATTTTAAAAACACGTGGATACAAATTTCCATTTTTAATCTTTTTAAACAAAAGATTCACTTTTAAGATTCGATGTGGTTTTCGGATAACCATTCGAAATCCGACCCTCGGTCGCATCGAAGTTCAAATGTCGTTTTAAAGCCCAAGTTGTTTAAGTAAACAATTTTACTTCAATTCCGAAGTTCACATTAACACAGTAATATATCATAGATATCACAGCTCAATCCAAAGCAATTCATGTCACAAATCACATATCAAAGATATCAACCAATCCAAGGTATTCAATAATAATACAATCATCTCTAAGTAGGATTAATTAATCATATGATTATAATTAATTTAATTAACTTAAAATAAATTAATTACTTATGAATTAATCACTTAACCCTTCTTAATTAACATTAATTAATTACAAACCATTTAAATTATTTATTGAATTAATTAATCACATAATTACTTTCATTAATTATCATTTAATTACTGATTAATTACTCTTTAATCATTAATTAATTATCCCTTAATCATTTATTAATTAACTTTGATCATTAGTTAGTTAATCTTAATTATTAATTAATTAACGTTAAATCATAAATTAATTAACATTAAATATTAATTAATTAACCTTAATTATTCTTTAGTTATTTATATTAAGTAATTATTCTTTAAGTAATCATCCTTTAATTACTTTTATTAATTAATTGATCTTTAATTACTTAAGATCTTAATTAATTAAAAGATAAACCATTTATCTTAATTAATTACTTAATTATAATTAAAAATATTTATTTAATAACCTTTGTAATTAATCATCATTAACATATAAATTAACTTAAACTTTTAAGTTAATTAACAATTAAAAACATTTTATCTTCTCGATTAACATCTTAATTGTAACATTAAGTTTATTTAAAAATAAACTTTTAAAAATAAAGGTTATATATTTTAAAACATTTTAAACTTAATTAATTTAAAATAATTTGTTTCAAAACCTTTCACTAATTCCAAACATAGATAAAATATAAAAGGCCTAATTAAGAAATTAATTTAAACTTGCCTTATTTAAAAATTTAAAGACTTAGTTAATATTTAAACTAACCCAAGCTATCATGCCATATCCCTAAGCATTAACGTGAGCCAAATAGCAATTTCCCCGAGTTCTTCCCCAATCCCCTTCATTTTATACTTTGTTTTATTTTTAAAAACTTAAAAACCTGTTACATATACGAGAACACCCGACTCAAAACTCAAGCCACAACTTAATCTCCCCGAGATCGACTTTGAGTCTAACCCCTTCTTCCTTAACCTATTAGTACAAATCAAACCTAGATACAACCTGATACGCATGCACATGCATAGGAGTTCTGGCCACCTCCGATCCAGCTCTGACCATCAACAAGTCAGCGATGACCTGCTCTTTGACGACCCTGAATTTTAAAGCATTTGAAATTGGAATATTTAATTGATTTTAAATATTTAAAAGTTTAATTTTTAACTTGAATTCAAATACCACAATTTATTTGATAATTAAACTATTGAATTAAATAATTTTAAGTTGGGTGAAATGTTGAATCTGGAGTTCTAAGCCTGTTAAAAATAATTTGAAGGCTTATAAAATTTATATTGATAACACTGAGGATAATAGACATAGTCTCGGAATTCGACGAAACCAGTTCCATTGGATCCGTAATATTGTATTAGTATCGGATTCCAAATTTCGTATTGATCGGAGTTGTTGTGTGAGCGTACGATATACAAACACGCTGAAAATTTAATTGATAATAATCGATTCAAAAAGCTATCTTCCCCATACGATAGAATTAGACCTCAAACCCTTTTCCAGTGTGTTCGAAATAGGGATATAACATTATGAACGCCTAGCGGCGCGTCTCGATAGGAGTTCGACATCTCTAATTGTGGAACCAAGACGATATAATTTAAATAATTATATATATACACTAAATTGTCACTTCAGCCATTCAAAAGGACAGGCACGCGAAGCATCTTCAGCATGCAAGGGATCTTTTCCTTCTTTAAAAATCAATGCGACCTTCTTTCTATTCCTCAGCTCAAAAATCAATCGAGAATAAAAATGGCTGAGAAGAAATTTCCTCTTCAAATCACGACCTTCCTTTTTATCCTCAAATAGAAACTAATTCAACTCAAAAAAAAAAGCACTATCATGGGCACGAACAACTTCATGGGGGACGATGGTACGCGTGACGATAAATCTAGGGGACGTCACGTAGGGGCGTTCTCTCGCGCAGAGGCAGGGAGGTCAAGACTTGGGGAGGCTCGCGATTCGGTCAAGGGACTGGTGGTGGTTGTCGATTCGATGTTGGGTTAGGGTTCGGTTTTGGATGCAAAGCGACAAGATGGGGGTTTCGACCAAGATCGAGAGGACGTGACAGTTGGGAAGGCACGCAAGTGCCCAGGGTCGTGTGATTGGATTTCATCGGATTCGATGTTGGGATGTAGGGTGCGATTTCAATTGGTGTTGTTAGAGTTTCATCGAAGGCAGAGGGAGGCGATTTCGATTTGCAGCCGTGTGGTTCGGCAAGATCGTGATTTGTGCTCGACTTTCAGCAGGTCGCTGGCGATCGTGGAGGCAGTAGGTATTTGCTATTGCTTTTATTTGTTTATTTTATATATGACTATAAATAGAAAAAAAGGGAGGAAAACATATTTAACTTTATATTTGATCTTACGACAAGGTATAAAACTAATTATATTCAATTTAAGAATAAGTATTGACTTTATATTTATGAATTCAAATGCAGTAAGGAAGTAAATAAATTAAAACAATTTATTAGTAATTTTTCCTGCTTAGTAATTAAATTTACATGTAACATTCCTCTGAAGGAAATAGTCGAGATGGAAGTAGATTGCAAACAGCAAAATAAAAGGTGAGTTAATCTCATTCAACTGAATTTTAATTTAAATTCAAATGGTTAAATTTAAATAATTGATTGATTGATTTGATTTGATGTGTCATATTATATATAATAGTATATAGTATATCTTGGAATGATTGATTTTCCCGCATTATATAGCGGATGAGACCCTATGCGCCGCATAATAGCGGATGATTTATATTAATCCCATATACCGCGACATTCCACCTCGAAGTGGAATTGGTATTTATGTTGTGCTAACATTTGTGGATGTAGGGAAAACAGGTTGGAGGGATCCAACTGGATTCTTCAACATTTATTTAAATTATTTAATATTCTCTGTTGTAATTATTTGATATTATATGATGAATTATATTGGAATATTAAATGCTATGGTTTGATTGAATATATTTGGGTACAATGAGTTACCAAAAATTTATAAATTAGATTCTTGAAAGAAAATAAAAGAAGTGAATTTTGTAAGCGAAATAATTATAAAAAATTTGAATAAATTAAGAATGAATTGAAAAGAAATGGAAGTGATATTAAAATACTAATAAATAACTTCGAGTATGAAAAAAAAAGTTTTTGAATAAACAGAATTAATGAATTGTAAAATTTAGTGATATTATTTAAAAGAATAAAGAATTATTTTAAAATATAAAGTTTAGATTTATTTAAAAGGATAAAGAAGTAATTTGGGAAATCTAAAATTAGTATTTTCAGTTAAAAGTTTTTTAAATCATAATTAAAGAATAAAATATGAAGTTAATGGATTTTGGAATAAATGGAGTAAATTGAAAATCAATTTGGGAATTGATTTAAGTGTGTAAAACGGCGGTTTTTAAAGGAGAATGTGACTATGGAATTTATAAACTAGGTTTATAAAAGCAAACTAATATATCAAAAGATATTTGGGAAGAATAAATTCAAGGTGGGAATTTATTAAAGGAAATGAGAAAATTTGTTTAAAAATAAACAGTGATTTATTTTTAAAGAATGTGAAGAGAAGTATATTTCCCTCAATAGCCAAGTACGTCTTCAAAGTAAATTTTTAAATATAAGATAAAAGTTTTAATGTTGTTTTAAAAAGCATATTTTAGAAAATTTATTAGTGCTAAATGGTTAATTTATAAAGTAAGTATTTTTCAAATCTATTATCATAGTAATTATTTAAAAGGTGACTTAGTATTTTGTTTTAAAAAGTGAAAACCTATTTTTATATTTTATAAAGTAACATTATTTTTCAAATATTCATATAGCATGTATTTTTAACAAATTATGGAAGTAGTTTTAACTTAAATGTTTTAAAGTATATTTCAAAGTAAAGCGTTTTAATTATTTTTAAAAATCTAAAGTTTTGTGCTTGGTGATTTCAGTGGAAATAGAAAATACTTAAAAAAAAAATTATTCTCAGAAAGGAAGATAGTTTGAACTGTTTTCAAAAGGGTTTGAAAAGTGGAAATATATCTTGTGAATATCTTTTTGGGATTAATAAATAATTTGGGAAATTATTTATTGTTTGGTGATTGTTGTGGATGTTAATTGATAGTTAAACGACCGACTATCAATATTGAACAATGCGCTGATCGTTTCGAAGAGACCGGGATCAGGATTTATTTCTCGAAAACCACTTCGATCCGGTTTGAACATTTTCGTGAGGAGGACGAGTTTGGATTTGAAGGTGAAGCATTGAAGTGCAAGGGCTAGTCACTACTAATCCTGAGGATGTTTCCAAAATGGATGTAGTAGCAGTAGTGCCTTCGGATCCGTTCGAACCCGGGATGGACTTGTATGGATGAATGCTTTCAGAACATCGTCAGGTGGGCGATGAGCATTCTAAGGGATATAAGGTAATGCTGAGCCTCAAGCCTCATCAACCGAGAATGACTGAAAATCAGGGGTTATGCAGCAAGGCTTGGTGGGCAGCACCCATTTCCGGGTAAGTTCATCCCTGTCTAGATGTCCCTTTTTATTTCGGCTTAGTGGTGTGGTTGCTGATCCCAACCGTGGGCTGATCTTACTCGGAATTATTCAGCAAGGGATAGTCCAGGTCTTGTGTTGCAGGGGGTCGGGGGTGATCCTTGGTACTATGATCTAAGCCACGTACCGTGGTAGGTGGTACCCCAGTGCCTAGTCATTAGTTGGAAATCCATTCTCCCTACGCTCCTTGTATGAGTTTTGTTTGTATTACCCACTCTGTGGCTAGTAGCTGGAATTTAATAGATGTAACAATTTTGGCTATTTTAATAAGTATTTGTATATAGACCCTATTATAATATCAGAGGATTTTAATAAAAGGTGTTTTGGCTATCGTAAGGTAAAAACCCGACATATTTATTTGTAGCGTGGTCTTACGAGATGCTTTTGTTTCAAAGGATTTTTGAAACTTTAGTAATCAATTTGAGTGTGATTTCTCACGCTGGTATTCCAGACTGACTCGGGTGTTATTTAACTATAATGCTCGGGTCAGACCGAGTATTATAGGATACAGAATATTATGCTGTGGAGCTCAGGAGACGAGCTGGATGACGATACGTACTTCCATACTTGTTTTATATATTCCGCTGTGTTGATTAGCTGTGTACTCAGTTGAATGAGGGCAGGTTATGATTACTGCCTAATCGTGTGTTATGTGATTAATGTACTCTGATGGTGCAATGTATAAACAGATATATTTGTTTTTGTGTAAAGATCATTTAGTATCTATTATATTTTATTTCGTTGCGATGGTTAGATTATGATAATTGTTTTCTATTTTCCTCTTCTACCTTTTCTTCTTTAACTAAAATGGTTCGTATTTCCGTACATCTTGAGTTGATTGATGTAGAATAGTTTCGACTCAAGGGGTACGGATTTGCGGGTCGTTACACTTGGTATCAGAGCTTAGGTTGGTGATAACCTTAGTTCTGGTGGGAATTACTCATAAAATAGAGTCCATAGTACTCTAGAATAAGCCTGAGCGTATTAATATATATAAGTGCGTATTTGTTAGTGTATGTAAAATTGTTTTTATATTGTGTTGATTTATCGGTTGAGTGTTTATGGATTCTGGTCAATATATGGGAGCCATGTCGTCGATAGGGATTTCTAAATCGTAAACAAGATAAACCGACACGGTATTGTTTTAAATAGGGTAAATGAAATAATTTTACCCAAAATTATTTTGTATATAAAGGAAATAATTTTTTGTAAATTGTTATAGTTATATATGGATGATTGGTTGTTAGCAAGTGATAATATTAAATTATTATTAATGTGTAAAATTCAATAAGAAATCGAAATAAATAAATTGGATTTGTAAATGTAAATTATAATTGAATAAGATATTGAAACCATAATTAAAAAAAACTAAGGAAACAATTTGTATACAAATGAAATTTGTAAATATAAACTAAATGTGAATTATAGTGTGATTAATTATTAAAATAAGATAAAATTTCAAAGTAATGTTTGGATATAAATTTAAAGGATTTCGGATTTGGAATTTGGAAATTTAGATTCCTTTGAATTTGAAAATAATTCTCAAAAAGATGGGAAAAATAAAATATATTTGAGAAATATTTTTTGAATCGGATTTGAAAATCTAGAGAGATTAGGAATTTAAAAATATTTGAAGGATTTTAAAAGAGATAAAAACATTGAACTCTTTTGGTCGCTGGAAAATAACTTCGGTAATGATTGCAGCATCATCGATGTTCATTTTCGAGTTTTCAAGAGAGAAATTGCTACCAAATTATTTTAAATTGGAATTGTTTGCAAAAGATAAATTTGATTTTAGAAATGCAAGGAATTTTGGATATAGGTGATTTCAAAGGGAATTATGAAATGTTAAAAGACTGTTTAAACTCTGGAATCTTAACTAAGAATGTTTATGGCATTTAATAAGTTTGATAACTTGTAAATTTGGAATTTGTTGAAAAAAATTCAACTTGAAAGAGTGAAATCAAAGGAAGTAGGAAACAAAATAAGATAGTAAACCAATACAATGTACTGAATTAAAAAGAAATGGGAATGGAATATAGATAAGTTGGAAACTTAAAGAAGCGTAAAAATTTGAATGGAAATAAAATGTCGTTGAACCTAGTAAATAAAAGTAAAAATTTACTAGAAGTGAATTTGTGGGAGGACAAATTTATTCAAATTTGTAAGTAAGAAAAATGAAAACTGAATACTGAAATTTAAATTTGAATTGTGTTAAATTATGTGAAATGGGAAAATTAGTCAGGTTGGACTAAATTAAACAAAGTATTAGAATTAAGATTTGTAAGTACTAATTGATTCAGGTGAGTAGGCACATGAGTTGAGAATTTGTATATTGGAATGATATTAAATGGAATTAAGTCATTGCTTAACAAAATTCAAAAGAATGGTATGTAGCTAGATTTAACTGGAGTTAAGCTAAATAAAATTGAATTGAAATGAATATGGTTGAGTTATAGATTATATTAAATGGAATAAAATTCTTACTTAAACAAATAATTGTAAACTAAGTAAGTATTGAATTGAGTTAAAACAGATTTGGTGTGAGTTGTAAACAAATCCAATGTAAGCATAAATTGAATGACCTTGTTATAAATAAATTCAATGATGAATTGTTAATGTAAATTAAAATTTAAAAATGATAAAAGAATAAACTAATCGAATGAATCAGTAAAATGGTTTGGATTTGATCGAAGGAAATCAAATCAAAGATTTAAATAGAAGTTGGTTGAATAAAATAAACTTAAGTTATTGGGTGGAATAGTTTGAAGAAAATAAATAACTTAAGTAAATTGTGAGATGGTTATTTAATATTGGTTGTCGAGTTTAATAGATTGGTTTGGGATCAAACTTTTTGGATATAAAAGACAATGCAATGAAAAGTTTGTGAATAAATTACGATGGGATGGAATCAAGTGTAAATTGAGTGGAATCAATTTAAATGGTTATAAAGTTTGAGTAATCATTTATTCACATTTATATTGTCGAATTGCATAAGAAAGTGGATCGTTTGATGTAAACGGGATTAGATAAAATTCTATGAGTTATTAGAAGTGAAATAAGATGATTTTGAAATCATAGGGGATGAATATAAGTTGTCTTGCTTAGAATCAATTGAATATAAGCGAGTAAGTTGTAAATCATTAAACTAAATGGAATGGTTTGAGAATTAGTTGTAAGCAATTGTAATAAGTGTCGGAACCTTATTTGTGCTTATGGTAATTATATAACATGCATTATATGTGAAATTTATGTGTTTGCTTTTGAAAGTAAGAGAAATGTTAATAAATTTGCATATATTGAGTACTTATATGTTTGAATTGAGTAAGTACAGGTACCGAGAAGCCGTTTGGCTGGATTTGAACACGCAAATTGCTAAAATAATAAGTCGCTTGCTTAAAAATGCTAAATAAAAGTACGCCTACGCAATAAAAATAGGAAATATGAACTGTTTTTGTTTTTCCGACCGTGTGGGTCGATGTGTATATATTTATATCTTTTGTCAAATTGCAAAAGCTCCTCCATATAAAGGAGACTCTGCCAAAAAATTTCGAAAATTTTGGGAGTTAGAAAAAAAAATTGAAAATTTTTGGTAAAAATTTAGTTAGCGACAAAACAATTTCAAATTGGAAATTGAAATAAATTAAGGAATAAAAAATACTTTAAATAATAATATGAATCAATATAAATGGAAGATAAAATTCAATATTCTGAATTGAAGATAAATTGAATTCATATGGAAATGGGAGAACCAATTTGAATAGAAGTGGATATAAACTAAAGTGGTGAAGTGAAAATAAATAAAGAAGCATATTAAATGCTTATACCAAACTTAAGAAAGGAATGGTGAATTCTTGATTTGAAATTGATATTACAAATATATTCTAAGTTAATATTTGGATGAATAGATATTGACATTTGGTAAGGAAGTCAATAAAATATTTTGAAAGTTGTGATTGGTTATTAGTGCTAAGTATGATATGCAGGTGTTTAAAAAGGAAAGGAAATTGATATTTTTGATTCCAGAAGATAAATTTGAATTGCTCGACAAAAAGGTATGTGTTTAAATTTCTGGATGAAATTTGATTGGGTTTTTGATCCAGCCACTTGGATTTTGTTTTCTTTTGGAATTTGGGATCCCGTAGAGGCATTTTGTATTTGTACCAAGCTAGGCGCGCAAAGGAGACGCTGGCAAAAAAATTCGGAAATTTAGGGAGTTAGACAAATTTTGAGAAAATTTTGGTAATTCAAAATTTGATTTTAAATTGAAACTTGAATGATTGAGTAAATAGTATTGTTTGCAAATTATGGGGGGGTTTGGGAAGTTAGTAAGAATAATAATGGGTCTTTTATAAAAAGATAGTCGATAGGATGTTAAATTGTTGGTTTTGAGAAAAGTAAACGGGTATTGGACCATTCTTCCTAGCTAGTAATTTCGGGGATGAAATTCTTTTAAGGGGGGAGGAATGTGACGACTCAGAATTTTTAGGCATTTGAAATTGGAATATTTTATTGATTTTAAATATTTAAAAGTTTAATTTTTAACTTGAATTCAAATATCACAATTTATTTGATAATTAAACTATTGAATTAAATAATTTGAAGTTGGGTAAAATGTTGAATCTGGAGTTCTAAGCCTGTTAAAAATAATTTAAAGGCTTATAAAATTTATATTGATAATACCGAGGATATTAGAAGTTGTAAAATTGAACTTAACACTGATTTGTTCAGTTTTGAAATTTTATCGTTTAAATTGAATTTAAAAATAGCCTTCCGAGACACAGTCTTAGAATTCGACGAAACTATTTCCATTGGATCTGTAATATTGCATTATTATCGGATTTAAAATTTCGTATTGATCAGAGTTGTTGTGTGAGCGTACGATATATAAACGCGATGAAAATTTAATTGATAATAATCGATTCAAAAAGCTATCTTCCCCATACGATCGAATTAGACCTCGAAACCTTTTCAAGTACGTTCGAAATAGGGATATAACATTATGAATGCCTAGCGGCACGTCTCGATAGGAGTTCGACATCTCGAATTGTGGAACCGAGACGATATAATTAAAATAATTATATATACACACTAAATTGTCACTTCAGCTGTTCTAAAGGACAGGCATGCGAAGCATCTTCAGCACGCAAGGGATCTTTTCCTTCTTTAAAAATCAATGCGACATTCTTTCTTTTCCTCAGCTCAAAATCAATCGAGAATAAAAATGGCCGAGTAGAGATTTCCTCTTCAAATCAAGACCTTCCTTTTTAGCCTCAAACAGAAACTAATTTGACTCAAAAAAAACACCACCGTGGGCACGAACTACTTCATGGGGGATGATGGTGCGCGTGACGATAGATCTAGGGGACGTCACGCAGGGGCGTGCTCTCGCGCAGAGGCAGGGAGGTCAGGAGCTGGGGACGCTCGCGGTTCAGTTTAGGGGCTGGTGGTGGTTGTCGATTCGATGTTGGGTTAGGGTTCGTTTTTGGATGCAAAGCGACAAGATGGGGGTGTTGACCGAGATCGAGTGGAGGTGACAGTTGGGAAGGCAAGCGAGTGCCCAGGGTCGTGTGATTGGAGTTCGTCGGATTCGACGCTGGGATGTAGGGTGCGATTTCAATTGGTGTTGTTAGGGTTTCATCGAAGGCAGAGGGAGGCGATTTCGATTTATGGTCGTGCGGTTCGGCAAGATCTTGATTTGTGCTCGACTTTCGACAGGTCGCTGGTGATCGTGGAGGCAGTAGGTATTCGCTGTTGCCTTTATTTGTTTATTTTATATATGACTATAAATAGGAAAAAAAGGGAGGAAAACATACTTAACTTTATATTTGATCTTACAACAAGGTATAAAACTAATTATATTCAATTTAGGAATAAGTATTGACTTTATATTTTTGAATTCAAATGCAGTAAGGAAGTAAATAAATTAAAATAATTTATTAGTAAATTTTCCTGCTTAGTAATTAAATTTACATGTAACATTCCTGTATTATATATAAAAGTTTAATTACCTGTAATTAAAGTTTGGACAGGGAAAATAAAAGTATATACACATACCCATATTAAATATACGTATACATATTTTAAATATTATTTTAAAAATAATAGAGATTAATTTGTTTAATAAAACTTATTTATTTGTTTTAGTTACCAAAGGATATTTTATTAAAGGAAAAGTAATTTAAATAAATAATTAGGTAAGTAAATTTATCAAAAGGAAATTATTAGCTAATTAATTCTTATTTGAAAGAAAATAAAAGAAGTGAATTTTGTAAGCGAAATAATTATAGAAAATTTGAATAAATTAAGTATGAATTGAAAAGAAATGGAAGTGATATTAAAATACTAATAAATAACTTCGAGCATGAAAAAAAAGATTTTGAATAAACCGAATTAATGAATTGTAAAATTTAGTGATATTATTTTTAAGGAATAAAGAATTATTTTAAAATTTAAAGTTTAAATTTATTTGAAAGGATAAAGAAGTAATTTGGGAAATCTAAAATTGGTATTTTCAGTTAAAAGTTTTTTAAATCATAATTAAAGAATAAAATCTGAAGTTAATGGATTTTGGAATAAATGGAGTAAATTGAAAATCAATTTGGGAATTGATTTAAGTGTGTAAAACCGGGATTTTTAAAGGAGAATGTGACTATGGAATTTATAAACCGGGTTTATAAAAGCAAAGTAATATATCAGCATATATTTAGGAAGAATAAATTCAAGGTGGGAATTTATTAAAGGAAATGAGAAATTTTGTTTAAAAATAAAAAGTGATTTATTTTTAAAGAATGTGAAGAGAAGTATATTTCCCTCGATAGCCAAGTACGTCTTCAAAGTAAATTTTTAAATATAAGATAAAAGTTTTAATGTTGTTTTAAAAAGCATATTTTAGAAAATTTATTATTGCTAAATGATTAAATTCTAAAGTAAGTATTTTCCAAATCTATTATCGTAGTAATTATTTAAAAGGTGACTTAGTATTTTGTTTTAAAAAGTGAAAACCTAGTTTTATATTTTATAAAGTAACCTTATTTTTCAAATATTCATATAGTATGTATTTTTAACAAATTATTGAAGTAGTTTTAACTTAAATGTTTTAAAGTATATTTCAAAGTAAAGCGTTTTAAATTATTTTTAAAATCTAAAGCTTTGTGCTTGGTGATTTTAGTGGAAATAGAAAATACTTGGAAAAATTTATTCAGAGAAGGGAAGATAGTTTGAACTGTTTTCAAAAGGGTTTGAAAAGTGGAAATATATCTTGTAAATATATTTTTGGGAATAATAAATAATTTGGAAAATTATTTATTGTTTGGTGATTGTTGTGGATGTTAATTGATAGTTAAACAACCAACTATCAATATTGGCCAATGCGCTGATCGTTTCGAAGAGACCAGGATCGGGATTTATTTCTCGTAAACCACTTCGATCCAGTTTGAACGTTTTCGTGAGGAAAATGAGTTTGGATTCGAAGTTGGAGCATTGAAGTGCAAGGGCTAGTCACTACTAATCCTGAGGATGTTTCCAAAATGGATGTAATAGGAGTAGTGCCTTCGGTTCCGTTCGAATCCGGGATGGACTTGTATGGATGTATGCTTTCAAAACATCGTCAGGTGGGCGATGAGCATTCTAAGGGATATGTCCTAAAAGGTAACGCTTAGCCTCAAGCCTAGGGCTGTCAACGGATGCTTTCGGATACGGATAGTGCCATATCTGTATCCGTATCCGAAATCATTTTCGGATATCCGTTTAATTTTCGGATATCGGATATCCATATCCGCTTAATTTTCGGATACGGACGGATATCGGATATTTATCCGCTCCGCCAATAATTGATAAATTTAAAGTTATAAACGAAAAAGGTTAGATCAACATAAAACATTTTTTGTACTATTGGTTATAAAAAAACAAAGAAATAAAAAATATGGTGATAAAACATTGTTTTGTACTAATATATGTATGTGTATCCAAAAATATTCAAAAGTTAAACACTCATAGCCCTATTTTCCTATTTTAAATTATATAAATATGCATCAGTTAATCGGACGGATATTTTTCGGATACGGATACCACTATAACCATATCCGTATCCGAAAAGATTTTCGGATATCGGATATCCGTATCCGCTTTTCGGATAACAGATATTTATCATATTTTCGGATATGGATTCGGACGGATATCGGATTTTTCGGGTACCCATTGACAGCCCCTACTCAAGCCTCATCAACTGGGAATGACTGAAAATCAAGGGTTATGCAGCAAGGCTTGGTGGGCAGCACCCATTTTCGGGTAAGGTCATCCATGTCTAGATGTCCCTTTTTATTTCGTCGTAGTGGTGCGGTTGCTGATCCCAACCGTGGGGTGATCTTACTCGGGATTATCCAGTAAGGGATAGTCCGGGTCTTGTGTTGCAGGGGGTCGGGAGTGATCCTCGGTACTGTGATAACCGTGACAGGTGGTACCCTAGTTCCTAGTCATTAGTTGGAAATCCATTCTCCCTACGCGCCTTGTACGAGTTTTATTCGTATTACCCACTCTGTGGCTAGTAGCTGGAATTTAATAGATGTAACAATTTCGGCTATTTTAATAAGTATTTGTATATAGACCATATTATAATATCAGAGGATTTTAATAAAAGGTGTTTTGGCTATCGTAAGGTAAAAACCCGACATGTTTATTTGTGGCGTAGTCTTACAAGATGCTTTTGTTTCAAAGGATTTTTGAAATTTTAATAATCAATTTGAGTGTGATTTCTCACGTTGGTATTCCAGTCTGACTCCGGTGTTATTTAACTATAATGCTCGAGTCAGACCGAGTATTATAGGATACAGGATATTATGCTGTGGACCTCAGGAGACGAGCTGGATGACGATACGTACTTCCGTACTTGTTTTATATAATCCATTGTGTTGATTAGCTGTGTACTCGGTTGAATTAGGGCATGTTATGATTACTGCCTAAGTGTGTGTATGTGATTGATGTACTCTAACGGTGTTATGTATAAACAGATATATTTGTTTTTGTGTAAAGATATTTAGTATATATTATGTTTTATTTCGCTGCGATGGTTAGATTCTGATAATTGTTTTCTATTTTCTTCTTCTACCTCTTCTTCTTTAACCCGAATGGTTCGTATTTCCGTACATCTTGAGTTGATTGATGTAGTATAGTTTCGACTCAAGGGGTATGGATTTGCGGGTCGTTTCATGCTCGAACATCACGACCACCCAAAACTTTGAAACGACCAGGAACTTGAAATCATGCAAGTAGATACAAACTGGAACTAAATAGTTCATCAAAGAACCTCCTCACATGGCAGCCTTCGGCCAAAAGAAATCACGCGATCGCCTCCAAAGCCGCGCCGACCAACTACGCATCGATTCCCCCTGCTCCGATCACCTCCGGTGCATTGACGACGCTGCAGTAACTTGAATTCCGATCACAACCAAAACGTGGGTTTAAACCCTAAATCGATACTGTCTAGCCACCACGGTGGTTTAAAAAATCACCGAGTATTTTTCCATGAACCCTCATCACTCAGGTTTCCTCTGGCCATGACCACGACCTCCCTAACCTCGCTGATCACCAGAAATTGCCAAAAGTCCCAAAAACATTGAACCCGATAATTCTTAACAACCAAAACACTAAAAATCACGAATTCTTTAGCAAAAATCATGATTTACAAATACGAATCCAGTTATGAATTCGAAACATGTAATTTAAATGGTTGAATTTCTGACTTGTTTTGATTATTATTGTAAATTCATATTTTTGAATTAGTTACTTAATATAAACGCTTGAAACGAATTTTAAAATTAATATCTTGTTGATTGATACACTTTTTGTTTACACAACGTTAGCTAAAAGAGATTAAAGGAAGAGGTTTTTGATTTTTGACAGGTTTTGAAACCTGTAAACCTGGAACAGAGCAATTTTCCTTGTACCCAGACATGCACACATCATTTACATGTGTGTGTGTGTGTGTGTATATATGTACATGCAGGCACATTTACATACATTCAAACATTTTTCATAGCTTCAATTCACAAACATTAGATTATAGATCAAATTAGAAGTAGTTTACTCACCAGATGTAAACAAACAGAGAACTTCTTTTGAAACTGGAAGTTGTATTTGAACTTTGAAAACTTTTGATGTTTGATGTTGAAAACTTTGATTTGCTTTGCTTAAGTTTTGAAGTTGAAATCTTTGCTTTGATCTTGAACTGCTTGTTGTTTACTTTGATTCCGGTTTGAAATTTGTTTTCTGGTTTGAGTTACCACGCTTGAGCTTTTTGATTTTCTTTTTGTTTTTTTAGTTTTGAAATATGAAAGAAAATAGAAAGAGTAGAAGAGGTGTTGAATATGCGCTTATATGATTTTGTTTGATGATAATAAACATATATACATTCGTTTAAATGTATTTGTTAATGTACTATTTTATTTTTCATAGGTTAAATAAATATTTGCTGAATAAAATAAATAACACGGAATTTGAATTCAAGCAGAAATTTTATTCAAACAAATATTTATTACAATTTTGAATAGTACAAATTCAAGCTCTCACTATACACTATACAACTTTGATACAAATTCAATTACATCACAATTTCACATTTACAAATGTCCTCACTACATATCGCTCATTCACTCATATTTTAATCTTCAACTTCATTCCAGTTTTGAATCCAGCATCTGAGCAATCTGCAAAAATATTCACTAACGCAGTAAAATTGAAAATAAAATATTTTTGCAATATAAGATAAAAGATGGATTTTGAAAATATTATTTGCCTCGGTTATTTGGGTTGTTCGTCATCATTTAAATTTGAATTTATCATACACGAACAGCTTGTGACATACACAGTGTATCACTGTATATGCCACAAGGCCGTGCACACCGAAATATACACTTGATCGATTTACAGGGACAAGTGAGCACAGGTCAAACCCAAATACAGGATTCAACTCAAGTGCAATAAAACAATGTCATTCAGCACAAGGTCAAATCCAAGCCGGATTCAACTCAGGTGAAAATTAGAAAAATAAACAAAATGCAAAGGTCAAGTCACCACTCAACTCAGTGCATCAACCAAGTTAAGGCGACGTGAAGTCAGCAAACTGCAAGTACAATGCTCAATGCACAGTAATGCAATGCCACAGCAAACAATGGTTCAAAACACTATATCAAAAAGCGGCAAAAGCATGTACATTGATGCACACATCCATCAACACACTCAAGTGACTCAACAATGCACAAGTGACAGCGAACATGACAGCAAGCTACAGTGCATAATGGTCAACACAGCTACAATGAGGCAGCAGTAATTTGAAGCAACTAATCGACCCAAATCGAACTACAATAACCAGTGCAACAGGCCATAATGAAGACAATATCACTGACTCAAATGAATCAAATACCACCAAATAGACCATGGAATAGCAGGTGATCAAACATGAACACAACTCACCAAGTAAGTGACAGCAAAACCACAATGTAAATACAGTGATACAGAAAGCGATGAACAGTACAAACAAATGCACCTAAGTGACACAGTGTACATGTAAATTCGACAAGCTGCTGCATACCAGAGGTGCAAATAGCCAACATGATCAAAGTAGCATCTAACAAAAGTCAACACATTTAAGACTCAAGCAACAACATGGACTGCAACAAACATCAGCAGCGTTTCAGTAAACAACACATTGAATGTGCAGCCTGAATACGAATACATCAAGTCACGGTCCAAACCAGTAAACAACACATTGAATGAAATCAAGTATGTGGACAGTTCGAACAATATCCATAAGGTTCCAAATTACCAAAGTCATAGTGAACAAAGCAAGGTGTAACCAAAGTCACAGGGAAATCAACATCATCAAAATTGATCAACACCGTGTGTTACTGAACGAAGTCCAGCATAAACAAAATCAACATCGCAAGCTAATCAAGTGTTCAAAACCGTGATAGACAAACCAAGAAGGTAACCAGGATGACACAAATACAGATAGTGAAGAATCTCAAGTCAAGGCCGAAGTAGTACAAGAAAATTCACGAAATTAAACATTGGGCAAAGTCAAAGGAAAAATCAACTAAGGTCGAAAGTACTACCGAAGCTATCAATATCAAGTTCGTGCCAAAGTTAATTTTGAACGAGTTGCAATCAAACGAACAAGTCAAATTCGAAACCGTGGTCATCACGAAACGAGTCAAAGCCGTGGGAAGCAAGCAACAAAAATATACGCATATGAAAAGGTCAGAAATCATCTTAGCATCAAAGTGAAATCGAACGGCCGATCAAATATCAGTTGACAAATTCAAGTAAAAAATATACGACGCAAATCTAGGGTTACAAACCCTATATAAATTGATATCATCATCGGTAATTTTCTGCATCGAGTTCAAGCATAAAACCAGCAAGACAAAAGCATAAAATTACATACAGAAGTAAGGGACGAACTCGATCAATGAAGCAGCCGAAGTGAGCAACAAGGAGTACGATCGATCAAGGCTAAACGCGAATAATCATCGAATCGATCAACATAGAGTCGGCACTTTGAATAACCCTAGTTTGGATCGAAGAAAACGAAGCCCTAATTTGCACAGACAACAACAAGCCGCCATTATCTCAAAGAGGAACGAGCCGATAGAAGATAAAGGAAAAGAAAGCGTGGGCCGGCCTTTTGTTTTAGATGGGGGGTTTTAAAAATTATAATAAGGGTTTTATTTTAAATTAGGGTTATTTCAATTTAAAATTGTTTTTAATTTGTATTTTCTTTTAAACCGTTTTTAATTTTCTAGTCGTGTGACTAGGGGACAAACTACGGTGTGTAGTTTGGGAATTCGCAACTCGGTGGTTGAGTTGTGGTCAGGGTTTTGAGCGTAGAGTTAGATTAGTCAATAGCGGGTATAGCGAGTTTACGTGTGTAAGCGAGGGACTATCTAATTTCTAGTAGAAACCTTGGGGGCAGCACGTAGGCAGGGTTTTGCCGAAGCTGGGTAAATTCTGTGTTGTTCTGTTCTGTTATTTATATTCTGCTATATCTGTGCTGCTATTCTGTGATCTGAATTTAAATTAATTGATAAGCTTCCGCGATTAATTTTTATAATTTACACTATCACCCTATTCACCCCCCCTCTAGGGTGAAATCGATCCTTCAAGTGGTATCAGAGCTAGGAACAAAAGGCATTTTTGTTTTAAAATTTTGATTTTACAAAAACCAATTTTTGTTTTAAAAATTCGTGTTTCAAAAATAAATTTTTTGTTTTAAAAATTCGTGTTTCAAAAAAAAAATCGGTTTTTGTTTTAAAAATTTGAATTTTTAAAATGGCTTCTTTTAATAATGCTTTTGCAGAAGGTCAATCCATAGTTAGACCACCAATGTTCAATGGTGAATATGCTTATTGGAAAAATAGAACGCAAATTTTTCTGAAAACCATTGACGCTTGGAATATTGTTGAGACAGGTTATAGAATACCAACTATAACTGTAGATAATCAGGAAATAGAGAAACCAAAGGAACAATGGACAGAACTAGAAAATAAATTACAAAATACTAATGCCAAAGCTATGAATTCTATTATCTGTTCATTGGATCAATTTGAATTTAATCGTGTCTCACATTGTCTAACTGCGCAGGAAATATGGCACATACTAGAAGTGACTCACGAAAGAACATCTCAAGTCAAAGAATCTCGCCTTGCAATGCTAAGCAGCGAATACGAGAACTTCAAAATGGCGAAGGAAGAAAATGTCAAAGAGATGTACGGACGACTCTCCAATATCGTATACAAATCAAAAGCTCTCGGAAAAACATACACCGAATTAGAAATAGTCCGAAAAATCCTCAGAGTCCTTCCACGAAGTTTTGAAGCAAAAGTAACTGCCATACAAGAATCGAAAGATTTAAAACAACTTAAAGTTGAGGAACTCATCGGAAATCTCACCACTTATGAGCTAGAAATGAAATTCAAAGAAGAGCGTGAAGGAGGTGACACTCAAAAGAAATCAATAGCTCTCAAAGGAACAACCGAAAGTGATGATGATAACGATGAAGATGATGGAGCAGCAGAATTGGAGCTGTTAATAAGGAAATTCAAAAAATGGAATCAAAAACATGGAAATTCAGCTCGAAATCAAAAAGAAAAAAGCAGTATAGCCAAAGCACTAGACTACTCAGAAGAACAAAAGTTTATTTGTTATAATTGCAACAAACCCGGCCATATCAAGCCCGATTGTCCACAAATTAAATCCAGCCATGGAAAGAAACAGAAAAAGAAAAGTTTTGCATCCACTTGGGATGAAATAAACGAGAATGATCAAAGCACTGGCAGTGAAAGCGAAAAGGCAGAATTGTGTCTTCAAGGTGATACAACTGACAGTGACGATGACGAGCCAAGTGAGGTATCAAAACTTACCCATTCTGAGTTGCTTATATATTTTCATGAAGTAAACGGTTGTTTTGAACGACTTAGGGAAAAATACGCCAAACTTGAATCTCAAAAAGATACTTTGATAGAATGTAATAAACAACTTGATCAATTAGTTAAAACCTATCAACATAGAATCCTTAAGTGTGATAAGAGTCCAACATTCGAAGAAGAAATTAAAAAATCAGAAATCAATATAAAATCACTTGAAAATGAAATTCTGATTTTAAAAGAGAATGAAAATACTAGGAGAGAGAATTCTATTAAAAGGTGCACACAATTGTTAAACGAAAATGAATCTCTCAAAACACAAGTCCAACAATTGTTAACGACTTTGGATAAATTTTCAAAAAGTGAAAAATCGTTGAATATGCTATTAGGAAAGCAAACTGTTAATTCGGTTAGACAAGGACTTGGATATAATAGTTCGAAAATTGTTGAAAGCAATATTAGTCAAGCTAAATCCATGTTCACAATTTGTAGAAAATATGGACACAATCACAATAATTGTTGGTATAGACACAAACATGTGAAAACTATACCGATTTGGATTCCAAAAGGCACAAATATAAAATCTCTCAAAGTTAAACAAATTTGGGTGCCAAAGGGAACAATTATAAATAGTTTTGGGTCTTTACAAAATTGTTTCTCGAAATATTCTGCCACTAACAATCATGGACCTATAAAAACAAATAGGTCACATAAATCTTTTCTCGTGTAGGTGTGGTGGCAGGCTAAGGAACAACAATAGTGTTCTCTGGATTTTGGCTGTTCCAGAAACGCAACGGGCGACAAAACAAAGTTCCTTAGCCTAGTATAAAGGTGACAGAATCACAATGGACAACGACGAAAAATATCGTAAAGGTAAAACAGGTAATGGTATGTTTTAAACGATATATTAAATGTGATAATCTGCACCATATTCTGAATTAAAATCAGCCAATATTGAGATTGATGAAAAGATGATGATTTTTGATTCTAACTTATTCAAAATAGTTGGCCGATTATATTCTTATGCCAAAAACACTATAAAATTCTCTAGATTCTTTGAATTACTTCATATATATCAGTTTGGATTAAAAATAGTGTTTTGTTGGATAATTATACAATTGGTTATAATTCGGCTAACTCTATATTCACGGTTTTTTAATTATTAACACGGCTTCATTTCAAATTCAAGAGAATGTCATTTAAATTGCTGTTAAAATTGAGTTTGAAATTTTTGGTGCACACTTCATGGTTTGGTCAATCAAATTCAATTAATGATGATTTTGAGTGAAAGAGAAATTCAGATGCAGATTACACTGGTAATTAGTTGATAGAAAAATTACTAGTTGAACGTGATTTTTGAGACATTTAGTAACTGCATCGTTTTTCAAAGAAAATATCTGCATATTCTTCATTTCAAATAATTTTCAAATAGCAGAAAATTTTCTTTTAAAACCCCCTCGAAAAAATCATTTTTGACCTAGTGTTCAGATTGGTCGTTTTTAGAAAAATTGATTTATAATTATCTTTGAATTTGATTTTAAATGATTACATTGACTAATCTGACTCCCTAATGATTATCGAAAAGATGAATAGTGATTGAAAAAGTGATGAGTGTTGATATTTATTATATATTATGACTCGAGACGGTATAATTAGTAAATTTCTTTAGAAATTTAAACAAGAGTTATAAAACTTTTTGTTGGTAAAAATTCCATGACCATCTCTATGTCTATCATGTTTTCTATCAACCATCACTCATCAAAATTCTATATAGTTTGTCAATATGTGGTACTTTAAACAGGAATCGTTCGTTTTTCTTTTTTACATTTTTTTAAAATAAAAAAAATTAAATAAATAAATAAATACCAAAGTATTCACTCTCATTTAAAAGTCCTCACGGTTATGCATGGGTGAATTACTTGGAATTTGTTATGTGCTTCCATGCTCATTTAAAAGTCCTCGCGGTTATGCATGTATGGAACGCATATCAAAAGTTGATTTGTAAAATAAACAAGTTGATTCTAATCTCATTTAAAAGTCCTCACGGTTATGCATGGTTAGAAGATACTTGAATTCATTTTTTTTAAAATAAAATTGGAATACTACTAATCTCATTTAAAAGTCCTAACGGTTATGCATGGTTAGTAGTTATTCAAATTCCTGATATAAATATACCACAAATAGACACAATTGTATGGTTTTATATGATGATATCATTCCTATCATTCTAAAAGTGGAATATGCGCCTAACAAAATATTTATGATTTTTGTTTGACTTTTTATTGAAATTTAATATTTATATTCAATTGAGTTTTAATGTTGGATTGATATCGATTACTTTATCTCTATTTTCTCTAACACTATTATTCTTTTGCTGATAACAAAAGGGGGAGAGAAAAGTTAAGATTTTGTCAAATAGAATCAAGCAAAGGTCAAATAATTTTCCATTTGCATATAGGCTCATTTATATATTTCTATTTGTATGCATATATGTAGGGGGAGCTTTGTGTAGAGAGGAAGCATTCAAATAGGGGGAGCAATTAGGATATATCTATGATCAAATACATTTAACATATTCAAAATCTTAAATATATGTTTGTTATCATCAAAAGGGGGAGATTATTGAATATGCGCTTATATGATTTTGTTTGATGATAATAAACATATATACATTCGTTTAAATGTATTTGTTAATGTACTATTTTATTTTTCACAGGTTAAATAAATATTTGCTGAATAAAATAAATAACACAGAATTTGAATTCAAGCAAAAATTTTATTCAAACAAATATTTATTACAATTTTGAATAGTACAAATTCAAGCTCTCACTATACACTATACAACTTTGATACAAATTCAATTACATCACAATTTCACATTTACAAATGTCCTCACTACATATCGCTCATTCACTCATATTTTAATCTTCAACTTCATTCCAGTTTTGAATCCAGCATCTGAGCAATCTGCAAAAATATTCACTAACGCAGTAAAATTGAAAATAAAATATTTTTGCAATATAAAATAAAAGATGGATTTTGAAAATATTATTTGCCTCAGTTATTTGGGTTGTTCGTCATCATTTAAATTTGAATTTATCATACACGAACAGCTTGCGACATACACAGTGTATCACTGTATATGCCACAAGGCCGTGCACACCGAAATATACACTTGATCGATTTACAGGGACAAGTGAGCATAGGTCAAACCCAAATACAGGATTCAACTCAAGTGCAATAAAACAATGTCATTCAGCACAAGGTCAAATCCAAGCCGGATTCAACTCAGGTGAAAATTAGAAAAATAAACAAAATGCAAAGGTCAAGTCACCACTCAACTCAGTGCATCAACCAAGTTAAGGCGACGTGAAGTCAGCAAACTGCAAGTACAATGCTCAATGCACAGTAATGCAATGCCACAGCAAACAATGGTTCAAAACACTATATCAAACAGCGGCAAAAGCATGTACATTGATGCACACATCCATCAACGCACTCAAGTGACTCAACAATGCACAAGTGACAGCGAACATGACAGCAAGCTACAGTGCATAATGGTCAACACAGCTACAATGAGGCAGCAGTAATTTGAAGCAACTAATCGACCCAAATCGAACTACAATAACCAGTGCAACAGGCCATAATGAAGACAATATCACTGACTCAAATGAATCAAATACCACCAAATAGACCATGGAATAGCAGGTGATCAAACATGAACACAACTCACCAAGTAAGTGACAGCAAAACCACAATGTAAATACAGTGATACAGAAAGCGATGAACAGTACAAACAAATGCACCTAAGTGACACAGTGTACATGTAAATTCGACAAGCTGCTGCATACCAGAGGTGCAAATAGCCAACATGATCAAAGTAGCATCTAACAAAAGTCAACACATTTAAGACTCAAGCAACAACATGGACTGCAACAAACATCAGCAGCGTTTCAGTAAACAACACATTGAATGTGCAGCCTGAATACGAATACATCAAGTCACGGTCCAAACCAGTAAACAACACATTGAATGAAATCAAGCATGTGGACAGTTCGAACAATATCCATAAGGTTCCAAATTACCAAAGTCATAGTGAACAAAGCAAGGTGTAACCAAAGTCACAGGGAAATCAACATCATCAAAATTGATCAACACCGTGTGTTACTGAACGAAGTCCAGCATAAACATTAGTTAGTTGTTTGTTTGTTAGAATACGGCTAGTTAACACTTAGATGAGTGTTTGAGATGCGTTTGTAATGCGCCAATTAAATTATAAAGTCGTATAAAAGGGCCATCGGTCTTTGTAGCTAGAGCCGACTGACTAGTTATTACATTATGAAGGGCCCGCTTTGAGGTTGAGGTATTAAATGACCACTGAGTCTGCCTCCTCCCTATTTAAGAAGTATTAATTGGTTGGGTTCTTTGGGTGGTATAACATTTAGATATATATGTATATACGCATATTTATAATTATACTGTAACACCCCTAATTTTTGATAACATTATTCAGGAGATTTAATTAGATAAATTAAATAGAATAATGTAAATGTTAAGTGATAAGGGGATTGAGACTTGAATTAATTAAAATTAAATCGAGCCTAATATAATAATTAATAGGCTAAAGAATGGTTTTGGGTTAATCAAATAACATAAGGGTATATTAGGAAATTCGCCGCCCAAAACCCTTACGCATATATATTTTTGTTCCTACCATTTTACTTGATATTCACGTTATTTTGAAAACTAAACGCAAGAAGGAAAGCTGGCCGATCCTTCTTCCTCCTCTTTCTCTCTTGATTCTGCCTCGTTTCCACCTCTTGTCTCTTTACACTCCTCCGCTTCAACTTCCTCTTCTTCTGTTCCTTCTTCTTCTTCTGCTCTCAATTTGCTTGTTGCTTTGAATTCATCTGATCCTGTTGCTTCTCCTTCTTTTAAATCGAATTGGTCTTCGCTCTTCAAATCTTTACCTAGAAATGCTGGATCTTATAAACCGATTCATTTTGATATCTCTCGTGACAAGCCTACCATTGATTTGCCAGATGTTGTTAAGGAAGAAGGTATTAAGTATTGGAATGATCACCTGGTGGGATTCTTTCTGGATGGTACTCTCTCTTTTTTATCTGTTGTCAATTTCTTGAAGAGATTCTGGAAACTCAAAGGTGATGTTGATTTTAAATCAGATGGTTATAATTTTTACTTCAAGTTTTCTAATCAAGAAGATAAGAATCTTGTACTTGAGTCGGATCCAATTTTCATTAGGGGTAGAATGTTCATCATTACAAAATGGGATCCATCCATAGGTTTAACGCAAGCTCAGATTAAGAAGGTTCCTATTTGGATTCATTTTCATAAGATACTCATCATTCTTTGGACTTTAGTTGGTATTAATTGGCTTGCATGTCACGTTGGTAGATTGATCTGTTTTGATAGTACCACAGAAAAATTACAAAGATTTAAGTATGCTAAGGCACTTGTGGAGATTTCTCCTGACTGTGATTTACCAAGTTCTATTCATATTCCGCAATTAGGAGGTAATTGCCCTGATGTACAACTTTCTTATGACTGGAAACCTAGTATCTGTACTCATTGTAAAGTCTTTGGGCACAACACTTTATCCTGTGAATTTGTGAACAAGAAGTATGTTGGGGGTGTTGATGGTGTATCTGTTGGAAATAATAATCATGTGGTGGGTGTGAAGGTAGATAATAATCAAGATGGTAATAAGGATGGTAGTGCAGTTGATCTTAATTGGAGAGTTGTTAATAAAAAGAATAAAGGAGCTTGGAAACAGAAGAAGGTGGTATCAATAGATAAAAATAATATTCCTAATGTTACTTCTGTCAATCAGTTGGTAGTAGGCAAAGCAGTTGAAACTGTAGTACTTCATAATAATTGTTCATGTCCTTCTGAAAATGAAAATTCCTTTGCAGTTTTAAATGATACTTCACTTGTTACTAATAATAATAGTGTCAGTGAAGTATTCTCTTCTAAATCTACTCTTTTTCAATCCATTAGCTCATCTGCTTCTCTTCATAATAGTGCTATTAATGATGTTGAACCATCTATTTCTGTATTGGCAGATGGAAAATCCTCCCCGTCTGCTAGTTTATTAGCTTCTTCTGCACTTCCAACTTCATCTACATCTACTTCAACTTCTTGTTCCTCTCAGTTTAGCACTAAATCTCCCATCCTTAATTCACCTTATCTTCATCTGTCCCCTCCAAATAATTTTGTGTTACCTCCACCCTCTGTTTCTATTGAGCCTTCTGATTCACAGTCTGGTAAAAGCAATGTTGTTAATTCTGATGATCTCAATAAAGGCAAAAACTTTAAGCCACATGAAGTCTTACCTGTATCATCTTCCAAAAACAATTCTCATCATAGACATACTAGGAAAAATCCTACCACCATTTTTCCTCCTCTTCCTAATAAATGAATAATATTGCTTTTTGGAATATAAGAGGAGCTAATTTATCTTCAAAGCAAGTTGACATTAAAAATCTTATTTTTGGAAATAATATTCAAATAATGTGTATATCTGAAACAAAGCTTGATACACAAGCCTCTTTGAAGGCTAGGAACTTGATTGCTCCATCCTGGTTATATGATGATAATTTTCTTGAAGCCAATCATGGTAGACTGCTTACTTTATGGAATCCAATTTTTTTCAAACTTTCCAGATTAAATGCTTCTGATCAATTTATTCACTACCTTTGTCTGCACTTGCCTTCGAATGTTTCTTTTCATCTTACCTCTGTATATGCTCATAATTCATTATCTTTAAGGCAAGACTTTCTTAATTTCCTTCCTTCTTTAAAATCAGATTCTACTCCATGGCTAATTGGTGGTGATTTCAATTCCATGTATGCTAGTAATCAAAAATTTGGTGGCTGCCCTTTATCTCTTAAAGATATTTCTCCATTAAACAGTGCCCTTATTCAATCTAATCTTTTCTCTGCTAATTGCTTTGGTCCTGACTTCACTTGGTCTAATAATAATAGGAGTGGTTATCCTACTTTATGTAAGCTTGATCATATTTTCTTAAACATCTCTTTTCTTCAACTCTGGCCAAAATCCTTTTATAATATCTTAAATCCCTCTTTGTCAGATCACTGCCCATTATTATTTCATTGTGGAATGGATGATATACATGGTAGAAAACACTCTTTTAAATTTTTTAATTTCTGGACTAAGCAAGATGAATTTTTTGTTATTTTAAAGCAGGTGTGGAACTTACAATATGGAAGGGATCCTTTGTCAAATACTACTTTCAAAATGAAGGCTCTTAAATTTCATCTTAGGAAGTGGTCTGCAACCATTTTTGGTAAGGATTCTAATCTTTCCACTCAGATTAGATATGAGCTCCATAGAATTCAGACTATGCTGACTGAGAGACCATTTGACATTTCCTTAATTCACTTAGAATCACAATTAAAACATTCTCTAGACAATACTATTCAAAAGGAAGTCTCTTCACTTAGGCAAAAGATTCACTTGAGAATGGTAAAGGAGGATGATAGGAATACTAGGTACTATCATAATTTTCTTAAAGTAAAAAGGAATCATGAAAGTATTCTTCAGATTAAGAATATGTTTGGTGACATGGTTAATACTTTTGATGGAATTAATGAGGCTTTTGTTCAGTACTTCAAATCTATTCTAGCTCCGTCAAATTTATTCACTCCTGATATTAATCCTCTATTTCATATTAATCTCCCTACAATTACTACCTCTCAATCAAATGATTTGATTATTGCAATAACTGGAAATGAAATTGAATCTGCTGTTTTTAGCCTGGATGCTAATAGCTGTGGAGGACCTGATGGATTTAATGCTCATTTTGTTCAAAAGAGTTGGAATGTTATAGGATCTGATATTATTAAAGCCATTCAACATTTTTTCCTCCATAATAAACTCCCTGATTGTCTTGCTGCAACAGCAATTACCTTGATTCCCAAAATCAATAATCCATCTTCTGTTTCAGATTTCAGGCCTATATCTTGTTGCAATATTATCTACAAAATAATTTCAAAAATTTTGTCAAATAGATTGCAAACTGTTTTACCTTCTATCATCTCAAACAATCAAGCTGCTTATGTTTCTGGTAGATCAATAAGTGATAATATTCTTTTGACTCAAGAATTGTTGTATGGTTATGAAAGAGCAAATATTTCTCCAAGATGCATGCTTAAACTTGATATTAAAAAAGCATTTGATTCCATTGCTTGGCCTTCTATTTTAGCTATTATGTCTAGAATGAATTTTCCCAAACCTTTTTTAGCATGGATCTACACATGTATTTCATCACCTAGGTATTCTATTAATAGAGAGGGTGGTTTGTATGGTTATTTCAAAGGCAAACGAGGTGTAAGACAAGGTGATCCAATTTCAGCTTACTTGTTCATATTAGTCATGGAGCTTTTAAATTCTATATTGAAAGATCTGGTAGTTAAAAACAAGTTACAACTTCATCCCAAATGTAATAATCCATTAATCACTCATTTGCTCTTTGCTGATGACCTTATTATCTTCACAAAACCCACTTTCTACAATATTCAATCTATTACTTCATCTCTGGATCTTTTCTATTCTATCACTGGTTTGCAAATAAATCTTCAAAAATCAAATATCTACATTGCTGGTTTAAATTCAACTCAGAAGAAAGATATCATAGAATTTTCAGGCTTGCTTGAATTACCAAAGAATTCCTTTTATTTGGGATTACCTATCTTGAGTTCAAGAATAACAAAGCATAATTGCTTACCTCTTTTTGAGAAGATCATTGAAAGACTTACTGTTTGGCCCATTGAGAAGCTTTCTCAAGCTGGTAGATTAACAATTATTCAATCCATTGTTGTTGCTATGACCAACTATTGGACAAGGCATTACATTCTCCCTGTAAAACTGATTGAAATGATATCTAGTGCTCTTAATAAATTTCTATGGCATGGAGATCCTTTTTCCAGGAAATTAATCCCAATTTCATTTTATAAACTGTTTGAAACTAAGAAGAATGGTGGTCTTGGCATAACTAACATTTTTCTTTGGAATAAGGCTGCAATATCAGTATACTTCAATAAAAATTTTGAATCTGATAGAAGCTTATGGTCTCAATGGGTTAATCATTACTTGATTGGTCATAAGAATTTTTGGACTATGGAAATTCCACAGAACTGCAGCTGGAGTTGGAGAAGTATTCTTAAGCTTAGGCAAACATTTATCCCATTTTTACAATGTAACTATGCTCTGATTAAAGGCCTATCATTCTGGCATTCTCCTTGGGCTAGGAAAGGTTTAATTTTAAGTAATGTTGTGGATTATAATATCAGAAGAAACTCTGGCATCTCTGAATCAGCTTTAGTTGATGAGTTTATCCATGATGATAATATTGTTTTACCAAACTCTAGTTCTTGTCTTCTCAGGAAACTCTGGAATGTTATTACTAACAATCAAATTACCAATAATGATAATTTTCTTATTTGGTCTGATAAAGGAAAGCCACATTCTATTAAACTCGTATATAAATCTCTCTGTGGAGTTGGTTCTTATTTTCCTTGGTATTCTAGAATTTGGAAATTTGGTGGAAGTGCAAAAGAAAATTTACTTTTATGGAAGGTGATGGCAAATGCATTGAATACTAAAGATAAGCTATGTAGATTGGGTTTAATATCAGAGGAAGCATGTGTATTATGCAGAGCTGACCAGGAAACAAATACTCATCTGTTTTTTGAATGTACTTTTGTATATCAAATATGGTATAAACTTTTGTCTAATGGTGGATACTACAAACCATCAACTGTCAGTGCTATTGAGTGGTTTAATGTGTTTAAAGCTACTAGATGGAAAACTAGAAGGACTTTTGTGCTCCTAAAGTTGCTCAAGAAGTTGATTTATGCAGTTTGGACTGAGAGAAACAATAGAGTTTTTGGCATTGATGTTAAAAATACTTCTCAACTCTATAACATGATACATGGCAGTATTCTTTCTGAAATGAAATCAGGTTGTATTTGATGTTTATCTCTGTCTCCTCCCTGGATGCCAGATTCAAGTACTCAGTTTGATGTTGAAGTTTGATGGATTGCTCTTTTCCTTGCATGAGATTAAATTGAAGTTTGTCTTCAGTTTGAGGTTGTAACTGTTTTGTTGGTTCAGATAGGTTTTCCTGTACACTTTAAGTTTCATGTTGATTGAGTATGTGTGATTGTGATATTGGTAGTCAGTTGTAAAGTGAGTTTTGGCATAGTGAGTGTTGTAATGTGTGTGTTTTTCTTGTTTTGTTGAGGTGGCTGCAGGTTGTGTTGTATTGGTGTTATTTGCACCTTGGTCTTGTAAGTGTGAGTTGTAATTTTGTTTAAGTCAATAAAATGAGCTTATAGCTCTTTGCTTTTCAAAAAAGAAGGAAAGCTGGCCATTAAGAAAACAAGATGAATACAAAGTAAAAGCTTGAGAATCAAGCTTAGGGGAAATCAATCTTAATCCAATCTCCTTATCTAGATCAAAGTGAATGATAATTGCATCTCTATTTTTGTTTGAATCTTATGTTTTGAATTCAAGGGATAAATTCATTATTAAGATGAATCGAATGATGATATGCTTGAGATTTGATTTGTTTAATTTAAACAAGTTGTTTAAAAAGGATTTATATGGTTTTAGGAAAAAACGATATTTAATGATGTTTAAATGCCATGGAAAAAAATTATGTTATGAGAAACATGATTTTAGAATTGGGTTTCAATTTTGATAATTTTGCAAGCTATGGAAAGATTATTATGAATTTTCAAAGGAAAATATGGTTATTTGGGTTTATAAATTTATTTTGGAAAATATATTAAGAATTTGGATATGGGATTTTGATACGTTAGATAAAATGATTAAAGTGAATTTTTTGAATTTTAGGGATTTTTCCAAAGTGATTTGCTATGCATATTAAATTATTTTAGAAGAGGGACTTCTTTGCAAAATTGATTTTGTTTAATGGAAGGGCATAATTGATTAACTTAACCATGGTTTAGACCTGAAATTAGCATCACTTATTTTGAAAAAGAATTTGAAAAGGTTTAGGCAACCAATCTGGTGTTGACACGTGGCAGTTTAGTTAGAGAAAAGTTTACTTTAAGACGAACTAAACCAAATTTACTCAGAAAATTAGTTCCACCTACTTTGGAAAGCACCTTTCGACATAGAAGCTTCTGCCTTCATCTTAATCGAAATCTAATGCCAAAACCAATACACAAGGTATCATAAAGATGGTACGAAGAGGATTGGAGGAAAGCGGAAGGTAAGGTGTCAAAAGCATGGCTTCCGAAGGAGTAGAAAACTTGGTTTATATTTAAAAGAAAATCCTGCCTTTGTTTTGTTTTAGCCATCGATGGAGTCGAAGCATATGGTTTCAAAAGAAGTTTTAAAAATGTTTCAAAAGGATTGCTACTAACTTAAGATTGCTCTCGACTGGGTTCCTTTACTTATGAAAGAATGATTTGGAAAGAAAGGGTTCCGATCTAACTGAAACCCTCTACTGTTCTTTAACCTTTTGATGGTGTTAAAGACATTAATTTTGTCGAAGGGGTACTTTCTTTATAAGTTAAAGCCACTCCCTGTGGCTTTCGAAAGGGGTAAGGTTATCGAAGGTAATAGTTTCAAAAGGGGTTTCGACGCCAACCTTTTATTTTATACCCAGATGTTAAATGCTTTCGAAAAAGATGGTGTCGATGCATTCAAGTTTTCCCCAATATTTTTATATGATAAATAATAGTTTCAAAATAGATGCTTTTGCCTATGTTCACTTTGACCCAAATAATGTTTTAAGTATAAACCCAATGCTTCAGAAAGGACTTTCAATAATTTCGAAAGAGTTACATCCAATGATGTCGAATGGTGTACTGTCAACTGGTTTTGAAGCAATGCTTCTAAAGTTAAATGCTAATATTTTAATCTAATCGAAAGGTTCCGAAAGGTAGATTTTAAAGTATCTAATATTTTGAATTCTTTCGAAGGAGGTCATCCTATGAATTCGAAAGCTAGGTTTCGAAGCTATCGAAAGGTTTTGTAACCCAGGCTCTATTTTAAATGGAAAAACCCATGGTTACAATTAAAGGAGTTTGTAATGGTTTTGAGAAGAAGCTTTCTATGATAAAAGTAATAGGTTAAAGGTATTAACCATGTTTTATATTAAATCCACAGGTGTGGTATTTGTTGTTATGATTGCTTCTTTAAATATGAATATATTCACTTTATAATGGACACATAACTGCATTTTGGGAATAAAGGCTACAAGAACCAGCTAGGTTAACCCAGTAGTGAATATAAGTTGATTAAACTCCTGAATGAATAGAATTGCATCCAGGAGATCAGGAAGACTAGAATAAAGGATGCTAAAATATAAAAGTAAGATATTAGCAGGGGCTAATAGGTTCTTAGTAAGCCTAGGAAAACTGTGTATAGGGAAAGATATTGGCAGGGGCCAATAAGTTCATAGTTAGCCCATGAAAACTATGTATAAAGGAAGATGTCAGAAAGACAGGTTCATAGTAAGCCTATGAAAACTATGACTTGATACTGGCAGGGGCCAGTAGGTTTGTGGTTAGCCCATGAAAACTATATCCGAACTGGAATATTGACAGATGTCAATAAGTTTCTAGTCAGCCCAAGAAAACTAGGGTAAGAATAAAGGAAATTGGGATCACCAATAGGCTCCTGATCAACTATGAAAATTAGGATAGGAGTAAGATATTGTATTTGCCAATAGATTCTTAGTGATCCCATAAAAACTATGAAATTGGATATGGAGTCCTTAAATGTTTAACCGGTTATTAGTCAGCCCATGAAAACTAATAGGTTAATAGTAATCCTAGAAACTATAATTGAGACAAATAGTCTAAAATGAATGGGGATGGGTAATCTTGAATTGATTCACTTGTTTTGCATATCATCATATTATACTGTTTTGAATTGTTTTAACCATTGTGCATGCATAAGCACAGTATATGGTTTTATAAAGGTTTTGAGATACTAGTAAAGGGGAACCCGTTCCGCTATGTGGCGTGGTCTAACTAGATATCTAAATGATTTGAGATGGTAGATTATTATTCATACCTGGCTTTATGTCTAACTTGAAGTTTATGTTTTCCCCTTACACTCTTAGATGCTCAATTGAATTTGAGTAGTTTAAGAGTTGAGGTTTTTCTGGTACCTTTTAAGATGAGTAAGCTTCCGGAGATGTGCATGAGGCCTGATATCTATTTAGAGTTTTCTTTCTTTTGATTCCGTTGTGGTTTTGTAATGGCAAAGTTGTTATATTGCCTATATATATATACATACTCTGATCATCCAATGTGGCATCTTCATATGTCACTCTTGGCGTATGTTGCAACAAATATATTTTCTTTGAATGTTATTGTTTGTGTCAAAATTGGGCACAACACTCTTCGAGAGTCATTGAAGAGATAATAACGAAGAATGTAAATTCAAAACAGATATTATCTAACAAAAACTCCAATCAACAGTAAGATAAATGCGTAGACAAGCGATTTATAGTGGTTCGGCATGTTGCCTACGTCCACTGTGAAGTGTTTTGATGTTTTATTGATTCTCTTTCAATGATTACAAGTTGTTGCTGCAATCAACAGCAAGTTACAACTGGAAATTCGAAATCAACAATGAAATTATGATGTAGGATGAAGTAGATCTCGATCCGGCAGAGTCTGGGCGCTTGAGAGTCGAAAGATCCTTTTCTGTTGGCTCTGAGGCTCTATTTATAGGCGTAGGCTGCTGATATTTCGCTGAAAACTCGGAAGACCACTTCTGGCACGTGAGGGGGCCCACACGCCCGGTCTTAGGAAGTTTGGGCCCACTTTGGCATCGATTCGAACTCCATTCGAATCGATCATAAAATCATCCAATCGAGGTGAAATTTGGTGTGGGCATTCTTCAACATGTATTCAATCTTCTGTGAAAATTTCGTGGCATTTGGATCAGTAGATTGGGAGATATGATGGATTCGAAATAGGGGGTTCACTGCGTGGCTGTTTGGTTCGAAACCATGGTGGCACGTGTCTTCGTGTTGACGTGGAGCGCACACTTCGAATCGATCCGGTCTTCACTCCGAGTTGACCGCTTCGACTCCATATATCTCGACGCATTCGAACCGATGAAAGACACGTCATCATGGTTGGTTGACCCAGTGGGTTCAAACGAAGCTTCACAGGTAGGTTCGAACAAGGCTTCTGTGATGGGTTCGAACAAGGCTTCTGTGATGGGTTTGAACAAGGCTTCTGTGATGGGTTCGAACAGCCAAAGCTTAGTGGATTCAAACAAGGATCTTTGGATGGATACGAGCCTTGCAAACTCTCCATGGACATGAGGCCCACAGGCGCGAACCGGATGGATTCTAAGTTGATGGAGTCGAACCGAGGCATTCCGATGGGTTCGAATGGTGATCGGTTCGAATGGTGCATGACGATGGGTTCGAAGACACCCACCATGATGGGTTCGAAACCAGTGTGTTCCCTTCAAGTTGAACGGATCATAACTCGAGCATACGCACTCGGATTGACTTGAAATTTGAGACGCTGACTTCTACGGTCTTTCTTGTCGTGTCCTATCAATTGTAGCTCAATCTGGACTCGGACAAAATTCAACGATATCCATAACGAAACGAAATATGACCAACCTCTGAGACGAAATTATTCTCCGTTTTTCGATCGATCTTTTGGTATCGCGGCTTTGCCAAAAAGCGAGATAACATTTTGCCCCCCAAAGTACGTCTTGTGAGAACATGACGTGCTTTTAATAGCTACAATTTCTCTCCAAACAATCATTGCTCTCTTTTCGTTGAGACTCGTGCTCTGTATTGCTGCAACCTTGCGTTGATATGTGTGTAATAGCGCTTAGCTGTTGGCTGTTGCATCTGTAACAAGATAAGTGTTTGATCCCTGCAAATGGTTAAAATCGAATGTTAGTCCGATATATATATGCACATATGCTAATTTGATCTTTGTTAACGTCGTGCGCCTACAAGTCATTGTTAGCTTTGTTTGCTATTGAATTTCGTATCGATTCTCTTATGAACCGATTTTGGAATTTGAATTGAGACAACGCTTGATGGTTGTTTTGAAAAGTTCCTTCGTATCGATCCTCTCCTGAACCGATATTGAAAGTTGAAGGAATTGGATTTGTATTATGCGAGTGTAAGATTTCGAACCGATGTGTTGGAGTATAGATGGGTTCGAAATCCACATTCGTATGGATGGAGCATACTTGTGTTGTGATGGGTTCGAAACTGACATTCGAACCGATGTGAAATGATGGATTCGAACTAGTCGTTCGTTTCGGTAGGTCGTGGATGGAGTTGCGAACAGAGGCCTCGAATCGATGTACCCACTGCGCGTTTCGCATCGATGCAACTCGTTGTCCTGCCGTGTACTTCGTATCGATGAAGTGTGAGGGTAACTTCGTACCCACAAGGCATTAGGCAAATGGCTTCGAATGGTAGTTTCAAATCGATCCGCGCTTTCACTGGTTGCAACCGGTCAAGTCTACCGGAAGAGGAATCGCCTCGGTTTCTCTCAAGGCTTCATATAAATAGCATAGGGTTTCACTTTTTTCACTTTTTACTTTTTTACTCTCGCCTTGTTTTGACTGTGCACTGCATCGTTTCGAAACTTCAGAGAAGAAGGCACTGTGTTTCCGTATTCGAGACATTCGAGATCCAAGCCTTTAATTCCTTGAACCCATCACTCAAACTAGGTAAATAGCTTCGAATCCAAATGGCAAAGTTACTTCGAAACCGCGTCTTCTTCATCGATTGGCCACTCTGGTGATTGGTAAAGCCGGATCTGGTCTGGGGGAGCTTCGAAACCATTTGGGGACTCTTGTTCGAATCGATGATGGCGGCATCATATTTCTTGGATTTCGTATCGATCTCTTGGATGACCTTATGGAGGTGACGCAGTTCGCACCGATTGATGGATTCGATGGGTTCATTCGAATCGATGGATTTGAATTCTCAACTTTATATCGATTCGAAGAGGATCGATTCGAACGATATCGATGTTAAGTTGGGGGTTTCTGATCGGTGCGAATTAGCCAAACAAGGATCGATTCGAAGTCATCCATTTTTGATCGATTCAAACTCGACACCTAATCATCGTTTCGAAGTGCGCTTTCCATTCATCGATTTGAATTGACGTTAGGTTGTTTTCGAACGAGGTCCCTGTGATCGGTTTGAACCCTCTATGATGGATTCCAAAGTTTGACGTCTCTAAGCATAACTCCGACGAGCTTCGTTCCTGCATATTTGGACATATTAAACTGTATACTTGACCACCTTTCGAAGCTCATCGGTGGAACCATAACAACTTCTATCTAAATCAAATTTCCATCATACAAACGGTTCAACGATGACGGTCAGCGATGACGGTCATTATAACTGGACTCCGTAGCTTTGTTGTTTGTATATTTCTTTTAACTCTGCGATATTTATTCAAGTAATGCATAGCACTGCACAACATACATTCATTCACTTTACACTGGGGAACGCACGGGTCCTTTGTCGTCTAACGATGGTTTCTCATGAGTTAGCTAGTTATGGAACCGTCAAGTTCGCAACAGCAGGAGGTTCAAAGTATAGCTGCTCCGAGACTAGGTGTTCCAGATATTGAACCTGAGATCATTGGTCTAGCCCCGGACGAACTTCCCAATGCGTCTTTCATTGCCAATCCGTCGGATTCCGTTCAATCGAATATCTCTGAAGACATGTTAGGGAGAATATGCTTGAGGCACGGTCTTTCATTGGATGACGTGTTATTGCCAGGGCCGAATGATAGACCACACAACCCGCCGGAGGGATATACAGCATTTAATCGCCACACGTGCGCGGCTGGGACGCTTCCTCCGTTCAACGAGTACATAAGGGAGGTGTTGTCTTTTTTGAGGATCGCTCCATCTCAGCTACACCCGAACGGATATGCCTCCGTGAATAGTCTATTCATCGTCTTCATGGAGTACCTTCATAGACCACCGATCCCGACCGAGATCAGATATCTATTTAATTTCAAAACTCGAGGTGATTATCCTTCCTTCACATTTCTGGAAGCGGTGAGGAACTGCCAAGTGGTCACTGCATCCTGGACCAGGTTAAGTTACTACAGGACGGAATGGTTCTATGTTAGGTGTCCTCCGGGGTTTGCCCGACGATGGTTATTCAAACGTGAGTGTAGCTGAGTTATCAAGTAATTACTAAGGCAACTGCGGTCAAAGCGAAACTTATGTTTTTTTCTCTTTTCTACAGCGACGATTCAACGACCTGAGGGAGAGCACTTTAAGGAGATGGTGCGAGTACTTCGAGAAGTCCCAAGTGGGGATAGGGATATCGAGTCGCTCTTGACGGACAGGAATCTTCGGACTTATGGGTTGATTGAACGAGGGCAGAGCATACTGTTTGACGGGGCACTAAGGATTATTTCTAAAAAACGAGTCAAACACAAGAAGCCCAAAGTTATCATAGCCGAGGAGGCTGATTCTGAAAGAACTCATACTGACGACGAGCCGTTGTTGGAGCCTACAGAAGTGGTTCAGGATGTTGAAGAGCAAAGAAAAGGCAAGGCAGCTGTCATCACGTCAACTAAGAAGGAGAGATGGAAATCGGTTGTCACGGCCCGTTCCTCTCTCGGAGTTAGAATTTCTGAGATGTCTCCTCCGCGAACTGAAAGTCTTTATGAGGGGCTTACCGATCTTCCAATCCCGGATGATGTGTCTTTTCAACATGACGCCGGGTTGGAGGAGTTTCATCGTACTCTAGAATTGAGCGAGCCTTTTATTACTAGCTCAGTCGACACTTCTGGTTGGTCGGGGGGAATACATATTCATACACATTTCACGACACTACATAGCCTCGAGTCTTAGGTCATCGGTTTCGAGAAGCCACTAACTTTATTCTCATTTCGCTATGCAGATATTATGACTGGGCGTGGTTCGATGCTAGGGAGCCTACGACATGCTCGCAAATCTTCCTCATATTACGAGTCACAACGGAGAGAAAAAGATAGGGATTACGATCGCAGGTACTCTGGGTATTCTAGCCAAGAACGGAGAGGTAGGGATTACAGACATCAGTCTCGATCGCGCACTCCTCCTCCAAGAGTTCCTATACAACCTCCTGTCCATGTTTCTCGTCCTTCTGATTCCTCGTACTACCAGTCGGCCTCTCAATCTTCTAAGTATGAATCTCGCCATCCCAGATCTGAGGCAATGCCCCCAATAGTTGCGAAACAAACTCCTACTGAAATTTCGGGGGAAGGAGCAATCAGGCTTTCTCAACTGAAGAAGGACTTTCCAAATATTTGCTTTGATAACTACATTTTTCCTCTTCACTTGAAAAGAATTCCGGCGGAGGCCGAGCAGACGGCGCACGATTATGTGCACGACTTTTATGCCCAATACAGGGCGTGGTACAAGGCGGCCGAGAAAGCATCGTCATTGGCCTTTGAGCGTGGGGCTACCATCGAGAAAATGCAGGCTGAGTTAGCTCAAAAGAGCCGTATTATTGATGTGCTAAATACTGAAGCTGAGTTTCTCGGAAGTCTGAAATGGAGGCTATCAAAAAAGCCGATGAAGCCCAAGCAACAATGGATAGGATGAAACATGAGCACTATGCCATGGAAGAGGACATGGCCATCGAAACACCATGGTTACTGCCGAGAGGGACGCAGCCCTAAAGGAGTTGAACGAGCTTAATTCTAAATTTGCCGAAATCGCCAAGGATAGGGATGATGCGAATAATGCAGCCCAGGAGGCGTGTGAACAGGCCGTGGTTCTCCGGACTGAACGAGATGCGGCAGTAGCCAAGGTCCAGGCGGCCGAGATGGAGGTTGAGGAGAAAGTTCATCAAGCGGAGGCCAGGCTGGAGGATGATATTGAAGATTTTCTTATCACTTACAATGCCAACGTGTTGAGACACCGAAATTTGGCCTGGCTCCAAGATTACCCGATACACCTCCATAGCGCTTGGGATCGATTGGTCGAGGAAGAAGAGGAAGCACGTCCGGGTGAATTGGTCGACCGATTCGAACTTGAAAACCGGCTGCTGACAGACGATGAGAAGAAGGTCCTTCATGACGCTATTATCGCTCATGAGAAAGAGATGGTTGGCGGCCGATCTCTGGAGGTGGGAGAGGGATCAGGTGTTGAGCATCACGCCAGTGTTACTAAAATCACCGCTCCACCTCCGTTAGAGCCTGCATCTGTGGTTGGTTCGCAATCCGTCCCTGCTTACGACCCGGAACAGCCGCGGTTATCTCCTATTCATGAGCATACTTCCGAGGCTGCTCAGTCGTCCGCAAGCCAAACTGGCGAAGGTATTCTGAATTTATCTCAAGTGTTTTCCAAATAGAGAGTTTGTTTTGAAGCAGTTATTAACAACTTCTTCTTATTTTTGCTTAGTGACTGGAGTTTCTCCGATCACCGTGACCCAACAATCAAGCAAAGGGGGTAAGGCCATCACCACCGAGATTACTGTTGTAACTGCAGTATCAACCGAGGCAGCGTAGGGGAGCGGATTATCTCTTGATGAACAAATGGTGAGCGAGCTGCTCGGTGAGCAGGGTGGCTTCTCCACAAGCCTGTCGTTCATCATTAGTGACCTTCCGCCAACCTCTAGCTCTTCAATGCAGACTGCGGATTCCCCCAGCCAAGCCCAGACGATTCGTGATGAAGAGGTCCTGGCCGAGATTCGTGCAGAATTAGAAGCTGCGGGGCAAAGTGGTAGTGTTGGTGGTAGTACGGCGGTGCAGAGCCCAGCACCTGCGAGGATAGTATCGTCGGGTGGCACTATCCCATCTTCCGTTGCGGGTCCGGTCCCTCCTACTCCTCCAGCAGGGAGTCTTCATTTAGATTCAAGTTCTGAGGAGGATGTAGATATTATGCCCCCGGCCGAAGAGCAACCACCGGAGAGGAGGTCGTCCAAACGAAGGATTTTTGTTCCTAGCGATTCTGATGACGAACCGCTGATAAGGAAGCCAAGAAAGAAGGAATAGATCGGCCTCCCAAGCAGGTTTTGGTAGATAGGAACTTGTTTTCGTTTTTTGTTAGTAGGCCGTGTATAGATGCAGGTTCTGCCCCTGCTAGTAGGGATTCTTTTTTGGGAGAACTTACTTGCATGTAAGTCCTTGTCTTCAGTTAGTTAAAATAAAATTTAGTTTCTTTGTTTCAACTCTCATTTCTTTTGTGCTAAAGTGTTCGTAGTGTCTTGTTTCCAGTCCGGTGCACTTGTGGTGTTTTTACCGTCAAGTAGAGTTCATTTTTATTCGCCAAGTCTGAGAATCTTGGTCGCAAGTTGTGATCGATGAATAATCGAACTTCGGACATTGTATCACTTTGGTTAGCGATTAACACAGCTTTTTTGCCCCCTAGTCTCGGGGAATAACATTTGTGTTTTGGTGGTTGAGTGCGTTTGTTGCAAACTTTAAGCACATGTCCACATTCCGGGGACTTAAGATAATTTGAGATCGATAATCCGCTTCGCACACCGGGAATTCGAGAGTTATCGATGTTTGTAACACGGTCCGCGCTCTGGGAACTTGGAATTGATGTTCGCATTCCAATTCACACTCTGCGAACTTGGAGTTAGTATTAACATTTCGGTTCGCGCTACGGGAACTTGGAATTGGTATTGGTGCTCCAATTCACATTTCGGGAACTTGGAGAAAACATGTATATTTGGGTTCGCACTTCAGGAACCTGGAATTGATGTTTGTACTCCGATTCGCGCTTCGGGAATCTGGAGTTAGCCGCTGGATGGTCAGTCACACCTATTTGGGCTTTTTAGGAATTTGTTCACACTCTGGGAACTTAAGATAGTTTGTAATCGATAACTTGGTTCGCACTATGGTAATTTGAGAGTTATCGATGTTTCTAATATGGTTCGTGCTCCGGGAACCTGGGATTGATGTTTATACTCCATTCACATTCTGTGAAGTTGGAGTTCGCACAGATGCCTCGATTCGCGCTCCGGGAACCTGTAATCCACATTTATGCTCCGATTCACGCTCTGTGAAGTTAGATTTGTTCGCACTCTGGGAACGAATTGTTGAATGTTTATACTCCAATTCACACTCTGGGAAGTTGGAGTCCGTCCGCGCTGTGGGAAACAATTGTTGAATGTTTATACTCCAATTCACGCTTTGGGAAGTTGGAGTCCGTTCGCACTCTGGGAACGAATTATTGAATGTTTATACTCCAATTCACGCTCTGGGAAATTGGAGTTCGTTCGCACTCTGGGAACGAGTTATTTAATGTTTATACTCCAATTTGCACTCTGGGAAGTTGGAGTCCGTTCGCACTCTGGGAATGAATTGTTGAATATTTATACTCCAATTCACGCTCTGGGAAGTTGGAGTCCGTTCGCACTTCGGGAACGAATTATTGAATGTTTATACTCCAGTTCACACTCTGGGAAGTTGGAGTCCGTTCGCGCTGTGGGAACGAATTGTTGAATGTTTATACTCCAATTCACGCTCTGGGAAGTTGGAGTCCGTTCGCACTCCGGGAACGAATTATTGAATGTTTATACTCCAATTCACGCTCTGGGAAGTTGGAGTCCGTTCGCACTCCGAGAACGAATTATTGAATGTTTATACTCCAATTCACGCTCTGGGAAGTTGGAGTCCGTTCGCGCTCTGGGAATGAATTACTGAATGTTTATACTCCAATTCACGCTCTGGGAAGTTGGAGTCCGTTCGCGCTCCGGGAACGAATTATTGAATGGACTGTCGTGTGTTGATCCAATTCAGCCTTTGACGTGATAGCTTGCCCTCGAGCTGGGGTTTCACTTAGTGAGTGGTCGGTCGTATCGCAGTCACTCGCTATTTGAATAAATTCCATTGTTTGATGGAACTTAGCTCTTCGTGTGTCGTGATTGTTGAACGTTGCATTCGGTGAATCACAGCTCTAGCTTGAAGAGATAGTATTTTATTGCTGAAATAAGAAAATATGGCAAAGTCAGTGCCTTATTACAAATTCAAATTTCAGAATGTAACGGAAACTACAAAGCATTCATAGATTGAAGGAGCCTGTCATGTGTGACAGTGACGAGGATCTTCATCGTTCCAGGCTCCTGAGTAAGTAGGTCCGCCACTGATGGCGTTTATCACCAATCTTCCACGGGGACAAGTCGGGTCCTCCTGTCTCGGTCGACTGGGTCCATTGTTTGGATTTGATGGGCCCGCTTCTCTGGGCTGCGGTGTCCGCACAAACTGTTCCAGCTTCCTTTCTCTGATCAGTTTTTCAACAAGATCCTGTAAGTGACGACACTCGTTTGTATCGTGCCCGTAGCTTTCATGGAACCTGCAAAACTTTCCCGTCTGGATTTGTCTCTCTGACGACGGTCTTGGTGCAGGTTTTTGATATTGAATTGTATCGCAGGTTTGTAAGTACAAGTCCTCTAGTGATGTATTTAGAGGAGTGTAACTGCCGAACATTGGATTCTTGCGCTGCGGGCCACGGTTTTGATCCTGTTTTTTAATTTGATTCACGCTTTCTCTTCGCCGAGCTTGTTTATTTTTAATGTTCAACTGGACTTTTCCGGAGCTCTCACCGGACTGTTTTATTCAACATTGCTTTTGATCTCTTCCGCATTTGATCCTGCGTCAGTTTGTTTCCTAGATTGTTTCACATCTTCCCGTCTCAGGAATTGAGCTGCTTTGGCATGGAAACGGTCCAATGATGCAGGTGGTTTCCCAGCTAGCCAATTGCCAAATTCAGAATCGAGGTCGATCCCCTTAGTCAATGCCATAAGGATGGAGTTATCGTTTGGATTACTAATCTCCGCACATGCGGTATGGAATCTCTCTAAGTAGTGTCTGAGTGTCTCTCCAGGAGCTTGCGTGACACTAGATAGAGTGTTGACATCTTTTGGCCTTGCGACGTGCATGCGGAATTGCTCGAAAAATTTTGTGGCTAACTGATCGAAGGAAGGGATGGATCGAGGTGGCAACCGAGTGAACCACATGGTAGCGATGCCCCCCAAGGATATGGGGAAACTACGACATTTCACTGCATCGTCAGCCCTGGCAGCAGTCATCGACCATTCATATTTTAGAATATGTTGGTTAGGGTCGGAGTTTCCCTCGTACATGGGTAGAGTAGGCATCCGGAATCGCCGCGGGGGTTCAGCAATAAGAATATCGTCCGTAAAGGGCGTGTGACTTTAGGAAACTCCCCAATCGTCGTTTGTGAATCCCTGACTCTCACGGATCATCTGACGTATCATAGTTGAAAGATCCGGCATTTGCGCCGGAGTATGATCATGTTCCATACTTTGAGTTTGAACCGGATACCGTCGACGGTCCAAGTCTCGCCTTCTCGTCTCATAGTCCTCTGGGACATACGGTTCAGGAGTACGCCCGCTATGATGACAGTCCAGGTCTGACTGATCTTGAGCGTCGACCCCTATTTCAGCCGCAACGTTAGTGGTGCGGTATTCTACGGCGTGGTGAGGAACGGCACCTCCTCGGGAGGAGGGTCCGGTTTGGAAACTGGCTGACGGACCAACTCTAAGTTGTCCAACGGTCAATGTCGGTTGATTTCCAACGGGTGGCATACACTCCCATCTAGCCGGGGTCGTGGAGGCTGGTTATGATAATCAGAGGACGAAGAACTTTCGCTGGATGAGCAAGAGGCATGGTCTCTCATGGATCTCATTCGTTTCTGGCGATCCAGCTTGTTGATTAACTCAGCGTTAGCACGTAGCTGTTCTTCTAGCTGTTGCCGACTCTGGGTCAGCTCTTGGAGTAACAACTGCAACTCTTGTCGAGTAACCGGACCGGACGGTTCAGAGTGCCCAGTAGCATCCTGATTAGATGGAGGTGGGGGCACAGGATTTTGTCTATCCTGTTCTTCTTGATTGACAGCGTTTGAGGTGGTTCTTGTGCTAACCATCTTGATAGTTGAATTCCTTTCCTAGACTTTATGCAAATCTGAATAGAAGGGAAGGAAGTTGGATTTGATGATCTGGATCTCTCTCTTAGATTTATTCAATCCAGTATCGATGACAGATCTAATGAGCAGGAGAAAAGCTGGGTTTTCTCAGTGAAAGCACCAAAGTGTTTGTGTCAAAATTGGGCACAACACTCTTCGGGAGTCGTTGAAGAGATAATAACGAAGAATTTAAATTCAAAACAGATATTATCTAACAAAAACTCCAATCAACAGTAAGATAAATGCGTAGACAAGCGATTTATAGTGGTTCGGCGTGTTGCCTACGTCCACTGTGAAGTGTTTTGATGTTTCATTGATTCTCTTTCAATGATTACAAGTTGTTGCAGCAATCAACAACAAGTTACAACTGGAAATTCGAAATCAACAATGAAATTATGATGTAGGATGATGTAGATCTCGATCCAGCAGAGTCTGGGCGCTTGAGAGTCGAAAGATCCTTTTTCTGTTAGCTCTGAGGCTCTATTTATAGGCGTAGGCTGCTGATATTTCGCTGAAAACTCGGGAGACCACTTCTGGCACATGAGGGGGACCACACGCCCGGTCTTAGGAAGTTTGGGCCCACTTTTGCATCGATTCAAACTCCATTCGAATCGATCATAAAATCATCCAATCGAGGTGAAATTTGGTGTGGGCATTCTTCAATATGTATTCAAGCTTTTGTGAAAATTTCGTGGCATTTAGTTCAGTAGATTGGGAGATATGATGGATTCGAAATGGGGTTCACTGCGTGGCTGTTTGGTTCGAAACCATGTATTCGAATCGATGGTTTCGAAACCATGGTGGCACGTGTCTTCGTGTTGACGTGGAGCGCACACTACGAATCAATCCGGTCTTCACTCCGAGTTGACCGCTTCGACTCCATATATCTCGACGCATTCGAACCGATGAAAGACACGTCATCATGGTTGGTTGACCCAGTGGGTTTGAACGAAGCTTCACAGGTAGGTTCGAACAAGGCTTTTGTGATGGGTTCGAACAAGGCTTCTGTGATGGGTTTGAACAAGGCTTCTGTGATGGGTTCGAACAACCGAAGCTTAGTGGATTCGAACAAGGATCTTTGGATGGATACGAGCCTTGCAAACTCTCCATGGACACGAGGCCCACAAGCACGAACCGGATGGATTCGAAGTTGATGGAGTCGAACCGAGGCATTCCGATGGGTTCGAATGGTGATCGGTTCGAATGGTGCATGACGATGGGTTCGAAGACACCCACCATGATGGGTTCGAAACCAGTGTGTTCCGTTCAAGTTGAACCGATCATAACTCGAGCATACGAACTCTGATTGACTTGAAATTTGAGACGCTGACTTCTACGGACTTTCTTGTCGTGTCCTATCAATTGTAGCTCAATCTGGACTCGGACAAAATTCAGCGATATCCATAACGAAACGAAATATGACCAACCTCTGAGACGAACTATTCTCCGTTTTTCGATCGATCTTTTGGTATCGCGACTTTGCCAAAAAGCGGGATAACAGTTATTTGTGAGTATAGGATTATGTAATGAATTGGAAATATTTTGAAATGAAATGTGATTTTGTTTGAAGTTTAATTTTTTTTCCATATTCATGTATACCTGTGTATCAACGAATCTATCACTGCCGTATTTGGTCACCGAGAATTAATAAGCATGGTGACTGTAGCATCCATAGCCATTAGTTTTGGGCCTTCAAATAGAGGGATGTTACATATACCTTATAGGAGGTTAGGCATATCATACATGCAAACAAGATTGAACGAATTAGTCGTAAATAATAGACATAACACTTAAATGGAAATCAATCGGCATAAATTGATTTTATGGTTAAATTGTATAATTTCCAATTACCAAAACGCTATTCTGACCCTCTCCTCATCACAACCCATATGATAGATTTAGAAGGAAAAGTTGCTGGTGTAAGATGGGAACTATAGATGGTGGAGTCTTCTTATTCATGCACGACACTAACAAGGCGACTTGATATCTATGAAATAATATCGATTCTAAGGTAGTAGCCTCAGTCGCTATATATGTTCTATTATATTTTTCTATTCCACTATGATTATGTAGATCGCTCTTTGATACACTTATGCATTTTGCAAGTTACCAAACCAACAATTCATACTCTAATGGACTTGGGTTTCAATTTAGTCAAAATTCAAGCCCATTAAGGTGTGGGTTGTTACATTTGGTATTAGAGCTTAGGTAAGTTGATCGTAGGAATTAGGATATGCTAAAGGAATGTATTTGTATTTTTACATATAATTATGTATATATTATACAACAAACTCTATAAATTCCAACTATAGAAGTAGTTGCAACCGTATTTCGAAAAGATGGATGAGACAACTATGACGTGGGTCAATAAACATAGTTAAATTTATACACCTACCCAAATTACCCCATGGAGCATTGGCTATACTGTAAAGCGTTTATCAAGAAGATCGTGAGCACAACATATAGAAGAACCCTGGAGATGGATGGTACTTGACTCCTTTGTTGGGCCTAAGTTGCCTTATGATTATGGATTTCAATGGATTATCGCCTAAAGACTTATATTTCATTCAAACAAATAGGAAGTAAGAGGTGAAAAAGGATTGAGCAAGTTCCCACAGAAACTTATGCACTAATCACCATAATAGGATAGCCAAACTTTTAGTACATACTCTTAATAAGAAGAGGTTAAGGTGAAGGGAGAAGAAGAAAAGTCTAATGGAAAGGGCAATTAAAGTCTATTTCTAAGTCCGACCCCATGTGAAAGAATGTGACAAAAACATTTTTTGAAAATTCTTTGAAACATATTCTGGATGGTTTTTTGAAGGATTTATTGGGAAGTTTTTTTCGAAAAACAAGGAAATTTTGAATTTCTTAGTCTAAAATTGGTTGAGTCAAAAAGTTTGGATAAAGGGATTTTTCATTTTTGAAATAAATGAAAATAGATTGGCTCGATGATTTTTTCTATCTTTTTAATTTGGAAATTCCTTTTTAAAATTCTTTCTAAAGGGTGGAGAATTGGAAATGGTACTCGATTGAAATGGGGTAAAGAGAATAGAAGGACAAGAGTGCTTGATAACAAAGGTAGAAGGAACATTCCCGTATAAGTAAATGTGGAGAATGAATGCTGAAATATATATATATATATATATATATTATTGATAATGAAGAAATGCCCAATGACTAATGCAGTAGGTGAATGCACTATAAGGAGTTGATATGGAATAACGGTAGCTAAGGAAAAGAGCTATGCAAGGAGAAGCCACCTAAATGCAATTTAGGTAGGAGAAATATAAATAGTAGCAATTTTAGGAAATTTAAATAAAAACAACATACGGAATTTATATTAGAATAGTGTAGTAATCTGGTTAGGAATGATGCAGGAAGCTAGAGGCAAAGCATAGGAAGAATGGATAAATTCTATAGATATGTGTAGTAATTGCGCATATGTTTTAGATAGTTTCTTAGATAGATGCAACAATTGCATGTATCCTTCAGAGGTCCCCCTCGTATTCTATTAAAATCTCTGCTAGGGTGAAAGTGGAGATATCATGAGCAATAAAAAAAATAGAATGGACGTTATTCATGTCTACTCCATTTTTCATTATTTAAAGTTGTAAATGATGTTTTTGGAAAAATGGTTTGGTATGATAATTGAGTTTTTGAACGTTTTAAGTTAAAATCCGATTTTAAAGATGTAAATCTTTATTGTAGTAAGCCTTTGAAAAGGGAAATTTTTCATTATTTCTTTTGGAAACCAAGTAATTTTTGAACTTGATAAAAGGGTTTCTAAGTTTATGTTGATAAAAGTTTTGGATTAAGTACTTCTTGACTGCGAAGTTTTATCTCTATAAAAAAGGGTTAAAAACAGGCTAATTTTTTATATGGAGTAGATATGGATGACTGCCTAGTTAAGACGGGTAATGGTTTAGGACGTGAGTTAAATAGCTATGGATGCTCGTAGGATAGAGACAGGGAATCCCCGTTGAACATAAGGAATATTATTACGAATCTAGGAATATTTTATTAGAGATGTGTGAAAGCCATAAGAAGAAACTTCAAAGGAATAAGGAATGGTATCAAAGTATAAATTTTTTAGTCCTAAGGTACACTCTCATGAAAGAGCAATGATAAGGAAAGTAATACCAAAGTTTGAGGATTCTATCAAGAGAGTTTGACTGAGAGAAGATAGTGGTATGATTGGAGAAGAGAGTAATAGGATGGAAAATACACATAAATGATGTTAGTTGACTCACGGTTAAGGGACGCAAAATTGGAGGTAGAAAGTTATTTCACCAAGCCAATTTTCCGATAAGTTATTATAAATGTGCATAGTTTATACTTCTTACCCATTGTAGTGTAGAATGCACAATTTACCCCATAATTAGGTGTAATGATTGAAGTAATGGATGGATCCTATTTATTGAGAGCTAAGGATTAAGTTAAGACATATGGATTATTGTTGAATGGCATACTATAAATGTCAATCTTAACCGAGCAAGGGATGATAAACCCATAACATCATTAATGCCGGTTGATGTTGAAGGCCAGCTTCCAACAATTTTTTACTTTTAGGCTATTTAGGTTGTAATCGCCAGTTGTGTAACATCCCATAAATTTAATCATTTTGATTTTGAATATTTAATTAATTTTAAATATTTAAATAGTTAGATTTTTGAATTTAATAGCTTGACTTCAAATATAGTGGTCATCTAAATATTTGAATTGTGAATTAAATATTAATTAAATGGATTTAATAATTCTATTTACCACCTTTTTATTAATAAATAATATTGGTTAACTCATTTAATAAATTTATTTATAAAAATGAATAGATTGGATAAATATCGATTATTTGATCAAAAACATAAAATGATATCTTAATATGTGAAAATAGCATTTCGAGGCATTGTCACGGATTTTGACGAAACTAGTGTCATTGGATCTGGAATAATGAATTATTGTATACCGACGAGTTTTATGACGATAGGATGTACCGTTTGATCGTGCGAGCTCAAAATGCATAGCGATTAATTATAGAGAATTAAAAGAATATAATTTGATTTAAAAAATTAACTTCTATATAGGATGGAATTTGGTCCTAGAATAGTTTCAGTAAGTTTGAAATATGGGTATTTAGCTAAGAACACCAGTGAGCATGCCTTGATTGGAGTTCATAGAATTTAAGGCATGAATAATGTCGGTTAGAAACTCCATCTATAGGACCCCTACCCTCTCATTTTGCCAAAAACCCTAAAATTAAAACCTAGGCGCCATTTTTATTTTCTTCCATCCAATGGCTGAAACTCATTGGCGCCACTGGAGACATTTTCAGGGGATGACCATAACATGGATGTTACTCGGCTAGGAGAGGTAAGGTGAATGGTCGGTGGGATTAGGCTTGGTGGTCGAAGCCACGATGGATCTGAGTTTAAAGGTGTGGCAGTTTTTAGGTTCTTTCTCCTCAACGACGACGAGATAGAGGATGGGGTTGGTGGTGTTGAGTAGCTCATGGGAAGGGCTTCCATCTGCATGCAAGCAGCGGTCGGGGATGGACGGCAGCAAAGGGAAAGTGGAGTTATTCGATGCTATTTGTCAAGTGCTGGGTTATTTAATGGGACGGGATTAAGGCTTATGTTTGGGTAATTAGTGGCTAATGATGTATTACTGAATTAACTAATATTTAGTTTATTCGAATTCTTATAATTTGAATAATTTGTTCGTACGAGGTCGGATTCGAATGTGGTGAGTTGCATTATACTCGTGAAAGCATTATCTATGTTATGGAATTGGATTGGTTGAGTTTGGAGCTTATAGAATTTCAAGCTAAAATCGAGCGACGGTAGCAGAATGTTTCGAAAATAACTTAAATTTCGATGAGTTTACTCACCTTGAATTTAACTATATAATATTTGTGATGCTATAGTTTTTTGTTTAATGCATGGATGATAGTTTATATTGTTTGATTGAATGTTTAGATTGGATTCCCGTCTTGGAAAGCGGACGACATACTATCTGATATATAAAGGTTTAATATAACCATATATTATTGTTTGTTCCCGCTTAGCACTAGATGACTTAAATAACGATTTTGTTGCAGGGGATAAAAGGAGAAGTCGAAGAGTTTTCGTAGTGAATAGGTCGCTACAGAACACTTCAAAAAATACGCATACATACGTGTGATTTACATGGGACATTTGTAGAGAGACCCAAAGGGTTTCTCGCTGTTATTTATTATTATCTACACATTATTTATACTTTCTTACTGCTTATATTTAGTTGAAATAACTATAACGGTCTATTTGAATTGTTTAAGTGTCATTATAGTGATTTTTCGCTATATCGTCACTTATTGAATATCATCTCCATAAACCTTTGTGTGTTGAACTTGAGCTTATATTTTCGCAAAATAGATGTTAAAATTCATTAATCATTTTAATTAATGATATTTGAATTTAATTAATCATTTTAGCTAATGATGTTTTTTAATTTAATAAATCATTTTAATTAATGATATTTAAAATTAATTAATGATTTTAATTAATGGAAATTGAATTTACTAAATCATTTTAATTAATGATATTCAAGTTAAATTAATCATTTTAATTAATGATGCTTTAAATTTACTTAATAATTTTAATTAATTACTACTATGGGCACGTCCTTCGCACACAAGCTGTTATACTATTGTAAACGGAATTAAGGGCATTTTTGGAATTTCAAAAAGACACTGAGTAAATTGGTTCAATGAATTTGCTTTGTTAATAGTATAGATGTTTGAATCTAATTAGTCACTTTAATTAATAGTATTAAACTTAGTTAATCATTTTAGTTAATGATATTTGGATTTAATCAATGATTTTAATTAATGATGTTCGAATTTAATTAATCCATTTAGTTAATGATATTTGGATTTAATAAAGGACTTTCAAATAATTTAACTGATTTAGTAAAGCGTTTAAAAGTTATTAACTGATTTAATGTTTAAAAATCGATGAACTAATTTAACAAATGTGTGTTAAAGATAATTGACTGATTTATTAAAAAAATTAAAGTTTGAATAACGATTCCTCGAGATGATTAACATTATTTTAAATGTATAAAGGTATTTAAATTTATTTATTATCTTTTGGGGTATCATTTTAAATTTACAAATGCTGGTTTATAAATGAGAAATCTTTTTAAAAGAAATTGTTTAAAAATAAAGCTAAGTATAAACTATTTTGGGTTTACAGTAAACAAGTTTTAATAACATTTATTGTTGACCCTTGTTTTAGTACACTAAGTATTATAATTTGCCCTTTTAAAAGAATATTTCAAAGAGCGCTTTTAATGTGTTTTACAAATAATGGAAATGTGAAAATTAAGCGCAAGTGTGAATCAAAAGTTTTAAAAGTTTGATTCATTTATTGGTGGTAAGTGTATGCGATTTAATTTCCATAAACAAACTACTTTGTTATTCCCGATAGTTGATTTATCGACTATCTTTTCGATTCTTCTATCTTCTGTGTATTTCGTCACTCTAAGATGATGTGTCGTGCTTTTGAGCTTTAATATCCCTTATCGTAAGTGAATAAAACCAAATAGCGGGTAGGGGTGCACCCTCTTAATCATTGTTGTGCTTCGTCATTCTAAGATGATTTGTCACTCATTTTAAGCATCGGCATCCAACATCATGGAAACTAAAACCAAAGAGCGAGTGGGAGCAAAACCATGTGGGTCGCATCCATTATGATATATTCACATTTATCTAGAAATTTTTTGAGAGCATGCACGTTGATGTGAGTATATTTGGATCCCCTTGGATTTAACGAAGTTCAGCTTGGAAGTTCCCGAGAGTGTTGCATGTTTGGCGTGGGCTCTTAAGTGTATTATATCTAGAGATATACTTTTGGTGTAGGGGGAGCACCCTCCTAGTTAGTTGGATAAATTCATTTTCCTTGTTCATATCTCAAACCTTGGAATGAATATTTTCAAGTTTTGTGTTTTGTCAGTCCAAGACGATTTGTTGCTCATTTGAGCGTTGCTATCCTTTGTCGGAAATTGCTAAAACCAAAGAGCGAGTGGGGCCAAGTTATGTGGGATTATTTCCATTAGGGTATCTTTACATCTACTATAGATTGGATTTGTTGTTTACTTTGGAGATGTGAGATACTTGGATTCTCCGTAACAGTTAGCGAGGTACGGCTTGGAGATTTCCAAGAGTCGTCGTAGTTTTCAAGTATATTTCTAAAGATATATTTCGTTAAGGGGGTGCACCTTGCTAGTCATTTGTTGAAAAAAATTCTTTCCTTATTTGATTTAAATCTTTAAATAATTTTCCTAATTTGCATCGAGAAGTGTCTGAAGCTCTTCTCGATGTTTAATTATTTTTATCCATTCTCTAAGTTTAGATTTTGATCTTATCTATGTACATCCTTTGTTGTTTGGATTGTTGTTCTGAATGTTTCCCATGTCTTCATGTATGAATGTTGTTCTTGTGAAGTAAAAACCCATTTCGTGTTTAGCAGCGTGGTCTCACAAAATTATTATATGTTTCTCATATTGCTTGAGTTTTCTCACGCTGGTTTTCTAGACTAATCCTGGTGTTATTTTATTATAATGCTTAGGTCAGACCAAGTATTTTTTTTTTAGGTTGTTATTGGTGGGACATGGACCTCATAGAGTAGAGCGAATGTTCGCCTATAATAGTATTTTATTTTGCACTACATTATATATACCCGTCAGCTATTGTATGGTCGGAAATTTATAACTGTCCAACTGATGGGATTTGTTTTAATTCTAATGTACTCTATATTTTGGAGTGGCAGTTTATATTGTCTTTGTTATGTTACACGTTGTCGTTTCCGCTGTGAGATTTTGTCTTTCCTATTCTCTGCTCTTTTCTTTTTATTTACCCTAACAATTGCCTTTGTGACGATTGGATGTTCGGCATGTGAATACATGGATATATTCGATGTCGACTTTCAATGGTCGAAATGGCAGGTCGTTACAATTTGGTATCAAAGCTTAAGGTTTAGCGAGAACCTTGGCTTTGGTAGGGTATGGCTCATTAGAGATAGAGTAAGTGACACCCTGGAATGAGTTTGAGAGTATTATATATACGAGCACATATTTGTTATTGTTATAAATACATATTGTGTTAATTGGTCTATTGAGTTATTTATGAATTCTGACCAAGAGTGGGATGCCACGGTGTCGATAGGGATTTCTAAACACTTGAACAAGGAAAAAGGACAAGATATTGACTTTTGGAAATTAGTAAATGAAATACTTTACCTTGGTTTATATTTTTATATATATAAAGGAATAATTTTCAAAATCCATATAGTTTACAATGTGTTTGTTTTTATTTATTATCACTGTTATTTGACCAGTCATGCTCAATTAAATTCGGAGAGTTGATCGTCATTTGTTGATTGCTGATTATTTGTGCTCAGCTTATTTTTAAGCATTTACTATTTTGATTATAAACGAACCCATTATGAATTAAGTTTCATAATTTGATTATGAGGTGTTCTGTTATAGTGATAAGTTAAAAGTAAAATTTTGATAAAAATTGTTTAATGTAGTCTAAATGGTAAGTTAGGACATTTAGAAAATATATATTTGAGAAAATTTTATTATAGTAAGGGAGAGTTATTATAATATGAAATGATTTTATATAAAGGCAATTTATACAAATTTTTCTTATAAAATATGTTTTTAAAAATAATTTTTGAAATTAGATCCTGAAATTATTTAAAATAATTTCAAAAAGGTTCTAAGAAAATGTAAAAGTAGTATCACTTGGAAGTATTTCTAAATATAAATATTTTGGAAGATGAATTTTAAATGGAATGCATTTTATTTAGGATAATTCGGAGGAAAATATCTTGATTAGTTTTATGGTAATCTGAATAATCATTTAAGTGACGATTGGATGTTTGCTTAGGCGAACATTATGGGGTAATTGTAAATTATTCTCTTTATCATTATGCGATCAAAATGAGTCCAAATCCGGACATACCTAAAGTAAATTTAGTAAATAAACTGTTGAAGTTATTTAGAAATATATGTAGAATGTTCTCAAAAATGATTTTCGAGTAAAAACCGGATAATTATTTCATAAGTTCCCTCGTAGGGAATTAATTTCAAAATAAAACGTGTTTTGATAAAAGAGTGGTTTGAAAAATGGGTTAAATTAGATAAGGAGGTTTTAATAGACATTGTTTATTTAAAATCATATATTTTTTTGAATCATCTAAGTTGTGTAAATTATTTGATGTTATTGGTCCAACCTGCAAAACATTTTTCCTTAGAGTATTCTAACCGATGTAGGTTGAAATACTGACTCAATTTTAAAAAGACCCATATTTGGATTAGGTATCCATCTAAAATTTGAAAAGTAAAATCAAATTTGTGTTTTGTTTGTACTCTTAGGATATAGAAGAGTATTATATAGTTAGATTGTGCAGTAAGTTTATAATTGTAGTTTTACAAAGAAAAAACTTTATAAAATATTTATAAACTTTAAGTGAAAATTTATGAAATAACTCATATAAATTTTTAGTGTTGAATAAAATACTAAATGAAAAATATAAGCAGTTTAGAAAAACTACTGTATTTAAGAAATATTTTTAGAGAATGACTTTCAAATTTTGTTTAGGAGCTTAAATGATCTTCTAAGCAATAACCAAAGGCTGATGATAAAAATGGTATGCTTAGGAAATTATCTATATTCTTAGACAATAAAGTCAGTTTTGAACCTAAGCTAAGATTTGTTTGTTAGACATTTAACAGTTTAGATAATGTTAATAGTTTATCCTATATGGAATTTGATTGGTAGGTTGTGTGATTTTATACACCATAGTTTACAAAGTTGAATTTATAAACCAAGGTTTTTGAATTGTTGTTTGTTAGGACTTACATCACGGTACATTTGAAAAAAGTAATTTTGAGGAAGAATTTGTGAAAGAAATAATAAAAACATCATTTTGTAAAAAAATTGATGAAGTGTTATTATTTCAAAATGTTTTAAAATAATATTTTTGAAACGGTTTTTCAAATGTTTTGTTATGACTAAAGTATGGCAATGGGTTTTCTCATTTTGAAGACTCGTTGGGTATATTTGTTTTCTCTAGTTGCTATTTTAGAAGGAACTGGAATACCACATGATGCTCCATAATATTGTGATTTTAGGGTCATACCATGCTTCGGTAGGTGGAGCCCCCTCCTTGTCATAATTGATTTTGGTTTTTGATTTATTTCTCTTCGAAGAAAATTTGAAAATATATTTTCAATATAAAACTCAGGCGTTTAGTTCTAAAATTTATCTTTTGAAATGTTTGGATGCGTACTATTTTATTACAGGATAATTTTTGTACTTTTGGTTGCATATGCTTGTTATGTTGCTTTTGGTTGCATGTAAATTTATATCGGGTTAATTTTTGCATGCGGAGTTGCATCATATTGCCTTGTTGCATATAATTGATACATTTTTTATTCTTTTTGAGTTTATGATAAGATAGCTAGTATATTACTCTTTTTTCAGTCTGAATCTCTTCTTGATTGTGTAAGTACAGGTAAGTAAGAGATTACTATTTGATTTCTTATGCACCTACATTTGCATTGAGATAATAAGTTGCTTGCAAAAATATAAATCAAACACAAAAAGGTACGTAGTAGATTTAGAAATTGAAATATGTTAATGATTTTATGCCCTAGATATGGGAGGCCACTTGGCTTTTGTTTTCTTTTGGTTGGTTTGGCGAGTTGTAGTTCTTCGGATTTAGCCGTGCAAAGGAGAAGCTGCGGAAATTTTCTAAACTTTAATAACTCATTTTAATTGAGGGGGAGAACCTAACATCCCATAAATTTGATCGTTTTGATTTTGAATATTTAATTAATTTTAAATAATTAAATAATTTATAACTTGAACTCAAATATAGTGGTTATTTATATATTTGTGTTGTGGAGTAAATATTAATTAAATGGATTTAATAATTTTTTTGACTCATTTTAATTAATAAATAATATTGGTGAACTCGTTTTGTAAATTTATTTACAAAAATAAATAGATCGCATAAATATCGATTATTGGATCAAAAATATAAACGTTATCTTAATATGTGAAAATTGAGGGCACTTTCTTGGATTTTGACGAAACTAGTGCCATTGGATTTGAAATAATGAATTGTTGTACACCAACGAGTTTTGTGACAATCAGATGTACCGTTTGACTGTGCGAGCTCGAAGTGCATAACGATTAATTTTAGAGAATTAGTATAATATAATTCCATTTAAAAAGTGAACTTCTGCATAGGATGGAACTAGGTCCCAAAAATAGTTCCGTTGAGTTTGGATTATGGGTATTTAGCTAGGAACGCCAGTGGACATGCCACTATTGAAGTTCAAAGAATTTAGGGCATGAATAATGTCGGTTAGAAATCCTATATATAAGACCCCTACCCTCTCTTTTTGTCAAAAATCCTAAAATTATAACTTAGCCGCCACTTTATTTCCATCCATCCAATGGCCAAAGCTCATCGGTGCCACTTGAGAAATTTTAAGGGAATGGCCTCAACATAGAAGTTGCTCGACTAGGGGAGACAAGGTGGATGGTCGATGGGAGTAGGTGATGGTGGCCGGAACCTCCATGGATCTAGATTTAAAGGCATGGAAGTTTTTGGGCTCTTTCTCCTCAATAGTGACGAGATGGACGATGGGGTTGATGGCGTTGGGTGGCTCGTGGGCAGGGCTTCCACCTGTAGGCGAGCGGTGGTCGGGAATGGACGGTGGGGACAGGAATGTTGAATTGAACGGTGATATATGTCATGTCCTAAGTTGGTTAATAGGGTAGGATTAAGGCTTAAGTTTGGGTAATTAGTGGCTAATGATGTATTAGTGAATTGGCTAATATTTAATTTATTCGAATTCTTATTATTTGAATAACTTGTTCATACGAGGTCGGATTCAAATGCGGTGAGTAGCATTGTACTCATGAAATCATTATCTACGATATGGAATTCGATTGGTGGAGTTTGGAGCTCGTAGAATTTCAAGCTAAAATCGATCGCTTTCGATTATAGATGGAACTAGAAAGCTCAGCGATAACTGGAATTTTGATGAGTTTACTCATCTAGAATTCAACTATATAATATATGTGATGCTATAATTTTTTGTTTAATGCATGGATGATAGTTTATACTGTTGGATTGGATTCCCGTGTTCAAAAGCGAATGACATATTATCTGATTTATAGAGATTTCATATAACCATATATTATTGTTTGCTCCCGCCTAGTAGCGAATGGCATAAATAACCATTTTGTTGTAGCGGACAAAAATGAGAAGTCGGATAGTTTTAGTAGCGAATAGGTTGCTATGGAACACTTCAAAAAAATACACATACATCGGCATGATTTACATGGGACATTTGTAGAGAGAACCAAAGGGATTTCTTGCCATTATTTATTTACTATTATCTACACATTATTTATATTTTCTTACCACTTATAATGTTGTTTAGTTGAAATAACTGTGAAGGTTAATTTGAATTGTTTAAGTGTCATTATAGTGATTTTTTGCTATATCACTTATTCAATATCTGAGTTTTAATTAATCATTTTAATTAAATTTGAATTTTGAGCTTGTATTTACGCAAAATAGATGTTTAAAATTTATTAGTCATTTTGATTAATGATATTTGACTTTAATCAATCATTTTAATTAATGTTGTTTGAATTTAATAAATCATTTTAATTAATGATATTTAAAATTAATTAATCATTTTAATTAATGGAATTTGAATTTAATTAATCATTTTAATTAATGATATTTGAGTTCAATTAATCATTTTAGTTAAAGATGTTTTAAATTTAGTTAATACTTTTAATTAAGATATTTGAGATATACTCCTATCGTATTACTGTCGATGGTTTGGATGATCTTTGACTGCTATATATATTGGGAAACGATGTAAATAAGGAAATCTCATGAAGACACTTAACTAGCGATAAAATGTAGGTAAGACTGGAAGTTTATAAAATAAATTAAAAAATTAGGTTAGCAAATGCTTAGACCCCAAAAGATAGGACTTTAGGAAAATAAATTTGAGCAAACGGAGGACGGGAAAGGGTTGTTGCGAAATCATAAGTCACAATTCCTATGCTATAAAAGCTCAAATTTATAAATATGCTTGAGTGTTCTTTGTCATTTTATGCTAAAATGAAAGGTTCCCCTAATCTACTATTACTGAACAATACTAGGGTCAGTCATATGCATTAATTTATTGGCCGAGTCTCGATTTTGGTAAGATGTAGCTTGATTTGCTTTAAGGACGTAGAGGCAAGTGTTTTGAAAACATAACGTTCAAATGATTTTTAAAAGCTGTGTTTAAATGTCTTTGATAAACTGTGTTTGTACCTTTTGGAAGATTTAGTTTCAATCTATTTTACAAGTTTGATTCTCTTATTTGCAAATGCCATATGCTTAGTATTTGTAGCATCAGTGTGTTAGTGAATATGAGTTTTATTGTCTGATAAGAGTGACAGTATATAAAACATAGGGAATAATATAAGAAAAAGTTGTTTTAGTTTTGGAATTTCTATTTCCATACCTTGTAAATAGTGAATAGAACTTGCGTTTAGGATAATTCCATTTTAGAATCCAAAAATAAACCTCCTTATGCATATTGTACTTGAAAATTTTGAAGAAGATTTTAGGGGTAAAAGAGAAGGTTCTAAAGTACAATAGAATAGGTATCCAAAAGAAGGGTGGAAACATGAAATTTTCCATCTAATTTTTTTTGACATAAGAGTATAAGTTTAGGAAATGGATTTTCAAATTTTGGATGTTAGAAATTGTGTGCTAGGTTTTGGATAGTAGGGATTGGATGCAAATTTGGGTGAACCATACTTCTACTAGTAGGAGTGTGGAAATTATTGGATGAAAAAAGATTTTTGAATTTTGAAAATTTACATACATATAAAACTATAGGTATACATTGGTTGTTTGCATCATATTTTCAAAATGTTTTTAAAAGAATGCAATCATTAGAAGGTGCCAATTTAGAATTTTTCAACATGCATTTCATATATGTTATGATACACCATGCACTTTTTCACATTTGGCCGCAAAATTGGTTGTACACTAATTAGTTGGATAGTTTAAAATGGTTGTGCACTAAGTTACATGATTCACCCCTTTGAGGAATTTCGAGAACGAAATTCTTTTAAGAGAGAAAATGTAACACCCCATAATTACGGTAACTAATAAATAATTAATAAGGTTCAAAATGGAATTTGAGTAAAGGTCGGAATTTGGTCTCGAAAAATGCACCATTGCATTCGTGATGATCTTCTAAGCAACTTTCATATTTGGTGGAGTCTTGCGAATGAAGCTCCAATGAAGAAGTTATTATAGGGATTTATCTACAATATATTGTTTGGTCGATCTATGGTCATATTTCTTTTACCTAGGTACAAAATATAACATTCTTTCCTTTTTATGGTCAAAATAATTAATTTGTAATAAACCATACACAACTTAAAATAAATGCCTTTATGTTCTATTTCATGTATCACAACACGCGATTGTGCTTGGAGGGTTTTTTTTGAACATTCAACAATTTTTTTATGGATAAAGGCAGAATATATGTCTATAAGGGTAGGATATTCAACATCATTATCACATGGCATGTTTATTGGGCACCATTGTACCAATGGCTATTGCTTCGTTTAAGAAAAGATCAAGGGGGGCTGACATCTTTTAAAATTTATACAAAAGTGACGATCACAAACTTGCTCAAAAAGGTATGGTTGCTTGAATAACAAACCATTGTAGGATGCTTTATTTGCAGTACTTTGAACCTTTTTATATTTCTTTTCAATACTCCATTAATAATGAGCAACTTTACCATTCTTGAATATATAATGTTTTGTCAAATGCAAACATGCAAATATGGAGAGATTACATAATACTTGGAATTTTAATCTTCTATGTTTACTTAGCTACCATCATATATAGTTCTTAAAAGTCATACATATATGTTCTTTTTATTCTAAAACTTGAAACCAAATAGAATCTACTTATACTTAACATGCAATTACAAACTTAAACAAAAAACGATACATTTAACATATTTCATACATGGATACACACATGCTTTAGCATAAATACCATAGTTAACATTGTAATCTACATGAATGATCAAAGTGGTCACACCATGCAATTTAACACCGAAGCTTATTAATTCCGACGAGAGACAATCGTGCTTAGCTGTGTGTATAAATAATAAAATTAACGTTCCCCTTACCTACTGCGAATATTCATTTTACTAAATAAGTACTTTGATCGATCGTAATATATAGTCTAATGGTCTTCAAAGTAGACCAAGATATGTTGTGACGACCCACCTTTCTAACCCCTAGGAACAACACTTAACACATCTTGGTGTTTGCGTGTCGTTGCCCAGGCATCAAAAAGAGGAATCATTAGGGGTAAAATAAAGAACAGAATAGAAAATCTCACAACGAAACTGCTAAGTAAAATGTAACAGTCAATAGCACATCAGGTTACTCCTTAACAGGGAGTTATCAGAGTTACACAAAAGTAGTACGAATCAGGCTTAGGCAGTTATAACATCCTGCCTTTACATATGTTGAAACGAAATATACTTACAAGCTAGAAAATACCGCGAAATAAATAACTAAGCAGATGAAAGCCTCCTACTCGAACGCCGTCTTCAAAAGATCCCAAAAAGACCTGCTACTCTCAAACTACTCAAACAAAATGAGTACCCGAGAGTTTAGGGAAAACAAACAACCCGGGTCAGACGATATGTCTGGTATAAGTAAAACTTCAAAAACAATGGGTGTGAAATTAAAACATAAACATGTAAGACCAGGCTGCTGAACACAAAACGGGTTTACTCCCACATAAATCAACTTCCAAACGTAGATGATGGATAATAATTAAACACCATGAAGATTGGCTGACTCTTCCCAATGCAAATAAGGGAATAAATTTGAAGGTTCGAATCAAATAAGAAAAGGAAAATATCAAACAAATGACTAGGAGGGTGCACCTCACATGAAGTATACCTCTAGTAATATACTTCTGAGAAGCTCATTTACTCTGTGACACTCTCAGAAACCTCCAAGCCATACCCCGCCAAATCTTACCGAAAATTCAAATATTTCACATCTAATAGCGCTACCAGATCCAATCTACATGAGATGTGAAAGTATCCTAATAGGAGCAACCTCACATAGCTTAGCCCGCTCTCGTGCTTTTGTTTTAGTCATTTCCAACAAAGGATATCAATGCTCAAACACATCATCGTAGAGTGACGATAATGAGAAGCCGAAGTAACCGATTGCCGATAAACCAATTATCGAGGATCTAAACCATTGTATATGGAAATTAAGTCTTGTATACTTATCACCACTCATCGAATTCAAACTTGTATTATTTCTTGGTTGATAATAATACCAGACAAGTCCAGGTAGTGTTACCTCAAAATCATATCTCATGATTATTCTTAATTTTTGAAATGATGACAAGTCTACTTCTTCGATGTTTAGTGCTAATTATACAAATAAATTGTTTCCATACAAGTGAATCGCTTTACGAAAATAATTCATTTCCATAAACAATTCAAACTTTTCTTTTTAAAACCTGAATTCGTACTTAATTGGCTTCACATTACAAGTATTATCTTTAAAACACTTTGTTAAAAGAGTTTATTAACTTTGAAACATCATTGTAAAATGGTTTAACAACATAAAACATCCTTATTACATTGATTAATTAACTATAAAACCTCATTAACTAAGTTAATTAATTAACTTCAATGACCTTTAATTAAAAAGGGTAAATCTCCATTAAACATCATTAATTAAATTAATTAATAATATAATTAATTAATTAATTAACTAAATAATAATCATATATCATCATTTAAAAGTGATAAATAAATTTAAAACTTTATTTAAGGAAAGACATATTTAAGGTTAAACAAATTTGGTTGACTTTAAAAGTCATTAATTAGAAAGGGTTAATTAATTTTAAAAACATCATTGATCAATAGATTAATTAATCTTAATCCATCATTATGAAAATATTAATTAGCCTTAAACAACATTAATTAAAATGATTAACTAAATTTAAAACATCATTAATTAATAAATTAGTTAAATTTAAAACACATCTTAATAAGTTAATCAGTTAACCGTAATCCCTACTAATTACATAATTAATTAATCATTATTAAATAATTAATAATTTCTTAAACATCATTAATCAAAAACTTGCTTAATTTTTAAAATAATTCCAAGCACGATAATGAAACCAAACGGTTTCGATCAAAGGTGATTTTCCGAAGAACCGATATAGCGACTATCAGTATAAGGGGAGTTCGAAATTCAAGCAGACATTCGCAACACAACCATACATCACAAAAAAAGGAATGATCATATATGCATGATGATTTAAATAATACAACATATATCAAGCATTTATCTACAATGGAAATTAGTCTAATTACTAGATTTTCATATAACCAATGATAGTAATTTTCATATAACCGATGATTCGCTTACTAACTTTCCAAAGTGACTAACTTTCAAGCAACAAACCAATCCATCAATCAAACCATTATCACAGCTATAAATAAGTATTTGATAGCTACAAATATGAGCATGAATATAGTTTAAACAGTATGGTTCAAAGGTGGAAGCTTCACTCACCAAAATGCTTACTAACTTGAATCGGCATCGCACTAAATCTTCGAAAACCACTAGAACTAAGCTTTCCTATGCACTTGACTTGATTTAGTGGACCTTTGGTGGGCTTTTGGGATAACGCCCCACCTCGAGACCCACCTTAGTAAAGAGAATTAACGAGTAATTTCGTCTACTAAAGCGGAGAATAGGGCTGGTTAAGGGCGACCATTTATAACTTTGTCTTAAACATCTACTAAATACGTCGATAAATGCTATATGATTTTTCTTTTATATCTCAATGGATCGACGTACCCAGTAAATGCTTAATCCAAAACTATAGGTGGCTAATGGATCTATCAGAACAAAATACAATAACTAAATGTAAAGAACATCACAGAACAGTAATCAACATCATATATATACATATGCACTATTACATGTTTAGTACAATACAATATGAATAGAGTAAAGGTGGTACTCGATCACACCATACACATTGAATCAAATATAAATACATCAGAGTATGCGGAAGAACAGAAATTACTCAAGAGAAACAAGAGCTGATATCCAGCATCAACTTCAAGCTAAGTCCAATAGATGATACCTGAAACAACTCGGTCTGACCCGATTATAAATACATGGATCAGTCTAGCTACACAAATCAGTCAATATCGGTAAAATGAAGCAGAATAGACACGAAGACACTTCTTCTCGAAAGAGAAGAATGAATCGATAAACTCATAAGCTCAACACCTAAGTAACAAACGCTACTTAAGCGAACAAATACCTTGAAGGAGGTAACTCATACTCAATACTCAAATCAAACACAAGTGCCTCATATCATCGGTGACATCCCAAATGTCTACATGGTTTCCATGAACCATGTCTCCTCAAAAGGAGAAACATCAATAAAAACTCTCGCCAATATGGCAAACATAAAACATTCTCAAATACGATGATCCAAAATTCAATTATAGATGAATCTCCAAATTCAGTTATACCTCATCTCATTGGTATAAATGTATATAATCTAAATCTCAACTCGCCAAAATGGCTAAACCCAGAATATCCTATAAAACCTGAAATTATCCAAACTCATAACTCAAGGAACTCGATAAGAGTTCAAAACATCATAATTGTAATCTCCATGTATATAACATCTCATATAGAGCTAGGCTATCGATGTAATAAAACATCTTAAAAAGATGAAATCACAATAAAACAAAAAACTCAGAAAATTCGGATTGACCAAATCCCCGATTGTAATGCCGAAGCAATGTTGCACGTGCTAAACTCAGACGGCCGAAGCCTCAAACAAGGTCGCTAACACCTCCCAAAGCAGTTCGTCCTCATGACAAGGTCGCTGACACCTCTCCAAGACATTTTGTCATCCCTAACAAGGTCGCTAACACCTCCCAAAGCAGTTCGTCCTCATGACAAGGTCGCTAACACCTCTCAAAGCAGTTCCGTTTGGTAAACATCATGAATGTGTCACAAACTAACAGATAGGAACCCGAAAAGTGTTAACGTGTGTCTCATACCACACATTCGCACTTAGCGGTTTACTAGCTGTTAGTCGATGCCACACTAGAAACATCATAAAACTCAGAAAATTAAATCTCGCCTAGTCTCATTGGCAGTGATAAAGAGATACCATACTTGTCACATCTCATCGACAAGAATTAAATGGCATTGTAACTTGTCTCATCTCACCAACAAGTGAAAATATCATGATGGTTCCTCATAAACCGTAAATCTCAAAATGTGAAATCATAAACTCAAGACTTTCCTTATATCATTGGCAAGTAAACAAAACATCATGATGGTTCTCATCGACCATACTCCTACATAGGAGATCTCAAACCATAATACTTGTCTAATATTGGACATCTTAAATAATTACAATAAATAGAAATTATTAAATTCAAAATACGTCATAAAATGGCAAAACATCTTAGAATCAATAATCTCAAATAGCTTTGATCGTACAAGTCCAAAATTAATCAAAATAGTAAACGCACATGTCTCATATGACGTGTTTTACTAAATCGTTTAATTCATTTTCTCGTACTTTTGAATAGAACAAAATTGTGTATTTTATATATAAAATAATTTATTTTTGAAAAAAAACTTTTAATACCATTTTCCGAAATTAATTTTGAAGACGATATTTGAAAATTCCCTTATTATAGATAATAAATAGATTTTACAGTTTAAAATAATTTAAAAATATTACATAATAATTATTTTAAATGCCAACTTATTTTTAAAAATTATTTCAAAATTGTTTGGAAAAATCTATGCTTGAAATCAAAGAAATCACTCAAAACCGTCATTCAAATTCAAATCAAATTTGAATTTCAAGTTCATCAAAACATGGCCATTCTATTGATAAGCATTATAGCCCTCAAATATTTAAGAAATATCACAAAAACATGAAGTACAAGTCAAAAATTGGGCGGAAAAAGAACATAAAACACTTGGCCAAAATAATACCCAGTTCTGAAATCTTCTTTGGGTTCAACTTTTGGATATAAAACAAATGGTCGAACGAACTTTGATTGAACTAAAAATTAGTATACAGAAACTAAAAAACTTCATCTTTCAAACAAAAAAAGAATCAATGAATTACGACTGGAAATGAAAAAGTTACGCTGTCTCAAACATGGACTCAGGCCATGTTTGCAACAGTTCAAAAATCAAAAATGCACAGACCTGAAAACCCTTTGGGGTTCAACTTTCAGGCATGAAACAGAGAACCAAATTAGATCGGATTAAGCTGAAAATTGTTAAGACTATAATAGAAAACTACATATTACAAAAAAATCATGCAATTTGGATTAAGTGTGAGAAATTTATGATATCTCAAAGTTGGACCCAGGCAGTGTTCATTATAAAAATGTGGGCAAAAACATGCTCCGAATCAAAGTTTGGCAGCATGTTTCTATAAGCTATATTGGTCGAAATGAGCTGAAATTTAACATGCGTAAGGACCAATAATAAAAATTTAAACTTCACCAAGAATCATGCAATTTAGACAAAGCACGAAAAAGATACGATGTCTCAAAGTGGGACACAGACAGTGGTTTCACTGTAAAATCTAGGCAAAAACATGCTCCGAGTCAATGTTCAGCAGCATGTTTATATAAGTTATATAGGTCGAAATGACCTGAAATTGAACATGCATAAAGACTAACAATAATAAATTAAATTGCACCAAGAATCATGCAATTTAGACAAATCATGAACAATATATGATGTCTCAAAGTTTGACCCAGACAGTGTTTTCACTGTAAAATCTGGGCAAATACATGCTCTAAGTCGATGTTCGGAAGCATGTTTCTATAAGTTATATAGGTCGAAATGAGTTGAAATTAAACATGCATACCAACAAAAACACTTTAAACTTTACCAAGAATCATGCAATTTAGACAAAGCACGAAAAAGATACGAAGTCTCAAAGTTGGACCTAAACAGTGTTTTCACTGTAAAATCTGGGTGAAAACATACTCCGAATTAATGTTCGACAGCATATTTCTATAAGTTATATAGATCGAAATGACCTGAAATTTAACATGCATAAATATTAACAATAACACATTAAACTGCACTAATAATCATGCAATTTAGACAAAGCATGAACAAGTTATGATGTCTCAAAGTTAGACCCAGACAGTGTTTTCACTGTAAAATCTGGCAAAAACATGCTCCGAGTCAATATTCGGCAGCATGTTTCTATAAGTTAAATAGGTCGAAACGACCTGAAATTTAACATGCATAAAGATTAACAATAACACTTCAAACTGCATCAAGGATCATGCAATTTAGACAAAGCATGAAAAAGATATGATGTCTCAAAGTTAGACCCAAATAATGTTTTCACTGTTAAATATGGGTACAAACATGCTCCGAGTCAATGTTCGGCAGCATGTTTCTATATTATATAGGTCGAAATGACCTGAAATGTAACATGCGTAAAGACTAATAATAACACTTTAAACTTCACTAAGAATGATGCAATTTGGACAAAGCATGAAAACGATATGATGTCCCAAAGTTAGACCCAGATAGTGTTTTCACTCAGAAAATCAACATTAAAAACGAATTTTAGCATTTTATGGCTATCAAACTCTTGTCTCAACTAGATATTAGTGAGTTTAGCACTCACCTTACTGTTGCAATGGAAAGACTCGGATTTACAGCTAAAAGGTTGAAGCTTTGAGAAGATTTTGGCCTCTAGAACCTGTAGAAACTACAAACAAAAACATGCAAACAAGAAGAGACAATTAACAGACAATCTTCTCAAAAATAAGATTGGTTGAGAGTATTTAGGTTTTGAATATGATTACCTGTGAATTTTACTTTAGATCAATAAAGATCTCATCTTGAATTGAAGAAATTTGAGTTTTAAAAGCCATAGATTGAAGAAGATGAAGTTGGGTTTTTTTCCTCTGGTTTCTGAATGTTTACTTGAGAAGGAAAAAAATGAGCGTATAGTAATTAGTTTCTCATTTCTTCATTCAGGCTTAGGCTAAGTGGGCTTGGACCCAAATAAAAAGAAAACCTAAGCAAGTTAATACAAGACTTAACGAATGCACAAATATGTATATTATTATACAAAATAAATTACATTCACTTTTAAATTTTTGCATAAACAATTTATGTAAATTTACATACATATGAAATAAAATATTTCCTATCGTATAAAAATATTATTTTAAATTTAAAACATTTTTAGTTTCCAAATTTACAAAAATACCCAATTTACATCAAATAAATTCATAATTCCTTATTTTCAACTTCTAAAATTCAACAAAAATTATTTTCTTGCATAGAAAATTATAACAAATTATTTAGCATCATATTTATATTTAAAACACATTTTTAAACCAAATTCCATCTTTTTATCTAAATAAACAACCTTTAAAAATCAATTGCTTCCCTTAAAAATTATTAAAAGAAGCAATTGGCAATAATTAATAAAAATCATTACATTTTCTACAAATAAAAATCCATTTTCCATTTATTATTACCCTAAGCAAATAAAATAAAGTTCCAAACTTTAGTTTCTCATATTAAATTCAAAATTTGTTGTTTATTCCAAATTAACAATTTAAATTCCCAATTTATTTTAATTCACAATATTAAATTATAACTACCGTTATAATTTAATATTCACAGGTAATCTCCAAAAGCAAGTTGTTACATTTAGGCTCGGCCTAGATCATATGGAGCTCAACCGTGGTGGAAATGTGGGGGTATAGGGTTTTGTTTAGTAGAGAATGGTTTTAGGAAGTGAAGTAAGGAGTTTAGCTTGATTTTTATTAGTGTATTCTCAATTTTTTGACTTTGGAAATGACTTTAGAAGTCATAGAAGTGTTCATGTATATGAAGAGAAAAGAAATGAAGATGGGATATGAATATGTAAAGTGGAAAATGTGTGGAGATGGTGGGTGTTTATAGGCAAAGAAGTGAAGTATTATTAAAGTTAGCTTAAACATTTAAAAAATATAAATGTTATCATGTAACATGGAAGCCATGCCTCTCCACTACCCTTAGTACACATGTTGCCCCCTCCTTTAGGTCCACCTACACCATGCTTTAGGTCTTATCCAAGGTAGTTTAGGTGATGGTTAGGTTATTTAATATATTTTGTGCATTTTATGTCAAATCAAGTTTAATATTTAAACTAAGCTTGATTATTAACTTTAAAACATTTATTATCTTATCACATGACATATGTGCATGTGTATGCATGTGTATATGAGTGATACAAAAATGTGCATAATGTTTTCAATGACTTTTCAATGCCGAAAAATCGAAATTTCGGAAAACGTCTTTCGATCACATTTTCTATTTTTATTTAAACTTTGGTAAAAAAAATTTGAAAATTATTCTAATATCATAATTACTATTTAAAATATGTTTATTTGGTTATTGATATTCATTATTTAAAAATTATATAAATATTCGAATATAAAGCGATTGATTTACGGTTCATTACATATGTATAATATTATTTTCTCATATGAATTAAAAAACAAAACAAGGTATATGATTCATGTTGATGTTAAATTAAAATATAAAAAGTAGATAATTAAGGTTGGAGTGAAATCGTAAAAGGGAAAGTTCACCATAATTAGAGTTTTCTGAGCAAAGTGGATAAATAAAGGAAAAGGATAGCATTCCAAATCGACTTTGGTCCTGATGATTTAGAGGCTGGATTGAGAAAGAAAGGTGTAAGTTAGGTTTCCTTTGTGAAGTTTATGAAAAAGAGGGGTTTTAGTGTTAGGATGGGGGAAGAGAGAAAAATTAGGAGGGAACGAAATTTTTTTGCTGCCTAGGCTGCTGATTTTGTCTTTGTTTCATGTAGTCATTTTTTATAAATATTTTAGGTGTCTACTGCTTCGGTTACGTTAACAATCGATACAAATGAGTGGTCTATTGCTTCAGTTGTTGATACATCCAAAGCAAATAAATGACCTACTGGTTTGCAAGGATATATTGCTTTGATTGTTAAGGTGAGAGTGAAGAAAATAGTACTATTTGCTTTAGTTGTTTGCATAGCCAATGAAAATGAGGCTAAGCAACAAATATATTATGTACTAGTGACTTCCGTAAATCTTTCTCATTTAGATAATTCATTGTCTTCTTTAATGCAATAAAAGAGGCAATTAATAACTCTTTAAAATCTATAAAAGAGGCAATGTATTTAAGTAACAATTCCACCTAGACTCAAATAGCGGGCCATTTATTGTGTCCAAATGGACTAGTAAATACTTCAAATCCAAGAGCAATTAATATTATTTAAATCAAATTTAAATTCATGTCGATATTGTATATCGATGTGTGTGTATATATATAACTATTATATACACACACCCAATTAATTATTAATAGAACCCTAAATAGTTCTAGAGGCAACTCCATTTTACTAAACAACCTATATAACATAAAAAATATAATAATAATTAATATTTCATAAATATTAATTAATTTAATTAATTTATAACCATTATAAATAAATTAAATCAAATGGTTTTTCGAGGACTGAATAGATTCGGTATTGCGACTCACGGGTTTGAATTCAACCAGTGATTAAACAATTCAAATATTAATGTTCACACGTCACCTTAGCTAGTGATTGATCCATTGAAAATATAGTTTCATTATTGATTACGGTGTCATAATGATTGCTCATGTATAATTATCTATCGTTACTTAAACTAGAAGGAACCCATATTTTAAAATCAAATGTCATTGAGTTTGTGCTTGAAAATTGGTTTCTATTTCTAGGTAGAGTACTTTCATGACATAAACGGGTTTTAGGGCTATCTTAGTGTTTAGCATTAGTATTAAAAAGTGTATACATGAAAGCATATCTAGTAATATTCCTACATTTATCTTGTTTATAGCATAAATCAGTTCTGTAACGACTCGTAAATTCGAAAAAAAATTTAAAGATATTGATTATAATTGTTGAATTGAGTATGATTAGAAATAAATAATTTTCAATTATTAGTATAAAATAACAATAACAATAATAATAATAATAATAATAATAAATTTGTTAGAATATAAAACATGATCTTGGATAAAATTCTAAAAACAACTAATCATAAATGAAATGGAAGGTGGTAACACGTATTAGAATATAATTTAATAATATTGATTGAATGTAATTGACAACTGTATTAATGTATTTTCAATCAATTGTAACAAATAATGTTACTAAAGAATGGGATAAACAATATTCTAAATATGTTAGCATACAATAAGAAATTAATTATTTGGTAAGCAGATTTATACTATTTGTGCAAATAATAAATTAATAGATATGAATTACTAAGTTATAAGAATTGATTTATTCCTCATCCCATTGATTAATCCACTTCAGAATTTATTCTGTAATCAATGTTATTAAATGTAATTGAAATCTTTCAAATAAAAGGAAAGAGAACATTAATTGTAATTAATGGATGTAATAATAGAAACATATGTTTGAATTAAAATAAAAGAGGTAGTTGAGGAAATAAAAAGAAAGTATATGTTTTAATTGAAAGAGAAATTTGATGTGATATAAAGAACATGTAAATCGAAATATAAGGATAAAACTTTGTTTGAATTATTTAATGAAAATAAAACGATTACTGTGTAACCAACATTCAATTGGAAATTTAATATTGAATTAATTGGGATTAAATCTTTTAATTAAGGCAAAGAGAAACAGATGGTAATTGATCCGGTCAAGAATAATCAACATATGCTAAGTTGAATAAAACGAAAAATTGAATGAAGACAAACCAATGTTAATAAAATGAAGGTTCAACTCAATCAATTTTAAAATATATTATTATATGAATTTAAATAAAATTTAAAGGTTAAAATTAAGAACAAATTTTGGAATATTGAGTAATATATATTTTTTTTAAATTCAATAAAATAGAAAATTTTCGAAAATTTCAAATTTTGGTTAAACTTAGTCAAAGTTTGACTTTTGGTTGAAAAAATTTTAATTTTAATTTTGAAATTTCATTCTTTTTATATGATACTAGACTGAATTCTAATTTTTTCTCCAGTTTTCGTTTTGTCAAAAGCAAATTCCTAGTGCTCTAAAAATATGAATTTCTGTGAAAAACTGTCATAAGTTTGTAGTGTCTAGTTGTTAAATTTGGCTAAGCCCTAATGGGTTTGTTTGGTCTAATGGGTCTTGGTTAACCAAGAGACTCTATCCATACCAAGAGACTTGTGTCTATTCCTATGCCTACTACCATTTGTTTCTTATCCGTCAAAGCAAATACGTATAGAATTATTTCTCTTGAGAAACTTTCTCATCACACTTCCTTCTTCCTATGCAAATCTACAAAGAGTTCTAGATCTAAAAACTCAAGGTTTTTCCAAATCAAAACTCCTTCCTCCTCTCTTCCTTGCTCCTCCTTGTGCGGCCCTCTCCTCCACCATCCAAGCTTTCTTCTCCTCCTCCTAATCTTGGCCACCAACCCTTCCTCCCTAGGCCAAAACCTCCTCCTCTTTCTCTAACCCTAGCCGAACCCAAACCACCACCAAATCACCATCATCTCCTCCTCTTGCATAGCCGCACCATCTCCTCCACCCAAGGCCACCTTAGCCGCATCCAAACCCATCCAAACTAGGTCGAGCCCTTTGCATCCCTCTTCATCCTCTTTTATTAAAAAACAAAAAAAAGTTACATATCTCTATTTATGGTGATCCATCGATTCTAGCTTGCTTGCTTTGGAATTAAGATCAAATTCATAGCTTTGTCTTGTTAAATTTCCTAGCCTCGAAAGGTGCGCTATTCACTCATGATTTATAATCTTATGCTAAGTGAATGGATATCAATTGATGTGTTATTGGAATGTTGCAATAGTTTAGAAATTTTGCGTAGTTTGGTTATGATTTTGATATGACATATGTTTACCTATGTTCTCTTATTATTTTGACATGATTATTGTTATTGATATTATGTTGTTTATTTATAAAAATAGATGTGATGATATGGTTATTAATATGCTTCATGATGTTAATATTAAATTTCTATATTGAAAAGAAAAAAAGAAAAAAGGAAAATGTTATATTGATTTAAAGGTTGATACCTTTGTAACAGAAATTATCATTAGTATGTTATATGAAATTTATGTGTGAAAATGAGGAGAAAAAAGAAAGAAAAAGAATAAAATTTATATGCATATGTGTGTTACATTGTAATATAGGAAATTATCTAAAGTGCTAGGTTAGAAATGATTACATATTATGTTATGTTCTGGTAGGAATTTTATGTCACTTCCGTGCTAAAATATGTAATTAATTATGTAAGTTACATGCTAAAATATGTAATTAATTATGTAAGTTACATGCTATGTTATGTAATTAATTATGCAAGTTACATGCTATGTTATGTAATTAACTATGTAAGTTACATGCTATGTTATGTAATTTGTTATGTAAGTTATATGCTATTTTATGCAATTTGTTATGTAAGCTATGTGCACCTTATGTAATATGTTATGTATGAATATGTGTTATGTTATTTATTTTGTGTAAATCATGCTACAAGTTCTCTTAGCTTTAGGAAATCACTATGGGTTGAAATGATAAATATCCAAATGATCTTTTAGATTAAGGAAAATCATTATGGGTTGAAATGATAAATCCAAGAGATTTTATTGATTTTGAAAATTTGTGATTGCGGGTTGAAATGATATATACCCATAATTTTAAATTATTGTGGACTGAAATGATAAATATCGGTATCACATGACCCTAGGAAAGAAAACAATATACGGGCACCTAGGCCTATTTTTAAAGTGATTTCTGAAATTTCGGAAAGATGTGTTTGAAAAAAAATGATTTTTAAATTTAGTATAAAGATTTTATTTTAAAACATATATGTGAAATTTATATTTTAAAATTATATGTTTTAAGAATTCTAAATTTATAAGTTAATTTTTAAAATGTAAATTTTAAGGTTTTACTTTTAACTTTATTTACTTTTTTTCATAATTTAAGATTTAATTTAATAAAAATAAAATATATTATGTTTAAAATATTTTAATTAATATATTTATTTTAATATATAACCTATTTTAATAAATAAACTATTTCTAATATATAAACTATTTCAATCTATAACTTATTTTAATATATAAACTATTTCTAATATATAAACTATTTCAGTCTATAACCTATTTTTAAAATATAAACCATGTTTAATGTAATAACTATTCCAATATATAAACTACTTTCAATATTCAAAATGTTTAAAGTTAGAAGTGTTATGATTTAGATTTAATTGATTTAAAATGTGAATATTTTGATATGATGGTTTAACCTATTTTGTGGTTATGATTTTGAAAATGAATATGATTTCGGAAGTGAATATGATTTCGAAAGTGATATGATTTTGAAGTGAATATGATTTTGAAAGTGATATGATTTTAAAGTGAATATGATATTTTGATATTCGGTTTTGGGAATGTAAAGGAACCAACTGTTGTGAAATAAGCGTCTGGTTGTTAAAGAGACCGGGATCAGATATTGGCATACTCTGCTAATACGGAAAACCATTTTAACAACTGTGCACATGGTGGAGAGTCCAGAATGAAGTAGGATGGTTTAACGAATGCTACTGGAATGAAGTAAGAGAACGATGATGGATAGCCTCGACCTTTGAGTCATAACTAAAACGACTAAAATAAGGGCCACGCCGGGCCAAGTGGGGTAGCTCCCCCTATCGGGAACATTTCTCTGATACCATATTATTACTTTGTGAGTGATTTGGTGGCCACCCTTTGATTAGATTTAGGAGTGTGTCTTGACGTGGCCAGTAGTAGCTGCCATGCGTTACTACCAGTTCGAATCCGCAAACGGCAGTATCCTACCCTGGGCATTACCTCGCATGCCTTGTTATATTTATCCCAATCGCACCAACTACAAGTTTGGTTTGTGTCGTAAACTATGGAGTGCCCTTTGACAGCCCTCCAGTTTACAGAGGAATTACGATATTGTATAGACTGCGAAATTTATATAAAAATGTGTTAAGGGGATATGGGTAACGCCTTAACGCTATTTTACTTTACTATAGACATTATTTATGTAGCATATTATGTTATGTATGTAGATAATTTTATGGATCCTTAAAGGATGGAAATCTCAAACATTCTTTCAGTTATTGCATTTCATTTGGAAATTTCACTTGAGTTGATTTACTTACATAAGATTGTTAATCCCGACTCGAGTGTTTTGTGTTTTGCTTTATGCTTAGGTCAGCCCGAGTATTACAGCATCCGAGAATCGCTTTTGGTGCTGGAGCTTGACTTGAAGTTCTTTCCTTATCTATTCAGCCTTCCGATTATTTTGTTCAGACTTGTCATTTGCTTATGTATTGGAGACTTTGCTTTAGACTCGGATGTTTATGTAGTAGCTTCATGAACAATTATTTATCTATTTCGCTACGTTTTGTTGTATTACTCTATGTCTGTGACTGATTTATTTACTATATACGATAAGTTTTTCCAAATATAAATAACAATATGTTATTTTGAGAAATTCAAGTCTAACATGTTTGGTTTATTATCGATTTGAATGGTTCAAAATAGCGGGTTGTTACAAGTTCTATCATTGTGAGCTTTTGGTATTCGTAATTAAGGAAGATAAATCGTCTTTTTTTTTATTAAAATTTGTGATTTTCTCTTTTAGTTTATCAAAACCAGCTTTAGAATCAAAATTTTATTTGTTCAAAATAATATTATTTCCTTTTCAAATTTCACATTCTTTAATTAATTCTAGATTTCTATCATTTAAAGTACTTTTCTCTTTTTTCAAGAAGCAAAAGTTTAGAATTAGAATCATTTCAAAAAATTCCAATTTTTTTTTTTATTTTGCAGAACTTTGATTTCCTACAAAAGATTAATATTTTTATTATTTAAACACTCATTATCATTTAATAGGAAATATTTTTTTTTTAAAACAAGCTTCTAATATATTTTCAAAAACTTCAGTCTATTTTACAAAAAAATTATTTCCTTCCTTTAAAATACTAATTTTACACTCACAATCATCTAAGTTAGCTAAAGCAATAAAATTGACATTTTGTAACGCTTTAAAATCTTTTAATAATTTCTCATGCGTTTCTAAAAGATCACTCTATAAAGAATCTAAGCATACCGAATTTAATCTGGGATTAACCATGCATCACATTACCATGATTCTATTGACTATTGCTTGCTTTTAAAAGAAAATTTTCTCGACTGTCTTTGGGCTCTGACTGGATCTTCTTTTTCTAGTCGTTGTTCAAGGATGTTTTTACGATTAGTTGAATACCAAGCTCTGATACAACTTGTTAGTCACTATGCATAAGATCGAAGATGGCTAATGGTAACAAACAATGTAAATGCGATGGAAATAATATAGTACATCACACAGTTGATTTTATACTAGTTCGGACTTTCCGCCCTACGTCTAGTCCTGCAGCTCCCTTTTGGAATTTCTACTAACCAAAGCGCCCTTATTTAGCCTGGAGTCTCTTTTTAGTACAAGGACTCCTCTAACCAAACCAAACAATATTGAGTATGGTGATGTAGAGACTAAGGAGTTTATTCAACTAGAATGTGGGATGTGGAGATGAAGTATAGTTGTTGATATTATTTGAATCACTTTGAAGTTCAAACTAATGCTTTTAGGTTTGAGAGTTTTAGGCTTTGAATTCAAAGCATAGAGTTGTATTGTGATTTAGGATGATTAGGGGCATTTATAGTTGTTGTATGGATGCTAAAATAAGTTCACAATCTTTCAGAAGTGTTTAGGAATAAAGAGAACCAACGATAGGCATGAAGAGAATCCGTAGGCACTTAAAGATACGAAGACACCTTTTCATGAACTAGCCATTTATTGTTCATTTAGTCGCCTAGAGATGGAGTTCAGTCGACTAACTCTTTGTAGAAAACAATCCAGAGAGCATAGCTAAAATCAATAGACTAAATATATAGTTAGTTGACTACCTTCAGTCGATTGGGAGGTCCATTTAGTCGACTGAATCCTTGTCTTTTTTGCTCCTTCACATTTGAATTCTTCGGTCTTTAATTGAGTGAATCTTGCATTCTATTTGAATTCTTAAGACCATTGTGAGTTTTCTAAAGCTCATGTACTGCCATTGTATTATTCTAAAGCAATATATCCTTTGATATACACTTTTATTCTTGCCTCTTCATTAATGCTTACCAAATCTGTTATATACTTGTTAAAGATCGTTAGTAGCATTATTGGTTGGTTGTTACCGTCAAAACACCATAGGTATGGTTCTTTCAAATATTTGTAGTCCTAACTGCAAATATATGCAGTTTAAAATTTTTACTAGAAACATTGACAGAGGTATTTCTTAAAACTTGTTATTAAGAAGAGTCTTTCAAGTATTAAGTTTAAGGGACGGATCCTAATTTCCACTAAAATATTTCATAATACGCACACACTCACACACACGCTTAAAATTTTGAAAATATTAACTAGTATTAATTAAAAATAGATATAATAAATTTTGAATAAGTCTTTAAGTTCAAACTTTAAATTTAAAATAATAAGCAAGATACAAATTCAAAGCTAGATTTGAAATTTAATATTCAAAATTACGAAAGTATCATAATTTGACTTTGCAATATTTTAAATAACATATGTTAAAATAAATTCAGACTAGAATTAAGTATATTTCACAATATTTATATAAATACTTATATTAATTTATATATATAAGTAGATGTTTAAACGTGCGTGTGCGTGTGTATTTATATTTGAATACACACACACACACACACATAGACACACACGTATATACAAACACACACACATATATATATATATGCACACACATAAAAATATATGTGTGCAAGCATGTTTTGGCAAAAAAATAGTTTTTTAAATTAAAACTGAAAGTGGAATATTTTTTATTTATAAAATACTCATTTTAAAAAAAAGTTTCTTTATACATGACATGCTATATATAAAAATAACTCAACCGAGTATTTTATTTTTAATCTTCAAAAACATTTGATAAATACAATATTTTTCATAATAATTTTACTTAATTTAATTTACAAATATATAATTTAGACTACTAAACAATGTTTAAAAACTAAATGATCAATTATATATGTCTCTACTATTAATAATGTAAATTCAATCAATAGAATTTAGACCGTGCCATTTTGAAATTTCAAAATACCCTAGATAGCATCCCTTCTTGACCATCCACCAATGAATCTACCATTGCTTTGCAATCTTCACCTCCATCCCCTTTCTAAAAACCAAGCAACGAAATCTCATAATCAATTTGTAGCCTTCACCACCAACAAGACTGCTTGAAATAAATGTGTGTGGGACCACCAAGACTTTTGCACTTATAATGCATACATAATAAAAATAACATTATTGTAATACATTTATTCCCAGTATTATTAGATGCACATGAGTGCATGCATTTATACTAGTATATGTTAAATTATTTACATGATGTTTTTTATTTTTAGCTGAAAACGTGTTGTATTTATTATATATATATATATATATATATATTATACACATACTTGTATGTGTGTGTATAACAATTGTAGTTTTCAATATATATATATATATATATATTAATTAAATGTAACAATAGTAAGATAATACACATAAATCGAAAAATTGAAAATCAAACTGATATAAGATTGACATGCAATAACATATACATATGAATGGTGATATAGAAAATATAATATATATATACATATATATCATAGCATAAATGAATTTTACCTTAAGAGATAGGGATGCATAAATACATATCGATCCAGATAATCTCCTTGATCAATCAGGTTTGTATCCTATGTTGCAAGAAAAAGGTATTCAAACACTAGATCTACAATTGTTAATTATTTAGATGCAATGAAGTAAGAATAATGGAGATAGGGAAGGACGGAACTTGCAGCCAAAAGAGAGGAAAGAGAAGGCAAAAGTAGTCATAAACAATGAAGTATTGGCTTGCTTTTATGATAAGAATTTGAGAAAATATTTTACACAAATTTCTTTCCTACCAATTCAAACTTGGACTCCTTCCTTTGGATCCCTAAAGTCATCCACTTATTGTGTCCTAATAGACCAATAAATAATTTAAACCTAAGAGAAATTATAAACTAGATTTAAATGCATATCGATATCGTATATCGATAGATACAAACATAACTACCATATATATGCACCCTATTAATTACTGACAGCACACCAAATAATTCTAAATGCAACTCCATTTTACCGAAGGTGCCCCATGCAATAAATACAATATTTAATTTTTCAAAATATTAATTAATTTATAGCTATTATAAATCAGTTGAATCAAGCGATTTTTCGAAGACTGAATAGACTCGGTTGTGCAACTCATATGTGTGAATTTAGCCATGATCAATACTAATGTCATATGTCATCTTAGCTAATGGTATGACAGTTTGACTTAATATATTGCATATAACTCTCATTAGTAAAATCCAATTTACAAATTCAAGCGGTATCTTTTAATGATTATTTACACCAATTCTTTTCGTCACATACCATATTTGGATTTATGAAATTTGGTTTTGGTCAAAATTCCAATATCTCTACATCCAACATGGCTAGTCTATAAAAAAATCTTTGATTCAGTAATAACATTTATTATTAATTATACTACTCTGACCAGAGATTTTGACTTTGAGTTGACTACAGTTAATCGTGACATTGAGCTCATAAAATTAAACAGATGAATTACCTATTGCATAGTGTTTTGCTTCCAATGCTTCAACTCAAGCCCAACTACAATTATTTAATATACGTCATATCATGATTTGACTATGATCAAAGTGGAGTGTCCACATTGAAGTTTAATATTATTTTCAAGTTGAGAGAACTGTGTAATATCATCACTTGAGATTTCTTATTTGACCTAGTTGTTATTCACCAATAGGAAACTTTTGGACAAACCATTACATTGTTATCTAACAACTATCAGTATGTAACATCTTGATGCCCTCAATATCCATGAGTAATATAGTACCCAACATTTGGAGAGCATTACATTTTTGGTCTTAACAGATGTATCGATATTCTTTCTTGAAACATCTTGATCGGAAATATTTTAAATAGTATGTTAATTATACGTAGTGATAATTTTTTCATGATTACGACTCCTTGTTATTTTTATTATGTAACATATCATTTAAGGAATTTCTATTTTAATATATTTTAAATTTAATTAATTATATCACTGTATAACAAATTATATTATGGAGATCAAATACCTTTATCATGAATTAGATTAGCCACAGAGTCAGATATATGTAATAAATTACATAATTACCCCTAGGTCGTACCCTTAACTCTTTGACTCAATTGCTGAGCAATTTCTTTGATGGTTTGTCCATTTTTGCTACTTAGAAATTTTTATCATTCTTTTGGTCTTTCTTATGCTCTTCCATATCTTTGTCTTCACTACTGTTTATACCATTTTGTTTTTCCTCTTTTTTAACTAGCTTCCAAGTCTTGATCATTAGGCATGGTGTTTTTAACATGTGTAAAGCTAATGCAATTGTCATATCTCATAGTGGGTTCTCATATTCCACTTTGTGTTTATAGACTGTTCCATCTTCAACCAATCTTTTAATAACACTAGGAAAAATTGTTCGTGCATCATGTTAACTAGGATTCTTGCAAACGAAATGTGACTCATACTTAATGTGGGTTTGCCGACCTTGATTATGGCACTGAGTGTGCTAATAAGAGCACTAATAGCTTCATTACCCAAAATTTAGAAACTTGGTCGCAGTAAATGTAGGATCGACTTCACCCTAGAGGGGGGTGAATAGGGTGATGCTATTAATTATAAAAATTTATTACGGAATTTATATAAAATAATTTCAATACAGATATATCAAAATAATAGCAGCACGGATAATAGCAGAATAATAAATGCAGAAATAGAACGACACGGAATTTACCCAGCTAAGACAAAACCCTGCCTACGTGTTGCCTCCAAGGTTTCTATTAGAAATTAAGCAGTCGGACGCTTACACACGTAAACTCGTGACAGCCGCTATCAACTAGCCTTAACTCTACGCTCAAAACCCTGCCACAACTCAGCCACTGAGTTGCGAATTCTCAAACTACGCCACGTAGTTTGTCCCCTAGTCACACGACTAGAAATTACAAATGTTTAAAAGAAATTGCAAATTTAAAAACAATTTAAAAACAAATAAACAATAAAACCCTAATTATAAGCCCTAAGTAAAGATGGCCCAAAAATATCTCCCTCTTTATTTTAATGTATGCCGGCCCACTTTCTTCTTTATTTGTGAAAAACAAAGAATGGCTGCTTCGATCTCTTTCCTCTTTTTCTTTGAAATTAGGGCTTCGGCGTCGCGTTCACTCCTGTGAGATTAGCTAGTGCTTCGGCCTTGTCTTCGCTCCTGTGAGATTGGCTAGGGCTTCGGCCTTATGAAATTAGGGCTTCGGCTATCGAAGAACCCGATTAATTATTGATCGATTATAATTAATCTTCTGATTTGCTTTGGCAATCGATCATTGCCTTGAGATGCTTTCGGATGCTTTTCATTTGATTGAGTTCGACTTTTATTCCGGAATGTAATTTATGCCTTTTGCTCTCTGGTTTGAATACTTGAACTCAATGCCTTTTGCCGATGATGTTTTAGGACTTATATAGGAATCGAATTCCTTATTTTTCGTTCATTATATTTCATACGAGTTCGTCTGATAATTTTTGGCTTGCCGTTCGATTTTGCATTGATGGTTGTGATAATTTATGACATTTTCAATTCGTATATTTTTAGCTTGGTTAACACAACTTCGAATTTGACTTTGCTTGGCCACCACGGTGCCGATTTCTGACTTGTTCAACTTCGGCACTATCACTGCTAGTATGACTTCGACATTGTTTCTCTGACTTGGTTCGTGATGGCTCTAGTCATTTGAATTTATTTGTTGCCATTTGCCATTTTACTGACATGTGTTCGTGTTGTTGTTGCCACGAGCTACAGTCTTCGCTGCACCCATATTATCCTTGTATATGCATGCTGCATTCATGTGTGACCTGTTTGAAATGTGATCCTTTGAGTCAGTTTGTAGTTTGCATTCACTTGTGTACAATTGTTTGAGTGCGGCTTTGTCCCACTGTAGTCTGCACTGCAACCACATTGGAGTCTTGTGTATGGACTTGTAGAAATGTTGCATTCACATGCATCCATATTGTCACTGCATCATGTTTGAGATTGCTCATTTGAGTTGCTGTGGCCTTCACTTGATATTGTCACAGACCTGTACACTTATTTGGTTCATTATGTTTGATCATTCATGTTGTTCATGCTGTCTGGATTAGTGCAGTGTGCATTTTAGCTGTATTTTGTTTGGTTCGGTCTTGTATCACTTGTGTATGCACTGTGTCTGGCTCAGGTTGAAGTGTTGATTGAACTGTTTTCGATTTGTTAATATGTTCACATTGTAACTGTTAACTTGGTTCTGGGCTTGTTGCCTTGATCATATTGACTTCATGTGTATAGTTGCCTTTCACTTGAATCAGTTGTATTTGTTGCCTTCATGTACATGCCGAGTCTTCATTTGGTATGTTGGTCTGGGTTTGCACTTTGTTTATTTGAGTCGTTTTCATGTGTATGACTTGAACTTTGGTCGAGGCTGCATATATGTATTGAGCTGGTACATGTTTGTGATGAGTTGCACTGAGTCACTACTTGTATCAATCCATATCATATATCATTGTGCATATGTATGTTGCATCGCTGTTGCATATTCAAGTGGTTGTGTTCATTGTGTAGCCTGGTTTGACCACTTGCTGCAGTAGTTGTATTCTCTGGTCTAGGATTCTTATTTGAAATTGCATAGATGCAATATTGACAATTTGTTCATTTTGTTTGGGGCCTTTGTTTCCAGTTTTGGTGTTGTTTTGAACATGGCCATTGCATTGTTGAGGCTGTGTTGCTTTGATCGAGCATTTTCACTTGTACTTGACAATTTTGTATTGCACCTGAGTTGAATCCAGCTTAAAGCTCGGGTTTGACCTTGTGCTGATGTTGTGACATTATTTTTATTGCACGAGTTGAACTTGACGTTTTGGGTTTGACCAGTGCTCACCTGTCCCTGTAATTTTATCAAGTGTATATATCGGTGTGCACGGCCTTGTGGCATGTACAGTGATACACTGTGCATGTCACAAGCTGTTCGTGTATGATGAATTCAAAATTAAATGATGACGAACAACCCAAATAACTGAGCAAATAATATTTTCAAAATTACATTTAATTTTATACTGCAAAAATATTTTATTTTCAACTTTACTTCGTTAGTGTGTATTTTTGCAGATTTTTCAGATGCTGGATTCAAATTGAAGATAAAATACAAGTGAATGAGTGAATTGTAGTGAGGACATTTGTAAATGAAAGATTGTGATGTAATTGAATTTGTATTGTAATCAAATTGTATATGTATAGTGAGAGCTTGAATTTGCACTATTCAAAAATTGTAATAAATATTTGTTTGAATAAAATATCTGTTTGAATTTAAATACTGTGTTATTTATTTTATTCACCAAATATTTATTTAATTATGTGAAAAATAAAATAGTACATTAACAAATACATTCAAATGAATATATATATGTTTATTATCATCAAACAAAAATCATATACTCGCATATTCAACAATCTCTCCCTTTTGATGATAACAAACATATATTTAAGATTTTGAATATGTTAAATGTATTTGATCATTGATGTACTCTATTTGCTCCGCCTATTTAAATGCTTCCTCTCTATACAAAGCTCCCCTTTCATATATGCATGTAAATAGAATTATGCAAATAAGCCTAGATGCAAATAGAAAATATTTGACCTTTATTTGTCAAAATCTTAACTTTTCTCTCCCCCTTTTGTTATCAGCAAAAGAGTAATAGTGTTAGAAAAATAGAGATAAAGTGATAGGTATTAATACAACATTAAAACTCAATTAAATATAAATATTAAATTTCAATAAAAAATCAAATAAAAATCATAAATACTCTGTTAGACGTATATTCCACTTTTAGAATGATGGGAATGATGTCTCATATAAAACAATACTGTTTTGTCTATTTGTGGTATATTTATATCAGGAATTTGAATATCTACCAACCATTCATAATCGTTGGGACTTTTAAATGAGATTAGTAGTATTCCAATTTTATTTTAAAAAATGAATTCAAGTATCTTCTAACCATGCATAACCGTGAGGACTTTTAAATGGGATTAGAATCAACTTGTTTATTTAACAAATCAATTTTGATATGTGTTCCATACATGCATAACCGTGAGGACTTTTTAATGATCATGGAAGCACATATTCAGAAATTCCAAGTAATTCACCCATGCATAACCGTGAGGACTTTTAAATGAGAGTGAATACTTTGGATTTTTTATTATTATTATTATTATTATTATTATTATTATTATTATTTTAAAGAAAATATAAAATGAAAAACGAATGATTCCTGTTTAAAGTACCACATATCGACAAACTATATTGAATTTTATGAGTGATGGTCGTTAGAAATATGATAGAAATAGAGATGGTCATGGAATTTTTACCAACAAAAAGTTTTTATAACTCTTGTTCAAATTTCTAAAGAAATTTACTAAATATACCATCTCAAGTTATAATATATGATTAATATTAACACTCGTCACTTTTTCAATCACTATTTTTCTTTTCGATAATCATTAGGGAGTCAGATTAGTCAATGTAATTATTTAAAATCGTATTCAAAAATAATTATAAAACCAAATTTTCCAAAATGACTAATATGAAACAAGGCCAAAAATGATTTTTTAGAAGAGTTTTTAAAAAAATGTCTGCAATTTGAAAATTATTTGAAGTGAAAATATGCAGATATTTTCTTTAAAAAATGATGCGTTTACTAAATGTCTCATCATATATCACGTACCACTAGTAATTTTTCTATCAACTAGATTACCAATGTAATCTGCATCTGAATTTCTTTTCATTCAAACTTATTATTAGTTGAATGTTGCAGACCGGATCATGAATTGTGCAATAAAATATCTCAAAATCATTTTTAACAACTTTTTCAATGAAATTCTCTTGAATTTGAATTGAAGTCGTGTAAATAATCAAAACCGTGAATATAAAATCAGCCGTAAAATAACCAAATGTATTATCATCCAATAAAACACTATTATTAATCCAAACTAAAATATATGAAGTAATTCAAGGATTGTAGTGTTCTAGGCATAAAAGAATAATTGGCCAACAATTTTGAAAAAGTCAGAATCATTATCGTTATTCATTTCTTCATCACATTACTGGCTGATTTAATTCAGACTACGGTGTAGATTATCACATTTAATATATCGTTCAAAATATACCATTACCTGTTTTACCTTTATGATAATTTTTTGTTGTTGTCCATTGTGATTCTGTCACCTTTGTGCTAGGCTAAGGAACTTTGCTTTTTTGCCCATTGTGTTTCTGAAACAACCAGAATCCAGATAACACTTTTGTTGTTCCTTAGCCTGCCACCACTCCTACACGATAAAAGATTTTTGTGACCTATTTGTTTTTATAGGTCCATGATTGTTAGTGGCAGAATATTTTGATAAAAAACTTTGTGGAGACCCAAATCTATTTACATATGTTCCTTTCGTCATCCAGATTTGTTTAACTTTGAGAGATATTATATTTGTGCCTTTTGGAACCCAAATTGGAATGGTTTTTACGTGTTTGAGTCTATACCAACAATTATTTTGATTGTGTCCAAATTTTCTACAAATTGTGCACATTGAATTGACTTGATTAAATTCACTCCTAACAAGTTTAGTTTGATTATATCCAAGTCCTTGTCTAACTGCATTAATAGTTTGTTTCCCTAATAGCATTTTCAATGATCTTTCACTTTTTGAAAATTTATCTAAAGTTGTTGACAGCTGTTGGACTTGTGTTTTGAGACATTCATTTTCATTCAATAATTGTGTGCACTTCTTAATAGAGTTCTCTCTCCTAGTATTTTCACTTTCCTTTAAAATCAAAATTTCATGTTCAAGTGATTTAATTTTAATTTCTGGTTTTTTAATTTCTTCTTCGAATGTTCGACACTTATCACACTTAGGGCACTTGTTTTGATAGTTTTTAACTAATTGTTCAAGCTGTTCATTTACTTCTATCAAACTATCTCTTTGTGATTCAAGTTTGGCATACTTCTCCCTAAGTCATTCAAAACAGAAATTTACTTCGTGGAAATATATAAGTAATTTTGAGTGAGTGAGTTTTGATACCTCGCTTGGCTCGTCGTCGTTGCTATCAGTTATATTACCTTGAAGGCACATATCTGTTTTCTCACTCTCACTGCTAGTACTTTGATTATCTTCAGCACTTGTATACCACGTGGCTGCAAAATTTCTCCTTTTTGATTTCTTTTCAAAGTCGCGTCGGTTTTGAGGACAATTGGGCATGATGTGTCCAGGTTGGTTGCACTTATGACAAATGATTTTTCGCTGTTCTGTGTTATCTAAAATTTTGATTATTCTGCTTTTTAATTTTTGATTTAGAGTTGGATTTTCCTATTTGCGTTACACCTTTTTAATTTCTTTATTACCATTTCCAACTCTGCTGCTCCATCGTCGTCGTCGTATTCATCACTTTCAGTTGTTCCTTTGAGAGATATTGATTTCTTTCGAGTATCTCCTCCTTCACGCTCTTCCTTGAATTTCATTTCTAGCTCATAAGTGGTGAGATTTCCGACGAGTTCTTCAACTTTGATTTGTTTTAAATCTTTTGATTCTTGAATGGAAGTTACTTTTGCTTCAAAACTTCATGGAAGGACTCTGAGGATTTTTCGGACTATTTCCAATTCTGTGTATGATTTTCCGAGAGCTTTTGATTTGTATACGATGTTGGAAAGCCGTCCATACATCTCTTTAACATTTTATTCCTCGGCCATGGTAAAATTCTCGTATTCGCTACTCAGCATGGCAAGGCGAGATTCCTTGACTTGAGATGTTCCTTTGTGAGTCACTTCTAGTGTGTGCCGTATTTCCTTCGCAGTTAGACAATGTGAGACACGATTAAATTCAAACTGATCTAATGGACAAATAATCAAATTCATAGCTTTGGCATTAGTATTCTGTAACTTATTTTCTAGATCTGTCCATTGATCCTTCGGCTTATTTATTTCCTGATTATTTACAATTATAGTTGGTGCTCTATACCATGTCTCAACAATATCTCAAGCGTCAATGGTTTTCAGAAAAATTTCCATCATATTTTTCTACTAAGCATATTCACCATTGAACATTGGTGTCTAACTATGGACTGACCCTCCACAAAAGCATTATTAAAAGAAGCCATTTTAAAAATTCAAATTTTTAAAACAAAAATTGGATTTTGAAAAATCAAATTTTTTAAAACAAAAATGGCTTTTGTACCTTGCTCTGATACCACTTGTAGGATCGACTTCACCCTAGTGGGTGTTAATAGGGTGATGCTATTAATTATAAAAATTTATTGCGTAAGTTTATATAAAATTATTTCAACACAGATATATCAAAATAATAGCAGCACAGATAATAGCAGAACAATAAATGTAGAAATAGAACGACACAGAATTTACCCAGCTTCGGCAAAACCCTGCCTACGTGCTGCTCTCAAGTTTTCTACTAGAAACTAAGCAGTCAGACGCTTACACATGTAAACTCGCGACACCCGCTATCGACTAGCCTTAACTCTACGCTTAAAACCCTTCCACAACTCAGCCACTGAGTTGCAAATTCTCAAACTATGCCACGTAGTTTGTCCCCTAGTCACGCGACTAGAAATTACAAATGTTTAAAAGAAATTGCAAATTTAAAAACAATTTAAAAAAAATAAACAATAAAATCCTAATTATAAGCCCTAAGTAAAGATGGCCCAAAAATACCTCCCTGTTTATTTTAATATATGTCGGCCCACTTTTTTCTTTGTTTGTAAAAAAAAAAAGAATGGCTGCTTCGATCTATTTCCTCTTTTGCTTTGAAATTAGGGCTTTGGCCTCGCGTTCGCTCCTGTGAGATTAGCTAGTGCTTCGGCCTTGTCTTCGCTCCTGTGAGATTGGCTAGGGCTTCGGCCTTGTGAAATTAGGGTTTCGGCTATCGAACAAACCCGATTGATTGTTGATCGATTACAATTGATCTTATGATTTGCTTTGGCAATCGATCGTCTCCTTGAGATGCTTTCGGCTGCTTCTTATTTGATTGGGTTCGACTTTTATTCCGGTATGTAATTTATGCTTTTTTCTCTCTGGTTTGAATACTTGAACTCAATGCCTTTTGCCGATGATGTTTTAGGGCTTATCTAGGAATCGAATTCCTTATTTTTCGTTCGTATATTCATACGAGTTCGTCTAATAATTTTTGGCCTGTCGTTCGATTTTGCACTGATGATTGTGATGATTTCAGACATTTTCAATTCGTATATTTTTGGCTTGGTTAACACAGCTTCGATTTTGACTTTGCTTGGCCACCACGGTGTCGATTTCTGACATGTTCAACTTCGGCACTATCACTACTATTGTTTCTCTGACTTGGTTCATGATGACTCTGGTCATTTGAATTTATTTGTTGCCAGTTGCCATTTTACTGACATGTGTTCGTGTTGATGTTGCCACGAGCTACAGTCTTCACTACACCCATATTATCCTTGTATATGCATGCTACATTCATATGTGACCTGTTTGCAATGTGATCCTTTGAGTCAGTTTGCAGTTTGCATTCACTTGTGTACAATTGTTTGAGTGCGGCTTTGTCCCATTGTAGTCTACACTGCAACCACATTGGAGTCTTGTGTATGGACTTGTAGAAATGTTGCATTCACTTGCATCCATATTGTCACTGTATCATGTTTGAGATTGCTAATTTGAGCTGTTGTGGCCTTCACTTGATAATGTCATCATTCATGTTGTTCATGCTGTCTTGATTAGTGTAGTGTGCATTTTAGCTGTATTGTGTTTGGTTCGGTCTTGTATCACTTATGTCTGCACTGTGTTTGGCTCAGGTTGAAATGTTGATTGAACTGTTTTCGATTTGTTAATATGTGCACATTGTAACTGTTAACTTGGTTCTGGGCTTGTGCCTTGATCATATTGACTTCATGTGTATAGTTGCCTTTCACTTGAATCAGTTGTATTAGCTGCCTTCATGTTGGTATGTTGGTCTGGGTTTGCACTTTGTTCATTTGAGTCGTTTTCATGTGTATGATTTGAACTTTGGTCGAGGCTGCATATATGTATTGAGCTGGTACATGTTTGTGATGAGTTGCACTGAGTCACTACTTGTATCAATCCATATCATATATCATTGTGCATATGTATGTTGCATCGCTGTTGCATATTCAAGTGGTTATGTTCATTGTGCAGCCTGGTTTGACCACTTGCTGCAGTAGTTGTATTCTCTGGTCTAGGATTCTTATTTGAAATTGCATAGATGCAATATTGACAATTTGTTCATTTTGTTTGGGGCCTTTGTTTCCAGTTTTGGTGTTGTTTTGAACATGGCCATTGCATTGTTGAGGCTGTGTTGCTTTGATCGAGCATTTTCACTTGTACTTGACAATTTTGTATTGCACCTGAGTTGAATCCAGCTTAAAGCTCGGGTTTGACCTTGTGCTGATGTTGTGACATTATTTTTATTGCACTTGAGTTGAACCCGACGCTTTGGGTTTGACCTGTGCTCACCTGTCCCTGTAATTTTATCAAGTGTATATATCGGTGTGCATGGCCTTGTGGCATGTACAGTGATACACTGTGCATGTCAGAAGCTGTTCGTGTATGATGAATTCAAAATTAAATGATGATGAACAACCCAAATAACTGAGGCAAATAATATTTTCAAATTTACTTTTTATTTTATACTGCAAAAATATTTTATTTTCAATTTTACTGCATTAGTGTGTATTTTTGCAGATTTCTCAGGTGCTGGATTCAAATTGAAGATAAAATATGAGTGAACGAGTGAATTGTAGTGAGGACATTTGTAAATGAAAGATTGTGACGTAATTGAATTTGTATTGTAATCAAAATTATATATGTATAGTGAGAGCTTGAATTTGTACTATTCAAAAATTGTAACAAATATTTGGTTGAATATTATCTGCTTGAATTTAAATACTGTGTTATTTATTTTGTTCACCAAATATTTATTTAATTATGTGAAAAATAAAATAGTATATTAACAAATACATTTAAATGAATATATATATGTTTATTATCATCAAACAAAAATCATATACTCGCATATTCAACAGTAAACGAATCCATAAGAGCAAGGTTGAGAGAAGATCCCCATTTGGGCATAGAAGATGTTGTTTTATCTAACAACATTAGGCCTCGCCAAGTTTCTAACCGAATATGATCATAAAGTTGGCGAACTCGAACCCGATGCAATCAAAGTGGGGGCCGCAAATGTCTGGAAAAATTCAGACTTTAATAAAACTATATTCTGAATGGTCTGGATAATAGCCTCTAAACATCTATTGTACTGTTGCAACATCCAAGGAACTCTGGACGGCCTTGGACAGAAAGTACAAAACTGAAAATGCAGGCATAAAGAAATTCATCGCTGGAAAATTTCTCGACTTTAAAATTGTAGATTCAAAGACTGTGATCAACCAGGCTCAAGAACTACAACTGATTATCCATCAACTACAAGATTAAGGGATGATGCTTAGCGAATCTTTCCAAGTTGCCGCAACCATTAAGAAACTTCCTCCATCGTGGAAGGCCTTTAAAAATTACCTTAAGCATAAGCGTAAGGAAATGACAATGGAAGAATTCATAATTCGTCTGCGAATTGAGGAAGGTAATAGAAATCCTGAGAAAAAGATCTCTAAGAATATGGCTGCCAAAGCAAATGTTGTTCAGTCAGACAAACCTAACAAGAGAAAACGTGAGAATGCGTCTCAGAAGTCGAAGAAGAAACTTCAGGGTTCTTGGCATAACTTTGGAAAGAATGGGCATAAAGCAGCTGAATGTCGCACTCCCAAAAAGAAGAAATCAGAAGCAAGTACGGTTGAAGTTACAAACGGCATCTATGATATTGATTTATGTGCAGTAATATCAGAATGCAACCTTGTTAGTAATTCAAAGGAATAGTTTGTAGACACAGGTGCCACTCGACACATATGTGCAAATAAGTGGATGTTTACAACTTATAAAACTGCAACTGATGATGAATAAATTTTCATGGGCAATTCATCTGCATCAAAGGTCAAAGGCAAGGGAAAAGCTGTGCTGAAACTAACTTCTAAAAAAGAGCTTACTTTGTGTGATGTTCTTCACGTTCCAGAAATCCGCAAGAATTTGATATCAGGGTCCTTGCTTAGAAAGCATTGTTTCAAATTAACTTTTGTAGCCGATAAGTTTGTATTATCAAAGAATGGAGTGTATATAGGAAGAGGATATGTACGTGATGGTTTATTCAAACAAAATATAACAACTATTGTACCAAACACTGATAAGAATAAAAGTGAATCTTATGCTTATATAGTTGACTATTCTAACATATGGTATTCTAGATTAGGGCATGTAAATTTTGATGCACTACGAAAAGTGATTAATCTAGAATGTATACCAAAATGTAACATAGACTCCAACTATAATGTCAAATTTGTGCAGAAGCAAAATTGACAAGAACCTCGTTTCATCATGTTGAACGAGAAACTGAACCTCTAGACCTTATACACACTGATGTACATGATTTGGAAATGTGTCAAACTAGAGGTGGAAAAAAAGTATTTCATTACGTTTATTGATGATTGTACTGGGTACTGCTATGTCTCTCTCCTTAGAAGCAAGGATGAAGCATTTGACATGTTTAAACAGTATAAAGAAGAAGTTGAGAATCAACTCAACAGGAAAATTAAAGCTTTAAGAAGTGATAGAGGAGGAGAATATGAATTTACTTTTGACGAATTCTGCGCTGAGAACGGCATTATATACCAAATTACAGCACCATATTCACCTCAATCCAACGGTGTAGCCAAATGGAAAAATAGAACTCTTAAAGAAATGATGAATGCTTTATTAATCATTTCTAGATTGCCTAATAACTTTTAGGGAGAAGCTATTCTTTCGGTAAATCATATTTTAAATAAAATACCATGAAGGAAAACATCCAAGTCTCCTCATGAACTTTGGAAAAATAGACCGACATCCTACAAATACTTAAAAGTGTGGGGGTGTCTTGCCAAAGTAGAGATACCTAAACAAAAGAAGGTCAAAATTGGACCAAAAACAATCGATTGTTTATTCATTGGATATGCACAAAACAGTATCGCTTATTGATTTCTAGTACACAAATCGAAAATTGATGATATTCATGAAAATACCATCATCGAATCGAGAAATGCAAGATTTTTCAAACATATATTCCCTTTAAAATAGGGTATTGACAATGATACTCAAAAGAGACAAAGAGAAGATGAATTTACTGATTCTCTTACAAAATAAACTTCGGCAAACTAGTGCTGATCAACAAGTCGAGGAACCAAGAAGGAGCAAAAGGTCAAGGACCTCTAGGACCTTTGGACTAGACTTCTACACTTTTATGTTAGAAGATAATCCATTGACATACAAACAAGTTATGTCCTCCAGCGATGCCTCTTACCGAAAAGATGCTATTAAAAATGAGATTGAATCCATTATGGCTAACCATACCTCGGAGTTAGTTGATTTACCTCAAGGATGCAAGAACATAGGTAATAAATGGATATTTAAAAAGAAATTGAAACCTGATGGTTCAATTGATAAGTACAAAGCTCATCTTGTAGTACAAGGATTCAGGAAAAAGGAAGACCTGGACTATTTTGATACATATTCACTAGTGACAAGGATAACATCAATTAGGATGCTTATTGCAATCGCATCAATACTTGCTTTAGAAATACATAAAATGGATGTAAAAACTGCATTTTTGAATGGTGAACTAGAGGAAGAAATATATATGAAGCAAACTGAAGGGTTTCTTAGCTCTAGAAATGAGAACAATGTATGCGAATTAGTAAAGTCGCTTTATGGCCTTAAACAAGCTCCAAAAAAATGGCATGAGAAATTTGATGAAACTATGTTATCAAATGGATTCACAATAAATGAATCAGATAAACGTGTCTACATAAAACACACACATGTTGGATATGTCATTGTTTGTCTTTATGTTGAGAGCAATGTTTTATCTAACAACATTAGGCCTCACCAAGTTTCTAACCGAATATGCTCCTAAAGTTAGCGAACTCGAACCTGATGCAATCAAAGTGGAGGCCACAAATGTCTAGAAAAATTCAAACTTTATGAGTAAAACTATATTCTGAATAGTCTGGGTAATAGCTTCTACAATGTTTATTGTACTGTTGCAACATCCAAGGAACTCTGGACGAACATGGATAATAGCTTCTACAATGTTTATTGTACTGTTGCAACATCCAAGGAACTCTGGACGAACTTGGATAGAAAGTACAAAACGGAAAATGCAGGCATAAAGAAATTCATTGCTGGCAAATTTCTCGACTTCAAAATGGTAGATTCAAAGATTGTGATCAACCAGGCTCAAGAACTACAACTGATCATCCTCAACTGCAAGATGAAGGGATGATGCTTAGCGAATCTTTCCAGGTTGCCGCAACCATTAAGAAACTTCCTCCATCGTGGAAGGACTTCAAAAATTACCTTAAGAAGAAGCGTAAGGAAATGATAATGGAAGAATTCATAGTTCGTCTACGAATTGAGGAAGATAATAGAAATTCTAAGAAAAAGATCTCTCAGAATATGGCTGCCAAAGCAAATGTTGTTTAGTCGGACAAACCTAACAAGAGAAAATGTGAGAATGCGCCTCAGAAGTCGAAGAAGATATTTCAGGGTTCTTGGCATAACTATGGAAAGAATGGGCATAAAGCAGCCGAATGTCACACTCCCAAAAAGAAGAAATCAGAAGCAAATATGGCTGAAGTTACAAATGGCAGTTATGATATGGATTTATGTGCAGTAATATCATAATGCAACCTTGTTGGTAATTCAAAGGAATGGTTTGTAGACACAGGTGCCACTCGACACATATGTGCAAATAAGTGGATGTTTACAACTTATAAAACTGCAACTGATGATGAATAACTTTTCATGGGCAATTCAACTACATCAAAGGTCAAAGGCAAGGGAAAAGTTGTGCTGAAACTAACTTCTAGAAAAGAGCTTACTTTGAGTAATGTTCTTCACGTTCCAGAAATTCGCAAGAATTTGATATCAGGGTCCTTTCTTAGAAAGCATAGTTTCAAATTAACCTTTGTAGCCGATAAGTTTGTATTATCAAAGAATGGAGTGTATATAGAAAGATGATTTTATGTGATGGTTTATTCAAAGAAAATATAACAACTATTGTACCAAACACTGATATGAATAAAAGTGAATCTTCTGCTTATATTGTTGACTATTCTAACATATGGTATTCTAGATTAGGGCATGTGAATTTTGATACACTGCGAAAAGTGATTAATCTAGAATGTATACCAAAATGTAATATAGACTCCAACTATAATGTCAAATTTGTGCAGAAGCAAAATTGACAAGAACCTCGTTTCATCATGTTGAACGAGAAACTGAACCTCTAGACCTTATACACACTGATGTACGTGATTTGAAAATGTGTTAAACTAGAGGTGGAAAAAGGTGTTTCATTACGTTTATTGATGATTGTACTAGGTACTGCTATGTCTATCTCCTTAGAAGCAAGGATGAAGCATTCGACTTGTTTAAACAGTATAAAGCAGAAGTTGAGAATCAACTCAACAGGAAAATTAAAGCTTTAAGAAGTGATAGAGGAGGATAATATGAATTTCCTTTTGATAAATTCTGCGCTGAGCACGGCATTATACACCAAACTACAGGACCATATTCACCTCAATCCAACGGTGTAGCCAAACGGAAAAATAGAACTCTTAAAGAAATGATGATTTCTTTGTTAATCATTTCTGGCTTGCTTAATAACTTTGGGAGAAGCTATTCTTTCGATAAACCATATATTAAATAAAATACCATGAAGGAAAACATCCAAGTCTCCTCACGAACTTTGGAAAAATAGACCGACATCCTACAAATACTTAAAAGTGTGGGGGTGTCTTGTCAAAGTAGAGATACATAAACCAAAGAAGGTCAAAATTGGACCAAAAACAATCGATTTTGTATTCATTGGATATGCATAAAACAGTACCGCTTATCAATTTCTAGTATACAAATCTGAAACTGATGATATTCATGAAAATACCATCATCGAATCGAGAAATGCAAGATTTTTCAGACATATATTCCCTTTAAAACAAGGTACTGACAATGATACTCAAAAGAGACAAAGAGAAGATGAATTTACTGATTCTCTTGAGAATACTGAACAAAATAAACTTCGGCAAACTAGTGCTGATCAACAAGTGAGAAACCAAGAAGGAGCAAAAGGTCAAGGACCTCTAGGACCTTTGGACCAGACTTTTACACTTTTATGTTAGAAGATGATCCATTTACATACAAATAAGCTATGTCCTCCAGCGATGCCTCTTAACGGAAAGATGCTATTAAAAATGAGATTGAGTCCACTATGGCTAACAATACCTGGGAGTTAGTTGATTTACCTCAAGGATGCAAGAACGTAGGTAATAAATGGATGTTTAAAAAGAATTGAAGCCTGATGGTGTAATAGATAAGTACAAAGCTCGTCTTGTAGTCCAAGGATTCAGATAAAAGGAAGACCTGGACTATTTTGATACATATTCACCAGTGACAAGAATAACATCAATTAGGATGCTTATTGCAATCGCATCCATACACTCTTTAGAAATACATCAAATGGATGTAAAAACTGCATTTTTGAATGGTAAACTAGAGAAAGAAATATATATGAAGCAACCTGAAGGGTTTCTTAGCTCTGGAAATGAGAACAAAGTATGCGAATTAGTAAAGTCGCTTTATGGCCTTAAACAAGCTCCAAAAAATGGCATGAGAAATTTGATGAAACTATGTTACCAAATGGATTCACAATAAATGAATCAGATAAATGTGTCTACATAAAACACACACATGTTGGATATGCCATTGTTTGTCTTTATGTTGATGACTTACTAATCCTTGGCGATAACAAGGCCATAATAACATCTACAAAGAATATGTTATCTTCTAGATTCGATATGAAAGATCTAGGACTAGCAGATGTGATATTGGATTTCAAAATTTTGAGAACACCACAGGGATATGCATTATCCCAATCACATTACACCGGTAAGATACTTGAAAAATTCAAGCAATATAATATAACTATTGCAAAATCACCAGTAGATATGAACCAAAATTGGGTAAAGAACACTGGTGATGGTATCTACCAGCTTGGATACTCTCATCTACTAGGAAGTATCATGTATGTTATGAACTACACTAGGCCAGATATCGCATATGCTGTAAGTAAGCTGAGTAGATTTACCAGCAATCCTAGTAAACATCATTGGAAAGCGATAATCAGAGTTCTAGGATACCTAAATCATACGCAGAACTATGGTCTACACTATACAAACTATCCTTCAACAGTGGAAGGATATAGTGATGCCAATTGGATAATTGGATCACAAGATACAAAATCTATAAGTGGATATGTGTTCACATTAGGAAATGGAGCAATATCATGGAAATCATCCAAACAAACTTGTATAGCTAGATATACGATGGAATCAGAGTTCATTGCACTAGATAAGACCACAGAAGAAGCAGACTGGCTCCAAAGTTTCTTGGAAGATATTCCAAATTGGAGCAAACCTGTGCCTCCAATATGTATACATTGTGATAGTCAATCAGCAATTGGAAGAGATAATAGTACACTATACAATGGTAAATGTAGGCATATTCGTCGTAGATATAAAACAATAAGACAACTTCTCTCTAATGGAGTTATTACTATAGACTACATAAGGTCTAAAGATAACATAGCGGATCCACTAATAAAAGGATTGCCAAGAGAGAAAGTTCAAACCATATCGATGGGAATGGGGTTAAGGCCCATAGAATAAAAGTTTTTTTTAATGGAAACCACACCTAGTTGACTGGAGATCCCAAGACTAGGTTCAAAGGGACAACTAAGTTTAAGAGAAACTTGACGGCATTGTTACACACAAACCATTCGTACGATAAAGTCGGTGCATTATTTGGTGGAAAATAAGATAAGTATTGAAACTTTTAATGATGTCTATAGTTGAGGAATTACGAATACCCCTTATAGAATCATCTAAGTGCAAAGGCGTCACTTCAAAGAGAATTATAAGGCCAAATTCTCTAAGCACTTATGAGACGAGCAGGTATTCAAGGCAAAAATGAACACAAATAGAGAACGAAGGATTATAAGAAATATTTACCATGTGCTATCTATTCTAGAAATACACAAAAGGCTTACAGTTCAAGGACATTCTAAGTCTACTGATTCTTCTGTAATTCAAATAGGTAATCACTAGGAAAGTTCAAGGCGCATGTGCTACTTTAAACCGATCCAATAAATGTCTCGTGAAACTATGAACAACTACTCATTCATGTGGGGGATTGTTAGAAAAATGAATGAAGAAGTGGTTAGGGTAGGAAGAGATTTTAGGTATTGTGTGTATTGAAATAAAGTCCATAGAGTGGAACATTTGTGCCAAATCCACCATGTATACTATAACCTAACACAGTAAATCAAAACAAAAGAAGAAGAAGACGTGAAGACTTGAGATGTGGCAATGTTGGCTTTGGGCATTGGGCTTTGGGCCTTCATATTAATTTTAAAATGTCAAAGATTGGGCCTTGGGCCTTGAGCCTTGGGGCTCTTGGGGTCTCGCGATTAGATGGGCCTCCGTCTGCCACTTGGGCGTGCTGCGCTGAAACGGCTAATTTTAAAATTCAAAATTAGAACGTTGCACATGTGCGCATGCGTCAGTCGGTTAAAGGGTCGTAACCTTACCAACAGTCACGACCGCTTCGAATAGGCACCTCCTCTATCCTATATATAGGGGCAAGCAAAACAAGTCACTTACTCGGAATTAGTTCATTTCTTCATTATGTTCCTCTTCCCAGAACTCTATTCTCAGTTCTATAATACCTTCAGTTCGTCGTCGCTACGTCTGCACGCTCAGCATCTCGGGGCCAGTCTGTTTCATCTTGGGAGACAAATTGCTCGTATCCTTCGGTGCATATAAGGGGGCAATATTATTTCAAGGAAACAGATATACTCTGGACTCAGACGACTTGGTACTTCTTCGAATTTCATACAAATTCAATTGCAACAGGTTTGTATGGATCTGTACCGCAATAGCATTTATTAGAATTTGTCTCACTTTATTATGTTGCTGTTTTTACAACTTAATTGTGAAAATTGAAAATATTTTTCCGCTGTGACTATTTCTGGACAGTTTTGTAACATTTTTGAAGTTACTATCAGATTCGTAACACGTTTATGTAGTTGCGGATAACATTTATATCTATCAACTTAGGTGATTAACCAAATAGTAGCAGTTTCTCTTTCAGTGGCAACAACAAAGCTTTAGGTAAATCAAAATGAAGTAATGTGCTAAGCTATAAGTGGGCAAGTGTATTATAGAGAACTTGGACACTCTGCACTTAATTTTTATGTATCGAAGTAATTTAAAGATGAACATGAGCATTAAATAATATGAAAAAACTATTTTACTTGAAATCAATTTGATGAAATATCCAAAAATAAAGAGAATTTAGTCATATGACTTATGAATTTCTAAGGGATCCTACCATAAATTCTTCTTTATTTTGGCTAGAATATTGGAATATATTTCAAACATTCTATCATTGTTCTTTATATGTTACATACTTTGCACACTTCTTCGGGTATATTTTTTTTAGCTTTTTCCTGCTCTCTTTTAGTTTCTTTGCTTTTTTTCAAGCTGTAGTACTTCATCTTATCATACATATAGTTTTTGGGTTTTTAAATTAGTCATATTCCAATTAACAGAGCTAAAATAAGCTTTAAATATTTATTGAAAGTAAAATACATAAGAATACAAATAAATGCTATGAAAATTATACTTAAGGGTAACTCCAACAAGTTCAGCCCTGAAAATTCAGGAGGCTGGCTGAATTCCCCATTATTGCCCAACAAATGAAAGCCAGCATTTTCGGGCTTCAAGTTTTGGGAACCCAGTTTTGAGGCAGCCAGAGTTGGAAGTTCAATTTTTGGGTACCCAAATCGAGCGTCCAAAAAAAGGACCTACATTTGATATCTTGAGCCTTTATGAAATCCGAGGCAAATTTGAACTGATAGAACAAAAACTTATTGTAGGATATTAGAAAAGTCTCTACTAAAATGGGCATTAAATGTACATTGAGGAAAAATTAACATGAGAAAACATAAGTATACCATACCAGATTAGACAAATCTCCGCTACTTAGTGCATTGAATGCACACTGAGATATAAGTGAAAATTATAGCAATGCCAAGAATTTGTACCGACTTAGACAAGTCACTCTTAAAATGAGCATTACACTAAGACAAAGTTGATATGATAGAAAAGAAATGTATTGTACCGGATTAAACAAGTCTCTACTACATGGTGCATTACCACTAATATACTGAGACAAAGATGACATCATAAAACATCAATTAGTATATAAGAAGGCCAGAATCCACCATCTCCTTCGTATTAAAAAATACACAGAGCTTACTACTTAAACAATGTCTTCCTTCATTGACCTTTTTATAGATTTAGATAGTTCTTCCAAAAATGAATAAGTAGGGTAAGAACAACATGAAAAGAATGAAATGGCCCTAAAAATTCATCAAGAAAAGAAAGCGTCATCACCTATGAAGCACGGCGGTTCAGTTAAAGGTCATCAAATTATCAACTGAGGTCATTCAGCATTTTATAAAAAATATGCAAGCCTACTTTGCGTCACAAGACGTATTTCTACGGATAGAGGATGAGATAAGGTTTATTTCTATAGGTTTTAGTCGCGATAAAATCCAATAATTCCTACTTCAAATATTAGCAAAATTCATCGAAAACAATGGGTTTAATGGACACCAAAACATGATCGTTGGCTTATGGCACCTCTGTCAATTTGGACAATCCATATAAAATCATGGAGACTACTGCTTTAGAAAAGGTTGAAAATTCTGCCGCTCTATAGTTAATGTCATGCAGTCAAACCGCCGCTAAACTCTCTTTAATGCCACACTAAAGTGCTTAGCACACTTCAACTGCTATGCTTGTCAATCTAGTGCCATTAAATAGTGGATCTACATAAAGTCTCACTATTTTCCGTTATGTCCGTTAAATCAGGATTTTTAGCACCCACTCTAGCAACTTTATTATAAAAAAATTATTTGAACATTCAATAAAGAAAATCAAAAAATTTAGGGTGTAAGCCTTAGTTCAAGTCATAAACATTCAACATAAATTATAACTACATTCTATTCACCAAGTCTGAACTGCATGGATCACGATATTCTTAGGAATGAACGTTGGTTCTTTTTTCTATACAAATGATGGTAGAATGAGAATAATTCAACTTTGGAGATTCAAATTCATCTTCAGTAAAAAAAATACATCTTTGCTATTTTTCAATATATCCTTGCTTTATCCTTGCTATTCCATTTTGCATCTTCACTATTATGAAGTTGCTAAGTGTTTTAATTGCGTAGGTTGACGTATACTACACAAAGTATTTATGAGATCCAAATCAAAATGATGTGGTAATGATTCGAGAAATGTATGAGAGTAACGATTGGTTTGGAATGTTAGGTAGTCTGGATTGTATGCATTGGGAATGGAGGAACTATCCTAAAGCACATCATGGAGTGTGTAATGATAAGGGAAAAAACCAACTATCATCCTTGAAGTTGTTGCTTCATATGATTTGTGGATATATCATGCTTTTTCCAGATTTTCTAGTTCTAATAATGATATAAATGTAATAGAGAGATAAATTTGATTAATGATCTTGCACTAGCGAGGTCATCTCTAGTTTCATTTACTCTCGATTAGAATGCGTATGAACATGACTACTATCTTGGGGATGGAATCTATCTACAATGAAACATGATTGTGAAGACCTTTTCATATCATATGACGCCGAAGTAAATCAAGTTTCCTACAACACAGGAGACCGATAGAATCAAGTAGAAAGAGCGTTCATAGTCGTTCAATCGAGCTATGTGATGATTGGTAATTCATGTAGACTTTGGATGTGATCAAATACGACAAGAATCATGTTTATATGCTTAACTTTGCATAATACGATCGTCGAAGATGAAAGGGACATGAAACACATATATTATGAATATGAAGGTGTTAACCAATGTCGAAAATTTACCATTTCGAAATATTCATTTTAGAAGTTCACATGAACCGCAACCGATATACCAAAAAACACAATGCTTCATAGGCTGCAACATGACCTAATGGGTCATATTTGGAATTCTTATGGAAATTAGTAGTGGTTATAATTTATTGTACTTATTTATGTTTTTTTTCTTTATTGTTTGGTGTGCTTTGTTTTATGCTTTTTGCTTTATCGTTTTTCTACTTTATTTTTATAAAATGAAGTGCATTATGTTATATTCAAACAACAATCTTTCTTAAGCATAAAATATTTTAAACTAAATATGTTTGTTGTACTATTTTTTATAAAATGAAATGCATTATGTTATATTCAAACAACATTCTCTCTTAAGCATAAAATATATTAATAATACTTCTTTTCTTTATTGTTTGTTGTACTTTGTTTTCCTAAAATGAAATCAATTATGTTGTATTCAAACAACAATCTTTCTTAAGCATGAATATGTAAATTAAAGATACTTTTCTTTATCATTTATTATACCTTGTTTGTATAAAATGAAATGCATAACAACGGTCTTTTTTAAGCATAGAATATTTTAAATTAAAATACAACATCATACAACGCATTCAAATTACTAAGACGAGAACTGATAACTGCTCATAATTCGGTTTTATACTCCTACCAATAGTATTGTTCAGCTTTTGGAAAACCTGTCAAATCTTTTTTTTACAGCCTCCTTCTTGTACTATTAACAATGTGGTGCAATTTAGCTCCCTTAATGTTACAAACCTTTTCATGATCCTCGACTTCTCAACTGATTTTTCCATCCTCTGTTCGTTCACTTTCACTTAACTTTACTGCATCATAGGTTGTTCAACTTCTATATCCGATATAACTTTGCCTTTCTTCTTTGTAGCTTTACAGTCTGGTGGTTATGGTGCATCTTCCACTTATGTACATAAATCCATGCCTATGTCAACATTGTAGATGGCATCTCAACCGGACAAATCTACTGGACTAGACTAGAATCCCGATCTTCGAGCTTTCTTCCCTTTCCCTTTGAATTGAACATCCCATAATTTCTTTCTATTTCTTGAAGTTTATCTGGGCCAACTTGTAAGAAGTTCGCAATGATTCGTGAATTCATAATAGTGTGCCTTTTATGATCATTTACCTTTTGAAACAACTTCAAGAATTGTTCATTTGCCAAACTTCTTTATAATCAAATACAAAACAAAATAAAATGTTTAAAAATTTATAATAGTTTACTAAACATGAAATTAACCATAAACATACCAAATAGAGTTCTTTACCTATGCCACTCGGGTTTACTTTCTAGATTTGTATATTGCGACTCAAAGAATTGGATTGTCGGTTAATCTTCTAAAAAGTCCTTTGGTCGGCTTAACCTAAGCTGTTTGGTTTCATGTTTGTTATTGTAGCCAACTATTGCTTTTTTTCTAAAACGTTTCACCACTTTGATCGTTACTCCTTGCCAAATCATTTGATTGTAGTAGTATACTTCATAAATCCGTAGAAATGAGCTATGTTGGTGGAAGAATTTTCACTTTGGAACGCTCTTCTTCGAAAGTAAAATAAATTGGTGCTATAGCATTTGAAAAACAAACCAAAATGATAAGTCATTATATGTTTGAAAATCTAATGGTGGAGGAAGAAGTATTTAGAGTTATATAACTTGAATGAGAATGAACCAAATATAAATCGTTTATATAGGGAAACGAAAAACTAGCTATTTTATGATTTTTTGATGGCCGTTGTGGCATTTGATGAAAGAGCCACACTATAACAAAATACTCATTTCGCAACTGGAAATGCCAATTGCAATAGGCCTATTGCAACTGGCAGCCACCGGTTTTAATATGCGAAGTTGTAATAGGATGATTACATTTTACAACTATTTATGCAGTTGCAAGTGACCGTTGTAGTAATGATTTTTTACAATAGTTATAAACAGTTGCAAAAGTACTTTCTACAACTATAAATGCTAGTTTTCATTTAACATTTTTCTACTATTTTTGAAAGTTGCAAAATGTTATCCTTCCTTTTGGCAAGGTCATGATATCATCGACTTGGCTAGAAATGGATGGTTGTCGGCCTTGAGAATCAGTTGTATATGGTACTATGAACAATGATTGAGTAGATCCAAACTGGGATCCAATCGAGGTGCAATCATTATGGAGTGATAGGCATAGCCGTGTAAAGCTAAATTCCAAATTTCAAATCGATCGGAGTTCATATGCTCGAGTTACGGACAAAGCAAGGATTTATATGGATCGGTTATAACGATCCATAAAACAGCTCAAATCAACGTAGGTCGATCGATATCTCAAAATGCCAATTCACTTGACACTTTTAGGGCATTGATATATAGAAGGGTAAATCCTACAAAAACGATCGCGGTTCAAAAATCTAAGGTTCAAGAAATGCCGATTGTTTTATGTCGATCCTTTACAATAATTAGTGTAACTCGGTAAAAGATCCAAATGCAACGAAGATTGATCCATATCTCGCAATCTACAACTAAGAATGACTTCATATTTTAGGAGAAAATCATAGAGGCATGTGGGATCCCCCACAAACAATCGCATGACAATCAGAGGAAAAAGTAATGATCGACATAATTTATATAGATCGTTCCAAAACAATAAGTCATGTTTACCGATCGTTATGGTGGGCCTCTATGGACCTGGAGAGACTTTTGTCAAAATCTTAGCGAAATATCTCGTCATCTCACCCTATAATTACAAACCCATTGATTCATATTGAGGATCTTTAAGCTGCTTTTTACTCTAGACTCTATTGTAACCAAGTGCTGGCTTTGTTGTACTATTGTAATCAGATTCACAAGAGAGTAATAAAGAATAATCTTCAAAGGGAACATAGGCCTACAATACCGAACCACCAACCTCTATATATTTTTTTACTGCTTATTCCCTATTGCTTAATTTTTCATTTACTCGGTTTAATTTTGTTTTTCTTTATTCATTTCTCTATAAAAACTATTTCTGAGTGCATGTAACCATTTTAGATGCAAATATTTCGGTGCTTTCACTGAGACCCTTGATTCTCAGCTTATTAGGATCCCTTTGTTGCTACTGCATTGCATAAATCGCCCGAAGGAGATCCATAGTTATCTTCAGGAAGTTTGCTTCTTCTACAAAAATTTGTAAAACTCTAAGCAAAGCTATCCACAATGGTGAGGAACACTATATCTACTTCGTGGAAGGAAATAAAAACGTTAGTATCTATAAAGGAGGCCAGAGTAGTCAACTAATGGATGTGAATGCTGAACTAATTGATGTCCAGAATCCAACTGATTCTATTAAGAGATTTGAATTCTAGAATCTGATGAGAGAGCTAATGAATAGCAGTCGAGAATTAAATCGCACGCAGGTTAATATCAACCTAATGAACCAACCCGGTCGGCAACGGCGAGGAAAATCTAGAAGGAACCCTACCCCTTACCCTGCATCGTAGGGTTCTAGTTCATCAGATGAGTATCATAGGCATAGGCATCACAAAATAGATGGATAACATGTAGAAGATTCAGGGTGTCAACAGGAACACCATCGTGGTTTGCCAGGAACGATCGATGTTGAACCCTCCATTAGAGAAGGGAATCTACCTATGTACGTTGGGATTCAAACTAGAGCTGTTGTGGCCGATTGGGATGATGGAGTTTAGTTAAATGCAGATCAAATGCTTCTTCAGAATGATGATGATGTGAATATATGAGGTACACATCGGGAAGATGTTGAACCAAGAAGGCATGGAACGGCCCGTAGACATCGACCAGACCATTCATGTTAGGTAGAACACAACCATCACTTGGCATCAACTATTCAAATGCCAGACTTGTTAGCTATGGTTAGATAGTTAGTGAGGGAGAGCCAAGGCTTAACCTATGATGACTGGGGGATCTCGAGAAGCCACACCCCATTCATTGATAATGTCCTACATGAAGAGTATCCTAGGAGGTTAAACATGCCACCAATGCCTGCCTATAAGGAAAAACCGACCTTAGACAGCACATCATGAGATATGAATGATTGATGAATTCAGCACTAGCAGATGATCCAACCAAGTGTAAGTGTTTTCCCATAACTCTCTTTGGAATAGCAACGATGTGGTTTACAAGGTTACCTCCGTGATCGATCTCTGGATTCGACGATTTGGCAACAAGGTTTATGGATCAGTTCAGAATGCATGCAACTTGCCCCAAGGATGTGATGTCCCTGTCCAGCATGATCCCGGCTCCAAGAGAATCGTTGAAAGATTATCTGAAGAGATTTCATACAGCTATTACAGAAATCAGTAATCCAAATGACCATGCAATATTGATGGCTATGGTAAGAGGGATTGATCAAGAATCTTATTTGGAGATTGGTTAGCCAACAAGCACCCGCAATGTTGGAATGCTTTTACACAAAGGCGGCTCAATATTTAAGGAAGGACGAAGTCAGATCCTTCAGGAAGAAGAATCTCATAGGACCAAGTGGAAAGGGAGTATAGAGTAATGTTGCAGTAAAGCAGTCTGATGAAAAGCTCTAGAAACGTTCAAGTGAATGACCTAAACAAACCGAATCAGCAAAAGAAAGGCGGAGATAGGATCCGAGAATGAAAGAGGGATTCTAGAAGAGGAAAACCTAGGATTCCGATATACAAAACTTACATGCCACTGAATACGTCCCTGGAGAATGTCTATTTGTCTACCTACAATACTATGTAGTACATGAAGCTACCTCCCAAAGAATCAACAAAGAAGCGAAAACAAACCAGGAAATATTATCGGTTTCACGATGCTATGAGCATAAAACCAATGAATGCAGGCATCTCCAAAATATTATCGAAAAGCTGATTCAGGAAAGGAAGTTACAACAGTTTGTAAAAACCCTACAGGATGGTAGGTAGGGAACTTCTGACCCAACTAAGGACAAGCACCACACAGGGCTAAGGAGCCTACGCGTACTGGTAGAAGATTAGCGATCAATACAATAGTCGAAGGACCGCGTCTGGCTAATAAAAGTTGGCATGAGATGGAGCGCTATGCTAGCGCGATTAAGCATGTGTTGAATGCTGTTCAAATACAAAGGATGGAGCTCTAGCAAAATAGCAACATGCGACGGAAGATGATAGCATGTTTAGAAATATAGATGCAAATAAGGTGGAGGCTCCAACGATCGACCCAATGGTGATTTCGACCATGATCGGCACCGCTTCTATTAGAAGGATATTGGTTGACTGTGGAAGTTCTATAAACATACTTTTCAAGAAAGTTTATGATCAAATGAGGATGGAAGCAAAGGATTAGAAACTGTTTAAAGCCCGCATAACGGTGCTGAAGCCGAAACTATTGGTTATGTTGAATTACCTTTAGAGTTAGGAGAAGGTGACCGTAGGAGAGTGTGGGTTTTTCCTTTTTCTGTTTTGGATGTTGACTCTCCATACAATGCTTTTTTTGGGCCGACCGGTCCTAGCCGAGTTTCCGGCAGCTCTTGCCCCATGGTTTTTGACTTTGAAGTTTCCAACAAATAATGGTGTTGGAGCTGTTAATGGTGATTAGACGGCTGAATGTGTCTATTATGTAGGTGAGTTGAGGGATGCTCAATGTAGGGAGAAAGGTAAGGGCGCGGACAACTTAGTCTGCATCCAAGTCACTAAGGATTGACAACCAGCGCCTGAGCCTTGGCTCGAGTTCCATAGTCATTCTATAAAGATATAGATCTAAGAGATGATGAAAAGGATCCCAAAGAGAACAAGGCCTCATCGGTTGAGCTGACGATTGACATTACAGTTAGCCACGATGACCTTTCATGGATCCTAACGATTGAATCACAATTGAGCCCCCCAATGATGAAAGAACTTGTTGGATTTCTCCATGCAAATTTAGACATGTTCGATTGGATTCACTCTGATATATGTGGGATCTCACTTGCCCTTGCGATTCATGCATTCAATATCGACCCGAGGTATGCCCAAGTGAAACAAAAATGATGTAGTATGGATTCTAAGGGATCTACCGCTCTTAAAGAGAAGGTGGATAAACTTAAGGACAATGGGTTTATTCGCAACGCTCTCTACCTTATATGGGTATCTAATCCTGTACTTGTAAGAAAGGAAAATGGAAAATGGAGAACATGCGTTTATTACCCATACTTGAACAAGGCATGCCCAAAAGATAGTTTTCCCCTTCCAAGGATCGACCAGTTGATAGATTCAACCGCAGGACACGAATTGCTATCTTTCATGGATGGCTACTTAGGATATCACCAAATCCCAATGCACATTCCCGATCAAGAGCACACCAGCATCATTACTGACGTTGGGCTATATTGCTAAGTGGTGATGCCAATTGGACTAAAAATGCAAGAGCAACCTACCAACGCCTAGTTCATTGAATGTTTAAAGATCAAAACGGAAAAATGATGGAGATGTATATGAATGATATGCTCGCGAAGTCACGATGCTCTAGCGACCAAATTAAAGACTTAGTAGAAATGTTTGACATCCTTTAACATTATAAAATGAAGATTAATCCTCTGAAATGTTATTTTGGCATTGCATCAGGAAAATTCTTGGGTTTCATCGTTAATGCCCATGGAATTGAAGCTAATCCCAAGAATTTCTAATCTATTCGCAATATCCAAGCGCCAAAGCCTATCAAACAAGTACAGAGCCTGAATAGGAAGGCAGCTGCCTTAAGCCGATTCATTTCTAGAGCAACCGATAAATGCATTCCTTTCTTTGACTTGATTAGGAGAGGAAAAAGTAAATTTGAATGGACACAGGATTGTAAAGATGCATTTCAAGCTTTGGTGAACCACTTGGAGAGACCTCCTATCTTATCAAAGCCAGTGGATCATGAAGATTTATATATCTACTTAGTCGGTCGGTACACGTTATAAGTGTCGCGTTGCTTCGCAAAGAGAATCGAATTCAGAGATCGGTTTACTATGATAACAAGCGATTGAAAAACGCTGAAAGGAACTATCCGAAGATTGAGAAATTGGCATACTGCTTGTTGATTGCATCAAAAATGCTTTGCCCCTACTTTTAAGTACACCCTATTAATGTTTACACCGACTGGCCGTTACGACAGGTCCTACAGCAACCGAGACATTTGGAAGGTTACTCAAGTGAGATATCAAACTTAGCCAATTCGATATCACTTATCTTCCTCGAAGGACTATCTAGGGTCAGGCACTAGTGGATTTTATAGCAAATTTGCTACATGGGATGATTTCCCAGAGAGAGGTGAAATCCCTACCATATGGTGGAAGTTGTGTGCAAATGGAGCATCCAACAATTGTTGTTCTGGAGCAGAGATTGCGCTTATAACTCTCGAAAAGCGGTCAATGGGCTATCCTTTAAAGCTTGATTTCCCTACAACAAACAATGAAGCCGAGTATGAGGCCCTGATTACTGGAGTTAAACTCATCAAAGAACCAAGGATAAAGTCTCTTGAAATTGCGACTAACAATTGGTAGTATACTAAGTCAAGGGAGATTATCAAGCTAAAGGAAAACGACTAGCTCCATACCTTACCCAAGTCTAAGAGTTGTTGACTGACTTTAAGTATTATGACATTATGCACATTCCTTGAGACCAAAATAGATAAGCCGATTCATTGGCAAAGTTTGTTAGCACCGGAATGCATAAGAAACGGGCTTGGTTCCAATTAAGGTATTAAATGCTCCAAGTATTAGCCTAATGGAAATCAATCGAGTATTAGAGACAGAACCTAAGAAGGAATCATGGATGACTTCGATTAGAGATTATTTGCCATAGGGAGTTCTTCTCGAACAAAGGAATGAAAACTGACAAATCCTTCACAAGGCTTAATGGTATATTATACAGGAAGGAGTTATGTACAAAATGAGTTTCTCCGTTCTCCTTCTTTGGTGTATCGCTCATGATTAAATAAAATGAGTCCTAATGGATTCATGAAGGGGAATGTGGCGATCACATTAGGGTCAAATCCTAGCAAATGAAATACTCCGTTATGGGTATTATTGGCCGATCGTCAATCGAGATGTTCGCGATTATGAAAGGCAATGCGACAAGTTCCAAATATATGTGAAAGTTCTGAGAGCTCCACCGATAGAAATTACACAAATGATCAGCCTGTGGCCGTTTGCCATGTGGAGTATATATATTATCGGTTCTTTATCAATCTCTAAAGGTGGTGCAAAGTATGCTATTGTCGTGGTTGATTACTTCACCAAATGGGCCGAAGCAGAACCTTTAGCCACGAGCACAACCAAGAAGGTGATTAACTTCATTGTTTGAAACATCATATTTCGTTTTGGTCTTCCATGAACTATTGTAATAGACAATGCGACTTAATTATATAGTATTGAATTTAATGACTTCTACCATTAATATTGTATTGAAAAGAGGTTTGCGATAGTCTCTTAACCTCGAGAAAATGGACAAGTCGAAACTCCGAACAAAATCATTAAATCCAGTCTGATAAAGTGTTTAGAAAGAGTTAGAGGCAAGTGGGAGGATGAACTCCAAACAGCACAATGGGCTTACAGGACCACCCACAAGTCTGCTATTGGCCATACTCATTCGCCCTCGCTTATGGCTCAGAAGCCGTTATTCCTGTGGAGCTCGAAATTCCTTCTCATCGAGTAACTTGTTACGATCCTAGAACCAAAAAAGATCTCCTTTTGGAATCCCTAGGCTTTATAGATGAGAAGCGTGAGGAAGTTGATTTGAGGGCAGTTACACATCGACACCGAGTCACCTGATACTGCAACACTAAAGTCCAAACTAGAACCTTTGAAGTCCGCGAACTTATCTTAAAATGGGTTTTTCCTATCCCGTCACATGAATCCAACTTGGGAAGAACCATATGTCATTGAGCAGAGGCTTGGAGAGGGAACTTTTAAGCTAGCGACTGTTGATGGCATCACACACCTAAGGGAAGGGAATAGCGAGCATTTATGACACTGTTTCACTTAGTTTTTCCTTTTTAACCAGTTGTATTTAGTTTTAGGATTTGCTTTATCATTTGGTTTTTCAAATATGTAATAACACAAATTATGTCATTTCTTTCTATTCAACAATAGAGCTTTGAATTTTCCATCATATCTGCGATATGCCATTGTAGTACTAATTAGTTGTGATATATGATCGACTAAATCCCACTGTTCAATGGGACTGGCATAATTCGAGTGTGGTTAAGATTCGACCGATCACTTGTTGAGTCAAACCTAATTTTTGAGGGCAGAACGATTGACCAAAAAGAATTAAACTCAATAATTTTTTGAATAACTTACGTCCCCAGAGTGCGGTTATGAGTATAAATTCTATATGGGTGTGACTGATCACCTATTAAGTAACTCATGTCCTCAGAGTGAGGATATGAGTATAAATGTTAAAGGGGTGTGATACGACCGCCCATTAGCTAAGTCTTATCCTCGGAATGTGGATATGAGTATGTGCGGATCGACCACTCACTATTCCATAAATTTTGGCCTAAAACCGACAGGAGGAGTATAAACTCGTTAAGGACGAAGTTTGATCGTGCACTATCTAACCTTTTCAACCTGAGACTAGGGGTAGGAGTATAATTACTCAAACCATTGAATTCGACAGCGTAACACTAAGGCTCGAGCCTAATGTTTGATACGACTCAAAGCCACGACCTCAGGGAGGCATAGGGCTGGATAAATCGGATCGATGTCCAACCCAACGAACAACGAGTCATAAATACATTATATGGAAAATGTAATATCTCGATCATTTAAACAGGCATGTATTAGAATTCTACACAAGAATAAAAGAATTCTTATTCACGCTAAACTTATTATTCATAATACAAGTTTATCCAAAATGAGATGTAAAAGTCGGGGTCGTACTCGAATAAGCATAACTAACAAAAAGAAAAAAGGTAGCCATCCAAACTACTTACACATCACACCAACCAAATGATTATTTCTTGGATTTCCTATCTTTCTTTTGTTTCTTAGGGGTGGCTCCATTCGAACTACCACTCAATCCTCTCTTCGATCCTTTTCCACTTCAGCTTTTTTTCGAAGATACATCTTCAGTTATATGGATCGAGGCGGCATCATCTTTAGAAGTATGAGGGATTGAGGCCCTCTCAACACCGAAAGCAGGGGGACCTCATATCGAGGAATTTTCCAGCCATGAGGGATCATCTAGAGAAAGATAAGAATTGGCTCATTGAAATCCATATCAACTGGCTCAACTTGCACCTTCTTTTTCAACAACTCTTCCTTCTTAACGCGCTCTTTCATGCTATGCTCGTCCCTAGGGTAGGAAGAGCCCGTGATTACAACATCCACATCAAAAGAAAATTCATGGTGTGGGTCGCCTCGTTCCTTGAACATTGCCTCCATGAATTGGTCATCAATAACGAAGGTTTCTTCTTAAGCACCCTGAGCAGTGACCGAAGTTGTAACTTTAATGGATTCTGTCGCGACCGCTTGTGATCCTAATTAAGGCTCTTGTGAGGGAGGAGGAACAACACCTGATAGGTTTAAAGCTGAGAAAAAATAGGTGAAAAGATTAGAAATATCAACTGATAACACCCCAACTTTTTGAAAGATGGAAGATGTCAATGAAATACCTTCCTCGGCATGGCTCCCAAGTTGAGCCGAAATACCCTCAGAACTGCGTTCAGGAATTGGAGAAAACAGAGGTTTGTCCGGATCATACTCGGGGATGGTTGAAGAATCTATCATAGAACTAGGGGTAGCCTAGGATGCTGGGGGCAATTCAGTTGTAACATCGGGTTATGCCGACCCGGATCCTTCACCCACTTCATATGAAGAGGCAGCAGCAGATTCTTTCTGAAGTGTAAGCTGGATATCATGTAATTTTTTGGGTTCATCGCCCAATAGAAATTTACCTTCAAGTTTGGACATGTCGAATTCCTTAGTATTAAGGAGTCTTTTTTCCTCTGCAACAAGAAATCCCCACATCCGCCAGAGTTGGTAAAGATAATCATCACCATGCCATGACAGATTTCTATGCTTGAGAATGTTGGCGTTGTAAAGAATAAGAAGTGGGTCGAGCACGTTCATTATCATTTCCCTAACCCTATCCTTGGTGGCTTCTTCTTCACGATGAATGAGTGCATCAATATATTTGGCCCTTTCAACGGCCGTATCTCTCTCAAGTCTAACATTCACCATCTCATCACAAGCATCTGGATTGATTTTTTGAGCATTGTCTTTATCCTTGTTTGCATATTCGAGCTTAGCCTTGAGTTTCGCTATCTCCTTCAAGGCTACAGATTCATTACTTCGAGCTGCATCTCTCCCGAATGCTATTTCTTGATTTCGATGATGTAACACCTAGACCATACCAAGATGACTGGACTTCATCTCGTCTATGGATTTGACGGCAACATTATCTTTCCCCTCGGCCTCTGCTAGGAAAGTCCTAGAAACCTCTAACTCGTTAAAGTATCGATAATTCTATTATTTTGAGCTTCATGGCATCTTAACTTTTAATTTCCGCCGCATACTTGAAAGATACTTTCGACATTTTCTCTGCTGCTTTCATCCATTCATCGTACTGCTTATGGTATCAGTAACGCAACCGGTAGTCATTTTCTGGACATAGTCTAGGGCCCTTTTCAGATTATGAGGGAAAAAGAATGCTTGAAAGCATAACTTTGGAAACTCTTCTCGAAGTTGTGCCATGCGAGCAACTGGAATGATCATAGGGTCTTCGGCGGTGATTTTGACCTCAGTATTTTTCGTGCCTGGCCTGTGAGCAGGCACATGTTCGTTATGGTGACGACGATTACTAGATCGTTGAGAGCGAGAAGGAACTAAAGGTTGTAGAGGAACTAAAACGAAAGGGGGGCCATGAGAGGGATCGATAAGTGGATCGCGATGATCTGTTGGCTTATCAGAACCCTTTAGAGGAGGGGATCTAGATCTTGATCGATGCTTATCTTGAGATGGCTTATCCCTACCTTTCGTCTACCACCTTGATGGTATGAGCTAGAGCGTGAACTAGAGGATTGGTGGTGTATATCCCGAAGGAAATCAAACATCATCCTTTTCTTCACCATCGTTTCTGCAAAGGAAAACAAAAGTTTATCAATTTCAAGAATTAAAAGGCACAAGTTGAGCATAATGCAACCATAAGGGGTCCAAGTGTATGCAAGTGTACTTGTGCTTCCCCTCTTCAAACCAGATGCAGGAGCTTTTCTCATTAGAGTAATTTCCCCTTTAGAAGTTGGAATTTTGATGCCAATTTTGGTAGGAGATTTTGACCCATCAATACGCATGCCAGTGAAGTGGAAAGTGTCAAGGTCACGCGACATTGGCAGACCAAATAAAGAATCAAGCGGTAGACTTGAACACTCTGATGGTTGGGAAAAGGATTCATCTTGAACAACCGTAGGAGCCATCGACGACTTGAGTTGATCAAAAAGGAGACTTTTGGGAAAATTTTAAACAAATATTTTCTTTTTCTTTTATCGAGAGTCGAAGGCTATAAGGTCTGTAAGGATTTGGTTTTGACTCCAAGATTAGATCCGTTATCATTACGACCGAACACATCACCTTTATCTCCTTCAACATCAATATCGATGAATTCCTGAGCACCCATAGCTGGGGGTACAACAGGATCAATTCGATTGCCCCTTTGACTGGCTGCAACCCATTATTTTACCCTTGTAGTTTGAGCGACTTTTGTTAGCGCTACGCTGAGACCCTCTTCTACCAAACAAAAAGTAAAAAGGTGTTCGTCCGTGAGAAGATATTCGATGATCCTATCTCCAGGCAGTGCACTTTTTAGAGTCGTGACCATATCCTCATAGAGATTACCACTGGGCCATGTGACGGTGCTTTTAAAAAGAATTACTTAGCCAAAAGTACGACCTAAATATCTGTTTTTCACGCTAATATAAAGATGGTGGATAACACTTATGTCTTTCCATCCATTGCAAGCAAAACCAGGAGGACATCGAACAAAGAACCACTTACTTTTAAAAGCGCTTAATTTATTCCATGTGCCATTTAGAATCTATCACTTCTTCGCCGACTCAAGAAATGTAAACAAAAGACTCCATGTCCGTCACTTGAAAGAGAATATGAACCGAATGTCATCGATGGTTGGAGAATGGTGCAAGAACTCTATAAATACCACATAGGTACAATTGAGAAGAGCGTAGCCATTCGGATGAAGCTGCGCTGGATCTATCCTCAAATAAAGGAGAATTTCCTGGACGTACGAGTTAAATGGCGGGATGCATCCAGCCCAGCAAATGAATTTGTTGCACGCCGTCTATCCTTTGGGGGTCTATGAGCCCTATCATCCCATGACGGAACCAACACATCATCAAAGGGAATTCCATGCTTTACACAGATTTGACAAAGAGAATCTTCCTTAATTTTAAAGGCTACGGAATCAACAGGGTTCTCTAGAATAACTGCATCCTCCAAATTGTCAGGAGCGGGATTAACAACTTCTGGTGGAATAATGGGGACTACATCAAAAAAAAAATCAAACTGTAGGCCTGGGATTTTTGGTTGTCTGAATGATGACTACAGGATGGACAATCAGACTCGGTTGCAAAACTTGATTCCACGTCAGGATTATCCTGCTAAGATGATGGTTTAGCTAGCATAACTGCAAGATGTCCAGAACATCTAGAATCCATTGCTATTAAACATAGTAAAAATCATGATTAGATAAAGTAACATGTATCCCTCGGTGCATAATGAGTGTCAGTGTGGTGTGTGAAGTGCTATTAATACAGTAATAAGTTGTATGGATTTAAAAGTAGAAAAGAAGATAAGAAGACTTCAAGGTTCGACTGGAGAGACCATCATTCTTGACCGTCTCACTATCTCTGAGTCATTTGGAGGGATGCAGTATGAGTTTCACGATCGATTGTCAACAAGTGAAGGTTCAATTTTTATATTCAAGTCACTGATAAGCTCCAAGAGAGCAGTCGAAGGCATTGGTTCGTGTCAAAGTTCAAATGTCATATATTACCAAATATGCAGTTCAAGTCCTATACAAGTCATATAAGTTCACTGGAATGTACAAGGCCGAAGCTCATCATTGGGTTCAAGTTTGTTTAATTAGGTTCTACTTTTGAAGTTCATGTGCAAATAATCTATCATTCATTTTGGCAACGATAGTTCCACATGCCTTACTACCGATCGTTCAACTTAAATCTCCTAAACCGATCATTTGAGATTCACCCTAACCGATCGTTCCTAGCCCCAGTCCTACCGATCGACCGATCGTTCTCCTTAGCCTTCTAAAAAGATTGTTTCTGATTGATTCATTCCCACCGATCGTTCTCCTTAGCCTTATAAAAAAACTGTTTTCTCTACTCCATTCATACGATCGTTCTGCTAATCGATCCATTCGCTTCAAAATTCACTAAGTTTAAAGCTCTACCATCGTCCAAGGACGATCGTCATGCATCGATCTGCATCATTTCCCACACTTGGCAACTCCATCTTCCCCAATTCCCATCCTCTCTAACTTGATTTAGATCGAACGATTCCACTGACTAAACTAGCTAACATCAGATTTAAGGCACTCAAAGTCTCGTCCTTCAATCATAAGGCGAGTCCAAGTCATTCTACCTAAGTGTGAGATCCGAGGAAAGAAGGTAGACGCAAATTTGATCCGAAGCGAGATCTGAAGCAACGGCAATGTATAAAAGAAGAAGACAATCGACTAGAGCTTGAATGAAGAAAAGATGTTTCTTAGTTCGAGAATGACGATCGTTGTTTGGAGTGATGGAAGAAAAAAGGAGAACGATTCGTTCATTTTATTTTTTTGGTTGAAAGCTTGAACAATACTGAAGTAAGGGGTGGAGATAAAAGTTGCTAAGTAAAATGCTTTTATATGGAGAGACATGTCGATCCTTCATAGCCCAAAAATTACACCGATCATTCTAAAATGTTCCAAAATTCTACAACCCAAGAAACAATCGGGCAAGATTATAAAAAATGGTTAAGGATGAAAGTTTTATAGGAAGAGCATATACCGATCGTTCAACCCATGAGGTATACCGATCGTTCAAATTAGAATTCCTACCGATCGTTCCGCCACCAAGAACGATCTGAAAACTCCTTTATGTGAACTAACAATTGGTGTGCACATAAATGTGCATACTATTACATCCATATTTAATCTATTTTATTTAAATCAATGTCATAATTGGGTATTTTTACATGTTTAAAACCAAATTTCAAATATGCATTCAAGTCATCATTCATACATCAATTTGGGAGTAAAATAGTAATTTTGTGCATGAATTAATTTTGAGAATATTTATTTGCACATTTTCTTTTTAATTATAGGAATTTTGGATGGAAATATGAAGGTTTTTTCATGAAGATATGCATGCACAAGTGGAAAGAAATGAATGAAGATGGAAATAATTCAAACCATGCATCATGGAGGACCTCACTTACCCACTTACCTTAACATACAATTAAAAGCTAATGGACAAGTTATTAGAGGTTAAAGTTTCATGCATACTTAATGATAAATTAATTAGAGACTAATGATTACTTGGTAGCTACACTTCCTAAAGGGTATTTTGAGAAGCCTCCTAAAATATGGATTAAGGTTTTGTACATGTATAAATAGCCCTCTTATGTACATGTAAATGATCACTTTCTCATTTAATTACTTAGGAAATTAGAATGCAAGTTTAACATCAAAGTTATATGAAATAAAAATAGCTTCTTAAGCCTTTTGTTCTTTTACTTCTTCTTTGTTCTTATTTTATTTTATTTTTGTCATTTTTATTTACATGCTCTTTCATTTCATGCTAGTAGCTTAGTTTTACTTTTATGCAATTAGTTAAGATCCTTTTTTGTTCTAATCAGCTCTTACTTTTTTTTGCTTACTTTAAAATGTTGATATTTACATGTGTTGATTTGATAACACAAATGAGTAGCTAAACCCTTCCAATTTAGGAGTAATGAAGCTCTCCATTTATGTAGATTCAACATACTTTTATGATTTATGGTCTCTTTTATGCTTCGTGAGAAGTTAATGTTGATGTAAGTTTATAAAAATGAATTTAATAGCTTATGTTGTATTTACAAATAGGTTATTCTTATTCAAACATAAACCCAATTTACATCATCATTCTACCAATTGATTTTTGATTATGAAATTAAGGTAGAAACAAAATTTGATGATCTATGTTACTAAATACAATAGTAAATAGATCGTGGTTAAAATAGCTTTTGCTTTGACTTCATTTTCATGAGAATTGATAAGTGGCTTCGGTTGTTGTATTATAGTTTAATGGTTTAAGTTATGTTAATCAATAATATAAATAAATCATACTTATGACAAATACATCACTAATTCCACTTAATATTAAAAATAGAAATCTACATTATTTTTGTGTTAATTTACAAAAATATGAAAGTGAATTTGTCTCTAAATTGTTTTCTAATTTCATATTTTCCATCACTTTTGTTCTAGCTTTTGTTTACATTTTTCTTATCTAATCAAAACTTCAACTCTTGGTTTAATTTGATTGAATTGAAATTTTAAAATCTACATATTTCCCTGCGGATCGACCTGTATTCGCCGCGCACTAGAATTATACGTCATGAGCTTGCGATTAATTTTTATTTAAAAAAATTCGGGTATTTTCAAAACCGATACAAAATTAGCCGTTAAACAAGTTTTTGGCGCCGTTGTTGGGAAATTAATTTGATTTTAATTGTATATTCTTAGTTTTCGTTTGAATTTATTGTGTCTTTGTTTTGTGTGTTAATTTTTATTTAAAAAACAAATTCGTTGTGTGTTTGTGTGATTTTTGTTTGCATTTTGATTGTATTTGTTGCTTTTCTATTGGCAATTACATTTGCATATTTAAAGAAAAACAAATAATTTCAAAACAAAAACAAAAATATTTTATTTCTTTTTCCTTTACAAATTGCATTTCATTTTCTTTGCAAATTTTATTTTCAATTCACACTGTTTACAATTACTCTGTACATATCAGTGCACAAGTACATTATTTCTACTGCCTGATTCCCTTCTCCTCTACCCTCTGTCAATCCATACCGCCTTCAGCATATAACAGTCGATTGCATCCTCTGATTCTCACCACAGCAGTCATCTTGTCTCGAACTTCACAATTCCTTCATCTCTTTATCTACAGCAATACCCATTTCTGCTCTTCATACATATTTTCCAACCACTGTCCCTGCACGCTGCATACCATAACATATTTGCCTCTCCACACTTCTGCCTACATACAAACTCGTGCACATCAACATACTTACCTCAGTATCACTATATAACAGTCACCTCCCTCTGCATTTAAGACTTGCTGCCTTCTTCTCCCACTATCTCTTATCAACCTTCACCCTATACAAACTTCACCACCATCATCAAACTATCTACTGCCACCAGTCTCAAAACATCACCACAATAACATCTCAATATCCACTTCCATAATTCCCCACTGACCAGCATACCCACTTGAAACATTCACATATCAACTACCAACCTTTCTGCGTACTACAACATATCACCACCACTATTACATTGCACTACATACTTCACACTCACAATTTCCTTGCTCCTCCATACAATCTACATCACCCAGCAACAATCCTTCAACTTGTTCCTCCATACCCCACTGCACATCCTTCCTTCTTCAATCAATCCCACTGCAACCTCCTCACATTTGTCAGTGCCATCAATCCCACTGCATACTTCAACCTTACTGCCTTACTTCATCGCCATCGACATTACCTCTCTGCAATTACACCAGCCACCCCTCAACCTCAACTATCACCCTACTACACTGCCAACTACTACTACAACCATTCCACCATACAAAACTTGCCTCATACCACCTGTGCATATCTGCTTACTACATCACATGATGTCTTCGCTTTCTCTACATCACCTTCCCACCACCACCAGAACCATCCCCCACCACTCCATTCGCTACTGCCTCTGCAACTTTGCATTACTTTATACTCCTCTGCCAAACCAAACTGCACAACCCACGCATCCAAACTCCTCATCCATGCTACCACACAGACCACGACTTGCTGCAACCTCCCCAGTTCCGCGACAGTCCACCCAAATTTCGAAATACAATAACCTAAAATCAACTTCCGCCATTCCAATTCTACTCGAATTTGACTTCAGGACATTCGAATCACCAAATTCGCAATTCCGCTACCAGAACCCACTATCTACGTCCACGCGAAATTGATTCAAGCCGGAAATTATTTTTTTCTTCTCTTTTTTGTTTTCCGTTTAAATGAGAATAGGGATGTTTGTTTTAGTGTTTAAGAATGAAATTGGGCTTGAGGGCTTGGTTGAGTGGGCCTTTTTTCAATTTTTGTCTTGTATTATGCCATCTTTATTTTTTTATAAAAAAAAATTAGAAGAAATTTTTTACCAAAAAACAAAATAAAAATCTTGTTCAAAATGTTCAGGTTGTAGGAAATCAAAAGAAAGAGGAAGTGCTGCTAAAACGATGTTCTTTGCTTGCTTATAAAAAAAAGCACCGCTAAAAAATAAAAAATTGATAATAACTTGCACGCTCTGGTATCGTGGTTTCATCTTTAGATTTTATTTATTTGCATTGTTATTTGTTTGCATTTGCATTTATAAATATATATATATATATATATATATATATATATATATATATATATATGTTAGAACCTCAATTGTTGGATTTTAATGACAACAACTATACAATTATGTCAAAGAATATCTAAGCTAATTTGCAGGTACATGAGCATCCAAAAGAGATGATCAAATACATTCAAAATGAAGATACACAGTACAAAAGAATAAAAGAATGTATATGGAGATACAAGAAGAGATATATACGATAGGGACAAGACAAAGGTGACAAACAAAGTATTATTAGTCATAGAGTGTCGTGTCTAGAGTTTACAAATGTTAAAATCTTCTCCAAATGGTATACACACATATACATTCATATTTTAAATGAAAAATCAAGTTTTTAAAAATTGCATGGAGCAGGACTCGAACCCAAGTCACTAGTTCAAAAGACAAGTGCTCTAACCATTTAAGCTATGGTAATTTTTAGTTACAGGTCAAACAGACGTCTGAATTGACCATTTCAGACGTTTGAATCTGGGCAAAAATAGCCTATTTGTTTTCTGACTTCCACGTTTCAAATTTCAGAAGTCTGAAATTTATTTTCAGACGTCTGAACTTCTTCAACGACTATTTTTTTGAAAAGGCATTTCCATTCATGAAGAGTTGCGACCTTTAATTCAACAGCTTTTGATGATAACTCTTCATGAACAATTACAACCATTTATTACCTATATAAACACATTAGAATCAAGTTTTAAATTCACCTAATTTCTAATGATTATTATTCTATTATTGAAATTCTTGATTCTAACTCATTTGTGCTAAAAATATCATTCAAATTCAAATCCTACTTTCTTAATCTTCACGCATTCATACATATATCATAAAGGAGAAAGATTATAGGAAGTTTGTACTATCAAGAGACAAATCCGTGTTATCAAGAACACACTGTGTCAAATACTCTCTGTATAAGTTGAAGTCCTGTTCTGTCGTTCAGGCAAGTGAAGTCCTCTTCGGCTGTTGAGGCGAAATCCTGTTCTGCTGCTCAGGTCCCTTGTTCGGCTGTTCAAGGGTTGTTGTAAACCTGTTCCTCCGGGTTAAGTGAGGATTGTTGTTAATGAAAATCCAGAAGGAGTCTGGGACTGGACGTAGAACGGGAAGTTCGAACCAGTATAAAAATTCCTGGTGTGCTTGTTTGATTTTTACTTTTTTACATTGCTCTAGTATTTTAGTTTATTTCCGCACTAGTATAGTATAATTCCATATAGCACGATCCGATCCACGGTAACTTTCATTTGGTATCAGAGCACTTGAAATTTCATTTGGTATCGGAGCCTAGTTTTCTAGAGATCGTAACAACATCATAGAATAAATGGCTACAAAGAGATCTAGTCAAGGCAATAAGAAGAGGAAGAGCAATAAAGAAAAATTAAAGGAGCAAACAAACAAATGCTTCATGGCAAAAGATAATGAGGTTAGTGATCTAACTTTTGATGATATGGTAGAAATAAATTCAGAACTTCTAGACACTTTAAAAAGTCTCAAAAGAAAATATAAGGAAGCTCTGGAAAATCAGAAGAAAGCAGAATCCGAAAGAGATATGCTTAAAGACGAGAAGAGTATTAGAAGAAGAACTTGAGAAAATTCAAGATTCAGACAATTCTCAACTCGCTCTATTAAGTCAAGAAATAGAAGCTCAAAAAGAAAAGAATAATGCTCTAGCTTCTGAAAATCATGAGTTAAAAACAAAAATTAAAATTGTTGAGTTAGATAACACTAGTCTCAAAACTAAGCTTGATGACATTACTAAAAATATTTCCAATTTTAATAAAGGGAGAGAAAATTTATCTAGAATTATTGAAAATTCTCAACCTGCTTCAAATAAGAAGGGATTAGGTTATGTTAAGAATTCAAAAGCTCACAATGATAAAAGCGGTTTAGGCTATAAACAAGCTAAAAGTAAAAATAGTACTAGATATGCATTCATGTATACTAACTTTAATGCTAGTACTAGTAATCAAGATAGTTTTAAAACCAGTTATAGTCATAATAGTACTTTGTTTAGAAATGATAGAAATTATTCTTCAAGTACTAAGCTAATGACTAATAGTATTAAGATATGGATTCCAGCTAATATGATTGATCATGATAAACAACTTTATATTAGCAACTATTATAAGAATGTGATTTGTAATGAAAATTATATTTATAAAGGTTCAACAACACCCAAATGGGTATGGTTTCCAAAGACCTAACCCCCGGACCCTAACATAGTAAGTGGGTACCGAAAATTATTATTATTTTTTGCAGGTACTCAGAGAAACAAAAGAAAAGGATAGATTTTGGAATTTTAAAGAATGTTCCATACGTTTAATAGAATTACGTGCTTACAATGAAATATGGACTTCGGCAAATATGGTAAAATCTATTTTATTTTTTCCTTCATAATTAATAATGAGTTTGTCTCGTTATATACAAAATATTTTATATAATTTTATATATTCTGTCATTCTTTTTGATAATGACAAAGGGGGAGAAATTCATACGCATATCAATAAAGGGAGATATTATACTTAGGGGGAGATGTTATACTTAGGGGGAGCTTTAAACATATTAATATTATTATTTTTATATACAATGAATATTTTTTTAAAAATTGTATAGTTGTCATCATCAAAAGGGGGGAGAATGTTAGAACCTCAATTGTTGGATTTTAATGACAACAACTATACAATTATGTCAAAGAATATCTAAGCTAATTTGCAGGTACATGAGCATCAAAAAGAGATGATCAAATACATTCAAAATGAAGATACACAGTACAAAAGAATAAAAGAATGTATATGGAGATACAAGAAGAGATATATACGATAGGGACAAGACAAAGGTGACAAACAAAGTATTTTTAGTCATAGAGTGTCGTGTCTAGAGTTACAAATGTTAAAATCTTCTCCAAATGGTATACACACATATACATTCATATTTTAAATGAAAAATCAAGTTTTTAAAAATTGCATGGAGCGAGACTCGAACCCGGGTCACTAGTTCAAAAGACAAGTGCTCTAACCATTTAAGCTATGGTAATTTTTAGTTACAGGTCAAACAGACGTCTGAATTGACCATTTCAGACGTTTGAATCTGGGCAAAAATAGCCTATTTGTTTTCTGACTTGCACGTTTCAAATTTCAGAAGTCTGAAATTTATTTTCAGACGTCTGAACTTCTTCAACGGCTATTTTTTTGAAAAGGCATTTCCATTCATGAAGAGTTGCGACCTTTAATTCAACAGCTTTTGATGATAACTCTTCATGAACAATTACAACCATTTATTACCTATATAAACACATTAGAATCAAGTTTTAAATTCACCTAATTTCTAATGATTATTATTCTATTATTCAAATTCTTGATTCTAACTCATTTGTGCTAAAAATATCATTCAAATTCAAATTCTACTTTCTTAATCTTCACGCATTCATACATATATCATAAAGGAGAAAGATTATAGGAAGTTTGTACTATCAAGAGACAAATCCGTGTTATCAAGAACACACTGTGTCAAATACTCTCTGTATAAGTTGAAGTCCTGTTCTGTCGTTCAGGCAAGTGAAGTCCTCTTCGGCTGTTGAGGCGAAATCCTGTTCTGCTGCTCAGGTCCCTTGTTCGGCTGTTCAAGGGTTGTTGTAAACCCGTTCCTTCGGGTTAAGTGAGGATTGTTGTTAGTGAAAATCCAGAATGAGTCTGGGACTGGACGTAGAACGGAAAGTTCGAACCAGTATAAAAATTCCTGGTGTGCTTGTTTGATTTTTACTTTTTTACATTGCTCTAGTATTTTAGTTTATTTCCACACTAGTATAGTATAATTCCATATAGCACGATCCAATCCACGGTAACTTTCATTTGGTATCAAAGCACTTGAAATTTATATATATATATATATATATATATAACCAAAAAAATTCAAAACAGAAACAAATTCCGTTCATAGTTGCATTGTTGTTACAAATTTAATTTCTGCTTTATATTCATCTCACCTTGTTTTATTTTTCAGGGGCAATACCCAAATAAACATAAGGTGGGGGATTCCATCGCCCCTTCTTTGGCCCACAAATTGCATTTCTGAGTAGAATTTGACTAATAATAACGGTCAGACAATTGACCTGAGGGAGTCGCGAGCTCATCTACGGCTTAATTGTACCTTGATAGCTGTCTTCTTTGAACAATTTTATTTCTTGGTGTCTAGGCTACGGCAGAGCAATAACCATTTATAAATATTACGGTGTGTAACGATCCCCTTTTTAAGCCAAATTTAATTTAGTAATTAATATAATTTCTTGAATTAATTTGTGAATTAACTTGAATTTTTCCAAAAACAAATAAGATAAGTATTTTTTATGTGTGTATATATATAGATTGTAAGTAGAATTTTGAATTTGAAATTCAAAAATGAATATCTTAAACAATAAATTGGATTTAAAACTCTATATATTTTAAAAACTAATATATATATATATATATATATATATATATGATTATTAATTAGTGTATAATTAGTTTTAAATCATTTTTCTTTAAAGTTATATACAAATATACATAAAAGGTTTAATATACTTTCTTTTGAAATTTTACATAAAATAAATATAGTTTGTATATATATAAATATGTTAACATAAAAACATATATAAATATAAAACTAAATATAATATAATATAAAAATTATATAAAAATATTATTAACATGCAAAAGGTTTAATATACTTTCTTTTGATAGGCTTGTTCTTTGTCCGGACATGATAAGGGAAGCTTCTGAGAAGGTTGATTTCATTCGGAAGAAATTGAAAACTGACCAAAGTCGACAAAAAAGTTATGCCGACCACAGGAGAAGAACTTTAGAGTTCCAGGTTGGAGATTCAGTTTTCTTAAAGGTTTCTCCAATGCGTGGAGTTTTGAGATTTGGAAAGACGGGTAAGCTGGCACCGCGATATATAGGTCCTTTTCCTATACTTGAGAGGATTGGTCCTTTGACTTATGGAGTGCAGCTACCTAATTGGTTAGCTGGCGTGCATAATTTTTTCCATGTTTCACACCTTCGGAAGTATGTGCACGACCCAGATCATATCATTGAGGAGACCGCTCAACAGATTTGGAAATCACACCTAACTTGGCAGTGAAAAGAGAACCATTGAAGATTATTGGTCGAGATGAAAAGCGCTTAAGGAATAAGGTGGTGAAATTGATGAAAGTACAATGGATATTTCGGCTTGATCTAGTAAGTCATTTCTCTATCTTTTTATGTGTTCTTTGTTTGTCTCTCTGTCTATCAAATTTCGAGGACGAAATTTTCTTAAAGGGGGAATTTGTAACGATCCCATTTTTAAGCCAAATTTAATTTAGTAATTAATATAATTTCTTGAATTAATTTGTGAATTAATTTGAATTTTTACAAAAACAAATAAGATAAGTGTTTGTTTATGTGTATATATAAACATATTGTAAATAGAATTTTGAATTTGAAATTCGAAAATAAATATCTTAAAAAAATAAATTGGATTTAAAACTCTTTATATTTATATATATATATATAATTATTAATTAGTGTATAATTAGTTATAAATCATTTTTCTTTAAAGTTATATACAAATATAATAAAAGGTTTAATATTCTTTCTTTTGAAATTTTTATATAAAATAAATATAGTTTGTATATATATATAAATATGTTAACATAAAAACATATATAATATAAAACTAAATATAATATAATATATAAATTATATAAAAATATTATTAACATGCAAATTTACAAATGTAAGTATTATAACATGAAATATAACAAGTGTAACTATTTTATCCTGAATAATCACAAGCGTCATGATTTTCTTTTATTTTTAAAAAATATGAAAAACAAGATTATATATACCACTCTAACTCCTTCTTTCTCATTTTTCTTTGTTAATATTCAAAACTTAAGAAAGTAAAACCAGGAAAAAAAATCTAAAACAAACTTCAAAACTGAAGCATAGATTCAACAAACAAAATCAAAGCAACAACCTCTTGTATTCCAAAAATCTGAAGCAATCAAGCAACTACACAAGATCAGTTCAAGTTCAAATACAATTTCCAGTTTTTCATATTCGAGATCAACTATTCCAGGCTTTGCTCTATTCAACAAAACGGTGAGTAAACTTTAAAAAAAAACCTTAATTTGATCTATAACCTGATGCATGTGATGATCATTGAAGTTATGATGGGAAATATACTTTGCATGAATGTATATAATGCTTGCATGTGTGTGTGTGTGTGTAAAGATTATATGTGTGCAGGTTTTTACATATGAATATATTGCCTCTGTTCTAAGTATACAGGTTACAAAACAATTTCAAAATTCAATTGCTCTTCCCCAAATCTCTTTTAGCTGATGATGTTTAAACAAAAAGTGTATCAATCAACAAGATATTAATTTTAAAAATGGTTTCCAGTGTTTATATTAAATAATTATTCCAAAAATAGGAAATTACAGTAATAATCAACATAAGTCAGAAAATCAAATGTCTGGAAATCATATTTTGATTCTACAACCTGATTCGTATTTAAAAGTGATGAATTTTGATATAGATATTATGATTTTTAAGTTTGGGGTTGTTGAGAATTCGCGAGTTGATCGGTTTTGGGACTTTTGTCGACTTCTGACAATCGGCGAAGTGATGGGTCTCGAGGTCGTTGCTGAAGCATGCTCGGAGGTCAGGGACCTCGGTAAAAATGATTGGTGAATTTTTCGATCATTATGGTGGCGGCATGGTGTCTCTATAGGGTTTTAGACCCAGGTTTGGTTGACTTTGGTTTCCAGGTGATTTCAACATCGTCGATGAATCAGACTCAACTGGAGGTGGGGGAAATAGTGCGTGGGTCATCGACAAAGCTTTGGTCGGAGTGTCGAGCCTTCTGGTGACCGAAGGTGGTCATGCGAGGTGGTTCTTGGATGAACTGTTTTGTTCCAGATGGAAGTCGATATGCTCGAATTCGATTTCGTGGATGTCACGAGGTTCTGGGTGGTCGGACTGTTTGGGGAGATGGTCGTCGACGTGTTGGAGGTGGCCTAGGTGGTCGGAGCTACTTCGATCACCTATGCACGTGCACATGTGTCAGGTTTGGGTAGTTGCTGTGTTAGGATAAAAGAAGAAGTGGACTTGGGTGGGATCTCGGGAGAGTTGTATTTTGGCATGAGCTTGTTATCGAGTGTACGCGAGAGTAACATGTTACATGGTTTTTAAAACTTAAACCAAAAACAATGGAAAAAAAGAAGGGAAGTGACTCGGGTTGTTGCTCGAGAATTTGGCACGTTGGCTCGGGTTTGGGTGCGGGTTGCATTGGGTTCGACTCGGGTCAGTTTTAGAGTATTAACTAAGTTTTCAGAATTTTAAAAATAAGACAAGTTTAAACAATTTCTTACTTAACTCTCTTAAATAATAATTGTTTTGTTAAGTTTGGAATTAGTTAAAGGTTTTAAAATAAATTATTTTAAATTAAGTTTAAAGTGTTTTAATATATATATAACCTTTATTTTAAAGTTTATTTTAAATAAACTTAATATTGTAATTAAGTAGATAATGAAGAGAATAGAATGTTTTTAATCATTAATTTAACTTAAAGATTTTAAGTTAATATGTTAATAATGAATTAATTCCAAGGGTTATTAAATAAAATTTAAATGATAAATAAAATAATTAATTAAGATAAATGGTTTATGTTTCAATTAATTATGGTCTTAAGTAATTAAGGATTAATTAATTAATAATTAAAGGATAATTACTTAAAGGATAATTACTTAATGTAAGTAATTAAATAATGATTAATTAATAATTAAAGGTTTATTAATTTATAATTAAAGGTAATTAATTAATGATTAAAGGATAATTAATTAATAATCAAAGAGTAATTAATCAGTAATTAAAGGATAATTAATGAAAGTAATTATGTGATTAATTAATTCAATAATTAATTAAAATGGTTTGTAAATTACTTAATGATTAATTAAGCAGGGTTAGATAATGAATTAATTTATTTTGAGTTAATTAAATTAATTATAATTATGGGATTAATTAATCTTGCTTATGAATGATTGGATTATATCGAATGCCTTGAATTGTTTGATATCTCTGATATGTAATATTCCGTGATATGAATTGCTTTGGATTGAGCTGTGATAAATATTTATCTATGATGAATTATTGTGTGAATACAATGTTCTGCGTTGAATTATAAAAGGTAGATCTTTTGTTTAAAAGATTTAAAAATGAAATTTGTTTAAACCATTCCAAACGAAAGGTTTTAGTAAATAAGGGAAATAAGTTGTGACTTAACTAAGACCCAAATGTATCCACATGTTTTTAAATAAGCGCTCATTATTCGAAAAGGCCGGGGGAGGACATTAAATCATAAAACTCATTCCGAATAATGATACAACGGAATGGAATCGCATTTGCTTCATTACAGCATGATAAGGGGTTCTCGCTTCGTGTTTGGCGACATGCAGGAGACTCTTATACCTACATGTCCCGGGGAGGGTTGGTTGCGAGTCTAGAGGCTGGCCGTAAAAGCAAATTCGAGGTACCAATATGTGCCACGGCGGAGTATGGCCGCTATTGATGGTTGTAAAGCATGGACCGTCACATTTGGTAACAAAGCTAAAGGTTGAGTAAGAACTTTAGCTTTAGAGTATAACTCATTAGGTGACTCATTAGAGATAGGGTTAGAAATGCCCTAGAATGAGTATGTTCCCTAAGATATCTCATCCATATGACTAAATCAATTTTCTTACTATTTACAGATAGTGGGAATGAGTGCAAGAAGAGGACGATGTAGGGGAAGGGGAAGTACCACTACAAATGGTCAAGACCCTACGACAACAACAATGGAAGGAGCAACTCTTTCCATCCAACCCCAGCCAAATCTGGCAGAGTTATATTGGAGTTTCTTAAGACTTGGAGGGAAACCATTCAAAGGCACGGAGACTATTATAGAAGCGCAAGCTTGGATTCGATCTTGTGAGAGGATTTTCAAAGGATTGAAATTGGAGGATAATCAAAAGAGGTTGATGGCTTCTTGACAGTTTCAGGAAGAAGCTTTGGCATGATGGGAGACCATTACTTTGACCGAATCAGAGGATGAGTTTACATAGGATAAATTCAAGCAAGTATTTGAACAACGTTATATGCCTTCCGCTGGTATTTCCAGGATGTATCAAGAGTTTACCGATTTGAAGCAAGGAAATCTATCTTTTGAAGAATACTTAAATAAGTTTAATGAGTTATCTCGAATTAGCCCTGATGGTGAATACCCCTTTTAAGAAGAATGAGAGATTTATCAAAGGGATGAACAAGAAGTTTCATGAAAGGATGACATGCCATGTGAAGGAATATTTTGGTGATTTGGTAGACATGGGATATAGATATGCCACCTTACATAAACAAGAGATTCTAGAAGAGAAAGGAAGCGGAAGTAATCCAGATTGGAAGAAGTGGAAGTTTGGATGAAAGAAGCCTTGGCAAGGTAAAGAAAAGAAGGATACTCAAAAGAACAAGGCGAAGAATGTTACATGTTTAAACTGTTTGGAGAAAGGTCATTACTCAAGTAGTTGCAAGAAGCCCAAGAAGCAAGGGAAGAAGGATCAACCTAAGAAGTCAGGACAAGAAGCCAGGGAATGCTACTATTGCCATAAGCCAGGACACATAGTTAAAGAATGCCTGATAATGAAGCAGGCCCAAGTAGCAAAGGTATATGCAATCAAGGATGACCCTTCAACCTCAGAAGCTGATAAAGGGAAAGGAGTTTTGGAAGGTAATCTTTTTATTTACGATAAAGTTGTTAGAGTTCTATTCGACACTGGATCCAAACATAGTTTTATTTCCCAGCAAACCATAGAAGAGCTAAATCTTGAACCCGAATTCGTAGATGAACCTATTTGTGTGAAGAACCAGGTAGGAGACTCTGCGAATCTTTGTTTATGTTATAGAAAGGTTCCTATTTCGTATTCTCTTCATAAGTTTCCTATCAGCCTTTTCATTCTTGACTTTAATGAATTTGAGATTTTACTTGGAATAAATTGGTTAACAAAATATGAAGCTAAATTAGATTGTATCAATAGAACGATTTCGATCAAAACCAAATTTGGGAAGTTTATTGTGATTTCTTGTGAGGATCCAAATCCGAAGAGGGACAAGCTACTGTATACTTTAGGGTATCTCGGCCCGAGTTTGGAATCCATACCTATTGTTCGAGAATTTCCTGACATATTTGAAGAAGTTAAGTCTTTACCTCCGCATATAGAAATCGAATTTAGAATCGACTTAGTTCCCAATGCCCGTCCAGTTTTGCATGCAAGTCATAGGATGGCACCAAGGGAAAGAGTAGAGCTAGTTAAGAAAACCCAAGATTTGCTGGAGAAAGGATTTATACGACCTAGTCGTTCCAGTTGGGATTCAACTGTATTATTTGTAGCTAAATCTGATGGATCTTTGAGATTGTGCGTAGACTATCAATAAGTTAACCCTTAAGAATAAATTTCCTGTACCCCAAATTGATGACCTTTTCGATCAATAGCATGGTGCTCGATTCTTTTCCAAGATGGACCTAGCCTAAGGATTCCATCAGCTGAGAATCGCGGAAAATTGTATTCATTTGACTGCTTTTAGAGGTCCTAATACATTCTACAAAGGGTTAAGTATGCCCTTCGGACTAACTAATGCCACTGCATACTTCGTCGACTTGATGACCCGAGTATTTCATGAAGTATTGAATAAGTTCGTTCTCATATTTATTGATGATATTCTGATCTATTTCAAAACTGAAGAAGAGCATGCCGAACACTTAAAGATAGTTTTGGAAATATTGAGGAGGAATGTTTTTTTTGCTAAGTTTTCTAAATGTCATTTTTGGGTAAAAGAAGTTATATTTCTGGGACATATTGTAACAGAAGAAGGAATTCCTGTAGACCCTGGTAAGGTTTCCGCTATCCTAGATTGGAAGCAACCCACAACCCCAAAGGAGGTCAGAAGTTTTCTAGGATTGGCCGGATACTACCGAAAATTTGACCAGGATTTCTCTAAGTTAGCCAGTCCATTAACTAAGCTGACTATGAAGAACGCCAAATTTATTTGGACTCCAAAGTGCGAGGAAGCATTCCAGGAATTGAAGAAAATGCTGACTAATGCTTCCGTTCTTGCTGTTATTAACGGGAATAAAGGTTTATCTGTTTACATAGATGCATGTGGTGAATGTGTGGGTGTTGTTCTAATCAAGAGAGTAGAGTGATTGCCTACGCAAGTAGACAATTGCGACCACATGAGAAGAACTACCCGACCCATGTTCTTGAGCTTTTGGCAGTTATATTTGCTTTGAAAATTTGGCGTCATTATCTTCTGGGTGAAAATTTTGAACTGTTCACCGACCATAAATCTATGAAGTACCTCTTTACCCAGAAGGATTTGAATCTAAGATATACGCATTGGTTGGAATTCCTAGTGTCATACGACCTGGATATTCAGTATACACCTGGTAAAGCGAACGTGGTAGCTAATGCTTTGAGTCGAAGGCATACTATTCTTGCTTATCTTGTTGTCATCCCCACTCTTCTTGAGAAGATTGCTAGTAAGCAAAAAGAAGACAAGTTTTTTCAAGAAATTTATAGGAGAATACATTGAGTGAAGATTCCAGCTTTGAAATCGGTAATAGTGGAATTATAAGGTTGAAAGGGAGGATTTGTGTCCCAGACATCCCAGATCTCAAACGAGAAGTATTAGACGAATGTCACAAATCCAAGTTCAGTATCCATCCAGGGGTTAACAAAATGTAACAATAATGAGGGATATATCCATTTATATTAGTCGATGTGCAACGTGCCAACAAATAAAGAGTGATCAAATGAAGATGGCAGGATTACTCCAACCACTGGATGTGCCCAAATGGAAATGGGACCGTGTGTCTGTGGATTTCATAGATTGTTTTCCACGAACTCATAAGGGTAATGAGGCAATTTTGGTTATTGTGGATCGTCTGACCAAGAATGCCCACTTTATCCCAGTTAAATCCACCCGAACGACAGCGAGTTTGGCAGAGTTATATGTGAAGAAGATTGTTCGACTCCATGGAATACCAAATAATATAGTGAATGATCGCGACCGATCTTCACTAGCAAATTTTGGGAGGCATTTCAAGCCGCACTAGAAACCAAGTTGAATTTTAGTACTGCTTACCACATGCAGTCTAATGGGCAAACTGAGAGAATAAATCGAATCTTGGAAGATCTTTTGCGTACTTGTATTCTTGATTTTGGAGGTTCATGGGAGGACCATTTGCATTTGGTTGATTTTTCGTATAATAATAGTTATCAAGCAAGTATTGAAATGGCTCCTTTTGAAGTATTGTACGGTCGTCCTTGTAGATCACCTGTGTTTTGGATTGAGTCAGGTGATAGGCTTGTTCTTTGTCCGGACGTGATAAGGGAAGCTTCTGAGAAGGTTGATTTCATTCGGAAGAAGTTGAAAACTGCCTAAAGTCGACAGAAAAGTTATGCAGACCACAGAAGAAGAACTTCAGAGTTCCAGGTTGGAGATTCAGTTTTCTTAAAGGTTTCTCCAATGCGTGGAGTTTTGAGATTTGGAAAGACGGGTAAGCTGGCACCGCGATATATTGGTCCTTTTCCTATACTCGAGAGGATTGGTCCTTTAGACTATCTAATGCAGTTGCCTAATTGGTTAGCTGGCATGCACAATTTTTTCCATGTTTCACACCTTCGGAAGTATGTGCACGACCCAGATCATATCATTGAGGAGGCCGCTCAATAGGATTTGGAAATCACACCTAACTTGGCAGTGAAAAGAGAACCATTGAAGATTATTGGTCGAGATGAAAAGCAGTTAAGGAATAAGGTGGTGAAATTGATGAAAGTACAATGGAATGGAGATCCGAATGATTGTACTTGGCAAACAAAGGAAAGCATGTAGAAATCATATCCCAAGTGTAGAATGGATATTTCGGCTTGATCTGGTAAGCCATTTCTCTATCTTTTTATGTGTTCATATGTTCTTTGTTTGTCTCCCTGTCTATCAAATTTCGAGGACGAAATTTTCTTAAGAGGGGATTTGTAGCGATCCCATTTTTAAGCCAAATTTAATTTAGTAATTAATATAATTTCTTGAATTAATTTTTGAATTAATTTGAATTTTTCCAAAAACAAATAAGATAAGTGTTTATTTATGTGTATATATAAATAAACTGTAAATAGAATTTTGAATTTGAAATTCAAAAATAAATGTCTTAAAAAATAAATTGAATTTAAACCTCTATATATTTTAAAATATATATATAATTATTAATTAGTGTATAATTAGTTTTAAATCATTTTTCTTTAAAGTTATATATAAATATAAATAAAAGGTTTAACATACTTTCTTTCGAAAATTTTACATAAAATAAATATAGTTTGTATATATATAAATATGTTAACATAAAAACATATATAAATATAAAAATATATATAATATAATATATAAATTATATAAAAATATTATTAACATGCAAATTTACAAATGTAAGTGTTATAACATGAAATATAACAAGTGTAACTATTTTATCATGCATAATTACAAGTGTCATGATTTTCTTTTATTTTTAAAAAATATGAAAAACAAGATTATATATTCCACTCTAACTCCTTCTTTCTCATTTTTCTTTGTTAATATTCAAAACTTAAGAAAGTAAAACTTAGAAAAAAAATCTAAAACAAACTTCAAAACTGAAGCATGGATTCAACAAACCAAATCAAAGCAACAACCTTTTGTATTCCAAAAATCTGAAGCAATCAAGCAACTAAACAAGATTATTTCAAGTTCAAATACAATTTCTAGTTTTTCAAATTCAAGATCAGCTATTTCAGGCTTTGTCAGTTCAACAAAATGGCGAGTAAACTTTTTTGCTAAAAAATCTTAATTTGATCTATAACCCGATGCATGTGATGATCATTGAAGTTATGATGGGAAATATACTTTGCATGAATGTATATAATGCTTGCATGTATGTATATGTATATATATATATAAAGATTATATGTGTGCATGTAACGTTTGGGATTTTTCGTTGCCGAAAAACCGAAAGGTTAGGGTTTAAGAAGAAGAAAAAGATAGAAGAAGAGAGGAAAGATAGAACAGAAAGAAAACAACAGAAGAACAACATCAGAATCTCACAATCGCAGGGGAACAACATATAATAATAAATGAATAATCTTTAAACAAAGAACTATATCAGTTATTACATTACACTACATTTCATTACATCATATCATCAGAGTGTACAACATCAAACAACAACAAACAGCGGAAAAGAAATACTATATACTAGTAATACGCCATGCCATCCAGCTTGCCTCCAGCAACTCCTGAATTCCAGAATATCCTGATAAACCTTGACTCTTGACTGCCCATGTGGAAATTGGTGGGCACCCAGAGTTTAGGAAGGAAAACAATAAACTCCGAGTCAGTCATGTGACTAGTGTGAGAACTCAAAACAGTTTATTTATCTTTAAAATCAAAATAGAGGAATATTTTTAAATTCAATTCGCAATGCTTTTAAAAATGAGACTACCATAAGGCCTCCCGCACACACACACAATGCAAACGCAGAATCGGAGGAGATTTCTCCTGATGATAGTCAAAGATGCTTGATACGCATTAAAAAGAAACATTTGATATTATTAATAGTGCATAGTGTAGAAAACAATTTCGAAAATAAAGATATAAATCTTGGCCAACATACGACCATTATCGTATGCCTACTATAGCTACCATCTAAACAGTGGGGCGCCACCATAAGTAAATGGCAGGTTCTACAACTAAAACCGTACAAGTCTCGTATTGTTTCTTTGGATTTCCAACAAATGGTCAGGCCAAGGAACTTCCCATTGCCACATGGAAACGCCTCTGGAATGACATCCCGAGAACCAAACCGGATCTCTGCCAACACAAGGCCGGGTCACCCCTAACTGGGTAACTACTGACACGAATATGTCATCCCCCGATTGTAACCGATCTATCCGAGGATCCTCGATTTCCAACAACCACAAAATTTGCAGCAACAACATAGGTTAAATATCTGTGCTCCATACCATGATACCACCTCTATCTAGAAGGAATGACATACACTAAAGGGGTGCTACCCCCCAATAACCTTGCTGCATCCTTCCTGTTTTGACCATTTCCGGGGTGTGAGGTCCGACGAAGTCTCGTCCACAAAGCCACGCTTTATACAAAAGTTGTGCTTTGGGTCAATCAAATGATCATAGAAATGATCACCAAGACAAATGATCAAATAAATGATCCTATCACAAATGATCAACCAATGATCATTTCACAGCAACACTCAGCATGCCACACTACCAAATTGGGAGTATATCACTAATAACCTTCAACTATATAACCTCTGAGCTCGTACGTCTCAGAGAAGGGTGTTAAGCTAAGAGAATAAATTCTCCGCCACCAACAGAAATATATTTGAAAGAAATCAGCTTTATATCTCAATTTGTAATGTCAGACATACAATCCATACAAGTCTGTTCTGGGATCGAACAGAACCGAAGGCACTTACAAAGAAGTCCTTGCATTCCGGATATTCACTAATCACGACCGGACTTCCCGTCACTAAGGGTGATAAAACCTCTATATCGGAGATCAGCCGATGTAGAGTAACTCGACGGTAATCCTTCCGTTTTCACAAATATCCGGTCTTCAACACCGGTCATCAAATGCAATCCATAACGACGTATCACATATTCGGAAGGGGTTATACGACCCCAAGGTCCTTTCCCGGATAACCTGAATAGTGAGCGCATATTTAAAAAAAAATAAGTGTGGCATTCAAATTCAAGCAATTCACAACAAATACCTATTTAAAGGTAAATATTGATAGTCGGATTATTTAACTATCAATAGGCGTGCTCAACATCACCAAATTCCAAATAATTTCTCAAATTATTTACTTTCCAAAATATCTTTACTAGATATATAATTTTCCACACTTCAACCATTTGAAAACAAATTTTCAAATCAATTTCCTTAAATGGAAACACTTACAATTATTTATCCATTTTAAATTTAAAATGGTTCATTTAAATAAATTAAATAAAGCCTTACCGATTTACTTTATATTTACGTTCCAAATCCGTAAATTTATTCCCACACTTTAAAAATAAATCAACGTTTATTTTTAAACAAATTCCCCTTTCTTTTATAAATTCCATAATGAATTTATAATTCCAAAATATCTATGATATAAGATTTTCAATCGATTTCAAATATTCCCTTTCAATTTGTCTTCAAAAAGATAAATTCTCAAAACGTTTCATTTCACAATGGAAAAACATTTCCATACTTATTTAATAATAAGTAATTCACAAACCCATTTATTTTCAACACTTGGAAAATATCCAATATACTTAAATCGAAATTAAGTATATATTTCATTCTTTAAGAAATCATTCTCTTAAACACATTTGTTTGGGTCAAAATGAATGTTGCGCAAAACATCGTTACGATAACCCAAAATCACTAGTATAAGGATTCGAAATTTAGATAGATATATAAATCCCAATAATATACAAAAACATTTCTTTCGGAAATCATTTACTATAACAACAGTGTTATAGTCCATCATTTCCTTATTTCTCGAAAACGTCTATTTCAACAATAAATGTTGAAATCTATGTATTCGATTCATAATACATTTTAAAACATCGTTAAAACGATTAACTTCATTTTATAATCTTCATTTTCCCAAGTATATCCATTTTATTTGATAATATAGTCACTGTCCAAAATTGTGAATATACTTCCTTAACCAATTTCAACTTTCAATTTATCAAATTCCATTGATTTCGAATTTATAAACAATGTCTATAAATTCCATTTCCATTTATAAACTTTGATTTATAAATTTCCCTTATTTACTCATTCCATTTGTATATCTCAATATATACTAAAAGTCCATATTATAAGTTGATTACTTATAATTCATTTATTTATAAAATCGTTCTTTCAAACTTCACAAATCATAAATCTTATTACTTATAAGATTCCTTTATATTTTATAACAACTTCAATTTATAAAATCTCCTTTATTAACAATTTCTATTAATATCCCATTTATATGCTTAAAACCCAGTTTATAAGTTAATTACTTATAAATCTTTTATTTTACAACATCTATTCAATTTATATCTTCAAAATTTATAAATCTATAATTTTCAATGAAATCCATTTTATTCTTCATTTTAAACACTTAATAAACTTGTTTTATAATTCCAATATTTTTAATTTATAAATATCCATTTTATAAATCTTTTATAAAAATTGTTTGTAATATTTCAAAAATTCCAATTTAAACCATTTCATAATTTTATTAACTATTTATTTCAAAAATCACTTTTCGCTTTCATTTCATAAAAATCATACTTTTATAACATTAAAATTTTAACGTTTATTTATTTTTAACAATTCAAAATTTAATAAAACGTATACTTTTAAAATCACTTTAAAAATTCTTTTAAAATCAAAAATCATTATTTTAAAACTTCAGAAATGGATCCGATGATGCAGCAGCACCAAATAGTCAATCACGACATTCAAATATCATATATCGATATGATAATCAACAAATATCAAAATATCTGTAAATAAATCAATACAGTTGAGGAATCCAGTTGGATCCCTCCAACCTGTTTTCCTGCATCCACAAATGTTAGCACAATACCAATTCCGCTCCAGTACGGAATTATCGCGGTATATGGGATTTAAAATATTATCTGCTTAATAGACGGCGCAATAGGGTCTCATCCGCTATATAATGTGGGAAAATCAACAACTGCAATATATACATATGCCAATATATATATATATATATATATATATTGCTATTATATATAATACCAATTTCACATACGGTGAAATATTCCGATATATGTTTTTAATAAATAACCTCCGCTTACTAACGGCGCATAATGTCTATTTTAACAATCAATAGATAACAATCATCATTCAAACATACATTCAAGAATTTTAAATCTAACTATTTAAAATTAAAATCCAAACCGATTCGATTGAGTGAGAAGTTCTCACCTTGATTCCAATTCGATTTCAGCGTTTTATTTCGAATAAAATTAAACGTGCGTTTAATTTTACCCAAAATTTTCGCTAGCTCCAAACGACTCCAAACCAGTTGCATCGTGTAGCGTTCACGAATACGATTCCAACGCACTTTGTTTCGTCCAGTTTGGACCTCGTATGAAGAAGTTATGGTACTTTAAACGTTACACAAATTTAAAATATAAATAATTTACATTATTTACTTCACATCTTATACCATTTGAAATCTGGACCGTCCATCCCAAAACCCTAACCATCTGGCCACTCATGCACTCCATCTCCCATGCGAAAAGCTTCAGGAAAAAATCGCGTATATACGAACCCATAAGCCGCCTCCAAGCCCTAACCATCGCGACTCCATCCCTCATCTTCACGCCGATCGGTGAGTGTCGTTTTGAAGCCCAACCCCCATGCTACCTTCGGCCAAGTTGCGGCCCCACCTGGTGCTCCACATAGCTCGAAAAAACGTGCTCAAAGCCCGGCCACTCTAGCTCGAATTCGTGATGATCCATGCGTCTATAAGCGATCACGACCGTTGGATAGAGAGATCGTGATGTGCTCTACAATCTTTCAGTTAGAAGTTATTCGATTCGATGCATGGATTTTGAGAAAATGGAGGGAGAAGGATGGAGTTTTTCGGCCATTGATTGCTAAGGGTGGCGGCTGAGCAAATAGGAATTAGGGTTTTATAATTTTTCTTATTTTTGTGAATTTAAGGTCTATTTATAGGAAATTTTTTAACACTATTCATCCGGGTTTTTCGGAATTCGATTTACGCGCTGTAACTGGCGTTTCTGGGGTTTATCCCGTATTCCGGACACAATGGAACCGGTTTCGCAAGCTAATTCGATCGTATGTGTGAGATATGGCAATAAACGATCAATTTAAATTAAACCGATTTAAACCGATTTCGATGCGTTTTAATTTGTACCGGACAAACGGTAAATCCAATCGACTTGAAATTTGAAACCTTACAATAATATCAAATTACGGATCCGACGAAACTAGTTTCGTCGAAATCCGAGACTTTTTGAAAAATGACTATTTTAACTTGCCAATTTAATATTAAAAACAATTTCGATGCGTTTCGAGATGCCACGGTCAAACGAAAACTCCGATTGACACGAAATTTGAAATCCGGTAATAAAAAACTATTACGGATCCAATGGAACTAGTTTCTTCCAATTCTGAGATTGTTCGAAAAACGGCTAATTTCACTAGTCGATTAAATATTAAAATATTCAATTTTCACAAATAAACTTCTAATTCAATTTTAAAAGTTCTATAACATCACTATAACTCCAACATGATAAAATAAAATTTTACAATTCATTTTCAAAATTTACTCCCAATTTTCAATTATTTCTGTATTTTCACTATTAAATTATCGATTTAATTATCCAATTAAATCCAATTATTCGAAATAAAATTTATTCGACTTATAAATTCACTTATTAATATTTAAAATTAATTAAATATTCAAATTTTAATTAATTAAAATTCTGGGTCGTTACATACTTCCCCCCTTAAAAGAATTTCGTCCTCGAAATTATCAAGTAAGAAAAGTTACAGAATCTATTAACTTTCCAAAATCCATAGTTAAACTTCTTACAAAATCTTTACTACGTTTTCAAATCATACTTAGTTATCTTTTCAAACCAAACTACTATTTTTTAACTTTCAACTTCAAAACAAAGTTAAAGTTTTCAAATTTTTCCAATTTTCTCAAAAATATTCTAACGCCTTAAATTTTCGGAAAAATTCGCCATAGTCTCCTTTGCGCGGCTCGATCCGAAAAAAAAAGGACAGTATATATATCACAAATATACATCTCATCAAGTGATGAGGCATCCCGCAGGGAAAAAGGTGTAAAAGTACGGTATGTAATCCGAGATATGTACCTTATATTTTATTTGCGAGCATATACGGCTAATATAGCGCGAAAGCGAGCTCCAAATGCAAAGCAAACGCAATCTGCACCTACTAAACACTCAACAAATAGATGAGAAACATGTATATAGACAATAGTATCGACATACAACATATAGCAACAAAATAACTATATATGCCAACATAGCAAATGCAGTAAAAGCAACAAATGCAACCATCAAAACAACTATCATCCAACAAGCATCCATAACCAATAAATATTCATTCATATTCTCATTAATATTCAATGAAATGGGTTTTCAATTTTAATCACATTTGATTTATTAACAGTGGATGTTCTTACTAACATTCATTTTCAATTAGTTTATATTCACTAATTCATATTCAAGTTGGTTCACTTCCAAATCAAATTCAATTCTATTTAAGATTCACTTAACTTCCAATTGAATTCCAATTACTTTAGCTTCCAATTTCATTAACACTTAATGAATTACATACAATCAACTAATTATCATATAACAACCAATGTATATTAATTACAACCAAATTCCTTTGCTTATATTCATTCAATTTGGTTGATCACCTTCAATTGGTTCAATTAAATTGATTTTCATTCAATTTTCAACTTCCAATAACATTAGCTTCTAATGAATTAACACTTACATTCATTATTTCATATCAATTATTTACATTTAATTGATTAACATTTAATCCATTAGTTCAATTCAATTGCTAATTCTTTTAACAATTTAATGTTGAATTTCATTTATATAACTCAAGTTCAAATTCTTAATGACTTCATTTCATTAATTCACTTATTAATTTACTTTGACACCAAAAATCAACTTCATTCAACTTCACTTAAGTTATATTCCATTTCAAACATCTTATCAAATCCAAATCAAATTATTTAACTTTCCTTTTGTTAAATTTCAAATCACATGTCTTTGATGACAACTCAAATTTATTTCAACTTGGATTTTATTGATTTACTTATACTTCCTTTAATTTAACTCTATCCTTTAAGTTAAATTTATTCTATCAAAATTCAATCTGTTTAAGTTATCAACTCATTTATCATTCCCATAAATATCTTAAATAGGATTCTAGAGTCCTTTCAAATCTTTCAAAACCATTTTTGAAATCAATTCAATTATCTTTTGAATTTCAAAACCCAAACTCAAAATTTTCCAAACAACTTTTATTTAAAACAATTTGGCAGCAATCCCTCTTTTGGAAACCCGAAAATGAACACCAATGATGTCGCAATCATCATCGGAATTATTTTCCAGCGACCGAAAAGAGTTTAGAGCTTTCATCTCTTCAAAACAATTTTCCAAAATATCAAGTCATTTCAAAATACTTCTTTGGAATTTCATTTCAGATTATAAATCACATTTACAAACCTTTTACTTATATAATTTCACTTCTTATATATAAGATTATTTCACAATTGTAAATCACATTAATTATAACTTCATACTTATAATTCATTTGCTTATACAATTATTCTTTTACAATAAGTTTTATTTAACTTATTCAAACAACTTATTCAACAACCAAACAATCAATTCATATACACTTTAATAATTTTGAAAAATTATTCCTTTACATAGAAAATATAATCGAGGTAAAATTATTTCATTTACCCAATTTAAAATAATACTATGTTGACATGTCTCGTTTAAGTGTTTAGAAATCCCTATCGATAATATGGCGTCCCACACACGATCAGAATTCACAAACAGCTCAACGGATAAGCAAATACAATATAAAAAAATTTTGTATTCACTAACAAATACGCGCTCGTATCTATTATTACACTCAAACTCATTCTAGAGTACTACTGACTCCATCTCTAACGAGTAATACCCAACAGAGCCATGGTTGTCACTTAACCATAAGCTCTGATACCAAATGTAACGTTTGGGATTTTTCGTTGCCGAAAAACCGAAAGGTTAGGGTTTAAGAAGAAGAAAAAGATAGAAGAAGAGAGGAAAGATAGAACAGAAAGAAAACAACAGAAGAACAACATCAGAATCTCACAATCGCAGCGGAACAACATATAATAATAAATGAATAATCTTTAAACAAAGAACTATATCAGTTATTACATTACATTACATTTCATTACATCATATCATCAGAGTGTACAACATCAAACAACAACAAATAGCGGGAAAGAAATACTATATACTAGTAATACGCCATGTCATCCAGCTTGCCTCCAGCAACTCCTGAATTCCAGAATATCCTGATAAACCTTAACTCTTGACTGCCCGTGTGGAAATTGGTGGGCACCCAGAGTTTAGGAAGGAAAACAATAAACTCCGTGTCAGTCATGTGACTGGTGTGAGAACTCAAAACAGTTTATTTATCTTTAAAATCAAAATAGAGGAATATTTTTAAAGTCAATTCGCAATGCTTTTAAAAATGAGACTACCATAAGGCCTCCCGCACACACACACAATGCAAACGCAGAATCGGAGGAGATTTCTCCTGATGATAGTCAAAGATGCTTGATACGCATTAAAAAGAAACATTTGATATTATTAATAGTGCATAGTGTAGAAAACAATTTCGAAAATAAAGATATAAATCTTGGCCAACATACGACCATTATCGTATGCCTACTATAGCTACCATCTAAACAGTGGGGCGCCACCATAAGTAAATGGCAGGTTCTACAACTAAAACCGTACAAGTCTCGTATTGTTTCTTTGGATTTCCAACAAATGGTCAGGCCAAGGAACTTCCCATTGCCACATGGAAACGCCTCTGGAATGACGTCCCGAGAACCAAACCGGATCTCTGCCAACACAAGGCCGGGTCACCCCTAACTGGGTAACTACTGACACGAATATGTCATCCCCCGATTGTAACCGATCTATCCGAGGATCCTCGATTTCCAACAACCACAAAATTTGCAGCAACAACATAGGTTAAATATATGTGCTCCATACCATGATACCACCTCTATCCAGAAGGAATGACATACACTAAAGGGGTGCTACCCCCCAATAACCTTGCTGCATCCTTCCTGTTTTGACCATTTCCGGGGTGTGAGGTCCGACGAAGTCTCGTCCACAAAGCCACGCTTTATACAAAAGTTGTGCTTTGGGTCAATCAAATGATCATAGAAATGATCACCAAGACAAATGATCAAATAAATGATCCTATCACAAATGATCAACCAATGATCATTTCACAGCAACACTCAGCATGCCACACTACCAAATTGGGAGTATATCACTAATAACCTTCAACTATATAACCTCTGAGCTCGTACATCTCAGAGAAGGGTGTTAAGCTAAGAGAATAAATTCTTCGCCACCAACAGAAATATATTTGAAAGAAATCAGCTTTATATCTCAATTTGTAATGTCAGACATACAATCCATACAAGTCTGTTCCGGGATCGAACAGAACCGAAGGCACTTACAAAGAAGTCCTTGCATTCCGGATATTCACTAATCACGACCGGACTTCCCGTCACTAAGGGTGATAAAACCTCTATATCGGAGATCAGCCGATGTAGAGTAACTCGACGGTAATCCTTCCGTTTTCACAAATATCCGGTCTTCAACACCGGTCATCAAATGCAATCCATAACGACGTATCACATATTCGGAAGGGGTTATACGACCCCAAGGTCCTTTCCCGGATAACCCGAATAGTGAGCGCATATTTAAAAAAAAAAGTGTGGCATTCAAATTCAAGCAATTCACAACAAATACCTATTTAAAGGTAAATATTGATAGTCGGATTATTTAACTATCAATAGGCGTGCTCAACATCACCAAATTCCAAATAATTTCTCAAATTATTTACTTTCCAAAATATCTTTACTAGATATATAATTTTCCACACTTCAACCATTTGAAAACAAATTTTCAAATCAATTTCCTTAAATGGAAACACTTACAATTATTTATCCATTTTAAATTTAAAATGGTTCATTTAAATAAATTAAATAAAGCCTTACCGATTTACTTTATATTTACGTTCCAAATCCGTAAATTTATTCCCACACTTTAAAAATAAATCAACGTTTATTTTTAAACAAATTCCCCTTTCTTTTATAAATTCCATAATGAATTTATAATTCCAAAATATCTATGATATAAGATTTTCAATCGATTTCAAATATTCCCTTTCAATTTGTCTTCAAAAAGATAAATTCTCAAAACGTTTCATTTCACAATGGAAAAACATTTCCATACTTATTTAATAATAAGTAATTCACAAACCCATTTATTTTCAACACTTGGAAAATATCCAATATACTTAAATCGAAATTAAGTATATATTTCATTCTTTAAGAAATCATTCTCTTAAACACATTTGTTTGGGTCAAAACGAATGTTGCGCAAAACATCGTTACGATAACCCAAAATCACTAGTATAAGGATTCGAAATTTAGATAGATATATAAATCCCAATAATATACAAAAACATTTCTTTCGGAAATCATTTACTATAACAACAGTGTTATAGTCCATCATTTCCTTATTTCTCGAAAACGTCTATTTCAACAATAAATGTTGAAATCTATGTATTCGATTCATAATACATTTTAAAACATCGTTAAAACGATTAACTTCATTTTATAATCTTCATTTTCCCAAGTATATCCATTTTATTTGATAATATAGTCACTGTCCAAAATTGTGAATATACTTCCTTAACCAATTTCAACTTTCAATTTATCAAATTCCATTGATTTCGAATTTATAAACAATGTCTATAAATTCCATTTCTATTTATAAACTTTGATTTATAAATTTCCCTTATTTACTCATTCCATTTGTATATCTCAATATATACTAAAAGTCCATATTATAAGTTGATTACTTATAATTCATTTATTTATAAAATCGTTCTTTCAAACTTCACAAATCATAAATCTTATTACTTATAAGATTCCTTTATATTTTATAACAACTTCAATTTATAAAATCTCCTTTATTAACAATTTCTATTAATATCCCATTTATATGCTTAAAACCCAGTTTATAAGTTAATTACTTATAAATCTTTTATTTTACAACATCTATTCAATTTATATCTTCAAAATTTATAAATCTATAATTTTCAATGAAATCCATTTTATTCTTCATTTTAAACACTTAATAAACTTGTTTTATAATTCCAATATTTTTAATTTATAAATATCCATTTTATAAATCTTTTATAAAAATTGTTTGTAATATTTCAAAAATTCCAATTTAAACCATTTCATAATTTTATTAACTATTTATTTCAAAAATCACTTTTCGCTTTCATTTCATAAAAATCATACTTTTATAACATTAAAATTTTAACGTTTATTTATTTTTAACAATTCAAAATTTAATAAAACGTATACTTTCAAAATCACTTTAAAAATTCTTTTAAAACCAAAAATTATTATTTTAAAACTTCAGAAATGGATCCGATGATGCAGCAGCACCAATAGTCAATCACGACATCCAAATATCATATATCGATATGATAATCAACAAATATCAAAATATCTGTAAATAAATCAATACAGTTGAGGAATCCAGTTGGATCCCTCCAACCTGTTTTCCTGCATCCACAAATGTTAGCACAATACCAATTCCGCTCCAGTACGGAATTATCGCGGTATATGCGATTTAAAATATTATCTGCTTAATAGACGGCGCAATAGGGTCTCATCCGCTATACAATGCGGGAAAATCAATAACTGCAATATATACATATGCCAATATATATATATATTGCTATTATATATAATACCAATTTCACATACGGTGAAATATTCGCGGTATACGTTTTTAATAAATAACCTCCGCTTACTAACGGCGCATAATGTCTATTTTAACAATCAATAGATAACAATCATCATTCAAACATACATTCAAGAATTTTAAATCTAACTATTTAAAATTAAAATCGAAACCGATTCGATTGAGTGAGAAGTTCTCACCTTGATTCCAATTCGATTTCAGCGTTTTATTTCGAATAAAATTAAACGTGCGTTTAATTTTACCCGAAATTTTTGCTAGCTCCAAACGACTCCAAACCAGTTGCATCACGTAGCGTTCGCGAATACGATTCCAACGCACTTTGTTTCGTCCAGTTTGGACCTCGTATGAAGAAGTTATGGTACTTTAAACGTTACACAAATTTAAAATATAAATAATTTACATTATTTACTTCACATCTTATACCATTTGAAATCTGGACCGTCCATCCCAAAACCCTAACCATCTGGCCACTCATGCACTCCATCTCCCACGCGAAAAGCTTCAGGAAAAAATCGCGTATATACGAACCCATAAGCCGCCTCCAAGCCCTAACCATCGCGACTCCATCCCTCATCTTCACGCCGATCAGTGAGTGTCGTTTTGAAGCCCAACCCCCATGCTACCTTCGGCCAAGTTGCGGCCCAACCTGGTGCTCCACATAGCTCGAAAAAACGTGCTCAAAGCCCGGCCACTCTAGCTCAAATTCGTGATGATCCATGCGTCTATAAGCGATCACAACCGTTGGATAGAGAGACCGTGATGTGCTCTACGATCTTTCAGTTAGAAGTTATTCGATTCGATGCATGGATTTTGAGAAAATGGAGGGAGAAGAATGGAGTTTTTCGACCATTGATTGCTAAGGGTGGCGGCTGAGCAAATAGGAATTAGGGTTTTATAATTTTTCTTATTTTTGTGAATTTAAGGTCTATTTATAGGAAATTTTTGAACACTATTCATCCGGGTTTTCCGGAATCCGATTTACGCGCTGTAACTGGCGTTTCTGGGGTTTATCCCGCGTTACGGACACAATGGAACCAGTTTCGGAAGCTAATTCGATCGTATGTGTGAGATATGGCAATAAACGATCAATTTAAATTAAACCGATTTAAACCGATTTCGATGCGTTTTAATTTGTACCGGACAAACGGTAAATCCAATCGACTTGAAATTTGAAACCTTACAATAATATCAAATTACGGATCCGATGAAATTAGTTTCGTCGAAATCCGAGACTTTTTAAAAAATGACTATTTTAACTTGCCAATTTAATATTAAAAACAATTTCGATGCGTTTCGACCTGCCACGGTCAAACGAAAACTCCGATTGACACGAAATTTGAAATCCGGTAATAACAAACTATTACGGATCCAATGGAACTAGTTTCGTCCAATTCTGAGACTGTTCGAAAAACGGCTAATTTCACTAGTCGATTAAATATTAAATTATTCAATTTTCACAAATAAACTTCTAATTCAATTTTAAAAGTTCTATAACATCACTATAACTCCAACATGATAAAATAAAATTTTACAATTCATTTTCAATCATATTTACTCCCAATTTTCAATTATTTCTGTATTTTCACTATTAAATTATCGATTTAATTATCCAATTAAATCCAATTATTCGAAATAAAATTTATTCGACTTATAAATTCACTTATTAATATTTAAAATTAATTAAATATTCAAATTTTAATTAACTAAAATTCTGGGTCGTTACAGTGCTTGTCTATACATATGAATATATTGCCTCTGTTCTAAATATACAGGTTACAAAACAATTTCAGAATTCAATTTCTTTTCCCCAAATCTCTTTTAGCTGATGATGTTTAAACAAAAAGTGTATCAATCAATAAGATATTAATTTTAAAAATGGTTTCCAGTGTTTATATTAAATAATTATTTCAAAAATAGGAAATTACAGTAATAATCAACACAAATCAGAAAATCAAATGTCTAGAAATCATGTTTTGATTCTACAACTTGATTCATATTTAAAAATTATGAATTTTGTATAGATATTATAAATTTTAAGTTTTGGGTTGTTAAGAATTCGCGAGTTGATCGGTTTTGGGACTTTCGTCGATTTTTGGCGATCGGCGAAGTGATGGGTCTCGGGGTCGTTGTTGGAGCATGCTCGGAGGTCAGGGACCTCGGAAAAATGATCGGAGAATTTTTCGATCATCATGGTGGCGGCACGATGTATTTGTAGGGTTTTAGACCCAGGTTTGGTCGACTTTGGTTTCCAGGCGATTTCAACGTCGTCGATGAATCGGACTCAACCAGAGGTGGGGGAAACAGTGCGTGGGTCTTCAGCGAAGCTTTTGTCGGAGTGTCGAGCCTTCTAGTGACTGGAGGTGGCCATTCTAGGTGGTTCTTGGATGAACTGTTTTGTTCCAGACGGAAGTCGATATGCTTGAATTCGATTTCGTGGATGTCACGAGGTTCCGGGTGGTCGGACTGTTTGGGGAGATGGTCGTCGACGTGCTGGAGGTGGCCTCGATGGTCGGAGCTACTTCGATCACCTGTGCACGAGCACATGTGTCAGGTTTGGGTAGTTGATGTGTTAGGATGGAAGAAGAAGTGGACTCAGGTGGGATTTCGGGAGAGTTGTGTTTTGGCTCGAGCTTGTTATCGAGTGTACGAGAGAGTAACATGTTACACAGTTTTTAAAACTTAACCAAAAACAAAGGAAAAAAAAGAAGGGGACTGACTCGGGTTGTCGCTCGGGAATTTGGCATGTTGGCTCGGGTTTGGGTGCGGTTGCATTGGGTTCGACACGGATCAGTTTTAAAGTATTAACTAAGTTTTTAAAATTTTAAAAATAAGACAAGTTTAAACAATTTCTTAATTAACTCTCTTAAATAATAATTGTTTTGATAGGTTTGGAATTAGTTAAAGGTTTTAAAATAAATTATTTTAAATTAATTAAGTTTTAAAGTGTTTTAATATATATATATATATATATATATATATATATATATATATAACACCTTTATTTTAAAGTTTATTTTAAACAAACTTAATATTGTATTTAAGTAGATAATTAAGAGAATAAAATGTTTTTAATCATTAATTTAACTTAAAGGTTTTAAGTTAATAGGTTAATAATGAATTAATTCCAAGGGTTATTAAATAAGATTTAAATGATAATTAAAGTAATTAATTAAGATAAATGGTTTATCTTTTAATTAATTAAAATATTAAGTAGTTAAGGATTAATTAATTAATAATTAAAGGATAATTACTTAAAGGATAATTACTTAATGTAAGTAATTAAAGGATAATTAATTAATAAGTAAAGGTTATATAATTTATAATTAAAAGTTAATTAATTAATGATTAAAGGATAATTAATCAGTAATTAAAGAGTAATTAATCAATAATTAAAGGATTATTAATCAATAATTAAAGAGTAATCAATCAATAATTAAAGGATAATTAATGAAAGTAATTATGTGATTAATTAATTCAATAATTAATTAAAATGGTTTGTAAATTACTTAACGATCAATTAGCAGGGTTAGATAATGAATTAGTTTATTATTAATCAAATTAATTATAATTATGGGATTAATTAATCTTGCTTATGAATGATTGGATTATATTGAATGCCTTGAATTATTTGATATCTCTAATATGTAATATTCTCTGATATGAATTGCTTTAGATTGAGCTGTGATAAATATTTATCCGTGATGAATTGCTGTGTGAATACAAAGTTATGCATTGAATTATAAAAGGTGGATCTTTTGTTTAAAAGATTTAAAAATGAAATTTGTTTAAACCATTCCAAAGGAATGGTTTTGGCAAATAAGGGAAATAAGTTGTGACTTAACTAAGACCCAAATGCATCTACTTGTTTTTAAATAAGCGCTCATTATTCGAAAAGGCCGGGGGAGGACATTAAGTCATAAAACCAATTATGAATAATGATACGACGGAATGGAATTGCATTTGAAGACTGTGGTTGAAAACCGGGTATTTTCGAAAATGAAAGGATTGCATATTGATTGTCTCTGCACCGAGTTTCTCCGCTATAGAGACTACCCTATGTAATGGGGAGTCCGGTCGGGGATATCCGGATTTGCAAGGACTTCTTTCCTTAGTTGGGAGAAATGCCTTCGGTTCCATTCAGACCCAGGATGGACTTGTTTGGATGTATGTCCGACATTGCACTTTGAGATATAAAGCTGGTTTCTTTCAAATACATTTCTGTTTGGTGATGGAGAATTTATTCTTTTAGCTTAACACCCTTCTCTGAGATGTACGAGCTCGGAGGTTATGTAGTTAATAGTTACTAGTAATATATTCCCAATTCGGTAATGTGGCATACTAAATGCCGAGCATTGGTTGATCGAAGCATGGCTTTTGCGAAAAACGTAGCTTTGTGGGACGAGACTTCATTGAACCTCACACCCTGGAAATGGTCGAAACAGAAAGGATGCAGCAAGGTTATGAGGTTCGTGACCCTCAGGGTATGTGTATTTCCTTCTGGATAAAAAGTGATATTTGGGTATAAAGCCCAGATATTTTACTTATGTGGTTGTTGGAATTTGCGGGGCCCCGGGTAAAAGTCGGTTACGACCGGGGGATGGCGTACTCATGATAGTTAGTTACCTAGTTACAGAGGTTACCCAGCCTTGGGTTGGCAGAGATCTGGTTAGGTTCTAGGGATGTCCCTCCAGAGGCATACCTATTCGGATAAAGGAAGTTCCTTAGCATTGGCCATTTGTTGGAAATCCAAACAATCAATACGAGCCCTTTGCGATTTTAGTTGTAGAACCTGCCATTTAACATGGTAGCTATAGTAGGCATACTATAATGGTATATATGCTGGCTAAGATTAATATTATACTTTCGAAATGTTTTTTTCCACGCTATGCATTAATAATAATATCAAAAGGATTTTCGCGTATCAAACATGTTTGACCACTATAAGGAGAAACCTCCCTCATGTATGCGATTGCATTTGAGTGTATGTCGGGAGACCTTATGGTAGTTTCATTTTTCAAAAGCATGAACAGATTTCTTTTCTTACAAATAATTGTTTTATGTTTCTCAACCAGTCCCATGACTGACTCGAGATTTAATGTTCCCTTTCTAAACTCTAGGTTCCCCTAATTTTCCACACAGGCAGCCTAGGTTCAGATGATCAATGGGTTCTGGAGCTAGTTCAGATAGTAAATGTAGATTTGGAAGTCTTTGGTTTGGATGTTTTTGGCTTGGAGCTTTGAAGCTTTGGAATGAAGATGCAGTATGTTGGACTCGCTCGCTCTCTCTCTCTCTCTCTCTTGGAAGACCCCTGTTGATGATATTTTTCCGCTGTTGTGTTGTTCCGCTGTATTATGTTGTGTATATAGATCTCTGATGTTGGAGCTCATTTGTTGTAGAATGTTGTAATCCATGTTGTGTATCAATGAAAGTTTTTTTTTGTTTCCGCTGTGTTGTTATCATTTAATGTGTTATAGCTCCAGTGAACTAGACTCTAACGTTTGAATCTCCGGCATTTGAATACGGATGATGTATTAGATGTCGATTTTCGAAGGTTGAAGCCTGGACCGTCACACGGTGATTCATAAATATTATAGTGGTTGTTTCTCTAAAGGTACTTCAATCTTCGGTTGCATTGCTACGGTAATTCATTGTACACGGATGTCCGTTACCTGACTAAAAAATATTTTGTTGATTTAAGACAAAGTGTGATTATGCAATTTGGGTAAGGAGCTACTAAGGACAGAAAATTTATAATTAAGTCCTTTGCTTTCATTTGGTTACATTAGTTCATGCATATTTAAAAAAAATTCAAAATCCAAAACTAAAAAGTTATTGTAAATTTTCCTTAACTTAGTTTTTAAATCCTTTCCTTTGAAATTTTTCAATCAAATTCAAAAATCCAAAAAAAATTCTTCGGTTTATTTATTTGAAAAACAAAAAAAATCCGAAATATATATAGCCTTTAAAAAACAAAAAACAAAAACATATTAATAAAAACAAAAGAAAAAAATTTGAAAATTCAAAAACAAAAACATAAATCAAATTTCCATTTTACATTTTCTAAAATAAAAAAATTCCTTTTGGTAAATATTTGAAAATTCAGAAGAAAAAAAATAGAACAAAATTATATAAAAAAATTGAAAAGCCAAAAAACGAAACAAAAATCAAACTTCACTTTTGAAAAATAAATTTCTCTTGGTAAATACTTTTCCTCCTATTAAAAACAAAATATAAAAAAACAACAAAAAAAAAATTAATTTTTCACTTCATTTTTCAAATCTTGTTTCATTCTCTAAAATCTATTCTAACTTCTTTATCTTCTCAACTTTTAATTATGCATGAGTATCTAGACTCGTGACACAACAACGAACACTTGGACTCGTAATTCAACAACTAATGGTTTAACTCGAACAGACGGTCCTCCTACAATGGCGAACGAGAACACCCCTCAAACTCTTACGGATAGAATCTTTCTCGATAGAGTTTCTATTTCATCTTGCATCCTGTTACCCGCCCCTACAGATAACCATTTCGAAAGTCACTCGAACCATATTGCCACGCTTCCAAAATTTGGTAATTTTGAACAAGATGACCCATACATTTTTTAGACAAAATTCGAGCGATTTTGCGCAACCATGAAACTCCAACAACTAATTGATGATGGAATCAAACTCTGATTAATTCCATTCGCTCTTACGGATTACACTGAAAAATAGTTGTACAGTTTACCATCTAACTCGATTAAAACTTAGGAAGAATTTGTGAAAGTTTTCTTAAAAAAGTTATACCCCTTGGAAAAAACATCTAAAATTCAAAATGAAATCGTAAATTTTCAGGGGTAAACCATTCGAAAAATATTTTGAAAGATCCAAAGAGCTCTTGATAAAATCTCCACACCATAACTTCAAAAAATGGACGCTTTGCCAAATCTTATACGATGGACTCGAAAACAGCTCACGAACCATGCTCGAATCAATATATCAAGGCAATTTTCTTGCCCAATATCATGACGATGCTTGGCAATTTCTTGAAAACCTAGCCGAATAATCGTCTTAATGGAAACGTTCAAACGAAAAATCAGTTTACTCACAATCGAGCGCATACTCGATAGGATCATCTTTGACTTTGGAAGCTAAAATCAATGCATAATAAATTCGACAACTTTTTCTCATCAAACCAAATAAACCAAGCTTCCCAACCCATGTGTTATAAATGTAACGATCCTAAGTATAGCCGATTAGTGCCCTAATTCTGTCGAACAAATCAATGCTTTCAATAAAGTTAAAAATGATCCGTTTTCTCCAACGTACAATCTTGGTGGGAGAAATCATCCGAACATTGCATGGAATCAAAACAATCCCAAGATGAATATGGTTCGTCCCAATTTTCAAGCATTCCCGAATAATGCTTCGAATCCTTCCTTTCAACCCAACCATTTTCAACCAAACTTTATGGGTTCGTCTTATGATCAACCGCAACAATCAAATTTTCAACCAAATACTGCTCCCCCTCCCTAAGACGATAAACGTTTAAGTTCTCTTGAAAAAAGTCTTAAAACGTTGGTTAAAGCAAATACTCAAAGCCTCTGACCAAACAGCAATTTGCAAAATTTGTTGACCTCGTATATGCAGAACACGAGCCAATCAATTGCAAAACTTGAAATGTAAATGAGTCAATTAGCAACGTCTGTAAGTAAACGTTAACGAGGTACTTTCCCAAGCCGGCCTGTTCCAAATCCCAAAAATTAAAACGGTAATTCGAATCAAGCCCATTTGTTCAAGATAGCAACGTAACCCAACTGAATGTTTTCACAACTCAGCGTTTCGGTAAACAAATCGATAATCAAGTCATTAGCTCAAACGATTTATTGGAAACCTCTCTCGACACTTCTAAAACAACAAACAAATCTGAATGGAACATGGAGCCAAATGTTGAATCAAAAGCCAATCAAAATTCTTCTTCTACTCAAATAGACCCACCTATTGAGTATTTTGTTCTATTTCCACATCGTCTTCGACCAAAAAAACACTTGGACCAAATGGAAAAGATGTTGGAAATTTTTAAGCAAGTGAAAGTTAACATCCCGCATCTTGACATCGTTCAGCAAGTCCTAACTTACGTCAAATTTCTTAAGAACTTGTGTACCTAAAAGCGACACACTCAAGTGCCCAAAAAGTCTTCTTAGCGGCCAGTTTGAGTGAAGTCTTGTCCCAATCCATGCCCATTAAATATAAAGATCCTGGCTGTCCAATGATTTCATGTACAATTGGAGACTAGACGATTAACAAATGCTTAATAGACTCAGGTGCAAGTGTCAATTTGATTTCATACTCTATGTACGAACAATTAGGTTTAGGTGAGCTCAAGCCAACAAAGGTCATGCTTCAATTCGCTGATTGTTCCATTAAGAAGCCCGTGGGAGAAATCGAGGACATGCTCATAAGAGTAGGGTAATTCATATTCCCCGTTGATTTTATTGTTCTCGAAACACAACCTGTGACCAACCCTGTGAGTCAAATACCTTTTATATCGGATCGACCATTCTTAGTCACCTCAAATTCTTAATAAATTGTCACGATGGTTCGCTGAAAAATTCTTTTGGAAACATGACTTTGGATTTTAACAATATCAATCTTGAAAACCAATCGAATGAACTTCGCGACTAAACGTTGGAAGTTAGTGTCATTCACGAAAACTTTGAAAATTAGACGATCGATCTTAATGATGATAGCGAAGCTAAGTAAGAAAGATTGTTTCATGAAATCCCCAATGAGATTGAATACACCATCCTGTTTGAATCGCTTCCAGTTGAGTCTGAATCTCAACCAAATTCTTTGATCAAGCGATCCCTGAGGTTGGACCTTAAACCCCTTCTTGATCACCTTAAGTATGCATATTTAGGTGAAAACGAAATGTTTCCCGTCATAATTTCTACAACTCTCTCTTTTGATCAAGAAACATCCTTACTTTCAATCCTTTCCAAAAACAAGGAAGTAATTGGATGGCCGATCACCGATATAAAGGGAATTAGTCCTGCTCTTGTTCAACGCCGCATCCATTTGATCGATGATGCTAGCCTATTCGTGACGCACAACGAAGGCTTAACCCAAAAATGAAAGATGCGGTGCACGAAGAAATTCTCAAACATCTTGATAATGGTATCATATACCCAATCTCCGATAGTTCATGAGCTATCCCAATTCAAGTCGTATCGAAAAAGTCTAGACTTACTGTTGTCAAGAACGATTATAGCGAACTTATTCCAACTCGAACTATAACAAGTTGACATGTTTGCATTGACTATCAAAAATTAAATGCATGGACAATTTTTCTATCGTTGGAAACTCTTTTTCTGAATGTTTACACCATCTTGAATTGGTTCTTAAACGATGCAAGGATGAACACTTAATGCTAAATTGGGAAAAATGCCACTTCATGGTCACTCAAGTCATAGTTCTTGGATATGTCATTTCAAATAAAGGCGTTGAGGTGGATAAAGCGAAAATTGATGTCATTGCAAATATACCCATTTCCAAATCTGTTAAGGACATTTGCTCTTTCCTAGGCCATGCCAGTTTCTATAGATGCTTTGTAAATGATTTTAGCAAGATTGCATGACCTCTCACGACTCTTCTTGAAAATAACGTTCTTTTCGATTTTAACTCTGATTGTGTCTCTGTTTTTGAACGTCTCAAAAAAGAACTCATTTCTACTCCTGTAATTTTCTCACCGAATTGGGACCTTCCATTTTAAATAATGTGTGACGCTTCGAACTCTGCAGTTGGTGCTGTCTTAGAACAATGCATTAACAAGGTCCTTCACGTTATCTACTACGCTACTATGACTCTGAACGATGCTCAACTTAATTACACAACCACTGAAAAAGAGCTTCTAGCGGTAGTTTTTTCTTTTGAAAAATTCCAACAATGATTGATAGTGCCACACATTACTGTTTACACATACCACTCTGCTCTTCAATATCTTTTCGCTAAAAAGGATGTTAAGTCTCGCTTAATTCATTGGACCCTTTTACTACAAGAATTTGATCTTACAATCAAGGAAAAAAAAGAATCCGACAATATCATAGCCGATCACTTGTCTCATCTTCCCAATGCACCATCGTCTTTACCAATCAATGAAAACTTTCCCGACGAACAACTTCCCACTACAAGAAAATAGGATATTTATAGCATTGATGCATAGCGTTTCCGCCACTAGTCCTATTAAACCCATTTGGAATGAAAAACTTTAAAATACAAAGCGCAATGCATTTCCCTTATAGTCACAAAATTAATATTATATTTCCGTTAAACGCTATACTTTTCGTTTAGACCGTAGACTTAATATGCTTGCATTCGTGGGTTCATTTCATTTCCTTTTTTCGTCGGGTCCGTCTATTAACACCCCGGTATTTTCTCTTCACACCCCGATTAAAATTTTAAATTTTTTATTCCAATTATACCATTTAATAGTTAAATGGATTTCTCATTTAATTTACTGTGTCTACTCATCTTCTCTTCATCTCTCTTCGATCTGCTTCCATCTGCTGAAATTGACTAGGAAAAAGTACAGATACTCGATCCAACAACGTTCTATGCGAACGAGATTGTTGAACCGACCTCGTCCGATCAACACGTGCTTGTTGTCACAACCACGTTCGCGTGAAACGTTGTTCTTCACATAAATATGACACAGACTCGATTCGAGCAAAATCGAACTTTAATTCAAATAAAATTCATTGGATTAGCTAAATCACGTACTGTGCCGATGTTTGCTCTTTTTTTCATTTTCCATGGCGACGACGACTGAAAATTTGAGCACGAAGAGAAAGGTTTGAGCGGCGGGTTAGAGTCTGAGGGTGAACGATATGCTGAGAGCGGCGGGTTAGGGTTTGAGAGCGAAGGAAAATTTTCTTTTCTATTTTTTTTTTTTCCGAAAGGAAGGATAGTTTTGAAAGGAGACTGGTGTAAAAAGCAAAACATGAGGTAGACTTTTTTTCTCGAAACATCGGGCGGGAAAAGCAAAATAAGGGTTAGAATGGACGGAGCCTTTTCGTTTGCCTCCTTAGTTCACTTCCCACCAATCTTCCTCATCTTCCTCTTTCAATCATCGCAAATCTTTCTCTTTCAATCATCGCAAATTTTATTATCCTGCTTCCTCGTCTTTGTTTGATTACAACTGTACATATCTCAACAGGTCAACCCTAGTTTCGCACTCCACCGTAGGTAATAATTTAGCTTACTTTATCTATATGAATTGTTCTTGGCTTGAAATCCTTTTGCTTAAACCTCGTTGCTTCAACATCCGCAGATGGCTTCTACTCATATTTTTTTTTTTCTAATTTCTTAAAATAAAATTTGCTTCTTAAGTTGGGTATTTACTTTAAACCGGTTGCTTTTGAGTCACTCTGTAGAACAGACATGAAATTGAGTTGTATGTTTTGATTATTGATTTTTTGACATATAAACATAAGCAGGTGTGCATGTATAAATTGAGTTGAGTATTTTCTTTGATTTTCATGAATTAATTCTTCATGCGTAGCCATTATTTTAACTATTTTCATGAATTAGTTCTTTATAAATAGAGTTGCGTATGTAAAGAGTGGGTGGTTGAAAAGGTTAGGCTTTTCAGGTAAGGACAGGGTAAGGATAAAGCCAGGGATAGCGAGACTGAGATAGGGGTGGGGGATAGAGACGAGTTTGAATAGAGGTAAGGTGATGGGAATGGATGCAAATGGGAAGATTAGGAGTAAGTTTAAGTGGAGAGATGGCAAGTTGTGGACTGGTGATCTTACCGATATGTTCCTGCTAACGACTGACATTATTTACATTCTTTATTTTCTCTTTTTTTAGTTTTTTTTTCTGCATATGCGTACATAAGGTCTAGTATATAAAATTTTGTAATTGTGCTAGGAGATAGTAGTGTATAAACCTTGAAACTGCAGAGTAGTAAGTTTTTCTGTTTTAGGGGAAGGAAATCATGTTTAGTTGAGTTTGTATTCATGCTTATTGTTCTCTCTGTAGGATCAAATTTATCTCCTGTGTATGGATGTTTTTATTTCCATATAGTTGTATCCTTCACACACAGGTTTAACAAAATTTTTAGCAAATAACAGCTGTAGAACATTCTTGTGCATATTAAAGGACCTTCTTTCTGTTAGGATGGGTTGAATATGTTGATTTTGCTTTACATTGCTGCAACTTTTGAATTTTCATCTAGCTATGTACATAAAAACACTGAGTGGACAACCCTAAGAATTGCTTATACTGGTATTGTGGTATTCTCAGAGGTGGGCCTAAGTAAGGGTAATTGGGAACCGTACTCGACCCGTATACTTCATACAAGATCCAAAATTTATCAGTACATTTTTTAATGCATTGGCTTTTGGTAGAAAAATAAAGATACGGGATTCAAACATGTTTGTCTCTGCCTCCTACAGAGAACACACATCAATGACTACATTAGAGGTAGTAGCAGACTTATCGTGATCTGGCCACGATTGTTGAGAAAGAGAGGCTTCCGTTTGTACACGAAACTAAAATGCATCAGATTCAATAGTAGATTGAAGAGAAAATGCCATTCTTAGGGCAAGTACTTGAGCAAGGATTAGTGCAAAGCCTTGTTAAGAGTGCTTGAGTAGTGCTTGAACAAGGGAATAAGAATCGGGCTACCCAATTGAAGGTGCAACTTTGAAGGATAAGCATTAGGCACCGTAACTTGTACATGAGAGTAAATGAAGCATAACGTTTTCATCAACCAGATATAACGTGTCTCTACAACTATTCTTATGTTGGTCTGAGTTTAATATAACGTGTCTCTACAACTATTCTTATGTTGGTCTGAGTTTAATGGGCTGTGTGAGTAAGGCCCATTTATATTGAAATGCATATAAATTGTAATTGCTTTGAAACGAGAGTTAGTATCATTCTGTATCAGTTTTACATTGAAACTGTTTCTTCAATAAAGATCAAAATACACATATTCTTCTTCAATAAATTTCTGAAATCAAATTGTGCTCAAATTCTAATTTGGTATCAGAGCTTCAGGGGAAGAGGCAGAGGAAGATTTAATGGCAGTAACAAGCCAAAATGTCAAATATTTGAAAAAGTTGGACACACTGCTACCAAATGCTACTTCAGATTTAATGCAAACTACGTACCAGGTCAGGGATCAAACAATCAGAGAAATGGTAATTACAATGCAAACATGATACAAGTACAGCAAGATTCAGGCAAGCAACCTAGTGGAAACAGAAATCAAAATCAGGATGAAATTGCTAAAGCAGACCACATTCAAGATGAGTTATGGTATCCAGATTCTGGGGCAACAAATCATTTAACAAACAACTTAGAGAATTTAAATCTGTGCAACAGAGAATACAGAGGTAAACAATCTATTATTATGGAAAATGGCAAAGCAATTGAGATCACACACACTGGTAATGCTTATATCAAAGGTGAAAGACAATTATATCTCAATAATCTGTTAAGAGTACCCAGCATTAAGAAAAACCTTTTGAGTGTCTCTCAATTTGCTCATGATAATAATGTTTATTTTGAATTTTATCCAACTTACTGTTTAGTTAAAGATATTCTAACTAAGGATATACTCTTGCAGGGTAATGCAGTAAATGGCCTTTACAAGTTCACTCTGACTAATAGCAAAAGTTCAAATCAAAGAATGACGAATTGTAATAACAATGAATTGGAGTCACGTGAGTTCAGTAGAGATAGTTTTGATCTTTGGCACTGCAAATTAGGTCATCCATGCACAAGTGTTGTAAACAGGTTTTTAAAGAAAATAAAATTTCCTTTGATGATATAACTTTACCTTGTATATGTACTTATTGCCAAATGGGCAAAAGTCACAAATTAGCTTTTGCAGATTCTGTAACAAAGTACAAGGTACCCCTTGAATTGATTTCAACAGATTTGTGGGGACCAGCACCCATCAGTTCTGAGTATAAATATTATATATCTTTTGTTGATGCATGTACAAGATATACTTGGATATATTTTTTAAAGTCCAAGTCAGAAACCTATAATGATGTAGTATATTTTATCACTCAAGTTGAAAGACAGACCAATCATAAAGTTAAAATCATTCAGAGTGATGGGGGTACAGAGTACAAGTCTCTTAGTAAATATTTTTTAGATAATGGTATAGTTCATATAACCACATGCCCCTACATATCTGAACAAAATGGCCTGGTTGAAAGAAAGCATAGGCACATCGTTGAAATTGGTTTGACCTTATTAGCACAAGCATCATTACCTTTAAAATTCTGGCCAGATTCCTTCAGTACTGCTGTTTATTTAATTAATAGATATCCAACGAAAGTACTGAGTGGAATAAGTCTTTTAGAAAAGTTTTTAGGTGTCAAACCAGACTATCAACATTTGAAAACTTTTGGATGCTTGTGTTTTCCCTATCTAAGACAATACAACAATCATAAATTAAACTTTAGATCCTAACCATGTACATTTATAGGTTATCCAATCAAACAGAAAGGGTACAAGTGTCTAGATGAAACAGGAAAAGTATTCATAAGTAGACATGTAGTCTTTAATGAGAGAATATTTCCTTTTGCAAATGAAAGCATTAAAACCACACATAAAGTTTATAATCCAAAGGTTTCCTTACCAAACATACCAATAATGCCACATGTATGGCATGCTGATGAGACTGAGAAATGAACAGGAGCCACTGGATCACAACACACTATGTCACCTGGACCAGGTCATGATGCAGTTGGTCAACCTGCCACACATCCTCAGTCACCTGCAGAATCAAGCAATGAAGATCAAAATAGACGTGAAAACCAATCAGATGATAGTACAAATTAGGGTAGCAACTCAGAATCATCTGATGCTGAGCAACAGATTAAAACAGGTCATCATATGATTACCAGATCAAAGAGTGGAATTTATAAGCCAAAGGTGTATACTGCAACAACATGCATTTCAGAGCCACAAACATTTGAACAGGCAATTAAAGATAAAAACTGGAAAGCAGCAATGGATGAAGAGTATCAGGCACTAAAGAAAAACAACACATGGAGTCTTGTTCATCCACCAAGCAACAAAAACATCATAGGATGCAAATGGACTTATAAAGTAAAAAGAAATCCAGATGGGACAGTGTCCAGACATAAAGCAAGGCTTGTTGCCAAAGGGTATACACAAGAATACGGGTTTGATTTCAGTGAGACTTTCTCACCAGTGGTTAAACCAACTACCATCAGAGTAGTTCTTACAGTTGCCTTAAATAATAACTGGAATTTGAGACAGTTAGACGTAAACAATGCATTTCTGAATGGTGTTTTGCAGGAAGAAATTTATATGGAGCAGCCGCAGGGATATAAAGAAGGCACCAATCTAGTGTGCAAGTTAAACAAAGCCATATATGGATTAAAACAAGCTCCCAGAGTATGGTTTGACAGATTGAAAGAAGCATTAGTTCATTTGGGCTATCAATCTACCAAATCTGACAACTCCTTATTTATCAAAATTAATAGTAACCTTATTGTCTACATACTAATATATGTTGATGATTTAATTATAACAGGTAATGATGAGAATAAAATCAAAGGCATAATACAATATCTTGACAAACAATTCTCAATTAAGGATTTGGGTGAACTAAATTACTTCTTGGGAATAGAAGTAAAGAAAAAGTCAGACTCAGAAATATTTCTGAGCCAGAAGAAGTACATCAAGGAGTTGCTGGTTAAGGCAAAAATGGACAGTGCTAAATCCCAGCCTACTCCAATGATCAGTCATCAACAACTATCCAAATATAGAGGAGAACCAATATTAAACATTAAACAATACAGAAGTATTGTAGGATCCCTACAATACTCCACTATAACAAGACCAGATATATCTTTCAGTGTTAACAAAGTTTCACAATTTATGCAGGAACCACATGAAGAACACTGGAAAGCAGTCAAAAGGATACTCAGATATCTCAATGGCACGATAAATTATGGTATTATACTAAAGAAGTGTAAACAATTAAGCATTACAACATATGAAGATGCAGACTGGGCAACAGATGTGGATGATAGAAAATCAGTGACAGTCTACTACATATATTTAGGCAACAACCCAATTTCTTGGTGCTCAAAGAAGCAGACAACTATTTCCAGATCCAGCACGAAGGCTGAATACCGAAGTATAGCTAGTGCTGCCGTAGAGATTACTTGGATTCAATCATTACTTTCAGAAATGAACATCAAAATAGAGATAAAGTCAACATTATGGTGTGATAATCAAAGTGCAGTGTACATGACAGCCAATCCGATCATGCATTCAAGGACAAAGCATATTGAGATAGACTTGTATTTTGTTCGTGAGTTGGTACAAAGAGGAAAACTTGAAGTAAACCACTTACTATCGACTTACCAATGAGCAGACATACTTACAAAGGCATTATCTGCAAAGAGTTTTCATCGATTCAGACAAGACCTGAAGATTGAATCAATCAGCAAAGAATGAATCAAAGGTCTCATCTTTCTGGTCTCTTCTTCAGATCTGCTGTAGTATTGGTCCTCAAATCCAATCTCAGAGTCAAGTTGTAGCAGTAACTGACGAATCCTCTCGGTATCGTCATTTTTACTTCAGATCTGCAAAGCAAAGCAATCTGAGTCTCAATCTTAGCACAATAACATGATTTAAGAATTTTAAGGAGAGAAATGTGTTTAGAAATGAATTGAATCAGCCAAACATCGAATCGCCCATGAAAGACAAAGTAACCCTAACCCTAGTATTTGGTTGAGGGGGGGAGTAAATGAAGCAGAACGTTTTCATCAACCAGATATAACGTGTCTCTACAACTATTCTTATGTTGGGCTGAGTTTAATGGGCTGTGTGAGTAAGGCGCATTTATATTAAAATGCATATAAATTGTAATTGCTCTGAAACGAGAGTTAGTATCATTCTGTATCAGTTTTATATTGAAATTGTTTCTTCAATAAAGATCAAAATACACATTCTTCTTCAATAAATTTCTGAAATCAAAGTGTGCTCAAATTCTAATTATGAGGAGCCTGAATTTTATAAGAGTGTTTAGGGGCATGATTTAAGACCTGTGCATGAACAAAAGCATTTACTTCTTCACTTGAGCTGCTAGTTGAATTTGCAACATGGGGTGTGACATGTTTTGGGTTAATAGGCTGGGATATGACTACAAAGCATGCAATTACGTTAAATATGAACTATGGTTAAGAGGCTGGGTGTATCTGCAGCATGAGGTGTGACATGTTTTGGGTGCATCAAATCATTGAAATAATGCTAACACTGTTCATCATCAGCTTCTGAGTTCTGACCACGATTATGTGAACAAAATTTTGCATTAGAGGGCTCAATTGTGAACTCAACAACATGTTGAGCACATATTGGTACAAGCAGCAAGGCAATTTAGGACGGTCGCTGCACACTGGCTTGAGAGATATATAGGAGCTTCGAATACTGCATTTCCAATAGATTGAGGCATTATGTTAAGGTACCTATGACCACAAGAATGGGTGCTTAATTTAAAATATCTGTTGTCATCCAGTATTGGCAGATAAGTCCATCACTTTACAAATTTAACACTCACTAGTCACTAAGCATCTAAAGGTATAAGAAAATCCGGGCATACAAGGGAAAAGAGAGCTCATTATAGCGATGCCAAAGCAAATCCCGATAAGCTGATGATCAAAGCCGATAAAATATGAGTTATTTTCATATTCTAGTTTCTTTTCTTTTTGTTTCATTCAATTATTATTTTGTAGTTCAGATCTTAACACTAAAATCTCTAACCTAGTTAAACCATGCTAAAAAATCAAATGAGAACCAGGAGTTTGATTCGAACTGAATCTTCAAGAATTTTTTGGTCAAGTGTGGAATGAAGCATGATGAAGCACCGAATCACGCATGAATAAAGCAAGCATGAAATGTGGCCGACTGAATAGAAGGGCATGGCCAAAGCACTAAATCAGTGTGGACGTGAGCAAATATCGGCATTGCAATCTTGTGCTTTCTTTTTGCTCCAAGTTATGAGAACTAATGCACACAATTTTGGCCTTGGTATGCTGATATAGTGAACTTTTTAGTGGTATGACAACATAGTGAATAGAAGGGCATGGCCAAAGATCTTTCTATCTTTGTTGATCTGTGGTATGCCGACATAGTGAACTATTTATCACTAAAGAAACTCCGTCATCTTGATCCAAACAGGACAAATGCAAATTCATGTCTCAGGTGAAATATTTCTATTAGGATGATCCATATTTTTTTAAGTATTGTTCTGACTAAATCATTTGACGTTGCATCTCAGATTGCAAAATTAAGAGTGTTCTCTCATTTTTGTCACGATTAAGCGTGCGGTGGACATTTCGGTCCTCAAAAAACTGCTGAAAAGGTGCTTCAGTGTGGTTTCTTTTGGCCTACTCCTTTCAAAGACTCATTCGAATTTTGTAAAACTTGCGATCGGTGCCAAATGCTTGGAAGAATTTCTTGACGAAACATGATGCCTCAAAACCCCATTCTTACGATCGAAATTTTTGATGCTTGGGGTATCGACTTTATGGGACCTTTTTCCAATTCTTTTGGAAATTTGTACATTCTTCTAACTGTTGATTACGTCTCGAAATGGGTCAAAGCCATTCTGTGTAAAACCAATGATCATAGAACTGTTGTGAAATTTCTAAAAGAAAACATCTTTTCGAGGTTCAGCACACCTCTCACAATAATCAGTGATAAGGAACCCAGTTTTGTAATCGCTCTTTTGAAACATTGATGAAGAAATACTCGATAACACACAAGTTAACTCCTTATCATCTTCAAACTTGTGGCTAATTGAATTTTCAAATCGACAAATAAAATAAATTTTTGAGAAAACTGTTAAAAAAACCGAAAAGATTGGTCTTAGAAATTAACCGACGCTCTTTGGGTTTACCATACCGCTTTTAAAACTAACCTTGGGATGTAATCATTTCATTTATTTTTCAGGAAAGCTTGCCATTTACCTATTGAAATCGAACACAAAGCATTGTGGGCAATAAAGAATTTAAACTTTGATCTCGAGAAAGCTAGCGAAAACCGAAAACTGCAACTCAACGAATTAGGAGAACATAGGAACAACGCATATGAAAATGAGACAATTTACAAAGAAAGAACAAAAAAATTTCATGACAAGTCAATACTAAGAAAAACATTTTCACCGAACTAGAAAGTTCTTTATAAGACTCTAGACTCATTTATTCCCTGGAAAACTAAAATCAAGATGGACCGGACCATTTGTGGTACGAACTGTTTTTCCACACGGTGCCATGGAAATACAAAACCTAGGGATGGATCGATTTTCAAAGTCAGTGGTCATCATTTGAAACCGTTCTTTGAGTTGTCGTGTGATTAAGAGGAGGCCATGATTCTTCATGAGCCATGCTACGTCTAGTAAGAAATGTTAACCTTCTTTTTTACATATGTACATATTTTTTTCCATTACACTCATTATATCGTGCATTGACTGCGGGGACATAGTCAAAATTAAGTGTCGGGGAGTCTCAACTTTTTTGTATTTTCATAGCATTTTTGAATTTTAATTTTCTTTCCAAAACTCAAAATTTCTATAAAAAGTCTCAGAATTTCTAAATCTAAAAAAAAAATCCTTTTAGCATTTTGATTTATTTTTGAAGAAACACTATAGGATAAGTATAAGTTTTGGTTATTAAATTGAAATTTTAAAAAATTTATTTGACTTAACAAAAATAAAAATAAAGCTTGATTATAAGTAACGATGGTTTAACTAGTATATAGAAAGATTCGTGAGTGATAATTATGAAGTATATCCTAACTGAAAATCTTTGTTTAAAACAGTGGTTGATTTAAGTAAAGGCGATAATATTTTAAATCTTTTAAGTTAAGTGGTACTAAGATGATATTGTAAAACTCTCTTTTTATAAAAAAATTGAAAAAAAAATCTTGTTGTATATATGTATATATTTTATTAACACCTAGAGTCATGTGTTCACATGCAAGTGTGTGCACTCGTCATGCTGTATACCCTTCTTACGTAAGCTCGAAAGGCGGTGCATGATCGGTATATATAGACTCAGTTTATCTGAGTTAGGTGTATGTATATAAAAAAAATCTTTCACTAATAATGCCTATAGTCGATAGATATACACACTTGTGTGTGCACTCCATGCTATGTATTCCCCTCACGTAAGCCCGAAAGGCAATGCATGGGTCATATATATGTCCTCGGTTTTCTGAGTTAGGCATATGTAAATATTGTTATAAATAAAGTTTTTAAATAAAGAGAGAGTAAGCAATTGAAATCAAAGCACTATTTTTACTTATTTGATTTGACTTGTTATTCAAAAGAAATGAAAATACCACTTTAAAAGCTTTGATAATCAACTGAAACACCCCACACCACTTAGTATGCCCAAGAAGGGCACACCAAAAGATATGGTGCATTATAGGTATAGTAAAGCATCACAGAGACTAAGATTGGTATGAAAAATAAGTAAAAACATCGGAATTATTTAATTAATAACTTGTTATTCAAAATTAAATTTCATTTCAAACTAAATTATAAAAACATGACATGTCTCAAAATAGCTCAAATTCATGTCTCATGAAAAACACACCTTAGTCTTACATGATCAGAGTGCAAATGTAATAATCATAATAATCATAATCTCTCTCACAAGTGCCAAAGTCCATCATAAGCAAAATGAAAAAGATAAAAAGCGGAAGAATACATCTGCAAGAGAAACCTCCGGGAATGAATCTCCAAGCAACCTGAATCAACTCAACTCTGACCTGGCCTATTGGGGGAAAAGGAAAATAGAGGAGTGAGTCAGACAATAAGTCAGATGAGTGAAAGTAATCACTAGCATTTCCAAGCAAGATAATGACAATAGACTAAGCAATAGTTCTAGCATGAAAGGAAAATACAGAAAAGATAAGACTGGGGTGAAATACTGTTTCTAATTCTATTTGACTGTTTGCTTAGATTGTTTGATTTGATTGTTTGCACTTGTCTTAAATTATTGTGATTAGGCTAAAAACCATAATCCTATCTCAACTGCTAACTTGATTAGGCTGAAATCCTAATCCTACCCGTTGATCGACCTATTCTATCTTTGTTGTGCCACTATGAATCAATCCTGTTGGTCATAGAAACCTCTTTAGTGCTTATGATGTAGTAGCGAATTATTTATCCTAATCGATGTTGCACGCTCGGTCATTGTCGGTGCACACTAATCGTCGTCTCATATTTGACCCCTTATTTACCCTAATCAGCATAAGCGTGCTCAGCCTCACCTAACTGTTGTGAGACCATCAGTTCTAGACCTAAAAGGAAATGCTGGCGAACCTCGCCTAAATGTTGTGAGATCATCAGTCCTAGACCTGAAAGAGAATGCTGCCAGTACTAGTTCTAACAAACAATCTTCTAGTTTTGCGCCCCTTGCCCAAATCCCCAGATTTGAGCCTCTATCTATTGGCCACTTATTTACCCTAACCAGCATAAGTGTGTCCCAGCCTCACCTATCTGTTGTGAAACCGTCAATCCTAGATCTGAAAGTGAATGTTGCCGGTACGGGCCATACTTCTATATTTGCTTATTAACTTAGTCTAAGTTTTAAAATAAGCCTCTTCTGTTTTCTCTTTTTAGTTATAACCACTTGTTATAATCATACTTGCAAATATCTTAAATTTACCTATTTCAGTTCATCTCTATTTTATTTCAGTCTTTCTTATTTTACATCTAATTTCTGTAAATTTAGTGTTTTTCTATTTTAATCCATATTAGCGAATTCTTCTCTTTTTAATTTATTTTCGTAAAAACGCATTAAATCTCTATAAAAGAAACTAACATTTACAGGCTAAATTCCTACATAAAACAGATGTAAATAACTGAATAAAATAGCTGAATAAAAATAGACTGAAAAAAATTCTAAAATTTACTTAAAAACTGACTGTAAGTGAACTTACATAAAACTATCTCAAAATTGTAGAAAAATTATAACTATTGAGAACTCTATTATTATAAATTGCTTACAAATCTAAAATAATTACAAAACACTCACTTGTGGTCCTTAGATCTAGTCCTTGGCCTTCCTGGATCCACTCCTAAGGCGTATAATATTTTTATCAAAAAGATTTCTTCCCTAGAATTTTTTTTATTTAGGGTTCAGTCTGAGGCAATGAACCCAATTGGAAGAAAATCTAAATGAGAAAAATGTTAGGTCTAGGGTTCTATTTATAGTGTGACTTAGGAATCTCAGGTCGTTGGAATTGAAGATTGAATCTGGCGCAAGTACGTCATAGGCTCACTAGGAACCATCGGATGCAGCTAAGAACGCACAAGATTTGACAAAAATTGCAAAATAGGTTATTCGGCTCACACTGTTTTGGCGGGTCGACTTGACTTCATTGGGGGTCGATCGGACCTTTGCATGGGTCGACCCCTATGGGGTCTATTATTATTTTTTCTTTTCTTTCTTATCTGATTCTTATTTCTCTCGTAACTTCTTCATACTAGCTTGGATTTCGACAAGTTATATATGAAAATTGATCAAAAAATCGCCACTGAATCAATGGTGCAACTTTCATAGTTCGATTCTGACAATTTATTTTATTGTTTAAGTAATTCGTTAATTAATTATTGTAGTTCAAATTTTTGGGTTGTTATATCAACCAAGGATTTATTTCATAGTTACACTATGTCATCAACCGAAACAACTAGCCAAACTAGAGTCTATTTGTTATAATAACTTAGTTTTTATTGAAAATTTTGACAAGTAAAAGGACTTAATTTCTTGATATTGACCATAACGTCAATTTGAAAGTAAATTCTTCATTTGTAAATACTTTCAAAAACTTGCATCCATACCATTGTAAATAAACCTTGCATTTAGAAATTTCTCATGTTGCATTTGGATTTTGTGGGTAGTATCCGCTGAAAACTCTCACGAGACAACAGTCGTCCTACTAGGGACACTTAGAGGTTTAACGGCTTGTTGCATACGCTCAATGCAATCATGTATCCTACAAAAACAGATTTATCTTAGTTTTTCTTTATTCGATGATGAATAAAAAGTTAAGTGTGGGGGTATTTAATGTGCACGTAAATGTACATATTATTACATCTATATTTAATCTATTTTTATTTAAATAAATGTCATAATTGGGTATTTTTACATGTTTAAAACTAAATTTCAAATATGCTTTCAAGTCATTATTCATACATCAACGTGGATGTAAAATAGTAATTTTGTGCATGAATTTATTTTGAGAATATTTATTTGCACATTTTCTTTTTAATTATAGGATTTTTGGATGGAAATATGAAGGTGTTTTCATGAAGATATGCATGCATAAGGTGGGATACAAAGGAATGAAAATGGAAATAATTCAAACCATGCATCATGGAGGACCCCACCTACCCACTTACCTTAGTCTATAAATAGAAGCTAATGGAAAAGTTAGTGAAGGTTAAAGTTTCATGCATATTTAATGATGGATTAATTAGAGACTAATGATTATCCGGTGACCGCACTTCCTAAAAGGTATTTTGGAAAGCCCCCTAAAATATGGATTAGGGTATTGTGCATGTATAAATAGCCCTCTAATGTACATGTAAATGATTTTCTTCTCTTTTAATTACTTAGAAAATTAGAACACAAGTTGTAACCTCAAAATTATATGAATTAAAAATGGCTTCCTAAACCTCTTGTTCTTTTACTTCTTTGTTCTTATTTTATTTTCTTTGTAATTTTTATTTACATGCTCTTTCATTTCATGTTAATAGCTTATTTTTACTTTTATGCAACTAGTTTAGATCTTTTTTTATTTTAATTAGCTCTTACTTTTTTTGCTTGCTTTAAAATGTTGAAATTTACATGTGTTGATTTGATAGCTCAAATGACTAGCTAAACCCTTCAATTTATGGGTAATGAAGCTCTCTAATTATGCAGATTCAACATAAATTTATGATTTATGGTCTCTTTTATGCTTCATGAGAAGTAAATGTTGATGTAAGTTTATAAAAATGAATTTGATAGCCTGTGTTGTATTTACAAATAGGCTATTCTTATTCAAACATAAACACAATTTACATCATCATTTTACCAATTGATTTTTGACTATGAAATTAAGGTAGAAACGAAATTTGATGATCTATGTTACTAAATGCAATAGTAAATAGATCATACTTAAAATAACTTTTACTTTGGCTTCATTTTCATGAGAATTGATTAGCGGCTTTGGTTGTTGTATTATAGTTTGATGATTTATGTTATGTTAATCAATAACATAAATAAACCATACTTATGATAAATACATCACCAGTTTCACCTAATTCAAAAATAGAGATCGTATATTATTTTTGTGTTGATGTACAAAAATATGAGAATGAATTTGCCTCTAAATTGTTTTCTAATATCATATTTTCCATCACTTTTTGTTCTATCTTTTTGTTTACATTTTTCTTAGCTAATCAAAACTTCAACTCTTGGTTTAATTTGATTGAATAGAAATTTTAAAATTTACATAATTCCCTACGAATCGATCCGTATTTGTCATGTACTAGAATTGTTCGCTATGCACTTGCGGTTAATTTTTATTTAAAAAGTTTCGGCTATTTTCTAAATCGATGGAAAATTAGCCGTTAAACAATGATCAGTAATGATCATTAATATATATATATATATATATAATGGCAATGATCGTTTAAGGGTGATCGTAAATAGATGGATACGAACATCCATTCTTGAATAAAGATCGGCCTTTGTCATTGTTTTCTATATAAAAGAACGATCGTACGAAGGCAGTCCAACTTTCAATTCAATGAATAACGACCGTGATCGTTTATACAAAACAATAAATAATTTTGAAACTTGACGACACCCCATGGACGTGCAATCGTGATCAAGGGTCAGATATGAACAATCGTGATCAAGAGTCAGATATGAACACGTATACGAACCAATATACAATCTAAAGTTCAATTTTTTGAAATCGACAGAAATTGAGTTCGCACCTGAAATCAACCAAAGGAAGATCAAAAGCCAAATTATTATGGCCTGATAATCACGTGAAAAACAAAAAGATGATCATCGATAAGCCGTAATCTAGTATCTATACCATTTGAAATCGACCAATAGTCATAATGAACAAAAGGAGACACGACCCTCAACAAGAAAGCGACTCAACAAAAGGATAACGACTATTCAACGGACTAAATGGAATCCTTTTTTGACGATTGAAGTTTGTGACTTTTCAAAGCACGTCATGTTTGAACAAAACGTACTTTGGGGGAAAAAATAATCTTTTCTTTTGGTAAGGTTGTGATATCATCGACTTTTCTAGATTCGAATGGTTACCAGCCTTGAGAATCAGTCGTATACGGTACTATGGACGATGGTCGAGCAGATCTGGAACGGGACCCAATCGAGGTGCAATTAGTATGGAGCGACAGGCATAGCCCCATGAAGTTATATATCAAATTTCAAGATGATCGGAGTTCATATGCTCGAGTTACGGACAAAGCAAGGATTTATTTGGGTCGGTTGGGAACGATCCATAAAACAGCTCAAATCAGCGATAATCGATCGATATCTCAAAATTCATAAGGCCAATTCACTTGAAACTTTCAACGTATCAATATATTGAAGGGTGCAACCCACAAAAAAATATTACAAGTCAAAACTCTAAGGTTCAAGAAATGTCGATCGTTTTATGCTGATCCTTCATAATGATCGGTGTAACTCAGCAAACAATCCAAATGAAACAAAGATTGATCCATATGTCGCAATTTATAACTCAGAATGACTTCGTATTTTAGGAGCAAGACACAGAGGCATGTGGGACTCTCCACAAACGATCGCATGACAATCAAAGGCAAAAATAATGATCGGTATAATTTTTACCGATCATTTCAAAACAATAAGTCATGTTCACCGATAGTTATGGTGGGCCCCTATGGACCTCGAGAGCATGTCGAAATCTTAGCAAAATATTTCGTCATCTCACCCTACAAATACAGACCTATTGGTTCATTTTGAGGATCTTTATGCCGCTTGCTGCTCTAGACTCCATTATAATCAAGTGCTAGCTTTGTTAAACTGTTGTAATCAGATTAATAAGAGGGTAATAAAGGATAATTTTCAAAGTGGACGTAGGCCTATAATGTCGAACTACTATAATCTCTATTTCTTTTATTATTTCTTATTCTCTATTGCTTACTCGTTCATTTACTCAGTTTAAATTTTCTTTTCTTTATTTATTTATCTACAAAAACCATTCTTGAGTGTTTGTAACCATTTTTTGGTGCAAACACGAAATAAATGCAAAAATGATGAAAAAAAACAATTAACAGCAGCTTATATATTATAATACACATTTAATGGTATTTAATAAGTCAACATTGTTTATACAAGATAATTCAACATTTTAGAGTAAGATACATATTATACAAGATAATTATTATATTATCAGTTAACGGTCAATACATTAAAAGACTTAAAAAGACAGATTTACAGACAATCATACAAGACTTCAAGACTGTTTTCAGTCTAAAGTTTAGGATCCAAATTCCAATACAGAGTTAAAATATAGTTGCTAATCAATATGTTGGAATTTGTACATACATTATATCTAGCTTCAACTTTTTGCTCCATTCATTTGTTGTTCATATGCATGCCGTGAAGGAACTTGTATATCAGATAATTGACAAAAGTTTAGGAGTATTACGTATAATATTTGGAAGCAAGACAGTTGAGGGTGTGCACCACCTGATAATTACAAGATGATTTAACTCAAAGTAAAAAAATTAATGCAGCATTTTTTATATAAATTATTTTTGTCAAGGACGGACAAGAATTCGGATTATTCAGTATTTTCTTTCAAGTTACCTTAGTATTTATTTTGCTTTCATCATCAAGAAATTTAACAGGAAATGAGGTAATGTGATCTGCTTCAACTGCTATAATTTGACACCCAAAACGAATTGAGTTGGAAGGGAGCTTTTGCTGGTATTGTCTCAATAAGTTCACTCCTTTTACAACTCTAAGCACTTTTTCCCTAAAGAATGAAGGAAAAACAAAAAAATAAATTAGCATTCGATAAGCTAACTAATATTATGAGCCAGCCAAATCTATGTATAACACAACTAGTATTCATGGTACCAACTTATATTCCATAAAACAAATACTGACTACATAAACATGCAATTTTAGATTCTAAAGTGAATCAAGCTGCAGTCTTCCAATGTTATCAAAGGTTTAATATATTTTGTATAAGCAATTAATAACTATAAGAACCAAACGTTTGATTTTCCATGAGCTTTTCTATGTAGTTTCTAACCGACCAAGATACCTTTATAATGATTTCACACACATATACGAGCCAGTAAAAATGAAAGTAAATGCCAAGAAGTTTGGATGCATATACCCGATTGGTATCACCTCTTTCCCTTCCTTGGACATTGACTCATCATGTATCCTGATTTCAATTAAACCACAAGCTGTCAGTCTTCAACTATTTGCTTATCAAAAGGTATTTGTTAACATTGAGCAGCTACTTTTTTAATCTTGTTTTACAGGTGACTAAGTGAAGATAAAGAATTGGACTGCACTATAATAACTTAGAGTAACATGCTCTGGGCTTACATACATATTTGAGCCTCAAAATGGATCTTGATACATCTTGGGCGAGTATGAAGAGCAGGATTTGTCTCATTGCTTCACATCAACCATCCATCTGCTTCAACAAAATCATGTTAAAAAAAAAATTAAATTTGTACATTGCCTTTTCACATAGTGAAGCATCCATAATCTGCAATACCAAACCTTTTCAGTAAGAAATAGTGCAGTTAAGTATGCATCCTTATCTTCTACCAAATTGGTTTTCAGCAAGCAAGTTTAGAAAGTAGGATTTGTCGACACCTAATTCCATCCTGAACCAAAATCATCTAACTTAGCTCATCATTGTTAACACCTAATCCATCTTCCAACCGCTTTATCCACCAATAATTTAGAACCCAAAAGAAAATAAGTATTAGAAAGTGCCATTATGCACACAAAAGAAAAGGTTGATGCAGATGTTGATTGGCAGTAGCATATCATAAGATTAGAAACCATTTAATTTTTTTCACGATAAAATCCCAAACTAACTATAGCACCATAAGGAAAGGAACAAAATAGCACAAAATAACCATAGATTCGTATGACAGAATTTGTTGTAAGATGAGAAAACCTAACACACCAGCAAACCCAAAGTAGACATTCCCTTGAATTCCCTTGAAACGCCACTGGCATAACCAATAAAACACTCACATCTGTTGCACAAAGCAATGAGCATGGAGGATGTCGGTTAAGCGGTAAAAGATGGCAAAGTTTCTAACACTTTAAGCCTACCAAAGTAGCAACAGTCACAACACAGTAAAGAACAAGATTCAAACAGTATCATGTTAAATAAACAAATCTAAATTTAGCCCTAATCAATTTATGAGAAAACAAACAATAGACAAATAGAAATTTGCGGAATCGTACCGGAATCCATTGAATCAATATGTATGTTTCTGATCTTTCAAGAATACAGTTTCTACCTTTCTTGATTATTTATCTCTGACGGGAAAGAAGAGAAAACAAAAATACGTACTGTTTCTCGGAGACCTAACCGTTTTTATTAACGAACAAAAATCAATTATGTAATATTTACAATTTGGCCCCTCAACAAATTGTAAATAACACTTTATTATTTTCTGCCTTATATTAATTATAATAGCAACATACATTTAAACATATGTGTGTAATGGGATTTTAATCCAACAATCTCCCACTTGGGCAACATATGTTTTCTTATAAATGTACAACCTTGTGAGCTCAAAATTTGTTATTACATAAAGGTATATCTTAACAATCTCGTCCATCAACCATATTTATACAGGATCACAGTGGTCTTCGCCATATTAATCATGACTAAACCCATCAGTGGTCACATACATATATATAGTCAAATGACATAGATTAATCTATTTTCAATTCGTCTTCCTTAAACTTAAGTGAGGTCGGAATCGAAACAATAAAACAGAGTGAATGAACTGAATACTTTACTTCTGATCAGAAATTCAAATATATGTTTCAAGACAAATATACAGCATATAAAATACAAACTCCCACTAAACTGTAACATCCTCCAGTAATAAAACACCCATATGAGCAGTGTGCTCATGAAAGACCGTGTGCGGTAAACCTTTTGTGAGCAGATCCGCTATCATGAAGTTTGTTCCAATATGCTCTATAGATATATGTCCACTCTGCACTGTTTCTTTCAAAACTAAGAATTTTATGTCAATATGCTTTGACTTAGTTGAGCTTTTATTATTATTAGAATATAGCACTGCTGACTTATTATCACAATATAACTTCGGCAGTCTTTCTGCATTTTCCAAAATGCGCAGCCCAATAATAAAGTTGCATAGCCATATTCCATGGTTTGATTCCTCATAACATGCTACAAATTCTGCTTTCATAGTGGAAGAAGTTACAAGTGTTTGTTTAACACTTTTCCAAGATATAGCTCCTCCAGCCAACAGATAAATATAGCCTGATGTAGACTTTCTACTTTCTTGGCATCCAACAAAATCAGAATCAAAATACCTTACGACCTCCAAATGATCTGATCTTCTATAAGTGAGCATGTAATCTTTTGTTCTCTGAAGATACCTCATAACCCTCTTGGTTGCTTTCCAATGGTCTATACCAGGGTTGCTTAAGTATCCGCCTAACATCCCAACAATGTATGCAATATCTGGACGTGTACATACTTTAGCATACGTTAGACTCCCAACAGCTGAAGCATAGACAATCTTTTGCATTTCTTGAATTTCAAGATTGCTTTTAGGGCACCGACTAAGACTGAATTTATCTCCTTTAGCAACATAGGTATCTCTTGGTCTACAATCTTGCATGCCAAACCTTTTGAGTACTTTATCAGTATAGCTCTTTTGTGATAATCCAAGAATACTTCGAGATCGATCTCGAAGTATCTGAATACCCAACACAAAAGAGGCGTCCCCAAGATCTTTCATTTCAAAATGTTTAGATAGAATTTTCTTGGTTTCGTGCAATAAGCCTATATCGTTAGTGGCAAGCAAGATATCATCTACATATAGAACCAGGAATATATGTTTACTCCCATTGAATTTGTGATACACACAATCATCAACAATATTCGTCTCAAAACCAAACGAGATGATTACTTGATGGAATTTGTGGTACCATTGACGAGAAGCTTGCTTAAGTCCATAGATGGATTTTTTTAATTTGCAAACCATATTCTTTGGATCTCCTGACACAAAGTTTTCTGGTTGTATCATATAAATTGTCTCATCAATGTCTCCATTGAGAAATGCCATCTTAACATCCATCTGATGTAACCCAAGATCAAAATGAGCAATAAGTTCCATAATTGTTCTAAAAGAGTCTTTCGATTAAACTGGAGAGAAAGTCTCTATAAAATTGATGCCTTCCTTTTGGGTATAGCATTTTGCTACAAGACGTGCCTTATACCTCTCCACATTACCTTTTGCATCCCTTTTGGTTTTAAATATCCATTTACAACCGATTGGTTTTGCATCTTCTGGTAATGGGACAAGTTCCCAAACTTTATTGTCTTGCATGGACTTATACTCCTCATTCATGGCATCTATCAACTTTTGAGAGTTAGAACTTTTCATGGCATGATAAAAGTTGATTGGGTCATCTTCCATCATTTCAATATCGTTCTCTTGTTCTTGGAGAAATACAATATAATCATCTGAAATAGCACTTCTCCTTTCTCTCATGGACCTCCTTAATGGCACAGGTTCTTGAGGTTGTTGAGTTTGTTCTTCTAGAACAATAGCTTCATTCTGAATAAGAGGTTATATAGCATTATCTTGTTGAGGTTCCGGATTCACTTCTTGATCAATGATAGGTGTAGGCAACTGAACATTGTCAAAAGTGATAATAGAAACTGGAATTAAATCCAATTCCTCCTCAAAAGAAATGTTTTTAACTTTATTTCTCCCCCCAAACTCAATATCCTCAAAGAATATTGCATTTCCCGTCTCGAAAATATTCTTAGCTATGGGATCATAAAACTTATAGCCCCTAGAACGCTCAGAATAACCAATAAAGTAGTTGCTCGCTGTTTTGGAATCCAGCTTCTTTTCATGTGGCCTATAAGGTCTTGCCTCAGCTGGACAACCCTAAATGTGAAAGTGCTTTAGATTAGGCCTTCGACCTGTCCAAAGTTCATAAGGTGTTTTTGCAGCTGCTTTAGTTGGTACTCTATTGAGAATATAAGCTGTTGTCTTTAATGCTTCTCCCCAGAGAGAATCAGGTAAGGTGGAATGAAAAATCATACTCCTTACCATATCCTTAAGAGTTCGGTTTCGTCTTTCAGCAATACCATTCATGCTAGGTGATCCTGGCATGGTGTACTATGGGACAATACCACATTCCTCTAGGAATCTAGCAAACAGTCCTGGATGTTGTTCACCTGAACCATCATATCGCCCGTAATACTCACCACCACGATCAGATCTGACACTTTTAATTCTTTTGTTCAGTTGATTTTCAACTTCAACTTTATAATCTTTGAACACATCCAGTGACTGTGATTTTTCATGAATTGGATATAGGTAGCAATAACGTGAGTAATCGTCTATGAATGATATGAAATATTGTTGACCATTCCAAGATGCCGTAGGGAAAGGTCCACAAATATCTGTATGAATTAATTCTAAGACGTCTGAAGATCTATTAGCATCCAATCTTTTAGTTTTGGTCTGTTTTCCCTTGATGCAATCTACACAAACGTCAAAGTTTGTGAAGTCAAGATATTCTAAAATACCATCAGATACTAAGCGCTCAATTCTACCTTTTGATATATGAACTAAGCGCTTATGCCATAAAGATGCTAAATTTTCTTTATTTAATTTACGTTTAGTAGCACGTGATTCTACATGCAAGGTTTCATTATAGGATGCAACTGTTTCCAACAAATAAAGATTGTCATACGCATTTAAATAACCAGTAACAACAACATTTGAATTCAAAGACAAAGTAAACTGATTGTTTCCAAATGAACAACAATATCCAAATTTGTCCAACACAGAAACAGAAACCAAATTCCGTCTAAATGACGGTACAACAAAAGTTTCTTTTAAATCCAAATAAAAACCAATTCCTAACAATAATCTAAAATGTCCAATCGCTTTCACTTCTACCGATTGTCCATCGCCCACAAAGATGTGTCTTTCACCATCACTTGGCTTTCGGTAACTCAGGCAACCCTGCATAGAAACACTTATGTGAGTGATAGCAACAGAATCTATCCACTATCCACCAAGTGTTTCTAGGTACTGAAGATAAATTAACTTCAGAACTGACCAAAGTAACAAACATACCTTTCTTTTCACACCATGCATGATATTTGGTACATTCCTTCTTCATATATCCAGGTTTGTGACAAAAGAAACAACCGCCTTTTCCCTTTTGTTGTTTCTTTTGATCTGGATCCTTAGCAGCTTCATTTTTAAATTTTCTTTTCTTGCCCTTTGCTTTAGAGGTGCTTGCCAAATGGGCACTCTCAGTCTTATCTTGCTTCAGCCTTTCTTCCTCTTGTACACAATATGAAATAAGCTCATTGAGAGTCCACTTCTCTTTTGACAGTTGTAACTGACCTTAAATTGACTGAATTTTGGAGGAAGCGAGATAAGCACTAAATGCACAAGCAAGTCATCCGAAAGCTTATGCTTTAATGTCTTTAATTTTGAAGCAATGTGAGACATTACCATAATGTACTCCCTTATGTTTTCCTTTCCTTTGAACCTCATGGAAATAAGTTTCTTCAAATGAGTAGTTGTTTCCGCCTTATTGCTTTTGGCAAAGCGTTTCTCAAATTCAGCAAGGAAATCTATGGCATCGGTAATCTCTTTGGATACCGCACCCCTAAAAGCATAAGGTATGCCTCGTTTAATGATCATAAGACTCGTGCGATTTGAACGGTCCCATTTCTCAAAAATTCTCCTTTCCTCAGAGGTACTAGCATCTGTAAGAGAAGCAGGTCGATCCATCCTTAATGCAAGGTCCAGATCCATGCAACCAAGAACAATTAACATGTTTTCCTTCCAGTCCTTAAAGTTATTACCATTAAGGACCGGTACTGAATTAAGGTTAGCAGATACAGTAGCAAAAACTGAAAAGAGAACATGAAAATTATATAAATAATGCATTCATATAAGAATTCATATGAAACAATAAATTCAAATAATGGTTAATCCCATCTCAAGATACCAAACATATCATTAATATCAAGTCTTTGGACAGTAATATTAACTATAAACGGTACTCTTGTTGTAGCGATCATATATTGACAATAAATTATGTCAAACAATATGCAATCTTTTGACTAACATATTGCTCACGTAAAATACCTTATAATTATCACACATTTATCGCACAAGTATGCATGAAATTCGGCCAAATACTAATTCACCTTTGGGCTCATTAATAAATGCATGAATTACATACACACAATTATTTTGATATTTTAATTAAATCAATTAACACAAAAGTGATCACTTTGGTGATATTTTGTTTTAATCAATCTATTTAAAATATTAGAAATCTTTAAGAAAATCTGCAACCAAATTTGAATATAAATGGTTCCTCCATTTTTTTTATGGGACACAAAATAACAATGATTAATGACTCAATTTGGATGTTTTAAGATGCTACTACTTCATCAATATTGCAATCTTGAGACATAATGGAAATTCAATACTTAAATTTTGATGAGGCAATAAACAACTTGTCCTGAAATAGCATCTTAACCCGAAAACATATATAAATTCTTATGCACCTTATCAAACTAATATAACAGTATGAAACATGCTTTAAAACTTCCACGAGATGAAGACAATTCATTAAATTCAGGGCATGCGTTCTTAAAAAAGTGTAAAAGATAAACAATGTTTTTTTATAGGCAACGTGGATGATAACCTACTAATCCATCTATACTGGATGAAATGGAAACCAAATATGGACAACAGAATACCCCAGTAATGATTTATGTAACATGCTGTAAAGAAGAAAACAATCATCAAGTCAACTTAATATTAAATATGTAATGAGTCATGCAGCACTTTATTGGATTGCACGGCCATTATAGAGAATGCATTATATTCCAGGAAACCCAAACAAGCATGCTTCTGCCCTTTTTTAATCAATTGTACATTCACTGGCAATTAGAACATGCAAAATTCCACTAGTATTTGGTTTCATGGAGTACAACGTTTTGCCCAGAATCGAAATCTGATTTGATGTAAAGAAAATAAAGTTTGTACGAAACAGGCATGCTTCTTTTCTGTTTGAACGTTTGGCATGTTTCTGTTTCCTTTTTTATACAGGATACTTGCAATTAATTTAGAACTAGAAGCACATGCTGAGAGAAAAACAAACATTTACTATTTGTTTTGATAATCCAACACTTACTGTAAAAGTGTTTCGTGACAAATTATAACTATTAAGAATTAAATTATTAACCTCTGCTTATTCTTGTTACTTTACAAAACTTGAACACAGTCCTTATTTTGCATCATGGGTTTAGACTAAAAATACAGTAAATCCTCAAGAATTAATTTAGGGTTGCTCCGATACCAATTGTTACACAAACAAATCTGAATTTAGCCCTAATCAATTCATGAGAAAACAAACAATAGACGAATAGAAATTTATGGAAGCGTATCGAAATCCATTGAATCAATATGTATGGTTATGATCTTCCAAGAATACAGTTTCTACCTTTCTCGATTATTTCTCTTTGACGGGGAAGAAGATAAAACAAAAGTACATACTGTTTCTCCGGGACCCAACCGTTTTTATTAACGGACAAAAATCAATTATGTACTATTTACAATTTTGCCCCCCAACAAATTGTAAATAACACTTTATTATTTTCTACCTTATATTAATTATAATAGCAACATACACTTAAACATATGTGTGCCCATAATGGGATTTTAATCCAACATATCATACTTAAAACACCTCACCATCTACCAAACAAATCGAAGACAAAAACTCATAACTCCAATGTCAACTGGAGCCAAAGAATAAAGGCAGCAGCTAAACAAAAACTTACCCATGCATTTGAAAAAAAAGATTACTCATTCCCATGCAATGTCGTGGAAATAGATTTACAACAAGAAATGCCATAGACACATAGCAAATACAGTGGTATCCACAAAAATAGGTTCCAAATTCACTGAGCTTCTAGACCATAGGTGACGGAAATCATGGAGACTATCGCAACCAACAACTCCTGCAACCCATAAAGCAACCAGATATAGCGGCAATCGCCCATGATGCACGTGTTGAGCCGCTGCTGGTGAACAGACGCATGTGTTAAGCCGCTGCTGAGAAGCGCAAAGAAGGTGGAGAAGCGATACATTGGGATTTAGGATCGATGAAGGTAAAGAAGGAATACACGATGAGTGTTACGGTCATACATTGCATCAAACACTTGGTCGACATCAAGATACAATGGCATTTCAACAAACAATTTCAGCACCGAAGAAGATTACTCTACCTCATTCACTTGCAGTTAATTCTATGGCTTCTATGGACTTAAAGGTGTTGCAGATAGAGGATAAAGCAAGTAGAAGCATTCAGTTGTGTTTGAAAGAGGAGATTTGAAGCTGTGCACTTGTGCATGTGCGCACGTGTGCATGTGCACACATGTATATGGAAATATAGGCTGAGTGTAATTTAATAAATTATGAGATAGTAATTAAACTATGATGAGATGGCATATGTAATTATGATGAGGCTTGTAGCTGTGTGTGTAGATGAATGTATGCATGTAAAAGAGATGAGAATTGAGTTCATAAATAAAACATATCAATTTTATTTACATCTTTGCATACTGTGTTTTTGTTCTTCCTTTATCTTCTGGTTACTTATTCTTCTTCTTTAATCTGATTTCACCCACTTCTTGCATTTGCACCTCCTTCATATTGCTATTGTAGTATTCCTTCACCCTATTCTTTATCTCTAGCAATCATCACCTTCTTCCTTACAATATACATCATCTGAAACTCTAATCATCCCCATTATATCATGACTGATACCAGACCCCAGGTTTCTAAGTACGAAGACCATCACACTATGGTATCATAGCATCATGGTGAGCTTGACACCAACCCTCACCATAAAGATCCAACATCACCTGACAACAGTGATGATCTTGGAGATACTCCTTCACTCATTGATTCTGTTAACTTGGATGAGTTATCACAGTCAGAGAGGTGGAAAAAACAAGATCTTATGAATAGTAGAAATGCTTTATTTCTCAAGAAATTGGGAAAAACAACCCAAAACATGTCCATCAATATAGAAAGAAACACTTAATAAATCATTGGCAAGAATTTTTTCTGAATTCAGAGAACTGAAATCTCAAAAGCAAACTGAAGGGAGTTCAAGAACTAATATCAACATATCTACATCACTTCCACAATCTTCAACTCAGCACTATAAATCCAATATTTATGTGCCACCCGATCAAAGACCCTCTCTATTACCAAGACCTGATACCATCAACCTTGATAACTCTCCATCCAAAATATTTGATCATCAATTTAATCATTCGAAGGAGACATAAAAGGTCAAGATAAAAATGGATTTCCCATAATTCATTAGAGAGGAAAGAGTAATTGACTGGCTTCGGCATGTAGAGAAATTCTTTTCATATAATAATACAAACATCCAAGAATGGGTTCACGTATGTTCATACCATCTCAAAAAAGAAGCACTTAAGTGGTTTTACAGGTACTCGCATAATGTCCTAGATTATGATCGGTGGTCAGTCTTCCATAAAGCCGTTCAGTACCATTTAATACCAATGGATTACATAGGCCTTATGACACATTTTCTTCTCTAAAGAAAACAACTGCAGTCATGCATTATGTTAGTTTTGATGCCTGATTTCAAATCTAAAGAAGATGAGGCCACTGGAGATACTCGCGCAGCTTGACGAAGCCCTAACCCTAGATGCGGGGAAGGAGAGGCAAAGTCCCAGTGCTTTGTGGCTTCGTACGGTGGAGACATCACTTGGATTGGTGTTGAGATGATTTGAGGAAGAAGGAATCAGGTTCAGTGGTTGAAGAAAGGATTGTGAAGCGATGAGGGGCAGATGAAGAAAGAAGAAGTGATTTGGTTCGTTGGCCAGTGCAATGTTTGCCTGGAAGAGAAGGAGATAATACCGAATGAAATATTTCATTCGGCGGCATGCCGGTCCAAATCTTGTGCCGCTCCAAATATTTGGTTTGGTGATTTAGGTTGCCGCTCCAGAAATGTACCGATGCAAATGATTGTCTGTCCAAGTGCTGTATGTCGAACCAAATTATGTCGGATCAGATGCATGCCGAACCAAGTAGTGTCGCTCCAGATGTTTGGTTCGGAAATTGGGCTTTAGCGGCCCAGATGGATGCCGAACCAAAACCCAGGGCTATTGTATAGCTGCTACCCTTCCTCATATCTTCACTCTATAAATAGTGGAGCTTCTGGACAATAGTGTTAACCATCCTAGAAAGCTGAAACTCTATAGAATTTTGTCTGTATTGTTAATTCATTTTATGTGTAGACTTCAAAAGTGAATCAATCTTTTTACTCTAATCTTTTAGTGATTAATAAAATCCCCTCTCTCCAAGTGGGCAAACACTGCCTCACGGTAGTGGAACCACTATAAATATTGGTGCTGTTTATTTTTCGGCATTGCATAGATCTGTGACTGTCTGTTCTGGTGTTTATTCTATTTGTTTCATCTCACTACAATCACGATCCAGTTGTTTTCCGCTGCATTGGATTTTTTATTCTCTTAAACTGATCATCTGAAAAGATTTTCCCTAATAGTCTGGTATCAGAGCTGCAAGGCTGATTGAGGAGTGTTAGATGCTATGATAGGAGATGATGGGACTACGGTTGTTGCAAGAGCCTATACTAGAGGGATGTATATCGCGTCAGGATCACAGTTGGCAATTGAGAAATGAAACGGGGATAAAGACTTGGAGAAGTGGCAATGGAGGATGGAGGCTATTCTAATAAGGAATGAAGTCCATGCAGTAGTGTTTTCCCTTGAGAAGTTGACGGCTGACAACTCAGTCGTGGAAAGGAATGAGATAGAGAAATGAGTGTTTACTACTTTACAACTAGTTATGAGAGAGAATGTCATCTCAAAGATTAACAGTGAGACCACTGCTAGGGGCATTTAGACCAAGCTAGAAAATATCTACTTGAAGAAATCTCTGACTAACCGTCTGATATTACTGAAGACATTTTTTACCATGCGGATGAGAGAGGATACTTCAGTAAAGCAACATCTTAATTTCTTTGATGATCTCGTGATGAAGATGAAAACTGTTGACTTGAAGATGGATGAGGAGTAAATGGTTGTGTTCTCTTCCGGAGCGTTACACAGATTTCACTAACAGCCTTACCTTCGCTAGAGACACATTAACAGTGGAAGATGTAAAGTCAGGCCTTCTATCTGAGGGCTTGAGAGATCGGATGAAGGAGATGAGTGAAGGAATTAGAGGTGGAAGTAGTAATCACGACCTGTTTGTTGAAAGAGGTAGAGAAGATAAGAAGAATTGGCACTCTAGAGGGCGTTCCAAGTCCAAGAAGCCCGGTAATGGTAGGAGACGAAAGTCTAAGGACGGAAAGTGCTTATCTGCAAGAAACATGGTCATTAAAAAAAGGATTGTCCAGATTTGAAGAATAAGGAAGAAGATGGATCTTCATCATTAGTGGTGGAGAAGTTTGTACCTGACGATGAGTTGTCTACAACAGTGGTGGATGTCTCAGACCATTGGGTGCTGGACTCGGGGGTGTCTTTCCATATGACGCCTAATAAGGATTACTTCGGTTCTTTTATTGGACGAGAGGGAAGCTCTATTCTTATAGGTAATGATGCTAGCTGTAGAGCAATAAGTGAAGGTACAGTGAGGATCAAGATGTTTGACGGATTGATACGCACTTTGACAGGTGTCTGGTGTGTTCTAGGTCTTCGGAAGTTCTTAATTTCTTTAGGACAATTGGCATTTTTGGGATGCAAGGTAACTATCGAGTAGAATAGTCTGAAGGTTTCAAGAGGTGCACAAGTTCTTATGAAAGGACATGTGTTCCGAAATTTGTATTTACTTATAGAAACCATAGTTCTTGGAGAGTCGTGTGTTGGAGTAGATAGTTCTTGTGCATTGGATGCCACAAAGCTTTGGCATCTCAGGTTGGGTCATATTTCAGAGAAGGGCTTAGAATTGCTTTAGAGACAATAGATGATCAAAGGAGGAAGCTTCGACAAGATGGACTTTTTCTAAGAGTGTGTGTTAGGCAAGCAAACTAAAGTATCTTTTGGGTTTTCAAATTGAAGAAGTCTTTGTATGGACTTAAGCATTCGCCTAGACAATGGTACAAGAGATTTGACTCTTTTATGCTTTCACTTGGTTTTGATCATAGCATCAAAAATGCTTGTGTGTACTTCAATCATTTAAAAAATGGTAGATAGGTGTACTTATTCTTGTGTGTGGATGATATGTTGATTGCTTCCAAGGATAAAACTGAAATCGATCGTTTGAAGCTAAAGCTAAAAATGAAATTCGAAATGAAGGATCTTGGAGAAGCAAAGAAAGTTTTGGGTATGGAAATCCAAAGGGATTGAAAGCCAGAACTTTTGAGCCTCACTCAAAAAGAGTAAATTCGAATGGTGCTTGCTCGGTTTAGCATGGAAGGGGCAAAGGCAATCAGTACACCCATGCCTTTACACATACAGCTTTCTAGTAAAGGCTCTCCGATTTCGGAAAAGGACAAGGCTTATATGATGAAGGTCCCATATGCAAGTGCAGCTGGCAGCTTGATGTATGTCATGTTTTGCACTAGGCCTGACATTACACAGGCGGTTGGATTGGTGAGTAGGTTCATGCCGAATCTAGAAAAGGCGCATTGGTAAGCAGTAAAGTGTATCTTCAGATACCTTAGAGGAACTCCAAACTATGGAATTGTCTTTGGCGGCAGAGGAAGAGATTTCAGCTTGGTTGGATTTTGTGATTCCGATTATGCTGGTGATAGAGATCGAAAGAAGTCAACCTTCGGATATGTGTTCACCTTTTGTGGGACAACGATCAGTTAGAGAGCGAGGTTGCAAACGATTATGCATTTGTCTACTACAGAGGCAGAGCTCATGGCTTTGGTTGGAGCAGCTAAGGAGGCGCTTTATTTAAGGCGATTATTATGTGATTTTGGCTTCGCATACAAAGGAGTGAATGTGCATTGTGACAGTAAAAGCGCAACTCACTTAGCTGAAAATCTAGCATTCAACTTGAGGACGAAGCATATTGAGGTGAGAGAGTCATTTCTTGTCTCGATGAGTGAAGAGAAGCTAGTTCATCCTCAGAAGTTTCACATAAAGGATAATGCAGTAGATATGTTTACCAAGTCATTGCCTGTTGCTAAGTTCGAGCATTTCTCGAACTTGATTCGCTTAATGAAGTGCCAATGCTAGGTGCCACATGGTGGCATGGAGGGAGTGTTAAGATGGTTTATGGAGGCGTTTGTTTTCATGGTGGAGATTGATAGGTTCTACACGGACTGGATACTTCGAACACTTTATTGATGGGAGGTGGCCTCACTAGAGTTCGTTGATAGAGTGTAATAAGTAATGGCTTTGTCGAAGTTTATTGGGTAAGTATCCATTGCCTGAAGCATAAAGGTGTAGATGGAGTTGAAAGGCTTGTTTGAAAATATGGTATCAAGATGAAGATTGTTAGTTTTGATACCTGATTTCGAATCTGAAGAAGATGAGTCCACTGGAGATACTCGTGAAGCTTGGAGAAGCCCCAACCCTAGGTGCGGTGAAGGAGAGGCGAAGTCGTAGTGCTTTGTGGCTTCGTTCGGTGGAGGCATCACTTGGATTGGTGTTGAGATGATTTGAGGAAGAAGGAATCTGGTTCGGTGATTGAAGAAAGGATTGTGAAGCAGTAAAGGGCTGATGAAGAAAGAAGAAGTGATTTGGTTTGGTGGCCAATGCAATGTTTGCCTGGAAGAGAAGGGGATAGCCGAACATATTATTTCGTTCGGCGGCATGCCAGTCCAAATCTTTTCTGCTCTAAATATTTGGTTAGGTGATTTAGGTTGCCGCACCAGAAGTGTACCTATCCAAATGATTGCCAATCCAAGTGTTGTATGCCGAACCAAATTGTGTCGGACCAGATGCATGCCAAACCAAGTAGTGCCGCTCCAGATGTTTGGTTTGGAAATTAGGCTTTTCTAGTGCAGATGAATGTTGAACCAAAACCCAAGGCTACTATATAGCAGCTACCCATCCTCATATCTTCACTCTATAAATAGTGGAGCTTCTGGACAACATTGGTAGCCACTCTAGAGAGTTGAAACTCTGTAGAATTTTGTCTAAATTGCTAATTCTTTTTATGTATAGCCTCCAAAAGTGAATCAATCTTGTTACTCTAATCTTTCAATGATTAATAAAATCTCCTTTCTCCAAGTGGACGTACACTGTCTCGTGGTAGTGGAACCACTATAAATACTGATGTTTTTAATATTTTGCATTTCATAGATCTACACTGTCTGTTCTGGTGTTTGTCTTTGTTTGTTTCGTCTCACTACAATAATGATCCAGTTTTTTTTTCGCTGCATTGGGTTTTTTATTCCCGTAGACTGATCATCTGAAGGGATTTTCCCCAACACATTATGTTAACCAGTTTGAAAAAATAGAGGGCTTACTAGAACACATTACACCCACTCATCTTTACAAAAAAAATTAGGAAGTTTGAAAAATGAAATTAAATATAAAGTCATAGCTGCAAATCCTATAGATTTTGATGCAGCTGTTTCTTTAGCCAAAAGATTTGAAACAAGTTGGCTTTTAAAACAAAAACAAAAGAAATTTAATTCTTATACTTCCAAGAATTCTTTTAAAAATAACCAACCCACTTTACAAAAAACTGTCTTTAAAACTTCTGATAGTTTGGGAAAATCAAAAAGCTTTCACCTCAAGAATTTTTAAAAAAGAAAAGAATAATATATGTTATCGGTGTAATGAAATACCACTATGGTCATGTAAGTGCAAAGTAAAGAAAATTCACATAATGGAGGGAATTATTGATTTGGAAAGTAATACTGATGCCGAGGAGTATTTATGAGATGATAATTTAAAGTTGTGTAACGGTCAACGACAGCGGCCATGTAACGACCCGCCGTGGCATACAGTGGTATCTCGAATTTTCTTTTGCGGCCAGCCTTTCGACTCTTAACCAACCTGGCTAGCCAAACTATATTTAAACTAGAACTATTTTATATTAATAGTTATCTTTTTAAAACATAATTTCCAATTACCCTTTTAAATTATTACTACTATAACTAATTTAATAAAATATTTACCTTTAAAATTTTAAACAAATTAAATAATAATTCTCAAAAACATTCTTTAAAAACAACTTTGAAAATTTTCAACTTTTACTTAAAAATCTGCTTGAAATCGTACTTAGCTTATCAGTGAAATACACTTTTCTTTCACACCTTTAAAAATAAACCGCTATTTATTTTTAGAACAAATTACCTATTCCAATATAAATTCCATCGTGAATTTAAATTTTCAAATATCCACCGAAATAAATTTATGGAAAATCATTTTGAAAATTGATTTGGTGTTTGAAAATAAAATTTTGGAAATCAATTTGGAAATTGATTGACCCAGATAGTAAACAAGAGCAAGACAAAGCTTTATTTTCAATATCTATTAATGCTTTATTAGGAATTCCTACACTACACACTACCAAAATAAAGTGCAACATCAAAAACAAATCAGTAATATTGCTTACTGATTCAGGCTCTACTCACAGTTTTATTAACAATAACTTAGCACAGAAATTGAAATTGCCAAAACATCAAACAAAAACTTAGGAAGTGCAAGTTGCAAATGGTCAAAAGCTACAAGGTAATGAAATGTGTTTTCAAATTTTATCTACTTGTCAGGGATGCAAAATGCCCATAGATATACTATTACTATCTAGGAGGGTTGTGATGTTGTCTTGAGAATTCAGCGGATGAGAGAATTTAATGAAATTTGTTTCAAGTTTCGAAAGCTGCAGGCAAGATTTAAATAGAATGGAAGAGAATTTATATAACAAGGTTTAACAAATTCTCAGATACAACATTTAAATGATAAAAACATCTCAAAAGAATTAAATTCTTCTTCTTTAAAATTTATGTTGTTATCCACTACTACAACTACTCCCTCTGTTCAAAATATCCACCTTGACATTATCCACTTTCCACCCTGACTTATCCACATACTTGCTGATTTCCAATCGGTAAGATCACCACAAAATTCTCTTCCACCCAAAAGAGAACGTGATCATAAAATCCCACTGCTACATGGTTCAAAACCAGTTTGTCTTAAACCATATAGATATTCTTATCATATAAAGAATGAGCTTGAAAAGTTGATTAAAGAAATGTAAGATATGGGTATTATCAGAAATAGTACTAGTGCATTCTCTGCACCTGTTGTCATGGTAAAAAAAGGATGGTTCATGGAGATTATGTGTTGATTATAAGGGATTAAATAAATTAAAAATTAAGGATAAATTTTATTCCTCTCATTGGTGACTTACTAGATGAGTTATATGGTTCTAAATACTTTACAAAACATGATATAAAATCAGGATGTCATCAAATTAGAGTGCATGACGATGACATTCATAAAACAACATTTAGAACTCATGATGGGCATTATGAATTCCTAGTCGTGCCATATGGATTATCTAATGCAACATCAACATTTCAAGCTCTAATGAATTCAATATTTAGAAAATTCTTAAGACATTTTATTTTAGTCTTTTTTGATGACATTTTAATTTATAGCAGGTTATGAGATGATCATTTAGATCACTTAAAGATCACACTTTAGATTTTGCAAGACAACAAGCTATTATCAAACTCTCCAAGTGCTCAATTTCTGAAGATAACTTGAAGTATCTTGGTCATATCATCTTGTGCAGTTAAAGCGCAATGCCGCTCCATAGCATTTGAGATGCGAAAAGTTGTAGCGGAGATATATCGGGGATATAGCAGGATATATTGGACGACTTTAAAAAAAAGGAATGATGAACATTCTACATTAAAAAGAGGAAGAAGTATTACTTGTTATTTCCCACCAAGCAAAACAAGTTATAATAAAGTAAAGATAAACAAAGTTGACACTTAAAAGTTTAGAACTAATTATAATAAATAACAACATATATCATTGTTACATCAACTTTGAAGTTACCATAAAAATAAAAAGCAAGATATCAAGCAAAATGCTTATTTATAGGAAAGGGAGATATAGCGGGACAACAAAATCGGGGATATAACAGATTATTGCGGTGATATCGGGGAAATAGCGGGTCCGCTATATTGGGCCGCTTTATAGGAATATCATTGCCCCAAAAGTCCGCTATGGGATACATCGGAGATATATTGGGGCAATATCGTGGAATTGACTACACAGATATTCATCTAAAAACATGGAATTTCTGGTGATAGAGATAAAACTAAAGCAGTTCTTGAATGGCCACAACCACACAACATAAAAACATTAAGAGGATTCTTGGGTTTATCCGGGTATTTTAGAAAGTCTACAAAAGGGTATGGAATGATAGCAAAGCCACTAACCTCAATGCTCAAAAAAGAATCTTTCTGCTGGTCTTCAGAAGCCAATGATGCGTTTTATAAACTCAAGTCTTACCTCATTAATCCACCAATTTTAGCTATGCCAAACTTTAATAAAGACTTTATAGTGGAATGTGATGCATGTAGCTTGGGTATTGGTGTACTGTTACTCTAAGATAACAAACCAATAGCTTACATAAGCCAAGCTTCGCATGGAAGAAGTCTGCACCTTTCAACATATGAGAAAGAACTGTTTGCGTCAAAATTGACCACAAACACCCAATATCGTGAAAGCACACGTTTACGAACGCAAATCAGCAACAATCAATATATAACTCAGATCTAAGCAATAACAATCACAATAATTCACATATAACAATCACTAACACAGGATTTATAGTAGTTCGGTGTTCTTGCCTACGTCCACTCTGAAACTTATGTCTTTATTGATTAACTTGATGATTCCAATCGATTACAGCGGATTACAATTGATGATAGCTTTCATATCTGGTTACAACAACGATAATGAATTATGGAATTGAATCCGGCAGAGTCTGGATGCTTAATGGCTGAAGATCCCCTTTTCTAAAGGCTTCAGGGTGCTATTTATAGACGTAGGAGGCTCAGATCTCGCTCAAACTTCGGGAGACTTTTTCTGGCACGTGAGTGGGCCCATGCGACCGACCCCACCAAGTTTCGACCCGATCTGAGATCGATACGAAATGATTTCGAATCCATCAAAAAATGATCCAGTCGAGTTAAAACTTGGCAGGAACAATCTTTACCTTGTATGGAAGCTACTGTGAAAATTTCGTTGCATTTGGATCAGTGGTTTAGGAGATATGATCGATTCAAGTTGTGGATTTTTGTAAGGGCTGTTGCGTTCGAATCCATCACTTCGAATCCACTCCCTTCGACTCGATCGGTCACGTGGTTCTTTGGTGACGTGGCGCGCACTTCTCGCATCGATCCTATTTCTCCTCCGAATCGACCGCTTCGCATCCATGATCTTCGCCTCGTTTGCATCGTTGAATGACACGTCATCCAAGCTAGTTGACTTGGTGGACACGAACGAGTGATGGTTCATGGATTCGAATCTGATGGATGCAAAGACGATCGATACGAAGCAGTGCATGGGCACGAGACCGATCGATTCGAAAGAGGGCATACTGATGGTGATGGATTCGAAGTGCTCTGGACTCGATGGGTACGAAACAGTGCTCTACTTGGATACGAACGTGCTGAGGGGATGCCCATCTGATGGATTCGAACCGATCGATTCGAAGTGATCAATATCTTGCTGATCGATTCGAGTGTGATCGATTCGAAGCGTATGCAAACCGATGGATTCGAACAAGATGGATACGAATCCTATGGGTTCGAAATGAGCATCTCCTCCACTTTTTTATGGGTTCGAACGACATACTTTGGCTAACTTGCATCGATCATATCTCGCTCATACGACCTCCGATTAACCTGAAATTTGGAACACTGACTTTCATGGTCTTGCTTGTCATGTCCTATCAATTGTAGCCTGATCCGGGCTTGGAAAAAATTCATCGATATCCATAGCGAAGTGAGGTACAACCAATCTCTAAGACGAACTGTCCTTTGTTTTTGACCGATCTTTTGGTATCACGGCTTTGCCAAAAAGCGGGATAACATTTGCCCCCTAAAATATGCCTTGCGGAAGGAAGGCGTGTTTTGTAATGCCGTGAGTTGGATGTTCATATCCTGTTGATGTCCTACAAAGGAAGTTATAATTTTATGTGACCTCAACTAACGACCGTTCGGGATCGAGATACTTGAGACGAAATGCGACCATTCATGGCCAAGCGCCTAACTTCAAATGACGATCGTTCGGGATCGAGCCATTTGAGGTGAAGTGCGACCGTGCGCGGTCAAGTGGCGGACCTCAAATGACGACCGTTCGCGATCGAGTCATTTGAGGTGAGGTGAGTTGTGCCGTTCGAGGCGAGTTGTGACCGTTCGCGATCGTGTGCCGTTCGAGGCGATTTTGTGACCATTCGAGGTTAGGTGCCGTTCGTGGCGAATTGTGACCGTTCGCGGTCAGGTGCCGTTCGTGGCGAAGTGTGTGCCCGGGAGGGCTTGGTATTGTTGATACCAGGTTCACGTTCGAGTGGGTCCCTAGATCATTTGTCAGGGCGGTTTATCGCCATCTTAGAGCATGCCTAAGGACCGTTCCGACCCCGTACATGTGTAAGTAGCTTAGCCATTTCAGAATTATCAGAATCAAATATCTATTCAACAGATGAGTTTTAAAATAGAAATGTCCAAACAAACAAAGTCCAATTGTCCAAATCAAAATGAAACAAAAGCAAAGTAAGGATGTCAAAGTGTAAGTTCCCACTACGAAACGGTCAATGATCATTCAGAGCATACCTGGGGATCGTTCGCGATCTCGTACATGTGTAAATGAGTTAATTGTGTCAGTGGGAAGCTTACGACTTGTTCATCGTTATTTCAATCAATTGATAATCAAACGGTGTCCCGGTTCAGGGCCACCCCTGGCTGACGTAGACGGTGGTCGCTCCGGCTCCACCGCTGAAGCTCGCCTCCTCACATACTGAAGGAGCATACCGTTCCTGATATGCCCTTCCACCTCGTCCTTCAGATGCCTACAATCATTAGTGTTATGACCGTTTAATTCATGAAATACACAAAACTTATCTGATCTTCTTTCATCAGAAGTTGGATCCCTTCGCATCGGTCTACGATACGGAACCTGCTCTTTGGTATCCTGACAAATTCGTTCCAGACTCTCATTCAGCTCAGAGTAAGTGGTGAATCGCGGCTCCCTCCGTTGCCGCTTTGACCTGTCATTATAATCCTCGGCCTTTCGTTTTCCTTTATCCTTGCCTGAATCCTTCTCGAGAGGATTTTTATCTTTAAGCACATAAACTTTTATTCCCTCTCCTTCTTCTCTTTCTGCATTCGCATCCTCTAATCGCAAAAACTTTTTTGCCTCATCGTAGAATTCCGCTAGATCCACAGGCGGAACTTTGGTCAATGAATTTTTGAATTCTGTGCCGTCAGCTACCCCGGACACAACTGCCATCACCACCATAGATGGATCTGCTCGATCCACCGAAGCTGCTGCTGCATTGAATCGCGTTAGATAACTCCTCAAAGTCTCTCCGGCTTTCTGCTTTAAAATTTCCAAAGTCATCACATTCTTGGGTCTTGCAATGTGAACCCTGAATTGCCTCATAAATCTCTCAATTAAATCATTCCACGTTCCGATGGATCCATTCTCCAATTGTCTAAACCACAATGCTGTAATATCCGCCAAGTATAATGGAAAGCACCGAGCCATAACCTCCTCTGATGCCCCCAGCACTTCCATATGCCTCGTATACTTCGTTAGATGAACCGTGGGGTCTGTTCTCCCGTTATACATGTCCAACGATGGTAACTTGAAATCCGGTGGGTTCCTAGCTCGTCTGATCGCTGGAGTAAAATGACTCCTATTAACATCCTCCAAATCTTTGTTTACCAAACCGCCCCTCATAGCTCTTCTAACCATCTCCGCCAATTTGTCATTGTTTCCAAGACGTAATCTTTGTTCATCACTTTCGACCTGCCCCACGAGTTCACGAGGGAACTCTGGGATCTGCCCCCTTGACTGAGCGTTCAGTCCTCTGCTACTCTCGGGTTGCGCAGATGCTCCTCTCTTTCTCCGAAATTGGATCAACGTTCTCCATGGGTGTGCCCCCTAGTTCAGGTGCTACGCCGGATGGTCCTGCCCCGTTTTGAACTCCATCTGCTTCTCTATTCTGTGCTCCAAGTTCTCCTATCTGTTGAAATAAACTCTGGATCATCTCCTCTTGCTTCTTCATCATTGTCTCCATCTCGTCCCTAGTGATGAAGATCGATGCTTTATTTGCTCCTGAGGAAGCCTCTTGACTCCCTTCATGCTGACTTCGCTCTGGCCTTGGCCTTCTACTTGATTGTCTCGTCATGGTTTCTCAAATCTAAACTTTCAAACTCTATGAATCAACTTCTAATTGGTAGAACTCCTGAATTAGCCTTCTCAGTGAAAGCACCAAAATGTTTGCATCAAAATTGACTACAAACGCCCAATATCGTGAAAGCACCCGTTTACGAATGCAAATCAGCAACAATCAATATATAACTCAGATCTAAGCAATAACAATCACAATAATTCACATATAACAATCACTAACACAGGATTTATAGTGGTTCGGCGATCTTGCCTACGTCCACTCTGAAACTTATGTCTTTATTGATTAACTTGATGATTCCAATCGATTACAGCGGATTATAATTGATGATAGCTTTCAAATCTGGTTACAACAGGATAATGAATTATGGAATTGAATCCGGCAGAGTCTGGATGCTTAATGGCTGAAGATCCCCTTTTCTGAAGGCTTCAGGGTGCTATTTATAGACGTAGGAGGCTCAGATCTCGCTCAAACTTCGGGAGACTTTTCTAGCACGTGAGTGGGCCCACGCGACCGACCCCACCAAGTTTCGACCCGATCTGAGATCGATACGAAATGATTTCGAATCCATCAAAAAATGATCCAATCGAGTTGAAACTTGGCAGGAACAATCTTTACCTTGTATGAAAGCTACTGTGAAAATTTCGTTGCATTTGGATCAGTGGTTTAGGAGATATGATCGATTCAAATTGTGGATTTTTGTGAGGGTTGTTGCGTTCGAATCCATCACTTCGAATCCACTCCCTTCGACTCGATCGGTCACGTGGTTCTTTGGTGACGTGGCGCGCACTCCTCGCATCGATCCTATTTCTCCTCCGAATCGGCCGCTTCGCATCCATGATCTTCGCCTCGTTTGCATCGTTGAATGACACGTCATCCAAGCTAGTTGACTTGGTGGACACGAACGAGTGATGGTTCATGGATTCGAATCTGATGGATGCGAAGACGATCGATACGAAGCAGTGCATGGGCACAAGACCGATCGATTCGAAGGAGGGCATACTGATGGTGATGGATTCGAAGTGCTCTGGACTCGATGGGTACGGAACAGTGCTCTAGCTTGGATACGAACGTGTTGAGGGGATGCCCATCTGATGGATTCGAACCGATTGATTCGAAGTGATCAATATCTTGCTGATCGATTCGAGTGTGATCGATTCGAAGCGTATGCAAACCGATGGATTCGAACAAGGTGGATACGAATCCTATGGGTTCGAAATGAGCATCTCCTCCACTTTTTTATAGGTTCGAACGACATACTTTGGCTAACTTGCATTGATCATATCTCGCTCATACGACCTCTGATTAACCTGAAATTTGAAACACTGGCTTTCATGGTCTTGCTTGTCATGTCCTATCAATTGTAGCCTGATCCAGGCTCGGACAAAATTCATCGATAACAAGAACTGTTAACATTAATCCATGCAACAAAAAAATGGTCACAATATCTGTTAGAAAACAAATTTATCATACGAACAGATCATCAAAGTCTAAAACATCTTCTCTCTCAGAAGCTAACCATAAGTATTCAAGGCAAATGGCTTGAAAAACTACATGGATATGTTTATGAGGTACAATACAAACAGGGAAAAGAAAATATTATTGCTGATAGTTTATCAAGAGCTCATGAGCAACAAAGCATAAAAGCAGTTTCAGTATTACAAGTAGACTGGATCTCAGAACTTCGAAGGGAATTAAAACAAAGCATATTTTTTGAAATAAAAAATGACCAGATTCTACATGGCACTCTACCACCTGAAAAATATAAAATTGTTGATGATCTCATTTTTTACAAAAGGAGAACTCTATTAGATCCAGATCAAACATCTCTCATTCATACTGTTCTTTTTGAATTTTATTCTTCACCATTGGTAGGCCACGCTGGTGTAAGAAAAACTATGAAAAAAATAAAAAAAAATTCTTCTGGAGCTATATGAAAAAATCTATAGAATCTTATATCCAACAATGTGACAACTGTCAGTAAGCTAAATCAGAAAATATTTTTTCTCCTGGTCTACTACAACCTCTTTCTATACCAAACCTTGTTTGGACTGACATTACTATGGATTTCGTTACTCATCTTCCTAAAAGCAACAATGCAACTGTCATTTATGTTGTGGTATATAGATTATCAAAATACTCCCACTTCAGCACCCTTACATAAATAAACAAGTTGCGAAGTATTTTTTGATGGGATTTTTAAACTTTATGGCATGACACAGTCAATCATCAGCAACAGAAACTCCATCTTCTTAAGCAATTTTTGGAAGGAATTACTTGATCTGCAAGGATGTACACTAAATTTAGCTCAGCATACCATCCACAAACATATGGCCAAACTGAAATTACTAACAAAATTTTGGAAAAACTATATAAGATGTTTTGTCTGTCATCATCCTTGTGAGTGGGCTAATTGGTCAACACTTGCTAAATTTTGGTTTAACACATCTTGGAAAGAACAAACAAAACTTACACCATATTAAATATTATATGGCAAGCAACCTCTAACTCTTTTGTCTTATGTTCCCCCATACTGCTAAGGTAGAAGAAGTTGAACAACATTTATTCTCTAGAGACATTACTCTGCAACTTCTCAAAGACAACTTACAACTTGCTCAAGAAAAAAAAGTAGAAATTCAAAGATAAAAAAGAACAGATAGACACTATTCTATTAATGATTGGGTTTACTTGAAGCTAAAACCATATAGACATATATCAGTCAGCACAACAAAGATGACAAAACTTTCACCAAAATATTATGGACCATTCAAGATAATTAAGAAGATTGGTGAAGTTTCATATCAACTAGAGCTACCAGCCTCAGCCTAAATACATCCAGTATTTCACATTAGTCAATTAAAAAAGAAAGTTGGCTCGCATATTACCATAAAAAAAACAAATAGTTGAAGAACAAGGAAAAAATTGGATAGAAGACTTATTCCTTGAAATAACAAGCCAGATGTACAAGCTTTAATCAAACGGAAAAATAAACCAACTATTGATGCAACTTGGGAAGATTACTGGCCTATAGTTAAAAAGTTTCCAACATTAGACCTTGAGACAAGGTCTCTTTCTAAAGGGGAAGGGAATTTTTACGGTCATACATTACATAAAACACCTGGTCGACAAAAAGATACAATGGCATTTCAACAAACAGTTTCAGCAATGAAGAAGATTACTCCACCTCATTCACTTGTAGTTAATTTTATGGCTTCTATGGACTTAAAGGTGTTGGAGATAGAGGATAAAACAAGTATAAGCATTCAGTTGTATTTGAAAGAGGAGATTTGAAGTTGTGCACTTGTGCATTTGTGCACGTGCACACGTGTATATGGAAATATAGGTTGAGTGTAATTGAATAAATTATGAGATAGTAATTAAACCATGATGAGCTGGCATACACACACACACGCGCGCGCGTGGCTAGTTGCTTATAGTTGTGTGTGTGTGTTGAATGTATGCATGTAAAAGTGATGAGAGTTGAGCTCATAAATAAAACATATCAATTTTATTTACCTTTGTGCATACTGTCTTTCTGTTCTTTCTATTCTTCCTTTATCTTCTGGTTACTTATTCTTCTTCTTTAATCTGATTTTACCCACTTCTTGCATTTGCACCTTCTTCACATTGCTGTTCAAGTATTCCTTCACCCTATTCTTTATTTCTAGCCATCATCACCTTTTTATTCCTTGCAATATACATCATCTGAAACTCTTATCATCCCCATTATATCATGACTAATACCAGAGCCCAGGTTGCTAAGTACAAAGATCATCACAATGAGCGATTTGGGATTTAAGGGATCAGTTTGGGATTTTGGTCTAATTGGAGAGTTAAAGGGGTAGGTGGTGAAATTAAAATTAGAGCATGCTTTAAAATTTTAAGATGGCACCTTCTTTTTTTGGGCTTGTAAAAGGTGGGTTGGATGGTCCATTATGTTGTAAAATGTAGATTGAATGGTTTATATCTATTAAATAATGTTTAGAAATTTATAATTAGTGGTAAATAATATGAGATCTGAATTTCTAATTTAATCTAAAAGGTTTGAGTTTTAGGAAAAGCTAGTTGTTGAAGAGGAACAAACAAACATTGAAAAGTTACTTAGAGCTAAACAAACATGTATATGTCAAAGAAGACAGTTACAAAAAACTTATAATTTGAATTATTTTAACATTTTTGAGTTTTACAAAAATTTAAATATTACATGAAATTTAAAATTATTTAAATTCTGATTTTTAAATTTATTTTTGAATTTAAGAAAATTACAAAATTTTATTTTTAAATTTTATAAATATTTTTAAATTCAGTTCAGAAATTTTCAAAACTTTAAATTTTAATTTTTGAATTTTACCAAAAGTTTAAAATTTATTTTTTAAATCTTATGAACGTTTTAAATTTTATGAAATATTAAATATTAAATATAATTATAAATTAAATTATTAAATATTAAAAAGTAAATAATAAATATTGCTTGTTAATTATTAAGGATTACTTATTAATTAATTATTAAATAGTAAATATATTAATTAACTATAAATTCTAAGTATATATTATTATTTATACTTTATTTATTAATTAATTATTATAAATAATTATACTATATTATTAGTGTTAAAAATAGTTATAAATTATAAGTTATTAAATATTACTTGTAGATTATTAAAAATATTAATTATAAATCACTATGTAATAATAAATTAGTTTAAAATTATGAAAAATTATTTATGAATGGAAATTTATGAATTATCAATTACAACAGAGTATTAGTTATAAATTATTAAATATTAAGTATATATTATTATTTATGCATTATTATTAGAAATTATTAGTCAATTAATTATTAAAAATAATTATAAACTATGAATTATTAAATATATTAAATATTAAATATTATTTTTAATTACTAATTATTAATTATTAATAATTTAATAGTATTTATTAATTATTAAAATATTACTTTTTATTTCTTATTTATTAATTGTTACTTCTTGATTATAAATGAATATTAATTATTAATTGTGAATTATTATGTATATATTATTTTATTTTTTTTGGCAAAGCCGACGGGGTGAAATGGACCCCTACCATTTATGTATATATTATTAATTATTAATAAGAACCATTATTAATTATTATGTACTTAATATTAATTATTAAAGGTTATTTTTTTGATAATATGAGTGATACTCTATTCAAGCAAAGCATTCTTTTTTGATGTCTCGGGGGCTTGAACCTATAATCTTTAGAACCTCCATCTAAAGCGCCACACCTTAACCGCTTGAGCTAGAGGACCTTGACATTATTAAAGGTTATTTATTAATTACTAATTATTTTTGATAATGATTTGTTATTAATTAATTATTAATGTTAATTAATTAATTATTGTTAATGACCTGTAAATTATAAATCATTAATTATAATAAATTATTTACTAATAATCATTAAGTACAATAAAAATGCCCGTTTCGCAACTAGCTAAAACAAACAATTGTTAAAGATATGTTTAATGCATCTGGCAGGAAAACACAGTTGCTAAAAATATATTTATTGTAACTGATAGAAAAATGCGGCTGTTAAAAATTTGTTTATTGCAGCTGATAGAAAAAAGCATTTGTTAAAAATATGTTTATTGCAATTGGTAGGAAAACACAGTTGTAAAAATACATTTATTACAACTGGCAGGAAATCCAGTTGTTAAAAACACTTTATTACAACTGTCAAGAAATGCCAGTTGTTAAGTACCATTTATTATAACTGTCAAAAAATGCCAGTTGCTAAAGACCATTTATTACAACAATCACATGGCGCCAGTTGTAAATATATTTATTAATTATAATTGTAAATATTAAATACTAAATGTTACTTCTTAATTATTAATATTGCTTATTAATTATGAATTATTAAATATTTGCCTTAATTATTGATTATTATTAATTATTATTAATTATTAATATTTTAATAGTCAATAATAATTAATAATTATTTAAAATTAAGTATTAAATATTAAAATCACTTCATAGTTATTAAGTATTATTATTAATTATTAAATAATATTCTTCATTATTATATAACTATTATAATTAATTATTTGATAGTAATATTAATCAATAATTATTAAATATTAAATATTCCTTCTTAATTACTAAATATTACTTATTAATTAAACATAAAATGTTAAACGTTGATTATTAAATGATAATTATTAATTATTTAATAATAATCATTTAATAATAATTATAATTAATAAATATTTACTATATTTACTAATTATTAATAATTAACTATAATAAATTATTAAATATAAAAAAATATTAATTATTTATAATAATTAATATTTATAAGTTATTTATTGATAACGTTGATTATAATAAATTATAAATAATGACATATATAAACTGTCATTTAAAATTATTAATTATAAATTAATATTTACAAATTATTAAGTGAGTATTAATTATTTGTTATTAGTTAAAATATCCAAGCGAAACCTTTATGTTCGCTTAAATTATTGCTTGTAATTAAAATCGTTTACTTAAAAGTGGTTACACAATCACTTAAAACTTATGAGGAGGTCAATGGTTATAAATAAATATTTATAGCAATCAAAATTAATTAGTTACAGATCTCTATTACAACTAGCTAAAAGAAATAGTTGTTAAAAATATATTTATTGTAGCTGGCAACAAAATACAATTGTTAAAAATATGTTTATTACAACTGACATGAAAGCGCAGTTGTTAAAAATATGTTTGTTGCAACGGGTAGGAAAACGCAGTTGTTAAAAATATATTTGTTGCAATTGGTAGGAAAACGCAGTTGTTAAAAATATGTTTATTGCAACTGTTAAGAAATGTCAGTTGTTAAAGATCATTTATTCAAATTGTCGAGAATTGCAAGTTGTTAAAGATCATTTACTGCAACTGTCATATAACGGTGGTTGTAAATAGTAAATTGCAATAGGGTAATTTTCGTGTAGTGTTATTTATGTCTAGTAGGGTTGCCGATGTTTGGATGCCTATTTTATAGAAGACTCAATATTGAGCGTTTGTTATTTTGAATGCCCAAGCTTTGAAGCGGGGCAATTCAATTCAGTTAAATGTTCAAAATTGGGTTTGTAGGGCCTTCATTGTTCATCCAACCTGAATATACAACTGAATTATTGGAGATGGTACATGCGAGATAAAAACCAAGTTTGGTTGTCCCAGATTCATTTGTGTCCCACTAATCTATGTTCGATTAGTATATGAAATACATAATTGTACGATTTTCAAAGAGAAGAAAAAAGAGAAAAAAAGAAGGGTAAAATAGAATTTTCAATTTTTTTTGAATGCTATGGTTCACGAGAATGACAGAAAACTCATGGGGACAAACTTCTGTACTTTGACTTACACAATGAAAAATAGAAATAATAATAATAACATATATACTACCAAAAGGTTTTATAACTAAAGCCCACAACAACCTTTCTAAATTTTGAAATCAGTTGCTGCATAGCTACAAAGAGCGGTACATGTTGGTAATTTTCACCTCCAACATAAAGTTGTAATTACAATAAGAATCAGGGTTTCTTCAAAATTCAGCATTTTCATAAACTATGATGGCTAAAAGATAGGAATGCTTGGTAATTTTTTGAACCTATCACCATAAATTCACTTTATTTTTTGTTGAATTCTCGGTAATGGCTAGTCTAGCATTTTTTGAACGATTAGTGATAGATACGAATTTTTTTAGTTGCTTGCTGAAAAATCGTTGTTTTATAACCCTTCGAACTGAGGACTTGTAATGGTGATATTTCACAATTGAAGCAATATTTGTCAGATCATAAGCTTTCCGTATTTGCTTGCAATTTGCACCGAATGAACTGAGTATTACAAGACAATTTGTTCTAATAAGAATAATGTTTCCTTTAGATACCAACAGGAATCATCAGGCTATGGATGCTCTCTGTTACTTCGGTTAAATGGATAGTTTCATGTTCAATATTGTTGAACATGTGTTGAAGTGTGGATTTTCCCATAAATTGATTGTTAATATTAACATATATATATATATATATATATATATATATTGATGAATGTCATCTTGAAAAATGGGAATTGCCTCGCAATAGACATAGTTAACAAAATATGCAATACACATGTATGCATGCATGCATGCATGCTTATTGCCAGCTAGTTTTGAGTTTGATGCCCTAACCATACAACATTATCCCACGTACATAATTCCATATCTTGATAGATAATATAGAGCATATATCTCAATATTTGAGTCTTGTTTATTAGCCTTATATAGTTTGGAGCTGGAGATTTTAGACAATACTCGTTGAGCACAACAAATTTCGTAAAGAATTATCAACCTATTTTTATAAAAAGAATTTCAAATAATGTATATAATTAACTATTGAATAACAAGAAAATGTTGAAAACTCAATTGATATAATTTTAGATTTGTTTGTATGTCAATTATTCGAAGGTATAACAATGTCAATATTTAAATCACAATTATCATGTAGCACATCTAGTATCATGTCCAACAAAATTGATGCTATATGTAACATATTAGATTTTAAATTTTCAATTTTGAGCATGTTTTTTATCAAACTCTTTATATGATACAATGAATTTTAAACGAGATTAGTGTATACTGGATGTACTCATATCCATGTCAAATTGATTTATCAAATTTTAAGGTAAACCTTGGAACTATCTCAGGTTAATTATGTATTAAAAATTAACTTTTTCTAAAGATGATTTTCGTTTTTGTTACCTAAAAGAAATAGAATTTATAACTTGATTTCATACAAAAAAAACACAAGCTTTGTCATTGGCTCATAAACGTTCATACTATTACTGTAGGTAATTGGACTGGATAACAAGTTATGGATCTAGAAAAAAGCAATAGGTAAAAAATGTCATAGAAAAAACTAATAGCGTGGACCATGAAGTTACTGTGAGATCTCAATAAAGATGGCCTAAATCTAAAAAAATGAACATGTAAATTATCATAGGTGTTGTTAGCCGTCTTTTTGACCAAGCGGATTTTCAACCGGAATTGGAATGTTAGGATGAAGATGAAATGATTCATGAATATAGTAGCATGTTTGAAAAAGCAAAAATATCATACTCAATAAGTTTCAAGGGAAATTGAGCAAAGTGGACCACTCGATATCGAGAGGACCACTTGGTACCAAGAGGTTTTTACTCCACTTTGGACCTCCTAAACGACTTGTGCTAGAAACGCTGCCTCAAGTGATCTCCATTAAGTTCTTTTCTCTAAGAATTGATGAAAAACTCTAAGGATTCTCTGAAAGGAAGTAAAGAAAGTAGGAAAAGGCAAACAATATCAAAGAAGTTATCAGAAATAGCACAATTTTCAAGAAAAAGTGTTTGGAGCGTAGTTTATTGGGGATAGGAAGTGAAATGGAAGAAGATGGAAATTTCCACGAACACAAACCTCTTGGTAAGTACCGAGCGGTTTCAATTGATGATTGTGCCGGTTACTACTCTCTTACACCTTTAGGCTTGGATTTGGATCTTGCACTTCATGGGTATTGGATTCTACTAGCGAATTCCACTATAAATACAGACCTTATGCAACTAGGAATGAACTTTTGGCTCTTCTTTTTTATCTCATATTTCTCCTCTATTAAAGTCACTAGGGATTAATTTTTTAATGTTATATGCTTTAGATCGGTAAATCTCCTGTACCAGTAGCTCTAAAATTCATAATCAGTAACATATAAAGTGAACGTAGGTAAGAGATTGCTAAACCACTGTAAAATTCTGGTGTTCCCCTTACTTTCTTTTTTATATTTCTTGCTAAAGCTCAATATTTTTACATTTTTTCATAGGTTTTTGGGTGCTGTTCCATTTTTGACGTCAAAATTTTGGTGATTTCATTGGAAAAAGTGCTTGGATTTGAAGTTTGAAGAAGATGAAAAGGCCTAGCACTAGATTTAGGATTGGAAGGAGTCAACTAGTAGATAGGAGCAGCTAAGAGGTATCTTCAAGATGAAGAGAATGATGAAAGAAATGTAAAATGGAATAATGGCTCAATTACAAGAGATGCTAGATGGACTTTTTAGAAGGATGAATGAGCTAGAGCAGCTGGAATTCAGAATCCAAGGTCAAAAACCAATGGAGGAGTGTTTGGAGTTGGAACACAGCAAACTGAACTAATGCCCCCAACGAGCAAAACCGATCGGTACCGACCTGAATCGAGTCGGTGCCAGGAGGAATATACTCAGGGGCACGATTGACTTGGATCTAGGAGGAGCTCAAATGTCTGGAATGTGCAATGTTAGAGCAAGAGAGGTAGATCGGAATGCGAATGAACAATAATAGGAGCTGAAACCAGAAGCTCACAGTAGGAACAGGGAAAAAAATGGAGCTATAGATCAGAGACCTCCATTGGATAATAACCCCATAATCGTGATGGATTGGAATCAGGTTTGATTCTCTTATCTTTCCTTTTATTTAAATAAATGATGCAATATTACTATCAGACCACTTATACGTATATGTGATCCTGATCGGTACCTGGGCATGCTCCAAGTTGGAAGTCTAAAGGTGATCCTTGATAGGATTAGATGCTTGCTAGATGCTCTGACTTAAGCTTCATGAACGATGACTAACGCCGATTAGGAAACATAAAAGAAGATTGACAACCCCCAAAATTGATTAGGATTTGGTAAACAACGTGAACTTGATGATTGAAATTGATTATGATAGTCCTGTCCAGAGAGCGGGGCGATGACCACAAGAAGTAAGTACCTTTACCAGAGAGTAAGTGGATGAACTTGCTTGGACGTTGGGCCCCCTCATTGAAGAGCAAGCAGATTGGGCTCAGCAAGGATCCAGAGAGATCAAAAGTATGTCCCCAGAGAGTGAGAGGATGGACTTTCTTCGATGTTGTGTCTTCTTATCGGGGAGCAAGCAGATTGGACTCAGGCAAGGATCCAGATAGATTAAATCCTAGATTAGATGATAATCGATTAGCAGAGATCAAACCTAGATTGGATTTTAAACAATCTAGAGAGATCGAACTTTATTTTGGATGATAAACAATCAAGAAAGATCGGACCCTAGAATGGACGTTTATTTGATTTTCGGATTTGAACGCCTTATGAGTAGACTAAAATAGATAAATTTTGGATGAATGTGGAACGATTTCGATGTATGATATGATAACTCCAGATGAAAATGGACCGATTATGATTTATGAAAGCAAGATCTAGAGTCCTTAGCTACAATGGGTGTGGAATGACATTTGGATTTGTAGAACAATCCAAAGGAACCGGATGATTCATCATAACTTTGGGATAGCTGGAAAGCTTGACCATCAGAAGTCGACTACTGCTAAAAGTTGCTCTTGAACAAACCACATTTTATATTCATAAGGCGTACTTTGGGGCCAAATGTTAATCACCTTTTTCACTACAAGGAGTACGGTCATTTCCGACGGCTCCAAGCCGTCGGCTGCCGTCGGAAGCCGTCGGAAATGCTATAGGTATATAGAACACAGCTTTCGTCCATTTTCGACGGAATGACCACGGATTTACGATGGCCTCCGATGGCTTTTTCGACGGCAGTTCCGCTGTTTTTTCCGATGATGCCAACGTCCACGTGGCTTAAAAACACGCCAGAAAATCGTTGGAAGCCTTCGGTACATACGACCGGTTAGCAGTCGAAATATTTCAACCTATAAGTCATCGGAAACCGTTGGTAGACGTCGAAAATCTGGGTAAAAAAATTCAGCAGCGCATCAATATCAATATACATAACAATACATCAAAATCAGTATATATATCAGATATATAATCTAAAATCAATATCAATATCAATAATAATATAAAACTCAAACATTACCATCTCAAACTCAAAAATTCCAATCAATACAAATCAAACCATCCATCATCATCTCCACAATGTCTAAATCCAACATCAATGTACAATATATACATCCAACGTCAAACCCAACAAATCAATATCAAGCACCAAATGTCCAATCAACCTCACCATCTCTCATTGTATATATACACAAGTTTTGAAAACAAAAACTACAAAACTTATCTAATGACTCGTCATTGGCTTCGGAACCACCAAACGAAGAGAATGCTCCATGACGCCCTACATACTCGGCCAAACGCTGGTTTCATTGCTCCATTTGTGCTGCTCGGAGGCGGTCCTGCTCCTACAGTTGTGCAATCTGCTATCGAATCTCATTAATCTCTACGTTGTCCTGAGCCCTTTGGTAAGCCATTTGTGATGCCTGAGCCTACAAAACAAATCGAAATATGTTTAAATTATTACGTAATGTAACAAACTGGTAATTTTGACAATTTAAATAATGTAATTAGCTGAATTTTTTCTTGGAAATTAAATAATAAATTTTTTCAATGAAAATTTGATATTTGGAATACGTCTATTTAAACGTAGCAAATGTCAGATTTTCGTTGAAAAATATAAAAAATAGTTCTGTTGTGTAATATTCAATTTCAATTTAAACTCGGTTAGTTTGATGAAAATAAAATAATTTCAAAACCTAAATATTTTTATTTAATAAAAATGTAAAACATTTTTTGAGTGAGAGTCGTATTTCGTTTCGCTAAATTTGGACTGCTATAGTCCGTTCATCTTATTTTCGGCGTTTAGCAGCATTTTCGGCAACGAAAAAAATTAAATTTTGATAGAATGGTCGTATTGCTGATATATGTGTACCATTCCATTCATCTTGTTCTGTCGATTTCTATAGTTTATTCATTTGTTTGTTTTGGTTTTCGGTACACAGCGAAATCTGGAAAACGGTTAGCTGTATCGGTACCCGTTTTTGGCTTTTGGGTTTCTGTTTCTATTCAATTGTCCTCCGTGAAATCTAACTGCCATCAATTATTAATATTCACAGCAATTCACATATTTGACTTTTTCTTTTCCTGACTCTTACCATTCCATTGCTTTTTATATAGTTGTTTGTTTCTCTGCCTACTCTTTTGATTTGTCCATTTCTCTAAATAATAAAAGTATTTGTTTATTGGTTTGCATAGAAACTTGCTTCTCCTTTATATCTTCTAAAGCCATCTGCAGGTCCCCTGGCATTTCTCTCCTCTCCTCTTCTTTTGTTTGTACCATAATATATATATATATATATAATAAAATATGAAAGGTATATATTTCTTTTTGATTTTGAGGTTGCCTGCTCACTTCCGCCTCAACTCTCCCCTTCCACACACAGTTTGACCCATGGCCGCACACATCACCTCCTCAATCTGAAGCACTTCACCCGCGACCTTCCTACGTGCTCCTTCCTTTATTCCACCATCAGCAACATAGCCGATCAGCCGAACCTTCCATTGCCTCCCACAAGCGTCAGCTCCACCCTACCAGACTTCCACAAATCTCATCCGCCATGGCCAGTACCCAGACCCACACAACAACCTGCCACAGCCTCCATTGCCGACAACACACCTTGACAGCCAACTCCAACACCATAGCCGAGAATAGCCACCTTCCACAAACCGAAATGACCTTTATCCATGCATCGTCATCTTACCCTCTGAGCACAGCAGCTGTCCAACCAAGCACCCACAGCCTCATCTCCATCTGCCGCCCTCTCCACTACCCTGCCGACCATCTCTAATAGCCACCTCTCATCCCATACGCTAGCCATTTTTCCCCTCTAGACCACCAGACTCACCTGAAACCCCGCCAGCCGCCGCCGCGAGCATGACTTGGAGCTGCATCTCTCCCATGCTTCAGCCCCTACCACAAACTCGCCAAGTCCGCTTCCTTCCTCCACAAGAGCATACGATAACTCCTCATCCATTTTTGTTTATATAAGTATATTATCATATGTTGGTATAATATATGTGATGATTATATTAGTGATAATATTTTGAACTGTATTTATATATATAATTGTTCGTTTACTTTAAAATTTGTGATTTTGAAATGGATTTTGTAATGATTTTTAAAGCATATATATGGACATTATGTTTACATGTTAACTATGGAATTTATTAAATATTGAATTGTATGTATTTATCTGAAGCTTCCTATATATATATATATATATACATTTTGTAAGAAACCTATTTTATAATTCAGGTTATATATAAATATAGTTGAGTTATATGCGTAAGATTCTCAGTCTATATATCAAGTAATATATATATATATATATATAATGTTTAGGAAATTTGTTTAAGTTTATGTTAATATTTTAAAGTATTTTATTTAAAAATTATATTAATACTTTAAAATAGATTATGTAATATATATATATATATTGATTTATAATTCTGTCTGTATTAATTTGTTTTCCCACTGTCTAATTTGTCGTAGCGGTTTCTAGCTTGCCGCTATTCGAATCCGCATTACAGCAGCAGTTTTCTAGCTCTATCAATTACCATGTGCATGTCCATGTCATCTTCTTGTTTTTCTAATCTCAAAAGATGAGCAATCACTCATGATTAACATTCTTATATTTAGTAAATTTAATTTACATGAAATGACGATTGAAATATGCTGTTAAATTTGAATCGTTAAGTTATTTAGCAGTTAAATATGATATGCCATTATCTGCAATTGTTCGCCTATGGCATATGACACCATAACGTGTTGTATATATATTATATTTAAATTGTATATGATGATATATGCACGCTATTGCTATGTATGTAATTTTATAATATTATCTTATTGTCCTCTCCTACAAGTTCCCTGTTAGTGAGGAAAATCCCTATGGGTTAAAATGATACATATCCAAACGATTCTATAGATTTGAGAAAAATCGTTATGGGTTAAAATGATAAACCCAAGCGATTTTCATCTATTTTGAATTTTAGGATTGCGAATTGAAATGATATATACCGGTAAATATTAAATTTAAATTGCGGATTGAAATGATAAATATCTATATCACTTGACCAAAGGATAGAAAATTTTATACGGAGACCGTTGGTCTATTTTTGAAATTATTTTCAAAGTTTGAAAGGAAATATGTGGGTTTTAATAAATATAGATTTTTAAATATAATATAAAGATTTTAATTTTAATATATGTGTAAAATTTAGATTTATATACATACATACATATATATATATGGAAATTTTAAATTTATATGTTAGTTTTGAAAATATAAATTTTAAGATTATACTTATATTTTTATTATTTTTAAATATATAAAATAAGATTATATATATATAATAAAATTTAATTTAATAAAATTTAATTTAATTAGTATATATATATATAATATGTTTAAGTATTTATATAAACTTATATTAATATTTTAAAAATAGATTTTGTAATAACTTTAATAAATTAAGGTTGGAAAGATAACTGAAATTGAGTTGAAATATAATTTGCTTAATAATTATATATAATATGAATTGATTGGAAACTTATTGATTTTGAACTTTGAAAGGTATTATTTCATAATTCGATTTAATTAAAGGCGATTAAATGAATATTTTCAAATTTAAATAAAATTGAATATTAAATTTTTATTTAATTTTGTAAATTGAAATTTTATTTAAATGCTTATAAAAAGAGATTGTGTGAATATTTTAGAATTAAATATAACTGAAGTCATATATTTAATTATTGATTTTATTTAAATTTATAATTTGAGATTTCATTTAAATGTTATTAAAAATGATAAAGTGAACTATTTTCAAATTTAAAAAAAAATTAAAAGTTGAGTTTTGAAATAAATGAAACTTTCCAAATTGAGTTATTGTAAACTGTTTGAATATTAAAACTTTGAAATCTGTTGAATTGGAAGTGGTTTAGGTTTGTAATTCAAATCTGAATTTGAAATCGATATAAATTAAAATAGTTTTCAATGAGAATTTGAATTGAACATTTAATCTTTTCGATTGAAATTTTTGAGCTGAGATTGAATTTTGGAACTAAAATTGTTTTGAATTGATTAGTGAAATTGGAAGAAATAATTCTAATTTGAAAATTTACTTTAACACATAAATTATTTTCAATATATACACTATTTTAATGTACAAACTATTTTAACCTATAATCTAATTGAAATAAAAACCATTTTAGTATATAAACTAATTTACCTATAACCTATTTTAAATATAAACTATTTTAAATTATAACTATTTCAATTTATGTAATCTATTTTCAATATACAAACTATTTAAGTTGGAACTGTTATAAGTTAGATTTGATGGATTTAAATTTGAATATTTTGATATGATGGCTTAAACTATTTTTGGGGTTATGATTTTGAAAGTGAATATAATTTCGAAAGTGATATGATTTTGAAAAGAATATGATATTTTTATATGAAGTATGAACTGTTTGAAATGATTATAAAAGTGATCTTATAAAATGACCACGGTGTGAAATAAACGTTTGATTGATAAAGAGACCGAGATCGGATATTGTCATACTCTCTACCAATACCGAAAACCACTTTAACAACTGTGTACATGGTGGAGATTCCAGAATGAAGTAGGATGGTTTGGCGATGATTCTATATGAGGTATTAACGCAGCCCTAACTCCCGTGAGTCAGCTTGATATGGCTAAAATAAGAGCCATGCCGGGCCAAGTGAGGTCGCACCTCCGATGGGACACATTTCTTTGATACCATTCTATTACTTTGTGATTTGATTGGGTGCACCTTTGATTTGGGAGTGTGTCTCGAGGTGGGCGATAGTAGCTGCTATGTATTACCACCAGTCCGGATCCACAAAATGGTAGAATCCTACCCTGGGCATTGCCTCGCATGCCTTGTCACATGCCTTATTGCGCCTTCTACGAGTTTGATTTGTGTCGTACCTATGGAGTGCTTTCTAATAGCCCATCTACTTGGTGGAGTTTACAGTACTGTATAGACTATGACATTATATAAAATGTGTTAAGAGGGATATGGGTAACGCCTTAACACTATATTAAAATTTTACTTTACTATAGATATTATTTATGTAGCGTATTGTACTATGTAGATAGTTTAACAGATCCTTAGAGGATGGAAATCCCAAAAATCCTTTAAATTATTTGTATTTCAGTTGACATTTCACTTGAGTTGAATGTACTGATATAAGAATGTTAATCCTAACTCGAGTGTTTTGTGTTTTGCTTTATACTCGGGTCAGATTGAGTGTACAACATTTGAGACTCACCTTTGAAACTTGGAGCTTTGCTTGAAGATCTATCTTATCTATTCAGCTTCTTGCTATTTCATTTGTTTATGTTCAGATTTGTCAGCTGCCTTTGTATTTGAGACTTCTTTGTATTTGAGATGTCTGTTGCATTTTGTTTCAGACTCTGATGTTTATATAGTTGCTTCATGAACTACTATTTATCTATACCATTGCTTATTGTTATATTACTCTGTGTTTGTGATTATGTGATTGATTCATTTACTGTATACGCTGAGTTTTTTCAAATATAAATTAACAATCTGATACTTTGAGCAATTTGAGTCCGATATGTGCGGATGCAAATGGTTTGAAATGTCAGGTCGTTACACATAACTTTTATAAAAATTAAGCAAATTTTACAACTTAGTTAATTTTTATAAATTACTGATTGATTGCCGTAGCACCTATTTCTCTATGTCATGTCCATAACATAGTCAAAGATCGCGTCATCATCATCAGTTGTCAACTGCTTCCATCCCGAATGCTCAAGCATTTGCGCACGTGCTTGCACAAATTTTTCCTGCAACGCAAAATCATATACAAGTAAATATTACATGACATTGTTATAATAATTTATTACTAATTAATTAAAATGACCATTATTTATAACTTATATCATAAAATATACTTACATGAGCGGCGTATGCTTTATCATCCTCATGCCAACATACGTCAATGATCCCTCATCGTGGGCCTGCCTGACGGCATGAGTATGCGCAAATACGTCCATATACGAAACGGGAGCCTCACGTGCTCTTTCCTGCTAAAATTGGTATATATTATTGTTGTTCATACAAATTTATACAAAAAAATGTAATAACTGCTCGTAACTGCAATTAATCAATTTACCAGGTCCTCACGATGATGCTGAAATGGTTTCGCGCCACCACGATGTGTGACTGATTTTTCTGCCTGTATGTCGAGTTCCTGTCTGACTATGTCGGCAAATTAAAAATTAAGATTATATTTACAGGTATAAATTATGTATTCTCTACTGAACAAATTAAGGTGACAATTGATAGACTTATCCCGAACTCATCGCTACCCCACCATGCGACCCAAGCATCCCATGCACTAGCGCCCATCCTGTTTGGCTTCTTACCGGATTTTCTGATGCTCGACATCGTATCCCGGTAATTCTTTGCAATTTTGGAGTTTTAGTGGTGCTGACAAAGAGCAACATCCTCCTCTTGCAGGTCTACCGCACCTTGTATATATGTTGAAAAAATAAAATTTATACATTTATACTTAATCAGCAAATTATAAAGTGATTATACATAATGATATATACTTTAACACTTACCAGAAAGTCCTGCTAGATGCTCTTAGGACATGCTTGAGGATCCCACTCCATTTCGGTCAACATGCAGTCATACGGCTCATGTATGCTTGCCTAGATATGCTGAGCACTATATGGAAGGCTCAATCTCAAAGCCTCTATTTTAAAGCTGGTATAGACAAATCATGACTAATATGTCATATAAAATATTTATAATGCTGAAGTAAATTTAATGCATATGAATCATCTACTTTCGATAGCAATCTAACTATCGTACGCGGCGCCTCTTGGGATGGGCCGCTGCCATCACCTCGGTTGCGAATGGTCCCTCTCTGAGACGAAGAGGGGAAATCGAACTGCGAATGAACTCTGCCGTCTAAAGAAAGAAATTTGTAATACCTGTCATATACATATTATTTTAGTATGGTAGAACATATCATTCAATTATGAGTAAACATATCAAAATTTAACATCAGTAATCACATATAACATACAAAAGAAGTGTAAATCAATACTCACATATATTACCTTTTTCAACATGTATACTATTAAATCAGTCCTCGTCGTTTTCTGATTCAGAATCGGTCCCGTACTCTATATTGTTTTCCTCTATGGTCTCAAATGCTTTTGCTAGTACATTTGATTCATCATTTAGAGGTTCAAAATCGGTTTGATCATCTGTTATTGTAATTTCATCATTCTCCTCGATATCCGTTTGGTACGCTTTTTCGTTTGGAATATTCTTTCTATCAAACGTAAGTCTTTCCTTCATTTTAAAAACTGCCGACCAATTTGCTTTATCTCTTTTAGAGATGGATAAGGCGCATAATGAACTTGTAGGGCTTATTTTGCTAGTATAAATGGATCTACTTATGATAACGTGATGTATGCTTTATTTCAATAATATTTTTGGTGCACGTTGATTCCAAAACCTAGAACATTACTGAATCAGTTGCATCCAAAAAAATAAACTTCTTCTACGGGTCTAGTGAAGTATGTTAATTGCAAAACCTGAGTTAACACGCCGTAAAAATCATTTATGTGATCATTTGAATTGTCACAACCTTTAACATATACACCAGTATTGTTAGTTAATTTTTCAACCCTATATTCTTTGTTGTTGAATTTGTATCCATTGACAAAGAATATTAGATATGTCTTGACTTTTCTTTTTAATCCCATCATAAGATGTTTCAACCCTTCATCGACCACACAATTTACTGGATCATATATGTGGTTCAAAAACCAAGTAGCAAATTTTTTGCTGATATCGCCACTTGGATGCTGTGATTTGTAAATATTGCATATATAGATAATATATTGCATTATAATGAATACACACATATATTGTTCAAGTAAATAATTTTAGATGTGTTATTTAATAATACCTAACAAATGGCACAACTTTTTCACAGTTAAGAAGAATATATGTGTGGGCAACATGGTAAAATCTGTCGTCTAATCATACTTCCATATATTTTCCAACAGGATGTCCCCGCTGTCTAAAATAGAAAGCACTTATTCAAAAGAATCTTGTTTAATGTCCTCTTCATTTGGCATAGCACTTTCAAAAGATAAGTTCACATGGTCACTGAAATAATGGGAGAAAAAGAATTAAGCTTCTTCTTCGATATATGATTTGCATATCGAACCTTCAACTCTTGCTTTTTGTCTCACTTTTTTCTTTAGATGATTTAAGTACATGTTAAGAATAATTATAATTAAATTTTATTACATATAGTTAAACTAAAATTTAACATACTCAATATTAATACCTTTCAGATGAATAAATCCATTCATATTGCACAGGACCTCGAAGACATGCTTCAAATGGAAGATGAACAGGTAAAAGCTCCATTACATTGAAGAAACCCGGAGGAAATATTTCCTCTAGTTTGCAGAGCAGCATAGAAATTTTTTCCTCAAGTTAACGTAAACGATCAACTTTTAACGTAGTTGAACAAAGCTCCTTATAAAACAAACTAAGTTCTGTTACAACCGTCCAAACTTTTATGAGCAACATTTATTGAAAGAGACGGATAACAAATGTTCCATCATTACATGGAAATCATGACTTTTCATCCCACTCAGTTTACCGTTCTTATATTCGAGACATCTATGCAGATTAGAGAAAATCCTATCAGGAAATCTTAATCCTTCCACCTACTTTAACAAAACTTAAACTTGGTTACTGTCTAGCTTATTACATGCTTTGGGTTTTTGTGTCATTTGGCTTCATATGAAGCTCAGGACGGTTGCATATTTCCTCTATATCACATCTTGATTTCAAATTGTTTTTAGTCTTTCCTTTAACATTCAGAACTGTGTTAAATACATTATCGAATACATTTTTCTCGTTGTGCATCACGTTGATATTACGAAGAATTAGGAGATTTTTTCTAATAAGGCAACTTTCAAAATATACTATGTTTGAACCAATTACGAATCGTTGATTTGCCTTAAATTTCAATTTGTTCGCTAGTTTCATGTATTTTTGAATAATCCTTTACAAGGTCATAAATATCTTTGCTTGACCAAATCATTGATGGTCGCACGGTCTCAAGTCTTTAATTGTAAAGCTTTTTTATCTTTTCTAAAAAGATGATTAATATGGAAGAAACACCAATGATAGTCAAACCACGAAATTTTCTTCCCATGCGGTAAAAAAATGCTTGTGTTTTTCCACGAAATAAAGACAAGCTAGACGACCAACCGTACTCCTAGCCAAAAGCATTGCATACGTAGGAAAATCGCTTATAGTCCACACCAGAGAAATGATCATACGAAAATTCTTTTTTTTGTAATGTCGTATGTTTCAACACCTTTATACCACAATGTTTTCAACTCTTCAATCAGCGGTTGTTAATATACATCGATTCTTTGTATCGGATCATCAAGGTCAGATGACAATAGTGAGAAACATTTACGGAGTTTTCATACACATCCACAGAGCTAAATTGTAAGGTGTAACGATTATAGGCCAAGATGAATATTTTGAACCAAATTGAGGGAACGGTGGAAATTCATCATACATAAACCAAGTCTAACATTATGGCTCTCTGCTGTGAAAGCGGGGTATGTTTTATTAAAATGTTTTCATGTTTCTCCATCAACGAGGTGTGTTAACGTACCTTTTTCTTGTGTTCCCACACAGTTCCATCTATGATGCACGTTTACAGAAGATGCATATAACCTTTGAAGCCTAGCAATGATGGGTAAGTAATACATATGCTTATACAGAACTTTCTTGTGATGACCCACATATAGAAAGGTTTAAATCAACAAAAATCCATATATGTCCAACTTAAAAATCCGGAACATAGATAATGGGGTTAATTAATAAAAATAAGAAAAGAAGAAGAAAACAAACACAGAATCTCGCAGCGGAACGATAAAATATAATAATCAAATAAACAATTCATGAAGCTGTTTATATTATACATTTGATTATAATCTATACAATATTTCAGGGATAAATAAATAATGCAACAGATAACATGATGTAGAGAATAATAGTAGTAATACTATATAAAATCTTCATCTTCGTCCTTCAGAATAAATCTTCAATAAGCTGAAAACTCAGGGCTGACCCGAGCATAGTGAAAAGACAAAACACTTGACTTAGGAGTAAACTATTCTTATAAAAGTCAAATCGATATAGCATATAACATGAGTGTCGTGGCGTTAGATATTTTCATGGGTTTCACATCTCCTATCCAGTGTATAAGTGCGTGCAATAACTAAAGAGATGTTACGGTATTTTCCATCTCCTAAGGATCCGTCAAAATATTTATATGTAACAGAATACAATACATATATAATGTCTAATCAATAAAATAAATACTTTCTTAGCGTTGAGGCTTTACATTGATCCCCCTTAACGCGTTTTTAAGCATTGTCGTATAGTTTGCATATAAAACACCAGTAAACCGTCGGTGGATAGAGATGCGCCGTGATACAACAACACTAAATCAAAATCTTAGTGGTCTCATATAGGGATAAAAGTATGACGAGGCACGTGAGGCAATGCCCAAGGTAAGATACTACCATTTCGGGTCGCAGACTTCTGATAACGCATCATAGCCATGACCACTCACTGCATCCATCCATCCTATATCGAGTTAAAGGGAGGTTATCCCAAGTCAAGGTGCACCAATCGAAACCAAAAAAGAGAGTAATAATACGGACCGAGTCCAAGAAAATCGAAGAATGGATGTCCGCTAGGGGTAATTAGCCTACTTGACCCTATCAAGCCGTCATGTTTTAGTCATTTCAAGTTGGAACAAGTGCCAGGGTCTATCCATCATCATTCTCTTTCTTCAAATCCAATAAAAGACAACAAATCTAACCACCTCGTTTTGGAGTCTCCTCCACGTACACAGTTGTTAAAGTGGTTGCAATATTGACAAAGAGTATGCCAATAAGAGGTCCCGGTCTCTTTAACAATCAAATGTCGTTTTACACGCCGGTTGGTACTTTTACATTTTGAAAATAATTCGTACTTGATATCAAAATATCATATTCGCTTCAAAATCAAATTCATTTCGAAATCATCATATTTACTCAAAATATACCATTTCACTTCAAAATCATTTTCTCCTTAATATGCCGATTTAGCTTCCAAAATTGGTTCGGACTTCAATTTAGGTTATAACTTCATTTTAACCCAATTCATTTTAAATCAACGATTTAAATATAAACATTCCCACCTTGACCATTTTGTTGGATTTTTAGAAAATTTAAATAGTTTAAGAATGGTTAAATAGTTTGAGTATTGAAAATGGTTTATAAAGTAAAATAGTTTGGAAAATCAAAATAATATGTATATTTAAGAAGATAGACTTTAAACAGTTTGTATTAAAATAATTTATTTGAAAATAATTTCATAGTCAAAATAATCCAATTTCAAATCTTTCAATTCAAATCAATATCCATTTCCATTTAAATCGATTCGACTTCGATTTCAATTCGCATTAACTTCGATTCCTATTTTAATTCAAATAAATTTCAATTTCGATTCCAAATTAATTCAATTTTGATTTCAATCCTAAGTAATTTCAGTTTAAGTCCAATCTGAATTTATTTTAATTCAATTCTCAATTTTAAACCATTTCGATTTATATAAATTTGAGTTCAGAGTATTGATTTAAATCACTTAAATTAAATTTATCTTCAATATTCAATTTACGGTTCAAATTTTTAAAATAATTCAATTTCGAGCTCAAATTTCGAAATATCCATTGAAATCATTTAAATCAAATTTAACTTCAGTATTCAATTTAAGATTCAAATCTTTTAAAACAAATCTATTTTCGAAACTCAATCATATTTTAATTATAACTTTAAAATCTCAACTCCGATTATTTAATCAATCCCCGTAACAAATTTAAATTTCAACATTTGGAGTTCAAATTCGAAAATAATTTGATTTTCATAAATTTGATTTTTTTACTTATTTAAATCGAATCATTTAAATAATTTCAAACCAGAAATTTAAAAATCATTTAACTTAACCAACCCAGTTTCCGTATATAATTTCCCATCTTATGGCCAAGTGAATCAGTTATTTCAATTTAATTCAGGGTCGATATATATGAATTCAATCCAAAGTAAATGTAAGAGATATATATCATTTCAACCTATTTCTTAATTTATTCGAAATAATTCAATTTATAGTTTTATATACTGTAAATAATATATAGGGTGATAACAGGACATATCAAAGTAAATAAACATCCAAATCATCCAAGATATCAACCAATATGATCTATCATAATCAATCATCCAAAGAGTCAATATAATACACAACAATTAACCAATTATCAATAATCGGGAATTTTACTAGCATTTTAATTCCAACTTCAAATTTAACCGTCAAATTTAATTTCTACAGTTAATTTAGATGTCAATTTTTTTATGTCAACTAAAATTGTCAAACAACGATCAATAAATTCAAATCACTTCATAAATTTAATTTAATCAACATAAGAATATTACAGTACGTCGCGAGCATTAAAAACACTCACCTTTTATTTGAAACTAAAAATATTTCAGCTTCAAATAAATGCCACTCTGATTTCACGCCAAAGTCTTCGTCGATACGATTCCAACGCCACTTGTTTCGTCCAATTCTGACAACGATGAAAACGATATACACTTTTGAAGATTTCATAATTTATAGTATAATTAATTTTCAATTTCCTTTTCATTTTTAAACCTAAGTAAATCTGGCCGTATGTTCTTGCTTCAGGAAATCCAGGCCGCCCATCCACTTCTCTTCTCCGTCTTCATTCATGTACCATACGAACCTATCGCCTTCCAACTTTGATTTGACGCGCCCACCATCGACCTCCAGACGACAATCGGAGACTATCGTATCGAATCTCTCCACGCACTCCACCTTCGGCCAGAGAAAGACCAAATTGGCGCCCCCTAGATATCGATTTTCATGCGCGAATGAGCGATGAGCGCAGAAAAATTCTGGCCTCTACGCTCCACTAATTTCGATCATCACCGTATGGATGGATAGATCTCGCAACCCTCTGCGATTCTCTAGTTGAAATATTTGATATAAGTGGATGGATCGAGTTGAAATTTGAGGAGAAAGATCGTCTCATTTAGGCCATTAAATTTATTTAAGGAGGCTAGGGCATAAGGTAGGGTTTTACTGGTGATTATGTGTGTGTGTGTATACATTTATATATATATATATTGCTTTATTATTATATTTACTGTTCGCGCGAATTTTTGAATGAACTCCAAATAAAGCGTGTCGCTTGATGTTTGTAATGATACCCCTATTTCGAACATAATGGAATAAGTTTTGAGACCTAATTCAATCATATGTGGAAGATATCATTCGAATTGTATTAAATATTAAATTTTCTATATTAACTTCAACATAGCCTGTACGACCAAACAGTAGCTCCAAACACTACGAAATTTGAAATCCGATAATAATATACTATTATAGATCTAATGGAACTAGTTTTATCAAATTCCGAGACTGTACTCCAGAAAGCTATTTTTATATGTTAATTTAAACTGGTTATTTTTAAAATTGATTAAATCGCTTTTAAATTCAATTTAAAAGTTCTATTACCTTCATTCTTATTAATATAAATTTAATATTTCAATTTAAAAAAACAAAAATTTTGGATCGTTACATTCATTTCCCTTCTTTTTTCTTGGTTTGTATCTTTCCCGATTACATATTTTACAATTCCTAAGATTGATGTCTTCTTTTCAAAAAATCATGGAACCATTTAAACATGTACCTATTTTTTGATACGGCAAACCAAAAGTCGGCATAAGTTTTTTCACTTCATAATAATTTTCGCACATTTAATTATCGGACGGCATATGCCATTTTGCAACTTGTACTATAGTTGTAAACCCGGCTTCTGTGAAATTGTATTTTGATTTCTTCGTAATGTATTCTGTAGTTACTGATAGTCGAGTACTGCTTGAACAACTATCCCAGAGGGATTTCTTAGTAGCATCCAATAAATCATAAAAATAAATTGCTGCAATACTTGGTTCTTCTTCGACATTAACATCGTTACCGTAAACTTCAACGATAGGGAACATTGAACGAGCTGCATCGTCAATCATATCTACTATGAGATTCATTGGAACAATTTCAGTATCCACCACCTCCTTCGAATGTACGTAATCAGATGCTATAAGTTCTCCACGACGATCCCACACAAAATAATTCAGCATGAAATCATATTGGCACGAATGAACTATTACTGTATCCGGTATCAAATGCTTCAATAATTTGCATCTACTATAGGACAACGAGTTTCTTCGTCATTCTCATTATTACATAAAGCGAATTCAGTAATGACATGTACACCATTTTGAACTTATTGAGCCTTCAATTTCTCTTCTTTGTTGGTACATTCAGCTCCGATCGATAAAATAATTGACCATTTTTCCTACTTTAAAACATGAAAACGTATTAATCATTTACTTGTTGACATTTTATTTTTCAATTAAATCATACATTTAAATTTTGGAAATATATAATATTATTCAATTTTATTTTATTTTTAAATGGATTTACACAAATTATTATATGAATATAATCTACAATTTTTAGCTTATTGTTTTACACTTTGATGGTTGGTCATCCTACTTCCCATTACAAATACAGTATTAATTATATTTGCAAATAATTTCATTTTAGACGATTCAACAAAATTTTGGCAGCATTTTCTCTTATTTTCCTGTATCGTACACATAAGCATGTACATAGGAAACAAAAAGAAAGTGTTGTCGAAATTTTGTGAGCCGTTTAAACCGAAATGGTTTGCAAAATATAATTACTCTACTGTGTTTGTAACTTTTTCAATATGGGGACAAATCAGACAAATATTGTATCGGATGAATATAATTGTCTGTTCTATGATAAAAACGAACATCCATACAACGATCATATACAATACTTGTCAGATGGTGCCAAAAACTCTCTAAGAGATTTATAAAAAGTAAATCGTATTATACAATAATTTTGACAATAATTTATATACATTCAAAGAAACGTACACTGGATCATCGTTTTCGTCATCTTGAAAACGCATACACTAAATCTTAAGCATCGACTCTAATTAATCTAAACTAGCCGTAATGCAAGTATGTACTAAGTAGTCAACGCATATATACCAATTAACACACATATACACTAAACAATTTTTTTTCTCAACATTCCAATGATAAATAATTATAATAACAAATTAATTATCATTCAATAGGGTATACCAAACAATCAACGGGGTATTATATAACTATAACAATAAATTAAACCTAATTTAACAAATCAAAATTAACTAGGATTTAGGAATAAAACCTGACTGGAGATTGATGAAGGGCCTAGGTTTTTTTGAAAGAGGAGAATGATAAAGTTAGAGATGCTCAGGGAGGCATGGCGGTTGGCTGACGATTGGGAGGAGGTAGTGGAGGTATGTTTTTTGGTGAAAAGTGGGGTTGAGGAATAATGAAGTAGCTCTCGGCCTGGAGCCTGTATACATGATAATTTCCGATGGCTAGCGACGGCCACAAAGGCAATTTTATGTCGGTTTTCGACGGCTTGTAATAGCTATTATATTTTATTTACGAAAATCGCTAGCCGTCGGCGGCCGTCAGAAGTCTTCGTCGTTATTTACTGTTGTTCTAGTAGTGTTTGATTAAATGGATTTTCAACTAGAATTAAAACGTTCAGACGAAGATGAAGTGATTCACGGACTTGGGAACATGTTTCAAAAAGCAAGAAGATCATATTCAACAAGTTTCAAGGAAAATGAGTAAAATGGACCACTCGGTATCGAGAGAAAACACTCGGTACCAGGAGCTTTTTACTGTACTTTGGACCTCCTAAACCATATGTACTTGAAGCACTACCTCAAGTGATCTCCATGGAGTGCTTTTCTCCGAGAATAAAGGGCATCTCTAAGGCTTCGAAGGAATCCAAAGAAAGTAGGAACATGCAAGCAATATCAAAGAAGTTATTAGAAACAACTTAATTTCCAAGGAAAAGTGTTTGGAACGTAGTGGATTGGAAATAGGAAGTAGAATGAAAGAAGAAGATAGATACTTACATCAACATAAACCTCTCGGTACCAAGTGGTTTCAATTGATGGTTGGACCGGCAACTGCTCTTCTACACCTCTGGGCTTGGATCTGGACCTTGCACTTCGTGGGCCTTCGATTCTATTGGCAAATTCTTCTATAAATACAAATCCTACGACAGTTAGTAATGGACTTTTGGCTCTTCTTCTTCTTTTCCTATTTCTCCTCCGTTAAAGTCGTTAGGAAAGCAACTGTTTGCAGTTTTGGGATTTAGATCAGTAAATCCCTTGTACTGGTGGCTCTCAAATCCATAATCAATAACTCTCAAATGCATAATCAATAACATATAAAGTGGACGTAGACCGGACATTGCCGAACTACTATAAAATTTCGGCTTTTCCTTTATTTTTTGATATATTTTGCTAGATCTCAATATGTTTACAGGGTTTTAGGCATTGTACCATTATTTGCGCTAACAAATGTTAAAAAATCAAATAGAAATTAAGCATCTGAAGATATAAAATCGCCTAATAACACCTAATAGGATCCAGAAGCATAGGGCATCACTTGATGTAACTGAATTGCCATATTAAAGGAGAGTCCTTACAAATAATTACCATTTCAGCATGTGCAGTTGCTCTTTTCACAACATAACATTAGTCGAAAATGTTAGATCAAATTCTTAATGTTTGTTGCACGTTAATATAGTTATAAAGATGAATGGTGCGCTTTTTAGGTTCTAAATCTAAAAATAACATTTGGCCGTCAAATCAATAGCACCTTAATAAAAAAGGGACAGTTTGGCTCTCATCCCTATTAAATTTCAAAATAGAGGAAACATTCTCCCCAAAATAAACTTAGGTTTCTAGTCCCTGTTTTCAAGTCCGTCTGTGCCAAAAGATCCAAATACCCTTTATGTTTTTAGCATTTCGAACGCGCATGACATTCTGTAGAAACATTGGATCAGCATACCGTTTTCACCAAAAAAATCTTAAATTTTACAATCTTCAAAATGAGATCCGTTGTTCATACAAAAAAAAATCATATTTGCAGTAAAGCTGCAATTATTCCGTATATTTGTAGAGAATTCTGTAATTTTTGAAAAACATCAATTTTTCTTATAATGTCAACAATTATTTCATATAATTGCATACATTTATACTATTATATGGAATAATTGCAGACTTCTCTACTATTATTCCATATAATTGCCGACTTTTCTGCAATTATTCTGTATGCTTGCCATTTTATGTAATTATATGAAATAATCAACAATTGTTCTTCAACTCTCAGCAATGATTCCATATAATTACAGACTTTTATGCAATTATATGGAATAATTGCAGACTTTTATGCAATTCAGTGAGATAATTGCAGACTTTTCTGCTATTATTCAATATAATTGCAGACTTTTCTACAATTAAATGTAATAATTGCAAATTTTTCCGCAATCATTTCATATAATTGCATACTTTTATGCAATTATATCCAATAATTGTAGAAAAGTCTGCAATTATTTCAAGTAATCATAGTAAAGTGCAAATATATCATATAACTGCAGACTTTTTTACAATTATTGTATATAATTGTTGAATTGTCTGCAATCAAACCATATAATTGCAGAATTTGAAAAACATCAATTTAGTTGGATCCGCGAATAACTTGGCATGTCTTTGTTTTTACATATGCATAATGCCACTCATTAGAAAGATAATAAAATTTGTGATTTAATGGTGAAAACGGTTTGTTAATCCATTGTTTCTACAAAAGGTTATTGCGTTTTAAAGATTGATAATTAATGGGGTGCAAATTTTAATTATGTATGCGAGAATAACGTCCATAAATGAAGAATAGCGTTCACCCTTGAATCATGAATCATAGGGATATTTTAGGATGCAGTATTTGAAAATAAGAATGTAATTTATATTATTATTATTTTGAAAGATGTTTTGTGTATTAGTTTGATTTTAGGGAATTGTTGTCACATAAAAAAAATATGTATCGGATTATGGTAGTTTATCTTTTCCTTGTATATACACACCAATTTGATAGTAATCTTTGATCTGCCCTGTGAAGCATAAATTCATAGGACTTGATTGTCTAGGTGAGAAACAACCTTCATTTCAGATTAATGTTAAGTTAACAAGTCACACAAAATATTTCTAGGCTGGGAATTTTCCCATCTTTTATCTAAATAAAATAAAAATAAATAAGTCACACAAACAGTTACCTTGTTCTAATACTAAGTTATACATGAGAGATAGTGCTAACAATAAATTGTTGCGCCACATTTATGAGAATGCGTAAATATAAAGAAGTGTGTGACATTTCTTCTTCTATTATGAACTTGATTTGATATATTCCTGAAGTGAAATCACTTATATATTTGACCTAATTGTTCCTTTTTAATTTACCTAAGCGTAAACTTGCATACACTTCCTTACATGCATGAACTCCTTCATTTGTTGATTTTGAAGATCGTTAGTCTAATTCTTCAGTCTTAATTATCTAATTACCAAATAATTATCTAATTAAATATGAAATATGTACCCCACTGTATGCACAATAAGTTAATAATGGTTATTTAGACATCATGTGCAAATAAAATAACTAAACTATGAAAACAGATTGAGATCTCGATGTAGTTCAAATACTTCAAATGCTTTTTTAAGAACAATTGTAAATTCAATCAAGTATATATTGACTGAAACTCACATTAACCTCGCATTTTGAACATTGAAATGCATAATAAATGTTGTACATCAACTTTTGATAGTAATCATTATTTTAGAAAACTTGTAATAAGAACTTTAAAGACATCTGTGTATAAAAGAATAACAATTAATTGGCTTAGATGTGAAAATGTATAACAAATGTATCTTCGAATTTGAACAGCGGAATATACATCTGGTTCTTCGCCAAACGTGGTGAAATTTTCTACTTGAGGTTAGTATTCTTATCTAAAATAGTGCAAGGAAATTAAATTTCCAAGGAGGAGGACCTTGGCTTTGGTCAATTTAATAAATGATGTGAACTCGATCGGATCATTAAGTATGGGGATTGATTTTAACTTCAAAAGGCTAGACTATTGAAGAATGATCATTTTTCCATCCTAGTATATGAACTTCAAAATAGTGTATTATTATATAGACTGTTGTACGATGATCAATGTCTCCATGCTGGTGAAGCTAATGATTATGACTGACCTTCAAGCCCAATCCTTATCCATTCTACTTGTTAACAATGTATAATGTGCATAGAAATATGCATACACACATATACATATACATGCAAACGCAAGCGCGTGCGCGCACACACATGCATATAGGGAGAGGTGTGCGTGCATACACACACAAACACACATGTTGGGAGTTCTTTTGATATGAAATAGATTTGATTTTTAAAAAAAGGTAATTGGAATAACTGAGAGACTATAGGGAAAAAACAATTTTTTCTACAAGGAGGAACTAAAAACTTTATTTCTAACTTTAATTATGAATGTTCATACCTTTTTCTTACATGCAAAATTAGTAGATCTATCCATATTTATACTAATTCACATCTTAAATAAGCGTTGGAGATTCACTTGATCTAATGGTTTGAAACCGTTCTTTATAATACGATATATTTTCCATATATATATATTTTCTACATGGATAAATCTAGATTAATAAAATACAAAAATCAAGTTTATTTCAACAACGCACACTTTGATTGGCTTTAAAGTTTGGTACTTTATGATTTTATCCATGCTCAATCATTTGAAAATAGACAATGCTTAGCTCATGCTAAGATTGTATATCTTTCATTCCCATTCATGCATCATCAAAATCAAAGCCGTATATATCTTGTGTGCATGTTGAAGGCACACGATTTTTTGTATTTGTCTAATTTTTTTAGAACTTCAATTCTGTTTTAGTTCATATTCCAGGTAATCTCATAATAAAATTCATGAAGCAATAAATCCTTAGTTTGTCATTTCAATTATCTGATTGCTTTTACAGGTTTATTTTTTTACCTCAATATGATAGGCATAAAGAAGCGCATGACTAATACAGTTTTTGTTCTCCCGATATTAGGAATTTCTTTCGGTTAGGTGGGATAGCTCATGACCTTAACACCAATGGGGCCTCTAATTGGCTGATTGGTAGGCAATGAATTCAAACTTGTTCCTAAATTATCGTTAACTACATTGTATCAGTTCCTCTTTCATTATTGGAGCTTAAGTTATGGCCATATGTTTCGTTTTCAAGAATCTTGTCATTATCATCTTATGCGATGCTTGTAGACAACCATTTCCCACCTTCCCAAGCCATCCAAAATCCAAACAGTACACGGGTGCTAATACATACAAATTTTAAACTAGTTAAGGGGGAGTCAAAAATATTCCATATCGTGATGCTTTGATTCGTCTCTTTCCATGATCGTAATAAAAGGGGACCGGTATGAGATGATTTTTTCTCTTGATAATGGCGGCGGGGACATTATCTTGTCCAAACTACCAACAATTTATGTGTTAATTCTTGTTATTTCTGCATTGGTGGTACATTTGTTTGAATCATTATCCCATTTAAGATTTAAATGTTTTGGTGTACTCCGCCCACGTGTCTTAATTTTCAAGAGTATACCAATAATTATATTTTGAAGAATATTCCTCTCTATTATAAAATTTACAAATGTCGATATATAACAAAAGATTTCAATACGATATCGATGAGGGTAACAAGATAAATGCTGTAAATTCTGAGGAAAACATAATGGATCTCTATTATAAAACAAGATAATGTAAGTTTTTCAGATACTAATCAGTAACATATTACATTCTTAGACTTAAAATAATAGCTTGTTGAGTGTCATTTCTACCAATCTGCACAGTTATAATATTGGATATGCTGAATAGTTTAGGTAGCTGCTTCCAGGCTCTTAATCATGCCTAATGAAATTGTTCTCGTGTAAATAGAGTTTCATTTTTTCTTCCAATCGTTGTACCGAATGCATACATCAAATATTTATGTAAACGTTCGCATATTTTGGATCTTCAAACTCATTGATATTATTATCACCTTCTACTACTGCAAAATACATACCGTTTGTTGTTATCACCTGTCAAATATCAATTTCAAATAACTTGTGATGCTACGTGATTAACATTTTGGGAAGGCATGCCTCCCAGCCTGGGCTAAGCAAATATATAATTACTTTTCAATATATGATGTCAACACTGCCCATACTTATAATTTGATTCGACAAAATAAAAAATAGGGTGATAATAATGTGCTCCTCTTTGTTTCCACTGCCCGCCCTCGCTTCCATTTTAAAATAAACATTTTGTCGATGTTAAAAACAAGCTGAAGTGAAAAAAGTAAAGGGGGGGGGGGGGGGGGGGTATTCACTCCCAATAAAACATGATAAATTGAGTAATAATTGGCTTTTAAAAAAATTATTCCTTCAGTGTGTATTTTGAATTGCTATTAGAACCTCAGGCATTGTAAAATTAACTCCTGTAAGATCTCTTTATGTTTTGATATCAATTAAGAATAGAAACCTAAAAACAGTAAACTATTATTGATTTTACATAAATATACTGGCTCATATGTTTCAGTAAGTTTCAGTATTAACCACATTATATAATATGTTGTTGTGCAACATTTTAATTAATTTGAGCTAATGTCAAACCGTTGTGCAATAGTTAGGCTTATGCGCTGAAGTAAACAAAATGATTTAGTTTATCGATTAATGATCAACCGTCGATTCAGTTAACAATAATCACCTAAAAAAAAAAAACAGAGGAGTAGATAACGCAATGATTTAACTCGGTTCACCCAAATTGCCTACTTCCACGGATCCAACAACTATTTTTTATTTCATGGGAGAAAGAGAGTTAAAAAAGAAGATTACAAAATTGTAGGTAGTAAAGTGTAGGGATTAACCTATAATTACAAATTGAATAATCAATTTCTTTAAATATTTATTTGCATTCAAAACCCTTAATTTGATTTGATTACAAAAATTAAGGTTGGGGTTTATTGAAGAAGAGGATAATGGTGAATGCTCTCTCACACACTACAAAAGTCTTCATTTAAGTAGATCCAATAAAGGAATTACTTGGAGATTAAGAAAATTAATTTTCAGATTTGACAACCTTTGTAAATTTCTTGGATAGATAACGAAAATCTTGGTTTTCATAAATTTCCTTTGTTGATCAAATCTCCACATGTAAACTTTTCTATTTAATATAACAAATCCTTTGACTAATTAATTGATTAGCTGATTGGTTAGGCATTTACACATAACTTTTCTCTTTTTATTTCCACAAATAACATAATTGATTGATAAGATCAATTAACTAAATTCTTTCATTCTTTGGCAAATATTTGAATCAACCAAATTTTACACTCTAACTTGATCAAATATAACAATCTCTCTCTTCATCATCATATCTCAACAAATTCTTGGTTACATAGCGTTAAACTCAAGATAAACAAGTTTGGACATATTTGTGCAAACACAAATTCAAAATTTTTCTCAAGCATAAGAAAGATAGTATGCACACCAATAAACAAAATGCATACGAAAAAATACCAAAATTCTTCATCTAATGTTGGAGATGAACATATAGATTCAGAACTTTGAAAGGTCAATGAAGATTTAACAACGCACTTCACCTTCTTCAATCCATATTGAGTGAGGACATACTCAATATTATCTAATTCAATCTCCTTCATAAGGATTTTTCTAGACTTTTCTAATACAACACCAACAGATTTACCAACAAGTTCTACATCATTTAAAGCATAAGATGAAGAATCATCATCACAAATATGCTCACAAATAAGGTCAACTGAACCAAAAGACCTGCAACTGAGCTCCACCTAGAGTCTAAACCTCTGCAATCTTCTTATCGACTATGATATCATCGAAAATACCAATATATCTTTGAATATGTAAACAATCTGATGACTTCAAATGTGTTTGGCAATTTCCATCCTCTCAATGTCATCACTTGATAGAGTCTCCACCTTCAACAAAGATCTCTCATCAAATATCGCATGTCTGCTGGGCACAATTCTCCTAGTTGTTTTACACCATAGCTTATACCTCTTTACTCATTCTCTATAGCCTAACAAAATGAGCTTGCTTTTCCTAGGTTTTAACTTATCATGCCTCTCATCTTTTAAATAAGTTGTGAACAGCCAAACTTTAAGGAATGAATAATCAACACTCTTTTTTTCATACTTCTTCCGCGATCTTCATATTTATGGAAATAGAAGATGTATGGTTGATGAGAAATATTGCCGTAGATATCTTTTTTCCCAAAATCCCTCTTCTAGACCAACAGTCATTCCCAAGCTCATAGTTCTCTCCCATAATATCTAACACATGCTCTTCGCCACTATATATAGAAATATGACTCGACATAAATAGAAAAGTAACTAACTATATGCTCGGATACACAATAGTTAGTGAATTCTTGTGACATAAATTTACTACTATTTCCAACTTTAAGGACCTTCAAACGCTTTATCGACTGCTTCTCTATCAAGGTCTTCCACTTACAAAACCAAGCAAATATTTCGTCTTTGGCTTTTAAGAAATAAACGCAGGCCTTATGTGAGAAATCATTTACAAATAATACAAATTAACTGGTTCCACCAAAAGATTCAACTGGGTGGGTCCTCACACATAAGAATGAACATACCCTAGAAACTATGTAGCTCTAGGTCTTCCAACATCAAACATGACATGCTTCTTCTTTCTAAAAGAACCATCTCCACAATAGCTAGGCTTTGACTGAGAATCACCATCAATCAATACTCTTTTTTTAGTACTTCAAGACTCTACTCATTAACATGACCTAAACGAAAATGTCATGACTGAGTAGAATCTAGAACACTAGAATCTGTAGAAACTATCGACTTTTTCAAGACAATCTCTCCGTGAAGCAAATAAATATCATCAACCTGCATCCCTTTCATCACTAGCAAGGAGTCCTTCGCCGCTCTCAAATTCTCTCCATCTATTATTATCCTCATAATAAGTCTACTAAAAGCTTCAACTGACAACATACTACCACGCCGCATTAGACCATGTTTAACATCCATGATAGCCCTAATAACACCATCAAACATTCTAATCCTCACACTTTCAATGCCCATGACATGATAATATGTGTCATTCTTCATGTGAATTACTCAGCCATCAATCTTTTTATAACTGACAAAACAGCTCATATCTGACGTCATATGACAAGAGGCTTCAGAATCAATCACCAAATTTGTACTCTCTAAAGGTGAAACGTTGGTTGAAAATAATGATGTATCATTATCGCTTCTATCTGCATCTAATCTAACTGCTGCTGAAACAGAAGCTTTCTCCTTCTTCTCTCTCTTCTTTCTAAGAGCTGGACAATCCCGTATGAAATGTCATTTCTTTTTACAATAATAGAAAATGTCCCTTTTAGGACCCATGAAGTGGGACCTATGCATACCTCTTCTATCTCCAAGTTGCTTCTGGCTTTTATTTCATTCTCTAAATAAATGAAGTTGCTGAAGAATGCTGTCATTATTCTTCACCTTTCATGTCCCAAAACTCATTTTTTAGCAATTTGGCGACGCCATAATTTTGCATACTAATAGTAGAAGAATTTATCATTGGTAACTAATCTAGAATAAAACAGCTAGCTCTGATACCAATCTGTTGTGCAAAATTTTAATTAATTTGTACTAATGTCAAACCATTGTGGAATAGTTAACTTATGTGCGGAAGTAACCAAAAGGATTTAGCTTAACGATTAATTATCAACCGCCAATTTAATGAACAATAATCACCAAACAAAGAAAAACAAAAGAGTGGAGAATACAAATATTTAATGAAGTTCGGCCAAATTGCCTACATCCACGAACCCAACAACTATTTTTTATTTCATGGGAGAAAGTGAGTGCAAAAGGGAGATTATAAAATTATAGGTAGTAAAGTGAAGAGACTAGCCTATAGTTACATAATGAATAATCAATTTCTCCTAAAACCTTTCGCTCAAAACCCCTAATTTGATTTGACTACAGAAACCAGGATTTACTAAAGAAGAAGGTAATGGTAGATGCACTCTCACACACTATGAAGATGAATACCTTCATTTAAATAGACTTAATAAATGAATTACTTGGAGATTACGAAAATTAATTTCCGGCTTATGTGACAACCTTTCCAAATTCCTTTATTTGATTTCAATGTAAATAGATGACGAAAATCTTGGTTTTCATAAATTTTCTTTGTTCATTAAATCTTCATATATAAACTTTTTTATCTCTACATAACAAATCATATGGCTAATTACTTAATTACCTAACTAATTAGTTTCCTTTCTCCAAAATCAATGACACATAACTTTCCTCTATTTTTTTCACATATAACCTAATTGATTGATAAGATCAATTAACTAAAAAAAATTCTTCTTTGGCAAATATTTGAATCAGCCAAATTTAACATATGTCTCATTACCTGATTATGACTCCTCGAATATCTTTTTTGAACATAAATAAGTGAAAGAGACATGTGTGTGAGAGAGAGTAGGAGCGTGTGCGGTGCGCTCTTTTGTACATAAACTTTTATATGCCCTAAAATGAAGGTGGAACCATGAGAAGAAAAAAAAAGTAGCGCTTCTTTTTGACTAATTGGAATCATATAGCCTTAGTAGGTAATGAGGGAGACACCTAAAGTTTCAATGCTCCAGAAGGAATTAAAATCTACATTACTGTTTGTTAACCGAGTTTTTAATTCAATAAAATTTAAAGGAAGTTAGAACATCTATGACAAGTTGAAACATCTCAAAAATCAACCAAAAGGAGCAGAAGAAAAAGGAGAGAAATACCCAAAAGGAAAGATGCCAAAATAAGCTAAGGTGATGGATCGCTAGGCTTGCTCATGGATACTCCAAACTTCTTGCATCATGATCCAATATCTTTTCTAGGAATGTCTGTCAAGTTTCATAATATTCCAAGTTTCATCTGATTCCAATCACAGTTTAATGCAATCTATACATAAATCACATTCAAAACAAGGCAACTAGCCACCAAATTACATGGACAGCATCTACAGAAGGCAAGGAATACAATCCAACTGAAACGATCCAAGAATATTCTAACTACATGGATCGCTAGTGATCCATGCCCTATGGATCGCTAGCGAACTATCAACTCAAGTTAAATCGCTGTGAATTTTTTTTAGCACTTCGTATCATTAGTTTAGGCCTTTGGAAAATTGGCGTAGCCCAGTAGCTCTTCAATCCTTATAAATACTCATCTATTTACAACGTAAATGAGATCTTCTGGACTGGCTGTTGGAACTCTGTAGAAGTTACTCTTCACTCTTATTCTCCCACACAATAGTCATATGGGAGTTCAATGTGATTCTCCAGTGAACTCTTGCACTTATGACTTGATCTACCTTAGAAGATCAATCGTGTTGTAATTCGATCCAACTTTTAACAGCAGTTAGTTAATAAAAAGTTATAAAGTGGACGTAGGCTTCGTTAATAGCCAAACCACTATAAAAATCTTCTTGTCTTTTTACCATTTCTATTATTTTTACATTTATTTTCTATATTATAGGAATAAGGCTGGTTCTTTCACACCCAATCTAGGGTGTTGATCTATTTTTTAGGTTAACATTTTTATGTTTTCACTAACAACATCAGGCTCAGATCTAGCTATCTACTTGGATCAGATAGGTTCAGAAGTTAGATCCTCAATCTTTGCATAGAAGAATTGCCGTTGGGAATCAATGGCATCAGGAAGAAAGAGAACTGCTTCTGGAAGATCCATGGGAGCTATAATAGCTGGAGAGGAAACCAATCTTCCATAAGTTGAAGTCAACGGCACCAACAACCCATTAGTCAGAGAAAATTCTGGGGCCAACACAGGAGATCAGATGCCAGGATTTTTTATCCAGCATGAAGTTTTCACCAGAGGCGAGTTAAACGAGATGGTTGATGAAATCAATCAAAAGATGAAGAACAGCCAAAAAGTTCTTATGAAAAAATTAAATGCCTTTCTGACCTTGCAATCATTTGCTGCTCCGAGAGCTATGACAGATCCCGCTACTGCCACGGAGCAGGAAAACTCTTTCGTTTTTAGGCTAAACAGGAGAAATGGAAAGCAGCAGAAAAAAGGAGTAGTTGGTGGAGTTGCAAGAATCACCATAGAAGGAAACACGAGCACTCCTCCAACTACAAAGCAACCCGCCATGAACTTGAATCCAGGGATGAAAACACCATGGGAAGATATAGCAGTAGATCTCCGACTTTGAAGATGGTGAAAATTTTGACGACGATGAGTTAAAAGAAAACTTTAACGCACCCAATACTGGCAAAGAGGCCCAAAATGACCCTACCCGACCAACTGAAGCCAACAGAACTCCAAGAAAGCGGCTGTCCCGAAGACAGAGGAGCTTAGGCTTCAGCCCACTTATTAAGATCAATTGCAAGATCAAAAACTTGGTATAGTCACTAACGGCTAATCTACAGACTACCGGACATCAGAGGCATATATCGCGGACATGATCAAATGCCTAATGGACGAAAGTAAGAATAGAGGAGATGATCAATGAGGATCCACACCAAGTCAGACTCCCTTCACTGATGACATTCTGAATGAACGATATCCTAAAAAGTTCACTATGCCGACTATTCCATCCTACGATGGAATTAGAGACCTAAAACCTCACTTGCACACGTACAGTTGGTACATGGATGGAGCGAATTCTTCAAATGTTTTTTGCTGTAGATGTTTTCCATTCTTTCTGGAGGGATTTGCATCCATATGGTTTGCCAGGCTCCTACTTAAATCCATCTCCACTTTCGATGAATTAGCGACAAGGTTGCTTGACCAGTTTAGGCTTCATACGGTGCAACCAAAAGACATGATGTACTTATCGGGCCTATTCCAAGAACATAATGAAACTCTAAAATCCTTCATGAGTCGATTTAACAACACGGTCACTGAAGTAAGTAACCCAAACAAAGATATGATCTTTATGGCCCTGGTCCACGCCATCCATCCCGACACCGAATTCGAAAAATGGATCGAAATGAAACAACTTACCATGAGGAAGGACTTGAATTGAAAGGTGAGCCAGTATTTGAGATTGAAAGAGGAAGAGGAGCTAAAAGGAAAACCTGCTAACCTACAAACAACCAATGTTAGGCCGAATGATATGGCGATGAACCAAAATGCAAATACCTCCGGGAACGCTGCAGGAAACGCGGGGAAGATGGGAATTGGAAAAGGAAAAACCAGAATTCCAACAAGTGAAATGGAAGCAACAAACGGCTTAAAGGCTTGGGGCCAAAAGACTACACCCCACCCAATGATACTCTAGAGAACATTTACCTACGATACAAGGGACGAAGGAGTACAAGAAGCCACCTATAAAGGAAGCAACTGAACAGTAAAAGCACTTCGAGAAATACTGTCGCTTCCATGAAACATATGGTCACAACTCAAAGAAGTGTCATCACTTGAAGAACCTGATTGAAGAGCTGATTCGAAAAAAAAATATTCAGCAGTATGTGAGGAACCACAAAATCCTGACCATCCTGTAGCGCCCCAAGCTCCTAGCGGGAAAAATAAGCTGGAACCAGAGAAGAGGGATCTAGATGGACCGACCAAAGAATCATTATATAAACATATTTGGAGGAACTCATCCTGCATAGAAGAGTTAGGGAGAAATAGAGCGATACACAAGCTCATAAAGACACGCTCTAAAAGGTTTGTGCTTCATGATCGAAGATGGAACTCCTGCCAAGCTACAGAGGACCCTGAATGATGACATAGTGTTTCAGAATCGAGACATTGAAGGAATAGAAGCTCGGACCGTTGGCCTCATGGTTGTGACGGTAGGAGTCGGACCAGCCATGGTCCAACGTGTCTTGTGGACTGTGGCAATTCTGTGAATATCTTTTCAAACATATATTTGATCAGTTTAAGATCAGTATAAAAGACGTATCCGCTTACCGGACAAAGATCCAGGGATTCACCAGTGAAACTAAGCAACCTATTGGACCAATTGGTTTACGCGTAGAATTGGGAGAAGATGACCGAAGATTCGACCTCATCCAAACCTTTGTAATTGTAGGTGAAATATCTGTCGAATATTCTTTTTGGGTCGGTCCACTTTTGTAGATTTTAGGATTACTTTAGCTCAGTGGTGTCTAACCATGAAATTTTCGACAAAGTGTGGAGTAGGGGATGATCAAAGGAGACTAAGTTGCCGCTAGAGAATGCTACATCGTAGAACTATGCGATTCTAGAAGAAAAGAAAAGGGGAATAATATGGAAAAAACTCTCCACATTCGTGAACCTACCGAATAGAAACTATAGAGCCGCATCTGGCTTGGAGACCATAGCCGATTCAACAAGGCTTTGGACCTTAGAAAGAATAGTTCAAGGGAGGAACGGGCAGCACCGGTAGTATTGACAGTATCCATCCCAGTCGATATGGATGACCCAACACTGGTCCTGAAAATTGGATCACGTCTTGGAAAAAAGATGCGACTGGAACTCATCAAATTTCTTCATGCCACCCTGGACATAATCGCTTGGACACATTCCGATATATATAGGGTTTCATTGGAGATTGCATGCCATGTACTTAATATCGATCCCAAGTATACGCCGGTAAAGTAGAAGAGACGCAGTCCAGGACCCAAACAGTCCAAAGCACCGAGAGAAGAAGTGGATAAGCTGATGGTGAATGGTTTTATTCATAATGCAACCTACCTCGAATAGATATCCAATCCGGTCTTGGTCAAGAAGTTCAATGGAAAATGATGAACTTGCATAGACTACTTGGACCTAAACAAAGCTTGCCCAAAAGATAGTTTTCTCTGCCTAGAATCGACCAACTTGTGGACGGGATAACTCTGTGGATGCTTATTCGGAGTATAACCAGATCATGATGCATCAACCTGATCAGGAAAATATTAGTTTCATTACTGATCTGGGATTATACTGCTACACATTGATGTCGTTCGGCTTAGAGAATGCTGGGGCAACCTACCAACGACTAGTGAATGTCATGTTTAAACATCAGATCGAGAAGACTATGGAAGTTTATATAGACGATATGCTGGTTAAATCGGGCATAGCTGCAAATCACTTGGACAACCTCGCCGAAATGTTTGAAATACTCCGCAAATATGGAATGAAACTTAATCCACGTAAATGTCACTTTGGGGTAGCCTTTGGAAAGATCTTAGGATTCATTGCAAGCGCCAAATTCATCGAAGCAAATCCTGAACAAATTACCGCTTTATGGGAAGTCGAGGCCCCGAGGAATAAGAAGTTACAAAGTTTGAATGGAAAAGTTGCAGCGCTAAGCCGGTTCATCTCAAAAGCAACCGACAAATGTATATCATTCTTTGATGCACTAAAGACGGAAAAGAAGAACTTCGAATGGAGTCAAGCTTGTCAAACTGCATTCAAAGAGCTGCTGTGACATATGGAAACCCCAACAATCTTGTCCAAGCTGGTAGACGGAGAAGACTTGTACATCTACTTAGTAGTCTCACCTCATGCATTAAGTGTCGTGCTCGTATGAGAAGAAGCTGAGGTCCAGCAACCCGTATATTACATCAGTAAACGATTCACTAGAGCCAAGAGGAATTATCCACAATTGGAAAAACTAGCATATTGCCTCTTGATCGCATCCAAAAACTTACGACCATACTTCCAGACACACCCGATCAAAGTGCTGATAGATCAACCCTTGAAGCAAGTGTTATACTGCCCCTCTGGAAGGGTTATCAAATGGAACATCGAACTAATTCAGTACGAAATCATATACGATCCTCGAAGGGTGATCAACAGGTAGGCGCTGACAGACTTCATTACCGAGTTTAGAATATGAGATAACGAAGAAGAAATTACTCCGAAAGTGGAAACATGTTGGAATTTGTTCGTCGATGGTGCATTTAACAACGTCTGCTCGAGGGCAGGAGTAGTGCTCGAAACTCCCGAAGGACAATTCGTTTGCTACGCCTTATGCTTGGAATCCCCTGCAACAAATAACGAAGAAGAAGAGGAAGCATAGATAGGCGGGTTGAAAGTTGTGAACGAACGACTCTAAGCTAGTTGTTTTCTAGGTGAAAGGCAAGTACCAAACTCGGGGAGAGAACCTCGCCCCATATTTATCTAAAGTGTAGGAACTGTTGAATGACATCGAACATTACACCATAACTCATATCCCAAGGGAACAAAACACAAAGGCGGACTATTTAGCCAAACTGGCTAGTTCCGCAGAAGCTCGGTCCTTAAGCCTAGTCCCAGTCGAAACTCTGATCACTCTAAGCATAAGCGAGATGGATATCAACTGGATTTTTGAAGCAATTGAAGAACTGAAAATGTGGATGACACCGATCAAGGACTACATGCTCATAAAAACACTCCCTACAAACAAAAATCAACGGAGAAAGCTCCTTCGGAAGGTACCACGGTTTGTAGTATAAGATGGGATAATAACGAAGGGGATTCTTTACCCCCTTGCTAAGGTGTGTGACCAACAACGATGCTCGAAGAATCCTCTGGGAAGTTCATGAAGATGACTGCAAAGATCACATCGGGAGAAAACCTTAGAAAAGAAAGTCCTCTAATATGGATATTTTTGGCCAATCGTAAACCATGATGCAGCAGATTATGCCCGACGGTGCGACAAACGCCAAAAGTTTGACAAGATCCAAAGAACTCCTTCAACAGAACTAACATGGATAGTCAATCTGCGGCCATTCGCAATCTGAGGAATTGATCTGATTGGTGTATTACCAATGGCCAAAGGAGGAGCCGAATATGCTATTGACTATTTCACCAAATGGGCCAAAGCGGAACTGCTAGCCACTATTACCACAAAGAAAGTTATTAATTTTGTCACTAAAAACATTATTTGTAGGTTTGGAGTGCCATAAAAAATCATCATAGATAACAGAACTCAATTTTAAAGCATTGAGTTCAAAGACTTTTGTAAACGTTATCGAATCGAGAAAATCTTTACAGTTGTTGCACATCCACAAGCAAACGGATAAGTGGAAACAGTGAATAAGATCATCAAGTCCAGCATCAAAAAGCGGTTAACTAAAGCTAAAGGAAACTGAGTTGATGAACTTTCACTCGCGCTTTGGACATACAGGACAGCGCAAAATCCTACAATCGGGCACTCCCCATTCTCCCAGACTTATGGTTCAGAAGCAACGATCCTAGTCGAGCTAGAAGTCCCTTCTCATCAAAGGAAAAACTTCAATCAAAGGCAAAATGAGCAGCTCCTACTCGAGTCACTCGATATGGTCAATGAGAAGAGGGAAGAAGCCAAGTTAAGAACTGCTACTCACCAGAAAAGTTTTGCATGATATTTCAATTTCAAAGTCTGTAACCACACTTTTGAAGTGGGAGACCTTGTCCTCAAATGGGTCTCCCCTGTACTAGGAACGTTCGGACCAAATTAGGAAGGGTTGTAACCGTCCAAAAGCAAAGGGTGGCACATTCAAGCTAACAACTGTTGGTGGAACCCAAATTCCCTAAGCTTGGAGCAGTGTATCGTTGTGCCGTTACTTTATCTAAGACTATCTTATTGATTTACTATTTCTCGAAAATAAGCCATCCTGAAATACCGGAGGCATTGTAAATAGGTAGAACTTGCCCAAATTTTATTCATAAAATTGCTTTGCTTTCTGAACCAATAAAATTGTGTTCACAAAAGTAACATGCTGAGTCGACAGGGTCAAATTGACTCAAAACCACCAATCACTCCTTGAGATAGCGTAACCACACTCAAGTACCCCCCCCCCCCCATTTATCCGTTGAGTCGACGGAAATAAATCGACTCAAACCGTTGGATTGACAGAACTCGATCCATGCCTTCTAAGAACCGCTATTTCTCCAACCACACCGGGAAGGCTCAAATCAAAGCTGCAAATATTGTAAGCCGCGTAACGCTTCTTGGGTTGTGGAATCACGTCCAAGAAAATATAATTACTTAAGTTGTGCACTCCCATAAGCCGTGCATCACTTCTTGAGCTGTGGAACCATGCTCTAGAAGCACGAACTCCTCATGTTCCCTGAAGAATGGCAACATCAATAATTTCCAAACTATTCCGGATCGATGGGTCTTATCAATCCCTGAAGCCGCGCATTTCATAAGCCACACATTCTTAAAAGCCGCGTGTCACTTCTTGAGTCGTGAAACCACGCTCTCGAAGTACAATCAGCAAATCATTAAGATCTTGTATGTAGAAGTATTGTCCTAGCAACACCGGTAAACTCACCTATTGCAGGACTAACAAGAATCCATTATCAAAAGTAATTGACATGAATCCGACCATGTCGCACAACTAGAAATCGATAAAGAATTCTGATCGTTGACCAACAAAATCTCTAGTGTCGAGATGCTCGAGCCACAAGTTCCCTAAGATAGGGACTACAAGGTATATTCTACTTCAGACATTCGAGGAATCACTCGGATCAACCGTACATTTGTCAAGTGTTTGGAGAAAACAACCCTACGAAGTATGAGGCACACACATACCGGCATTTAGTTGAAAGGAACACTACTTCATAAGTCTGTTCTCCAAATGTTTAGTTATAAATTACAGAAACATGGCACGGCAATGAGAAGTAATTGCAAAACAAGCAATCGTGCCACGTGCACACATAAGTAGTATAAAAGCAAGGAAAGTATATGAAAAATAAGGAAGAACACAGAAGAGATGACAGTTGAAATATTAATTTTTTCTTCCTTATAACATTTTCAATACAAGCCGTACCCACACAATATCGGCCAATAAAAAGAAAAGTACAGTTATTACATCAATAAAATAATCAGTGCAGACTCTACATTTGTACAAAATACATGTCAAACAAATCAAAATATTTCAGTATCCGGCTCCATCGTCGCTCGAGCCTGTTAATGTTTCTTTCCACCACTTCCCTTCACACCTTTGGTCGGAAGTTTCTTCTTCTTATCAGAATCTCTGATAGGAGTTGTGTCGTTCTCTGAAATATCATTATCACCTCTGTGCCCACTTCTCCTCCTTGTTCTTTGACCCCCTTGGAAGACTCTCCCTTAGTCTTGCGCTTCCTGGATTTGTGGGAGCTTCTCGAAGACTTTCTCTCCCTAATATTTTCTCTCTTCACTACCACCATCTGCTGTTCAGTTTTACATAGCTAGCTCGCTTGGTCTGTCTGCTCTAGAGTGTGAGCTACTGTTAAATCGCCATCCAAAGATACAGAAGGGTCGCCCAGGCCATGCAATCTTCTCGGATTTTGTCCTTGGTTGTAAGGCAGACATGGGCGTGGTGATCGAAGTAGCTAAAGAAACAAGCGTCGAGGCAGTCAAAATAGCAGTAGTCCTCGAGACCGAGGAAATTGGCAGTTCAGTAGGCGAAGAAGGCAGACCTATAAGATCAAAAATGAAAGCATTCAATTCGTCTTATTCTTATAGCGTGAGATGAAAATTCTCAAACTCGAAAGAAACAAGAAAGTTGCCCGCACTAGAAGAGTGATCGAAAATTTTAACCTCATACTCCCCACCTTATCCTTCTTTGGTTGCCTTCACAATCTTTGGTGAAGTTCCATGACCACCTAAGGCTTCCGAGACAGCTGCTGAAGGGGCAGACAACAAAGCAGTACTGACTGAACTCGACATAGTCCCTAACTGATCACGAGGTTCCTTTGATGATTCGCCAGGCCGGGAACTGAAAGGAGTTGATAGCACATTAGCAATTGCAATTGCAATTGCAATAGCATCAGCGGCCTCATGCTCCCTCTCAATCCAAATAATCTCTTGGCCCTCTACCAAAGCCTTCGACTCTTCATTGAAATAGGCAACCTCCAGCTCTTTCTCGATGTATACATCCCCTTTTTCTCGAAAATGGACCAAAAATTCTTCCCAAACCATAACAAAAGTACGCAGGAATTTAAGGCCCAGATAGTTGAGGCTGTCTTGATGCAGCAGTGAGTTGACATAAAAACTCAAGACGGTGCTATCCATCTTCTCCATCTTCCTTTTAAAGGTATCTTACAACTCCAAGTAGTCCGCCATCATAGCAGCCTTATCAACTTCAACTTGGGTCTTTTTAATGTTAAGCTCTACAACTCTTTTCTAAAGCGAAGCAATCATTTGAGCCTGGTCAGAAATGTTCTTGTCATGGAATTCCACCATTCCTGCATAACCAGCAATTATCTTTTTATGAGCATCTACGGCTTCGTGATGACTAGAAATAGTTCTCTTTTGAGCTTCTATAATCCCGTCTCGAATTTCAAGCTCCTTTTTCAACTTAACCTCATCAGCATGAGCCTTTTTGATTTCGTCTCTAAACATGATCTCAATTTTTGTGTGGGCCTCTTTCATTTCCTTTAGAAAACCGGCGTTGCTCTTACTCTCCCGAATTTCAGCATCCCTCTTCTTTGTCAGTTCCTCAATTCTGATGTCACGTTCCATTAACATCCTCTTGTAATCATCCTTTTTTGACTGGAAGGAATGGATCTCTTGGTAGTTGTTACGGTTTATGTCCGCTAGTTGTTTACATAATTTCTCTCATCTTCAGCTTGATCCAAATCACTGTGAATCACCTGGAGATGGGGCATATAAAAGACTTTATGGGTCGAACACAGGTCATGATCAAATATAACCCTTCAGAAACCATCCAGAGAGTGTGGCTTTAAGCTTAGAGGGATCGGATGGGAGAATATAAGCTAGCCTCTTGTGGGGGCGTGAAGAACCGAAGCAAGCACTATCTGAGTTGACGGAGTTGGGGCTGATGGAGAGACTTTAACGGTAGAAGTCGGAGTTTCAATTCCAGCAGAGATTGGAGCCGAGGCAAATGCTTGGTGCTCAGAAGGATGAGAATCACGATCTACCTTCGATTTCTTGGATGGTTCTTCACGATCATCGGGAGTTTTCCTCTTCTCATAACCACTCCTATAAACTATGTCTTGTCTTTGTCGTCCCAATGACGAACTTTGGCTTTCGAATCTTTCCTCCTTCTCCACTCTTGCTTGGTTTCTCGGGTTTGATGGCGGCTTGAAGTCCGTCTTGACCCGCATTATACGTCTGTAAATCATTCAAGGTCCTCATAAAGTCCACGACCTCTCATATTACCTTATATAAAAAAAATGAAGAACTTTATTGGCAGAAAATGAACTCAAATAATGCATATGTAAATGTACATGACCCTACTGAAATGTGTAACGTATCGTAGGTGGCCTAAAAGGACTTCACAAACCAGATCAGGAAGCCACTACAGAGTGAGTCGGGCTACTCCAGACACAACATAACCGAGGTGAGAAGACAGTCCCACTAACTCGAAATCACATGAGTTCATCAATATTTACATAAACGTTGCCCAAGTCGTCAAAGTTGATATCGGTTTCCTTAAGTAAAGAACTTGAAGTAGTTCGGCTGATGGAGGAGCATCTTTAGCAATAATCCCTTGGAGAGGCAAATTCGGAAGAATAGGACTCATTCTCGGAGTTTTATTGCATGATTCAAAGTCTTCTTTACTGTAACTTACGCTAAATTTCTCATTATTTGAGGAGGAATCACAGCTACTACTGCTTTCAATTTCATCCTCCTCCTTTTCCATGATCACCACTGCCATGCCCTCACGCTGCTTGAACTTCTCTTCCCCTTTTTCCAGGATCAGAGGTATCCTAATTAGGCAACTGGCTCTGATCATAAAGCCTTTTCCTTCATGAATTTCTTTAATTAATCCACCGGATGGACCCTCTCCTTCTGGTAGATCGCCATCTTCGAAGTCGTGCGATGAAGAAGTGGAGCATGTCTGAATCCTAGAACGGGAAGGAGATGGAACTTTAACAGCGATGGTGATCAGCTGGGATGCAACATCCCGTACCAAAGAAAATTCTCATTTGTTAGCAAAGACTTGGTCGATCTCACTCAAACGTCTATGGCCTTCAGAGTATGGAAGGTGGGATCAGGTGATGGATCTTTGCTTGGCCTTGGAATACCTGCAAGGATTATTCAATCTATTAAAAATCCCGCACCATCGTATTAAATCAATAGTAAAATAGAAGACTTACCTCCTATCGTCTAAAGGTAATTAAATCCCTTAAGAAACCTAACAAAAAATATTGGATCTTGAACTATGAAAAATTACTTTGAAGCTACAACACAGTTTTGCGATTTCTTTAGGCCTCGATGATCACAAAAGACGGACATACATCTCACTTCTTGAATGAGAGGAAGAATCTTAGCTCAACAAAGCTTGGGGCAAGATTGAATGTCCACATAAACAAAATGTGAAGACATGTCAAAATGGCATATTCATTGCAGTGAATCTGAAATGGAGCGATTCCCAAGTTTAGAAGAGTCCCTCTCAAGAAAGATTGAAGGGACACTTCTCCATTCAAGTACATGTACCGATGGAAAGCGGTGTACCCCGAAGGTAGCATGTGTACAAACTCATTCTTTAATGTAAGGCATACGTTATCATCTGGGATCCCATGCAGTAAACAAATGTTGTGCATGGATTTAGCAGAAATTATGGTGGAAGCTCTCTCTAGAGGGTTGAGTAAAACTCTAAAGTATGGAGGAGTTTGATCTACAATCAAACCAATTAGAACCAAATTTACCATATTTAGTTGGTGGTGCTAAAGAAGTAGACACCGCTGAAACAGTTTGTGAAGGCATAACTGATGTCGATTCGACTTCTGAAAGTGTCGGACTTCCTCCACTGGATTTACAATGGGATGACGGGTGCTTCATTCCATACAACAGAACTTGTATTTAACGCGGTTAGGTAATTCTATTTATAACTGAAAGTCTCCCTACGCTTAACACTTAAATTCTTAAGAAGTGTCGATTTATGCCAACTCATCGAATTTCAAGTTGGTTGGGGCAAGTGCAGTGTGTTATTTATTTGGGATGGGCTCGGTGTCCTGAACACTATGAATGCTCTATGCTATGTAGATAGTTCACTCGTAGCAAAGAAATGAAAATATTTTCATCTAGTTCATTAAAGTTATTCCTCCTATACTTACCCGTTACTGATCAACGATCGATAACGAATCCGCTGTCTGAAGCGACACAGAAAGCACTTCCTATTCCTGGTACACCGACTGTGCAGTGATAGGACCAGTCCAAAGCGATCACTATAGATCGATAGGTATGAACCGAGTTGATAATTTTTAGCATAAGTCGATTTCAGTTCAATGAAAAGTGATAACAGCATGAGCAGCATACGAAATGCTACTCTAAGCTATTATCACTTCCCAGAAAAACCAAAATCAATCCCTAAGACGCGTTGCTGGATTAGCGGTGTAACTTTGTGCAAGTTAATTCTGACTCTTTGGATGAAGATAGAAAAACATGTCAAGCACCGTTGCAAAACTCAAGCTTTGTTCCGTGAGGAATTCAAGACTCGATTTACTATCTTCTTCCAAAAAGTCGCAATCAACTCAAATTCTCCATTGCATCCGTCATCAACACAACTTCATCACCAAATCACTAAATAAACGCCAAAATCCACATCACCAACTTCAAGCCAGAAGGCGAATTCGGTCAATCTTAAGTTGTTGGCGATCCAAGATGGGCTAGATAGGAGGTGATCCAGGTAGGTGATGTTTCAGGAATTAAGGGCTGACTCAAGCGACGGTGAAGTCAAGTGGGGTAGGTGGCAAGAAGCTTCAGTAGCGGATGGTCGAAGATGGCAATGGTGTGAGCAAGTTTAGGGTTTGGTTGTGTTAGCTCGGGTTGCAAGGCAAATGGCTCGGTTCGCAAGAAGGAAGCAAAGTGATCAGGGTTGGCCCGTACAAAAATAAATAGGAGATTGAATGAAAATATGTTGCTAAGTCCTTGGATCGCTAGCGATCCATAGAATCGCAACCAATCTTCCTAAAAATCGCTAAGTATGATCTACGTGTTATTTGCAAGCATTTCGAAAGTTGTGGGTTCGAAATTGATTCATTGTTATCAGCAACAATGATTCACATTGAAGATTCAACAAATGGCTGAATAGCCAAAGCCAAATTTGTATGATAGCCTAAACACGACCAATTAGACTTCAGGAAAGGGGAACTTAGAAGCAGTTACTTCCAAAGTACCCCTTGTTTCCAATGAAGGCATGTTCTGGGGGGTAAATATTAACCCAATTTTTAACCCAATAGAATTCAAAGGAAGTTGGAACATCTATGACAATTCGAAACATCTTAAGAATCAACCAAAAGGACTTGAAGAAAAAGAAGAAAAAGACCCAAGAGGAATGATGCCAAAATAAGCTAAGGTGATGGATCACTAGCGATCCATCACATAAGGCTTGCTCATGGACTGTAACGATCCAAATTTTGAGTAACATTATTTAGAATATTTAATTGGTTAAATTAAATAAAATAATGTAATGATTAGGGAATTGATATTTGTGTAAACTAAGGGGTAGCCGTGTCTTGTTAATGAATAAACTAAAATGAACTAGAATGAAATAGATAGGTAAGTAGACGAGGGAAATATAGGAATATGCATATTCTTATACTCTAAACCATTAAACCACATTCATTTTACACGTTCATAAACACAAATCAAACACTATAGATGTCGGCCACCATTAAGCAAAAACAAGAGGAAGATAAGCTAAAAGTAGAAGCTAAATCAACGCTAATCCATTCTCAAATCTTAAATCCTTAATCTCAAAGCTGAGTTGAAGAATGACTATATCTTATGTTTTCCAATTGCTTTCGGTTTTAGGTTAAAATCCAAATTATTTTGCAAGGTTTTTCCATATTTTGATCATTAGAAATATGTGTGTGTGTGTGTGTGTGTGCTTGTTGATGATTTATGATATTTCATATGGATTTTATGATATGTTTAAATGTGAAAACCCTATTAACTAACATCCAAATGCCTTGCGATTTTAGATTTAGATCAGAAATGATATTTTAGAGATGAGTTTCAATTTTCATAATTTTTTGAATTAATGTGGATCTTATATTGATTTTCTAGTGAGAAAAATGGATATTTGGGTTAAAATAATTTACGGCTAAATTATATATGTTTTGGTTTGAAATTTATATATGTTAGAAAACATATTAAAAATGATTTATAGGAATTTTTGTAGAATTTTCTTAAGTTTTTGATGAATGTATAAAATTATTTAAGGTATGAGACTTAAATGTTTTATATATTTATGAAAGGAGAAGGGGCATTTTGTAAATAATTTAAATTGTTATTTTTGAAATTTCGGTAGTACTTTTAGAAAAGAAAATTAGAACCAATAATATGTTGATAAACAAGGCAGGTTAGTTGAAAAGATTACTTTAAAAGCTAAAAAATAATATTTTACATGCTTTTTACATATTTCAACACTTTCGACACTTGGGTTCCGACTGGGTACTTCCGTCGTCATCACCATCGAAACAATGCACATAGTATCAATGATTTGGTACATGGTGAATTAGATACAGGCGGAAGGTATTGGGTTGAAATAGGGGTTCTGATAGGGTCAAAGCGCTACTTTGCTTTCAAATGAATATATGTCTGCTTTGCTTTTGAAATGAACGCTTTCGACTTGGTTGGCTTTCGATTGGGTCAAATTGATTTAAGGAATGGTTTTGAATGAGATTGTGCCTTTTGTTTTAAGCAAATGATTTCGAAGAGGCCGAAACTCCTTGCTGCCGCTTTCTATCTTTCGAAGCAAATGGTTTCGAAAGGATACTTTATTTTTAAAACCTGGCCATTTTTTTTATGCTTTTGAAGGGTTAGTTTCGACACCGTCACTTCTTTACTCAGGAATTTCTTTCGAAACAGTGTTTTCGACTTAGATGTTTTATGACCCTTTTGTTCTGTTGAAGGTAGAACCCAAAGGTTTCGAAAGGAAGGGTTTTTAAATGTTTCGAAAGGTTTTCACATGTTTTACTTAAACCCAAATGCTTTCAAAAGGTTTGATATTTACAAATGATTTTAATGCTTTTGAAATGTCTAAATGAAGGTTTCGAAAAAGTGGTCCTCCAACGGCTTCGAAAGGTTTAAAAGGAAGATTTATAATGTTTTCGAAAGGCAATGTTAAGTGTTTTAAAGATGGGACGTCTAAGGTTTTAAAGTTTTCGAAGGTGATGTTTCTCAATGGTTTCAAAAGGTTTACTATGAAGGGTTTTGAAAGGTATGTTTTGGCCTTTCGGCCTAAGGTTTCACTTATATCGAAAGAGGTACTTTCAATGGATTCGAAAGTGGTACTTTCAAAGGTTAAATGTTTTCATCAACAAAGCTTTGTGTAAAGTATGTATAACATGGCAAGGTGATTTGAGTAAAGCATAGAGTATATTTTCCTTATTTAAAGTATGATTATAAGGTTTAAATCAATTAAAGAGAAAAAATTTCAAGGAAAATTTTATGGGTAGTTAATACTAAGTAAAATGACTCAGATGTTAGAATACCAGATGTGACTGGTATAGGGTTGCGCCTTATACATTAGCTATTAGCTATTAGCCTCTAGCTAATTTAGTCCAAAATTCAAATATGTATGGCTTTGTCACAAGTAAAACTAAAATGATGTTACAAACAGAAAGAAATATACAAAGAGAAAATAGGTTATTTATGAGCCCACAAAACCATTAGAATCGGTTGATCCTGGAGAAGTAAGTTAGGGACAGACCATTCTAAAGGGGAGTATTTAATAGAAATTAAATTATTTGTTTATTTTGTCTGGTAGGCCCAAGTCAGCCAAATGTTGGTAGTTAGCTAAAAAACTATATTGTTCGGATAAATAGTCCATTTGTTACTAGATTTATATGCTTTCATGATATTGATATTATTATTTTAACCAGTTTTGGTTGCAAGATTAAGATTTTCAAAATATATGTTTTAAAAGGATATTAGTGAGGGGAAACTCGTTCCGCTAAATGGCGTGGTCTCGCTTAATATCATATAACCGAGATATATTACATTATTCACACTAGGCTTTATGTCTGACTCGAAGTTTATATTTTTCCTCTTAAACTCTCGGGTGCTCAAAACTGATTTGAGTAGGCTGAGGGTTGAGGATTTTCAAGATTTAGCTGGTGGATGAATAAAGCATCCAAAGACGAGCAGGAGGCTGAATTTAGCTATGTAGGAGTTGTTATGTTTTTATTTCCGCTGTGTTATATTAAGCTGTTATGGCTATTTAGTACTCTGGTCATCTAAAGGAAAATCTTCATATGTCGCTCTTGGCGTATTTTGTAATAATTATATTGGATATGAACTTGAAAAACGTTTGAGATTATGTAACATGGATATGAAATCATGTTTTGAGATGTAATCAAAAAAATGTTTTAATCTTTGATGATTTTATTTCATATTCAAGTGCTTTTGATATTATGGATATCATTAACATTACCGTATTTGGTTACCGAAAGTTAATAGTATGGATGACTGCAGCATCTGTATCGCTTAGTTTCGTGCCTCCAGATAGGAGATGTTACATGGACCTTCCAAACTTCTTGCATCATGATCTAATATCTTTTCTAGGGACGTATGCCAAGTTTCATGATATTCCAAGTTTCATCTGATTCCAATCACGGTTCAATGCAACCTGTGCACGAATCACTATCAAAACAATGCAACTAGTTACCAAATTACATGAAAAGCATCTACATAAGGTAAGGAATGCAATCCAAGTGAAACGATCCAAGAATATTTTAACTACATGAATTAATGTCATATGGACAATTCAAGTCAGATCACTGTGAAATTTTTGTAGCACCTTCGTATCATTAAGTTTAAGCCTCTGGCAAAGCGGCCTAGTCTGCTAGCTCTCCAATCCCTATAAACACTCTTGTACCTGCAACATAAGTGGGATCTTCTGAACTGACTGTTGGAACTCTGCAGAAATTATTCTTAACTCTTCTTCTTCCATACAACAGTCATCTAAGAGTTCACTGTGATTCTCCAGTGAACTCTTGCACTTGTGACTTGATCTAATTTAGAAGATTCAATCATATTGTAATCCGATCCAACTTGTAACAACGTCAGTTAATAAAAAGTAATAAAGTAGACGTAGGCTTCGTTAACAGCCGAAATACTATAAAAATCTTCTTATCTCTTTGTTATTTTTGCTATATTTACAAATATTTTCTAAATTATTGCTCTATACACAGGACTGGTGCTTTCACACTCAATGCAGGGTGTTGACATTTTTTGGATTAACATTGTATAAAGTTGAAATCTATAGAAGTGAATCATATATATGCTGGATTTTGGTGTTACGTTGAAAGTGATGGAGAAGAATTTTTTGTTAAAAATATTCATCGGTGGGCATCTATTTCTGTAGAAAATGGGAATACATGGTCCCTTGGGAAAATCCCGGCCCACTGCTCTGTGTTTATTATACCCACTTTTTTCACAACAATGCTTTATCAGTTTCCTACATATATGCTTAGATAATAGTGACATTTAGAAAGAATAATGTGTTTATGGTAGGTAGAAAGATACGTATATCAGTAACGTTTGTTCTTTTTGTTCAAGATAGTCACATATAACCAAACTCTTCAATCTAGCCAAGTGTGATGCTGAAGTCTCTTCCTTTATGCGTGTTTCGTCGCCACTCCTTGCCCCTGTGGCAGCATTTGCTCATTTGAAACTTAGTTTGAATAACATGTATCCACTCGGCATTTTCGGGATGTGTCGGGAATTTTTGCGCAGTCTTAGTGTAAAAAAAACAAAGAAAAAATCATAATTTGCAGCATCAACTTTATTTTAGCTCTACACCAGAAAGATATTTTTATCACATTGGAAGCTTTATATGATTGAGTTAAGGTAGACGTAGGTGGCTGGGTTTGTTGGATAAGAAGCGTTCATTGCATTTTTGCAGATGTGGCCAATGAATAATTGCAATGATGACATGGCACCCTCAGTGTGTGCCATGTGTCATATCATCGTATAAATTTTCTTTTGGAAGAGGATGGAGCCGTCACTCTTTCCACAAAGGCCCCTCTTCCATCTTCTCCTCTTAACAAAATCAAAAGAGAATCTGTATTTTCTACAATCATGCGTATTTAAGTTTAATAATTGGGAAACAAAGAATAGACATGACCCTTCAATTTGGACAGAACTCATTGGTTTACCAACTAGAGCTCTACGGCATGACTCTTTTTTTCTCCACATCGACTTTAAATCGTTGGCATGATATTTCAGTCGAGTATGATCGTGGCAACATTGTTGGATTAAAATTATATTATGGGCACATATGTTAAAGTGTATAATGCTATTAAAATTAAGGTATAAAACATTAAGCGGTATTTACAATTTAATGAGGGGCTAAATTGTAAATAAGAAATAACTAATTTTTGTCCGTTATTTAAACGGTTGTGGTCCCCAGAAAACAGTACGTTCTTTTTTTTTTTTCTTCCCCATCAGAAGAAAAACATCGACAGAAGGATAAACTGCTTTTCTGGAAGATTGCAAACCCATATACAATTGAATCAATGGACTCCGGTATGCTTACGCTAATATTCGTTTGTTTGTGCTTTTAGTCTCTCTTGAATTGATTAGGGCTAAATTGAAATTATCAACAATTGGTATCAGAGCAAACCCTAAATTGATTCTTGAGAATTTAATATAGTACTGTTATGATCTTCATTTTTTTTTTTTTATGGCGGTAGTTATTGAATACCGTTAATAGCCTAAGGCTTATGAACCCAGATTTATTTATTTTTTCATATAATTTGTCTCAAGTACAGCCATATGCTGATACATATGAACTCAGATTTTAAATATGCCTTGAGGCATATACAGTTGTCCATACTTTTAATATAATAATCAATTAGGTACATTTATTCTCAAGTTAGATTTTGTTTCAGACAACTTTCTTCATGTTTGAGTTGATGCGATGTACTGAAACTGTAATTTGTCTCATATGAGATAAATGTTGATTAATTTTCTCTAATATAGATATACAGCCCATATTTCCACACTATAATGATGAATAACTTTGGATAATAATCTCTTGACATAATAACATAGGTTATAGGTATGGGCTGTATAGATATGATGACGTATGCATAAGTTATTCTTTGCAGATAAGCTATAAGATTTTAATTCATTTTTGGACATATCAGGCTCTTCTTCTAGAATGATTTATAGTTGTAAACTGATCAGATGTATTTATTTATCTGACATACCTCATGATTTGAACGCATGTGTGTGAATATGATATCATACAGATTGGTTTGAAATTTTACTTGTACTGTGTATTCGCATATGTACATAATTGTATACTACAGTTGTTTCAGATATCTCTGGTTTGGATCCACAATTAGATTCGAATTTGGTTTCAGTGTTTCTTAAAGATGTCTAATATTTTAAATAGATTAATTGAAACAAAATATCGCCAAAGCGATCACTTTTGTGCAGATTATTCTAATTGAAATATCGAAATAATTGTGTGTATGTAGTTTATGCATTTATTAACGAGCCCAAAGGTGAATTAATATTTGGCCGAATTTCATGCATACCTGTGGTGATAAATGTGTGACAATTATAAGGTATTATTTTTTTTTGTGAGCAATATGTTAGTCCAAAGATTACATATTGTTTGACATAATTTATTGTCAATATTTGATCACTACAACAAGAGTATCGTTTACAATTAATATTACTGTCCAAAGACTTGATATTAATGATGTGTTTGATATCTTGAGATGAGATTAACCAATATTTGAATTTTATTGATTTATATGGATTCTTAATTATATGAGCTTGTTATTTATATAATTGTCATGTTCTCTTTTCAGCCGTTGCTACTGTATCTGCTAACCTTAATTCAGTACCGGTCCTTAATGGTAATAACTTTAAGGATTGGAAGGAGAACATATTAATTGTTCTTGGTTGCATGGATTTGGACCTTGCATTAAGGATGGATCGGCCTGCTTCACTTACAGATGCTAGTACCTCTGATGAAAGGAGAATTTTTGAGAAATGGGACCGTTCAAATCGCATGAGTCTTATGATCATTAAACGGGGCATACCTGAGGCTTTTAGGGGTGCGGTATCCGAGGAGATTACCGATGCCACAGATTTCCTTGCTGAAATTGAGAAACGCTTTGCCAAAAGCGATAAGGCGGAAACAAGTACTCTTTTGAAGAAACTTATTTCCATGAGATTCAAAGGCAAGGAAAACATAAGGGAGTACATTATGGAAATGTCTCACATTGCTTCAAAATTAAAGACACTAAAGCTAGAGCTTTCGGATGACTTGCTTGTGCATTTAGTGCTTATCTCGCTTCCTCCACAATTCAGTCAGTTTAAAGTCAGTTACAACTGTCAAAAGGAGAAGTGGACTCTCAATGAGCTCATTTCATATTGTGTACAAGAGGAAGAAAGGCTGAAGCAAGATAAGACTGAGAGTGCTCATTTGGCAAGCACCTCTAAAGGTAAGGGTAAGAAAAGGAAATTTAACAATGAAGCTGCTAAGGATTCAGATCAAAAGAAACAACAAAAGGAAAAGGATGGCTGTTTCTTTTGTCACAAGTCTGGACATATGAAGAAAGAATGTACCAAATATCACGCATGGCGTGCAAAGAAAGGTACATTTGTTACTTTGGTCTGTTCTGAGATTAATTTATCTTCAGTACCTAGAAACACTTGGTGGATAGATTCTGGTGCTACTACTCACATAAGTGTTTCTATGCAGGGTTGCCTGAGCTGCCGAAAGCCAAGTGATGGTGAAAGACACATCTTTGTGGGCGATGGACAGTCGGTAGAAGTAGAAGCAATTGGACATTTTAGATTGTTGTTAGAAACTGGTTTTTATTTGGATTTAAAAGACACTTTTGTTGTACCGTCATTTAGACGGAATTTGGTTTCTGTTTCTGTGTTGGACAAATTTGGATATTGTTGTTCATTTGGAAACAATCAGTTTGCTTTGTCTTTGAATTCAAATGTTGTTGGAACTGGTTATTTAAATGCTTATGACAATCTTTATTTATTGGAAACAGTTGCATCTTATAATGAAACCTTGCATGTAGATTCACGTGGTACTAAACGTAAATTAAATAAGGAAAATTCAGCATCCTTGTGGCATAAGCGCTTAGGTCATATCTCAAATGGTAGAGTTGAGCGCTTAGTGTCTAATGGCATTTTAGAATCTCTTGACTTCACAAATTTTGATGTTTGTATAGATTGCATCAAGGGAAAACAGACCAAAACTAAGAGATTAGGTGCCAATAGAGCTACAGATGTCTTAGAATTGATTCATACAGACATTTGTGGGCCATTCCCTACGGCATCTTGGAATGGTCAACAATATTTCATAACGTTCATAGATGATTACTCACGTTATGGGTACCTATATCTCATTCATGAAAAATCACAGTCACTGGATGTGTTCAAAGCTTATAAAGCTGAAGTTGAGAATCAACTAAACAAAAGAATTAAAAATGTCAGATCTGATCGTGGTGGTGAGTACTACGGTCGATATGACGGCTCAGGTGAACAACGTCCAGGACCGTTCGCTAAATTCCTAGAGGAATGCGGTATTGTCCCACAGTATACCATGCCAGGATCACCTAGCATGAATGGTGTTGCTGAAAGACGAAACCGAACTCTTAAGGATATGGTAAGGAGTATGATTGCTCATTCCACCTTACCTGAGTCTCTCTGGGGAGAAGCATTGAAGACAGCAGCTTATATTCTCAATAGAGTACCAACTAAAGCAGCTGCAAAAACACCTTATGAACTTTGGACAGGTCGAAAGCCTAGTCTAAAGCACTTTCACATTTGGGGTTGTCCAGCTGAGGCAAGGCCTTATAGGCCACATGAAAAGAAGCTGGATTCCAAAACAGTGAGCAGCTATTTTATTGGTTATTCTGAGCGTTCTAGGGGCTATAAGTTTTATGATCCCATAACTAAGAATATTTTTGAGACGGGAAATTCAGTATTCTTTGAGGATATTGAGTTTGGGGGGAGAAATAAAGTTAAAGACATTTCTTTTGAGGAGGAATTGGATTCAAACCCAGTTCCTATTATCACTTTTGACAATGTTATACAGTTGCCTACACCAATCATTGATCAAGAAGTGATTCCGGAACCTCAACAAGACAATGTTATACAACCCCTTATTCAAAATGAAGCCATTGTTCCAGAAGAACAAACTCAACAACCTCAAGAACCAGTGCCATTAAGGAGGTCCATGAGAGAAAGGAGAAGTGCTATTTCAGATGATTATATTGTATTTCTCCAAGAACAAGAGAATGATACTGGAATGATGGAAGATGACCCAATCAACTTTCATCATGCTATGAAAAGTGCTAACTCTCAAAAGTGGATGGATGCCATGAATGAGGAGTATAAGTCCATGCAAGACAATAAAGTTTGGGAACTTGTCCCATTACCAGAAGGTGCAAAACCAATTGGTTGTAAATGGATATTTAAAACCAAGAGGGATGCAAAAGGTAATGTGGAGAGGTATAAAGCACGTCTTGTAGCAAAAGGCTATACTCAAAAAGAAGGCATTGATTTTATAGAGACTTTCTCTCCAGTTTCATCGAAAGACTCTTTTAGAACAATTATGGCGCTTGTTGCTCATTTTGATCTTGAGTTACATCAGATGGATGTTAAGACGGCGTTTCTCAATGGAGACATTGATGAGACAATTTATATGGTACAACCAGAAAACTTTGTGTCAGGAGATCCAAAGAATATGGTTTGCAAGCTAACAAAATCCATCTATGGACTTAAGCAAGCTTCTCGTCAATGGTACCACAAATTCCATCAAGTAATCATCTCGTTCGGTTTTGAGACAAATATTGTTGATGATTGTGTGTATCACAAGTTCAGTGGGAGTAAACATATATTCCTGGTTCTATATGTCGATGACATTTTGCTTGCCACTAACGATATATGCTTATTGCACGAAACCAAGAAATTTCTATCTAAACATTTTGAGATGAAAGATCTTGGGGACGCCTCTTTTGTATTGGGTATTCAGATATTTCGAGATCGATCTCGGGGTATTCTTGGATTATCACAAAAGAGCTATATTGATAAAGTACTCAAAAGGTTTGGCATGCAAGATTGTAGACCAGGAAATACCCCTGTTGCTAAAGGAGATAAATTCAGTCTTAGTCAGTGCCCTAAAAGCAATCTTGAAATCCAAGAAATGCAAAAGATTCCCTATGCTTCAGCCGTTGGGAGTCTAATGTATGCACAAGTATGTACACGTCCAGATATTGCATACATTGTTGGGATGTTAGGCAGATACTTAAGCAACCCTGGTATAGACCATTGGAAAGCAGCCAAGAGGGTTATGAGGTATCTTCAGAGAACAAAAGATTACATGCTCACTTATAGAAGATCAGGTCATTTGGAGGTCGTAGGGTATTCTGATTCTGATTTTGCTGGATGCCAAGATAGCAGAAAGTCTACATCTGGCTATATTTATCTATTGGCAGGAGGAGCTATATCCTGGAAAAGTGTTAAGCAAACACTTGTTACTGCTTCCACTATGGAAGCAGAATTTGTAGCATGTTATGAGGCATCAAATCATGGAATATGGCTGCGAAACTTTGTCACTGGGCTGCGCATTTTGGAAAATGTAGAAAGACCACTGAAGTTATATTGTGATAATAAGTCAGCAGTGCTATATTCTAACAATAATAGAAGCTCGACTAAGTCAAAGCATATTGACATAAAATATTTAGTTGTGAAAGAAAGAGTGCAGAGTGGACATATATCAATAGAGCATATTGGAACAAACTTCATGATAGCGGATCCGCTCACAAAAGGTTTACCACCCAAGGTCTTTCATGAGCACATTGCTCATATGGGTGTTGTATTGCTTGAGGATATTGTGGTTTAGTGGGAGTTTGTACTATATGTGCTGTATATTTGATTTGTATATTTGATTTAAGACATTTATGTATTTGACTTTCTGATCAGAAGTAAAAGTTCATTCACTCTGTTTTATTGTTTTGATTCTGACCTCACTTAAGCTTAAGGAGGACCAATTGAAAATAGGTTGATCTATGTCATTTGACTATGTATATGTATGTGACCACTGATGGGTTTGGTCATGATTAATATGGCGAGACCACTGTGATCCTATATAAATATGGTTAATGGACAAGATTGTTAAAGATTACCTTTATTTATAGCAAATTTTGAGCTCATATGGTTGTACATTTATAAGGAAACATATGTTGCCCAAGTGGGAGATTGTTGGATTAAAATTATATTATGGGCACATATGTTAAAGTGTATAATGCTATTAAAATTAAGGTATAAAACATTAAGCGGTATTTACAATTTAATGAGGGGCTAAATTGTAAATAAGAAATAACTAATTTTTGTCCGTTATTTAAACGGTTGTGGTCCCCAGAAAACAGTACGTTCTTTTTTTTTTTTTCTTCCCCATCAGAAGAAAAACATCGACAGAAGGATAAACTGCTTTTCTGGAAGATTGCAAACCCATATACAATTGAATCAATGGACTCCGGTATGCTTACGCTAATATTCGTTTGTTTGTGCTTTTAGTCTCTCTTGAATTGATTAGGGCTAAATTGAAATTATCAACAAACATTTGTTTTTGGATTCTAGTGAAAACAGTCCATGAAATAATCTCTGGGAATAGAAAAATAATAATCATATATTACAGGTGTCTTCCTTATTTCTAATTATGTTTATTGTTAATCTTCGTAGCCACATCCATTTAATTAGATAGATGCTGCTTGATTTGATTTATTGGGGCGGCAACTTTCCTTGTTAATATTTTTGGTAGTAGCTTCTATTTATGTAGTGAATCTCTACTGAAGTTGGATAACTGAATATGTCATAATACATAATTGGTTGATTTTTTTGTGAAATTGTATTTAGCAGCTTCCCATATTGGATAAATGAATTTGAAATGCATTGATAGTTTTATTTATATAATTAAACCATATCAATTTATATGTTAATATTTATTCATCTGCTTAACTATATCTGCAGAAGGTTGGTAAAAAAAGGTTTAATTTAGTGATTGTTTATATCATACTGATGATAGATTCAGCTATTCCGTTTCCATTTTAATAATTTAATTTCATGCAGAGCCCACATTAATATGTGCAGGAAGGCATTGCTACAACTCATCAGAGGAGGAGGATGTGAAGACATGAAGGTCCACAATATAGCCTCTCCTTAATTAGTGGCCACAGTTTAAGTCGGTATATTAGTTTTTCGTTACTTCTGTCACCATTCTCAAAGAAGGCTGTTATATGAACAAAATGTCCTTATCGTTTCTTACAGCTGACTGTAAATCTCCACATTTTTATTTTTTCCATTTGCCACTATGCTTTTTATTCGCTGTGATGCTTTTTTTATCAATCGCTTTCATGATAAAACACTGTGATTAATTTTCAACATATTCCTTTACGTTATCAGACATATCAACTTTTTCTTTCAATCTTCAGTAACACTACTCTATGTTGAAACTAGGCAGACACGGTTTTCCTTGTTATATATCTGTATACACATATATATGTATATGTATATACATACATAATATATGTATGTAGGTGTGTGTATATGTGTGTGTACACACATACATATAGATATATATGTAAGTATGTATGTATGTCTTATATTAATATATTTAGCTGGAATGAGTTGTTAAATATATATATATATATATTCAAAATAAAATTCCCTGAATAAATCATGCATTCTCATGATTGGCCTCACGCGTCACGTCTGATTTATCCAATAACGTTTTTATATACCTACATGCCAATATTTTAAACTCTCGAACCCACTTGTCAAGATCTTCAGTATTGTGTGAGATAACAACCTTAACCATTTTGGATGTTTTAATTCTACAGTTCTACTATGAAGAGATTTCTTGTGACCATGGGTCTTCTCAAGTTGATCTTATATCACAAGCATTAGGACCTCACGAGATTGTGACTGGAAAGCATGCCTTCTTACGCCTGTAAACTTTTCTAATTATATATTTTTAATTACTGATTAGCAATGAGTGGTGCTATCAACTATCTAACTAGCTAACCTAGCTCAATTACTTGCACACTCTTCTATATATATGTACGATATTCAAGCCTTTAAAGGAAATAAAAAACTACTTTTTTTAATTTCAAAAGATCTTCAGAGTATCTAACTCGTATATGCAATAACGTCTTTGTTTCTTGCTTTCTCCCTTTATTTCTTCCTCTTAAGATGGGTTTACGGGATATTGAATCTACACTTCCACCAGGGTTTAGATTTTATCCAAGTGATGAGGAGTTAGTTTGCCATTATTTATACAAGAAGGTGGCGAATGTAAAGATTTATGAAGGAACAATGGTGGAGGTAGATTTGCATACTCGTGAACCATGGGAGTTACCTGGTAAGTTATGTGCCCTTTTTTCCACAATTATTATGTCAGTCGTAGAAGTCTAATTAATTAAAAGAATATGATAGACATGGATTGGTGTCTATTTCCCAAATGATAAAAATAGCGAAGATAGATTGGTAGGTTTGCTGTGTGAAAATGGTTTATTATAGCATGCTTAATATGCAAGAAACGTAGAAAATGCGTGGATTCTTGGACTCCATCAATACTATGCAGTCAGTTATTCGTCCTCTTTTTTATCTATTAAATTTGTATTGTCCCTTATGAAGAAGAAACAAAAGAAGGTTGTCATGATTGATGGTTCCTAATATTATACATTACATTCATATGTCTACAAACTGTGACCGTTTAATGATTTGCTGATACCTTCTCTCTCTCTCTCTCTCTCTCTCTCTCTCTCTCTCTTGGTGTGTGTATGATATTATACATTACATTCATCTTTTCTACCATCTACACAATAGATTCTTGTATGGTGGCCATCCCTATTCTAATGGTGATTTTGTTAGAAACTTGCAACGGTAATTGTATGAAAGTAACATATCATTTACATTTGAGAATTGTAGCTTTGTTGATCAATTATATCGATATAAGATTTGCAGGAATTAGATTAACAGTATATAGTGTGTACTAACTAAATAAGGTAATCTTCCTAATATGTATACCATCAAGTTCACTATATAAGATTTGTAGTGTTTTAATTCAAAAAATAAAAGTAAAATAATAATCATTGATCCTATCTAATCTGTCTCAGAGGGTGCCAAGCTGAATGATAATGAGTGGTATTTCTTTAGCTTTCGTGATCGAAAATATGCGACTGGTTCCCGGACAAATAGGGCAACAAAATCTGGTTACTGGAAAGCGACTGGAAAGGATCGTACAATATATAATCCAAAGACACATGGAGTTGTGGGCATGAGAAAAACCCTAGTCTTCTACAGTGGGAGAGCTCCTAATGGAATGAAAACTGGATGGGTCATGCATGAATTTCGAGTAGAAAATCCTCATACACCGCCTAAGGTATAACATTTATACCTGCTCTTGTTCTTGTTTGTTGACCCAACATCTGCTGGTATCACAAATGCTGGGTATTTAGTTTATTTAATTCTAATGTATATCAAATGCTGATAAGAATACAGTGATAAGTAAAAAGTACAACTTAAGGAGTGTATAATCCTCAGGCTGCAGCATATTGTTTTTTACAATACAAATATGTTAGAACAAATTGTTATATACTTGAGTGACGTGTTACACATCATGAATAGAAACGGGTAATTCCTTACCATTATCAGAATCCAGCATGTTAGAATGGTGAAAAATTATTACTTTCTATTCATGGTACATATAAATTTTTCCCAACAGTTGACATAATACTGTCATTTACACATTACATTAACAAATATTTCTTCATTGGCAATTGCATTGTCGGGAAGTGGATTTACATACATCTTAGTACATTTAGTAATATTGTTTAACTGTATTCTTCTTTCTTGCCTTTGCGTTGATATTTTGTAGCGCATACCTACATAGTTCATCTTCATTTAATACATTATCTTATAAGATATTATATGTTGAGGATGATTTGGAATGGGTACCTATAGATGTTTCTTTCACTGTACTTCCATCTTAATAAAATCCATCCAACTTATACGTAATATACCAAAGATGATATGTTCAACTTTATTTCGGTCCCATGCATCAACATTTTATGAACAACAAAAGTCCTCAGCTCAAGTTGAGGGCAATATTATGTATGGTGTTGCATTGATTCTAATTATTATGCCATGTTATTGTATGAAGTCTTTATATTGATTCTAATTGTTATTCTCTTGTTTAAAATGTTAGGAGGACTGGGTACTGTGTAGAGTAACACACAAAAGAAAAGGAGACGTGGCTAGTTCATCGTCACGAATGGATATTCCATCTCCTATGATGGATGACCAGTCAATGATGGGTGGATGCTTCGGGACGATGTGGGGCCAAAATGAAGGCAGAAATGCAAATAATACATTTGACGCAAATAATTTAGAAGAATTAAACTACAATTTCTTTGATTTCACAACAGAGCTGAGCACTACATCCATGACTGGTATGGATACAAGTATGGGCTTAAAAGATATCGAAGATTATGGGTTTTTATTTGAAGGGAATTTGTTAGATGATGCTGGAGTTGGGAAGTATGATTAATTAGCTATAAATAGCGACGATTATGATGAATAGTAGTTTAGTGTGTAAATTATGAATTTGTGGTATGTCATGTTTATAGAGATATTTAGTGTCGGTTGTGCATTGTAAAGGTGTTAGTGTTGATGCTTAAAGCCTTGATGTATTGTTTGTACATAATAATATAGCCAATAATGTGATTTATGTGTGCCTCATGTCATGTATATATTGGATGTGCGACTCGTGTGTGTATTTATTGTTTGTTTTTTCTGCATTGTTGCATGTACTCTCAATTTACAAGTATACGAGTTGCGTGCCATGTTCTTTTCTTTTCAAATATACATAGTGCCCATAACCTTTTATAATTATTCGCACACCACACGATTAGTTCTTCAGAGAAAAAAAGAAGAAGATACGGTGGTTTAGTTTGTATATTTGCATAGAGCAAGAATTTTATTTGTAAGTGCGAATTCACTTGGTTACACCATTGTTATTTCTTTCTGAGGTCTTTGCATCTCTTATGTACTTGAATTGTTATTTTTCTATCAAATTCATGTTTTTACACACATACACACATATATTGAAACGTAGAAATTTGTAAAATGAAATTTAAATAATTATTGACAATACATGAAACTGAATCAAGTATGGCATTTATTATAATATATTTTCTTGTATGATAAAAAAGAAAAATATTTCTATGAAATATAAATATTTTAACAAAATATAATGAGTAGTTGACAAGAATCATACTACAAAAATAAATATGAACTAGATAATAAAAATAAATTGTCATAACATAATTAGTAGTTACATTAAAAGAAAAAAAGAAATAGAAACAAGAAATCTAACACAAAACCTTCAACGGTTACATGATATTCATAGTTTAGAAAATGATCTAACCTACATGTCCATGGTAACAACTTTATTTAATTTTATTTATTTAGTGTTATTTTACTTTTTGCACATTTGATACTGTATGCAAAACTGTGTTATTTACTCATTCCCACTCCAAATTTTGTTTCCATGGAACTTCTTTTTAACAAATAAATATATTCATCAAAGGTACTTAAAAGTTGGGGTATTAAAATACATTTCAAAATGCATTACATTTCCTTAATCATATGGTATGATAGGATGGACATGCATGGATATATAGCTTTCTTCTATCATGGTCATGTCCCAAACTTGCATGCATGCATTAAATACATGGAAATAGCTAGTAGGATGCTTACCACCGGCCTAAGCCTTAGCATAGCTCTCCATTTTTTTCTCCCATTCAACCTCGAAATGCTAAATCTTTCCCACAAAATACGAGCCTACTCAAACTACTTTTGCAACGTTTTATCTATACATATAATTTTTAAGAGTTCATTGTTCAATAAGCAATCATAATTTTATTTTCTCTAGTCTAGCTAATTTGTGAACATGATATCAAGATACACTATCCGCCTAGACGACTTATTGGTGATGATGTGAGTTCTATACAAAGCAAGAGACTTTAGTAGTAGGATGCAAAAATGTATTAATCGTATAGCTAACGGTGTACGATTGTGGTAAGAAAAATCAAAATAATGTATCACGATTGAATACTGAAAGATCATCTTTTACTCCAACAATTAATAGATGATTTTGTAACTGTAATTATAAGTAAGTAGTTCAGTGATAAAAAATGGTTAACACTTGATTATTCGAGCTATAACAGATATGAATAGTATAGATGAATGCAGTTGGCCAACTAGCAATTAATCTCTCGACAGAAGGACCGCTAAATAATGCTGGCCTTTGCTTTTTTCTTGAATAATCTCTGAATTTGGGAAGAATACAAATGAACAGAGATCAAGAGCTAGCTTTGTAGAACTCTACGTATTTGCACCAACTCATCCCACTTTCATTAGTCTACATGAACTTTGAACACGTTTAGCTAATGGCTACACTACACCAATTTGAAAAATATTCCAATCTCCATGACAATTTTGATATAAAACAGTAGGGTCGCTATTTGTACTCATATGCTCTCACAATAGCAGCAACGAATTACTTTGAAAACATATTACAACTAAAGATCTTATTCCACAGTTGCGACAAAATGATCCATTTAAAATATTAGTATAAACAATAATGTTTAACAACAAATTTATTCCCCATAACACCTAATTAAACAACGCAATTCATCAAATCCATGAGTTTAAACTTGTAAAGATTGGTCATCTTAGTCCGCGCAATCAACTAACCGACTGCTGTTTTACTGAAGCACACATAAAATATTATCATCTTAATAAAAACTAAACCAACATTTTATTTAACTTTTCGAATATTAGTTATTTCTTCAATTTTTGAATACAGATGCAAACATATTTTAGAATTTTCTGGTATTCTTCTTACGAATTTCCATGAGCAGAAATAAATTTTTGAGACGTCCATGGTATTACTGCATGGGAATTCTGAAAAGGAAACATATTTGTTTGCTTTAGGTCAAAAGCGACGATGAAATAGAGCTGTAAAATGGAAATGGAAATGGATGACACTGGTTTTGTGGAACCCGTCGCTCATTGGTAATAAAACGGAATTTTCCCTTTGGCCGCAACAGTACAATTCAATGTTACTTGTAGGGCACCTATCGTAGACGCATCTTTCCTCATCAGTTTATTTGGAAGGTTGTGACATGATTGATACGCAGCACTTTTAGTCTATTATTCATGCGTGTTGGATTTCCCTTTTCTGACTTTCTATTGAATTATTTTTGTGCATGTTGATTGAAATACACTTGTTTTGGAAGATGAACCAAACGCTTGTACGATTGGCAAATTACAATAATAAAAACATGGAAACCAAATCAAACCACTCACTCAATCTCCAGCACAGTGACACAACAAAACATTCTTGACGAACAAAGTGGACACCATCCAACCTCAAAAATACATGCATGCAACATGTGTTTTTTTTAGAATGGAGTATTATCATAATCTTCCTACTAATCAATCAACCAAAACTACTAGAATCAAGTTCAAACACTCAAATTTAGAACTGTTCCACCAACTTCGTACTTGAAAATTCTCAGATCTCAAATTACAAAATTTTAAGTCTCGACAAAAGAGTAGATTGACAAACATAGTTTGAAATGTACTCAAAACTACTATAGCTTCTCATCTTCAAAGTACTTCCAGCTAGCAATACTTGCAACTGAACTTGGCCTTCGTTTTCGTATAAAATGTGCCCGATACACAATGATTCTCCAAGAACATATTTCTCCAGATACCACATTAATCTGCAATATAACTATATAACAATCATGGATGTTCAATATAAACTTGGATCTAACTTATGATTAACTCTTTTCACTGCAGCATATACTTAAGGATCATCAGAAAACTAACTATGCTTTGTCTTAGCTCGTCATTAAACTTGCATCACTGATATTTTCTGCCTTCTTGTCGACTGAAATACTGTTGATATCATTCTCCAAATCAACATTCATGTCATCGTTTGTATCAACTCCAGAATCATTTTCAACAGAAGTAACATTTGTGATGGTTGTTTTTATAGGATCATTCATATTATCAGTAGTATTCAGCTCAGCCTCTGTTGTACTCTTCACATCTTCGGCTGCAGCCTGCTCAGCCTCCGGCGCAGTCTGTAACGTCTCAGGTGCAGTTTGTAAATCCTCAGGTACAGTTTGAACAGCCTCGACTGCAGCCTGATCAGCCTCGGGTGCAGCCTGGTCAGTCCTGATTGCAGTATGCTCAACCTCAGGTGCAGTAGGCTCAGCCTCGGCTGCAGTATTATCAGCCTCAGCTGCAGCATGCTCAGCGTCGGGGGCAGCATGCTCAGCGTCGGGGGCAGCATGCTCAGCCTCGGGGGAAGCATGCTCAGCCTCAGGAGCAGCATGCTCAGCCTCGGGGGCAGTGTCCACTGAGTTTGGAATTTCTTCACAAGTAGTTTCATGAGGTTCTGGAACAGGCAAATCAACCATTTCTATATCTGCAGGATCGGTATTTGCTGCATTTACTTGTTCCAACGCTTTTTGTTTGGCAGCAATTTCCTGTTCAATTCTAAGTTTTTCTCTGTGCTCTGCAAGTAGTTTCTGGATCTTTTCATGCTCTGCAATTAAATCTCCATACCTCTGTTGAAGAGTTTTTTCAAGACTTTTCTGTTTGTTGACTTCTTGGACTATGTCGCTGACTCTGTATGTAGATGCGAGTACTTCTTGCTTCTGTAAAGCTTGAAAACATTCCAACTCTGTTGAGGCTGTGTCCATTTGTTTGTATGTGGCTTCAATTTGGGACCATAATTTTCCAGCCCTAGTCTGTGAGTTTGAAAATAACCAAGTTACAATTTATCGATATAAAATGTGTACAGTCCAATAAAAAAATGTAGGCGTCTGTAAATAACAAGAAAGCAACAATAAGGATTGATTTGTAAACGATAAAATTCAGCAAATCACAAAGAATCAAGTATCGGGATCATCTTTTCACACCCAAATAATAAAAAGTGGCTTAATATGTAAAATTCAGCAAATAGCAAAAAATCAAGTATCAGGATCATTATTTCATACCCAAAAAAACAAAAACAAAAAACAAAAGAAAGGTTTAATATGTAAAATTCAGCAAATCACAAAAAATAAAGTATCAGGATCGTTATTTCATACCCAAAAAACAAAAAAAGAAGAAGAAAAGAAAGGTTTAATATGTAAAATTCAGCAAATCACAAAAAATCAAGTATCAGGATCATTATGTCCTACGTTGGCTTTCAGGTGCATAGCCTCCTGGCGCTCCTCTACAACAATGGTTTAATATGCAACTAACCAAAACCTGGCAGGTCTATGTAATAGGAGTAATCGTGCTAGAGTATGTACCCAACGTATTGCCATATTGAAAGAACAATGACAATTCGTTACTGACCATATAATAACTTGTTAGAACTTCCATTTAAGTTAGGAACAATCATTTTGAGTTGCTAAATTTGTGAAATATAGGTACTAAATATCTTGATCTACCTCCACTTATCAGTGCTTTTTAAGGTTTTCATTGACATGCCCCTAGATTGAACCCTAAGTGTTCATTTTATTGCAATGGAAATTCTTAAAGATTTAGGCCCCGTTTGGCTTGTCGTTTTTAGTTTTGTACTAAACCAGTTCATCAAATCCATGTTAAACCAGTTCTTAGTTTTTAGATGAATGATATCAGAAAAATTAAGAACTGAGAGGTTAAGTCCACAAGGTTATCACTAGTGTATGAAGACTGGCGGTTAAGTTTAATAGCTGACTTAACATTGGGGGTTATGCCATTTTTTCTCCATTACAACACTTCAGGATAATACTTGGTCCATGCAAAGTGAAGTTATGACACAGACACACAGTGGCATAGATAAGTTATCTTAGTTTGATATCACCCTGTGGTTTGAGGACATGGTGCGCCCAGCACAAGCAGTATGCCACCTGTTTTAAGATATATTTTTCTTTAGATACTTATTTAGAATCATACAAAAATGTTATCTTTCAACTCAACATTACAACTTAAAAATGGCCTTTCAGGATACCTGTTTTACAATGTATTTTCCTTTGGCTACTTAGAATCATGCAGAAATATTATCTTCCAACTCAACATTACACGACTTATAATGGCCCTTCAGTATGGTTGTGTCAGAAGCTCAGGTTATTAGGTTACTAAAATGAATTGTAGAGCATACCAAATGTCAGGCGAAGCAATCCTTACAAGAAAGATGCATGGTTATTGAACTCCATTAATTTTGTGGAAGTCAAATGTATATGTTATCTAGGGGTGAGTGTTTGGTTGGTTTGTTTTATCCGATGATGATAAATCGAACTAAAACCAATAAAAACGAAAACCAAACCAAACCGACCAAATTTAAGTTTGGTTGGTTCGGTTGGTTATCCAGTTTAACCGAACTAGAAACGATTCATATTTTATGTTTAAAATATTCATTGTAATATGAAATAAAACCTAAATATATGATTAAATTATTCTTATTTAGCATTCTTATGCTTTCTGATAGTAATTTTGACACATATATGATAGATAAAATTTATTTAGATCGCTAAATTAATCGAAAAAAATTATAATTACATTAGTAATTTTGAAAATATAATAAAAGTTTGGTTAATTTGGTTAAATCGATAACCAAATTGAATTTTTTTACGGGCCAAATTTAAACCAATCTACTTTCAAAACCAAACCAAATGAACTGGTTTGGTTGGTTTATTTGATTTAACCAAAAATTGCTCACCCCTAAATTGTTGTCCATTTAATTAACTGAAAAGCATATTTTCTACTAGAATCCTATGAAAAGATTGAAGGTCTGCAGATGAGCAGGGTTAAGAATCATGTGTGTTTTCTTCCAAATAATCAGCCAGTACTAAAAAATTATCCAAAAGTAATTGGAAAAGATGATACTTTGAGGTGAGAATTGGCAACAATAACTAAGTCTAAGTCTATGAATCTGGTACGATATGAATATTGCAGAAATTTGGTTTTACAACTTTACGTTTCACAATTTTGAAATTGAAACTCGTAAAAAAGAAAGAAAAAAATAACATATAATCAAGGATATCATCATATAATCAAGGATATCATAGAGCATAATACACACAAAAGGACATGCAAGTTATAAATGAGTAAATGCAAAAAAATTGACTGGAGATTAGCTAAGACCAAGCATTTGCAAAAAAATTGATGTCAAAAATAACACACTGGACATGTGTATGCAAACCATTAAATCATGCCTCACCTGATGTCCATGCGTGAGAAGTTTAATCTTTTGTTCAAGTTTAGTTGCTTTCTTCTCGTCCTCATCCATTCTCTTCTTCGTCGTTTCAAAATCATTTTGCAAAGCAGCAAGTTTTTCATTATTACCAGCTACGCTAGCAAGACCAAAGGTATTTCGACCTGGAAAGTACATGAGATCTTCTTGGCATGCAACATGTGCTTTAACGAAATCATCAAAAGACTCATTTTCATTGCCCATTGCTACTCGGAGGAATTGAATTTCTTCATTAATCATTGAATCAGCCTACAGAAGAGAGACACATGTTCAGAAGCGTGTGCAGCAATTTAGAAGCTCATGTGGGGGAGGGGGAGGGGGTGGTGGTGGGGTTAGTTTTGGGGGGGGGGGGGGGGGATGTGAAATCAATAATAGCCGTTTTAAGTCTGCACATGTATTTTTTAAAAGGATTTTTCACATTGAATGTTATAGTTTCTAATTTTCTAAGGTTAACATCGACCTAAAACATTTTTGAAGAAGAAGGGGGAAAAACTTAATGTTACCATTTCACAACATATACAGCTTTTAGCCTTTTAACACCAAAAAATTACTCTGAACTACGGTCTGCAGATACATAGTTGAATGGTCAAAGTTAAATAATTTTGATAGATTAGCAGCTAACAGCCTAACATGTCACATTAAGGAACTGAGTACATTGTAATACCAGTATAATAGTGGCATTTGTGTGCATCCAGTATTCAAGTCATGAAAGGCTTATGGAGGTAACTCAAAATTACAGTTACTTTGTTACCTCTTTTTACAAAGTCTGTAGGCCATTTATAACTCTATTCATTACCGAGATGAGTGACAAAAAACACTGAAACACCTATTTTGGTATTTTGGATGCACTTATTTTTTATGCCACATCACAAACTTTTCATAGACTAAGACATCTACCTAAAGAAAAGATGTGAATTCAGTCTCACTTGATTTGTGGGAATGTCAAGACGTAAGAGTTGAGGTACCCACCACCTGCTAAGGAGCAAGGACACGTACTTGGTTTCTCGTTATGCACGGGTAAAGAGGGGTCACTCTGAAACTTTATTAAGATGTAAATGATATTCCTTGATAAAAAATATTTTGAGTTACTGTGCATGACAAAGTTATTAAAATGCACTCAAGACACTCAGTGATGCAAGCAATAATCACATCATCAACGTTCTGCTTTATTTTAATTTTTTTTATTAAAAAAATAGTTTAATGGTGCTTAAACATATTTAATTGCATTTCATTTGCTTCACGCTTGAATTAGCAAATACTCGTGCCAATGTAAAAATTAATAATAAGAATGTGAAAACAAAATTCATACTCAACTGTAAGATTATGATGCGTGGTTTCCTTTAAAATTCAAAATTCAAATTATTATTATACAATTAACATACATCAGTAGAGTATGATGATGCATATATGTTGATGGTCAATTTTCTACAGTCCATATGATTGTTTGTAAGGTTGTTCTACATCCATAATTTGCAGGATTGAAAGGCTAAAAGTTAAAACTCCTGTACATATAGAATTGAATAATTTAAGTTTTATGTTTACTGGAAAACTAAGTGTCAATTCGATAGTGCTTGTACTCGTTAAGCTATGTGACAGGGCTTATCATCCCGTCACGCCTTTCGTCTACAGTAACAGCGCCCGTGTTTCTAACTTACAATCAGTAAAAACACAAAGATGTACCCTACCGGTGCTGCCAAGCCATTTTAATTTGAAAAAATTAAAACCTAGCATTTCTCTGTACTCCAGGACTTTTAGTCTTATCATATGTTATTTATTCTTGATGTACAACAGGTCAAATCCAGCTTCTTGAATTAGCTTGTGTCACATTCCAATCTATTTTCAAGTTGCCCTAAGATTAATGATTATGCGCTTAATACTGAATGTAGTTTTGACAAATTCAAATAGGCATACAATAGATGGAGCATGTACAGTACTTGTTGACAAGTAAAATTACTGTGTGTGATTATTCACGTACAACAGACCGCTCATATCATCAAAAAATTAAAAGTGTTTTGCAATTAGACTACAGAATAACCACACCATTACATAAAACATCAATGCAATCAATTGCATGAAAACCAAATCATTGTAATGCAACTCATACTCAAGCAGATTTCTGTGAATTTTTAGTTTCAATGAAACAAAAAAGATCTAGTCTCTAGGTCATAGTTACTAATGGCGTACGGCGCAAAAAGGACCAAACCTCCCTGGAGCCTTAGGCACATGGCACAACAAATGGGGAATGCCTTTTTAATTTGTTGCGCGTATTTAGAATTTTTTTAATAGATTTAATATATATAACAATTATTCAAAAAGTTCAATATATATATATATATACACACACACACAGGGCCGGCTATTTGAATGCAAATTGATAGACAGACGCTGACACAAAAGATCTGGACCATTGAATTGTTTTGTCTTTATATGGAATGTGGAATCCAAAGGACAATCCAATGGTAGCGATCCATTGTGTCACTAAATTGTGTTCAATTAGACTTTCCCTACACACACAAAAACATATATGTAATAAAGATTTTTTTAGACATTTTGCATAAAGCATCATCGAATATAATTTCATAACCATATAATTTCAAACATAATAATCTACAAAAATCAAAATTCAATATAATAGTACATATCACTGGTAAACTTGAAATCTGAATTTAATTCAGCAACAATATTTTCTAAATCAATATCCACATCATCAAATTCATAAACTTCGGCATCTTCCTTATTTGTCAATATCAATTAACAATTTATTAGGTGCGACCGTAATGGGAACAATCAGTTCGAAGTTTGTTGAAGATTAACTTTAAAAAAACATCCATTTGTTCGGTGCAACGGTAAGCAGAACAGTTAGTTCGAAGTTCGTTCGAGATTAATTTGGAGAATGCGAACATTCGAGATTACTTGTTCAACGTAGGGACAGTAATTGGACACATCGGGTCATATCCGGATCCGAACCGACGAGTCTCGGTTCTAGTCGAGTTGATTTTGTTAAGTCTAACTTGTACATTTTAAAACTTTGACACGGCTCGAGGTTAGATTCAAATCGGGTTGGTTTGGGTCAGATTGAGTAATAACACAAAAAACGCATATATTTTCTTAATATTTTTAATAATAGTTGTAATAGCTTTGGTCTCACACTTTCTTGATATCAACGTGAACTACCATAAACGCCTCTCTTTATATTATCAAATCTTAATCACTTTAAAATAGGATCTAGTATAAAACTTCTTTCACAACTTCAAACGACCTTAAAGATAGAATCTAACAGTTAAACATGCTTTACAAGTTCAAAACACTTCTAAAAATAGGATCTAAAATTAAACTTTCTTTACAAATTCAAAATACTTCTTTACAAATATACAAATCTTAATATAACTTGAAAATAAAAAATCATTTGTTTTACTGATTCAAACATATACAATTTATAAGTAAAACAATCCACACACGAAGCGCGTGCCGCAACACTCGTTTTTTTATTTTTGTCTAATCTTCCGGATTTGGTTGGTTTTTCATGTTATTATCATCAACTAGACCCGATGGGTTCAAATCGTATATGGAACGGTTTGTTTCAAATTTAGTGGATCTCGATTCTAATTGTGCATCGTAGTTCGATGATGAAATAATATAAATAAATAGTTCAAAGTTTGTTGGATATTAGTTCGAAGTGGAATGTAATCGTATCATGGTATGAAAAATATATTACATTCAACTATTATTGAAGATTGGTTTGGATTGTAAAAAATATAAAATGTTTAAATAAGAAGTAAAAAAACAACGAAATAATGAAAAGACGTGCCATTTTTGCGTTGCGCGCTATTTTCGTCATTAGCCACGCCTTTCCATGTGCGTCGCACCATACGAGAGAAAGAAGCAAACGCCGCACCATACGAGAGAAAGAAGCAAACGCCGCGCCTTGCGCCATGGCATACGCCGTAGCGCGCCTTTCACAACTATGCTCTAGGTTAATATAAGTTCATGAGTTTAGAAGATACTAATGAATACCACCCTTGCTGCTTATAATACAGCCAAATTGCCAGAATATATTTCAAGTCCTGGTAATTCTTCTTAGTGGGTAGCCATTGTACAACTACTAATTACTACCCATTAGATGACTAATACTTTTCATTCAAAATCTCATCAAATCAATATGAATTTAAAACAGTAGAAAGATGTAAAATTTATTGATTCTGCTTCCGCTCTATGTGGAAGGAAACACTAGTACTAAATATACTAGGTTTTTTTGTTATCCACCCTTCCCTCTTAGAAAAAGTAGACCAAGAGGCCCAAGGGTTGCACCAATAAAAGCTCAATGACTTATGGAACATTTTACTTGGAATCATGGTTTTCTAAACGGGATTTAAATTATAAATCATTAAGCTCAACTTTGAAACTAGATTCAAACTGTAGACCGTATATCCAATGGATCCATGTTGTAGTGAATATATAATTGTATTCAAGAAATTTTGCTCCATGAAATGACTTTCAAGGCTAGTGCTCAACTAAATCATAGTAATCAAAACCGTAGTAATCATATGACATTTACGTATGTGTACTACATTCAAGCATAGGAAATAACTGATTCATCTTTACGTCGTAATAATTTACATTTGAAATTGGTTTTGATACTTGAGTTTCTAGATCTATAAACATAAAGCTTATTTTCTCTCGCGTTCCAACTTATTTTCTTTAAAACGATAAAATTAGAATCACGTAATCAAATGATATCATAATATAAATTTTATTCCACCATGAATTGAAACGTTTTTCTCAATTGCGGTATAAACCGAGTTTTGAACTGGAAATTGAGAACTGATTCAAAGCATAAGATTTTGATAATTTTGTCATCATTGCTAAGGGTACTTTTCATCCACCCTCCCCTCGTAGTAAAAAGTAAACCAAGACATCCCACAGCCTATAAGTTGCATCAATAAAAGCTCAATGACTTGAAATACATTTTACTTAGAATCAAGGTTATAAATCATTTATAGTTAAGTTCAAACTTTTGGAACTAGATTTAAATTGCGGATTGTAAATGTAATGGATCTATTTTGTGATGTTTATGTAAATGTATTCGAAAAATTTTGCTCCATGACATAACATTTAAGGCTAGTGCTCTACGAAATCGTGGTTATCATCTGACATTCAAGTATGTAAAAAAATTGAATCATCTTTCTATGGTAATAATTTACATCTTATAAACATAAGGCTTGAGTTTCTGGATCTATAAACATAAAGCTTATATTTCTGTTGTATTCCATCTTTTTTTTCTTATTAAAAAGGAGTAGGAGAAGAAGAAGAAGAAGAAGAAGAAGAAAATTTCATTGCAAAGTCGAGTGAGTATCATGATAGACTTTATTATTCCAATATGAATTGAACGGTTTTCTCAATTGTGAGATAAACTGAGTTCTGAATTGGAACGTGACAATTGATTCAAAGCATAAATTTTTTAGAATTTTGTCAACTTTTTCTAAGATTAAGCACACATGACCATAAAGTTCTGTAGTTCATTATATGAAACTAAAAAGGAAAGAAAAAAATTAATCAATCTAGCAAATCTAAGCAATAAAACGCATAACCGATGAAATTTTATGCTGAATCGTATTCAAATGAACAAAAGCAGCTAAACAGTGATAAACTTACCTCCTTCAGTTCATCTTCTTCGAAATCTTCAATTTCAGGTATAAAAGCTTTCCCGTTTGTCATGCGCTTCCCCTTCTTACTCTCCTTTTTTGGCTTCTCTTCAAGCGGATACTTTGCATTATCATGTTCTAACAAATGAAGAAGCTCCTTATTTATCATTTCATCAGCTTGTTCAAATACAGTTGGTGGAACAAAAGAGCTCTTGTCTTCATCCTTCCTTAACAATGAATTCCTGATAAGATCCAATGATGCAAAAGGTGGTCTTGGTAGCTCTCTTTGAAGCACTTTTGATCTCTTCCTCAACAACGCATCCTGTCTGGCTTGTTCAATTGCCTTCTCTCTAGCTATTTTGTCTGACATGTCTTCTTCAATCTTATCCTCAACTTCTTCATTCTCTTCTGGGATGGGTTGAACAACAATCTGATATTCATTTTTAGGTTGCGGCAAGTTAGTTAAACCCGAGCGTAAATTCCTTTTTAACTCAGCTTGCCTTAATTGCACATCAGTGTCTTCATTTATATGTAGTTCATCACGGAATGGAGTTGCTCTTGGAGTTAAACCAAATGAAGAGCCATCTTTAGGAGTCATGCCAATTCTAGGTGTAAGGCCCATAGGCCCCGGACTCATCATAGGAGTAGCCATCGGGTTTGGAGTTTGGATCTCTTTTTTTCTAGGAGTGACTCCTGAAAAATCGGATGGGTGAAGTTCAGGATTCTCACCACCCAATAATGGTGTTTGAGATTCTCTTAACCTAGCAAGGTTCTCGGCTTCCATCATTATAGCATCTGCTTTTCCAGCTGGTGTCCTTTGTGGAGTCCGCATAGGTGTCATTCCCTGTCTCGGAGTCTGGGAATAGTTTGCAAGAAGAGCACTTGTAGCGCCACTTCCTTCAGCAAGTTCTCCAGAAATAAGATCACTTGTGTAACCCATTTTTGCAATCTCCTCCAACTCTTGATTTGAAATTTGCGGTGCAGGTAGCATAAGCTTTGACCTCTTTCGAACTGCTGCTGGATCATTAAGCTTGTTTGCTTGAATAATTGCAGCAGGAGCATCTTGCCTCTGTGCAATTTTGTTTTTTGCTATATCTTGTTTCCTTAATTGTGCTTCTATATCTGCTCTTCTTCTTCCTTCAAGATCCTCTATTGTGGTGGGAAATTTTATTTGTTCTGCAGGTTTATCCTCACCGGCTACGTCGAAAAAACCAGGTGGAGGTCTCTTTTCAAATGGTATTTCTGCATTGTAGTCGATACCTTTCCTGCTCCTCCTCTTTCTATTAGTATTAATACCAGCTGCCTTCAGTTCTCGCCTCTTCTGCAGCGAGGCAAGCCTTCTTGCCTCTTCAAGCTGTTTCTCCCTAGCCTTTCTTTTTGCTTTCTTCCCTCTAGTGTTAGCTAATCTAGCTCTTGCTTCTGAAAGCATCTCCTTTTCGTCTTCATCCATGTCAACCGGGTCAGGTCGAGCCGGTTTAGACTCAGGATTTGGATCTATTTCTCCAGGTCTAAGCTTTCGTGGATCTTCATTTGCTTCATAATTCTCATCTTTAGCACATGCAGCATCCAATAGTTTCTCATATCTTTCAAGACACTGTGACGGCGTTCGACCCACAATAGGAGCAATTGTTCTCCATTGAGTGGGCATGAGTTTTGCGAGATGCAGAAGCTTCTCATCTTCTTCTCGGGTCCACTCTGTCTGAAGGAAAGAAAATATAAAGCATAAGTTTCCATTGAGCATCAAAAGAACAAATACAAACAACCATATGATAAATTATGACATGATAAGAGCTGAAGATGGAGTAAATTATGATTCTACCTCGTTTAAATTTTTAACTTAACTCAAGAGACTGAACTGACAACAGAATGCTAACACTTGAGAAGAATTTCAGTACAGTTAAGTTACTTCTCCCAACTAATTCAATTCATCAGCCACTGCTCCAGAAGTTGGGATTATTCTACACAATATTATAACTCTCATATGCTACAAGTTTTCATAACCATTTAGCATTTCACTCAATAACTCCACCAATGCATCAATATTAACAACACAGTTTCCTGTTGTTTAGTTATGGATACTTTTGTTAACCAATCTAAATAAAGACTTTTAGCTCTTTTAAAAATATACGACTTCTCCACTGATCAGAAGTACAACAGAAGTTCCAATAAAGACATTTATACAATAATCTGAAGTCTTGCCTGCAATCCAAAAAATTAATAAAGAATATACCTTTTTAATGGAAGGATCAAGCCACTCATACCACCTTGCTTTACATTGTTTAGCAGACTTACGAACTAAAAGAGAAGAGATTCGAGCCCACTGATTCTTCCCATATTTCATAACAGCTGCTTTCAGGATCTCATCTTCTGTGTTTTTCCACACACCTCCTTTTATCATAATCCTCATCTTCGCTTACTTTTCTAGTTAAGTGATTGTTCCGGCTCTGAATTTGATTGTGGGGGGTGAGGAAGTTTTGAGGTGAGCGAGCAAAGGATTTATTTATTTTAGGGTTTTGAAGATGAGGAATAATTCGTCGAGAAAAGAGGAAGAAAGAAATGTTGGCACTTGCGGTCTGTCGCAAATAATAATGGGCTGTGATTATCTGTGTTTAGATCCGAAACTTTAATAGGTACGGGATTGGTTATAATCCATTTTGCTCTCATCCCCGTTTCAGCTTTTAGTTTAGTAGGATCAGAAATTACAGTTTCAAAATGCGAGCGTCTTCAGGCGTTCATCTCTTCTCTACTCTCTACTAAAGTTTACGTCACACGCTTTAAGAAACCAATTTGTTCTCTACTCAATAACTCAGACAGCTTGCATCATGTTGTTTCGTCACTGCAATCTTTACATCTAGGATGAACGCAATAAAAGAATTTTAGAGAGAAAGAAGTCAATAAAGTAGCCAAACCAAAAATAATACAAACGAAACTCGTTAACCTGATGCTAAAATTGAGGACAGGAATGCATCGGCCAATCAGGAACTTTCAAATCAAGAAACGAGTTACAGATCCCTATTTTTGATTTTGTTACAAGAAAAGTCACTCTGGATATAAATATGTAAATTTAGTCCCTATTTTTTGAAAAATAGAAAACGCAACGTGCTTTATACTTTTCTGACAGAAAATGCAAGCTAACTTGCAACTTTTAGACTTTGATTTTTTATTTTTTTTGAATTTTGAAAATTTTAAAACTTTTGAAAATTTTGAAAAGCGTAAGTTAGCCCTTTTATTTTGAATTTTTTTTTTAAAATTTTGAAAAATACAAGTTCGAGCTAGTTTGTGCTCTAATTTTTAAATTTTTTAAAATTTTTGAAAAGCGCAAGGTAACTTGCACTTTTTATAAGAAAAACGCAAGATAGTTTGCGCTTTCTAATTTAGAAAAAATAGAGACTTAATTTACATAGTCATTATCATATGGATTTTTCTTACAACAACATCAAAAGTAGGGACCTTCAGTGCAAAGCCCCTTTTCAAATTCTTCAGAAATGGTGTATAGAGCTTAACGATGGCGGCTAATTGAAGAAAGTTGCTCCGTTAAGATAGCTGCAGTGAGGACGAAAGACAGATTAGGGCAAATGATATACAAAGATACTGGACCGGGCTCTACTTCTTTTCATTATGTTCAGGTCTGAAACCTAGGCTATAATATTACGTCGTTTTAAGTGCTGCGTTGTATTGCGGTGTGCTTAAGCATTGTAACTTTTATTTTCATCAACTAGTACGTGTCCGTGCTTTGCACACGGGCTGTTTGTGTTATTGTATACGTTGATATTTTGTTTGAGCGTCGGAAAGTAAAAGCATTTTTCAAATTTCAAAAAGACACCGAGTAAATGTTCAAAGAAATTTTCTTTATTAGTAGTAGAGATAAAGGAACCAATTTTGAAAAAATAAATAAATAATATATATGTTTGTGTATGTTATAATGTAATATTTATATAAGTAATATTCATATAATACACTTGTTTAAATATATATGTATATATTGAATATTAATATACAAAATAGATTTGAAAAATGTATAATATATATGAGCATTACAGCATGCGATTCGCGTATGATGATGGCATGTGCTTTGTGCGTAAATTGTTCTTCTATAATTTATACATGATTAACACATTCGAAACTAAATAATTTGCAAAAATATTTAGCCATGCTTTTACGTTGAAATCATGTGTAGTAAATTTAAATTTTTATTTCTAAGTTGCAACATTAGCTTTCTGTTAGTTTGAATTTTATTTATATTATTAACTGATAAACAACGAATTTATAAATGATGTTTATTTGTTTAAATGATATTCATTTGTTAAATCATATTCTTAAGCGTAGAGGGATGGTTTGACTGTTTTAACTTAGTTTGAATAATTCCAGTATAGCCTAGAAATAATAGGCTAAATATAATAGGAATAACATCGGCATTTATTTAGCATTTTACCGATTCTTTTGAGGTACTTGTACATGGAATATTAGATAATAATTGAATTATATGCGAGTAAAGGGTATTTTGGAAAGTTCGCGGTCGAACAAATGAACATATTTATAGTATCAAAATAAAAAAATTCAATATTTTGAACACGCTTTAAGAAACCATATCCGACAAATGAAATCTGCTAAATTATTTTGAACGCGCTTTAAGAAACCATATCTCTTCTCTTCTCTATCTTTTCTCTGCTCTCTACTACAAACCATTTTACTACCATATGACAATATTCACTGCGTGCGTGTATGCGCGTGCATATACATATGTATATAATATACATATATGTGTGTCTATAGAATCATGATCGCTACACTATTATATTGTATATATTTTAAGACTGGTAAAGAAAATGTCATCTTAAGTGAAAAATTAAAATCAACAACCATTAATATTTACAAACTTTTTATGTCAGTTATTCATTCCATTAAAATCAATGATGCCAATCTTAAATATAAAACTGAGACCAAATCTTCCTCCAAATACTCTAAACATGGTCTAGCTCAATATCAGTTTTGACCGATAAATTACCAAAATTTCATCTATTTGTTCATATGGCAGCTCAAATGGCATAATCAAGGGAATTAAATTGTTAAAACTTCATGAAACGACCCGCAAATCCGTACCCCTTAAAGTCGACACTATTCTCCATCAATCAACTCAAGATGTACAGTAATACGAACTATTTGGGTTAAAGAAGAAGAGGTAGAAGAAGAAAATAGAAAACAACATCAGAATCTAACCATCGCAGCGGAATAAAATATAATAGATAATAACAGATCTTTACACAAAAGAAAACTATATCTGCTTTATACATACATCACCAGAATACATCATCAGAGTTCAACAACATCAATAACATACAACTGGACAATCATATAAACATGTCCTCAAAACTGGATACACAGCGGAATAATAATCAAGTACGGAAGTACGTATCGCCATCCAGCTCGTCTCCTGAGCTCCACAGCATCCTTTCCTGTATCCTATAATACTCGGTCTGACCCAAGCATTACAGTTAAATAACACCCGATTCAGTCTGAAATACCAGCGTGAGAAAATCACACTCAATTTGATTATTAAAGTTTCAAAAATCCTTTTGAAAACAAAAGTATCTCGTAAGACCACGCCACAAATAAACATGTCGGGTTTTTACCTTACGATAGCCAAAACACTTTTTATAAAATCCTTTGATATTATAATAGGGTCTATATACAAATACTTATTCAAATAGCCGAAATTGTTACATTTATTAAATTCCACCTACTAGCCACAATCGTGAGTAATACAAACAAAACCGTAAAAGGCACGTAGGAAAAATGAATTTCCAACTAATGACTAGGCACTGGAGTACCGCCTGTCACAGTACGTGTCCTAGATCACCGTACCGAGGATTACTCCCAATCTCCTGCAACACAAGATCGGGACTACCCCTTACTAGAAAATCCCGAGTAAGATCGCCCACGGTTGGGATCAGCAACCGCACCACTAAGCCGAAATAAAAGGGACGTCTAGACAGGGATGACATCACCCTAATGGGCTCTACCCACCTAGCCTTGCTGCATAACCCCTGATTTTCAGTCATTCTTGGTTGATGAGGCTTGAGGCTAAGCGTTACCTTTTTAGAACATATCCCTTAGAATGCTCACCATCCACCTGACGATGTTCTGAAAGCATTCATCCATACAAGTCCGTCCCGGGTTCGAACAGAACCGAAGGCACTACTCCTACTACATCCATTTTGAAATCATCCTCAGGATTAGCAGCGACTAGCCCTTGCACTTCACTGCTCCACCTTCGAGTCCAAACTCTTGTTTTCCACACGAAAACGTTCAAACTGGATCGAAGTGGTTTTCGAGAAATTAATCCCGATCCCGGTCTCTTCGAAACGATCAGCGCATTGACCAATATTGATAGTCGGTTGTTTAACTATCAATTAACATTCACAAACAACCATCAACCATAAGTAATTTCACCAAATTATTTATTAATCCTCAAAATATCTTTACAATATATATTTCCATTTTCAATCCTTTGAAAACAGTTTTCAAACCACACCCTTCTCATGGAAAGAATTCTCAACTATTTATTTCCATTGAAAACACCAAGTACAAAGCTTTAGATTTTTAAAATAATTTAAAATACTTTATTATGAAATAAACTTTAACATTTAAATTGAAAACTACTTCAATACTTTATAAAAAAAATATACTATAAGAATATTTGAAAATGAGAATACTTTATAAAATATAAAACTAGGTATTCTCCTTTAAAACAAAATACCAAGTCACTTTTAAATCAATACTACGATAATAGATTTGAAAAATATTTACTTTAGAATTTAAGCATTTAGAAATAATAAATTTTCTAAACATGCTTTTTAAAACAACATTAAAGCCTTTAACTTATATTTAAATATTTACTTTGAAAAACGTACTCGGCTATCCAGGGAAATATACTTCTCTTCACATCCTTTAAAAATAAATTACTATTTATTTTTAAATAAATTTTCCCGTTCCTTTAATAAATTCCCATCGTGAATTTATACTTCAAATATCCACTAATATATTACTTCACCTTTATAAACCCAGTTTATAAATTTCATAATCACATTCTCCTTTTAAATTTTCAATTTCAAACACTTAAATCAATTTCCAAATTGATTCCCAATGTACTCCATTTTGAAATAAATCTCTTTGCTTACTCACTTTTTTTCCAAAATCCATTAACTTCAGATTTTATTTCTCCATTTTGATTTAAAATCTTTTAACTGAAACATACCAATTTCAGATTCCCAAAATTCCTTCTTTATTATTTTAAAATAAATTTAAACCTTGAATTTTAAAGTAAATTTATTCCTTTAAATAATATCACTTAAGTTTTACAATTCATTATTTTCTGTTTATTCAAAATCCCTTTTTCCCATACTCGAAATTATTTATTAGAGTTTTAAAATCACTTTTATTCTTATCCAGTTCATTCTTAAATTTATTTAAATTCCTATGATTATTTTTCTTAAAAATTCGCTCTTTTATTTTCTTTCAAAAATCTAATTCTATATATTTTGATAACTCAATGTACCGAAATATATTAATTTCAACTATGGCATCAAATATTCTAAATTATCAATGAAATTTACCACAGAATATCAAATATTCATAACACAGAATATTAAACAATCTAAATAATTTTGAGGAATCCAGTCGGATCCCTCCAACCTGTTTCCCTACATCCACAGATGTTAGCACTATATAAAATACCAATTCCACTTCAAGGTGGAATATCACGGTATATGGGTTTTAATATAATATCATCCGCTATTATGCGGCGCATAGGGTCTCATCCGCTATATAATGCGGGAAAATCAATCACTCCAGTATATACTATATACTACTATACATAATATGGCATATCAAATCAATTCAATCAATTATTTAAATTTAACCATTTAAATTTAAATAAAAATCCAGATGTGTGAGATTAACTCAATATTCGAGTCAATTGAATAATTAAATTTCCATTTAATAATTTAAGTTACCAGTGAATTCTTTATAACAAATAAATTTAATTTTAAACTAATTTCCTTTTAAACAGAATACTATAGCAACCAAATAATCAATAAGTTAATTAAATGAATTAATTTTCAAAAATACAGATTCAAAAATCTAGCTTTTTATAAAACTCTTCGGCATTTAAAATTTTCATATATATTTTTTGCTTCATTGTGTATACATACACATGTATATATACATCTTTAACTTGAAATATTATTTTACAGTAACTTGAAACTGAGACTGGAAATATATAATATATTAAATAAAAATAAATAAATAAAAAGTAAATCGAATATACCCGAGGTATCGAACCCATCTTCCCCAATCGCGATGCCTCTACCTAGCCAAATTAGCGTCGTCGCCTACTGCCTATCGCCGCTCCAACACCTCGTACTAAATCCCCGTGCCACGCGGCCCAATATTATTGCAGTGCCGCTCAAACCTTAGCCGATATGCAAAATCGAACCCAGAGCCTCGCGAAACCCTTAACCCAAATTGCGAAGAACCGATGACGCTGCCATCCACTATGACAACGCCATGAGCATGCGCGACCTCCGGCCTTGCTCGAGTTCGAGCCCATCACAACCGATTGAAACAAATTCGAACGAGGAAAAGAAGAAGAATCAATTACATACGGCTATCGATGAGGAGAATCGATTTAATTCTTGAGTTCGACCATGATTTCTTTGGAATGAGATAACCTTTTTTTCTATCCCTTAATTTTCTCTTGGCCATTTTTTTTGAAGGAAGATGGTTGTTGTTGAACGACTTTGAATTGGGGGAAAGGATATGATTAAATGACAAGAAGGTGGCATGCATAGAAAGGAAAAGTAGTTGACTAGCCAATTATAAATTAAAAATTTCTAAAATATTTCGATATAAATTTCAGCGCGTTTACATATCGTACGCCCACACAACAGCTCCAAACATTACGAAAATTGAATCCGATAATAATACATTATTACGGATCTAATGGAACTAGTTTCGTCGAAATCCAAGACTGTGCCTCGGAAGGCTATTTTTAAATATCAATTTAAACGATATAATTTCAAAACTGAACAAATCACTGTTAAATTCAATTTTAACCAATTTATTATCTTCAGCGTTATCCATATAAATGTTACAAGCCTTTATTTTTAACAGAATTAAAACTGAAGATTCAACAATTTTCTCAATTTCCAATTTATTAAATTCAATAATTTAATTGCCAAATAAACAACGATATTTGAAATTTATATTAAAACTAACTATCAAATATTTAAAATCAATTAAATATTCTAATTGTATATATTCAAATTTTTCGAGTCGTCACATTCCTCCCCCTTGAAATAATTACGTCCCCGAAATTACTAATTAAGAGGAATGGTCAATACCCCATTACTTTTTTCTTAATCAATCTGGTTTCAACAACTACCCAATCCAAACAGTTTTTAATAATACCCAAAATCATCTTTTAACAAGAACATCATCAACCTTACTAACTTTCCAAACTTCTCACATAGTTTTCAAACAATACTATTTGCTCAATCATTCAAATTTCAATTTAAAACCAAATTTTGAATTATCAAAATTTTCTCAAAAATTTTCTAACTCTCTAAATTTCCGAAATTTTTGGCCAGCGTCTCCTTAGCACGGTACAACTACAAAATGCCTTTACGGGCTCCCAAATTCCAAAAAAACAAAAAGCCAAGTGGCTAGATCCAAAAACCCAATCAAATTTCGTACAGAAATTTAAACACTTTCCTTTTTGTCGAGCAATTCAAATTTATCTTCTAAAATCAAAACCAATCTTCCCTTTCCTTTATAATACCTGTATATCCTACTTAGCAATAATATCCAATCACAGCATTCAAAATTGTTTTATTGACTTCCTTACAAAAATTTCAATATCTATTCATTCAAGCCCGTACGATGTACTTATATCATCCGTACGCAATATCAAATTCGATCACTCGCTCGAACACACAATTTCACTTCCAAACTAGTGTCGTCCACCCGACTTCCTAGTGCGGACTCAGATCTAGTTTCTTGATCAGAAACCGTCATTCTCCTTGCATAGTCATAACTATGATAGAGAATTTCCAGAATCAATCAAAATCCATATCCAGGGTTCGTCGTCGAAAATCGAGTGAAAAATCCTAACTCGGATCGATATAGCTATCTCGAAATTCTGTGCTCGATTCTGGATCAAATCGCTACGCGAATAACATAATATACGTACATCCTACGTATTTATCTCAATTGATAATCAGCTATATCAATTTTTTATCCACGTTATTTTGATTTCTATTCACTTATCAACGCTTATCATTTCACATATTTTTATTAAATCTTCACTCAAATACTTATTCAATGTATTTTCCCGACACCCATATTACTTAAGAATTTTACCATTTCTTTTCAAGTTCAATATAAGTATTTTATACGCTTCTTATGCTTATTTTCACTTCACCACTTTAGTTTATATCTACTTCTATTCAAATTGGTTCTCCCATTTCCATATGAATTCAATTTATCTTCAACTGAGAATATTGAATTTTATCTTCCATTTATAACCGATTCATATCATTATTTTAAATTAGTTTCATCCACTAATTTAGTTCAATTTTCAATTTGAAATCGTTTTGTCGCTAACAAAAATTTTCCATTTTTTTTTAACTTCCAAAACTTTCGAATTTTTTTGGCAGAGTCTCCTTTGTACGGAGGAGCTTTTGCAATTTGACAAGAGATATAAATATATATACATCGACCCATCCGATCGAAAAAATAAAAACAGTTCATATTTCCTATTTTTATTGCGTATGCGTACCTTTATTTAGCATTTTTAAGCAAGCAGCTTATTATTTTAGCAACCAGCGCTTTCAAATCCAGCCAAACGGCTTTCCGGTACCTGTACTTACTTCATTTAAACATGTAAGTGCCAAAATCATGTAATTTAACAACATTTAACATATTTAACTAGCAAACATACAAGTTTCTATAAGCAAATGCAGGTTAAACAATATGTATAAGCAACTTATAGGGTTCCGATATTAATTTTAATTGTTTACAACCAATTCATATACAACTTCATTCAATTTAAATGGTTTACAACTCAATTGCTTACATTCAATTCATTTTTAAGCAAAACAAACTCATATTCACTTCAATTGATCTTAAAATCAATTTATTTAATCTTTATCAACTCATAGTATTTTAATTACCTTCGTTTACATCAAACGACAATTCATTTTATGCAATTTGATGATATCCATGTGAATAAATAATTACTTAAGCTCATAATCATTTTAAATTGATTCCAATACACTTTTTATATTAATTTTATTCCATTTTAAATTTATTCACAATCCATGCATTCTTATTTTCACTTCATTTTCAATTTTATCTATTTACTTACATTCCATTTCATCATTCAAACAGGTTCTATTCAAAATCATTTCATAAAGCTCACTAACAACCATTTAACAATTTGCTTAAGTTAACAACTTCATCTCCATTTCCATATTAAATAATTAATTATCCAATTGGCTCACTTCCAATTTACAATTCAATCTTTGATTTTTATCTTCAAAAATCACTTTATTACATTACTTGAGTTCAATCTAATTTATAATTCAAGTTTGGATTTCTATTTCACTTTCCAAAATACCAAATACATTTTATTTTGGCTTACTCCTTCCAATATCCAATTTCAATTCATTTACTTACAATTATAAATTCATTTGTTCATTCACAAATTTATTTTCAACCAATAAATTTTATTTCACTAACTTATTCCATAACCATTTTTAATAAGATCCCAGAATTTCAAAAAATTGCTTAAACATACCAAAACATTTCAAACCAACTCCAAAGTTTAAACAATTACTAAAAGGTTCCAAATTCAATTTTGAAAACATATATATCTAAACCAAACTATTCCTCTGCATTTTCAAAATCAAACCAAATTTCGCAAACAAACATTAATCCAAACATCCAGGTAGAAATCCTCCTCTTGGAAACTCGAAAATAAACATTGATGATGTCGCGATCATCGTCAGAATTTATTTCCCAACGACTGAAAAGAGTTCAATGCTTTTATCACTTTAAAATCGCTTCAAATATTTTTAAATCCCAAATCTCACCAAAATCCAGATCCAATTCAAAAATATTTCTCAAATAATACCACTATTATTTCTCCAAAACCTTTGAAAACCATTTTCAAATCCAAAGGAATTTTAAATCCTTTTCCAAAAATTTTAAATTCCAAATTCTTCCAATTCATATTCAACTATTACTCCGGAATTTTACTTCATTTTATAAATAACATTTATAATTTCGATTTGTATATAAATTTATTTCTTAACCTTTGGTTAAAATTTTAATCCTTTGTTCAACTTCCACTTAATAATGGTAATATTTTAATATTATCATTTTCTAACAACCAAGCATCCATATATAACTATAATAATTTACGAAGAATTTATTTCCTTTATATACAAAAATAATTTGGGTAATTATTTCATTTACCCTATTTAAAATAATACTGTGTCGGTTTATCTTGTTTAAGAGTTTAGAAACTCCTATCGATGACATGGCGTCCCACACATCGACCAGAATTCATAAACACTCAACCGATAAGTTAACACAATGTAAAACAATTTTATATTCACTAACAAATACACGCTCATATCACTCAAACTCATTCTAGAGTACTACGGACTCTACTTTATGAGTAATTCCCACTAGAGCCAAGGTTCTCGCTTAACCTTTCTGCTCTGATACCAAGTGTTACGGTCTAGGCTTTTCAACCATCGACAGCGGCCATAACTGGTAGGCTTTTCAACCATCCCAGCCCCACCGTGGGTTACATTGGTACCTCGAGTTTGCTTTTACGGCCAGCCTCTCGACTCGTAACCAACCCCAAAAGGCCTTATACTACCCCCGGGGACATGTAGGGGTAAGTGTCTCTCATTCGCCACCAAACGCAAAGCGAGAACACCCTATCATGCTGTAATATAGCAAATCCGATCCCGGTCTCTTCGAAATGATCGGCGCATTGGCCAATATTGATAGTCAGTTGTTTAACTATCAATTAACATTCACAAACAACCATCAACCATAAATAATTTCATCAAATTATTTATTAATCCTCAAAATAACTTTACAAGATATATTTCTATTTTCAATCCTTTGAAAATAGTTATCAAACCACACTCTTCTCATGGAAAGAATTCCCAACTATTTATTTCCATTGAAAACACCAAGTACAAAGCTTTAGATTTTTAAATTAATTTAAAACACTTTATTATGAAATAAACTTTAACATTTAAATTGAAACTACTTCAATACTTTATAAAAAAAATACGATAAGAATATTTGAAAATGAGAATACTATATAAAATATAAAACTAGATTTTCTCCTTTAAAACAAAATACCAAGTCACCTTTAAATAATTACTACGATAATAGATTTGAAAAATATTTACTTTAAAATTTATGCATTTAGAAATAATAAATTTTTTAAACATGCTTTTTTAAAACAACATTAAAGCCTTTAACTTATATTTAAAAATTTACTTTGAAAAACGTACACGGCTATCCAGGGAAATATACTTCTCTTCACATCCTTTAAAAATAAATTACTATTTATTTTTAAATAAATTTTCCCATTCCTTTAATAAATTCCCATCGTGAATTTATACTTCAAATATCCACTGATATATTACTTCACCTTTATAAACCCAATTTATAAATTTCATAATCACATTCTCCTTTTAAATTTTCAATTTCAAACATTTAAATCAATTTCCAAATTGATTCCCAATTTACTCCATTTTGAAATAAATCTCTTTACTTGCTCACTTTTTTTTTCCAAATCCATTAACTTCAGATTTTATTTCTCCATTTTGATTTAAAATCTTTAACTGAAACATACCAATTTCAGATTTCCAAAATTCCTTCTTTATTATTTTAAAATAAATTTAAACCTTGAATTTTAAAATAAATTATTTATTCCTTTAAATAATATCACTTAAGTTTTACAATTCATTATTTTCTTTTTATTCAAAATCCCTTTTTCCCATACTCGAAATTATTTATTAGAGTTTTAAAATCACTTTTATTCTTATCCAGTTCATTCTTAAATTTATTTAAATTCTCTATGATTATTTTTCTTAAAAATTCACTCTTTTATTTTCTTTCAAAAATCCACTTCTATATATTTTGATAATTCAGTGTACCGAAATATATTAATTTCAACTATGGCATCAAATATTCCAAATTATCAATGACATTTACCATAGAATATAAAATATTCATGACACAGAATATTAAACAATCTAAATAATTTTGAGGAATCCAGTTGGATCCCTCCAACCTGTTTCTCCGCATCCATAGATGTTAGCACAATATAAAATACCAATTCCACTTCAAGGTGGAATATCGCGGTATATAGGTTCTAATATAATATCATCCGCTATTATACGGCGCATAGGGTCTCATCCGCTATATAATGCAGGAAAATCAGTCACTCCAATGTATACTATATACTACTATATATCATATAGCATATCAATCCATTCAATCATTCAATCAATTATTTAAATTTAACCATTTAAATTTAAATAAAAACTCAGATGTGTGAGATTAACTCACCTTTGAATTTGTTTGTAGTCCACTTTAATTTCGTCTTGTTTTCCCAGTTTATAACCTTGTATAAACATTAGATGATTTTTTTAATCAATATTCGAGTCAATTGAATAATTAAATTTCCATTTAATAATTTAAGTTACCAGTGATTTCTTTATAACAAATAAATTTAATTTTAAACTAATTTCCTTTTAAACAGAATACTATAGCAACCAAATAATCAAATAAGTTAATTAAATGAATTAATTTTCAAAAATTGTGACGAACCAACTTCCAAACACTAGGAAGTCGTATCGCTAATAAGAAAGAAAGGGATAGAAAAGAGAAAGGAAAGAGAAGAAGAAGAAACAACACATCAAAATCTAAACAGCGGAACGAATAAATTATATTAATAACATAAAATATTACATAGTTTACAATCACTATCAGAGTACATAGATGTACATCACATACTAGACAGTTATAAACACATGTCTAGTATTTACAACATAATACAATCCAGAAAAAACACAGAACACACAACGGAATACTATATATCTAACGCAGAAGCCTCCTGCTCTATTGCTCCTCTAATATTCGTCAAAGCTAACCTGAATCCCTTGGCTACTCGTAAAAATTTGAGTACCCAAGAGTTTATGAAAACAAAAATAAACTCCGGGTCAGACATGGGTCTGGTGTGAGTAACAGGTTAAAGTTGCTTAACTTTCAAAATCCTTTTGAAAAGAAAGGTATCACGTAAGACTTCCCACACATAAACATGGAAAAAAATTTACCTTACGCTAACCAAAACATTTGATAGGAAATCCAGTGATATTATAATAGGTCTAGGGTTTTCAAGTAAATATGAAATAGCCGAAATTGTTACACTTATTAAATTCCAGCTACTAGCCACAAAAGTGGGTAATACAATCAAAACCGTTGGAACTTATTGGATTTTGGATTCCATACAATGGCAGGGCTACTGGGGTACCGCCCGTCACAGTGCGTCTCCTAGATCAACGTACCGAGGAGTACTCCCACTCCCCTGCAACACAAGGCCGAACCCATTCCTTACTGAATAGTTCCGAACAAGACAACCCCGCAGTTGGTGCACAATTCCAACTGCCCACTAAGCCGAATAAAAAGGGACCTCTAGACAGGGATCAATCTTGCTCTCCAGTGAGTGCTACCCACGAAGCCTTACTGTACCTCCCCTGTTTTAGCCGTTCCCGGTTGATGAGGCTTGAGGCTACGATTACCTTTATAGGACACATCTCTTAGAATGATCATCGTCCACCTGACGATGTTCTGAAAGCATTCAATCCATACAAGTTTGTTCCGGGTTCGAACGAAACCGAAGGCATTATCTCATTACACTCGTTTTGGAATCACTCTAAGAGTTAATGACGATAACCCTTGCACTCTGAACCATCATCTCGAATCTATAAGTACTATTCCGTCAAACTCATTACGGAATCACCCACAGAGTTATATTGACGTATAGCCCTTACACCTCGAGTCTTCACTCTTCACATAAGATTCACGACCTATCGTTAATTTGGATCGATGTGGTTTTCGGATATCCAAATATGGAATCCCGGTCTCATCGAAATCCAAAGCGTGTCTTTTAGGTCCAAGTTGTTTTAGAGTTTAAAAACAATTCAATATCATTATCTATATACATACAGATAGATAATTCATAGATTCACAACAAATAATTATCATTATCATAACCACAGATAATCCATATTATCACTATTAAAAGATAATCCATATCAATATCACAATGCAACTAATGCATCCATATCAATCAACATTACTAATCTCATTTCTGAGATTCAAACCATTCAAAGTAACCAATATCAACCATCTATAAGCAATGACTTAATCATACCATCTATAGTTAATTTAAAATGTATTAAATTAATTACATCATCTTTAATTAATTTAAAATGAATTAAATTAATTACTTACACAATATAAATCTTGCTTACACTATCATTAATTAATTACAAATTAATTAATTAACCTCTAATTTTATCATCTTAATTAATCAATCCTGATTAATAAATTCACAAAATTAATTACTCTAAACTCAATTACAATAACTATCCATTAATTACTTCATTAATTAATTAACTATAATTAATTACATTTATTCTTAATTAATTACAATTAATTAATTACCCCTAATTACTTATTATTGATTAATTAATATTAATTAATCAATCTTAATTACATCATTAATTATATTAATTAATGATTCTTAATTATATTTAATTAATTACTCCATTGAATTAATTACTTTCAGTAATTAATCTAACTTAATCCATAATTATTAATCACCTTTGATTAATCTCATTCTGTAATTATCTATCCTTAATTACCTATCAAATTAATTATTTCTTAATTAATTTCTTTAATTAATCACTTGATTAATTATACAAAATAATTTAATCCAAATTATTTTCACAATCCCAATATCATCTATTAATTACATCCAGTAATTATCTTTAATTACTTCACTGAGTAATCTCACTTCATTAATTACATCAGGTAATTATTATCAAATCCCATGTTTAAAATTAATTAAACTAATTAATTAATTTTAACCAATCTCAATAAACTCATTAATTACTTTAGGTAATTAATGTCTTAATTACTTTCATTTAAGTAATTAACTTAAATAAATTTTACAATTTATTATCATTAATTAATCAATCTAATTAATTATTAAAATTTAATCATATTAATTAATTATCAAATAAACCTTAGTTAATGACCATCATTAACTATTATTAATTCTTTAATTAATTTTCTTTAATTTCTTCTTAATAAATCTCTAATTTAAATTAATCCAAATTATTAGTTAAATAAATAAAATAAATTAAATAAATAAGTTATTCCTTAATTATCCAATTTATTTAATTATATTTAATATCTTAATAATTTCTAAGATAACCCATTCCTTATTAGTAATTTTATTAATATTAAAATGTACTTAGAACATTTCATTTTAAAATTTTAAATTCAAATTTCATTTTGAATCTAAAATTCAAAATGAAATTAAGAATTAACCAATTTAAATTTCATTTATTACTCTTTAAAATAAATGTAAATAACATTTATTACTTAAAATTAAACTTATATAAGATAAATCTTAATATACTTATTTTAATAAAAATTAAGTTTAAAATACATTACCATTTAAATTTCAAATTCAAGTTAACAATCATTTAACTTCCTTTATAAACCATTTAATGATTTCATTTAAATGGAAAATAAAATTAAATGTTTGAAAACACATTTACTTCGAATAAACAATTTAAATTTAACTTATTTGAAAAACATTCAAATTTTAAACCTTATTCAAATCGCAGATTTTTAACTCAATACACTTGAAACCATTCCTTAATCAAATCATTTATAATTTAAACTTGAAATAAACTTTTGATTTGAACCTTGATTTTTAAACTTTTATTTAAAATACAATATTTAAAACCTAAAGATTCAAAAATCTTAAGGAAACTGAACTTAAATTTAGATTCAAACTGGTGTTTTGAATCATGATTCAAATTTTAAAATGAAATTTAATTTTATTGAAAACTGCAGGTTTTATATTTTATTTTTCAAACTGAGAACCACTTTTAAAATTTTAAAACTTGTAGGATTCAAAATCATTTGAAACTATAATACAAACTAGATTTAAACATGACTCAGAGTTTAAAAACTTAACTTCATTTAAATTCATTTTTAAATTTTATATTTAAAATTAAACAGATTAACAGGTTCTACTAAAACCTGTACCAAACTAACCCCACCCTACCCACATCTGCTTCGAGTCATCAGACTCTTTCTTCGAGCAAAACACAAAAATACCCGAGTTACACTTCGAGTTCAAACACCCCTATACCCAGAAAACAACAGGCTCAAAGATTTTGCACGGTGCACATGCACCGTGCCTCCAGCAATCACCAGCCACCTCCGGTGGCTTCCCTACGCCTGCGTCCAACCTCTCGTTCCAACACAACCATCAATCCACTCTTCTATAGTCCAAAATCGAATTCGAGTTCCTATTCAAAACCTGGAATAGAGAAAACAGGTTTCACCCAAACCTGTAAACCGCCTCATCCTCCACCTTCTGTCCACCGGAACGGCAACGACTCCAGCTACAACTTCAAATACAGTCAAGCCATCTTCCCTCAAATCCTCACTGCACTCGATCATTTGTAGAAGACGAGAAGATCAGATTACTAACCCTATCAAAAACTAGGGTTCTGGACAACAAGACATCGCCGCTTCCACCACGACGAAGTGCAACTACATCAAGCATTTTTCCCAACATCACCCATCACCATTCTAATTCCAGGAAGAACCCCTAACTCCACACTCACGTATATCACCAGAAAGTCATAATTTTCTCATTTAAGTTCATTTCAGAACTGCTCCTTCAACCTTAGTCTAAAATTTTGGATTTAAGTTTTAAAAATCTTTATTTTGAATGAGATTCCAGATTCTAAGCCTGGAACATCAAATTTTGCTATTTGAAAATTTGATAATGCTTACGCAATTCTGTTTTCTTATGGTTTCCAGAAAATTTCCAAACTTATTTCTACTTATAAAATTTTCTTTTATTTATTTTATGATAAACAAACAATCTTTGGTTAGACTTAAACACTATCAAGAATCAAGTTAGAAGATAAAGATTTGGATTAGTTTTAGCATGAAAACTAGTAACAGGAATTGAACAGAAACTAACATACACATATTCACACATCCATATATATATATACAGAAAAATCATCACATATAAATATTTAGTCAACACACATTCATTCCATATCTCAGCATGCAACAAATTATTTAATTTTAAGTTTTAGAAAGTTACTCACCTTAATTTTGATGGCAGAACAGTGAATTTGAAAGAAGAAGACTTGTGCTTTTGTTGTTGATTTATAAACCTTACATGCATGCTTCGTCTTTGAAACCTGAGTTACTGATGTTTCAACTTGCATTTGTTCCTAGGTTTATATGCTTTAAAAACTTGCTTTAATTCCAGGTTTGTATGCAGAAAACTCCATATTGAAATGATGCAGGCTAATTCCAGAAATGCAGAATTTCTTCTTGATTTCAAAATAGTGACATATATGCTTTTAAACTTGAAGATGTGGGGGCTTTTGAAGATGATTTTGTTTTGGAAAATGTTTAACAGATTTTTGATTACAGAAGTGGCTTTGAAAATGATTTTCAGAAATTTGTTTCCATTGTTTCTTAGTTTTTGATTTCAAAAAGAAATAAGATGGAAGAGAATGTGCTTTTAAAAAAAAAAACTGAAATAAAATAAAAGGAAACCAAAAACAAAAATGCCACATGTCCCCAATATTACATTTGTCACTCTAAATGTTTTATTTCCTAAGACATGTTAATTTGTGTTTTCAAAAAAGTTTACACTTGTTATAAAAGTTAATAAGCTATATATTTAGTCAACTTGTATTTAAAGTTAGATGTTTAATATAAGATATGTTTAGTTAATGAGTTAACATGCATTTATTTACATGTATATAGATTTTAAAATAAAATAAATCAAACTATAATTATAAAATTAAACTTATACAAATATTTCAAAATCAAAACAAATTAAAAACATTTATACTTTAAATTTTAAAAACTTTGAATTCAAGTTCAAATTAAAATTTTGAAATCCAGTTTATTTACAAATACAACTACAAATTTGAATTTTGGAAAACAATTATTTTTATTAAAAATTTATTTGTTAAAACAATGCATTATTATATTTTTAGCAATAACAATATTTAATAACCATAAATAACTTATAAAAGAAATTATCTTCTTAATTAATAAATTATTTATTTTATTCAATTATATCTAAAAGAAAATCAAAATAACCTCACTGTGTTTTACTTAAACTTAAATTTGAGCTAAACATATTTTAAATTAGTTTAATATTTATTTTATGTATTTAAAACCATATTTATTTATTAAATAGCTTTTTTTTAAATAGTTTAATTTTTAAATAAAATCATAATTCACAATTTTACTAAAGATATAGATTTTATAGAAACAAGATTTATTTATTAATCAGATTAAAACAAGATCTATATACAATATATATGTTATTCTATATATATTATAAATAGAAAACAATTTATTAGATTTAAAAAGATAAAACCTTATCAATTAACTATTTATTTTATTGAATTATTAAATTAATTCAAATCTTATTACAAAGATTATCAAATCAATTTAATTTTTATTTCAGATTATTAAATTGATATTGCTTTCAAATTCCGGGTCATCACAAAAATACAGATTCAAAAATCTACCTTTTTATAAAATTCTTCGGCATTTAAAATTTTCATATATATTTTTTTCTTCACTGTGTATACATACACATGTATATATACATCTTTAACTTGAAATATTATTTTACAGTAACTTGAAACTGAAACTGGAAATATATAATATATTAAATAAAAATAAATAAATAAAAAAGTAAATCAAATATACCTGAGGTGTCGAACCCATCTTCCCCAATCGCGGCGCCTCTGCCTAGCCAAATTAGCGCCATCGCCTACGCTAACCAAAACATTTGATAGGAAATTCAGTGATATTATAATAGGTTTAGGGTTTTCAAGTAAATATGAAATTGCCGAAATTGTTACATTTATTAAATTCCAGCTACCAGCCACAAAAGTGGGTAATACAATCAAAACCGTTGGCACTTATTGGATTTTGGATTCCATACAATGGCAGGGCTACTGGGATACCGCCCGTCACAGTACGTGGCCTAGATCAACGTACCGAGGAGTACTCCCACTCCCCTGCAACACAAGGCCGGACCCATTCCTTACTGAATAGTTCCGAACAAGACAACCTCGCAGTTGGTGCGCAATTCCAACTGCCCACTAAACCGAATAAAAAGGGACCTCTAGACAGGGATCAATTTTGCTCTCCAGTGGGTGCTACCCACGAAGCCTTGCTGCACCTCCCCTGTTTTAGCCATTCCCGGTTGATGAGGCTTGAGGCTACGATTACCTTTATAGGACACATCTCTTAGAATGCTCATCGTCCACCTGACGATGTTCTGAAAGCATTCAATCCATACAAGTTCGTTCCGGGTTCGAACGAAACCGAAGGCATTATCTCATTACACTCGTCTTGGAATCACCCTCAGAGTTAATGACGATAACCCTTGCACTCTGAACCATCATCTCGAATCTATAAGTACTATTCCGTCAAACTCATTACAGAATCACCCACAGAGTTATACTGACGTATAGCCCTTACACCTCGAGTCTTCACTCTTCACATAAGATTCACGACCTATCGTTAATTTGGATCGATGTGGTTTTCGGATATCCAAATATGGAAACCCGATCCCGGTCTCATCGAAATCCAAAGCGTGTCTTTTAGGTCCAAGTTGTTTTAGAGTTTAAAAACAATTCAATATCATTATCTATATACATACAGATAGATAATTCATAGATTCACAACAAATAATTATCATTATCATAACCACAGATAAACCATATTATCATTATCATTATCATTATTTCTACTTATAAATTTTTCTTTTAATTATTTTATGATAAATAAACAATCTTTGGTTAGACTTAAACACAATCAAGAATCAAGTTAGAAGATAAAGATTTGGATTAGTTTTAGCATGAAAACAAGTAACAGGAATTGAACAGAAACTAACATACACATATTCACACATCCATATATATATACAGAAAAATCATCACATATAAATATTTAGTCAACACACATTCATTCCATATCTCAGCATGCAACAAATTATTTAATTTTAAGTTTTAGAAAGTTACTCACCTTAATTTTGATGGCAGAACAATGAATTTGAAAGAAGAAGACTTGTGCTTTTGTTGTTGATTTATAAACCTTACATGCATGCTTCATCTTTGAAACCCGAGTTACTGATGTTTCAACTTGCATTTGTTCCCAGGTTTATATGCTTTAAAAACTTGCTTTAATTCCAGGTTTGTATGCAGAAAACTCCATATTGAAATGATGCAGGCTAATTCCAGAAATGCACAAAATTTTCTTGATTTCAAAATAGTGACAGATATGCTTTTAAACTTGAAGATGTGCTTTTGAAGATGATTTTGTTTTGGAAAATGTTTAACAGATTTTTGATTACAGAAGTGGCTTTGAAAATGATTTTCAGAAATTTGTTTCCATTGTTTCTTAGGTTTTGATTTCAAAAAGAAATAAGATGGAAGAGAATGTGCTTTTTTAAAAAAAAACTGAAATAAAATAAAAAGAAACCAAAAATAAAAATGCCACATGTCCCCAATATTACATTTGTCACTCTAAATGTTTTATTTCCTAACACATGTTAATTTGTGTTTTCAAAAAAGTTTACACTTGTTATAAAAGTTAATAAGCTATATATTTAGTCAACTTGTATTTAAAGTTAGATGTTTAATATAAGATATGTTTAGTTAGTGAGTTAACATGCATTTATTTACATGTATATAGATTTTAAAATAAAATAAATCAAACTATAATTATAAAATTAAACTTATACAAATATTTCAAAATCAAAACAAATTAAAAACATTTATACTTTAAATTTTAAAAACTTTGAATTCAAGTTCAAATTAAAATTTTGAAATCCAGTTTATTTACAAATACAACTACAAATTTGAATTTTGGAAAACATTTATTTTTATTAAAAATTTATTTGTTAAAACAATGCATTATTATATTTTTAGAAATAACAATATTTAATAACCATAAATAACTTATAAAAGAAATTATCTTCTTAATTAATAAATTATTTATTTTATTGAATTATATCTAAAAGAAAATCAAAATAACCTCATTGTATTTTACTTAAACTTAAATTTGAGCTAAACATATTTTAAATTAGTTTAATATTTATTTTATGTATTTAAAACCATATTTATTTATTAAATAGCTTTTTTTAAATAGTTTAATTTTTAAATAAAATCATAATTCACAATTTTACTAAAGATATAAAATTTTATAGAAACATGATTTATTTATTAATCAGATTAAAACAAGATCTATATACAATATATACAATATTCTATATATATTATAAATTGAAAACAATTTATTAGATTTAAAAAGATAAAACCTTATCAATTAACTATTTATTTTATTGAATTATTAAATTAATTCAAATCTTATTATAAAGATTATCAAATCAATTTAATTTTCATTTCAGATTATTAAATTGATATTGCTTTCAAATTCCGGGTCATCACAAAAATACAGATTCAAAAATCTAGCTTTTTATAAAATTCTTCGGCATTTAAAATTTTCATATATATTTTTTTCTTCACTGTGTATACATACACATGTATATATACATCTTTAACTTGAAATATTATTTTACAGTAACTTGAAACTGAGACTGGAAATATATAATATATTAAATAAAAATAAATAACTAAAAAAGTGAATCAAATATAACTGAGGTGTCGAACCCATCTTCCCCAATCGCGACGCCTCTGCCTAGCCAAATTAGTGCCATCGCCTACCGCCTATCGCCGCTCCAACACCTCATGCTAAATCCCCGTGCCACGCGACCCAATGCTATTGCAGTGCCGCTCAAACCCTAGCTGATGCGCGAAATCGAACCCAGAGCCTTGCGAAACCCTTAACCCAAATTGCGACTAACCGATGACGCTGCCATCCACGATGACGACGCCGTGAGCATGCGCGACTTCCGGCCTTGCTCGAGTTCGAGCCCATCACAACCGATTGAAACAAATTCGAACGAGGAAAAGAAGAAGAATCGATTGCATACGGCTATCGATGAGGAGAATCGATTTAATTCTTGAGTTCGGCCATGATTTCTTTTGAACGAGATAATTTTTTTTATTTTTTTATTTCCATGCCTTAATTTTCTCTCGACTATTTTTTTGAAGGAAGATGGCTGTTGTTGAATGGCTTTGAATTGGGGGAAAGGATATGATTAAATGACAAGAAGGTGGCGTGCATAGAAAGGAAAAGTAGTTGACTAGCCAATTATAAATTAAAAATTTCCAAAATATTTCGATATAAATTTCAGCACGTTTACATATCGTACGCTCACACAACAGCTCCAAACATTACGAAAATTGAATCCGATAATAATACATTATTACTGATCCAATGGAACTAGTTTCGTCGAAATCCAAGACTGTGCCTCGGAAGGCTATTTTTAAATATCAATTTAAACGATATAATTTCAAAACTGAACAAATCACTGTTAAATTCAATTTTGCCCCATTTATTATCTTCAGTGTTATCCATATAAATGTTACAAGCCTTCAAATTATTTTTAACAGGATTGAAATCGAAGATTCAACAATTTTCCCAATTTCCAATTTATTAAATTCAATAATTTAATTGCCAAATAAACAGTGATATTTGAAATTCACATTAAAACTACCTATTAAATATTTAAAATCAATTAAATATTCTAATTTCAAATATTCAAATTTTTCGGGTTGTCACACTTCCACTAAGCTAATAATTAGCTAAACTGATATTTATTTGTTAGATATTCCAACCCATCACTATAAATATATAGCTTACCCTTTTCTTTTCTTATCAGTTGCCACTTCCTCTTATTCACATCTTCATTTAGTAAAAGGTCTTTAATTCCATACATCATTCTGAAAGCCAATAAGGTAAAAAAATACTTTCACTGTTCCTTCCACTGTTCCTTTTTCATCATCATTTTCGTTTATTTTTTTTTAAACTAAGTTACTTGCGTATTTTTCCAAATTACATTCTAGATTTCATTAAGTGACTGGTGGTTGATTAAATCTGAAACCGATGCTGATGGAAAGGGACTTGCAGTTGGTGGATATTATTATTCATGGTATTCTTCCAAATTCCTGCTTTTTCTTGGGTATAAAGTTTCGATTTTTTTATTGTTTGGAATGACTTGAGTTTATATGGACTGTGTTCTGCTTGCAGTGAAGAAAAAACTATGCATATATTTACTTCTACACCGGTTGTGAAGACATTTGATCTTTATACTGTTGAGACTGCTGATGGTTCTACTATAAGGCTTCAAGGTGGTATCAGTAGATCACGAATGCAGTAGAATGGGTTTCCTCCTGAAGTACATTGCTATTTCGCTAAACTGTACTTTATAGCATGCAGCAATGATTTATTTTTAGTAGTTACACTTGAATGTTCAGTTTTAATTTTACAATTCATGAGCTAAGAATGCTCGAAAAATATATATCTTACGTTTTTCTTTTCTTATCAGTTGTCACTTCCTCTTATTCACATCTTCATTTAGTAAAAAGTCTTTAATTCCATACATCATTCTAAAAGCCAATAAGGTACGAAACACTTTCACTGTTCCTTCCACTGTTCCTTTTTCATCATCATTTTCGTTTATTTTTTTTAACTACTGACCAAAGGTTTTTTCATTCTTCTACATGGTGCCATGATTCAACGAATTCAGCTGTTAAACCAAGAAGAAATGCACTACTACACATTACTGTAACCTTTCATGGGTACGATTTATTTTAAGTTCCGTATATGTCATATAAACTTTATGTATTATTAATTAATACAATTCACTGTATATAGGTTATAGTATAGACATATATTTCATCAAACAAATTTCTCCAGCATGTCATTTTAAGTGTTAAATAGTTATGGGTTTTAAGTCTATCATCAAAGTATTAATTTTTTTCCTTTTATAAACCAAAAAAAATAGCGAAAGAACAAAAGAATTACCAAGAAATTATACCAAGTTAATTCAAAATTTCAGCCCTCCAACGAACATAGTTAAATTTACTACTTCACTTAAAAGCCCATGTGTTTTCTTCGTGAATTTTTGCTTCTTCTTCTAGAGTGTATTCATTCTTGATATTGAAGATTTCACGAACGTCTTCACAGATCTGTCCTTGATCAAATCAGCAACGGTTTGGGCAACACACTAAAATAAACTCTTTATATTCGGATAATTTACAGCCTAGCAGAAAGAAAATAATATTGAAGACGAGTTATGTTTCAATTAATGAACTCGATACTAACAATTTACTAAAACAAAACTTGCTTTTTTTAATTTAGATATCAAAGGAAGTATAATAGAACACATGAAGTACGCATGAAGTATTGGAAATTTACCGAAACAAAATGTGCTTTTATTTATTTAAATATCAAAGGAAGTATAATAGAACGCATGAAGTATTGACAATTTACTGAAACAAAACATGCTTTTTTCAGTTTAGATATAAAAGGAAGTATAATAGAACTAGATTATCAGCCAAAACAAAAAAATTGATAACATAAATGAAACCCAAAACAAAAAATTGATAACATCAATAAAAGGAATTCAAAAACAAAACTTACCACAAGAATTGCAAACAAGTTGCCAAAATCAGTACCCAGAAATTCCTTCTCCCAGTCAGCAAAATATAAACGGTTATTAAACAAAAGCTATTCAGAACAATGTGGCTCAGAGTTTGATGAAGCATGCATTTAAGCGACCTACATCTCACCGTGATTTTTTCTTGAATCTGCCAATGCTTTACAACGATACCATGGTAACCTTTTTCCCCGTCTTCTCTATATAGTCGTGCATACACATGTTCATTTATTTTTAATGGCACGACTAAATGTATATATAGTTCAACTTATGGAAAAATTAAATATTAACTGTTTCATAAAAACTCAATTTTGTTTTAAAAAAATGAAATAAGAATTTATTTTCATAAATCCATCAGCGGGCTTCTGAAGAGAAATGCACGGGGAAGTCAAAGAAGTACATGCATTATGCAAAATGAAAATATGGTGTTTTCCAATTTTGAAATAAAATTCCAATTTATATTACTGTTTGCAAATAGTATAATTACCTTATCTTTTATATGGTGTTCGAATTCGGTTACATTCTAATAATTTTACTGTTGTAGTAAAATGTTATGTGAAAAAAAGTATTTGAAATTAAAAAACTAATAACCTAACCATATTTTCTTTCCAGCCGGTTGTACATCAACAATGAATAGTCAACGGAGACAAAATAGAAGAACAAATATTTTAAGTGAAGAACAAAGAGAAATGGGCCGTATGAGAGATTGAGAACAAAGGAGAGCTATGAATCAGGAACAAAGGGAAAATTATCTAGCTCGACGCCGTGAAATGTACCGACAAAGAAGAGAAAGATCCCAAAATGCATATCTAGGAAGAAATATAAATCCTACAAGCAATGAATCTCATATTTACCAACAAGAAAGAAATCCAAGAATACAAATTGAACAAACAGAAATAACATTTATTGAGGAAAGTGAACATATTATAAATGACATGTCACAATCTATCCAAGAGCAGAGACAATCATCACGAAATAATAATCAACTACAAAGACGTCAAACTATGCGAAGAAATGTTAGAACTCACAATGCTGCAAAAAAATTCAAGGATCATGCTGGATTTCGAAAGCATTTATTGAAACAGCCAACATTTTGTCAACATTGTTTGGAAAAATTATTTCAATACAAGAGTACATCATTATGTTGTTCAAATGGAAGAACCATACTCCCCCCATGCATTCACCAAATGAGCTCTTGGAGCTCTACAAGGATACAGGTGCTGATGGTTTACATTTCAAAAGAAATATTCGATCATATAATCGTGTATTTTCCTTCACTTCAATGGGAGTGCATGTCGATGAAAATCTAACAAATGGAAGAGCTAGAATTTACACTTTCCATGCTCAAGGATGTGTATATCACAATATTGGAAGTCTACTTCCTAAAGAAGGAGACAGACCCAGATTTCTATAAATACACACACACACACACACACATACATGATACTGATCATGAAATTGAATCGAATGATTGAAAATGAAGGCTTAAATAGAGGAATACTGGAAAGGATATAGCGTATATTGGATGAGAATAATGATTTTTCTCAATACTTTTGTCGAGTGTCACAACTCCTCGACGGCCATAATTATAAATTTATAATTAAAGAAAAACCATTGCACCAACAATATGAATTGCCGACATCTTCACAAGTTTCCGCAATGATAGTTGGTCAGGATGAGACAAGTCTTATAATGGCAAGGATATTGTTCTACGTACGACGACGGTCAGCTTATGAGAATTCCAGAAACACACAGTTGTTACGACCCTCTACAGTATCCTCTCCTACCACCTTATGGAAGTTATGGTTGGGACCTTAACAGCCATAATATAAATGGAACTCCTCTTACATGCCGTGGGTACTATGCTTATATTTTGCAGGTACCAAGTACTTTTACATTCAACAACAAAAATTACAGCTAGCATCATATTATAGAAATCGATTAATTATTAGGCATACATTTAAACATAGTTGATGATATAATGGATTTCATTCTATTGATTCACATGAGCATTCAAACATAAATATAATAGATATCAAGATCTATCAGTTTTAATCAACTTAAGTATTTATTATATAGATATTATATATATATATATATATATATATATATATATATATATATATATATATATATATTCCGTTTGCTATTTCTAATCAACTTAAACTTTAGATTCGCAGTGAAGATACTTCTCTCCTCTTACATGGAGGACGTTTATTACAACAATATGTCATGGATAATTATGTGAAAATTGAAAGTGGTAGAATGAGATGGTTTTGTCAACAACAAAATCACATTAGATCGGAATTGTATGTGGGACTTCAAGGTGCATTGAATGTTGGAGAAAATAATGCAAGTATGACCCTTTTCCCTTCTCTTTGGTCTATTTATACAACACACACACATATATAATTTATATCAAATTAATTTTTTTGACATAGGTAACATAGGCAGAAGAGTAATATTACCCTCTTCGTTCAATGGAAGTCCACGTAATATGTACCAACGTTATCAAGATGCTATGGCTTTAGTACAAAAGTTTGGAAAGCCAGATTTGTTTGTTACAATAACATGCAATCCTACATGGGATGAAATTACACCAAAACTTTCATATGGACAAATTTCACAAGATCGCCCAGATCTTACAACTAGAATTTTTCGTGCCAAATATGAAGAATTAAAGCATTATATCCACGACAAAAAAGTTCTTGGATTTGTTGCAGCACATGTTCTTGTCATCGAATTTCAAAAATGAGGACTACCTTATGCTCACATGCTTATTATTCTAAACAACGAAGATAAATTACAAAGCCCAGATGATTATGATGCTGTTGTAAGAGCTGAAATCCCAAATCGTGATGAAGAACCAGAATTGTACAGTGTTGTCGTTAAATGGATGCTTCATGGGCCATGTGGAAGACAACGACCAAATGCTCCATGCATGAAAGACGGAAATTGTAAAAAAAATACCCTAAGCAATTTTCATCATGTACTATTCAAGGTAATGATTTATACCCTATTTATCGAAGGTGGGATAATGGTATAAACATCGCACTAGACAATGATGGTGATATTATAATGGATAATCGTTGGGTTGTTCCATATAATCCATGGTTGTTGAAAAAGTATGATTGTCATATAAATGTTGAAATTTGTAGTAGTCTGTCAAATATTTATACAAATATGTATGCAAAGGTCCAGATCGTGTGACATCGGAAATTCAACCAACATCTGAAAATGACGAGATTCAAAAGTTTTTAGACGCAAGATGGATATATCCCCAAGAGGCCTTTTGGATAATTTTTGAATTCTCCTTGCATACAATATATCCATTAGTTCAACGTCTACAGATACACCTTCCAAGCAGGCAACAAGTGACTTATCATGCTAACCAAACTGTGTCTGATGTTTTATTGGATGATAACCTCTCTACATCAATGTTAATTAAATTCTTCAACACAAATTCACAAGATTCAGAAGCAAGGCATTTTTTTATATCGTGAATTCCTAGAGAAATACACCTGAATATCAGATATTAAAAAGTGGCGATAAAGAGCATCACATAAAAAGGTTATAGGACGAATATACAATGTTTCTCCGTCAGAAGGAGAAAGTTACTTCTTGCGAATTCTTTTAAATCATGTAAAAAGACCATCATCATTTGACTATCTTCTAACCATCAATGGTATCATATACCCAACATTTCGACAAGCAACGGAAAAATGAGATTACCTGAAGAAGACAAAGTATAAGGGCATGTTTGATTGAAGCATCAAACACACAAATGCCGTCATCTTTACGAAGATTATTTGTAACGATCTTAATTTATTGTGCACCAACGGGGGTGAGAAAATTATGGGAAGAATTTTTCTATAATATGGTTGAAGATTATTCAAGTTCAAGTTCAATTTCTTGGCCTATACGTGAAAATCGTCTATCCATGATCTTAATGATCTGTTAATGAACCATTATAAACTAATATCTGATTTTGATCTTCCAAGTATTAGAAATGATATAGATGATAATTCCCTCGCTTCCAAATTAATAGAGGAACAATATTCTGTTGTAACGCCTAAAGAGGACTTTGCATTTAACGAAAAGTTGAATGAATGTCAAAAATATGCATATACTACAATTACTAATGCTGTTTACCATAAGAAGAGCAAAATCTATGTCATAGATGGCCCTGGTGGAACAGGAAAAACCTTTCTTTATCAAGCAATACTTGCAATACTTAGGCAAGATGGTTTAATTACACTTGCAACAGCTACATCGGGGATAGCCGCAACAATCTTACCAGGTGGTCGAACAACACATTCACGGTTTAAAATCCCAATCAATCTAACTTCAACATCAATGTGTACAATACCTAAACAGTCTGAAGTGGCCGAACTTATGAGATTAGCGGCCATTTTTATTTGGGATGAAGCAACAATGACCCACATATATGCTTTTAAAGTACTGGATAGAACTTTAAAAGACATACTAGGAAATGACATGCCGTTTGGAGGTAAAATTATAATCATCGGAGGGGATTTTAGACAAGTTTTACCAGTTGTACAAAATGGCACAATATTGGAAATTATTGATGCGCGCATTGTTAAATCTTCATCATGGAAACATGTAGAAGTGATCCATCTCACTCAAAATATGAGGGCAAAAGAAGATCCATTTTATGCGGATTTCCTACTAAGAGTTGGTGATGGAAATGAGCCACATATATGTGAGAACATGATAAGACTCCCTGATGAAATGGTTATACCACAGGAAAATGAAAAATCAATAACTACTCTAATAAATTCAACTTTTCCAAACTTATACGTTAATGCATTCAATACAAAATATATGATTACAAGGGCTTTGATCACCCCACTTAATGAAAATGTGGATATGTTAAAAGATCAAGTTATAAATCTTTTTCCTAGTGATCATCATGTCTACTACTCTTTCGATTATGTGGAAGATGATATAAGAAATCTGTACCAGCTTGAATATTTGAATTCAATGATTTTGAGTGGTTTATCCCCAGATAAATTGGTCTTGAAAAAAGGTGCACCAATTACGCTACTAAGGAATCTCGATCCAAAAATGGATTATGCAATGGTATGCGGTTTATATGCCGTGAACTTCATAGAAACATCATAGATGCAGAAATTTCCATTGATGCAGAAATTGCCATCGGTCACTTTACTGGAACTCGGGTTTTCTTACCAAGAATACCTATGAAGCCCTCTGAAGATATCCATATGTCATTTACTTTATTACATAAACAATTACCTATAAGGCTAAGTTCTGCTTTAACTATTAACAAAGCTCAAAGGCAAACAATTCCAAATGTTGGAATTTACTTACCTCAACGTGTATTTAGCCATGGCCAACTTTATGTTGCATTATCAAGAGGAGTTTCAATGAAAAATACCAAAGTTTTAGTAAAAATGGTGAAGTTCAAGGGCTATCCGGAACCTACGCAAGAAATGTTGCGTACAAGGATGTGCTACCATCTTCAAAAGGACAAATTTGATATCTTTTTTTATTAGTTATTTCTTTTTGTAATGTTTAACACATAATTCACAAATTTTATTTTTAGTTCTTTTTTTAAATAATACAAGCTTATAAAATAAATAATCATCAGTGATGATATAAATCCCCGTTTTATTGATTATTTTATATATATTAGTACGCATTTGTGTATGTCATTTGTATGTCACTTTGCACTTGCAAATCATGTATTTTCTATTACATATATATTCTTGCATTTCTGAAACATAGGTTGATTGTACTTTTTAAAAGCACAAGCCGCACCAAATGACTTAATTATAATAGCTTTGCTATAATATTTTTTATTACGAGCATGAACTTCTTCAAACATTTCTTTTTAGATATTACCAAATATCAATGTCACTTAAAAATAGAATCTTTCAATTTTTTTTACAACTTCAAAACTCTCTCTTACACACATTACCAAATTTAATATCACTTAAAAATAGGATCCAAAAATTAAATTTCTTATACATTTTCGCTCTTTGTAAATTGATAACAGAAAAAAAGTTCAGCATAACAAAAAAAATTAAATGTTCCAACTTAGAAATAAAAATAAATACATGGTTTTAACGGAAAAACATACTTAAATATTTACGAGAATCATGTCTTTTGAATATGTTAAATATATATAATTTGTAAAAAATTCAATTTATTCTCGAAGCGTGTTCTATTGTCATGCGCGAAGCACGTGCTGTAACACTTATATATAAATATAAATTCATCCATACACACCTATACATGAACAAACAAATACACAGACACACACACACATTTTCTATATTCCCATGCAAATGAATATGCACTCATGGAAGAGAGAGGAGAACACACGCAAAAAGAGAGGGTAGCACGCATGAAAAAAAGGACGAAACCGTGTGCTATGCATATGTGTTTGCACTGTGTTCTAGCTTACATGAATGGAGAAGCCTATAGCATGAAGGTTTGTGTTAGTGAGGGGTATTTGCATGGCCGTGAGTGAGCATTGGTGTGCAGGCACTGGAAAATGTAGAGGAAGTAGGGTAGGCGTGAGTTTTGAATGATTAGGGAGATATGAAAAAGTATGAACACACATATATTTTTAAGATAATTTTTCGATCAAGGCATCCGAAAAAAACAAAATATAGAACTAGGCCTAAAGATGGTCGCATTTTGAAACTGTAATTTCTGATCCTACTAAACTAAAACCTGAAATGGGGATGAGAGCAAAATGGAGTATAACCAATCCCATACCTATTAAAATTTCAGATCTAAGCACAGATAATCACAACCCATTATTATTTTCCATAGACCGCAAGTGCCAACATTTCTTTCTTCTTCTTTTCTCGACGAATTATTCCTCATCTTCAAAACCCTAAAATAGATAAATCCTTCACTCGCTCACCTTAAAACTTCCTCATCCCCCCATAATCAAATTCAGAGCTGGAACAATCACTTAACTAGAAAAGTAAGCAAAGATGAGGATTATGATAAAAGGAGGTGTGTGGAAAAACACAGAAGATGAGATCCGAAAGCAGCTGTTATGAAATATGGGAAGAATCAGTGGGCTCGAATCTCTTCTCTTTTAGTTCGTAAATTTAGTAAACAATGTAAAGCAAGGTGGTATGAGTGGCTTGATCCTTCCATTAAAAAGGTATTTTCGTTATTAATTTTTTGGATTGCAGGAAAGACTTTTAGATTATTATATGAATGTCTTTATTGGAACTTCTATTGTACTTCTGATCAGTGGAGAATTCATATATTTTTAAAAGAGCTAAAAGTCTTTCTTTAGATTGGTTAACAAAAGTGTTCATAACTAAAGAAACAGGAAAATGCGTTTTTAATATTGAGGCATTGGTGGAGTTATTGAGTGAAATGCTAAATGGTTATGAAAACTTGTATCGGATGAGAGTTATAATATTGTGTAGAATAATCCCAACTTTTGGAGCAATGGCTGATGAAATGAATTAATTGGGAGAAGTAACTTAACTGTACTGAAATTATGCTCAAGTGTTAGCATTCTATTGTTAGTTCAATCTCTTGAGTTAAGTTAAAAAGTTAAACGAGGTAAAATCATAATTTACTCCATCTTCCGCTCTTATCATGTCATAATTTATCATATGGTTGTTTATATTTGTTCTTTTGATGCTTAATGGAAACTTATGCTTTATTTTTTCTTTTTTTCAGACAGAGTGGACCCGAGAAGAAGATGAGAAGCTTCTGCATCTCGCAAAACTCATGCCCACTCATTTACCTACTATTCATCCTCCAAGGCATGAAATGCCTTCACATCTACAATCTTCATTCATTTCTAACATAATCATTCATTTCTACAATGTTCATTCACATCTACAATGTTCATTCATTCATTTGGTACATTAACGCCACAAATTTTTTACATATCAGTCTCCAATATAATTAGTTAAAATTTAAAGTATTTACATGATTATAATAGTGTTTTTTCAAACTATTTAAATGTTGTTACTTAAGTTAAATACAACCGAAGTATTTGTAACATATAAATGATTTTTATTTTATTTTAATTAATTAGAGGTAAAATATTTAAATGAATTTTTAAATGTTTATGATTGATAGATCTGATATTTCATGTAAAATTGAAAACTAACATTAATAACCTTTACCTTCTCTTATCAGGGTCTTCGTCCTTATCTTATTGGGTGACACCTATCCTGACCCCATGGCATGACTGACCAATATAAACATCACTGAAAGGGATATTGCACGTGCGCCCTCAGCTTGACAACCCCCAAACCTCTTTCTATATATGCAAGCATAACAAAATTATTTTTAACAAGAAAACGTTATTACTTTATTATATAATCTTAAAACTCATTTTATGCACAAAGTTAAAAAAAAGAGTGCCAAAATGTTAATTTTTTTAAAAGTATTTTTTAAGCATGTAACTTGGATTTATAGGCTTACCGAATGAATCATTGTAATTCACTGTTTATTCTAATCACGTTATTTAAAATTATAATTTAACAACGATAATTTACAAATGAATAATTCATCTTAAATACTTCGCTTGCAGCTTAAAAATGCATCATTCGCTCAAATGATTATATGTATGTACATATTTATCTATAATACATGCTCTCTTAAGTTGTTTTCCACAAAGCCTGCATATGAAAATAAGTAGATAGAAGTAATATCATAACTTTGAATAATATATGTTCAAATTTTTTCAAGTTATTTACGAATAGGAATAATAAACATCATTAAAGATTTTACAACAAACAAATAAACATAAAAACATTGTTTGAACAAATTTGTTTCTTGAAGCTGGACAACAAAAATAAAAGCCAATCGTGGAATGTCCATATTGAGCAAAGGCACGCATAAGCGTGCATATATACCAGTATATTAAAATAGCTGAAATTGTTACATTAGTTAAATTTGACGGCATAATAGGTTTACAACTAAGTCCGAAGGCAGTTATTGGAGAATGGATTCCATACAATGTGTAAGGGACTACTTTCTATATAGCACATCTCTAGAAAAATGCACCTGAGGCTTCAACCTTCACCAACACAAAACCGAACTATCTTTACCATAGATAGTACCGAATACGTCATCACCCTGGTCGTTTCTAACCTATCTTGGGATCCTAAAGCATACACAACATATCTGAAATATATGGGGTGATATAGAGGTGATGACTATATCCTGATGGGAGCGACTCACATAGCCCTGCCGCATCTACCATGTTTTTATCGCTCTCGGATGATGAGGCTCGAGCTAACGCTTACCTTTCATATAGCACATTCCTCTTTGAATACCGTTGTAACGACCCAGAATTTTCGATCCCGAAGATTTCAGATAGTTAGAAAAGAGAAGAAAAGAGATAGAAGAAGAAGAAACAGAAACATCACAACACAGATTCTCACATTCGCGGTGGATCAAAATATAATATCAAATAAGAGAGTAGCTATACAAAGGAAATCTGTACTTGTCAAATTACATTTTAAATACATCAGAGTTACACATTTACACAAAACATTGGACAACTAAAATCACTTGTCCCAGATGAACTACAATATATCACAACGGAATACACTCCATACGTTTTTGTCATCCAGCTCGTCTCCTGAGCTCTAGAAATGTCCTTACCTGAAAATCTGTAATGCTTGGTCCGACCCGAGCATTACATCAAAGTAACACCTGGGTCAGGCTGGAAACCAGCGTGAGTAAATCCATCTAACAACATAAAACTTACATAAAACCTTAGGTAACTCGTATCAGTTTACAAATGCACAATTTGTTATAGAAAATGCTTATTTCGCACATCAATTTCTAAGTACCAAAACTTAGGTTAAATAGTCCAATCATTTAAGTTATTCCATTTTAGCCTATTGACTTCACATATCAATCTACTAAGAATCATTGTAGGTTACAAATCGAAGTAGGTTCGGATATTTTCTGATACCCGTCCCCGGTCTCTTCGAATTCCAAGTTATCTTAACCTAAGTTATTCAAGTGAAATACAATTCAAATTTTAAATCCAGGTGTCACTATTTTAACCCAACATATTATATCACATAGCATCACACATCACATACCAGAGATATCAACTAAGCTAAGGCATACAATATCATTCAATCATTCATAAGCAAGATTAATTAACCACATCATTTCTAATTAATTTAATTAACCAAAAATGAATTAAATAAATTACTTCAATTACTTTTAAATTGCTTATTAATTAATTACAAACCAATTAATTAATCACCCAATAATTGTCCATCTTAATTAATCATCCTTAATTAATTATACTTTAATTACATTAAGTAATTAGCCTTTGATTAATTTCACAAATTAATTATCCTTAACCATTTACAGAAATTATCCTTAATTAATTACTCAAATTAATTATTTTATAATCACTTACATTGATTAATTATCCTTTAATTAATCATACTCATTTATTAACTATTCCTTGATTAATTTCCTTAATTAATCAATACTTAATTAATTACACTAAGTAATAAATCCTTAATTACTCCATTAAGTAATTTCCCATTTGTTTAATTATCCTTGATTAAATAACCCTTAATTTTTAATTAATTAACCTTTAATTACTAATTATTAACAAATTTATCCTGTAATTACTAATTAAATCAATTAATCTTTTAATTGCTTTGAGTAATCATTATTTAATAAATCACCTTTAGTAATAAGTCATAAATTTTCCATCTTAATTAATGACATCAAGTAATTATCTCTAAGCTACAGTAATTATCATTAATTAATTATATTAAGTGATTAGTCCTTAATTAATCATCTTTTAATTAATAGAATTAATTAATTAATTAATCATATTAATAAATCAATCTTTAAAATTGATTTCACAAATTCATTGACCTTTAATTGATTAATCATCCTAATACATTAAATAATTTGTACTATTATTTAATTACAACTTTATTTTACCTTAAAACAATAATTTGAAACGCATTTTTAAACTTTGGAAATTTGTTTAAAACTTGCTAAACCTTGTTTAAAAACTTGGTTTACATTTACTTTTGAAACATACCCACCTTTAATAAGCTTTAAAACTTATTTATTTTTAAAACTTAAAACTGTTAGATTTACTTCGGGTCCATCCCGATTCTCACCCGAGTTCAAAACCCGAGTACTTCTCCTTCATTTTTTTCCTACTTTGCTTAAATTTAAAATCGGCTACAGGATTATCTCAACGCGATCGACTTGAAGGTTATACCCGAGAAAAACTTCTTCCACCCTGAGTTCACTTCCGAGACAAATCTCCATCTTCATAAAACTTAATCTCTGATACCAGAGATCCATGTGCACATGCACACTTCACTTGGCCGAATTCCAACCTTGCTCCGACCATCGACACGTCGGCTATCATCCCCTGAGTCGACCCACCACCCAGATTGTTGATCCATTCCGAAAATTCAAAATTGAATAATCGAACAACAACAGGCTTCAGGACTACTGCCAAAGTTCACCCACACCCCTATCTTCGACTACCGGAGACACCTTTATCGTGCTCGAACATTTGCCCGATCTCTATCTTTCTTTCCCCCCACCATTTGTCCACCTCGTTGCTAGCATAATTTAGCAATCACCCATGAAACAACCTCAACACAATGCCGCCTAAAACCGTAAAATCATCTCGAACTGACGATCCATCGATTAGGAAAATCAAATACGAATTTTCCCAAGATCACCATCACCCAGACTTCCTTCCGTGCAAATCTCAAAGCTTGACCTGCCGTCGTTCGTCATGAATTGACGAAAACCCAATTTCTTTAACATACATTTTCTCCTCAATTAAAAGCCCTAAAAATCATAATTTTGTTTTTAAAAATCATCATTTTCGATATCAAACCCGACTATATACCTGAATCAACCAATTTCTTTTCTCGAGATTTTGATATGGATTAAATCTTACTATTCTTCTTCTCCTTTTATTACTACCATCAAATAATTGCAAGAAATATTGTTAATTCCATTATCTTGTGATTATGCATAAGTTTTGCTTATAAATCAAATTTAAAGAAGATTAGGGGGAGGGCAAATTTGATTTCTTGAATATCCTTAAACCTGTAGCAATAAGAATAGAGTAAATTTTATGGTTCCAGACATGCATACCATCATTCACATTCACAAATACGTACATTTCTGATTTAACTAATCATGCATTCACTTTTCATATTTCACTTTAAGGAATTGCAGCTTGCATTTATAATTTAACAGATTTAAAAACCCTTTAAACAAAATTGTTTACTCACCTGCACATACAAATAGAGAAGCAGGCTTGAATTTTATTTGAAATCTAGAAATGATTTTGATCTAGCCACTTGATTTGCATTTGAACTTGAATCTGATTTTGTAGAATCTTGAATTGAATTAGCTTAGATTTAGGTTTCAAATTGTAAGGATAATTGACAGTTTTTTGCTTCCATTGATTTGTTTACTGATTTTAGTGATTAAGATTTTGTTTTGATTTGGTTGAGAAATGTTTAACGGATTTGAGTTTCCTTTGTTTTGAAATGAAGAATAGGAAAAGAATTGAAGAAAAGGGAAATATGCATATATAGACTAAATTAAGATTTATTAAAAATATAAAAGAAAATAAACTAAATGGTTGACACTTGTTAATTTCCTTACATTTGTCATAAGCATGCTAAAATAAATTTACACTTGTAATTCTTGCATATATATTCTTACCTTTGTAATTTTCAAGCTTAAATATGTTATTATATGTATTTATATAATATTCTAGATTTAGTTTATATATATATATATATATATATATATTTATAAATGTCTTAAGTGTTAATATGTATTTAACATATATGTTTATCATATTATAAATTTGCTCTTATATTAATGTCTTTAATTGATTTAAGTATTATTAACATATGTTTTTAAATGTTTTATATTTGAAATATATATATATATATATATATATATAGTTTTCAAACTATTTTTATTTATATATAAAGCTTCAAAAGGAAATATATAATTATTTTATTTAATTCTTATTTCAACTATTATACTTTTTAGATAATAAATATTTATACATATAATTCATATTATATACATTCTTATATATTTATATTAAGATTAGAAAACAAATTTTATTAGTTCCAAAATATAGAGTTTTAATTCCAATTTATTTTCAATTGAATTTCAAATCCAAATTTTATTTAAAAATCTATTTTTATAAATATATAACAAATTAATACTTATTTTATTTGTTATGGAAAAAGAATAAATTTTAGATTATAATAAATGATGTATAAAAGAAATTATTTCATATCTATTTGCCTAAAATTCCGGAATATTCAGACATTTATCAGAATTTTATTTGTTCGAATTACAAATTTGTATTTTAAAACTTTTTAATCCTGTTAATTACCTAATTAATAGATGTCCAAAAATCTGGGTTATCACATTTCTCCCCCTTTGAATCTTTTCGTCCCCGAAAAGGAACGAAGCCAGAATTTATATAATACTTAAAATCAGATAATTTATTCTTTGATCATTTTAGAATACTTTTAAAATCCACATAATATTATAAAATAGGTTTTTATAAAAATACTTTTTATAACTCGATGTTTCAACAAGTCCATTCTCGTTCTCACAGAAATTCGGTCATACGTTGAGCAGGCGTAGGACTGAAAATCTAATAGTACTTGGTAAACTCATCTTTAACATCCAGTGAAAATACTTGGAAAATAATTTTATTGAAAATATCGAAAACATTTTTTTTGAAAATAGAGAAAATATCTTTGGTGAGAATGCTCTGGAAATCATCACCCCCATCCATGGTCGCATTTAACCCATTGGTTACGTTGCCATCCCGGCAAAATCTATAGATAACTATAGGCACTCCACGCCCCTCGATTATGCCATGGAACCCGCTATAGATCGCAGTTACATCTTGGGTTACGTTGCCATCACAACAAAAGTCCATGTAACTGTAGGCATCAGCGCTCTCGAATTTCACTGCTAAACAAATGAAACTTCTCCACTCCACTCGACCATAGATCGCAGTCTACCGATGTTATGGGGCCATCGCGGAAAAATCAAGCATAGACTGTTGACACTCACCTCCACACGATTTCCGCTATGGTCCACAGTAGATCGCAGAGACATCGAGTTACACTGTCGTCACAGCATAACCCAAATGCCTCTGTAGGCATCAGCTCCCTTGACTTTCGCTACTCCATAATCCTCAAGAACTTCAGTTTGTCCGGATTTCCTCACAGGATCCACTTTAGAGCCTCCCCTTTTGAGGCTCAAGGCAGTACCAACCTATGGTACTGCTGAGAAGTTCATTTCAAGGGAGCGCCTTTTTCTCTAGAGCCATTTTCAAAACACTTTATACTATACACATATAGTATTTTCCACATCATATACCTAGTATGAATCCCATATAAATCTCCTTTCTCAAAATCGATTATCCTAAAATTGATAATTCTCAACTAGGCTTTTCAAATTTCCAATATTGATTTTACCCAAAATTAAAATCCTTTCCAAATCCATAGGTTCCAAAAACCTTTCCTCAAGAATCATTCTCATAAGATTTTTGTTGTTGTATATATATAGGTATATATAACTTTGAAAATCTTTGGATCACTTCATACTTGCATAAATTCCCTTTTTATACTTCAAATACTTTCAAAAATCCATTTCTTCCGGCAATAGATTCAATAAGGGGAGTTTATCACAAATATATATACATAACTTTATTTATGCCAAATCAATATTCAAGTTTGATTTCTCATTACCTTACTTCATAAAGTGAACCTTTAATCATAGAAATTTCCAATTTCCATTTTACTTCACCATAAATTTCACAAAATATACTTTTCATTTCCAAAACATTTTACAGTTCTTATCCACAAATTTCCAATATCACTTTCATTCAAACCCATACGATGTACACATATCATCCGTATGCTATATCAATCAGATCGCTCACTTGATCATACAATTTCACTTCCAAACTAGTATCATCCATCTGATTTCCTAGTGCGGACTCAGATCTGGTTTCTTGATCAGAAACCGTCATTCTCCTTGCATAGTCATAACTATGAGAATATCCAAAACCAATCAACAATCCATATACAGGTTTACCGTCGAAAATCGAGTGAAAAATCCTAACTCGGATCGATATACTATCTTGAAATTCTATGCTCGAATCTGGATCAAGTCACTATACGAATAGAATAATATGCGTACATCCTATGTATTTATCTTCATTGATTATTAGCTAAATCAATTTCTACTTTCTATTGCCATTCTCTTTAATTTTCATTCACTTATTCACAATTGCTCCCAATTTCCATCTGGGTTAACACTTCAATTCTTATATCAATTGGATATTTAATCATAAACAGTTCACACTCTGACCAGCTTAAATCTAGAAAATAGCTCAAAAAGTTCAAAACAGATAAATAGTTGAAAAATAATTATTAATTGTAAAATAGCTGTAAAATAGTTAAGTAATTGTGAAATAGTTGGAAAATAGTCAAATAGTTATAGAAATTTTAAATAATTGCAAAATAGTTGTAAAATAGTAATTAGTTATAAAGTAGTTGAAAAATAGTAATTAGTTTATAAAACAGTTATAAAATAGTTAACTAGTTCTAGAAGTAGTTATAAAATATGTATAAGATAGTTTGATTTTGAAAAGAAAGGTTATATAATAATAGCTTGGAAAAATAGGTTTATATTAAATAATTTATTTAGAAAATAGTCCAGAGCCAAACTGTTTAACTTCCAAACCTTCAATCCCATCAATTCAATTTAAATTTCCACTTACATTTCAATTGACTCGTTTCCAATTTAAATAACTTCAATTTCCATTGAAATTGATTTAACCCCAATTCAAGTTGAATTAACCTCAAATTTTTCTTCTTCAAATTCAAATCAAATTCCATTTGAATTTTAAACCTATTCAACTTTAATCACAACTCCAATTATTAAAATCAATTTGGACTAATTTCAAATTGAACCTACTTCAATTTCAAATCATTTCAATTTTTGTTTGAATTAATCCCAAATTCCATTTGAATTTGAACTCATTCAACTTCAATTTTATTTCAAATTAATCCAGTTCAAATTTTAAAGATTATTAATAACAACAGGATGATATCATCCAAATTATTTTAAAACATCCATCTACTTCCAATTTCCAGATCTCAAACCCATTTTGAGATCACCCAAATTCCCCATTCAAATTAACCATTTAACTTCCCAAGTTAAATTTCAAGTTCATCTTGAAATTTCCAAACCAGGTTGTTTATTCAAACTCATTTAACTTTTTCTAAATTAAATTCAATTTAATCCCATTAATCCACTCAAAATTTGAATTCATTATTTCAAATTTCAAATTTTTATCACTTTAGAGTTTATTTCAAATCATCTTTGATATTATGTACATCCACACATATATACACATTTATGCCCTTTACACACCAAGTTACTTAAATTTTTAAACCACCTTTGGTTTCGGATTCAAAACAAATTCCTTTAAAATTTTCAAACAACTCTTGTTTGAATCAGGACCCTTCATTTAAATACATTAAATAATTTTATTAAATATTTCTTTATCACCTTGAAACAAATTTCAAATTCTGGACCCATATTTAAAACTTCACAATTTTAGGTCATCTTCAATTCCAATTTATAAGTCATACTTACCTAAATGTTTTACTTCCCTAAAACATTTCATTTTGCTTACTCATTAATACACATTTTATTATTAGACACAACAATCATTTATGATAATAACCAAGATTATCATATCTGGAAACCAATTATTATATCTTATTTTGAAACTCTTCTCCAATTTCAAGGTTTTAATTCCAGTTTGAATCTATTTCAAACTTATCTTCATTTAATTTAAATTTGGTTGTATTACTATTACCATTTATATTTAATTCAAATGATTGAATAACCAATTACATAAATATTTATTTCGAAAGATATATTGCTTTATATATCAAAATATAATCTTATATAAATCATTTTTAAAACCATTTCTAAAATCATCATATAAGAAAATAACAAGCACGCTCTCATATATACTACACTCAACTCATTCTAGGGTACCATTGACCCTATCCTTAATGAGTAATCCCACCAGAGCGAAGGTTCTCGCTTAACCTATAGCTCTGATAACAAATGTAACGACCTAAAATTTTCGATCCCAAAGATTCCAAATAGTTAGAAAAGAGAAGAAAAGAGATAGAAGAAGAATAAGAGACAAAAACATCAAAACACAGATTCTCACATTCGCAGTGGATCAAAATGTAATATTAAATAAGAGAATAGTTATATAAAGGAAATCTGTACTTGTCAAATTACATTTTAAATACATCAGAGTTACACATTTACACAAAACATTAGACAACTAAAATCACTTGCCCCAGATGAACTACAATATATCACAGCGGAATACACTCCATACGTTTTTGCCATCCAGCTCGCCTCTTGAGCTCCAGAAACGTACTTCCTGAAAATCTATAATACTCGATCTGACCCGAGCATTACCGTAACAACCCGCATATTTAACAATTATATATTTAAATGTTTTATTTAAATATAGCGTTGTTAGTCGGATTTAGGTCCGAAAAGCTACTTTTTGCAAATGGCCGAATTAGGACTCGAAACCACTTCCATTGAGTCCAAAATGGCGTTTGCGATCTTTTTGAGTACAAATTTTGATATGTTTGGAGTAAGTCGAATTTTGCTATTTGCTAAGTGGGCTTTTGGGTTTGGGTTCAACCAACTCATCCTATACCTCAACTCAGCCCCCTCTCCTCTTCACTCACTTATTTCATTTCCTAACTCAAGCACAACTGAAAATGGAGGAAGAGAATGGGAAACAGAAATTCCAAGCCCTAGTTTACTTTGCAAACTTGAATTCTTGATCCAAAATCAAAGAGAAGCTATTGGTAAGCCTCCTCTTCATCTTCTCCAACTCTTTTCCTCTTCAATTTCAGAAAGTTTCCCAAACCTAACTTAGGAAATACTTGCTTTGAACTTACATTAAAGCTTGTTGAGTAGAAGTGGAGAGTGGTTGGTCTTTTCTTTGCGTTTGAGCTTCTCATCTTTGTTTGCGAGTTAAAAGGTGAGATTTTTATCTCACATCTATGTCCTAACTATCTTTGATTGTTAGGTATGAATTTCTAACACTTATTCTTGTGCAATTGCTTTTATCTTGGATTGAATTGGTGAATATTCCAATTTTCGGTGTTTTGAAGTTAAAAACTCTAAAAATCACAGCTTTGATGTTGAACATGTTTTTGGTGGTGAATCGGAGTGCCAATGGGGCTGGGTTATCGATTGGCAAAAGCCCCTTAAGTCCATTGCCCGACCGGTTGCAAATGGTGAGAGTTTGCTCCTCCATTTGATAGGCTGGAAAATAGTTTCAGCTACAGCCAGTCGACCGGCCCCCTACAGTCAGTCGACTGACTGTAGGGTCTGAAAACTCTCGGGTTATGGTTCAGTCGACTGACTACAGAAGTCCAGTCGACTGACCTGCTTTTATTTGCCTAGTATGCCTATTTGTTTGTGATTCCAACTTCTATCGATTCATGTGATTCCAATTAGTTGTTATTGCATTTTTGATTTTGATGATTTCTCTTTAGTTTCATTCATGGGTTTTATAAATGATCCCTTCAAATCGTATTAAAAGCTCACTTCTCTAATTTATAAATTCTATGTAAAATACACACACAAATTCGCACTTCGAGCGAAGTGGAAGGGAGATTAAATGGCTAGGTAAAACACGGACCATGAATCCATGCGTTTATCTTTCCGATTAATCCCCGACCTATTCGATTGATTGTTTTGACCTTTTGGTCTGGTTTACCAATGAGATGAGGTAAACTTTATACTGCTTTGAGTGTGAAATTAACTAACGGTTAGTAAACCGTTTAGTGCGAACGGGTGGTTATGGGACTCACGTTACCACTTTTCGGATTCCTTTTAGAGAGTTGTGACACATTCTGCCAGTTAGTGGTGTCCAATACTGGGCCTCCGGACCTTCACCACTACGGTTTGTTGCCTTCGGGTAGTACCTTCAGGTTTGTTCCTTCGGGTTTGTTGCCCTATTGTATCACTTTTGGAGTTGGTCATTCGTCACCGCTCGAGTGATATTAGGTTTGGAGTCTTCGGGCTCATGGATCCTTGTTATACAGTACTGAGCACGTGCCAAATTTTCTGTTGTTTCATTGATATGTATATTCCCTAGGTATCGCCCTTTGGTGTTGGTCTTTTCGAGCCGCACGATATATAGCGGTTACCTTGCGGAATTTGTGTTACCTTCATTGGTATTTGTTATTGCCTTTTTGGCTTGTTTTGGGATATTCATATCCTCTGTTTATTTGAGTTGCCGATGATATGAGGCTTATTCTGTTATGATTCATCTTTTGTTAGATGATTGTGTTATCTCTTTTAGAGATATTTGTTATACTTTATGACCTTGCAGGTTATCGTTGTTCAATTTATCTAACTGATTTGTTTAGCTAGACTGACCCGTGTATTTATACTCGGGTCAGACCAAGATGTTTCAGGTTAGATGCTTTTGGACTTAGCCTATTTTGCTTCCGCATGGACTACTCCGCTAGGTTCTTTTTGTTATGGCTTTTTGCGTAGTCCCATTTTGTTGTAACTCTGATATACATATATTCTTTTGGATTCGCCTGTATATTGTGGTTTGCTATACCAATTGACATGTTTCAGTTTGTATACTCTGTTATGTATCTGTATATGTATATGATGATCTACTGTTCTGTGATGTATATTACATGTGAGTTGTTATATTCTGTTCTGATAGATCCTCCAATCACCTGTGGTTTTGTTTTAAGTATTCATTGGATATGTCGATCTGCTTGGTATGACTATTGTCGATGTATTCAATAGATAGTTAGAGCAAGGCTATAGATGGTCGCTCCTAACCAGCCTTATTCTCCGTGTTAGTTGACGACATTACCCCGTAGTGTCCTTAGCTAGCGTGGGTGTAGAGGTGGGGAGTCACAGCTTGGTATCGGAGCAAGGTTTAGAACAAAATATGATAAACACAGAATAAAAGCACATATTTTGGTACATCAAAGTGTATAAGTGTTACAAATCTTTGAATCATCGTGCCTCTATATTCCTTCCATGCCTTGGTGGTAGATAGAATGTGGGAATACGTCTAGGAATGCATTTTGTTCCGTAGTATTCCACATTTGAATTAATGACATCTACCTTGTGAATAATCTTGTTCTTATCTTGCTTTTAGCGTATGGCAAGAAGAGGCAGGGGATGACGTTCGGATGCTAGGCAATCCAGTGGCTCACATCCGGATGGCGTTTATATGTCTGCCGATCAGTTTTTGGAGTTGTTTAGGAGCACTCAGCCTCCAGTTCCTCCTCGAGTATCTCCACCTCGCAAGTCTGCCTTTGCACGTCTGTGCAGTGATTTTTCTCATCTTGGGGGAAATCCGTTTAAAGGCTCCGAGTCTGTTCTTGAAGTCCAAGCTTGGCTTCTCACGTGCGAGCGTATCTTCTCTCGCATGGATCTTTCTAATCATGATAGAATTATTGTAACTTCTAGTTTATTGCAAGAGCGTGCCCTTGATTGGTACGAGCTTCTTGTAGCCGAAATTGACGAGGCTACTCTTTCTTGGACTCAGTTTCGGGGACGATTCGAACTCAAGTTCGTTTCTGAATCTAAAAAAGTTTTATTGACCCGTCACTTCCTTGAGTTGAAGCAAGGGAAATCTTCTGTTTCTGAGTATGTTGCATCATTCGAGGCTTTATCTAAGTATGGTCTTGAATTCATTAGCACTTCTTATAAGAAGAATCTGAAGTTTATCTCTGGTCTTAAGAAATATCTTAAGAAGTCTTTGTTGCTCCATCTTAAGCTCTCTTTTGAGGAGTTGGTTGATTCGGCACTTCATCTCGAAAACATCGAGAAGGAGTGTGATAGTGGTGATGACGTTAAGGTTTCCAAGAACCCCAACAAGAAGCAGTTTCCATTTCAGAAGTCCAGGTCTTTTCCTTCCAAGAAGAAGAAGACTGGTGGTTCTAATTCTCAGCCTCAGTCTGCTGGAACACCTTTCATTCGGAAGTGTTTCAATTGTGGTTCTCCTGATCATATGATTCGAGCTTTTTCTAAGCCTCTCTTCTGTCGCTATTGCAAGAAGGAAGGTCATCATGTTTCCACCTGCCCTATTGTTCCTGCTGGTGCCAAGTCTATCAAGCTTTATGCTGCTAAGGCTTCTAAAGGTCATTCTCAATCTAAAGGTATATCTCCATCTAATTTGGAAGGTTCTATTTTATTTCATGACCATAGTATTCGAGTTCTTTTCGATACGGGTGCTTCACATTCTTTCGCATCGAAAAAGCTCGTTGATGATTTATCTTTAGATGTTTCTTTTATGGTTACTTCTTTAAGGATTGCGAATCCTATTGGGGGATCCGCGACCCTTAGCATGCTTTGTGATGATGTTGAGATTGTTTTATGTGGCTTTTCTTTTCGTGTGAATCTGCACGTTATTTCTTGTCTGGGATTTGATATGGTTTTGGGAATGGACTGGCTAGTGAGATACGATGCCAGGATTATTTGTTCTGAGAGGATTTTATATCTTCGACATCCAGATTCATTTACTCAGCTATCACTTGTTCTTCGGGATGTGGATAATTCTGAAATGGCTTTATATTCTCTTGATTCTCGAGATGATGATGATATATCTCGTATTCCTATTGCTTATAACTTTTCTGATGTTTTCGAGCCTGGTTTCGGGGTTGCCACCCAAGCGGGAAATTGATTTCCGCATTGATCTCATTTTAGGCGCGCAACCAGTTAGTCGTCCTCCCACGAGGATGTCTACAAAGGAAAATGAGGAACTCAAGAAGCAGCTTTTAGAGCTTGAGTCCAAGCAATTGATTCAGTCCAGTTTTTCTCCGCGGGGATCCGTGGTCATCTTCGTGAAGAAGTCCGATGGAACTCTTAGGCTTTGCATTGACTATCGCAAGCTTAACGAGTTAACTATCAAGAATATGTATCCATTGCCTAGGATCGATGATATGTTCGATTTATTGAGTGGTGCTAAGGTCTTTTCTCAGCTTGACCTTGCCACAGGTTTTCATCAGTTACGAGTCGCGGAGGATAGCATACCTTTTACCGCTTTCCGCACTCGTTATGGTTCTTTTGAGTGGATCGTTATGCCGTTCGGTTTGACGAACGCTCCTGCTTTCTTTTTTGATCTCATGAATCGAGTATTCCGGGAATATCTTGATAAGTTTGTCCTTGTGTTCATTGATGATATCCTCGTTTATTCTATGTCTGAAGCTGAGCATGCTGATCACTTAAGAATTGTCTTGAGTACTCTTTGTCGTCATCAGCTTAGAGCCAAATTCTCCAAGTGCCATTTTCGGGAGAATAAGGTTAAGTTCTTAGGCTATGTTGTATATTCCGACGACATTTCTGTCGATCCCTCAAAGATCGAAGCCATCCAGAATTGGAAGAGGCCTGAGAATGTACATGAGATTCGTAGTTTTCTTGGATTGGCAGGTTATTATCGTCGGTTCACTAGGGATTTTTCCTGGGCTGTGCTTCCTCTCACCAACCTTACTCGGAAAGGAATTCGTTATATTTGGTCCGACAAGTGTGAAGCTTCCTTTCAGACATTAAAGGAACTTCTCACTAATGCTCCTATTCTTGTGGTTCCCGAAGGGAATCATGATCTTGTTGTCTACACCGATGATTGTGGTAGTGGTCTCGGTGCTGTTCTTATGCAGAAGGATCGGGTAGTTGCTTATGCTTCTAAGGAACTGCGTCCGAATGAAGTTTGCTATGCCACTCATGATCTTGAGTTAGCCGCCGTTGTCTTTTCCTTGAAGATTTGGCGACACTATTTATTGGGCGAGCGCTTCATTCTCTATACCGATCATAAATCCTTGAAGTATTTGTTCACTCAGAAGGAACTCAATATGAGGCAACAACATTGGATCGAGTTTCTTGTCTCCTATGACTTTGATATCCAGTATACCCCTGGAAAGGGTAATCGTGTTGCTGATGCGCTTAGTCGCAAACATTCGGCTGTTGTTTCTATGATGCTTGCCGAATGGGATATTCTTGGGACTCTATCTTTTTGTGAAATTCGTGATCGAGGTTCATCTTCTGATTCTCCTATTCTATTACTTAGTTTGGGAGCTCGACCCTTTTTATTGGATCGTATTGCCGATACTCAGCGGCGTGATCCTGATTTGTTGCATCTTATTCAGCTTTGTGAGTTTGGATCCTGTGATGAGGCATCATGGGATTTTAGCATTGATTCTCATGGGTGTCTTCGCAAGAAGAACCGTCTTTTTGTGCCTTCTGATTTTGCACTTAGGCATGGCATTCTTGATGACTATCACCATTTTAAGTATACTATTCATCCCGGTAGTAGTAAGATGTATGTCGATATGCGTCGCCTTTATTATTGGGAAGGCATGAAGCGCGATGTGGTGAGTTATGTGAGTAATTGCATAACTTTTCAGCATATTAAGGCCGAACATCAGGGTCCTTCGAGTCTTCTTCAGCCTCTAGTGATTCCATTGTGGAAATGGGATCAGATTTCTATGGTTTTCATTGACGGCCTACCTCATTCGAGATCGGGCCATTCTAGCATCTGGGTTATCGTTGATCGCCTCACTAAGTCTGCTCATTTTATTCCTATTAAGTCTAATAGGACTGCTTCGCATTTCGCTAAGCTATATATCAAGTAAATCATGAGATTTCATGGTGTTCCTAGTTCTATTGTGAGTGACCGCGATCCTTTGTTCACGAGTCATTTTTAGTAGAGTCTTCAGCAAGCTTTGGGAACAAAGCTTAATTTTAACACAACATATCATCCACAGTCTGACGGATAGACTGAATGGGTGAATCGTATCTTGGAAGATCTCCTCCGTATTTGTATTTTTGATTTCGGTGGTAGTTGGGAGGATCACCTACCTCTTGTAGAGTTCTCCTATAATAATAATTTTCAGTCTAGTATTGGTATGTCTCCTTTCGAAGCTTTATATGGAAGGCCATGTCGATCACCTTCTTGTTGGTTGGAATCTGGGGAGAAGCTTATTCTTGGCCCAGATTTTGTTCGTGATTCTTTCGAGAAGATTGATTTGATTCGTTTGAGAACGAAAGAGGCACAGAGCCGCCAGAAATCCTACGCGGACAACCATAGGAAGCCTCTCGAATTCTCGGTTGATGATCTTGTTTTTATTCGTGTTTCTCCTTTGAAAATGGTGATGCGCTTTAGTACGACTGGAAAATTGGCTCCTTGCTTTATAGGACCATTTTCTATTACCAAACGTATCGCCCCTGTGGCTTATAGAGTTTCACTTCCAGCTCATTTATCTGGCATTCACGACGTGTTTCACGTCTCTCAACTTCGGAAGTGTCTTCGGGAGTCGGATTCTGTTATCGATTCTCCTGATTTGCTAGAGCTTGAGGTCTCACCGGACTTATCTATTGTACAATAGCCTATTCACGTGCTTGCCACGGAGGTGCGATGCCTTCGAAATAAGGACGTGCCGCTCATTAAAGTTCAATGGTCCGCTAATCCCAATGACAATACTTGGGAAACCATAGAGTTTATCGAGCGATCATATCCGGGTTTTCTATCTTTGCTTGGTAATGGTGAGAATATCTTTTCGTCTCAAGCTTATTTCGTTTTCTTTTTGATGATGTATGTATGTAGTTCTTGCAAATATCGTCTCTAGGAATTGCGAGGACGCAATTTTGTAAGGAGGGGAGATCTGTAACAACCCGCATATTTAACAATTATATATTTAAATGTTTTATTTAAATATAGCATTGTTAGTCAGATTTAGGTCCGAAAAGCTACTTTTTGCAAACGGCCGAATTAGGAATCGAAACCACTTCCATTGAGTCCAAAATGGCATTTGCGATCTTTTTGAGTATAAACTTTGATATGTTTGGAGTAAGTCGAATTTTGCAATTTGCTAAGTAGGCTTTTGGGTTTGGGTTTAACCAACTCATCCTATACCTTAACTCAGCCCCCTCTCCTCTTCACTCACTTATTTCATTTCCTAAACTCAAGCACAACTGAAAATGGGGGAAGAGAATGGGAAACAGAAATTCCAAGCCCTAGTTTACTTTGCAAACTTGAATTCTTGCTCCAAAATCAAAGAGAAGCTATTGGTAAGCCTCCTCTTCATCTTCTCCAACTCTTTTCTTCTTCAATTTCAGAAAGTTTCCTAAACCTAACTTAGGAAATACTTGCTTTGAACTTAGATTGAAGCTTGTTGAGTAGAAGTGGAGAGTGGTTGGTCTTTTCTTTGCGTTTGAGCTTCTCATCTTTGTTTGTGAGTTAAAAGGTGAGATTTTTATCTCACATCTATGTCCTAACTATCTTTGATTGTTAGTTATGAATTCCTAACACTTATTCTTGTGCAATTGCTTTTATCTTGGATTAAATTGGTGAATATTCCAATTTTCGGTGTTTTGAAGTCAAAAACTCTAATCATAGCTTTGATGTTGAACATGTTTTTGGTAGTGAATCGGAGTGCCAATGGGGCTGGGTTATCGATTGGAAAAAGCCCCTTAAGTCCATTGCCTGACCGGTTGCAAATGGTGAGAGTTTGCTCCTCCATTTGATAGGCTGGAAAACAGTTTCAGCTACAGCCTGTCGACCGGCCCCCTATAGTCAGTCGACTGACTGCAGGGTCTGAAAACTCTCGGGTTATGGTTCAGTCGACTGACTGCAGAAGGCTAGTCGACTGACCTGCTTTTATTTTCCTTGTATGCCTATTTGTTTGTGATTCCAACTTCCATCGATTCATGTGATTCCAATTAGTTGTTATTGCATTTTTGATTTTGATGATTTCTCTTTAGTTTCATTCACGGGTTTTATAAATGATCCCTTCAAATCGTATTAAAAGCTCACTTCTCTAATTTATAAATTCTATTTAAAATACACACACAGATTCACACTTCGAGCGAAGTGGAAGGGAGATTAAATGGCTAGGTAAAACACGGACCACGAATCCGTGCGTTTATCTTTCCGATTAATCCCCAACCTATTCGATTGATTGTTTTGACCTTTTGGTCTGGTTTACCAATGAGATGAAGTAAACTTTGTACTGCTTTGAGTGTGAAATTAACTAACGGATAGTAAACCGTTTAGTGCGAACGGGCGGTTATGGGACTCACATTACCACTTTTCGGATTCCTTTTCGAGAGTTGTGACACATTCTGCCAGTTAGTGGTGTCCAGTACTGGGCCTCCGGACCTTCACCACTACGGTTTATTGCCTTCGGGTATGTTGCATTCGGGTATGTTGCCTTCGGGTTTGTGCCTTCGGGTTTGTGCCTTCGGGTTTGTGCCTTCGGGTTTGTTGCCCTATTGTATCGCTTTTGGAGTTGGTCATTCGTCACCGCTCGAGTGATATTGGGTTTGGAGTCTTCGGGCTCATGGATCCTTGTTATACAGTACCGAGCATGTGCAAAATCTTTTGTTGTTTCATTGATATGTATATTCCCTAGGTATCGCCCTTCGGTGTTGGTCTTTTCGAGCCGCACGATATATAGCGGTTACTTTGCGGAACTTGTGTTACCTTCATTGGTATTTGTTATTTCCTTTTTGGCTTGTTTTGGGATATTCATATCCTCTGTTTATTTGAGTTGCCGATGATATGAGGCTTGTTCTGTTATGATTCATCTTTTGTTAGATGATTGTGTTATCTCTTTTAGAGATATTTGTTATACTCTATGACCTTGCAGGTTATTGTTGTTCAGTTTATCTAACTGATTTGTTTAGCTAGACTGACCCATGTATTTATACTCGGGTCAGACCGAGATGTTTCAGGTTAGGTGCTTTTGGACTTAGCCTATTTTGCTTCCGCATGGACTACTCCGCTAGCTTCTTTTTGTTATGGCTTTTTACGTAGTCCCATTTTGTTGTAACTCTGATATATATATATATATATATATATATATATATTCTTTTGGATTCGCCTGTATATTGTGGTTTGCTATACCAATTGACATGTTTTAGTTTGTATACTCTGTTATGTATCTGTATATGTATATGATAATCTACTGTTCTGTGATGTATATTACATGTGAGTCGTTATATTCTGTTCTGATAGATCCTCCAACCACCTATGGTTTTGTTTTAAGTATTCATTGGATATGTCGATCTGCTTGGTATGACTATTGTCGACGTATTCAATAGATAATTAGAGCAAGGCTACAGATGGTCGCTCCTAACCAGCCTTATTCTCCACGTTAGTTGACGACATTACCCCCTAGTGTCGTTGGCTAGCGTGGGTATAGAGGTGGGGCGTCATAATTACATCAAAGTAACACCCGGGTCAGGCTGGAAACCAGCGTGAGTAAACCCATCTAACAACATAAAACTTATATAAAACCCAGGGTAACTCGTATCAGTTTACAAATGCACAATTTGTTATAAACAATGCTTATTTCGCACATCAATTTCTAAGTACCAAAACTTAGGTTAAATAGTCCATTCATTTAAATTATTCCATTTTAGCCTATTGATTTCCCATTTCAATCTATTAAGAATCATTATAGGTTACAAATTGAAGTGGGTTCGGGTATTTTCTGATACCCATCCCCGGTCTCTTCGAATTCCAAGTCATCTTAACCCAAGTTATTCAAGTGAAATACAATTCAAACTTTAAATTCAGGGTGTCACTGTTTTAACCCAATATATTGTATCACATAGCATCACACATCACATACCAGAGATATCAACTAATCTAAGGCATACAATATCATTCAATCATTCATAAGCAAGATTAATCAACGACATCATTTGTAATTAATTTAATGAACCACAAATGAATTAAATTAATTACTTTAATTACTTTTAAATCCTGCTTATTAATTAATTACAAACCAATTAATTAATCACCTAATAATTATCCATCTTAATTAATCATCCTTGATTAATTATATTTTAATTACATTAAGTAATTAGCCTTTGATTAATTTTACAAATTAATTATCCTTAACCATTTACAGAAATTATCCTTAATTAATTACTCAAATTAATTATCTTATAATCACTTACATTGATTAATTATTCTTTAATTAATCATACTCATTTATTAACTAATCCTTGATTAATTTCCTTAATTAATCAATACTTAATTAATTACACTAAGTAATAAATCCTTAATTACTTCCATTAAGTAATTTCCCATTTGCTTAATTATCCTTAACTAAATAACCCTTAATTTAATTAATTAACCTTTAATTACTAATTAAATTAGCAAATTTATCCTTTAATTACTAATTAGATCAATTAATCTTTTAATTACTTTGAGTAATCATTATTTAATAAATCACCTATAGTAATAAGTCATAAATTTTCCATCTTAATTAATGACATTAAGCAATTATCTCTAAGCTACAGTAGTTATCATTAATTAATTATATTAAGTGATTAATCCTTAATTAACCATCTTTTAATTAATAGAATTAATTAATTAATTAATCATATTAATAAATCAATCTTTAAAATTGATTTCACAAATTCATTAACCTTTAATTGATTAATCAATTAACCATCCTAATACATTAAATAATTTGTACTATTATTTAATTACAACTTTAGTTCACCTTAAAACAACAATTTGAAACACATTTTTAAACTTTGGAAATTTGTTTAAAACTTGCTAATACCTTGTTCAAAAACTTGGTTTACATTTACTTTTGAAACATACCCACCTTTAATAAGCTTTAAAACTTATTTATTTTTAAAACTTAAAACTGTTAGATTTACTTTGGGTCCATTCTGATTCTCACCTGAGTCCAAAACCCAAGCACTTCTCCTTCATTTTTTTACTACTCCGCTTAAATTTAAAATCTACTACAGGATTATCTCAACGCAGTCGACTCGAAGGTTATACCCGAGCAAAACTCCTTCCAGCCCTAGTTCACTTGCGAGACAAATCTCCATCTTCACAAAACTTAATCTCTGTTACCAGAGATCCATGTGCACGTGCACACTTCACCTCGCTGGATTCCAACCTCGCTCCGGCCATCGACACGTCGGCTATCATCCCCTGAGTCGACCCACAACCCAGATTGTCGATCCATTTCGAAAATTCAAAATTGAACAATCGAACAACAACAGGCTTTAGGACCATTGCCAAAGTTCAGCCGCACCCCCATCTTCGACTGCCGGAGACACCTTTATCGTGCTCGGACATTCGCCTAATCTCCATCTTTCTTTCCACTCACCATTTGTCCACCTCGATGCTAGCATAACATAGCAATCACCCATGAAACAACCCCTACACAATGTAGCCTAACACCCTAAAATCATTTCGAATTGACGATCCAACGATTAGGAAAATCAAATACCAATTTTCCCAAGATCACCATCGCCCAGACTTCCTTCCACGCAAATCTCAAAGCTCGACCTGCCGTCGTCATGAATTGACGAAAACCCAATTCCGTTCAACATACATTTTCTCCTCAATTAAAAGCCCTAAAAATCATAATTTTATTTTTAAAAATAATCATTTTCGATATCAAACCCGACTATATACCTGAATCAACCAATTTCTTTTCTCGAGATTTTGATATATAACCAATTTCAAATCCAAATTTTATTTAAAAATATATATTTATAAATATATAACAAATTAATACTTATTTTATTTGTTTTGGAAAAGGAATAAATTTTAGATTATAATAAATGATTTATAAAAGAAATTATTTCATATCTAATTGCCTAAAATTCTGGAATATTTAGACATTTATCAGAATTTTATTTGTTCAAATTACTAATTTGTATTTTAAAACTTTTTAATCCTATTAATTACCCAATTAACAGATGTCCAAAAATCTGGGTTATCACAACCACATTGCTAATCCATGATCACATAACTGATTTCTACAAATGTATTACTCATGAGCTTGTATGTCTCGAGAAAGGGCGTTAAGCTAAGAGAAGTTGCATTCTCCGCCACCGAACAGATGTTATGTTTATAAAGATCAATCAATTTGACTAGAAATACAACGTCAGACATTCGTCCATAGAAGTTGCCCAGGGGCAGGACAAGAAGGAACTCTCCTACCACATCTTGTCGAGAAACTTCCCTAGGATTAGCAGCAAGCATCTCTTGCATCGAAGATCAAATGAAGATACTACTGTCACAATATATATGATATGGGAAATTTCCCCTGAGGGTTAGTGACAAGCAGCCCTTCATCCATTTACTATCATTTCATGTCTTTACTTTCAAATGTACATAGGTTCGAAGTGGTTTCCGGATAAGAATCACTCAAATCCAACCCCGGTTCCTTCGAACCAACTATCGATAAAAATATATTAATATTAAGTAAATAGGTGTTTATGGTTTTGTTAATTACTTTGTTTATTTATCAAAAATATCTTTTAGAGATATGTATGTTTAGTACATTTCTTTTCGGTATATGCGGAATCATTAAACCTCTCTTTAACTTTGGAAATACCAAAACATTTTCATAAGTCATATTGGAAAACATTATTGAGTTAAAAAGAGTCGATAGAAATTATACTAATTCTACTCAATATCAATTTCCGTATTCAACCTTTGCTATCCATCGAATAATAGTGAAATCACCTTTTAAATTCACACAAATAGTACGGTTCCTTCCTCAGAATTTAATACCAAATATAAGAAGATTATTTCTATACAGTCCAAATTATATCAAATTAAATTTATAAATTTTGAATCTTTTATACTTATCTCATTTCCAACATTTCGACCAAATCTATCCCTCGCCTAGGAAAGAAGCCAGGTGAGGCAGGGCGCTGGTTGCTCCCGAACATCTCCTTAGTTTAAACACCCCACATTCGGATCTCACGAATAGAAAAATCTAGCCTACTCATTGGCTTTTAGAACTAAGATTAAATCATTTTATTTATAATAACTTTTCTTCAAATCATTTAATTAAATTAAGTAAACTATAAAACCTGCAAATAATTATTAAAATAATTAATTATTTATTTAAAAACACTCATAAAAGATTTCGAAAAGGAATTTTTAAGTTTAAATCCATATTTTGAAAACTATTAAAAGTGCTGCGAATAGTGCTGTGAATACTATTTTCAAAGCTTATTTGATCAAAACAACTTTTCGATCATTTAGAAATTCATTTTTATAACTTAGATCTCTTTTAAAACATTTTAAAAGATTGAATTTATTCCATATTTTTAAAGAATTAAAAATATCATTTATAAAGAATTTGTCGGTTTGGTTTTCGATCTGCCAAACCACGACTATTTTGAGCACTTGTTTTGCTTATATTTTAAAATCTTCTAAATGAAATCTCAATTTTCTTTCTTTCTTTGAAAACTATAGTTATAAAAGTTCGGAAAATTCTTATTATAAAGAATTCCACTCTGAATCCGTCATATAAATGGGTTTAACTTTCCACGGTGCAAAATCGCGAACTAACTTGTCAAAACTTCACCAAATTGGATTTTAGTATTTATAAACATTTATAAATCATTTTAAAACATTTTTAAGTGGTTTAATAATCTCAAAGGAAAGTGATTTCCTTTATGATATTGGACGTGTATTATAAGTAAATCATTTCAATATCAAATAAACATATAATTAACATCCAGACTTGATGATCAAACATAGCAACCAAACAACATATTATATCATCATCCAAAGTGTATATATCTCTACTATTAATGCAAATACTTTAGCATGGTGAATATTTTATGTATGTTCAAAATTACGCCTAATTTTTTAATCAGTTTATATCATTAGCGGTTGGGGACAAATTCGACTTTCAACTTAAAGTAGGAACAATTTTATAACCGTCCACTCTCGCACCTCCTCGTTTAACGTCCCTTAATTAATAGTTTTGTTCAAGTTTCATTCCATGAACATAATTTGTGTTCTCGCTAGATACTAAATCATATTCTCTACGTTTAGGGTTAATTCTTTTTCTTAAAAGAGTACATCACGTTCAGGCGAGGTCATGATAGAAAGGGAATAGAAGTCGCCATTATGGCTTCACAAAATCATAGTAGCACTACTAGAACTACAATATATAGCCACGAAAGGTTTCCAACGGCCGCCAACGGGAGTTTCCAACGGCTCGTTATTTTTTAACTTGCCGTTGGTAGCCGTTGGTAACCGTTACAAAAAGAGCCGTTTACGGTCGTTGGAAGCCGTTGGAAATATTCGTGTAAACCTACAATGAGGCCGAGACTGAATCATTATTCTCTTCTTCCCCAAATACACAAAAACCCTCCTCCACTCCTCCTCCTTTCTTGCTCCCAGCTTCCCCATGTAACCGGCAGCCGCTCCGACGCCATCAATCAACGCCAATAGCCTCTCTCCATCCCCAGACATCTTCAAAATCAGGTTTTGCCTAAAACCCCAATTTTTTTTAAATTTTGTGTTAATTTGTTGTTATAGTTGTATCTAATGGCCTATTAATTGTTTATTATACCAAACTAAGTGCTAATTACAATTATTACCATCCAAATGTCCAAATTGTTTGTGTATATATATTATGCACATATATATGTTTATAATTTAGTGCAAATGAGCATTTGAGTTAGCATTAGATTAATTAGGATTGATTTAAATTATTTCGTGTATGTTTTGTAAAATATTAGGCAAACATGAGTTCGTCGACTATTTTACAAACATGAATTATATCTTTTACAAAATATATTAGCATTAGATAAATAAGTATTAATTTAGTATATATACACACATGAATTATATATTTTTTGAAATAGTAAAAATCATATAATTTACTATATATTTAGTAAAATAGTAGAATATAAATAAAATAATGCATAATATGATTTATTTTATATATTTAATAAAATGGTAATATATAAACAAAATTTAAATCCCTTAGTGAATTTTTGGCCCCGTTTGACAAGTGTTGTATATGATCATTGTATGAATATTCGTTTTTATTGCAAAATGGATATTCATATTCATTTGACATAATATCTGTTGGATTTGTCCCTGTATTGGACAAGTTACAAACATTATAAAGCAATTACGTTTCATAAATCATATCATTATAAACGGTTCACAAAATTTCGATGGCATTTCCTTTTTGTTCCTTGTGTACATGCATATGTGTATGATACAAGGAACAAGGGGAAAGTGCTACCGAAATTTTTAGAAATCGTTTATAATGATATGATTTAGGAAATGTAATTATTGTTGTGTTTGTAATAGGAAGTAAGATAACCGACCATCACAAAAGGTAGAAAAATGTAAACAAAATATCAAATATAACTTTGTATATAAACGAAAATGGATTATAAAAAACAATAAAATCAAATGTGTTTATCGAATTTGATTAATAATTTTTTTTACTATTGATCATAGGTTTTACAGTAGGAAAAATGGTCAATTATTTTATTGATTGGAGCTGGATGTATCAAAGAAGAGAAATGGAAGGCTCAATAAGTAAACATTTTCTTAATGGGGTAAATGTGTTTGTCGAATTTGCTTTAAGTAATATTGGAAACGACGTAGAAATTCATTGTCCATGTAGTAGGTCCAAATTGTTGAAGCATTTAGTATCGAATATGGTTAGGATTCATTTGTGCCAATATGGTTTCGTAACCAATTATTTGGTGTGGGATCGTCATGAAGAAATTATAACACGTAACGAAGAATAGTCAATAGAGTTCATTAGTGATGAAGTTAGTACGACGAATTTCATAGAACATATGGTTGAAGATGCAGCATGATCAATGTTCCCTACTGTTGAAATTAATAACGACGATATTAATGTCGAAGAGGAACCAAATGTTGGAGCGAAAAATATATTTGATGCTGCTAAGAAACCTCTTTGGAATGGATGTACTAGCGACACTCAATTATTGGCAACTGTAGAGTACATTGCAATGAAATCAAAGTACAACCTCATAGAAGCCGGATTTATGGCTGTTGTATAAGCTACTAAACGCCATATGCCATTAGATAATTTAATGTGCGAAAATTATTATGAACTGAAAAAACTTATGTCATCTTTCGGTTTGCCGTATCAAAAAATTGACACATGTCTACATGGTTGCATGTTGTTTTGGAAAGAAGATGTCAGTCTTCGGAATTGTGAAATATCTAATCAAGAAAGATATAAACCAAGGAAAAAAGGGAAAAGAAGTTTCATACAAGTGTATGCATTATTTTTCTATCACTCCTAGACTTCAATGGTTATATGCATCATCTGTAACAGCACATCATATAAGATGGCACAGTGTGAGAACACCTGAAGAAGGTACGTTAACACACCCATCTGATGGAGAAGCATGGACGTATTTTGCTAAGAAATATCCCGATTTCGCAGCGGAGAGCCGTAACGTAAGACTAGGTTTGTGTACTGATGGATTTTCACCTTTTCTCAGTTCGGTTCTAAATATTCATCTTGGCCTATAATCATTACACCTTACAATCTACCCCCGTGGATGTGTATGAAAACTCCATATATGTGTCTCACAATTGTCGTCCCGACCCTGATAATCCGACACAGGGTATCGATGTTTACTTACAACGACTAATCGAAGAGTTGAAAACATTGTGGTATGAAGGAGTTGAAACATACGACGTATCGAATTTTTTTTTCGGATGTTCGCTTCTTTGTTATGGACTATTAGCGATTTTCCTGCATATGCAATGCTTTCGGGTTGGAGTACGGCCGGTCATTTTGCTTGTCCTTACTGTATGGAAGAAACACGAGCATTTTCTTTATGGCATGGGAAGAAAATTTCATGGTTTGATTGTCATAGATGTTTTCTCCATATTAATCATACTTTTAGAAGAGACAAAAAAAACTTCATAGATAATAGACATGAGACTTTACAACCACCAACGATTTGGTCAAGTGAAGATATATATGAAGTTGTAAAAGATTATCCAAAGATACATGAAACCGGGCAGCAAACTAAAATCCAAGGTAAATCGACGTTTCATAATTGGTGCAAACAGGGTACATTCTAGGAGTTGCCTTATTGGAAAAATCTCTTAATCCGTTATAACATTGATGTGATGCATAACGAGAAAAGCATATTCGATAATGTGTTTAATACACTTTTAAATGTTAAGAGAAAGACTAAGGATGATCTGAAATCAAGACGTGATATAGAAGAAATATGTAATCATCCCGAGCTTCATATGAAGCCAAATGACACTAAAAAACCCAAAGCATGTTATGAACTAGATAACAACCAAGTTAAAGTACTGTTAAAATGGGTGAAAGGATTACCATTTCCTGATGGAATTTCATCTAATCTTCGTAGATGTGTCGACTATAAGAATGGAAGACTGAGTGGGATGAAAAGCCATGATTGTCATGTAATGATATAAAATTTGTTACCCGTCGCTTTCAAAGAATTGTTGCCCGTAAAAGTTTGGAAGGTTATAACAGAACTTAGTTTATTTTATTTTATAAGGAGCTTTGTTCAACTACGTTAAAATTTGACCGTCTTTGTAAACTTGAGGTAGAAATCCCTATACTGCTCTACAAACTGGAGAAAATATTTCCTCCAGCTTTTTTCGATGTAATGGAGCATTTACCTATTCATCTTCCATTTAAAGCACGTCTTCGAGGTCCTGTGCAATATGGATGGATGTATCCATTCGAGAGGTATATTATTAATACTGAGTATGTATATGTTAATTTAACTATAAATAAAAATCAATATTGATATGAAATATTTTTTATTAGGTACCTAAATCATTTAAAGAAAAAAGTGAGACAAAAAGCTCAAGTTGAAGGTTCGATTTGCAAATCATATACCGAAGAAGAAGCATTATTCTTTTTCTCTCATTATTTCAATGATCATGTGAATATATTATTTCAAAGTGTTGCGCGTAATGATGAGGCCGTTGAACAAGATTCTTCTTCTGAAGCAATGTTATCTATTTTTAAACAACATGGTCGACATGCTGGAAAATGTGTAGAAGTATGGTTAGATGATAGAGATTACCATGTAGCACACACATATATTCTTCTTAATTGTCCAGAAGTTGTGCCATTTATTAGGTAATTATCAAATTACAAGTTTTGATAAATTTAACTTAATACTGCATGTGAATATTAATAATAAAACAATATATTATGTTTTTGTTTGCAGTGTTTATGATTCACAAAATCCAAACGGCGATTTAAGCAAAAATTTCGCTGCTTGGTTTTCGAACTATGTTTGTGATCCTACAAATAATGTTGTAGCGGTCCTGACTCGACCTTCGAAAATCGGCACCGAATACGACACTTGTATTCAAATGCCGCAGATCCAAACGTCGAATCTAGTTCGCCGGAGCTTATAACACATTAAGTACAACACAGCGGAAAAAATGAATAATACATATGATATACAACATTGATTCAATATCTGATACAACAGAATGATACAATGAATATCAATATACATCAAAGATATGATACAAGATAATAGCAACGGAAAGAAACGATAACACCAGTAGAGGAACAATTTTTCTAATATGGTCTTCAAGAAAGAACTCCAGTATCGGTAGATCTCCATCTCCGAAGCACCAATCCAGAAATAGCTCGAACCCCCAATCAAGATGAAGTGAAGCAACTCAATCCAAATGCGATAGCCAAATCCTAAGGCTAAAAGCTATCGAATCTACACCTATTATTCGACTATCTGAAAAAACCAACTCTAGACTGCCCGTGTGGGAAAATTATGGGCACCTAGAGTTTAGGAAGGGAACAATAAACTCCAGGTCATTCATGGGACTGGTATGAGCAAACAAAAACAGTCTATCTTTTAAAACAAACAACAAAAGAATTTAAAATAAATCCGCAATGCTTTTTAGAAAATGAAACTACCATAAGGCCTCCCGCCACACACACAATGCAAATGCAGAATTGGAGGAGATTTCTCCTTATGATAGTCAAATATGCTTGATACGAGAAAATTTATTTGATATTATTATTAGTGCATAGTGTAGAAAACCATTTCGAAAATATAATATTAATCCTAGCCAGCATACAACCATTATTGTATGCCTACTATAGCTACCATCTAAACAGTGGGGCGCCACCATAAGTAAATGGCAGGTTCTACAACTAAAACCGTACAAGGCACATATTGGATGGTTGGATTTTCAACAAATGGTCAGGCTAAGGAACATCCTACTGCCACATGGGTACGCCTCTGGCGGGACGTCCCGAGAACCTAACCGGATCTCTGCCAACACAAGGCCGGGTTACCTCTGTAACTAGGTAACTACTACTCGAGCATGCCATCCCCCGGTCCTTTGGGACCTTTATCCGAGGCGCATCATAACCACAAAGCAATCACAAAGTAATAGATCTGCAATGTCCACATAAGTAAGTATCTGGGCTCCATACCATGATACCACCATTTTCCAGAAGGGAATGACACACCCTAAAGGGCGCGACCCTCATAACCTTGCCGCATCTTTCCTGTTTCGACCATTTCCGGGGTGTGAGGTCCTGATGCAGTCTCGTCCACAAAGCTACGCTTTATACAAAAGCCATGCTTTGATCAACAAATGATACACATCAGCACTCAGCATGCCACACTACCAAATTGGGAGTATGTAACTGATAACTATCAACTACAAAACCTCTAAGCTCGTACGTCTTAGAGAAGGGTGTTAAGCTAAGAGAACAAATTCTCCGCCATCAAGCAGAAATGTATTTGATAGAGATCAGTTTAATATCTCAAAATGTAGTGTCAGACATACAACCATACAAGTCTGTTCCGGGTTCGAACAGAACCGAAGGCACTTCCGAAGAAGCCCTTGCAAATCCGGGTATCCACAATCCCGATCGGACTTCCTATCACTTAGGGAATCTCTATACCGTAGCTACTCGGTGTCCTAACGTTCTTGAAGACGCCCGGTCTTCAACACTAGTTTTCAATTGCAATCCATAACGTCGTATCACTATTCGGAATGGGTAATATGACACAAGGTCCTCTCCTGGCTAAACCGAATAATGAGCGCAATACTTAAAACAATATGGATATGGGATTTTCAGTTAAGTCACAATTTATAAAATCCAAAACTTTTCTTCAAATGGTTAAACAAATTACCATTTCAAATCTTTAACAAAAAGATTCATTTCACAAGGTTCACCTAGTCTCACAAAGATCTATTCATAGATTTCAAAGCGATTTCCATTTTAATTTGGATTAACTCAACTAAATCTTTAAATTAAAGATTTAACTTATAGCTGTCAAACCCATTTCCAAAGATTTATTCATAACTTGGAAAACTATTTTCATTTTCGACTTGAAACCCTTTTTAACACAAATTGGAAGTTCATTTTTTATGTGAAAGCTTTTATTATTTGAAAACACATAGGTTACGTTTTGGAAAAACTGATTTCATTTATACAAGTTAAACTCTTTGGGTTAAATTCAAATTCCCAAAACGACACTTTTAAAATGGTTTAAAAACCCATATAAACACATTTATAAGTTGAATAACCTTTTTAAACCCTAGTTTCCAAATCATAGAATTCAATTTCAAATATTGAATTCAAATTTAAATCAAATTATTTAAATTTCAAAACTCAATCAAGTTATTCAAAATAACTTTTATTTTTGAAAATCATTTTCAAGAGCTTTCAATTTAATTCCAAAACTATTTTGGATTCAAAAATTCAATCTTTAAAACTATTTCAAAAATTTGTGACTTAACCGATTTCCACGTGCAATCCATATTTATGTGTGTATAAGTGTGGTCCAGGGGTTCAACACAATAGTGCACAACATCATCATCACAGATTCAATCATATCGATAAGCGGTATAACCCATAACGCTTATCTTCATTCACAGATTCATAGATAAGGTAAATCTATCAATCACAAAGATTCACCATTATGATTCGATGTAGGTTTCGGATAACCAACTGGAATCCGACTCCCTGTCGCATCGAAATTCAAATGTCGTTTTACGGGTCAAGGGGTTTTCATATTCATACAATAGTATATTCATCACAAATACAACAGCTCAGCATAAAGCATTACATAGCATCACACCACATATCAAATATATCAATCCATCACACAACATTCAATAACAATCAAACATCCTTAATTAAGATGAATAAATTGTGTGGTTTTAAATTTATTACTCACATAATTACTTTCATTAGTAATCTTTAATAAAAGATTAATTATCATTAACTACAATTGATTAAGTCTTAACCACCTTCATTAATTAATCATTTCTTTCATTAATTATCTTAGTTAATTAACCATTAATTGTAATTAATTAAATCTTAATTACTTTTATTAATTGACCTTTAATTATTATTAATTTAATTACTTTAACTAATTTATCATATTAATTAATTTTTATTTAAACTAATTAACCTTCAACATTGATAAATTAATCTTTAATCATTATTTATCTACTCTTAATTATTTTCACTAAGTAATTATCATTTTAATTTAATCATTCATTAATTACTTGATTAGTAACTTGAATTATTAATTAATTTACTTTAATTAGTTTCGTTAAGTAATTCACTTCTAATAATAATAATTTCCCTTTAACAAATATGTTAACTTAAACTTTGAGAGTTACTTAACCATCTTAAAACATCCTTTATAATAATTAACTTCTTTATACATTATTAAGAAGATAACCTTCAAATTAAAGTTAATTTATTTTAATCCATTTAAATTTAGGTTAATTAAAACAATTTATTTAAAACCCTCCTTAACTTATTTTAAAACTTAGGAAACGTTAAACATTGAAAGAAAATTAGTTTAACAAATTTTATTTTCAAAAACTTGAATTTCCTTAAACTTCAAAACTGTTTACATACTGACTCGAGACCTGCTTCGAGTCGAACCCGAGCAAAATGTTCCATTGCTTCGGGTTTTCCAAAATTTAACCCGTGAGCACGTTCAGTTTCAACTTAGAATTTTTGCTAAGTATCAACCCTAGTCAAACGAACCACTCACCCGAGCCTTACTTCGAGTCGAACACGATTCAGCACGAACGAAATCCCGAGCTACCCACATCTCCTCCTTCCTTCACAATTTCCAGAAGATAATGTGCACGGTGAAGAACATGCACATGCACATGCACCGGAGTTCTGGTGATCTCCAGTCATCCTTGCCGTCACTGACAAGTCCGTGACCATCCCCAGTCTCGATCTCAACCACCCAAAACCCAAAGCAAGATCGAAAATAAAATCGAGCTATCAGCGTTGAATCTAGAAACCAACCTTGACCAAAGATCCACCTCACACCGACGAACTTCATCAATCGGGACCCACGCCGATCAACCTACAACTGCCGCACAACTCCACCTTTCATTCCCCCACACGCGATGAAGTCCAATGCGATACCGATGATGCAGCGACCAACTTCCTGACGCTAACTAATACCTGGCTTAAACCCTAGTTTGATTCAAATCTCAGGCTATAATGAATTTAAAAATCTTCTTGTATTTTTCCAACAATCTATGATCGCATTAGCATCTCCATGCCAAAATCTGATTTTTGAAAATTAGCCGATCATCAGAAAAGCTTCAAAGTCCAATTTCAGGTCATCTTCAAATTACACACTTGATCCAACCTTAAAAATTATGATTTTACTTTTAAAAATCATGAAGTTTGGTAACAAAACAGATTATAAACCTGGAATCAAGAATTTTTCAAGTTGAAGATTTAATAAGTTTACAATTTCAACTGTTTTCCTAAATTTCCAGATAGTTTTCATTCCATCATGCTTAAATATATTCTTATTATTTAGTTTATGTAAAAAGACATTTTCTTTTTAGAAATTAAAGCCTAAAACTAATTTGTTTGGGTGATATGGATCCTTACTACTTGTTTTAAGAACCTGTAAACAGAACAGATGTAGATATACCTGTTATCAGTCATAAACCTAATCCCACTCCTATATACATATACAAGCAGGCTCAAACATTCAAGCATATTCACATCATAGCTTCCAATACAAATCCAAACATCCAGAAAAAAAATTAAGGTTAAGAGGTTTGCTCACTTTTTTCCTTTTTGCCTGAAGACAGAAAACTTCCTGAAAGTTTTCAAGGGTGAAAACCTGAATCTTTTCTTCTTCTTTAAATCTTGGAGTTTAGATTTGTAAATTGTAAATACAGATCTTTGTTTACTCTTGTTATGTTCATTTACTTAAATAACAGTAATCTTTAAATCACTTACAGTTTGAGTTTCCTTTATGTAACAGAGAAGTTTTTTTTTCTTTCGCAGTTGAAACCAGAATTTACTTTAGCCTTTAAACTTGATTTGTTTCCTGCAACTTTGATTGATACAATTATTTTAAACCTATGCTTTATCACTGATTAACAACTCAAATTCAAATCTTTTAAAGAAATTTATTTGCCTTTATTTATTTCCAGGGAAAACTGCACTGCTCTAATCTATTTCAGGTTGAAGTCATTGTTGCAGTTTGAATTTGTTGAAGCTTCCCGATTTATTGCTTCAAATTTGTTGAATCTGATCCTTGATGTTGCTTAAATTTTTGAAAGATCTGGAACTTGCTTTAACTTAAAACTGGATTCGCTTTGAATTTTGGGTTGTTGTTTTCCTTTTTTCTGATTTTTTTATATTTTTTCTTTGGTGTTTAGATTTGAAATGCCAAATCTTTGTTACTGTTTTGTTCTGATTTCCTGAGAGTAAATATGATTTGGTTATAGGGAGATGAAAAGTTTCTATAATTTTTAATTCCATTATTTTATTCAATCAATTACATTGGATGCCATATGTAAAAAATGATTATGAAATGTCAGTGCATGTTGATTCCTATACTCCACCCCCTTGTGTATGCTTATCGTTTGTAATCTTCAAAGACAAAAGAAATTTTTATAAATTTCATATCATATTTACTTTGTAAATGAATATACCTCTTTATTCATTTGTATGTACATATATATAATGTTAAAAGAATAATTGTTTTTAACAATCTTTATACTATATAAATTTTCACCTTAATGATTTTCAAGAGCCAAATATTTTTTCTCTAAAACATTTATTTTAAATTAAATTTCAAATCCTAATTCACTTGAATAAAAATTAATTTATGTCTATTATTTCTACTTATACCAATTTAAAGAAAGAAATGATTTTAAAAACTAATTTACTAATAAGTGAATCTTTTTCTTTTCAAAAGAAGGTATATATTATATATATATAATTTGAATTCAAATGATTTTTTTTAAATATTTATTATTTCAAGATTTTTAAACTCAAAAGAAATTGGAGTTTTATCCACATATGGTTTATTACTTATTTTATTTGTTTGAGATTTTTCAATATATTTTCAAATTAAATTTCAAAAGTTTAAAATATATTATTATTAATTTAAATTGACAAATTTTGGGTTGTTACTTTTATTCATAAGATATTAAATATAGAATTTCAAAGCCCCAATTAAATTTTAAAATCAATATCCAAATAAATAAATACCCTATTAAATTTGAAAAATCCAAATTAATTTACAATTTTATTCAAAAATTTATTTTAATTATCAATTTAAATTTAATAAAAAACCGGGATCGTTACAAATGTGGTCGATGAAGGATTAAAACATTTGGCGTTAGAACCGAAAAGGAAAGTTAAGACGTATCCAATATTTTTCGTTAATGGATATAAATTCAACACCAAAGAATACGATGCTGAAAAATTAACAAACAACACCGGTGTATTTGTTAATGGAAGTGATGATCCTAATAATCATATACATGATTTTTATGGCCTGTTAACCCAGATTTTGCAATTGACATATTTTATAAGACCCACCGAGGAAGTTTTTTTGTTTAGATGCAGCTGGTTCAGCAATGTTCCAAGTTCTGGTATTAACGTGCATCCAAATTATAATCTTATAGAAATAAAACATACCTCCCGTTATCAGCAGTACGATCCTTTTGTACTAGCCAAACAAGCCCTATAAGTTTATTACGCCCCTTATCCGTCTCTAAAAAGAGATAATGCGGATTGGTATGCGGTTTTTAAAACCAATGCGAGATTTACATTCGATGGAAAGAATATTCCAAAAGAACAAGCCTATCAAGAAGATATCAAGGAAAATATTGAAATCACAATTATAGACGATCAAACTGATTTTGGACAATTAAATGATGAGACAAATGCATTAGTCGAAGCATTTGAGAGTGTAGAGGAAAATGATATAGAACACGAGACCGAGTCTGAATCAGAAAACGACGAGGACTGAGTAATATTCGGTAATTTTTACAATTATTCACGCATACGCATCATATATCATCATCATCATCACATGCACACTACCAATCAGTTCAGTAATTAGCTATGAAAAATTAAAATATATAAATTATTTATTACAGGAAAGATCGCTTGGATGTCCCGTATCTATGATGAAGGTATTCATCCGCACCCATGCATCAAGACAAGCAGACAATGCTGGCAATATTACATATTAGTGGGATGATGATGATAAGGCGACGACTGCATATGTACGCATATTTTAAGTCTTATTTTATTAATATCGATAAGTTTAAATCTTATTCTTCTGCATTTAACCTGTAATTCTTTTTTATTTTAGGCAAAGTTTCAGGAGGCACGGGTAGAGCTGCTTTCAGAATCGGATCGCGATGAGTTGACAGTAGAGGAGCAAGATAATATTTTCGACGTAATCATGGATTCGACGCAGCGAAATATGCGCTATGGCTATAGAAACCAAGCGATAATCTTATAAACATTGCAATATTATATTTAATAAATTAACCTATAGATACACTACGCATATGATGATTTCTACATAAGTTAAATCTAACATATACGTGATTTACCATCCTGCACCATTATCATTTAATAAAATATGCATTTCCTTGTGGTATATGCATTGCTTAAGATCACGTCATTTACGTTTCTATATTTTAAAATATGCATTGCTTAAGAAAATGATTATAATACAAATGTGAACATCTCACATTCTATTTGCAGGTTCGGGCAGCTCAAAAGGCGTGTGACAAAGCAGAAATAAAAGAGCTTAGAGCCATGGTTGAGTAGCTGCAAGAGCAGGACCGTCTTCGCGCTATACAAATGGAGCAGCTGAATCAACATTTAGCGGAGTACGCGCATAGGCATGGTTCCTTCCCTTCGTCGTCTGGTGCTTCTGAAGGTGAGGATGACGCTTGAGTGGTATGATGATTATTTTCTTTGTGTTTGGTTATTATATATATTGATTTTGAGGTGGCGAGGATTGTGTTTGATGGTTATTGTGTATATATTGACTTTGAGGTGGTGAGGTTTAAGTGTTTGCATTGTATATATTGACTTGAATATGGATTGGAGTTGGTGTTGGTGATGGTTTTGTTGCTTATGTACATATTGACTTGTAGTTTGGTTTGAAAATGTAATGTTTGATGTTAATTTTTGGTTGTTTATATTGTTTGTGGTATAATGTGTTGGATATGTGATATATACGTGTGAAATGTAGTGGAAATGGAGTGGAAATGCATATATATTGATTATGTGTGGCTGAATGGCGAATGACTTGATGTTATAAAAAAAAATTCACCCAGATTAGCAACGGCTAACAATGGCTACAAATGGCTATTTGGTCATTTTATTGCAATGACTTCCAATGGCCTCCATCGTCTTTTTGCCATTAGTAGCCGTTGGAAGTACCGTTCGAAATACCCCGTAGCTTCCGTTGGAAGCCGTTGGAAAGCGTTAACGCTATTTCAATGACTTTTCCAATGGCTACCAACGGCCGCCAACGGCTTGGAGCCGTTGGAAGAGCCATTCTCTCTTGTAATGTAGAGGTTATATGGCAAGGAATGGTACTCATCTTTACAACTATCATTAGTCAGAATTTATGTTTGATGTTCACTATTTTATACTCTTTTACTCATTACATCTGATATTAAGTTAATATATAAATTTATTTCGGGCTTTCTCTACATAATCAAGTTAAGAATGTACCCATTTTCCCCCATTTAATATCAGTTTCTCTATAGCCAGTTTTTTTGCTCACTACAACTATGTACTTTTTATTTGTTTTTTATTAGTGTTGTACTGTACTTTTGTATTAGCTTGAATTTGTTCTCAAAAGTTTGTTCTTTTTCATTTACGGTTGTGTGTGTTACATGTTTGATATGAGTTTGAAAGATAAGTTGTAGAATATGGCACATTTGTATTTTGTCAAATATCACCGTGAGCCATATTCTTATTCAAAAGGTTTCTTCATTATTCATCATTTGTGTGGATATTGATGTGGGAACTAGATTATAGATGTCCATGCATTTGAAAACTATAAAAATAATTACGGATTTATGAGACTGTGATATAGATTTTAGGTAGAAAATGCACATTACTACTGCAGTTGTTCAACAACTCTTGCTCTATTTTGGTGTCATCAATACTACAATGATGAACACATATTGTTCGAAACTTCAATTCTCTCAACACTGTGTCATTTTGGTTGCATTTCTATTGTAGTTCATATTTACTTTTTTATCCACTTGGTAATTAATTTCTTTATTTGTTAATATTTTTATGGTATTATTTCTCTACGAGTAACAATAATGCACACAGATAACTCTTTGCTTTCTGAATTAAAGCTAAATGGTCATAGAAAAGCAATATGTAGCTTTCATTTAAAATAGACTTAATTCCTTACTATTTCTCTATAGTTTCACAATGGTTCGATATATATATTTCAGGCACTTTTCTGTCTCTAAATTGTTGTTATGTAGTTCTTAAAACCATGCAATTCTCAATATAACATTACTAAATGATATACTTCCTTTTTAATATGTTGTTGTTGGCGGCCGTTGGTAGCCGTTGGAAAAGTCGCTGGTAGCCGTTGGAAAAACCGTTGGAATAGCATTCACGCTTTCCAACGGCTTCCAAAGGAAGCTACGGAGTATTTCCAACGGTACTTCCAACGGCTACAAATGGCAAATAGCCGATGGAGTCCGTTGTAATAAAATGACCAAATAGCCGTTTGTAGCCGTTGGCAGCCATTGCTAATCTGGGTGAATTCTTTTATAACAGCAAGCCATTCGCCTTCCAGCCACACATAATCAATACACTACACCATATTGCCAGTTTTGCAACACACCCATGCGGAAGAATCGCAACGATTCTGAGCCGTTGCTAAATAACAACGGTTCGAAGCCGTTGTAAATGGTTCAAGAACGACCATGGGCCGTTGTAATCTTGCAACGGCTCAAAGCCGTTGTGTAGATGCCGTGTTTTTTTCCACACATAACCCCCCGTTCCCAAAACTTACGCCTTTTTAATTTCATTTTTCCTCTCCTCCGCGCGTTTGCCCTAGTTTAATCATCCCCATTTCCAACTGTTCGATTGAGCGACTGCAAACCATCATCGTCTGCAAATCATCATCGACTGCGGTAACGTGAAGACCATCGGTAAGGCTTCCATCCTCATCAACACTCCATTCTTTCATATTCCATCTCCTTGACAAAGACTTCCTCCTCATCTCTTTGGCAGGCACTTCTTTCTTCCTACAAATACATCCGCTACTGCTTTAAAATTTCTTTTCCTCGAACTGTCAAACCTCAGATCTAAATATCGGGTATCATTTTTATTTTTGTTTCAATGTTAAATTGGTTTACACATAAGAATCTATATAGATTTCATACAATTGTACAAATATTTTTAGATTTCAAACCTTTAAACCAATGTGAGAAGGGATGAGCTCGATTACGAAGAAAAGGGAATGCATTTCGTACATTGAATTATTTGAGCATAGCGCAATGAATTTTTTATCAAAGCATTGAAATTCAAAGATTACTATGGAAAGCTAGTTAAGAGATGGAATATGCATAAGTTAAAATCATACTAGATAAATAAAAGATACCTGAATCCAGTATATATACCATATGTACAATTGAGTTTATTTATTTTATGTCTCTGGTAGTATATGTTTTTATACTTTGTGCATGCATAATGATTGTAAAAGACATAGAAACATTACAGTAATGTTTAGGCTTGCTGGAATAAGTACTATCATGTATTTCTGGAAAAATATATAAAAGCCTGAAATATAAGACTTGTAGTGTTAATAACCCTGAAATAAGAAATTGATTACCAAATGTACTTTAAACACAATGATCTAAAATATATTGGTAATATTCATGAAATGAATTAATAAAGTTTAGCCTGAATTATTGAGTAGAAATTGATAATTGTTGCTGTGTTTACTTCTGTGATTTGCGGGGTGATATTAGTAGTAACATTGAGAACCTGAGAACATCATTCAGTACTATTGGACCTTGAAATATACACATCATGGCTGTATTTGTATATGAGTTTGACAACCCTGAAACATATTTTCCTTGCTACTGTTCATAAATTAAAGGTTGGCTAGTGTGTAGTTGTATACATCAGCGGCAAGGTGCATGTATAAGTGTATTATGTGTGTTATCAATCTGTGGCGTAAAAGAAACCAAATGTGGCACCCTTCAGCATAAGTAGTTTGTTTCAGATAATCAAAAGGGAATGTTTGCTATGTTTGTAAACATTATGTGTTGTAGGCGAAAAATTCATGAGGCATATTTGTTTTGGAATCTGGATGTCGCTCACAATTTGTCATCGTCAGAAGCTCATATTTTGGAAATTGTATTAACCTGTATTTCAAACATCCACTGGAATCACTAATATTTTATTACATCTTGCATTTTGATCAAATGCCCTATGACAATAATAGTAGTAATAATAGTACTAATAATAAATAATGTCAGAAGATTAGTTCGTCATGTTATTCAATGATATATAGCTAGTTTGATACCTTGACATCGAAATTGAAAACCAGGTCAATGGCGATATGATTTTGTTTATACCTTGCATATCTGTTTCCAATTCAAAATAAAGAAGAAAATTTGACTGTGAAAGACAAAAAATTATGTCACAAAAAATAAAACATTGCATGGCATCAAAACTAAATTGTAAAATAGATCTAATAGTAAAAAATCAAAAGCTAACTAACTCAACATAAACTATGTATAACAACAATATTGGTAACTGGATCGAGGGATACCTTTGCATTCTCAACTTCCGTATCAATGCTGCTATATTCCTTCAATAGAAGAGTTGATGCTGGCTGCAATTTCCTTTATTTAGAAGCATGATCATTAAGCAATTTTTTAATTCGGTATAAATATATAATATACAAGCAATATTGGCAGCTTTTCCAAAAAAACAAAAACAAAAACAAAATCTTCGTTGCTTAGCTTCCAATGTATTTGACTCATATATCAGTCAAATAAAATTTGTGTTGGCAGACTGTATATACTATTATAATTATATTATTAGTATAAATGTATTTTTGAAGCAGTACATGGCTTTGATCTTTAAGCTCTTATTCAATGTATTTGACTCATGTAGCAGTCAAACAAAATTTGTGCTGGCAGACTGTATTTGACTCATATAGCTTTTCATATCAGCTATAGAGCTAGTTATTGCAGAGTTAGGCTAACTCTCATTAATCTATTTTTGCAGGCTTTGGAAATAAGAGTTTTGCAGTTATTGCAGGCTATATATTAAGGCTAGACTGTGCGTCAGCACTAGCGAACACCTTCTTTTGGTTTACATCTATTGTTATTGCATTAATTTGAGAGTAATGTTAATTCTTCTATAGCCTCTACATTTCGAGAATGTATGTGATTATCAACTAAACTTCCAGCCATGTGTGATAAGTGCTGTTGCCTCCTATCGCATTTATTAGGACGACATTAATATACAACTGCTTGCCATATTAGATTTTTATTCTCATCTAGAATAGGGATTTGGCTTGAGAATGAAAGTTAGTTTTCAAACTATTCATCAGAAACCTTACTGCTGGTGTTGGGTTTGATTTAGCATATAAGTTTGTAATCATCGATAGATAAAAGAAAAAAACCTTATCTCAACAGATATCTTCATATGTTCTGCTATCTAGTAATAACTGGTGCAAGATACAAGATTGTATGTATGTTAAAGAAACCATGTTTTAATCTTCCTTTTTCTTAAATTTTAAAGCTTTAATTTTCTTACTTTGAAATCTTTTTCCTCTTTCTTTCAAAGTAATGGCAAGCCTTGACTGGAGCTTTTAGGATTTGTTTTGTGAAAATGAAATGAAGTTGGAAGAATGTGGGGATAAGGCTAAAGAAAGTGAGCTAGTGCTTTTGGTTTGGGTAAATATCACATTCTATCCTACTCACACTATTCCATTTCCCTTAACACAAACTTTCCATCCAAAATTAAAAATTTATTTTCATTAACAAGGCCAACCTTAATTGCTTTAATTACCCTTGTTTTATTCGATTAACTTTATAAGTGTCCCACGCTTAATTAATCAAATCTCCTTTAGGTAATTCTTACAATTAAATCATCTTATTCATCCCTTCTGTAATATCTTATTAACACTATTTAATTTTAATCTACTATATTGTGGACTCTCCAAAATATTTGATGTTACACGCCCATTATACCTTTTCCACTGTCATTTGCATCCTTCTTGGATTTAAATATCAATTTACAACTAATTGGTTTTGCACCTTTGCATAATGGGATAAGTTCCTAAACTTTCAATTTAGACTTTAAGCGGGGTTTTATAGTGGGCCCTACCTCTTTTTATTAATATATATAGTCTAAATAGGTACCAGTAATAAAAAGGCAGTAGAAAATAAGTAACCAATCCAAAGAAAAACAGGAAACTAGAAAAAATGAAAAGGGCTGCAATTGGCCTAACAGTACCCGAAAATACATTCTCCTTCCTCATCCTTGTGTTTTCCATCTCTTGGCCACCTAATTAACTTTCTTTTCAAAGCTGTCAGACATTTTTGCCATTATCTCATCTTCTCTTTGCTTAACCTGTTCGAACAGCCTTGAGTTCCTTTTTCTCTATATTTCCTGAAAAAGCATCCTAACCATAGCTAACATGATTCTCCCCTTGTTGTCTTCCTAAATTGTTTCTTTGAAAATGGCATACCATTCCTCTTTGTTAGAGATGTTCGGTCCTCTTTGTTAGAGATGTTCGGTTGTTCAACGCCAGCAATGAGTCTTGTCTTGCACTATACTTCGTGGATGTAATCACAGTGAAAAACAGATGGGTGTTACTCTCATTGTATGCATCACAAAAAGGGCAGTTCACTTCGTCAATCATGCCCATTCTATTCAGTTTGCATTTGGTCATCAAAGCATTATTTAGCACTCTCCACATCATCGAGTTTCCCTTCTATATGTTTGTTCCATCCCATGTTCTACTACTTCATGGATCTCTCACTATTTCTTCTGGCTACTCAACAGTGAATAAGCATGCTTAATTGAGTGTTTCTAAGGTAGTGATCCCCATAGGTTTTGCCGTCAGCAGATTTTATGTAGCCTGTCTTTGTTACATTGTTCCAGCATTCTCAAATTATCTGGTTGCTACTATAAGGGAGGTCTATAATTGATATTTGGATGAGTTTGCCCTTTTTATTCCATTGGGTAACCCAGAAAGTAAGAGTGGACTTCTGATCTATAGTATACTACATGTGCTACTTCATAATGTCCCTCAATTATAGGGTGTTGTTCCATATCGAGCTAGAATCGTGCTTTCTTTTCAAAATGACAACGCAAAAATAGTTTGAGTTGTGTTATGTGTTTGTGTATGTCATAGAATAATATAATGAGCTGATAGAAAAATTATTGACAACATATCGTATATGATATAACAGGTCAGTATGTCTTCTACTATAGGCAAACAATGGATGAAAGAATCCGATCGAAGAACTGCATGATATGTGGAAGGATTACAGAAGTTTATTGATTTCATTGTGGAAAACGGTGGTAATAAGGAATTCTATTCTTGTCCTTGCACATATTGCAAAAATATGAAAATGAAGATTAAATTAGAGGACATTCATTATCGTTTACTTAGATGGAGAATTGTCCAATCATACACAGTTTGGCATTTTCACGGGGAAGAGTCGACGGGGAAGCAAAAACAATCTGTTAGTCAGGATGGAAGATCTGGTCAATGATGCCGATAGATTTCATCATTTTCAACCTACAAGTTTGTTGCTCGATAATATTGGAGAATCGCCTACTGTTGATGTCGATTGGCAGGCCAATCAAATTACTAAGTATAAATCACTTTTTGATAGTGCAAAAGAGACATTGTATCCTCATGTCCAAAGGGGATAACAAAATTGTATGCCATTGTGAAGCTGAATAGCTTGAAAACTCAGTACGACTTCTCTGACAATGGTTTGACTGCATTCCTCGAATTTATAAATGAATTAATCCCTGAAGGTAACTCACTACCAACAAAGTACTCTGACATAAAGAAGATGATTAAACAAGTTGGGATGGATTACAAAACTTATGATGCATGCATTAATGACTGCATTTTATACTGGAAAGATGACGCAAACAGAGTTTCTTGTCCAATTTGCAATGAGCCAAGATATAAGACAACATTCAACGAAGAGAAAAAGACCACCAAAGTACCTCAAAGATGTTGAGACATTTCCCTTTAATTTCTAGATTGAGGAGATTGTATATTATACCATGGATAGCAGATGCTATGACTTGGCATGGCCATGCCAAGTCTGATTCAGCTGTAACGCGTCATCCATGTGACACTTCTCAATGGCGAGCAACAGATTCTTTTGATAAAACGTTTGCTGTTGAACCACGAAATGTCACACTTGGAATAGCAATGGATGGTTTCAACCCACATGCATCTTTAGCTAACCGTTACAGTTGCTGGCCAGTAATTGTAGTACCATATAATCTTCCTCCATCAATGTGCATGGAAAGGGAGTTTTCAATGTTGACATTGTTGATTTCTGGTCCAAAACAACCAGGGAAGGATATTGATGTTTATCTGCAACCATTGATAGACGAGTTTAAGCAGTTATGGGAAGGAGTCATTGCATTTGACTCATTTAATAAATCTGAGTTCACACTGAGAGATATGGTATTGTGGGAAATTCATGATCATCCTGCACTTGGGAATTTATCGGGATGCACAACTCATGGATATTTTGCATGTCCTATATGTGGGGAAGACACTTGTTCTTATTACCTTCCCGAAAGTAAGAAGATGTGTTACATGGGACATCGAAGATTTCTTCCTTCCAAACACAAGTTTCGAGATGAAAAAACAAACTTTAATAACAAACAAGAATATCATCGTCCTCCATAGCCATTAAATGGTTATCAAGTTGAAGAGAAGGTAGCGAATATCAAGATGAAAGTTGGTAAAAAAATCTGGAAATTGGTCGAAAATGAAAAAAGAAAACCGATGAGGAAGAACTTGCCAATGTTTAGGCATGGTATAGGAGGTCCATCCTCTTTGATTTTCTATATTGGAAAGCAAATTCGATCCGACATAATGTTGATGTTATGCATATAAAGAAGAATGTCACTGAGCATCTCATTAGCACAATCATGGGTCATAAAGACAAGTCAAAAGACGACATCAACACACGCAAGGATTTGAAAACCATGGGTATAAAACAAAAATTATGGGTGATGGAAGTCCCTGAAACAAATAAAATAACCATACCAGAGGCAACTTTCATCTTGAGCAAAGAATAGGAGTTACGATTTTGCACCGTTTTGAAAAGCTTGAAAGTGCCTAGCAAATTCTCTTCCAACTTCCACAACAATGTGAACATCAATCGTCCTGAACTAACAAATATGAAATCACATGACTACCACGTCATAATGCAACAATTACTTCCGGTATTGCTTCAACATTCTTATCCACAACATAAGGATCTACGTAATGCTATACGTCGTATAAGTCTATTCTTCAACATTTTATGCTCAAAGGTGATCAACAGGGAACATCTTGTAAAAGCAAAGGCTAGTTTGGTGGAAGCAATGTGTGTGTTTGAAAAACATTTTCCACCTGCTTTTTTTGATATCAGCATCCATCTTATGGTTCATTTAGCCGATGAAGCATTGATTTGCGGTCCTGTTAGATATAGGTGGATGTATCCTTTTAGACGGTAAATTACTAATTTCAGTTTTTTTCATCATCATTCAGTTTAAATAGCTACTGGTTATTTATAATTGATTACCTTCATTGGTTAATGAAAACATATAAAAGATATGTGCGCAACAAAAGATATATTGAAGGATGTATTACAGAATGATATATCGTACAAGAAGCTAGTCTTTACTGCATGGAGTATATGCCAGAAGGAGGTGATGGCACTCATAAACATACTCGTGAGGCATTTTTAGACGAGGATGATGAGTTTGCTAGTGAGATACCTTTAGGTAATGGTAAAGATATAACCTTAACCCAAGTGAAGTTTGAACAAGTTCGTAGATGGGTCCTTAATAAGTACGATGGATTGGATGAATGGGAGAAGCAAGTTCACGAATAACTCCTGAATTGACATTATTGTAAATAAACTCATATATAAGTTTTGAAACGTGTGTGTCGCAGGAGGTATAACATCTATGTGAAAAGTACTAAATCTCAACTCGAAGTGGGGTTACACCCGTGGAAGCTTGTCAAAGTTTTACTCTATGGTTACGTGGCGAGGTTTATATTACATCTTATTAATTATTTCATGCGTAATTCAATGTATCATACACCTTCATGAACACACTTTTGATTTTGTTTTTTAGTTGATGAAGACCAACGATGTTGACTCAACTCTTTGGCGGCTGGTGAATGGGCCAAAGTTCAAGGCGCGTAGTTATATGAAGTACCAAGTGAACGGATTTACATTTTCCCCGAAAAGTTACGAAGAGTGGATGGTAACACAAGATAGCGGTGTATGTATGAGAGCAATTACAAAATTTAGAGCGAGTGGGAAGGATAAAAATTATAAGGAAGCAGACACGATGTATTACGGAGTTGTCCAGGAGATAATTGAGTTGGATTATTTCGACTTTAAACAAACAGTTTTTTATTGTGATTGGGTAAAGGTCGAAGACAAGGTCAACGGTTGCAAGATTGATCCTATTTCAAACTTGATCACAATTAACTTAGAGAAATTAAGACCAAAGATCGAGTGACTGATGAGCTATTTATTCTTGCATCGGAAGCGAGTCAAGTGTTCTACTCAAAAGGCTTAAAAAATACAGGATGGTTTGTGGTTTTGCACACACCAAAACGGTTGACTACAAACATTGATGGCATTGAGTTTCCTACTGATTATCAATCAGCTTTTGAAGATAACAAAAAACTAGAAGACCTTACCAAATGCATATGTTAATATAAGATGTATTTCTTAATTGAATTGAGTTGAATTTCAAGCGTGACTGAATTTACAATTATATGCTCAAAATAGCATGACTATATAAATTATGGTCAATTCAAATTTATTTTCTTTTTCTTTAGTTTCAAATTTAAATTTTTTTGGATTTAAATAAACACATTTCCAGTCATTGTCTACAAGGAATTCCTTGATCTGCAATCATATTTTGAAATTAACCTAAAGTATTGAACTGACCTGAGTAAGGTAATGGCTATCTGGTTGTTTAAGAATGTTGTAAATCTAGGCAATTTTGGAGTTGATATATGTGCATAAATCTAGGAAATTAAATGCATAGGGAAGTGCATAATGGCCATGATTCTAACTACGGATTCCCATTGGATGGTGTCATATGCTTTTCTAACATCAAGCTTTGGCATTGCACTTGGGGATATCTAAACTCTGTTATAACCCTCGAGCAACTCATGTTCTAGGAGTATATTGTCTAATATACTTCTATTAGGAAAAAAGTAACTTGATCATCAGAAATGAGATTAGCTGGAACTTTATGAGTATGCCAGCTAAATGTTTAGGGATGCTTCTGTAAATTATATTGAATAAGTTATTGGTCTTTGTGAGCTAATAGAATTTGCTGAGTTGGTTTTAGGAATAAGAACTAATTAGTTACATTATAACCTTCAGCATTCTGCACTTGTTGAAGAAATTATGTGTTACTTTATACACATCAAATTAGATTATATCCCAGCAATGTGTATAGAACAGTACATTGAAGCCATTAGGCCCTCCTGAAGAATTCTTATTCATAGCAAAACATGAATTTTTATTTCCTTAACAGAAATGGTAGTAGATAGGAAGGTGGTATTCTCTGACTTAATTTTAGGAAGGTTTAGGCCAATAAAAAATCCAAATAAGGAGTGAAGTTGATGCAACTTTATAAGTAGTAAGGTATGATAAAAAAAAGTTCCCTCAACTGCTTCAGGAGTTGTCTGCATAGTTCCATACTCATCATATCAACTCCAAAATTCTCCTTGAAACATACACACCCTGTTAGTAATTATTGGATTAATAATGTACCAAGTATCATTGTTAACATTCTATTTATATATGTGTGTACATATTTAATAGTAGAAATTAAGATTACATTATTTCCTTCTTATTTTAAAGGACTGCTACTTGAATGACTTCAAATCAGTTTATTAAATAAAAAGTAAGGAACAAACATTACATCTCTGCAATTTCTGCATTTCTCCATATCATAAAAAAAATCATCACCATTGCATTTATTTGCAAAATCTGTTCACTTGCATACTTGGTTTATCAACAAAATCTATTCATTGTTATATACTTGGCATTTGCTGAGCTTGAATTGTTCTCTTTTTGATAAATCTTTTTTGTTATTCCAAGTATATAACAATGCAATAAATAGATACACATGTAAATGAAAAAATTGTTATATATGTTGGAAGGTGCTGATAGTGCTATAGAAGAGAGTAACAATGTCAGAAGCCGCAGAAGCGTCAATCCATTCAATAACGCAATCATCATCTACACAGCCGGAGAAAGTTGAGACAAACGCATTTGGTGCTCCAATTTTGTGAGGACCCGCAAATCCGTACCCCTTGAATATACACTAATCTCCGTAGATTAATTCAAGATGAACAGAAATATGAATTCTCAATGTTTAAGAAAAAGAAAAAGACAGAAGAAGATAGAAAAAGATAGAAAATAGAGAGAGAAGAAAATAGAACAGAACAGAAAACAGCATAACAATATCAGAATCTCACAATCGCAGCGGAACAACATATAATAAATAAACGAATAATCTTTAAACAAAGAACTATATCTGTTATTACATTACATCATATTACATTACATCATCAGAGTGTACAACATCAGACAACAACAAACAGTGGAAAAGAAATACTATATACTAATAATACGCCATGCCATCCAGCTTGCCTCCTGCAACTCCTGAATATCCAGAATATCCTGATAAACCTTAACTCTTGACTGCCCGTGTGGAAATTGGTGGGCACCCAGAGTTTAGGAAGGAAAACAATAAACTCCGAGTCAGTCATGTGACTAGTGTGAGAACTCATAACAGTTTATTTATCTTTAAAATCAAAATAGAGGAATATTTTTAAAGTCAATTCGCAATGCTTTTAAAAATGAGACTACCATAAGGCCTCCCGCACACACACACAATGCAAACGCAGAATCGGAGGAGTTTTCTCCTTATGATAGTCAAAGATGCTTGATACGCATTAAAAAGAAACATTTGATATTATTACTAGTGCATAGTGTAGGAAAAATCATTTCGAAAGTAGAATATAAATCTTAGCCAGCATAGACATTTCGCACTTATGCCTACCATAGCTACCATGTTCAATAGCAGGTTACCGCCACATTCCATGGAAGGTTATACAACTAAAACCGTACAAGATCGTATTGTTTCTTTGGATTTCCAACGAATGGTCAGGCCAAGGAACTTCCCATTGCCACATGAGAACGCCTCTGGAAGGACGTCCCCGAGAACCAAACCGGATCTCTGCCAACACAAGGCCGGGTTACCCCTAACTGGGTAACAACTGACACGAGTATGCCATCCCCCGGTCCTTTGGGACCTTTAACCGAGCGCTCGTCACCATCATCACACAATCATAAATAAAGTGTTTCAACATGAGTAAGTATCTGGGCTCCATACCATGATACCACCCTTTTCCAGAAGGAAATGCACATACCCTAAAGGGAGCTACCCCTCATAACCTTGCCGCATCTTTCCTGTTTTGACCATTCTGGGGTGTGAAGCTCGACGAAGTCATGTCCACAAAGACATACTTTATACAAAAGCCATGCTTTGGGTCAACAAATGATCATAGAAATGATCACAAAGATAAACGATCAAACAAATGATCCTATCACAAATGATCAACACAATGATCATTTCACAGCAACACTCAGCATGTCACATTACCAAATTGGGAATATATCGCTAAAAACCTTCAACTACATAACCTCTGAGCTCATACGTCTCAGAGAAGGGTGTTAAGCTAAGAGAATAAATTCTCCGCCACCAACAGAAATATATTTGAAAGAAATCAGCTTTATATCTCAATTTGTAATGTCAGACATACAATCCATACAAGTCTGTTCCGGGCTCGAACAGAACCGAAGGCACTTACAAAGAAGTCCTTGCAATTCGTATATCCACAATCCTAATCAGATTCCCCATCACATATGGAGAACTCTATACCGGAGCAACTCGGTGCAGAGTCAATCGACAGGTCATCCTATCGCTCTCGCAAATACCCGGTCTTCAACACCGGTCTTCAATGCTATCCATTACGTCGTATCACTATTCGGAATGGGTAATCCGAATAACGAGCGCAATAATTTAAAAATAAATGTGGCATTCAAATTCAAACAAATCACAACAAATACCTTTCAAAGGTAAATATTGATAGTCGGTTATTGAACTATCAATGGACATGCACAACTTCACCAGATTCCAAATAATTTTCTAAATTATTTATTTCCCAAAAATATCTTTACAAGATATATAATTTCAATACTTCAAAATAAATCAATATTTATTTTTAAACGAATTCCACTTTCTTTTATAAATTCCATAGTGAATTTATATTCCAAAATATCTATGAATATACGATTTCAATTATTCGTTTTCAATTTATCTTCAAAAAGATAAATTCTCAAAATATTCACTTTATATTGGAAAACATTTCCATACTTATTTAATAAGTAATCCACAAATCCATTTATTTTCAACACTTGGAAAATATTCAATATACTTAAATCGAGATTAAGTATATATTTCATTCTTTAAGGAAATCATTCTCTTAACCATATTTATGGGCCAAAACGAATATTACGTAAAACATCGTTACAACGTCCCAAAATCACTAATATAGGGATTCGAAATTAAAATAGATATATAAATCCCAATACTATACAAAACATTTCCTTTCGGAAATCATTTACTATAACAACAGTGTTATAGTCCACCATTTCCTTTTATTTCTCGAAAACGTCTATTTCAACAATGAATGTTGAAATCTATGGTTTCGAATCTCAACACATTTAAAACATCGTTAGATCGTTTTAATTCAATTTAAAACATCACATCCAAACATCTTCTTTAACATATTATTCACTATTCAAAAACATGAATATGCTTGTTAACCAATTTCATCATTTCTATTCATTTTATTTTAAAGGATTATTCACTGTCTAAAACGTGAATATAACTCCATAAATAAGTTATAACAATTTACTTATCAAAATAAGTCGTTTGTGGATTTATAAAACAACGTTTATAAATTCCATTTATTAACCTATTCAATTCATAACTCAATTATATACTAAAAGTTCATATTATAAGTTAAATGCTTATAAAACGATTATTTTACAAAACTGTTCTTTTTAAGACTTTCCAAATTATAAATCTTATAACTTATAAGATTCATTTATTTACCCAAATCTATTCTTTTAATAACTTTACAAATTTTATAAACCTACTGCTTATAAAATTCCATTTATAACTTCACCGTTTATAATTCTATAAATTTCATTCATTTCTGAAATTCATTCACAATTCATTCTAACACTTATAAAAGCTCGTTTTATAATTCAAATGCTTTAATTTATAAATATCAATCTTATAAATCTTTTATACAAATCAATTTATATTATTATTTTAAAATACGTCTTTAAACTCCTTTATAATTTCACCATTTTGATTTATAAAATAATCAAATTTCGTAAATCCTATATATTAAACTTTTTATAATAAATTCAAAAATCCCAATTTAAACTATTTTATAAAATCATTAGCCTCATATTTTCAAAAATCAACCTTTAACTATATTTCTCAAAAACCATAATTTTTTTATAACATTAAACTTATATCGTTTATTTATTTAAAATAAATCAATTCCAAAAATATAGTATATTTTCAAAAATCACTTTAAAAATTATTTTAAAATTCCAAAATCTTGGCCCAATGATGCTACACACCAAATAGTCAATCACGACAACAACGATATCATATATCGATATGATAATCCATCAAATATCAAAATATCTGAAATCAAATAAATACTGTTGAGGAATCCAGTTGGATCCCTCCAACCTGTTTTCCTGCATCCACAAACATTAGCACAATACCAATTCCGCTCCAGTACGGAATTATCGCGGTATATGGGATTTAAAATATTATCCGCTTAATAGGCGGCGCAATAGGGTCTCATCCGCTATACAATGCGGGAAATCAACAACTGCAATATATACATATGCCAATAAATATATATATATATATATATTGCTATTATATATAATACCAATTTCACTATTTATGAAATATTCGCGGTATATGTTTTTAATAAATAACATCCGCTTACGAACGGCGCATAATGTCTATTTTAACAATCAATAGATAACAATCATCATTCAAACATGCATTCAAATATTTTAAATATAACTATTTAAAATAAAAATCGAAACTGATTCGATTGAGTGAGAAGTTCTCACCTTGATTTCAATTTCGTTTTAGCGATTTATTTCGAATAAAATTAAACGGACGTTTAATTTTACCCGAAATTCTCACTAACTCCAAACAACTCCAATCTAATTCCATAGCGTAGTACTCGTCCATACGATTCCAACGCTTCCTGTTTTGCGCGTTTTTGACCTCGTATGAAAAAGATATTGATTTTTAAAGTTACATGATTTTTATAAACTAATTTACAACATAATTTCTTTTAATTTTTAACCAAACTAAACTACTACCGTTAGATCTCCATCCTCTGCATCATGACCGTGCGCTACATCCTTCCCCAAACTCACGTTCACGTGAAGAAAACCCATGAACGTCGCCTCCTTCCCCTCCAAATTGCTCGACCATCGTTCAATACTAGGACGATCAAGAACCCCCGATGCAAAGCTCGCTCCCACGCCTACCCTCGGCCAAGGCAGCTCCAAGCTCGGCTGCACGAATATCGAGAAAACCGCATGCGAACAAGCCACGAACGCTGGTTCCTAACTCCCTGATTGCTGCGCCATTTTAGATCTTATCCGTATGGATTTAAAGATCTCGTTTAGCTCTTCAATTTTGCTTTAGGAAGTATTCGATAATATTGAATGGATTGAGAAAGATTGAAGAGAGAAAATCACGCATTTCTGGCCTTCGGTTTCTATGGTGGTGGCTGCAGTTTTTTTAACCTAGGTTTTAATAATTTTGCAAAAATGAAGAGAGGGGGGGGGGGGGGGGGGTTTATAGAAAAATTTCCAATTTACTATTCACCCGAAATTTCCGAACTCCAAACGAAGCGTGCTGGTTGGCGTTTCTAAGGTTTACCCCGCATTCCGGACATAATGGAACAGGTTTCAGAAGCTAATTCGATCATCTGTGCGAGTTATGGTAATAAACGTTCAATTTGAATTAAACCGATTTGAACGATTTTCTAGGCATTTTAGCTTGCACCGGACAAACGATAAATCCGATTGACATGAAATTTGAAACCTTACAATAATATAACATTATGGTTCCGATGAAACTGGTTTCGTCGAAATCCGACACTGTTTGAAAAATGGCTATTTTAACTCGCCAAATTAATATTAAAAACAATTTCGATGCGTTTCGAGCTGCCACGATCAAACGATAACTCCGATTGCTACGAAAATAAAATCCGGTAATAACTAACTATTACGGATCCAATGGAACTAGTTTCGTCCAATTCTGAGACTGTTCAAAAATTGACTAATTTCACTAGTCGATTTAATATTAAAATATTCTATTTTCACAGATAAACTTTTAATTCAATTTTAAAAGTTCTAAAATATCGTTCTAACTTCAATATGATATAATAAAATTTTACAAATCATTTTTAATCATATTTAACTCGATTTTCAATTATCTCCATAATTTAACATATTAAATTATCGATTTAATTATCCAATTAAACCCAATTATTCGAATTAAAATTTATTCGACTTATAAATTCACTTATTAATATTTAAAATAAATTAAATATTCAAATTTTAATTAATAAAAATCCTGGGTCGTTACAAATTTCAGATAATGCTGGAAAAGTAGGTAGTCGAGTTGGTAAATCGGTAAGAAGGCATGTACCAATCTCATACGAAAGTTGGGATAAAGTACCCAAAAAATTTAAGGATGACGTTTGGGTTGAATTACAGGTAAATTAAAATATATCAATTTCGATTTTCTCTGTTATTACATTTTGCCATATTTCTTTTTTTAAGCAAGCAATTCTTAATTTTCACAGACTTTTTTTGAACTAGAGTCAGATGCAAAAGAGTTTTATTTTGAAAAAATATGCGAGTCATTTAGGAGATACAAAAGAGAATTGCAGACAAGCTACTATGACAAATTTGATAATGATGAAGAGAGGAGGAAAAACTGTCCTTCAAAAATCAGCCAAGAAGATTGGGATGGTTTCTTGAAAAACGAAGCAAAACCCGGTGCACGCGAAAGAAGAGATGTAGGCAAAAAAACAGATCATTATACAACTATAGTCATCACACTGGTCGTACAAGTCACACTGTGGTAGAAAATAAAATGGTACATTTGTTTCATCTTTTTTTATTAAATATTCTTGGTTTGTAGCATTTTCTCTAAGCAGTAAGCAAAACATGTACTGCAATCTTTTCTTGTTATGTACTGCAATCTTTTCTTGTTAAGCTCTAAGCAGTAAACAAAATATGTACTGCAGTAATCTTTTCTTGTTTCCTGACATTCTTTCTTTTCCTTTTCTAAAAAATAGTAATATTGTTGCTTTATGTAGTAAGTAAAATATCTGGGTGTAATGGGAATAATGAATGTAAGTGGATGAAGGCATTTATGTTTCTGTGATGTTGAAGATAATAAGGTCATTATTGCTGAACATAATCAACACTTTTAACCTTAGGAATGAGAGCAATATTAGTGGCAATGATGGAGTTCATCATTTTGTATTTGTTGAAGAAATTGTGGATTTCCCTAAGCAAGTCATGCTCAACGATATTCCAGCAAGTAGTGTAAAAGAAAGCATTAAACCCATCAGCCTCCCACAAGAAATAGGGTTTAAGGAAAAACATCATTTTTTATCTCAGTGTTAGTAACTGTAGCACTAAGAGATCTGAAGTCATGTTGATTAATTTTGACATTGTAATGCTATCAAAAGGTTGAAGAATTGGAATAAAATTAGAAGAATTTCCCAACAAGTTCCTGAAATATGTTAGAAGTATTTCATCAATCTTATTGGAATAAGTCTGCGACTCACCATCTTGATCAAAAAGAGCATTGATATTTTCTCTATTATGTTTGGACTTCAGAGAAGAATGTTAAAAAGCTGTGTTTCTCTCTCTTTTAGATAACCAACTCATTCTAAATTTTTGTTTGATCATTTAAGCTTTATGTTATAGTGCTTTATTGTACTATGACGATATGTTAGCTTTAAGTTCAAGAGCATAGAATTTTGAATTTTGTTAAGCTCTTCTCTTAATGCTATTGATGCTGAATCCCTCTTCCAAATTTGCTCTTCGACCATTCCTTTAATGCTTGCTTGGTAGATTTTAGTTTATAATGAAAAATAAACATGGGGTCACTATAAAATTTATTAGATCAAGCTTTTTAACAATATTTAGGAATTTAGGTTCATTAACCCATGCACTAAAAAATTTAAAATTCGATTTTCCGTTCACAACAGCATACCCAAAGGGTAATAGAGATATCAGATGCATTAAATTTGGGATTAGCTAAAATTGAATTGCTCGAGGTTGAGACATTAATGTTTTGCATGGAGGTGTCGGCATTTAGGTTAGAATGAAGAATATAGTTTTGGGGATCATGAGTAGATAGTGTCAGGTTAGAATCAAGAATATAGTTTTGGGGATCATAAGCATTTTCTTTTACTACATTCACAACAGAATCATTAGTCAAATTTTCATTTGCGCCATTCATATCATCAAGTATTTCAAACTGATTACTAGTATAAATCAGATTTCTTCTTCAACCACTTCCTTGTAATTTATTACACCCTTAGTCATTTGGGAAATTTGCATCCAAAAGGCAATGGTGGAGTGAATGACTGTCTTAATTAACTCAAGTCTACCCCATAATGTCAGAAGCTTGCAACTCCAACTACTCAATTTTTTTAATTTTATCTATCAACTTTCTCAAATATTTCCTTTTGAGTTTATTATTACAAAGGTTTATCTCTAATTATTGACAGGAACACGGCTGTGTTGACTGCTAAACTTTTTGCTATTTCTTGTTTCATTGACATAACTTTGCTGAAAAATAACTTAGATTTCTGCTTATTCATACACATTCTTTAAGTTACTTCATTATTTGATTCATGGTGATGGCATTATATCTTGTTTCAAAAACATGCATATCATATGCATAAAGCAGGCGGTATATGATTATATCTTGTTTCAAAAACAAACTGCTACTCCATTATGGTTCCAGATCTAACCAAAATTAAAATTGCATGTCTCAAAAGTGGTAATATGTTTATTCAAAGTTATTAATAATTTGCATGCCTTTACAATATTTGATGGTCTGAATCAAATTAAGACTTTAAAAGATAACTAAAGAAACACATGTAATTTTTATAGTGTTGAACTAACAGTAATACTGTAGTGCCTCGGTTGGAAATTCAAATGTTGAACTAACATAATCAATTATTTCCCTTTTGGTTGCAGGCTAGTGAAAATCCAAGAAAAGAAATCACACGTTGTCAAGTATGGGAGAAAACTCACACGAAAAAGGATGGTAGCATATCAGATTCGACTTCTTCTTACTTCGTAAGTCAAACAGTCTATTGTTTTAGATGATAAATTAATAATGATTGCTTATGACATATATGTTTACATGTTTTATCAGTCTACTATTTTAGATTAGTAGCCTATCAATTAATAGTAATATCTCAAGTATTATCATATTTTAGAGTAAAATTGCAAAAGCGAAGGAAGAAATCAATGACAATGATGAAGAAGATTTGTCATTGGATGAAGACATATTGTCACAAGTGTTTGGCAAGGATACAAGGGGCCGGACTCACAGTATTGGAACCAAGATATCAAGAACACAAGTAAATGCTTCTACTATTGCACGTAAACAAATCAAAAAGACCAAAGTGGACTCAAAAGACTTGAAATCTAGGATGGATAATATGGAGGGTACACTCAAGTCGTTGGTCGACTTGTTCAGAGGATACATGGATAACGGGAAACACATACCAGACATTCCTTCCAATGAAGGAGGAAGTGGGACACGATAGGAAATTGTTGGAAAATTGTCGAACAACGAAGTTAATTATCCATTGAGTTCATCTGGTTCGGCAAATCAAAAATGTGAAATCCTGAACTTTGATCTAGAGGTCATTGCAACAGGTTATGTATGCAGACATTCGACAGCATCCGTTATACATAGGAAGCCTATACCTCCAACACACGAGAAGTTGGTTGTGGACAATATAATACTACCAGATGAGAACACAGCCAAACAAAATCATCCTCTTGCTACGACCTTTAGTGAAGTTGGAATCGGTGGTTTTGTGTGTCATCCAAAGATTTCAATTCGATATGTTTAGATGCGAGATCAGGTAATAGTCTAATTTTTATCAATTTAAACTTATCTTTGTCCGTTGTAAACTGTTTCTTATCAACACAGTAATATTCTACTGTTTGGTCACACAAAATTGTTTCTGATCAACACAGTAATATTCTACTTTCTCGTTAATAACTTTGATTATGACATAAACACAAAATCTGCACCATCATCTGACCTCCGCCCTTCATCTGAAATTGTTGTGATAGAGAGGAGTTGATGGCAAGAATGTGTTCTGAAAGGGCTGGTGGCAGGGTAGTGTAGGTGGTCAGAAATCACTTAAACATGGACAAGAGAACAAATTTAAAGACCGATGTAACTACTATTAAGTCAAGTTGGCTAAGATAAATTGCAATTTTAAGTACTTGGATAGTATTATTCAATGATCAATTGATCAAGGACCTAAGCTGATAAATCAAATTGGTTAATAATATATTGTATATAATGCAACAAAGGAATAGCATGACACCTCCTCAACACTACGTATGATCCACTTTAGTCTTGTAGAAACATACGCATCATCATATATAATGCAACAAAGGAATATCATGACCCACTTTGGGTTTCTTTTTGGATATATTTCCTATTTTCGTTAGGTTTTTTTTCATGAAATTTCTTACCTTTGTTCAGTATTTCTAGCATTTATTATGTTTGTTGGTTGAAAAATAGAAGACTATTTCCTGGAGATTTGACCAGGAAACTTAGTACTCGGCATACCCACTGTTCGGCTCAACTGGTTCGTTCGGCTAAAGACTTCGTTCGGTCAAGATATCGCTCGACATCCAGGAGCGATCAGCCAAAGGCATCGTTCGGCTAAAGACTTCGTTCGGTCAAGATATCGCTCGGCATCCAGGAGCGATCGGCCAAAGGCATCGTTCGGCTAAAGACTTCGTTCGGTCTAGATATCGCTCGACATCCAGGAGCGATTGGCCAAAGGCATCGTTCGGCTAAAGACTTCGTTCGGTCAAGATATCGCTTGGCATCCAGGAGCAATCGACCAAAGGCATCGTTCGGCTAAAGACTTCGTTCGGTCAAGACAATGCTTAGCACCTAAAGAGCGTTCGGCATTGGATAGCGCTCGGAATCAAATGCCTCGTTCGACATAAAAGGGACGTTCAACATTCAAAGATGGCTCGGCATTCTCCCCAGCATGGCCGGCTTCGATTGTTGCCCGGTCTACTCTTCCCACACAACAAACGCACCGTTCGACATGAAGAGGATGGTTCGACATTTGGCCGTTCGGCCTGTTCGGTTTGGCACACAGAGATCACTCAATTTGGGCCGAGGTATTCAGCTACCAGGCCCACCAGGGAAGTCCAACCCACCTTTGTCTATAAATAAAGAGACAGGGGCATAGTGAAATGGATCTTTTCCCGAGAACACGGGGGAGACTCTGCCATTTTTTATACTCTCTTCTTCTTCATTCAAACTTGTATTCAAGTGATTGATTTTCGGATTGTATCTGTACTCAAGTAATGGAGAAAGCAATAAAGATTAACTTCAAAGTGGAAGTAGGCAATTACGCCGAACCACTATAAATTTGGTGTTCTTGTTCTCTGCATTTAAATTTATACTTTGTTCTCTATTTTAATTTACTTTCTTCATTAATCTCTCTACACAATCTTTCTAAGGGTGTTAGTGACCAATTTTGGTGCTAACATTTTGGTGCTTTCACTGAGAGTTGAATTCTCAGGCCATTAGGATCTGTTTTGTAGCTACTGGATTACATAAATCCCCCGAAGGAGATCCAAAATCATTCACAAGGCATTTGTTGATTCTACTCAGAGTTACAACTAACAACTCTACCATGGGGAGACAACGAACCAGATCGGCCACTCAAAATGCATATGTCCATAAAACTGCTAGCGTACAACAAGTTGGACCTGGAAATCAGCAAACAACCAAAGGTGCAGGGCCCTCCACCCAAATCCAAGCGGAAGTCGTTTCCCAAACGGAGTTCAATGACTTGATAAGAGAACACAAGGAAAGTAGAAGGCAGCTTGCTGAACAGATTCAAGCCAACACTAACCTCATGACTCAGCTCGCTCATCAGCAGTGCCAGAATGCTGGAGGTAACCATGCCCCTTATTCTGAATCTGATAGCTCAACCTCAGCTGACGAACCTCCTAGGCGTAGACGCCGTAAGGATGAAGGTGCATAAGCAGGCATTGGGAATCAAGCCCGTGAAGAGACTGGACACCCGAATCTCCAAGACCCAAATCAGGTAGGACATCAACCCGCACGGTCCCGTGGAACGGAATCCAACCTTCCATCCTCCATACAAACTCCGGACTTAACAGCTATGGTCAGGTAGTTGATGAGAGAAAACCAAGGCTTGACCAATGAAGATTGGGGAGTGTCCAGAAGCCATACCTCCTTTACGGATGGTATCCTGCAGGATGAGTACCCCAAGAAGTTCAATGTGCCGACTATCCCAGCCTACAAAGGGAAAACAGATCCCAGACAGCATGTGATGAGGTACATATGGATGATGGATTCTGCAAGAGCTAATGATGCAACCAAGTGTAGGTGCTTCCTAATCACTCTGTCCGGAATCGCCACCATGTGGTTTACTCGACTTCTCCCACGATCTATATCCAGCTTTGACGAATTGGCAATGAAATTCATAGAGCAGTTCAGAATACACACCACTCGTCCAAAGGATGTGATGTCCTTATCAAGCGTAATCCAAGCTCCGGGAGAGTCATTGAAAGCACACTTGCAGAGATTTCATGTTGCTGCTACTGAAGTGAGAAATCCAAACGGTCACGCAATTTTGATGGCGGTAATGCGTGGAGTGGATCCAGATTCTGAATTTGGAGATTGGTTGGCGGGAAAGCCCCCAGCTATGCTGGAACGTTTTTATTCGAAAGCTCATCAGTTCATAAGGAGGGAGGAAGCTTGATGGATAAGGCGAGACAAGGCACCGGGGCCCGTTCATGAGTTTGTGAAAGGTAACATCGCCATGAAGCAAACCGGTGATAATTCTGGAAAAACCCAAGTTAACGTCCAGAACAAGCCTGGGCAAAAGGATCCAGAGGTGGAAATCCCGGAAAGAAAAAAGAAACGGGGAGATGGAAGTCAAGGATCCCGACCTACAATGAATACACCCCGTTGAACGCATCTCTTGAGAAGATCTATATATCAACTTGCAACACTTTCCAGTATAGAAAACCACGCCCAAAGGAATCGATAGAGGAACAAAGGCGGATTGGGAAATATTGCCGCTTTCATGAGTCTTATGGGCACAACATAGAGGTGTGTAGACACCTCCATGACGCAATAGAAAATTCGATTAGACAGAAGAAGCTGCAGGAATTTTTCAAAGACCCACAAGACGGAAGGCAAGAAACATCGGACCCTGGACATGAGCCGGGCCCACACCAACCAAAACAACCTGCCCGAACTGTGGGTAGATTGGTTATTAATACGATTTCTGGCAGACCTCATCCAGCGGATAAGAATTGTCAGGAGATGGAGCGATATGCGAACTCTTTAAGGCATGCGGAGTATGAGTGCTGTTCGAATGTGGAGGATGGGACTCCTGCAAAGCAGCAGCACACGATGAATGATGATATCGTATTCCGGAGAAGAGATGCGGATAAGGTAGAGGCTCCTACCATCGACCCAGTGGTCATATCTGCAACAATCGGGCCGGCGTTCGTAAAGAGAATTCTAATTGATTACGGAAGTTCCGTTAACATCATCTTCAAGAAGGCATACAACCAAATGAAGCTACAGACCAAGGATTTGAAACCATCTAAAGCCAGAATCCATGGCTTCAATGGCGCAGCAATAGATGTAGTGGAATATGTGGAACTTCCAGTTGAACTGGGTCAAGGCGAGCGCAGGAGGGTGGAATCCTACCGTTCATAGTGTTGGATGTCGACTCTCCATATAACTATTTCTAGGACGTCCAGCTCTGGAAGAGTTTAGGGCAACATTGGCCCCTTGTTGTCTGACGTTAGAGCGGTACATGGCGATCAGGCGACTGGCTGTGCATGCTATGTGGCTGAGCTGAGAGAGGCTCAGCGCAGAGAGAAAGGGAAGGTTGCAGACCGCTCCGTCCGCATCCTAAATTCTGATAATTGACAAATAGTGCCCGAGCCCTGGTTCGGGCAACTTTCTCGGATCCATAGAGACATAGATCCGAGAGATGATGATGGGGAATCCAGGGAAACAATTGTAGCACCGGCTGAACTAACCATTGACATCCCAGTTAGCCGAAGCGACCCATCACGAGTTCTTAAAATTGGGTCGCAACTCGACCCTTTGGCCGCTGAGAACCTTATTGATTTCCTCCGAGCGAATCTTGATGTTTTCGCCTGGACACATTCCGATATGTGTGGGATTTCTCCTGCGATTGCGAGTCATATGTTGAACATAGACCCAAAACATGTACATGTGAAACAAAAAAGAAGAGGCATGGACCCGGAGAGGTCTGCGGCTCTTAAAGAGGAGGTGGACAAACTCAAAGCCAACGGGTTCGTTCGCGATGCCCTCTACCCTGAATGGGTATCTAACCCAGTGCTAGTAAAGAAAGCAAATGGAAAATGGAGGACGTATGTTGATTATTCTGATTTAAACAAAGCATGCCTAATGACAGTTTCCCATTCCTAGGATTGACCAGCTGGTCGATTCAACTGCCGGACATGAGTTATCATCATTTATGGATTCATACTCTGGATACAATCAAATCCCAATGCACCTCCTAGACCAAGAACACACCGGTTTTGTCGCGAACATGGGATTGTATTGCTATGTAGTAATGCCATTTGGATTGAAGAATGCAGGAGCGACTTACCGATGCCTGGTGAATCGAATGTTCAAAGATCAGATTAGTAAAACAATGGAAGTCTATGTGGACGACATGCTCGTGAAGTCATGGTAGTCAAACGACCACATTCGAGACTTAGCAGAGATGTTTGACATACTCAGACATTATGTAATGAAGATCAATCCGTTGAAGTGTTCATTCGGCGTAGCATCAGAAAAGTTTCTGGGATTCATTGTGAATGCCCGGGGAATCGAGGCTAACCCAGAGAAGATTCAGGCTATTCGAGATATACAAGTTCCCAGAACCATAAAAAAAGTACAAAGCTTGAATGGAAAGGTGGCCGTGCTGAGCCGATTCGTATCCAGGGCCACATACAAGTGTATTCCTTTCTTCGATGTCATAAAGGAAGGAAAGAGGAATTTTGAGTGGACATTCGACTGTGAGGAAGCATTTCGAGCTCTTGTAAGGCACTTGGAAAGTCCCCCGATATTGTCAAAACTAATAGACCACGAAATGTTGTACGTATACTTGGCTGTATCCCAGCACGCTATCAGCACAGCCTTGGTTCGCGAGGAAGACCGGGTCTAGAAGCCCGTTTACTATGTTAATAAACGCTTGACGGGGTAGAAAGAAATTATCCAAAGATTGAAAAACTAGCCTATTACTTGGTGGTTGCATCACGCAAGCTTCGTCCGTATTTTCAGGCACACTTAATCAGTGTTTATACTGATCAGTCTTTGCGACAGATACTCCAAGGACCGGAAACTTCCAGAAGGATGTTAAAATGGAATATTGAGCTAAGTCAGTTCGACATCACCTACCTACCGTGAAGAGCCATACAAGGACAGGCACTAGCTGACTTCATTGCAAAATTCACTACGACAGACGAATCAAAAGATCATAATGTCATACCTCCCCTTTGATGGAAGATGTACACCGATGTGGCATCTAACGACCGTTGTTCGAGGGTTGGCATAGTTCTTGTAACTCCTCAAAACCGATCAGTTTGCTACGCTTTAAAGCTCGAATTCACAGCGACGAATAATGAAGCCGAATATGAAGCATTGATCGTCGGCTTAAGACTTATTAAAGAACTGGGAGTAAAATCGGTCGAGATCTTTAACGACTCTCAGCTAGTGGTATACCAAGTGCGAGGAGACTACCAAGCGAGGGGGCAGAGACTTGCCCCATATTTGGTCCGAGTCCAGAAGCTGCTAGCGAATCTCGAGTACTATGATATTTCACATGTCCCACGCGAGAAAAACAGAGCAGCCGATTCATTGGCAAGATTCGCAAGCATGAGTGATGCGCAACAGATGGGATTATTTCCCGTCGAGACCCTCCATGCCCCGAGTATAGATATGATGGAGGTAGATTTCGTGTTAAAGACAGAAATCGAGAAGGAATCGTGGATGACCCCAATCAAACAGTACCTGCTATTCGAGATCTTACCCGAAGAAAGGAGCGAAAGACGACAAGTCTTTCGTAAGGCTTCTCGCTATGTAATGCAGGATGGAATAATGTACCAAAGGGGATTCTCAACCCCATTACTCCGATATATTTCCCATGATGAGATAAAACGATTCCTGAAGGAAGTCCATGAAGGAGAGTGCGGTGACCATACTGGGGGGCAGACACTAGCGAAGAAAATCCTTCGTTATGGATGCTATTGGCCAACTGTGAATCAGGATGCTGTAGTCTATGTGAGAAGATGTGACAAATGCCAGATATATGCAAAAATCTCGAGAGCTTCATCGACAGAACTCACACAGATGGTTAGTCCCTGGCCATTCGCAATGTGGGGGATTGACCTAGTTGGCTCTTTGCCCTTAGCCAAAGGTGGAGCGAAATATGCAATAGATGTGGTCGACTACTTTACAGAATGGGCAGAAGCAGAGCCTCTGGCCACAATAACCACCGAGAAGGTTATTAATTTCGTCGTACGAAATATCATATGCCGTTTTAGCCTTCCACGGACCATCGTCACAGACAATGGAACTCAATTCAAGAGCAAGGAGTTCAAAGATTTTTGTTAAAAATATAGCATTGAGAAGAAGTTTGCACCGGTTGCTCACCCAAAAGCTAATGGACAAGTGGAAGCCGTAAACAAGATAGTCAAGTCCATATTGAAAAAGCATCTGGAAAAGGCTAGAGGCAAGTGGGTGGATGAACTTCCAACGACGCTCTGGGCCTACAGGACCACCCACAAGACCGCGAACGGCCACACTTCAGTCGCATTGGCATATGGCGCGGAAGCCGTCGTACCCGTGGAACTTGAAGTTCCATCACATCGGGTAACTCATTACGACCCCGAGTCGAACCAATGTCTTTTATTGGAATCATTGGACTTCATTGACGAAAAAAGCGAAGAAGCCAACTTGAGAGCAGCCGCATACAGACATAGAGTCGCTAAATATTATAACGAAAAGGTCCGACCGAGAATTTTTGGTGTGGGAGACCTCATTTTGAAACGAGTTTTTCCGGTCCCATCTCATATGAATCCCGCATGGGAGGGTCCATACGTTATCGAACGGAAGCTTGGAGAAGGAACTTTCGAGCTATCGACCGTCGATGGTGCGATGCTCCCCCGAGCATGGAACAACGAGCACTTGCGGCGTTATTATACTTAGTCTATTTATTTCATGTATTAGCTGCATTTATTTCCAGTATGCTTTTATTTCTAGTTCTTGGCATGTAATAAGATAATTCAGCTTGAATCTCATTAATAAAGGCTTGAAGCCATCTTTCCATGAATGACTAATAATTCTACGTATGATAATCTTGTGACAGGCAAATGAAACCATATTATTTTGGCTGACTACGAACGAGTATAAACGATTCAAAATCTCCAAGTCCCTGGAGTGCGGACTGGAGTACTCTAGGTCCCCGGAGTGCGGATTCAAGTATAAAGGATTCAAAATCTCCAAGTTCCAGGAGTGCGGACTGGAGTACTCTAAGTCCTCGAAGCGCGGACTCGAGTATAAACGACTTAAAATCTCTAAGTCCCCGAAGTGTGGACTGGAGCACTCTAAGTCCCCGGAGCGTGGACTCGAGTATAAACGACTTAAAATCTCCAAGTCCATGGAGTGCGGACTGGAGCACTCTAAGTCCTCGGAGCGCGGACTCGAGTATAAACGACTTAAAATCTCCAAATCCCCGGAATTCGGACTGGAGTACTCTAAGTCCCCGGAGCGCGGACTCGAGTATAAACGATTCAAAATCTCCAAGTCCCCGGAGTTTGGACTAGAGTACTCTAAGTCCTCGGAGTGCGGACTCGAGTATAAACGATTCAAAATGTCCAAGTCCCCAGAGTGCGGACTGGAGTACTCTGAGTCCCCGGTGCGCGGACTCGAGTATAAAACGACTTAAAATCTCCAAGTCCCCGGAGTGCGGACTAGAGTACTCTAAGTCCCCGGAGCGCGGGCTCGAGTGTAAACGACTTAAAATCTCCAAATCCTCGGAGTGCAGACGGGAGTACTCTAAGTCCCTAGAGCGCGGACTCGAGTATAAACGACGTAAAATCTCTAAGTCCCCGGAGTGCGGACTGGAGTACTCTAGGTCCCTGGAGCGCAGACTCGAGTATAAACGATTTAAAATCTCCAAGTCCCCGGAGTGCGGACTAGAGCACTCTAAGTCCTCGGAGCGCGGACTCGAGTATAAACGACTTAAAATCTCCAAGTCCCCGGAGTGCTGACTGGAGTACTCTAAGTCCCCGGAGCGCGGATTCGAGTATAAACGACTTAAAATCTCCAAGTCCCCGGAGTGCGGACTGGAGTACTCTAAGTCCCCGGAGCGCGGACTCGAGTATAAACGACTTAAAATCTCCAAGTCCCCGGAGTGCGGACTGGAGTACTCTAAGTCCCCGGAGCACGGACTCAAGTATAAATGATTTAAATGACTAGGTCCGCTGAAGACGGACTGGATATAAATAACTCGAAGTCATCGAGCCTTCAATGTGCGTATTAGAAAATATTCTAAGTGCTAGGGGCGCGGAAGAAAAAACAGAAAGTTCTCAAAGAATTTTCGAGCTATATGAAGATGAACCGAGAGGTCTATTATATTCACAATAGCTTGGATTTGAATCACAATCACAAAGAAAAATTTAACGACAAGATCCATGGAAAGACAGAAAAACTAAGTTTTATTCATCAAAGATAAGCTTCCATTACAACTCCTTTGAAGCTCGGAATCAAAAGTTTATCTACACAAACTATGAAAACAAAAGTACTTGTCTAATCTAAACTGACTCTCGTTGAACGAGAGAAATGATTACTTCTTATGCTTCTTCACCTTCTTCGCCTTCGTTGTCTTCTCAGATGACCCCTCTTCTCCGTGTTTACCCTTGGTGCCCTTCTTTGATGGAGGAGTAACAGCCGGAGAAGTATGAGGGACATCCACGGGTTTAGACCTACCAGGGAGAATGATCTTCAGCGGCTTATTCAAAGGATCGTCGGGGTCCACGGTCTGAGGTTCGACCTTAATCTTGGTCATTTCTCTCTTTTCCATCTCCAGCCGCTCCTTCATACTCAGCTCAGAGGTGTGTTCGGAGGCGCCTGTGATCTCTACTTCGTAACTCCCCTCGATGGGAGAAGAAGTCTCAGATTTGTCTTCATCTAGCGCCCCAATCACTTAAGCATCTGGCCCGGGAGCTTCTCCTGCCTGACTGGCCTCACCTATTTTTTCTTCCACCTCCTTGGCGACATCGCTCCTCGGAGTAGGTCCGGGATCAGAACGACCTGCGCGAAAGCATGAAAAACAAGCATTATAATACAATAGTCCTCCCTAAAGAATGATGACATTTGAAATCGTAAAGTGAAGAGTTATCTACAAGGTTTCGGCAGGCTCTCAGCCGTCAAGGGGGTCTCACCCTCCAGAATGGGAGATAGAATATGGACGCCAAGGCTGGGGTCCTCAGGGTTGTAACCAATATGATGCTCAAATGGATCAAGTATCGGCCGATCGGCCGAACGAGTAGGCGCATGAGCTGGAGGCGGCCCCGGATTGACCAGTAATAACTTCTTTCCCTTTCTTTGAGGGGGAACCTTTGCCATATATAGTTTTAGCTACAGACAAGTCCGAAGGATCGTTTCCCTTGAGATACTCTTTTATCAATGCCCCCTCATCAATCTCTTCGATACCGTGCTCAGTCCTCCTGATTTCTATCAAAGCCTCCCATGCCTCGGCTAAAGATTCAAGATAGCCCTCATCCAAAAAAGTCAAGTCTCGATGCCTGAGAACGCGGGCGTTGAATTCAGCGATTATCGGGTCAAACATGCTTTTGACCTCTTCCCTGCCTCCTTCTCTAGCCGCCTCGATATGCGAGTCGATATCGATGGACGCTATCCTCTTGCCCTCTTCTCGGGCATCACTCTTTATCGCCTCAACTTTGGAAAGCTCGGCCTCAAGTTTTTCTTTTAAAAGTCGAGTGGCAACGATCTCGTCACAGTATCGTTGTGACTCTTCTTGGGCGGCCGCTTTCTCTTCTCTCTCCCTGCGGAGCTGTTCCTCAAGTTCCCTGACTCGGAGGCTGAGTGTGTCCCTATCCTTTTGAATGGAGTCCTTCTCTAGAGCCAAAGCCCCACATCATTGAACCACTTCGTCGAGTTCTTTCTTATGAGTCGATTCCAGACGAGTGACGGCCTCGGCAGTGTCCTTGGCGCTCTGATGGGCGGCCTCAAGTTTGGACTTGTAAGTTGCGATTTCTTCGTCCTGAACCTTAATGATGTCTTTGTCGTGGATAGCCTCAAGCTTTAGGCGATCGATTTCATGTTGGCGCTCCACAGAGACTTCGGAATGTTTTTCAGCCAAGTGAACAAACGCATCGTGTTGAACATAGACGTCGTTTGTACAGGCGATGGCGCTTTACTTGACGTGTCCGGGGATAGGATGAATCGCCGGGAGGAATTTCAGGCCGTCGAAGCAGATTCTTGGAAATTTATCTTTAAGCTTGGCCAGTCTCTCCGGTACTGATAGGTCCATTGCAGGAGCGGGAGGAGACGGCTTTGAAAGTTCGGCTCTCCTATGAGAATCTAGGGACTGTCGAGTGGAAGAGGAGTTGGAGTGTTGGTCTAGGGGAGCATCATGTTGCAACCTCTTATGGCTGCGCTTGTCTTTACTTTGCTCCGCATGAGAAGAGGTATCCTGGTGGTATTTTAGCTGATAATAAGTTTTCCTCCGAGATGATGAGTCCCGGGAATGATAGTCTTTATCGCCGTCAGCGTCCCTATCTCGACGTCTTCCGGAACCCGAGTCCCGTCCAAAGTGGTGAAGAACAGACGAGCCACGAAGGTGATCGAATCCATGTGAACGCCTCATACCACCTGTACAGAATTCAAATAACAACGAATTAGCAAAGAGTAGTGTGACGATAAAAGTCTAAGCGAAAATTGAAGTGCAAGTGTTCATTTGTGTCCTAGTGTTTTCCCCAACGGACCAGTCGCTTTGCTAATAGGAGTTTTCTCTCCCTGACTCTGGGTTGGAGCGCCCACGTCGTCTCTGATGGGAGAATGAAGTTTGAATGCCTCTGGGTCGTCAAAATCATAATTGAGCAGATCATCCGGAATGGAGAGGTTCGATAGGCCCTTTAAAGAACTTTCTATGTGCTGCGAAGAAGCCTCTTTCTCTTTCGGAATAAGCGTAACTTTCGAAGTTCTGCCAACCTTCTCCTTTCTGATCTTGTACATCAATCCCTTTTTCCTCTATGAAGGAGACGATGACATTTCGATATCGTGCACTTCAACTATAGAATCTTGGGCAGGATCCAAATTCTCACCTTGTTCTTCGGGTGTTTCACCCTCCTTGATTTCCCCCTCTTCTTGTACATCAGGGGTGTGGCGTGTTGACGACTCAGCTAATTTTTTCCCTTTGCCAGAGACCGGCTTGGGTACCGTAACGCCTTCGGGAAGACTTACCCGGCGACCTTCTGCTAACAATCCAAACCTCGATAGTGACTCATTTGAGATGAGAGTTCGGATGTCTCGTTCTACGACGGGAAGAGCTCTAATAGCTTCAACAGCCTCAGACTATCCGTGGCCGTTAGGACGTGGATTGATACCTGAGAAGATGAAACAAGAATTAGAATAGGCATAGCTTCGACCATAACATGAGTATCGTTCCAAGAAGAAGACTTACTTCCTTCGACCCATCTCCTCACGAAATCGAGGGAGGGGGCAATGCACATAACACCATTCCTGTTTGTACAGGGAAAACTTGCTCCATGCCCCGGTTAAAATTTGGCATTTGTGGTGCGGCTCAAGGAACACAAAGGAGGGGCTATCTCTCCGCTTCTTGATCATATAAATATATCTGATGTCGCCAGGAGTGGGAGGCCTAGAAAAGACGGTCATGAAGAGTATGTAAGTGCCATAGATAAAGGCGTGACCGTTTGGGTGCAACTGCGACGGGGAGATGTCGATGTATTGCAGCACATACCGAAGAAACAAATTGAACGGTGGCACACTGCCAACCCAGCACATGAATTTAGTGAATGCTGTGTATCCGACCGGGGGCATGTGTGGTCGGTCGTGCCCTGATGGAACCAGCACGTCGTCAAAAGGTATTCCATGGATGGAGCATATTCGCGAGCGCAACTTCATTGATTTTTGAAGCCTGTGAGTCGACAGGGTTGTCCAAGAAAATCAATGCCTCCAGTGCATCAGGGGCTAAGTTATGTGCAGGGAAGGTTGATGGATTTGAGACATCTGCAACTTCCTGTCGAGAGGATGGCCCCGATTTTTCAGAAATAGTGGCGGAGCTGGATTTTTTAGACATCTTCAATAAATAGTGAATTCGGCTAAGCACCTGTGTGAACTATACTTGAAAAATGTTTGACGTTAGAATTAACAACACAAATATTCCCCCCATGTGGTGTGTGAACTAGTGCGATCAATCGTATATAAGTGCGGAAAAATTGGAAGTCACATAGTTAATAATATAAAATTGAGCTTCGAATCATCGCCTTCGAGGACCGTCATCGCTAACCGTCTTCAAAAGCCTGCCTTATGGTGTTTACAGTTTCAGATTTAGAAATTGTTAGGAGAAGTTATCTGGTTATGTCAATTTAAGTTTAGGTTTATGTCTGCTGAAACTAGGAGGTTACCAGTCCAAATCAGTTTGATATACTAGTATGCTGGAGTTTCTGTCCTTGTTTTATTATGTGATTAAGCAAGGCAATTGATCATTCGGCCTAAGTATGGTTCGGCATTTACAATCGTTCGGCCTAAGTATGGTTCGGCATTTATGATCATTCGGCCTAAGTATAGTTCAGCATTTAGGTTCGTTCGGCCTAAGTATGGTTCGGCATTTATGTTCATTCGGACTAAGTATGGTTCGACACTTATGTTCGTTCGGCCTAAGTATGGTTCGGCATTATGTTTGTTCGGCCTAAGTATGGTTCGGCATTTATGTTTGTTCGGCCTAAGTATGGTTCGACATTTATGTTTGTTCGGCCAAGCTGTCATTCGGCCAAACTACCGTTCGGCCTAAGTAACGATCGGCCTAAGTTTTGCTCGGCCAAAGTAATGTTCGACACCCTTCCTCCATTCCTCTATTCCTTTCTTTTCTCCCAGTCTCGTTCGGAACGAAGAAACCATGCCGAACCACAATACGTCACCCAACGACTCCCCCGAGTGTTCATCCTTGGCCAATTCTTCCTTCCTTCCCTCCTCATATTCACCCTAAAAATATTCTGATCAAGATTCGATTCCCTATCGGCTACAATTCCAACTTACGAACTCGAGCCTTGCGTTAAAACCTATTTATTCGGGGAAAGAATTTAGATGGAAGGATCGTTACCTAGCTAGCGAATCAAGACTTGGAGGAATCTGGAGTTAAGAAGCACGACTCTGGTTAATGCCGAATGGATTGGGAAAGAAGGTTAAAACACTTTGTAGGCTGTTAGTAGGTAAAATTTGTAAGTACGAGATAGCGGTGGTTAGGAGTGAAAAGAGAAGAAGGAGGAAGACACTGGCCTTTATAGGGGAGGATAAGAAGTTGAAGAGACTGTGACCGGTGGAACCGGTCAAGATCACATCGTTCGGCTTCGGCATACTTAGTCGCTCGGTATAACATGGAGCGTTCGGCCTCGGCTACACTGTTCGGCACACACCCCCACAACTGGTATTCGCAAGAAAGCAACCCGAAGAGTGATGGGCCAAGGTTCGAGGCGGAGCATGGAGGATAGGTAATTCAAAGCGTACTATGTTTGGTCATGTAATACACTTTGGGGGGCAAGTGTTTCCTAGAGATTTGACCAGGCAACTTAGTACTCGGCATACTCACTGTTCGGCTCAACTAGTTCGTTCGACTAAAGACTTCGTTCTGTCAAGATATCGCTCGGCATCCAGGAGCGATCGGCCAAAGGCATCATTCGGCTAAAGACTTCGTTCGGTCGAGATATCGCTCGGCATCCAGGAGCGATCGGCCAAAGGCATCATTCGGCTAAAGACTTCGTTCGGTCTAGATATCGCTTGGCATTCAGGAGCGATCGGCCAAAGGCATCATTCGGCTAAAGACTTTGTTCGGTCAAGATATCGGTCGGCATCCAGGAACGATCGGCCAAAGGCATCGTTCGGCTAAAGACTTCATTTGGTCAAGACAACGGTTGGCACCTAAAGAGCGTTCGGCATTGGATAGCGCTCGGAATCAAACGCCTCGTTCGGCATACAAGGGACGTTCAGCATTCAAAGATGGCTCGACGTTCTCCCCAGCATGGCCGGCTTCGATTGTTGCCCGGCCTACTCTTCCCACACAACAAACGCACCGTTCGGCATAAAGAGGATGGTTCGGCGTTTGGCCATTCGGCCTATTCGGTTCGGCACACAGAGACCACTCCATTTGGGCCGAGGTATTCAGCTACCTGGCCCACCAGGGAAGTCCAACCTACCTTTGTCCATAAATAGAGAGGCAGGGGAACAGTGAAATGGATCTTTTTCCGAGAACACGGGGGAGACTCTGCCATTTTTATACTCTCTTCTTCTTCATTCAAACTTGTATTCAAGCGATTGATTTTCGGATTGTATCTGTACTCAAGTAATGGAGAAAGCAATAAAGATTAACCTCAAAGTGGACGTAGGCAATTACACCGAACCACTATAAATTTGGTATTCTTGTTCTCTGCATTTAAATTTATACTATGTTCTCTATTTTAATTTACTTTATTCATTAATCTCTCTACACAATCTTTCTAAGGGTGTTAGTGACCAGTTTTGGTGCTAACAAAGACAATATTGTCGTTGTAATTTCTCCAAGTATGTATCATTGTCTGTGCTAGCAAGTTAATTCAAAGTGTGATCGAAATAATTGCTAATGCTAAATCAAATTGATAAGTTATTCCACAACCAAATTCAATTACACATCAACCAAAGTTACTCAATGCGATCTCAACCAATTTTAGAATATTTGCAACAGTATAAGCGGTTCAGAATTTAAAAAAATAGGAGAGTTTTACATTATTGCTTTTATGTGCATAAGCAGTTTGAACCTATGACCGGCTGGCTACTTCACCTCCATTATTTGTTAAATTCAATGAAAAAATAAAGTATGCTTTCAATGAAACTTTTGCGTTTGCTGTTTTCATTGTATTTGGAATCTTGAATTATTATACAGTTTCCAGCTCTATCATGTTTTGTGGTAGAGTGCGGCTAAGATTTAATTTGTAGAGGGTAGATATGAATGTTAAGTAAACTCTGATAGTATACGTTTACAGCCACATGAGTTGTGTTCCAGCTTAGCTTAGCCTCTGCAGGGCTGGTCTCTAAAATATTACATGGTTTTCTGCCTTTGTATGAAAAATCTGCTTTGCATGAACAGAAGGAATTTGGATTGGTGGTACATGAGGTTAGAATTGAGTTTAGCTTTTCAGGCTTGTTTTTGATTGAATTTCATTTTTTTAGTAAATGAATGAATAGGATAAGTGGATGGTATTAGAGAATTGGTTAGGATTGAAGCTAGTTGTAGTTTTGAGGCGTCTTTTCCTTGTCACTGAATGCTCGAACTTTTTGTTGCCTTTATCATGAATTTTGCATGGGTGAGCTTAGGGCCATTTTAACGGCCCAAAGAACTGTATATGACAGTATATCCAAACATATTATCTGTAACATAATTCCACTTTATTCTTCCCATGTTTATTTCTGGTAAATTAATCAAAACAACTTTCTATTTGTATGATGTGTATAGTTTCATCTAAACGTATCCAGAACTTTGAGCAATTACAAAATTGTGCAATTACATGCTATTTTCGTCTTCTTCAGTTTTAACAAGAGATACGTGTTTAAGTTTTTATATGTGCTTTTGTAGGTTTTACACTTATGGTGTTATCTGCCACATTATTCCAAAAACCTGCATTTAGGAATCTCATCTATAATGGACTTATCTTGGTTGAAGATGGGAAGAAAATGAGTAAAAATTGAATATTTACCCTTCACCGATAGAAGCCATCAGTGAATATGGTGTTGTAAGTTATTGTTCCATTCGAAAATTTTCTTTTAGTAGCAAGTTCCAGTTTTGTATTTTTGCCATGTGCTACATGCATTCAAACAGTTCCAGTCACCATAGTTGTAGTAAGATAACTTCGCCAATTCATGAGGGTAGTGGTGTGTTGTTGTTGACTCTTTGGTGATGACAGTATTGGCAGTTGCTTTGATGTGCCCTAACACAAAATTGTTTCTGATCAATGTAGCTTTAGCACTCTCACTCTTGCACTCCCATTACTTTATTTGTACTTGCCTTTATTCTTTAACTAATTCTGTGTTTGTTCATAATGCAGACGACGTAGAGAAAAAGATTAGCCTGAAGTGAGGAATGAGAGGTAGTTATGGTTTTGTGAGTTATTCTGTAATATAAGTTGGCTTGAAAAAACACTTTCTGATATACGGTTTTCTTGCGTTTCCGTAATATTAGTACGTAATACTAGTTTTTACTGCTGTTGAACTTTGTAGTGTTATGTATTGCTGCTGCTATTGAACTATGTAGTGTTATGTATTGTTTTTGAACATTGTAATTAAAAGATTTGTTATGTTTGGTTTTGTGTTAAATCTACGAATTTTTTTGGGTTTAATGATCTTTCTTTCATGATATTATGTTAAATTTGCAAATGTTTATATTGAGTATGATAATGAAATGAATGTTACTGTAGGGGGTCAGGAAAAGCAATGCATTTTACAAAAATAATAATATTACAATTCGCAACGGTTTTGAGCCGTTGCAAAACAGAATTAACAAAGTTGCCCAACAAGACTTTACAATGGCTTCCAGCCGTTACTAATTTAAATATAGCAATGGTTAATAGCCGTTGCGAAACATAAATTTACAACGGCTTTGAGCCGTTGCGAAATATAATTTTGCAATGGCTTAAAGCCGTTGTTATATTTTTACCACTGCTCATTTTGCGACGGCTCAAAGCCGTTGCAAAATGGCTATTCTGGTGTAGTGATATATATCCATTTCCACTATATTTCACATATCCAACACTTATACCACAAACAATATAAACAACCAAAAATTAACATCAAACATTACATTTTCAAACCAAACTACAAGTCAATATGTACATAAACAACAAAACCCTCACCAACACCAACTCCAATCCATATTCAAGTCAATATATACAATGCAAACACTTAAATCTCACCACCTCAAAGTCAATATATACACAATAACCATCAAACACAATCCTCACCACCTCAAAGTCAATATACACAATAACCAAACACAAAGAAAATAATCATCATACCTCTCAAGCATCATCCTCACCTCCGGAAGCACCAGACGACGAAGGGAAGGAACCATGCCTATGCGCGTACTCCGCTAAACATTGATTCAGCTGCTCCATTTGTATAGCGCGAAGACGGTCCTGCTCTTGCAGCTGCTCAACCATGGCTCTAAGCTCTTTTATTTCTGCATTGTCACACACCTTTTGAGCTGCTCGAACCTGCAAATAGAATGTGAGATGTTCACCTTTGTATTATAATCATTTTCTTAAGCAATGCATATTTTAAAATATAGAAACGTAAATGACGTGATCTTAAGCAATGCATATACCACAAGTAAATGCATATTTTATTAAATGATAATGGTGCAGGATGGTAAATCACGTATATGTTAGATTTAACTCAGATAGAAATCATCATATGTATAGTGTATCCATAGGTTAATTTATTAAATATAATATTGCAATGTTTATAAGATTACCGCTTGGTTTCCATAGCCATAGCGCCTATTCCGCTGCGTCGGATCCATGATAACGTCGAAAATATTATCTTGCTCCTCTACCATCAACTCATCGCGATTCGATTCTGAAGGCAGATCTGCCCTTGCCTCTTGAAACTTTTCCTAAAATAAAAAACAATTACAGGTTAAAAGTAGTAGAATAGGATTTAAATTTATCGATATTAATAAAATAAGATTTAAAATATGCGTGCATATGCAGCCGTCGCCTTATCATTATCATCCCACTGATATGTAATATTGCCAACATTGTCTGCTTGTCTTGATGCGTGGGTGCAGGTAAATACCTCCATCATAGACACGGGACGTCCAAGCGATCTTTCCTACAATAAATAATTTATATATTTTGATTTTTCATAGCTAATTACTGAACTGACTAATATACAAAATGTAATAACGGTTTAGATTCGTAATTGGTAAATTTACCAAGTCCTCACGGTGATGCTGAAAAGACTTGGATCTGCCACGATGCGTTACAGAATTCCTACTTCTATTGGCAGAGTTCCTCTCCGACTCTACCTGCAAATTAAATTGAATATTATATTTACCAATTGCGAAATAATTAACTATATATTTGGCAGATTTACCTTGAACTCGTCGCTCTCCCACCTACTAATCCAAGAATCCCATACGGAAGCGCCCATCCAGTTCTGTTTCTTCCTCGATTTTTTAAGAGCTGACATTACCTCCCTGTAATTTTTGGCGACCTTCGAATTGTAGCAGCGCTGAACCATGGCGTTGGGCTCCACCAAGTCCACTTGCCCCTGTACAAAGAGAAAATATTACTAATTGTTCATTTATACTTATTCATATAGTAAAGTGGTATAAACTCACCAGAAAATCCTGCCAGATGGCCTCCCTGACGTGGTCAGGGATCTTACTCCACTTAGGCCAGCAATCTGTCATCCTGCTCATATATCATTGCTTGGAAATGCCAAACACAACCCCTGAGGGGTCCAAATCAAATCCCCTGTGTTAAATATAAAACAAAGATTTAGACAAGTATATATATGTATGAACAAATTTATATTGTTATCATTTTAATTTTGATACTTACGCTCCATCAGCCTCCGGCTGCAAATATACAAGTGGTCGGGCCGGAAGCTCACCACTACTCTCGCCGGCCGAGTGAGAAGAGCTACGAAGTCTAGAGCCTGACATAATACCCGTTGAAAATATCTATTTTTAATTATAGACATAAATAAAAAGATGATGATATATGGTGCGTGTAATAAAGCCATTTTTAATTGGTAGTGTGCATGTAATGATGATGATGATATGTGATGCGTGTGTGTGAATAATTGTAAAAATTACCAGATATTACTCAGTCCTCGTCGTTTTCTGATTCAGACTCGGTCTCGTGTTCTATATCGTTTTCCTCTACACTCTCAAATGCTTCGACTAATACATTTGTCTCATCATTTAATTGTCAAAATCAGTTTGATCATCTATAATTGTGATTTCAACATTTTCCTCGATATCTGCTTGATAGGCTTGTTCTTCTGGAATATTATTTCCATCGAATGTAAATCTCGCCTTGGTTTTAAAAACCGCAGACCAATCCACTTTATCTTTTTTTGAGACGGATAAGTGGCGTAATAAACTTGTAGGGCTTGTTTGGCTAGTACAAAAGGATCATACTGCTGATAACAGGAGGTATGTTTTATTTCTATAAGATTATAATTTGGATGAACGTTAATAGCAGAACCTGAAACATTGCTGAACCAGTTGCATCTAAACAAATAAACTTCCTCTACGAGTCTTATAAAATATGTCAATTGCAAAATATGGATCAACACGCCACAAAAATCATGTATATGATTATTAGGATCATCACTTCCTTTAACAAATACACCGGTATTGTTTGTTAATTTTTCAGCATCGTATTCTTTGGTGTTGAATTTATATCCAATAATGAAAAATATTGGATACGTTTTAACTTTCGTTTTCGGTCCCAACGCCAAATGTTTTAATCCTTCATCGACCACATTATTTATAGGATCACAAACATAGTTCGAAAACCAAGTAGCGAAATTTTTGCTTAAATCGCTGTTTGGATTTTGTGATTCATAAACACTGCAAACAAAAACATAATATATTGCTTTATTATTAATTTACACATGTAGTATTAAATTAAATTTATCAAAACTTGTAATCTGATAATTACCTAATAAATGGCGCAACTTCTGGACAATATAGAAGAATATATGTGTGTGCTACATGGTAATCTCTATCATCTAACCATACTTCTACACATTTTCCAGCATGTCGACCATGTTGTTTAAAAATTGATAACATTGCTTCAGAAGAAGAATCTTGTTCAACGGTCTCATCATTACGCGCAACACTTTGAAATGATATATTCACATGATCATTGAAATAATGAGAGAAAAAGAACGATGCTTCTTCTTCGATATATAATTTGCAAATCGAACCTTCAACTCGAGCTTTTTGTCTCACTTTTTTCTTTAAATGATTTAAGTACCTAATAAAAAATATTTCATATCAATATTGATTTTTATTTATAGTTAAATTAACATTTACATACTCAGTATTAATAACATACCTCTCGAGTGGATACATCCATCCATATTGCACAGGACTTCGAAGACGTGCTTCAAATGGAAGATGAACAGGTAAATGCTCCATTACATTGAAAAAAGCTGGAGGAAATATTTTCTCCAGTTTGTAGAGCAATATAGGGATTTCTACCTCAATTTTACGAAGACGGTCAACTTTTAACGTAGTTGAACAAAGCTCCTTATAAAATAAACTAAGTTCTGTTATAACCTTCCAAACTTTTACGAGCAACAATTCTTTGAAAGCGACGAGTAATAAATTTTGCATCATTACATGACAATCATGGCTTTTCATCCCACTCAGTCTTCCGTTCTTATAGTCGACACATCTACGAAGATTAGATGAAATTCCACCAGGAAATCATAATCCTTCCACCCATTTTAACAGTACTTTAACTTGGTTGTTATCTAGTTCATAACATGCTTTGGGTTTTTTTAGTGCCATTTGGCTTCATATGAAGCTCAGGCCGATTACATATTTCTTCTATATCACGTCTTGATTTCAGATCGTCCTTAGTCTTGCCCTTAACATTCAAAAGTGTATTAAACACATTATCGAATATGTTTTTCTCATTATGCATCACGTCAATGTTATGACGGATTAAGAGATTTTTCCAATACGGCAACTCCCAGAATATACTCTTTTTGCACCAATTATGAAACGTCGATTTACCTTGGATTTCAATTTGCTATCCAGTTTCATGTATCTTTGGATAATCTTTTACAAGTTCAAATATATCTTCACTTGACCAAATCGTTGGTGGTTGTAAAGTCTCATGTCTATTAGGTATGAAGTTTTTTTTGTCCCTTCTAAAAGTATGATTAATATGGAGAAAACGTCGATGACAATCAAACCATGAAATTTTCTTCCCATGCCGCAAAGAAAATGCTCGTGTTTCTTCCATACAGTAAGGACAAGCAAAATGACCGGCCGTACTCCAACTCGAAAGCATTGCATATCCAGGAAAATCGCTAATAGTCCATAACGAAGAAGCAAACATTTGAATTTTTTTTTCAATACGTCGTATGTTTCAACTCCTTCATACCACAATGTTTTCAACTCTTCGATTAGTGGTTGTAAGTAAACATTGATACCCTGTGTCGGATCATAAGGGCCATGGGCGAAAATTGTGAGAAACATATATGGAGTTTTCGTACACATCCACGGGGGTAGATTGTAAGGTGTAATGATTATAGGTCAAGATGAATATTTAGAACCAAACTGAGAAAACGGTGAAAATCCATCATTACACAAACCTATTCTTACGTTACGGCTCTCCGCTACAAAATCAGGATATTTCTTATCAAAATACTTCCATGCTTCTCCATCAGATGGGTGTGTTAACATATCTTCTTCAGGTGTTCTTACACTGTGTCATCTCATACGATGCGCTGTTACAAATGATGCACATAACCTTTGAAGTCTAGAAGTGATAGAAAAATAATGCATACGCTTGTATGGAACTTCTTTTCCCTTTTTTTCCTTGGTTTGTATCTTTCTTGATTACATATTTTATAATTCCGAAGACTGGCATTCCAAAACAACATGCAACCATTTAGACATGTATCAATTTTTTGATACGCCAAACCGAAAGATGACATAAGTTTTTTCACTTCATAATAATTTTCGCACATTAAATTATCTGATGGCATATGGCGTTTAGCAGCTTGTACAAAAACCATAAATCCGACTTCTGTGAGGTTGTACTTTGATTTCATTGCAATGTACTCTGTAGTTGCCGATAATTGAGTGCCGTTAGTACATCCATTCCAAAGAGGTTTCTTAACAGCATCCAATAAATCATATATTTTTTTCACTCCAACATTTGGTTCCTCTTCGGCGTTAACATCATCGTTATTAATTTCAACAGTAGGGAACATTGATCATGCTGCATCTTCAACCATATGTTCTATGAGATTCGTCGTACTAACTTCATCACTAATGACCTCTATTGACTGTTCTTCGTTACGTGTTATAATTTTTCCATGACGATCCCACACCAAATAATTGGTTACGAAACCATATTGGCGCAAATGAATCCTAACCATATTCGGTACTAAATGCTTCAACAATTTGCACCTACTACATGGACAACGAATTTCTACGTCGTTTCCAATATTACTTAAAGCAAATTCGACAAACACATTTACCCCGTTAAGAAAATGTTTACTTATTGAGCCTTCCATTTCTCTTCTTTGATACATCCAGCTCCGATCAATAAAATAATTGACCATTTTTCCTACTGTAAAACCTATGATCAATAGTAAAAAAAATTATTAATCAAATTCGATAAACACATTTAGATTTTACTGTTTTTTATAATCCACTTTCGTTTATATACAAAGTTATATTTCTTGATATTTTGTTCACATTTTTGTACCTTTTGTGATGGTCGATGATCCTACTCTCCATTACAAACACAATAGTAATTACATTTCTTAAATCATATCATTATAAACGATTTTTAAAAATTTTGGCAGCACTTCCTCTGTGTTCCTTGTATCGTACCCATATGCATGTACACAAGGAATGAAAAGGAAATGCCATCGAAATTTTGTGAACCGTTTATAACGATATGATTTACGAAACGTAATTGCTTTATAGTGTTTGTAACTTGTCTAATACGGGGACAAATCCAACAGATATTGTATCAGATGAATATGAATATCCGTGTTGCAATAAAAACGAATATTCATACAACGATCATATACAACACTTGTAAGACGGGGCCAAAAATTCACTAAGGGATTTAAATTTTGTTTATATGTTACATTTTATTAAATATATAAAATAAAGCATATTATGCATTATTTTATTTATATTCTACTATTTTACTAAATATATAGTAAATTATATGATTTTTACTATTTCACAAAATATATAATTCATGTGTATATATATACTAAATTATATACTGATTTATCTAATGCTAATATATTTTGTAAAAGATATAATTCATGTTCGTAAAATAGTCGACTAATTCATGTTTGCCTAATATTTTACAAAACATACGCGAAATAATTTAAATCAATCCTAACTAATCTAACGCTAACTCAAATGCGCATCTACACTAAATTATAAGCATATGTATATACATGCATAATATATATACACAAACAATTTGGAGATTTGGATGGTAATAATTGTAATTAGCACTTAGTTTGGTATAATAAGCAATCATAGGCCATTAGATACAACTATAACAACAAATTAACACAAAATTAGAAAAATTTAAAATTTTAGGGTTTTAGGCAAAACCTGATTTGGAGATGTTTGGGGATGGAGAGAGGCTGCTGGCGTTGATTGATGGCGTCGGAGCGGCTGCCGGTTGCGTGGGGAAGCTCGGAGCAAGAAAGGAGGAGGAGGGTTTTGATGTATTTGGGGAAGAAGAGAATAATGATTTAGCCTCGGCCTCGCTGCAGGTTTACATGAATATTTCCTACGGCTTCCAACGGCCGCAAACGGCTCTTTTCCCAAGGGTTACCAACGGCTACCAACGACAAGTTAAAAAATAACGAGCCGTTGGTAGCCGTTGGAAACTCCCGTTGGCGGCCGTTGGCAACCTGTTGTGGCTATATACTGTAGTTCTAGTAGTGTAAGTAATGGATTGGTTAATTGTTGTGAAATATTGATTGTTTGGATGATTGATAGTGATGGATGAAAATTAGTTGATATTTGGATGATTAGATGTTTATTTATTTTATATATATCCTGTTATCATCCTATACATTATTTACAGTGTATAAAAATTTAAAATTGAATTATTCAAATAAATTAAGAAATATCTTGAAACGATATGTACCTACGACATTTATTTTGGATTGAAATGATATATATCCATCCCTGAATTAAATTGAAATAATTGATTCACTTGGCCATAGGATCGTAAATTATCCACGGACACCAGATTAGTTAAACTAAATGAATTTAAGATTTTGATTTGAAATTATTAAAATTGATTTTGATTTTTAGAAATGAAATCGAATTTATGATTATGGAATAATTTTTGAACTTGAGCTCGTAATGTTGAAGTTTAAATTGGGAAACAGAACTTGTTTAAATAACTGAAGTTGAGATTTTGAAGTTATAATCGAGATATGATTTGAATCTCAGAAATTGATTTGTTTTAAAAGATTGGCCTTTTATTCGAAATTTGAATATTGCAAAGCAAAATTAATTTAAATTGATATTTCAAACTTTGGCTCGAAATCGAATTATTTTAAAGGATTTGAACATTGAATTGAACATCGAAGTTAAATTTGATTTTAACGACTTAAGTAGATATTTTGAAACTCGAGCTCGAAATTGGTATAAATAGAAATGGTTTAACTTTGAGAATTGAGTTGAAATTTAACCATTGAATCAGACAATTGAAATAAATTTGAAACTGAAATTGAAATTAATTTGGAATCGAAATTGAAATTAAGTTGGAATTGAATTGAAATTTATTCAAGTTGGAATTGAAATTGAAATCAATTGGAATTGAAAGCAAAATTGAATTAGTTCGAAATCGGAATCGAATTTATTTGAATTGAAATTGGAATCAAAGTAAAATTCGACTTGAAATCGGAGTTGAATCGATTAAATCGAAATGGAAATTGATTTGAATTGGAAATTTGGAATTGAAGCATCTTAACTTTGAAACTATTTTCAAATAAATTATTTTAGTATAAACTACTTAAAATCTATCTTCTTAAATATTCAGATTATTTTGATTTTTCAAACTATTTTACTATATAAACCATTTTCAATACTCAAACTATTTTCTATTAAACTATTTTAACTACTAAAGCTATTTTAAAACTATTTTAAAACTATTCGAATTATTTTATAAAAATTCAAACTGGTCAAAAGGTGGAATGTTTATATTTAAATCTTGGATTTAAATACGGAATAAGTTAAATTGAAGTTATAACCCAACTCGAGATATTAAGACGAGCATGATTTTGAATTGAAATAGTATATTCTGAGTAAATATGATGATTTCAAATTGAATTTGGTTTTGAAGTGAATATGATATATTGATATCAAGTGCAAATTGTTTTCGAAATATAAAAGTACCAACTGGTGTGTAAACTGACGTTTGGTTACTAAAGAGACCGAGGCCTCTTATTGGCATACTCTTTGTCAATATTGGAACGAGTTTAACAACTGTATACGTGGTGGATGATATCCAGAATGTAGTAGTTGAATTGGCGAACGTTTACTAGAAAGAAGTAAGAGAACAATGGTGGATAGCCTTGACACTTGTATATATATAAGTGGAGTTTTCTCACCTCGGATTAAACGATTAACTTAAAAATGGCTATAGCTTCACTAACTCAACCTTTAAACTCATGAACTCTTGGACTTTTATCTTTATAGGGCTTGGCCTTGACCTTGGAGAGGAGGAAGGCTCGGCTATGGGTGGTGGGGGGTGGTTTCCGTGGGGTTTAAGTGGAAGGAGGAGAAGTTTGTTTTAAGTTTTGAAGTGTTTTGATATGTATATATATGTATGTATGTATGTATACTATATAATTTAATTTATTTTTGAACTATATTTTGACATTATTTTACTAAGTATGGAAGCCATGAGAATAGAGAGGAAAGCTTAGGAAAATGAGGAAGAAGAGGTGAATGGAAGTGAAGAAGGATGATGGATATTTATAAGCAAATGGAAGGAGTGAAATATCATGATATTATCTCCACCTTGGCATCATCCTATCATCACCATGCTTCGTCCGAAACCCCTCTCCCATATGCTTGGCTATGTGCATGTACTTATGTATGTAAGTATTGACTTTGGAAGGCTTAAAGTGAGAAAATACCTTGATATTTTTGGTTATTTTGTATTAAAATGTATATGTGTATATTTTTGTATCCATGTGCATGTAAATGTCTGTATACATGCATATGTGCATATGTACGTCATAGATAATCCACAACATTGCACAACTTCTACACGTTGAATCTTTACGAATTTCGATTCCGATTTCTGGTCATATTTTCTCTTCTTAGTTAATATACATATGTTTGTAAACAAAATAATAATATTTCTATTATCATATAATAATTAAAAGAGCTTATTTAATAATTAAAATAGTTATTAAATCATTTGAACTCAAATTAGATTCAAAAATTAATTATTCGAAAATAGAGACATTATTAATGATGTCATATATACTTTTAATTTTGCAAAATAAAATAAATTATTTTATTACATATTATCACTCGTATAGATAAATGAGTGTATGTATCCAGCTCCGTGCACAATGTCGGATGGCTAAAGAGCTGTTTATGAATGAAATGATTTTCGTTTATTTTATTGATATATCTTCCAAAGTATATATTTTTATACATATTTATTCAAAATATGATTACCAGTATTATTTATTGTTCGAAACATTACCATTTATGTTAAGGTATCTTATATCTGAATATTTCAAAAAAAATCTAAAGTGATGAATTTGCAGATCGTTGCATACTTTCCCCCTTAAAAGAATTTCGTCCTTGAAATTAAGGTTCAGAAGATGGTAACTTGAAATGCATATATATATATATACATATACATACATATATATACACACACATATATTTGAAAAAATGTAATATATACAAGATATGATAAGTGATTACACCACAGGCGGTGAGTACACTATCTCGATACAATATCAATCCTAAACTTAGGATATGCTTTCCTCATTCTATCTTTTGTTTCTCAAGTGCTGTCTTCTACATCACCGCTCCATTGGACTTTCACCAATCTCACAACTTCCCTTCCCAATCGTTTTTCGTCATGATCTACGATTCGAATTGGTCATCTACTAACTGCCAAATTTGGTTCAACTTCTAAATCTTCTTGGATAGCCGTTTATATAATCTGCACTGGATCATGTATATATGTTCGTAGACGAGATATGTGAAAGACATTATGAATGCCAGACAACTTCTCGGACAATTCCACATGATAAGCTAATGGGCCAGTTCGCTTTTGAATGGGAAATGGTCTAATAAATCAAGTTGCTAACTTCTCTGCCCATCCAAATCTTACCGCTGCTCTCATCGGAGAGACTTTCAAGAATACAAAATCTCTAACTGAGAATTCCAAATTTCTATGCCTTTGATCAGTGTAACTCTTCTGCTTTCTCTAGGCTTCTTTCATTTTCTTTCAGATCAAGTCTTCCTTTTCTGAGTCTTCTGGAATCATGTCAGGACCTAGTACCAAACGATCTTCGGTCTCGATCCAACATGCTGGGATCTACACGGACGACCATATAAAGCTTCGTATGGTGTCATGCCAATGCTAGCCTGATAGCTATTATTATAGGTGAACTCAACAAGATGAAGATAATTTTCCCATGAACCTCCAATATTTAAGAAACATGCTTTCATAAGATCTTCCAATACTTGATTTACCTTTTTAGTTTTCTCTTTGGTCTGGGGATGATATGCGGTGCTTATACTCAGCTTTGTTCCTAAGTTGTTTGTAATGCCTCCCAGAACTTACTGGTAAAGATTAGGTCTCAATCACTGACTATACTACTTGGGACACTGTGCAATCGAACTATTTCCTATATGTATGTTTCCGCCCGACTTGTAGAAGTTCTCGTTGGTTTTACTGGGATAAAGTGTGCGCTCTTGGTTAATCGGTCTATGATAACTCAAATGCCTTCATTTCCCTTTCCCGATCGAGGTAAGTCATCGATGAAATCCATCGATATTTGGTCTCATTTTCAAGTCAGAATTTCAATAGGTTGGAGTTGTCTTGCAACCTTTTGTTGATACCCTTTAACCTGTCGACAATTTGCACATCTACTCACATGGATGGAAATGTCTCTCTTGATACCTCCTCACCACAAAGTCTTTTTCATGTCCCCGTACATCTTTGTAACTCTGGGATGTATTACGAGTAAAGAATTGTGACATTCGGTTAAAACTTCATATCTAAACCCATCAACATTGGGAACACATATCCTTCCATTCGTTCTTAAGATTCCCCGCTCATCCACTTTGAATCCTATCCATCTTCCCAGTATTACATTCTCCTCCACTTCCCTGGCTATTCTTGCACGATTGGATCCTTGAGCCGACTCTCCTTTATATGATAAACCAATGCTAGACGCATCATTAAATGAGCTATAATGGCATGCTTTCTACTCAGAGCATCTTCCACAACATTGGTTTTTTTAGGTGTATATAGAATATCGAAATCATATGATACGAAAATATAATTCAAAGATTTATGATATGTGAAGATCACTTATTTAAAGAAGGAATATTATTTACTAAGGTCAATCAATGTTTATTATATCTAAACTACAAGGAATTCTTACCCAATATATAATGTCTCCACATTTTTAATGCGAACACAACGGATAATAGCGCCAAGTCATGTTTTGCATAATTCCTTTTATGGATCTTCAATTGGCTACTTGCATAAGTGATGACCTTTTCATGATGGATTAGAACAGCACCTACTCCTTATCCATAAGCATCAGTATATACTGTTAAACCACCACTTTCATCAGCAATAGATAGGACTAGAGTGGTAGTTAACCTTTTCTTAAGTTCCTAAAATGCTTCTTCACATTTTGGTATCCATTCAAATTTAACATCCTTCATAATCAATTTTGTTAGATGGGAGGAAATTATGGAGAAGTCTTGAATGAATCCCCGGTAATATCCTGCCAATCCTAAGAAGCTACAGATGTCCTTCGGGGTTGTGGTTGCTTCCAATCTTGTATAGCTTAAATCATTTCTGTATCTACTAATATCCCTTATCCTGACATAATATGCCCAAGGAATCTTACTTCTTTCTCCTAGAAGTGACATTTTGAGAATTTTGCTTTAAGTACATTTCTTCTCAATATTTCCAACACAATCTCCAAATGGCTTTTGTGTTCCTCCTTGGTTTTGGAATAGATAAGAATATCATTAATAAAAACCAATACGAATTTGTTTAGCACGTCTTCGAATACTCTATTCATAAGATCTATGAAATAAGCGGACACATTAATCAACCCAAAAGGCATAATTTACCATTCGTAAAAACAATCCGGGCCCTGGAATGCAGTTAATGGAACATCATCCTCAGCTATTCTTAGTTGATGAATCCTGTGGCTATATCAATTTGCGAGAATACTCGGGTTCCATGAAGTTAATCAAAAAAATACCTATGTGGGGGTAGAGGATACTTATTTTTAATCATTTGCTAATTTATGTCTCAATAGTCTACATAAAGCCTTAGGGAGCCATCGGACTTTACAACGTACCGTTGTGCCCCAACTTGAGCGACTAGGTCTAATTAGTCTTTTCTTTAAAAACACATTAGTTTGGTTTGCCAACTCAACTTTTTCCTTCGAGGCCATCCTTCGAATAGGGTGAATAATAGGTCTTGCACCAGGAATTAAGTCAATTCGAAAACTCAATCTCTGGATGCGGTGACAAACTTTTAACTTCCTAAAAAACATCCTGAAATTCCTTGACAATTGGTATTGTCTTCAAACCGTTTTGAGATGAGTCAAGTGCATACAAGAAATTATCCCTTACTAGACTGAGTTTTTTTACACAATATTGAAAGTGTGCTACAGATCGTGTAATATGGATATATGATAATACAGAGTATAATGATGATAGCTATATAGTAAATAGTGCGGAATATAAAAGTAGTATAATAAAATGACACCGGGAATTTTTATACTGGTACGGAGCTTCGTCCTACGTCCAGTCCCAGACTCCTATCTATTGTGATTTATGGATTGAACTTGGGTAGGTCCAAATAAATCCATATGAAGTAATTCAAGTGGTTGTAATGTCGAAATGACTTTCCTAGATTTAAACAAAGATTTAGTTAATTTACCTAATTGACACGCCTCATATAAATTATTAATTTTAAATCTCATCTTTGGTAATCCTTTTACGAGATTATTTGTAGAAATTTTATTTATAGTTTTGAAATTGATATGAAAGAATCGTTTGTGCCATATCCAGGGATCATTTTCTTTGGCTATTAAACACATATCTGGGTTAAGATTAACTTTCATATTCGAAACGTAAATCTTTTTATCTCTATTTCCTTCGAAAATAAGATTTTGATTTTGATCAAAGGTACTACATTTATTTTCAGAGAAGGATATTTTTAAACCTTTATCGCATAATTGAATTATACTTAATAGATTATGTTTTAGTTTTTAACTAATAAAACATTTGTAATAAGAGGTAAATTAGATGTACCACAATTTCTCACATCGCCTTTGCCGATGATATAGCCCTTGGAATTATCTCCAAAAGTGACAGAACCTCCGTCTGAGTATGTAATGTTTGTCAGCATATCTTTGTCTCCTATCATGTGTTTTGAGCAACCACTGTTGAGTATCCATTTTCCTCTCTTCTTGAGTGAGACTTGCCAAAAATTTGAGATGACGTTGGAACCCACTTTTTTAATAGGGCCCTAAGAGTTAGATCTTAGGAGACCAAACCCAAATGGATTTAGTATCCCTTTTATAAGTATAGTTTTTATTATTATGAACGTTTTCTGTGAATGAACTAATATACTTATTCTTTATTAACTTGTTATTAGTTTTAGGAACCCATATATTTATAGTTTTAGAAATGAGTCTTTTTGAAGATATGGGTGTATTATTAGACTTAACATTGTTTAAATTATTAGATTGTGAATTCTTGACTTTCTTCTTATAACCTAAACCATTTTTATTGTTAACAGATTGTGAATTTTCAATAATTCTAGATAAATTTTCTCTTCCTTTATTAAAATTTGAAACGTTTTTAGTGATTCCTTCTAGTTTGGTCTTTAGACTTGAATTTTCTAGTTCTATCATTTTAATATTAGTTTTTAAATCATGATTTTCAAAAACAAGAACATCATTCTTTTTTTTTTGAGTCTCAATTTCTTGACTCAGTAAAATCAGTTGAGAATTAACATTTGAAAGCGATTCTCGAGTTTTCTCAAGTTCTTCTTTCAATATTGTCTTCTCGTCTTTAAGCATTTCTGCCTTTATTTGATTTTCAACAGCCTCTTTATATTTTCTTTTGAGATTTTTTCTTCTGAATTTGTCCTTCCTTTTATTGTGATATTCTTTCTTTTGATCCGGACAGTCCTTTTGTATATGCCCCTTTTTGTGATAGTAAAAGCACTCCAGAAATGATGAAGACGGTCTGTTTGAGCTTCTCTTGCCATTATTTCTGTTTCCTTTTCTATACTTCAAGAATTTCTTGAAGCTTTTAACAATAAAGGCTAGGTCATCTTTGTCTGAATCTGATTCTTCTTGTTCTGCATGAAATGCTATATTCTTTTTATCTTGAGCATGAACTCGTTTGGCCTGCAAATTCACTTCATAGGACATTAGATTTCCTATTAACTCTTCCAGAGTTATTTTTGAAATTTCGTTCGCTTATTCAATAGCGAGAACTTTTCTTTCCCATTCTTTCGTTAAAGAGTAAAGAATTTTGGATACAATATCAAAATCTGAGTATTTTTCTTCTAGTCCTACTAATGAATGGTAGATATCCTGAAATTTTGAATACATATCATTTATAGATTCATTTTCTTTCATCCTAAAGTTTTGAAACTGACTTTTGAGCATGGATATTTTGCTTTGTTTGACCTTGTTAGTTCCTTCATGTGTAACTTTGAGTGTATGCCATATTTCATATGCAGTACTGCACATGTTAACACGGTTAAACTCATTTTTATCTAAGGCCTAAAACAACATATTATTGGCTTTTGCATTTGCTGTGGCATTTAGTTTCTGTGTATTTGTCCAAGTAGAATACTCTTTAGTAGGAATAATATATTCTATCTGAGTTATATTCCATGAATCAAAACCATTTGCTTGCATATATATATTCTCATTCATGTGGCCCAATAGTTATAATTCATGCCATTAAATAGTGGTGGACGTGCAGTGGATTGTCCTTCAATGGAGCTAGTGTTAATGCTAGTGCTAGTGTTAGATTCCATATTATTAGATTATCAGATAACTATGTTCCGGTTATATGATGAACTTACTTTGATACCAAATGAAAGTGTGCTATGGATCGTGTAATATGGATATATGATAATAGAGAGTATAGTGATGATAGCTATATAGTAAATAGTGCGGAATATAAAAGCAGTATAATAAAATGACACTAGGAATTTTTATACTGGTTCGGAGCTCCATCCTACGTCCAATCCTAGACTCCTTTTGGAATTTCACTAAAATAATAACCCTCACTTGACCTGGAGGAACGGTCTATACAACCCTTGAGCAGCCGAACAAGACCTGAGCAGTGGAACAGGATTTCGCCTCAACAGCCGAAGAGGACTTCACACGCCTGAGCAACAGAATAGGACTTCAACAAATACAAAATATTGTTTTGATTTATTATGTTTTGAATAACGCAGATAAGTCTGTTTATAGTACACGCTTCCTATGACCTTCTTCTCGAGTATAAATATATATTTGAAGTTTACGAAGAATAGAAAGGTATAATATTGCTTTAATGTAGAATATTTGAAAGTATAGTTGCAAGTAGATTCCAGAGAGTTAGATAAGAAAGATAAGAAAATTCGGTGATTTGGAATCAAGTTAGAGTATGTATTTATAGATGTTAGAAAGCAGCGACTGTTGATGAAGAGTTTCGGTTGAAGTGTTGCGTCCAAGTCTTTTCGTAGAGGTTCGTAACACTTTACAAATAGTCGTGTCTTTTCAAAAAGTAGCAGTTGTAGAAATTCAGTCAATTGAACATCTGGGTCGGTCGACTGAATATTCAAATGTTTTATTTTTGCACCTATGCATGTTGCACAGAAATTTACAGGTCAGTCGACTGACTTACCAGGTCACACGTTTTAAACATATATATATATATATTATAATGATTTTCAAAGAAAAACTTTAAATGTATATATATATATATTATCTATGCTTATATGTATAAATTATTCAGATTATGTATAAGCTAATATATACATTAAATGAGGAGAGATCTTAACAAAATTGATCTAAGACTCAAAAACAAGAATAATATAATTGATGCACCGATTTTGATGTCTTGTCTCCATGTAGTATATATTCTCTTTTTGTCATAGCAGTCGTCAAATCTGTATGTCTTAGTGATAGCTTTGTGTCATGAATCAAAACCAAGTCTCAACAAATATTTCTATAAATTTTCCGAAGTTGGTCCATAAAGCTACCGTCCTTTTAATGCAATACAGAACAACTTTATTCTTGGATAACCATTCCATATCGAGTAAAACTTCAAATCCAATAAAATCGAGGACAAATAGGTTACATGAAAAATAATGTGGATGGTAAGTGATTTGGATATCCTCACAAATCATACAAAGATTAGTCACACCGCGTATGAAGTTGGACACACAAATAGAGGTATCTATTATTTTTGTGATTAGTTTTAATTTATCTACTAATCTCTTCACAAAAAACTATGGGAAGCCCTTGTATCGAATAATACTCTAACTAAATCATTATTAACCTAGATGTTACCTTTAAGAACTCCGTTGCCCTTTACATCGGTAGAGGTTGAAGGCTCGTCTTTAATAGCATTGACTTTAACCTGCTCTCCATTCATTAGTAATGGGAACTTGTTTTTCAGATGGTCGGGTTGGTGGTAGTTATGACAAATACTTTTCTACACTATAAGAGAGGCGTTTCCTTGCTGCCGCCTTTGAACCTTGGAACTCCTACAGTACTTTGATTAATGGCCTTTCTTTTCATAGTTAAAACATTCAACATATTTAAAATGGTTTTCCTAAGATCCTCCTTCGGGCTTGCCTTACAGAGCTTTTTTCCATTGTTATTGAACTTCCTCTTGTTGTTGTTTTGGGTTGCGACCAGATTCTTCATATCCAAAGCTTCGTAACGGAAACCCATAACTATTAAATCCACAAAGGTTTCTTTTACATGGGCGGTCATCCTATCCTAATACTACTCATTCATCCCAGAAATGAACTTCTCATTTTTCATCAGAGGCATGTCTATCAATCTAGGCCAAAAGCGAGACAATTCACTAAATATGTGCAGATACTCTTCCACAGACATCGCTTCTTGTTTTAGATCCACAGAGCTTCAATAGAGGTGGGATTTACCAACCGCGGGCATGTATTGTTCTTCAAAAACTTCTTTAAATCTTGTCCAAAGAAATTACCTTCAGATCCATTAAGAGTAATGGACTCCCACCAAGCTAGAGCCCCATCTTTCAAATGCCAAGAGGCCAAGAACCTCTTTCGCTTATCATCAATGTCTAATCCTATAAAGATTTTCACAGGATCCGAGCCAAGCTTGAACTTAAATTATAGATTCTATATCTTTGAATGGCTTTCCTCCCAAGCTGGTATAATCTTTGCAAAAAGTGGCAAATTTAACTTGAGGTTGCATAGGAATTACCACTTCCTCAGTTATTGTAGCATTTAATCGACCGCTGGTGGCCGAGTGTTTCTACCTCCCTTTCGTCCTCTTTTATTACCCATCTTCTAGTATCTGCATATAGTAAGGAAATATCTTAAGAAATATAGACAAAATTATCTTTGGGAATGGGTATAAATTCGAATATACTTATTGATAAAATTTCAAATATGTGCTCCCTGAGATAAACTCATTCTAAGGCATTACTACCCCTATCTTTAATGAGTTAACCCAATCTAAGCTTAGGTATTCGCTCAACCATAAGCTCTAATACCAAATATGATGATCCACTTCCTTGACCCTCAGAAATTGACTCTAATACATCACTGATATTCACGTGCCGTAAATCCAAGTGTTGGAGAGGCAGATTATCATGGCGTAAAGAAAATAAAGATAGAAGACAAGATAATAATAAAATCTTACATCGTATTCAACACATACTTATACATATGATTAGTACATTCAGTTAGTCTAAATTTCTCCATCAAATTACTAGTAGGTACAAATCCAACTAGATAGTTATAACGACCCATCCTTACAAGTGTTGGTAGATGCAAAATACAGACACAGTGGAAAGTGATAGATAAATTCAACAAAAGACCCTTTAGCTTCATGCTCCATCCAAAATGTTGCAAGATTACCTAACTACTTAGATGCCTGGAAAAATATGGCACATGAAGTTTAAAGGGAATAGAAAATAAACTTTGGATCAGTCAAAGGATTGGTGTGAGAAACTCAAAATACAGATATTTAGAAACAAATGTTATCTCCTAAGGCCACGCCGCACATAAACACGGAACAGGTATTTACCTTATGATAACCAAAATATTTGCTAAGCAAACTCTAGGAATATTATTTTTAATGACATTCTTTGAAAATAATTTTCAAATAAACATATTAAAATAGCTAAAATTGTTACATTGGTTAAATTTGACAGCATATTAGGTTTACAACTAAGTCCGAAGGCATTTATTGGAGAATGGATTCCATACAATAACAAGGTAGGAGACTACCTTCCGTACAATATATTTCTAAAAAAATGCACCTGAGGCTCCACCTCTACCAATGCAGAATCGACCTACCTTCCCAATAAATAGTAACGAATGAGCCATCACCCCAATCGTTCCCAACCTATCATGGGATCCCAAAGCATACACAACATAATCGAGGTATCGGGCTGATCAAGAAAGGTCATTACTGTATCCTAATGGGAGCAGTCCACATTGTCCTACTGCATCTACCATGTTTTTGTCATTCCCAGATGATGAGGCTCGAGGTAACGATTATCTTTCATATAGCACATTCCTCTTTGAATGCTACATTGCTAATCTTTGATCACACAACTAATTTCTACACATGTATAACTCCTAAGCTCATATGTCTCAGGAAAGGGTGTTAAGCTAAGAGAAGTTGCCTTCTCCACTACCAAACCGATGATACGTCTGTAGAAATCAATCAATGTGGTTAGAAAAGTAACGTCAGATATTCATCCATACAAGTTGTCCAGGGACAGGATAAATCGAAGGAGCCCTTCAACCATATACTATCAGAAAACATCCCTAGGATTAGTAGCAAGGAACCCTTACATCGAAGATCAAATGAAGATACCACCACCACATATATATGATATGGGAAATTTCTCTTGAGGGCCAGTGACAAGCAGCCCATCATTCATTTACTATCATCTGATGTCTTCACTTTCGAACATACATTAGTTCGAAATGGTTTTCGGATAAGAATCACTCAAATCCGACCCCGGTTCCTTCTAACCAACCATTGATAAAAAGATATTAAGTAAAGAGGTACTTATCATTTTATTAATTACTTTATTTTTTATCAAAAATATCTACTAAAGATACATATATCTTCAAAACATTTCTTTTCAGTATATACAGAATCATCAAGCCTCTTTTTTACTTTAGAAATACCAAAACATTTTCATAAGTCATATTGGAAAACATTATTGAGTTAAAAGGTGTCGATAGAAATTATAGTAATTCCACTCAATATCAATTTCCGTAATCAACCTTTACAATCCATTGAATAATGGTGAAATCACCTTTTAAATTCATACAGATAGCACGGGTTCCCGCCTTAGAATTTAATACCAAGTTAAGAGGATTATTTCTATACAATCTAAGTTGCATCAAATTAAATGTACAAATTTTGAATCTTTTATATTTGTCTCATTTTCGACATTTCGACCTTATCTATCCCTCATCCAAGAGAGAGGCCAAGTGAGCCAAGGCACTGGTTTCTCCTAAACATCTCCTTGGTTTAAGCACCATACAACCAGATCTCACAAATAGAAAAATCCAGTCTACTCATCGGCTTTTAAAGCCAAGATTAAATCATTTTGTTTATAACAACTTTTCCTCAAATCATTTATTTAATCTCTTTTAGTTAAACTACAAAACCCCCAAATTATTATTGAAACATTTAATTATTTATTTAAAAATATTTAGAAAAGATTTGGGATAAGAATTGTTAATTTTAAATCCAAATTTCAGAAGAAAAAAGTGCTGCGAATAGGTTTTTCAAAGCTTATTTGATCGAAACAACTTTTCGATCATTTATAAACTTATTTTATAACTCAAATCTCTATTAAAACATTTTAAAATATTTATATAATTTATTTCATATTTTTAAAGAATTAAAATATCATTTATAAAGAATTTGTTGCTTTGGTTTTCAAACTGCCAAACCGCGACAATTTTGAAAACTTGTCTTGCTCATATTTCAAAATCTACTAACGAAAATCTCAATTTTATTTATTTGTTTGAAAAATATAGTTATAATAGTTCGAAAAATTCTTATTACAAAGAATTCTAACTCTGAATCCATCGTATAAATGGATTTAAATTTCTACGGCGCGAAATCGTGAACTAACGTTATTTTCGACTCAATTTTCGACTCAATTTTCATAACATGTAAAAAATTCATCAAATTGGGTTTTAGTGTTTATAAAACATTTATAAACCATTTTTAAGAGGTTTAATAATCTCATATACACCATTTTCATTCATTAAAGGAAATTGATTTCCGTTGTGATATTCAAGTGTATTGTACGTGAATCATTTCAATATCAAATAAACATATAATCAACATCCAAACTTGACGATCAAACATAGTAACCAAACAACATATCATATCGTCATCCAAAGTATATATATAACTATAAGTGGAGTTTTCTCACCTCGGATTAAACAATTAACTTAAAAATGGCTATACCTTCGCTAACTCGAACTTTAAGCACATGTACTCTTGGACTTTTGCCTTTAAAAGGCTCGGCCTTGACCTTGGATAGGAGGAAGACTGGGCTATGGGTGATGGAAAGTGGTTGCCATGTTGTTTAAAGGGAGAAAGGAGGAGTTTGCTTTGAGTTTTGAAGTGTTTTGATATATATATATATATATGTGTGTGTGTGTGTGTGTGTGTGTGTGCGCGCGCGCGCGCGCGTGCATGCGTGCGTGCGTGTGTGTATGTGTGTTATATAATTTAATTTATTTTTGAACTATATTTTCCTATTATTTTGCTATATATGGAAGCCATGAAAATAGAGAGGAAAGCTTAAGAAAATGATGATGAAGAAGAAGTGAATGGAAGTGAAGAATGATGGTGGATATTTCTGGGAAAATGGACGGAGTAAAATATCATGAGATTATCTCCACCTTTGCATCATCCTATCATCACCAACCACCTTCCTCCATCATCACCGTGCTTTGACCGAAACCCCCTTTGTGCTTGGCCATGTTCATATAATTGTGTGTGTAAGTGTTGAATTTGGAAGGCTTAAGTACTAAGGAAAGTGAGAAAATATCTTGATATTTTTGGTTATTATAATAAAATGTATATGTATATATGTGTGTGTCCATGTTCTTGTGAATGTCTTCATGTGTGTGTACATGTATATGTGCATATGTACGTCTCATATAATCCACAATGTTGTATAACTTCTATACATTGAATCGTTACGAATTTCGATTTCGATTTCCGATCATATTTTCTCTTCTTAGTTAATATACATATATTTGTAAACAAAATTCGACAATAATATTTATATCATTATATACTAATTAAAAGAGCTTATTTAATAGTGGAAATTAGAGAGGCATCCCTATCATACGTTCATATTGTAAAGCGGGTCCCTGTCAAAGTTTCATTGTAAAGCGGGTCCCTGTTTTCTGGAAACGAAGAAAAATTATTGCTGAAATGTCAGCAACTTTTATAAATAAGTGCTGATATTTCAACAACTTTCCCTGTCAAAGTTTCGTTATAAATTTGGTCCCTATTTTCTGGAAACAAAGAAAAATTATTGCTGAAATGTCAGCAACTTTTATAAATAAGTGCTGATATTTCAGTAACTTTCATAAACTGTGTTTACAGTGTAAATAAATGTTGCTGAAATGTCAGCAACTTTTATAAATAAGTGCTGATATTTCAGCAACTTTCATACACTATGTTCACAGTGTACAGAAAAGTTGCGAAATGTCAGTAATTTTTATGAAAAGTTGCATCATGCTCTACAATAATCGTGAATAAAAAACAGGGACCTAATTTACACAGAAATTTAGTAAAGGACTTTTCGTGAATTTTGAAACTTAATAAGGACCTGTGCCAAAAGTACCCTATTTAATAATTAAAATAGTTATTAAATCATCTAAACTCAATTTAAATTCAAAAATCAATTAATCAAAAATAACGACATTATTAATGATGTCATATATACTTTTAATTTTCCAAAATAAAATAAATTATTTTACTACTATTCTCACACATTTAGATAAGTGAGTGTATATATCTAGCTCTGTGCACAATGTCGGATGGTTAAAGAGCTGTTTATCGATAAAACGATTTTCATTTATTTTATCGATATATTTTCCAAAGTATATATTTTTATAAATATTTATTCAAATAAGATTACCAATATTATTTATTGCTCAAAACATTATCATTTATGTTAAAATATCTTATATTTTAATATTTCAAATTTTTTCTAACGTGATGAATTTGCGGGTCGTTACAAAGTATCATCAACCCCACCAACCAACATATCTAAAATATCTCTAGATATAGAGTTGACATACCCCCCATAGGTTAGCTAAACCCCCGGTTCATGCATCCTACTCTGTATTTAGTCATTTCTCGATGATGAATTCACGTTCAGTATCTTAACACATAAGCCATCACTCAAACAGATCATGAGTCCCCATATAGATTCCATCATCGTGAACAGATTGATAGAGTTAGGGTCATGCTCTAGGGGCAATTATGTAATTTTTACTATATCTAACTTCATAATCAATCTTGTTTGAAATAAATGGTGTTTTTCTTTCTATTATATACTTGATATAATGTGTTATATTAATTAATTAATTTAATTAAAATCCATAAATGATATGTTTTTTATAGTAGTTATAGAGCATTGTAACCGTGAGTAAGAAAACAACTATACCATTTTAAATGTTCCTAATCAAGATGCATCGAGACTGGATATCGATATATCCCTTGAGACTAAAGTACATAACGCTCTCCAAATGTTGGATAGGGTACAACTCGTGGCCGTTGGGACGGCATTTAGGGGTTATGCACTAATAGTTATTGGATAACTATGGAACGACTCACTCGTTAGTTTTCTATTGGTTAATATAACTAAGGTAAAGCAAAGAATATTGATGTGACTTATTTATACAATTCTCTCGACTTGATAATACTGTGGATCTTCAATACGAAAGCTCCACTTTATTTATAGCCAAATTATGGCATGTCATCCATCAAGTGACTATAGTTGGGTCGAGTGGAAGTATTGGAAGTGAAGCATTATTCAAGAGAATATTTGTCTCCTCGGTTATATGGGGTTAGTATCATGGTCAACTCAAGTTAACTCAAAGTTAAAGTCCATTGCCAGGGAATTTCGGTTAACAATAATTGTTATTATTGAACCAAGGACTTAGTGTTTGGACTACAAAGTTGAATGTGGATGATATTGGAGTTTTGGCCATTGCCAAATTCTATATGTCCAAAGTAATCCAAATTTGACGAAGAGAACTGGTGTATATAAATGTCACTAATGGGTAACGCTTATTAAATTAAAATGAGATTTTACCAAAAGTGAGTAAGCGATAAATTTGGCCATAATGTTACGCCACCTGAGAATGTTATCATTCAAATAGTTTAGTGTTAATTTGTAACAAACCGCACCTTAAATATGGCCTAAATTTCGGCAAAAATCGAAACCCAAGTCCATCAAAGCTTAAATCATTGGATTTGGTACCTGGAAATAAGCATGATAATAGATTGATAGAAATCTAAACTCACACCAGAAACAATAATAGGATAAGAATAGTGATTATGACTACTACCTTGGAATTAATGGTATTCCTTGTATAAAAAGTTGTCACATCAGCATTGACCATGAGAGAAAAGAAAGCTTCTCCAACAACTAAACACATCCAGCTCCAGTGATCTTTTTCTCTAAATATATCCCGTGGGTTGTAATGAGGAGTTCTCCTTGGGATTAGATATTAAATGACAAAGGCCTACATATAAATAAGTGTTAAATGGTCAGGAGTCTACCTAGTCCTTATTAATGAGATGATGAACGGCTTGGGTACAGCCTCTCACATTTTTATGGCCGTAGTAACGATAGTACAAGTGAGGAGTCTGCTTGAGGATAGGTATTAAGTGACGTAGGACCTGCCTTGAATATAGGTATTAAATGGTTAGAAGTCCGCCTAGTACTTTTAAAGGTATTAAGTGGCTTAGGTACGTCAGGAGGCTAGCCATAAAATAAGGAAGTCGAGGGTTACCATTTATAGCCATGCACTTTAAGGGGTGACCTTTGGTTGTTACATAATTGCTGATCGAATTTACACTCAATAGTTATAAAACCGAAATGATGGATTCCCTTAAGACCAAATAGTTTAATTAGTTTATAATTGTTATAAACTAATTAATATTATGAAATATTAATTATAAAATTTGAATATGATTTGAGAAAGAAATAATGTTATATGAATTTATGATAGCTATAAATATATCGATCGATATACGATATCGATAAGCAATTAAATTTAATTGCATAATATTTTGGCTTGGGAATAAATATGTTTAAAGTCCATCATTAGGGCTGCAAATTTCGGTTTTGGCAAGTCTTTGGAGGTAGCTAAGACTGAGGAAAGCGGTTGGAAATAAAGGGTTGAGATCAATAGAGAATAAGTAAGGTTTTCCCTATTTCTCTCTTATGAAATCCTATATATATGGATCTCTAAAACCTAATTTTTCTTGCTTTTGGATGCCATTATTATCTTCATTTTGCTAGCTGAAATAGATCCTCTAATCAACTCCCAATATACCAAATCAAGTTCAAGTTAAATTAAATACTATTTCATAGTAGAAGGTCATTGATTCCAAACTAGCAACCAGGCGAATCAGGAGATACTTAGAGAAGGGAATTCATTGCTTCTATGTGGACTCAAAAGACATCATTGATATGTAACTTTCATTTCATATTACTAATATAATATCATATTTTATAATCTATAAATTTTTCACATCTGAATCCATGTATATATATTATTGTTATATGTTTAGTTATGTGAGATTTTTGTAGGTAAATGTAGTTGTCATTATTAGATTGGTTACATGATATAGAAGTTTATGCTTATAAATTAGTTATAATTAGACTTAACTTTCTATACAAAATTTAAGTTTTTGATATTTATTAACACATACACACACAATATATATATATATATATATATATATATATAGGTATTAGTTATGTGTGTGTGTAAATACTCTACTTATATAATTACATATGTAATTATATAACATATAAAATCGATTAAAACATTTTTGTATGTATATATACTTATATAATATATAAATACTCTACTTATTATGAATTATAAAACACAAAAATAATTTATATATATATATATTATTAATTATTAGTGATTATATGAATTGTTTATTAGATATAAAATAATTAATGATCCAAAAATTCAATTGTATATTTTTTAAAATTACCATATCATTTAAGAAGCTTTTGAAAATTATTTGAGAATTTTTCATGAATATTTTATAATTTTAATAATTTAATTAAGTTACAACCAATTTTTTTAATTATTAAAAATAATATTTCACTCAAATAAATCTGATATTTTTTCATGACATGTTTTTTGTGATCCTTGATTTTTGTAAATTTTAAAATTTATCTTTTTCCGATTTGAATATTTTATATTAAATAATTATAGCCGAAACTATTATTTAATTCATTAACGATACATAATAAAATATTAACTTCTGTAAACTTATGTTAGTTTTAAATTGGAATAAAATTTTCAATCATTATATATATAAACTTACTTTATATTTATATAAACATATATTAAATCATGAACCTACTTATTTCATTATATTTATATTTATAAGTATATACATACATATATATAATCAAATAGTTAATTTATGGTAAATTAATTAAATAAATATTATATATATACATGTTCACTTATCTACATATTTACATCTATTATGATATAAATTATAATATTATATATATAAACATGTGTGTGTGTGTATGTATGTATGTATGTATGTATGTATGTATAAGAAATCTAAATAAAAATAAACATATGCATACATACATGTATCAATTTACTTTATAACGTTTTGAAACATATCTTATGATACATTTATATACTTATATATATATGATTTACATATTCTATAATATTTATATATGCACATATTTGGAAAACATACAATACATACAAAATGAGCTAATGTGTCCATTGCAATGTAAATCCCAACATCTATATATGAACACATTATTGCCTTCATGGATTATCATGTTGCACATATACACATATGTATATATGTATACGGTACATGTATATAAATTAAATTTAATCAAATCAATTTCATATTACAAAATATTTGAATTAAATAAAATATTTGATTTTATTTAAAACAAATTTAGAAATGTTCTAAAAAATTAGACTTTGTGGGTCCAATAAAGATCCAAAAGAGTGAAATAATTTGAAAATCACTCATAACTTTCGCTGCAGGCTGGTCCAGTTCCAACAATCATATAAGAGCCAAATAGCTTACGCATCTAAATTAGTCATATGTGTGTTAACTATTAAGCCCATAGCTCAAAAGTTGTCCCTAATAGAAAAGGCCCAAATTTGAATTGGTTCTTAGGCTAATTTCAAAATTGTTTTGAAATTAAAAATAAAAGTTTTAAGTATAAAAGGTTAAATTTAAAATAAGAAAAATATTATAAATGTTATAATATAAAATTTTAAAATTGTTTGAAAATTAAAATATAAGATTTCAAATTTAGAATAAGATATAAATTTACTATAATGTTATAATATAATAAAAATTTCAAAATGTTTGAAAATAATATATTGATTTCGAAAATTTTAAAATTTATTAATTGGATTAATAAAATAAACTAATTAAATAAGTTAATTAATAATATATATATAAATATGCATGTACTATATATTATGATATATGTTATGATATCTTAAAATATTTAAAATAACATAAGTAGACATGCATATGCATGAATTAAAATTTTGAAATTAATATAATTTAATTAAAAAAATTAGTTAATAAATTATTAAAAGTTAATTACTTGAATAAATTAATTAAAGGTTAATTAATTAAATGAATTACTTAAATTTTGATTAACTGAATAAATTAAAAGTTAACTAATTAAAGAATATACTTATATATATGATATTTGTGTAATACTATAAAGGGTATAATATGTAATAAATATTTAATATAAATTTAATATTATAATAATATAAAGTTAATTAATTAAAGTTAACTAAATAAAATTTAATTAATATAATGTTATACATAAGTATTATATAAGTAATATGAAGTATAAAAGTTATATATTAATAAAACTTATATAATATGAATGTATAAACCAAATGTGGAACATTAAAGAAGCCTCAAACAGACTTAAAGAAATAAATACATACATATTGTACGTATGCCGTGATTTCAGATATATCCGACACTTGAATCACAATGGCATTTCATAAGAAATACTTTATTCCATAAGTCGATATCACTCAATATAATATACTTAAGATTATGAATCTTCAATATAATGTTGTCCTTTACCATATATATATATTAATAAATTACTTGCATACTTCTTACTTGTTGAACAAACTCAAGCCAGGGATGTTATGTGTGGTATTAATGATATACTGAATAGATGAGGTAAGATAACTATATGTATTTATTGAGCAAACTCAAGGTACATATACTATACTTAGGTCCTCGCGATGTGGTAGGTACGAGTGAATAATCTCTTTTGGTTTGTTGAGCAAACTCAAGGTCGAAATGAGATTAGGATAAGGAACCATGGTTTAGGAGTTGTATGTGATACAACTGATAAGGTGTTATCCATCGTCCGTGGAGCTATGAATTGTAGAGCAAACTCAAGGTCGGAATTCCAAGACAAGCGAGTCCTAACACCCACTAGTAAAGTCGAAAGACTTCAAATTTTCCATTAGGGTTTGTGAAACATAAAAGATTAGTGGGAGCCTTATTTGAAAAATGAAATGATAACATGTAACCTTTCTAATATTATAAGAACATATGCTATACAGTGTTATAATAATTTTAGGTTAAAAAGAAACCAAAGGCACTACCTCTACAAGATCCATTTTAGAATCATCCTCGGGATTAGTAGCAAATAGCCCTTCTTGTTACAATACATTTTTCCGTACAGTTCGAACTGACGCTTTACCACACTTGTCCAGTCCAAACTGGACAGAAGGGCGGATAGTAAGAAAAAGAAAGTAGAAAGAAGGTAGAAAGAAGATAGAAAGAAAACCAAAAAAACACATTATCTCATAACGAAAACGAATAATATATAATATAGAACAAATCTTTACATAAAAAAAAACTGTAATATTTACAGAACAGAAAATAATCAGAGTATACCAACCTATACAGCATGGATAGTCATAACACCCTGTCCTTACAACTGCTGATAGCACAACTAAAATGCAATGGAATATAATCATATACGAATACGTCTCTTGACCTCCAGCTCCTTTCCTGAAGCTCCAATCCCTTCAGCTAAACCTGGAAATATGCTCGTTTTAACCCAAGCATATAGAAAAAAACCATGCCCGGGTCAGTATTGTAAAACCAGCATGAGAATTTAAATCACAAGGAATTTTATTCATTTTAAATTTCAAAATCCTTTTAAAATCAAAATCCATAAGACCACGTCACACATAAACACCACCGTTCCCTTACGGTAACCAAAGTTCTTTTATAGAAAATCCAGTGATAGTATAATAGAATCTATGATATTATAATAGAATCTAAAGGTCAAAGTAAAATGTAGAAATAGCTAAAATGCTTGCATCTCACATTTTAACATAGTTAGGCACAATCAAAACCGTACGGTGCTTATTGGAGAATGGATTCCATACAATGACTAGGCACTGAGGTACCACCTATCACAGTATACGTCTAGAAAAATGTCCGAGGACCTCTAGGATCACCTACAAAACAAGATCGGTTCTACCTTAACCTGGATAGAACCAAATATGCTATCACCCCGAGTGTTCCCACCCTTACCTAGTTCTTCCATGCACCGTAGTAATAATATCTGAGGGTTTATAGAAAGGTGATAAACATACCCTAATTGGGTGCGACCCACTTAGCCTTGCTGCATCTTCCCTGATTTTTAGTTATTCCTGATTGATGAGGTTTGAGGCTACGATTACCTTTTTAAGGAATTTATACTGGGAATGCTCATTGTCCCCTAATGACAATGTACCGATTGCATTTGTCTATACAAGTCCATTCTGGTTCTGAACAAAACCGAAGGCACTATCCTACTACATCCATTTGGAATCATCCTCAGGATTAGTAGCGATTAGCCCTTGCACTTCAATGCTTCATCTTCGATTCTATGCTCTTGTCTTTATTTCAAAAACATATTTGTTGAATCAAAGTGGTATTCAGATAACTTATCCGATCTCGGTCTCTTCGAAACAACGTTCGATAATTCCGGTAAACTCAACCCCAGTTCTTTAGGAAATAAACAGACGAAAATAAGATCGGAGATCATCTCCTAATCGTTAGCGAATAAATTTCCTTACAATCATCCAAGAAGAATGAAACGAGTTTATACGTACAGTATAACACCTTGAATGGTAACTGTACCACATAATCCCCGTGTTTCTCCTAAATATTTTCAAAGTTACGTTTTGGTCTAGATTTGATAGCCGGTTATTTAACTATCAAATAAACAATCATTCAATCAAAGATTCCTTTTCCTACTGAATCACTAATCCTTATTTAATTTGAATTTCAATAAATTAAATCTCATTATCAGAAAGTATTTACTTATAATACAGGAATAAGTATATTCACAAACCATTTCCTATAATAATATTTTAAAATCCTTATAAATAAATATGAAAAGCACTCTATGGTATCAACCATGGATTCACAGCTTGATGATTACGTCCATACCAAGAGAAATTCAAACTTAACTGTAGGCACTCTCTGCCTTCCGATTCCGCCATGAAAGTACACCATCACTTTCCAAAAACTTTATTTAATAATTATCGCAATATAATACTTATAAAGTTTCTATATAAATTTTCCAAGTTTAATTTAGGAAAAATACTCCTTTATAAAGGTTTACTATATAATTTTCTTAAACGTTATTAATATTTGAACAGTTTATCTTGAAATAAAATATATTAATACTAATTAATCCTTAAGGAAAAATTAATTTTAAACAAATCATTATAAAATAAATTTAGTTAATAATTAAATATTCTTTAAACAATTTAAATAATTAAATAGCTTTGGAAAAATAATTAAATACTTTTTAATTTTTTTAAGAATAGAAATGATTAACTTTAAATCATTTTCAAAATATTTATTAATTAACTTTAAAGTATCATTAATGATTAATAATTATCTTTAAAATAATTTTAGTTCAAAAGTCAACCTCCAAATCGGAAAAAGACTTATTAATTTCAATAGTACTTAATCAAATTACCATTCATTCCATAACAATCTAGAATAACAGATACATATATTCACATCAATCTATTTTTAAAAGTCAATCGAACATCATATTGCCCAATATAATTCTCAGGATAGTAAATAGATGTCCGTACAAATATAATAACAGAACAGAGTTTATTTTCTGCTAGTCAATGTCCAACATCACATGTTCAGCAATAATGGCAGAACGGTGATTTATCCTGCCAATAGTGGTGCAAATAAATACAATTAGAAGAATGGTGTTTTATTCCACTAAACAGATGTCAAACATCGTCATTAACTTAAACTAACTCGTCACTATTTTTATCTGAGAAAATAATTTAAATAAATAGGTCCTATGCAATTAAACAATGATATTTTTTTTTTTAAATCGAGCGATTAAATTCCTGGCCATTTAAAAATACAATAATTTTTCACTTATTCAAACTTGACAACAATTCATATGATGACGTAGTGTTCGTTGATAAGAAACCATCGCAATGAATTTCGCTCCAATCGACATTCGTATGCATTAGTTATGACATTTTAAAATTTACGATATATATATAATTTAACATTTTATATTTAAAACTCGACCACTTTAAAATACCATAATTTATCACTAAGTCTAATCAGACATCGGGCTTCATGAAAATGAAGTACTCGACGATATGAACTAGTCGCAAAAAGAATCGTACTAATTGGGTTTCGTATGAGCTAGTTGTAGCATTTCAAAGTTTCTAGTTATAAATGTATATAATTTAAACAATTTAAATAATAAAAACTTTTCTTTTATCATTACATGGGCTGAAACCCAAATGCTCTCAACCCAAATCCGATATCCCCTTTCTCTTCTTCCTTCCCCATTTTTTTCTTTCTAATTCCCCTATCACCTGGAAGCCAATTGGTGCTTTAAACACGAAGATCCTCAACCACGCTCGAACTCAAAAGCAAATTGACTCATGCGCTACCCAACCTAAGCCAAAGCTAACGCACCGCAATGCCAAACACACTCGCCTCCACCACCTGGAACTTCCCTTGTGCACGCGTTCACGTGCACACGTGCACGTGAGACCCTCTCACCCAACAACCAACTTGAGGCCGCTCGTAAACTCCTCTACCTTGGATCGACCATTTCCATCCCCAGTCCCACTGCCGACAAGCCACTGGCCATTATCGAGCACATGAGACGAGCCCTAGATTTTCACCCATCAACGAAAATCACCTCGCCTCCCTCGCTTCCACCTCTAGAACGCATGCCACCACCATCACCATGGCCCCCATAGTCTCCACTACCTCCCCTCCAGTGCGGCACCACTCGACGCTACGTCCTTAACACAAATAGATCGCGTTCCAGAGCCTCCGTTCAGACCACTTAAACCCTAAAATGCCATGTCCTTTCAAAATCAATGCCTAATTCGAAAATGCGACACGATACATCCCTCACCCACGTCCCTTTGCTCCTCCTCGAACCGACCGCTCCTCTCCTCGATGACCAGATCGCTGAAATTACTTTTTTTTAGAAAAACGATCAAATAAAAAATTCTTTCAACCAAGCCATTAAAAATTACGATTCTTTCGCTAAAATTCCTATTTCCATATGACAGTCATGATTATATACATGAATCTTTGTTTTAAACATATTGACTTTCATCGAAAAGTAAGCTGTTTACTGTATTTTTGAATTTTCTCACAATATATAATACGAATGAGATTCAAACTATTTTTAATGAAGTCTACACTCGAAAAAAACATTTCACTAGTTTACATCATTCGTAAATTCAAATTGAGGAAAGAGCTATTATTTTTGAAGTTAAAGAATATATAAGATTTCAACTCCGTTTGAATATGTCAGAGAAATATTTTTGAACAGCAAACACATTCTAGGCATTCAAAATAAGATTTCTAACCTTAAACATTACTTTGATCTTTGAAGCTTTAGTTGAACTTAGCTTATGTTATGCAAATCTTGATATCTTGCTTGGTTTATTTTCATTTTATTTGGCACTGTTTTGTTTATAGAGTCTTTTGTGTTTACAGTTTTTGTTACAGGCTTTGTTAATTGAAAACAACTGAATTATCACACACACTCAAGCCTATATACGCGTGTTTGGATGTGAATGATATGCTTTTGAATAGGGTTTTGGCTCAAAATATTTGTAAACCAGCACAAATGTGTTAATGGATTTAATTGAAGTGGCTGAAGTGATATAGTGTTTGAATTGAAAAGAAGTTAAGATATTGTTTTGATCTTTCCTATTTTTAACCAGGCATGCAATATGTTTATATATTTACTTTTCTTCTTTCTTTGCTTTGATTTACCGAGTTGATATATATATGCATCAGCCTTCACATCCTTTTTGTTTTGCTTGATCAAGCAAATGTTTATGTTTTTCTATTATATGCTTATATATTTATTTTACCTATTTTTGCCTATTTGTTTTACCTTTTCACTAGTTTAACCTTTTATTGTTATCTTCATGTTTTTACTCTTTATTTACGTTTTATTTTCATTTGATTTTAAACATTCTTTTCTTATATTTTGAAATAAGATGTAAAGTGGCTTTAAAAAAACCATTTAAGCCTTCTCATTTACATATACACACACACACACACACACACACACACACACACACACATACATACATACATATATACATACATACATATACATACATACATACACGCACACGCACACACACACACATATATATATAAAACCCAAGACATTAAAGTCTTGTCATTCCTTTTAATATAGTAACATTTATGTTTCACATTTCTTCTTATATTTAAAAATGTATATCTCTCATTTCTATCATCATACATTTTCATATATATATATATATATATATCTTCTTTCATTTTTTTAACATATATATATATATTATTTTTAATAATATATTTATTTAGTTCCTATATATATTACATTCTTCTTAACAAATGCGTGTGTGTGTATATATAAATAAGAAAAATCCAATTTTAAACTTTTCCTATTTATGATAAATTATATTTTCCATAAGTCCTATAATTCTATTTACATTATATTCTTTTCCTTTTATTTTCACTACATATATTATTTTTACTATACCATTCATATTTGTTTAAAAATATTACATATATGGTTTCACATTCTTCTCTCTTAAACTAACATGTATATACATAAGAAAAATACAATTTTATACCCTTCTATTTATAATACACTATATTGTTCATAAGCCAAAATCATTTCTATTTATAATATATCCTTCTTATTCATCTACATTTATTTGCTATGAATTTGTTTCCAAATTATATATATAAAAATTCTATTGTACTGAATATATATATATAAGAAATTCCCAATAAATCAATTTTCTATTTTATAAATAAAATCTAGAAATCTAAAATATTATCTTGGTTTTAAAACGATATATTATTACTAATTTTTATTTAATATAGATTTTATTTTGATTGGAATATCGTATTATTGATTATTAATATTGAAACTTAAGACAAAAAAAAAAATCCCGGGTTGTTACATTCCTCCCCTCTAAAAGAATTTCATCACTGAAATTGCCGTAACCAGGCTAGTAAACATAACTAACTGAATTTTAATTTATTAACGATATTAACGAATTAATAAACAACCATACCACACAAGTTCAACATATATATATATATATATATATATATATATATATATATATCCCAAAATATCAGTCATACAGAGTATCAACGAAGATACATTTACAACTACAGTCACCATATACATACACATACACATACACATACACATACACATACACATACACATACACATACATACATACATACATACATACATACATACATACATACATACATACATACATACATACATACATACATACATACATACATACATATCCAGGAGATATCTCTAACTACTAGCCAGTTATACATATATACCCATACCAAAACATCTACTAAGATACTTCATTACTTTACAACCCAGATGCACATCCATGACGTCTACTAATCAATACTAATATGGTCTAATAGGGTACACATCCTAGGAGAACTAACCCAAACCCAAACTAACACTCACAGTGGACTCTCTCCATCAGAGTCCTCCACTTCCAGTCCTTCCATCTCTATAGATTCAACATCATTGTCCGGAATCCATGCAAACTCCGGGCTTGGTTCCCTCTGAAGGTTATCCCCATCTGCAAGAGGCTCATTATCAATCTCTCCCATTTCCCAAATGACGGCATCACCATTTTCTGATTCGGGCTCTTCTTTTGCTTCAAATTCCTCTTCTTCCTCCTCGAATTCCTCTTCTTCCTCCTCCTCCTCGAATTCCTCTTCTTCATCCTCGAATTTCTCTTTGACTTCTATCTTGGGCTCCTTTACATGAAGCAATGGCTGCTCGATAGGTTTCATTTCCTCTTCTAACTCCTTCTTATATATCGATTGTCGGACTAGATATTTCAAAATCCGGTTAACCATGTCCTGATCACCATCCCCCCCAGCCTTCATGAGTGCTCCTCTAACCACGATAGGAGTTCTCTACAATCAATTAACAAGAACCAAGAATGAGATCCTAAGGGTTCAAGAATTTATATTTACTAAAGAGTACATATATAGGTACATATTCAGATAACTCTTCTTTTAAATTACTATCATTTAAAAACTTACCTAAATATACCAAATCATTTCTCTTCAAAAATTCGTTTAAAACAATTCTTCCGAAATCACTAGAGTTTTTAATCCTCGAATATCTCTTTTTAATAAATCAATTATTATAAAATTAGCTTTTATCTATAAAAAATATCTTCCTAAAATATTTATCTAAAATATTCTAAAATTCTTTAGCAAACAAAATTTTCTCAAATTTTTTCAAATTTTCCAAGGCTTCCATCTACAAGACCCAGATTCTAAGGAAATACTCAGGTCAGAAGGTCGGGCAACAAAGGGTACTCAAAACTAGATGGCTATGACCACTCAAATCTTAGATGATAAAAATATTATCATCACTTATCAAACACATCTCAAAATATAATATACTTCAAAAATCATTTACTTTTATATATAAAATATATCCTGGGTAAAATTATCTCATTTACCCTTTTAAAACAATATTGTTCCGTTGGCCTTGTTTAAGTGTTTAGAGATCTCTATCAATAACGTTAGCTACTCATATTGACCAGAATCCATATGCCATTCGACAAATCAATTAACACAATTAAACATTTTATATCACTAACAAAAATATACACCCTCATACACACACATACACACACACTCAAACTCATTCTAAGGTATTACTGACCCTATGTCTAATGATTAATCCCACCAAAGCCTAGTTATTTGCTCAACCTAATCTCTGTTACCATGACGTAATGAACCTTTTTTCATACAGTTCGAACTGACACTTTACCATACTTGTCCAGTCCAAATTGAATAGAAGGGCAGATAGTAAGAAAAAGAAAGTAGAAAGAAGGTAGAAAGAAGATAGAATGAAAACCTAAACAACACAGAATATCACAGCGAAAACGAATAATATATAATATATAACAAATCTTTACATAAAACAAAACTATTATATTTACTAAAGAGATAATAATTAGAGTACACCAACCTATATAGCATGGATAGTTATAACACCCTGTCCTTACAACTACTGATAACACACCTAAAATGCAACGGAATATAATCATCTATGTGAATACGTCTCTGGACCTCCAGCTTCTTTCTTAAAGCTCCAACCCTCCAATTAATCATGGAAATATGCTCGGTCTGACCCGAGTATATAGGAAAAAACCACGCACGGGTTAGTCTGGCAAAACCAACGTGAGAATTTAAATCACAAGGAATTTTATTCATTTTAACTTTCAAAATCCTTTTAAAATCAAAAGTATCCCATAAGACCACGCCACACATAAACACGAAGGGTTTTTTCCTTACGGTAACCAAAATCCTTTTATAGAAAATCCAGTGATATTATAACAGAGTCTAGAGTTCAAAGTAAAATATAGAATTAGATGAAATGCTTTCATCTCATATTTCAACATAGTTGGTCATAATCAAAACCGTACGATGCTAATTGGAGAATGGATTCCATGAAATAACTAGGCACTAGGTACCACCTATCATAGTACACGTCTAGAAAAATGTACCGAGGATCTCGTCGGGATCCACTATAACACAAGACCGGTTCTACACTTAACCTGGATAGAACCTAATATGCTATCACCTGCGTGTTCCCACCTTTACCAAGTTCTTCTGTGCACCGTAGTAATAATATCCGAGGGTATCTAGAAAGGTGATAAACATATATTAATTGGGTGCGACCCACTTATCCTTGCTGCATCTCACTTGATTTTCAGTTATTCCAAGTTGATGAGGCTTAAGGCTACGATTACCTTTCTAAGGAATTTATACTTGGAATGCTCATTGTCGCCCAAGGACAATTACTAATAGCATTCGTCCATACAAGTCTGTTCTGGGTCTGGAACAAAACCGATAGAACTATTCCTACTACATCCATTTTGGAATCGTCCTCAGGATTAATAGCGATTAACCCTTGCACTTCAATGCTCCATCATCGATTCCACGCTTTTGTCTTCATTTCGACAACGTATTTGTTGAATCGAAGTGGTGTTCGGATAACTTATCCGATTTCGGCCTCTTCGAAACAACGTTCGATAATTTCGAAAAACTCAACCCCGATTCTTTAGGAAATAAACAGACAAAAATAACATCGGAGATCATGTCCGACCTGTTAGTGGACAGATTTCCTTACGATCGTCCTAGAAGAACGAAATGAGTTTATATGTACAGTATAACACCTTGAACGGTAATTTTACCATATAATCCTTGTGTTTCTCCTAAATATTTCCAAAGTTACATTTTGGTCCAGATCGATAGTAGGTTATTAAACTATCAAATAAACAATCAGTTAATCAAAGATTCCATTTCGCACTGAAATCACTAATCCTTATTTAATTTAAATTTCAATATATTAAATCTCATTATCAGAAAGTATATACTTATCTTACAGGAATAAGTATATTCACAAACCACTTCCTTCAATAATATTGGAAAACCTTTTTAAATAAATATGGAAAGTACTCTGTGGTATCAACCATGGATTCGCCGCTTGATGATTATGTTCATATCCCAAAGAAATCCAAACTTAACTGTAGGCACTCTCTGCCTCTCGATTCTGCCATGAAATTATACTGTTACTTTCTGAAAACTTGATTTAATAATTACCTCAATATAATACTTATAAAGTTTTTATATAAATTTTCCAAGTTTAATTTATGAAAAATACTCCTTTATAAAGGTTTACTATATAATATTTATTTTAAACGTTATTAATATTTAAACAGTTTATCTTGAAATACAATACTTTAATATTAATTAATCCTTAAGTAAAAATTAACTTTAAACAAATCAATATAAAATAACTTTAATTAATAATTAAATGTTCATTAAATAATTTAAATAATTAAATAGCTTTGAAAAAATAATTAAATATTTTTTAATTTTTTTTAGGAATAATAAATTATTAACATTAAATCATTTTCAAAATATTTATTAATTAACTTTAAGATATCATTAATGATCGATAACTATCCTTAAAACAATTCTGGTTCAAAACTCAGCTTCTAAATCGGAAAAAGACTTATTAATTTCAATTGTACTTAATCAAATTATCATTCATTCCATAACAATCTAGAATAACAAATACATATATTCACATCAATCTATTTTTAACAATCAATCCAACATCATATTGCCCAATATAATTATCAAGATAGTAAATAGACGTTCGTACAAATATAATAACAAAACGAGGTTTATTTATTGCTTGTAAATGTCCAAAAGCATATATATTCAGTAATAATGGCAGAACGGTGATTTATTCTGCCAATAGGGGTTCAAATAAATAGAATTAAAGAAACAGTGTTTTATTCTGCTAAATAGATATCAAAACATCATAATTACCTTAAATTAACTTGTCACTATTTTATCTGGGCAAATAATTTAATAGATAGGTCAAATACAATTAAAAGACGATATTTTTTAAATCGGGTGATTAAATTCCTAGCCGTTTAAAAATACATTAATTTTTCACTTATTTAAACTCGATAACAGTTTATATGATGATGTAGTGTTCGTCGATACGAACCCATCGCAATGAATGTCGCTCCAATCGGAATTCGTGTGCATTAGTTATGGCATTTTAAAATTTACAACGCGTGCACACACACATATATATGTATAATTTAACATTTTTATTTAAAACTTTATCGTTTTAAAATACCATAAATAATCACTAAGTCAAATCAAACATCAGGCTTCATGAAAATGAAGTACTCAACAATATGAACTCATCACAAAAAGAATTACACTAATTGGGTTTCGTATGAGCTAGTTGTAGAATTTCAAAATTTCTAGTTATAAATGTATATAATTTAAACAATTTAAATAATAAAAAATCTTTTCTTTTATCATTTTACTTGGGTCGAAACCCAAACGCTCTCAACCCAGACCCAATATCCCCTTTCTCTTCTTCCTCTCCCAACTTTTTCTTTCTAATTCCCCAATCACCTGTGTAACGACCCTGACTCGACCTTCGAAAATCGACGTCCATACTTCACCCATATTCGAATGCCGCAGATTCAAACATTGAGTCTGGTTTACCGAAGCTTATAACACATTAGGAAAAAAACAACACAGTGGAAACAAAATGAATTTTTATTGATATACACAATATGAATACAATTGAATATCAATATCAGAGCCAAAATACAATAGCGGAAAGAAATCTTCAACAGAGGTCTTCAAGAAAGAGAGAGATAGAATCCAACAGATTGCATCTTCCTTTGCCAAAGCTCCAAAGACTCAAATCAGAAGCTTAAACCACCATCGTGCTGAAATATAGCAAGCTCGGTTTGCAACCAAAGACTTTTAGATCCATATCTACTATCTGAACTAGCTCCATGACCTACTAGCTGACTATCTGATAACCTGACTCTAGGCTGTCTGTGTGGAAAATTGTGGACGCCCATAGTTTAGAAAGGGAACGATAAACTCCGGGTTAGTCATGGGACTGGTGTGAGCAAACAAAAACAGTTTATTTGAACAAAAAGAAAAAAAAATTTCTATGCTTTTTGGAAAATGAAACTATCATAAGGCCTCCCGCCACACACAAAATCCAATCACACACTTGGGGGAGATTTCTCCTAATGATAGTCAAACATGCTTGATACACGAAAATCCTTTTGATATTATTATTAGTGCATAGTGTAGAAAACATTTCGAAAGTATAATATAAACCTTAGCCAACATACGTACCATTATAGTATGCCTACTATAGCTATCATGTTAGATGGCAGGTTCTACAACTAAAACCGTACAGCGCTCGTATTGGGTGATTGGATTTCCAACAAATGGCCAAGGCTAAGGAACTTCCTTTCTGAATGGATACACGTCTGGAGGGACGCCTCGAGAACCTAGCCGGATCTCTGTTAACACAAGGCCGGATTACCTCTATAACTAGGTAACTAACTGTCATGAGTATGCCATCCCCTGGTCGTAACTGACCTTTATCCGAGGGCCCTCAACACCAACAAATTCCAACAACCACATAAGTAAAATATCCGGGCTCCATACCGTGATATCACTTTTTATCCAGAAGGAAATGCATATACCCTAAGGGGCACGACCCCCGTAACCTTGCCGCATCCTTCCTGTCTCGACCATTTTCGGGGTATGAGGTTCGATGAAGTCTCGTCCCACAAGGCTACACTTTTCACAAAAGCCATGCTTCGATCAACTAATGATCAGTACTCAGCATGCTGCATTACCAAATTGGGAATATATCACTAGTAACCATCAACTACATAACCTCTGAGCTCGTACGTCTCAGAGAAGGGTGTTAAGCTAAGAGAATTGTAACAACCCGCATTTTTTACGATTGTATATTTAATTATTTATTTAAATATAGCATTGTTAGTCGGATTAAAGCCCGAGATGCTACTTTTCGAAAACAGTCAAATTGGGACTCGAGACTATTTCCATTGAGTTCAAACGATGTTTGCGACCTTTTTAAGTATAAACATCGATGTGTTTGGAGTTGGCTAGAATTTTGCTATTTTTCTATTGGGCTTTGGGTTTGGGTTTCAGCCCTTTGACTTGTCTAAAAACCTAACCCTTCATCCAACTCCTCTTCACCCACTCTATTATTTCCTAACACTCAAGCTAAAAGAGAAATGAGGGAAGAGAAAAGAAATTAGAAATTCCTAAGCCCTAATTCTCTTAGGAATTATCAACTTCAAGCTAGAAATCAAGGAGAAGCTTATGTAAGCATCCTCTTCATCTTCTTTTTCTCAATCTCTCTTTAAATTTTATAAATTCCTAAACCCTAACTTAGGAAATATTTTCTTATAAGCTTAGATTGAAGCTTCTTGATTTGATGTGGAAGAGGAGTTGATCTTAGCTTGTTTTATAGCTTCTCACTTGTGTTTTTGAGTTAAAGGTGAGTTCTTGAACTCACATCTATATCTATAGCTTTCATTGTTGTTAGGTATGAATTCCTAACATCTATTCATGTTCATTTGTTTTTGATTTGAATTGATCTGGTGAATTTTCCAATTTTTGATTTTGAAGTCTAATTTATTGAAAATCCTACTACGGATGTTTGGACATGTTATTTGGGGTGTATCGAAGAGCCTATAAGGCTGGGTTGCTGCTTGACCTAATCCATGTTCTCCGTTGCTCGTTCGATAGCTTCCGATTCGTTTTGGCCATCAAGGCCTAGGCAAACTATTTCCCATACCAGGTGTTCAGACATATGGATATCAATTCCAGACGTCTGGATAGGCCTTCTAGAGAAAAGAATATACGAAAGAAAATAAAAATGGCAGAGACTAATTTCAGACGTCTGAATTAATGGTTCAAACGTCTGGAAGGTTTTTTGGAATATTTCCAGAAACCAAATCAAGGCGTTTGGATTAACCTACAAGATGTCTGGAAATGAGCAGTTTTTCCTATTCGCCTATTTTTTGAGTAAATTTCTATATTCTATAGATTTTTGTTGATCCGATTAGTTGTTATCGCTTTTATCGACTTTGATGACTTCTATTTCTGCATTTTTAGGAATATTCATTTTGATGGATTTGGTATCGATTTCTTTGGATTTGATTCACGTCTTCGAATGTAAATTTTTGGTGATTGATTGTTTCTACGATCATTTCTATGGTTTGTCACTTTAAAATGCAAACGTTTCTATGCTAATAGTAAATATCAAAACTCTTTCATCAAAAAACGATTTCAACATTTACTTTTAATATAAAGCTCGCTTTTAAAACCGTTTTCCAATCTATTAGTATATACAAACCTTTACCTCATTCGTTCAAGAAATCCAATTAAACGACTTAGCAAAACAAGTGGTATGAAACGCTTGCGTTTACTTCGTCGGTTAATTCTTAGACTTGTTCGATTGAAACCTTGTGACAACTTTCGAGTGGAAATCTACAATCCGTTCGTAAATATTTAAGTTAAGCTAGTGGTTATGGGACATGAAGCTAAACTCATTTATTTACTAGCTTAGTGTAATTTACACTTATCGATCAATGATGATCGTTTTATGATTTAGACTAGCGATTTGCGATGTCTCTTTGTTTGTGTGGGGTATTAATCCCCGTTTGTGGAGTTTCAGCTCAAAATTTGTGGAGTAGCGACCCATGGTCTTCAGGCCGTTTGTAGAGCCTCGGCTCAAAAATTGATGGTTAGCGACCATGGAATAACGTTCCGTTTGTGATGCACGTGTTGGTGATTTTTCATGCTCCCGTTTGTGACGGGCCTCCCCCTTTATGTTTTATGGATTTCTAATTGATGGAATTTGTGTTTCACCAATTTTTGCGATTGGCATTGACATGTTTGTCAATATTTGTGGTTTGGTGAATAAAATATATAATATGACATTCTTTTTTGTGTTTTGAGATTCTTGAGATATTGTATGATTTTTGTTGTTTTTAAATGTATACTTGTCACAATATGGCATTATTGTTATCATACGTTTTTGTTATATCTCTTATTCTATCTCATTTTATATGATAATTATAGCTAGACTGATCCGTTATTATTTTCTTTTTAAATAATAATCGGGTCAGACCAAGGTATTTCAGGTGCTTCTACTTGACTTCTTATTTGGGGCTGCCATCCGACTTTTGGCTAACTACTTAACTTAGTAGTTTTTGTTGTATACATTCGAGATAGAGACTCCTTTATGTATATATATTCTTTTATCTGGCACTTGTACCTATTCTTTTGTGGTGTAGTGGATCTTACATGACCACTACTTTGATGTACACTTTTACGTGTTATATTCATATCTGCTTTCGCCTTTGTGATATGAATATCCGTGACTGATTTGTGCTATGCTTATTTTATATTTGTTTCCGATGACCACATAGCCATTGTGTGTTGCTTTGAGTTTGTATCGATATGTCGGATTTCCTCTTGAAATGAAATGCGTGACCTTCTATCTGGCATATCGGTATTCACATAAAGCAATTACACAGATGGTTGCCCCTCAATAGCCTTATTCTTCATGCTAGTTGATGGCATTACTCCGTAGTGTCCTTGGCTAGTGTGAGCATAGAGGTGGGTCGTCACCACTTGGTATCAGAGCCAAACTTCGGAACACTATAGAATATTATAGCAAGCATCATTGTCCTAAGTCCCTTAGGAATCGTGCCTTAGGATTTAATTCGAGTCATTGGACTCGTTTTATCCTATTTTCTTTTATGATGCCTTGTTTTATCAATCAAGTTTGTTTGATATTCATTCTGAAAATAAATTTTCCTCCTTCTTCCTTTCTTTCTTTCTTTCTTTCTTAAAGAACAGAAATGGTTAGACCAGGCCGTCCCAGCGTCGGTCAATCCAGTGCTACTTCTCAGGATGGAGTATTTATGTCTGCCCAACAATTCTTGGATCTCGTAAAGAATGCTCAAACTGTCGGACCCATTCCAGAGCCTACTCACCCTAAATCCGGGTTTGCACGCCTATGTAGTGACTACACCAATTTGGGTGGAAGGCCATTCAGGGGTTCTGAAAGCATTATAGTAGTCCAAGCTTGGCTTAGAACATGCGATCGCATCTTTACTCGCATGAATCTTATTGATCTACATCATGTCCATGTGGCTTCTAGTATGCTCCAAGAGAGAACATTAAATTGATATGAGCTTTTAATTTCTGAGATTATTGAAGCGGATCTTACTTGGGAGCAATTTCGGGAAAGATTCGAGTTAAAGTTTGTGCCGATGGCTGAAAAAGTAACTTTAGCTCGGTGCTTTATTGACCTTGTTCAAGGTGAATCTTCTGTGACAAATTATGTCCCATCTTTTGAATCTCTCTCTAAATATGGGGTCGAGTATACTAATACCCCATTGAAGAAAAATCAATGGTTTATTTATGGGTTGAATAAGAACCTCAAAAAGCCATTACTTCTGAAATTAGAAGTTTCTTTCGATCAGCTTGTTGATATCACTCTTCGACTTGAAGAGGCCGATAAAGAAAGCGATGTTGAAGTTGTGGGTGCCAAACAGAACTTGACCAACAACAAGAAGAAGCCTACTAAGTTCAACCCTAATTCCAACAAGAAAGGGAAACAAGCAACTTCGGTAGCAAAGACTCCTTCCTCTAGTCATGGGAAATGCTACAATTGTGGTTCTAAGGACCATTATGCAAATAAGTGTCCGAAGCCCCTTACTTGTCTCTATTGAAAAAGTTCAGGTCATACTATATCTTCATGTCCCAAACTTCAAGGCAAGAAGGAGGGGATGTTAAATGTTGTGCAATCCCCTAGTAACACTTCTCATGGTTAAGGTATTTCTCATTCTATGGCACTATTATGTTTCATGATCATCCTATTCGAGTTCTTTTTGATACGGGTGCATCCCATTCTTTTATATCAAAATAGTTTGCTGATACTTTTTTAAGTGTTATGGCTTTGATGACTTTTTTGAGAATTGTGAATCCAGCTGGTGGATCAGCAACACTCAGTTTACTTTGTAAAGATGTCGAGATTATTATATGTGGTTATTCTTTCCGTGCCGATTTGCATGTTATGAGCTACTTAGGCTTCGGAATGATTTTAGAAATGATTGGCTCAACCGTTATGAAGCCCATATCCTATGTCATGAGAGGACTATTCATCTTCGACACCCTCAATCTTTTAAGCAGATTTCTATTGTTCTTAAAGATTCAGATTCAAATTTGGTGGCATCCTTATATTGTCTAAACCCTCATGATGACGATAATGATGATGAGGAAGATGTCATTTCCCTCATTCACATTGTTCGTGAATTTTCCGACATATTTGAGCCTGTTTTAGGATTACCCCCTAAGCGAGCAATTGAGTTCATAATTAATCTAATCCCTGGAGCTATACCTATCACTCATGCTCCTTATCGTATGTCCAATAAGGAAAATGAGGAGATGCGTAAACAATTATCTGAATTGGAAACAAAACAATTTATTCGTTCTAGTTCCTCTCCTTGGAGAGCTTCAGCTATCTTTGTGAAGAAATCCGATGGTACACTTAGGCTTTGCATCGACGACTGCAAGCTTAATGATCTCACCATTAAGAATAAATATCCCTTACCTCGAATTGATGATCTATACGATCAACTTAGCGGTGCTAGAGTCTTTTCACAATTAAACTTGGCAACCGGATTTCATCAGCTTCGTATTGCAAAGGATAGCATTCCTTTGACGTCGTTCCATACTCGTTATGGATCTTATGAATGGCTTGTTATGCCATTTGGTTTAACGAATGCTCCAGCTTATTCCGTTGACCTTATGAATCGAGTTATCAAAGACTTCCTCCATCGATTTGTCCTCATCTTTATAGATGATATTCTTGTTTATTCTAAAACTGAGGAAGAGCATGAAAAGCATCTTCGGATTGTGTTGGAAACTCTTAGGAGAAATCAATTGAAAGTAAATTTTTCTAAGTGCCACTTTGGCAATCTCAAGTGAAATTGCTTGGACGTATCATTTCTGAATCCAGAATTTCCATGGATCCTTCAAAGATCGAAGCGATTCAAAATTGAAAGAGACCGGAGTGTGTGACGGAAATTCATAGCTTCCTTGGATTAGCGGGCTATTACCATTGGTTCATAAAAGACTTTGCTAGAATTTCTGTGCCTCTTACTAGTTTGACAAAGAAAGGAGTTAAATACATTTGGTCAAACAAATATGAAGCTTCTTTTCAGAAATTAAAAGAATTCCTTTCCGATGCTCATGTTCTTGTGATTCTCGAAGGGAACCAAGACTTTATTGTTTATACTGATGCTAGTCGTGTGGGTTTGGGAGCCGTTCTCATGTAAAGGGAACGTGTTATTACTTATGCTTCTAGGCAATTAAAGCCTGCCGAGACTAGATATGCCACTCATGATTTAGAGCTTGCGGCTATTGTTTTCGCCCTTAATATTTGGCGTCATTATATTTTGGGAGAGAGATTTGTTCTCTATACCGATCATAAATCTTTGAAGTATTTATTTTCTCAAAAAGAACTTAGTGTGTGTTAACAAAGTTGGCTCGAGTTCCTTGCATCTTATGATCTTGATATTATTTATACTCTCAGAAAGAGAAATCGTGTTGACGATGCCCTTAGTCGTAAGCAACAAGCGGTTGTTTCTATGATGATATCCGAATGGATAATTTCGAGACTTTGTCTACTTGTGAAATTCGAGATCGTGAATCCGATTCATGTTCATCTCTTGTCTTATGTAGCCTTGAGGCTCATCCTTCTCTTTTAGACCGCATTCTTAAAGCTCAAAAGCATGATCCTGAATTGGCCCTTCTTAGCCAAAGTTGTAGGGATAGAAATATTGATGGTTTGAAAGAATTTGAAATCGATGCTCATGGCGGCATTCGAAAATGGTAGACTTATCGTGCCAAATATTAGTAATCTTCGTAAAGACATTTTAGAAGATTCTCATCGTTCTAAATTTACCTTTATCCCGGAAGTAGTAAAATGTATGTGGATATGAAGCGACTGTATTATTAGGATGGAATGAAATCCGATATTGCTAATTTCATTAAGCATTGCATAACTTGCCAACTCATAAAGGCCGAGCATCAAAGGCCCAGTGGTTTATTGCAACCTTTAGATATTCCTGTTTGGAAGTGGGATCAAGTCTCCATGGAATTTATTAGTGATCTTCCCCGATCTTGTTTGGGCCATGATAATTTGTGGGTGGCAGTGGATAGACTTACAAAATCCGCCCATTTTATTCCCGTTCGTTCCGATCGGACCGTACCTCTTTTGGCCAAACTCTATGTTGAAGAAATTGTTAAATTACATGGAGTTTCTACTTCTATTGTTAGCGATCATGATCAATTATTTACTAATGGATTTTGGAAGAGTCTTCAAAATTTTTGGGAACGAAGCTTAATTTTAGCACCGCTTATCATCCTCAGTCCGATGGACAAACCGAGCGTGTGAATCAAACTCTTGAAGATCTTCTTTGTGCATGTGTTCTTGATTTTGGTGGAAGTTCGAAAGATCATATTTCTCTTGTTAAGTTTTCCTATAATAATAACTTCCAATCTAATATTGGTATGGCACCTTTTGAGGCACTCTATGGAAGGCCATGCCGATCTCCTTCTTATTGGCTTGAGGTCGGTGAGAAGCTGGTTTTAGGTCCAGATTTTATTCATAATTCCACAGAAAAGATTGACCTTATTCATCATTGGATGAAAGAAGCTCAATGTAGACAAAACTACTATGTCGATAACAGAAGAAGGAAATTAGAATTTTCTATGGGAGATTTGGTGTTTATTCGTGTTTCACCTATGAAGGGCATTGCGCGTTTCAGTCGATCATGAAAATTAGCGCCTCGATATATTGGTCCATTTCCCATCACCGAACGTATTGGATCCATGGCTTATCGCCTTTTATTACCAGCTCAATTTTCTGCTATCATGACGTATTCCATGTCTCTCAACTACTTAAATGCCTTAGAGATTCCGATTCTATTCTTGAGCCCGTTGTTGTTGAAGAAATTGAAGTGTCGCCTAATTTGACTTATGAGCAACATCCTATTCGTATCATTGCTACGGAGGTTAAACATCTTCGTAATAAAGATGTCCCGCTTGTGAAAGTTCAATGGTCCTCAAATCCTAAGGATTGTTCTTGGGAATCCAGAGAATTCATTGAGGGAACACATCCTGACTTACTCTCTCGAGCTCTTTAAGGTGAACTTCTTATTTCAAATTTTCTTTTGTGTTGATATGCTTTTATGGTTGTTACTCTTAGTTTTCTTCTTAAGTATTGCGAGGATGCAATTTCTTTAAGTAGTGGAGTCTATAACAACCCGCATATTTTACGATTGTATATATAAATGATTTATTTAAATATAGCATCGTTAGTCGGATTAAAGTCCGAGATGCTACTTTTGGCAAACAGTCAAATTGGGACTCGACACTACTTCCATTGAGTTCGAAACGACGTTTGCGATCTTTTTAAGTATAAACATCGATATGTTTGGAGTTGGCTAGAATTTTGCTATTTTTCTATTGGGCTTTGGGTTTGGGTTTCATCCCTTTGACTTGTCTAATAACTTAACCCTTCGTCCAACTCCTCTTCACTCACTCTATTATTTCCTAACACTTAAGCTAAAAGAAAAATAGGGGAAGAGAAAAGAAATTAGAAATTCCTAAGCCCTAATTCTCTTAGGAATTATCAACTTCAAGATAGAAATCAAGGAGAGGCTTAGGTAAGCATCCTCTTCATCTTCTCCATCTCAAACTCTCTTCAAATTTCAGGAATTCCTAAACCCTAACTTAGGAAATATTTTCTTATAAGCTTAGATTGAAGCTTCTTGAGTTGTTGTTGAAGAGGAGTTGATCTTAGCTTGTTTTAGAGCTTCTCACTTATGTTTTTGAGTTAAAGGTGAGTTCTTGAACTCACATCCATGTTTATAGCTTTCATTGTTGTTAGGTATGAATTCCTAACATCTATTCATGTTCATTTGCTTTTGATTTGAATTGATTTGGTGAATTTTCCAATTTTTGGTTTTGAAGTCCAATCTTATGAAAATCCTACGATGGATGTTTGGACATGTTATTTGGGGTGTATCGAAGAGCCTATAAGGCTGGGTTGCCGCTTGGCCTAAATCTTTAATCTTCGTTGCTCGTCCAATAGCTTTTGATTCATTTTGGCCATCAAGGCCTAGGAAAACTTTTGCCCATACTAGGTGTTCGGACGTCTAGATATCAATTCCAGATTACTGGATAGGCCTTCTGGAGAAAGGAATATACGAAAAAAATAAAAATGGCAGAGACTAATTTCAGACGTTTGAATTTATGGTTCAGACATCTGAAAAGGGGCTCAGACGTCTGCTTTGAAATTTCAGAAGTCTGGAAGGTTTTCTGTAATATTTCCAAAAACCAAATCCAGACGTCTGGATTAACCCCCAGACGTCTGGAAATGTGCAGTTTTGCCTATTTGCCTATTTTTTGAGTAAATTTCCAAGATTTATCGATTTTTATTGATCCGATTAGTTGTTATCACTTTTATCAGCTTTGATGACTTCTTTTTCTGGATTTTTGGGTATATCCATTTTGATGGATTTGGTATCGATTTCTTTGGACTTGATTCACATCTTCAAATGTGAATTTTTGGTAATTGATTGTTTCTATGATCATTTCTACGGTTTGTCACTTTAAAATGCAAAGGTTTCTATACTAATAGTAAATATCAAAATTCTTTCATTAAAAAATGATTTCAACATTTACTTTCAATATAAAGCTCGCTTTTAAAACCATTTTCCAATCTATTAGTATATACAAACCTTTACCTCATTCGTTCGAGAAATCTAATTGAACGACTTAGCAAAACAAGTGGCATGAAACACTTGTGTTTTCCTCGTTAGTTAATTCTTAGACTTGTTCGATTGAAACCTTGTGACAACTTTCGAGTGGAAATCTACAATGTGTTCGTTAATATTTGAGTTAAGCTAGTGGTTATAGGACTAGAAGCTAAACTCATTTGTTTACTAGCTTAGTGTAATTTACACTTATCGATCAATGATGATCGTTTTGTGATTTAGACTAGCGATGTGCGATGTCTCTTTGTTTGTGTGGTGTATTAATCCCCGTTTGTGGAGTTTCAGCTCAAAATTGATGGGGTAGCGACCGATGGTCTTCGAGCCGTTTGTGGAGCCTCGGCTCAAAAATTGATGGTTAGCGACCATGGAATAGCGTTCCGTTTGTGATGCACGTGTTGGTGAGTTTTCATGCTCCCATTTGTGATGGGCCTCCCCCTTTGTGTTTTCTGGATTTCTAATTGATGATTTCTAGAATTTGTGTTTCACCAATTTTTGCATTTGGCGTTGATATGTTTGTTAGTATTTGTGATTTGGTGAATAAAATGAAGAATATGACATTCTTTTTGGTGTTTTGAGATTCTTTTGTTATTGTATGATTTTTGTTGTTGTTAAATTTATACTTATCACAGTATGACATTATTGTTATCATACGTTTTTGTCATATCACTTATTCTATCTCATTTTATATGATAATTATTGCTGGACTGATCCGTTTATTATTTTCTTTTCAAATAATACTCGGGTCAGACCGAGGTATTTTAGGTACTTCTACTTGACTTCTTATGTGGGACTGTCATCTGACTTTTGGCTAAATACTTATGTGATAACCCGGAATTTAGAACATCTATAATTGTTAAATTTACTGAATTTGATTAATTGAAATACTAATTTATAGATTTAACAAACAAATCTGATAATAAATATTTATATTTGGATTTGTGTATAAATGAATTTGAACTATAATAAATACTAAGTTTTAAATATTTGGGTAAATATTCATTTAATAATATCCTAATATAATTATTGAAATATGAAAATATTTGTTTAATAATCTTCTTTATTATTATTTTGGCAGAATTTATCTTTTACAGATAAATATGTTTCTATTTTAATGTGTATTAGTAAATGGCAAATGAGGTTTGGATTTGAAATCCAAACGTCTTTGAAAAGATAAATTTGATTATGAAACAAATCTTTTCATTACTCTGATTTAAATTTAAATCTAAATCTAAGCTTAAAAATATATTTTAAACAATTAACATTTTATCTCCAAGAAGTTCATGTGCATTTAGATAAGTATTTATAATTAGTTAAAAAAAAGAGTTAAATATTAAGCTTTGATAATGTATATATCTTTTGAAAATATAAGCATAAAATTTAAAAGTATGTAGCATTTAAACCATAATAAGTGTAAGATTCAAAATTTAATACATATGTTATAATTTATTAAACAAGGGTTTAAAACTCAAATTATAAATAAATTTACAAAAAGGGGTTTAACACAATTTAATCAAAGAGTGACATTTGTAAAACAAGTGTTGATATAAACTCACAAGTGGTAATAAAATAATTTTTTCTTTTAAATTTAGTATTGTAAAAAAATTTTGAAGAGACTAGGTTTCATTTTTACAGCTCAAAAACAGTTTGAAATTTGTTTGAAAACATTTCCAATCTGTAGCCTGGAAACAAATATACAACCAGGAAATTCTAATCTCTGAAGCATTTCCAATCTATAGCTAGATCATCACCAACGAGATTTCATTCTCAATCAAACCTGTAGCCTAGGATTTCCAGTTCAAAAACAGCAAGCTTCCAAAGATCAAACAATTGCTTATTTTCAGAATTCAAAGAAGAATAAACAATTCCAGATTTTTAAGCAAAGGCTTCTCTGTTTTCTTCATAAACAAGTGATTAACTCTGAAACTTCTGGTACATCTTAAAATTGCATGTGATGATCTTTGGAATATGATGTGATCTATGCAGTGCATGCTGTTTTAGAATGATTATGAGTATAAAAATGTGTGATAATAATCATATACATAACTGGAACAGTAAATTAACTTAAATTCAAACAATTTAAATGTGGTTCAGGTAAATAAATGTTGAAGTAAAGTTTGATGAATGATGACATAAATGTTTTGCCTGATAGTTTTTGTAAATGTGTATATAGTATTTGTGTGAATGAATGCATAACAGTACTTGTATATACACTCTGTTCTTCTTATACAGGTTTCTAAGATGTTCCAAATCGAATATCTTCTTCCCTGATTTTTTTATAGAGATTGATATAAATAAAACAAGTTTGGAATGACAAAATATTCGATCTAAAAATATTTCCAAACAAGATTTCAAGATAGCTTTTCAACAAAAAGAAGAATTGCAGTAAAAGCATGAACATATCAAAATCTAGATGTAAATAAATTGTGAACTAATTTATACAATCTGGTTTGATATCAGAAGTGATGATTTCTAAAAATAAAATCTAGATTTTTAGACTTCCTTTTTAAGTGAAAATGTTTGTCGAACGTGAATTAGTTTTTTTTCGATTATTAGAGATCAATGAGGATATTATTCTCTGGATTGTGGTCAGAGGGAGATCGTGGTAGGAGAGCTCGGCAAAATTGGTAGGTGAATTTTTAATTCCCCATGGATGCGCAACGAAGGGGTTTTAGGGTTTAGTTCGAGTTTTGGGTCTTGGATGTTTATGGGTTGATCGCAAAGTCGTGCTTGCATCGGAAACGATCAGAGGTGGGAAAGAGGAAAGATGAAAGTACGGTGAGAGTTTGCGCGGAGGTGCGTGAGCTCCGGTGATCTGAGGCGAGGGCGAGAGTGTATTTTTTCGATCAATCATGGTTCCAAGTGTGTGTTGATCTGCTCGATCTTGGTTGCTGACGTCTTCATTGGAATTGGAAGGTGGAAGCGCTAGTGGGGACCATCGCCGTCTTGTGGGTTACTTGGCTTAGGTCGGAGCTGGTTGGCTCCAGTGGTGCACGTGCACGGTACACCAGTGATAGGGTGTATGGGTTCGCTGTAGCAAAAAAAAAGAATGGAGAGGGAGAAGAATATCGAAGTAAAGGGTATCGGGATGGGCAAGGGTTTTTCTTGATACATTCCCGAGTCATTTGCAAAGTTGATTGTATTAGGTGGTAAGAGAGTACTCGAGTTCTGTTTAGGGGAGTACGTGGTCGTGCTCGGGTTCCTGATGAGAGACCTGGTAACAAGTTTTTGTTAATAAGTAAAATAATAATTATCAAGTTCAAATGAATTTTAATATACAGAATTACAAAGACAAGAGTGTCTGATTTTAAGATGTTTGAGTTCGAAAATATTATAGATTCCCATGTGTTTCAAAGAATAGGTGTTGCAATTTAATAAGTAATTTAAGATAAAAATATTGAACTTCTAATCAATAAAAGGGCTTAGGCGATTCTGTATATTAATTTCAAGAATTTAATTTAATAGAATTTAATAATAAATAAGAAATGGTAGGTAATTGAACAATAATTACTTAGTGGATGTAGTTAACGATTAATTACTTAGTGTAATTAATCAATGGATTAATTTAATTAACTAAGGAGTTAATTAAATAAGGTAAGTAATTATCGGGTGGTTAACTACTGTTTATGATTAATTAAGGTTACTTAATGAATGTGAGTGATTAAAGATTAATTATTAAATGTGATCAATTTGAAAAATAATTAATTAAAGAAGTAATTAGAGGATCATTAATTAATATAATTAATGATTGTAATTAAAGTTAAATTTATGTAATTAATTGAATAATAATTGACAGTAACAAGTTATTATAGAATAATTAATTAATGTAATTAATTGAGTATTAATGTAATTAATTATAGTTAATTAGTTAACGAAAGTAATTTAAAAGTTAATTACTGTAAATAGTTAAGAATAATTAATTTGTGTAATTAATTAGAGGCTAATTACACAATGTAATTAGAGAGTAATTAATCAAGGATGATTTATTAAAACGGATAATTAGAGGATGATTGATTAATTGGTTTGTAATTAATTATGGTTAAGCAAGCAGGATTTATAGTAATTAATTTAATTTATTTTAAATGAATTAAAGATGAAGTGATTAATTAATCTTGCATATGGATGATTGAATGGTATTGGATGCTTTAAATTTGTTGATATCTCTGATATGAGATGATTTATGGTATAATGTGTTTGGTTTGAACAGTGTCAATGTGGTTACTATCACTGATGGAATTACTATGTAAAAGTTGGCATCCTGTGTTTAAAATTGAATGGTATTCACTTATATAACTTGGGTTAAGATGACACTGGATTTGAAGAAACCGGAGTCGGGTATTAGTTAATACCTGAAACCACTTTGAATCTGTATAAATTGATATGTGGAATCATTAGGCTGAAATGGAATGATTTAAGTAAACTGGACCATTTAATCTAAGTTTTGGAACTTATAAATTGATGTGTGATGTAAGTGATGTTTATAACAACTTGTGGAGTTGTAAATTGATATAAGTTATCCGGGTTTATTTAAGATGTATGCTTTTGTATTCCGTGCTAGATGAGTTTACTCACGCTGTTTTCCAGCCTGACCCGGGTGTTACTTTGATGTAATGCTCGGGTCAGACCGAGTATTATAGATTTTCAGGTAAAGACGTTCTGGAGCTCAGGAGGCGAGCTGGATAGTAGGAACGTATGGAATATTTCCACTGTGATATATATGGTAGCATACCTAGGACATGTTGTTTAAATTGTCTAGTGTTGTGAAAATGTTGTAATTTTGATATATAAAAATGTAAATGTACTGATACAGTTCTTCTTTGTAAACTTTTATTTTATTTGATATTATATTTTGTCCGCTGCGAATGTGAGATGGTGGTGTTTCTGTTTTTCTTTTTCTTCTTTCTCTCTTCTTCTTTTTCTAATTATCTTGAATTTTCGGGTTTGAAATTTCTGGATCGTTACATTTGGTATCAGAGCTGAAGGTTAAGCGAGAACCTTGGCTCTGGTGGGATTACTCATTAAGGATAGGGTAAGTGGTCCCCTAGAATGAGTTGAGTGAATATATATATATATATATATATATATATATATATATATGAGAGCGTACTTGTTATTTTCTTATATAAAGATTTTAAATGATTTTATATAAAAAATATATTTTGATATAAAGCAATATTTCTTTCTAATAAATATTAAGGGATTTGGTTGTGTTTAATAGTATAACGTGTATAAATGAGTAAGCAAAATGAAATGTTTTAGGGAAATAAAAACATTTAAATTGGAATTAAAGATTATCTAAATTGTAAAGTTTTAAATCTGGGTCCAGAATTTGGAAATTGTTTCAAAATAATAAAGAAATAATAAAGAATATAATTTAATGCATTTGAATGAAATGGTCCTATTTCAAACAAGAGTTGTTTGAAAATTTAAAGAAATTTGTTTTGAATTAAAAACCAAAGGTAGTTTAAAAATTTAAACTATAGCTTGGTATGTAAAAGAAATTAATATGTATATATGTGGATATAATAATATCAAAGATGGTTTGAAATAAACTCTAAATGTTGAGTTTTAAATTTGGAATGAGATGTGGAAACCCAAAATGATAAGTTTTTGAACTTATAGATGGGAAAGTATTTTGGAATTTGAATGGGAATTCAAATTGTGTAAATTTGACTGGATTAAGTAAATTGAATTTAACTTGGAAGAAGTTAAATAAGTTGGAATGATCAACCTGATTTGGAAATTTGAAGATGAAATTAAGATTTAACTTGGGAAGTTAAATGGTTGATTGGAATTGAGAGTTTGTGTGATCTCAAAATGGGTTTGAGATCTAGAAATTGAAAATGAATGGATGTTTTAAAATAAATTAGATGATATCATCCTATTGTTGTTAAAAATCTTTTAGGTGAATTGGATTTGTTTTAAATGAATGAGAAATGAAGTGTGGTAATATATCCATTATTGGGATAAAAGGGAAATCACACTTTAATTTGAAATTAAGGATAAGGAAATACTTGTAAATTAAGATTGTTTAAGGAACTAGTTTTAAACTGGAAGATAAAATTGAGTAATAAATTAAATTTTTAAGATAAAATTGTTCTGAACTCTTACTTGAACCTTGTAATGAGTTAAGTAAAGATAATTTAAAATGGAATTTTGAAATTTGGACTCAAAATTAAATTGTTTAAAAGCTTTTAATAAAGGTTGATTTGGTTTAAAGGGTTAAACCGACCTTAGTGAATTTAACTCGAATTTATATAATTCGAGATGGTTTAAATTTGAGATTGAAATTGAATCTGACTTGAATTAATTAGACTTGAGATCGAAGATGAATACGTTTAAAAATTCAAATGGAAAATTTGAATTGGATTAATTAGAAATAAAAATGAAAAAAAATGTTTTCAAATTCAAATAGGAATTGGAATTAATTCTTATAGAAATTTAAATGATTTAAAACTGAAATGGGTTCAATTTGAAATTAGTCCAAATTGACTTGAATAAATTTGGAATTGTAATGAAAATTAAATAAGTAAAAATCAAATGGAATTTGATTTGAAGTTGGAAAGAAATTGTGAAATAATTCAACTTGAATTGGGAATAAATCAAGTCCAATGGAAATTGGAGTTATTTTTGGAATTGGGTCACTTTAAATGGAAATGGAAATTTAAATTAAACTGATTGGAAATAGAGGCTGGGAATTGAATAGTTTGACTCTGAACTACTTTCAAAATGAATTGTTTTAGTACAAATCTATTTTTCCAAACTATTTACTATACAAATTTTCTTTTTAAAACCCAAGACTATTTTATACTTATTTTACAATTATTTTTGGAACTATTTAACAATTTTTCAACTATTTTATAAATTAGTTACTATATTTGACTACTAATTACTATTTTATAGCTATTTTGCAATTATATAAAATTTCTATGACTATTTAACTATTTTCCAATTATTACAATTATTTTACAATTACTGAACAATTTTACAGCCATTTTACAAACTAGTAATTATTTTCCAACTACTTATCTATTTTTAAATTTTTAAGCCATTTTCTAAATAAACTGGTTGGAGTTCAAACTATTATTCGTTTAATACCCATCGAGATAAGAATAGAGGTGGTAATCCAAATGGATTGAAGCAATTGTGGGTAAGTGAATGTGAATAGAAATGGAATTGATTTGGCTAATAACCAATAAAGATAAATACGTAGGGTGTACGTATGTTATTCTATTCGCATAATGATTTGATCCAGATTCGAGCACAGAATTTCGAGATAGTATGTCGATCCGAGTTAGGATTTTTCACTTGATTTTCGACAGCGAACCTGGATATGGATTGTTGATTGGTTCTAGATATTCTCTATCATAGTTATGACTATGCAAGGAGAATGACGGTTTCTGATCAAGAAACCAGATCCGTGTCCGCACTAGAAAGTCGGGTGGACGATACTAGTTCAGAAGTGAAATTGTATGGTCGAGTGAGCGATCAAATTGATATAGCATACGGATGATATGTGTACATCATACGGATTTGAATGAAAATGATATTGAAAAGAGTAATCAAATTTGAATATTTGATTTTGAGTAAACAAAGTTAAATATATTTGTTTTATAAAATGAAACTCCCCTTGTTGAATCTACTGCCAGAAGAAAAGGATTTTTGAAGGTGTTTTGAAGTGTAAAAGGAGTTTTATACAAGTTTGAAATGATCCAAAGTTTAAAAAATTATATATATCTGTATATATATATATATATATATATATATATATATATATATATATATAAAGGATCTTATGAGGATTTTGGAAAAGGTTTTGGGAACCTTTGGATTTGGAAAGGCTTTTGATTTTTTGGGTAAAATCAATATTGAAATTTGGAAAGCCTAGTTTGAGAATAATCAATTTTGGGATAATCGATTTTGTGTAAAGGTGCTTTGTATGAGATCATACTAGGTGTATGATTTGAAGATACTATATGTGTATAGTATAAAATGTTTTGATGATGGCTCTGGGGAAAAAGGCGCTCCCTTGAAATGAACTTCTCAGGAGTGCCACCGGGTGGTGCTGCCTTGAGCCCCAAGGTGGGGTTCTAAAGTTGATCCTGTGAGGAGTCCGGACAAAACTAGTTCCTGTCGATTATGAGTAGAGTATACCATAGCGAAAGTCGTGTATGCCGCTGAGAGCCAACAGTCTACGTTTGATTTTATATCGGTAGACTGCGACCTATGGTAACATAGCGAAAGTCGTGTGTGCCGCTGAGAGCCAACAGTCCGCGTTTGATTTTATATCGGTAGATTGCGACCTATGTAGGAGTGGAGAAGTTTCATTTTGACAGCGAAAATCAAAGGCCGCAGAGAGCCTGCAGTTACATGGACTTTTGCTGTGATGGCAACGTAACCCTGGAATGTAACTGCGACCTGTTATGGGTTCCATGGCGTAATCGAGAGGCCACGGAGAGCCTGCAGTTACATGGACTTTTGCTGTGATGGCAACGTAACCCTGGAATGTAACTGCGACCATGGATGGGGGTGATGATTTCCAGAGCATTCTCACCAAAGATATTTCCTCGATTTCAAAATGCTTTCAATATTTTCAATAAAATTATTTTTCAAGTACTTTCACTAGGTGTTGAACACGGGTCTGCTAAGTACTTATAGATTTTCAGTCGTACGCCTGATCAACGTATGACCGAATTTCTGTGAGAACGAGGATGGACTGGTTGAAACATCGAGTTATAAAAAGTATTTTTATAAAACCATTTTATAATATTATGTAGATTTTTAGAAGTGTTTTAAAAGTGTTTCTAAGAATAATTTTCCTAATAATAAGCATTTAATAAATTCTGGCTTCGTTCCTTTTCGAGGACAAAAAGATTCTAAGGGGGAAGGAATGTGATAACCCGGATTTTAGAATATATGTAATTATTAAATTTACTGAATTTGATTAATTGAAATACTAATTTATAGATTTAACAAATAAATTTGATAATAAATATTTATATTTGGATTTGTGTATAAATGAATTTGAACTATAATAAATACTAAGTTTTAAATATTTAGGTAAATATTCATTTAATAATATCCTAATATAATTATTGAAATTTGAAAATATTTGTTTAATAATATTCTTTATTATTATTTTGGCAGAATTTATCTTTTACAGATAAATATGTTTCTATTTTAATGTGTATTAGTAAATGGCAAATGAGGTTTGGATTTGAAATCCAAACGTCTTTAAAAAGATAAATTTGATTATGAAACAAATCTTTTTATTACTCTTGTTTAAATTTAAATCTAAGCTTAAAAATATATTTTAAACAATTAACATTTTATCCCCAAGAAGTTCATGTGCATTTAGATAAGTATTTATAATTAGTTAAAAAAGAGAGTTAAATATTAAGCTTTGATAATGTATATATCTTTTGAAAATATAGGCATAAAATTTAAAAGTATATAGCATTTAAACCATAATAAGTGTAAGATTTGAAATTTAGTACATATGTTATAATTTATTAAACAAGGGTTTAAAACTCAAATTATAAATAAATTTACAAAAAGGGGTTTAACACAATTTAATCAAAGAGTGACATTTGTAAAACAAGTGTTGATATAAACTCACAAGTGGTAATAAAATAATTTTTCCTTTTAAATTTAGCATTGTAATTTTTTTTTTGAAGAGACCAGGTTTCATTTTTACAGCTCAAAAACAGTTTGAAATTTGTTTGAAAACATTTCCAATCTGTAGCCTGGAAACAAATATACAACCAGGAAATTCTAGTCTCTGAAGCATTTCCAATCTGTAGCTAGATCATCACCAACGAGATTTCATTCTCAATCAAACCTATAGCCTAGGATTTCCAGTTCAAAACACCAAGCTTCCAAAGATCAAACAATTGCTTATTTTCAGAATTCAAAGAAGAATAAACAATTCCAGATTTTTAAACAAAGCCTTCTTTTTTTTAATAAACAAGTGAGTAACTCTGAAACTTCTGGTACATCTTAAAATTGCATGTGATGATCTTTGGAATATGATGTGATCTATGCAGTGCATGCTGTTTTAAAATGATTATGAGTATAAAAATGTGTGATAATAACCATATACATAACTGGAACAGTAAATTAACTTAAATTCAAACAATATAAATGTGGTTCAGGTAAATAAATGTTGAAGTAAAGTTTGATGAATGATGACATAAATGTTTTGCCTGATAGTTTTTGTATATGTGTATATAGTATTTGTGTGAATGAATCCATAACAGTACTTGTATATACACTCTGTTCTTCGTATACAGGTTTCTAAGATGTTCCAAATCGAATATCGTCTTCCCTGATTTTTTTAGAGATTGATATAAATAAAACATGTTTGGAATGAAAAAATATTCGATCTAAAATATTTCCAAACAAGATTTCAAGATAGATTTTCAACAAAAAGAAAAATTGCAGTAAAAGCATGAACATATCAAAATCTAGATGTAAATAAATTGTGAACTCATTTATACAAACTGGTTTGATATCAGAAGTGCTGATTTTTAAAAATAAAATCTTGATTTTTAGACTTCCATTTTAAGTGAAAATGTTTGTCGAAAGTGAATTAGTTTTTCTTCGATTATTAGAGATCAATGAGGATATTATTCTCTGGATTGTGGTCAGAGGGAGATCGTGGTAGGAGAGCTCGGCAAAATTGGTAGGTGAATTTTTAATTCCCCATGGATGCGGAACGAAGGGGTTTTAGGGTTTAGTTCGAGTTTTGGGTCTTGGATGTTTATGGGTTGATCGCAAAGTCGTGCTTGCATCGGAAACGATCGGAGGTGGGAAAGAGGAAAGATGGAAGTATGGTGAGAGGTTACACGGAGGTGCATGAGCTCCGGTGATCTGAGGCGAGGGCGAGAGTGTATTTTTCCGATCAATCATGGTTCCAGGTGTGTGTTGATCTGCTCGATCTTGGTTGCTGACGTCTTCGTCGGAATTGGGAGGTGGAAGCGCTAGTGAGGACCATCGCCGTCTTGTGGGTGACTTGGCTTAGGTCGGAGCTGGTTGGCTCTGGTGGTGCACGTGCACGGTACACCAGTGATAGGGTGTATGGGTTCGCTGTAGCAAAAAAAAAAGAATGGAGAGGGAGAAGAACATCGAAGTAAAGGGTATCGGTATGTGCATGGGTTTTGCTTGATACATTCCCGAGTCATTTGCAAAGTTGATTGTATTAGGTGGTAAGAGAGTACTCGAGTTCTGTTTGGGGGAGTACGAGGTCGTGCTCGGGTTCCTGATGAGAGACCTGGTAACAAGATTTTGTTAATAAGCAAAATAGTAATTATCAAGTTCAAATGAATTTGAATATACAGAATTATAAAGACAAGAGTATCTTGATTTTAAGATGTTTGAGTTCGAAATTTTTATAGATTCCCTTGTTTTTCAAAGAATAAGTGTTGCAATTTAATAAGTAATTTAAGATAAAAATATTGAACTTCGAATCAATAAAAGGGCATAAGCAATTCTGTATATTAATTTCAAGAATTTAATTTAATAGAATTTAATAATAAATAAAAAATGGTAAGTAATTGAACAATAATTACTTAGTGGAAGTGGTTAAGGATTAATTACGTAGTGTAATTAATCAATAGATTAACTTAATTAACTAAGGAGTTAATTAAATAAGGTAAGTAATTATCGGGTGGTTAACTACTGTTTATGCTTAATTAAGGTTACTTAATGAATGTGAGTGATTAAAGATTAATTATTAAATGTGATCAATTTGAAAAATAAATAATTAAAGAAGTAATTAGAGGATCATTAATTAATATAATTAATGATTGTAATTAAAGTTTAATTTATGTAATTAATTGAATAATAATTGATCAATAATAAGTTATTATAAAATAATTAATGTAACTAATTAAGGATTAATGTAATTAATTATAGTTAATTAGTTAATGAAAGTAATTTAAAAGTTAATTACTGTAAATAATTAGGAATAATTAATTTGTGTAATTAATTAGAGGCTAATTACATAATGTAATTAGAGAGTAACTAATCAAGGATGATTTATTAAGACGGATACTTAGAGGATGATTGATTAATTGGTTTGTAATTAATTTATGGTTAAGCAAGCAGGATTTATAGTAATTAATTTAATTTATTTTAAGTTAATTAGAGATGGAGTGATTAATTAATCTTGCATATGGATGATTGAGTGGTATTGGATGCTTTAAATTTGTTGATATCTCTGATATGGGATGATTTGTGGTATAATGTGTCTGGTTTGAACAGTGTCAATGTGGTTATCTATCACTGATGGAATTACTATGTAAAACTTAGCATCCTATGTTTAAAATTGAATGGTATTCACTTATATAACTTGGGTCAAGATGACATTGGATTTGAAGAAACCGGAGTCGGGTATTAAATAATACCCGAAACCACTTCGAATCGGTATAAATTGATATGTGGAATCATTAGGCTGATATGGAATGATTTAAGCGAATTGGACCGTTTAATCTAAGTTTTGGAACTTATAAATTGATGTGTGATGTAAGTGATGTTTATAACAACTTGTGGAGTTGTAATTGATATAAGTTACCCAGGTTTATTTAAGATGTATGCTTTTGTATTACGTGCCAGATGAGTTTACTCACGCTGGTTTCAAGCCTGACCCGGGTGTTACTTTGACGTAATGCTCGGGTCAGACCGAGTATTACAGATTTTCAGGTAAAGACGTTCTGGAGCTTAGGAGGCGAGCTGGATGGTAGGAACGTATGGAATATTTCCACTGTGATATATATGGTTGCATGCCTAGGACATGTTGTTTAAACTGTCTAGTGTTATGAAAATGTTGTAACTCTGATATATAAAAATGTAAATGTACTGATACAGCTCTTCTTTGTAAACTGTTATTTTATTTGATATTATATTTTGTCCGCTGCGAATGTGAGATGTTGGTGTTTCTGTTCTTCTTTTTCTTCTTTCTCTTTTCTTCTTTTTCTAATTATCTAGAATTTTCGGGTTCGAAATTTCCGGGTCGTTACAACTTAGCTTAGTAGTTTTTGTTGCATATGTTCGAGATAGAGACTCCTTTATGTGTGCAATTATTTTGTTTGGCACTTGTACCTATTCTTTTGTAGTGTAGTGGATCTTACATGACCACAACTTTGATGTACCCTTTTACGTATTATATTCATATTTGTTTCCGCCTTTGTGATATGAATATCTGTGACTGATTTGTGTTATGCTTATTTTATATTTGTTTCCGAAGATCACATAGCCACTGTGTAGTAGCTTTGAGTTTGTATTGGTATGTCGGATTTCCTCTTCAAATGAAATGCCTGACCTTTTATCTGGCATATCGGTATTCGCACGAAGCAATCACACAGATGGTCGCTCTTCAACAGCCTTATTCTTCGTGCTAATTGACGGCATTACTTCGTAGTATCCTTGGCTAGTGTGAGCGTAGAGGTGAGGCGTCACAAGAGTAAATTCTCCGCCACCAATAGGAATGTATTTGATAGAAACCAGCTTTATATCTCAAAGTGCAACGTCAGACATACGCCCATACAAGTCTATCCTGAGTCTGAATGGAATTGAAGGCACTTCAAAAGAAGTCCTTGCAAATTCGGATATTCCCTAATCACACGTCCGGAATCCCTATCACATGGGGTAATGTATACCGGGGCCATTCGGTGCAGAGACATTCTACAGGTAATCCTTTCACTTTCAAAAATACCCAGTCTTCACCATCGTCTTCAAATGCTAACCAATTTGTCGCATCATAAATTCGGAATGAGTTTTATAACATAAAGTCCTCTCCCAACTAATCCAAATAAAGTGCACTTATTTTTAAAAGCATATGGATATAGTGGAAATCTTAGTTAAGTCATAACTTTTTAACACTTGTTTCCCAAAACCCTTCCTTTTCAATGGTTTAAACAAATTTCCATTTTTAATCTTTTGAACACAGATTCATCTTTAAGATCCTTTTCAATTTGAAACCAGGTTTACCCATATCTTTAACAAAGATTCATTCATAGCTTTCAAAACTATTTTCATTTCAAACTTGAAATCCTTTCAACAAAAACTTGAAATTATTCCTTTATATGAAAGCTATTATCATTTGAAAAACTAGAGTTTTCGTTTCGGGAAAATACGATTACATTTGCTCAAGTTATAGCCCTTAAAGTATAAACTTGGGTTAAATTTAAATTCCCATAATAATACATTTAAAAATACTTAAAAATGGTTTAAAATCCATATATATACATTATATAACTTGTATAAATAACATATATAAATAGAAATCAACTTCAAATCTTGAATTCAAATTCAAATTATTTTAATTTCAAAAATTTAACAAGCTATTCAAAATAATTTTTAACTTAAAAACTCCTTTTCAAAAGTTTTTTATATTTAACCCAATTTCACTTCCAAAACATTTTGGATTCGAAATTCAACTTTTAAATTCTTTCACCAAAATAATATTAAAATCAAAATAATCATGACTTAACCAATTTCCAGTGAAATCATATTTGTGCGTGTTTTTGTGTTGTCTAGGGGTTTTGCAGGCAACTTTCACCCATCATAAATCCAAGCAGAACAATATCAATAAGCAGCATAATCCTATAACACTTATTTTTCATTCATAGATAAACAAGTAAATTCATCATCGATAAATAAATCATAGTTCACAGCTCAATCCAAAGCAATTTATATCACAGAATATTACATATCAGAGATAACAAACAACTCAAGGAAATCAATATAATCCTATCATCCATAAGCAAGATTAATCAACACATAATTTATAATTAACTAAATTAATCTCAAAATAGATTAATTACCTATGAATTAATTACCTAAACCTGTTTAATTAACATTAATTAATTACAAACCATTTGATATTAATTAATGAATTTAATTAATCAACCTTAATTATCCATCTTATTTTTTTTGGCAAGGCCAGCCGGTTTTATAGTGGACCGTCCACTTTTATTACGAATGTAAAAATATTTGAAGTACAAGAGTAAGCTAAAGCAACTTAACTACTAGGAAATGAAAAGTGACAGACATATCACAACTACAAAATGAAATACAAAGAGGACTACTCCTCGGAAGAGGAAGAATCACCCTCATCCACTAAATCCTAGGAAGATACCATAGGAACATTCCCCAAAAAACCAGCATAGTGTCGGAAAAGGGTAGCAAGACAAGGATCATAAGCCACAACATCAAAAGAGTAAATAAAGGAACGATCCCAGGTAGAATCAGCAAGCATGTCGGAATTCAACCTTGCAAAGCGAACATCCAAATCAAGAACTAAGGAATCACCAGAAGGTCTATAATGAAGGAACCTAAGGTCAAGATGATCATTGGAGACGAATCTAAAATAAGAATCTTCCAAGGGGTTAAATCTCATATCAGAATTGAGACCAACCCAACACCTCTTAGAATCATCCCATACAACAGGCAGTCGAGACGGTCTTGGAACTGGGTCAGCTACAGGAAAAGCAGAAACATCACAAGAGATCATCAAAGCAGATGGGGAGGCAGGGCTAGCAGCAGAGGTTGGAGGCGGTCCCGAGACAGGTAAAGGATCTACCAGAGGAAGGTCAGAATTTGAGACAGTAAAAGATATCTTGGGAACCCATTTCCTGAGCGGGGGGCGAGGCAAAGGGATCTTAGGAGGAGCAGAAGTGCCAACAGAATGCGAGCATGCGATAGCCATGTGGCCAAACGAGTGACAGGAGGTACAAATATCTGGAATCCAACCATAGTGAACACGAACCTCCACAACATGCCCAACAGCTAGCTGAATAGGAATAGAAGAAGGGAGAGGCTTATCAGGGGAAATCTCAATCAGAGCCTTAGCGTACACCAATTTTTCATGGGCAACAATATTAATATCAAAACATTTCAATTTTCCTACGTTACAAGCTAGCCAATTCATACCAAGAAGAGGTTGAAGAGCAGAGGGGATTTGCGAAATGTAAACCCAAACGGGGATATAAAGAAGCTGCTCACGAGCTCTAGCCACAGTCGGGGACCAAGGAGTAATAATAAAAGGTTGTCCATCAAAAAAAGAAGGCTCAGCTTCGAGCACCTGATGACGTTCCTCGAAGGAGGAAAACTTAAGAAAGAACATGGAGTCAACCAGCTTAACACGCATATCACCACGAAGTTTCCAGGTCCTACGACAAACAGTAGCCGCATCAAGTAGGCGGTGTTTTGGATCCAAGAATAAACCAACTAAATAATCTGACCAAAAGTCCAAACCTGCTTGCAACGCAATTGGAGGAGGGATCATCACTCCATGCTCCTCAACGATATCAAAACATAATCGGTTTGTAGTCACCCGCATTACGGGGCAGAGAGGATAAAAGAGAGGACCAAGTTTTGCAGCGAACAGGGGAAGGTGCAGCAGGATGAGTTGAAGCTCCAAAGTGAACCGCATGGGGATTACCAACAGAGGCAAGACAACTCGAACAACCAGAACATTGCTTGCTGAGATGGGGAACAAATTTTTCACTCGCATTTACACAATCACCATCAGTTCGACGAGCAAAGTTAGACGAAACAGCAGCAACTTCTATTGATTAGAAAAGCACAAATTTTAATAAATTCTGCAAGCGCACAGGCGTATAGTATGTAGGTCGAACACAGGGAATTGTATTTTAAAACAATTAAAATCCATAGTTAAATCTTAGGCGTGTTAAACGAATTCGACGGTGAATTTTGAACAGAAAATAAAAACAATAATACACTCCGAATCGTTTTCGAAACTAATCGAAATTGCAACCAAAATATAGAATTGTAAAAAAAATCAGAACAGAAATTGAAATTGCAGAAAAGAAGATAACGGAGCAAACAACTGAAATAATTATTAATTAACTGAAAAGAGTGCAGAAAATAACTAAGAACAAGAATAAATAAATTGCTAAATCTAATCAACAATCCTACGTATTCTGTTCGAAAATAAAAACAGTGCTGAATTTAAATCTAAACTTGAAGAAAAGTGATGAGGTAAGAGATAATTTTCCATTTGCATTCCTCTCTCTATTTAAAGACTTCAGCCTCCACAAATAACCCTATTATTTAGGTCCATGTGCTTGATATTAGGAGAAAAATAAGGCCACCTCACTTTGAATTGGTCTTTGCTTTGTTATTTGATTAACAAGTGGCCTTGCTTTGAGAGATTTTCAGGTCAAACTTTGAATGTGTATTTTCAATATTTGCAATTGATTTCTTGCATGAATAGTACACATGTTGGTGACGTGAGATGCATTTCTTCATGAACGATATGTACTTTCTCTTCGACGGTATTCAAAATGTTGTACTTTGGAATCAATAATCTGCAAAACCACAACAAAATACCCGTATAATACCGCTTTATTAAAATAAAAATATATGAAATAAACGGTTTAAATTGCAGAGAAATACGTTCATCAAATACCCCCACACTAGAACTTTATTCGTCCTCGAATAAGCAAGAAAATGAAACTAATTAAATCCTTTTTCGTAGGAAACACGATTGCATTGAGCGTATACAACAAGCCGTTAAACCTCTAGGTGTCCCTAGTAGGACGAGTGGTGTCTCGTGAGGGTTTTCAGCGGATACTACCCACAAAATCCAAATGCAGTATGTGATGATTCTAATGTACTACATGAATGCAAAATTCAACATAAATGGAGACTCGATTTACTTCAAAATAGTTGCAACAAAATAATGTATATCAGTTTTAGTCAACTTCTTCAAATTTTTGGTTCCTCACTAATCACAAATTTCAATGTAACTCAAGTTTTCATACATTAGATTCTAGTTTGGCCAGTTGTTTCGGTTGATAACATAGTGCAGCCATGAAATAAATTCTTCACTGTTAATCACAGGTTTTTTTTTTCAAAATGGCATTTTCCATTTCCATTTGTATAACAAGCCAAATCAACAAAGTCAAGAAGTATTTGGGTTTCAAAGCTTAGTCTCTCTTTACTAGTTTTTTTTCTTCTTCTCTTTTTTTTTTCACCTATCCTTTGGACCAAGGTATACCACCCATGCACTGCCTCGCGGGCTTACGTGAGAGTTGGGACAAAGCTTGGCGGATTGTGCAAACCGACGCTGACTATGTCAGAAAAGGTCGGTAATCCTTAGGTGATTATTTATTTAATTATTTATACACCTAACTCAGAATGCTGAGGCCAGATATACCATCCATGCACTGCCTTGCGGGCTTACGTGAGAAGAGTATAGAGCGTGGCGAGTGCACACACTTTCACAAGTGTGCACACCTATCGACTGTAGGTGTTTCTTATTAGTTTTTTTTTTTTTTTTTTGAGAAGAGCTAAAGAGTGTTATGCAAATCAACAGCACCACTTAACTTTAATGATTTGAGATGTCAACGCATGTACTTTAAATCTTCCATTTTTTTTAAACAAAGACTACAGTTTAGAAAAGATTTCATAACCATCACCTATGAATCCCCCTATATACTAACCTCACTATTATCGCTTGTTATTCAACTTTTCATTATATTTTACATTTGAAATTAGTGATTCACAAAAATCTTCATCAATTGACTTCAACTGCTTACTTACTTTGTCTTGACTAATTAAAAATAAATCGAAGACCTAAAAATATTGGGAAATGAAAAAAAATTGAAAGGAAATTTGAAAACAAATAATGAGATGATTTTTTTTATAAAAAAAATGATGCTACACTATGAAATATGAACAAACAGAATGAGATATGTGTCCCCCCCACACTGGAATGAGACAGTGTCCCAACTGTCAAATAGAATGCAAATGCAAAATAGAAGAAAAAAAACTAAAAAAATACAACCTGATATGTGCAAGATAGTGAGCGGCTCATGCCGAATAGCTAGGTTCGTGAAGATCCACGAACTCATCGTCCTCGTGCTGTTCAAACTCTAGAAATGGCTTCAAGCGTTGTCCATTGACCTTTGAAATGGAACCGTCCCTTGGATTTTCAATTTCAACTGCGCCATAAGGGTATATTGTTTTCACAATATATGGACCTGTCCAACGGGATCTCAATTTTCCCGGAAATAAATGAAGTCTGGAATTATATAAGAGAACTTTCTGACCTACTTCGAATGTCTTATGAAGTATGGATTTATCATGATAGAATTTGGTTTTCTCTTTATAAATCTTAGCATTTTCGTACACTTCATTTCTTAGTTCTTCTAATTCTGACAATTGTAATTTACGATGCGATCCGGCTTTTTCTATGTCAAAATTAAGGTATTTGATTGCCCAAAGTGCGCGGTGCTCGAGCTCAATGGGTAAATGGCATGCTTTTTCAAAGACTAATCGGTATGGTGACATTCCTAGATTGGTTTTATAAGCTGTGCGAAATGCCCAAAGGGCGTCTATCAATTTAGATGACCAATCTTTTCTGTTGGAGTTAACCGTCTTTTCAAGAATTTGTTTAATTTGTCTATTGGAAATCTCGACTTGACCGTTGGTCTGCGGATGATATGGAGTAGATAGTTTATGAGTGATAGAATATTTCTTAAGAAGAGATTCAAAAGCACGATTACAAAAATGAGAACCATTATCCCTTATAATGGCTCGAGGTGTGCCAAAACGGGAAAATATGTTTTCTTTCAAAAATTTGACAACAACTTTATTGTCATTCGTTCTGGTAGGAATGGCCTCAACCCATTTAGACACGTAATCTACTGCAAGTAGGATGTAGAGATTTCCAAAAGAATTAGGAAAAGGACCTATGAAATCGATGCCCCAAACATCAAAAATGTCGATGACAAGGATCGGATTTAGGGGAATCATGTCACGTTTGGAAATACGACCTGTTTGTTGACATCTAGCGCATTTGGAGCAAAATTTGTGGGCATCACGAAAAAGAGAAGGCCAATAAAAACCACACTGTAACACCTTGGCAGCAGTTTTCTTCGCTCCAAAATGTCCTCCACATGCTTGATTATGTGAAAAAGAGAGGATGCTATGGAATTCATGTTCTGGGACACATCTGCGAATGATTTGATCGGTGCAATATTTGAAAAGATGAGGATCGTCCCAGTAAAAGTTTCGAACATTGGAGAGAAATTTTTGTTTATCTTGTTTTGACCAATGGGAAGGTGTTTCATTTGTGACAAGATAATTTACGATGTCCGCGTACCATGGTGCACTAGAGAGTGAAAGAATTTGTTCGTCGGGAAAATGATCGTTGATTTGAGAGTTATCATAGTTTTCATGCACTATACGAGAGAGATGGTCAGCTACGACATTTTCAGAACCCTTTTTATCTCGTATTTCTAGGTCAAACTCTTGAAGAAGGAGAATACAACGGATTAAGCGGGGTTTGGTATCCTTTTTCGTGAATAAATACCGCAAGGCGGCATGATCGGTGTAAACTATGACCTTAGAACCTATGAGATATGATCTAAACTTATCGAGGGCAAAGATAACTGCTAAAAACTCTTTTTCTGTGGTTGAGTAATTCAATTGAGCTTCATTAAGAGTTTTTCTAGCATAATAGATGACTCGAGGAAGTTTATCGATTCGTTGACCTAAGATGGCTCCAATGGCATAATCAGAAGCGTCGCACATTAATTCGAAAGGCAAAGTCCAATTTGGAGGTTGGATGATAGGTGCAATGGTCAAGATCGATTTGAGGGTTTCAAAAGACGTTTCACATTCATTGGAAAATTCAAATTTAACGTCTTTAGCCAGAAGATTCGAAAGAGGTTTTGAATTTTTTGAAAAATCTTTAATGAACCTCCTATAGAATCCTACATGGCCAAGAAATGAGCGAATGTCCTTTACGGACCGTGGAGGAGGAAGGCCCACGATAAGATCAACTTTAGATTTATCAACTTCTAGGCCATTTTTAGAGACAACATGACCTAAGACTATTCCTCGCTTAACCATAAAATGACATTTTTCCCAATTAAGAACAAGAGATTTCTCCTTACATCGCTTTAAGACACGTTCTAAACGAAGGAGGCATTGATCAAAAGATGACCCATAGATTGAAAAATCGTCCATGAATATTTCTAAGAAGTCCTCCACCATATCAGAAAATATACTCATCATACATCTCTGAAAGGTAGCGGGAGCATTACAAAGACCGAAGGGCATGCGACGATAAGCGAAAGTTCCGAAGGGACATGTGAACGTCGTTTTGTGTTGGTCCTCTAACGCAATGGGAATTTGATTATAGCCAGAGTAACCATCAAGAAAACAATAATATTCATGACCGGCTAAGCGTTCGAGCATTTGATCAATGAAAGGGAGGGGAAAATGATCTTTTCTTGTTGCTGCATTGAGTTTTCGATAGTCGATGCAAACGCGCCATTTTGTTTTGACTTTTGTCGGAACAAGTTCGTTATTCTCATTTTTGGTCACAGTGATTCCAGATTTCTTGGGCACAACTTGTACTGGACTTACCCAAGTACTGTCAGAGATAGGGAAGATAATGTTATTGTCTAAACATTTGATAATTTCTTCCTTTACCACTTCTCTCATATTAGGGTTTAATCGCCTTTGAGCTTCGCGAGTGGGTTTAGCCTCGTCGACTAAATGTATTCGATGTTCAATAATTGATGGACTAATTCCCTTAATGTGAGCGATTACCCATCCTATTGCCTCTTTATTTTCCCTTAAAATTTTCAAAAGTTGTTCTTCTTGGTCCTTAATGAGATCGGATGCCAAGATTACAGGGAATTTTTCCAAAGAATCTAAGTATGCGTACTTAAGATCGTTTGGAAGAGGTTTGAGGTCTAATTTAGGGCGTACTTCTTTTGAGGCTTCAGTAGACATCAACTGATTGAATTCTAGTGAATTATGAAAAGAGCATAGCATATCATTTAATTCATAAATGTATTCATCTTCATTTAAATTGGAATTAAAATGATCTAGGCACATGTTAAGAGACTCCGTAATATCACTAAAATCATTTTCTACAATTGTTTGGATCATGTCAACTTCTTCTGTTTCAAAATCCCTTGGTTGTCTGTTAAGATTGAAGATATTTAGTTCAATGGTTAGGTGCCCAAAGGAAAGTCGGAGTTGACCATTCCTACAATTTATGATAGCATTTGATGTTGCTAAAAATGGACGACCTAATATCAAAGGAATCTGACTATTGGGATTTGAGACAGGTGCAGTCTCTAGGACTATGAAATCGACTGGGAAATAGAATTGCTCGATTTGTATCAAAACATCTTCAACTGTGCCCAATGGTTTTTTGACAGATCGATCAGCTAGTTGAATTGTGATGTTTGTAGGTTTTAATTCCCCTAGTCCAAGTTGACAGTACACAGTATAAGGCAAAAGATTCACACTCGCTCCAAGATCGAGTAAGGCATGACTAATGTGAGTGTTACCGATTTTACAACCGATCGTAGGACAACCGGGGTCCTTATACTTGACCGGGGAGGGATTTGAAAGAACAGAGCTAGTGTTTGCAGTTAGAAATGCAGTCTTAGGAACGTTAGTGGCACGTTTTTGAGTACATAACTCTTTCAGACATTTGGCATATTGAGGAATTTGCTCGATGGTATCAAGAAGTGGAATATTGACTCGAACTTGTTTGAAGATTTCAAGAATTTGGTCAAAATTAGCGGGCTTCTTCTTTTTGTTGAGTCTATGGGGAAATGGAGCAATGGGTTTATAGACTCGTTCGGAAGTTTTTTCATTCGAAGAAGAAGGTGTTATATTAGAGGGTGAAGATAAGGGAGCTGGAATGTTGGGGTTGTCAACATCAGAAGGTGAAGAGTGGTCGGGATTGCCAACCTTAGATGAAGAATTAGAATCGTTTTGATTGACAACCGTGGTTGTCGATTGAGTTTCAGAATTTGGAACATGGGAAGATTTAAGAAGGATGTCGGGGTTGCCGACATGGTTGTCCACCTTCTTTCCAGACCTTAATGTGGTGACAGCATTAACCGGATTTACATCTTCTTCTCACAAAGATTTACTCCTCGAGAGTTATACTTTAGATTCACTTCGGTTTGACTAGGCAATTTACCTTTCTCATTGATTTTCATGAGATCCTTCATCATTACCAACATTTGTTCATTTTGTTTAGTGATTTGCTCAATTCTTGCATCTTGGTTGGTGATTTGTTAATTTTGTTTAGAGAGTTGTTTTTCCAATCGAGCAATTTCTGGTGAAGGCTGAGAAGGTTGGGTTGATGGATTGAAATTAGGATGCCTGTATGGTTGATTCGAAGGTTTTGTTTGAGGAGCGGGTTGAGAATTTTGAGAATTAGAGGTTGGGGCTCGATAATACGGATTTGGTATCATTGGATGCATATGTGATGGATTAGCCACGTTGTTAGGATTTGACCATGAAAAATTGGGGTGGTGCTTCCAGTTAGGATTGTATGTGGATGAATAAGGACTATTTTGGGCTATAGCATTGATTTGGTCTTGTGTGTAGTAATGAGGTAGTCCTTCTCCTTCTTGAGGAATTTGGGCATCTATAGGAAGATGTGATGGGTCAATGGCATGTACTCCTCTGTTTGGAGTACGAATTGGAACACGAATTATTTCCCATTGCATATCCTTTTCCGAATACTCTTCTAAAAATTCCCAAGCTTCCTCGTCTGTTTTTGCCATGAATTCTCCTCCGCACATTGATTCGAGTTGGGATCTTGTTTGATAGTTAAGCCCTTCATAAACGATTTGGCACAAAACGTGTTTAGGGATTGCATGATGTGGGCAACTATATAACAATTGATTGAACCTTTCAAAATATTTTGAAAAAGTTTCTCCTTCATTCTGAGAGAATTGATTGATTTCAGTTCGAATTTTAAGAGTTTTGTGGAAAAGAAAAAACTTTTTCAAAAATATAGTAACAAAATTGTCCCAACTCTTAATTGAATTTTTAGGAAGAGAATTAAGCCATCTTTTCGCGCTTTCTAGAAGTGCGAATGGAATAAGTCTTAGCTTGATGGATTCATTAGAAAGTTGTTGCATTTTAGTTGTAGAAGCATATAACTCAAATTCACTAAGAAATTCATATGCATTTTCAGACCCAGTGAATTTTGGTACCCCTTGGATAAAAGAATGTTTTAGCTCAAAATTATTTCCTTCGGCAGGTGGAAATGAAATAACTGAAGGTTGAACAGTCCGTGTTGGATAGCATCGGTCTCTAAGGGATAATGGTCGGTTCTCATGAAATTCATTATTTCCAACATGTGATTTAGGTGATAATTTCGGTGAACTGTGTTGTGAACCGTGATTGCTCATATTTTGGCTTTCTAAATGGTTAAAATTATTTCTTGCCCAAACGCGCATAAACAAATCAAGGTGTAACAGCCAAAAGTAAATTAAATCAGTTTTTAGTTGGGCACCTGTAGAGTTGAAAATTACTTACAGAGGTGTATGATAGCCCGTCCAATGCAGCTGAGTAGCGCTAGCGGATCAAACTCCAAAGTTTGTGGTTGCTATGCTGTTGCTACCTATCAGATATCTAAGAGATGATAAGCTTAGAAAAAATTAAACTGCAACTGTGTATATATAAATGAAACGTGACTGAAATAAGCAAAATGGAATGTAACTTGATGAAATAATGCAATGAAGTATGCTTTGATTACCTTGGTTAAGTGAAAAACTATGTATGAATGAAATAAGGAAACATGAAAATGTGTACTGCAGTGATCATTGAAAAATGTGTGAGCTTGAAAATGAAGCAATGTGAGTCACAAACCAAAGCAATGCGAAAAATGCAGGAGTGAGAGAATTTGAATGATTAGAAACCGAAAGTGTGGCTATGTGAAACGAGATTTTTAAAAACGAGAAAAAAAAGTATTTTTTTTTGTTACGTGGAAACCAAAATAGCAATGCAACTAAATAACGTGTAGCAGCAGTAAGTTGACACACAAAAATGAAAGGAGAAGTTCACGTATATGTGACAGCTAGTAATGCTTAAAATGAGATTATATGTGATAGCATACACATGAACGTGAGAAACAAAATTTAAACTAACGTAAGCTGGGTATGTGAATAGAAACCAACTAAATGAGATGCAACTCACATGCAAAATGTAACGGAAAAAGCAAATGCAGCGAACGAACAAAATGCTTTTTTTTTTTGAAAACTAATGCAAAAAAAAATGATTTTTTTTTGAACTGAAAAACGAAAAAAAAACGATTTTTTTTTGAAAACTAATGCAAAAAAAAAGTAAAATAAATTAACACGAATAGACTTAAAAACGAAAAATCGAAAATCTCAAAATAGCAACTCTCCGGCAACGGCGCCAAAAACTTGTTGTGACTTTTCTATTGATTAGAAAAGCACAAATTTTAATAAATTCTGCAAGCGCACAGGCGTGTAGTATGCAGGTCGAACACAGGGAATTGTATTTTAAAACAATTAAAATCCATAGTTAAATCTTAGGCGTGTTAAACGAATTCGACGGTGAATTTTAAATAGAAAATAAAAACAATAATATACTCCGAATCGTTTTCGAAACTAATCGAAATTGCAACCAAAATATAGAATTGTAAAAGAAATCAGAACAGAAATTGAAATTGCGGAAAAGAAGATAACGGAGCAAACAACTGAAATAATTATTAATTAACTGAAAAGAGTGCAGAAAATAACTAAGAACAAGAATAAATAAATTGCTAAATCTAATCAACAATCCTATGTATTCTGTTCGAAAATAAAAACAGTGCTGAATTTAAATCTAAACTTGAAGAAAAGTGATGAGGTAAGAGATAATTTTCCATTTGCATTCCTCTCTCTATTTAAAGACTTCAGCCTCCACAAATAACCCTATTATTTAGGTCCATGTGCTTGATATTAGGAGAAAAATAAGGCCACCTCACTTTGAATTGGTCTTTGCTTTGTTATTTGATTAACAAGTGGCCTTGCTTTGAGAGATTTTCAGGTCAAACTTTGAATGTGTATTTTCAATATTTGCAATTGATTTCTTGCATGAATAGTACACATGTTGGTGACGTGAGATGCATTTCTTCATGAACGATATGTACTTTCTCTTCGACGGTATTCAAAATGTTGTACTTTGGAATCAATAATCTGCAAAACCACAACAAAATACCCGTATAATACCGCTTTATTAAAATAAAATTATATGAAATAAACGGTTTAAATTGCAGAGAAATATGTTCATCACATTTACACAATCACCATCAGTTCGACGAGCAAAGTTAGACGAAACAGCAGCAACTTCGTGTAAATCACAACCAGTCTGCCCATCCTCCTCACCCATAACATCAGAGTCAACTATTACTTCACTCAAGCCGTTCTCATTAATTGCAGCACAAGATTTACCCACATTGCAAATCAGTTTCAAGTTATAACCCAACTCGACGCTGCAATCATCGAGAGAATGGGCTTCTTACCAACTGCAGTCGACGGCAAGGCACCGTCTACAGAATGATAAACATCAGCTTGCATAGAATTCGTTACCACATGACTTGAACTAGGGCAAGACGCGGGAGCATGGGGAGAAATGGATATCGTGAGCAATGGGGGGAAGTCGTTGATAGAATGAAGAAGAGGCATAGGTCGAAGCAGCACAGACAGCATGACGTTGAAGATTTGGCCAGATCAGGTGGAAGAGCGGGAAGGGAAAGGAGTATAGGGGAGGGAAAGAAGTGGAGGTGAATCAGGCATAAGAAGGGGGCAGAGGGGAGGATAGCATGGGGGAAGAGAGAGGCGAAAGAGGAGGTCAACGCGGAGAACCGCACAGAGTACGAAGAAGGACGAGAACGAACAGGGGGATGTCGCCATTGTTATATTTTTCTAATTTTTATAACTCTAATTAATTAACCTTAATTAATTAACCTTAATTAATTAATTATCCATCTTAATTAATTAACCTTAATTAATTATCCCTATAAATTAATTAACCTTTAATTAATTACATTAATTAATTAACCCTTTAATTAATTATCCTTTGATTAATTAATTATCCTTGATTAATTATATTGATTAATTAGCTTTTAATTAATTACATTAAGTAATTATCCATAAATTAACCACCTTAATTAATTCAGTAATTAACCATCCTTTAATTACTAATTAAAGATCCCTTAATTAATTACACATTAATTAGTTAATCCTTACATTAAGTAATTAATCCTTTATTAATTACATTAAGTAATTATCTTTTTAATTACTTCCATTAAGTAATTAGCTTTTAATTAATTACATCCATTAATTATCCTTTAATTAATTACAATAATTAATTAGCCTTAATTACTTCTTAATTTCATCATTTTATTTTTGAAAATAATTAGAGATTTTAATAAGATAATTAACCTAATATTTAATTATATAAACCATAACAATTTTTAAAAACATATAACTTTAAAATTTGAACTTTGAAACTCGTTCGAAATCTTGTCTAATAATTTACTTTGAAACTTGGATACATTCCTTTTGAAAATTTATTCCCTTTTTAAAACTTTAAAACTTGCTCCTATTTTATTCAAAAACCTGGTTAACAAAAACAAAAATAAAATAACCTGAGTCAACAACCAGAAATCCCGAATCAAAACCCGAGCCACTCGCGCTTATCTCATACTCGAGACAAACCTCCATCAACCTCGAGCTCACTCCCGAGCAAACCACTTCTTCTCCAATCTCAAACAAATCCAGATACGCATACATACATGTGCACGTGCACACGCAACCAGACCACTTCCGATCCTCGCCAAGACTTTCGACACGTCGCCAACGACCTCTTCGGCTCACCCGACCACCAAGATAAACCAATATCATCGGAAATCAAGAACGAGCTATTCGATCCCACATGAAACCCAAACTCGATCAACAAACTCACGTCGCCCTGTTGCCACCCATCGCCAGAATCCACGCCGATCCACCAGAACCTCCACCGCAGTCCCGTGCTTTGGTTTCCCTAGGTCCGATTGCCTCTGGTGCACCCTCAGTAACGAATTCGTCATGATTATATTATCGACCAAAATAAGTTGTTAAGCCCTAATTCGATGTCGTGCCACCGCCACAGTCATTTATAATTTCTCCAGCCATTTTTCCAATGTTCCCCATCATACCAGCTTTCACCATGGTCAAACTCGACAGCCAAACCATCGTCGATCGTCGAGGATTGTCGAAAAAAAAACTCATTCAACTAAAGATATCTAATCATATACAGGCTTAAAAATCATGAAATATTTATCTAAATTCATCATTCGCCAATACGAATCAGATTATGGAGTCAAATCATTAAATTAAAACCATCGATTTTTCTTGATTTAAAAGTTTTCACTTTAATTTCTATATTTCAAAGTATTTACTAAATATTTTTACTTGGAACCTTTTTTAAAATTGAAATTGTAATGTTATAAACATTTTCTTTTAAGAGATCAAAGCCCTAAAATCGTTTTGGTGGGATGATTTGAATTTTTGTGCAGGTTTTAAAACCTGTAATGTATGAATAGAGCATATATATACATATACACAGGCATGCACTCGTATGTACACATAAAACTTCATTATATTCAAACAAGATATATCTATGCAAACTAGATTTACCACACTACTATCATAAATCATCACATGCTTCAGGATATCAAGGAGATTTAGCTTTTCCAAATTAAGTTTACACACCTTTATATAAACAGAGAGCGGCTTTCAAATCTGGAAATTTGATTTTTGAAACAGAAGCTTGATTCTGATCTGTGCTTGATTGTTAAGTTTGAATCTTTGAACTTGAATTTTTGATCTGAACTTGTTTATGATGTTGCCCTGGAAATTGAGAACAGAGGATAAGCTTTGATCTTTGCTTTCTAGTTTGAGGATTTGATTAGTTTCTTTTGAGTTGAGTTGAATCTTGTTTGAATTGTTTTCATGTTGATAGCTTCCAGGTTTTGAATTTGAAGAGATTGTTAGCTTTAGAACAAAAATCTGGAACTTTGAAAATCTGGGGAAATGTTTTGATGTTTGAGGAAACCTTTGCTTTGATTTGTTTCCAGGTTTGAAAATTGTTTGTATAATTTTCTTTAGTTTTTATTTTCTGGTTTTTCTTTGCTTTGATCTATATTTGAAACTGGAATTTTTTTTTAACTGGATTTTGTTTTTGATTTGAGTTTGTTTGCTTTCGAGTTTTGTTTCCAGGTTTTAATTTCTTAGGTTTTAAATATGTGAAAGAAAGATGAGAAAGAAGTATAGATTTATATATAGCTTATTTTTATTAAATGAAAAGAAATTTAAAACATGACGTTTGTAATTCATGTTAAAATCAAACTAACACCTGGTTAATCCTTATGTTAAAATACTTACACTTGTACTTTCATGTTATTAAATATTTACACATGCAATTTACATGTTTTCTTTTTATTAAATATCTTTAACATATTTATATAATTTTTTGTATTATATATATATATATATATGCTTTATGTTTTAAAATATAAAGTTTAACTTTAAATAGCCTTGAAATTTTTTATATTAAATTTAAAATATAACTTCCAAAATATTTATATATACACATATATATTATATTATAATTAGAAAACAAATCTCTATTAGTTTTAAAATATAGAGTTTTAAATCCAATTCATTTATATGATATTTATTTTTGAATTTCAAACTAAAGTCCTATTTACCCTCATATATATATATATAAATATATAAGCAAACAAAAATCTTATTTATTTTTGAAAAATATTCAAATTAATTCACAATTTTAATCCAAAAATTTATATTAATTACCAAATTAAATTTAACTTAAAAATGGGATCGTTATAGATTCCCTCCTTAAGAAAATTTCGTCCTCGAAATTTGCTAGACAGGGAAACAAACAAAGTACATATGAAAAAGGTAGAGAAATGGTTTACCAGATCAAACCAAAACATCTATTCTTCATTTGGAATAGATCAGAATATCATCAATGAGAACGAATTTATTTAATACTTCATGAAATACTCGGGTCATCAGTCTACGAAATATGCAGGGCATTGGTTAGTCTAAAGGAATAACTTAACCATTTGTAGAATGTATCTGCTAATGAATAGATAAATGGATACAATCTTTCGAAATTCTAAGCTGATGGAATCCTTAGGCTAGATCCGTCTTGGAAAAGAATCAAGCATCATGAAAATGATTGAAAAGGTAGTCGATTCGGTGCAAAGGAAATTCTTGAACAATATGGATTCCAAACACAGATTAGAATGCCCTAAAGTATACATTAACTTGTCCCTTTTCGGACTTGGATCCACATAAGAAATCACAACAAAATTTCCCAATTTGATTTGACCGAAATCGTTTTATTGATACAATCTAATTTAGCTTTATATTTTTGTTAACTAATTCATTCCAATTAAAATTTCAAATTTATTAAAGTTAAGAATGAAAAGATTGATAGAAAATTGACGACGAGAATACGAAATAGGAATTTTTTCTATAACGTAAACAAAGATTCACAGGGCCTCCAACCATGCCAAAGCTTCTTCTTGGAGCTGCCACGAAGCCATCAAAGAATTGAAATCGGACAATGATCGAAGGAGATTGATGGAAATTTTTTTTTCCTTGTTGTTACAGGGTATTGACCATTTGTAGTGGTACTTCCCTGTCCCCTACCTCGTCCTCTTCTTCGGTCGTTCTCACCATCAGTGAATAGTAAGATAATTTACTGAGGCGTACGGACAAGATATCTTAGGGATACTCATTCTAGGGTATTTCTAACCCTATCTCTAATGAGTCACCTAATGTGTTATACTCCAAAGATAAAGTTCTTACTCAACCTTTAGCTCTGATACCACTGTAATGACCTGACTCGACCTTCGAATATTGACATCCATACTTCACCTGTATTCGAATGCCGCAGATTCAAACATTGAGTCTGGTTCACCAGAGCTTATAACACATTAGGAAAAAACAACATAGCAGAAAAAATTAATTTTTATTGATATATACAATATGAATATAACAATCTGATGCAATTGAACATCAATATCAGAGCCAAAATACAACAGGGGAAAGAAATCTTCAACAGAGGTCTTCAAGAAAGAGAGAGATTAAATCCAACAGATTGCGTCTTCCTTTGCCAAAGCTCCAAAGACTCAAACCACCATCACGCTAAAATATAAAGCTCGGTTCTGAACTAAAAACTTCTAGATCCATATCTACTATTAGAACTAGCTCTGCAACCTACTAGCTGACTATTTGATAACTTGACTCTAGGCTGCCCGTGTGGAAAATTGTGGGCACCCAGAGTTTAGAAAGGGAACAATAAACTCAGGGTCAGTCATGAGACTGATGTGAGAAAAACAAAATTTTTTTTTTGAACAAAATGAAATAAAAAGAAATTTGCTATGCTTTTGGGAAAATGAAACTACCATAAGGCCTCCCGCCACACACACAATGCAATCACACACTTGGGGGAGATTTCTCCTTATAACGATCAAACATGCTTGATATGCGAAAATCCTTTTGATATTATTATTAGTGCGTAGTGTAGAAAACATTTCGAAAGTATAATATTAATGTTAGCCAGCATACGTACCCTTATAGTATGCCTACTAAAGCTATCATGTTAGATGGCAGGTTCTACAACTAAACCGCACAGGGCTCGTATTGGGTGATTGGATTTCCAACAAATGGCCAAGTCTAAGTAACTTCCTTTTCGAATGGGTACGCCTCTGGAGGGACGCCTGAGAACCTAACCGGATCTTTACCAACACAAGGCCGGTGTAGCATCCCGATATTTTCAACCATTCGCATCCGCACATGTCGGACTTGAATTGTTCGAAATACCGCGTTGTAAATAAAATTCGGCAAATCTCAGAATATTCAGTAAATAAATAATCGCAGAATCACAGACATAGAATCTGAATACTCGCAGCGGAATTTAAGAATAACTTCGTGGTTCATGAAGCCACTATCAATAGTCTCAAACAAGTATAAAGTCACAGTCTTAAACCAAATATAGTTTGAAATCTCCACAGAAAATCTCAATATTAAATTGTCTTGATTACAAGGGCTAAATTAAGAATTGAACAGAAACTTGGCAGCAGCTTGAAAAGAGATAATCTTCAGAAGTCCTAGCTCCAGAGAAAGAGGTTCGAACTGAAACTCAGGCTGACCCGAGCGTAAAATAAAACATAAACACTCGAGTCAGGACATACATACTTATACAGTGTAAGCTAATTCAAACCACTTTAATAACTTTAATAACTTGGAATCGGTTATGGGTACACTCTCTATCTAAACCGAAAACCACTTTAATAACTATACGCGGAGTGATGATCCAGAATGAAGTGGTCGGAATGATGAACGTGATGACTGAAGAAAGAGAACGAAAATGGATAGCCTTGACACTTGTGTCAAATTGGAAATGACTAAAATCAGGAGCCGTGCCGGGCCAAATGGGGTTAGCCACCTCGAGCGAACACACTTCTTCGTAACTATTACTCATTACTTGTTGTTGATTGGTGCACCCTCGGAATTTCAGGAGTGTTGTTTCGCGGTGTTGCGATCGCTGCGGCGATGCGTTCTCACCAGTCCGGATCAGGCGAATGGTAGTTTCACTACCTTGGGTATTGCCTCATGTGCCTTGTCATACTTGTATCCCTATATTGCGCGACCACTACGACTTTGTTTTGTGTTATACCTATGGAGTACTCCCTGATATCCCGCCAGTTTACGGTGGAGTTTACAGTGCTGTATAGACTATGACATTTATATTAAATGTGTTAAGGGGGATAATGGTAACGCCTTAACACTATTTTGATACTTTATATTACTGATAGACATTATCTATTTAGCGTATATTACAACATAGTAGATAGTTTAACGGATCCTTAGAGGATGGTTATTCCAACATCCTTTGAGTTACTTGTATTTCGATTGCTATTTCACTTGAGTTGGATTTATTGATATGAGAATATTATTCCTGACTCGAGTGTTTTGTGTTTTACTTTACGCTCGGGTCAGACTGAGAGTACCAGCTTTCGAGGCTCACTTTGGAGTTGGAGCTTCGCTTGGAGATCCAGCTATCTATCCAGCTTTCAGATATTCGATGATTCCAGTGATGTATTCTAATTTGTACTTGATGTATCATATTTCTCTTCTGCTGTAAACTCTGATGTATCTTATATATTTATATAGTAGCTTCATGAACTACTATTTTTCTTTTACTTCCGCTGCATATTATTATTCTGTGTCTGTGATTCTGTGATTATTTATTTACTGTATATCTGAGTTTTGCCAAATTTTAAATTAACAATTCGGTATTTTGAATTATTCAAGTCCGACGTGTGCGGATGCGAATAGTCCAAAATAGCGGGTCGTTACAGTTGGTATCAGAGCTTTTGGTAGCTCTAGACAAAACTTAGCATATAGGGTAAATGTATTTACAGAATCACTCCCACTCGAGCTTCAATCTTTTCCTTTGACTCAATTCCTTTGAATTTTGGAACGTTCTCTGCGGTTTCAAAATTCATTCATATCTCTCACTATTTATCTTCTTTTGATTCTGGAGTACCCCATAACTCCATTTCGAATGATCTTTATAGTGAGTCGGCGGTCTCGCCAATCCCAAATTTATTTGTAAATGAGTGAAACTCATTTACAATAGACATCGATTTACCGAAGATTTCTGTATCCTCGGTTTACGATGCTATCTATCTCAAACAATACCTGAGTTCTATTTCTTGAGATCGAATGTTGATTTACCTCAGAATTCTGCATCGATCTTATTCTTGAAGTCACGGTTGACCCGGTTAAGGTTGCCCGTGAATTAAATAAGCGTATCCATCTCGCAATTCTGTTAATTGAATTATCTTATCTTCCGTTTCAAACTTATTATCGAATCAAAAATTCTCTTTGAGTAAGTCTATCAAAATTTGAATTTCTATCCTTGCTTTGAAATCCATCCTTGTATCGGCGAGCGAGGAAGTGTATTTGAAATTTATATTAAAACGTTTTATATATACTGTGTTGTTTGAGCTGGTTATGCTGATTTGGGTTTCCGATCGATTCGTCTGATCAACGTTATCGATAGGATTTCCAAAACACCTGAGCAGAACAAACTGACACAATATTGTCTCAAAATTTGGTAAATAAACTAAAATTTGGTATGATTATAAGTAAATTTTCTGATAATTATTAAATGAATTGGTTAACTAAATGATGTTATTCGATTTTCATTTATTGTTTTGTAAACCATGGATTTACAAACATATAAATAAACGGAATTATAAAACTTGATTTGTAAATTGATTTGGAAATTTAAATGAATGTAAATCAGGAATTTAAGAATTTCATTTTCGGTGATTTCAAAACTTTGGGTTTAAATTTTAAAATACATAAGTAATTTCGAATAGAAACCATTTTCAAAGAATTTAAAAGTTTAAATCAGTTGTCTCCTCTTGGTCGCTGGAAATAATTCCGGTGATGACGGCCGCATCATCGACATTCATTTTCGGGTTTCGAAGTGGAGAGACTATTCGTAGCCTTGCTACACTTTGATTTGAAAATTTTAAATAGATTTGAATTTCTAAACTATGGATTGATTTATAAATATTGGTAAATGATTATTGATTTGATGTGATTTATTAGATGTGTATATATTTATTTCAAAATTGTTTGAAGTAAATTGAAAAGAAAATTCTTAAAAATTTATGTTAATAATGATTTCAATTTTAAAGCGAAGCCAAAATTTGAATGAATATTGAAACTTAACAAATTGGATTAGAAAATTTACTTGCATAATACCCAATTACATTACAATACGACTTACCAAAACCATCCAAATGTTGAATATGTAATTGAATAATTTACAATGCGAAATGATGTTAAAAGAAATTTAAAATTGGAATAGTTATAATAACTATAAATATGCTTGTAGGATATATTAGGTGGAAGTAATTTAATAGTAATTTAAAATTAAGAAGAATTGAATTTGTTGAATAAAATATGATTAATTATTAATAGGGTATAATTGGATAATAACATAATGAATAAATGAGATAAATAAATAAAATTTGTTCAGAAGGAATCTTTTGTTATCAAATATTAATAAATTGAATTGAAATCAACTTAATAAATAATCTTGAATTTAAAAACAAATTGTTGAATATAAATTTATTTAAATTGAAATTTATATGGTTTGAATTAATTGTTTTACTCTGTTTTCAATCTATTTTCTTTCTGTTTGTTTCTATTCTCCTACTTTCTTCCTTTTCGGGGACGAAAAGTTTTGAGTGGGGGAGATTGTAATGACCTGTTTTTTTTACGCTTTTAAATTACTAAATTAAATAAAATTTTAATTAAAAATCCGATAGAAATAAAATTTTACGATTATTAAATGGAAATCTCTTTGTATATATGTTACAAATCCAAACAAAATACAAATTCGTAGACGACCAATTTCAATAAGACCAATAATGTAATACATATTAAAACGTAATGTAATAATATGAAATAGTCGTAACCAATAACTGAAACCATATTAATAATTTTAACGTAAGAAACGCGCGTTTTGCGTTAAATGAAAATTACGTTAAATAAAAATAAACAATAAAATTTCGCAACGGAAACTTGATATTTGGAATGCGTATAGCTAAGCATAGCAACTGGTAAATTTTCGTCCGAAAATATGAAAGTTTATTTCGTGCGTAAATTTACTTCATTTTAATCAGTTAAAAAGCGATGAAAATAAAACGTTTTCAAAACCAAAATATTTTTACATAGAAAAATTCTAAACCATCTTTTGAGCAAGTTGTCAGTTTGTCGTTTTTTCAAATTCGGACATCTTTGGCTCCGTCGATCTTAATTTTGTGCGATTTTTGCGCATTTTCCGCTAGTTGAAAATTTCGAATTTTTATAATTCAACCGTACCACCAATATCTTTATACCGTTTTGATCGTCTCGTTGTGCTGATCTCTGCGGTATATTCAATTTATGTGTTTGGTGTCCGTTACGCAGCGGAAAACTGTGTAACGATCCAATGCATCGGTATCCGTTTGATCATGATGTCCATTCAAATTTAGAACGCCTGAATTATCACGGCAATTAGCATTTATTTATTTCCAGTGACCTTTGCTTTTCACAATTTACTCTAACTTTAGCTTGGTTTCCATGCTTACAAAATTAGTGCCACCTTTATTTGCATGCATGCGTTATGTCTGTTCTTTTCAAGACTTGTTCCATCTTCCCATTATGTTGTGTCTCCTCATTTCCTCAACATCTCATCTTTACACTTCTCTACTGCATTGTTCCCTTGTTCTCTGGCTTCCCCTTCATGACCGAAAGCAAGGCCAACAAAAAAAAAAAAGAAAAAAAAGAAAACAAAAACTCACCGTTGTTCACATTCGCGCGAGCTCCATCCACCGCGCGCCACAGCCTTTGCGGAGCACCTTCACCTGTCACCGCCACCTACCACCCTCCCTGTTCGGCTTCCCCAATCCTCCGCCTTGCTCGCCATCATTCCACCAAACCGCCTCTCCCCACCAAGCCCTCTAGCTTCAGCCGCGCTTAGCCTTCCCTCTGAATTCACCAAGTGCTCCTCTTCCTACCACCCTCTGTCTCCACCTACTGACTTAATCTGTGCCCATCCTCCGCCTTCCATGGCCGCATCACAGCCCAAGAATGCTACAACATCATCACCCTTCACCTCGTCCGCCCTTAGCCTCCTTCTTTTAAATTGGTATGCGAATATCTTATATATATTATATTATATTATTTTACATTATTATATTGCACTGTATTATAGTATCTATTGTAGCTTGCTGTTTGTGCTTGTGTACATTATATTGAAGCATACATTTTAAAAGAAGCATCTATATATGCTAGTTACGTAGGGTTATAAGCATGCATATATTTTAGTTTTAAGTTTTGTTGTATAGGGTAACATGTTAAGCTACAGATCTATTTTATAGTGTAAGTATATATATATATTAGCATATAGTGATACATAGTTAAAATGTTATATTTTATGTTTGGAAATCTGTTTACATTGTATATTTGAACTAAGGCATTTATAATTTACACTTGAGTAAGCTTGCGTCCCCATCCATAGTATATAATATGTACATTGTTTAATGATTTGTTGTACAAATTGATATGGCAGTTATATATAATACGTATATGTACATTATATTTTATAAGTAAGCTAATTGTTACATAAGTATATAGTTAAGACTGTAGTCGGTATTCAATCTATTTAACACGTTTGAATGTCATATTATATAAGTTTTATTGGTATTTTACTGTATAAGTTATAACATTGATTTCTGGCATACGTGTATAACTGATGATATATGTAATTGTTTGAAAATATAGGCAGATATTCTTTTGTACTTAAAATTTTTTTACACTGCTGCAAACACGACCTGAGTTCATGTTTGACGCATCGTATCTCACTCATGTTTTATCGGAATGAGTTGATTCTATTTTTAAAAAGGAGTTTAAGTTACCTAGTTTATACATGTCAAATTCCAGCAAAATCCGACATCGTTTGATTTGTGGTCGAGGATCTGGAAGTTAGACCCATGCAGATATTCTTTTGTACTTAGAATTATTTTACACTGCTGCAAACACGACCTGAGTTCATGTTTGACGCATCGTATCTCCTCCGTCTTACGTCGGAATCAAGTGATTCTTTGCAGTTTTGAAACACAAGTTTTGATCTTTGTTCATACCAAATTTCAGACCATTTCGATCTCGGTAGCACATAGAATTATATTGTTAAACTTTGACATAGGACATGTTTTGTAATTGTTGCTATGTTGAATGTTTTGATTGATTTCGACGATTCATATTTAACAGCTTTGCTAGTCGATTCGTGCCAATCTAGTTATTCCGAAAGTCGTGCTTGCGATCCGTGACTCAACTTCGTTGTCTATTCATATCTCTAGCCTCGAAAGGTGAGCAATCACTCACGATTAATATTCTTTTATTTATTAAATTTGATTTCAATTGAAACGACAATTGAAATATACTACTGTTATTTATTGCACTGTTATTTATGTATCAGTTCACCTTTGACATCTGACACCGTTATCTGTTATGTATGCAATAATAATCTAGTTTGGTTGATAATTGATTGTTTGTTTGTTGTTTATATTGGATGTTAAATTGTAATGTATAAAGTGATGAATATTATGAAATTGAATTCGACGTAGGATAGTTTAAAATTTGAATTGACATATGCGTTGAATTTGATTAGTTAATTTGAATAATATGACCCCTTCTATTTGTTAAGTTAATTGACACATAGAATTTGATAAATGAGACTTTGAACCTTCGAACGCATATTGGATTAATTATTGTAGCTTTAAAATTTAAATCGAACGACAAGTGAAAACCGTAATGAATAATCTTTAATCTACATGAAAGGATAGTGTAGATTCTAAAGATAATTATATTAATTCGCACAAACAACAATGCGAATTTATACGATTATTTCGGGATTATTTGAATTAATTATTGGATTGTTATTTATTGTTTGTTTATTTACTTTGACATCATCCCAGTTATCACACTGCAAGTTCCCTTTGCTATGCTTTGATTTTTGAATTGAATTGGAATCGGGTTGAAATGATAAATACCCAAATGAACTTGACTTAGGATAGAGAATTAAATAAATCCGATTGGTCAATAATTTGATTTAAAAATAAAATAATGATTTTATTCGAATAAAGAATAAGTTTTGAAATGAAACTGGAATTTGAATTTTTATGAGAGGAAAATGTAAAGATTGAAATCTGGAACAAATATTACGTAGTAATTTATGAAAGAACATTGTTTGAAATTTAATTATTCAATAATTGAATTTGGAATTAGTAATAAAAATTTTGAGATTAGTAATAATCGAGTTTTGAAATTATTAAGTTTAAAGTTATTTAATAATTAAAATTGAAATTGTAATTAAGTTGGAATTCATAATTAAGTGGAAATGATTTAATAATTAAGTTTGAATTGATAATCAAGTTTGTAATTATTAAGTTTTAAATTATTATCAATTGATATTGAAATTATTTAATAATTGAATAAGATTTGGTTATTTGATAATTGAACAAAAATTGAATTCTTTGATAAGAGAAATTGAACTTTTGAATTTGAACTTCGTTAATAAATGAAATTGAGTTTCTTTATTTATTAAAGCTTTGGAAAATTTAAGTAAGTTAATAAGTGAAATTAAACTTCTTGAATATATGAAATTTAGTTCTTTATTAATTGAGTTTGAAATTTGTAACGAAGTCAATAAATAAGTGAAAATTGAATTTCTTTAACAAGAAATAAAATGTGATTTATTGAAATAAATGAGATTTATTGAAATTATCGTGAAACTTGTAATTTAAAGAATTGATTGGACGAATCTAATTTATTTCAATTCGAAGTTTGATATAATAATGATGAACGTAAGTAATCGTTTTAAATAAACTGGAATTTAAGTAGAAGTTGTTTTGAAGGATAAAATTTACTTAGCGAATATTGAATGAAATCGATAAATAAATTTAATTTGATTTGAATGAAAATTTAACCATTTTAAATGATTCGGAATGAAACTAATATACGAACTTGAATCAATATTTGAATTGTTTAAAAAAAAAAATTGAAATTGAATTGTAAGACTTTGAAATGGTAATTTGGAATGTTGAAACGTAAATTTTGGAAATCGATTTCGAAAGATAAATGAAATGTTGAGTTACGAATTCTTATTGAAATTGAATTTGATTTGGTTTTGAAATTTATTAAACGACCAGTCGGTGTAATAATTACGAAAGTTATTAAAGAGACCGGAATCGGTTATGGGTACACTCTCTATCTAAACCGAAAACCACTTTAATAACTATACGCGGAGTGATGATCCAGAATGAAGTGGTCGGAATGATGAACGTGATGACTGAAGAAAGAGAACGAAAATGGATAGCCTTGACACTTGTGTCAAATTGGAAATGACTAAAATCAGGAGCCGTGCCGGGCCAAATGGGGTTAGCCACCTCGAGCGAACACACTTCTTCGTAACTATTACTCATTACTTGTTGTTGATTGGTGCACCCTCGGAATTTCAGGAGTGTTGTTTCGCGGTGTTGCGATCGCTGCGGCGATGCGTTCTCACCAGTCCGGATCAGGCGAATGGTAGTTTCACTACCTTGGGTATTGCCTCATGTGCCTTGTCATACTTGTATCCCTATATTGCGCGACCACTACGACTTTGTTTTGTGTTATACCTATGGAGTACTCCCTGATATCCCGCCAGTTTACGGTGGAGTTTACAGTGCTGTATAGACTATGACATTTATATTAAATGTGTTAAGGGGGATAATGGTAACGCCTTAACACTATTTTGATACTTTATATTACTGATAGACATTATCTATTTAGCGTATATTACAACATAGTAGATAGTTTAACGGATCCTTAGAGGATGGTTATTCCAACATCCTTTGAGTTACTTGTATTTCGATTGCTATTTCACTTGAGTTGGATTTATTGATATGAGAATATTATTCCTGACTCGAGTGTTTTGTGTTTTACTTTACGCTCGGGTCAGACTGAGAGTACCAGCTTTCGAGGCTCACTTTGGAGTTGGAGCTTCGCTTGGAGATCCAGCTATCTATCCAGCTTTCAGATATTCGATGATTCCAGTGATGTATTCTAATTTGTACTTGATGTATCATATTTCTCTTCTGCTGTAAACTCTGATGTATCTTATATATTTATATAGTAGCTTCATGAACTACTATTTTTCTTTTACTTCCGCTGCATATTATTATTCTGTGTCTGTGATTCTGTGATTATTTATTTACTGTATATCTGAGTTTTGCCAAATTTTAAATTAACAATTCGGTATTTTGAATTATTCAAGTCCGACGTGTGCGGATGCGAATAGTCCAAAATAGCGGGTCGTTACAGTTGGTATCAGAGCTTTTGGTAGCTCTAGACAAAACTTAGCATATAGGGTAAATGTATTTACAGAATCACTCCCACTCGAGCTTCAATCTTTTCCTTTGACTCAATTCCTTTGAATTTTGGAACGTTCTCTGCGGTTTCAAAATTCATTCATATCTCTCACTATTTATCTTCTTTTGATTCTGGAGTACCCCATAACTCCATTTCGAATGATCTTTATAGTGAGTCGGCGGTCTCGCCAATCCCAAATTTATTTGTAAATGAGTGAAACTCATTTACAATAGACATCGATTTACCGAAGATTTCTGTATCCTCGGTTTACGATGCTATCTATCTCAAACAATACCTGAGTTCTATTTCTTGAGATCGAATGTTGATTTACCTCAGAATTCTGCATCGATCTTATTCTTGAAGTCACGGTTGACCCGGTTAAGGTTGCCCGTGAATTAAATAAGCGTATCCATCTCGCAATTCTGTTAATTGAATTATCTTATCTTCCGTTTCAAACTTATTATCGAATCAAAAATTCTCTTTGAGTAAGTCTATCAAAATTTGAATTTCTATCCTTGCTTTGAAATCCATCCTTGTATCGGCGAGCGAGGAAGTGTATTTGAAATTTATATTAAAACGTTTTATATATACTGTGTTGTTTGAGCTGGTTATGCTGATTTGGGTTTCCGATCGATTCGTCTGATCAACGTTATCGATAGGATTTCCAAAACACCTGAGCAGAACAAACTGACACAATATTGTCTCAAAATTTGGTAAATAAACTAAAATTTGGTATGATTATAAGTAAATTTTCTGATAATTATTAAATGAATTGGTTAACTAAATGATGTTATTCGATTTTCATTTATTGTTTTGTAAACCATGGATTTACAAACATATAAATAAACGGAATTATAAAACTTGATTTGTAAATTGATTTGGAAATTTAAATGAATGTAAATCAGGAATTTAAGAATTTCATTTTCGGTGATTTCAAAACTTTGGGTTTAAATTTTAAAATACATAAGTAATTTCGAATAGAAACCATTTTCAAAGAATTTAAAAGTTTAAATCAGTTGTCTCCTCTTGGTCGCTGGAAATAATTCCGGTGATGACGGCCGCATCATCGACATTCATTTTCGGGTTTCGAAGTGGAGAGACTATTCGTAGCCTTGCTACACTTTGATTTGAAAATTTTAAATAGATTTGAATTTCTAAACTATGGATTGATTTATAAATATTGGTAAATGATTATTGATTTGATGTGATTTATTAGATGTGTATATATTTATTTCAAAATTGTTTGAAGTAAATTGAAAAGAAAATTCTTAAAAATTTATGTTAATAATGATTTCAATTTTAAAGCGAAGCCAAAATTTGAATGAATATTGAAACTTAACAAATTGGATTAGAAAATTTACTTGCATAATACCCAATTACATTACAATACGACTTACCAAAACCATCCAAATGTTGAATATGTAATTGAATAATTTACAATGCGAAATGATGTTAAAAGAAATTTAAAATTGGAATAGTTATAATAACTATAAATATGCTTGTAGGATATATTAGGTGGAAGTAATTTAATAGTAATTTAAAATTAAGAAGAATTGAATTTGTTGAATAAAATATGATTAATTATTAATAGGGTATAATTGGATAATAACATAATGAATAAATGAGATAAATAAATAAAATTTGTTCAGAAGGAATCTTTTGTTATCAAATATTAATAAATTGAATTGAAATCAACTTAATAAATAATCTTGAATTTAAAAACAAATTGTTGAATATAAATTTATTTAAATTGAAATTTATATGGTTTGAATTAATTGTTTTACTCTGTTTTCAATCTATTTTCTTTCTGTTTGTTTCTATTCTCCTACTTTCTTCCTTTTCGGGGACGAAAAGTTTTGAGTGGGGGAGATTGTAATGACCTGTTTTTTTTACGCTTTTAAATTACTAAATTAAATAAAATTTTAATTAAAAATCCGATAGAAATAAAATTTTACGATTATTAAATGGAAATCTCTTTGTATATATGTTACAAATCCAAACAAAATACAAATTCGTAGACGACCAATTTCAATAAGACCAATAATGTAATACATATTAAAACGTAATGTAATAATATGAAATAGTCGTAACCAATAACTGAAACCATATTAATAATTTTAACGTAAGAAACGCGCGTTTTGCGTTAAATGAAAATTACGTTAAATAAAAATAAACAATAAAATTTCGCAACGGAAACTTGATATTTGGAATGCGTATAGCTAAGCATAGCAACTGGTAAATTTTCGTCCGAAAATATGAAAGTTTATTTCGTGCGTAAATTTACTTCATTTTAATCAGTTAAAAAGCGATGAAAATAAAACGTTTTCAAAACCAAAATATTTTTACATAGAAAAATTCTAAACCATCTTTTGAGCAAGTTGTCAGTTTGTCGTTTTTTCAAATTCGGACATCTTTGGCTCCGTCGATCTTAATTTTGTGCGATTTTTGCGCATTTTCCGCTAGTTGAAAATTTCGAATTTTTATAATTCAACCGTACCACCAATATCTTTATACCGTTTTGATCGTCTCGTTGTGCTGATCTCTGCGGTATATTCAATTTATGTGTTTGGTGTCCGTTACGCAGCGGAAAACTGTGTAACGATCCAATGCATCGGTATCCGTTTGATCATGATGTCCATTCAAATTTAGAACGCCTGAATTATCACGGCAATTAGCATTTATTTATTTCCAGTGACCTTTGCTTTTCACAATTTACTCTAACTTTAGCTTGGTTTCCATGCTTACAAAATTAGTGCCACCTTTATTTGCATGCATGCGTTATGTCTGTTCTTTTCAAGACTTGTTCCATCTTCCCATTATGTTGTGTCTCCTCATTTCCTCAACATCTCATCTTTACACTTCTCTACTGCATTGTTCCCTTGTTCTCTGGCTTCCCCTTCATGACCGAAAGCAAGGCCAACAAAAAAAAAAGAAAAAAAAGAAAACAAAAACAAAAACTCACCGTTGTTCACATTCGCGCGAGCTCCATCCACCGCGCGCCACAGCCTTTGCGGAGCACCTTCACCTGTCACCGCCACCTACCACCCTCCCTGTTCGGCTTCCCCAATCCTCCGCCTTGCTCGCCATCATTCCACCAAACCGCCTCTCCCCACCAAGCCCTCTAGCTTCAGCCGCGCTTAGCCTTCCCTCTGAATTCACCAAGTGCTCCTCTTCCTACCACCCTCTGTCTCCACCTACTGACTTAATCTGTGCCCATCCTCCGCCTTCCATGGCCGCATCACAGCCCAAGAATGCTACAACATCATCACCCTTCACCTCGTCCGCCCTTAGCCTCCTTCTTTTAAATTGGTATGCGAATATCTTATATATATTATATTATATTATTTTACATTATTATATTGCACTGTATTATAGTATCTATTGTAGCTTGCTGTTTGTGCTTGTGTACATTATATTGAAGCATACATTTTAAAAGAAGCATCTATATATGCTAGTTACGTAGGGTTATAAGCATGCATATATTTTAGTTTTAAGTTTTGTTGTATAGGGTAACATGTTAAGCTACAGATCTATTTTATAGTGTAAGTATATATATATATTAGCATATAGTGATACATAGTTAAAATGTTATATTTTATGTTTGGAAATCTGTTTACATTGTATATTTGAACTAAGGCATTTATAATTTACACTTGAGTAAGCTTGCGTCCCCATCCATAGTATATAATATGTACATTGTTTAATGATTTGTTGTACAAATTGATATGGCAGTTATATATAATACGTATATGTACATTATATTTTATAAGTAAGCTAATTGTTACATAAGTATATAGTTAAGACTGTAGTCGGTATTCAATCTATTTAACACGTTTGAATGTCATATTATATAAGTTTTATTGGTATTTTACTGTATAAGTTATAACATTGATTTCTGGCATACGTGTATAACTGATGATATATGTAATTGTTTGAAAATATAGGCAGATATTCTTTTGTACTTAAAATTTTTTTACACTGCTGCAAACACGACCTGAGTTCATGTTTGACGCATCGTATCTCACTCATGTTTTATCGGAATGAGTTGATTCTATTTTTAAAAAGGAGTTTAAGTTACCTAGTTTATACATGTCAAATTCCAGCAAAATCCGACATCGTTTGATTTGTGGTCGAGGATCTGGAAGTTAGACCCATGCAGATATTCTTTTGTACTTAGAATTATTTTACACTGCTGCAAACACGACCTGAGTTCATGTTTGACGCATCGTATCTCCTCCGTCTTACGTCGGAATCAAGTGATTCTTTGCAGTTTTGAAACACAAGTTTTGATCTTTGTTCATACCAAATTTCAGACCATTTCGATCTCGGTAGCACATAGAATTATATTGTTAAACTTTGACATAGGACATGTTTTGTAATTGTTGCTATGTTGAATGTTTTGATTGATTTCGACGATTCATATTTAACAGCTTTGCTAGTCGATTCGTGCCAATCTAGTTATTCCGAAAGTCGTGCTTGCGATCCGTGACTCAACTTCGTTGTCTATTCATATCTGTAGCCTCGAAAGGTGAGCAATCACTCACGATTAATATTCTTTTATTTATTAAATTTGATTTCAATTGAAACGACAATTGAAATATACTACTGTTATTTATTGCACTGTTATTTATGTATCAGTTCACCTTTGACATCTGACACCGTTATCTGTTATGTATGCAATAATAATCTAGTTTGGTTGATAATTGATTGTTTGTTTGTTGTTTATATTGGATGTTAAATTGTAATGTATAAAGTGATGAATATTATGAAATTGAATTCGACGTAGGATAGTTTAAAATTTGAATTGACATATGCGTTGAATTTGATTAGTTAATTTGAATAATATGACCCCTTCTATTTGTTAAGTTAATTGACACATAGAATTTGATAAATGAGACTTTGAACCTTCGAACGCATATTGGATTAATTATTGTAGCTTTAAAATTTAAATCGAACGACAAGTGAAAACCGTAATGAATAATCTTTAATCTACATGAAAGGATAGTGTAGATTCTAAAGATAATTATATTAATTCGCACAAACAACAATGCGAATTTATACGATTATTTCGGGATTATTTGAATTAATTATTGGATTGTTATTTATTGTTTGTTTATTTACTTTGACATCATCCCAGTTATCACACTGCAAGTTCCCTTTGCTATGCTTTGATTTTTGAATTGAATTGGAATCGGGTTGAAATGATAAATACCCAAATGAACTTGACTTAGGATAGAGAATTAAATAAATCCGATTGGTCAATAATTTGATTTAAAAATAAAATAATGATTTTATTCGAATAAAGAATAAGTTTTGAAATGAAACTGGAATTTGAATTTTTATGAGAGGAAAATGTAAAGATTGAAATCTGGAACAAATATTACGTAGTAATTTATGAAAGAACATTGTTTGAAATTTAATTATTCAATAATTGAATTTGGAATTAGTAATAAAAATTTTGAGATTAGTAATAATCGAGTTTTGAAATTATTAAGTTTAAAGTTATTTAATAATTAAAATTGAAATTGTAATTAAGTTGGAATTCATAATTAAGTGGAAATGATTTAATAATTAAGTTTGAATTGATAATCAAGTTTGTAATTATTAAGTTTTAAATTATTATCAATTGATATTGAAATTATTTAATAATTGAATAAGATTTGGTTATTTGATAATTGAACAAAAATTGAATTCTTTGATAAGAGAAATTGAACTTTTGAATTTGAACTTCGTTAATAAATGAAATTGAGTTTCTTTATTTATTAAAGCTTTGGAAAATTTAAGTAAGTTAATAAGTGAAATTAAACTTCTTGAATATATGAAATTTAGTTCTTTATTAATTGAGTTTGAAATTTGTAACGAAGTCAATAAATAAGTGAAAATTGAATTTCTTTAACAAGAAATAAAATGTGATTTATTGAAATAAATGAGATTTATTGAAATTATCGTGAAACTTGTAATTTAAAGAATTGATTGGACGAATCTAATTTATTTCAATTCGAAGTTTGATATAATAATGATGAACGTAAGTAATCGTTTTAAATAAACTGGAATTTAAGTAGAAGTTGTTTTGAAGGATAAAATTTACTTAGCGAATATTGAATGAAATCGATAAATAAATTTAATTTGATTTGAATGAAAATTTAACCATTTTAAATGATTCGGAATGAAACTAATATACGAACTTGAATCAATATTTGAATTGTTTAAAAAAAAAAATTGAAATTGAATTGTAAGACTTTGAAATGGTAATTTGGAATGTTGAAACGTAAATTTTGGAAATCGATTTCGAAAGATAAATGAAATGTTGAGTTACGAATTCTTATTGAAATTGAATTTGATTTGGTTTTGAAATTTATTAAACGACCAGTCGGTGTAATAATTACGAAAGTTATTAAAGAGACCGGAATCGGTTATGGGTACACTCTCTATCTAAACCGAAAACCACTTTAATAACTATACGCGGAGTGATGATCCAGAATGAAGTGGTCGGAATGATGAACGTGATGACTGAAGAAAGAGAACGAAAATGGATAGCCTTGACACTTGTGTCAAATTGGAAATGACTAAAATCAGGAGCCGTGCCGGGCCAAATGGGGTTAGCCACCTCGAGCGAACACACTTCTTCGTAACTATTACTCATTACTTGTTGTTGATTGGTGCACCCTCGGAATTTCAGGAGTGTTGTTTCGCGGTGTTGCGATCGCTGCGGCGATGCGTTCTCACCAGTCCGGATCAGGCGAATGGTAGTTTCACTACCTTGGGTATTGCCTCATGTGCCTTGTCATACTTGTATCCCTATATTGCGCGACCACTACGACTTTGTTTTGTGTTATACCTATGGAGTACTCCCTGATATCCCGCCAGTTTACGGTGGAGTTTACAGTGCTGTATAGACTATGACATTTATATTAAATGTGTTAAGGGGGATAATGGTAACGCCTTAACACTATTTTGATACTTTATATTACTGATAGACATTATCTATTTAGCGTATATTACAACATAGTAGATAGTTTAACGGATCCTTAGAGGATGGTTATTCCAACATCCTTTGAGTTACTTGTATTTCGATTGCTATTTCACTTGAGTTGGATTTATTGATATGAGAATATTATTCCTGACTCGAGTGTTTTGTGTTTTACTTTACGCTCGGGTCAGACTGAGAGTACCAGCTTTCGAGGCTCACTTTGGAGTTGGAGCTTCGCTTGGAGATCCAGCTATCTATCCAGCTTTCAGATATTCGATGATTCCAGTGATGTATTCTAATTTGTACTTGATGTATCATATTTCTCTTCTGCTGTAAACTCTGATGTATCTTATATATTTATATAGTAGCTTCATGAACTACTATTTTTCTTTTACTTCCGCTGCATATTATTATTCTGTGTCTGTGATTCTGTGATTATTTATTTACTGTATATCTGAGTTTTGCCAAATTTTAAATTAACAATTCGGTATTTTGAATTATTCAAGTCCGACGTGTGCGGATGCGAATAGTCCAAAATAGCGGGTCGTTACATGAACTGTAATAAAATATAAGTAACTTAAAGGATGCTTGAGACCACCCATCCTCTAAGGATATGTTAAACTATTTACTTTGTAGTAATACTTCGCTATTATAATAGTGTCTATTAGTAAAATAAACTTACTTTAAAATAGCGTTAAGGAGTGACCCAATATTCCCCTTAACATGTAATAGTGCCAATAGTCTATATAGTACCGTAATACCTCCTGATTGGGAGGTTACCAGAGGATACTCCATAGGTACGACACAAATAGAAACTCGTACAAGACGCCTTAGGTAGGTGACACGGCACAACTAGGCAATGCCAGGGTAGATATACCAATTACGCTTCTGGGTCGGTGGTAACGAGTAGTAGCTACTACCGCCTACCTCGAACAACACCTCCAAAATCAAAAATCAAAAGTGGCCCATGAATCAATCCAAAAGTCAAAGTATAATATCGAAGGTATGTGTTCGATCAAAGGTGCTACCTCAATTAACCCGTCGATCGCTCCTGTTTTAGCCACCTTATGCCAACTCACGGGAGTTGGGTCCACGTATTTACCTCAAAGGAAACGCCGCCACCATCCAACTTCATTCTAGAATCTCCATCGCGTACACGGTTGTCAAAGTGATTTTCGGTATCGACAGAGAGTATGCCCATATCAGATCCCGATCTCTTTGCCAACCAATCGTTATTATTACCCATGCTTATAAATTTCAAAAATAGGTTATATTTAAATCAAAATACTTCATTTTAACTTTCAAAACTGAAGTTATTATATTTTCAAATCAAATATTCAAAAATCTCATTTCAGCCAATGGCAACACTTAACAAGTGCTACTGTAGCCCTTTTATTTATTCGGGCTTAGTTTTAAATTTCACAACCACAACACTTACCAAGTACTACAGTAGCCTTTAATTAATTTTAGCCTTTAGTTCATTTGCATCAAATACGGCACTTACAAAGTGCGATAATATCCCTTACAATAATATTTAAGTAAATTAAACTTTTGACTTAAATATAAATTTATCAATAATTTAACTTAAATTTAACCAATTTAACTTATAAAATCATATTTCCACTTTTAAAATAGTCATTTTAATTTCTCAAAATTTATGATTTATATAAGATAAATTTTACAAATAAATATCAACTTCTTAAGGCTTCACTTATTAAAGTCAAATCAAATTGTCTATTCTTTGCATCCAAAATTTACTTAATAATTAAATTTGATTTATTATTCCAAAATATAACTATTTTTCAATTTATTCCTTAACTTACCCATTTCCTTAAACTAAACTACACTTCTCCTAAGTTTAGTTATATTCAAATTTTTATCTTATGTATTTATTTTATTAGCCATTTAACATAATTTCTTTTAAAATAACACCTTATTTATCCATTTAAATTCAATTACATCAATTGTATTATACCTTATTTACTTAACTTGAATTTCATTCCTTTACAGAAATCAATTTCCAAAACAAATTTATATTCCACATTCCAGCTTATCCATATGTTTTACAAAACCAAATTTTCAAGATGAATTTAACTTTAAATTTCTAACATTCATATACATATTGAACTAGTATAATATCTTTATACGTATAAATCATTTTTAATACAATTTTTAAACAAAGAATTATTTAAACATTTAATATTTCCAAACATACATACATACATACATACATATACATATATATATAACCACGGGTCTGTATAATATTTTCTAACCTACGTCAAATCATACGGATAATATATCATTTCAATCCGTAATTTACAGAGAAAACCCGGGTTTTATCACTTCAAACCCACAATCCCAAATTAAATAAATAACTAAATAAATAAAAATCGTTCTGGCCTACCATTTCAGCCTGTACCGATTTCTATTCTACAGGGAACTTGCAGTGTGATTAAATAGTAAATTAATAATTAGTATAACAGCATAAACATAACAGTATGAAAATATAACTGATGATGTGTCAAATTTAATAACAGGGTTTTTAACATCATAAATTCATATCACAGGCAATTTAAAATATAAAATATAACAAATCTACAATTACACTTGTTATTAATTTACCAATCTATATGTATGTTTGTCGGGTGAGGAAAACTCACCTTTTCGAAGCTGAAGATTTTGATTCAAAACTAAGATAACCACCCGGGAGACATCGTACAACAGGCACGATCAAAATTTAGTGGAGACAATGATCAGATTCAATTTCTTGAAACAAAATGAATAAACTAATTGCGTGGATTTTAAATACAATCATCAAATTCATATTGGACATATCAAAATTTGATAATGCACTGGAATTAAATCGAATAAGAGGATATGACACAAAATGGCTCAACCACTCCACCATACGACTCAACCCCAATCCCCTGGCCCGACCATGATTTTATTAAAATTTTTGGAACACGCAACCTCACAAAAAGGCTGAAACAAAGTGGTGCAAACATAAATATTCATACTTTTAACAAACATGTGGTATTTATTTTCTCCAGAAATGCAAAAGAAATTCCAAACTTAGGTTCTAGTTTTGGACACTCATTACTAGGCTCGGCAACTCATTCACTGGCTTGTCCATATACGCACATTACTTTTTTTCAAAAATTTGAAAAAAATATTATAACGTGCTAAATAAGGCTCGTGCCTATGCATGCATACACTTAACTAAGGCTGAGGAAATTTAGAAATAGGCTGTGATATCATGGATGCCCTGGAGCTATCTATTTGCGTGCCTGCATGCCCTCAAATTTTTTCCCTTATTTTTTTTCTTTATTATATTATTATCCTCATAAAAAAAAACTGAACGCAACATAGGAGATTGAAAAGAAAAAAAATGGTCTGGGCTAACCCAAAGATCGCACTTAATATTTCTTCCCTGATCACAATTCATGGCGTGGTCAAAGTGGTGCGGAGGGTCGAGTTTCGTGGTGGAGCAGTAAATGAAACAGGGAAATAAAAGAAGAAGAAAGCAAAAAGGAGGAAGGAGAAAAGATATTCGGCGATACCTGATATGTGAAGCTCACGCAAAGAAGAAGAAGCTGAAGCTAATATGAGATGGATCCAATTGAGGTGATGAGAAAATTTGGACATGCTAGTGTATTAATATAAAGGGTTGCGTAAATGGGAACGTGACTCATGGCATGCAGATTTTTTTCTTTAGGCAAGGATAAAGGGATTTGGTATTAAATCGGTGATGTAACATAAATCAAGGGAAAAAAATTGCGTGATTGATATTCTGACCAGAAGAACTGCGATGATTTGTAAGTTTAAACGTAGGAAATAAATGAAAAATAGGTAAATGAAAAATAAAGGAGGCAAGTAGGAATTAATTGCATTGGTTGATAAAAGAAACGGCAAGAATAAAATTGATTTTCGTAGGCTTTTGAAATTTTTTTGGGATGTGGGTTTTGTAATTAAATCAGCAAAATTGTGCAATTAGAGGGAAGAAAATTTGGAAGCAATTAATTTGTACGCGTTTATATTAGTAAGAAAGTAAATGGATTTTTTTTATAAATGCAAGAAATAAGGATTTAGAAGGCTATAGAGAGAGGTACGTGAGGTTTTTTTATTCTACTTAAAAGTATGCGTTGATTAAGATGAGGAATTATAGGCAAGAATTTATTTAAAACAATTACCCTGTTGCTTTGATTTTGAATCAGTCTATTAAATATTTTTCCTATCAATTTCGCACGAGAGATAAAGAAAGTTTGGAACAATTAATTACAGTGAGTAATAAATTTTTATTACCAGTGTAGATTTCGTGAATTAAGGAGAACATAAAACGACAAGCAATCAATTTGCTTCAAAACGGAAATGGAAACAAGAAATTTTGAACGTGTATAATTTAAAAGATGGAAACTTTTGGTGATTGAGGTAAAACAATAGGCAAGCAAGGATTTTGCGTTGATTGAAAATAAGAAACGGCAAGAATTTATTTGGCGTGCATTTGTACTCGTTTGAAATTGTTAAGAAGAGAATGCGTTGATTAATAAAAAGAAACGGTAAGAATTTATTAGAGCAAATAATTGCAGTGGGTATGAATTAATCAGCGAAAGAACACGGTAAGCAATTATATTTTTTTAGAAACGGATATGGAAATTTGGAAAAATTTTGCACGTTTAATAATTTAGCAGAAAATTATGCGTTTGATATCGGTGGGAGAGGGAAAACGGCAAGTAAATAAATTTTATTTCAGTAGGCTTTGCAATTTCAAATATTTTATGTGTGAACTTCAGGTTGCAAAAGTAGGAAAGCACAAATTAACGCGTGCGTAATTTAAGGCAAACACGGATTAAAAATTTTTGAACGCTAAGGGAAAAATAATTTCTTTCATTATCCAAGGGGTGTGTGGTTTTATTCAAAGAAGAGATTTTGCATTGCAAGAAATATTTGATAAACTGTAATGCGAAAATAAAGGAGGAAGTAAATTTGCGTTACATGAAAATTTGCCTTGAATGAATGAGGCACGACCAGCAGTAATTAATTTTGAATGATTGAATTTGGAAGGCTATTGCTAAAACAAAGATTCCATACCACATTTAAATGATTTATGAAAAAGAAACGTGTTATATAAAAAAAAATTCTTATTAAAGAAACTTGCGTTGATTTATACAAAGAAATGGCTAGGACTACTTGGCAAACATTTGTACTTGTTTAAAAATTTGGAAGTAAATGCATTGATAAACTTTTCTTTCCTTTTTGAAAACGCAAAAATAAGATAAAGAGGGAAGGCGTTCATAAAGGAGGCAAGAATTTATTTGAAATAAAATGGGATGCAATATAATTTTGAGCGTGAGTTTTGAATTCTAGAGATGTTGTGTGATTTAAGCCAAAGAAAATATGGCTAGAAATAATATTCATTTACCACTTAGAATTTTACGTCTATTGTTTAATTTATCCATTTACAGCTAAGGTAAAAATTAAAATGCGTACTACAGATGCAACATTTTATGCCCAAATTTAAAACGAAAATAACATTTTTTACATTTATATGTTTAAAGAGAATCCATTTAATACATACTATTTATACCACCAAATTAATCAAAATGGGTATAAATGTGCAAATTAAAACACGCCATTTTATAAAGCTTATTTATACGCTATATTTTTTTCAAGTTTTATTGCTTAAGCAAAACATGATTTTGCTTAAAATCTAGTTATTTACCATTTCAACAAAATAAACCAAATTCCCAATTAAAGTAAATCCTTAACCAAAGTCAAAATTTTAGAAATCCTATCCTTCAATTAAAAATTTGGGCAAAGTTTTAATCAAATTCAAAATTTAGATTTTTATATAATAAACCCCCAAAGTATTATAAGTAAAAGAATGAAATATTTGTTAAAATTTTGGGCTTTTACACTCTCCCCCACTCAGAACTTTTCGTCCTCGAAAAGGAAGCAGGTAGGGGAATAGAAACAACCTGAAAGAAAACTAAATTGAAACTCAAAATAGACTCATTAATCTAAACCATGCAAATTAAATTTTAAACTAATAATTGATTTCATCTATTTAATTTCTCTTAGGTTAAATTTAACTATTTCAAATTTCATTACTTCATCTTCCAATTATCTTAAAATAAAAATTTCTAAAATCATAAGTTTGAAAATCATTTGTTATACTCAAAATGTGTTCAATAAATTAATATCTTTTTTTATTCCTAATTATAACTAAATTTATTTCTCTCAATATATTTTTATCATCTATGTTAAATATGTTTACACTTACTACAACTGCTTAAATTTATTCTTAGTTCCTTTAACATCATTTTATATTGTAAATTATTCCATTACCTTTGTTAATCTTTTTATAACTAGAATTTAGGTGTATAACATTTATTATAACCACACAAATTTTATTTATAAAATCTTTTTGTATTGTATATTATCCAATTACATTATTAACTTCTGAAAATCAAGGTAAGTTATATTGAAATGAAAATGAGTGTTATACAAATAAAACTTTCAAATTCAATTATCTCAAGTTGGAATCATCTATTAAAAAATTTGATTTTCTTTTTTTATAATTGAAATTATTCCTCAAGATAAAATTTAAGAATTAAATTTCTGATTCCCTTCAAACCATTTAGAGATAAATAAATATCTGTACATAATATTTAAAATCAAATTTAAATCATATATCTATATATTATAAATCAAGTCATATTTTAGAGATTCAAATCAATTAAATTCTCTAGGTAACACTGTAGCCAGAATGTAGAATGGTCTCTTCACTTCGAAACTCGAAAATGAATGTCGATGATGTTGCAGTCATCACCAAAATTATTTCCTAGCGACAAAGAGAAGAGCACTGATTTTTAAACCTTTAAAATTCTTTGGAAACAAATTTCTATTCGAAAATAATTTAAATAATATATCCTTTTAAAACTTTAAACACAAGGTTTAAAACCATTGGGAATTGAATTCTCAAATTCTAGTTTTAAATTCATTTCTGTTTCCAAATTAATTTATAACCACTGTTTATAATTCAATTATTTATATGAGACAAAACCCAAGGTTTACAAAACCATAAATAAAATCAAAGACTATTACTCTTGACAACTAGTTAAATTAATTATAAAAATTCTAAAAATTATACTTACATATATAATATTATATTTTTTTTCCAAATATAGGAATAAATTTTTCAAAACAAGGATAGAGATTCAAATTTGATGGACTCAAATCAAAGAGAATTTTGATTTAAAGATAAGTTGTAATCATAAGATTCGATGATTAAATACAAAATAAGGAACTGGATAAGTTTATATAAATCGCGGGCAACCTTAACCGAGTCAACTATGACTTAAAGAATAAGATCGATGTGGATTTTCTGGGGTAAATCTACATTCGATCTGAAGAGATAGAGCTCAGAATAACCAAAGATACTAGTATCTAAACCGAGGATAAATATAAATCTCTGGTGAATCAATGCTAATTGTAAAGGAGTTTCACCCCTTTATTAGAATATTGGCGAGACCGCCAATTCACTATAAAGATCATCCGAAGTGGAGTTATGGGACACTCCAGAATCGAAAGAAGATGAATAGTAAGGGACATGAATGAACTTTGGAACCGCAAGGAACGTTCCAAAATTCAAAGGAAATCGAATCAAAAGGAAGAGATTCAAGCTTGAATGAAAGTGATTCTGTAAATCAAATTTACCATACGTGCTAAGTTTTGCCGAGAGCCAAAGCTCTTATACCAAATGTAACATCCCGATATTTTCAACCATTCGCATCCGCACATGTTGAACTTGAATTGTTCGAAATACCGCGTTGTAAATAAAATTTGGCAAATCTCAGAATATATAGTAAATAAATAATCACAGAATCACAGACACAGAATCAGAATACACGCAGCGGAATTTAAGAATAACTAAGTGGTTCATGAAGCCACTATCAATAGTCTCAAACAAGTATAAAGTACATAGTCTTAAACCAAATATAGTTTGAAATCTCCACAAAAAATCTCAATATTAAATTGTCTTGATTACAAGGGCTAAATTAAGAATTGAATAGAAACATGGTAGCAGCTTGAAAAGAGATAATCTTCAGAAGTCCTAGCTCCGGAGAAAGAGGTTCGAACTGAAACTCAGGCTGACCCGAGCGTAAAATAAAACATAAACACTCGAGTCAGGACATACATACTTATACAGTGTAAGCTAATTCAAGTGAACTGTAATAAAGTACAAGTAACTTAAAGGATGCTTGGGACCGCCCATCCTCTAAGGATCCGTTAAACTATTTACTATGTAGTAATACTTCACTATTATAATAGTGTCTATAGTAAAATAAACTTACTTTAAAGTAGCATTAAGGAGTGACCCAATATTCCCCTTAACACATAATAGTGTCAATAATCTATACAGTACCGTAATACCTCCTGATCGGGAGGCTAACAGAGGATACCCCATAGGTACGACACAAATAGAAACTCGTATAAGGCGCGCTAGGATAGGTGACACGGCACAACTGAGCAATGCCAGGGTAGATATACCAATTACGCTTCCGGGTCGGTGGTAACGCATAGCAGCTACTACCGCCCACCTCGAACAACACCCCCAAAATCAAAAATCAAAAGTGGCCAACGAATCAATCCAAAAGTCAAAGTATAATATCGAAGGGATGTGTCCGATTAAAGGTGCTACCTCAATTAACCCGTCGATCGCTCCTGTTTTAGCCACCTTATGCCAACTCACGAGAGTTGGGTCCATGTATTTACCTCAAAGGAAACGCCGCCACCATCCTACTTCATTCTGGAATCTCCACTGCGTACACGGTTGTCAAAGTGGTTTTCGGTATCGACAGAGAGTATGCCCATATCCGATCCCAGTCTCTTTGCCAACCAATCGTTATTATTACCCATGGTTATAAATTTCAAAAATAGTTTATATTTAAATCAAAATACTTCATTTTAACTTTCAAAACTGAAGTTATTATATTTTCAAATCAAATATTCGAAAATCTCATTTCAGCCAACGACAACACTTAACAAGTGCTACTGTAGCCCTTTTATTTATACAGGTTTAGTTTTAAATTTCATAACCACGGCACTAACCAAGTAGTGCGGTAGCCTTTAATTAATTTTAGCCTTTAGTTCATTTGCATCAACCACGACACTTACAAAGTGCGGTAATATCCCTTACAACAGTATTTAAGTAAATTAAATTTTTGACTTAAATATAAATTTATCAATAATTTACTTAAATTTAACCAATTTAACTTATAAAATCATATTTCCACTTTTAAAATAGTCATTTAAATTTCTCAAAATTTATGATTTATATAAGGTAAATTTTACAAATAAATATCAACTTCTTAAGGCTTCACTTATTAAAGTCAAATCAAATTGTCTATTCTTTGCATTCCAAATTTACTTAATAATTAAATTTGATTTATTATTCCAAATGTAACTATTTTTCAATTTATTCCTTAACTTACCCATTTCCTTAAACTAAACTCCACTTCTCCTAAGTTTAGTTATATTCAAAATTTTATCTTATGCGTTTATTTTATTAGCCATTTAATATAAAAAGATTATAACACCTTATTTATCCATTTAAATTCAATTACATCAATTGTATTATACTTTATTTACTTAACTTGAATTTCATTCCTTTACAGAAATCAATTTCCAAAACAAATTTATATTCCACATTCCAACTTATCCATATGTTTTACAAAACTAAAATTTCAAGATGAATCTATACTTTAAATTTCTAACATTAATTTACATACTTAACTAGTATAATATCTTTATATGTATAAATCATTTTTAGTACAATTTTTAAACAAAGAATTATTTAAATATTTAATATTTCGAAACATACATATATATAACCATGGGTCTGTATAATATTTTCTAACCTAGGTCAAATGATACAGATAATATATCATTTCAATTCGTAATTTACAAAGAAAACCCGGGTTTTATCATTTCAAACCCGCAATCCCAAGTTAAATAAATAACTAAATAAATAAATAAATAAATAAATAAATAAATAAAAATCGTTCAGGCCTGTCATTTCAGCCTGTAACGATTTCTATTCTACAGGGAACTTGCAGTGTGATTAAATAGTAAATTAATAATTAGTATAACAGCATAAACATAACAGTATAAAAATATAACTGATGATGTGTCAAATTTAATAACAGGGTTTTAACATCATAAATTCATATCACAGGCAATTTAAAATATAAAATATAACAAATTTATAATTACACTTGTTATTAATTTACCAATCTGTAAGTATGTTTGTCGGGTGAGGAAAACTCACCTTTTCGAAGCTGAAGATTTTGATTCAAAACTAAGATAACCACCTCGGAGACAGCGTACAGCAGGCACGATTAAAATTTAGTGGAGACGATGATCAGATTCAATTTCTTGAAACAAAATGAATAAACTAATTACGCGGATTTTAAATACAATCATCAAATTCATATTGGACATATCAAAATTTGATAATGCACTGGAATTAAATCGAATAAGAGGATATGACACAAAATGGCTCAACCACTCCACCATACGATTCAACCCCAATCCCCTGGCTCGGCCATGATTTAATTAAAATTTTTGGAACACGCAACCTCACAAAAAGGCTGAAACAAAGTGGTGCAAACATAAATATTCAGACTTTTAACAAACATGTGGTATTTATTTTCTCCAAAAATGCAAAAGAAATTCAAAAACTTAGGTTCTAGTTTTGGACACTCATTACTGGGCTTGGCAACTCATTCACTTGCTTGTATATACATGCACGTTATTTTTTTCAAAAATTTAAACAAAATATTATAACGTGCTAAATAAGGCTCATGCCTATGCGTGCACACTTATAAGGCTGAGGAAATTTAGAAATAGGCTGTGATATCATGGATGCCCTGGAGCTATCTATTTGCGTGCCTGCATGCCCTAAAAATTTTTCCCTTATTTTTTTTCTTTATTATATTATTATCCTTATAAAAAACTGAACGCAACAGAGGAGATTGAAAAGAAAAAAATGGTCTGGGCTAACCCAAAGATCGCACTCAATATTTCTTCCCAGATCACAATTCATGGCGTGGTCAAAATATTGCGGAGGGTCGAGTTTCGTGGTGGAGCAGTAAATGAAACAGGGAAATAAAAGAAGAAGAAAGCAAAAAGGAGGAAGGAGAAAAGATATTCAGCCATACCTGATATGTGAAGCTCACGCAAAGAAGAAGAAGCTGAAGCTAATATGAGATGGATCCAATTGAGGTGATGAGAAAATTTGGACGTGCCAGTGTATTAATATAAAGGGTTTCGTAAATGGGAACGTGAATCATGGCATGCAGATTTTTTTCTTTAGGTAAGGATAAAGGGATTTGGTATTAAACCAGTGATGTAACGTAAATCAAGGGAAAAAAATTGCATGATTGATATTCTAACCAGAAGAAATGCGATGATTTGTAAGTTTAAACGTAGGAAATAAATAAAAAATGGGTAGGTGAAAAATAAAGGAGGCAAGCAGGAATTGATTGCGTTGGTTGATAAAAGAAACGACAAGAATAAAATTGATTCTGGTAGACTTTTGAAATTTTTTTGGGATGTGGGTTTTGTAATTAAATCGGCAAAATTGCGCAATTATAGGTGAGAAAGATTTGGAAGCAATTAATTTGTACGCGTTTATATTAGTAAGGAAGTAAATGGATTTTTTTTTATAAATGCAAGAAACAAGGATATTGGAACGGCTATAGAGAGAGGTACGTGAGGTTTTTTTATTCTACTTAAAAGTATGCGTTGATTAAGATGAGGATTATAGGCAAGAATTTATTTAAAACAATTACCCTGTTGCTTTGATTTTGAATCAGTCTATTGAATATTTTTCCTATCAATTTCACACGAGAGGTAGGGAAAGTTTGGAACAATTAATTACAGTGAGTAATAAATTTTTATTACCAGTGTAGATTTCGTGAATTAAGGAGAAAATAAAACGACAAGCAAACAGTTTGCTTCAAAACGGAAATGGAAACATGAAATTTTGAACGTGTATAATTTAAAAGATGAAAAATTGTGGTGATTGAGGTAAAACAATGGGAAAGCAAGGATTTTGCGTTGATTGAAAATAAGAAACGACAAGAATTTATTTGGCAAGCATTTGTACTCGTTTGAAATTATTTAGAAGAGAATGCGTTGATTAATAAAAAGAAACGACAAGAATTTATTGGAGCAAATACTTGCAGTGGGTATGAATTAATCAGCGAAAGAATACAGTAAGCAATTATATTTTCTTTGAAACGGATAAGGAAATTTGGAATTTTTTTGCACTTTTAATAATTTAGCAGAAAATTATGTGTTTGATATCGGTGGGAGAGGGAAAATGGCAGGTAATAAATTTTATTTCGGTAGGCTTTGCAATTTCAAATATTTTATATGTGAACTTCAGGTTGCTAAAGTGGGAAAGCATAAATTAATGCGTGCGTAATTTAAGGCAAACACGGATTTAAAATTTTTGAACGCTAAAGGAAAAATGATTTCTTACATTATCAAAGGGGTGTGTGGTTTTATTCAAAGAAGAAATTTTGCATTGCAAGAAATATTTGATAAAGTGTAATGCGAAAATAAAGGAGGAAGTAAATTTGCATTTATATGAAAATTTGCCTTGATTGAATGAGGCACGACCAGCAGTAATTAATTTTGAATGATTGAATTGGGAAGGCTATTGCTAAAAAAAAGATTCCATACCACATTTAAATGATTTATAAAAAAGAAACGTGTTATATAAAAAAAAAATCTTATTAAAGAAACTTCCGTTGATTTATACAAAGAAATGGCTAGGACTACTTGGCAAACATTTGTACTTTTTTAAAAATTTGGAAGTAAACGCGTTGATAAACTTTTCTTTCCTTTTTGAAAACACAAAAATAAGATAAAGAGGGAAGGCGTTCATAAAGGAGGCAAGAATTTATTTGAAACAAAATGGGATGCTATATAATTTTGAACGTGAGTTTTGAATTCTGGAGAAGTTGCGTGATTTAAGCCAAAGAAACTATGGCTAGAAATAATATTCATTTACCACCTAGAATTTTATGTCTACTGTTTAATTTATCCATTTACATCTAAGGTAAAAATTAAAAATGCGTACTACAGACGCAACATTTTATGCCCAAATTTAAAATGAAAATAACGTTTTTTTACATTTATACGTTTAAAGAGTATCCATTAAATACATACTATTTATACCACCAAATTAATCAAAACGGGTATAAATGTGCAAACTAAAACGCACCTTTTTATAAAGCTTATTTATACACTATATTTTTTTTTCCAAGTTTTATTGCTTAAGTAAAAATGATTTTGCTTAAAATTTAGTTATTTACCATTTCAACAAAATAAACCAAATTTTCAATTAAAGTAAATCCTTAACCAAAGTCAAAATTTCAGAAATCCTATCCTTTAATTAAAAATTTGGGCAATGTTTTAATCAAATTAAAAATTTATATTTTTTATATAATAAACCCCCAAAGTATTATAATTAAAAGAACGAAATATTTGTTAAAATTTTGGGCTGTTACAGCCGGGTTACCTCTGTAACTAGGTAACTAATTGTCAGGAGTATTCTATTCCCCGGTCGTAACCGACCTTTATCCGATGGCCCTCAACACAAACAAATTCCAACAACCACATAAGTAAAATATATGGGCTCTGTACCATGATATCACTTTTTATCCAGAAGGAAACGCACATACCCTATGGGGCGCGACCCCCGTAACCTTGCCGCAACCTTCATGTTTCGACCGTTTTCGTGGTGTGAGGTTCGACGAAGTCTCATCTTACAAATTTATGCTTTTCATAAAAGCCATGCTTCGCAACCAATGATCAACACTCTGCATGCCACATTACCAAATTGGGAATATATCACTAGTAACCATCTACTACATAACCACTGAGCTCGTACGTCTCAGAGAAGGGTGTTAAGCTAAGAGAATAAATTCTCCACCACCAACAAAAATGTATTTGATAGAAACCAGCTTTATATCTCAAAGTGTAACGTCAGACATACTTTCATACAAGTCCATCCTTGGTCTGAATGGAACCGAAGGCACTTCAAAAGAAGTCCTTGCAAATCCGGATATTCCCTAATCACGTCCGGACACCCCATCACATAGGGTAATATAAATTTCTATACCGAGGCCATTCGACATAGAGACATTTGACAGGTAATCCTTTCGCTTTCGAAAATACCCGGTCTTCATCACCGTCTTCAAATTTTATCCAATTCGTTGTATCATAAATTCAGAATGGGTTTTATGACATAAAGTCCTCTCCCGGCTAATATGATAATGAGCGCTTATTTTTAAAAGCATATGGATATATTGGAAATCTTAGTTAAGTCATAACTTTTTAACACTTGTTTTCCAAAGCCTTTCCGTTTGAATGGTTTAAACAAATTTCCATTTTTAATATTTCAAACTTTGTTTGATATTTAAGATCCTTTTCAATTTAAAACCAGGTTTATCCAAATCTTTAAAAAGGATTTATTCATAGCTTTCAAAACCGTTTTCATTTCAAACTTGAAATCCTTTCAACAAAAATTGAAAATTCTTTCTTTGTATGAAAGCTATTATCATTTGAAAACAAAGAATTTTCGTTTCAGGAAAATCCGATTACATTTGCTCAAATTTAGCCCTTAAAGTATAAACTTAGGTTGAATTTAAATTCCCAAAATAATATATTCAAAAATACTTAAAAATGGTTTAAAATCCATATATATACATTATATAACTTGTATAACCTTTTTAAACCATAGTTTCCAAAATTATAACATATATACATAGAACTCAACTTCAAATCTTGAATTCAAATTCAAATCAAATTATTTTAATTTCAAAACTTTAACAAGCTATTCAAAATAATTTTTAACTTCAAAACTCCTTTTCAAAAGTTTTTCATATTTAACCCAATTTCACTTCCAAAGCATTTTGGATTCAAAATTCAACTTCTAAATTCTTTCACCAAAATAATATTAAATTCAAAATAATCATGACTTAACCAATTTCATGTGAAATCCATATTTGTGTGTGTGTGTTTGCGTTGTCTAGGGGTTTCGCAGGCAACATTCACAACTATCATAAATCCAAGCACAACAATATCAATAAGCGGTATAATCATATAACGCTTATTTTTCATTCATAGATAAACAAGTAAATTCATTATAGATAAATAAATGTGGAAATTAGCCACAAGGTCCTCTTTAGCAAGTGCAATTAGTTTCTAGGACACACAACTGAAATAATTACTTTTAAGGACAAAATGAAAAATAAATAGTTTCTAAGACCTAAAATCCTATGAAATTATGTCCTTGAAAGTAATTGAACTGCTGATTTTGTCCTTAAAAGTAATTATTCTGCTGACTTTGGCCTTGAAATTAATTTTTGTGGATGTGTGTCCTACAAACTAATTGGACTGCAAAGTTTGTCCTTCTAGTGAAATGCCCTAAATCATAGTTTACAGTTCAATCCTTTTGATATTAATTAATGAATTTAATTAATCAACCTTAATTATCCATCGTAATTAATTAACCTTAATTAATCATCCCTTAACTAACCCCATAAATTAATTAACCTTTAATTAATACATTAATTAATTAACCCTTTAATTAAGTATCCTTTGATTAATTAATTATCCTTAATTAATTACATTGATTAATTAACCTTTACTTAATTACATTAAGTAATTATCCATAAATTAATCACCTTAATTAATTAAGTAATTAACTATCCTTTAATTACTAATTAATGATCCCCTAATTAATAACATTAATTACACATTAATTAATCCTTACATTAAGTAATTAATCCTTTAACTAATTACATTGAGTAATTATCTTTTTAGTTACTTCTATTAAGTAATTATCTTTTAATTAATTACATTCATTAATTATCCTTTAATTAATTACAATAATTAATTAGTCTTAATTACTTCTTAATTTCATCATTTTATTTTTGAAAACAATTAAAGATTTTAATAAGATAATTAACCTAATATTTAATTATATAAACCATAAAAAAATTTAAAAATATTTAAGTTTAAAATTTAAACTTTGAAACTCGTTCGAAATCTTGTTTAATAATTTACTGTAAAACTTGGAACATTCCTTTTGAAAATTTATTCCCTTTTCAAGACTTAAAACTTGCTCATACTTTATTTAAAAACTTGGTTAACAAAAACAAAAATAAAATAACCCGAGTCAACAACTAGAAATCCCGAATTAAAACCCGAGCCACTCGCGCTTATCTCATCTTCGAGGTAAACCTCCATCAACCTCGAGCTCACTCCCGAGCAAACCACTTCTTCCCCAATCTCAAACAAACCCAGATACACATACACACGTGTGCACGCGCACACGCGACCAGACCACTTCCGATCCTCGTCGAGACTTTCAACATGTCGCCGACGACCTCTCCGGCTTACCCGACCACCCAAAAATACCAATATCGTCGGAAATCAAGAACGAGCTATTCAATCCCACATGAAACCCAAACTCGATCAACAAATTCACCTCACCCCGTCGCCATCCATCGCCAGATTCCACGCCGATCCACAAGAACCTTAGCCGCAATCCCCTACTTTGGTTTCCCTGGGTCCGATTGCCCCCAATGCACCCTCGGCAACAAATTTGTCACGATTATATTATCGACCAAGATAAGTTGTTAAACCCTGATTCGACACTGTTCCGCTGCCACGGTCTTTTATAATTTCTCCAGCCATTTTTCCAATGTTCCCCATCACACCAGCTTTCATCATGGTCAAACTCGACACCCAAACCATCGTCGATCGCCGAGGATTGTCGAAAAAAACAAAACCCGTTCAACTCAAGATATCTCATCATATACAGGCTTAAAAATCATGAGATCTCCATCTGAATTCATCATTAGCCAATACGAACCAGATTATGAAGTCAAATCATTAAATTATAATCAACGATTTTTCTAAAAGTTTTCACTGTAATTTCTATATTTCAAAGTGTTTACTAAATATTTTTACTTGGAACCATTTTTAAAATTTAAATTATAATGTTACAAACATTTTATTTTTAGAGATCAAAGCTCTAAAATCGTTTAGGTGGGATGATTAGAATTTTTGAACAGGTTTTAAAACCTGTAATGTATGAACAGAGTATATATATACATATACACAGGCATGCATAGGTATATTCACATAAAACTTCATTATATTCAAACAATATATATCTATGCAAACTAGATTTACCACACTACAATCATAAATCATCACATGCATCAGGATATTAAGGAGATTTAGCTTTTCAAAATTAAGTTTACTTACCTTTATAAAAACAGAAAGCAACTTTCAAATAATGATTATTGAAATAGAAGCTTGATTGTGATCTATGCTTGATTGTTAAGTTTGAATCTTTGAACTTTAATTTTTGATCTGAACTTGTTTATGATGTTGACATGGAAATTGAGAACAGAGGATAAGCTATGATCTTTGCTTTTTGGTTTGAGGATTTGATCTGTTGCTTTTGAGTTGAGTTGAATCTTGTTTGAATTATTTTCGGGTTGATAGCTTCCAGGTTTTGAATTTGAAGAGATTGTTTGCTTTAGAACAATAATCTGGAACTTTGAAAATCTGGAGAAATGTTTTGATGTTTGAGGAAACCTTTGCTTTGATTTGTTTCCAGGTTTGAAAATTGTTCGCATAATTTTCTTTAGTTTTGATTTTCTAGTCTTTCTTTGCTCTGATCTATATTTGAAACTGGAATTTTTTTAACTGGATTTTGTTTTTGATCTGAGTTTGCTTGCTTTTGAGTTTTGTTTCCAGGCTTTAGTTTCATAGGTTTTGAATATGTAAAAGAAAGATGAGAAAGAAGTATAGATGTATATATGGCTTATTTCTATTCTTTTTAAATGAAAAGAAATTTAAAACATGACATTTGTAATTCATGTTAAAATCAAACTAACACTTGTTTAATCCTTATGTTAAAATACTTACACTTGTACTTTCATGTTATTAAATAGTTACACATGTAATTTTCATGTTTTCTTTTTATTAAATGTCTTTAATATATTTATATAATTTTGTATTATACATATACATGCTTTATGTTTTAAAATATAAAGTTTAACTTTAATAGCCTTGAAATTTTTTATATTAAATTTAAAATATAACTTCCAAAATATATATATATACACACACACACACTCACACATATATTATATTATAATTACAAAACAAATCTCTATTAGTTTTAAAATATAGAGTTTTAAATCTAATTTGTTTATAAGATATTTATTTTTGAATTTCAAACTAAAATTCTATTTACCATCATATATATATATAAAAATATATAAACAAACACAAATCATATTTATTTTTGGAAAATTTCCAATTAATTCACAATTTTAATCCAAAAATTATATTAATTACCAATTTAAATTTAACTTAAAAATGGGATCGTTACAACCTAGAACCCAATCGGTGCTTCACCCCAAAATACGAAGACCCTCAACCACTCTCGAACTCAAAACCAAATTGACTCACGCGTTACCCAACCCAAGCCAAACCAAACGCACCCCACTGCCAAACACGCTCGCGTCCACCACCTGGAACTTCCCCTATGCACACGTTCACGTGTGCACGTGTTCGCAAGACCCTCTCACCCAACCACCAACTTGGGGCCGCTCGTAAACTCCTCTACCCAGGCTTGACCATTTCCACCCTCTATCCCACCGTTGACAAGCCACTGGTTATTATCAAGCACATGAGCCGAGCCTTAGATTTTAACCCATCAACCAAAATCACCTTGCCTCCCATGCTTCCACCGCCTGTTGCCACCATCACCGTGAACCCCACAGTCTCTACTACCTCCCCTCCATGTACGGCACCACTCGACGTCACATCCTTAACACGAATAGGTCGCGTTCTAGATCCTCCGTTCAAACCACTTAAACCCTAAAATGCCACATCCTTTCAAAATCAATGCCTAATTCAAAAATGCGCCACAGTGGAACCCTCACCCATGTCCCTTTGCTCCTCCTCGAACTGACTTCTCCTCCCCTATATGAACAAATCACCGAAATTATTTTTTCAGTGAAAACCGATCAACTCAAAAATTCTCTCAACCTAAGCCATTAAAAATTACAATTTTTCCGCTTAAATTCCTATTTCCATATGATGGTCATGATTATATACATGAATCGATATTTTAAACATACTGACTTTCATCGAAAACTAAGTTGTTTACTATGTTTCTGAATTTTCTCACAATATACAAAATGATCGAGCTTCAAACTATTTTTAATGAAGGCTATACTCGAAAACAAATATTTCACTAGTTTACATCATTCGCAAATTCAAATCGAGGAGAGAGATATTGATTTTTGAAGTTAAAGCACATATAAGACTTCAACTTTGTTTGCATATGACAGAGAAATATTTTTGAACAGCAAACATATTCCAGGCATTCAAATTAAGGTTTCTAACCTTAAACATTGCTTTGATCTTTGAAACTTCAGTTGAACTTAGCTTATGATGTAACGACCCGGTATTTTCAACCATTCGCATCCGCGCATGTAGGACTCGAATTGTTCAAAATACCGCGTTGCAAATAAAATTTGGCAAATCTCAGAATATGCAGTAAATAAATAATCACATAATCACAGACATAGAAATTAGAATACTCGCAGCGAAATTAAAATACTATAGTGGATCATGAAGCCACTATCACAAAGTCTCAAAATAAGTATAAATTACATAGTTTCAAAACCAAATATAGTTTGGAACAACCATAGAAAATCTCAATATTCAATTATCTCGAATTACATATGCTAAGATAGAAGACTGAATAGAAAGTAGACAGCAGCTTGAAAGAGATGATCTTCAACAGTCCTAGCTCTGGGAAATGAAGTTCGAACTGATACCCAGGCTGACCGGAGCGTAAGAAATAAACATAAACACTCGAGTCAGGACATACATACATGTACAGTGAAAGCTAATTCAAGTGAACTGTAATATAAAGGCAAGTAACTTAAAGGATGCTTGGGACCGCCCATCCTCTAAGGATCCGTTAAACTATTTACCATGTGGTAATATTTCGCTATTATAATAGCGTCTATTAGTAAAATAAACTTACTTTTAAATAGTGTTAAGACTTTACATTTTCCACCTTAACATGTAATATATTCCCATAGTCTATAAAGTACCGTAATCTCCCCCATACTGGGCGTCGTCAGATGGCACTCCATAGGTATGGTACAAAACCAAAATCGTATAAGGCTCGCTAGGGTAGGTGACACGACACAACTAGGCAATGCCTGGGTAGATATACCAATTGCTATCCGGACCGGTGGTAACGCATAGCTGCTACTACCGCCTACCTCGAACAACACTCCCAAATTCAAAGGTGCGCACCAAACAATCACAAAGTAATGGAATGGCATACGAAGAAGTGCGTTCAATCAAAGGTGTTACCTCATTAGCCCGAGAATCGCTCCTGTTTTAGTCACCTTATGCCAACTCACGGGAGTCGAGTCCACGTACATACCTAAGAGAACATCACCACCATCCTACTTCATTCTAGGAACTCCACCGCGTACACGATTGTCAAAGTGGTTTACGGTATCGACAGAGAGTATGCCCATATCCTTTCCCGGTCTCTTTAACAACCAACGTTATTATTACTCGTGGTTATAATTTCCAAAAATAGTTTATATTTCAATCAAAATACTACACTTTAAACTATTTAATCGTGAAGTTATTATTCTTACAAAATCCACTATAAATCCGAATGGTTTAGCCTTAATTCATTTGTATCAACTACAGCACTTGCAAAGTGCGGTAATATCCTTTACAACAGATTTGAGTAAACTAAATTTTCAGACCTCAATATAATTTCAGCAAAATTTAAACCTTTATTTAGACAATTAACTTATAAAATCAAAACTTCCACTTTGAAATAGTCATTTAAATTTACTCAAAAATTTAAGATTTTTATAAATTTTGCAAATAAATATCAAACTTCTCTATACTTTACTTATTAAAAACAAGTGCAAAGTTTCTATAAATTTTTACTTAACAATTAAGTTTAATTACCACTTCAAAAATAGACTTATTTCCAATTTAATTCTTAACTTACCCTTTCTCTTAAACCAAACTTCACTTTCCCCAAGTTTAGTTATATTCAAAATTTTATTTTTATATATTTAATTTATTAACCTTTTAAGTTATAGAAAATTTAAATAACTCCTTATTTATTCATTTAAATTCAATTTATATCAAATTTATTTATTTTATTTACTTAACTTGAAAATTTTCCTTTACAAAATCAAATTCCAAAATAAATTTATGTTCCAAATTCCAACTTAACCCTTTATTTATTTATATATATTCAATTTGTATAACATCACAAAAAGCAATTTAATTCAATTCAAATCATAATAATAAATATACAAATTTAAATTACATAAATTTTTCTAGAAATATATATATATAACCCAGGTCTGTATAATATTTTCTGTTCTAGGTCAAGTGGTATGGATAATATATTATTTCAATCCGTAATTTAGAAAGAAAATCCCGAGTTCTATCATTTCAAACCCGCAATCCCAAGTTAAATAAATGACTAAATAAATAAATAGATAAATATCGTTCAGGCCTATCATTTCAGCCCGTAACGATTTAATTCTACAGGGAACTTGCAATGTGATAAAAAAAGTAATTAAACAAATAGTATAACAGCATAAATATAACAGTATATAATATAACCGATGATGTGTAAATTCAAAATAAGGTTTCTAACATCGTAAAATTTATCACAGGCAATTAAGATATAAAACAAAATCATTCTACAATTTCACTCGTTATTAATTTACAGATCTATAAGTATGTTTGTCGGGTGAGAATACTCACCTCTATGCTGCTGAAGATTTAGATTCAAAACTATGATAACCACACCGGAAGCAGCGTATAGAAGGCACGATCAAATATTGAAAGATGAGACAAATTGATTCCAATCTTGAAATAAGGTAAATTAATAAAACTAAGTATTTGAATTTAATTACGATCATAGCAAATTGGAAAGAAGATTGAATTAGAGAAAATTTAACACAAATGGCTCGACCACTCCACTTCCCGACTCGACCCATCAATACAAAGCTCGGCCTGCCCATTTTATTTTACAAATCAAAATTTACAAAATAAATTTATACTTTAAATTCTTGACATTTATTTATTTACATATTTAACTTTTTATAATATCATTATACTTATAAAAATCCCCTTCTTTGTTTATCCAATTTTAAAAAAATATTATAACATTCTAATTTAAAAAAATATGCAGCATGCGCGTTACGGCAGTGGGCAAATGACCCAAATCATGCACAGGTGGAAAAAATTTCATAAATGGTACTCGTCGTTTTTTCTTCTATTCTCTTAAAACAAAAGTGGTGAAAGTAAAAGTTTGATTGGTTTGAACCAAGGCTTCAGGAGGTTTTGCCATGCACGCACGCACCCAAGCCAGTGAACAACTGCTATATGAAATCAGAAATATGGGTTTAAATGAAAAGTTTAAACATCAAGGCTCGGCTATGCATTGATATTGGAATAGGCACGTCAGTGCTTCTAAGGGCTTACATGTGGTGAGCTGCTCAAACTCATGGCCAGATTAGGTGTATTAAGGGGAAGGGAAGGGTTTGTACTGGAGTGGCAGCGGAGGTGTGGAGTTGGCCATGCCAAGGTGGTGGAGGAAGTTGTAGATAACAGTAAATGTGAACAAAGAAACACGCAAAAAAAAGAAGATAAAAGAGAAAATCGGCATACCTGATACACACGCAAGGAGGAAGCAAGGAGGAAAAAGGTTGAAGCCAAGATGCAGTGAAAATTTTTAGGTGGTGAATTATGTGAACGTGGGTCTTTATTTATAGTCTGAGTTTCACAAATCACGTGTAAAAGAAACTGGCAAGAAATTTTATTTGATTGTGCGGAAGAACGGCAAGTAATAATGAAATTTTCGAACGTGTTTTAATAATTAAAAACTTACGTTGATTAAAACGCAAGAAAATGATAAAGTGGGAAATGCGCAAATCAGGTTATGCAAAATTTTAAGGTAAGAAAGAAATGATATTTTGAACATGTTTGCATTTCATGGAAGATGCGCTTTATAATTTAAAAGGAGTAATAAATGAGATTGGAATGGTTATAGGATTCATTTCTTTCCCACTTGGAATTGCATGGTTACTGATTAATTTATTTATCTATCTAAGGTAAGAAAATTTTAGAATGCGTACTAAAGACGCAATACTTAAATCAAACACACGCCCAATTTCGTAACAAAAGTAACACTTTTAAATTTATACGTTTTCTTATATAGTAAATATATGCTAAAATATTCCATCAAATAACGTGCCATTTAAACGTGAAATTAAACAGCTTATTAATACACTATTTATTACTTAATTTGAATTTTAAATTTGTTTACATTGGCTTGATTTACTTAACATTTAACAAATAGACTGATGTATATACGTAAAATTTATTTCCTTTCACAATATTTATTACTTACTTTAAAAAGTATACAACCAATATCAATAAAATAACCGCAAAATAAGTATTATACACATGTATATCATATATAAAAGGTTTGATTTTATTGGCTAAGGTATGAAATTTATGAGCGCATACTAGATGCAAAATTTTAATTGAAACGTACGCTCAAATAATTGACAAAAGTAACGTGATTAAAACTATTCGTTTCTTATTTATTTCTTTTACCCAATATTAATTTCTTAATTGAAAAGGTATATAACCAAATTTAAAAGATTCAAAGTGGAATAAAGTGTTGTTACAAAATATATTCAGTTAAATTCAAAGATCTAGAAATCAAAGTTTAAGATTTAAAATCCCAATTAATTTTCGGCGATGATTTCAAGAAAAAAATTGGAAAAGAATCAAAGAAATAGTTTATTAAATTGAAACAAAGCTTAAAAATTTACACACAATAGCCCTAGCTTGGAAAAATTTCTACCACACCTTAAAACAAAATAGAAAAATCAGTGAATAAAATAAAACAAACTGTAACAACCAGGTATTTTCAATCATTCGCATCCATACATGTCGGACTTGAATTGATCAAAATACCGCATTGTAAATAAATTTGGCAAATCTCAACATATACAGTAAATAAAATCACAGATCACAGACATAGAGTAATAATAGTGCAGCGGAAGTAAAAGAAATAGTAGTTCATGAAGCTACTATGTAATATATCAGAGTTACATAAGATACAACAGAAGAAATAAAGTACAAAAGAGGTCTCAAGATGATAACCAAGTACAAAATGAATACAACACTGGGATCAACAGGATAACTGAAAGTCAAACAGATAAAACAGGACATGCAGATAATCTCCAGCGATTCCAATCTCCATAGAGTGGAAAATCCAAATATGTGAATACTCAGACTGACCCGAGCGTAAATAAAATACAAACACATGAGTCAGGACATACATACTTATACAATGTAAACCAACTCAAGTGAACTGTAGTAAAAGTGCAAGTAACTTAAAGGATGCTTGGGACCACCCATCATCTAAGGATCTGTTAAACTATTTACTATATAGTATATTGCGCTATTATAATAATGTCTAACAGTAAAATAAACATACTTTTAAATAGCGTTAAGGCTTTACATTTTCCACCTTAACACAAATACTGCCAATAGTCTATACACTACCTGCATATCTACTGATCGGGAGACTACGAAAAGATACTGCATAGGTACGACACAAATAGAAACTCGTAGTAAAGGCTCGATATGGTAGGTGACACGACACACAAGGCAATGCCAGGGCAGATGTACCAATTACGACACTCGGCCTGGTGGTAACGCATCAGCCACATACGCCCACCTTGGAACACATTCCCAAAATCGAAGGGGCGCCTAAACAATCACAAAAGCAATAGAATGGTATCGAAGAAATGCGTCCCGACCAGAGGAGCCACTCCTTTTGGCTCGAGACCGCTCCTGTTTCTGCCACCTTATGCCAACTCATGGGAGTTGGGTTCACAAAATATACCTCAAGAACGTCGCCACCATCCTACCTCATTCTGGAATCTCCACTGCATGGTTGTCAAAGTGGTTTTCGGTATCGACAGAGAGTATGCCAATATCCGATCCCGGTCTCTTTGCCAACCAATCGTTATTATAACCCGTGGTTATAACTTTAAAATAATATTTTATACTTCAAAATAAAATATCATTTCAATCCAAATCTTTATCAAAATAAAGATTAAATCATTTCCAAACCATTTCAATATATCAACATACCATATCTTTTAAATTCAAATATTTATCAGAATAAATATCAAGTATTTCCAACCATTTAAATATATTAAATTATCATATCCTTTCAAAACTTCCTTTCAAATCATTTTACTACATTAAAATATCATGTACTTTCAAAACTTCATTTGTAACGTCTCGCTTTTTCGCACACTTTAAATCGACACAAGTGCCAATTCAAACCATATGGAAGGGCGGATTGTTATGGGGTAAATAAGAAAAAACAGAAAAGAAAAAAAAACTAAACAGAATCTCACAGCGGAAGGATAAAATATAATAATCAAATATACAGTTTATAAATCTGTTTACAAAACCATTTATATAATACATATCAGAGTTACACATACCAATAACAATGCAGCGGATCAGTGTGTAGTGCACTAGTATAAATAATAATAATATAAATCTTCCTCTTCGTCCTCTAGAGCTAAATCTTCCAATCCTGAAACGCTCGGACTGACCCGAGCGAATTTGAAAAGATAAAAACACTCGAGTCAGAACTAAAAGATCTTATGTGAGTTAAATTAACAGAAATAAATATGAGTGCAGTAACTCAAGAGATGCTCGGGATTTACATCTCCTAAGGATCCGTTAAACTATTTACTATGTAGTATATTGCGCTATTATAATAGTGTCTATTTGTAAAATAAACTTACTTTTAAATAGCGTTAAGGCTTTACATTTTCCACCTTAACACGTAATAGTCCCAGTAGTCCATCCAATATCATGGTCCTCCTGATCGGGAAGCCACCAGAGGATACCACACGGGCTATAGGAGAAATCCAAACTCGTACAAGGCGCGATAGGGCAGGTGACATGGGACAACTAGGCAATGACATGGTAGATATACAAATTGCTATCCGGGCTGGTGGAAACGCGCAGCGCGCAGCTACCGCCCACCTCGAACAAACTCCCCCAAAACAAAAATAAAAGTGGCCACTGAATCAATCCAAAGTTAAAGTATAATATCGAAGAGGAGTGTCCGATCAGAAGAATGACCTCATTGGCCCGAGAATCGCTCCTGTTTTAGCCACCTTACGCCAACTCACGGGAGTCGGGTCCACGTATTTACCTTACAGGAAACGCCGCCACCAACCTACTTCATTCTGGAATCTCCACCGCGTACACGGTTAGTCAAAGTGGTTTTCGGTATCGACAGAGAGTATGTCCATATCCGATCCCGGTCTCTTTGCCAACCAATCGTTATTATAACACCACGGTCATTTAAAAATAATTATTCTTTTAAAACCAAACTAAAATATCCATTTCAAAACCATATAATATGATATCATTTCCTTTTAAAACCCAAAACAATATGATATCATCTTTATTTTCCAATATATTCTTTTCCAAAATCATAGGATTTTCAAAGTAAAATATTTAGAAATCAAAACTCTTGAATATAATATTTTCAAATTATACTACCTTGAAAATCATAACTTTGAAACAAGTTCCATTTCTCAAATGGTTAAATATTAAATTTCCTTTATAAACCAAAATAGCTTCTTTAGATTTCACAAATCAATTTCAAATATCGATTTAAACTACCAAATACCATTTCAATCCTTATGTTTCAAAGCTTTAAATATTTCACCATTTCAAAAACAAACTCATTTGACAAACCCATATATATCAAATTCAATTACTTATTATTCAGACTTGAAATGTTTACTTAATGAATTCAATATAATTTAAGTAAAACCTTTAACTTCACATAATTGGAAAATCTTTCAATTTATTAAACTTGATATATTCATTTAAATCAACCTGATATTCATTTAAATCACTTTACACAAAAATCAAGTTATAAAAATCATATCCTTTAAAAATTTTAATTTTTATTAAATTTCAATTTAACTTAATATTCATCTTCCAAATCTTATTCTCATTTAAGTCATAAAAACTCCAGAAATTAGATTTTAAATAAATGCTTAATCGTATTTGATCTTAAAAATCAAACTTTATTTTATACTACAAATCAAATTTATACAAAGCTTAAACCCAAAAATTACTATATATATATATAAATAACTAATTCAATATCCCATAAACCATATATATATATATAGCTTTACAAAACCATAAAAACATTCCAAAATATATTATATATATATATAACGCGGTGCCTGTATAAAATTTTCTACCCTATGGTCAAGTGATACAGATGTTTATCATTTCAATCCGCAATTTAAAATAAAATGCGGCCGTATATCATTTCAAACCGCAATCCCGAATGAATGAAATGCATAGCAACTTGCAATTAATAAAATAAATCATCCATTCATCCATCAAATCATACATCCATTTATCACAGTCATCATCCAATTTCAAACAATCATCAATATATAACAGGTGATAAATAATGGTATCAATTATCAGTTTATACTCAAAATAAATTTAATAACTGTTAATTGGCAGTTTATATGCAAAAATAAACGTAAACTTAACTGGCAGTTAATATGAAATAAAATTTAACATAACTATGCCTGGCAGTTAATATGAAATAAATAAATTCTAACTGTCAAATTTATATGCAATAAATAAATAAATTTACAGTTATATTAAATAAATGCGTTTAAACAGAAATAGTGAATAAAACATGCCAAATAGTCATAAAAAAATTTCTACCCATATCTAAAATTAATTTAACAAACACAAGAAATTTTAGAAATTGTGAGTGGGTTAAAACACTCACCTTTTGAATTTAAATCGAATTTAAATCCGATTTAAACCCAAAAATTCGACGGTCTCCAAATCTGTCCAAACCAGCATCAAAAGATCTGGAATTTAATTACGATCCTAACAAAAAAAATCGCGCGTGAAACGGAGTTCGTATGTGGAAGTTAAATGTATTAACGCGTTTGAAAAATCAAAATTAAATTAAATTCAAACAAAATAAACCTACCTATTACCACTTGCCACGTCAGCTCTGCGCACCCCAAATGACTAATCTCACCAAACCCATGTTCCAATTTCGCAAATAGATGAAGAAATCAAAAAGCCCCAATTCAACCTTTTGGGTTTCGAATTTTACACGTTTGACCGTGATTTCTGGTTGTCTCAAGCGACTATTGCAAAAACAGAGACTGCGCTTAGATCCGTAGATGAAAACTACAACATAATTTTTTTTCTTTTTTTCTGAGAACTTTGAACTTTTTTTTTGATTTTTGAATAGAATTGGATCTGAAATTTGCATCCATTTAGGAAGAGAAAGAATTGAAGAAAATGAACGCACAAATAAAAGAGAATAGATGGAGGCTAGGGTTTATAATTGGGTTTTTATAGATATGTTAGAATTAGAGTAGATGGATCTGATAAACAAACGCGCTTAACGATAATTTAAATTAACGTAATAATCACAAATCACCATACTATGAAGACATTTACGTTATTTCCCATTTATTACTTTATTTAACACAACCCTTAATTTACATCTATTGCAATGTTTTCAAATTTAATTGAATGAACTAATTATATCACTCCTAATAATTGTTGTAAGACTCTAAATCCCATATTTGTAAGTATATATTATTTCCACTCAAATATTATAGATATATACAGAGTATAGGTTTCCATTAAATCATTATTTATTATATACTCCAATTAACTAAATTTACTATTGAAGTCCGTTTATATTTATTACCAAATATCCATTTACCTTTCCCAATAAATTTGAATCCATTCATCTAATATAACAAATCAAATTTCCATTCACACCTTATTATCAACCCACAATTTATTGCAATTCATTATTTTAGATAGATTTTATACAATTAATATCAACTTTACATTAAATTTCTATCCAATGAATAATTATTCATCAATCAATTCAATATTTACTTTTCTTTCCCTCTATTTGATACTTAACCTAGTATACATTTAATGGGTAAACATAACATTGAATTATAATGCATTTCTCATGCATGCTTCATTTCATATAAATTCCTCTTTATTAACTAAGTCACATTAACAAAACAAAATATTTTTTTTTTATTTCAATCGATTACCAGTCTAGACTTAATATATTAAATAAACGGTTAACCTAAAACGATTGTTACCCCTTTAGCATTCAAATTCACTTACGACTATTATTAACACAATGTTGCCATTTGATTTATATATATTTAAATAAATTATATGAATGGGTAAAACTTTAAAAATTATCTTACCTGCAAATTTACTCACAAACATCCTAAATTACCAACTTGCAATTTATTTTTAATTACTAAATTTGCATTGATTATATCAAGTTGAGATTTAATACGTATTATTTCCTCAAATAAATAAATCTTTGGATTTAAATTCCCAAAACCATAAATTATGTCCTACCATAAATCTATGCTTTTATTATTTTACGTTCACACTCCCGTTACTCTATAATAAATCACCAAGTAACGATATCCTAAACTAACATTAATTTATATATCAATCCTTATAACCCAATAAATTTGTCAAATATGAATAACCTTAACAATACTTACACATATTATCTTACTTACAATAATGTAATATTAAACGTTGAATTTCATTTATTTTGCAATACTTCAATTCAATTAATAAATACTGCTCCTATACTTAAATCTATATTAACAAATAGTTAGATTTGGATCGATAGAAATCGGTTTACCAAAGCTTACATACACATTACGTAAATAAACAACTATTTAAATTTGCCACCTATTAGCTCTAAATTTTATTCTTAAGTTTGTTACCTATCAATTTAGATTATACTTCCATCTATAATGCAAATCTAAATCTCCTCTAACTGCATAAATTAGGGCAATTTATTGCAATTGATTTCCCATTAAACATCATAAATTAACAAATTGAAACCTAAATAAAAACGTTTATTTATTTAAAAATCATGTTTTTTAATTTAATTGACCATCCACGGATATAATTTACATTGTTCTCCAATTATTACTTAAATACATCAAACAACGTTAAATCTATATTCAATACAATTTGTTACCAAAATTAATTTAACGGAAACAGTTACGCCCTTAAAATTTCTCTTCATTCATTAATTGCTAATTGTTATTCAATTAAACCCATTCATTTGATTTCCCTATTATGCATCAATTATAAACCCATCATTTTAAAGGTGGTGTCTACATTTTATACTATAAATTTACCCCTTTATATTCCAATATCAATGAATGCTCACATACAAATTTAGATCTTAACTCCAATTAATTATTCCATTTAATCCATTAATTACTAACTTTAATTATTGAAATTTGATTGTCTAACATACAACTACATTTTATACTATAAATTTACCCCTTTATATTCCAATATCAATGAATGCTCACATACAAATTTAGATCTTAACTCTAATTAATTATTCCATTTAATCCATTAATTACTAACTTTAATTATTGAAATTTGATTGTCTAACATACAATTTGAACCTATTTTCAAATTTTCATAATTAATTAACCCTTACAATAGTTTACAAATAAAAGGGATTGTATTAAATAAATTATTTATTGTCCTGCATTTCTTTATTTCACCCATCTACATTCAATACCCATAATCAATATTTTATTTCATTGTTAAATCCAATACTTGCATTACTTTACTTATTCTAACTTATATCCAATGCAACAATTTCCACTATTTCTATTAATTACAATATATAGTTAAATTTGTAAATTCTAATTTCCCTTGGTACCTCAAATTTCACATACTCTTTCATATAAATAACTAAGATTTTTATTCCTTTCTAAATTTAAATTAAAAATCCTATTAATTATATTCATTTTAAACATCGAATTTACTACACTCTCCCCCACTCAAAACTTTTCGTCCCCAAAAAGGAAAAGAAGGAAAAGAAGAATTAAATACAATACATCTTATTCAAAATATATAACTTATAAACAATTAAATTTACAAAATTAATTACTTTAAATAAGATATCCTAATTTATAACTATTTAATCCTTTATATTTAGATTATTAATGTCTGGAAAAACATTTTCAAAATATTTCTAAGATACTGCAATTTCTTATATAATCCAAAGGGTTACAATTTATATAAAGTGAAATATTTAAGTGGTTTCAATCCTAACAACAAATCAATACAACAACCATCAGTTCAACAAACAGCATACACACACATACAAAACAACCATTAAATCAAACAAACAAATAGTTGTTCGGGTTTAAAACTTTTAAATTGTTCGGAATGAAGAATAACTACTAGCGCATCATTTACGCAACAGTCTTAGATAAAAACAAATAGATTATTCATTCACCCCAAATCTAATTTTAAAGTACCCTTGCCCAAACAACCATCAACAACAAATTCAAACAACAATCAACTTAACTTATTAATAATTTCATCTCATACCTTTGTTATTTGATTTTCTCTTTTTATTTAAACCACATAAATTTTCCTTTTATAATTTATATTTATTTCTAACAAACTTTAAATTTTATTTTCTCATTCAGTGGTTGTTTCCTTTATTTCTACTTATTACTTACAATTATTCATTTTCATTTATTCGGGTCTGTAAGTTTCTTTTATTTGTATTATATTTAATGCACTTCTCAATTTCAATCATTTATTTAATTCTTAGATTTCTATTATAATTAATTATAGTAACCCTTTTTTAATTACACTTAAATTCTTAACCTTGTAATATCCATTCTCATAAGTAAAGGATTTTATTAATTCATTCACTAACGTTTTGCAGTCATTTATTTTTCTTTTTACTTAAAATTTCTCAATTCCATTAAATAAGGTCATGCCAGTTTCCCCCCTTTTTCACTATAATTATTCATTTATTTATTATCGCATGACCTCATTTAGTTACCCTTTAATTACTTAAGTTTAAATCATCTATTTGTCATACTTACCTTTAATTATATTTACTTGGTAAAATTTCAATTAATACTTAAGTTTAAACATTAAATTCTCATTTATAATAGCAAATTCATTGAATACTTCATTACCTACTTTTACTTGTACAATTTCATTACATTCCCTATTAAACATTTCAACTTTTAATATTTGGTAAGTTATATATGTTTTTAAAGAATATACTTGAAAGTTATACAAGTTTCTCATTTCCTATGGTAAATTTAACATTTAATAATAATATTCTTTATTTCATAAGTTATAATTTCAACTTTCATTTAAGACCATTTTTAACCTATCATTAAATCTCTTATTCCCTTTAGAGGTTTTAATTTATTAATTACCTATGTTTCGATTCACTACAATAATTGAAACAATTAATTAATGGAAATTTAAGAATTTAATACCGGGTTAAATTTTCACTTTATTTTAAAATAATAGATAATATATTCTTACAACTTATATATCTCTAATTATTTTAAAACAATTTAAAATTTAGATATTTTAAAAATGAATCTGTAGTAGAATTTACTACAGTGGCCTTTCCCCTTCGAAACTCAAAAATGAAAGTCGATGATGCGGCCGCCATCACCGAAATTATTTTCCAGCGACAAAGAGGAAAGTACAAAACTTTTCTTCAAAATCTTCTTTAAAACAATTCTTTCGAATTATATTGAAATATTTATATCAGAAAATACTTATAAGCAATATTGTTATATTCCAAAATTTATTCGAAAGAAATTTCAAAACCCCGGAACTAAAGTTCTAAATTTCCAAATTTCATTCATCTTATTTTTCAATCTTATTTCTATTATTATTATACACTTTAATACCTAACAACCAATCTATTGCAGCCAAATATATCTTTATAAAATATTTTTATATATAGAAAATATAATAGGCAAAATTATTTCATTCACCTATATCAAAACCGATATTATGTCGGTCTGTCCTATTAAGTGTTTAGAAATCCCTATTGATGTCACAGTGTCCCATGCACCAACTAGAATTTATAAATACAAAACGAAACAAATTAACACAATATTAAAATCTTGTTATAACCCTAACAAATACGCTCTCTCATATATATACACTCAGCGACTCCCATAGGGTATTACTACCCTATTAACAAAAGAGTCAGACCCCACAAGCAAAGGTTTTTCGCTAAACCAAAGCTCTGATACCAAATGTAACATCCCACTTTTTCGCACACTTTAAATCGACACACGTGCCAATTCAAACCATACGGAAGGGCGGATTGTTATGGGGTAAATAAGAAAAAACAGAAAAGAAAAAAAAAACTAAGCAGAATCTCACAGCGGAAGGATAAAATATAATAATCAAATATACAGTTTATAAATCTGTTTACAAAACCATTTATATAATACATATCAGAGTTACACATACCAATAACAATGCAGCGGATCAGTGTGTAGTGCACTGGTATAAATAATAATAATATAAATCTTCCTCTTCGTCCTCTAGAGCTAAATCTTCCAATCCTGAAACGCTCGGACTGACCCGAGCGAATTTGAAAAGACAAAAACACTCGAGTCAGAACTAAAAGATCTTATGTGAGTTAAATTAACAGAAATAAATATGAGTGCAGTAACTCAAGAGATGCTCGGGATTTACATCTCCTAAGGATCCGTTAAACTATTTACTATGTAGTATATTGCGCTATTATAATAGTGTCTATTTGTAAAATAAACTTACTTTTAAATAGCGTTAAGGCTTTACATTTTCCACCTTAACACGTAATAGTCCCAGTAGTCCATCCAATATCATGGTCCCTCCTGATCGGGAAGCCACCAGAGGATACCACACGGGCTACGGGAGAAATCCAAACTCGTACAAGGCGCGATAGGGTAGGTGACATGGCACAACTAGGCAGTGCCAGGGTAGATATACCAATTGCTATCCTGGCTGGTGGAAACGCGCAGCACGCAGCTACCGCCCACCTCGAACAAACTCCCCCAAAACAAAAATAAAAGTGGCCACTGAATCAATCCAAAGTCAAAGTATAATATCGAAGAGGAGTGTCCGATCAGAGGAATGACCTCATTGGCCCGAGAATCGCTCCCGTTTTAGCCACCTTATGCCAACTCACGGGAGTCGGGTCAACGTATTTACCTTACAGGAAACGCCGCCACCAACCTACTTCATTCTGGAATCTCCACCGCGTGCACGGTTAGTCAAAGTGGTTTTCAGTATCGACAGAGAGTATGTCCATATCCGATCCCGGTCTCTTTGCCAACCAATCGTTATTATAACACCGCGGTCATTTAAAAATAATTATTCTTTTAAAACCAAAATAAAATATCCATTTCAAAACCATATAATATGATATCATTACCTTTTAAAACCCAAAACAATATGATATCATCTTTATTTTCCAATATATTCTTTTCCAAAATCATAGGATTTTTAAAGTAAAATATTTAGAAATCAAAACTCTTGAATATAATATTTTCAAATTATACTATCTTGAAAATCATAACTTTGAAACAAGTTCGATGTCTCAAATGGTTAAATATTAAATTTCCTTTATAAACCAAAATAGCTTCTTTAGATTTCACAAATCAATTTCAAATATCGATTTAAACTACCAAATACCATTTCAATCCTTATGTTTCAAAGCTTTAAATATTTCACCATTTCAAAAACAAACTCATTTGACAAACCCATATATATCAAATTCAATTACTTATTATTCAGACTTGAAATGTTTACTTAATGAATTCAATATAATTTAAGTAAAATCTTTAACTTCACATAATTGGAAAATCTTTCAATTTATTAAACTTGATATATTCATTTAAATCAACCTGATATTCATTTAAATCACTTTACACAAAAATCAAGTTATAAAAATCATATCCTTTAAATTTTTTAATTCTTATTAAATTTCAATTTAACTTAATATTCATCTTCCAAATCTTATTCTCATTTAAGTCATAAAAACTCCAGAAATTAGATTTTAAATAAATGCTTAATCGTATTTGATCTTAAAAATCAAACTTTATTTTATACTACAAATCAAATTTATACAAAGCTTAAACCCGAAAATTACTATATATATATATATATATATATAAATAACTAATTCAATATCCCATAAACCGTATATATATAGCTTTACAAAACCATAAAAACATTCCAAAATATATTATATATATATATACCGCGGTGCCTGTATAAAATTTTCTACCCTATGGTCAAGTGATACGGATGTTTATCATTTCAATCCGCAATTTAAAATAAAATGCGGTTGTATATCATTTCAAACCGCAATCCCGAATGAATGAAATGCATAGCAACTTGCAATTAATAAAAGAAATCATCCATTCATCCATCAAATCATACATCCATTTATCACAGTCATCATCCAATTTCAAACAATCATCAATATATAACAGGTGATAAATATTGGTATCAATTATCAGTTTATACTCAAAATAAATTTAGTACTGTTAATTGGCAGTTTATACGCAAAAATAAACGTAAACTTAACTGGCAGTTAATATGAAATAAAATTTAACATAACTATGCCTGGCAGTTAATATGAAATAAATAAATTCTAACCGTCAAATTTATATGCAATAAATAAATAAATTTACAGTTATATTAAATAAATGTGTTTAAACAGAAATAGTGAATAAAACATGCCAAATAGTCATAAAAAAATTTCTACCCATATCTAAAATTAATTTAACAAACACAAGAAATTTTAGAAATTGTGAGTGGGTTAAAACACTCACCTTTTGAATTTAAATCGAATTTAAATCCGATTTAAACCCAAAAATTCGACGGTCTCCAAATTTGTCCAAACCAGCATCAAAAGATCTGGAATTTAATTACGATCCTAACAAAAAAAATCGCGCGAGAAACGGAGTTTGTATGTGGAAGTTAAATGTATTAACGCGTTTGAAAAATCAAAATTAAATTAAATTCAAACAAAATAAACCTACCTATTACCACTTGCCACGTCAGCTCTGCGCACCCCTAGTGACTAATCTCACCAAACCTATGTTCCAATTTCGCAAATAGATGAAGAAATCAAAAAGCCCCAATTCAACCTTTTGGGTTTCGAATTTTACACGTTTGACCGTGATTTCTGGTTGTCTCAAGCGACTATTGCAAAAACAGAGACTGCGCTTAGATCCGTAGATGAAAACTACAACATAATTTTTTTTTTCTTTTTTCTGAGAACTTTGAACTTTTTTTTTTGATTTTTGAATAGAATTGGATCTGAAATTTGCATCCATTTAGGAAGAGAAAGAATTGAAGAAAATGAACGCACAAATAAAAGAGAATAGATGGAGGCTAGAGTTTATAATTGGGTTTTTATAGATAGGTTAGAATTAGAGTAGATGGATCTGATAAACAAACGCGCTTAACGATAATTTAAATTAATGTAATAATCACAAATCACCATACTATGAAGACATTTACGTTTTTTCCCATTTACTACTTTATTTAACACAACCCTTAATTTACATCTATTGCAATGTTTTCAAATTTAATCGAATGAACTAATTATATCACTCCTAATAATTGTTGTAAGAGTCTAAATCCCACATTTGTAAGTATATATTATTTCCACTCAAATATTATAGATATATACAGAGTATAGGTTTCCATTAAATCATTATTTATTATATATTCAAATTAACTAAATTCACTATTGAAGTCCGTTTATATTTATTACCAAATATCCATTTACCTTTCCCAATAAATTTGAATCCATTCATTTAATATAACAAATCAAATTTCCATTCACACCTTATTATCAACCCACAATTTATTGCAATTCATTATCTTAGATAGATTTTATACAATTAATATCAACTTTACATTAAATTTCTATCCAATGAATACTTATTCATCAATCAATTCAATATTTCCTTTTCTTTCCCTCTATTTGATACTTAACCTAGTATACATTTAATGGGTAAACATAACATTGAATTATAATGCATTTCTCATGCATGCTTCATTTCATATAAATTCCTCTTTATTAACTAAGTCACATTAACAAAACAAAATAAATTTTTTTTTATTTCAATCGATTACCAGTCTGGACTTAATATATTAAATAAACGGTTAACCTAAAACGATTGTTGCCCCTTTAGCATTCAAATTCACTTACGACTATTATTAACACAATGTTGCCATTTGATTTATATATATTTAAATAAATTATATGAATGGGTAAAACTTTAAAAATTATCTTACCTGCAAATTTACTCACAAACATCCTAAATTACCAACTTGCAATTTATTTTTAATTACTAAATTTGCATTGATTATATCAAGTTGAGATTTAATACGTATTATTTCCTCAAATAAATAAATCTTTGGATTTAAATTCCCAAAACCATAAATTATGTCCTACCATAAATCTATGTTTTTATTATTTTACGTTCACACTCCCGTTACTCTATAATAAATCACCAAGTAACGATATCCTAAACTAACATTAATTTATATATCAATCCTTATAAATCAATAAATTTGTCAAATATGAATAACCTTAACAATACTTACACATATTATCTTACTTACAATAATGTAATATTAAACGTTGAATTTCATTTATTTTGCAATACTTCAATTCAATTAATAAATACTGCTCCTATACTTAAATCTATATTAATAAATCGTTAGATTTGGATCGATAGAAATCGGTTTACCAAAGCTTACATACACATTACGTAAATAAACACTATATAAATTTGCCACCTATTAGCTCTAAATTTTATTCTTAAGTTTGTTACCTATCAATTTAGATTATACTTCCATCTATAATGCAAATCTAAATCTCCTCTAACTGCATAAATTAGGGCAATTTATTGCAATTGATTTTCCATTAAACATCATAAATTAACAAATTGAAACCTAAATAAAAACGTTTATTTATTTAAAAATCTTGTTGTTTAATTGAATTGACCATCCACGGATATAATTTACATTGTTCTCCAATTATTACTTAAATACATCAAACAACGTTAAATCTATATTCAATACAATTTGTTACCAAAATTAATTTAACGAAAATAGTTACGCCCTTAAAATTTCTCTTCATTCATTAATTGCTAATTGTTATTCAATTAAACCCATTCATTTGATTTCCCTATTATGCATCAATTATAAACCCATCATCTTAAAGGTGGTGTCTACATTTTATACTATAAATTTACCCCTTTATATTCCAATATCAATGAATGCTCACATACAAATTTAGATCTTAACTCCAATTAATTATTCCATTTAATCCATTAATTACTAACTTTAATTATTGAAATTTGATTGTCTAACATACAACTACATTTTATACTATAAATTTACCCTTTTATATTCCAATATCAATGAATGCTCGCATACAAATTTAGATCTTAACTCCAATTAGTTATTCCATTTAATCCATTAATTACTAACTTTAATTATTAAAATTTGATTGTCTAACATACAATTTGAACCTATTTCCAAATTTTCATAATTAATTAACCCTTACAATAGTTTACAAATAAAAGGGATTGTATTAAATAAATTATTTATTGTCCTGCATTTCTTTATTTCACCCATCTACATTCAATACCCATAATTAATATTTTATTTCATTGTTAAATCCAGTACTTGCATTACTTTACTTATTCTAACTTATATCCAATGCAACAATTTCCACTATTTCTATTAATTACAATATATAGTTAAATTTGTAAATTCTAATTTCCCTTGGTACATCAAATTTCACATACTCTTTCATATAAATAACTAAGTTTTTTATTCCTTTCTAAATTTAAATTAAAAATCCTATTAATTATATTCATTTTAAACATCGAATTTACACGGGTCGTTACATCATTTCCAAATCATTTTAATATAAAAATATCATATCTTTCCGAACTTCATTTTTAAATCATTTTAATATCAAAATATCATATCTTTCAGAGCTTCATTTTCAAATCATTTTAATATCAAAATATCATATCTTTCAGAAATTCATTTTCAAATCATCATATAAGTTCAAATGCAAATATTCAACTTTAAATATCTTCTAAATCCAAGATAACATTCATTTATTATCCTTTCAAATCACCTTTAAATAGTTTATATTCCAATTAAATTAACTCATTTAAACCATTTAAAAGTGGAGTTATTATACTTTCAAATTAAGTATTCAATTTTCAAAAATAATAAACTTCAATTTAAACCATTTAAACATTATAAAAATTATATTTTAATATTCAAAAATGTTTATTAACATACCTTTAACATATGGCTTTTATAAAGTAACCTTTACAGAAAAATCCAATTTTTTTTCAATAATTTCACTTAACAAATTCAAGTGTACAATTTCCTTTTCTTCACTTTTCAACAAATAAACTTAACACTTAAACTTTATATTACCGTATCACAAATTTAAATAAATTTTCAATTTATTTAATTAACTTAAATCTTTAATTAAAACCCAAATTTCACATTTCCAAGTCAAGTTATATTTTAAAATTTTACCTTTAAGCATTCATTTATTTAACCATTTTAATTCATAGAAAAATCAATAACACTTTAATAAATCACTTAAATTCAAATTCAAATCAAATTATCATATTTACCATTTTCCAAATTAAATTCAATTTCCATTTTATTTATATAACTTAAATATCATTTTTAACCAAAACTCCAAATTTCCAAACTTAAGTTATATTTCAATAATTCAATCTAACCATTTATTTATTTAACATTTCCACTTATAGAAAAATCATAAATCCTTTATTTAAAACACTTTAAAATCTATTTAAATCAAATTATCATAAATTTACATTTTAAAAGTTTTATTTATATAACTTAAATGTCATTTTAAAAGCCAAAGTACAAATTTCCAGATTTAAGTTATATTTCAAAAATTCAGTTTAATCATTTAATTACATTTGAACTCAGAGAGAAAAAACTTAATTTATTTATTTTAAAACATTTCAAAATACATTTAAATCAAATTTCATAAATTTATATTTTAATATACTAAAAAAAAATCCAAAATACTTTATATAATAACCACGGGCTTGTATATAGTTTTCTAACCTAAGTCAAGTGATACAGATATATATCATTTCAATCCATAGTTTAAAAAGAAAAATCAGGTTCTATCATTTCAAACCGCAATCCCAAGTTAAAAAAAACCGTTCAGGCCTATCATTTCAGCCTATAATGATTTTTCCTTATTCTAAAGTCCGTTCGGGTATGTATCATTTCAACCCATAGTGATTCCAATCTACAGGAAACTTGCAGTGTGATAAACTGATATAGGTAAGTTTAACAAGTTGGAGATGATCTTTCCAATATCCTCCAGAATCAAGAACACAAGCACGAAAAAGGTGGATTCAAAAATGAGTACAAAAGATTATCAAAGATTATAGAAAGATTTCTAAACAGAAAGATTACAGAAAGATGCCTATACCAGTTTGTAGCAAAGATAAGGATAATAAGGACAACCAAAAGATAGTTTGAACAACAAAATAAGAAAATAAGTTTGAAACCATGGTAATTTAAATCTTGAATTGATAATTAATTTTACACAAGTCAAATAAATCTTAACTATCTCAAATTTCATTATCTTATTATCCAATCATCTTAAATTAACAATTTTAAAACCATGGGTTTGAAAAATAATCATTTATCATACTCATAATATACTTAATAAATTCAAGTCTTCTGTATTCCTAATTTAAATTAAATTTATTCCTCACAATATATTTATCACTTATTAAATATACTTACACTTATTATAACTGCTTTATTTTATTCTTAGTTCTTTTAACATTATTTTATTGTAACTTATTCAATTTACCTTTTTTTATTTTACCTTTGTTAATCATTTTATAACTAAAATTTAAGTGTATAACATTTATTATAACCACTCAAATTTTATTGATAAAATCTTTTTATATTGTATGTTATCCAATTACATTGTTAACTTCTGAAATTAAGGTAAGTTATATTTGAATGCAATTGAGTATTATACAAATAAAACTTTCTAATTCCCTCATATCAAGTTTGAATCATTTATCTAGAATTTTGATTTTCTTTTTATAATTGAAATGATTCTTTAAAATAAAATTTAAGAATTAAATTTCCAATTTCTTCAAAACATTTAGAGATAAATAAATGTATGTACATAATTAATCAAATCAAATTTAAATCATACATCTATATATATTATAAATCAAGTCATAGTTTAGAAATTCAAATCAATTTGATTTCCCAAAAAAACATGTAGCAAGACTACAGAGCGATCTCTTCACTTCAAAACTCGAAAATGAATGTCGATGATGCCGCGATCATCACCGAAGTTATCTTCCAGCGACAAAGAGAAGAGCACTAATTTTAAACTTTAAAATTCCTTGGAAACAAATTTCTATTAGAAAATACTTTAAATAATACACTTTAAAACTTAAACACGAGGTTTGAAACCACCGAAAATTAAATTCTCAAATTTCTTGTTTTAAATTCATTTCAGTTCCTAAATCAATTTATAAACAACTATTTATAAATTCATTTATAGAACAATAAATGATAAATCAAGTATTCTCATTTCAAATAATCAATTTAAATCAATTTATTAAGTTCCACAAATTTACTTAAATACCAAAATTTATTTCATTAACCAAATTTTAAAATAATATTGTGTCAGTTTGTTCTGTCAAAGTGTTTTAGATATCCTATCGATAGCGTTGATCAAACGAACCGATCGGAAACCCAAATCAACATCAACAACTCAAATAACAAAAACATAGATTTACAAGTACAATTCAAAATGTTTGAAAGAATAGATTGGGAACAAAAGACAAGATGATTAAATAACAGAGTAGGGAGATGGGTAAGCTTAAGTAAATCGCGGCCAACCTTAACCGGGTCAACCGTGACTTAAAGAATAAGATCAATGTGGATTTTTCTAGGGAAAATCTACATTCGATCTCAAGAGATAGAGTTTGGAATAACAAAAGATATTAGCATCTAAACCAAGGATAGATATAAATCTCTAGTGAATCGATGATAATTGTAATGGAGTTTTCCCCCTTTTACAATTCAATTTGAAATTGGCGAGACCGCCGACACACTAAAAAGGTCATTCGAAGCGGAGTTATGGGATACTCCAGAATCAAAAGAAGATGAATAATGAAGGACACAAATGGATTTTGGAACCTCAGGGAACGTTCCAAAATTCAAAAGAATACAAACCAAGAGGAAAGATTTAAATTCGAACGAAAGTGATTCTGTAAATAAATTTATCTTATATTCTAAGTTTTTGCCTCAAAGCCAAAGCTCTGATACCAAATGTAACAACCAGGTATTTTCAACCATTCGCATCCACACATGTCGGACTTGAATTGCTCAAAATACCGCGTTGTAAATAAAATTTGGCAAATCTCAAAATATACAGTAAATAAAATAACAGTGCACAGACACAGAATAATAATAGTGCAGCGGAAGTAAAAGAAATAGTAGTTCATGAAGCTACTATGTAATATATCATAGTTACATAAGATACAACAGAAGAAATAAAGTACAAAAGAGGTCTCAAGATGATAACCAAGTACAAAATGAATACAACACTGGGATCAACAGGATAACTGGAAGTGAAACAGATAAAACTGGACAACCAGATAATCTCCAGCAATTCCAATCTCCAGAGAGTGGAAAATCCAAATATGTGAATACTCAGGCTGACCCGAGTATAAATAAAATACAAACACTTGAGTCAGGACATACATACTTATACAATGTAAACCAACTCAAGTGAACTGTAGTAAAAGTACAAGTAACTTAAAGGATGCTTGGGACCGCCCATGCTCTAAGGATCAGTTAAACTATTTACTACATAGTATATTGCGCTATTATAATAATGTCTAACAATAAAATAAACATACTTTTAAATAGCGTTAAGGCTTTACATTTCCAACTTAACACAAATAATGCCAATAGTCTATACAATACGTGCATATCTCCTGATCGGGAGACTACAAGAAGATACTGCATATGTACGACACAAATAGAAACTCGTAGTAAAGGCTCGATATGGTAGGTGACACGGCACACAAGGCAATGCCAGGGTAGATGTACCAATTACGACACTCGGGCTGGTGGTAACGCAGCAGCCACATACGGCCACCTCGGAACACATTCCCAAAATCGGAGGGGCACCCAAACAATCACAAAAGCAATAGAATGGTATCGAAGAAATGCATCCAACCAGAGGAGCTACCCCTTTTGGCCCGAGACCGCTCTTGTTTCTGCCACCTTATGCCAACTCATGGGAGTTGGGTCCACGTAATATATCTCAAGAACGTCGCCACCATCCTACTTCATTCTGGAATCTCCACCGCGTACATGGTTGTCAAAGTGGTTTTCGGTATCGACAGAGAGTATGCCCATATCCGATCCCGGTCTCTTTGCCAACCAATCGTTATTATAACCCGTGGTTATAACTTTAAAATAATATTTTATACTTCAAAATAAAATATTATTAAATCCAAATATTTATCAAAATAAAGGTTAAATCATTTCCAAACCATTTCAATATATCAACATACCATATCTTTTAAATTCAAATATTTATCAAAATAAATATCAAGCCATTTCCAACCATTTAAATATAATAAATTATCATATCCTTTCAAAACTTCCTTTCAAATCATTTTAATACATTAAAATATCATGTCCTTTCAAAACTTCATTTCCAAATCATTTTAATATCAAAATATCATATCTTTCAAAACTTCATTTTCAAATCATTTTAATATCAAAATATCATATCTTTCAGAGCTTCATTTTCAAATCATTTTAATATCAAAATATCATATCTTTCAGAACTTCATTTTCAAATCATCATATAAGTTCAAATCCAAATATTCAACTTTAAATATCTTCTAAATTCAAGATAACATTCATTTATTATCCTTTGAAATCGCCTTTAAATAGTTTATATTCCAATTAAATTAACTCATTTAAACCATTTAAAAGTGGAGTTATTATACTTTCAAATTAAGTATTCAATTTTCGAAAATAATAAACTTTAATTTAAACCATTTAAACACTAAAAAAATTATATTTCAACATTCAAAAATGTTTATTAACATACCTTTAACATATGAGTTTTATAAAGTAACCTTAACAGAAAAATCAAATTTTTTTTCAATAATTTCGCTTAACAAATTCAAGTGTATAATTTCCTTTTCTTCACTTTTCAACAAATAAACTTAACACTAAAACTTTATATTACCATTTCAAAAATTTAAATAAATTTTCAATTTATTTAATTAACTTAAATCTTTAATTAAAACCCAAATATCACTTTTCCAAGTCAAGTTATGTTTTAAAATTTTACCTTTAAGCATTCATTTATTTAACCATTTTAATTCATAGAAAAATTAATAATACTTTAATAAATCACTTAAATTCAAATTCAAATCAAATTATTATATTTACCATTTTCCAAATTAAATTAAATTTCCATTTTATTTATATAAGTTAAATATCATTTTTAACCAAAACCCCAAATTTCCAAACTTAAGTTATATTTCAATAATTCAATCTAACCATTTATTTAATTAACATTTCCACTTATAGAAAAATCGTAAATCCTTTATTTAAAACACTTTAAAATCTATTTAAATCAAATTATCATAAATTTACATTTTTAAATCACTTAAAAGTTTTATTTATATAACTTAGATGTCATTTTAAAAGCCAAAGTACAAATTTTCAAATTTATGTTATATTTCGAAAATTCAGTTTAATCATTTAATTACATTTTTAACTCAGAGGGAAAAATCATAATTTCTTTATTTTAAAACATTTCGAAATACACTTAAATCAAATTTTATAAATTTATATTTTAATATACTAAAAAAATATCTAAAACACTTTATACAATAACCACGGGCTTGTATATAGTTTTCTAACCTAGGTCAAGTGATACGGATATATATCATTTTAATCCGCAGTTTGAAAAGAAAAATCCGGGTTCTATCATTTCAAACCCGCAATCCCAAGTTAAAAAAAATAAAAACCGTTCTGGCCTATCATTTCAGCCCATAACGATTTTCCCTTATTCTAAAGTCTGTTCGGATATGTATCATTTCAACCCATAGTGATTCTAATCTACAAGGAACTTGCAGTGTGATAAACTGATATAAATAATAGAATAGCATGATATAATAGTAACAGATGATATAACAAGTGTAGTAACAGGTGTGATCATCATACGATCATAATATCAGCAGTTATAACATGGTGATATAATTTTACAGATTTAAATGGTGTCAGTTTACTAGTTATATAAGTACAAATCGTCTGGTGAGAATTACTCACTTGTATTAGCCAGAGATGACAAACAACTACTCACAACAAAGATCTTCGAAAGCATGAAAGCACAACAATGGATTCAAGTGGATGAGAACCAAGCTAAGGATCTTGTGTTACAACCCAAAACAAAACCAAAATAAATTAACATTTCAACACAACATTAAATTGAAACAACTTTGAAATAAAAAGCAATATGAACACACGATCTTTTGCCTTGCTTTCTATTATTGTTTTGCATGACTTTAGGGGTGTATTTGGCTCAGGTTTGGACATAGCATGGCTCAGGTATGAACACAAGAATGCACGACTATAAGGCATTGAAGGTGGAGGGGTTACACTTAATAAGGTGATGGGTTTAAGGCAAAATAATATGTTTTTGGTCAACAAAAGGGCTTGGCCTTGGAGTGGTTTGGCTTGGCCATTTAAGTTCAGGTCTTGACAGATGATGGAGTGGTGGTCTGGTCAGAGGTGATGGTGGCGGCTAGAGGTGGTGGTGGAAAATGAAGTGGTGAAGCAACAAGGCTGAAACTAGCATGTTTTCAAGGCATAGGTTGTATTTTTTTTTGGATTTTAGCATCATGGTTGGTTCGGCCATGGCCAGAACCTGTGGTGTAGGAGGTGGTGATGCCAAGGAGGATATATAGGAAGTGGTGGCCATGACAAGCGAGGGGTGGCCAAGCAAATCAATCAAAGAAAACAAGGCATAACATAAGAAAAAGAGGAAGAAAATAGAAAATGGGAGGAGGCCATTACCATTAATTTTATTAGCCGTGCAAAATAAAATGGAGAAGGAGTTTCTCATGTGAAAATTGAAGGGAATACATAGGAAATGAAAAAAAATGCACGGCCAAAAGAAGTGTAAATGAAGAGTTATGAAAATGAAGAGGTTGGTAATTGAAAAGACTTAGGTTTTAAGACCTTTTTAAACCTTTCATATTTCTTTTCTTTAATTCAAATAAAAAAATTAAAATTAGAAATTTACTTTTATAAACCGAAACCAAGTAAAAAATATGAAAATAAATAATTAATTTTAAAGAAAATATAAAAGAATAAAAGAAATTGCTTAAAAATCCAAAACAGTGTCCAGAAATTACAATTAAATCACCATTGACTTTGGAAAATTATCCACTTCATTTTAAAAATATTATGAAGTAAAAATTTGAAATAAAATAATTTGTTTATCATTTATAAAAATAAAATAAATAATTAAATTGGAGAAAAATAGAAAAAAGAACTAAAGAAATTGTTTAAAAATTGAAAACAGGGCATGAAAATTACAAATAAAATATCACTAGCCTTATAAAATTTCTCTATCATTTTAAAACAAATAAGTAGTCAAATAGATAAATAAATGAGGAACAAAATAAAGCAGGAATGAGAAGAAAATAAGTTCTTGAGAAAATATAAATAAATAAATAATTTCTTTAATAAATTAAAACTAGAAATTAAAATTTATAAGCAGAATACAACTGATATTGGAAAATGTCAATTACACTTTTAAAATGTTTGAAAACCAAAATATCTACATAACATGTTATTGTACCCTATAAATATAAATTATAACATTACATGACCAAATAAAATATTATTTATATAATTTAAAATAAAAAATTTTGTTAAATACAATAAATTACCCTCAATAGTTAAAAAGGCATAACCTTCACATTATTAATCAGATTTCAAAAAAACAAAAAGCAGTGTTCTTAAAATTTTATTTACTTTCATAATAAAATAAAAAAAATAAAAATTTTCAAACTTTCAAAATTTTAAATTAAAAGTCAAAGTTGACAAAAATTCATTATTTTGGAAATTATTCTATTTAGTCATATTTGGAGTTCTAATTCACATCAAAATCAAAGGTTATATTTGAAATAACAAAATTATCTAAATTAAATAAATAAAAATAAAGTTAAATCAAAATTCAACTAAAATAATTACAAAATATAGGATTGTTACACAAACTGAAATAAAGTGAAAAAGATAATAAATAATTATATTTTAGGAAAGTAGAAAGATAAATAAAGAAAATAGCTTAATTTATCGAAACTAGCTTAAGAAAATTGCAAACACAATTCACTTAACTTTGGGAAATTACAACTCTTCTTAAAAATGGTTTAAAATAAATCTTTGAGAAATAAAGTAAAGTGAGAATGAGAATAAAATAAGTTCTTAATAAAAAATATAAAAATAAATAAAGAATTTGTTAAATTAATTGAAGTTGGAAATTAGAAATTGTAAACAAAATACAACTGACACGGGAAGGTGTCAATTACACTTTTAAAAATGTTTTAAAACCAAAATTTATATAAAACAAGTTATTTTACCCCTGAAAACATAAATTAGAACATTACACGATCAAATAAAATATTATTTATATAATTTAAAGTAAACAATTTTGTTAAATACAGCAAATTACACACAATAGTTAAAAAGACATAACTTTCACATTATAAATCAGATTTCAACAAAATGAAAAACAGTGTTCTTAAAATTTTATTTACCTTCAAAATAAAAGAAAAAATTGTAATTTTAAAACTTTTAAATTTTTAAATTTAAAAGTCAAAGTTTGACCATATTGACAAAATTCACATTCCCGGAAAATATTCTATTAATTCATGTGTGGAATTCTAATCCACACCAAAATTTATATTTTAAATAACAAAATTATCTAAATTAAATAAATAAAACATTTATTAAATTTTTTGAATTGATACGTAGATGGTTTGGATGGCAAGCAAAGTGAGAGTAAATGCTAAGAAACAGAAACGACGTAAATTAAGGAGAAAGAAACGTATATATGTTTTATTCTTAAATGCAAATGAAAATGAGGAGTTTTGAAATGAGAAATAAATCTTCTTGTACATGATTTGCAAATGAGAAATACATGGCTAGGAAAAGAGTTTGTATGGGTAAAGCAAGAAATAAAGAGGCCATGTAGAAAAAAGGCAAGAAATCAGCAATGACCTTGATGGATTTAATTTCTTTCCTTTGTATTAACAGTTGTTCTTAATTATATTGAATTTGTTAAATGTGTACATTTATTATAATTGAATACTCAAATAAATTCATTCGGATAAGTTTCATTCTTTTATATTGCCTTATGAATAAAATATGCATTTCCACTTTAACATTCCTTCCTTATTTTATTACAAAGTTTATTTTTCTTCATATTAAATTACCAAAATTTTATCAATTTAATAATTTTAAATTATTAAAAATTTATGGGTCATTACATATGGTCTACAAATCTTGATATCTTGCGTGGATTTGGATTTATGAAAACAGGGTTTATTTTCTTTTTGTTTGGCAGTGTTTTGTTTATAGAGTCTTTTGTGTTTACAGTTTTTTTACAGGCTTTGTTGATCGAAAACAACTGAATTATCACAGACACTCAAGCATATATATACATGTTTGGACGTGAAAAAAATGTTTTTGAACAGGGTTTTGGCTTAAGATTTGCAGACATGCACAAATGTTTCGATTGGTTGATGGATGTAATTGAAGTGGCTGAAGTGATATAATGTTTGAGTTGAAAAGAAGTTAAGATAATGTTTTGATCTTTCCTATTTTTTACCAGTCATGCAATATGTTTATATATTTACTTTTCTTCTTTCTTTGCTTTGATTTACCGGGTTGATACACACACACACACACACACACATGCATACATACATACACATACAAACACACACACATGCATCAGCCTTCACATCCTTTTTGTTTTACTTAACCAGACAAATGTTTATGTTTTTCTATTATATGCTTATATATTTATTTTACCTATTTTTGCCTATTTGTTTTACCTTTTTACCAATTTAACTTGTTATTGTTAACTTCATGCTAGTTACTTTTTATTTTCATTTGACTTTAAACAAGCTTTTCTTATATTTTGAAACAAGATGTAAAGTGGTTTTATATAAACCATTTAAGTCTTCTCATTTACATATATATATTTCTATTAATATATATATGTGTGTGTGTGTGTGTGTGTGTGTGTGTGTGTGTGTGTGTTTGTGTGTATAACTCAAGGCATAAATGTTATGTCATTCCATTTTTAATAAAATAACATTTATGTTATACATTTTTTTACATTTAAAAATGTATATCTCTCATTTCTATCATCTATATATATATATATATCTTCTTTCATTTTCTCTCTCAATATATATGTGTGCGTATATATATATTATTTTTAATAACGATATTTATTTAGTTCATATATATATATATATATATTACATTCTTCCTAACAAATGCGCGTGTGTGCGTGTGTGTGTGTGTGTATAAGAAAAATCCAATTTTAAACTTTCCCTATTTATGATACATTATATTTTCCATAAGTCATATCATTTTTATTTACAATATATTCTTTTCATTTTATTTTCACTACATATTTTATTTTTAATATACCATTTATATTTGTTTAAAAATATTACAAATATACTTTTACATTCTTCTCTCTTAAACTAACATGAATATACATAAGAAAAATACAATTTTAAACTCTTCTATTTATAATACACTATACTGTTCATAAGCCAAAATCATTTCAATTTATAATATATCCTTCTTATTCATCTACATTTATTTGCTATGAATTTGTTTCCAAATTATATATATATATAAATTCTGTTGTTCTGAATATATATACATAGATATATAAGAAATTCCCAATAAATCAATTTCTATTTTATAAATAAAATATAGAAATTTAAAATATTATCTTGGTCTTAAAACGATATATTATTACTAATTGTTATTTAACAGGGATTTTATTTCGATTGAAATACTGTATTTTTGAATATTAAGAATTAATATTCAAAATTAAGACAACAAAAATCCCTGGTCATTACACCTCTTCAAAGAAATCCATCTTCGAACATCTCTAGATGTCTTCCGTTCGAACGTTATGTTGGTTTGATGTGGTTTTTGGATAATAGATCTGATCCTGGTCTCTTCAAACCAACAACCGATAATTTCTAGTTGACGAAATCTTGATTCTGTTAGAAGTAAGCAGACTACATCAGAGTCCCAAAGGGATCTCGTAATATCCTCAAGCTAGAGACGTTTCGTCTGAATGAGTTCTCCCTAGGGAACTCAAACCATATGAACATGTTCATAAGTCAAAACTGGCCAAGATTTGATAGTCGATTATTTAACTATCAAATATACAAACAATTGATAATCCAAAGACTTAATTTTCCTATAACAACTACTAAGCCTCAAAATAAATCTTTTATTTATTTAAATCTCTTTCCAAAATATTTATTAAAATATTCATATACTTATCCCACCAGCATACGTATATTCACAAAACATTTGTGAAAGATTTCTTATTTTGAAATCATATCAAAAGGACCACGACAAACGTTATTTAATTACAGATAAAAGTAACCCCGAACATTGCCCCATTGGTGTTAAGCATGGAATAAACCTCCACACAACCAAAATTAAGAAGGTTAATTTAGGAAAATCCCATCTCAAGTTCTTTTATCAATTTGTTCTATAAATCCTTTTAGTAAATCTCTTTCGTTCATGGAAATCTAATTTACCAAAACTCCAAATCTATTTATAAAACTCTTTATAAATCTCTAAGTCTATTTATATAACTCCTTTGTGAATATCAAAAAGCATTTATAAAATTCTTTTACAAATATCCAAAATCATTTATAAACTCTTTCCCAAATTTCAAGATCTCTTTCAATTTATAAAACTCCTTTATAAACTTTCCTTATTTAAAAAAAATTCTTTAATAAACTTAAATAAATAAAGTTCCTTTGATAAAATCAGTTTTTCAAAACACCTTTGAATAAACAAGTTATTATTTAAACATTCTTAATTTAATTATCTTTAGACCCTTTTAATAAAATAAAGATTTTAGACCATCATTTCAAAAGTATTAAAATTAACCTCGAACAATTTAATAAAGTGGTTGCTTAATTATCCTTTAAATATCATATTTAAAATGATAATAAATTTAAACCATTTTCAAAGGATAAAATTTAAATATTTGATTTCACAAGTTTGAAAAAAGGCTTAGCGACCACAATGATTCAAATTTAATTAAGTTTAACTTTCCAAGTTATAACATGGGTATTTATATAACAAGCAGATATGCAAAAGAGATCACCCACTAACAACTAATAAGCATATAGGTAAATGTCCAAGTTACCATAACAGCAGAACTGGGTTTTTATTATGCTTAATTAGATGTCAATATAATCAACTTGGTAAATTTTGGTAGAACGATGATTTATTCTATCAAACAAGCATCCAATATAACTTAATTAGTAGAAAGGTGTTTTTATTCTGCTAAACAGATGCCATTGGGTTTTCATATTCAATTGGGGTTACTTAAAGGTTGTAACGACCCCACTTTCACTCCATTGAAAGTCGCATCATCTTGAAGAAAGAAAGGGACAGAAAAAAGAAAAGATAGAAAAGTAAGAACTAAACAACATCAGAATCTCACAGCGAAATGAATAAATTATATTATATCATTTAAGATATTACATAGTATCATATACATCAGAGTTACACAGCTTATACAACACATACTAGACAGTTATAAACACCTATGTAGTTATTACAACTCAATTACAATACAGAGATTAACACAGCGGAACCACTATATCTACCAACGCTGAAGCCTCCTGCTCCATATCTCCTCCAGATCTCATCAAAGCTAACCTGAATCCCTTGGCTACTCGTAAAAATTTGAGTGCCCTAGAGTTTAAAAAAATAGAAATAAACTCCGGGTCAGACATGTGTCTGATGTGAGTAAACGGTTAAAGTTGCTTAACTTTAAAAACCTTTGAAAACAAAGGTAGCATGTAAGACTTCTCATACATAAACATGGATAAGTTTTTACCTTACGCTAACCAAAACTTTGATAGGAAATTGGGTGATATTATAATTGTTTCTAGGGTTTTCAAGTAAATAGAAAATAGCCGAAATTGTTACATTCATTAAATTCCAGCTACTTGCCACAAAAGTGGGTAATACAATAAAAACCGTAAGGGCATGTAGGAAGAATGGGTTTCCATCAATGACAGGGCTACTGGGGTATTACCCATCACAATACGTGGCCTAGATCACCATACCGAGGATCCACCGTAAATCCCCTGCAACACAAGGCCGGAACCATCCCTTACTGGACAGTCCCGAACAACACAAGCCCGTAGTAGTTTCGAACCAACTGCCCACACAGCCGAATAAAAAGGGACTCTAGACAGGGGTCCATCTCATCCTAATTGGGTGCTACCCACTCAGCCTTGCTGCAAGCCATTCCCGGTTGATGAGACTTGAGGCTACGATTATCTTTAGAGAACACATCTCTTAGAATGCTCATCGTCCAACCTGACGATGTTCTGAAATCATGCAACCCATACAAGTTCGTTATGAGTTCGAACGAACCGAAGGCATTATCTCGTTACACTCATTTTGGAATCACCCTCAGAGTTAACGACGATAACCCTTTCACTCTAAATCTTTATCTTCACTTGAGATTCACGACCTATCGTTAATTTGGATCGTTGTGGTTGTTGGATATCCAAATCTGAAAACCCGATCCTGGTCTCATCGAAATCCAAAACGCCATCTTTTAGGTCCAAGTTGTTTTAAAGTTAAGACAATTCAATTCAATTATCTATATACACACAGATAGATAATTCACATATCACTATAGATAATCCACATTATCATCACAAACAGATAATTCACATTATCATCATAATTCAACCAAAGCATCCATATCACACAACATCACTCATCTCATATCTGAGATCTAAAACAATTCAAGACGATCAATATCATCCATCCATACATAAGCAAGGATTAATTAATCACACTATCTTTAATTAATTTAAAATGAATTAAATTAATTATTTGCATCTCTAATTAATTTAAAATAAATTAAATTGATTACTTTCATCACATAAATCTTGCTTACATAACCATTAATTAATTACAAATCAATTAATTAATTATACTTTAATTAATCATCCTTGATTAATTATTCTTTAATTATATTCAAGTAATTAGCCATTAATTAATTTCACAAAATAATTATCCTTAACCATTTTCAGTAATTAACCTTTAATTACATTCGTTAATTACATTAATTAATAATCCTTAGTTAATTACTTCTATTAATTAAATATAATTAATTACATTGATCCTTAATTAATTACATTAATTAATCATGCTTTAATTAATTGCTTTCATAAATCAACCTTAATAATTACAAACAGTAATTAACCATTCTTAATTACTTCTTAACTACTTTTATAAATCTTTTGATTAATTATACCAAATAATTAATCCTTAATTACTTTTACCAAGTAATTATTCTTTATATTACTTCCCATTAAGTAATTCCCCTTATATCAATTACATCCAGTAATTCATCAATTACTTACCTTAAGTAATTACTCTTATCAAATATCATTAAGTAATTATACTTAATCAATTACCGAGTGACTATCTTTAATTAATTAACATATTAATTAACTTAAATTAATCACATCCATCTCATTAATCAAACCTGAGTAATTCATCCCTTAATTACCCTTTAAACAAATTAATCCTTAATTACAGATTAATTATTCTTCAACTATTAATTAATAAACCTTAATTATTGATCAATATCCTTTAATACAAAGTAATCAATCCCTAATTACTTTATAATTAATTAATTTACCTTAATTAACTAATTAATTATCTCTTAATTATTAATTAATAACCTTAATTACAAATTAATTAATCCATAATTACCAATTAATCAGTCCTTAAAAATTAATTAACCCTTAATAATAGTTAATTAATCCTTAATTAACTTTAATTATAGATTAATAATCTCTTAATTATTTATTAAGAAAACTTAATTATTACATAATAAAACTTTATTAAGTACTTCTTAATTACCAGTTTAATTAACCCTTAATTACTTGATTAATTAGTTTCTAATTACAAATTAATTGATATCTAATTATTAATTAATCCATCATAATTATTAGCTAATTAAATTAATTAATTATTCTTAATTAATTACTTAGTTAATCCTTATCAATAATTAATTAAACTTAAATTAATTTCAACTCATTAAGAATCTTAATTATCCTTGAGATAAAACATTATCATTAAAACATTTGATCTTTAGAAATTAACTTACTTAATTAAATCATTAATTAAGTTTTAAAATAAAATAATCCTTAATTACTTATCCCAATTATTAATTAACAATTCTTAAATAACAAGTTAATAAATCACTTGAAACCCTTAACTGTTAATTAATAAATCACTAATCATTAACTAATTCAATTAATTAATCACTCTATAATTTTCTCATTAATTATCAAACTTTAATTAAGTTTTTAAGATAAAAACATTTTCTTATTAATTTCTTTTTTTCCATTTCAAATTAAGTTTGAAAATAACTTAAGTATTCAACTTAATACATTTAAGTTTAAACAAATCATACAACTTAATTTATTCAAAACATTCATTACAAAAAAATGAATTTTCAAGAGAATTGATTTAACTCGATTTTTAAAATTTTAAAAAAACTTACTTTTTATTCAAAATTTAAAATCTAGTTAAAGCATTTGCTTTGGGTTTAACCCATATACTCAAATCAAAACTGAGCACAACATCATCCTTTCTTCTTTGTAAAAGAGTTTGATTTTAAAATTTAACTGTTTAAATAATTAACAGTTTGGTTAAAATTAAAAGTGTTAAAACTTAACAGTTCGCTTAAATTTGCGAACGACCCAAGGATAAAACTCGAGCCAAACCCCCTATACCCCAGACCCTACTCGAGAAAACAATCAAACCCAAGCCACTGCACACTGAATCCAGGTGCACATGCACCACCGATCCCGGAGCTCTGGCACCCCTGACCATCTCCAAAAAGTCGACAGTAACATGCTCTGGCATCAGACAATCCACCATTCTCGATCGAGCTCAGCAACAAAAATAAACTCATCAGATCTACCTGGACCCAAATTTAACCACAGAAACGCCTCGCCAGGCCGATTCCGACCACTAGAAATGCCTCTCCTCCATCCAAAGCTTCGTCAGGATCATAGGCTTCAATTCCCCTTCGTCTTGACCAACTTGAAACACTAGAAATGCCACAGAGACCTAGGCTACAACCCTGACCATAACTGTGTGTTAAACCCTACATCAGCCCTTCGCCATCGCCACGGCGATCATAAAATCCATCTAGCATTTTTCCCATGCTCACCTACCTTCTCGCCACCCCCTGAAGCAATCCCGTTCATCCCGATCTCCTTGATCGTCAAAAAAGACCAAAAACTCACTTTTTGATCAACCTTGAAAATCTCATTCAAAACAAACTTAAAAAATATGATTTAAATCTTAAAAATCATGATTTAAGTCAACGATTCAGGTTATAATAGAAAATCAAAAGATTGTCGAGTTTTAATTTTAACATTTATCAAATTTTTTTTTACTCTTATTTACCTTTCCAAGTGATACTCCAACTTTTCTTAATTAATTATAATTTCATATCTTAAACTAGGTTTAAACAAACCATTCTTGTTTGAATTCCAAAATCTGACAAAGTGCAGATGGGAAGATTTGAATTTTTGATAACACTTTAAACTCTGAACTTATGAACAGAGTAATACTCAGGCAAACATCATACACACTTCCATCAGATGCATACACACGTAGATTTACTTATATATACACACATGCAAAACACTTTCCAACACAGAAATTCACATGCAACAACTTCATTAACTTAAACTTTTATGTAAATGTTTGCTCACCTATTTAAAGTGGCAGAAGAGTTAAAGCAGTTTTGAACAGAGTTTGAGAAATTGGAAACTTTGAGACTAAACTTGCTTTCATTTCTTTAAAACTGGAGTGCTTGCTTTAAAAACTTGAAAACTATGGCCTCTGGAATTTGTAAGCTTTGAAAACTTTGATTTACTTTAGATTTACTTGCATGCATTCTTGAAAGATGGTGATAGGTTTGATTGTTTACAGAGCTTTGGTCTAGCACTTGAAAATGGGTTACAGATTTGATTTTGAAACAGAAAAATGGTTGCAGGCTTGAAGAATCATTGCAGATGGGTTTGAATTTGGTTTCAGGTATGAGAACAATGATTTCTGGTTGCATTATTTGATTTATTTTGAGGAGTGTTTTGCAAGTTGAAGATAAAAGAATTAACAATTTTTGATCTTGCATTTGAAAAGGGTTACAGGTTTTAAAGAATAACTGTAGATTGGTTTGAGAAATTTCTTGGTTTGTTTCGTTTTTGGTTTGGGAGATGATTCCAGGTTTGATAAATTTTTTGGTTTGGTTTGTATTGAAAATGTGAAAATGAATCAAAGAAAATGGAAGGAGAGAAGGATATAGATTTATATTGATCTGTATTAGGATTTATTTAGATTAAAGAAAAATGGAAAATAAATTATGCCACTTGCTATCATATTTACACTTGTCATCTATAGTAATTAATTACCTAACACATGTATTAACATGCTTAAAAATTTAGCACATGTCATTACATAATTTTCGTTTGTTTTAAAATGATTTAAAAGCTTTTATAAAGAATTTTCCTAATTAATAAATATATTTTAAATGCCTTTCTTATTAATATAAATAAAACTTTTTAAAAGAATAAAATATAAACCAATTATAATTTAAATAAAATCACACATAATATACATTTAATCCATTGTTAAATGCTAATATAACTTTTGTATTTATGTATTATTAAATAAACACTTTCTAAATTTATATAAATAATATTCCTTAAGGAAAACAATATAAAACAAAATATTATTTAAATAAAAACTTATTCATACATTTCATATCAAAATATATTAAAATACTTATCTTAAAAGATTCAAATTTAAATTCAGATTCAAATTCAAATTTTACTTTTAAAAATCTAACTCAAAAATCAACTCAAACATTTATATTTTAAAATAAACACATTATTAAATTTGAAATTGATTATTCCACTTAAAAACAACTTAATATATATATATATATAAACAATACTTATTAAATTTGAAAATGATAAGTCTATTTAAGATCAAATTTATAAAATAACACAAATTAAATAATTATTCTGATTAAAAATCAGTCTATAACCATAACTAAAACATTATATTATTATTATTTGGTTATTTATATTTGAAAATAACAGTTTTATCAATTTCAAATAATTTAAATTAAGAGATTATCACATTTTAAATTCCTTGAAATTCTGGAATATCACATTCCTCCCCGCTTAAAAGAATTTTGTCCTCGAAATTTAAAACAAAAGATAATCCAAATTTTTTTTAATTTTATTTCAATTATCCAAGCATACACATCAACCATGCACTATAAATCAAACAACCATTCATCCAAACAAACAATTCATTCAAACAAATAGCACTAGCTATCCGGATATAGATCCGGATAAGCTCCCTAAAATTATCCAGAGTTTCCCAAATACAGATACTGGTATACTCGCTCTACTAAATCCAAACTGGCTAGACCACAAAGCTACCGAGCTCCCACTCATCTAGATCTACTATCTACACAAGATATCTAACCACAGAGAAGATCAACTCAACTACCAAAACCTCCTGAACTGCTGGTTCCACAACCAGTGATGGATCACACACGTACTCCCTCAGAGATACGTGAAATACATTGAATCCCAGTCTTCCAAACTGGCATTTCAACCTCGAAGCCAAAACACTTATCCTCACAAAAACTCAGAAAGATCCAATATACTATAGAGCTATCTTTCTAGTCTTACCCAATCTTATTTGCTCCATTTACCGAAGAAATAACACCGAAGTCTCCAACTTCGAATTCCAAATTCCTCCGTCTTTAATTCACAGAACTCATTTGATGATCCTGAGCTGCCTTCATCTTTCTTGATCAGCTCAACCTTCGCTGATGCTTCTAGAAACAAACAGCACCAAAACAACTCAACAAACCGATCCTCTCAAGATCTACCGAAATCCAGTACACAAACTCTACTTTACAATTATCAGTAGATTCCAAACTTGCTTCTCCTATCCGGAAGAGACAAACAGATGCACCTGCCAATCTGGCCTTTAGATCTTGAAAAACTTCCTGTAGAAACCCTCTAATCTCAACACTGCAACTTCCGGTTGCTTCAACTCTGGAACAGCTGCCACTAGCTTCCGCTGCACAACTCTGACCTGGGGCAGATGAGAAAGCCGTCGATGAACAAACTAGACCAACACATCCAGAAAATCTCTGACAACTCTATAACTCCTACATCCTCTAGAGATGCCATAAACCCAAGCAAAAGGTTACCCAAGAGAACACTCAAACTATCGCAAGTCACTTTTGCGATCCTATCCAGTCCAATATCCAAAGATTACTGTTCTTTCTTTACCAATCAGAACAGCTTTAGTGCTTGACCAATCCATTTGAAGAAAGGAATCCTCTCTGCAGCTTCTAAACTCCACCTATAAGAAACTGCTAAGCCAAAAAATCTTCCAGCAGGAACATATAACACTCCGAGCTGCACTGCTGACACAGATGCCAAAGACTCCTTATCGAAAGCTCCTTGAGAAACGTAGACCTCAGACCAAACACAAACATCCTGCAGAACTCAACCACATCACCGATGCAGACACACTTCCTTAAACTTTCTCCAAAAGAAAACATCTTCAGAGACATCCATAGTCACTACGTCTCATTACACAGATACTACTTCCCGAAGTAGCCAAGATACCATCACTTGCTTCTGCTTAACCGACAGATCCAAACTTTCAAAAATAAGCTCACACGAGTGCGATCAAACTTATTCCTCAATGATGGACTCTGAACCTTAACAGGTTTCCTTTAGAGATCAATGAAATCCTTACACCACTGCACAGCTCACTCGAGACAGTATTATGTCTACAGTCTCGACAGATACACTTCCAAACTCAAACATTCAACCTCCAACTATTGGTAGTCGTGTTACACACACCACTACCCTACCAACCTTTATAACTCATATTGGAAAACCCGAACAAGCCACCCAACAGATAGGTATAAATATATATACATATATGGTTATATAAAAATAACAAGTACGTTTTCTCAAGATAAACACCACTCCAGAGCCTAGGTATTATCTCAACCTATGCTCTGATACCAGTGTAACGAACCGACTTTCACTCCACTGAAAGTCACATCATCTTGAAGACAGAAAGGGATAGAAAAGAGAAAAGATAGAAAAGAAAGAACTAAACAACAACAGAATCTCACAGCGGAACGAATAAATTATATTATATCACATAAGATATTACATAGTATCATATACATCAGAGTTACGCAGCTTATACAACATATACTAGATAGTTATAAACACCTGTCTAGTTATTACAACTCAAGTACAACACAGATAACAATACAGAGATCAACACAGCGGAACCACTATATCTACAAACGCTGAAGTCTCCTGCTCCATAACTCCTCCAGATCTCGTTAAAGCTAACCTGAATCCCTTGGCTACTCGTAAAAATTTGAGTACCTGAGAGTTTAAAAAACAGAAATAAACTCCGGGTCAGACGTGGGTCTGGTGTGAGTAAACGGGTTAAAGTTGCTTAACTTTAAAAACCTTTGAAAACAAAGGTATCACGTAAGACTTCCCACACATAAACATGGGTAAGTTTTTACCTTATGCTAACCAAAACTTTGATAGGAAATTCTGTGATATTATAATAGTGTCTAGGGTTTTCAAGTAAATAGAAAATAGACGAAATTGTTACATTCATTAAATTCCAGCTACTAGCCACAAAAGTGGGTAATACAATCAAAACCATAAGGGCACGTAGGAAGAATGGGTTTCCATCAATGGCAGGGCTACTGGGGTATCGTCCATCATGGCGTAGATCACTGTACCGAGGATCCACCCTAAATGCCCTGCAACACAAGGCAGGAACCATCGCTTACTGGATAGTCCCGAACAAGACAACCCCGCAGTTGCTTCTAACCAACTGCCCACACAGCCGAATAAAAAGGGACTCTAGATAGGGGTCCATCTCATCCTACTTCGGTGCTACCCGCTTAGCCTTGCTGCACCTCCCCTGTTTTAGCCATTCCCGGTTGATGAGGATTGAGGTACGATAACCTTTATAGAACACATCTCTTAGAATGCTCATCGTCTATCTGACGATGTTCTGAAAGCATTCAATCCATACAAGTTCATTCCGGGTTCGAACGAAACCAAAGGCATTATCTCGTTACACTCATTTTGGAATCACCCCCAGAGTTAATGACGATAACCCTTGCACTCTGATTCTTCATCTTCACTTGAGATTCACGACCTATCGTTAATTTGGATCGATGTGGTTTTCGGATATCCAAATTTGGAAACCTGATCCCGGTCTCATCGAAATCCAAAATGCCATCTTTTAAGGCCAAGTTGTTTTAAAGTTAAAACAATTCAATTCTATTATCTGAATACACACAGATAGATAATTCACATATCACAATAGATAATCCACATTATCATCACAAACAGATAATTCACATTATCATCATACTTCATCCAAAGCATCCATATCACACAGCATCACTCATCTTATATCTAAGATCTAAAACAATTCAAGACAATCAATATTATCCATCCATACATAAGCAAGGATTAATTAATCACACTATCTTTAATTAATTTAAAATGAATTAAATTAATTACTTGCATCTCTAATTAATTTAAAATAAATTAAATTAATTACCTTCATCATATAAATCTTGCTTACATAACCATTAATTAATTATAAATCAATCAATTAATTAATCATCCTTGATTAATTATTCTTTAATTATATTCAAGTAATTAGCCTTTAATTAATTTCGCAAATTAATTATCCTTAACCATTTTCAGCAATTAACCTTTAATTACATTCATTAATTACATTAATTAATAATCCTTAATTAATTACTTCCATTAATTAACTATAATTAATTACATTGATCCTTAATTAATTACATTAATTAATCATGCTTTAATGAATTGCTTTCATAAATCAACCTTAATAATTACAAATAGTAATTAACCATTCTTAATTACTTCTTAACTACTTTTATAAATCCTTTGATTAATTATACCAAATAATCAATCCCTAATTACTTTTACCAAGTAATTATTCTTTATATTACTTCCCATTAAGTAATTCCCCTTATATCAATTACATCCAGTAATTCATCAATTACTTACCTTAAGTAATTGCTCTTATCAAATCTCATTAAGTAATTATACTTAATCAATTACCAAGTGACTATCTTTAATTAATTAAGAAATTAATTAACTTAAATTAATCACATTCATCTCATTAATCACAACTGAGTAATTCATCCCTAATTACCCTTTAAACAAATTAATCCTTAATTACAGATTAATTATTCTTCAACTATTAATTAATAAACCTTAATTATTAATCAATATCCTTTAATACAAAGTAATCAATCCCTAATTACTTTAATAATTAATTAATTAACCTTAATTAACTAATTAATTATCTCTTAATTATTAATTAACAAAACTTAATTATTCATTAATAACCTTAATTACAAATTAATTAATCCATAATTACCAATTAATCGGTCCTTACAAACTAATTAATCCATACTCGAGAAAATAATCGAAACCAAACCACTGCACACTGAATCCAGGTGCACATGCACTACCGATCACCAGAGCTCCAGCCCCCCCCCCCCCCCCCCCCCGACTATCTCCAACAAGTCGACAACAACATGCTATGGCATCAGACAGTCCACCATTCTCGATCGAGCTCAGCAACAAAAATGAACTCATCAGATCTACCAGGACCCAAATTCAACCACTAAAAACTCCTCGCCAGGACGATTCCGACCACTAGAAATGCCTCTCCACCGTCCAAAGCTTCGTCAGGATCATAGGCTTTAATTCCCCTTCATCCCGCCCAACTCGAAACACTAGAAATGCAACAGAGACCTAGGCTACAACCCCGACCATAACTGGGTGTTAAACACTACATCAGCCCTTCGCCATTGCCACGACGATCATAAAATCCAGATAGCATTTTTCCCGTGCTCACCTACCTTCTCGCCACCTCCTAAAGCAATCCCGTTAATCCCGATCTCCTTTATCGTTAGAAAAGACTAAAAACTCACTTTTTGATCAACCTTGAAAATCTCATTCAAAACAAACTTAAAAACTATGATTTAACTCTTAAAAATCATGATTTAAGTTAACGATTCAGGTTATAAAAGAAAATCAAAAGATCGTTGAGTTTGAATTTTAATATTTATCGAATTTTTTTTACTGTTATTTACCTTTCCAGGTGAAACTCTAACTTTTCTTAATTAATTATAATTTCATATCTTAAATTAGGTTTAAACAAACCATTCTTGTTTGAATTCCAAAATCTGACAAAGTGCAGATGGGAAGATTTGAAGTTTTGATAACACTTTAAACTCTGAATTTATGAACAGGGTAATACTCAGGCAAACATCACGCACACTTCCATCAGATGCATACACACATAGATTTACTTATATATACACACACATGTAAAACACATTCCAACACAGAAATCCACATGCAACAAATTCATTAACTTAAGCTTTTATGTAAATGTTTACTCACCTATTTAAAGAGGGATAGGAGTTAAAGCAGTTTTGAACAGAGTTTGAGAAACTGGAAACTTTGAGACTGAACTTGCTTTCATTTTTTTAAAACTGGAGTGCTTGCTTTAAAAACTTGAAAACCATGGCCCCTGGAATTCATAAGCTTTGAAAACTTTGATTTACTTGCATGCGTTCTTGGAAGATGGTGACAGGTTTGATTGTTTACAGAGCTTTGGTCTAGCACTTGAAAAAGGGTTACATATTTGATTTTGAAACAGAAAAATGGTTGCAGGCTTGAAGAATCATTGTAGATGGGTTTGAATTTGGTTTCAGGTCTGAGAACAATGATTTCTGGGTTGCATTGTTTGATTTGTCTTGAGGAGTATTTTTCAAGATGGAGATAAAAGAATTAATAATTTTTGATCTCGCATTTGAAAAGGTTTATAGGTTTTAAAGAATAACTGTAGATTGGTTTGAGACATTTCTTGTTTTGTTTCATTTTTGGTTTGGGAGATGATTTCAGGTTTGATAAATTTTCTGGTTTTGGTTTGTATTGAAAATGTGAAAATGAATCAAAGAAAATGGAAGAAGAGAAGGATATAGATTTATATAAATTTGTATTAGAATTTATTTAGATTGAAGAAAAATGGAAAATAAATTATGCCACTTGTTATCATATTTACGCTTGTCATCTATATTACTTAATTACCTAACACATGTATTAACATGCTTAAAAATTCAACACATGTCATTACTTAATTTTCATTTGTTTTAAAATGATTTAAAAGCTTTTATAATGAATTTTCCTAATCAATAAATGTATTTTAAATGCCTTTCTTATTAATATAATTTTTTTTAAAAGAATAAAATATAAACCAATTATAATTTAAATAAAATCATAAATGATATACATTTAATCCATTTTTAAATGCTAATATAACTTTTGTATTTATGTATTATTAAATAAACACTTTCTAAATTTATATAAATAATATTCCTTAAGGAAAACAATATAAAACTAAATCTTATTTAAATAAAAAATTATTCATACATTTCATATCAAAATATATTAAAATACATATCTTAAAAGATTTAAATTTAAATTTAGATTCAGATCCAAATTTTACTTTTTAAAATCTAATTTGAAAATCAACTCAAACTTTTATATTTTAAAATAAACAAATTATTAAATTTGAAATTGATTATTCCATTTAAAAATAACTTAATATATACATATATATGTATTTAAACAATACTTATTAAATTTGAAAATGATAAGTCTATTTAAAATCAAATTTATAAAATAACACAAATTAAGTAATTATTCTTATTAAAAATCAATCTATAACCATAATTAAAACATTGCATTATTATTTGGTTATTTATATTTGAAAATAACAATTTTATCAATCTCAAATAATTTAAATTAAGTGATTATCATATTTTAAATTCCTTGAAATTCGGGAATATCACAAAGGTAATCGATAAAGAAATCTCTTGGATAAAAAAATTCTTTAAAAGATAGCTTGCTTTAAACAAAAATCGACCTTTAGAAATACGCAATTTAAAATCAAAACCTTTAATCAGTAATTAAGTAACAACTAAACCCTTTGCTTAATAATGATTTCCTTAAACAATAATTAAATTTAAATAAATAAATAATTAATAATTATCCTCTTAATTAAGTAATTAACTATTAATTTAATCTCAATTAATAATTAAATAATACTTAAATCCTTAATTACTAGTTAAATAATAAATTAAACTTTTATTTGAGAATAATTAAATCTCAATTAGGTCTTATTTAAATCTTAACTTAATTAGTAATAAATTAATAGTCAAACCCTTTCTTAAATAATAATTTAATAATAATTAACCTTTAATTATTAATATAATTATAATTAGTCTTTAAACAAATTATGAAATAATAATTAATCTTTAATTAATTAACTAATTGAATTAATTTACTTAATAATTAAGTACGAATTTCCTTCATTAGCTAATGGTTAAGCATTAACTACCTTAACTTAATTATTGCTTAAATAATCATTAAATAGTTAATTAATCAAAATTTAATTTTTATTACTTAAAACAAGTTTGAAAACACTTTTCTAAAATATACTTAGGTTGAACACTTTTTTTTTTCAAAAATAGTTCGTCTCAAAAACTGCTTCCATAGCGACTATCGCTGTACGACTCGAAATTTTCAGAATTTGTTTTATGAATCGAAAAGTTTTAAACTATTACTCTATTACTTAAACCCACTTCAAACTTTGAAAAAAAATCAAACTTTTGAAACTGAAAAGTAAAGTTTTCGAAAACTCTATAAAACATTTTAGTAAAACTTAAATGATACAATGTTTTGAAAGCAGGAGATATTCTGCTAATACAAGTCTATATGCTAACTTATGTAGCACATACATAGACTAAACCATACAATCAAGTGCCTTAAAACAAGCCATGAGCAAGATACCAACTTTCCATCCATTCACATTTTTTTTAAACTTAGATTCCTAAGTTGAACTAAATATTACACCCAAACATATAAATATACATACAAATCAACATCATATTCAACCAATCAAGCCATGATTTTTTATTTAGCGAAAGATGGATTTTAAGGCTAATTTAACACGAGGGGGGTGATTAGTGTTCACTAATTTTTGTGAATCGTTTTGAATTCTTTTAAGATTATAATCTAAATAACGCAATTAGCAATCACAAATATAAACATAAATAAATATAAATGCAGTAAATGTAAAAAAGGAAAGAACACACTAGGATTTTATATAGGTTTAGAGTTACCCTACATCTAGTCTTGTACAATTCCATGTATAGATTTCTTTTAAATAGCAAAGTCAATACAATCTCAATTTAAAGGCAATGAGACACACCCTCTAGCTTTCCAAGCTCTGGGTAGACTCACTTAATTTACACATCGACTTGAATTTTTGGGTCATAAGCATACACAGTTGATTTACATGGGCTACAATCACACACACCAATATACGAGTATGATTTGATAGAGTTTTACAAATACAGATTGTCGATCTTAAATACAAATAATCCTATAACCTCTTGTATAGCACACTGATCTTTGTTTGAGTGAGAGAGATCAAAAAGTAGTCAATAGAGAATCAAATCGGTGGAGTTGCATTTGATTTTGATTGAATTTGAGAAGATTTCGAGTAGAATTTCTTTTAGAAAAAAAGAGAGTGAAAAAGGAGAGAAAATATGATAAAATAGTTAAAGAAAATTAGTTGGTTTAACTCCTATTTGTAAAGAAACAACAGTCATGTACATTCATGAAGAGATATGATGAAAAGGCAATTCAATTCAAATTTGAATTTTGAAAAAACAGTCCATAGGTCGACATATAGGGTGAGGGTATGTCGACATATCCCTTTATATTTTGAAAACTTACCTTTTTTTAAAATGTTTTGAAAATTTTATACATTGTAAAATATTTTTATACTTTGTAAACTTATCTAAACATAGTTTATACATATTTTAATCATATCAAAACTTTATAAAATTATTTTGAAATATATAAAGGATTAATATGAATTTCTTTAGAAATAAAAATATTATATATGAAATATGTGTGAATATATTTAAAATCAAGGTTACAAATATTATAATACACTTATAAATATAAAATCAAAACTATAACAAAGCATAATAGATTAAAAATACATTTAAGATAAAAACTAATTAAAAACTTAATTTTTCAACATATAATTATCTTGTAAAATCAAAAGTTAAAAATAATTTGAAGGTTATTTTGAGATATCATTTTGAAAACAAGAATTCTTTTAAAATCATTTTGAAATTTAGAATAAAAAAATATTGAAAGAAGAATAGAGAAAGATCAAAGAAGTACTATCAGGGTTTTAACAATAATCTATGGCTCTATAACTTATCTGGATAAATTGAGTTCCTCAATACTCATGATTCTTTAATCTTCATATCATGAGTCTATTGAATTTCTATATCTTCCTGTTGAATCTTCACTTGATACTATACAGTCTTCTTAATTAATATCGGTTTAATATCCTACACTATATACTATCTATAACTTGATAAAAACATTACTATCTGTATTTTATATAGTGTTATATGGTTGTTGTCATCAAAACTAATTCTAAGGTACCAATAATCTCCCCCTTTTGATGATGATAACCATGTATCTGAAATATGTTATAACTCACCCTGAGTTACAAAACCTCCTTTAATCTATGCCTAGATTTTATATATTTCTTCCCCTTTGTCATCAACAAAAATCTAATAGAAAGCTCCCCTTAACTAAGGTACTACATAATATATATAATACTAAGATCTAAAGCAATTAGAAAAAGCAATAATAGTAATATAATAGTGATAACATAAATAACTTGTATTAATCACATTAATCAATACATTTGATAAGTTAGATAAAACAAGTAAATCAAACCAACCAATCGTATAGTTCAACAAATCAAATCCACTTAACACACACAAAGTCAATCCAATCCACACAAAACAATATTGTAATATGTTAATATACATACTTATTTAAGTCCCAATTAGTCAAACTTTAAACTTCCCTAGGAAGTTCTATCCATCCATCGGAGCTGAAAATTGGATGCGCTTTGATAGCATTCCAATCTTCATCATCTTTGTGGAGGGTAGTTTCAGTACTGTTGGTTGGTTCATCAGATAAGAGAAGAAATAATCTACCAAATGGCATCAAAGTGCTTCTGCTATTCTTTAATCATCTACATTAGACTTAGTTCTAAGTGTCTCTAATTTCTAAGAATGAAGGTAAGAATATTCTTGAATAATTCATGTGCTTGTTCAAGATTTCATATAGTTTTTGATATAGAGAAGCCATTACTGAAGAGATAAGTTTATATATGAAAGAGGGAGAGAAGAAAGAGATTGAAAACAATGATTTTCTGGAGTGAATATGATATATATGGGTAAGATGTCGTTTGAAACGAATAGGTGTTTTGTAGTTATTTTATATTTAATTTTTAATTTTTTTGAAAACTGGTCGTTATATGTCAACATACGTGCTTGGCATATGTCGACATATGCACTATAATTTTCGAAACTACTTTATTTTACTATTCTATTGTATTTGGCCTACACTATTACACTTGTATGACTTTCTAGAGATGATTTACAATATATAACAGTAGGAAATAGAATTTTGATGATAATAAAGATGAGTACATGATATATATTAGAAATAGAAGAAAGATACATAAGATTAATGTAAACTTAAACAAGAACATCCATATACAATAATAGATAACTTAAATAAACAACTAAAAAGATATGGATGGAGACGAAGAAGAACCATCAAGATTGCCGATGACCATTCCAAAGAATTTATCCATTTAGGTGGAAAGTGAAGTAAACTTCTTTGAAAATGGTTTCTTAAGCTTCCTTTGATTGTGAATGATCTTCTCGTGATTTTTTAGAAGATCTTTGTTGGATGGATTAGATGGCTTATTGATACTTTCCAAGGAAGTATCCTCCTCCTCTTCTTGTTCTTCCTCCTCGATTTCCATTTCATCTTCTTCCTCCTCCTCCTTTTCCCTTATATCTTGCCCTTCTTTCCAAGCCAATTTTGTTCCTTTTCCACAATCTTTTCATAAGGCTCGAAAAAAGGTGAAATATGCATAATGAAATGTTGGCCTTGTCAAATATATTTCAAGAAACGGTTTGCTCCTTTAAGGTCAAAACCGAAGAAAGTGAAAAATCTAGTGAGATACATACCATGAAATAGTGTGTTTTCGTGCTTACAAAAATTTTTAGAAAAAAAATTCATCCGAAATGAATTGAGACCGATTTATATCGTATTGACCATAAATGGGAAAAAAATTTTGAAAACTTTTTGAATCGAATTATTATAATTACCCGTTCTAGGGGTGATACTTTGTTGCAAAAGAAGGCTTAAATTTTTTTCTTTTAGACTCAAGTTTTTGTTTTTAAATTCAAAGTCATCGTCACTTTTGAAAATGTCGTAAATCACTTCATGGTTTTGAAAATCAATTTAAAAAGTTGAAAGGTCCATTCCACTAGATTTGCATCCGAGAATGTGATCCAAATCTCATAATTTGAAATAATTTGTGTCCCCTTGACACTGGTCTAAACTTCTCCTTCGTTTCCATCACAAAATTTTCCTATCAAGTTTGCATAATTTTTTTTTACTAAATTTGGATAACAAACAAAATCATTTTGAGAAGCATCAATTAAACCAAGAATTTCATTTTGCAAACAAAGGTTGAAAAGATCATAAGTAGAAAAATCTTCAAAAATAGCAAATCTTCCAGGGGAGACTTTTTCAAAAGACGTATAATTTATATAAGCTTGCGTGGCTTCTATTTCATTGAAAAGAAAGCCTTTTGTTTTCTTAGAAAGCCTTATGGTTGATGGATTATTGCTTGAGGATGCCATTAAAGAATAGTTTGAAGAGACAAGAGAGTTAATGATTTTTGAATTTTAAAATGAAAGTGAACTGAATGGATAGAGTAAATAAATAGAGAATCAAAGGCCATGCTCTCTGACCAAGAGACATCTTTTCAAAACATAGGGGTTGGTGAAGAGATAGAGGAAAATTCAAATTTTGAGTTTGAAATTGGAATTCAAAAGCTGCTTGCATATGTTGACATATACATATGGGGTATGTTGACATATAGGTCAAAAATTTCAAAAAAGAGAAATTCAATCAATAATTCTAATTTATCTATACTTATAATTATCTTATAATAACTATTTAATATATACCTTAAATAATTAAAAAAAATTAAAAATATTTTATATTATTTTTATTTAATATTTATTAATATATATATATGTGTAGTATTTAAAAATACACACACACACAATATTCATCCAATATTATTATTAATCTATAGGTGATTCCTAGCAATCAAAATCAACAAAAATTTAATATTTTTATTTAAATGCGTACCTATTTTTGTTCCATTTCTATAGTTTCTCATTAATTATCGCTGTGAAGCACATATTAGCATTCTCTGTATTTGTTTCATTATCACCTGAGGAAGTATCTAAATGGTCTAGTGCTGTAGCATAAGCCCTTCTCTGTTTTTCTAGACAAATCAGTATTTGATGTGTTCTCGGTTTCTCAGGATGTGGACAATCTTTTTTATATGGCTAGGTTCATCATAGTTATAACATCTAACACCATTTTCACTTCCATTTCCACTTTTTGAATTTTTATTATCATATCCCTTGAGATTATTCGTCTTTACGTACTTTAGAAAATTTCTAAAATTTTGCCATGAAGGCGGTCTCCTCATCATCATCATTTTATGAATCTAGATCATCGGTTGTGGCATTGAAAGCAATGGATTTCTTCACTATTGCCTTTCTTTCTCTTCTGCCTTGCATTTATGCTTCAAATGACACTAAATTGCCAATTATCTCTTCAATTTCAAAGTGCTAATGTCATTAGCCTCTTCAATCGTAATAGTCTTTTGGTCCCATTTAGAAGCAAGTGAATTGAGGATTTTTCTAACTTGGTCCTCTTCAGAATTTTTTTTACCAAGTGCAATTAGTGAATGAACTATATCTTGAAATCTACAATACATATCAAAAATGGACTCATTTTAAATAATTGAAACTAATTAGTTAACATAGAAATTTTGGTCTGTTTGACTTTACTAGACGTGTAACCTGCAATGTTCCTCATATTTCAAATGCAAACTTACAGATAGACTCTTTATTAAATTTATTTCTATGCAATGAATAAAACAAAACATTTATGTTTCAGAGTTACTTTATGCAACTGCCTTTTGGTCAGCCGTCCAAGTTGAAAAATTAGTCACGGGGTTAGTGTACTCGTTTTGTGTGATGCTCCAAATATCTAGACCAATTGACTATAAATAAATTTTCATCCTGCATGACCAATATGATTAATTATTGCCATTAAAAATTGGAGGTCTAGTAGTGGATTGTCCTTTCACAAAGGAATTACGAACAAGTGGATTAACAGTGCTACTAATATATTACTAATAGTGTTGTTAGCCATTAAAACTTTTTAGAAATCAAAATTATGAATACTTTGAAAACCAATGCTCTGATACCAAATGTTATTCAACAAAAGATGGATCTTAAGGCTAAACATAGGAGGGGAGGGTGAATGGTGTTTTCTAATTTTTGTGAATCCTTTTGAATTCTTTTTAGATTACATTTATACGGTAAAATTAACAATCACAAATTCAGACATAAATAAATATAAATGTAGTAAAAGTAAAAAAGAAAAGAACACATCAGGATTTTATATTGGTTCAGAGTTACCCTACGTCCATTCCTATAAAATTTGTTCCACAGATTTCTTTTCAAACAGCAAAGTCAATATAATCTCAGTTTCAAGCCAACAAGACACGCCCTCTAGACTTTCCGAGCTCTAGATCGGCTCACTTGATTTACACGAGCCACAAGCATGCCCACTTGAATTTCTGGGTCATCAAGCACACCCAATTGATTTACATAGGCTACAATCACACCACTAATATACGAGTATGATTTGATAGAGTTTTACAGACACAAATTGTCGATCTTGAATAGAATAATCCTATAACCTCTTGAATAGCATATTGGTCTTTGTTTGAGTGAGAGAGACGAGAGAGATTAGAGAGTAGTCAATAGAGAATCAAATCAGTGGAGTTGAATTTGATTCTGATTGAATTTGTGAAGAATTTGAGTAAAATTTCTTTTAGAAAAAAAGAGAGTGAAAGAGGAGAGAAAATATGACAAAGTAATTAAAGAAAATTCATTGGTTTAACCCTTATTTATAAAGAAACAATAATCATGTCCATTAGTGAAGCGATACGATGAAAAGATATTCAATTCAAATTTTGAATTTTGAAAAAATCGGTCTATATGTCGATATATAGGGTGAGGATATGTTAACATATCCCATTACATTTTGAAAACTTACTTTTTTTAAAATGTTTTAAAAATCTTGTACATTGTAAATGTAAACTTATTTAAACATTGTTTCACATATTTTAATCATATCAAAACTTAATAAAACTTTGTAAAATTATCTTGAAATATATAAAGGATTTAATATGAATTTCTTTTGAAATAAAAATAATATATATTATGTTGGGTGAATTTATTTAAAATCAAAGTATATATATGATTTAACATGATTCAGTTGCATCAGAATCATGTTAGCCGACACCTTGGGTCAGCTACAAAACGACAGTTGAAGATATTATTATTAGCACTAGACAAGACTTGGAGGCAGAAGAGCCTGAAGGTATAAGGGTTTGCTGCAATCGATATGTTTTGGCATGCCTAGCCCGGTGCGCAGAAGTCACCTACTGTGGGCCGAGGTACCTTGTTCCTAAGCCCATGAGGGAAGTCCAACCCATCTTCGTCTATATATAGAAGGGCAGGGGCACAGCCAAAGGGACCCTTTTTCGAGAACACCGAGGAGACTCTACCGCATTCAAGACTCATTCAAGACTTATCTTCTTTGCTTAACAATTGTAATCAAATAGTTATTGTACGAATTGTATCTGTTACCGGTTGATAAGAACAGCTATAAAGATTAAACTCAAAGTGGACGTAGGCAATTATGCTGAACCACTATAAATCTGGTGTTCTCATTTTTGTTGTTCATTTTGCATTGAACTACAGTATTCTTCTGTTCTTAGTTACCCTCTTCATTAATCTCTCTACATAACTCTACTCAAGGGTGTTAGTGACCATTTCTGGTGCTAACATTTTGGTGCTTTCATTGAGAATTGAATTCTCTACTCGATTGAATCTCATCGTCTACTAGTGGATTTCCATATTCGCGAGATAGATCCAGTTGTTTACTAGAAAACTTCCTATTCTACTCAAATTTGAAAGAAATCTAAAGGAAGCTGATAGCCGTAGATTGGATTCATTGATGTACGCAAGATCTGGTGATTGGATGTTGAAGTTTGCACTCAAGTTGAATGAAGGCCGAGTCACATTCCTATGCCGAGCGGCATCCAGGCCGAGCCGTAAGCCTATGCCGAACGGCATCCATGCCAAGCCGCATTCCTATGCCGAGCGGCATCCAGGCGGAGCTGTAAGCCTATGCCGAACGGCATCCATGCCGAGCCGCATTCCTATGCCGAGCGGCATCCAGGCCGAACCGTAAGCCTATGCCAAATGACAGTCATGCCGAGCCGCATTCCTATGCCGAGCGGCATCCAAGCCGAGCCGTAAGCCTATGCCGAACGGCATTCATGCCGAGCCGCATTCCTATGCTGAGCGACATCCAGGCCGAGCGGTAAGCCTATGCCAAACGGCATCCATGTCGAGCCATATTCCTATGCCGAGCGGCATCCAGGCCGAGCCGTAAGCCTATGCCGAATGGCTTCCATGCCGAGCCGCATTTCTATGCAGAGCGACATCCATGCCGAGCCGCGTTCCTATGCCGAGCGGCATCCAGGCTGAGCCGTAAGCCTATGCCGAACGGCATCCATGCCAAGCCGCATTTCTGTGCCGAGCGACACCCAGGCCGAGCCACATTCCTATGCCGAGCCGCATCCAGGCCGAGCCGCATCCAGGCCGAGCCGCAAGTGTATGCCAAATCACATCTAGGCCGAGCCACACTTCTAGGCCGAGCGACACTTCCAGACCGAACGACATCTAGACCGAGCCACATGTCTTATACGACCCCTATTTGCAAAAAAAATTTTTTTTCCCTCGAACCCTAGCCGCAGCGCAGTGCCTCTGGATAGTGAATTCAAAACTCAAATTAATAAGGCAACATTCTATCCACTTCCTTTGCATCCCATGATCGAACAGGACATAGAGGATCTAGCAGCAGCTTCTGAACTTGTTTCTAGAGAATGGACAAGCAACCTACTCAAACAGTGCTCTCAAAGGGATATCATACTGATCACTTTAGAGGAGAATCGACCTCCATATATATTTTAGCAGCTAGTTAGCTGGAGAGCCTCCTACGACCATGGATCATTTCTATGACAGAAATGAATCTAAACCAAAGTGTGGAGGAGCGAAATAGGCTAGGAAAAATAATAATGAAGGCCCATTGGCTAAGGACGCTGATCCTATTAGACAAAACAAGATCTCAAAATTCGACTCATATGCTCTTTGAAAGATTCAATCGACAAACTCTACTTGAAGACTAGCGACTCAGAGTGGTACTGGAAACCAACCTCGAGAGAGTACACCAAAGTCTAAATAAAATTAGAGGAATGTTGTATATTCCAAGATGCTCACTGATCCTAACATGGGCGATTACAAACTCCTCCGAGGTGTGATCGAAAAGCCGATCTGGAAAGGAAAGCGTCAATAGTATGTACAAGTCCTGCAGAATGGAAGGCAACGAACATCCGATGCCTATTAATAAAGGGCTATCGTTATCAATTGGACTGCTGATGGCCGACTTCCCTTTGAAAGGAGCCAGTGGCAAAGTCGAATAGCGAGCACATGATGCTGTTTCACTTATTGATGAGATTTATCCCAATCTTCTTTGAACTATTTCCATTTCTAATTCTATTTCAATTATTCTATAAACTACGACTAAGTTGAACTAAACTACTTTCAAAATAATGTAGGTGACCAGGTACTCAGATTTGGCCGCCAACCAATCCATTCGGACCATGATTGGACATGTGGAATTTCATCTAGACGAGCATGATTCAATCTCTCATCATCAACCATGTGCATTTAATTTGGGACCAAGAACTAGAGACTGAAAAGCTCATCACGACTAGAGCCTAATATAAAGTGAACACGACTGATTGTTCATTCGTCGACCTCCACATTTTACTTGGAGACCTGAGCAAGGCTTGGAATGAGTATAGCCCGATCATCCACTCAAATCAAGTCATAGAACAAAGTTTAACAAAATACAGATGCCTTTCCTGAAGCTCAGTGACGTCGAGATCTATCTACAATAGACGTGATTGATCATCTACACATCAAATCATACCCTGAACACAAAAGATTGTTCGAAAGCCCGACTTGAAGTAGTTGTGGTGGACTACCTACTCGTCAACCATCGCTCTCAATAATCCATTATCCTTATTTTCTAGAAAGAGATACAAAGATAATTGTGAGAGATTTGACTATCTAACCCAGCATGGATGTCATCCAACCATCTGTCAAATACCTCCTTCCTTGACTTGATTGGAAGAGCTATAATCACCAAGCGGACGAGAATCGACTGTCCATTTTTCAAGTTTCGTCCCTCATGCTGGGGGCAGAATCCCATTCCATGAGAAAACGTGGTTCGATCGTTCATTCGAAAACATTAGCCTTGATATGGTAGATGAAATACAAATTAAAGAGTGGGAACATGACTGCTCTCAACAAAAGTCTCTAAGTCCCTAGAGTGCGAACTAGAATACTCTAAGTCCCCTGAGTGTGGACTAGATTATAAACGACTTAAAAACCTCTACGTCCCCAGGACTAGAGTACTCTAAGTCCCTTGAGAGTGGACTAGAGTATAAACGAGTTAAAAACCTCTACGTCCCTAGAGTGCAGACTAGAGTACTCTAAGTCCCCTGAGTGCGGACCAGAGTATAAACGACTCAAAATCTCCGAGTCTCTAGAGTGCAGACTGGAATACTCTGAGTCTCCAGAGTACGGACTAGAGTATAAACGACTCAAAATCTCCAAGTCCCCGGAGTGCGGACTGGAGTACTCTGAGTCCCCAGAGTGCGGACTAGAGTATAAACGACTCAAAATCTTCGAGTCTCCAGAGTGTGGACTGGAGCACTCTGAGTCCACAGAGTGCGGACTAGATTATAAATGACTCAAATCTCCGAGTCCCCAGAGTGCAGACTAGAGTACTATGAGTCCCCAGAGTGCAGACTAGAGTATAAATGACTCAAAATCTCCAAGTCCCTAGAGTGCGGACTGGAGTACTCTGAGTCCCCAGAGTGCGGACTAGATTATAAACAACTCAAAATCTCCAAGTCCCCAGAGTGCGGACTGGAGTAATCTGAGTCTCCAGAATGCGGACTAGAGTATAACGACTCAAAATCTCCAAGTCCCAAAGTGTGGACTAGAGTACTCTGAGTTCCCAGAGTGCGGAGTAGAGTATAATCGACTCAAAATCTTCGAGTCCTTAAAGTGCAGACTGGAGTACTCGGAGTCCCTAGAGTGCGGTCTAGAGTATAAACGACTCGAAATCTTCGAGTCCCCAGAGTGCGGACTGGAGTACTCCGAGTCTCCAGAGTGCGTACTGGAGTATAAACGACTCAAAATCTTCGAGTTCCCAGAGTGCAGAATGGAGTACTTTGAGTCCCCATAGTGCGAACTAGAGTATAAACGACTTGAAATCTCTGAGTCCCTAGAGTGCAGACTGGAGTATAAACGACTCAAAATCTTCGAGTCCCCAAAGTGCGGACCGAAGTACTCTGAGTCCCCAAAGTGCGGACCAGAGTATAAACGACTCGAAATCTCTGAGTCCCCAGAGTGCGGACTGGAGTACTCTGAGTCCCTAGAGTGCAGACTATTATAAGCGACTCAAAATCTCGGAGTCCTCCAGAGTGCAGACTGGAGTACTTTGAGTCCCAAGAGTGTGGAGTAGAGTATAAACGACTCAAAATCTCCAAGTCCCCAGTGTGCGGACTGGAGTACTATGAGTTCCCAGAGTGCGGACTAGATTATAAACGACTCAAAATCTCCGAGTCCCCAGAGTGCGGACCGGAGTATTCTGAGTCCCCAGAGTACGAACTAGAGTATGAACGACTCCATATCTCCGAGTCCCCAGAGTGCGGACTGGAGTACTCTGAGTCCCCAGAGTGCGGACTAGAGTATAAACGAATCCAAATCTCTGAGTACTTAGAGTGCGGACTGGAGTACTCTGAGTCCCTAGAGTACGGACTAGAGTATAAACGACTCAAAATCTCCGAGTCCCTAGAGCGCGGACTGGAGTACTCTGAGTCCCCAAAGTGCGGACTATAGAGTATAACGACTCAAAATCTTCGAGTCCTTAGAGTGCAGACTGGAGTACTCTGAGTCCCAAGAGTGCGGACTAGAGTATAAACGATTCGAAATCTCCGAGTCCCCAGAGTGCAGAATGGAGTACTATGAGTCCCCAGAGTGCGGACTAGAGTATTAACAACTCAAAATCTTCGAGTCCCCAGAGTGCGGACTGAAGTATTCTGAGTATCCAGAGTACGGACTAGAGTATAAACGACTCGAAATCTCCGAGTCCCCAGAGTGCGGACTGGAGTATTCTGAGTACCAGAGTGCGGACTAGTATAAACGACTCGAAATCTCCGAGTCCTCAGAGTGCGGACTGGAGTATTCTAAGTACCCAGAGTGCGGACTAGTATAAACGACTCGAAATCTCCGAGTCCCAAGAGTGCGGACTGGAGCACTCTGATTCCCCAGAGTGCGGACTGGAGTATAAATGACTCAAAATCTCCAAGTCCCCAGAGTGCAGACTGGAGTACTCTAAGTTCCCAGAGTGCGGACTTGATTATAAACGACTCAAATATCGAAGTCCCCAGAGTGCAAACCGGAGTACTCTGAGTCCCTATAGTGCGAACTAGAGTATAAAGGGCTCGAAATCTCGGAGTCCCCAGAGTGCAGACTGGAGTACTCTCAGTCTCCAGAGTGCGAACTAGAGTATAAACGACTCAAAATCTCCGAGTCCCCAGAGTGCGGACTGGAGTACTCTGAGTCCCCAGAGTGCGGACTAGAGTATAAACGACACGAAATCTCCAAGTCCCCAGGGTGCGGATTGGAGTACTCTGAGTCCCCAGAGTGCGGACTAGAGTATAAACGACTCAAAATCTCCGATTCCCCAAAGTACAGACTGGAGTACTCTGAGTCCCCAGAGTGCGGTTTATAGTATAAACGACTCAAAATCTCCAAGTCCCCAAAGTACGGACTGGAGTACTCTGAGTCCCCAGAGTGCGGACTAGAGTATAAACGAATCAAAATGTCCAAGTCCCTAGAGTGCGGACCGGAGTGCTCTAAGTCCCTAGAGTGCGGACTGAAGTATAAACGACTCAAAATCTCCGAGTCCCCAGAGTGCGGACTGGAGTACTCTGAGACCCCCGAGTGCGGACTAGAGTATAAACGACTCAAAATCTCGGAGTCCCTAGAGTGCAAACTGGAGTACTCTGAGTCCCCAGAGTGCGGACTAGAGTACTCTGAGTCCCTAGACTGCGGACTGAAGTATAAACGAATTGACGAAAATCTCTGCGTCCCGAACTGTGGACTAAAGCATAAACTGTTCGACAAATCTCTAAGTCGTCGGAGCATGGACCGAAGCATAAACACAAATTGGGCGTGAGTCCACCGGGGGGGGGGGGGGGGGGGGGGTAACGCTAAGTCCCCAAGATGAAGAGTGGTGTATAAACATCGATATACAGACGAGTGGATTCCGACCATTCTCTATTCCGCAAACTTCGGCCTAAAATCGAAAAGAGGATTATTAACTCGCTAAGGATGGAGTTCAACTATGCAAATAGTGGCCTGGCCAAATCAATGCTGGGATCAGGAGTACAAATCACTAAAAGCAGAATACGACAGCTTACTATAGCTCTAGCTTGCCGTTCTTTATAACTTAAGGCAACGACTACATGGAGGCCTCAATAAAGAAATAATTGAAATGACATCCAAAGCTACGAGCAACCGACTATATCATACCTCAGATCGAGGGTCAATACCGATCCGCACCAAGCACATACGAATGTGCAACGGATAGTCTTTGAAAAATTATGACCTCTAAAGTGTGGAAAAGAGGGTAAACCATGAAGACTTGGTCAAAAATTCTCCAGCGCCCTCCTTCGATCCATGGGGGGGAGGGGGTATGAAACTGGATGAGCATGACCTGACTGCATTTGAGCCAACTTTACCTTGAGATCTGATTACAAAACATGAACCAAAGTGGACATGGCTGACTGTCCAGTGTCCAAATTACGCCCTGAAATTGACGAGGCATCGAAGTATTCCTCTTGGAATGAAAAACCACAATACAATCCAAGTTAGGCGAGACCCAACCCCCATCAACTTACATAATCCCACGATTCAACAGGAAAGAGACTAAAGCTAAAGTGGGCATGGATGGTCTTCCTACTTATCGGTATATGCCCCAGAGCTGGGGGGCATGAGCGAGAAGCAAGATGAATGTGAACCGACTATTCACCGATCAACTCTATGTCTTTGAAGTTTAGGTGGGAATACAAACATAGCTAGGGAAAGACTCAACCATCCATGCAGTACATTTTTCAACTCGAGATTGGGAGCAGACACATGGTCATCCAGAGACTGGCTACGATAGCTCAATATTGAAACTTATATATAGTGCTTACAGCTACACAAGGCTACAACCGAAAGAATGCCTAGACATAGAATCATTAAATCGATAACTAAGCTCGTGGGAAATTAACTGTCACTCCAACCCAAAACATGGGTAAAGGATCATGAATGCATTGAGTAGAAAGTGCGTTACTCGAATATACAAGTAGATTCAAACTCATAGCAAGATCCAGCTATACAGCTGCACATAAATCGAGGCCGACCCCTACTCGAAATTTCCTTCAACGTGCTTTTAAGCCTGATCTTTGGCCATTTGCTGATAATCGATTAAGGCATTCATAGTCCTTCACTATTAGACTTAATAACTCATGATAAGACTCTAGGATTCGACTAGAGTAACCATCGACATTGACCGTCCCAACCATATTTCACATTGAATGTTATGCAAAATAGTTACATCTGAACTCAATGAATCCAGGATTACACCTGCTAAGGTGACAGTCGACATTACAGCCATCCAGGGAAACCCTTTTCGGGTGCTTAATATCGGATCGCAACTCAGTGCAGTGATGATAAAAGAATTAGTTGGATTTTTTTGAATAAATAATGATATGTTCCCTTGGACCCACTTTGACATGCATATGTGATTTCATTAACTATCGCGAGCCATGCATTGGATATCAACCCGAAGCTACAAAAGCTAGCACAATATCTATTGATTTCATCATGAAAGCTCCACTCTTACTTTTAGGCTCACCCCATCAACGTCTATTCCTACCAACTGTTGCGACAGGGCATACAACGACCTGAGACGTCTGAAAGACTACTTAAATAGAATATCGAACTAAGCCAATTCGATGTCACTTATTTCCCTCGAAGGGCTATCCAAGGATGGAAATTAGCAGACATCACACCCAAATTCATTGCATCAGATGGCTACTTGAAGAGTGGTAGAGAACCAACCAACAGATGGAAAACGTACACGGATGGAGCATCCAGTAATCAATATTATGGTGCATGAGTCATGTTAATGATACCTGAGGAACGATCGATCTGCTACATCCTGAAACTTGATTTCCTATAACAAACAACGATGCTTATTATGAAGCCTCAACCACAAGCCTCAACCTTGCTAGAGGATTTGGAGTGGAAACTTTGCATATCTGTTGTGATTCCTGATTGATAGTACGCAAAGTTAAGGTGGTAGATCTTGCTAAGGGGCATTGTCTTGCTCCTTATCTCGGCCAGGTCCAAGAGCTACTAACCGACTTCACGTACTACATGCCAAATCATCCAAGAGAAATCATGTGTAGAAAGGAGTTTATCCATCCCCATGTTTCGGTGTATCGCCTATGATGATACCTTTAGAAAAGTCTATGAAGAAGAATGCGGTGATAACATCAAGGGAAAAACCATGATAAAGAAAATACTCTGCTATAGGTATTACTGGCCAACTATCAATCCCGATGCGGTTGATCATGCTACACAGTGCGATGAGTGCAATGTGTTTGTAAAAAATCCGGGAACCCGCCGATGGAAATTACTCAAATGGCTAGTCCATAGCCATTTGCCACTTGGGGGAACTGAAATAATCTTCTTGCCGATCCTAAAGGTGGTGCAAAACGCACCATCGTAGCAGTTGATTACTTCACTAAATGGGCAGATGAAGAACTCTTAACCACGACCAAGATGAAGAAAATAATCAACTTCATTATCCATAATATCATCTGTCCTTATAACCTTCCATGATCTATTATAACTACAAATGGACAGGTTGAAGCTGTGAACAAAATCATAAAGTCTGTACTGAAGAGAGGTTTGGAAAGGCTAGAGATAAATGGGCGGATGAACTCCCAACAGCATTATAGGCTTATAGAACTACCCATGAGTCCATGACTGGCCGTACTCCATTCGCCCTTGCTTACTTCTCTTAGGTCGTCATTCATGTAAGAGTTGAAGTCCCCTCTCATCAAGTGGCTGATTACAACCCTTATTTCAAAAAAATAAAATAATAATAATACAAATAAGGAACCGCAATTGAATCGCAATTAAACTAGATGGAATTGGCAATGACTTTTGAGTATATAAAATGCATCCGACAACCAATGGTAAGAACATGTACTCGAACATGCATGTGTACATCCGAAAAAAGTTCGACTTCTTGAAATCAATAGGGAATTGAATTCTCATTTAAGGTTATTAAGAAAAGACTAGATCAAATAGTCGAAGCTTACTGGCCATGTAGAACCGGACACGGATGGCCACTGATGAACTACAACCTGGATTTATAATATTAGGAATCGACCAAGCGTCATGACGACCAAAGAAGGATAATGACTATTCAGGAAATATTATGGATTTCTTTTTGTAAACAAGGAATACTCGCTGATTCAAAGCATGTCATGTTGCTCCACACGACACACTTTGGGGGGCAAATGTCAGCCGGCACCTTGGGCCGGCTACAAAACGACAGTTGAAGATATTATTATTAGCATTAGATAAGACTCGGACCCAGAAGAGCCTGAAGGTATAAGGGTTTGATGCAATCGACATATTTTGGCATGCCTAGCCCGGTGCGCAGAAGTCACCTACTGTGGGCCGAGGTACCTTGTTCCTAAGCCCATGAGGGAAGTCCAACCCGTCTTCGTCTATAAATAGAAGAGCAGAGGCACAGTGAAAGGGACCCTTTTTCGAGAACACCAAGGAGACTCTGCCGCATTCAAGACTCAATCAAGACTTATATTCTTTGCTTAACAATTGTAATCAAATAGTTGGTGTATGGATTGTATTTGTAACCAGTTGATAAGAAAAGCAATAAAGATTAAATTCAAAGTGGACGTAGGCAATTACGTTGAACCACTATAAATCTGGTGTTCTTGTTTTTATTGTTCCTTTTGCATTGAATTACATTATTCTTCTGTTCTTAGTTACCCTCTTCATTAATCTCTCTACATAATTCTACTCAAGGGTGTTAGTGACCATTCTGGTGCTAACATTAAAAGTAGATTTAAAATAAAAACTAGTTAAAAGCTTAACTTTTCAACATATAATAATCTTGTAAAATCAAAAGTTAAAAATAATTTGAAGGTTATTTTGAGATATCATTTTGAAAACAAGAATCCTTTAAAATCATTTTTTTAAAATTTAGAATTAAAAACTATTTGAAAAGAAGAATAGGGAAAGTTCAAAGAAGTGATATCAGGGTTTTAACAATTATATATGACTCTATAACTTATCTGGATATCTTGAGTTCTTCAATATTCATGAGTCTTCAATATCTAACTCTTGAATCTATATATCAGCCTCTTAAATCTTCACTTGATACTATACAGTTTTCTTAATTAATACCTATCTAATATCCTACACTATATGCTATATATAACTCGATAATAATATCAATATCTATATTTTATATAATGTCATATGATTGTTGTCATTAAAATTAATGCTAAGGTACTAATATGATTTAGCTATAAGATTTACCATGTAATTAAAGTTAGAAACTTTAAATAAAGTAGCGAGCTTTACTCACCAAAAGCGATCCACTTTAACCCAAACTCCCACTAACACTTGAATACGACCTTAGATCCCTTCTTCTAACTTAGAAAAAGAAAATTTTAAGTCCTTAAGTGGGTTCGAATAAGCATAGAAAGGGTTTGGCCATGCGTTGAAAGGGTTCACTCATGCATAGTGTAGGCTCGGCCTAGGTAGGAAGTGTACATGGCCTTGTATGGTGAAGGGGCTTTGGACTTGCTTTTTGAAGGGGGGCATATGAAGAAAATTAAGGATTTAAACAAGTTTTCATGAATTTAAAAAGTGATAATGTTAGTATTTTTAACTGTAATAAAATCCTAGGAGGATTTGAAGGTTTATGTGGTGTTTCTGGAGGAAGGTTAAAAATTTAGCATGAAAGAAAAAAAATGAGAAAAAAAATATTCATGAAATGGTTTTTATATAAAGTGCATAAGGTGAATTACCAAAACACCCCATAGTACATAACCTCCATTAGCTAAATGCCATGTCATCAAGCCTTGTTCTCCCTCTTGTCCCTTACATCCTTGAATGTTCCCCCTTTTCATGCTCCAACATGAATTAATTACCATATGCACTTATGTTTTACTTTACCTTTTCTATTTAATTTTTATTTCGAATATTTCACAAAAGGTCACATCTTGTCTTTATATACCTAAGTGTATATTTATTTATATACCAATATATATACTAACTTATTTGCAAATTTGTGTATATGTACCAAAGTGTTCATAATGTTTTCGATAACTTTTAGCTGACGAAAATGTCGAAAATTTGAAAAAAGAATTCCGGTCACATTTTTGATTTTTTTCAAACTAAATATTTTTGTAAAATTAATTTGAAAACAATTTCACCTTCACTAATTTTTATTTGAAAGAATCTATTTTCACTGTAAAATCTATTAATAGAATATTTAATTTAATTAATATTCGCAAATCAAAATGGAGAAATTCCAGGTCGTTAAAAATACTTATTTACATATCATTTTTACACAATTTAAAGTTTCAAATAGAAACGATACTATTTCAGAAATGCTATCTAAACAATTTTCAATGGAAAAAATGTGTTTCAGAAGCAAAGGCATCATTCTTCCAAATGCTATCAAAAGTTCTATTTTTAGAATTAACATGCATTTGCATGAACTTTGAAACTAGTTTTCGACACTCAAAAAATTATTTTTACCCAATTTTTTACAATAGTTATTGTACTCAGAGTACTTAAAAACCATGAAAATAAACCCTTAAGTATATCTTTCAATAAATTTATAAAAATCCCGAAAACATGATATTTTTCAAAAGTGCTCATATAGCCAACATTTTACTTCAAACTTTATTAACTTTGGTTGACTAGTTTAAACCTTTTTAAAACTTAATATTTTTAAATTGGTAAGTGCTTATATTTTACTTATTAAAACCACAAGAAACCCCCGAGGATATCTTTCTAAATGTTGCTAAAAATTCATAAAACAATGCCTTGTACAAAGTGCTCATATAGCGACTATTTCGCTATAACTTTTGCCACTTTATTCTACAAGTTCTACCAGTTTACAAATCAATTCTTTGCTGTCCAAAACACAACTGGAAGTGTAGAAAACAACCAAAAAAATTATACCACTGTACGTTCATAAAACACCAAGTTACATAAATAAACTTAAGGGATTTCCAAGTGTGTTTATAGCGACTATTTCGCTTCAAACATTCGCAACACACTTCAACTTCACATAGAACATTAACAAACAGGTAAACAACAAGTCATGGTTACGATACGTGTTTTAGAGGATTAGAAGAGAGATTATAGTACATATAATTTTGTCACTTTCTTTCCAGAGCAAGGAGGGATCCAAAGTTTATAACTTGCATCATTCTTTATATAACTTTGCATTTTTCACAATCAAACATATACACATATATCTACTCGTTCGATGGTGAGATAACTTACTTTTAAACAAGCATAGAAATCAAAACAAGCCTTAAGAATCATGGAACAACCTCCTACCATCTCCCAAAGCCCAAAGCTACCTCTTTTCTCCTTAACTAGCCAAGCTAAGCTCCTCCTCTCCTCAAGATTGCACATTGCCTAGGCCAAACTTCCCTATTTTTCTTCTTATTTTAATTATTAAGATGTTATAGCATGTTCTCTAGGTGTTATAAGACCTTTGGTGAAGTTTGGAGGAGAAAGGAGCCGATTTGAATTTGTTATGGAAGAAAGAAGAGAGAAAAGAGAATTTGAATATAAAAGTTTTTGAAAGAAGGGAGAAAAGAGAGTTTGAATATAAAAGTTTTTGACTCAAAACTTTAGGAATGAAATAATGAAAGGAAAAGAGATGAAGTGTGGACATTAATAAGAGAAAAAGACAGCAATTTCCATTCATTTTTTGCTGGCCAATCCCCCCACCTTTTCTCCTTTCCATGCTAGCACATGCACACCATGCTTCACTTAAATCGCTCCACCTTTCATGTCTTAAATCGTAGCTTTTGTCCCTTTAATTATATACTTAGAGTTTAATTGATTTGATTATGAAAAAGGTGACTTTATACTTATAATGTATTTATATGTTAACTACACAAGTGCAAAAGAATTTGAATAAATTTTATTGAGAAAAAGTCGTTTATCGATAAAACGATTTTCGGTCATATTATTGATATTCCTTCGAACTATTTTTTCTTTTTATTAGTTATTATTTAAAAGGAAGTTAACAAGGTTATAGAATCACATTTATTCACATTTAATCTAAGATTCAAATATGTAAATAATCCAGGCATTTAAATACGAAGTATTCGAAATTCCGGGTCGTTACATAAGTTGGTTGCCTGAGCTGTCAAGGATGAAGGCACATCGATTTAGTGCGATGTTAGTGAACGCTGTAGGTTCATTTTTGATACAAAGTTTATGTTATCTGAGGTTTTGACCTAATGGGATTCAAAGGAAGTCAGAATCTCTACGTCGAGTCAGAGCAACTCAATAATTGACTAAAAAGACTAGAAGAATCAACCAAGAGAGACCCATAAAAAAGAAGTCAAAAATCTCCCAAGGTGATGGATCGCTAGCGATCCATAAGGGTTGCTCTTGGATCCTCTAGTGCTCTTGCACCATGATCTAGTAAGTGTTCTAGGAATGTTTGCTAAGTTTGATGGAATTCCAGGCTCGTTAGATTGAGAAGTGAGCATTCATCTGACTCCATCAGTAGTACAGTACAATCAGTACATGAATCATCATCAAAGCAAAGCATCTAGTCATGGAATTACATGGAGAGCATCTACACAAGGCAGGAAATATGATCCAAAGTGAACGAGCCAAAAATACTCCATCCCCATGGATCTCTAGCGATCCTTGCCCTATGGATCACTAGCGATCCATCAGATTGGGTCGGCTCGTTTTGGAATTTTGGGAGCGCTTTCATACCTTTGAATGTGAGTCTTTGACAAAGCGGCTTTAGCCAAGTGCTCTCCAACCCTTATAAATACAATTCTACCATCAACATATAGAGGATCTTCGAGACTGGTTGTCGAAACTCTATAAAACTATTCTTCACTCTTCTCTTTCTACACAACAGTCATCTAAAGGGTTCATTATGATTCTCCACTGAACTCTAACATTAGTGACTTGATCTAACCCACAAGATCCAATCAAATTATAATCTGATTCAACTTGTAATTGTAGTCAGTTACTAAAAAAAGTTATAAAGTGGATGTATGCTTCGTTAACAGCCGAACCTCTATAAAAATCTCATCTTTTTTACTTTATCTACAAGCTCTTATTTCTTGCCTCTATTCTATTTGCCTTAATAAACCAGGCTGGTGCTTTCATACTATAAAAACCTCATGTTCCCTTCCAATTCGAATGATCACCCGACTCTCTATCAGAGCTTTCTTCGATTCTTTATTGAGGTATGCATCCTCCAACTCTTGCTCGGTATATACATCCCCATTCTCTCAGAAACGGGTCAGGATTTCTTTCGAAAGCACAACAAGAGCACACAGAAATTTAGGAGCCAAATAACCAAGGCTCCCCTGATGCAGCAAGGAGTTAACATAGAAATTTAAGATGGCATCATCCATCTTATCCATCTTCTTTTTAAAAGTATCCTACAACTCCAGGTACTCTGCTGTTACGATGGCCTTCTCCACTTCAACTCGTGTCTTCTCAATGCTAAGCTACATGACCCTTTCTTAGAGCGAAGAAAACATTTGAGCTTGGTGAGAAACGGTCTTGTCATGGGATTCCTCAATTCCCGTGTAATCAGCAATTATCTTTTTATAAGATTTAACTTCGTCATGATCATCGTTGGTTTTCTTCCGAGCTTCAATGATCACATCATGGGCTTCAAGCTCCTCTTTTAGCTTAACTTCATCAGTGTGGGCCTTCTTTATTTCATCTCAAAATATGATCTCTATTTGTTCTTTGGCCTCTTTTAGTTCCTTCTATAAGCTAGCGCTGTTCTTACTCTCTCGGAGTGCAGCATCCTTCTCTTGCGTTAATCACTCGATTCTAACATCACGTTCCGCTAACGCCCTCTAATAATCATCTTTCTCTGATTCAAAGAAGAGGATCTCTTGATAATTATTGTGGTTCATGTCTGCCAGCTCCATGCATAACTTTTCCCATCACTCGGCTCGATCTAAATCACTTTGAATCACTTGAAGATGAGGCATATAGGAACCTTTATGGATTGGACACAAGTTCCGGTCAAACTTAACTCCCTTTAGAAAACACCCTGGGAACCCAGCTTCAAGTCTAGGGGGACCGGACGGAAAAATATATGCTGGCCTCCTACAAGAACGTGAAAGACCAGAGAGGGCATGTAACGATCCTAATTTTGACTAATATTATTTAGGACATTTAATTAGATAAACAAAATAAAATAATGCAAATGGTTAAGAGATTGAGATTTGTATGATCATAGCGTAGCCATGCCTAATTAATCTAAAGCCAAAGAGAATTAAAATGAAGTAAAGGTAATAGGATAAGGGCAACATAGGAATAAGTTATATTCTTATACCCTAAACCCTTATTTAAATTTCATTTATAGTATTCACAAACAAAACTAAAACTAGAGCTTGGCCAGCCACCATTAAGAGTAATCTGAAGGAGCAAGGATTCAAATAGGAAGCTTAATCGAATCAATTCAAGAGCAAATCTCAACCTTCTTAACAATCAAGCTAAGATGAATAATAGATTACATCTCATTTTTATTGCTTCTAGTTTCTAGATAAGATCGAATTTATTTTGTGAGAAACACATGTTTTGGTTGTTTTAACGGTTATATATGCTTATTGATGATATATGTCGTTTCATACTGATCTTATGATACGATTTGATTTGAAAAACCTATCGAATGATATCCAAATTGCTTACATTTTTGATATAAGGTCAAAAACATTATTTCAGAGATGAATTTCAAGTTTAATAATTTCTAAGTTGTTCTGGATTTATTATGAATTTTCTAGTAATGAAAATGGTAAAATTGGGTTTAAATTATTTTTGGCTATTATATGTTAGCTTTGGGTTAGAAATTTAAATATTTTAGAAAGCATATTAAAAGTGATTTATAGGAGGAGAATTTTCCTATGTATTTTACTAAGAATATAAAATTATTTAAGGTATGGGACTTGAATGTTTTATATGTTCATAAAAGGAGAAGTGGTAATTGGTTAAATGTTCTTAATTGTTATTTACTAAATTCAGCAGTACTTTTAGCATAGATTTTGAAAGAATTGGCAACCAATTATATGTTGATAAATAAGATGAGTTCGTTGGAAAGGTATTATTTAAAAAGTTAAAAATTAGTTTTGTAAAGGTTTATTGCTTCGTCACTTATAGTGGCCACCTTTTGACACCATACTAATGCCTCCAACCTAGTCAAACCAATACACATGGTATCAATGCCTTGGTACATAGTGGATTGGAGATAGGCGGAAGGTATAGAGTCGAAACATGCTTTCGAAGGGGTAGAAGTAGTCTTTATAAACTCAGAAATATTTTGGTTACAAAACGAGGCTTTCGGAGGAAATAGCTTTCGACTTAGTTAAATACGCCTTTGTTTTAGAAAAGGGCTTTCGAAAGAGGTTTCCACCTTTTGGTTTTGAAATATGATTCGAAGGGGTTGAAACCCCTACTGCCACATTCAATTTTCGAATCAATGCCTTCGAAAGGGTTCTATTGCCTTAAACTTCGAAGCCGCTTCTCCATGCTTTCGAAAGGGTTAGTTATGAAACCATCCACTTTGTTTTAACTTAGGAATATGTTTTTGAAAGTAATGATTTCGCCCTAGTTCTTTTAAAACCCTTAGGTATATTGAAAGTTAAATGCAAAGGTTTCGAAAGGAATGGTTTTAAATAGTTTTGAAGCTATGTTCCACAAACTTTTACTTGGACCCAATGCTTTCGAAAGGGTTGTTTTAAGTAAAAGGCTATAATGCTTTTGAAAGATATATAATAAAGGTTACGAAGGGGAGATTCCCTAATTTTTTCGAAAGGTTTAATTTCAGTATTTGAATGGAAGGTTTCCAATGCTTTCGAAAGGCAAGTTTGAAGTGTTTTTGAAAGAGGATGTCTAAGGTTTTATAAAGCTTTTGAAGGGATTCCTTTAATCATTTTGAAAAGTCTATTTCAAGAGTTTAGAAAGGTATGTTTTGACCTTTCGGCCTAGTGTTTCAAGGTAAAGTAGTTAACTTATTTTGAAAGGGGAACTTTCAATGGATACGAAAGGGACTGTTCAAAAGTTTTTGAACAAAGATTTTGAATGTGATATCTTGAATTTAAAACCTAATGTTTTCTAAGTTAAAGAAGGGCTTTAACTTGTTTTAAAGGGATAGATAACCCTACCGATTTAGGTTTTCATCAACATTGTTTTGTGTAAAGCATATATCATGGCAAAGACATTTGAGTAAAGCAAAAAGTATATTTTCCTTGTTTAAGTATGATTCAAAGGGTTAAATCAACTTGAAAGAAATGTTTTCAAGGAAATTTGATGGGGTATTTAACCCTACGTAAATGACTCAGATATTAGAATACAAGATGGGACTGATATAGGGTTGCACCCTATACTTTAGCTATATCCCTTAGATAATATAATTCCAAAATTTTAGTGTGTAGGGCTTTGTCATAGGTAAGACTAAAATGATGTTACATACAAAAAGGAATATATAGAGAAGGATAGGTTATTGGTGAGCCCACAAAACCACTCGGGTCAGTTGACCCTAGGAGAAGTAAGTTAAGGACAGACCGTCCAAAAGTGTCTAACAGAAGTTAGAATTATTTATTTTGTCTGGTTGGTCCGATTCAGCCTACAGTTAGTAGTTAGCCAAAATAGTACATTATTCAAACAGATAGTCCATTAATTACTTGATTTATGTGCATATATGATATTTCTATTATGCTTAATTAGTTTGATTGCAGGATTCTGATTTGAAACAGATATATTTTAAAGGGGATATTAGTGAGGAGCAATCCGTTCTGCTAAGCGGCGTGGTCTCACTTAATTCAATTAACCAAGATGTAATAGTGTTATTCACACCGCTTTATGTCTGACTAGAAGTTTATCTTTTCCCCATAAAATCTCGGGTGCTCAAAATTAATTTGAGTAGATTGAGAGTTAAGGTTTTCAAGTTTAGTAGGTTGGAAGAATAAGCTTCCGAAGACATGCAGGAGGCAATGTTAGGATCTATTTAATTTTATTTCCGCTATGATGTATTATGACTGATATGTCTATTTATTACTCTGATCATCCAAGGGGGCATCTTCATATGTCTCTCTTGGCGTGATTTCTAATAATCATACTTGATCACAACCAAAAATCGTTTTGGGATTATGTATCTAAATATGAAACACTGATTTGACATGTAATCAAAAGTTGTTTTTAAAACTGTGTTGATTTTTATTTCATATACGCGTGCTTCTGATATAATGGATACCATTAACATTACCGTATTTTATCACCAGAAGTTAATACTATGGATGTGTAACGACCTACCTTTTTGGACGGTTCAAATCAACAATAAACCACACATGTCAACTCAAACCATTCAAAAGGGGGATTGTTAATGGGGTAAATAAGAAAAAAAAGAAAAAAAGAAAGAAAAAAAACAGAATCTCGCAGCGGAACGACAAAATATAGTAATAAAATAAAAAGTTCATAAAGCTTTTTCACAAAAACATTTGATTACACTTTTACAAATTCAAATCAGATTTATACATACATCATAAATAAATAGATAAATAATGTAGCGGAACACAGAATTTAGTGGAATAATAAATAGCAATAATATACTGAATCTTCATCTTCGTCCACTAGAAAATAGTCTTCAACACTGAAAAACTTAGGCTGACCCGAGCACAATGAAAAATAATGCACTCGAGTCAGAACTAAAAAATTCCTATGTAAGTCAAATCAATCTCAAATAAAAATATGAATGCAATGGCTTCGGAGATGTTACATGATTTTTCATCTCCTATAAAGTATACAATGTGAATGCAATAACTTACGAGATTTCAAATAATTCGAAATACCAATTTTAACCACTTTATTTAAAATAAATCTAGAGTTCAAATTAAAAACTTAAACATTTTAAATAATTCATTTTCAATAAATAATGCAAATTTAGAAAATTATATGGGTATATATCATTTCAACCCATAATTTAAATGTCTTAATTATACAATTCTAAAATGATTTAGGGGAGCATTTACATGATGTCAGTAATATACAAGGTGATAACAGAGACATACTAAAATAAATAAACAATCATACATCCAACATATCAATAAATAAGCATCCAGTGACGACCCGGAATTTTCGATATTTGAAATTGGAATTTTTAATTAATTTTAAATATTTAAAAGTTAGTTTTAACTTAAGATTTCAAATATCACTATTGATTGGATGATTTAAATTATTGAATTAACAATTGGAAATTGGATAAAATATTGAATCTGGAGTTTTAAGCTTGTTAAAAATAATTTAATGGCTTATAAAATTTATATTAATAATACTGAAGATATTAAAGGCTTTAAAATTTAAATTGGGAGTGATTTGTTCAATTTTAAAAATATATCATCTAAATTAACATTTCAAAATAGCCTTCCGAGGCACAATCTCGAATTTCGACGAAACTAGTTCCATTGGATCCGTAATAGTGTTTTATCGTCGGATTTCAAGTTTTGTAGTGTTTGGAGTTTTCGTTTGGTCATACGGTACGTAAACCTATTGAAATTTATGTTGAAAATTTAGTACAATAACTGGGTCCAAAAAGGTATCTTCTCTATACGATCGAATTAGGACTTGAAACCATTTCCATTGCGTTCGAAAAAGGGTATAACATTATAAATGCCTAGCGGCACACCTCGATAGGATGTCGAAATTTCATGTTGCGTTTTCGAGACAATTTAAATATATATATATATATATAACTATTGACTGGTCAAACGAAATAGAAAAATTCCTTTCACGTCAAATTGCTTTATGTCTCTCTCAGCCACCTAGGATCTGACCCTAATCTATTCTAATGACTTTCCTTTTTAAACCAGGCAAAGAAAAAGGAAATGCAAAGCAAAACAATTCAAAAACAAAATAAAGTAAAAAAAACATTTCAAATATAAATATATGTTGCCTACAAGGTAAAGGACCGGCCTTCCTAAATTCTTCTTTTTCCTTGTTGCTGAGATTCAATCCATGGCTGATACGTGGAAACGAAAAAAAAAGCAGAGAGAGATCTCGATCCAAAACTCAAACACGAAGGGAGAGGTCGCGATTCTTAGTCGCATGCGGCGAAGTGAGGCATGGGGTTCACATTGGAGTTCGAACGTGCGTTGAATTTGTGCTCAATTGTTCTACGCTCGGGGGGGGGGGGGGGAGGTGTGTACGAGGTCGGGTGGGGTATGTCGTGAGTGGGTTTAACTGCTAAGGTGGAGGCGACGTACGGTGGTTTGATTTGGGGTTTAGGCGTGGGTGTTCGAGCGTGTTGAGGAGAGGTGTTCTGCAGCAGGAAGGGTTTTTCTGATCAGAGGAGACGCGAGCACAACGACTTTACAAAATGATGGAGTCGTGAGTCGGGGAGAAGGGAAGATCTCGGCGATGCAGGAGCGTGTGGTCAGTGTAGTTTTAGTCGAAGCTTTAGGGTGTCGTTGGTTGGTTCGCGAGTGCTGTAGGGCGGGCAGTAAGGTACTATTTTGGTAATTAATTTAATTTAGTTTCTGAATTTGGGTTGTTAATCTTAAAAATAATAATAATAATTACAGCAAGGTACATAAATATACAATTTATTTATTTTAATTTGATAGTGTGTATATATATATATATATATATGAATATATACAGTAAAACAGAAAAGAATATATATGTAGATAAGATTTAGGGAAGTAGAAACTTTAATTGGTAATATAAATTATTTTTATAAGTATGTGCTTTCAAATCAAAATAAAAATAAATACACATATTTTAAATCTACTACTTTATTTAAAATAAATGGATTATGGTGATTAACTTGTTTTATTAACCTATTTAATTGTTTTAGTTACTAAAAGATTTTTAAAAGAAAATTATTAGTTTAAATTGAATCATTAGTTAATTAAAATTATCAAATGGAAAACTAATTGTTCAGGTAGTTCAAATATTAATAAATCATATAATGTTATACAAGGTCAAAACCATGAAATTAAGTAGGGACTGAGGTGGACTGCAAATGATATCAAAGGTGAGATTTTTTCACTCATTTGGATTACCTTTTTAAAATTAAATGTTAAATTTAAATCATTGGATGTTGATTGATAAATTATGATTTATCTGTTGGATGATATTATATATATATATATATATATATATATATATATATATATTGGAGTGATTAATATTCCCACATTATATCGCGGATAAGACCCTATGCGTCTCGCATAATAGTGGATGACCCTTTATACCGCGATATCCCCTCGAAGTGGGATTGGTATTTTTATATTGTGCTAACATATGTGGATGCAGGGAAACTGGTTGGAGGGATCCAATTGGATTCCTCAAAATATTGAAATTTATTTTCATATTCGATGATATGTTTTAATTGATAATCCGTGATAGATAATGTTGAAATTGAAGTTATTGAACACTATGGTTTGGATGAATATATTTTGGGTATTTGAAGATATCAAAAATGTAAAGATTGGATTTTTGAAGGAAAATAAAAGAGAGAATTTTAAGTAAAATAATTATAATGAATTTGGATAAATTAAAAAGAATGAATTTGGAAAAGGATAAAAAGTTGATTTCAAAATCCTAACAAATAAATTCCGAGTACGGAAAAAGAGATTTTTGAGTAAATGAAAATAAATGAATTTTGGAGACGTAAGCGATATTGTTAAGAATTGAAGAATTTATTTTAAAATTCAAGTTTAAAATGAGTTGGGAAAAAGAGGAATTTTGAAATAAAGGGTGAAATTGATATTTTCAGTTTTAAATAAAGTTTTAAATCATAATAAAGAAGTGAATCTGGAATTAATGGATTTTGGAATAAAATTTGAATAAGTCGAAAGATAAATTCTAAAGGCAATTAAATTGAGAGAACCGATTTAAAAATTGACTAAATGCTTTGAAAATAGTGATTAAAAAGGGAGAATGAGACTATGAAATTTATAAACAGGGTTTATAAATAAAGTGAAATATTTATCAGTGGATAAATTTGAAAATATAAATTCACGGTGAGAATTTATAAGAAGATGATAATTTGTTTTACAAAAAATAGTGCTTTCATTTTAAAAAAAAAGCATGGAAAGAAAATTTACGGGATTGAGACGTAAATTAAAATGGTAATAAATCGAGAAGGATTTACAATGATTAGACGGCTATATGGAAACGGAAAGTTTAATTTCTTGAAAAGCTAAGTGCATTTTCAAAGAAAGATTTCTAAGTATAAGTTAAAGGTTTTAAAGTGTTTTAAAAAGAATGTTTTTTAGGAGATTGTTATCGAACTGTTTTAAAATTTTTAAAAGTAAATATTTGTTAAGTAACTATAGTAGTTAATTGGTTCTAAAGATTAAGTGGTATTCTGATTAAAGGAAATTATTAAAAATTTATATTTTATAAAATAGCTTTATTTTAAAAATAGTTTTTGGATAAAGTTTTATTTGAGAAATTATTATGAATTTCATAACTAGTATTTAAATAAAGTGTTTTTAGTAGTTTTATTTTTAAATGTTTTAAGTGTATATTTTGGATAAAGTGATTTAATTTGTTTAAAATCTAAAATTTAAAAAGACTAGGTACTTTTAGGGGAAATAAAATAATTGGTTGAATGATTGTGTAATTTTGATAGTTAAATAACTAACTATCGATATTTGCCAATGCGCTGATCATTTCAAAGAAACTGGGATCAGATCTAATTATCTGAAAACTATTTTGATCCGGTTTAAACGTAGCGAATGAAGACCGTGAAGATGATGAAGACGGTGATTTGGTTTGTCCAGACCCACGACAACTTGTATGGACGAATGCTATCAGAGCATCGTTTGGAGGACAATGAGCATTCTAACTAAATAAGATCTTTAAAAAGGTTATGCTTTGCCTCAAGCCTTATCAACTGAGAATGGCTAAAACAGGGGAGGTGCAGCAAGGGTAATTAGGTAGCACCCAAGTAGGGTAAGGCCATCCTTGTCTAGATGTCCCTTTTTGATCTCGGCTTAGTGGGCGATTGATGATCCAAACCGCGGGGTGATCTTATTCGGACTATCCAGTAAGGGGTAGCTCCAGTCTTGTGTTGTAGGGGATCGGGAGTGGTCCTTGATACGTTGATCTAGGCCAGATACTGTGACGGACGGTGCCCTAGTAGCCCTTCCATTGTATGGAATCCAATCTCCAATAAACACCTGTTTGGTTTTGATTGTGCCCAACTATGTTGGAACATGAGATGCAAGCATTTCAGTTATATTCTATTTTACTTTCTATAGGCACTATTATAATATTAGACAGATTTGATAAAAATGTTTTGGTTATCGTAAGGTAAAAACCCTGCATGTTTATTTGTGGCGCGGTCTTACGAGATACCTTTGATGTAAAAGGATTTTTGAAAACTTTAATAATTCAATTGAGTGTGTTTTTCTCACGTTGGTTTTCCAGACTGACTCGGGTGTTATTTTATTTTAATGCTCGGGTCAGACGAGTATTACAGATACATGATAGGATGCTGTGGAGTTCAGGAGACGAGTTGGACGACGAGACGTATATCACGTATCTGACTTATATTCCATTGTGTAAGGTAAGCTGTATAGTCAACTTTTGTGAGGACAAGTTATGATAACTGTCCAGTATTGTGTTGTTGTTTGGTGTTATTCTCAAATAATGTAATGTATAAAACAGTAATAGTTCTTTTTATGCAAAAAATCTGTTGTTATATATTATATTTTGTTCCGCTGCGATTGTGAGATTCTGATGCTGTTTTTTATTTTCTTCTTATACCTCTTTCTTCTTTAACCCTAATGGTTTGTATTTCCGACCATTTTGAGTTAAACTGATGGAGAATATTTTCGACTCAAAGGGGTAAGAAATTGCAGGCCGTTACAGTGGTATCAGAGCTGAAGGTTAAGCGAGAACCTTGGCGCTAGTGGGGATTACTCATTGGAGATAGGGCCAGGAGTGCCCTAGAATGAGTTTGAGTGTATTAATAAATATGAGCGCGTATTTATTAGTGAATATAAAATTGTTTTATATTGTGCTGATTGGTTTTTTTGAGTGGTTTATGGATTCTAATCAAAATGAGTAATTAACGTTATTGATAGGGATCTCTAAACACTTGAATAGAATAATTCAACGTAGTGTGTTTACATAGGGTGAATGAAATAATTTTTCCCAAATTATTGTTATATGAAAGAAATAATTTTCCGTAAGTTATTATAGTTATATATGGTTGCTTGGCTGTTAGAGAATGATAATATTAAATTATTATCATTGTATTGTGGAAATTGAATAAAGAATTGAAATTATAACTAAAGATAAGAGAAGTAATTATATCACAAAATGGAATTTGTAAATGTGAGTTATAAATGTGATTTATAATTGAAATGAAATTCCAGAGTAATATTTGACTATAGATTGAAAAGATTGAAAATTTGAGAAAATTTAATTCCTTTTGATTTTGAAAATGGTTCTCAAAGGTTTTGGAGGAATAATAGCGATATTATTCAAAAATATTTTTGAATTGGATATGAAATCTGGTGAGATTTAGAATTAAAAATATTTGACAATGTTTTAAAAAGTAATAGCACTGAACTCTTTCGGTTGCTGGAAAATAATTTCGATGATGATCGCGGCGACATCGATATTCATTTTCGAGTTTCCAAGAGAGGAATTGCTACCTAAATGTTTTAAATTGGAGTTGTTTCCAAAACTGGGTTTGGTTTTAAAATTCGAAGGATAATTTGATATGCAAATGTATTATGTATATAATTGATTTCAAAAATGATTTTGAAATGTTGAGTAATTGTTTAATAGTCTCTGGAATCTTATTTAAAATGTTTATGGAATTTAAATAAGTTAGAAAAATTATGGAAGTATAAAGTTTGGATTAAAATGGAATTTAACCGGATTAAGTAAAATAAAAGTGAGCTTTGAGGAAGTAATTATTGAAAATAAGTTTATTAAGATGTAAACAAATGAATAGAGGAACAAAGGAATTTACATTTGTAAGTAAATGAAATTGAAACTGAATATTGGAATTTAATTTGAACCGTGTTATTGAGGAATCAGTTCAAGTGGGGTTAAATAAAATTTATTTAGTGGGAATGAATGGTAAATGAAAAAACTAATTTAAATTGTAAGTGAATGGAATTTGAACTAAATATTGGAATCCAATTTGAATTGGGTTAAGCAAGGAAAGTTGTAGAATTAGTTCGAAGTGAACTAAAGATAATAAAGGTTTGGAAATAAAAAGTGTTTGAGATATGAATATATTAGTAAGTGGAACTAATTAAAGAAATAGTTAATTAAATATGGTTTGGGTTAGGTGAATAGAATTCAGCATTCTAAAATTGGAAAGTAAATTGAATTCAAAATGGAAATCAAAATTTAAGGTAAATGAAAATAGATATAAAAGATTAAGTGGGGAAGTGAAAATAAATAGTGTAAAAATATTTATCTTGAACTTAAGAAGAAGTGGTGAAATTCTTAAGTAAAATTTGGTATTGGGAAAATATTCTAAGTTAATATTTGAATGAAGATTAAGTAAAGTGTGAAATGGATAATTGAGAATAAGAGTATGGAAATCAAAATAAATATGAACAGAAAGAGAATTGATATAGTTAATAATCAATTGGGATAAATACATAGGATGTACATACATTATTTTGTTCGCATGGCAATTTGATCCAGATTCGAGCATAGAATTTCAAGATAGTATATCGATCCAAGTTGGGATTTTTCATTCGATTTTCGACGGCAAACCCTGGATATGGATTTTTGATTGATACCGAAAATTTTCTATCATAGTATATGGCTATGCAGGGAGAATGATGGTTCTTGATCAAGAAACCAGATCTGAGTCCGCACTAGGAAGTCATGTGAACGATACTAGTTCGGAAGTGAAATTGTGTGATCGAGTGAGCAATCAGATTTGATATTGCGTATGGATGATATATGCACATCGTACGGGCTTGAATGAAATAGATATTGAAATTTCGTAAAAGAAGTGAATAAAATGGTTTTAAATCCTATGATTCGATATTATTGTTAAGTAGGATATACATGTGTTTTAAAAGCAAAGGGAAATTGGTATTTTTGATTTCAGAAGATAAATTTGATTTGTCCGACAAAAAGGTATGTGTTTAAATTATCATATGCAATTTGATGGTTTTCTGATCTAGCCACTTGGTTTTTGTTTTCTTTTGAGAATTTGGGGCCCGTAGAGGCAATTTTGTAGTTGTTCCGAGCTAGCCGCGTAAAGGAGACGCTGGCGAAATTTTTCGAAAATGTAAGGAGTTAGAGAAAATTTTGAAGAAAATTTTGATAGTTTAAAAAGTGGTTTTAAAACTATAAATTGAATTATTGAGGGGATGGTATTATTTGGAACAGTTGGATGAGATTGGAAAGTTAGTAAGGGTGTTAATGTGTCCTTAATAAAAAGATTCTTGGAAAGTTGTTAAAAACTGTTTGGTTTTGGGAAATAGTAAACGGGTCGTGGACTATTCTTCTTAACTAGTAATTTCGGGGACGAAATTCTTTTAAGGGGGAGGAATGTGACGACCCGAAATTTTTAATATTTGAAATTGGAATATTTAATTGATTTTAAATATTTGAAAAGTTAGTTTTAACTGAAGATTTCAAATATCACTATTGATTGGATGATTTAAATTATTGAATTAACAATTGGAAATTGGGTAAAATATTGAATCTGGAGTTTTAAGCTTGTTAAAAATAATTTGAAGGCTTATAAAATTTATATTAATAATACTGAAGATACTAAAAGCTTTAAAATTTAAATTGGGAGTGATTTTATAAAAATATATTGTCTAAATTGACATTTACAAATAACCTTCCGAGCACAGTCTCGGAATTCGACGAAACCAGTTCCATTGGATCCGTAATATTGTTTTATTATCGGATTTCAAGTTTCGTAGTGTTTGGATTTGTCAGTTGGTCGTACAGTAGGTAAACACACTAAAATTTGTATCGAAAATTCGATATAATAACTGGGTCCAAAAAGCTATCTTCTCCATACGATCAAATTAGGACTCAAAACTTTTCCCATTGCCTTCGGAATAAGGGTATAACATTATAAACGCCTAGTGGCATGCCTCGATAGGATGTCGAAATTTTAAGTTATGTTTTCGAGACAGTATATATATATATATATATATATATATATATGTATGTATGTATATATATATATATAACTATTGACTTTTCAAACGAAATAAAAAAATTCCGTTCACATCAAATTGCCTTATGTCTCCCTCAGCCACCTAGGATCACACCCTAATTCTAACACGCTTTCCTTTTTTAACCAGGCAAAGAAAAAGGAAATGCAAAGAAAAGTAATTCAAAAACAAAATAAAGTAAAAAAAACATTTCAAATATAAATATATGTTGCTTGCAAGGTAAAGGATCGGCCTTCCTAAATTCTTCTTCTTCCCTGTTGCTGAGATTTAATCCATGGCCGATACTTGGAAACGAAAAAAAAAGCAGGGAGAAATCTCAATCCAAAATTCAAATACGAAGGGAGAGGTAGTGGTTTTTAGTTGCGTGCGGCGATGTGAAGCATGGGGTACGCATTGGAGTTCGAACGCGCGTCGACTTTGTGCTCAGTTGTTCTACGCTCATGGGGGGGGGAGGAGGTGTGTACAAGGTCGGGTAGGGTCGAGGCCGATGTCGTGAGTGGGTTTAGCTGCTGAGGTGGAGGCGACATACGGTGGTTCGATTTGGGGGTTAGGCATGAGTGTTCGAGCGTGTTGAGGATAGGTGTTCTGCGGTAGGAAGGGTTTTTGCGATTAGAGGAGCCGCGAGCACGTCGACTCTACGAAATGATGGAGTCGTGAGTCCAGGAGAAGGGAAGATCTTGGCGATGCAGAAGTGTGTGGTCAGCGTAGTGTTGGTCGAAGCTTTAGGGTGTCGTTGGTAGGTTTGTGAATGCCGTAGGGTGGGCAATAAGGTATTATTTTGGTTATTAATTTTAGTTTCTGAATATGGGTTGTTAATCTTAAAAATGATAATAATAGTTACAGCAAGGTACATAAATATACAATTTATTTATTTTAATTTGATTGTGTGTGTGTGTGTGTATATGAATATATACAGTAAAACAAAAAAAGAATATATATGTAGATAAGATTTAGGAAAATAGAAACTTTAAATGGTAATATAGATTATTATTTTAAGTACGCGCATTCAAAAATAAAATAAAAATACATACATACATTTTAAATCTACTAGTTTATTTTAAAATAAATGGATTATGGTGATTAACTTGTTTTATCAACCTTTTTAATTATTTTAGTTACTAAAAGATTTTTAAAAGAAAATTATTAGTTTAAATTGAATCATTAGTTAATCAAAATTATCAAATGGAAAATTAATTGTTCGATTAGTTCAAATATTAATAAATCATATAATGTTATACAAGGTCAAAACCTGAAATCAAGTCGGGACTGAAGTGGACTGCAATGAAATCAGAGGTGATATTTTCTCACTCATTTGGATTACCTTATTAAAATTAAATGTTAAATTTAAATCATTGGATGTTGATTGATAAATTATGATTTATCTGTTGGGTGATATTAATATATAGTAATATATATATATATATATATATATATATATATATATATATATATTAGCGTGATTGATATTCCCGCATTATATAGCGGATGAGACCTTATACGCCCCACATAATAGCAGATGAACCTTTGTACCGCGATATCCCCATCGAAGTGGGATTGGTATTTTTATATTATGCTAACATATGTGGATGCAGGGAAACAGGTTGGAGGGATCCAACTGGATTCCACAAAATATTGAAATTTATTTTCATATTCGGTGATATGTTTTATTTGATAATCTGTGATAGATTATATTGAAATTGAAGTTATTGAACACTATGGCATGGATGAATATATTTTGGGTATTTGAAGATATCAAAAATGTAAAGATTGGATTTTGAAGGAAAATAAAAGAGGGAATTTTAAGTAATATGATTATAGTGAATTTGGATAATTAAAAGAATGAATTTGGAAAAGGATAAAAAGTTGATTTTATAATCCTATTAATTAAATTCTGAGTATGGGAAAAGAGATTTTTGAATAAATGGAAACAAATGAATTTTGAAGAAGTAAGCGATATTGTTAAGAATTAAAGAATTTATTTTAAAATTCAAGTTTAAAATGAGTTAGGAAAAATAAAAGGGGAATTTTGAAATAAAGGGTGAAATTGATATTTTCAGTTTTAAATAAGGTTTTAAATCATAATAAAGAAGTGAACCTAGAATTAATGAATTTTGGAATAAACTTTGAATAAATCGAAAGATAAATTTTAAAGGCAATTTAATGCCGAGAATCGATTTAAAACTTGACTAATTGTTTTGAAAATAGTGATTAAAAGTGGAGAATGAGACTATGAAATTTATAAACAGGGTTTATAAATAAAGTTAAATATTTATCAGTGGATAAATTTGAAAATATAAATTCACGTTGAGAATTCATAAGGAGATAATAATTTTTTTTTAAAATAAATAGTGGTTTTATTTTAAAAAAAGTGCGGAAAGAAAATTTAAGGGACTGAGACGTAAATTAATATGGAAATAAATCGAGAAGGATTTATAAATGGTTAGACGGCTATATTGGAATGGAAAGTGTAATTTCTTGAAAAGCTAAGTGTGTTTCCAAAGAAAGATTTCTAAGTACAAGTTAAAAGTTTTAACGTGTTTAAAAAAGAATGTTTTTAGGAAATTATTATTTAATTATTTTTAAAATTTTAAACGCAAATATTTGTTAAGTGATTATAGTAGTTAATTGTTTTTAAAGATTAAAGTGGCAATATGATTAACGGAAATTATTAAATATTTATATTTTATAAAATAACTTTATTTTAAGAATAGTTTTTGGCTAAAGTTTTATTTGAGAAATTATTATAAAATTTCATAACTAGTATTTTAAATAAAATGTTTTAAGTAGTTTTATTTTCAAATGTTGTAAATGTATATTTTGGATAAAGTGATTTAATTTGTTTAAAATCTAAATTTTAAAAAGACTTGGTGCTTTCAGGGGAAATAAAATAATTGGTTGAATGATTATTTAATTTTGATAGTTAAATAACCGACTATCAATATTTACCAATGTGCTGATCGTTTTGAAGAAACTCAGATCAGATTTAATTATCCGAAAACCACTTCGATCCGGTTTGAACGTAGCGAATGAAGACCATGAAGATGATGAAGACGGTGATTCAGTTTGTCCAGACCCAGGGCAACTTGTATGGACGAATTGTATCAGGACATCGTCAAGAGGACGGTGAGCATTCTAAGTAAATAAGATCTTTAAAAAGGTAACGCTTTGCCTCAAGCTTCATCAACGGGGAATGGCTAAAACAGGGGAGGTGCAGCAAGGCTAAGTGGGTAGCACCTAAGTGGGGTAAGGTTGTCCCTGTCTAGATGTCCCTTTTTAATCTCGGCTTAGTGGGCGGTTGCTGATCCCAACTGTGGGGTGATCTTATTCGGACTATCCAGTAAGGGGTAGCTCCGGTCTTGTGTTGCAGGGGATAGTGAGTGGTCCTCGTTACGCTGATCTAGGCCAGGTACAGTGAGGGCGGTACCCCGGTAGCCCTGCCATTGTATGGAATCCAATCTCCAATAAGCACCTGTACTGTAACGATCTCGAATTTCAATTTATTTTAAATTGATAATTTAATTTAATTTTGATTTAAATTAGTGAAATTTATTGATGAATTGATTTGAAATTTCAAAAGGAAGTCTTTAAAAATAAAATAAATACCTGAAACAAACAAGAAAAAAATATATGCATATATAACAAATATGTAAAAGCAAGATCAATGTAAAATAACAAACATATCATAACAGCCGAAGATAAAAAGTAAGAATATAATGTAAACTGTAAAGTAGAGACAGGCAAGTAAAAATAATAATAATAATAATAATAACAAACAAACAAAGTAAAAATAACAAAACAAAAGATAATATATGTACATATATATATATTTAAGCAAGTAAAATATGCTAAGTAAAACAAAAGAAAGAATTAAATATACAAGTTAAAATAAATGAATAAATAGATACAAATAGCTATATTCAAACCACATAACAACTATAAGATTTCAAGTATATGACTAAACCAGATATATTAACATATACACATGCAAAAGAAATAAAAGTATTCAAAACAAATAAATAAACAAAGAAATAAATATAAAACAAAAACAAATAAATAAACAAAATAATCAAACTATAAAAATATAACAACAGGAGTACAAATAAAGGGATAAATAAAGTAAGACATGTATGAAAATAATAATAATAAGTAAATTTAAAACTTACAAAGATAATCATAATAACTTTATACATATACATAATTGGAAGAAATTTTGGTTTGAAGTTTAAAATCAGATCTTTCATAATTGTTTATAATAAAATAATCTTATTAATATTTAAAATAAGTATAAATGGACATAATAAGCTAAGTAGCGTTTATGTAGCCTGCAAAATTAAGGTATAAAGTAAGTTTTAAATGCAAGAACAAAACCAAAACAAAGTACAAGCAAGTATTAAACTAGTAAACTAAAAACAAAAAATGAAAGCAAATTAGACAAAATAAAGAATGTTGCCTGAAGGATAGTTATGCAAAGTAAGATAGTAAAACCAGGCAAGAACAAGTAAATGAAAAGCAATATATGTTAAATTATAAAGCAAGTACAAATATAAGCATGGCTGTAAACATAAAAGAAGAGGAAGCATGGGAACAAAGTATCTTCAGCCATGACTTGCTTATACCTTTCCCCTGTACACAAATCTTCATTTATATATATATACACATCCTGTACAAAAAAAAAAAACATACTGTAAACACTCTCCCATATATATATATATATCAATCAATTTCTTCTTTTTAGTTCGTTCATTCTTTGCTGTGTAAATCTAAAGTGAACACCATTTCAAACTTAAAAAGACAACTTCAACTTAAACATCTAGAACAAATCAAACCAGAGATTATGGAGATGATCTCAGCTAGCAAATTTCAAGTCTGCGTCAAAACAGAAGCTCTGTTTTCTGATGAAAATACGGTGAGCAACTTTAATTTTTGTTAAAAAAAAAACCATTTCTTTGAATCCCTGCTTGAGAATCTGTGAGTAACTTCATTTAAGTAGTAAACTGGTTGCATAAAATCTTTGAGATTTCTATGTTGAATGCATGTATATATTGGTGCTTCTCTCTGCATTTATACAGGAATGCATATACATATACAAATGTTGCCTCTGTTCATACATTCCAACAGCCTAAGTTGCTTCAAAAATCATGTATGCTCAAATCTATTGATTGTTAGAGTAAAGTATATAAACAAATTTTGTTTAGGAAAGTATAAAGTGAATTTTAAAAATTTAAATTCATAATAAAAAGGTTGAGCTGCTCTGGGAATAAGCATAGGACAGTAATACATAACATAAATCAAAATTTCGAACATCTTGAATTTTCGATTCAAGTTTAGGAACTGATTGCTTAATCATAAATAGGATTTTTAAAGCTCAATTCATATTTTTTTGTAAAGAGTAGAAGTGGCATGGCCGTGTTGATCATTTTGGGAAGATGGGGTTGCCTCGGGTAACACAGTTGATCAGAGAAGTCGAAAATTGGTGGGGAGGAGCTAACATGATCGATGATTGCAGGAAAAATAATAAAAAAAAATTTCGAATGAGTAAATTTTTGGGTTGGATCGAAACTAGGGTTTAAGAGGGGTAATGGGTTTAGCTCGGTTGTCGAGGCAATGCGAGGGCATCAGGGGATTAGAGGCGATCGCACCAGGAGGAGTAGTTGCGTGGGTCATCGGCGAAGCTTCGGACCAAGTTTCGAGGTGATCGGTGGTCGTGGGTGATGGTACGTTGGGTTTTTGGGTGGTCGAGTTTTTGGGTCAGTGGGTTCGATTGGGTCAAATTTGATCTGATCGAACTTTCTTCGATCTGGATAATGCTTTGAGGTCTCGCGTGTTTGTGTGTGTGTGTGGGATGGACGCGGTGCTCATCGGTGGCCGGAGGAGCGTGGGTAGGTGCACGGTGCACGTGTGTGCACTGGGAAGGAAGGAAGGTGGTATCTGGGTTTGGGGGGTTGTGGAAGAAGCAGAGCGAACGCGAGAGGGAATGGGGTGTGTTCTCGGTGAAGCGGATGCGTGACTCGAAGCAAACGTTAGTTTGACTCGGGGAGGTTTTCGCGTGGGCTTGGGTTGTTGAAGCACTGCAGATTTTGGGGGGAAATATAAGTACAGGTTTTACAGTAACCTGTTTGTTTGTTTTGTTTTTAAATATGTGTTGTTTACTGAAGTAAGGTTTTAAAACTAAAGTTTAAGACAAGTTTTAAAGTCTGGGTTTAAAAGCAAATTTTAAGATGCAAATTTGAAATAAAACCAGTTTATAAAATATAAACATTTAAACCATTTTAAATGTTTAAAGCAAATTAAATAAGGGTTTTAAAATTTGAAATCTAGGATTTAAAACAAGTTTAAATAAAAGGTCTAAATACAAATTCAAATTTAGATTGTACAATTAGATTTTGAATAGAATAAAATTTTGTTTTAATTCAAACTTGTTTAATAACTTTAAAAATGTTTATTGAAGTCAAGATGGAATTCAGATTAACTCTTGAATTCTGGTTTGAAATAAATGAAGTTTATAAAAATTTAAAGTATTTAAACAACTTTAGAATGTTCACGTATATTTCATAAAATGATTTGAAATTGAATAATTGGGTTTAAACTCTTATATAAATTTCTTCATAACGGTGGGTAAAGATTGGTTAATTAAATTTTTAGTTGTAATTAGTAATGGATGATGGGAGATAAATGAATTTGCAATTAACTACTTAAGTTAACAAATGAATGATTAACAGTCAATTAATTTAGTAATTTAATTGAGAATTAAATGATTAATTAATTGAGAATTAATGGTTAATTAAATAATTAGTGATTAATTATATGATTTCAAAGGCTAATTAAAGAGTAATTAACAATAATTAAATTGAGTTCAATTACTTAAGAATAGTAATTAAATAATTATGAATAGTTAATAAGGATCATTTACTTGAGATTTATTTGATAATTTATTAATGTGATTAATCTTGATAATTAATGTGATAAATTAATTTGTGGATTGTATTAAGTATAATTATTTAATAACAGTAATTTAGAAATAAATTATTCAATATAATTAATTGGGTTAATCAAATCTGTTTAAATTAAATTCTTAATTTAACTAATTCAGAATAATCACTCGATAATTTTGGAAAGATAATTACTTAGAGAAATAATAAATGGATAATTTATTCATAAGTAATTAATTAAATTGGAAATAACTTGAATTAATTAGGATTAAACGATTTATTAATCCTGTTTATGAATGATTATCAAATGCTTGACCTTACTTATGAATGATTTTATTGTATGAAATACCTTGAATTGATTGTCATATATGATCTATGATACTTTGTGATATATACTGATTTATGTATGACCTGTAATGTAGTTTATTTATCTGGGATAAATGTAATTCATTATCTGTAATTTATATATCTGTGATCTGTGAAATAAGGATAAGCGTTATAGTTTATATCGCTTATCAATTATATTTCTATATTTTGAACTGTGATGATTGAATGATGTGGCACTATTGAGTTAAACCCCTGGACCACACCATACACACACACAAATATGGATTTCATGAGGAAATCGATTAAGTCGCAGATTTTTGAAATAGTTAAATTTGAATTTTTAAATTCAAATGTTTTGGAAATGGAATCGGAATAAAAGTGAAAAGCTTTTGGAATGGAATTTCAAAAATAAAAATTTATTTTTTAAATTACTTGATTAAGTTTTGGAATTTAAATAATTTGATTTAAATTTAAATTCAATACTTGAAATTGAATTCTGTAATTTGAAATTAGGGATTAATGGTATTATACTAGTCATTATGAGTTAAACCATTTTTAAAGTATTATTTTTGGGAATTTGAATTTAACTCAAGGATTTCAACTCGTATAAATGAATCAGATTTCCAAAATGAAAACTGTTGTTTTCAAATGATAAACACTTTTGGATAAGAATTGAGATTCCAGTTAATTAGGGGAATTTCAAGATTGAATGGAGAAATGATTTTCCTAAGTTATGAATGAATTCTTTTTGAAAGCTATGAATTAAATCTGTTTATTTTTAACAGATTTAAATTGATGATTTGTTTAAATCAAATAGAAATGAAATTGTTTTGAAGGCTATAAGTTAAATCTTTGATTTAAAGATTTAACGAGTTAAATCAAATTTAAATGAAAATTGATTTGGAAAATATGTGAATGAATCTTTTGTTTAAAAGATTTAAATGTGAAAATTGTTTAAACCGTTAAAGGTTGTGAAAATGAATCTTTTTGTTTAAAGATTGAAAATGGTAATTTGTTAAACCATTTGAAAGAAAGTTTGAATTATTAAGTTGTGACTTAATTGAAATCCCATATCCATATGTTTGAAAATATTTTCGCTCACTATTCGGTTTAACCGGGAAAGGACCTTTGTGTCATATAACCCATTCCGAATATGTGATACGTCGTTATGGATAGCATTTGAAGACCGGTGATGAAGACCGGGTATTTGCGAAAGCGATAGGATGACCTATCGATTGTTTCTGCATCGAGTCGCGCCGGTATAGAAACTCCCTAAGTGATGGAAAAATCCGATCGGGATTGTGAATATCCGGGTTGCAAGGACTTCTTTGTAAGTGCCTTCGGTTCTGTTCGAACCCAGAACAGACTTGTATGGATTGTGTGTCTGACATTACAAGTTGAGATGTAAAGCCGATTTCTTTCAAATATATTTCTGTGGTGGCGGAGAATTTATTCTTTTAGCTTAACACCCTTCTCTGAGACGTACGAGCTCAGAGGTTATATAGTTGAAGTTATCAGCGATATATTCCCAATTTGGTAATGTGACATGCTGAGTGTTGCTGTAAATGATCATTGTGTTGATTATTGTGATAGGATCATTTATTTGATCGTCTATCTTGGTGATCATTGTGTTGATCATTTGTTGACCCAAAGCATGGCTTTTGTATAAAGTATGTTTTTGTGGACGTGACTTCGTCGAACCTCACACCTCGGAAATGGTCAAAACAGGAAAGATGCGGCAAGGTTATGAGGGGTAGCACCCTTTAGGGTATGTACATTTCCTTCTGGATAGAGGTGGTATCATGCTATGGAGCCCAGATATTTAACCTATGTGGTTACTACGAATTTATTACTTTGTGGTTGTTGGTTTTCGGGATCCCGTGAGAAAGGTCGTTTACGATCGGGGAATGGCGTGCTCGTGTCAGTAGTTACCCAGTTAGGGGTAACCCGGCCTTGTGTTGGCAGAGTTCCGGTTTGGTTCTCGGGGATGTCTTTCCAGAGGCATTCTCATGTGGCAATGGGAAGTTCCTTGGCCTGACCATTTGTTGGAAATCCAATTCCCAATACGAAACTTGTACGGTATTAGTTGTAGAACCTGCCATTCACTTATGGTGGTCACCACTGTTTGGATGGTAGCTATAGTAGGCATAGTTCGAAATGTCTATGTTGGCTAAGATTTATATTCTACTTTCGAAATGAATTTTTCTCTACACTATGCACTAGTAATAATGTCAAATGTTCTTTTAATGCGTATCAAGCATCTTTGACTATCATAAGGAGAAATCTCCTCCGATTCTGCGTTTGCATTGTGTGTGTGTGCGGGAGGCCTTATGGTAGTCTCATTTTTCAAAAGCATTGCGAATTGACTTTGAAAATCTTTTGTTAAATGTTTTTAATAGATAAACTGTTTTTGTTGCTCACACCAGTCCCACGACTGATCCAGAGTTTATCGTTTCTTTCCTAAACTCTGGGTGCTCATTATTTTCTACACGAGCAGTCTAGAGTTGGGTTTTACAGATAGTTAGATATAGTGGATTATCTGGAGTTAGTTCAGTCTTTGGATCGCACCAGTCTTGCTTAGCTTGATGCATCGTTATTGGGAGTTCGAGCTACTGCTGGATTGATTCTTGGAAATGGAGTTGCAGTTTCTGGAGTTCTTCGTTGAAGACTATTTTAGAGTTATATTGTTCCGTATGCTAGATGTTATCTATTTTCTTTTCCGCTGCTATTTATTGTATCATATCTCTGATGTATATGATATCTATTGGATCATCTGTTGTATCAGATATTGTATAAAAGCTGTATATCAATGTATTGTTCTTTTATTCCGCCGTGTTGTTTACTTAATGATTGTTATAAGCTCCGGCGAATCGGATTTGAACGGTCGAATCTATGACATTCGAGTACGATTTGAAGTATGGATGTCGATTTTTGAGCGGGCAAAATCCGAGCCGTCACATGTACGGTTTTGATTGTGCCCAACTATGTTGGAACATGAGATGCAAGCATTTCAGTTATATTCTATTTTACTTTCTATAGGCACTATTATAATATCAGATGGATTTGATAAAAAAAATTGGTTATCGTAAGGTAAAAACCTGGCATGTTTATTTATGGCGCGGTCTTACGAGATACCTATGATTTCAAAGGATTTTTGAAAACTTTAATAATTCAATTGAGTGTGCTTTTCTCACGCTGGTTTTCCAGACTGACTCGGGTGTTATTTTATTATAATGCTCGGGTCAGACCGAGTATTGTCGATACAAGATAGGATGCTGCGGAGTTCAGGAGACGAGCTAGATGACGAAACGTATATCCATATCCGACTTATATTCCGCCGTGTATGGTAAGCTGTATAGTCTGCTTTTGTGAGGACAAGTTATTATAAATGTCTAGTATTGTGTTATTGTTTGGTGTTATTCTCTGATGATGTAATGTATAAAACAGTAATAGTTATTTTTGTACAAAAAATATGTTGTTATATATTATATTTTGTTCCATTGCGATGGTGAGATTCTGATGCTGCTTTCTATTTTCTTCTTCTACCTCTTTCTTCTTTAACCCTAATGGTTTGTATTCCGACCACTTTGAGTTAAACTAATGGAAAATATTGTCGACTCAAAGAGGTATGGAATTGCGGGCCACTACACATCCATTTCAAACAACATCCAAATCAACCAATATATTTCAACATATAATAGTTATCAATATCGTGGTTTCACTATCAATTAAATTACAATTTAAAATTTAATGTCAATTTAGATTCAATACCAATTCAAATTTCAACATAAATAAAAAAATAGCAATAAATTTTTTTATATATCACATCATATATTTTATTTAACTTGCAATGGAATTTTTAGTACTGCGTGAGTGGGTTAAATCATTCACCTTTGATTTATAGCCAATAAAATATCCAATAAAAGCCCAAACTTTCAACAGTCTCTAAATTCAACCAAACTAGTTTCATGTTGTTTGAAATTTTGATACGAACCCGAAGGAAGAAACCGCGCATTAATCGAAGTTCATGTGTGGAAGATATCCAAATTATAAGAATATTATGGAAATGAAAAAGAAAACCATGTACACACATTTTAATAATAAAATAAAACTAGTTAGCTACTTATACTAAGAATTTTGAAGCTTGCTCATGTTTCTAAATTCTGGAGAATCAACGGAAAAAAATGACACGATGGCTCACACATGTAGGAAGGAGGCTTTAGGAAATGGATTTGTAAACAAATGGAAAAGATTGGCTTCATGAAAATAAGTTGCTCACATTTGTTGTTTTTTTTATTTTTTTAGAAGAGGAAGAAAACTTTAGGCAAAAAAATAATGGAAGCACATTTTTGAAATGTAAAGTTTGAGGAAGAGATTTATGAAATAGGAAACGAATAAGGGTAAAGCACGTTTGAAAATTGAAATATATAAGGGAAGGATACAAGAAGACGTAAATTTGCAAAATAAAAAGAGCCTAACATGCAGGTAATTAATAAAAGATGAAAGACACACGTTGGAATTTGATAAGACATGTTTACATGGCAAGCAAATCTTTTGGTATAAAATTACAAAATATGTGCTGCCTCAATTAATTTCATTAACACACATGAAACATTTCAAGGCAAGGCTCGCGTATAAATAAATAGACTTACTGAAAAACCAAAAGAGGCATGTATTTAATGAAAGAAAGTAATAATAAAATAAAATAAATGAAAGCAACGATTTAAATTTGAGAATGTAGACCATACACAGAAATCAAAAATCTAATATACTAAAAAAATAGATTATTTTAACATATTTTATTAACCCTAACACGCTCAAGTTTACACACATATTTGTATTTTATTTAGTACACCGTAAATAAAATTAAAAACTGCAATTAACATAACGAGGACGGCCACCCCACATATTAAAAGATGAACTTAGACTCCAAAGTCATATTTGAAACGGAATAAATTTCCTATGTAAATATGCTAACTATTCCAAATCAAAAATTTAACCAAACCTTCAAGTTGTTTTCTTACCATTTTATTATTGTTATTTTTTTATAAATTAAATTTAAATCAAGCTTGAATATTTAAATAAATCAAATATTCTAACTAAAACCATACAACAAAATTCAATTCGTTGTTTTAATGAAATTAAATTTACATTCACAAATGAAATATTCACTTTATTTGATAAAAATATTCTTTTCAAGAAACCATTCTTTTTCTTTTATTTTTATTGAAACATATTTCTTTTTCTTACACATTAATTTACAATTAATACCTCTCCCTTTAAAACCAACTTATATTTAAAGATTATCCCATTAAAGAGTCACAGAAACAATACTTCGTACAACCACGTCGTTTCTTTATCAATTGATTTCCTATTATCATTATATTTGTAACAAATTTAAGTACTCACAATCTGAACGTAATATTTCTCATTGAAATTCTCATTATATTTTTAACACAAAACATAAGTTGCACAAATCATTAGTTAATTACCATTTAATTTTATTTCTTATTAATGACAAGATATAATTACTACTAATTACAATAATTAAATCTCAAAACATACCCTAATACAGGGAAGATAATTAATCCAATTGTTTTCTTTGAAATCCAATTTTCCATGTTAAACCAATATCTATGTACTAAATTAATTCCAACATTTAATTACAACTGTAATAAAACATGTTCATTATATATTTAAATTCCAAACAAATCCTTTTATTTTGATTTACATTCTTATTATCAAATCAACTATTCTCTTATGAAATTGATTAACATATGTTTTCATTTTATTATACTAATCACTCAACAGTTAACGTTTTTTCTTATATCAATTGTAATATTTCAGTTACATTAATTCTCTATTAATTACCAAATAAATTTCTAATGGATTTAATAATAAGATAATAAATAAAACAATGGTTATACATTATTAATCCATATCTATTAACTTATTGTTTACAACCAAAGGTTAATAAATTTACGTACAAAATAATTGGTTTCATACTCCATATTAAAGCCAATTACAATTAATAACATATGATTACATCAATTTATACATCATTTATTCTATTCCTTATTGACCTTTATTATTTAAATTGATTGAAATTACGTTAACATAATATAGTAGTCAATTACATTCAATCAATATTAGCAAATTATATGTTAATACATGTTACCATCTTTTATCTCATTAGAATTAGTTGTTTTAAGATTTATCTTAAGGTCAAAATTTCTAATCTAATAAGATTCAATTTAATAAATCTTAAACTTTAATTCCTGACAATATTAAAGTCCAAAACCTTATTAAATTTAATATTTTTAATTATCAAAAATACGGGTTGTTATAGTCTCCCTCGCTCAAAATTTTTCGTCCTCGAAAAGGAACAAGAAGGAATTTGAAATATTTTATTCAAAATAATCTATTTATACAAAATTAACTTACATATTAAGTTTATTATAAATTTGAAAATAACTCAACTTCCACGAAAAATTCCGACAGCATCTCCTTTGCGCGGATAGGTCCGAAAAAATAATAATATCAATAATAAACGTATATATATATATCATATCTCAAAAATAAATATCCCAAACCATGGGATAACAATAAAATATGGCTATAAACCGTAATCCAAAGACGTACATATTTGTTGGGAAAATAACTTTATTTATGGAACCAAAAGCAGTAACTATTGCTTCCATAAACCTGTATTTCACTTACATAATCCAAAATACTAAGAATTAAGTATTAGAGAGAAATTTAAGTTGTTTCAATTTGAAACAAAAGTAAATCAATATAAAACATAATCAAACAAATAATACAACCATTTATACAACCAAAGAATCCATCATACATCCATAGCAACCAAAACCAGTGCTTTGTTTAGTTTAGAAACTTTTAATCATGCAAGGTGATAAATAAACTATCAAGTGTATCCTAGGCTCAATAGCCTTAGATAATTACTTAATAGATTATTCATACAACCACAACAACAAGAAGCATTCTTTCTCAAACTTCCCATCAGCCAAACAACAAGAATTTTAAATTTATTTAAGTTTATTCGATTGGTTTTTTTCCATCATTTACCTTTCATTCATTTATTTATATAAAGATCAATCACTTACATAATTTGGTTTCCATTAAAGGTTTAAGCCATTAATGAATCATTTCAAAAAAATATGACTTAAGCTTCTACTGCCTTACTTAAGTTTATAACTTAATTCGGTTATTGAATAAAAAATTAAGTTTTTGGTATTCTCCCTTGAAGAAAAAAGAAATATTTCAATATATCTAAAAATTCAATTAAAACATTTAACCTCATTCACTTAGTAAAAATATAAGATATATTTAAAACATCCTCATAGCATTATGCAAAGATTTTTCAAAAGTTTAAAACAATGTTAGAAATTTGTATCAAAACATTATAATAAGCTTTAAAATAAAGTTCCTTAAATCCGATAATTTATTAGACTCGTTATTTTTAAAATAAGTGTCAACTAAATATTATTAAACTGAAACTAATAGTATACTCAAATATTACATTAAATTTCTAAATCAAAGTATAACATTTCATATCTTCATAATTAGTTTTACACATTTGTTTTAAAATGAATATTCAAATCATGGAAAAACATTTATTATGGTTTAATAAAAAAATTCAAATCGTAAATAAACCAATAAATTTACTATTAGTACTTCTAAATCAAGTAAATATTTCAATCTATACTTCCAAAATAGAAATTCAAATTTATTTGTCAAGTATATTACTATAAATAAACTTCGCAAATCAATTTTTTTTCATTTATATAATACCTTTAAATTATACATTCAAAGAAACTAATATAAATTTTACTTGAAATATACATTTGAAAAATTCATTTGCAAATCAATTATCTTTAATACTTTAATACTTTAGAGAAATTCATTTGTAAAATTTCTTGCTTCATTTAGAAATGCCATTTAAATATTTTAAATAACATCTTTATAAATATATATGTAAACTATTTAAAAATAATTATTTACATCATAACTTATATTTACAAAGAAGCTATTGAAAACCTTAAATCTATTATTTATAAACTTATTAGTTTTATCTCAAGATACTTTTCAAAGATTATAAATAAATCAATAATCATTTACTTTAAATATGTTTTATTGAATTAATAATTTTTCACGATATTTACAACACTAATAAACCATGTTGTACATAAATAGACAATATTTTAAACAATTTAAGGTATTTAGAAAAGGAAAAAATGACCAAAATATTCTTTGTATAATATTTTATCAAAATAGTTTTATAACTCGATGTCTTAACAGGTTTATCCTCGTTCTTATAGACTTTGGTCGTACGTTGATCACGCGTAAGACTATAAATCTCCGAGTACTTAGTAGACATGTTTCAACACCCAGTGAAAAATACTTAAAAACAAGTATGAGAAGTATCGCTCAAAATCTAATGTCAAACGATGATGTTATGTGTAACGACCCAGAATTTTATTAAATTAAAATTTGAATATTTGATTAATTTTAAATATTTATAAGTGAAATTTATAAGTCGAATAAATTTTTATTTGAATTATTGGATTTAATTGAATAATTAAATCGATAATTTAATACGTTAAATTATGGAAATAATTGAAAATTGGGTTAAATATGATTGAAAATGATTTGTAAAATTTTATTTTATCATATTGAAGTTAGAAGGATATTTTAGAACTTTTAAAATCGAATTAAAAGTTAATTTGTGAAAATTGAATATTTTAATATTTAGATCGACTAGTGAAAATAGTCAATTTTTGAACAGTCTCAGAATTGAACGAAACCAGTTCTATTGGATCCGTAATGGTTAGTTATTACCGGATTTCAATTTTCGTGTCAATCGGAGTTATCGTTTGAGCGTGGCAGCTCGAAACGCATCGATTTATTTTTAATATTAATTTGGCGAGTTAAAATAGCCATTTTTCAAAAAGTCTTGGATTTCGATGAAACCAGTTTAATCGGATCCGTAATGTGATATTATTGAAAGGTTTCAAATTTCGTGTCAATTGGATTTACCGTCTGTCCGGTACAAATTAAAACGCCTAGAAAATCGTTTAAATCGGTTTAATTTAAATTGAGCGTTTATAGCCATAACTCGCACAGATGTCCGAATTAGCTTTCGAAACCTGTTCCATTGTGTCCGGCACGCGGGGTAAACCCTAGAAACGCTGGTTACGGCGCGTAAATCGGAGTTCGGAATTTCCGGATGAATAGTGTTCGATTTTTTCCTATAAATAGCCCCTAAATCTAAAAAAAAAAAAAAAAAAAACTAAACCTAACCCTAATATCATAGCCGCCACCCCCATTTTCTAAGGCCAGAATTTGATTTCACTTCTTCCTCAATCACTCACAATCCGTTGACATTCACGCGAAGTGTTCAACAGCAACATTGTAGAGCAAGGCGAGAGCTAGAGATCCATACGGTGATGATCGTGTTTGGAGCGACGTGGAGGGAGCAATTGGGGCCGAAACCTGCAGATTTCGCACGCATTTCGAGGAGTTTAGAGCAGGCCGAACTTCAGGTGGTGCATGGTGGAGGTAGCTCTTGCAATGGGCGTTCGAATGGCGGTGGTTTGATGAAGTTTCGTCGAGGGATCGAGGTGCAAAGTTAAACCCTAGTATATGATAAGTGGGTTTGGTGTGCGTTCATGTTTACTGGAGAGGGAGATGTGCGTGAGAGGGAAGAAGAGATGGACGGGCCTGATGTGGGGGAGTGCTGGATCTAACGGTCTTGATTTGTGAGGGTTTAAAATTATAAAAGAAAGTTGTAATTTATGTTATATAAAATCGTGTAAAAGTTTAAAATTTCATAACTTTTTCTTACGAGGTCGAAAACGCGCGAAACCAGTTGCGTTGGAATCGTATGGACGAGCACTACGCGATGGAGTTGGATTGGAGTCGTTTGGAGTTAGTGAGAATTTTGGGTAAAATTAAACGCACGTTTAATTTTATTCGAAATAAATCGCTAAAACGGAATTAAAATCAAGGTGAGAACTTCTCACTCAATCGAATCAGTTTCGATTTTATTTTAAATAGTTAGATTTAAAATATTTGAATGCATGTTTGAATGATGATTGTTATATATTGATTGTTAAAATAGACATTATACGCCGTTAGTAAGCGGATGTTATTTATTAAAAACATATACCGCGAATATTTCATAAACAGTGAAATTGGTATTATATATATTAGCAATATATATATATTGGCATATGTATATATTGGAGTTATTGATTTCCCGCATTTTTTGTTTAGCAGATGAGACCCTATTACGCCGTTATTAAGCGGATAATATTTAATAAGAACATATACCGCGATAATTTCGTACTGGAACGGAATTGGTATTGTGCTAATGTTTGTGGATGCAGGAAAACAGGTTGGAGGGATCCAACTGGATTCCTCAACAGTTTTTATTTGATTTCAGATATTTTGATATTTGATGGATTTTCATATTGATATATGATATCGTTGTAGTCGTGATTGACTATTTGGTGTGTAGCATCATTGGACCAAATTTTGGGATTTTAAAATGATTTTTAAAGTGATTTTTGAGAATATACTATATTTTGGAGTTGATCCATTATAAATAAATAAACGTTATAATTTTTAAAGTTATAAAAATTATGATTTTTAAGAAATATAGTTAAAAGCTGATTTTTGAAAATAAGGAATTAATGACTTTATAAAATAGTTAAATTGGGATTTCTGAAATAATTGTGAAAAGTTTAAATATAGGATTTATAAAATTTGATTATTTTATAAATCAAAATGATGAAATTATAAAGGAGTTTAAAGACGTTTTTAAAATATTAATATGAATTGATTTATATAAGAGATTTATAAATGGATATTTATAAATTGAGATATTGAAATTATAAAATGAGTTTTTATAAGTGTTTGAATGAAGTGAAACTGAATTTCATTAAAGAATGAAATTTATAGAATTGTAAACGGTGAAGTTATAAATGAAATTTATAAATAGTAAGAATTATAAATTTGTGAAGTTATTTGAAGAATAGATTTGGTTAAATAAATGAATCTTATAAGTTATAAGATTTATGGTTTGGAAAGTCTTTAGAGGAACGATTTTGTAAAATAATCGTTTTATAAGTATTTAACTTATAATATGAACTTTTAGTTTATAATTGAGTTATAAACTGGAATAGGTTAATAAAAGAATTTATAAAAAGGAAGTTTTTATAAATAAATAGAAATGGAATTTATAAACGTTGTTTTATAAATTCGCAAATGACTTATTTTGATAAGTAAATTGTTGAAACCTATTAATGGAGTTATATTCACGTTTTGAACTGTGAATAATCCTTTTAAATAAAATGAATAAAAGGATGAAATTTGTTAACAAAGTATATTCACGTTTTGAATAGTGAATAAGATGTTAAAGAAATTGTTTTGAATGTGATATTTGAAATAGAATTAAAACGATCTAACGAAGTTTTAATTGTGTTGAGATTCGAAACCATAGATTTCAACATTTATTGTTGAAATAGACGTTTTCGAGAAATAGAAGGAAATAATGGACTATAACACTGTTGTTATAGTAAATGATTTCCGAAAGGAAATGTTTTGTATAGTATTGGGATTTATATATCTATTTTAATTTCGAATCCCTACACTAGTGATTTTGGGTTGTCGTAACGATGTTTTACGCAACATTCGTTTTAGCCCAAATAAATATGTTTATGAGAATGATTTCCTTAAAGAATGAAATATATACTTAATCTCGATTTAAGTATATTGAATATTTTCCAAGTGTTGAAAATAAATAAAATTTGTGAATTACTTATGAATGTATAAGTATGGAAATGTTTTCCAATATAAGGTGAATATTTTGAGAATTTATCTTTTTGAAGATAAACTGAAATGAATTATTGAAATCATATGCATGGATATTTTGAAATGTAAATTCACTAAGGAATTTATAAAAGAAAGTGGGATTGGTTTAGAAAAATAAATATTGATTTATTTTTGAAGTATTGAAATTATATATCTTGTAAAGATATTTTGGAAAATAAATAATTTGGAAAATTATTTGGAAACTGGTGATGTGTGCATATCCATTGATAGTTCAATAACCGACTATCAATATTTCCCTTTGAATGGGTAATTGATGTGATTTGTTTGAATGTGAATGCTACACTTATTTTTGAATAAGCGCTCACTATTCGGGTTAACCGGGAAAGGACCATGGGGTCGTATAACCCATTCCGAATATGTGATACGTCGTTATAATTGCATTGAAGATCGGTGTTGAAGACCCGGTATTTGCGAGAGCGATAGGATGACCTGTCGATTGTCTCTGCACTGAGTTGCAGCGGTATAGAGACTCCCTAAGTGATGGGAAATCCGATCAGGATTGTGAATATCCGGATTGCAAGGACTTCTTTGTAAGTGCCTTCGGTTTTGTTCGAGCCCGGAACAGACTTGTATGGATTGTATGTCTGACATTACAGATTGAGATATAAAGCCGATTTCTTTCAAATATATTTCTGTTGGTGGCGAAGAATTTATTCTTTTAGCTTAACACCCTTCTCTGAGACGTACGAGCTTAGAGGTTATGTAGTTGAATGTTATCAGCGATATATTCCCAATTTGGTAATGTGACATGCTGAGCGTTGCTGTAAATGATCATTGTGTTGATTATTTGTGATAGGATCGTTTATTTGATCGTCTATCCTGGTGATCATTTCTATGATCATTTGTTGACCCAAAGCATGGCTTTTGTATAAAGTATGTTTTTGTGGACGTGACTTCGTCGAGCCTCACACCCCGGAATGGTCAAAACAGGAAAGATGCGGCAAGGTTATGAGGGGTAGCTCCCTTTAGGGTATGTGCATTTCCTTCTGGATAGAGGTGGTATCATGGTATGGAGCCCAGATATTTAACCTATGTGGTTACTGCGAATTTATTACTTTGTGGTTGTTGGTTATCGGGATCCCGTGAGAAAGGTCGTTTACGATCGGGGAATGGCGTGCTCGTGTCAGTAGTTACCCAGTTAGGGGTAACCCGGCCTTGTGTTGGCAGAGTTCCGGTTTGGTTCTCGGGAATGTCCTTCCAGAGGCATTCTCATGTGGCAATGGGAAGTTCCTTGGCCTGATCATTCGTTGGAAATCCAAAGAAACAATACGAGACTTGTACGGTATTAGTTGTAGAACCTGCCATTTAATATGGTAGCTATAGTAAGCATACTATAATGGTACCTATGCTGGCTAAGATTTATATTCTACTTTCGAAATGATTTTCTCTACACTATGCACTAATAATAATATCAAAATTGATTTGATTTTAATGCGTATCAAGCATGTTTGGCTATCATAAGGAGAAATCTTCTCCAAGTCTGCGTTTGCATTGTGTGTGTGGCAGGAGGTCTTATGGTAGTCTCATTTTTAAAAGCATTGCGAATTGAATTTAAAAATATTCCTCTATTTTGATTTTAAAGATAAATAAACTGTTTTGAGTTCTCACACCAGTCACATGACTGACTTGGAGTTTATTGTTTTTCTTCCTAAACTCTGGGTGCCCACCAATTTCCACACGGCAGTCAAGAGTTAGGATTTATCAGGATATTCTGGATATTCTGGAGTTGCTGGAGGCAAGATGGATGGCATGGCGTATTACTAGTTATATAGTATTTCTTTTTTTTCCGCTGCACTGTTTGTTGTTGTTGTTGTAAACTCTGATGATATGATGTAATGAAATGTAATGTGTAAAATGTAATAACTGATATAGTTCTTTGTTTAAAGATTATTCATTTATTATTATATGTTGTTCCGCTGCGAATTGTGAGATTCTGTTGTTGTTCTGTTGTTTTCTATTCCGTTCTATTTTCTTTTCCCTCTATTTTCTTCTTTTCTTTTTCTTCCCTCTCTTCTTTCTTCTTCTTTTCTTTTTCTTAAACCCATAACATTTCGGTTTTTCGGCAACGAAAAATTCGGGGCGTTACATTATGATAACAGTGGCATGTTGCTGATCCAGTATTTACGCAATGGACATAAAACTTTCCAGAAGATACTTCCACCTTTCGGATTCTAGAAAAATATCCTAGCCATTTCGTAAATAAGGGACCATCGACCCCTGCTGCAGTGGTAACTGCTGATTCAATGATTTACGCAATGGATGCACTTCCTTCCCGAAAGATCCATAAACAACAAATCGCAGGATCAAAAGCGCCTCCATTGGTTAACTAAAGAACCATCTACCCTGCAAAAAAAATCAAGGAACTCATGAGTTTAAATTTGGACAACCATACCGATTCGAATCCATTTGTGAATTCACCCAAGTATATTAGGGTTTATCGATCGAATCCATTCCCGGATTCCCCAACTCCATCCGGGTCGAAGCATATCATACTATACTTCTTCACGGAGGGTACATCCCCATACCTCTTACTTCAAAATATAACATACCATATACAACACCCTTTCAAAATCATAGCTTCAAATATTGCACTTACATAAATTCGAATATATATAAGATTTCATTTCAGATAAAGTACTTCCCAAAAATCAATAATCTCGAATATATCAAATCATTCTTACATAAATTCTGTTATACATAAAATTTATCTCTTCAAATCGAATAGCTTCCAAAATCAACAGTTTTGAAAATCACCTTATACTTATATAAAGTCTGTCTTATACAAGAATCAAAAAATTTCCAAAATCAATTTCACTATATGAAAAGCCATATGAGATTCAATATCTTTGCTTTATAAAAGGTTTTGAATTTTGAATAGTTTTGTATATAAAATCATTTTGTGAAATAGTTTTGTATATAAAATAGTTTTGTAAAATAGTTTGTAAATAAAATTCATTTGTAAATAAAATAGTTTGTAAAATTGTTTTGTAAATAAAATAGTTTGTAAATAGTTTTGTAAATAAAATAGAATAAGATAGTTTGTATAAGAAAAATAAAAGAAAATTGTTTTGTAAAATGGTTTTAAATTATAGTAGTTTTGCATACAAGAAAAGTTTCAATTTAAATTACAAAGATATCCAACCCAACAACCTTCAATTTCAGCGTCAAAGCATATCAATAATATTAGAACATAAGATGTACATATGTCATCATTTCGCAAAATCACATTTGATCGCTCGCTCGATTACATAAGTTCGTTTCGAACTAGTATTTTTCATTTGACTTCCCTAATGCGGACTTCAATAAGGTTTTTTAACTAGAAACCATCATTCTCCTTACGTAGCCATATACTATGATAGAGAATTCTAGAATCAAACAAAAAATCCATATCAAATATTCACCATCATGAATCGAATGTAAAATCCTAACACGAAGTGGTGTAATTCACATAGAACTTGTGTACTCAAATCCGGATCGAATTAATTTTGCGAATAAAACAATATACATAATACTTACATAATTATTCCAATTTGTTTCATCACAATTACATGTTAATCAAATTCATTATCAATCTCATTGCTTAATACAAGTATCACTTCATACTTTAATATTTGTTTCATAGAATTTATCTATTCAATACAAAACATTAACATATTCATTCTCATAACATTGCCTATATTTCTCTTCATTTTAAATTACATTCATTTTCACATGTAGTATTTCTCATTCAATACCACATTTATTTGAGAATCATTTCATGAGAAATTTCCTTCAGTTTATAACCAATTTAAAAAGGCTTTATTCCTTTTTATAACCATTTATTGCAACATCCATTTATTTCATAACAATTTACAAGTCATGGCTTTATTTATAATCATTTCACTTTTAATTTATATTTGCTTATCCTATTTAGTTTCACCTTTACCTTTCCATTTATTTGTGTCACACTTCATAAATGTTAATTAATTTATAAACATATTTTTTCCAATTTAATCTCATTACGACATTTCCTTAATCCCAGTTTCAATTTAAACATCCGAAGGCTTAAAGTTCAAACTTGTATATTATTACATTACATGCCAAGAATGTATACAAAAATTCTATTCATTTACTAGACATAGATATAACAAATTAAACTTTGTTTCACTTTCTTTCAAATCAAGGTTATCAAATTCAACTGCATAATTGAACACAATTTCTAAGTTTCAACTCATATATTAATTTAGAAGGTTTCGATTATCCAAAAATATCCATACATTCCATTTTTTTTCAACAGTTGAAACTATCGGTCAACAAACAAAAAAATTCACAACAACATTTCAGTTTCATATTGAATATCATAATCATCCACTTAATTCTCTTTAATTCACAATTATTAAACTAGTGTTTAATCCATATATTCAATCAACAATAATAGCCTATGTTTATAATTTGACTAAATACAACAAGTCAATAATAAATGATAATAATAAGATATTACCATTTCATAAAACAAACACATTAAAAATAATTGTATTAGTTATAAAAACTTTCCTTTATATATAACATATAATATTAGGAAAATTATTTCATTTCAAAACTTATATAAAACATTTTTATAACACTAACAAGTAGGTGCTCTCGTATATATACACACTCAAACAAACTCATTCTAAGATATTACTGCCCCATCTCAAATGAGTTAACCCCAACAGGCTAAGGTATGTCTAAACCAAAGCTCTGATATCAACTGTAACGGCCCACCTTTTTGGATGGTTCAAATCGATAATAAACCACACATGCCAGACTCGAACATTCAAAAGGGAGGATTGTTAATGGGGTAAATAAGAAAAAAAGAAAAAAAGGAAAGAAAAAAGACAGAATCTCGCAGCGGAACGATAAAATATAATAATCAAATAAACAGTTCATGAAGCTGTTTTACAAATAACATTTGATTACAGTTTTACAAATTCAAATCAGAGTTATACATACATCATAAATAAACAAATAATGCAACGGAACACAAAATGTAGTGGAATAATAAATAGCAATAATATGCTGAATCTTCATCTTCGTCCACCAGAAAATAGTCTTCAACACTGAAAAACTCAGGCTGGCCCGAGCATAATGAAAAACTATACACTCGAGTCAGAACTAAAAAATTCCTATTAGTCAAATCAATGTCAAATAGAAATATGAGTGCAATGGCTTCAAAGATGTTATGGATTTTTCATCTCATATAAAGTGTACAATGTGAGTGCAATAAGTTACAAGATCTCAAATAATTCGAAATACCAATTTTAACCACTTTATTTATAATAAATCCGAAGTTTAAATTAAAAACATAAACTTTTAAATAATTCAGTTTCAATAAATAATCCAAATTCAAGAAATTGTATGGGTATATATCATTTCAACTCATAATTCAAATGTCTTAATTATCCAATTCAAAAATGATTCAAAGGACCATTTAAATGATGTCAATAATATAAAAGGTGATAACAGGGACATATTAAAATAATTAAACAACCATACATCCAACATATCAATAAATAAGCATCCATTTCAAACAACATCCAAATCAACCAATATATTTCAACATATAATAGTTATCAATATTGGGGTTTAATTATCAATAAAATTCCACTATAAAATTAGATGTCAATTCAAATTCAATATCATTTCAAATGTAAATTTAAATCAACAAAGAACAATAATTTTTTTATATATCACATCATATATTTTGTTTAACTTGCAATGGAATTTTTAATATTACGCGAGTGGGTTTAATCAATCACCTTTGATTTATAGACAATTGAAAATCTAGTAAAAGCCTAAAATTTCAACTGTCTCTAAATTCAACCATACTAGTTTCATATTGTTCGAAATTTGGATACGAACTTAAAGGAAGAAACCATGCATTAATCGAAGTTCATATGCGGATGATATTCAAATTATAAGAATATTATGGAAATGAAATAGAAAACCATGTACACACATTTTAATCATAAAATAAAACAAGTTAATTACTCACATTAAGAATTTTGAAGACTGCTCATGTTTCTAAATTCTGGAGAATCAACAAAAAAAATGACACGATGGCTCACACATGGAGGAAGGAGGCTTTAGGAAATGGATTTGTAAACAAATGGAAAAGATCATGAAAACAAGTTGCTCATATTTGTTTGTTTTTTTTTTCTTTTTTTAGAAGAGAAAGAAAACTTTAGGAAAATAATGTGGGCAGTCTAGAGTTAGGTTATCAGGTTATTCTGGATTCGGGAGTTGCTGTGCAGATGTTGGAGGCGAGCTTGGATAGCGTAGTCTATTATCTATTGTATATAGTATTCTTTCCGCTGTTTTATTGTTGTACACTCTGATGATATGATGTATTGTGATGTATGTATAAAATGTATAGTTCTTTTGTTTTAATGATATTCATTTATCTATTATATGTTGTTCCGCTGCGATTGTGAGATTCTGATATTGTTTCTCGTTCTGTTACTTGTTTTTCTGTTTTCTCTTCTCTTTCTTTTCTTTCTTCTTCTACCTCTTTCTTCTTCAAAAACTCTAACGGTTCGATTTTTCGGCAACGAAAAATCGCGATCGTTACATTTGGTAAACTCTGGGTGCCCACTATTTTCCACACGGGCAGTCTAGAGTTAGGTTATCAGGTTATTCTGGATTCGGGAGTTGCTGTGCAGATCTGGAGGCGAGCCAGATAGCGTGGTCTATTATCTATTGTATATAGTATTTCTTTTCCGCTGTTGTTGTCGTACACTCTGATTGATGTAATGTAATGTGATGTAATGTATAAAATGTATAGTTCTTTTGTTTTAATGATATTCATTTATCTATTATATGTTGTTCCGCTGCGATTGTGAGATTCTGATATTGTTTCTCGTTCTGTTACTTGTTTTTCTGTTTTCTCTTCTCTTTCTTTTCTTTCTTCTTCTACCTCTTTCTTCTTCTAAAACCCTAACGGTTCGATTTTTCGGCAACGAAAAATCGCGATCGTTACATTTGGTATCATAATAATGGAAGCACGTTTTGGAAATGAAAAGTTAGAAGAAGCGATTTATGAAATAGGAAATGAATAAGGGTAAAGCACGTTTGAAAATTGGAATATGAAAGGGAAGCATACAGGAAGATGTAAATTTGCAAAATAAAAAGAGCCTAACATGCAGGTAATGAACAAAAGATGAAAGACACACGTTGGAGATTGATAAGACATGTTTACATGGCAAACAAATCTTTTGGTACTACCTCAATTAATTTCATCAACACAAATGAAACATTTCAAGGCATGGCTCGCGCATTAATAAACAAACTTACTGCAAAAACCAAAAGAGGGATGCTGTAACGACCCGAAAATTTCGTTAACTAAATTTGTCATATTTTCCATAATTTTTAATAAAATGAATGTTAGGAATTTGGTGTTGCCATTTGTTCTTATTAAAAGTTAACAATTTAAAATGAGATTTCCAATTCAATAAAATAATGTAATTATTGTGGTTTAATTTTTGAATGGAATATGTGAAAACAAGAGTAATTATGGAATAATATGTTATTTATTTAGAGTACTGAATAAAAAAATTTTGTAAGCCAATTTTAATGAATGGTAATAATGCGATATAAGCTAATAAATTTGATCTCGATGTGATAACCATTTAATGAAGGTAATGAAACAAGATTTAGGAGAATGTATACTAGGTATAAATCAAATAGAAGGAAACAGACGTATATATCGAATTGATTTATGAATAAATACTTTGGATAGTAATTGAATGTACAGTAATGGTAATTTAAACTTATTTATAGTAAGACTGTATAAGATTTAGTAAATTAAGCGGTGGAAAGATTTTTCCTAGATATACTTTGAAGATGTGAAATTAAAGGTGAATATTAAAATTGGTTAATGTAAAATAACGTTGATTAACCGTAAATGGGAATAAATTTGAAAATAAAAATTTATGTTAATACAAGTGGATCAATTATAAACTTAAATGAAACATTCCAATTTAATGAGAGGTATTCGAATGTTATGTTTTATTTAAAGGTAATAATTGGATTTAATTGGAATTTGTGTATGTTGGATTATATAGGAAAGGAGTATACAAAAGAAACTGTGAATAGTAGAGTAGCAACTGAAAAGGAAGAAATTGAAATAAGGGAAATAAACATTGTATAAATTAATAGTAATAAATGCCAACATTGAATTGTAATAAATATAATTAATATTACAAGTGGGTGAACGTAAAGATAAGGGTTAAAAGTGTTGGAATAGGTATACTAGAATAACTATAAAGTGTAAATGTACGTATTTATAGCAACATGAATTATTGAAGGAAAATAATTGGTAAACGGGGTTTGGGCTAAGGAAATGTTATTGATTGTTTTGAAACCTTATTTATTATGGGAAATTAATTTAGCATAAGCAAAACCAATGCAAATATCTAATTTATCAGTAAAGTAATAATAAATAGTAATCAATGCAAATTTATGTAACAATAGAATGTGAAATTTGGGGAATAGATGCAAAGTATATATGAGTTGCTAAAAGTATGCATAATAAGTGCAAATTTAATAAATCAATGGGAGCATAGATTTAAGAATAGAAAGTTTGGTAGTAAATAGGATATAAGAAGACAAAGGCAACTAGTAAATTAATAAATGAATTCATGATAATAAGTAGTAATTAATGCATATATATTTGGCATTAGTGATAATTACAAAACTTTACCCATTTATCTAATTTATATAATTAAATCTAAATCTATGACAACATTGTTGTAATGATGGTTGTAAGTGAATTTGAATGTAAAAGGGTAACAATTATTTAGGTTAACCATTTTGAGTGTGATAAGTTAAGAATGGCAATCGATTGAAATAAATCTAAATTAATTATTTTGTTTTGGTTAATGTGTTCTAGTTAATAAAGGGGAGTTTATAAGAAATGAAGCATGAACTAATGACATGTGTTATAATTCAAATGTTATTTATACCCATAAAATGTCTATTTACTGAATAGAACGATTTTAAATCAATAAGCGAATTTATTGAGGTTCCAATTTATAATTTATAACATTTAATGTAGACTCAATTACAATTAATTGACTTAAATCGGGCAGTTAGCATAGATTTGTAATTGGAGTAGTTAATCCTATAAGATGAAGTTAATGCTAATTCTATTTATAATTGGACCATTTGTTGATATAGGTTATAGAAAGCAAGATGTATAAATTTAATTAAAGTATCAACATTCAACAATTGTAATTATTGAAATTTAAAATGGAATTTGAGGATAATAAGGTGAAACCATGAACAAATGTTAATGCATCCTTATTACTGGTAAAAGATGAGTATATAAAAGTTTGAAAATCAAAAATAGGTTTTTGAAAACTTAATTTATAATTTCTAAATATAAGGAAGTGGAGAAATTAACACTGCAATGGGTAGACTTATCAGCTTTTAATTTACATCTAAATTTGTTTAGATCAATTTGGAAATTAATAAAATTGTGGATATATTTTGAAACGTAAACGAAACATCTAGATTTACATTTGTAAATACGTTTAAAATAAAATGTAAATGATAAGGAATTTATTTATTTCCTAAATCCGTAACGTGTGTAATTAATATTATTTATCTTTTGGGACCACTTCCGTTTGCACGTTAAGATTCGTGCACACCTATTCTTTTGCGATCTATCTATAAATAGACGATCATAAACCCTAGCCTCCATTTTCTATCATTTGTCTGTACGTTCTTTTCTTCATCTCTTTCTCTTCCTTAATGGTTGCAAAACCTAGATCTACAGTTCGAAAATCAAAAGTCAAAATTTAAAGTCTCCAAAAAAATTCCAGAAAAATATATGTCATAGTTCTCGAGATACGTAATTTGCTGGTATGATTCATTTTTCGATTCGGGTCTCAGTTTTTCCAGAAAACCCTTGTTTATCCACGGCCGTTTATCATCGTCGCAACAAAATTTGTCGGATCGCAAAACCCTTTCTGGGTTTTGCAGAGGGGACCAAGGGGAGGCGATCTATGTGGTTATTGCATCGAATCAACGGTTGGATCTCTCGCATAATTCGAATTAGGGTTTCGGCCTAGGGTTAAAGTGGCGGCGGCAGAGGCCTTATGGGCGACCGGACCTATGGGGATGGGTGCGGCTCGTCGAGCTGAGTTCGATGGTGGTGGTGCTATGGCCAACGGTGGCCGTTGGTGGCTAGGGAACGAGGTCAAAAGGCGGTCAACGTTTGTTTGTTTGGGTTCGTTTTCCTGATGCTCGAATGACCGTGAGCAACGAAGACGTGTTGCGTGCGTGGCCCTGTAGCGTGTAGGGAGTGACGTGTAGGGTGAGTAGTTTTATTTTATTTTATTTTGATTTTTAATTTAAATTCTTAAAACGTTTTAACTTGTAACTTCCACATTCGAACTCCGATTGACGCGAGATTTTTTTTGTTAGGATCGTAATTAAATTCCAGATCTGTTGACGCTAGTTTGGACCAATTCGGAGACCGTTGAATTTTTGAGTTTAAATTGAATTTAAATTCGATTTAAATTCAAAAGGTGAGTGTTTTAACCCACTCACAAATTCTAAAAAGTTTTTATGTTTGTTAAATTTATTTTAGATATGAGTAGAAATTTATTTATGACTGTTGGCATGTTTTATTCAGCATATCTGTTAAATCGCATTTATTAAATTAACTGTTAATTTCTTTTATGTATTGCATATAAATTGGCAATTAGAATTTATTTATGTGCATATAAACTGCTAGTTAAACAGTTATAAATTTAATTGAATATGAAATGTTAATTAATAACTGCCAATTATTACCTGTTATATTGTATATGCCATGTATTGATGTTTGTTTAAGCTGATGATGTTTGAGATAATTTGGTTGATGATTGATGATGGATGAATGGATGTTTTGTTTCATATCATTAAACTGCAAGTTATCATGTATTTTTCATTTCATTCGGGATTGTGGTTTGAAATGATATACAACCGCAAAATTTTATATCTTTTAAATTGCGGATTGAAATGATAAATATCCGTATCACTTGACCATAGGATAGAAAATTTTATACAGGCACCGTGGTCTATATATAAAATATTTTAAAATGATTTCTATGGTTTGGATGATACGGTTTATAATAAGTTAATTTTGATATTTTCTTTTATATATATACATATGAAGTTAGAAATATTGAATTTAAGCTGTGTATAAATCTCTTAAATAAAAATGGAAAAATTGAGGAAATGGAGTTTGATGATTTATATTATATGTTAAATGTTTAAGTTGGAAATTTTAAGATATGATATTTATAACTAGATTTTTCCAAGAGAAATTTAAAATGAATATTCTAGTATAATTAAATTGAAGAAAATATTTAATTGCTAAAAAAATTGGAGTTTTATTTATGGATTTATGTGAATATTCAAGACTAAATAATAGAGCATTTAATTTGTTGAAAGAATAAATTCCAACTTTAGTTTGAAATATTATTACTCCAAATGGATATATATATATATATATATATATATATATATATATATATATATATAGAAATTGAAGTGGTTTGGAACTTGAAAGTGATATTTAAATTTTGGTTCAGACTTTAAATAAAGAAACATATTTGTAAAACTATGGAAATTATTTTCTTTACAAAGTAACCTTAAAGTTAAACCATTTATTTTATATACCGTTGAATATCCAAACCATTCAAGTTTTAGAAGTTATGGTTTTTAAAAAGTATGAATTCATAATTATTATGTTTGAAAGTATAATTCAAATGTTTGGTTTCCAGATATTATAAATTTTAAAGTAGTATGATTTTGGAAAAGGATTATATTTGAGATAAAGTGATATCATATTGTTTGGGTTTTTAAAATGATATCGTATTTATAGTTTTGAAATAGACATTTTTATTCTGGTTTTAAGGTATAAACTATTTTTAAAATGACCGATGGGTTGGCAAAGAGACCGGGATCAGATATGGACATACTCTCTGTCGATACCGAAAACCACTTTGCCTAACCGTGTACGCGGTGGAGATTCCAGAATGAAGTAGGTTGGTGGCGACGAGTCCTGTAAGGTAAATACGTGGACCCAACTCCCGTGAGTTGGCATAAGCTAAAACAGGAGCGATTCTCGGGCCAATGAGGTCATTCCTCTGATCGGACACTCCTCTTCGATATTATACTTTGACTTTGGATTGTTTCAGTGGCTACTTTTACTTTGATTTTTGGGGGAGTTTGTTCGAGGTGGGAGGTAGCTGCGGCTATGCGTTGCCATCAGCCCGGATAGCAATTGATATATCTACCCTGGCATTGCCTAGTTGTGTCGTGTCACCTACCCTAGCGCGCCTTATACCATTTTGATTTTGTACCATACCTATGGAATGCCCTCTGACGACGCCCAGTACGGGGGAGATTACGGTACTGTATAGACTATGGGAATATATTTTGTGTTAAGGGCTATATGGGTAACCCCTTAACGCTATTTAAAAGTAAGTTTGTTTTAAAAATAGACATTATTATAATAGCGCAATATACTACATAGTAAATAGTTTAACGGATCCTTAGGAGATGTAAATCCCGAGCATCTCTTGAGTTACTGCACTCATATTTATTTCTGTTAATTTAACTCACATAAGATCTTTTAGTTCTGACTCGAGTGTTTTGTCTTTTTCAATTCGCTCGGGTCAGTCTGAGCGTTTCAGGATTTGAAGTTTTAGCTCTGGAGGATGAAGACGAAGATTTATATTACTATTATCTACTATTATTCCACTACACTCATATTTTTCCGCTGCATTGTTATTAGTATGTGTAACTCTGATATGTATTATATAAATGTTTGTAAACAGTTTTATAAACTGTATATTTTATTATTATATTTTATCCTTCCGCTGTGAGATTCTATTTTGTTTATTTCTTCTCTATTTTTCTTATTTACCCCATAACAATCCGCCTTCCGTATGGTTTGAATCGGCATGTGTGTCGATTTGAAGCGTGCGAAAAGGCGGGACGTTACAGTTGGTATCAGAGCGAGGTTTAGCGATAAACCTTGGCTTTGTGGGGTTTGACTCTTTATTAATAGGGTAGTAATACCCTATGGGAGTCACTGAGTGTATATACGAGAGAACGTATTTGTTAGTGTTATAAAAAGATTTTGATATTGTGTTAATCTGTTCCGTTTTGTATTTATAAATTCTGGTTGGTGCATGGGACGCTATGACATCAATAGGGATTTCTAAACACTTAATAGGACATACCGACATAATATTTGTTTTTAATATAGGTGAATGAATAACTTCGCCTATTATATTTTCTATATATAAAATATTTTATTAAGGTATTATATATATATATATATATTGTTGGTTGCAATAGATTGGTTGTTAGGAATAAAATTTTAAATAATAGGTAAAATGAGATTGAAATTAAAATCAATGAAATTTGGAAATTTTAGAACTTAAGTCCGGGATTTCGGAAATTTGCTTTCAAAGGATTTATGAATTATAATAATTTTGTTTATAAGTATTTTCTTATATAAATATTTAGTATAATTTGGAAGAATTGTTTTAAAGAAAATTTTGGAGAAAATAAGTTTCGTACTTTCCTCTCTGTCGCTGGAAAATAATTTCGGTGATGGCGGCCGTATCATCGACTTTCATTTTCGAGCTTCGAAGGGAAAGGCCACTGTAGTAAATTCTACTGCAGATTTATTTTGAAATATCTAAATTTTAATTGTTTAAATATAATTAGAGGTACATAAGTTATAAGAATATACTTATCTATTGAAATTTAACCCGGTATTTAATTCTTAATTTCCATTAATTAATTGTTTCAATTATGGTAGTGAAACAGAAAAAAATTAATAATTGAAACCCTAAATAAAATAAGAGACTAAAATACTAAGCTATAAAGGAAGTTAAAATTTTAACTTATAAGGGAAAATTTAAGATTTATTGAACATTAAATTAATTAAAAGAAGAGATAAAACTTGTATAAATTCATTTGCATTTTCTTTAACATAAATAACTTACCAAATATGAAAAGTTGAATTGTTAAATAAGAGATTGGAATAGAATATTATACAAGTAGAAATTTTGGAAATAATAAAGTATTAAATGAATTGCTGTTATAAATGAGAATTTAATGTTATAAACTTAAGTTATAAATTGAAATTTTACCAAAATTAAAGGTAAGTATTATAAATAGGTGATTTTAAACTTAAGTAAATAAAATGAAATTCTTTAATAATAAGGATTGATGTGTAGGGTTATAAACCTAAGTATGATAAATGCTACTAGTTTAATATAATAAAAGTAGGTAATATAAATAGATGACTGCAAACCCTTGTTAATGAGTTAATAAAATCCTTTATTTATAAGAATGGATGTTATAAGATTAAGAATTTAAGTGAAATTAAAAAGGGTTACTATAATTAAATGTAATAGAAATGGAAGCATTAAATAAATGATTGAAAGTGAGAAGTGCATTAAATGTAATAAAATAGAAGAAACTTACATGACCTAAATAAATGGAAATGGATAATTGGAGGAGTGAATAAAATTAAAGGTTGTTGGAAATAAATGTAAATTATAAAAGGATAATTTAAAGAAATAAATGAAAATAAAAGATAAACTATTATATGAATGAAAAGATCAAACTGTTAATGTATGAAATATAAATTTATAATAAGTTAAATTGATTTGTTGGTTTAAATCGATATTGTTTGCTTTATGGTTGGCTGGGTAAGGAAATTTGAAGTTGTTGGATGAATAAATAATCTAATTCTGTCTCATCTAAGACTGTTGAGTAAATGATGCACTGGATGGTTATTTTTCATTCCGTACCATTTCAAGTTTTGAACCCGAACAACTATTTGCTTGTTTGACTGAATGGTTGTTTTGTTTGTGTGTATGCTGTTTGTTGAAATCGATGATTGTGTATTGATTATTGTTAGTAGTTGAAACTATGAAAATATTTCACTTTAATATAAATAGTTAACCTTTTAGATTATATAAGGGAAATGTAGGTATGGAAGCAATTGCTACCGATTTTGGTTCCATAAATTAAGCGTAATTTGCCCGACAAATAGGTACGTTTCTGGATTACGTTTTGTAGCGATATTTTTATATATTTCCCGTGTTGGAATATACTATTTTAAATATTCTATATGATACTTTGTTATATTTTGGTATTATATTTTCCCGAGCCTCTCCGTACAAAGGAGACTCTGCCAAAAATTTCCGTAAATTTTGGACTTAGAACTATGTTGAAAGTGTTTTTCAAACTTTAATTATTTAAGTATAAAAGGATATAATGATTATAAAACGGGTATATTTTATTTAAGGTAATAAATTTAGTAAATTACTGTTTATAAGTTAAATATTTTGAATAAGATGTATTGTTATTTAATTCTTTCTTCTCCCTTCTTTTCCTTTTCGGGGACGAAAAGTTTTGAGTGGGGGAGAGTGTAACAACCCGAAAATTTCGTTAACTAAATTTGTCATATTTTCCATAATTTTTAATAAAATGAATGTTAGGAATTTGGTGTTGCCATTTGTTCTTATTAAAAGTTAACAATTTAAAATGACATTTCCAATTCAATAAAATAATGTAATTATTGTGGTTTAATTTTTGAATGGAATATGTGAAAACAAGAGTAATTATGGAATAATATGTTATTTATTTAGAGTATTGAATAAAAAAAATTGTAAGCCAATTTTAATTAATGGTAATAATGCGATATAAGCTAATAAATTTGATCTCAGTGCGATAACCATTTAATGAAGGTAATGAAACAGGATTTAGGAAAATGTATACTAGGTATAAATCAAATAGAAGGAAACAAACGTATATATCAAATTGATTTATGAATAAATACTTTGGATAGTAATTGAATGTACAGTAATGGTAATTTAAACTTATTTATAGTAAGACTGCATAAGATTCAGTAAATTAAGCGGTGGAAAGATTTTTCCTATATATACTTTGAAGATGTGAAATTAAAGGTGAATATTAAAATTGGTTAATGTAAAATAACATTGATTAACCGTAAATGAGAATAAATTTGAAAATAAAAATTTATGTTAATACAAGTGGATCAATTATAAACTTAAATGAAACATTCCAATTTAATAAGAGGTATTCGAATGTTATGTCTTATTTAAAGGTAATAATTGGATTTAATTGGAATTTGTGTATGTTGGATTATATAGGAAAGGAGTATACAAAAGAAACTGTGAATAGTAGAGTAGCAACTGAAAAGGAAGAAATTGAAATAAAGGCAATAAACATTGTATAAATTAATAGTAATAAATGCCAACATTGAATTGTAATAAATATAATTAATATTACAAGTGGGTGAACGTAAAGATAAGGGTTAAGAGTGTTGGAATAGGTATACTAGAATAACTATAAAGTGTAAATGTACGTATTTATAGCAACATGAATTATTGAAGGAAAATAATTGGTAAACGGGGTTTGGGCTAATGAAATGTTATTGATTGTTTTGAAACCTTATTTATTATGGGAAATTAATTTAGCATAAGCAAAACCAATGCAAATATCTAATTTATCAGTAAAGTAATAATAAATAGTAATCAATGCAAATTTATTTAACAATAGAATGTGAAATTTGGGGAATAGATGCAAAGTATATATGAGTTGCTAAAAGTATGCATAATAAGTGCAAATTTAATAAATCAATGGGAGTATAGATTTAAGAATAGAAAGTTTGGTAGTAAATAGGATATAAGAAGACAAAGGCAACTAGTAAATTAATAAATGAATCCATGATAATAAGTAGTGCATATATATTTGGCATTAGTGATAATTACAAAACTTTACCCATTTATCTAATTTATTTAATTAAATCTAAATCTATGGCAACATTGTCGTAATGATGGTTGTAAGTGAATTTGAATGTAAAAGGGTAACAATTATTTAGGTTAACCATTTTGAGTATGATAGGTTAAGAATGGCAATCGATTGAAATAAATCTAAATTAATTATTTTGTTTTGGTTAATGTGTTCTAGTTAATAAAGGGGAGTTTATAAGAAATGAAGCATGCACTAATGACATGTGTTATAATTCAAATGTTATTTATACCCATAAAATGTCTATTTACTGAATAGAAAGATTTTAAATCAATAAGCGAATTTATTGAGGTTCCAATTTATAATTTATAACATTTAATGTAGACTCAATTACAATTAATTGACTTAAATCGGGCAGTTAGCATAGATTTGTAATTGGAGTAGTTAATCCTATAAGATGAAGTTAATGCTAATTCTATTTATAATTGGACCATTTGTTGATATAGGTTATAGAAAGCAAGATGTATAAATTTAATTAAAGTATCAACATTCAACAATTGTAATTATTGAAATTTAAAATGGAATTTGAGGATAATAAGGTGAAACCATGAACAAATGTTAATGCATCCTTATTACTGGTAAAAGATGAGTATATAAAAGTTTGAAAATCAAAAATAGGTTTTTGAAAACTTAATTTATAATTTCTAAATATAAGGAAGTGGAGAAATTAACACTGCAATGGGTAGACTTATCAGCTTTTAATTTACATCTAAATTTGTTTAGATCAATTTGGAAATTAATAAAATTGTGGATATATTTTGAAACGTAAACGAAACATCTAGATTTACATTTGTAAATACGTTTAAAATAAAATGTAAATGATAAGGAATTTATTTATTTCCTAAATCCGTAATGTGTGTAATTAATATTATTTATCTTTTAGGACCACTTCCGTTTGCACGTTAAGATTCGTGCACACCTATTCTTTTGCGATCTATCTATAAATAGACGATCATAAACCCTAGCCTCCATTTTCTATCATTTGTCTGTACGTTCTTTTCTTCATCTCTTTCTCTTCCTTAATGGTTGCAAAACCTAGATCTATCTACAGTTCAAAAATCAAAAGTCAAAATTTAAAGTCTCCAGAAAAATTCCAGAAAAATATATGTCATAGTTCTCGAGATACGTGATTTGCTGGTATGATTCGTTTTTCGATTCGGGTCTCAGTTTTTCCAGAAAACCCTAGTTTATCCACGGCCGTTTATCATCGTCGCAACAAAATTTGTCGGATCGCAAAACCCTTTCTGGGTTTTGCAAAGGGGACCAAGGGGAGGCGATCTATGTGGTTATTGCATCGAATCAACGGTTGGATCTCTCGCATAATTCGAATTAGGGTTTCGGCCTAGGGTTAAAGTGGCGGCGGCAGAGGCCTTAGGGGCGACCGGACCTATGGGGATGGGTGCGGCTCGTCGAGCTGAGTTCGATGGTGGTGGTGCTATGGCCAACGGTGGCCGTTGGTGGCTAGGGAACGAGGTCAAAAGGCGGTCAACGTTTGTTTGTTTGGGTTCGTTTTCCTAATGCTCGAATGACCGTGAGCAACGAAGACGTGTTGCGTGCATGGCCCTGTAGCGTGTAGGGAGTGGCGTGTAGGGAGTGACGTGTAGGGTGAGTAGTTTGCTTTTATTTTATTTTGATTTTTAATTTAAATTCTTAAAACGTTTTAACTTGTAACTTCCACATTCGAACTCCGATTTACGCGAGATTTTTTTTTGTTAGGATCGTAATTAAATTCCAGATCTGTTGACGCTGGTTTGGACCAATTCGGAGACCGTCGAATTTTTGAGTTTAAATTGAATTTAAATTCGATTTAAATTCAAAAGGTGAGTGTTTTAACACACTCACAACTTCTAAAAAGTTTTTATGTTTGTTAAATTTATTTTAGATATGAGTATAAATTTATTTATGACCGTTGGCATGATTTATTCAGCATATCTGTTAAATCACATTTATTAAATTAACTGTTAATTTCTTTTATGTATTGCATATAATTTGGCAGTTAGAATTTATTTATGTGCATATAAACTGCTAGTTAAACAGTTATAAATTTAACTGAATATGAAATGTTAATTAATAACTGCCAATTATTTCCTGTTATATTGTATATGCCATATATTGATGTTTGTTTAAACTGATGATGTTTGAGATAATTTGGTTGATCATTGATGATGGATGAATGGATGTTTTGTTTCATATCATTAAACTGCAAGTTATCATGTATTTTTCATTTCATTCGGGATTGTGGTTTGAAATGATATACAACCGCAAAATTTTATATCTTTTAAATTGCGGATTGAAATGATAAATATCCGTATCACTTGACCATAGGATAGAAAATTTTATACAGGCACCGTGGTCTATATATAAAATATTTTAAAATGATTTCTATGGTTTGGATGATACGGTTTATAATAAGTTAATTTTGATATTTTCTTCTATATATATACATATGAAGTTAGAAATTTTGAATTTAAGCTGTGTATAAATCTCTTAAATAAAAATTGAAAAATTGAGGAAATGGAGTTTGATGATTTATATTATATGTTAAATGTTTAAGTTGGAAATTTTAAGATATGATATTTATAACTAGATTTTTCCAAGAGAAATTTAAAATGAATATTCTAGTATAATTAAATTGAAGAAAATATTTAATTGCTAAAAAAATTGGAGTTTTATTTATGGTTTATGTGAATATTCAAGACTAAATAATATAGCATTTAATTTGTTGAAAGAATAAATTCCAACTTTAGTTTGAAATATTATTACTCCAAATGGATATATATATAGAAATTGAAGTGGTTTGGAACTTGAAAGTGATATTTAAATTTTGGTTCAGACTTTAAATAAAGAAACATATTTGTAAAACTATGGAAATTATTTTCTTTACAAAGTAACCTTAAAGTTAAACCATTTATTTTATATACCTTTGAATATCCAAACCATTCAAGTTTTAGAAGTTATGGTTTTTAAAAAGTATGAATTCAGAAATATTATGTTTGAAAGTATAATTCAAATGTTTGGTTTCCAGATATTATAAATTTTAAAGCAGTATGACTTTGGAAAAGGATTATATTTGAGATAAAGTGATATCATATTGTTTGGGTTTTTAAAATGATATCGTATTTATAGTTTTGAAATAGAAATTTTTATTCTGGTTTTAAGGTATAAACTATTTTTAAAATGACCGCGGCGTTATAATAACGATGGGTTGGCAAAGAGACTGGGATTGGATATGGACATACTCTCTGTCGATACCGAAAACCACTTTGACTAACCGTGTACGCGGTGGAGATTCCAGAATGAAGTAGGTTGGTGGCGACGATTCCTGTAAGGTAAATACGTGGACCCAACTCCCGTGAGTTGGCATAAGGAGGCTAAAATAGGAGCGATTCGCTGGCCAATGAGGTCATTCCTCTGATCGGACACTCCTCTTCGATATTATACTTTGACTTTGGATTGTTTCAGTGGCCACTTTTACTTTGATTTTTGGGGGAGTTTGTTCGAGGTGGGCGGTAGCTGCGGCTATGCGTTTCCATCAGCCCGGATAGCAATTGGTATATCTACCCTGGCATTGTCTAGTTGTGCCGTGTCACCTACCCTAGCGCGCCTTATACGATTTTGGTTTTGTACCATACCTATAGAGTGCCCTCTGACGACGCCCAGTATGTGGGAGATTATGGTACTGTATAGACTATGGGAATGTATTTTGTGTTAAGGGCTAAATGGGTAACCCCTTAACGCTATTTAAAAGTAAGTTTATTTTAAAAATAGACACTATTATAATAGCGCAGTATACTACATAGTAAATAGTTTAACGGATCCTTAGGAGATGTAAATCCCGAGCATCTCTTGAGTTACTGCACTCATATTTATTTCTGTTAATTTAACTCACATAAGATCTTTTAGTTCTGACTCGAGTGTTTTGTCTTTTTCAATTCGCTCGGGTCAGTCCGAGCGTTTCAGGATTTGAAGTTTTAGCTCTGGAGGACGAAGACGAAAATTTGTATTACTATTATCTACTATTATTCCACTACACTCGTATTTTTCCGCTGCATTGTTATTATTATGTGTAACTCTGATATGTATTATATAAATGTTTGTAAACAGTTTTATAAACTGTATATTTTATTATTATATTTTATCCTTCCGCTGTGAGATTCTATTTTGTTTATTTCTTCTCTGTTTTTCTTATTTATCCCATAACAATCCGCCTTCCGTAGGGTTTGAATCGGCATGTGTGTCGATTTGAAGCGTGCGAAAAGGCGGGACGTTACACATGTATTTGATAAATGAAAGTAAAAATAAAATAAATTAAAGTGACGATTTAAATTAGAGAACGTAGACCGTACAAAGGAATCACAAATCTAATGTACTAAAAAAACAGTTCATTTTAACATATTTTATTAACCCTAATACGCTCAAATTTACACACATATATGTATTTTTATTTAGTACACAGTAAATAAAATTATACACTGCAATTAACATAACGAGGACGACCACCCCACACAATAAAAGATGAATTGGGACTCCAAAGTCAAATTTGAAATGGAATAAATTTCCTATGTAAATATGCTAACTATTCCAAATCAAAAATTTAACCAAACCTTCAAGTTGTTATCTTACCATTTTATTATTGTTATTTTTTATAAATTAAAATCAAATCAAGTTTAAATTTTTAAATAAATCAAATATTCCAATTAGAAACATACAACAAAATTCAATTCTTTTTTTTAATGAAATTAGATTTACATTCACAAATGAAATATTCACTTTACTTGATAAAAATATTCTTTTCGAGAAACCAATCTTTTTCTTTTATTTTTTTATTGAAACATATTTCTTTTTATTACAATTAACACCTCTCCCTTTAAAACCAACTTATATTTAAAGATTATCCCATTAAAGAGTCATAGAAATAATATTTCGTACAACCACGTCGTTTCTTTATCAATTGATTTCCTATTATCATTATATATGTAACAGATTTAAGTACTCACAATTTGAACATAATATTTCTCATTGACACAAAACGTAAGTTGCTCATATCATTGGTTAATTACCATTTACTTTTATTTCTTGTTAATGGCAAGATATAATTACTATTACTTACAATAATTAAATCTTAAAACATACCCTAATACATGAAAGATAATTAATCTAATTGTTTCCTTTAAAATCCAATTTTCCATGTTAAACCTAATATCTATATACTTAATTAATTCCAACAATTGGTTACAACTGTAATAAAACCCGTTCATTATATATTTAAATTCCAAACAAATCCTTTTATTTACTCAGATATGTTTAATGGAGAAGCTAATCACACATTAGCAGAAGTTCATTGCAGACAGGTGGTAAATGCTAGAGGAAAAAGAATGCTGGCCAGGAACATAACTATGGAAGAAGTCTGATATGCTCTGAAATCCATCCATGTAGATTCCAGTCCCGGGCCAGACGGTTTGGGGTCCAAATTCTTCATATGCCACTGGGAATCCCTGAAATAAGACATTCTATCAGCAATGCAAGATATATTACAAAGTGATAAATTCATAAAAGAAATTAATCATACGTTCATATGTTTAATCCTTAAGAATGATAATCCAACAAAGATAGAAGATTACCGACCAATTGTTTGTTGCAATGTGATATACAAAATTCTAAGCAAAATTTTATGCAACAGAATGAAACTCATTTTACCTGACCTTATCTCAGAAAGTCAAACTGCATTCATCAAAGGTAGAAGCATTTCCGAAAACTCATTGATGGCACATGAATTGATAAGAAACTTCAATAAACCAGGAGTAGATAAATTCTGTCTTAAAGTAGACCTCGATAAAGCATATGATAAAATAAACAGAGATTTTATCATACATATGCTAAAAGCAATGGAATTTCCCCCAAAATTTGTGAACATAATAGAAGAATGCATAACCACTCCTACCTTTTCAATACTGATCAATGGGATACCAAAAGGATTTCTAGTATCCAATAGAGGGATTAGACAAGGTGATCCTCTATCTCCTTATTTGTTTGCTATTGCCATGGAATATTTTTCGCTACAAATGGAGCTGGTCACACACAACAAGTTAATACAACCAATATATAATATTCAGCCTACAGTGACCCACCTATTATATGCAGATGATCTTCTCATCTGTATAAAATCTTCCAACATATCGGATAGATCAGTCAAAGGAATTTTCTGTAAACTAGAGAGATATACATGACTCAAACTGAACGAACAAAAAACCAAATGTTATTTTAACAGAACATGCAACAACAGAAATGAGATCCTTAATATCTTAACAGTGAAAGAAGGTGAACTACCTGTTAAATATCTAGGTGTACCGCTATCAACTAATAAAATAACTGATAGAGAATGTGCAGTTTTGGTCTCCTCAATAAGAGAAAAATTACAGGGATGGAGCTCCAAACTTTTATGTTTGGCAGGAAGAATTGAACTAGTTCACACAGTTATTCATGCAAAAATTAATTTCTGGATACAAACTTTCCAAATTCCAGATGCATCAATACAAAAAATTGAGAAAGTCTGTGCAGATTTCATCTGGAAAGGAGGTTTGAATAAGATCAAATTTAAGGACCTATGTATACCTAAAGAGGAGGGTGGTGTGGGGCTTAGACGAATAAAAGACATGAGAACGATTTTTACTTTAAAACAGGCTTGGAGAATAATTAAAGGTAAAGGTTTGTGGGGAAAATGGATGAGAAGCAGATATATTAAGGGTAATTTTTGGCGCATGGAGATAGATAATAATGCTTTAACTAACTGGAAAGCAATCATGCGAATAAGGAAAACACTAGCACAGTGTTGTGAGAAAGAAATAGCTGAAGGAAGAGAGACAAATCTGTGGAAAGATCCGTGGATAAGAGGAGAATCTTTAATTGATATATTAGGTATCAATACATACTCAGATTATGGATGCCCAGATAAAAGCGTCTCAGATGTAATCAAAAACAACGATTGGGATTGCTCGTCTTTACCACTAAATCGAGAAATCAAGGAGAAAATACAGTACATGCCAATATGCAATGGGCGAGAAAGTGATATATGAATATGGAAGCCTATGGGTGAAGATTTCACTACCAAATCAACCTAGGAAAAGATAAGACGTCGTGAAACTAAAGTTGATTGGAGCAAAGTTATCTGGAACAAAGTAAATAATCCTAAAATGGCTCTCACGGCCTACAAAGCGATTCAAAAGCGCTTGCCTACCAAAGACAGACTAATGAAATGGGGGGTTATAACAGAAAATAAATGTGAATTATGTGAACAGGAGGAGGAAACGCATAACCATCTGTTTTTTAAATGCAAAATCTTTAAAGAGATATGGACACAATGTAAAACACAAGAACATCTACAGAATCAAGATAGTACGTTGGAGGAAGAGATACTCCACCTGATGCGAAGAGGAGACGGAGTAAACGGCACTCCAACCTGGCTAGTATTCACATCACTGCAATCGTTTGGAACATATGGAAGGAGCGGAATTGTAGATTATACCAGAAAAAACAACGGAAAAATGTGGAGATTAGTAAAATAGTCAGATCTGACATTCAAGTAGTGAAGAAGAGAAGCAGAAATCAGGTTCTTACCTCATTAGAACTAGACGAAGCTCGAATTGTAGTAAGGGATCAGCAGAGCTCATCGGGAGGAAACCCAGGTACAAGTCACTGGCCGCCATGATTTCGGAAGAAGGAAGAAAATGGTTGAAGTATAATTGGTATCTTCAGTTGTATGTAATTGTTCTCGGTTAATATTGTATATGAACCCATACGGTATGTCGTATTGGGTCTTTCCTACTTTGGGCTGTATATGCCTATAATAAAATCTTAACAACTTTCCAAAAAAAAACATATCCTTTTATTTAGATATACATTCTTATTATCAAATCAACTATTCCTTTATGAAATTGATTAACATACGTTTTCATTTTATTATACTCATCACTCAACATAAACGTTTCTTCTTATATCAATTGTAATATTTCAATTACATTAATTCTCTATTAATTACCAAATAAATTTCTAATGGATATAATAATAAGATAATAAATAAAACAATGTTTATACATTATTACTCCATATCTATTAACTTAATGTTTACGAACAATGGTTAATAAATTTATGTACAAAATAACCGATTTCATACTCCACATTAAAACCAATTGCAATTAATAACATATGATTACATCAATTTATACATCATTTATTCTATTCCTTATTGACCTTTATTATTTAAATTGATTGAAATTACGTTAACATAGTATATAAGTCAATTACATTCAATCAATATTAGCAAATTATATGTTAATACGTGTTAACATCTTTTATCTCATTAAAATTAGTTGTTTTAAGATTTATCTGAAGGTCAAAATTTCTAATCTAATAAGATTCAATTTAATAAATCATAAACTTTAATTCCTGACAATATTAAAGTCCAAAAACTTATTAAATTTAATATTTTTAATTATCAAAAATACGGTTTATTACAGAATGACTGTAGCATTGTAGCGCTTAGCTTCATGCCTCAAGATAAGGGATGTTACAGGGCATCACGTGGGTCGATGGAGTTTGGGATGAAGGTGAAACTTGGACAATGGAAGCCGAAACTTCAAGTCCGATAGAGATTGGGGTCGGGGAAAAAGTTTGATGCTTGGAGGGATGAGAACTACAATCCACCTTCGACTTCTTTGGCAGTTTTTTTCAGTTGTCAAGAAATTTTCTATACTCGTAGCCACTCTTATAAACCTTACTTTGTTCTCTGTCGTCCCGGTGACATGCTTCGGCTTTCAAGTCTTTCCACCTTCTCCACTCTTTTTAAAATTCATGGGGCTGGTGATGGCTTGAAGACCATCTTGGCCAATGTTGCGAATCAGTGAATTATTCAAGATCATCCTAAAATCCATGGCCTCTCATGGTACTTGATGTGAAGAATGAATAAAGAACATTAGCAACAAGAAATAGACCTAAATAATGCATGTATAAGTGAATGCGACCCTAGTGAAATGTGTAATATGTCTTAGGCAACCAAAAAGGATGTCACAAACAAGATTGGGAAGCCACTATGGTGGAAATCAAGTCGACTCTAGGCAGTACGACGAGGGCCAGGAGACAATCCCTCGAATTCGAAATTTCCTCCTATGAGTTCATCGATATCTATGTAAACGTTATTCAAATCTCCAAAGTCAATACCGGTTTCTTTAAGCGTGAAATCCAGAAGTCACTCGGCTATTGAGGGAGGCGAATCCGGGAGAACGAGACTCATTCTTGGAGTCTCGTCGCACGTTTGAAGTCTCCATCGTCGGAACTTGGATCGAATTCATCATTACTAGAGGAGGAATCATAACTGTTACTGCCCTTAATTTTACCCTCCTCCTATTATGTTTCCACCACTACATCCTTGCCCTCACATTGCATGAATTCTTCCTACCCCTCTTCCGGAATTGGGGCATTCTGGCCGGGACGCTGGCTTTTTTCGCAACACCCCTTCCTTTATGAATTTCTTCTATTGACTCGCCAGGTGGACCTTCTCTTTATGGGAGATCGCCCTCTTTAGAGTCGTGTGATGAAGAAGTGGAATGTGTTCATATTCTGAAACGAGAAGGGGACGGAACTTCGATAGCCATGGCGGATCTTCCAGGATGCAATAATCCACACCGAAGCAGATTCTCGTCTGTTAGCAAAAATTAGACTGATCTCTCTATGGCATCTATGGCCCTCAGAGTATGGAAAATCAGATCGAGTGATGGATCTTTATTTTGCCTCGAAACTGCAAGAAGTATTTGATCTATCAGAAATCCCATAGCGACGTATTGAAACTCAATAAGTAAATGAGAGAACTTACCCCCCATCGTTCGAAGGCAGTTAAATCCCTTGGGACACCTAACAATGAAATACTGGGTCTTAAATTGAGACATTTTTCTTTGAAGTTACATCATGACCTTGCGGTTTCGTTGGGCCTCAATGACGATATGGGATGGACACTCGTCTCTCTTCTTGAATGAGAGAAAATATCCCAACTCACCGAAACTCGGGGCACAATTAAACGTTCGCATAAATAGGATGTGAAGGCAGGTCAAGCTTGCATACCCATTAGGATGAATTTGAAATGGAGAAATTCCCAAGTTCAGAAGAGTTTCTTTTAAGAAGCTATTGAAGGGGCACCATTCCATTTAAGCACATATACCGGTGGCAAGCAGTGTACCCTGAAGGCGACATATGTGCAAACTCGTTCTTCGACAGAAGGCCTACATCATCATCCAGATTGCCGTGTTATAAGAAAATGTTATGTAAGACTTTAGCGGGGATAACGGACGAAGCTCACTCTAGGGGATTATGTAGAACTATGAAATTTGGAGGAGTCCAGTCCACAACTGAACCAACTAGAACCAGATGACCGTATTCATCTCGCGAGACTGAAGTGGTTGGCGCAACGAATGACGATTCAGCTTTTGAAAGTGCTGGACTTCCTCCATTGGACTTACGGCGAGAGGACAGATGCTACATTCTATACAATAGAACTTGCATCTAATGTGGTCAGGTAATTCTATCTTTAACTAATAAATTCCCCTATGACACTTGAACTTCGAAAAAGCATTGATTTATGCCGACACATTGGGTTTCGAGTATAGACTAAGGCAAGTGCAATGTGTTGTCTATGTGATATAGTCTTAGTGTCCTGAACACTACAAATGCTCTATCCTATGTAGTTGTTCACTCACAACAAAGAAAGAAAAGAGCTTTTCGTATCATTTATTGGAATTATTTCTCCTACACTTACCCATTATCGATCAACGATCGATAACGAATCCGCTATCCGAAGTGATGCGGGAAGTTCTTCCTATTTTACGTACACCAAGTGTGCAATAATGTGGCCAACTTGAACTCTCTAGAAGGCGATAACAACATAAGCTGCATGCAAGACGCTATCCTAAGCTGTTATTACCCCTCGAAAGAACCAAAACCAATTCACGATACCTCGTGTCAGATTAACAATATAACTCAGTGCAAGTCAATTTTGATTCTGTGGATGAAGATAGAAAAACATGTCAAGCACTAGGGTATAGCTCGAGTATCGTTCCATGAAGAACTCAAGACTCGATTTGCTATCTTCTTCCATAAAATCGCAATCAACACGAATTCTCCTTTACGATCAGTCCAACAGCATCACCAAATTTCTAAATGAATGCCAAATTCTACACCACCCACCTCAAGTCAAAAATCGAAGGGCAAGAATGGAAAATGTTTAAGTCAGTAGCGATCCATGGTGGATGAATCGATGCTGATCCAAATTGATGAAGTTTCGGGTGCTAAAAGGCTGGTCCAAGACAGCCGCAAGGCGAGACAAATTCGACGGCAGGATGCTTCGGTGATGGATGGCCAACAACGGCGATTGCGGGAATGGAGCTAGGGACTGATTGAATTTAGGTCAGGTCACAGGAGAATTGGCCCGAATCATTGAATGAAGATATGTAGGCAAGCAGGTCGGCTTGAATGGGGTAAATAAGACAGAGCAGCAGAAAAATATTCTAAGTCCTTGGATTGCTAGCTATCCACAGACTATAGATTGCCAACGGTCTATACAATGACAACCAAAATTTTCCCAATTCACCAAGCATGATCTAAGTATCTTTTGCAAGCCTCTTGAAAGTTGTGGGATTGACATTGATTCATTGTTATAAGCTATGATGATTCCCCCGGAATTCAATAGACAGTTGAATAACCAGAGCCAATTCGCATGATGGCCTCAATAAGAACACTCGAACCTCACAAACAGGAACTCCAAAGCAGTAACCTCTAGAGCATGACTTGTTTCTAACGAAAGCATGCTTTGGGGGAGAATGTTGTCCGAGATTTTGACCTAACGGAATTTAAAGGAAATCAGAACCTCTACGTCGAGTCAGAGAAACTCAAGAATAAACCAAAAGTACTAGAAGAATCAACCAAGAGAGACCTAAGAAAAAGAAGTCAAAAATCTCCCAAGGTGATGGATCACCAGCGATCCAACTCCTATGGATCGCTAATGATTCAAAGGGTTTCTCCTGGATCCTTCAATCCTCTTGCGCCATGATCTCATAAGTTTTCTAGATCTGCAAAGTTTGATGGAATTCCTAGTTAGTTTGATCAAGAAGTGAGCATTCATTTGACTCCATCAACAGTTCAATGCAATCTGTACATGAATCATCATCAAAGCAAAGCGTCTAGTCATGAAATTACATGGAGAGCATCTACACAAGGCAGGAAACATGATCCAAAGGGAACGAGTCAAAAATACTCTAACCCCATGGATCACCGCAATCAACGCCCTATGGATCGCTAGCAATCCATCCGATTGGGTCGGCTCATTCTAGAATTTTTGGAGTGCCTGCGTACCTTCGAATGTGAGTTTGACAAAGTGGCTTTAGCCCAAGTGCTCTCCAGCCCCTAAAATACAATTATACCATCAACATAAAGAGGATCTTCGGGACTGGCTACTTTGCAGAAACTATTCTTCACTCTTCTCCTCCCACACAACAGTCATCTAAAGGCTTCACTGTGATTCTCCAATGAACTCTAACATTGGTGACTTGATCTAACTCACAAGATCCAATCAAATTGTAACTAGATTCAACTTGTAAGTGCAGTCAGTTAATAAAAAAAGTTATAAAGTGGACGTAGGCTTCATTAATAGCCGAACCACTACAAAAATCTCTTGTCCTTTTACTTTATCTACAAGCTCTTATTTCTTGCCTCTATTCTATTTGCCTTAATAAACAAGGCTGGTGCTTTCATACTGGATCCAGGGTGTCGATCCATTATTTGGGTCAATAGTTTAGAAGATAATTATGGCTATTTGAAAACATTACAGTTTTCTCTTTATTTAGTTCAGTGTTAACTTTATATCACTATTGTATAAGGTGGTCACATAACAATGTGAGGTAGTTGTATAAGTGCATTACTAAGTACTTTAGCATGTCGCCCAACTGATTCAGGATAGATTATATGTATCATCGTTCTGTTATTTCCCTTAGTTACCTGCATTTGCGTATGCAGACTATTGTATAGTAGAGGCTCTAATAGAGGAATGATGGCTACTATATATATATGTTTTTTTTGAATTTTGAGTTAGGTCTAGCACTTTTTGACTTTTATTTGCTCATTGTTATAGATGTAGGTCAATCAGATCGTGAGCCGGTACCTTTGGATAGTTGCTATAAGGAGTCTGCACCATATCCTGCATATTATCAGGTTTGTTAAATGATGAAGTTAGAGGGATTGCAATGACCCTTAAACTTTACAAAGATATATAACCGAGTATATGGACACTGTTGAGATGCATTATCCTATTACACATGTATTTATATTATATCTTTTTGGTTCTATATTTTTTCAAACAACAAAAAACAACATTAGACTTGGATATCTAGCTAGTTTGGTTGATGTCGATGCTGGGGACAAGCATTTGGTTGGTTTGGTTTATTCGGTGCTACAAACTATTAAACTAAACTAAAGTCAATAAGAACAAAAACCAGACCATATTAAACCAACCAAATTAAGTTTGATTGGTTTGGTTAGTTATCTGATTTAACCAAACTAATAGTGATTTACATTTTATGTTTAGAATATTCATTGTAATTGGTAAAAAAAACCTAAATATACGATCAAAGTATTCTTTTTTAGCATTATTATGCTTTCTAATAGTAATTTTGACACGTATATGATAAATATAATTTAGATTACTAAACTAATATATAAAAAAATATATTATACCATTAGTAATTTCAAAAATATAATAAAAGTTTGGCTAATTTGATAAAACCAATGATAGAACTAAATATTTATGGGTTGATTATAAACCAATCTAGTTTCAAAACCAAACCAAACCGACCAAAAAAAATTGGTTTGGCTTGTTTCGTTTAGCAAAAAGATTCCTCATCCCTAGTCGATGCATTTAATGTTTAAGATTATGGTACTACCATCCTTCGATATCTGTACTTAGAGCTAGATGCATATGCTTTATGAGAATACAAACAATTGTTTGAATTTTGGTACGTCCTCCTATATTGGTACTACGAGTACACAACCTACATGCACATACAACTTATTGATGAAGCAAGCAGTGCTTTATATATCTACTTCTATAGATTACATGATTGAGGGAATGCTTTACATGTATGCCATGTTGCACATAGGTTGCATAATGAGTTGACGGTGGCCAGATGGTAGATGGATTTGAGAAGTTGAAAAAACATTATTCCATGTCCCTAACATGAGTATATGGTATTTTAGAGCCTGCAGCTGAGCATCCCATTACTTTTTTGTATTTTTATCTTTAAATCTAGAGTATGTTCTCAGGTTCCTACATGTCCATTTTCATGGTATTTATGGGAGCAGTGGTGATTATAGTTATTTAGGGCAGTTCGTATTCCTTTTGATCGGCTCATATAGGATGATATGTGTATATATATATGTGTGTGTGTGTGCGTAGATTTATTCATGTCGACACTGTTTATATAGCTGCTATAAGGGTCGTAGGATGGGTAGATGAGGAGCCTTTTATCGTAGCTAGAGAATTAGATACCTACAGGACTTGAGTAGCCCTATGTGTTTACTCGTTACCTGATTATATATAGGGTTTGAATTTTAATCATATTGGTCCTCGTATGTCCTCCTGTAAAGTTCCTGTGCCAACAGGAAATTTTGAGCCTTCGTCCTTCCAGTACACATAGCCTCTTTTATATGTTCCCCTTCGACATGCTTTCAAACCTTACGATCTATAGGGTGCAGTCATAAAGTATACAGTTTAGTATATAGCAGACGAGTTCAATGAGGGTGTAGCTTATGTCGGTTTATATCGTCCACACAAGGTATGTATGATCGTGTAATTTTCATTTAGTTGACTAACATTTTCTCTGACATATATATAATATTCTTTTTTAATTATAGTACTTTCATACCTAGATCAAGAAAGATGCATGATTATTCCATTTGAGCACGTGACACTTGCTTACATTCATAGTCTATATCAGACAAACTGACAGTAGTCGACTCGGTATTAGGCTTAGAAGGAACAACATGAGGTTTAGATACATGCTTATCAAGCTCAGATTCTGGAGTTAGAGCCAAAGCATCCTCCACCTTACCCACATGACTTTGATGACGTCCGTTGACCCAAAAAATAGACCAACAACCTGGTTCGAATTTGAATGTACCAGCCCTGTTTTAACTGAGAATATTACAAATAACAAATATAGAAAAAGAACAGTAAAAGAAAGTAGACAGAGAATTTTTATAGTGGTTCGGCTGTTAATGAAGCTTACGTCCACTTTACACTTTTATTACAGACTGATTGCTGTCACAAGAGATGTTTGATTACAAGGCTTTGATTATTTCCTAGCTGGACTGAATCTTCAAAGTTGGAATCCACTGGAGAATCATAGTGTATTCCTTTGGAGATTGTTGTGAGGGAGGTAAAGAGTGAAGAATAATTCCAACAGAGCTTCAACAACTAGTCTGGAGAAGATCCAGTTTATGTTGCAGGTAGGATGGTATTTATATAGGTCGAAGAGCTTCTAGGGCAGGCTACATCTTCATCAGCTTGTAGATAGGTAGGAAACGACTCAGGGAGAGTTTTGCGACCCATGGCCTATGGGTCGCTAACAACCCATCATCTATGGGTCGCTAGCAACCCATAGAATTGGCTCGTTTGCGAGCCAATGCCTTGGCCTCTTTCATAGTATTCTTTGGAAAGTTTGTTTGAAGGTTTGTGGAGAGGTATGGATTGCTGATGATCCAAGCACTTAGGATTTTCTGGAGTTTGGAATAGAGATGTTTTAATAGTCTTATATCCTAGTTGCTTCGTTTTGAAGGCAGTTCACTAGCTATTTGCGATCAGTTGCTGATTGGACTGAAAGAATTCTGATCTCTCGGCTTTGTCGACCCCAGTCATTGTCTTAGCCATATAGCTTGGCCCTTGTTGTCTTAGCTTTTCTGGTTAAGTTCTGAACCATCCTGTTTACGTGAGGTTGTTATGTTTTCTATTGGTTTCTGCTGGGTTAAAAACTCGGATAACATTTGCCCCCCAGAGTATGTCTTCCTTGTAAACAAGGCGTGCTCTGGAAGTTATCGCTCTTAATATCCATCCGTCGTTCTCCAAGAGATTGCATTAGAGCTTTACGGATACATTATCCTAATGCTGTTGGTCGTCTTTCTTTGGTTTTGGCCGCCGCTGCTTGCCACAGTATACCATATTTATGCCCGTATTTCTCGGCATGCCTTAGAATGATGAATAATTGTAAGAGATTGAGCTCAAGAAGAATATGTGAAGTTTCTTTACCTCCTTCTCTCTTCTTTTCATCCTTTTTTATGGGTCGCTAGCAATCCATGTGGGCTGGGCGTTAGTGACCTAACCTTTTGGTTTATTTAAATATGCTGGTTAGGTTGGGACGCTAGCGATCCATGATGGGTCGTAGGCGACCCTTGTACTTAGAAATTTTTTTGCTATCTTTTGCCTGCCTATTTATACTACTCAAGCTGACCCAAGCCATTCACTCGACCCAAACCATTTTACTCCTTCATGCGATCAACCTTTCCTGTGATTCGACTCTAGGCGATCCAAGCACCATCTTGACCTGATTCATCACTTCACTCGAATCCATTCGCCGTTGATTCCCTCATGTGCTCGCCCATTTCATGAAACCCTAGTCATCCCATTATCTCATTTGAATCCAAACCCTAGCCTACTGTTGAACTGCAGCCTACCTATCATCAGCTCGTCACCGATCCATTCCATAGCTCTTTGAGATTGATTTTTGATTCTTCCTGTGCCTTTGAATCCATTTCCAGGTGGGTTTGCTCATTTAGTTGACCAATTACTACCTTCATGTAATAACTTGATGACTAGTGTCCATTTGCAATGTTGATTACAAGATGTTCGTGTTGATTATGGTTCGACGGATCGAGATAGCCAATCGAGTCTCGAGTTTCTTCCTGGAATGACATTTGGGCTATGGTCCAACACTTAACGTGTTTTGCTATCTTCGTCCGTTAGACCAGAATCGACTTATGCCTAGTTTCATAGATATTACCGCACGATATGTTACCGGTCTATCCCGATTCTTCCAGAGAATTTAGGCTCATCCGGCTTGTTTATTCCTCATTTGGTGTTCCTGTAGCAAGAATAATTTTCCATGTCGCTTCGGATAACAGATCTGTTATCGATCATTGATCGATAAGGTGTAAGTGTACAAGGAATAGAAATAAAAGCAGAAAACGTAGTAATACGAGAATTTTCTTCTTCTACCGTGAGCGAACTATCTACATGGGTTAGAGCTTGTAGTGTACCGAGCACTAAGTTTATCCCATATAGATAGCACAATGCACTTGCCCCAGTTCGCACTTGAAATCCAACTTGCCGATTACAAGTTAATGTTTCTTTAGAATTCAAGTGTGGTAAGGGAAATTTAAGAAATTAGGATAGGTTTACCTGACCGTTTTTGGACATGAGTTCTGTTATATAGAATGAAGCAGCTATCTATGCGCCGTAAGTCAAGCAGGCAAAGTCTAGTGCTCTCAAAACCTGAATCATCATCCACTTTACAAGCTCAATACGGCCAGTTAGTCCCGGTTGGGCCAATCGTGGACCACACACCTTCCAACTTTCGAGTCTTGCTTAATCCACCTAAGAGAGCTTCGTCAATGGTTTCCACAAAGGTTCTTCATAATATATGTATGTAGCATGGAATTCCCAAAGAGGATGTGTGTCTACGGGCGAAAGACGAATTCACTCATATTCCCCCAGGCGTACATTGCTTGCCATAGATACATGTGTTTGAACGGAGCCATGCCTCCCTTCAATGATTTTTTGCATGAAACTCTCTCGAACTTGGGTATTGTCCTATTCCAGCTTCATCCGAATGGCTATGCCATCCTTACTTGTTTGCATGTCCTTTTCATGCGGACGTTCAAACGTGCTCCAAGTTTTGATGAGTTGCGATATTTTCTGGTATTCAAGAAGAGAGATGACTGTCCCTCTGTGACCATAACTGAGGCCTAGAGAAATCGAATGATCATCCTACACTTGAAAAGAAACTTATCACAATTCAAGATGTTGTACTTTTTTGTTAGATGCCCGACGGATTCAATCGTCGGTGGATGATAGGGGTAAGATTCTCTTTTCCGTTTATCGAGATCCGATGCATTGTAATAGAGTTTCTTAACTAATTATACATCTCTTGCAATTATCCTAAGGCTAAATATGGATGTGACTCTTGATGAAGTTTTCCAAACTTTAAAGGATATCAACGCCGAGGAGTGGTGCACTAAAGTTCTGCTGACCTACGAGAACTTGCGTCGATACAGACTGTTGGTTCCGGGTAGATTCACCATTCAGATTGAAAATCCCTCTCCTAGCCAATATAGGGTTCACATAAGATCCACTTCTTCATCCCACTGTTCCGAGGAAGGTCAAGGGAGAGGTAGCTTGTCTTGAGGATCACCGGGTGAGCCCCGTGAAGAGGAAGACGCTGCTGCGATTGGACTGAGCGGTTCAGTTAGAATGCCCCCAATCTCGGAGGAAGTAGAAGACGAGTTCACACACAAAGAAGGAAAAGTCGCGCTGTACTTGGAGAAAGAAGAAGGAGAATTCAAGAGCAGTAGCGATGAGTCTACCACTAGTGATTACTACTCGTCAAAATCCGAGGGTGAAGACTAAGAGTCTTACGATGAGACTCCGGAAATGAGTCTTGATCTCCCGAGTCCACCTTCTTTTGATGCAAGTGGCAAAGGAAAAGTCCCAGAAACTAGAAGACATTAAGATTCTCCCAGTAAGAATGTCGAAACGGGGTTCAGAGATTTCAACGATGTTTTTGTCGACTTCGAAGCGCTCATGAAAGGGGACTTTAAATTTGACATGACGCCTTCCTAATCGGGAGATACCGTGCCAGCAGTTTGCTTGGTCATGCCTACAATAACCGAAGTCAGCCCAATCCCAGTTACGACAGCCGTTCGTTCAGGTTCGTGACGACGTCTTAGGATCATATTAGAAACACGCAACACGTTGCACTAGGATTACATTTATTTCCATTCCTTCATATATTTGCTTAGCTTATGTTATGCTTCTAACGCCTTTTATGTATGGCTCATCCTAGGTATGACGAGGGGACAAGGCTTTTACGATAACTTCAAAGACTACACCGATTTATAGCGGTACCCCAAGTGCTCCTCCATCCACGATCAAGCCCGAGAGACGGAAGAATAGTACATGCGGAAGAAAGAACTTAAGGCTGAAACCCATCGCCAAGAAGAGTGAGATCGAGCTCATTCACATAAAGGGGGGTATGAGAAAAGAATATCTCTTGAGGAAAGAGATGAACCATCAAAGAAGTCAAAGTTTGATTATCGCCCCCATCCTTTAGAGCTTACTTCCAAACACTCTTCCATGGGCCAAGAAACTCCCATCACTTCTACCCCGATTTTATCCCTAACTCATATGTCATCCTCTTTCCTTGTTATTGCTTCTCCTGGTGGCTCTCGCCCCTACTAGAGGCCTGCCAAAGTTCTTCCTTCGGCCCTCTAAAGCTTAAGGCAGCACTTCCAGGTTGATTCTTAAAGGGGGTGAAGCTTGACCTGGATCTCTATCCCATTCGTAGGGATTCTTTCATGCCACATCTCCAAGCTATCCAGAATGACTTAGAATAAGCCAAGAGGTACGAGAAGCTCTGCAAACAGCCGGCTGATACAAATAGAAATAACTATAAAGAGATGCTTTCCTTCGAATCCAAGAAAGATGATTTCGAGAAGGCATTGGTTGATCGGGATGCTAAGATCAAACAATTGGAAGAAGAGATGGAGGTGGCGCTTCGTGAAAGTAGGAGAACCGCCGATCTGATGAAGGAGTTGAAGGAGGCGCATGAAAAAGTTGAGATTTTATAGAGGGACGAGATTAAAAAGACTCATGCAGAGGAGACAAAGCTAAAAGAATAAGTCGCCGCTTGTAATGCCATCATTGAAGCTCCAAAAAAACCATCGCGGACCACGATTTAATTGTTGAAGGGCGCAACAAAACTATCTGTGACTAAGCCGGGACTATTACCAAACTACAAGTCAGGTCGCGCAGCTTAGTGCTGACAAGACTATCGCAGAAATTAAGAAGGCTGCATTGAAAGCGGATTACTTGGACCTCCAACACGCCTTCGACAAAAAAATAGAGAAGCTGGATGCGACAAGTCTGAACTTTTATGTTAACTCTTTGTTGCATCAGGGGAGCCTCAGCTATCTCAACCTAAAGTATTTGCACACTCTTGCCTTTGTTTGGAAGGAAATATTATATCGCTTTGTAGAGAGCAGCGACATTTATCCAGATCAAGAGTTTCGAGATGCTTATTTTAACGATGAATTCAAGAAAGCGCTACTCGAGGGCCAGGAGATCCTCCGAATTGAATGAGTCAAGAAGGCTACCGATGCTACCTTGATGACCTCCACCTACGTGCTTACCGGGCCTTCTATCTTTGGCATAAGCAAACCATCGGAGCAGCTTCATGGCCAACCAACGTGTTCAAGACTTGATATTGTTCCTCATGTGGTGGAGCCCTCAAAAGAAGGTGAAGGTAGTGAGTTCGAGGTCGCCACTCATGATTGTTCCTCTGATGCAGGTAACGTCCATGCTTCTCCCAAATTCGAGAACTTCCAACTTACGCCACAAGAGCAAGAGGAGTTTAATGCTTTCATTTTTGATCTTATAGGTCCATCCACTTTTCCTATTGATGCGCCAGCTACTTCGACGCCTATGCCAGCTGCCATTTTCATATCTTCTACAATTGTATCCGTTCCTACCCCGATTCCCACATATGTGTCTAGCTCGCAACCGGGGAAAGAAGCCAAGAAGATAGGTGCACTCCATGGCTTGGATGACCCTTTGGCGTCTTTGGATGGTAGTATAACTACAACAGAAGCCAAAAAGTAGGAAATGAAGATGGAGCAGCCATAGAAGACTCGGCATGATTTGATTGCCGCTAAGAAGGAAAAGGTGGAGGAAATTAAGTCTTCGAAGAGTTTCTAAAAATTGACAAAATGCAAAGGGAAGGGAGGCTCTTTTGAGAAAGTCTCGGATGAAGAGGAGAACATTGCCACCGAAGCATTCGCTGACATTACCGGCAGCGACATTTCTCCTAAAAAGAAGCAGAAACTACCAACCAAAGGTGGAAAGGATAACAGGGGCAAAAAGCTTTGAGCGGGCTGTGTGAGGATGGACTTGATTTTGGCTTACAGCCTATAAGAAGACTGACTTGTTTTTGTTTCTTTTTGAGTCATTCTTTTTAAATGCAGAGTCTGCACTTTGCGTCCTCACTATAGAGTCTGTATTTTCATTTTTGTTGGTCGTTGTTGTGTGGGTACGACCCCTATATTTTGACCCTGTATAGAGAAAATTATAAGCAATACAATGATATTTTAACTGTACTTTTATCTATCTATTCACAAATGTTCTGTGTACTTGTGCTTGTTTCATTTCATACTTCTCTAGTTCTGTGATTATAGTTAGCGCCCTTCATTTGAAGTAACAAAACTTAGAGATTATCAGCACTTTGGAAGTTAGTACACCTATTGGAAATTAATGGAAATTAGAGTACGTTTGTTTAGAAATTCATAAAACTCCTAAAAACTCTAAAAATTTGAAATTTCCGTTTAGAATACTTTGAGACAAAAACTTGACGACTTGTTGTTTGGAGTAACAGAAATTGTAAACTTATTATTTTCATGCGATTCTGTCTCCGTACATGTATATGACCCCTTAAATCACAGGGTTGTTTACTTCAAAAAATTCTCAAGTAGCTGATAACTTTAGGGTTTAGATAATTTTTATCGAAAATTAGCTAAGTCACAACTTGATTCTCCTTTATAAATTTTTACTTTAGCATGTAACCCAAGCTTCGTGCAATATTTCAGCGAGTATGCAATATACGTGTATTCAAATGTGCAAAGTGCATAGGTCAATTGAAGGTAGTTTTAACCCTTAAGGTCCATAGTTGAGGCTTTTCATTTAGTTTGTAGTATTCCAATTTTGTTGGAAATGCGTTCATTATTCCTGGCTATAGGAGCGGTTGGCACTGATTGTGAAATGTGCGGCTTCTTACGTTTCTCGGTGTTGCCTATCTTTGGGAAGCGTGAGGAGTTGGTATTTTGGTATGCGGCTTATAACGTGCACGGCTTTTTGTTTCTCTTTGACGTTGTTTTTCTTCGGGCGGCCTGAGAAGTTATAATATTGATGCGTGGCTCATGAGATGCGTGGCTTTTGTTTTTTCTCGGTGTTGCCTATCTTCGGAAAATACATGGAGTTATTATTTTGGTGTGTGACTCATGAGATGCGTGGCTTTTGTTTTTCCTTAGTGTTGCCTACCTTCGGGCAACACGAGGAGTTATTATTTTGGTGCGCGACTTATGAGATGCATGGCTTTTGTTTTTTCTCGATGTTCCTATCTTCGGGCAGCACGAGGAGTTTTTATTTTGATGTGTGGCTTATGAGAATGCACGGCTCTTGTTTTTCCTTGGTGTTGCCTATCTTTGGGCAGCACGAAAGTTATTATTTTGGTGCATGGCATATGAAATGCGCAACTTTTGTTTTTCCTCAGTTTTGCCTATCTACGGGAAACACGAGGAGTTATTATTTTGGCTCTCCTGATACTGCTAGAGAAGCACCGATTTTCATAGGGCAAAGATCGAGTTTATTGTTAGCATTTCTGGGACGGCTTATTTGCTGAAAAATAGAAAAAACATAAACTAGTTTTCTAAATGAAATAAAGACGAAGCGATTCACTATTTTAGGCTCTTGGGATCGCGACCCCGTCGACGGTTGTCAGCTTGAAAGTCTCGTCCTTGAGCTTTTGACTAACAACGTATAGTCCATCCCATTTTGGTCCGAAGGCCCTCGGAACATGGTAAACTCGCTTCAGCACAAGATCTTCGACTTAAAAGTTTTGGCTGTGGACTTTGGAGTTAAAATAATGTACGACCCTTTTTTGGTGTGCAGCAGTTCTCAACTCTACTTCTTCTCTTTTTTCATCAACCACGTCTATCAATTCGAGTAGGAGATGCTCATTTTTCTTTCGATTAAAATTATGCCTTCGGTGTGAGGGGACTTCTAATTCGACAGGAATCATTACCTCGAACTATATGCTAGGGCGAATGGGGTGCGGCCAGTTGCCGCTTTGTGCGTTGTACTGTATGCCCATGTGTGGGTGGAAGTTCATCAACCCAATTTCCTTTTGCTTTTGTTAATTGCTTTTTGATAGTGGATTTGATGATCTTGTTTATTGCTTCCACTTGCCCGTTTTCTTGTAGATGAGCCACTACGGAGAGCTTTTTTTGATTCGGAAGCGCCTGCAGAAGTCATTGAACTCGGGATTTTCGACTTGTGTTTTGTTGTAGGTGATTATGTTTTACGGCATACCAAACCTGCAAATAATGGTTTACTAACAAAGTTAATAACTTTCTTTGTGGTTATGGTGGCCAGCGGTTCCTCTTCGGCCCATTTTGTTAAATAATCCACTACAACTATAGAAAATTTGGCTCCTCCTTTTGCTATTGGAAGGACATTAATCAAATCGATCCCCCATATCGCAAACGGCCACGGAATAAACCATCTACGTCAATTCGGCTGAAGGAGTCCTCTTAATTTTGCTGAGCTTTTGACAACGATTGCATCTTCTGGCGTGATCTACAGCGTCGCGATTTATTATTGGCCAGAAGTATCTGTATCGAAGGACTTTCTTTGCCAAGGTCTTCCCCCCAGTATGGTCTCTGTAATCGCCTTCATGTCCCTCCTTCGGGATTCGTCATGCCTCATAATCATTCACACACATAAGAAGAGGGGTCGAGAATCCCCTTCGGTAGAGTACCCCATCCTGAATCATGAACTATGGCTCCTTCCGGAAGAGCTTCTTCAGTTGATTTCGGTCAGTTGGTAGGGTTCCTGCAAGTAGATAGTCCTTTATCGGCGTCATCCATGTATCTGGCTCGATAGTGGTCTCTAGAATCCAGTCTACGTCCATTTCATCTTCTCTTAGACTGGTTAGAGTTCCAACCGAAACCAATCCCAATGACCAGGATTCTCCGGAGCTTGCCAGCCCAGTCAAATAATTTGCCTTAGTGTTTTGCTCCTATGGGATGTGAGTTATGGTATAGTGCTCGATATCACTTAATAGATCTTGTACTTTGGACAATACGGGGAGAGATTTTCTCTACGCACTTGGTACTCCCCTTTCACTTGATAGATAACTAGCTGAGAGTCATTGTATATATGAATAGATTTTATCCTGAGTTCCTTCACAACCTTTGGTCCAGCGATCAATGCTTCATATTCTGCTTTGTTATTTATTGCTGCGAATTCCAAGTGCAAAGCATAACTAATGGCTCGCCTCTCGGGTGTTTCAAGCATTACCCCTGCTCCTGAATAGAAATTGTTTGATGCACCATCGACAAAGAGCTTCCATTGCATGCTTATTTCTGAATAAACTTCCTCCTCATCGTCCCTTATGGTAAATTCGGCAATGAAATCGACCAATGCTTGCCCATTGATTGCTTTTCTTAGATGGTATGTGATATCATATTGGCTCAACTCTATATTCCACTTGAGCAGTCGTCCAGAAGTTTCTAGCCAGTATAAAACTTGCTTCAGAGGCTAGTCAGTCAATACTTTAATCGGATAAGCCTGAAAGTATGGTCATAATTTTCGAGATGCGATCAGAAGGCAATATGCTAGCTTCTTCGGTTTTGGATAATTCTTCTTAGCTCCGGTGAATCGTTTGCTAATGAATTACACGGATCGCTGAATTCTTGCTTCTTCGTGCACAAGGGCGGCACTCAGTGCGTGTGGGGAAACTACTAAATAAATCAACAAGTCTGCTCCATCGACTAGTTTTGATAAGATCGAGGGAGTTTCCATGTGTTGTAGCAATTCCTCCAAAAGCTGTTTGACAAGCTTCACTCCGTTTAAAGTTTTTTCCCTTCTTTAGCGCATCGTAGAATGGTATACACTTGTCTATAACTTTTAAGATGAATCGACCCAATGCTGTGACTTTTCGATTCAAACTTTGAAGTTCCTTCTTATTTTTAGGGGTTTGGACTTCCCGTAATGCTGTTATTTTCTATGGATTTGCTTCGATGCCCTGGGCACTTAGTGTGAATCCCAAGAATTTCCCAGAGGCTACTCCAAAGTGGCACTTTGATTGGATTAAGTTTCATTCCACACTTCCATAGTATTTTGAACATTTCAGCAAGGTTGTCAAGATAGTTGCGGCTACTCAGGATTTGACTAACATATCATCCACATAAACTTCTATGGTCTATCTGATCTGGCACATGAGCATAGTACTCACTAGCCTTTGGTACGTTGCCCCTACATTTTTCAAATCGAATGGCATTACTCGGTAGTAGTACAGTCCTAAATCGATGATGAAGCTGGTGTTTTCTTGGACTGGTTCATGCATCAGGATTTGACTGTAGCCCTAGTATACATCCATAAATGACACCAGTTCGTGTCCTTCCATTCCGTCCACCAGTTGAACAATCCTAGGTAGTGGGAAGCTATCCTTCGGATAGGCTTTGTTGAAGTCTAAGAAATCAATACAAGTTCACCATTTTCCATTGGACTTCTTGACTAGGATTGGGTTTGATACCCATTAAGGGTAGTTTGCATCTCGAATGAAGCCGTTAGCCATCGGTTTATCTATTTCCTATCTCAATGCTTTGGACCATTCGGGGCCCAAGCTGTGCCTTTTTTTCTTTATTGGTGTGAATTTGGGGTCAATATTGAGAGCGTGGTAGGCAATTTCAGGTGCTACCCACACATATCGGAGTGCGTCCAAGCAAATACGTCCAATTTGGGATGAACAAATTTAGTTAATTCTGACCGCATCTTGTTTTCAAGCTACGACCTAATTTTCAGGACCCGCATTGGGTCATCCACACAGATTGGGATAGACACCGTCAATTCAGTCAGTGCTGCATGATCCTTCTCTGAGCCGTTCTTTCTAGAGTACAAAGCCTTTTCGAATCGGCTATGGTCCCTAAGCCAAGGGTGGTTCTGTAGTTGCTATTCGGAGGGTTCACGAATGTGGAGTATTTTCCTCACATCCTTTCCCTTTTCCTTTCTTTCCGACTCACACAATTCTACGTGGTAGCACTCTCGGGAGGCACTTTGGTCTCCTTTCACAATTTTGACTCCGTGTTCCATAGGGAACTTCATTGTAACGCACCATGGGCCAGTGCTATTCTAAAGTCGGCTAATGCGGGCCATTCGAAGAAGGCACTGTATGCTGACATTTCATCCACGATCACAAAATTCTAAATGAGGGTGACCCTTTGCTCTCCCTCTCCGAGCTCCACAGGTAGGTCAATTGTTCCCACCGGTTTTCTGGGTTCACCAGTAAGCCCCTGGATCTTTATTTGGCAGCGAACACAATTTTCATGCCAATCTTCATTTGATCGAAAGTACGTTTAAAGAGAATGGTAACGGAGCTACCGCTGTCAACCAACACCCACTAAACTACAATAGGTCCAATTCCTACCGTCACCACCATCGGATCGAGAGTTGGAGCTTCGATCCCTTTGGTGTCTTGATTTTGGAACACAACATCATCATTCAAGATCCTTTGCATCTAAACTGGAGTTTCATCTTCCACGGCCAAACATGATTCCTTCGGGGCATGCTTCAACAAACTTGCATATCGCTCTGTTTCCCAACAACTTCTTTGTGCGGGATATGGTCACTCGGATATTATTCTGATAATAAGCCTTTGGTCAGTTCATTTTGACCCCTCTTCGCTGCTTCCAGTTTGATTCCTTTGTTCTCTTGGGCGTTAAGTAGTCGTAGATTGATCAAGGTTTTGTGGCTGTTTTACATATTATTGGAGTTTGTTGTTTTGGATCAGTTCCTCAATGAGATTCTTTAGGTGGTGGAATTCATTTGTACTGTAGCCGTGTGTCTCGTGGAAGCGGTAGAACTTCCCTGAGCGCTTCTGCTGCTCGGTCGCCTCCTTTCTGGGTGGTTTTTTGCATTACTCAGTTCCTTGAATTGCAAGAAAAATGTTTTCCGGTGTATCGCTCATGGGAGTGTAGCCTTCGGGCGTAAACCCTTTGACCTTTTTATTGCTGCCATTACCATTCTTCTTATTAGAGTTTTGACCTTTTCTCTTTGAATTTCCATCTTTCCCAGTGACTCCTTCATTTTCTCGAGAAGTGTGCGCATTTTGACTCATTGCTACATCGCTTTGCCCGACATTTGCCAGGTACACACTAGTAGACTTCCCTTCCAATTCCTATGCTTCCTCTAACCTTAGATACTAACTTGCTTTGCGATTGAAATATTTCTTGGTGGCAGGTTGCTTCATTTTAGTCCACTTTTCGAATTCAATTTCCAGGTGAATGGCATGAACTAATACCATAAAAACCATGTCTTCGTTGGGGTTGCTTACTTCCATCACTGTAGTGTTAAAACTGTTCATGAAAGACCTCAGTGATTTGTTACACCTTGGAACAACCCTGATAAGGACATAACATCTTTTGGCTATGTAGTATGAAGTCTGAACTGATCAAGGAACCTTGTCGCTAGTTGGTCAAAAGTAGAGATAGATCTTGGTGGAAGCCTAGTGAACCACATTGACGCAACCCCTTCGAGAAAGATAGGAAATCATCTACATCGAACAGCTTCAAAGGCATTCATTCCATCCATATACCAATTGTATTTGTACAAGTGAGGCTTTAGTTCCTTTGTTCTATCATAGGATGGAATAGTTGGCATTACAAACTTTTTTAGATATCTCTCGTTCAAGATTTCATCTGGGAAGGGAGTCTAGCTTGGCGCAGATCCCCACTCATCATCTCTTCTATCTTTGCTCTCCTCCATTAATCTTTTAACCATGTCTGCATGTATGCCTCTTCTGTCTAGTAGTCCCGAGGATGGCGATCAGTCATTGTGCCAAGTGTTTGACTTTGCAAACGGTCTTGGTAAGTAGGCTAAGGCCTAGATTCTCCTATCTTCGAGAAAGCCACTCCGGCAAAGTCTTATTGGCTTGCGGTTGGTGTCACTGGAGCAGTTTAGATATTCCTTGAATTATCAAATGCATTGGCATCTTCTTCCAATTTTCCATTTGGTTTTTGTCCTCTGAGTTGGAAAGATCCATAGCTATGCCATCTACGGGGATCTTTGCCCCTAACTCAAATTCAGAGTAGGTTGCCTTGTGGCATACAGAATACTTGCATTTCTGACCACGTTAAGTCCTATTGTCACCCTTTTTTGTGGCTGTTTTTCATTTCTTCTGTATAGATTAGAAACGGAGGAATTCTCTTGTCCCGTAGCAGCCGGGGTTCGGGCTTAGTCCTTAGAGTGGGATTTGACTGTAAGGTTAAAAGAGCATTAAGCTTATCCACTAGAGCCTTTTGCTACTCTCTATTTTTTAGTTGATCTTATCAACCATTTTATTTAACTCATCCCTGGTAACAACTTCATGCTGACTGGAGGAGGCAGGCGTCGGATTCCCTAAGTTAGCACCATTCACTTCGGTTTGTTGGAGGTTAACATCTTTTCCAGCTACTACTGCCCCTATATACATTCTAGAGGCATTTCTTCTTCTTCTTCCAGAAGCTATTGATTCCAAACAGTGGATTCTTCAAGCAAAGATTAAAGATCAAACTTCTGGACCTATGGGATCTAAAGTAGATAGCTAGATCTGGATCTTGAGTTGGACTTCTCAGTGATAGCACCAAAATGTTAACCCAAAAAATTGACCAACACCCTGGTTTGAATTTGAAAGCACCAATCCTGTTCTGACAGAGCAATATCATACATAACATACATAGAAAAAGAACAGTAAAAGAAAGTACACAAAGAATTTTTATAGTGTTTTGGTTGTTAATGAAGCCTACGTCCACTTTATAGTTTTAATAAAGACCGACTGCTGTTACAAGAGATGTTTGATTACAAAGCTTTGATAATTTCCTAGCTATATTGAATCTCCAGAGTTGGAATCCACCGGAGAATCGCAGTGTATTCCTCTGGAGATTGTTGTGAGAGAGGTAGAGAGTAAAGAATAATTCCAATAGAGCTTCAGCAACTAGTTTGAAGAAGATCCAGTTTATGTTACAGGTAGGATGATATTTATATGGGTCGGAGAGCTTCTAGGCCAAGCTATGTCTTCATCAGATTGAAGGAAGGTAGGAAATGACCCTTGGAGAGTTTGGCTTGCAAAATGAGGAAGGACTATAGGTCGTCAGCGACCCGTAGACTTGGCTCATTTGCGAGCCAATGCCTTGGCCTCTTTCATAGTATTCTTTGGCTAGTTTGTTTGAAGGTTTGTGGAGAGGAATGGGTCGCTGATGATCCAAGCACTTAGGATTTTTCTAGAGTTTGAAACTAAAGATGTTTTGATAGTCTTCTATCCTAGTTTCTTCATTTTGAATGCAGTTCACTAGCTGTTTGTGCTCAGCTGCCGATTGGACTGAAAGAATGCTGATCTCTTGGCTTCGTCGACCCCAATCGTTGTCTTAGCCATATAGCTTGGCCCTTGTTGACCCCTTATCTTAGCTTTTCTGGTTAAGTCTTGAACCGTCATGTTTACATGAGGTTATTCTATGCTCTATTAGTTTCTGGTGGATTAAAAACCCAAATAACAATGTCGATGATGACAGCAGTGATGACAGTAGCGATGAGAGTTCGAATGGGTCATATCATTTTGAGTGAAATATTTTGATCTTTTACTGATTTAGTGACCTCTTATGTATTATTTGTGTATTGATGACTGGAATGCTCATATTCAAGTATTGTTCATATGTTAATGATTCGTATTATTTTCCTTTTTATTTAATGATAGATTCATAACATAAATACAAGAAATAAATGAAAAACATTAGAAACAAACAAAATTAGAATAGTGAGTTGTCATGTATACCACTATAGCCATATTGTTTTTTTGTGTGAATGTCATTTAATTGTGTATATTACCAAGCTAATAGTCAAAATCATTCAGTGGGTTGTCATGTTTATCTTTACAGCCATGTTTTTTCTCTATGTGTAACACCCCGTAAAATAAATGGTAATTGATTAAAAAGAATTAATAAATAATTTTAAAGCTCAAAATTGGAATTTGAGCGAATGTTGAAATTTGGTTTCAAAACTTACACCATTGTGTTCATAGTGATCTTTTGAGTTTTATATATAAAGCTTCACGATCTTAGTGCAAACGAAGAAGCTATCAACATTTGAAGTTTTTGAATTGAAAATAATTCAAAATGTATTAAAGTAATAATAATCATTAAGCTTAATGTTAAAGTAATCATAAAATAATAAAATTTAACATTAAAGAAATCATTAACATTTAACAGAAAAGTAATAAAATAAATATCGCTAAGACGTACTTTAATATTTAACGTTAATAAACCGGCTGGAGCAACCACCGATCGACCACCTTTATTAGGCCGATCGAGCGCTAGTGGTCGACTAACTATAAAGGACCAGTCAACCGCTCAGTGTTGTGGCAATGCAGCCTGAACCTTGGCCTAAGAGCCCGAATTTAATGAATTATAGTCTAACGAATAGAATTGATTCCAATGCTTATAAATACAAGCCTAGCTCCAACTTTTCTTCTTATACATTCTAAACGAAGCAGTAGAGCTCTATCGTTTCTCCTTCTCCACTATTCCAAGAAATTATAAAAAATGCTATGTGTGTCTATATATATATGCACACATACATCAGAGAAGAACAAAAAAATAAAAGAAATAAAGAGAAAGAGTGAATTAATTCTACGAAAGAGGTAAGTTTAGAAATTATATATTTGGATTCCACCTGACTCAAATCTTTCATCGGATCTATAATTCTAATAGGTGTGTGTGTGTGTGTGTATATATATATATATATATATATATATATATATATTTAGCTGAAATGAAAATGGAGTCAAGTAAGAAAAATAGATTTGGATTTGGAATTATGACGTCGAAGGTAAGTGGGAAATTATGTAATTTACATAATACTACATTTATATCATTGAAATTCTATCTTCTTATTATGCCTATGTGAAAACCATTGAATTGTAGGTTAAAATAAATAAATTTAACTTGAAATCATTGCCTATATATTCAGAAACTGTTTTAATTTGCTGAAATGATATGCACATACACACACACACACCATAGATTTGGAAGTTAGGGAGAATAGTCCCTAAAAATTATGAAAAATAACGTTGATAGAACTGGTAGTTAATTCCAAATTTTTGTTATTTGGGTTGTAAATTGTTAAACTTGATAATCATTAATTAGAGATCCTTTAGTTTGATTTTGGATTTAAATTTCTATGTCCTAGTTCATTAGAATTGTGGAATGTATAATTTAATTGTATCGATTGTCATGTGAATTTTCATATTTTGTCCAACTTCACAGTTATATATGAAAAATGCATCGTTTGAAATGACAAAGAGTATTTATATACCAAAAATAAAGTGATGTGCAAAGTAGGGACGTTTTTCCATAGTTTGCGCTATCTATTCCAATAAAAAAAGATAATTCCTTATAATTATAAACATAGAAAATCCCACTTTTGATAGTTTGTTGAAGGTTCTAAGGTAACATTTCCTTTTTGAAAAAGATACAGTCCCAATACATTAAAATGTAGAAACAAATATTTCTAGGAAATTTACATGTAACTGTTTTAAAGAAATTCCTAAACGTAGAAACTAAAAAATTTATAAATAGAAATAAAAATAATTTCGTTTACAGTTATATATGTATATATAAAGTAAAAATATAAGTTTAAGAAATAAATAAATAAATGTCGGTTACAACATTAATACATATGATGACGTGTAATTAATTATATGTTATCATATTAAATACAAATAAAATGCTAAAATACAAATAATGCAATAAATAAAGGAGTTAATGGGAAATTATAGTAATCAAGCCAATATGAGTATAAACTCATTCAATGAATATAATTACAAAGGCAAAATATAGCAATGGTAATTAAATAGGCATGATAAATAAATTTCATTAATAATATTAATGAAAGGAGAAATAAAGGCAGTAAACATGTAAAATAAAAGTCATAACAAATAAATAAATGAATATGAATAAATAATAAACTTAAGAGGTGTAATAATTTCTTATTTGAAATTATATGGCCTTAATAATACATACATGAGGGGTGTGAATTAGTGGGCCTAGCCCAATGTTTAGATTAATTATAAATGACTTTATTTAGTATAAGTTGGGATCCGATGTCAGTAGAGTTACACAACGAAAGTCTGTTTTCCACAAAGGGTTACCAACAATTATGTATACATACTACAGATGTGGGACATCCCAACCTATAGGACTCATGAGGATATACGTTCGCATATGGGTCTGGGTAATTCCAAAATGGGCCTGCTTCGTGGTTGAGGTATTAAATAACCGTTGAGTCTGCCTCTTCTCTATTTAAGAAATATTGAATGGTCGGGATTATCATTTTGTGGATTAGTGTAAATCTCTTCGAGGATGTCTGTATGATTGGATGGGGATGGGTTACTGTATCCAATAAACTCCATAGTTACGGGGGGTTCGGGATTGAGGTATTAATGGTTGTTAGGTCTGCCTCTTTCCTATTTAAGAAGTATTAAGTGACAAGGGTTTCTTTTGGAAAGCACAGTAACGCACCTATATATGCGTATATGTATGTATATAAATACTTATATCATAGAGGAGGTTATGCATATAGGTACTTATACCTCGAAGTAGGTATGTATATTAATACATATACCTCAGAGTAGGATGGACATTTCATGCTCGCATATGGAATTAGATAATTAATCCACGAATAATAGGCATAACACTTAAATGTAAATCAATTGGAATAAACTGTTGTTATGGTATGTAATTTATCAGTCATCAAAATGCTATTTTGACCCCCTCCTTATTACAACACACATGATAGATTTAGAGGGCATGATTCTAATACAAGATGGGAATGTTAGGTGGAAAGGTCTTCTCATTAATGCTTTGCATTTACAAGGCGATTAGATGTCCAATGTAGTAGCCTTGGTTAATATATATGTTTTATTATATTTTACTATTCCACAATGAGTTCGTATAGATAGCTCTCTGATATACCTATATTTTTTTGTAGGTTACCAACACGAAGGATCCATACCCTAACGGACTAAGATTTTTTATTTAGTTAGAAAATCAGGCCATCAAGGTGCAGGTTGTTACATTTGGTATTGGAGCTTAGGTTAGTTAATCGTAAGAATTAGGATACGTTGAGTAAACATATTTGTATTTTTAAACAAGAATTATATATATATATTACATGCCAAACACTAGAAATTCCGACTATAGAAGTAGTTGCGACCATAATCTAATAAGGCAACTATGAGTAGGAATAATAAAAAGAGTTAAATTTATATACCTACCTAACTACCCAGTGGATGTAATCCGTATCACAGGGTGTTGACTTAAGAAGAGTATGAGCATGACATATAGAAGAGTACATGAAGCTGGATGGCACTTGACTCGTTTGTCAGGCATAGGCTGCCCTATGATTTATGGATCTCGTCGGATTTTCGATGATAGAGTTAAGGGGATGCCCAAGGGGAAATTATGTAATTATTACACATATCTAACTCGATAACCAATCTTATTCAAAATTAAATGTGTTTTCTATCTATTATACACTTGATATAATGTGTTATACTGATTAATTAATTAATTTACTTAAAAGTATGTTTATTAGAAAATTCATAAATTTTATGTTTTGTGATAGTAATTATAATATGTTGTAACCATGAGTAATTTATCATAATGAAATTAAACATACCATTTTAAGTATTCATAGTCAAGATATATCGAGAATAGATATCGATACATCCATTGAGACTAGAATATGTAAAGCTCTCCAAATGTTGGGTAGTGTATTACTGTAACTGTAACGACCCACTATTTTGGACTATACAAATCGACAATCATCCATACATGTCGGACTTGAATAATTGGAAATAACATATTGTAATAAAATTTGGATCAAATAAAATCATTCATAAAATCACAAACATAGAAATATCAGAATAACTCGCAGCGGAAATAAAAATACCATAGTAGTTCATGAAGCTACTGTAACAAAATATCAAAACAAAATACAAAATATCATAGTTTAAAAATGGATATAATAGGAGTCTGGATACATAAATCAATAATACAGAAGCAAATACCGAATAGGAAAAATAATTGGATCGAAAACAAACGAATAGATAGACAGATAAGCTCCAACAAATCTCTAGCTCCAAAAGGTGAATCCAAAGCTACGGCTCTCAGGCTAACCCGAGCGTAAAGTAAAACACAAAAAACTCGAGTCAAGACATACATACTTATACAATGTAAACCAACTCAAGTGAACTGTAATAGCAAGGCATAATAACTTAAAGGATGCTTGGGATCGCCCATCCTTTAAGGATCCATTAAACCATTAAATAAACAGAAATAAACGCTATCATAGAAATGTCCATATTAGAGTAAACCATGCAACTAACAGTGTAAATGTGACTGGGGTAGCGTAGAGCTGTAGTAATCGCTCGTCTCTAGTCATATTATCAAATTAAAGGCGTGCATCAAACAATCACTAGAAAATCAAATGACATATAGAGAAATATATCCGTGGTTATAAATTTCAATTGGTTTGTAATTTCGAATTAAAATCATTCATTTAAACCATTCAAAGTGAAATCATTATACTTACAAATCAAATATTCAATTCCCAAAAATTTAGCCTTTTCTGAGCTCATTTACTCACTTAAAAACCATAAACATTGAAAACTTCAGCTTTTCACAACATTTAAAAAATGTTATAGTAAGTTAAACTTGAGACAATTCATTTTAGCCAAAGACAACATTAAAATAAAACTGCCGTAATATTTAAGGTCATTTGAAACGGTTCAGTTAGAAAAGACAGCATTTAAATAGAACTGCTGTAGTATTCAATTACATTTGAAAACAGTTCATTTCATCCTACTACAGCACTTATCAAGTGCTATTGTAGCCCTTTTATTAGTTTAAAGTTTTTTGGTTTCATCAGCAACCACAGCACTTACCAAGTGCTGTAATATGCCTTAGTTAAAAATTTAGCTATAGTTCATTTGTATCGACCACGGCACTTATAAAGTACTGTACTATCATTTACTTCAGATTTTAAGTTAACTACAACAATGATAGCATTTCAGAAGTGCTACTAAAGATATTTCCAGATTTACAGTAGAATTTCAGCCCAAATAAGCTTCAATTTAAACCATTTTTAACCTATAAAATTTCATATTTTCCACTTTAAAAATGGTCATTTAAATACCCTTGAACTTATGATTTTATAAAGTAAATTTCACAAATAAATATTAATAATTTCACTTATTAAATTCAAGTGTACAAATTTCTCATTCTTTACCTTTTAACAATTATTTGTCACTTAAATTTCAAATTACCATTTCATACATTGAACTAAATTTCCATTTTTATTTAATTTACTTAAACTTCCATTTAAAACCATATCTCACAATTCCAAGTCAAGTTAAATTCCAAATTTCCATTTAACTATCCATTTATTTAACATTTTAAACTAATTACATAAATTCAAAATACACTATAAGTTGCATAACTTTATTTTACAAATAACTTGATATTTTCTATTACTTTATTTTTATCCAATTCATACATCACTTATATTAATTACAAAGTTAAGCTTATAATTCCATTTATAGTTAAATTCCCATTATTAAGTTAAATCAAAATTTCACACTACAACTCAAACCATCTATTAACTTATACCATTTAACCTTTTAGAAAACCCCTGCTTAACCATTTTAAGTCCAACATAAGTCAAATTTCATACATTTTTTCTTTCATTTACAATACATGAAATTTATAAGAAATCATATTTTGAAATCAACCACGGGTCCGGATAATATTTCACACCTAAATCAAGTGATACGGAAACTATCATTTATATCCGTAATCAGTAAAATTTTCGGGTTTTGATTATTTCAAACCCGCAATCCCAAGAAGTACAAATAAATAAATAAAATCGCCTAGGCCTATCATTTCAGACCGTAATGATTTTTCCTATTCTAAAGTCCGTTCGGGTATGTATCATTTCAACCCATAGTCATTCTATTCTACAGGGAATTGGCAGTGTGAGAAACAGAAATAAATACACAGTATAACCGAATAAAACATAACAAATGATGAGATAAGTTTGTAATAGAGTTTAACATCATATAATTAACATCACAAGAAGGTATAACATGATACAACAATTCTACACATTCACTTGTTGTCAATTCACTAATTATATAAGTATAAATGTCATGAGTGAAAACTCACCTCTTTACACTGGAATTAGTAAACAACAAACACAACGAAAAATCCAGAAAGCACGATATCACGACTTTTTATTTGAGTGGAGAGAGAGCCAAGATGTTAATCTTGTATATATCAATAAAATAAAACAATATACATAAATATATTTACAATACCAAAAATATATTGAAACAAAAAGGAAATAGAATTTATAAAAGACATCACCCAGCTTCCAATTCAGCTTGACCTTAACTCCATGTATACTCGGCCATACATGCTTAGGATCGGCTTTATCATGTTTTCAGGTGGGGAGTGGATCAGGTTTTGAACTGAAAATACAAGGCTAGGTCAAGAATGCAAATGGTTTTGGAGTTATAAACATTGGAAGGTCAAAAGGCAAGATTAAAGAGGAGGTTTGGTTCACCTATTTGACTCGGCCAAACATGTATGGGCTCAGCCAGAGGCTAGTACAGGTCAGATCAGAGGTTAGTGATGCTGTTCAGATGTGGTGCTTGCTGGTGGCGGCGGCTAAGGAGGTGGCCGTGGCCTTGGCAACAAATGAAGGTGGTGGAGGTTATAGGAGTTCGGCTAGGCAATTCTAGGGGTTTTTGCAACTTTTTGGAGTTTTTGTCCAAAGAAGGTTCACGGCTAGTATAGGTTAGAGGAGGAGGATGAATGGTGACAGTGGATGGTGGGAAGGAAGTGGTGGTGGTCGGTGGAGGAGATGGTGAGGTTATAGGCCAAGCAACATATGTGAAAAGATCAAGCAAAACAAGCAAAAATTCAACGGAAAAGTGAAGAAGAAAAAGTAGAAAATGAGGAAGACATTGCTTACTGAAATGCCTTGAAAAATGAAGATGGGAAGAGAATTTTCATGTGATATAGGTGGCTAGGAATTAAGGAAATAACCGGCAAAAAATATGAAGGAGTTATGGTATGAAATCAATGGATGGAAAGATAAAGAGGTAATAAATCAAAATGTAACGTGTGCCTTTAATTAAAAATAGGTAATGTATCTTAATTTATGCGTTTCCTATATACTAAAGAAAGGTGTATACAAGAAGATATCACAAACTGATAAATACAATAATGTTAAATTAAATACGTTTTAAAGATATGCCCTTTAAAGCAATAACGTATATGTATATATTTGAAATTTCTTTCTAAGAAATAAATAGGGATCTAAATACTTGTCCATTTAATTAATAAATGAATTTATAAATAATTAAAATAGAAAAATAAGGTAGAGATAGATATTATGAAATATAAATAAATAGTGTTAAGAAAATTGGGAAATAAATAAAGAAAATACTCTATTTAATGGAACTAGAATTAAAATTTGAAAACAATATATAATCAACATTTGAATATTATAACTGTACTTTAAAATGTTTTTTTAAAAATAAAATATATGCATAACATATCATTTTACAAAAATTAGAACATGATTTTACAAACAAAAATATTATTTATATAAATTTAAAATAAAAAAATTTGTTAAATAAAACAATTTACACACAATATTGTAAAAAACATAACTTTCACAATATTAATCCGATTTCAACGAAACGAAAAGCAGTATTCTTGAAATTGAATTTCATAATACAAGATAATTTTAAAAATTAAAATATTTAAATTTTAAATTTAAAAGTCAAAGTTTGACCATTTTGACCAAAATCCACTTTTTTGGAAATATTCCATTTATTCAATTTTGGAATTATAATTCACGCAAAAATTGAAATTTATATTTAAAATAACAAATTTTATCCATTTTAATTAATAAAATAAAGTTTTTAGATCAGGAATTTCAGTTAAAATAATTGAAATATAAAAAAAAATCACAAAATACAGGGTTGTTGCACTCTCCCCTACTCAAAACTTTTCGTCCCCGAAAAGGAATGAGGTACAGGAAAACATAGAAAAATAAAAATGGAATAAGATTAAGACAAGATGACAAGGAGATTGAAATTATGCCTGATAACTGTTGTTATATGTAAGTTTAACAAGGTGGAGAATAGGAATAGCTACAAAGGAAAATGGGTTGAAGACAAGGATGAACCATTATTTTAAAGCTATATAATTTCAATTATTTAGAAAGGTAAAATAAATGATCAAAATATCCTTTATTTAATACTTTATCAAAATAATTTTATAACTCGATGTCTTAACAAGTTTATCCTTGTTCCCGTAGACTTTGGTAGTGCATTGATCAAGCGCAAAGCTAGAATTCTTCAAGTACTTAGTAGACTTGTTTCAACACCCAGTGAAAATACTGGAAAAACCTTTTAAAAATAGATATGGAAAGTACAATCCAAAAAAACAACCAAAACCTTTGTCTAACCATGGATCGTAGATATACAATGGTTGCGCCTAGATTCCCTAGGAAACAATCCATATCCATAAGCTTTCTCAGCCCTGCGAATTACACCATAATGACTAGTAGCCTACAGATACACAATGGTTACGCCTGGATCCCCCAGGAAACAATCCATATCCGTAATCTTTCTCAACCTTACGGATTTCGCTACTAATACGACCTACATAGATCACAGGATACACAATGATTACGCCTAGATCCCTCAGGAAACAATCTGTACCCCTAGGCCATCTCAGCCAAGCGAATTGCGCTATGCAGTCGCGCTCAAAAGACCATGGGTTACGCCATGGTAAGACACTCCAGTATCACATCCGGAAAACCAAAAAAAAATCAAAGAGAATAATATCGATAAAATGAATTCACAATGTGGCCATAAAGCGGATATTAAGCAGAAGACACTTTCCATATCTTTACTTCGAAAATACATATCATATAGTACCGTTTTCAAATCACTTTCAAATATCGTATTTATATAAAGTCCATTATACATAAGATTCCATTTTCAAATCGAATACTTTCCAAATCAATAGTATATCAAACCACACTTAAATAGACTTTGATTATATAAGATTTCTCTTTCCAAATTGAGTACCTTTCAAATCAATAGTTTCCAAATCAACTTCATACTTATACAAAATCCATTTTATATAAGTTCGATAACTTCCAAATCAAGTATTTAATATTACAAGGTTCTTAATTTCAAATCATTTCAATATCAATTCAATTTCAAAATCATATACGATTTTACCAAGTCATTTCTTACAAATTATATATCTTCAATTTCAAAGTTTCCATAAATAATAGGTGTAGAAAATAATCCCAATTTCCAAATCAACATAATTTCTGTCAAACAAATTCATTTCCAATAATCATCATATACATACTGGGTTTTAAATTCCAATCTATTTTCAAAACTTAATATTTTCCCAAAATCAATTATACTCAAAATGGTTACTAAGTTTAAAACCATCCCTTTTAAAACCTTCAATTATTTATTTTTATACGAAAAATCCAATTGACCATTGGAAAGATTATTATTCTATATATATGTATACTATATTCAAAACATTTCAAATCTATATTTCATACCGGTAAAATTCAAAATAGTCTTATTCATTTACTTAATAAAGCAGTTTCAAACTTATTTAAATTAAATTAAAACATACAAAACTAAACTTATATACTTTATCAAATACCTTATACTTTTCAAAATTACTTAGCTTTGAAAAGTTAACCTTGATTTGGAAGTGCTTGAACCTTCAAAATAGTCGTAGAAATCGTATTTTCAATCCAAGAGTTGGAAATCACAAACAAATCAGTAAATCAATTCCAAAAGATTATGTTATATCACTCAAATTCGAAACTCAAGAACTAAACACCGGCTTATTTCAAACGGTTCAAATATACACATATATCTTTCATATGTCAAATCATACTAGGGAATTTGAAATCAATTTTTTTTTCATAAAATCTCTCGCATAGCAAAGCTATTAGAGTGGCCTCTCCCCACTCAGAAACTCGAAAATCAATGTCGATGATGCATGCATTCATCACCGAAATTATTTTCCAGTGACATAAGTGGGTTCTGAACTTCTATTTTCTTGAAAACTTCTTTTGAAATTTCTTCGAAATCATTTGAAACTCACTAAAATCATTTGAAACGTTTCTTATTCGGAAAAATACTTTCAAATCATATTATTATATATTTTCAAAACCTAAAACCAATTTAAAATGCTGGAGTTCAATCACTAAAATTTCAATTTCAAAACCATTCCATTAAAATCATTTTATAAACCAAATATTTTAAAATTTTCAAATCCTTTCAAAGCTTCAAATTTTCATTTTAAAAGATATATAGTTCTTATCGAAAACATTTCACTTTTATATACAAAATATGGTCATCCTTATCAAAATAATAACTTCGACGTATAAACAATTTCAAAATACAACCAATCATAAATTTGACAAGGAATGATTCAAGGATGGATTTCAAAACAGAATAGAGATTCAAATTTAGAGGAACTCTAGTCAAATAGAATTTTGATTCAAAGATAAGCTCGAATGAAGACGAGATAATTAAATTACCAAATAGAAGATGGATAAGCCCATATAAATCGTGGGCAAACTTAACATGGTCAACCGTGACTTTAGGAATATAATCAATGTGGAATCTAAGGTAAATCGTCATTTGAACACTAGAGATAACATCCAGGTATAGCAGAAGATAGATAGCATCGTAGACCGAGGATACAGAAATCTTGGGTGAATCAATGCCAATTATAAAGGAGTTTTACCCCTTCACAAATCATTCAATGATTTTGCGGAATTGCTGATTTTATAGAGGTCATTCAAAGTGGAGTTATGCAATGCTCCAAAATCAAAAGAATACAGATAGGGGAGACGAAAATGGATTTCAGAACAAGCGGGAGCATTCCTATGCTCAAAGGAATCCTAATCGATAAGAATCCAAACCAAAATTAGAGATATATATATCCTATATTAATACAAAAGAATTCCTATTTATAGTTTGGAAGACTCTAATTCATATCATCCGGAAAATAGGAGCCTAAATATCTTTAGTTTGACAACTTCAGCTAAGCAAAAGATACTACAGAGTTCACAAAATGCAACCTAACAAACTACTGATAACCAACAGATCCACAGATTACCATTCCTACATAAACAAAGCATCGGTATTAATTATTCCGGGTGGTACTTCAAAGGGTCCAGAACACTCCCCCTCAATGTGCCCCCAACTTCTACACTTCTGGCATAAATGCACTACACTCCCATCTTCCTTAACGAACTGCAGTACGCAGCTTTCTTTCCGTACTTCCTCTCAGAACAATTCTTGGCTATATGCCCAGGCCTCCTATAATGATAGCAAATGGTTGATGGTTCAACGGATGTAGTGGGAGTAGATTTCACTTTCTTCACCTCCTGGCAGCGACTGGGAAAGTGCTCCTCACTATGGCATCTAAAACAGAAGACCCTGGATCAAAAACGCCAGCTCTCCTTCTTCTTTCCTTTATTTCTATTCCCGCACATGAATGCATAGTGTCCCTTTTCCTAACACCGGTAACAAACGACATGGTCATAAGGACCAGGTCCTACTCTTTCTCTCCATAGCCTTTCCCACTTCTCAATTTCTTCCTCCCATTCCTTATGGGCCAGGGCTCTTCTTGCTCTACGAGCTGCTTTCTGCTCTTTCGATTTTACCATACCCAAATAGCTTCCTAGTAGCAACGAATCCGAATTAACAAGATAGAAGTTCAAATTCTGGCGAATCCTAACTAGAGAGATTACTAAAAAGGTGGATACAGAAGGGATGAAGTTCAGAAATATCAAGATTTCAACATAAGAAAATTTTATACCAAAATAATCTTTAAAAATCCTGTAAAATCATTTGAAAATCATTTTATACTTCGAAAATACGCTCTCTCACAAGGAAATGATTCTGAGATTGATTTCCCTCATTCTAGGATATTTCTACCCTATCTCTAATGAGTTTTTGCTCCACAGGCTAATGTTTGCCTAAAACCAAAGCTCTGATACCAACTGTAACGACCCACTATTTTTGACCATTCAAATCGACAATAATCCACACTTGTCGGACTTGAATAATTCAAAATAACAGATTGTAATAAAATTTGGAGCAAATAAAATCATTCACAGAATCACAGACACAGAAATATCAGAATAACTTGTAGCGGAAATAAAAATACCATAGTAGTTCATGATGCTACTATAAAAAAATCTCAAAAAAAAAAACACAAAATATCATATTTTAAAAATGGATATAATAGGAGTCTGGATACATAAATCAAAAATACAGAAGCAAATACCGAATAGGAAAAATAACTGGATCAGAAACAGACGAATAGATTGATAGATAAGCTCCAACAAATCTCTAGCTCTAGAAGGTGAATCCAAAGCTGTGGCTCTCTGGCTGACCCGAGCATAAAGTAAAACACAAAACACTCGAGTCAGGACATACATACTTATACAATGTAAACCAATTCAAGTGAACTGTAATAACAAGGTATAATAACTTAAAGGACGCTTGGGATAGCCCATCCTTTAAGGATACATCAAACCATCAGTTAAACAGAAATAAACGCTATCATAGAAATGTCCATTTTAAAGTAAACCATGCAACTAACAGTGTAAATGTGACTAGGGTAGCGCAGAGCTACAGTAATCACTCACCTCTAGTCACACTATCAAATTAAAGGTGTGCATCAAACAATCACCAGGAAATCAAACGACATATAAAGAGATATACCCGTGGTTATAAATTTCAAATGGCTTATAATTTCGAACTAAAATCATTCGTTTAAACCATTAAAAGTGAAATCATTATATTTACAAATCAATTATTCAATTCCCAAAAATTTAGCCTTTTCTGAGCTTATTTATTCACTTAAAAACCATAAACATTGAAAATTTCAGCCTTTCACAGCATTTAGAAAATGCTGTAGTAAGTTATTCTTGAAACAATTCATTTCAGCCAAAGACAGCATTAAAATAAAACTGTTGTAATATTTAAGTTCATTTGAAACGGTTCAGTTAGAAAAGACAGCATTTAAATAGAACTGTTGTAGTATTCAATTACATTTGAAAAGTGTTCATTTCATCCTACTGCAGCACTTATCAAGTGCTGTTGTAGCCCTTTTATTAGTTTAAAGTTTTTGGGTTTCATTCAGCAACCACGACACTTACCAAGTGCTGTAATATTGCTTAGTTAAAAATTTAGCTATAGTTCATTTGTATCGACCACAGCACTTACAAAGTACTGTACTATCATTTACTTCAGATTTTAAGTTAACTACAACAATGATAGCATTTCAGAAGTGCTACTAAAGATATTTCCAGATTTACAGTAGAATTTCAACCCAAATAAGCTTCAATTTAAACCATTTTTAACCTATAAAATTTCATATTTTCCACTTTAAAAATGGTCATTTAAATACCCTTGAACTTATGATTTTATAAAGTAAATTTCACAAATAAATATTAATAATTTCACTTATTAAATTCAAGTGTACAAATTTCTCATTCTTTACCTTTTAACAATTATTTGTCACTTAAATTTCAAATTACCATTTCATACATTGAACTAAATTTCCATTTTTATTTAATTTAATTAAACTTCCATTTAAAACCATATCTCACAATTCCAAGTCAAGTTAAATTCCAAATTTCCATTTAACTATCCATTTATTTAACATTTTAAACTAATTACATAAATTCAAAATACACTATAAGTTGTTTTACTTTATTTTACAAATAACTTGATATTTTCTATTACTTTATTTTTATCCAATTCATACATCACTTATATTAATTACCAATTTAAGCTTATAATTCCATTTATAGTTAAATTCCCATTATTAAGTTAAATCAAAATTTCACACTACAACTCAAACCATCTATTAACTTATACCATTTAACCTTTTAGAAAACCCCTGCTTAACCATTTTAAGTCCAATATAAGTCAAATTTCATACATTTTTTCTTTCATTTACAATACATGAAATTTAAAAGAAATCATATTTTGAAATCAACCATGGGTCCGGATAATATTTCACACCTAAATCAAGTGATACGGAAACTATCATTTATATCCGTAATCAGTAAAAATTTTGGGTTTTGATTATTTCAAACCCGCAATCCCAAGAAGTACAAATAAATATAAAAAATCGCCTAGGCCTATCATTTCAGACCGTAATGATTTTTCCTAATCTAAAGTCCGTTCGGGTATGTATCATTTCAACCCATAGTCATTCTATTCTGCAGGGAATTAGCAGTGTGAGAAACAGAAATAAATACACAGTATAACCGAATAAAACATAACAGATGATGAGATAAGTTTGTAATATCTTATACTTCAGATTTTAAGTTAACTACAACAATGATAGCATTTCTGAAGTGCTACTAAAGACATTTCCAGATTTACAGTAGAATTTCAGCCACAAATAAACTTCAATTTAAACCATTTTTAACTTATAAAAATTCATATTTTCCACTTTAAAAACGGTCATTTAAATACCTTGAACTTAAGATTTTATAAAGTAAATTTCAAAAATAAATATCAATAATTTCACTTATTAAATTCAAGTGTACAAATTTCTCATTCTTTACCTTTTAACAATTATTTATCACTTAAATTTCAAATTACCATTTCATACATTGAACTAAATTTCCATTTTATTTAATTTACTTAAACTTCCATTTAAAACCAAATCTCACAATTCCAAGTCAAGTTAAATTCCAAATTTCCATTTAACTATCCATTTATTTAACATTTTAAACTAATTACATAAATTCAAAATACACTGTAAGTTGCTTAACTTTATTTTACAAATAACTTGATATTTTCTTTTACTTTATTTCTATCCAATTCATACATCGCTTATATTAATTACCAAGTTAAGCTTATAATTGCATTTTTACTTAAATTCCCATTATTAAGTTAAATCAAACTTTCACACTAAAACTCAAACCATCTATTAACTTATACCATTTAACCTTTTAGAAAATCCCTGCTTAACCATTTTAAGTCCAATATAAGTCAAATTTCATATTATTTTTCTTTCATTTACAATACATGAAATTTATAAGAAATCATATTTTGAAATCAACTGCGGGTCCGGATAATATTTCATACCTGAATCAAGTGATACAGAAATTATCATTTATATCCGTAATCAGTAAAATTTTCGGGTTTTGATTATTTCAAAACCGCAATCCCAAGACAAATACAAATAAATAAAAAAATCACCCAGGACTATCATTTCAGTCTGTAATGATTTTTCCTATTCTAAAGTCCGTTCGGGTATGTATCATTTCAACCCATAGTCATTCTGTTCTACAGCGAATTTGTAGTATGAGAAACAGAAATAAATACACAGTATAACCGAATAAAACATAATAGATGATGAGACAAGTTTGTAGCAGGGTTTAACATCATATAATTAACATCACATGAAGGTATAACATGATATAACAATTCTACATATTCGCTTGTTGTCACTTCACTAATTATATAAGTATAAATGTCATGAGTGAAAACTCACCTCTTTACGCTGGAGTTAGCAAACAACACACACAATGAAAAATCCAAAAAGCATGATAGCATGACTTTTGATTTGAGTGGAGAGAGAGCCAAGATGTTAATCTTGTATATAACAATAAAATAAAACAATATATATAAATATATTTACAATACCAAAATCTATTGAAACAAAAAGGAAATAGAATTTATAAAAGACATCACCCAGCTTCCAATTTAATTTTTTCTTGACCTTAACTCCATGTATAATCGCCATACATGCTTAGGCTCGACTTTGGCATGTTTTTAGGTAGGAAATGGATCAGGTTGGGAACTGAAAATACAAGGCTAGGTCAAAAATGAAAAGGGTTTTGGAGTTATAAACATTGGAAGGTCAAAAGGCAAGGTTAAAGAGGAGGTTTGATTCACCTATTTGACTCGGTCAAAGGTCTATAGGCTCGGCCAGAGGCAAGTACAGGTCTGGTTAGGGGTTAGTGATGGTGTTCAGAGGTGGTGCTTGCTGGTGGTGGTGGCTAAGGAGGTGGCCGTGGCAACAAATGAAGGTGGTGGAGGTTATAGGAGTTCGGCTAGGCAATTCTAGGGGTTTTTGCAACTTTTTGGAGTTTTTGTCCAAAGGAGGGTCACGGCCAGTATAGGTCAGAGAAGGAGGATGCGTTGTGGCCATGGATGGTGGGAAGGAAGTGGTGGTGGTCGGTGGAGGAGATTGTGAGGTTATAGGCCGAGCAACATATGTGAAAAGATCAAGCAAAACAAGCTAAAAGTCAATGGAAAAGTGAGAAGAAAAAGTAGAAAAAGAGGAAGACATTGCTTACTTTTTTTTCAGATCTGAAATGCCTTACAAAATGAAGATGGGAAGAGATTTTTCACGTGATATAGGCGGCTAGGAATCAAGGAAATAAACGGCAACAAATATGGAGGAGTTATGGTATGAAATCAATGGATGGAAAGATGAAGAGGTAATAAATCAAAATGTAACAGATGCCTTTAATTAAAAATAGGTAACTTATCTTAATTTATGTGCTTCCTATATATTAAAGAAAGGTGTATACAAGAAGCTATCACAATCTAATAAATATAATAACGTTAAATTAAATACGTTTTAAAGATATGCCTTTTAAAGCAATAACGTTTATATATATATATATATATATATATATATATATATATATATATATATATATTTGAAATTTCTTTCCAAGAAATAAATAGGGATCTAAATACTTATCCATTTATTACTAAATGAATGTATAAATAATTAAAATAGAAAAATAAGGTAGATATAGATATTATGAAAAATAAATAAATAGTTTTAGGAAAACTAGGAAATAAATAAAGAAAATGCTCTATTTAATGGAATTAGAATAAAAAATTGAAAAAAATATATAATAAACAATTGAAAATTAAATCTGTACTTTAAAAATGTTTTTTTTAAAAATAAAATATATGCATAAGATATCAAGTTACACAAATTAGAATTACAAACAAAAATATTATTTATATAAATTTAAAATAAACAAATTTGTTAAATAAAACAATTTACACACAATATGGTAAAAAGCATAACTTTCACAATATTAATCCGATTTCAACGAAACGAAAAGCAGTATTCTTGAAATTAAATCTATTTTCATAATAAAAGATAAAATTCAAAAATTCAAAAATTTAAATTTTTAAATTTAAAAGTCAAAGTTTGACCATTTTGACCAAAATCCACTTTTTGAAAATATTCCATTTATTCAGGTTTGGAATTATAATTCACACAAAAATCAAAATTTATATTTAAAATAACAATATTTATCCATTTTAATTAATAAAATAAAGTTTTTAGATCAAGAATTTCAATTAAAATAATTAAAATATAAAAAAATTAAAATAACACAAAATACAGGGTTGTTACAGTAACACCCCGATATTTCAAGGGAAAATTAATTAAAAAGGAATTAAAATAGAAGAACTTATTATTAAAAGAAAATTTAAGGGAGAAGTGTAAATTAAAGTACACCTCATTTTTTTACACTAATTAATTAATGGAAATATAATTAATAAACTTAGACAACTATGAAAAATGGGCATTTTGCAAATATTGGAATTTGGCCACAAAACTTATACCACTATGTTCGTGGCAATTTTTCGATTAATTTTCATATATAATGTTTTCCAAACGGTATTTAAACGAAGAAGTTATGGCCATTTGAAGTTTTGACATCAGAAATAATTACACGTATGAAATTGCTAACTTACATTAATTATAATTGATTGATTGATTGCCGATGTGCGTTAAATTACATATGTATATAGTCTGCAATGAATCATTAGAATTTATTAAAATGGGAAACGTATTATATACGCAAAGTTTGGAATTATTTCAATAGCTTACACGGTTATGCGCACATTTAAACTTTTGAATTTGATTAATGAAATTAATTGGAAACAAGAGTATTTATTAATATATTAATATATATATATATATATATATATATATATATAAACATACACATATGTATAAGGAGAGAAATGGTAAAAAGATTTATTGATAATAAATGCACGTTATTAGTAATTAATGTACATTGCAATTTTAATTAACATGCATTACAACATTTACTAATGTATGTTAATTGAAAACTAACGTAGATTGTAAACATGTAAGATGAGGAAACTTAATTTGTTTATAAAATATATATTCTTAAAGTTTAAACCTTTAATGTTTATAAACCGAAAGTTTTGAAAGGAGGATAAAACTTTAACAAATAGATGTTGTAATGGACAAGAACCAATGAGGAATGATTAAAATTAGTAAGCAATCAATTAAAAAAATTAACTATGGATGAATAAAATTAACCAAAGGATTGATTAGTTTAAATTGTGTATGTATATGTACATATACCCTAATTAATTGTACACATTCAAAAGCGTAAATAAATGTGTAATATACCCAATTGGTGAATAGATAAGGATTGGAAATAAATTGATTAACTGAATTAATGACATAATTGGTATTAATGAGAATGTATAACAAAGGAAATTATCATGGATGTAAATTTGTTGGATTGATTTCTAACAAATGCAAATATTTAAAATAAAGATCTAATGAGATTTAATGGGAAACAATTTGTAAAGTCAATTAAAAGGGAGAGTATAATCTCTCAAAAAATGTACAGTATACCACAAACAAACAAAAAATAGAAATTTTGCAATGCAATCATTTAATGGAAATAATTAATGAATGCTAATTTATTTTCTGACGTGGCAGTTTTCTATTGGACTGAATGACGTCGTTTTTGATTTCGTAGCATTCTTTTGGTCTAGTGACGTGTATGAGCCAGAGTGGATAACCATGAGGTGTTCGGACGAACATGATTTAACCTAGGAAAGTCTAATGGACTATATGCACTCACATTATCTATTAATAAACCATCTAACCTAAAACCTAATCTTTTATTCAGCCGTCGCCATAAGTCTATAGTAAAATTTGCATGTATTCTTCTTCCTTTCTCCACTAAATAAATAATTCTTTTCCAAATCAAATTAAATATATATATATGTATACACACGAGTTATTTGAGTAATTCTGAAGAATTTAGAAAGAGGAAGATAAGAAGAAGAAAAGCTTTTCAAAATTTGTACAAGCTCAAGTGCCGGATGAGTGGGAATTAATATGAAATAGAAAAACAAAGTAGTTTAATATTAGTTCTTTTCTGGCATGATATTATGAATTAATTTCTGTTAATAATTGAGGTTTGATGCAAATTATAGTAACTTCTTCTTCGACCACTTCTCAATTCTAATTCATGTTTGGTTTAAAATATAGAACTATAAATTGCTTATTCATGTTTTATGGTGTAAATGAGATTGGTTTAATTAAATTGAATTAGAATTATTATTCAATTTTTAAAGGCATAACTGGTTAGTTGGGTAAATTCAGAAAATTTTCTTTGAATAAAATTGAAAATTTGGTTGGTATAATCACATAATTTTGCATATGGTTATGGAACAAAATTGGGAATTTTAATTGGTATATGTGCTTATTCCATATGCGGCCTTAAACTTAAAAAGTGGAATTTTATGCAATTAATTGGTTTGTGGCTATTGGATAATTTTTTTACAGATTAAATCCCTAAAAAGGAGACGTAAATTAGGGTGGAAAATGTGGACTAAATGGACCTTAAAGGCAAGTATAAATTTGTAACAAAACGGCATAAAAAGTACAGACAAACCATACGAATTGAACAGATGTGAAATTGAAACACCATTTATGTAAGAAAAAGGAAAATTATGAAATAACCAAATCGAAAACAAAAATGGCATAAGACAGATTAACGGAAATAGACAGTATGTAAACTGTAATTGTAATATTAATTAATATGGAAGCGATTTGGTAGGCAGACCTTGTAAAGGTCTGGATAGGTGTTTCATGCAGTTAAGATCAAAACATAGTTTTAGTTGTACGTACTAGGAGCGAGCAAGTAGGTCTGCAAGTATGTTTGTTACCTTTCCTAGGTTGTTAGTACGTAGAATAGATAATATCCGCAATCTCAGGCTTCATCAGGCAGATCGACGCGGACGGAACATGACAAGTGTGCTCCGACATAGGCTTCTTTAGGCAGATCGTTAGAGCATTTTTCACAGCCGACCGAGTTGCGGGCGCTCTTTCGGAGGACCGACACTTTGGATAGGGGCAAGTTCACATTAGTGACCAAGGAGACAGGAGGATAGGAGTCCAGTTTGGCGTAGCCTGAGCGCAACTTCGGGGTCTACGAGGTTGTTTGAGTCGGCGCCGGTCAGACGTAAGAACCGTTTAATCACAGTGCACGGGTAAAGAGCATGACTTTCATGCCATAGCATATGGATAGACAGTCACAATGCACGGGTGCAGAGCATGACTTTCATGCTATAGTATATGGAAAGGTAAGGACAATAGGTTCGACAGGCCGATTGACGTTTAATATTACTGCATGGTTGACTTCCCTAGAGTGACCATGGACTTTAGCTTCTTAGAAACTGTGTCTTAGGAGGATTCAATGCATTATATTATTCGCCCTCCCTGATATTTGAGGAAGACTGGAATTAAACTATTTTATTCTTTCTACTTCATTTTATTTCTCATTCATCGGACTTTATGTCTGCCCCATTCCTTATTTTCCTATTTTCCCTAAATCACAGGAAGATAGTTTAGCAATTATTGGGATTTAGTAAAAAGGCAAGCATCTCTCCGAGGCTCAAAGCTGTTAGGGAAATTAGCATAATCCTGGTTAGTAACCATATGTTAAATACTTTATCATTATTCCACTGTGAGATTTTATAAACATCACTCTGACTTTTCTTTGTTATTTACAGGATACCAAACCAGTAATTCATGCTTTAGTGGACTTGGATTTTCGGTTCATCGAAAATTTAAGCCTACTAGGGTGCGGGTTGTTACATTTGGTATTAGAGCTTGTGTAACGATCCCATTTTTAAATCTAATTTAAATTAGTAATTGATATAGATTGTGGAATTTATTTTGGAGTTAATTCGAATTAATTTCAAATTTCCAAAACAAATAAGACATTTATTTGATTTTACATATATATGAATAGATTTGAATTTGAATTTGAATTTGGATTTGAATTTAAATATGAATATTTTGGTAAAATAATGTAGATTTGGAAAATGATACATGTGATCTTTTATTAATATATATAATTTAGTTTCAATTTATTTTCTTTAAAGGTTATGTGTACATATATATAAACAAAGAAGAATGTATTTATAAATTAGGAAAAACAATTTAAAAAATGTATAAACATTTTCTCATGCTAGAAAATTTACAAGTGTTAAATATCTAACATATTAATAAACAAGTGTAAGTGCTTTAGTAAGAGAATTAACAAAAATAAGCCATGTAATTTAAAAGATGAACAAATGTCATTTATTGCAACTATTTCTAAAATAATAAATAAAAAGGAAAATGAAACTATATAATATCTTTACTCACCTCCCTCTCATCTCTTTTATCTTCATTTTCAAAAGTCTGTACATTTTTAAAATCAGCAAAAAAGTAATCAAACTAGATAACTTCCTCAACATCTAAACCAAAAACAAATTCCAGTAAATAAAAATCTGAAACAACCTTCTTAAATTTCAAACCAGAAAAGTAATTTCAAGTAAAGCAAGATCAACCCAGAAATTAGGCAAATTAAGAGCAAAGCAGGATTCAATTTCAACAACTAAAGTGTAGCAAGGTTTTTCACATAAACAACAATCAAATTCAAAGGGAACAAACCTAGAAAACAAGTACCAGTTTTTTTTTCAAATTCAAGAAAAAAAGTACAAGCCCTCTGTTTTCAAGTTGATAGGTGAGTAAACTTCTTTAAAACTTTGGAATGACACTTTTTGTTTATGATGATGCTTGAGATAAAGTTGTAAAATGTTTACATGCAAACAAATATATGTAAATATATGCAAGGGTGACTGTGCATGCCTGATATCAGGCATATTGCCTCTGTCTGGAAACAGGTTTTCAAAACCTGTTTGAAAATTAATACCCTTCTCCCCTAATTCTTGTTTAACCTTAGGATCCAAACAAAAATTGTTTGTTTAAACATGTTTAAGCTCTAAAGATAAATCCAAGCATAATTAATATAAGAATTTTCTGGAAATCAAAAAATACAGGAAACCCCATCATATATGGAAAATTTATGCATCACGATTTCAGGTTTTTATTTTATCATGTAAAATGTTATCGAAAGAAATTATTTTTGAAAGTGGAATCATGATTTTTAAGTTAATAAACATGGAGAAATCTTGAGTTGATCGTTTTGGGGTTTTCTGGTGTTTCTCGACAATTGGGGTAAAATGGAGGAAGGGATCGCTACTAGAGTTAGCTGGGTGATGTTCGAGCTGAGGAAAAATAATCAGAAAAGTATCTGATCGTCGTGGAGTAGGGACGAGATCTATTTAGGGTTTGAAATCCATATTTGGTCATGGTCGGAATTGGGATTGTTGTGTCACCGTCGATGGACCGGGGCTGTTCGCACCGGTGGGATTCGAAGCGTAGTGATTCGACGTTGTTCTGGCTGGGGTCGCGTGACCTCTGATGGTCGGACGTGGAAGCACGAGGAAGATTGGGTGATCGAACCTTTGTTCCAGGTTAGGTCAGATTGCTTATTTGCGAATTCATTGTACTTTATGGTTTCTGGGTGTTCTGGTGGTTAGATCGGTTTGTCGCTGACTTGATGATGGCCAGAGTTTGGGTCGGAGGTGACCGTTCCGCCTTTGTATGTGCACGAAGGTGCGTTTGTATTAGTAGCCTGGAAGAGGAAGGAAGGGTGGATGTCTCGAAGTAGACTTCGAGTAGTTCGTGTGTTGGTTCGTGACTGGGATCGAGCATTTGCAAGTAAGTACCGGGTATAACAGAACTTAAACAAAAACATAAGTTAAAATTGAAGTTTGGGGTTTGATTCGGGGGAGACTCAAAGTAAATAGGCATTTTTCTTGGGGAACACTCAGAGTTGACTTATGTATTATGATTTCCAATTTTAAAATTTATCAATCTAAGTTAATTTAATTTCTAAATCTATTTTTATAAAGGGAAGATTGTTTGTTAAATTGGAATGTGTAGTTAAAGGTATCGTAAGTAAAATATTTTGAATTAATTAAGTTTAAAGATTTTTTAAACTTATATTTTTAAAAGAGTTTATTTTAAATAAAAACTTAACAAAGTAATTAAGGAATTAATCAAATGTGTTTTAAATTGTTAACTTAAAAGTTAAGTTAATTTATATTGTTAATGATAATTAATTAATTAATGATTTATAATTACTTAATAATTAAAGAATGATTTATTAAAGGTTAATTAATTATTAATAAAAGGTTTATTAATTTATAATTAAGGATTAATTAATTAAGGTAATTAATTATGGAATAATTAATTAATGAAGGTGATTAAGATTTAATTAATTAATAATTGAGGATAATTAATCATTGATTAAAGATAATTAATAAAAGTAATTATATGATTAATTTATTATAATCACATGGTTAATTCATCTTACATGTAGATAATTGATTATTATTGAAGGCCTAGAGCTGATCGATACCTCTGTTATGTGATTGTGGTACTTTGTGATGTGAATTGCTGTGTATTGAACTGTGATATTTGTGATAAGTTTCTGCGTGAACGTGAAAACCCCTTGGCCCGTAAAATGGCATTTAAATTTTGATGCGATAGGGAGTCGGATTCCTGTTAGTGATCCAAAACCCACATCGAATCTTAATGATGAATCTTTGTGATTGATATATTCACGTGTTTTTGAATTAAGAGCTCACTATTCGTTTTAGCTGGGAGAGGACCTTGTGTCATGTAACCCATTCCAAACAGTGATACGACAATGTTGATAGCATTTGAAGACCGTTGGTGAAGACTGGGTATTTTCGAAAATGAAAGGGTTACCTGTCGAATGTCTCTGCATCATGGCTCCGGTATAGAGATCTCAATATGTGATGGGGAGTCCGATCAGGATTGTGAATACCTGGACTTGCAAGGGCTTCTTTGTGAAGTGCCTTCGGTTCCGTTCGTACCCAGAACGGACTTGTATGGATGTATTTATGACAGTACACTTTGAGATGTAAAGCTGGTTTCTATCAAATACATTTCTGTTTGGTGGCGGAGAATTTATTCTCTTAGCTTAACACCCTTCTCTGGGACGTACGAGCTCAGAGGTTACGTAGTTGATGGTTACTAGTGATACATTCCTAATTTGGTAATGTGGCATACGAAGTGTTGCCGATCATTTGTTGATCGAAGCATGGATTTTTTGAAAAGCGTAGCTTTTTGGACGAGACCTCGTTGGACCTCACAACCCGAAAATGGTCGAAACAGGAAGAATGCGGCACGTTTATGAGAGTCGCGCCCTTTAGGGTATATCATTTCCTTCTAGAAAAGGGTGGTATCATTGTATGGAGCCCAGATATTTAACCTATGTGGTTGCAGCAAATTTATTACTTTGTGGTTGTTGCTTTGTGGTTAAGGATCCTCGGATAAAGGTCGGTAACAACCGGGGGATGGTATATTCATGTCAGTAGTTACCTAGTTGCAGAGGTAACCCGGCCTTGTGTTGGCAGAGAGTTGTTTAAGCTCTCAGGGCGTCCCTCCAAAGGCATACCCATGTGGCATAGGAAGTTCCTTAGCCTGACCATTTGTTGGAAAGTTAAAGAAACAATACGAGCCATGTACGCTTTTAGTTGTATAACCTACCATGCTGCGTGGTGGTAACCTGTCGTAAAACATGGTAGCTATAGTAGGCATACGAAGAAATGTGGTATGCTAGCTAAGATTGATATTATACTTTAGAAATGCTTTTCTACACTATGCACTAACAATAATATCAAAAAGAGTCTTCTCGTATCAAGCATGTTTGACTATCATAAGAAGAAATCTCCTCCAATTGTGCAATTGTATTGTGTCTGTGGCGGGAGATCTTATGGTAGTTTCATCTTCCAAAAAGCATTGAGGATTTCTTTTAAATTCTTTTGTTTTTCTTCTAATAAAGATAAACTATTTTTGTCTACTCATACCAGTCCCACGACTGGCATGGAGTTTATTGTTTCCTTCCTAAACTTTGGGTGCCTATAATTTTCCACACGGGCAGCCTAGAAGCAAGTTATCTGTGTTCTGGAGCTAGTTCAGATTTGGAGCTAGGAATCTTGGAAATCTTTTGGAGTCTTTGGTTTGGAAGCTATCAGATTTTGGGAGCTTTTGGTTTTGAAATCTTTTGGAAGCTTTGAAGTTTGGAAGAAGGTGCTTATGTTGGATCTTTTTGAAGACTCGATTATTGTTCCGCTGTGGTGTTATCATTCTGTTACTGTATCATGTGTATATCACTCTGATGATGGTATTCAAATTTTTTATCTGTGTTGTGATCAATGAAATCGTCTTTTCTTTCTTCTATTTATATTCATCTAATGTTGTTATAAGCTCCATCCGAACTGGAGTTCAACATTTGAATCTCCGGCAGTCGAATACAAGTGATGTATTTGATGTCGATTTTTGAACGCTGGATATCAGGTCGTGACAAGTGGTATGAGAGCTAAAGGTTGAGTAAGAACTTTAGCTACGGAGTATAACACATTAGGTGGCTCATTAAAGATAGGGTCAGAAATACCCTAGAATGAGTATAACCCGAAAGACCGAAAACCTAAAATATCTTGGTCTATTTCTTTAAAAGGTTGATATTCCCTAAGATATCTTGTCTGTATGCCTAAATCAAGTTTTCTTACTATTTACAGATAGTGAGAATGAGCGGGAGAAGAGGAAAGAGGTAGGGACGGGGAAATACCACTATAACTGGTCAAGTCCCTGCAACAACAGAAGTAGCTATTCCCACTCAAACTCAGCCGAATATCGCTGATTTATATTGAAGTTTTTCCAGACTTTGTGGAAAGCCGTTCATTGGCAAAGAGTCTATAATCGAAGAACAAGCCTGGATTTGATCGTGTGAAAGAATTTTCAGAGGATTGAAGTTGGAAGGCGATCAAAAGAGATTGGTAGTTTCTTGGCAACTCCAAGAGGAAGCTCTAGCCTGGTGGGAGACTGTCACAATGGATGAGCTAGAAGATGGGTTCACTTAGGGTCGATTCAAAGAGGTGTTTAAGTAGCGATATATGCCATCTGTTGGTATCTCCAGAATGTACCAGGAGTTCATATATTTGAAGCAAGGGAGCTTATTTTTTGAAGAATATTTGAACAGATTTAACGAGTTATCTCGGTTTGGTCCGAAGTTGGTGAATACACCTTTGAAGAAGAATGAAAGATTCATTCGTGGAATGAATAAGAAATTCCATGAGAGGATGACAGCCCATGTGAAGGAATCTTTTTCTGAATTGATCGATATGGGTTATAGATTTGATACCCTAGATAAGCAGGAAGTCCCGGAAGAGAAAGAGAGTGCAAGCAATCCGAATTGGAGGAAAAGGAAGTTCAAAGGAAAGAAACCGTGGCAAGGCAAGGAGAAGAAGAATAATCAAGAGGATAAGGCAAAGGATGTTACTTGTTTTAATTGTTTGGAGAAGGGACATCTCTCAAGCAGATGCAAGAAGCCCAAGAAAGAAGTAAAGAAAGATTACCCAGCAAAGAAGCAAGCACAAGTAGTGAAAATGTATGCGATAAAAGATGACCCCTCAACTTCAAAGGAGGATGAAGGAAAAGGAGTTTTAGAAGGTAACCTTCTCATTTATGACAGTGTTGTTAGAGTTTTGTTCGACACGGGAGCCACACGTAGCTTTATCTCCCAACAAACCGTGAATGAATTAAAACTTAGACCTGAATTTATCGACTAACCCATTTGCATGAAGAATCCAGTTGGTGGCCCTGCAAATCTTTGTCTGTATTGTAGAAAATTGCCTATCTCGTATTCTTGTCATCAATTTCCTATCAACCTTTATGTTCTCGACTTCAAAGAATTTGAAATCTTACTCGGAATTAATTGGTTACCAGATACAAAGCTAAATCAGATTGTAACAATCCAAAAATTTCGGTTAGAACCAAATTAGGGAATTTTATTGAAATCTCTTGTGAGGTTCCAAGTCCTAAGAGGGATAAGTTGATGTATACTTTGGGATATCCCAAACCTAGTCTGGAGTCCATAGCTATTATTCAAAAATTTCCACATGTATTCGAAGAAGTCAAATCTTTGCCTCCACACAAAGAAATTGATTTAGTTCCAAATGCTCGTCCTGTCGTTCATGCAAGTCGAAGGATGGCACCTAGGGAAAGAATAGAGCTGGTCAAGAAAACTCAAGATTTGCTAGAGAAAGGATTAATATGTCCCAGTGTTTCCGATTGGGGTTCAGCTGTGGTATTTGTGGAAAAGTCTTGAGATTGTGCGTGGACTACCGCAATCTCAATAGATTGACTCTTAAAAACAAATTTCCTTTGCCTAGAATCGACGATCTATTCGATCAGTTGCACGGCGCTTGATTCTTTCAAAGATGGATCTAGCCCAGGGATTCCATCAACTACGAATTGCTGAAGACTGTGTTCACTTAACTACTTTCAGGGGTCCAGACACATTCTACGAATGGTAAGTCATGCCTTTCGGACTAACCAATGCTCCCGCATACTTCGTAGACTTAATGACCCGTGTATTCCGAGAGGTATTGAATAAATTTGTTTTGGTGTTTATTGATGATATTTTAATCTACTCCAAAACTGAAGAGGAGCATGCTTAACATTTAAGAATTGTTTTGGAGATATTGAGGAGGAAAGTTCTGTTTGCCAAATTCTCTAAATGTCACTTTTGGGTTAAGGAAGTTAGATTTCTCGATCATATTGTTAACGAAGAGGGAATCTCTGTTGACCCGGGCAAGGTTTCTGCTATTCTAAACTGGAAACAACCCACTACTCCAAAAGAAGTTCGAAGTTTTCTGCGTTTAGCGGGGTATTACAGAAAATTTGTCCAGGATTTTTTTAAGATAGCCAGTCCGTTGACTAAGCTAACGATGAAGAATGCTAAGTTTGATTGGACTCCGAAATGTGATGAAGCATTCCAGGAGTTGAAAAAAAGATTGACTTCCGCTCCTGTTCTCGCTATTATTAACGAGAACCAAGGCTTATCTGTTTATACTGACGCATGTGGTGATGGTGTGGGTGCTGTGTTAATGCAGAATGGTAGAGTAATTGCCTATGTGAGTAGACAATTACAACCACATAAGAAAAACTACTCAACCCACGATTTGGTGCTCTTGGCCTTTATTTTTGCTATAAAAATCTGGCGTCGTTATCTTCTGGGTGAAAATTTTGAATTATTCATCGACCACAAATCTCTGAAGTATCTCTTTACCCAGAAGGATTTAAATCTGAGGCAACAGCGTTGGTTAGAATTTCTAGCGTCATACGACCTAGATATTTAGGATACACCCGAAAAAGCCAATGTAGTTACCGATGCTTTGAGTAAATGGCATGTTGTCCTTGTACATCTTGTTGTCACTCCTACTCTTCTTGAAAAGATCGCTAGAAAATAGAAAGAAGATGAGTTTCTTCAAGGAATTTGTAAGAGAATATGTCAAGGTGAGAATTCCATTTTTGGAATTGATAATGATGGAATTTTAAGACAGAAAGGCAGGATGTGTATTCCAGATATCCCTGATATGAAACGGGAAGTATTGGATGAATGTCACAAGTCCAAACTTGGTATCCATCCAGGAGTTAATAAGATTTATCGACATATCAAAAGAACATTCTGGTGGAAAACAACGAAAAGGAATATATCTATTTATTTCAGTCGTTGTGTTACATTTCTGCAAATCAAAAGTGATCAGATGAAAATGGCGGGTTTGCTCCAACCATTGGAGGTGCCTAAGTGGAAATACGATCACGTGTCTATGGAATTCATAGACGGATTGCCAAGAACTCGAATGGGGAATGAAGCAATTTGGGTTATTGTGGACCGTTTGACTAAAACATCCCACTTTATCCCAGCAAAATCTACCCAAACACCGGCATGTTTGGCAGAGCTATCTATAAAAGAGATTGTTCGTCTCCATGGTATACCCAGCAGTATAGTGAGTGATCGTGACCCGATCGTCACCAGCAGATTTTGGGAGGCATTTCAAGCCGCATTAGGAACTAAATTGAACTTCAGTACCGCATAGCACCCGCAGTCTGATGGGTAGACTAAAAGGATAAATCGAATCTTAGAAGACCTTTTGCGCACCTGTATTCTTGACTTTGGCGGTTCATGGGGGGACCATTTTCATCTGGTTGAATTTTCATACAATAATAGCTATCAGGCCAGTACTGAAATGGCTCCTTTTGAGGCTTTATATGGTCGTTCGTGTCGATGAGGCTTTATATGGTCATCCGTGTCGATCACCTGCATGTTGGATTAAGTTAGGTGATAGACTTGTCCTTGGACCAGATATGATAAAGGAGGCCCCCGAGAAAGTTGATTTAACCCAAAAGAAGTTGAAAACTGCTCAAACCCGTCAGAAAAGTTATGCTGACCACAGAAGAAGAGCTCTAGATTTCAAGTTGGAGATTCTATCTTCCTAAAAGTTTCTCCAATGCAGGGTGTGTTGAGGTTTGGAAAAACAGGTAAGATGGCACCTCAATATATTGGTCCTTTTCCTATACTGAAGAGGATCAGTCCTTTGGCATATCGAGTGAAGTTACCTAAATGGCTATCTGGCGTACACAATGTGTTTCATGTTTCTCACCTTCGGTAATATATGCACGATTCAGATTGTATCATTAAAGAGGATGCTCAGCAAGATCTTGAGATTACACCAAATCTGGTTGTTAAGAGGGAACAGTTAAAGATCATTGATCGAGACGAAAAGTAGCTAAGAAATAAAGTTGTGAAACTGGCTAAGGTGCAATGGAGTGGTGATCCAATTGACTGTACTTGGAAAAATAAAGGATAGCATGCAGAAGTCCTATCCCAATTGCAGAGTGGATATTTCGGCTTAATTTAGTAAGCCATTTCTCTATCCTTTCTTTATTCTTATATTCCTTGTTTGTTTCTCTCTCTTTCTTTCAAATTTCGAAGACGAAATTTTCTTAAGAGGGAATCTGTAACAATCCCGTTTTAAAATCAAATTTAAATTAGTAATTGATATAGATTTTGGAATTTATTTTGGAGTTAATTTGAATTAATTTTAAATTTCCAAAACAAATATAACAAGTATTTGATTTTATATATATCTATGAATAGATTTGAATTTGAATATAAATATTTTGGTAAAATAATCTAGATTTGGAAAATGATACATGTGATCTTTTATTAATATATATATAATTTAGTTTCAAATTTTTTTTAAAGGTTATGTGTGTGTGTGTATATAAATAAAGAAGAATGTATTTATATATTAGGAAAAACAATTTAAAAATAATGTATAAACATTTTCTCATGCAAGAAAATTTACAACTGTTAAATATTTAACATATCAATAAACAAGTGTAAGTGTTTTAGTAAGAGAATTAACAAATGTAAGCCATGTAATTTAAAAGATGAACAAGTGTCATTTGTTTCTAAAATAATAAATAAAAAGGAAAATGAAACTATATAATATCTTTACTCTCCTCCCTCTCATCCCTTTTTATCTTCATTTTCAAAAGTCTATACATTTTTAGAATCAGCAAAAAAGTAGTCAAACTAGACAACTTCCTTAATATTTAAACCAAAAACAAATTCCAGTAAATAAAAATCTGAAACAACCTTCTCAAATTTCAAACCAGAAAAGTAATTTCAAGTAAAGCAAGATCAACCCAGAAATTAGGCAAATCAAGAGCAAAACAGGATTCAACTTCAACAGCTAAAGTAAAGCAAGGATCATCACATAAACGACAATCAAATTCAAAGTGAACAAACCCAGAAAGTCCCAGTTTTTTTTCAAATTAAAGAAAAAAAGTACAAGCCCTCTGTTTTCAAGTTGACAGGTGAGTAAACTTCTTTAAAAAAATTGAAATGGCACTTGTTGTTTGTGACGATGCTTGAGATAAAGTTGTAAAGTTTACATGCAAAAAGATATATGTAAATATATGCAAGGATGATTGTGCATGCCTGATGTCAAGAATATTGCCTCTGTCTGGAAGCTGGTTTTCAAAACCTGTTTGAAAATGAAAATCCTTCTCCCCTGATTCTTGTTTAACCTTAGGATCCAAACCAAAATTGTTTATTTAAACATGTTTAAGCTCTAAAAAGAAATCCAAGCATAATTAATATAAGAATTTTCTAGAAATCAGAAAATACAGGAAACCCCAATATATATAGAACATTTAAGCATCTTGATTTTGGGTTTTTATTTTATCGTGAAATGTTTTCGAAAGCAATGATTTTTGAAAGTGGAATCATGATTTTTAAGTTAATAAACATGGAGAAATCTTGAGTTGATCGTTTTGGGGGTTTTTTGGTGTTTCTCGACGATCAGAGTAAAATGGAGGAGGGGAATCGCTACTAGAGGTAACAGGGTGGTGTTCGAGCTGAGGAAAAATGATCAGAAAATTTTCTGATCATCATGGAGTAGGGACGAGATCGATTTAGGGTTTGAAGCCCATATTTGGTCATGGTCAAAATTGGGATTGTTGCGTCATCTTCGATGAATCGGGGCTGTTCGCACCGGTGGGATTCGAAGCGTAGGGGTCGACGTTGTTCTGGCCGGGGTCGCGTGATTTCTGATGGTCGGAGGTGGAAGCATGAGGAAGATTGGGTGATCGAACTTTTGTTCCAGGTTGGGTCAGATTGAGTATTTGCGAATTCATCGTAGTGGGTGGTCTGGAGGTTAGGTCGGGTTGTCGCTGACTTGATGATGGCCGGAGTTGGGTCGGAGGTGGCCGTTCCGCCTGTGCATATGCACGAGGCCCCTTTTGTATCAGTAGCCTGGAAGAGGAAGGAAGGGTGGACGTCTCGAAGAAGACTTTGAGTAGTTCGTGTACTGGCTCGTGATTGGGATCGAGCATTTGCAAGTTAGTACCGGATATAACAGAACTTAAAAACAAAAATCTAAGTTAAAAATGAAATTAGGGGTTTGATTCGGGGGAGACTCGAAGTAAATAGGCATTTTTCTCGGGGAACACTCGGGGTTGACTTGGGTATTACGATTTCCAATTTTAAAATTTAACAATCTAAGTTAATTTAATTTCTAAATCTATTTTCTTAAAGTGAAGATTAATTGTTAAATTGGAATGTATAGTTAAAGGTTTTGAAAGTAAAACATTTCAAATTAATTAAGTTTAAAGATGTTTTAAACTTATATTTTTAAAATAGTTTATTTTAAGTAAAAACTTAACAAAGTAATTAAGGAATTAATCAAATGTGTTTTAAATTATTAACTTAAAAGTTAAGTTAATTTATATTGTTAATGATAATTAATTAATTAATGATTTATAATTACTTGATAATTAAAGAATGATTTATTAAAGGTTAATTAATTATTAATAAAAGGTTAACTAATTTATAATTAAGGATTAATTAATTAAGGTAATTAATTAAGGAATAATTAATTAATGAAGGTGATTGAGATTTAATTAATTAATAATTAAGGATAATTAATCATTGATTAAAGATAATTAATAAAAGTAATTATGTGATTAATTTATTATAATCACACGGTTAATTCATCTTACTTGTAGATAATTGATTATTATTGAAGGCCTTGAGCTGATTGATACCTCTGTTATGTGATTATGATACATTATGATGTGAATTGCTGTGTATTGAACTATGATATCTGTGATATGTTTCTGTGTGAATGTGAAAACCCCTTGGCCCGTAAAACGACATTTAAATTTCGATGCGACAGGGAGCTGGATTCTAGTTGGTTATCCAAGATTAGGAATAGGACATTCCTAAGGAAGTAAGCAAAGGTTCACTTTTAGTTCAACCAATTAAAGAGGAAACTTTTTGAGATTAAAAAGTTGAAATATATTAAAAAAATAAGTAATGGGTTTTGAAAAAGTGATATAGTTTTGTATGATAAAGATTATTATTTGAAGAAAAATTCTTTTTGTAAGATTATACAGCATAAGTAGCTTGCTAGTTTCTTTTTAAAACAAAAGGAATTTAAATTTAAGTTAATTGGAAGCCAGGAATTTCAGTAAAAGAAATTTTGTAAAACTCTTTTCTTATGAAAGGGATAAAAAGAGCAATATAGGAAATATTTGTACATGAAAATTATTTTTATGGGTGAACAAAATAAATGGTAGAAATTGGAAAATAGAGTACATGTTTTAAAAAGGGAGACGTAGAACTTGAAATTTAGTTAAGCAGCTACATTAGTATTGTAGATAGGTAGGGATTTGACAAACTTTAGTTTATTGAAATGAAAGGAGCAATGATACAGTTTTCTATGAATCAACCAGGCTATAAATAAACTTGTTTTGTTGAAATTATAAGGAATATGCAAAAAAAATCCTTGTAATATCACACAAACAAAAATCCTCCTTTAAAGGATTATAGAAGATTTTTTATGGTTTCTGTAGTAGTTCCAATATATTAAAGTGTAAAATCTTTAATTACAATTATAAATGTTGTAATTGGAATAAATGTTAGTAAGTGTACTAGGAAAATGTCAAGGAACAATTGAGAGATTCGTTATTCTTATCTACTTCAGTTTTTGTAAATATGAAAATTATGAAAGAACGTTTTGAAAACAAATAAGGCATGTCTTTGGAATAAATGATTTGGTGAAAATAAATAAGTTTTTGAAAAAGAAAAACTTAACAAAAAAAAATTAAATCAAAGATTCCAATATTTAAAAATTTATCAAGGTCTTTTAAAAGGAAAAACAGGTTAAATTCTAAACTTAGGATTGTTGGTATTCCTATCTAGGTTTAGGGGATAATTTAAATTCAAACACTGTAAGAGTGTAAGGTAAAGCCATCAAATTTTTATCAATTTAATAAGAAGTTTTAAGTAACACTTTTAAAGGCAAGAATTTTAGGATATTGAATTATTTTTTTCATTGAAAGGAAGAAATAAATGCCAAACCAAGTTTTAAAATATGGAGTAAATAGGAAATGGAGCCTAGGGTTAAGGACTCCCTCGGATTAAGACACGTATTGAGAGAATGTACTTGAAAAAAAGGGTTTTCAAGGAGTTTTACAAAAAGTTTTCAAAAACGAGTTTTGAAAGTATATATTTATATATATAGATAAAAGCTTTATTAAAAGTGGTTTTTAAGGGTTTTATCAATATAAGTCGAAATTCCTGTTATTCGTGCCTACTCTATTAATGGGAAAGTGAATTAGAACAAGTTTTAGGAGATAGGATGTACGTTCCTTAGTTATTCTTATAGAAATGATAATGTTTATTTCTTATATAAATGTTATCCCACTTTTTGGTAAGGCCGTGACACCAAAGAATTGACTGAAGACCGAAGATAGTTCGTCCCAAAAACCAGTTATACGCAGGTCCACTATGGACGCTGGTAAATTTTTCCTATGTCCGGATCGAGCCACAACTAACACGATACGACAATCAAAGCTATGAAAGCTAATATTCCAAATTTCAAGTCAATCGGAGTTCGTATGCTCAAGATATGATCGACACGATGCACGTATGGGTAGTTACGTCGAACCACTATAAATTCGTGTGTTTCTGTGCAATTTCTTATTTGTTGGTTGGTGTATTTATTAGATCTACCTCATTTTACATTTATTTTCTTAATTTTATCTCTTCAAATACATCCAAAGAGTGTTGTGTCCAATTTTGTTACAAATAATAAGATAGTATTAGCAAAGGAATTTCGGGCATGAAAGTAAATCAAGGAGATTTGCCCAGTGCAACCTTTAAGACATGGATAGGTTGGAAATAAATATGAGGAAAAGGCTTTGCGACCATAAGGAAATTTGTGAACTTTTAGTATTGATGCATAAAAGTGGACTTAAGCAATTAAGTATCCTATTATCTACTCCGATTTAAATGGTAAATAAATGAAAGTGTTTTCTCAAAATAAAAATAGTGGAAATCTTATATTTAAAAGAGAAAGGAAAATGATATGAAAATTTTCAAATAAATTTTAAGGAAATTGTGTAAAAAGAAATTGATATGTGTTATTTTTCGATAACCATCATAGAACTTTTTAAGCACTTGTTATATTCACCCTCAGTGTGTATTTTGCTTTTAGTGGATGCAGTGGGTGTCTGATATTTTAGTTCAATAAAATAATCAGACAAACCACTTAAACTTTCTTAAAAAGAAAAATTGAAAGAATTTGACAAAAATAGAAGGAAATATATTTTTTCAATAATTGTTTAGCATTTATTTTACACATTATTGCACTTATCTCCAATGTGTATTTTACTTTTAAAATGGAAATTTTGAAAAAAAAAAGAGAGAATTTTATAAAGCACTACTTCTGCACTTTTTTTTGAAATAAATAATATTTGGAAATATACAGGTAAATGCTTGTAAGTTAAAATTTTAAAAGAGAATTTGGTAGTTTTATAACTTCTAGCTTTGTGAAATTTGAGAATAGGAAGATTTTAAAATCTTAGGCGACTTACTAGTTGTATGGAAATGGTAAAAATCAGAATTTGAATTAAACTGTAAAAGAAATGAAAAAGCAGACTTTATAGTTTTAAAGACTAATTCTCTTTGAGAAATTTATGATCTTTGTTGAAAAGACGAAGTAAAAATGTTTTGATATTCACTTAGAAAGGGAAGAAATAAATTTGGAGTTAGATAAATAGGATTAAGCAGCCCACTAGGATAAGGTTGACTGTAGAGTTTGAAAAACAAATGGAAGTGTATGAGAAATTTATGGTGGAAGGTTATATTCCATTTCTGATATTTCTGTACACATCTTTTTGATTCAGGAGCATCTCATTCCTTTATCTCCAGTTCTCTTGTTGAGGGACATCATTTAGATGTTTCCATCATTTTTGTTCCGGTAGTAGTCTCAAACCTAGTTGGAGGATCAGCTTACTTATCGATGCTTTTCCGATGTTTGAAAATTTTGATTCTTGGAGTAGAGTTTGACTGTGAGGTATTCGTTCTTGGTTTCTCTGGTTTTGGTAATATTTTGGGTATAGACTAGTGGTAGATGTATGGGGTGATCTTAGATTGTGACAGGAGGCTTGTTAGGTATGGGTAGTGGGCGTACCTTGGAGTGTCATGTGATCTGCGAGGGTTTACTATGCTTAGCTACCTTTATTCTTTAAACATATCTCCCGATGATCTTAGTTATGTTCTAGTTGTTTCAATGTACCATGATGTTTTTGAGGAGGTCAGCGGCCTTCCACCATGAAGGGAGGTTGATTTCAGGATATATCTTGTTGATAATGCTTGGTCGGTTACTCTACCGGTTTGGGATATGGCCCGAAAGAGAGGATTAGGATTTCATATCCACATCTTTTGTTGGTAAGTTTTCTTTTGAACATCCTTTCTTTGATCTTTTCCTAATTAGGATCCTTCGATAGATCTTTTTAGGTTACACTTTATATTGATAGGGATGTTTGTAAACATGACATTAGGACATGTTAAGTTTGATGGTTGCTTGTGGTTGCAAGTGGATGCCATTGTTTGAAATGGATGCATTACATGCACTAGATAGATATTTATTAGGATAATCGGCCAATTAGTACACACACTTGCATATGTGTGCTTGTTATCTATTGCATTTTCACATGGTTGTATATATATGTGTATATATAAATGGATGTTGCATTTGGATGGTGCGTTTGGATGAATGATTGACACCTACATACAAAATTATCAATTATACTAGGGTAATTGCATATATTTGGTTGCATGGCATAAGCATACTTGTATTACAGGAGGTCAACCGAATCAGTAGACCGACTACCTTTTCGCATTAGGTAAATTCATATGCATTTCACTTTGCATAAATCATAAATTGCATTAGTTAAAAATAAGTACAATGGTAGAAATGGATGATGGAAGATTAGATGGATGTAGTTTTTGGATGATGGTTGCTATTTACATTCTTCCATCTTTGGAGATTTCGAGGACGAAATCCTTTAAGGGGGAAGAATGTAACAACCTGATATTTTAGGGGAAAAATAATTAAAAAGGAATTAAAATAGAAGAAGTTATTATCAGAAGAAAAATTAAAGGAAATGTGTAAATTAAAGTACACCTCACATGTTTTTTACAATAATCAATTAATGGAAATATAATTAATATACTTAAACAATGTGAAAAATGGACATTTTGCAAGTATTGGAATTTGGCCATGAAACTTATACCATTGTATTCGTGGCAATTTTCTGATTAATTTTCATAGATAATGTTTTTCGAATGGAGTTCAAACGAATAAGTTATGACCGTTTGAAGTTTTGGCATCAAAAACAATTACACGTATGAAATTGATAACTTACAATAATTATAATTAATTCATTGATTGATGATGTGTGTTAAATTACATATGTACATAGCTAGCAATGAGTCAGTAGAATTTATTAAAAAGGGGAAACATATTATATACACAAATTTGCACGTTTATGCGCACATTTAAACGTTTGAATTTGATTAATGAAATTAATTAGAAACAAGAGTATTGTACTAATACACACACATATGTATAAGGAAAGAAATGGTAAAAAGATTTATTGACAATAAATGCACATTATTAGTAATTAATGTATGTTACAATTGTAATTAACATGCGTTACAATATTTACTAATGTATGTTAATTGGAAATTAACGTAGATTGTAAAGATGTAAGATGAGGAAACTAAATTTGTTTATAAAATATATATTCTTGAGGTTTAAACCTTTAATGTTTATAAATTGAAGATTTAGAAAGGAGGATAAAAAGTTAACAAATAAATGCTGTAATAGACAAGAATCAACGGAGAATGATTAAAATTAGATAGCAATCAATTAAGAAAAATAAGTATGAATGAATATAATTAACCAAGGGATTGATTGGTTTAAATTGTATACGTACATATACATATATCCTAACTAATTGTACACATTCAATAGTGTAAATAAATGTGTAACATACCCAATTGGTGAACAGATAAGGATGAGAATAAATTGATTGGCTGAATTAATGACATAATTGACATTTGTGAGAATATATAACAAATAAAATTATTATGGATGTAAATTTGCCAAATTAAGATGGATTAATTGCTAACAAATGCAAATATTTGAAACAAAGATCTAATGAGATTCATAAAATGGGAAACAATTTGTAAAGTCAATTAAGAGGTATAGTATAATCTCTTAAAAAGTGTAATGTATACACACAAGCAATAAAAATGGGGATTTTGCAATGCAATCAATTAATGGGAATAATTAATGAACGCTGATTTATTTTCTTACGTGGCGGTTTTATATTGGACCGACTGATATGGTTTTTGATTTTCTAGCATTCTATTGATCCAGTGATGTGTATGAGCTAGAGTGGATAACCATGAGGTGTTTGGATGACCATGATTTAACCTAGGAAAAATCTACTGGACTATATGAACTTACACTAGCTATAAATAAACCATCTAACCTAAAACCTAATCTTTATTCAGCAGTCGCCATAAGTCTACAGTAAAATTTATGTGTATTCTTCTTCCTCCTTTCTCCACTAAATAAATAATTTTCTTCCAAATGGAATTAAAAATATATACGGATTATTTGAAGAATTCTAAAGAATTTAAAAGGATGAAGATAAGAAGAAGAAATACTTTTCAAATTTATACAAGCTCAAGTGCCAAGTGAGTGGGAGTTAATATGAAATAGAAAATTAAAGTAGTTTAATATTAGTTCTTTTCTGGCATGATAATATGAGTTAATTTCTATTAATAACTGTGGTTTGACATAAATTATTGCAATTTCTTCTTCTACCACTTCTCAATTCTAATTCATGTTTGGTTTAAAATATGGAATGTATAAATTGCTTATTCACATTTTAGGGTGTAAATGATATTGGTTTAATTAAATTGAATTAGAATTATTACTCAATTTTTAATGGCATAAGTGGTTAGTTGGGTAAATTCAGGATATGTTCTTTGAATAAAATTGGAAATTTGGTTGGTATAAATTACATAATTCTAAATATGGTTATGGAACAAAATTGGGAATTTTAATTGGTATATGTCGTTATTCTATATGCGGCCTTAAACATAAAAAGTGGAATTTCATGCAATTAAATGGTTTGTGGCTATTGGATAAATTTTTGTATAGATTAAATCTCTAAGAAGGAGAACGTAAATTAAGGTAGAAAATGTGAATTAAATGGACCATAATGGAAAGTATCAATCTATAACAAAAAGGTATAAAAAGTATAGACAGACCATACAGATTGAAAGGACGTGAAATTGAAACACCATTTATGTAAGTAAAGGGAAAATTTTGAAATAAGCAAATCAGAAGTAAAAATGACATAAGGCATATTAATGGAAATAGACAATATGTAAACTATAATTGTAATATTAACTAATCTAGAAGCGATTTGGTAGGTAGACCTTGTAAAGGTCTGGATAAGTGTTTCATGAAGTTAAGACCAAAATATAGTTTTGGCTGTGTTATCCCGCCTTTTGACAAGGCTTGGCACCAAGGAATTGACTAGAAACCAAGGACAGTTCATCCCGAAGAACATTTATACACAGGTTCACTATGGATATCGGTAAATGTTAACCATTTTCAGATCAAGCTACAATTGATATAACGAGACAAGCGAAGCTACGAAAGCCAACGTTTCAAATTTCAACTCCATCCGAGTTCGTATGCTCAAGATATGATCGATGCAATTCAAGCGGTCACCTTGTTCGTATTCATCAAGCAACCAGGGAAAACCCAACTTCGTATCAATTTGTTTCGAATCGATCAGATGTGCATGGCTTCGTATCGATCAGGAGAGCAGTGTTTTTCGTATCCACCAATTATCTGTTATTCATATCCAACAAGCTTCAGCTATTCGTATCCATCAACAAATATTGTTTCGTATCCATCAAGTGCACCACTTCGTATCCATCAGACAACCACTCTCTTCGTATCCATCAACCAATAACATCATTCCTAATCCACTTGGTCAACTGATGCCATCTTCGTATCGATCCCTTTCTACCCATTTCATATCGGTCTATCGGTTAGCTAAGGGGAACAATACGAACACAAGGCTTTCCATGGATACGAAGTGGCCCACAGTGATCGATTGAAATACACAACTGTCATCGATATGAAGTAGTCTGTGATCATCGATTCGAACAGAAGCAGCAATGATCGATACGAACAAAGCAGTGGATCGATGCGAACAAGGTTAGGCCAAGTTGATACAAACAAAGGGCATCCATAGGAAAGACACGATCATTCGGCATGAAATGTGGATCGATCCTAAAAGCAAGTGCCACGTCAACTGGCGTCACGTGCAGACTCATCGATGTGAAGTTATCGGTAGGACAACATCGATATGAAGGAGACAACCTTCGAAAAATACAGACTTGCATCGATCATAACTCATAGTCTACAAGTCCAAATGCCACTAAATTTTCACAGGAGCTTACCTACGACTTAAAGAATGTTCATACTCAATTTCGACTCGATTGGATCAAATCTTGATCGATATGAAATTTGTCTGTATCGATCAAGGACCGAGTGCGAATGACATGGGATCGATCGTGTGGGCCCACTCATATGCCAAAAGAGGTCTTTCGAGATCCGAGCGAGATATTTGTATCCTATGCTTATAAATAGCATCCCAGAGTCTACAGAAAAAGGACTTTTGACTCTACCATGTCCAGACTCTGCTGAAACCATTTCTATACTGACATCACTGTTGTACTCGAAATTCAATGTTGTAATCCGCTGTTACCAGTTGTAATCAGCAAACAAACATCAGTAAAATCACCAATTTCATAGTGGATGTAGGCCATATGCTGAAACACTGTAAATCTCTGTGTTTCTGTGGGTTTTTCTTATCCGTTTTTGAAGTGTTTGCTAGATAATCCTTTTTTTCCATTTACTTTCTTCATTTTATCTCTTTAAATACTTTCGTAGAGTGTTGTGCCTAATTTTGGTACAAATATTTGGTGCTTTCACTGAGAAAAATCTAGTTTTTTCCCCTGCTCATTGGATCTAATATCAATATCGGATTGCATAAATCTAAGAAGAAGATCCGGTTTTCAAGTTCAAAGTTCTTCCATCCTATTCAGATTTGCATCAAGTCTAGGAAAGAGCTTCGCTATCCATCATGGTTAACACAAAGACCACTTCTGCTATGTAGATCTAGTAGGATAGGATCGATAGAATCTCGTGCAACTACCTCTGACTAATCAGAATGCTGCCGGACCATCAATCCACAAGGCCATATCACCGGGGAAGAGCTTCAGATGCTAATGCAAGAGCTGACATAGAGCCGTCAGCAACTTACTCAACAGCTGTGTGCCAACGCAGAATTAACTAATCGGTTGAATCGCTAAAGACGTAGGAGATCCTGGAGGGATCACGCTTCCTATTCATCTACTGAGAGTTCAGCTTCTTCAGACTATCATCACAGATCCACGCGCCCACGGCTAGATGGGAGTTATACCCAAACTACTGAACATCAGCACGCACTGAGCGTTAGGCAACCAAGAGTTGGCTCGTCAACCAGCCATCAAACTGGACCCTCCTCTCGAGGAGGTACTGTTCCATACCATGTTACAGACTACCGCACTACCATCGCTGCTACTTAACCGGGAGCTGATGCCCGAAACCGGACAGATCCGATCCAACATCAACATACTCCCGAACCTTATATCCCTAAAGACTTAGAACCAAGGAGGCGAGAACCGGACCGTAGACCACGTCCGGCCAAGCCTCGCATTGTGGAACCCGACCACACCTTGGACCAGCGCGCTCAACATGTCCAGATGGCAGATATACCAACGATGATAGGTCAAATGATCCACGAAAGTCAGGATCTTACTAACGACGACTGGGGAATCTCTCGGAGTCAGACCCCATTCACTGATGACATATTCTATGCTGAACCGCCTCGACAATTCGTGATGCCAACTCTACCCATCTATGAAGGGAGCTCAGATTTTAATTAGCATATTCTAAAGTATGAATGATTGATGAATGCTGCACGAGGTGATGATGCAGTTAAATGCGGGAGTTTTTCGATCTCTCTTGGAGGCATGGCTACCATGTGGTTTACCCGCCTGCCACCTCGATCTATCTCATGTTTTGTTCAGTTGGCGACAAAGGCCAAAGGATGTTAACACTTTTTCTAGTGTCACTCAAGTTCTTGGAGAGACACTCAGACGTTTTTTAGAAAGATTTCATGCTGCATGAGCTGAGATTAGCAATCCCAATGATAACTCAATTCTGATGGCTTTAACTAAGGGAATTGATCCCGATTCCTAATTCGAGAACTGGTTGGCCGAAAAACCTCCTACGTCATTGGACCGTTTCTATTCCAAGGCAGCCTAATTCTTGAGAAGGGAGGATGCAAAACAGTCCAGGAAAAAGGATGATGCAGGAGCCAGTGTGGAAGGAATCTAGAGTAATGTAGCTGTTAAACAATCCGGGGAGAGTTTCTGAAAAGTTCAGTTGAATATACAAAATAAACAAAATCAGCAGAGGGTAATGGAGATCTAAATAAGAAATGGGATCAGAATTGTGGTCCACTACATAGGGCTCCCATGTTTGATAATTATAGTCCTTTGAATACGTCGTTGAAGAATGTGTACTTACAGACTTGTAACACCATTCAATATAAGAAACTTGCCCCAAAACCATCATCAGAGAAACAAATCCAGATGGGAAAGTTTGTAGATTCCACGATAGCTACGGCAATAACACGAATGAGGGTCGTCACTTGCAAGATCTCATTGAAAAGTTGATAAGAGAAAGGAAGTTAGAGCAGTTTGTGCGGGCGCCACAGTCTGGAGGTGCAGGCCCATCAAATCAAAATCATGCACCAAATCAGGCAAGACAGGAGGAACCTTCTTGTACTGGCGGAAGGTTAGTGATAAATACTATTAGTGGTGGTCCTCATACAGCAGATCGAAGCTGGAAGGAAATGAAGTCGTATGCTAATTCTATTAGACATGCATACTTCGAATGTTGTAGTAGTTCGGAAGATGGGGCTCCGAAAAAACAACAGAAGACGATGACTGACGACATCGTGTTCTGAGATAGAGATGCTGACAGGATTGAAGCCCCCACTATTGATCCACTTGTCATATCAGCTCAAGCTAGGTCCTGCTTGGATGAAGAAATCTTAGTCGACAGTGGAAGTTCTGTGAATATATTGTTTAAGCGAGCCTATGACCAGATGAAGATGGAGGCTAAAGATTTGAAGCCTTGTCAGTCTCGTATTCATCACTTCAAAGGGAGTGCAACCATACCCACTGGAGTGGTGGAATTTCCAATGGAGTTAGGAATCGGAGAACGTCGGAGAGTCCGGATATTGCAATTTGTTGTATTGGACATAGACTCGCCATACAATGCTTTCTTGGACTGACCGACCCTAGCTGAATTCAGGGCTACCATTGCCCCATGGTGTTTGACTCTAGAATTTCCCACCGATCGTGGAGTTGGAGTCATTTAAAGAGATCAGGCTGTTGGGAGAGCCTATTATGTTGCTGAACTGCAAGATGTGCAACAAAGAGAAAAAGGAAAGGGCATAGAGGAACCTCTCTACGTCCATTTAGTTGAAAATTGACAATTGGTGCATGGGCCCAAGCCCGGGGAGACCAACCAACTCCAATGAGATCTTGACCCAACAGATAATGAAAGTGAAGATGAAAGGAAAGACAGTCAAGCTTCTCCGGTCGAACTGATGATCGATGTCTCATTGATGATAGCGACGATTCTAGAATGATAAAGGTTGGATCTCAGTTGAGCTAAAAAAATGAAAGAGGATTTGGTTGAATTTCTTCAGGCAAACTTCGATGTGTTTGCCTGGACATATTCTGACATGTGTGGAACCTCCCAGACATCACGAGCCACACATTAAACATTGACCCGTGGTACTTCCCGGTCAAACAAAAAAGGCGTGGTATGGATCTAGAGAGATCTACCGCCCTTAAGGAAGAGGTAGATAAGCTTAAATTGAATGGATTTATTCAAGAAGCATTATACCTAAAATGAGTATCCAACCCTTTACTCTTCTGAAAGCCAAATGGGAAATGGATAACTTGTGTCGGCTATTCAGACTTGATTATAGCTTGCCCCAAAGACAGTTTTCCACTTCCTCGAATCGATCATCTTGTAGATTCAATGGTTGGACATGAACTTCTATCCTTCATATGATACAAACCAGATACCTATGCGCTTGCTTGACCAAGAGCATACCAGCTTTGTGACCGATTTGGGGCTCTGCTGCTGTAATGTTATGCCTTTTGGACTTAAGAACGACGGTGCAACTTACCACTGATTGGTTAATCGGATGTTCGCCAACCAGATTGGGAAAACCATGGAGGTATACGTGGACGACATGCTAGTGAAATCACGATTTTCCACTTATCATATCAAAGACCTAGAATCAATGTTTAATATCCTTTGACAATACAGAATGAAGCTCAATCCGTTGAAATGTCACTTTGGGGTCGCATCCGGAAAATTCCTTGGGTCTATCATCAATGCTCGAGGAGTGAAGCCAATCCTGAAAAGATCTGGGCAATTTGAAACCTTGAGACTCCAAGAACTATAAAGAAGGTCCAAAGCATCAATGGGAAAGTAGCAGCGCCGAGCAGGTTCATTTCAAAATCCATTGACAAATGCATTCCCTTCTTCGAAATTGATCCGAAAAGGAAAACAGAACTTTGAATGGACCACGGAATGTGAGGGTGCATTTCGAGCACTAATTCAGCACTTCTCCACACCACCTATTTTGTCAAAGCCCATCGATCATGAGAAATTTTGTCTTTACTTGGCGGTATCAGAAAACGCAATCAGTGCTGCCTTAATTCGGGAGGAAGACCAAGTACAAAAACCGGTCTACTATATTAGCAAATGACTAACCGGAGCTAAGAGAAATTATTCGAAGCTAGAGAAGTTGGCTTATTGTCTCATTATTGCCTCAAGGAAGCTCCATCCCTATTTCTAGGCTCATCCTGTCACCGTTTACACCGACCAGCCGTTACGACAGGTCCTTACGCGGCCTGAGACATTTGGTAGGTTACTCAAGTGGAATACCGAGCTAAGTCATTTTGACATTACCTATACTCCAATGCGAGCCATTCAAGGACAAGTACTAGTAGATTTCATAGCTGAATTTACCGTCCTAGAGGACTTACCTGAAACCAGTGAACCTCCAAAATCTTTCTGGAAGCTGCATACTTATGGTGCATGGAATGACCATTACTCAGGTGCTGGGGTTGTACTTGAAAATCCTGAAGGTCGATTTATATGCTGTGATTTAAAGTTTGATTTTCGTACGACCAACAATGAGCTGAGTATGAATCCCTACTTGCCGGATTGAGACATGCCCGAGATTTATTGTGATTCGCAATTAGTTTTGTGTCAAGTTCGGGGGTAGTACCAGGCCAAAGATCGAAGATGGGCTGCTTACCTAGCTCGGGTCCTGGAGATACCGAATCAGTTCGATTATTATGCTATCTACTGCATCTTCCGAGAGCGCAATAAAAAAGCTGCTTCATTGGCAAAACTAGCAATACAGGTGAAGCACAACAAATGAGACTCGTTCATATGGAAACATTGTCATCCCCAAGCATCAATCAGATGGAGATAGATTGGGTATTTGAGATTGTTCCCAACAAGGAATCATGGATGACTCCATTTAGGAATTATTTCGAGCATGGGATCCTGCCAGAGCGTGGAGTGAAAAGAGACAAGTTCTTCAAAAAGCCTCGCGTTGCACTATTCAGAATGGAGTCATGTATAGAAGATGATACTTTGTTCCTCTACTCCAGTGTGTCACACACAATAAAATTAAACGAGTGTTACATGATGTACATGTAGATCACACCAAGGGGAAGCTTTAACTAAGAAAGTACTCCAATATGGATACTATTGGCCGACCATGAATCGTGATGCATCAGACTATGCCAGAAAATGTGACCGGTGTCAAAAACACGCTCGGATTCCTAGAGCCCCTCCTACCGAAATAACCCAGATGGTCAGTCCATGGCCGTTTGCAGTCTGGGGCATTGATATTATTGATTTTCTACCTCTGGCCAAAGGTGGTGCAAACTACGCCATCATTGCAGTTGATTACTTTACTAAGTGGGTGGAAGCCGAACTCCTTGCTACAATCATGACGAAGAAAGTCATCAACTTTGTGGTATGCAACATTATCTGTCGATTTGGCCTCCTTCATACCATCAACACTGATAACGGAACCCAATTCGACAGCGTTGAGTTCAAGGATTTCTGTCAACGTTTCCACATTCAAAAGAAATTCTCTATAGTTGGACAACCCCAAGCGAGTGGATAGGTTGAAGCTATTAATAAAGTAATCAAGTCTATTCTAAAGAAAAGACTGGAAAAGGTCGGGAGCAAATGGGTCGACAAACTTCCTATGGCTTTATGGGCTTACTGAACAACCCACAAGTCCATGACCGGCCACACTCTATTCTCTCTTTCTTATGGTTTAGATGTCGTTATTCCAGTCGAGATGGAAGTACCTTCTCATTGCATGACGTACTATGATCCGAAGACAAATGCTATATTACTATCATCGTGTGACGTACTATCATCGCATACCGATGTCAAGGCGCCCGATTATACAATGCCATAGTCCAATCGCGAACCATCAAACTCGGCGACCTTGACCTCAAAAGAACTTATCCGGTTCCTTCACAAATGAAACCAACGTAGGAATGGACATATCTGATTGAACAAAAGCTCGGAGATGGCACGTTTAAGTTATCAGCCATCGACTGTCTTACTTTGCTAAGAGCGTGGAACAGCAAGAGTCTTCCTTGCTACTACAGATGACAGGCTTTATTTGTATAGTCTACTTTTCATCTATAATTTATTTCTACATTTCAAAATTTGAATTTGCAATAAGGCAACTGACTTTGCATATTTTTTTATTTCATCAATAAAGTGCAACCTCTTCGAGCTAGAGCTGTGATTTATTGAATGTGTCATACAACCATCACAATGCACAAAGAGCTAAGTTCCATCATACGGTGGGATTTATTAAAATAGGGAGTGACTGTGATACGACGGGTCACTCACTAAGTGAAACCCAAGCTCGGGGGCAAGCCATCACATTAAAGACTATATAGGAATGATACCGACAATCCTTTAACTAACTCCAAGTTCCCAAAGTGCAAAATGGAGAATAAACATAAATACGGTTTCGAGGAGGGTGGATTCATCCACCTAACGACCTCACCGTATCTGAACCAAGTTCGAGGAGGATGGATCCATCCATCTAATGACCTCACTTGTTAACTTAAGGTGGATGAGAATCGACCATCCGTGATCCTGATAAATCCATCGTTGTTGGAGGGCGAACGAAATTCAAACGCCTAAACGGACGTGACTGATCGTCTATCGGCCAACTCCACGTTCCTAGAGTGCGAACTGGAGTATAAACATCAACTTTTAGTCCCAGAGTGCGAATTGGAGTATAAAACACTAACTCTTAATTCCTAGAGTGCGAACTGGAGTATAAAACATCTAAGTCACCAGAGCGTGGACTGGAGTATAAGAATCGACTAACTTTAGGTCCCTATAGAGCGAATTAGATTTTAAGCACAAACCGGATACGAATCGATCATCCGTAATACAACTCTAAGTCCATAGAGTGCGGTCAGAGTATGAACACAACAGGGGTATAACTGACCACCTATATAACAACTTGAGTCCCAGAGCATGGACATATCCTTGAAACTTAAGCAGGCATGATTGACTGCCAACATACAAATAAATTCCCCGGAGTGTGGATGCAACCTTCGATAGAAGAGCGAATGTGATTCGATTACTCGAACTGTCCTTGTTTCAATATCGAGTCAGCGACGCTAAGATCGATGTGTTGAAGGAGAAATGCAATTGCTAACCGAACTTTACAACTCGTCCCTGAAATAAGGGGCAGAACATAAGTGTTGACCATTGATTGAAGCATTGCAGCATCGGAGTTGAGCATAATGACTAGTCATGACTCGTATCCATGACTTTAGGACTTGACAAATAAACACAAACCCGATCCGAAGATCAAAATTTCACAAGTGTGTTGAACATAAGTTCAAATGCTGAAACACTTAAGTAAACTAACGCAAGTTGAAAAAAGGCGAAATGAAATTTTATTTCAATCATTCTTTGGAAGTAAAAGGCTAAGTGCAAAAGTATGCCAAAAATCCTACTAGCAGGGCCGAACCGGCATCTATACACGGTATGAAAGACAAACAAAAGCATATTCCTATCTGTCTATCAAAAATGAGGCGAAGAAGCATATCTACTCTTTCTTTTTTCTTGGTTTCTTCTTCGGCGTAGACCAGCTAGAGATGCCGCTAGGTTTCCTCTTTGAGCCTTTGTCTTTTAGCGGCTGATCTCCTTTGAGGGGCATTATATCGATTTCCTCCTTCGAATTCAAGTGTATGGGAATACTTCCAGCAGGCGGAGCCGGAGGGGTCAGGTCCACTATAAGAGGCAGAATAGGAACGCTGGTGTCGACAATAGTGCCACCAGGAGATATCATTTGTAACGGGGACAGACCATAGCCCGCCATTTCACCTCCAAAGCTGCTGGTCTGGGCGGCTGCTTCCATTTCTACATTAATCTCGTCTATAATTTCTTCCTCATGAAGTGTTTGTGCATCGTCGAAAACGCTTGCGGTTGGGACTGGTGGGCTAGTCGTTGGCGCTACTCCACTTATGACAAACGGCAAGTCAAAGAAAGGGTCACTATGATGACTGAGAAGTTCCTCCATCATCTGTTCATCAAATGAAAGTGCTCCCTTGTACATCATCCCTAGGTGCAGTGGCCGATGTCGTGGTCGCTTCCGTAATAATCGCCTCCTACGCATGATGCGACACTTGAGTTACAGAAGGCGCGACTAATGTGGCTTCGATCACTGGAAAGAAACAAAGGAAAACTGTTATTAAATATTTCAAGTGAAGCTCCCGACCATGAACAAGCATATGAAATGTTCAAAGTACCTTCCTCGGTTCGAATTATTGGGAGCTGTACGGCCTCAGAAATTTGCTCGCTAGCTTGAGATAACTGCGGCTGATCTGGGTTGTAAGTAGGAATGGATTGAGAATCAACTGCAGAAGTAGGTTCAAGCTGAGTCAACACAAGAGTTTCGGGACTTGTGTCATGGTGCTCGATACCAGAACCTTCTCTGACCTCCGAGTGCTGAGCGCCAAGCTTCTCTTTTTCATATGAAATCATGGAATTTTGGAGAACTTTCTATTTGTCTTCATTCAACACTCGGTTCTTAAGCTGGAATTCATCAAGCGATTCACCCTGATGGGTAGCCTTTTCATCTCCAACTAATTGGCCCCAGGCATTGTATAGATATGTTGGATAATTATCGAGCCAGGCTAGGTTCCTATGCTTCAAGATGTTAGAATTATAAGTAATAAGGAGATCTTCAAAGTCAGCCTAAAGCCTGGACGCCGCCATTTGGACTTTCTTCTCGACTTCATTCTCCACCTCCCGGGCCTTAGCCGTTGACGCATCCCGTTCGCCCCAAAGCGCTATGGCCTGTTCACATGCCTTCTAAGGCTTCACTATTTGCATCATCCCTCTCCTTGATGATTTCGAAAATTTTGGCTTCGATCTCATTCAATTTTTTCATAGCAGCATCCCGTTTGGCTGTGACAGTGGTGTTTCGGTGGCCCATCTCCTCTACCAAGGCAAAATGTGTCTGCCGCATCCTCTCCATTGCCAAGTTCGCCTCATCGGCCTTTTGGGCGGCCTCTATTTTTTTTCAAGAGGATTTGGTTTCTAGCTAAGCACATGAATAATCTAGTCCTTGTGAGCGAGTTCGGTTTCTGATTTCTCTATGGTTTTCGCCTGCTCAAATGCCGTGGCTGATGCTTTTTTTGTTGCTTTCACCCACTCCTTGTACTGGGTATAGATGTCACGAATGTAATCATGCATTGGTTTTCAGCCTTCGATGGGATCTTCTTTAAATAAGGGGGGAAGATGAAGCCGTCAAAGCATATATTTGGAAAATCTTTCGTCAATTGGAAATTCTAATAGCCCCTTCCCCAGTAGACTCAGTGATAGCTTGTTCAGCTAGGAGTTTCAACCTCATATCTGCGATGTTGTGATTCAGGCCTAGAGGTTTGAGAAGATGATTTTTGGTGAGGAGGCTCTGCTGGTTGTTTTCCATGGCCTGAAGGTTGTATACGGGCTCGAGGAGGAGAACACGATCGAGACAGATGTCTATAATCTCTATCCCTCTCCCTCTTGTAACGTTCCTGACTAGAGTAACTACGATCGTGAACTCTTTCAGCCTCCCTCCTACGAGACTCCTAGTACGAGCTAGATGATTGTCGCGTAGAATAGAAACTTCCCAAATAGATTCTCTTCTCGTTATTCTATCTGTAAAGAAGAAAGAAGAACAGAGTAAGTAATCTCTTGAAGTAAGCAACTTGTGATCGAAAATCATGTAGTGCTGTGGAGTGTATATGTATGTGAAACCTCCCGACCGACCGGAAATGTATGCCATACTTGTGGGAATAGACTCGCTTAAGTCTAAAGCACTCTGAAGCTCCTCCAATCCGACGTCATGTTGAAGTGACACATAATCTGAGATTGGGATATCATCAAGCCCTTCAAAAAGGTTCTCCACTTGCGAGGGAGGAGCCTCCGAAATTCTAATATCGGGAATAGGCAAAGACACGATTACGAATTTCCATCTCAAAGATTTGTGACGCTTATGCGCTACAGCCTTGCCTTTTATCCTTCCCTCAAGGCTTTGAAAGCTATTAGAAGGCCTGGCTATGGGTTCATCATTGGTGGGCGCATTTTCTTCCTCACTATATTCGGCTATTATGATCCCGGGTGCTCTATGTTTAGCCCGTCTCTTCGGAGCCGCCCTCAACGTTCCTTCAAGGATTATGCTCTGATTTTGCTTGATTAGACCGATGGTCCTCAAGTTTCTGTCTGTTAGCACCGAGTCTATGTCCCTCATTTCACTTGGCACTTCTCGAAGGACCCGTACTATTTCTTTAAAATGTGCGCCTTTAGGTCATGGAATTATGGCTGTAAAAGGAAAGAAGATATGAGGTTCAACATCGGTTACAATAAATTCGTGAATTACCGAAGAAAATTGGACACTTAGTCTAGCTAAACATCAACTGGCGAATACTGGAGGGTGTCGGACATAGAACCATTCTGTCTTAAAATAGCTGAGCTCGGTCCAAGAGCCCGTCACCACTTGACAGTTCCTAACAACCTCCAGGAATGTAAACGAAGGACTATCTCCCCGACTCTTAACATTTAATAGATATCTGATTTCGATCGAAGTCGGGGGTCGAAAAAGATGCTCTATGAATACAATGAATAGACTATTTAGTAGCGCGTATCTATTGGGGCGTACTTATGAGGGGATAATTCCAAAAAAAGCCAACACTTCTCGATTGTACTGGTAGAATGGGGGAAGTCTTCAAGCAATGAACGTATGACGATTGAAAGCCGTAAATACCTCCGGGGGAGCATGTGGCCCAGGTAACAAAACATTGGCTAATGATAAACCGTCACTTAAGCATATTCGTCCCAACATATCTTCAGAGACATTGGACAACATAGAGTCTTGTGGATTCATAATGAAAGTTGCTCCTAGCAATTCGTCCGGAGCTGGATCGATGACCTCGGCCACGATGGCCGACAACTCTATTATTGGAAGAGATGAATTTCGGGTTTCTTATTGTTGAGAACTTATGGATTCCATTGCTAATCAACTTGTCAAAAACCATCATTAAATGATAATAATCCCATGTGTTCCCCAGTGCGAAGTGTGTGGATGTGTTGTGCAGTGCTACATACACTTAAAAGGTTATACATAATAAAAAAAGACGTGTTCAAATGACAAGACTTCGAAATCCAATTGGAATGACCGTCATCGCTGACCGTCACAACCGTGCCATCCAGGCTTTAGCAATCAGTACAATCTAAAGTTTGTTAAAATTTTGTTAAGATACAGTTCCATCGATGAGCTTCGTAGGGCAGTCAAATATGCCGTTTAGTGACTATGTCCAGTTATACAAGGCAGAAGCTCGTCGGAGTCAAGAGTTTGAGTATGCATGAAATTTCGTATCCATCAAAGTCCAAGTTGGGATTGATCGACAAAGAGCATTGGTTTCATATGGATTGAAATTTATTAACTTCGCATCGACTAAGGAAGCCTCAACTTCGTATCGATCGAAATTCAATGGCTTCGTATCGATCAGGTCGCATTGACTTCGCATCGATCAGGTTACAACAGAGTTCGTATCCATCTCAACTGTGCTTCGTATCCATATCAATTCAAAATGATAAAAATAAAATCCATGAGTCAACAATCGACACGAATTCAAAGGCAGGTGACCAATACGAAACTCCTGGTTGAGGTTCGATGTGAAATCAAGTTTTCTTTGACCCTTCATCAATACGAAATTAAGGCCGAACAACCTTCCACCGATTCCTTCGTATCCCTCCTCACTTCTTGCCCAAATAGCCATAACTCCATTTCCCTCCTCCCTCGGTCATGCTTTGAACCCACTCCGACCTCAATATCGCCAGAAATAGGCCATGTATGTGAATGGATTAACAATTGGACTCGAATCTCATCGTTCTTAATGTGAGTTCATCGATTAATTACCTGATTTCAACGATTAGTTCAAGGGATTGGAAGTTTAGTTCGATTCGAAGGCAAGAACTGTTTTCTTTTTCTAGGTCTCTCTACCGATATGAAGGTAGAAAGGGAAACAGAAATAGATAAAAAGTTTCTAAGTACAAAATGCTTTTATATGGGTGCAAAGACAAAGAAGAAACGATTTGTCTCCCAATTATGTAAACCGGTTGGAAGCATCCCCGTGTCATCGATACAAAACGTTGTTCATATCCATCCACTCATATCAGCTAAGAATATAACTGTTCGTATCCATCAGCGCTCATCGATACGAATGAGACAATGGAGACTTGTTTGGACCATTCCGACCCATCGACAGTCCATCGATGCAGAATGACAAGTTCGTGTCCATCACTTTGAAGGCCATATGGGTTCGAATCTATCGATACGAAGAAACTTTGTAAGACCGACTAATTTCGAATCGATAACCATCGATACAAAAGTTATTGCAAAAATTATATCTGGACTATTTGACTCTATCGATATGAAATATCAGTTTCGTATCCATCAGCAAGTTACGCCCAGCTTCGTAGCCCTTAATTCAAGTCTCATCGATACGAAACTCCCAACAATGTCTTACTTGAATTACTAGATTTCATTGATATGAAGCGCTATTTCGTCTCCATAAGCTTGGGACCCTAAGCTTCATATCATCGATACAAAATGACAAGTTCGCATCACCGTTTGAGTTCATGTCCATTGATGAGAACTACATTAAAACAACAACAAAATTCCTGTCGATCGACATCGATACGAAAACAATTTTTCGACCTTTTACATCGATCCAGGAGAGGATCGATACGAAGGGACATTCCAAAACAACCATCAAGGGTTGTTACAAATTGGATTCCGAATCGATTCAGAAGAGGATCGATATAGAGTTCGATATGAGAAAACTGACAGCGACTCGTGAACGTATAAACGTTAACGGGAGTCAGGTTAGCATACATACAAGCAAATCTGTTGAATTAAAATCAATTTTTCAAAATTCACAGGAATTGAATACTCGTCGGGCGATGACTACAACAACAAACTCATATCACTTTCATACAACACTCAGTTACAACAGTATACAGCACAACAATTGGCAGTCAAAAATTCATGTTACTGAAGATCAATCAAAAATTACAGCTTTCGACCAGAAGGCAACAATCGCTCAACAAGTCAGATAGAACTTTTCAGAATAAAGATGGCAACTTTATAAAGCACGTCATCTTCACACAAGATGTACTTGGGGGAAAATGTTATCCCGCCTTTTGGCAAGGCTGTGACACCAAGGAATTGACTAGGAACCAAGGAAGTTCGTTCCGAAGATCAGTTATACACAGGTCCACTATGGATGTCGGTAAAATTTGACCATTTTCGGATTAAGCTACAATTGATATAACGAGACAAGCGAAGCTATAGAAGCCAATGTTTCAAATTTCAAGTCCGTCCGTGTTCATATGCAAAAGATACGATCGATGCAATTCAAGCGGTCACCTTGTTTGTATCCATCAAGCAACCAGAGAAAATCCAACTTCGTACGATTTGGTTCGAATCGATCGGATGCGCACGGCTTCGTATCGATCAGGAGAGAAGTGTTCTTCGTATCCATCAATTATCTGTTGTTCGTATCCATCAAGCTTCAGCTATTCATATCCATCAACAAATATTGTTTCATATCCATCGAGTGCATCACTTCGTATCCATCGGACAGCCACTCTCTTTGTATCCATCAACCAATAACATCATTCCTAATCCACTTGGTCAACTACTGCCATCTTCGTATCGATCCCTTTGACCCATTTTGTATCGGTTAGCTAAGGGGAACGATATGAACGCGAAAATTTCCATTGATATGAAGTGGCCTACAATGATCGATAGAAATACACAACTGTCACTGGGACGAACAGAAGTAGCAATGATTGATACGAATAGAGTAATAGATCGATGCGAACAAGGCTGGCCCGAGTTGATACAAACAAGGGGCATCCATAGGAAAGACTCGATTGTTCGGCAAGAAATGTGGATCAATCCTAAAAGCAAGCGCCATGTCAACCGGCGTCACGTGCAGACTCATCGACGCGAAGTTATCGATACGAACAACATCGATATGAAGGAGACAGCCTTCAAATACAGACTTGCATTGATCATAACTTACAATCTACAAGTCCAAATACCACCAAATTTTCACAAGAGCTTACGTACAACCTAAAGAATTTTCATGCTTAGTTTCGACTTGATTGGGTCAAATTTTGATCGATACGAAATTTGTTCGTATCGATCACGGACCGAGTGCAAATGACATGGGATTGATCGTGTGAGCCCACTCGCGTGCCAGAAGAGGTCCCCCGGAGCGAGATATTTGCATCCTACGCCTATAAATAGCATCCCAGAGTTTATAGAAAAGGAACTTTGGCTCTCCTACGTCCAGACTCTGCCGAAACCATTTTTGTACTCAAAGATCACTGTTTTACTCGAAATCCACTATTGTAATCCATTGTAATCAGTTGTAATCAGCAAACAAACATCAATAAAATCACCAATTTCATAGTGGACGTACGCCATACGTCGAATCACTCTAAACCTCTATGTTTCCGTGCGTTTTTCTTATCTATTTTTGAAGTGTTTGTTAGAGAATCCTCTTTTCCATTTACTTTCTTCATTTTATCTCTTTAAATACTTCCGAAGAGCGTTGTGCCCAAATTTGGTACAAACATGTTATATGTACTAGGAGCGGGCAAGTAGGTTCGCAAGGACGCTTGTTACCATTCCTAGGTTGCTAGTACATAGGATAGATAGCATCCGCAATCGTAGGCTTCTTCAGGCAGATAGGCGCGTACGGAACATGACAAGTGTGCTCCGACGTTGGCTTCTTCAGGCAGATTGTTGGAGGATTTTGTGCATCCGACCCAACCACGGGAGCTCTTTCGGAGGACTGACGCTTTTGATAGGGGATAGTCCACGCTGGTGACCGAGGAGACAGGAGGATAAGAGTCCAGTTTAGCGGAGCCTAAGCGCAACTTCACGGCCCTGCAAGGTTGTTTGAGTTGGCACCGATTAGACATAAGAGGCATTTAATCACAGTGCATGGACGAAGAGCTTGACTTTCATGCTATAGCACATGGATAAACAGTCGCAGCGTGTGACGACCTAGATTTTTGGACCAGTTGAAATTGCCGAAAAATCCATCCGTTCTAAGACTACTAATGAAAACTACTAACTAAATGCACCATATTTGATAATTATTCAACATTACTAAATGTATAGGACAAAATTTCAATTTTACAAGTTATCAGAGTAATCAATTTAATCTACTTGGTGTGCTTATATACAAACCAAATACAAATAAATCTAACGCTACACAACACTAATAAGAGAAACAGCAATAGCCATTCCTTCTAACTCAATAAACATGTCAAATGCGGAATAAAATAATAAGCAGGAAAAATACAACAACACGAGAAAAACAACATACATTAACAGATAAACATGAAAGGGTTATATTATTTTAGAGGCTGCATCACTACCACTTGTGACTGCCTACGTACCCCTATCTAACTGGTCATTCAATTAGATACAAGATCAAGCCAACGTAGTTCTCCTACCGCAAATAGGACACATGGAGCATATGATGCAACAAACAAATATGCAATTTCCAAAACTACCCACTTAGGCTTAATCATTAAATTTAGATTTTCAAATCTAATTACCTTTACGAAAATTATCTCTTTCGACTTTATTCTCGAATTCTTATTTCAAAACTTTTGAAATATATATATCCTTTATAATCGAATTATACTTTACTTCGGGATCTTAAATCCAATCACTTTTGAAAAGTTTATTTGGAAATCCCAAACACTGTAATAAAAACATATCAAACCATATGCAACCAGATCGGGAGATTTCTTCCAATAACAAGGCAACTGGGTCCCAGCCATCATACAATCGATAAATAAGTACATCCCTCTATTCCAAGAGAGGACTATACCTAAAACATATGCCCACATTTTAGTTATGGGTTACCCGAATCATTGGTAATATAACAAATCATTTTATATCCCGAAGCAATAAATCATTTCACACTAATATTCACAAGTACTTTCAAATCTATAATAATTTTCATTTCCCAAATATGTTCAAAAATCATAATAAAACAATCGGGTTTAGTCCTCAAAATTCTTTCCGTTTTATAAAACATTTTTATAAAACTATTCTTATATAAATCACTTTTGTCTAATATAACTTCAAAATATTCATTACCAAATATTTCTATTTCTTTTAAGGGAAAAACATTTCATAACATTTCTATTTGAAAACCAATTTTCAAAATAATTCATTAAATTGAATTGAACCAAATATTACCGCTAAATACCTAATAGTCAAATTGTGAAATAAGTCATAAGGTGTTAGCCTACGATTATTTTCTGCCCAGCCCATGCATATGGATAATTAATTGCTCATAAACTGATCGAGCTTAGTCAATAAACAATAAATAATAATTAGTGCCCATAAACTAGTCGAGCCTAATTCTAACAATCAATCAATGAAATAAACAAAATAATAAATGATAAACAATGCTTCATTCTATTAAATATTTATAACACTTTAACAGTTTGATATTTATTTTGGAGCATCCGGGCTTTCCCTTCGACATGTTTCATTCCTCGTCAAGTCTTCTTAGATCTCACAGATGAAACGCATGTACTAGTCGTTTCCACATACCCCATTAAGTTTTTGACTTCAATTAACCATCCAAACATAATATTAAGCAAGGAAATCAACCATTGTTTTAGAAAACAAAGTAAACAAGCATTCAACAAGGGTTTTCAAATAACACTTAATACTTAAAGTTATTTGAACTTAGCAATGGTTTTAATGAACTTAAAATAAGAAATAACTTACTTTAGGTTCCACTCCGTCAAAGTTTAAGGCAAGGAACTTAAGTTCTAATGCATACTTCCTACCATGCTTCGAAACCAAATAAAAATAAATTTGAATTCCTCCTTCCTAATGCTTGACCAAGGCTTGAAATGGAGGTGGACCGAAAGTGTAGAGAAGAAGTGATAGAGCTTTGAACTTGAATTCTCAAAATTAGACCCGAAAAATAGGTCACCTTTTCTCTTGTTTTTGACTCTCTTACTCTCAAAATTTGAAAAACATGTTAACTGAAAAATTGTTGTAAATTATTTTCTCCCAAATAAAAAAATGAATCATTTGAATTCAAGTTTTTTTGAGGGAGATATGATAGAATGAAGAAGAGGTATTGTCAGAATGACAAAAATGAAGCCCGAAAATGCACTTCAAATAATTGAGTTTCAGGTATAGAAAAAACTTTAAATTGGAAAAAGTGATCAACATAAAAGTTATAGCCACTGGAATTTCATATGTTTTGAAAAAACAAATTTCTTAATTTTTGTCTGTTACGAACAAGTACCGATCAAAACAAAATGGTTTATTATCTGGTTTAAAAACTGGGGCAGAGAATGTACTGGAAAGAAGTGGAAATTTGACACATTTATGCTGAGAACTGGATAAAGTGGTCAACATGAAGGTTGTAGCCACAGGAAAAATACACGATTTGGAAAATGAATTTTGTATTTTGGTTCGGTATTGAAGAAGTTATGAGCGAGAGAAGAAGAGGTAAAATATGGAGAAAAAGATGAGTTTGATTTGAAAAGAATGAACATTGATTTCTTTGAATATTTTATAAATATTTTGACATTATTTCTTTTTAATTTATTTCTATGGCTTGGAAGCCATCAAAAAGAAGAGGAAAATATGAAGAAGCTTGAAAAAAGAAGAAGAAGAAGAAGAAGAAAAAATGTGAATGAAATGAGAGAAGGAGGTAGGTATTTATAAAAAAAGAAAGAAGTAAATTTATCAAAATAACCTCTTACCATATTACCAAACTAACTTTTCTTCAACCTAAAGCAATCTACACTTTTTCAATACTTAACATCATCTTTCACATCCTTACTTTATGTCGTAGTCACTTAAAGATTTAGTAAAGAATATCATAATTATGTTGGCTTTGATTTGATGTGATTTGATGTTTACTTTTTCTTACCTTTGTTAATTCTTACTTACTTTTACTATTGACTTCTAGAAGTTTTCTTATTTTATTTAGTAAAAGTAAACATGTTTAGTGAATTAATTAAGACTTACGCTATTTGAATATATGTTTCTATATGAGAAAATAAAGGTGCGACGACATTGCGACGACTTTTAATCAACAAAATGTTGTTTTTCGACAAAATGTTTTACGGTCACATTTTGACGTTTTAGTTAAACTATTTATTTATGTAAACCAAATTTATAAATAAATTTGCATAATGCTATTTAAAAATATAAACACTCATAAATAAATTAAAATAATTTATTTGACCATTGAAGCTTACTTTTCTAAAATCAGCTTTTTGTCACTTTTGTTGATATAAGTAAATGTTACTATTTTTGTGTATACTTCTCTTTCTAAATCCTATCAAATATTGTATGAATCATATAACCTTGCCTATTTTATATTTAAAATCACTTTAAATACTATATTTTAAAGTGGTCAAATTCTGGATCATTACATTCTCCCCTACTTAAAAGAATTTCGTCCTCGAAATTACAAGGATGAAAAAAAATAACGAAAAAACAACGATTAACGAAAGTTAAGCACACCAAAAATACTAATATCACCCATAACCTCGGTCGGAGATACGGTGCCTTATCCTATCCATTTTATTTATCAAGCTAACGTAGTCTCGTTTTTAAAATTCCTAGGTTGATATACTAGTCCTAGATGAATTTTACTTAGGCACCCAACCTAAGCTTTGATACCACGTGTGACGACCCAGATTTTCGGACCGGTTGAAATTGCCGAAAAATCCATCCGTTCGAAGACTACTAATGAAAACTACTAAATAAATACACCATATTTGATAATTATTTAACATTACTAAATGTATAGGATAAAATTTCAATTTTATATGTCATCAGAGTAATCAATTTAATCTACTAGGTGTGCTTATATACAACCAAATACAAATAAATCTAACGCTGCACAACTCTAATAAGAGAAACAGAATAGCCATTCCTATAAACATGTAAAATGTGGAATAAAATAGTAAGTAGGAAAAATACAATAACAGGAGATAAACAACAACCATTAACAGATAAACATGAAAGGGTTATATTATTTTAGACGCTGCATCACTATCACTTGTGACTGCCTATGTACCCCTATCTAATTTAGTACCCAATTAGATACAGGATCAAGCCAACGTAGTTCTCCTACTGCAAATAGGACTCATGGAGCCTACGATGCAACAAACAAATATGCAATTCCTAAAACTACCCACTTAGGCTTAATCTTTAAATTTAGATTTTCAAATCTAATCACCTTTATGGAAATTATCTCTTTGGACTTTATTCTCGAATTCTTTTTTCAAAACTTTTGAAATATATATATATCCTTTATATTCGAATTATACTTTACTTCGGGATCTTAAATCCAATCACTTTTGAAAAGTTTATTTGGAAATCTCAAATACTGTAATAAAAACATATCAAACCATATGCAACTAGATCGGGAGGTTTCTCCCAATGAAAAGGCAACTAGGTCCCAACCTTCATACAATCGATAAATAAGTACATCCCTCTATTCCAAGGGCGGACTATATCTAAAACATATGCCTACTTTTTAGTTACGGGTTACCCGATTCATTGGCAACATAAAAAATCATTTTATATCCCGAAGAGATAAATCATTTCACACGAATATTCACAAGTACTTTCAAATCTATAATAATTTTCATTTCCTAAATCTGTTCAGAAATCATCTTAAAACCATCGGGTTTAGTCCTCGAAATTCTTTCCGTTTTATAAAACATTTTTATAAAACCATTCTTATCTAAATCACTTTTATATAATATAACTTCAAAATATTCATTACCAAACATTTCTATTTCTTTTAAGGAAAAACATTTCATAACATTTCCATTTGAAAACCAATTTTCAAAATAATTCATTAAATTGAAGTAAACAAAATATTACCACTAAACACCTTATGGCTAAATTGTGAAATAAATCACAAGGTGTTAGCCTACAATTATTTTCTAACCAGCCTATGCATATGGATAATTAATTGCTCATAAACTGATCGAGCAAAGTCAATAATCAATAAATAATGATCAGTGCTCATAAACTGGTCGAGCCTAATTCAAACAATCAATCAATGAAATAAACGAAATAATAAATGATAAACAATGCTTCATTCCATCAAATATTTATAACACTTTAACAGTTTGATATTTATTTTGGAGCATCCGGGCTTTCCCTTCGACATGTTTCATCCCTCATCCAAGTCTTCTTGGATCTCACAAACAAACACATGTACTAGTCGTTTCCGCATACCCCATTAAGTATTTAACTTCAATTAACCATCCAAACATAATATTGAGCAAGGAAATCAACCATTGTTTTAGAAAACATAGTAAACAAGCATTCAACAAGGGTTTTCAAACAGCACTTAATACTTAAAGTCCTTTCAACTTAGCAATGGTTTTAATGAACTTGAAATAAGTAATAACTTACTTTGGGTTCCACTTCGTCAAACTTTAAGGCATGGATCTTAAGATCTAACGCATAGTTCCTACCATGCTTCGGAACCAAATAAAAATAAATCTAAATTCCTCCTTCCTAATGCTTGACTAAGGCTTGAAATTGAGGTGGGCCGAAAGTGTAGAGAAGTAGCGGTAGAGCTTTGAACTTGAATTCTCAAAATTAGATCCGAAAAATAGGTCACCTTCTCTCTTGTTTTTTACTCTCTTACTCTCAAAATTTAAAAAACATATTAACTGAAAAATTATTGCAAATTCTTTTCTCTTGAACAAAAAAATGAATCATTTGAATCCCAGTTGTTTTGAGGGAGATATGATAGAATGAAGAAGAGGTATTGTCGGATTGACAAAAATGAAGCCCGAAAATGCACTTCAAATAATTGAGTTTCAGGTATAGTAAACCTCAAACTGAAAAAAGTAATCAACATAGTAGCCACTAGAATTTAATATGTTTTGAAAAAAAAGAATTTCTTAATTTTTTCTGCTATGATCAAGTTATGATCAAAACAAAATGGCCTATTCTCCGACTTAAAAACTGGGCCAGAGAATGTACTGGAAAGAAGTGGAATTTTGACGTATTAATGCTAAGAACTGGATAAAGTGGTCAACATAAAAGTTGTAGCAACTGGAAAAATACATGATTTGAAAAAACGAATTTTGCATTTTGGTTTGGTTTTAAATAAGTTATGACCGAGATAAAAAGAGGTAAAATATGGAGAAAAAGATAAGTTTGATTTGAAGTGAATGAACATTGATTTCTTTTGAATGTTTTATAAATATTTTGACATTATTTCTTTTTAATTTTTTACTATGGCTTGGAAGCCATTAAAAAGATGAGGAAGAAATGAAGAAGCTTGAAAAAATAAGAAGAAGAAGAAGAAAATGTGAATGAAATGAGAGAAGGAGGTAGGTATTTATAGAAAAAGAAAGAAATGGTAAATTTACCAAAATAACCTCTTACCAAATTACCAAACCAACCTTACTTTGACCGAAAGAAATCTACACTTTTTCAATGCTTAATATCATCTTTCACATCCTTAATTTATGTCATAGTCACTTAAAGATTAAGTAAAGAATATCATAATTACGTTGGTTTTGATTTGATGTGATTTGATGTTTACTTTTTCTTACCTTTGTCAATTCTTACTTACTTTTACTAATGGCTTCTTGAAGTTTTATAATCTTATTTAGTTAAATTAAACATGTTTAGTGAATTAATTAATACTTACACTATTTGAATATATGTTCCTATATAAGAAAATAAAGGTGCGACGACGTTGCGACAACTTTTAATTGACAAAACGTTGTATTTCGACAAAATGTTTTGCGGTCACATTTTGACGTTTTAGTTAAACTATTTATTTATGTAAACCAAAATTAAAAATAAATTTGTATAATGCTATTTAAAAATATAAAGCTCATAAATAAATTAAAATAATTTATTTAACCATTGAAATTTACTTTTCTAAAATCAGCATTTTGTCACTTTTGTCGATATAAATAAATGCTAATATTTTTGTGTATACTTCTCTTTCTAAATCCTATCTAATATTGTATGAATCATATAACCTTACCTATTTTATATTTAAAATCACTTTAAATGCTATAATTTAAAGTGGTCAAATTCTGAATCGTTACATAGTGCATGGGCGCAGAGCATGACTTTCAGGCTGTAGCACATGGATATATAAGGATAGAAGGTCCGACAGGCCGATTGACGTTTAGTATTACTGCATGGTTGACTTCCCTAGAGTGACCATGGACTTTGGCTTCTTAGGAACTGTATCTTGGGGGGATTCACTGCATTATATATTCACTCTCTGCGATATCCGGGGAAGACCTAGAATTAAACTATTTTATTCTTTCTGCTTCATTTTATTTCTCATTCACCGGACTTTATGTCTGACCCATTACTATTTTCCCTAAATCATAGAAAGGCATTTTAGCAACTATTGGGATTTAGTAAAAAGGCCAGTTTCACTCCTAGGCTCAACATTGTCAGGGAAAGTAGCCTAATCCTGGTTAGTAACCATATGTTGAATACTTTATCATTATTTCACTGTGAGATTTTATAAACATTACTCTGACTTATCGTTGTTATTCGTAGGATACCAAACCAGCAATTCGTGCTTTAGTGGACTTGGATTATCGGTTCATCGAAAATTTAAGCCTACTGGGGTGTAGTTTATTATAATTATTCATGGTTGTTGGGCACCAAGAGGTTACATTTTGATAGTTATTGGATAACTATGTAATGACTCACTCAATAGTTTTCTATTGGTTGGTATAACTGAGGTCAAACATAAAATATCGATGTAACAATATTACATAGTTCTCTTACCTTGAGAATACTTGTTTATCTTCAATGTAGAAGCTCTGCTTTGACTATAGTTGAATCATAGCATAGCGTCCATTGAATGACAATAATTAAGTCGAATGGAAGCGTTGAAAGTGAAACACTATTCAAAAGAGGATCCATCTCCTCGGTTACATAAGGTTAGTATTACGGTCAAGTGAAGTCAACTCAAAGTCAAAATCTTTGGCCAAAGCAGTTCGGTTAACAAAAATTGTTATTATTAAACCAAGAACTTTCGGTTTAGACTATAGAATTCAATATGGACGATATAGGAATTTTGACCATTACCAAATTCCATAAGTCCAAAGTGATATAGTTTTAACGAAGAGAATTGGTGCAAATAATTACCACTACCAAGTAAAGCCTAATAAAGTAACAATGGATTTTACCAAAACTAAGTAAGCAATAAATTTAGCTATAATGTCACTCCACCTGCTTAGAGAAACGTAATATCCCTATTTGGAGGCCTGAAACTAACTACTGTAGAAGCTGTAGTTATCTATAGCATTAGTTTCCAATGACAAAATTGGGTAATATTAACGGCATCCACAATATCAAAAGCATGAGAATATGAAATATTTCAAACACAATTTCAAAAAAAACTTCTCTCATTACATTTCAAATCAGTAGTTCATATTCTGTACATAATCCCATAACGTTGCCCAAGTTTAGATAAATATAATCGTTACAAAATACACTAAAAGCAACATATGAAAATGCCTCCCCTGGATGATCAGAGTTACTAAATTGTCATGTCTACCATAGTAGCCACATTGTTTTTCTGTGTGAATGTCATTTAATTGAGTATGCTACCAAATTAATAGTCAAAATCATTCTGTGGTTTGTCATATCTTTCATTGTAGCCATGGCTTTTTCTCTACGTGTAACACCCCATAAAATAAATGGTAATTAATTAGAAAGAATTAATAAATAATTATTAAAGATCAAAATTGGAATTTGTACGAACGCCGAAATTTGGCTTCAAAACTTGCACCATTATGTTTGTGGCAATTTTATAAGCTTTACATACAAAGCTTCACGATCGGGGTTCAAATGAAGAAGCTATCAGCATTTGAAGTTCTCGAAATGAAAATAATCCAAAACATAATAAAGTAGTAATATTTATTAAGCTTAAAGTTAAAGTAATCATAAAATAATAAAACTTAACGCCTTAGAAATCGTTAACATTTAACGGAAAAGTAAGAAAATAATATCGATGAGATTTATGTTAACATTTAACGTTAACAAACTAGTTGGAACAACCATCGACCACCCTTATTGGGCCGATCGACCGATAGTGGTCGACCACCTATAAAGGACCAATCAACCGCTCAGTGTTGTGGCATTGCATCTTGAATCTTGGCCTAACTGCTTGAATTTAATGGGTTATAATCTAATGGATAGAATTAATTGCAACACTTATAAATATAGGCCTAGCCCTAACTTTTTTTCTTATATATTCCAAATCAAGTGGAGTTCTATCATTCTCCTTCTCCACTATTTCAAGAAATTATAAAAAAATACTGTATATACACATACACACACCAGAGAAGGACATAAAATAAAAGAGAAGAAGAGAAAGAGTGAATCAATTCTACAAAAGTGGTAAGTTTAGAATTTATAAATTTAGATTCCATCTAACTCCAATCTTCTATCGGATCTATAATTCTAATAGGTGTATGTGTGTGTACTTGGTTGAAAAGAAAACGGAGTCAACTAAGAAGGATAGGTTTGGATCCGGAGGTTTTGAAAGTCAAAAGGTATGTGGGAAATTATGTAAATTACATAATACTACATTTATATCATTGAATTATATTTTGTTATCGTGCCTATGTAAAAACCATTGAATTGTAGGTTAAAATAAATAAATCTAACTTGAAATTCTTGCCTACATATTTAGAAACTGTTTTAATTTGTTGAAATGATACACACACTTACACACACCCTTGATTTGGAACTTAGGGAGAATAGTCCTTAAAAATTATGAAATATAATATTGATACAATTGTGTTGTTAATTCCAGATTTGTTTAATTTGGGTTTTAAATTGTTAAACTTGATAATCATTAATTAGAGATGCTTTAGTTTTGATTTGGGATTTAAATTTCTATGTATTACTTCACTAGAATTGTAGAATGTACAATTTAATTGTATCGATTGTCATTTGAATTTTCATATTTTGTCCAACTTTACAGTTATATATATGAAAAATGCATCATTTGAAATGACAAAAAATATTCATATATCCAAAATAAAGTGATATGCAAAGTAGAGATGTTTTTCCATTGTTTGCACTGTCTATTTCCATAAAAATAAAAGGAGATAATTCCTTGTAATTCCAAATGCAGCACAATTCCACTTTTGGTAGTTTATGGAAGGTTACAAACTAACATTTCCTTCTTGAAAAAGATACAATTCCAATGCATTAAATGTAAAAATAAATATTTTTAGGAAATTTACATATAAGTGTATTTTCAGAAATCCCTAAATGTAGAAACTAAAAAAGTTACAAACAGTAATATAAATAACCCCGTTTACCAATTAAATATAAATATTAATATATATAAAGTAAAGATGTAAGTTTAAGAAATAAATAAATGTCTATTACAACAGTAATACATATAGTGACGTGCAATTAATTGTACGTTATCATATTAATTACAAATAAAATGCTAAAATACAAATAATGCAATAAATAAAGAAGTTAATAGGAAGTTATAATAATCAAACCAATATGGTTATAAACTCATTTAATGAATTGAATTATACAGGCCAAATATATCAATGGTAATTAAATAGGCATGATAAATAAACTACAGTAATAATATTAGCAGTAAACGTATAAAATAAGAAGAAGTCATAGCAAGTAAATAAATGAATATGAATAAATAATGAACTTAAGAGGTGTAGTAATTTTTATATTTGAAATTATATGGCCTTAATTATACATTCACGACGGGTGTGAGTTAGTGGCATAGCCTAATATTAATTATAAATGACTTGGTTTAGTGTAGGTTGGGATGCGAGGTCAGTGGAGTTACATAACGAAAGTCTGTTTTTAACAAGAGGTTACCAACAATTGTGTATATGTACTACCGATGTGGGACATCACCAACTATAGGACTCATGAGGATATATGTTCTTGTATGGGTCTGGGTAATTCTAGAAAAGGCCTGCTTCGTGGTTGAGGTATTAAATAACCGTTGACTTTGCCTCTTCCCCATTTAAGAAATATTAAACAGTCAGGGTTATCATTTATGTGCATTAGTGAAAACTCTTTGGGGAGGTCTTCTTCGGGATTGGGGTATTATATGGCCGTTGGGTCTACCTCTTCCCTATCTAAGTAGTATTAAGTAGCTTAGAAGGATTTTATATGATGAATGATAACTAGAAGGGGTTCACCTTGGGTAGGTCATAAAGACTAGAGAGTATGTCTATGGTTTGGCTATTAAATGGCCAAAGAGTCTGCCTATTTCGCATTGAATAGTTCTTAAGTAACCTACGTACTTTCTCTCGTATCATTACGATATGATTGGATGGGAGATGGGTTGCTGAACCCAATAAATTCCATAATTACAGGGGTGATTTGGGGTTGGGCATTAATGGCTGTTAAGTCTGCCTCTTCCTTATTTAAGGAGTAAAAAGTGACCAGGGTTTTCTTTCGGGATATACAGTGATGCACACATATATATATATATATGTATGTATGTATGTATGTTTGTATGTATGTATGTATATGTATATAGATACCTATACCAAAAGGAGGTTATGCATATAGATACTTATACCTTAGAGTAGGTACGCATATGGATACTTATACCTCAGAGTAGGATGAACATTTCATGCATGCATATGGAATTAAATGAACAGTCCACGAATAGTAGACATAACACCTGAATGGAAATCAATCGGCATAAACTAGTGTTATGGATAAAGTTTGTAATTTATCAGTCACTAGAACATTGTTCTGACCCACTTCTCATTACAACCCACATGATAGATTTAGAGGGTCATAATTCTAATAGGGTTATGATTCTAGTACAAGATGGGAATGGTAGGTAGACAGGTCTTATCATTCATGCTTTGCACTGATAAGGCGACTAGATATCCAACATAGTAGCCTTGGTCGATGTAACATCCCGTATATAGAGGCCAAAAGCTAAGCACTATAAGTGCTGTAGTCATCCACAGTATTAACTTTTGGTGACAAAATACGGTAATGCTGATAGTATCTATAGTATCAGAAGCACTTGAATATGAACAAAATCATAGATTTTCAAAAAAACAACATTTTACCGACTACATTTCAAAACAAATTCATATCCAAATTACATAATCACTTATTGTTTCCCAGGTAAAGATCAAATATAATCATTACAATGCGCCAATAGCAACGTATGACAATGGCCCCTTTGTTTATCAGAGTAAATATAGTCATATCTAACTTAATACACAGCGGAAATACACAAAATAAAACTGTAACTCCTAATTAGCTATCCGTAGTCTCAGGAAGCTTTATTCGCCAAAATTCCTAAACCTGAAAACTTAACCCTCAACCTACTCAAATCAATTTTGAGCACATGAGAGTTTAAGGGGAAAAAGAAACTTCGAGTCAGACATAAAGCCTGGTGTGAATAATACTGTTACATCATGGTTTACTTATATTAAGTGAGACCACACCACTTAGCAGAACGAGTTTTCCCTCACTAATATCCTCTTTAAAACATATTTTTTGCAAATCCTTTCCTACAACCAAACTAGTTAATCAAACTAATATAATAATGATAATAATAGCTAAGTCCGTTAAGCTATAATCATGTAACTAATGAACTATCTGTCCACAAGTTATAAATGGACTATCTATCCGATAATTGGGCTAACTACCCGCGAACTAGACTAACTGTCCACAAACTGGACTAACTGTCTGAATCAAAATGGACTTTCTATCCGAATCATTTTCTTAGGGCTAACTACCCTTCACCTTTTCCTTGAAAACCATTTCCAAATGATTTTATGTTTTAAATCATACTTATACAAGGAAAATATATTCTTATCTTTACTCTAAGCTATTTTTCCATGTTATATATACTTTACTCAAAATAATGTTGGTAAATTTTAATAAGGATTAGCTATCCTTTCTAAACAAGTTAAAACTCTTTTTAACTTGAAAATACTTAGTCTATATTGCCTATTTAATACATTCGAAATATTTGTTTAAAACCTTTAAACAACCCTTTCGAAACACTTAAAGGTAATCCCTTCGAAACCATTGGAAGTGACCCTTTCGAAACAATTAAAAGCCTTTCCTTCAAAAGCTTCAAAAATTAGACATCCATCTTTAAAAACGTAAAAAATTGCCTTTCGAAAACATAGGAAATGCCTTTCCTTTCAATCCTTTCGAAACCCCAAGGAACCACCCCTTCAAAACCATTCACTAAAACCCTTTCGAAAGCATTAAAACACTCTAACCTTTAGAAAGCCTTCGGGTTCAATTTAAAATATGTGGAAACCTTTCGAAACCATTTAAAAATTTACCCCTTCTAAACCTTTGAAAACTGTCTCGGTCGAAACCATTTGGATTGTGACTACAAGTGGAGAAAAAGGATTAGAAACCCATTAAAGTCGAAAGCATCTATTCCTAAACCACTTAAAGTGGCCTCTTTTGAAACCATTTGGATTATACTTCAATCATATAAAAATGGTCTTTAAAACATTTAAGTCGAAGCATTTATTTTGAAACCATTTCCTAAGTAAGGAAGTGATGGTGTTGAAACCATCCCTTCGAAAGCATTGGAGAAGTGGCCAGGTCTTTAGAAAACAAAACAAACAACCCTTTCGAAACCATCTGGGTCGATAGGTAGCAAGTGGCAGTAAAAAGCTTCAACTTAGTCGAAAACAATCATTTAAAAAAAGCGCAACAAAATTGAAACCATTTCTTTAAATCCGGTCGAAAGCTGAAAGCTACTCAGTCGAAAGCCATTAGTCGAAAGCAAGCAGGTGCATTTTCAATTTAAAAGCAAAGTAATGCCTTAACCCCTTCGAAACCCCTGGTTTCGACTCCATACCTTCCGCCTACATCCAATTCACTATGCACTAGTTTCCTGATACCATGTGCATTGGTTTCGACTGTGTCGGAAGCGAAGCTAAGGAGGCAGAATTTGGTGCCGAAAGCATCGAAACAACGAAAAACATGTATCAAATAGTTCTTTTCACCTAACCTTCTTTACATGTCAAATTTTGATTGTTTTCCTCTTTTCTTTACCACTAAAAAGTGTTGCAATTTTCAGAAGTAACTATTTGAATTATTTACAAAAAAGCTCCTTCTCCTTTTATAAATATATAAAACGTTTATGTCCCATACCTTAAATAATTTTATATACCTATTAAAACACTTAGGAAAATTCTGTAAAAATTCTAGAAAATCTCTTTCAATTTGTTTTCCAACATATAAAAATTTCAGACCCAATTCTTTTATCATTTAGCAGTAAATAATTTATAATCCAAATTAGCATTTTCTTTACTAGAAAATCCATATAAATTCCACAAAAATTCAAAAAATTCTGAAAATCTAAACCCATCTCCAAAATTATAATTTAGGTCTATATAAAAATCGTAACACGTTTGGATGTCATTAAATAGGGTTTTCGTTTCAAAACGTGTCATAAAATCTATATGAACTACCGTAAATCATCAACAAGTATATATAGTCATGGCAACATTCAAAAACATGGCAAATCAATGCAAATTATTTTGGATTTCACCTTAAAACCGGAAAAAAAATGAGATGTAAACATTATTCACCTTAGATTTAGAGATTAAAGAGATTGAGATGTGAATGGATTTGATTTGCTTAAGCTTCTTCCTAGCTTTTCACTTTCTTTTTCCCTTTGCTCTTGTTAATGGTGGCCGGCCTTAGTTTTAAATTTTTTAATAAATGAAATGAACGTGTAGAGATACATGACATAAGGGAATAAATATAGGAGTGGCCTAATTCCTATTTTATGCCTCACCTATTTCATATTAGACTCTTCTTTTAATTCGTTGTTTGAATGGCACGACTACCCCTTAATTGAATAAAATCTCAAACCCCTAATCAACACATTATTTTATTTTATTTAACTAATTAAATATCCTAAATGATGTTACCAAAAATCTGGGATGTTACAGTCAATATACATATATATATTCTATTATATTTTATTATTCCACTATGAGTTCGTATAGATAGCTCTCTGATATACCAATTTATTATAGGTTACCAAAAAAAAGGATCCATAACCTAACGGACTTGGATTTTTTATTTAGTCGAAAAATCAAGCCATCAAGTTGCGGGTTGTTACATTTGGTATTGGAGCTTAGGTTAGTCGATCGTAGGAATTAGGATATGTTGAGTAAAAATATTTGTATTTTTAACCAAGAACTATACATGCATACATACATACATACATATACATACATACATACATACATACATATATATATAACATGCCAAACTCTACAAATTCCGACTATAGAAGTAGTTGCGACCATAATCTAAAAAGATGGATAAGGAAACTATAAGTTGGAATAATAACTTGAGCTAAATTTATACACCTACCCCGATTACCCGTAAGATGTAAGCCGTATCATATGGCGTTGACTTAAGAAGAGCATGAGCATGACATATAGAAGGGTACATGAAGCTGGATAGTACTTGACTCGTTTGCCGGCCATAGACTACCCTATGATTATGGATTTCGCTGAATTTCCGAGGATGGAGTTAAGGGTCCGTCCTAGGAGAAATTATGTAATCATTACATATATCTTACTCGATAACCAATCCTGTTCAGATAAAAATGTGTTTTCTTTTTATTATATACTTGATGTAATGTGTTGTATTAATTAATTAATTTAACTAAAAGTATATTTAATAGAAAATTCATAAATTGTATGTTTTGTGAAATATTACAATGTGCTATAACCATGAGTAATTTATCACAATGAAATTAAACATATTGTTTTAAATATTCATAGTCAAGATGTATCGAAACTAGATATCGATACATTCATAGAGACAAAAGTATGTAATGCCTTCCAAATGGGGTTAGTGAATTAATCATGGTTGTTGGGCAGCAAGGGGTTACATCTTGATTGTTATTGGATAATTATGTAACGATTCACTCCATAGGTTTCTATTGGTTAATATAAATGAGGTCAAATAGAAAATATCAAGTGACAATATTACATAGTTCTCTTAACTTGAGAATGCTATTTACCTTCAATGTGGAAGCTCCGCTTTGACTACAGTTAAATTATGGCACATCGTCTATTGAATGACTATAACTGAGTCGAGTGGAACTTGAAGTCACTTATAGAGCAGAGCAATGTCAAAGTCATAAAGGTTGGCGACTCATAAAACATAAGCGGTTATATGCCTCTTTTAAAATACGACATGGATGAACATCGACATAGTCACATCGATGACCATTTCTTAATATTTATTTCTATGGCCTCGACAAGGTCCATCCTAATCTATTTATGCCAAGATCATTGACATCATACGTATTGGTTTCTTCTGCGTCGACGATGATGAAGTGTGGTGAGATGTGGCTCAACATGGCTGATGTCGAATGGTAGAGCTGTAATTATATTAAAAACTACAATATTATTATAAAAAATGTTTCCTTTTCATCAAATCTCTACAATTTATCAAAATTTCATTGGCTAATAAAAAATGTATCAATTTCTTTACTAAATATCTACCGCACAAGTTAGTTTGAATTACTAAAAAACAACCAATTCTCCACTTCGATAACATCTTTAGTTCCAATAAATGGCTTTCCTTCAAACCTTGCATAATCTCTACTTTGCACAACATAGTTGTCGACAACCAAAGCTTCCTAGTTCACTCCTCTAGCATTTCCACCTACTAGTCTAGTAGTAGATCTCGCTTGCATTATGTTGACAAAGAACTGAGACATAGCTCCCATATCAACCCGTGGTGTTCCAACACCTATATTAGCAGCATATGCCCGACCCAGATTCCTTCTAGTAGTGGGCATGGCATTTCCATTTATTGTGGTGCTTCCTCTGTCCAGATTCACTCTTCCGTTTCCTGCCTCCATATCTTACTTTTCTTTTAAATCTGCATTCGAACCATAGTAAGACACAGAAGAAAAACTAAGAGAAATGAGAGAATAGAGATAAAGTATATACATGTATATAATAACCGCAAGTACATTGGGTTACTATCGCGTTATCCCATACCCCAATCTTATTCTCTAATTCATTTGGATTATGTTTTAAAAATCTTTTTATGTTTAAATTTCTTTTAAGTTTACATAAACCTATGCACTGATACCAAGTTGTAACATCCTCTATTTTGAGGCCCGAAACTGATCATAACAAAAGCTGCAGTCATCTATAGTATTAAATTTTGGTGACAAAATACGGTAATGTTAAAGGTATTGTAACGACCTAGAATTTCTGTCATTTGAAATTCAGATATTTAATTGATTTTAAATATTAACAAGTAAAATTTATAAGTCGAATAAATTGTATTTCGAATATTTGGATTTGATTGGATAATTAAACCGATAATTTAATATTCGAAATTACAGAAATAATTGGAAGTTGGGTTTAATGTGAATAAAAATGATTTATAAAGTTATATTAAATCATATTGGAGTTAGAACAATGTTTGTGAACTTTTAAAATTGAATTAAAAGTTAATTTGTGTAAATTGAATATTTTAATATTTAATTGACGAGTTAAAATAGCCATTTTTCAAACAGTCTCGGATTTTAACGAAACCAGTTTCATCGGATCCATAATGTTATATTATTGTATGATTTCAAATTTCGTGTCAATCGGATTTACGCTTTGTCCGGAGAAAGCCAAAATGCATAGAAATTAGATTAATCGATTTAATTTAAATATTATCATTTATCTCCGTAACTCACACAGATGATCGAATTGGCTCTCGATACCTATTCCATTGTGTCTGGAACGCGAATTAAACCCTAGAAACGCCGGTCACCGCGCGAGATTTGTAGTTTGAAAAATCGAGTGAATAGGGTTTTTGTTGAAATTTCTATAAAAGGAACCCTTCCTCATTTCATTTGCAACCCAATCCTCCAAAACCCTAGCCGCCGGTTAATAAAAATTCCAATGGCCAATGTTTTCCAGAATTCATCCCTTAATCTCTCTAAATCCGTTAACAATTAAGAAAAGTTTCCAACTACAAAATGGTAGAGCTTCTCAAGATCTACAAATGTATACGGATACGATCGTCTATAGTTGAGGAAATCAACAACAAATTGCCTGTGTTCATCATGTGTTCATGCACATTTCACGAGGCCATGGTGCAGTCGAGTTAGACGGGGTTGTTGCCGTGAGGGGAGCTCGCTAGGGCGGTTCGAATGAAGGGTATTGATCATGTTATCGCCGACATATGGTGGCCGCGTCGTTTGATTCGTGTGCGTGTAGATGGGTTTTTGCGTTTGAAAGTTGACTGGAGGATGGAAGAAAGGGGCAAGGGCTGTGGTTTGCAGTATAAAAAAACCAACGGCCGAGATCTAGGTTTAAAAGAAATGTAAATTTATTTATATTATAATTTGTACAAACTTCGAAATGCAATAACTTTTTGATAGGAGGTCGGAATTGGACGAAACAACTTGCGTTGGGTTCGTTTTGTCGAGCACTTCGCAATGGAGCTGGTTTGGAGTCGTTTGGAGCTAGTGATAATTTAGGGTAAAATTAAACGCACGTTTACTTTTAATAGAGACAAAACGCTACAACTGTTATCGGAAACTCAAGGTGAGAACTTCTCATTCAATCAAATTGTTTCGATTTAAATTTTAAATATTTAGATTTAAAATTGCTTGATTATGTGATTGGATGATAGTTATTGTCCGTTGTATTGAAATAGACCCTATACTCCGTATATTAAGCGGATGTTATTTATTAAACACATATACCGTGATATTCCACCTTGAAGGGGAATTGGTATTATATATGTACTTGGAGTTGATTTCCCGCATTATATAGCAGATGAGACCCTATTACACAGCATAATAGCAGATGATATTTTATAAATCCCATATACCGTGATATCCGTCTTGAAGCGGAATTGGTATTGCGCTAACATCTATGGATGCAGGGAAACAGGTTGAAGGGATCCGAATGGATTCCTCAAATGATTGAATTTGTTTCAATGTTGTGTGTTGATCTATTTATAATCTGTGTGATTATCTTTGTGATTGAAATCGTTAAAGGTTAAATATTAGCCGAATATATTTTTGGTATCATTAGATGCCGAAAATAAATAAAATTGGATTTTTGAAAAGTTAAGTTGAGAATTTATAATAAAATTTATTTTTGGGAATTGGATTAATTCAGATAAAGGAATTTTTAAAATGATAAAGTTTTATTTTTATCTTATTGAATAAAATTCCAAAATATGGTAAAAAGGCTTAATAAATGGATTTTCGATAATATTATTCAAAGGTTGAAAATTTATTCAAAATATGGATTTTAAAGAGTTGGAAAATAAAAGAATTTGCAATCTTTAAAAAGAAATTATTTTGAAAAGAAATAAATTTAGGAATCCATTTGGGAATTGATTTTCGTAATTGAAAATAGTTCTTTTAGAAATCCATTTGGAAATTTTTTTGGTGTTTTGAAATGAATTTGGAATCAATTTGAAAATTAATTTGAGGTTTAGTAGAAATTGATTTCAATTTTAAATTTGAATGAAATTCACTTAGTGTTTAATTTCTTGGAAAATCAATATGGAATTTGATTTGCTGTTTTTGGAAATCAATTGAAAAATGCTTTGGTGTTGAAAGTGAATAATTGAAATCGATTTGAAAAATCGTATAATAAGTGAATATTTGGAAATGTAAATTCACAATGGAAATTTATAAGGGAAATTTGTTTTAAAAATAAACATTGATTTATTTTTAAAAGTGTGGAAATAAATTTACGGATTTGGAATGTAAATTTAATAAATCAGTAAAGATTTATTTAATTGGGTTGAATGAACCATTTGAAATGAAAGTGTATTCTCCTTGGGAAGCCGAATAAGATTTTCTGAATAGTTTTGAAATATATGTATATAAAATTCTAGAATTGGTTTTGAAAAGGATACTTTGAAGAAATTTACCTCTTAAATTATTTTAAATCCTTTAAGTAAAGACTATTAAATTGTTTATAGAAATGATTATTTCTAAGATTTAATCAGTAATTGTTTTAGAAAATAGTTATTTAAATAGTTATACTCTATTTACAAATTTTATTTTGAAAAAAATTAGTTTGGGTTTAAGTTTATATAATATAGGTATAATATTTTATATCTAATATTTTAAGTAAAGTGTTTAAAGAAAAATAGTTTTATTTGAAAGTGTTTTCCAAATATATTTTTGGGTAAGAAGTTTTCAACTATTTTAAAATATTTGAACTCGGCAGATTTCCAGTGAAAATGAATAACTATTTGTAAGTGTTTTCCATTTAAGGAAATTGATTTGAAATTTGTTTTCAAAGATTGAAAGGTGAAAATTGATTTGAAATTTGTATTCAAATGGTTGAAGTGTAGAAATTATATCTTGTAAAGATATTTTTGAAAATAAATAATTTGGGAAATTATTTGAAATCGGGTGATGTTGTGAATATTGATTGATAGTTAAATAAACGACTATCAATATTGACCCTTAAATGGCTATTTGTTGTGAATTGGTTGAAATTGAATGCTACACTTATTTTTAAATTATTTTGCTCGTTATTCGGATTACCCATTCCGAATAGTGATACGACGTAATGGATAGCATTGAAGATCGGTGGTGAAGACCGGGTATTTGTGAAAACGATAGGATGACCTATCGATTGTCTCTGCACCGTTAGCTATGGTATGGAGATTTCCTTTGTGATGGGAAATTCGATCGGGATTGTGAATACCCGAATTGCAAGCGCTTCTTTAGAAGTGCCTTTGGTTCTGTTCGAACCCTGAACAGACTTGTACGGTTACATGTCTGACATTACATTTTGAGATATAAAGCAGATTTGTTTCAAATACATTTCGGTTGGTGGTGGAGAATTTATTCTCTTAGTTAACACCCTTCTCTGAGACGTACGAGCTCAGAGGTTTTGTGGTTGAAGGTTATCAGCGATGTACTCCTAATTTGGTAATGTGGCATGCTGAGTGTTGTTGTGTGATGATCATTTATTGATCATTCGTTGATCAAAGCGTGGCTTTGCGAAAAAGCGTGGCTTTGTGAAAAAGCTTAGCTCTGTGGATGAGACTTCGTCGGACCTCACACCCTGGAAATGCTCGAAACAGGAATATGCGACAAGGTTATGAGGGTCGTGCCCTTTAGGGTATGTCATTTCCTTCTGGAAAAGGGTGGTGTCAGGTATGGAGCCCTGATGCTTAACCTATGTGGTTGCTCCAATCTCATTTTCTGTATGGTTGTTGCTTTGTGATCGAGGGCCCTCGGTTAAAGGCCCCAAAAGACCGGGGGTGGCATATTCGTGTAGTAGTTACATAGTTACAAAGGTAACCCAGCCTTGTGTTGGCAGAGAGCTGGTTAAGTTCTCGGGACGTCCCGCTAGAAGCGATCCTATGTGGTAGTAGGAAGTTCCTTAACCTGACCATTTATTGGAAATCCAAAGAAAAAAACAAGCCTTATGATTGCAATTGTATAACCTGCCTCCTCAGAAGGTAGCTATAGCAGGCATAATATAATGGTACCTATGCTGGCTAAGATTTATATTATACTTTCGAAATGTTTTCATCACTATGCACTAATAATAATATCAAAAATGATTTGTTTTGCTTAGTAAGCATCTTTGACTATCATAAAGAGAAATCCCCTCCAATTCTGCGTTTACATTGTGTGTGTGTGGGAAGGCCCTGTGGTAGTTTCATTTTCCAAAAGTATTGCGGATATTTTTCACTTCCCTTGTTGTTGTTGTTTTAAAAGATAAATAACTGTTTTGAGTTCTCACACCAGTCCCATGACTGACCTGGAGTTTATTGTTCTCTTCCTAAACTCTGGGCCCATCATTTTCCACACGGGCAGTCTAGAGTCAGGTTATCAGGTCATTCTGGATTCAGAATTGCTTTGGAGCTCAAGTGGCGAGCTGGATGGCGAGACGTATTATTTGTATATGATATTATCTTTCCGCTGTATAATTCACTTGTAAGGACATGTTTGTATAACCGTCCATTGTTTTGTTGTGTTGTATATTATTGTTGTACACTCTGATGATGTAATGTATAAAATGTACAGTTCTTTGTTTTAAAGATTATTCATTTATCTATTATATGTTGTTCTGCTGCGATTGTGAGATTCTGATATTGTTTCTGTTCTGTTTTCTTACTTCTTCTTTCTTCCTTCTTCTACCTCTTCTTCTTTAACCATAACAGTTCGATTTTCCGGCATTCGATTATGCGACATTTTACACAGTGGACGTAAGAATGCCGACCTTCGGATCCCGATAAAATCGATACATTACATTTGGTATTAGAGCATATGGTTAAGTGACAGCCTTGGCTCTGTTGGGGATTACTCATTAGAGATAGAGTCAGTAGTACTCAAGAATGAGTTGAGTGTAATAATAGATATAAGAGCGTATTTGTTAGTGAATATGAAATTGTTTTATATTGTGTTGACTTATCAGTTGATTGTTTTTAGATTTCGGTCGGTGCAGTCTGGCTAACTGTATCGATAGGGGTTTCTAAACTCTTAAACGAGATAAACCGACATAGTATGGTTTTAAATTGGGTAAATGAATTAATTTTACCTCGATTATATTTTATATATAAAGGAATAATTTTTCAGAATTATCAAAGTGTATGTAAAATTGAATTGTTTGATTGTTGAAAATGTAAGAAAACATACAAGTGAATCAAAGTTGTTCGAACAATCTGAATAAAAACAACAATTGTGAAAGAAGAAATTATATAAGCAAAAGAATTATAAGTATAGAATTGAAATGATTTACAATTGTGAAATAATCTTGTATAAGTAAAGGGAAATAGTGAAATTATATAAGCAAGATTTATAAATGAGATTCATAAATAAAAAGAAAATTTTGAAAGAATTTAAAGCACTGAATTCACTACTGTTGCTGGGGAATAATAAGGGTGATGACTGCAGCATCATCGGTATCATTTTCGAGTTTCTGTGTGATGGATTTGCTACCATAGTAAATTGAAAATTGAAGTTTTGTTGTGATAAACAAATTTGAAATTAAAATCCAAGTTGAAATTGATGAATATAAGTAATCAAGTTTTGAACTTATAATATGAGATAGAAAAGATTTAACTTTAGTAAAGTTGAAATAAATTTGAATTAGTATGATAAAATATATGATGTGAAATTTAACTAAAGGAAGTTAAATAAATTAAATCAGATTTGGAAATTGAATAATAAGTTGTGTAACTTATTAAATGTGAAAATGTAAGTAAAACCATTTATTAAGATGGTTAAACAATTTTGTTAAGCAAAATGAGGTATGAATCTGAATAAGTGATAAAATTGACTTTGGTAAAAGTTAAATAGAATTTACTTTGGATTTTGAATTTGAATTGGATTTTAACTGGATTAGATATGTTGTTGAAATGGAAATTTAAGTTAAGTTAAACAAATGATATTTAAATGGAATATAACTTAAGTGATGCTTAATGAAGTTGATTTTGGAATCGAAGTAAAATAATGAAGTGAATTAAATGAATATGAACTTGAGTTATATAAAGGAGATTCAACTTTATCTGTAAAATAAATTAGTAATTGAACTAATGAATTGAATATTAATCAATTGAATGCAATGAATTGATATAGAATAATGGATATAAGTGTTGATTAATTTAAGGCTAATTGAATGTTGAACCAAATTGAAGGTAAAGAAAGTGAATATGAATGTTGTATGTAAAGGGAATAAATTCGGTTGTATTGGATATACATTGGTTGTTAGATTATTGTTAATTGATTGAATAGAAATTCATATGCAATTGAATGAATAAAATTGAAAGCTAAAGCAATTAAATTCAAATCGGAAGTTAAGTAAATTTAAATTGAATAGAAATTGATTTGAATTGAAAATGAACAAATGTGAATGTAAATTAGTGAATGTAAACTAATTGAAAATGAATAATTGAATGTCGTTGTATATAAATTGGTTGTAAACAATTACTAGTAATGTCGAAATCATCTAAGTTGCTTATAAACCTTGCTTAGTATGCGTTTCTTTTAATATGCATGTGTTGTAGTTGTTTAAAAGAGTAAAATGTTAATAACTTCTTATATATGTCACTTACGTGTTTATATTGAGTAAGTACAGATACACGGGCTACCGTTAGCGGGATTTGGTTGCGTAAAATGATAAATAAATAACTGCTTTGCCTAAAAATGCTAAAAAGGTACGCCTACGCAATAAAAATAGGAAATATGAACTGTTTTTCTGTTTTCCGACCATGTGGGTCGATGTATATTTATTTATATCTATTGTGATATTGTAAAAGCTCCTCCGTACAAAGGAGGTTATGGCGAAATTTTCTGAAAATTTAAGGCATTAGAAAATTTTCGGGAAATTTTGGAAAATTTTTGTGAAAACTAAGTTTTGATTTGAAGTTAAAGGTTAAACGATATAGTTGGTTTTGGAAAAATAACCATATATGGATTTGAAAATATTAGTGAAGTTTTGTAAGAGGTTTAACTATGGATATTGGAAAAGCTAAACATTTAAATGAATTTGAAACTTAATTTGAACGAATTGTTTTGAAAAAAGTTAATGAATTTGGGGAATTTTTCTTACTTGGTAATTTCGAGGACGAAATTCTTTTAAGGGGGGAAGATTGTAATGACCCAGAATTTCTGTCATTTGAAATTCAGATATCTAATTGATTTTAAATATTAACAAGTAAAATTTATAAGTCGAATAAATTGTATTTCGAATAATTGGATAATTAAACCAATAATTTAATATTTAAAATTACAGAAATAATTGGAAATTGGGTTTAATGTGAATAAAAATGATTTATAAAGTTATATTAAATCATATTGGAGTTAGAACAATGTTTGTGAACTTTTAAAATTGAATTAAAAGTTAATTCGTTAAAATTGAATATTTTAATATTTAATCGACGAGTCAAAATAGCCATTTTTCAAACAGTCTCGGATTTCGACGAAACCAGTTTCATCGAATCGTAATGTAATATTATTGCATGATTTCAAAGTTTGTGTCAATCGGATTTACGGTTTGTCCAGGGCAGGCCAAAACACATAGAAATTAGTTTGATCGATTTAATTAAAATTTGATCGTTTATCTCCGTAACTCACACAGATGATCGAATTGGCTCTCGATACCTATTCCATTGTGTCCAGAACACGGGTTAAACCCTAGAAACGTCGGTCACCGTGCGAGATTTGGAGTTCGGAAAATCGAGTGAGTAGTGTTTTCGTTGAAATTTCTATAAAAGGAACCCTTCCTCATTTCATTTGCAACCCTATCCTCCAAAACCCTAGCCACCGGTTAATAAAAATTCCAATGGCCGATGTTTTCTAGTATTCATCCCTTAATCTCTCTAAATCCGTTAACAATTAAGAAAAGTTTCCAACTAAAAAATGGTAGAGCTTCTCGAGATCTACAAATCTATAAGGATATGATCGTCTATAGTTGAGGAAATCAACGACAAAACGCCTGTGTTCATCACGTGTTCACGCATGTTTCACGAGGCCATGGTGCAACCGAGTAAGACGGGGTTGTTTCCGTGGGGGGAGCTCGCTAGGGCGGTTCGAACGAAGGTTGTTGATCGTGTTCTCTTCGACGTATGGTGGCCACGTCATTCGATTCGTGTGCGTGTAGATGGGTTTTTGCGTTTGAAAGTTGACTGGACGATGGAAGAAAGGGGCAAGGGCTGTGATCTGCAGTATTAAAAAACCAACAGCCGAGATCTAGGTTTAAAAATAAAAAAATGTAAATTTATTTATATTATAATTTGTGTAAACTTCTAAATGCAATAACTTTTTGATACGAGGTCGGAATTGGACGAAACAACTTGCTTTTGGGTTCGTTTTGTCGAGCACTATGCAATGGAGCTGGTTTGGAGTCGTTTGGAGCTAGTGATAATTTTGGGTAAAATTAAACGCACGTTTAGTTTTATTCGAAACAAAATGCTACAACTGTTATCAAAAAATCAAGGTGAGAACTTCTCACTCAATCTAATTGTTTCGATTTAAATTTTAAATAGTTAGATTTAAAATTGCTTGATTGTGTGATTGGATGATAGTTATTGTCTGTTGTATTGAAATAGACCCTATAAGCCGTATATTCAGCGGATGTTATTTATTAAACACATATACCACTATATTCCACCTTGAAGTGGAATTGGTATTATATATGTACTTGGAGTTGATTTCCTGCATTATATAGCGGATGAGACCTTATTGTGCCGCATAATAGCGGATAATATTTTATAAATCCCATATACCGCGATATTCCGTCTTGAAGCGGAATTGGTCTTGTGCTAACATCTGTGGATGCAGGGAAACAGGTTGGAGGGATCCAACTGGATTCCTCAAATGATTGAATTTGTTTCAATGTTGTGTGTTGATTTATTTATAATCTGCGTGATTATCTTTGTGATTGAAATCGTTAAAGGCTAAATTTTAGCCGAATATATTTTTGGTATCGTTAGATGCCGAAAATAAATAAAATTGGATTTTTGAAAAGTTAAGTTGAGAATTTATAATAAAATTTATTTTTGGGAATTGGATTAATTCAGATGAAGGAAATTTTAAAATGATAAAGTTTTATTTTTATCCTATTGAATAAAATTCCAAAATATGGTAAAAAGGCTTAATAAATGGATTTTCGATAATATTATTCAAAGGTTGAAAATTTATTCAAAATATGGATTTTAAAGAGTTGGAAAATAAAAGAATTTGTATTCTTTAAAAAGAAATTATTTTGAAAAGAAATAAATTTAGGAATCCATTTGGGAATTGATTTTGGTAATTGAAAATAGATCTTTTGGAAATCCTTTTGGAAATTTATTTGGTGTTTTGAAATGAATTTGGAATCAATTTGGAAATTAATTTGAGGTTAAGTAGAAATTGATTTCAATTTGAATGAAATTCACTTAGTGTTTAATTTCTTGGAAAATCAATATGGAATTGGATTTGGTGTTTTCGGAAATCAATTGAAAACTGGTTTGGTGTTGAAAGTGAATAATTGAAATCAATTTGAAAAATCGTATAAAAAGTGACTATTTGGAAATGTAAATTCACAATGGAAATTTATAAGGGAAATTTGTTTTAAAAATAAACATTGATTTATTTTAAAAGTGTGGAAATAAATTTACGGATTTGGGACGTAAATTTAATAAATCGGTAAGGATTTATTTAATTGGGTTGAATGAACCATTTTGAAATAAAAGCGTATTCTCCCTGGGAAGCCGAAAAAGATTTTTTGAATAGATTTGAAATATATGTATATAAAATTCTAGAATTGGTTTTGAAAAGGATACTTTGAAGAAATTTACCTCTTAAATTATTTTAAATCCTTTAAGTAAAGATTTGTTAAATTGTTTATAGAAATGATTATTTCTAAGATTTAATCAGTAATTGTTTTAGAAAATAGTTATTTAAATAGTTATATTCTATTTACAAATTTTATTTTGAAAAAAATTAGTTTGGGTTTAGGTTTATATAATATAGGCATAATATTTTATAACTAATATTTTAAGTAAAGTGTTTAAAGAAAAATAGTTTTATTTAAAAGTGTTTTCCAAATATATTTTTGGATAAGAAATTTCCAATTATTTTAAAATATTTGAACTCGGCAGATTTCCAGTGAAAATGAATAACTATTTGTAAGTGTTTTCCGTTTAAGGAAATTGATTTGAAATTTGTTTTCAAAGATTGAAAGGTGAAAATTGATTTGAAAATTGTTTTCAAATGGTTGGAGTGTGGAAATTATATCTTGTAAAGATATTTATGAAAATAAATAATTTGGGAAATTATTTGAAATCGGGTGATGTTGTGAATATTGATTGATAGTTAAATAACCGACTATCAATATTGACCCTTAAATGGCTATTTATTGTGAATTGGTTGAAATTGAATGCTACACTTATTTTTAAATTATTGCGCTCGTTATTCGGATTACCCATTCCGAATAGTGATACGACGTAATGGATAGCATTGAAGACCGGTGGTGAAGACCGGGTATTTGTGAAAAAGATAGGATGACCTATCGATTGTCTCTGCACCATTATCTACGGTATGGAGATTTCCTTTGTGATGGGAAATTCGATCGGGATTGTGAATAACCGGATTCCAAGCGCTTCTTTAGAAGTGCCTTCGGTTCTGTTCGAACCCGAAACAGACTTGTATGGTTATGTGTCTGACATTACATTTTGAGATATAAAGCAGATTTCTTTCAAATACATCTCGATTGGTGGTGGAGAATTTATTCTCTTAGTTAACACCCTTCTCTGAGACGTACGAGCTCAGAGGTTTTGTAATTAAAGGTAATCAGCGATATACTCCCAATTTGGTAATGTGGCATGATGAGTGTTGCTGTGTGATAACAATTTATTGATCATTTGTTGATCAAAGCGTGGATTTGTGGATGAGACTTCGTCGGACCTCACACCCCGGAAATGGTCGAAACAGGAATATGTGGCAAGGTTATGAGGGTCGTGCCCTTTAGGGTATGTCATTTCCTTCTGGAAAAGGGTGGTGTCAGGTATGGAGCCCTGATGCTTAACCTATGTGGTTGCTCCAATCTCATTTTCTGTGTGGTTGCTGCTTTGTGATCGAGGGCCCTCGGATAAAGGTCCCAAAGGACCGGGGGGGGTGGCATATTCGTGTTGTAGCTACCTAGTTACAAAGGTAACCCGGTCTTGTGTTGACAGAGTGCTGGTTAAGTTCTCGGGACGTCCCGCCTGAGGCGATCCTATGTGGCAGTAGGAAGTTCCTTATCCTGACCATTTGTTGGAAATCCAAAGAAACAATACGAGCCCTTTACGATTGCAATTGTATAACCTGCCTCCTCAAGAGGTAGCTATAGCAGGCATAATATAATGGTACCTTTGCTGGCTAAGATTTGTATTATACTTTCGAAATATTTTCATCACTATGCACTAATAATAATATCAAAAATGATTTGTTTTGCATAGTAAGCATCTTTGACTATTATAAGGAGAAATCTCCTCCAATTCTGCGTTTGCATTGCGTTCGTGCGGGGAGGCCTTATGGTAGTTTCATTTTTCAAAAGCATTGCGGATATTTTTCACTTTCCTTGTTGTTGTTGTTTAAAAGATAAATAACTATTTTGAGTTCTCACACCAGTCTCATGACTGACTTGGAGTTTATTGTTCTCTTCCTAAACTCTGGGCGTCCATCATTTTTCACACAGGCAGTCTAGAGTCAGGCTATCAGGTCATTCTGGATTCAGAAGTGCTTTGGAGCTCAAGTGGCGAGCTGGATGGCGAGACGTATTACTTGTATATGATATTATCTTTCCGCTATATAATTCACTTGTAAGGACATGTTTGTGTAACCGTCCATTGTTTTGTTGTGTTGTATATTGTTGTTGTACACTCTGATGATGTAATGTATAAAATGTACAGTTCTTTGTTTTAAAGATTATTATTTATCTATTATATGTTGTTCCGCTGCGATTGTGAGATTCTGATATTGTTTATGTTCTGTTTTCTTACTTCTTCTTCCTTCCTTCTTCTACCTCTTCTTCTTTAACCATATCAATTCGATTTTTCGGCATTCGATTATGCGGCATTTGACACAGTGGACGTAAGAATGCCGACCTTCGGATCCCGATAAAATCGATACGTTACAGGTATCCATAATATCTGGAGCATAAGAATATGAAATATTTAAGATACAATTTCGAAACAACCTTTCTCATTACATTTCAAATCAGCATTTCATATTAAGTACAAAATCTCATAATGTTTCCCAGGTTCAAATAAATATAATTATTAGAAAATACGCTAAGGGCGCATATAAAGACGCCCCCATAGAAGATTAGAGTTATTAAATAACAGTCATAATATCCACCATTACATACAACATTCAGTCGTAGCGAAATAGATAAATAGATATTCTCCTACATAGATAATCTTTGTCTCCTGCACATCTTAAAGAAGCTTTATTCGCCGAAATCTACTAAACCTGAAAACCTTAACCCTTAACCTACTTAAATTAATTTTGAGCGCCCGAGAGTTTAAGAGGAAAACATAAACATCAAGTCAGACATAAAGCCTGGTAATAATATGACATCTCGATTTATCGATATTAAGTGAGACAAAAACCGCGTAGCAGACCGAGTTTCCCCTTACTAATATACTTTAGAAGCATATATTTTGCAATCAAAATCTTGCAAAAAAACTGGTTATAATAAAAATATACAATAACATGTATGTATATAAAGTAGGTAACTAGTGGACTATCTGTCCCACGTCATAGTTTTATCAGGCTGACTCGGGCCTACCGGACATAGTAAATGTTCAAAATTGTTGTTAGAGAAGAACTAGACAATCCATCTGTAACTTACTACTTCTAGAATCAACTAATCCTAATGGTTTTGCGGGCTCATCGGTAACATATCTCTACCTTGTGTATTCCTTTCTATGTGGTAATATAATGATCCCGTTTTTAAGCCAAATTTAATTTAGTAATTAATTTAATTTTAAGAATTAAATTATGAATTAAATTGAAATTTCATAAAAAAAATAAGATTTTTGTTTGTTTTATTTATGTAAATAGATTGTAAGTAGAATTTTGATTTGAAATTCAAAAATATATATCTTAAAAATAAATTGGATTTAAAAACTAATATATATATATATATGTGTGTGTGTGTGTATATAATTTGTGTGGGGTATAATTATGATTTTAAATCATTTTCTTAAAAAGTTATATAAATATAAATAATAGGAAAATTGAAAATATAATATTAAAACATATATTAATATAAGGAAATGTATTTAATAAAGATACAAAATATAAAACACATATATATATATATATGTAAGTATAAAACTAAATAATGAATATAATATAAAGAATTATATAAAAACATTTAAGAACATGCCAAATTACAAACGTAAGTATATTAACATATAATTTAACAAGTGTAAGTATTATAATATAAAGTTTAACAAATGTAACTATTTTATCATGCATAATTACAAGTGCCAAATTTTTAATTTTCTTTTATTTTTAAAATAGGAAAAACAATATTTTATATACCTTTCTATCCTACTCTTCTCATTTTTCTTTCTTATATCCAATCCAAGTTGAAACCTGGAAAACTTAAACCAAGAAAGAAAAAAAATAAAATTTAAAAGAAAAACCAGAAAACAAAATCAAACCTGAGCAAATTAAAACAAAAACCAATTCATCTCAAATCTCAAGCTAAAAGCAAGATCAGATCATCTCAAAATAGATTCAAGTTCAAACAACAATCAAAATCTTTACAAATTTTCAAACCTGAAGCAACATAAACAAAGCAGATCATCTCAATAAACAAGTTTAGATCAACTCAACAATCAAGTGCAGATCAAAGATCAAAACATTATCCAGTTTTTAAATTCAAAAAGCGATTCTAGGCTTTCTCTGTTCAAACACAATCAGGTGAGTAAACTACTTGACCCTGTTGATATACGTTGATATTTGAGATTGATACTTGAAATATGTGGTGAAGAATGTTGTATGGATGTAAAATATATCTGCATGTATATATATGTAGATTGTGTGTGCATGTCTGTACATTCCCCTGTTCTAGTTTTATAGGTTTTAAACTTACTCAAAAATAAAAATCACTTCCCCAAATTCTCTTTAGGCTTTGATGTCTAAACAAAGTGAGCTAAAATCTACCTGATCTAAATCTTAAAAATACTTTTAAGTATAGTTAACCAGCAGTTTGCCTTGGAACAAGAATATACAGTGAAACTCAATGAATGATGGAAATTCAATTTCCTTGATTATTTGATTCACTTATATAATCTAGATCGTTTTCGAAAATGATTATTTTTAAAAACAAATTCAGGATTTTTAGATTTGTTTTTAGTGAGTAATTCGTGGTAGAACTAAATGGGTATTTCATCGTTTTCCGGCGATCGCGAGGTTCAGAAGTCTCGGGATGGTGGGTGGAGGAAGGTCGTAGGTCGGTGGTTAAGGGAAAAATGGTAGTTGAGTTTCTCGTAGGTCGTGGTGGCTGGAAAGTGGAGATGTAGATAACCAGGTTTGGTCGAAGGTGTTTGAGAGTCGATTTCGACGACGTGGACGCATCAGAAGAGACCAGAGCAGGGTGATTAGGAAGAGGTTGGTTTGGCGAGTCTCCAGACGGAGCGGCATGGACTCTAATGGTCTGAAATGGTGGCACGACCAATTTTCCGGTGATCAGTTTGGTTCCAGTAGGGTCCTCGATAGCTTGATTTCAATTTCCAAGCGTGTTTGTTGCGCTGGGTGGTCTGGACGTTCGTGTGGGTCGTCGTCGACTTAAGGTTGGTCGCAACGAAGATTAGGGTTGATTAGGTTGGAGGTGCGTGTGCACGTGTGCATGTGTGCACGTTTGTGTCTGGTATGGTTGTGGCTCAGGAAGAGGAAGGATGGTCATGGGGAAGAACTCGAGGAAGTGTGGTGATGGCTTGAGTTGAGCTTTGGGTTTGTTCGTGCATGTTTTCCAGGGTAACAATTTTTAAAGTTTAAATTTTAAAACAAAAAATAACAAACTTTTAAAGAAAAAGAAAGAAAGGAAGATGAAGCGGGAAAGGCTCGGGTTTAGTCACGGGTTGGTTAAGGGATTTGCTTATGTATTTTCAGCTTGGTCTCGGGTTGGTTCACATTCATTTGTTCATTTGCTCGGGTGTTTTCAAAGCAAATAGAATGAACAAAATTTCAAAGTAATGATTAAACAAGTTTTCGAAATATAAGTATTTAATAAGTTTTTCAAGCAAGTTTCAAAGATCGAAATCTTGAAGTATAATGTTTTTAAATTTGTTTTGATTTAAAATAATAATATAGTAGGTTAATTATTTGATTTAAATCCCTAAGTCTTTTCAAAGAATTTAAAGATTTAAATTATGAAATTAAGTAATTAATGAAGATAAGCGGTGTTATCCCACCTTTTGGTCAAGGCTGGAATATCAACAAATTGGCAAGGAAGAATGGATATCAGGATTGGAGATCGATTGGAAACAAGGCTGCAATCGATGTCGTTAAAATTTGGCTGAGCTCTGATCAGGACGGAATCGATTGGAGATGATGATCAAAGCAAGAAGAGGCTATATTTCAAATTCCAGGTTAATCAGAGTTCGTATGAAGGAGATATGATCGATACAAGGTGAAAAGAATATGCTGTTCATATCCATCGGTGAGTTGAGGAGATGGTTTGTTCGAATCCATCATATTCACATCCATCAGGAAATCAGGACTTTGGCTTGTTCGAATCGATCGGTTTCATATCCATCGGAGTGACACCGCCTCAATCCGTTCGAATCCATCCGGCATTGGACTCCTCGCATCGATCAAGGAGCGATAGTGTCGCAACGATGTTGCTCGTATCCATCGCGGTCGAAACACTTCGTATCGATCAGGGGTGGACCCAGTTCGAATCGATCACAAAGGCTCGGTTCGTATCCATGAGGTTCGTGGTTATTCGAATCGATATTGTACAAGTCCTTGTTCGTATCCATCATACTCGAGCGAAATCACTTCGTGTCGATGGCAGCTGTAGCAATCGATATGCAGTACCCCAATAACAATCGATGCGAGCAAGGGCTACGGCGAATCGATAACTAATTCGAATAAGGGCTGAAACAAATGGATGCGATTGAATGGTCGATACGAGCAAATCTTCCGCGTTAGATACGAATAACTCGGTCAAACTCGGCACACAAAGTGGATAGATCCTGGGATTTCGCAACACGTCACCGCATGCTCACGTGTCCTGATCGATTCGAAGGTATCGATACGAATCAATTGATTCGAACCACACGGCCTGCCAAAAGATCATAACTCGTATTGATCGTATCTCCTAAACCACGGATCCAAATATCATGAAATTTTCATAGGAGCCTACGTACAAGCTAAAGAATAATCCTACCAAGTTTCAGCTCGATTGGATCATTTTTTGATCGATACGAAATTGATTCGTATCGACCACAGATCGAGTCGAAACTTGGTGGGGTTGGTCACGTGGGCCCACTCACGTGCCAGAAGAAGTCTCCCGAAGTTTGAGCGTGATATTAGCCTCCTACGCCTATAAATAGCCCCCTTGAAGCCTATAGAATAAGGATCTTTTGGCTATTCAACGTCCAGACTCTACCGGATTCAATTCTACACCTTACCATCGCTGTTGTATTCAAGTTACTTCATTGTAATCGCTGTAATCATCTGTAACCAGCAAGAATAATCAATAAAAGATAAAACTTAGAAGTGGACATAGGCCGGAGATAGCCGAACCACTATAAACCTTGTGTTTCTTTTGTTATTTCTGGATTGCTGTTTATTGTTTGCTTAGATCTAAGATTTGTGTTTGAATATTGCTGATCTATGTTCATACACTGGTGCTTTCACGATACTTGGGGTTTGTGACCAATTTTGGCGCAAACACTTTGGTGCTTCCACTAAGAAAGAACTAGCACCCACTATACCAGATTCGAAATTCAGATTTGAAGGCTTAAAGGAATTAGATTTGAAAGACAATGACTCGACAATCAAGTAGAAGACAAAGGGCTGAGATAAGCCAACAGGAAGGAAGTCAAGAAGCATCCTCCGGAGCTGGGGAAGGACAAGCTTCGATCTACATCACCAGGGATGAAATGGAGGCTATGGCCAATTCATTGCAAGAAAGATTGTTGAAAAGTCAACAGGACATGATGCGGACCTTCTCTGAATGGATGAGAGCTGCAGGAACGCAAAACCTTAGACCGACTACAGTGACTGCGAACATGGAACAAGGAACTAGGGTCGCGGAACCCAATGGAGGACAGGATACAGAACCAGAGGGAAATCAACAAAGGCTTAGGGGTAGTCCCGCAGGATCTGACACTGGAAGGCCTATGGATGGACCTCAACAGGCTAGGGCGAGCGCTAACATTAGTGAACCGCATGAGGAATATGTACCATAATTCCCTCGGGGCCAACCTTTGACAGATAATGTTGGATTAGTTGAGATTATTAGGAGAACTATGCGTGGAGGTCTGACCAATAGAGATTTGGAAGGAGTGAACAAGAGTCCGTTTACACGGGAAATAAGGATGGCTCGAAATTCGCCTGATTTCAAGCTACCTAGTATGGAAGTATACAATGGCAAGGCTGATCCGACAGATCATCTAATGAGATACACTAGACACATGGAAGTGTTAGGAGCATCGGAGGAAGTTATGGCCCGATGTTTCCCTTTGTACTTGACGGATATAGCCGCGATGTGGTTTAGGCAGTTGGAAGAAGGGTCTATAAGAACATGGACGGAGTTGGTGGATAGGTTTCTGAGGCAGTTTTGGGTTCATATTAAGAGGCCTAAGAACATGATGACGCTAACGTCAGTAAAGAAAAGGATGGATGAATCACTTAGTGCTTTTCTAACTCGGTTCAATGCGGCGGTTGCTTCGGTGGATCGGCCGGACCATCGATGGTCTTGATGGCGGCAGTATCAGGAGTCAGAGGGGACTCGAATTTCAAAGTATCTCTGATACGGGACCCACCACTAGATCTCGGAGAATTCTTTCACAAAGCTGAAAGATTCCTTCGATAAGAGGATGCATGTGCAGATTTAAAGTTAAAGGAAGTGAATGCGACTGAGGGTGGAGGACCATCCAGCGGAGGCTCGGATAAAAATAAAGGAAAAAGGAAGCTGGATGACGATTCAGGAAAAGCTATGAAGCGATGGAAGGATCCAAAGTTTTCCACATACACAGGACTAAACGAGACGCTAGAGCGGATATACATGGAAACCCGTAATCGCCTTCCCTACCGAAGGCCAGCTAGGAGAGAACCTTCTGAATAGGAGAGGGCCTCGGGAAGGCACTGTCTCTTCCACAATTTGGACGGGCATGATACCAACAGCTGCAGGCACTTAAAGGACATAATTGAGGAGAATGTGAGGAATGGACAATTGAGTCAGTATGTTGGGGCACGGAATGCAGCGGTGGAGCAGGAGCAACCACCGCCTACCTCGAGCAACGATGGTGTGAGGCCCAGGAATGATGGTTGATTGGTTATCAATTGACCGGGATAATATGAAATAAGTACCAAGCTACTGCAAAACGGCAAAGTCATTTACTCATGTACGAGAATAGAAATAGCCCCTAGGCATGCTCTGAATGATGATAAACCGCGATGCTATGTTTTGTGAAATTGTCTTTTTCTTTCAGATTGGACGCTTACTTTTCTGGTTTGGTTTTGGAGTTTGGTTTGAACTCCTGGTTTTGTTTGCTATCTGGTTTGGATTCCTGTTTGGATGATTGTTTTCTATTTTGGATGTTGGTTTGGATTTCTGATTTTCTGATTTGATTTGGATTTCGGATTGGATTTTGATTAGATTTTTATCTGGTTTTTGGTAAATGGTCGTCAGGTATGGATTATATCTGGCAAGGGGTAAGTCTCTTCGTTCGCATGTGGCGAATTTTCTTATTCAGGTCGTTGAGTATGGACTATGCTCAACAAGGGTCCAGAGTGACTAGGATTCAGCCTAGGACTTAGGCCCCATATTATCGATTATTATTTCAGGTCGTTGAGTATGGACTATGCTCGACAAGGGTCCGTAGAGACCAGGATTCGGCTTAGGACTTAAGCCGACACTAGACCACGGTCGCCAAGTATGGATTGCGCTTGGAAAGAACCCAGAGAGGTTAGCTCAACGTCCAGGGACACTGGACCACGGTCGCCAGGTGTGGATTGCGCTTGGCAAGAGCCCGGAGAGGTTTCGGATTTGGATATCGACCCGGAGAGGTCCTGGATTCGGTTATTGGCTATTGGTTAACGATGGATTAGGACTCGGTTGTCGAGTTCAAGTGGATATAGAATTGGCTAAGGCTTTGGCCATTGGATTTGGAATTGGGCATCGACTCGGAGTAGTCAAGGATGGTGTACTCTGACGATATGGCTATGGACTTCGGATATCAGATTCGGAACTATTCAAAACACGCCTTATTATCACAAGGCATGTTTTGGGGGGGGGGGCAAATGTTATCCCACCTTTTGATCAAAGCTTGAATATCAACAAATTGGCAAGGAAGAATGGATATCAGGATTGGAGATCGATTGGAAACAAGGCTGCAATCGATGTCGTTAAAATTTGGCCGAGCTCCGATAAGGATGGAACCGATTGGAGATGATGATCAAAGTAAGAAGAGGCTATATTTCAAATTCCACCTTAATCGGAGTTCGTATGAAGGAGATATGATCGATACAATGTGAAAAGAATATGGTGTTCGTATCCATCGGTGAGTTGACGAGATAGTTTGTTCGAATCCATCATATTCGCATCCATCAGGAAATCAGGACATTGGCTTGTTTGAATCGATTGGTTTCGTATCCATCAGAGTGACACCGCATCAATCCATTCGAATCCATCCGGCATTGGACTCCTCGCATCGATCCAAGAGCGATAGTGTCGCATCGATGAAGCTCGTATCCATCACGGTCGAAACACTTCGTATCGATCAGACGTGGACCCAGTTCGAATCGATCACAAAAGCTCAGTTCTTATCCATGAGGTTCGTGGTAATTAGAATCGATATCGTACAAGTCCTTGTTCGTATCCATCATACTCGAGCGAAGTCACTTCGTGTCGATGGCATCTGTAGCAATCGATACGCAGTACCCCAATAACAATCGATGCGAGCAAGGGCTACGGCGAATCGATAATCGATTCGAATAAGGGCTGAAACAAATGGATGCGATTGAACAGTTGATACGAGCGAATCTTCGGCGTTAGATGTGAATAACTCGGTCAAACTCAGCACACAAAGTGGATAGATCTTGGGATTTCGCAACACGTCACCGCATGCTCACGTGTCTTATTCGATTTGAAGGTATCGATGCGAATCAATCGATTCGAACCACACGGCCTGCCAAAAGATCATAATTCGTATCGATCGTATCTCCTAAACCACGGATCCAAATATCATGAAATTTTCACAGAAGCTTACGTACAAGCTAAAGAACAATCCTACCAAGTTTCAGCTCGATTGGATCATTTTTTGATCGATATGAAATTGATTCGTATCGATCACGGGTCGAGTCGAAACTTGGTGCGGTTCGGTCGCGTGGGCCCACTCAAGTGCCAGAAGAAGTCTCCCGAAGTTTGAGCGCGATATCAGCCTCCTACCCCTATAAATAGCCCCCTGAAGCCTACAGAATAAGGATCTTTTGGCTATTCAACGTCCAGACTCTGCCTGATTCAATTCTACACCTTACCATCGCTGTTGTATTCAAATTACTTCATTGTAATCGTTGTAATCATCTGTAACCAGCAAGGATAGTCAATAAAATATAAAACTTAGAAGTGGACGTAGGCCGGAGATAGCCGAACCACTATAAACTTTGTGTTTCTGTTTGTTATTTCTGGATTGCTGTTTATTGTTTGCTTAGATCTATAATTTGTGTTTGAATATTGCTGATCTGTGTTCATACACTGGTGCTTTCACGATACTTGGGATTTGTGACCAAATTTGGCGCAAACAAGCGGTTTATCTTTTATATAAATTAAGGTCTTAATTAATTAAAGACTAATTACTTAATGTGATTACTTATAGGATAATTACTTTATGTAATTAATTAAAGGGTGAATAATTAAAGGATAATTACTTAATGAAATTAAGTAAAGGTTAATTATTTTATGATTAAAGGATAATTAATTAATGTAACTAATTAAGGATAATCACATATTGTAATTAATTAAGGATAATTAATTAATGTAATTAATTAAGGGTTAATTAATTAATTGAAGAATAATTAATTAATGTGAGGATAATTATTTAAAAGATAATTACTTAATATAAGTAATTAAGGGGTTAATTTGTTAATGTAATTAATTAAGGGTTAATTAATTAATGTAATTAATTAACGGATAATTAATTAATGTGAGTGATTAAGGATAATTACTTAAGATGGATAATTAAGGTTGATTAATTAATTCTCATTAATTGATTAAAATAATAACAAATGGTTTGTAATTAACTGATGTTAATTAATCAGGTTTAGGTGATTAATTCATAGGTAATTAATTTATTTGGTTTAAATTAATTATAAATTATGTGATTAATAATCTTGATGCGTGATATTCTATGATATGAATTTTTTTGGGATTAAGCTGTGATAAATATACGTTATTTATCTGTAATGATTTACATATTTATCTGTGAATGGAAAATAAGCATTAAAGGATTATACCGCTTATTGATATTATTGTGCTTGGATTTATGATGGTTGTGATATTTTATTCTTGTGTGCAAAACTCCTAGAAAAACACACACACAAATATGGATTTCATGGAAATTGGTTAAGTCATGGGTATTTTGAATTTAATATTTTTTTTTTCAAAATGGTGAAAATAATTTAAAAGTTGAATTTTGAATCCAAAAATGGTTTGGAAGTGGAATTGTGTTGAATATGAAAAACTTTTGAAAAGGAGGTTTTGAAATTGAAATTATTTTAATATTTATTTTAAATAAATAATTAATTTCGGAAATTTGAAATTTTGGATGCTATGGTTTAAAAAGGGTTATACAGGTTATACAATGTATATATATATATATATATATAAAACCATTTTAAAGTATTTTAAATGAATTATTTTGGTAATTTAAATTTAACTCCAATAGAGCTTGCCGAGAGTACAGCAATTCGCTGATTTTCCGGTTTATATTTACGGCTATAGCTTGAGCAAATTTAATCGGATTTTCTCGAAATGAAAAACCTTTATTTTTAAATAATAGTAGCTTTCATATAAAGTAAGAATTTCCAGTTTTTGTTGAAAGGATTTCGAGTCACGGGTAAATTAAATTTGAAATGGAAATAGTTTTGAAAGCTTTGAATGAATCTTTGTTAAAGATTTGGTAAACCTTGTTTTCAAATTGAAGAGGATCTTAAAGATGGATCTTTGTTTAAAAGATTAAAAATGGAAATTTGTTTAAACCATTCAGAAGGAAAGGTTTTGGGAAATAAAGGTTAAGAAGTTGTGACTTAACTAGTATCCGAATGTATCCATATGTTTTTAAATAAGCACTCATTATACGATTAAGCCGGGAGGACATTAAGTCATAAAACCCATTCTGAATAAATGATACGACGAAATGGAATTGCATTTGAAGACGATGGTTGAAGACCAGGTATTTTCAAAAATGAAAGGATTACCTGTCGATTGTCTCTGCGTTGAGTTGCTTCGGTATAGAGATTTCCCTATGTGATGGAGAGTATCTGGATTTGCAAGGACTTCTTTTGAAATGTCTTCCATTCCATTCAGACACAGGATGGACTTGTATGGATGAATGTTTGACATTATACTTTGAGATATAAAGCTAGTTTCTATCAAATACATTTCTGTTGGTGGCGGAGAATTTATTTCCCTAGCTTAACACCCTTCTCTGAGACGTACGAGCTCAGAGGTTATGTAGTTGATGGTTACTAGTGATATACTCCCAATTTGTTAATGTGGCATGCTAAGTGCTGATCATTGGTTGATCGAAGCATGGATTTTGTGAAAAGCGTAACTTTGTGGGACGAGACTTCATCGAACCTCACACCCGGAAATGGTCGAAACAGGAAGGATGCAGCAAGGTTACGGGGGTTGCATCCCTTAGGTTATGTGCATTTCCTTCTGGATAAAAAGTGGAACCATGGTATGGATCCCAGATATTTTACTTATGTGGCTGTTGGAATTTTTTGTGGAATCCCGGGATAAAGGTAGGTTACGACCGGGGGTGGCATACTCGTGACAGTTAGTTACCCGGTTACGAAGGTAACCCGGCCTTGTGTTGGCAGAGATACGGTTAGGTTCTCGGAGTGTCCCTCTAGAGGCATAACCATTCGGAAAGGAAGTCTCTTAGCCTTGACCAATTGTTGGAAATCCAAACAAAACAATACGAGCCCTTTACGATTTCAGTTGTAGAACTTGCCACCTCAGGTGGTAGCTATAGTAGGTATACTATAATGGTACGTATGCTGGCTAAGATTAATATTATACTTTCGAAATGTTTTTCCACACTATGCTCTAATAATAATATCAAAAAGGTTTTTGCGTATCAAGCATGTTTGACTATCATAAGGAGAAATCTCCCCCGAGTGTGCGACTGCATTGTGTGTGTGGTGGGAGGTCTTATGATAGTTTCATTTTCTAAAAAGCATAATGGATTTTATTTTTCTTTCTTCAGCACCGGTCCCATGACTGACCTAGAGTTTATTGTTCCCTTTCTAAACTCTGGGAGACAATAATTTTCCATACTGGAAGCCTAGAGTCAGGTTATCAGTCGGTTCGGGAGCTAGTTCGGATAGTAGATGTGAATCAAGAAGTCTTTGGTTTGGGGATCACATTTGCTTCACTACAGCATGATGGTGGCTTTGAGCTTTCTGGTTTGGAAATCTTTGGAGCTTTGGAATGAAGGCGTGTTATGTTGGATTCTCGCTCTCTCTCTCTCTTTCGGAAGATAATGTTGATGTTCCCATGTTGAAGATATTATCTATTTCGCTGTTGTGTATATTGGCTCTGATGTTGTTGGGCATTTGTCATCAGAATATTGTAATTCATGTTTTATCCATTTGTTGTATCAATAAAATTCTTCTTTTGTTTCCGTTGTGTTGTTATCAACTAATGTGTTATAGCTCCATCGATACGGACTCTAACGTTTGAATCTCCGGCATTAGAATACGGTGAGGTATTAGATGCCGATTTTCGAGCGCTAAAATCCAGGTCATCACTGGTAATCTTCTTTTAGTCTTACCCATGACAAAGCCCAGCACATTGGAATTTTAGACTTATATTAGCAAGAGGCTACTAGCTAAAGTATAAGGTGTGACCCTATGCCAGTCCCATCTGATTTTCTAATATCTAAGTCATTCTTTAGTTAAATTCTAAGTTAACTACCCTATCCATATTTTCTTGAAAACAAAGTCTTTGTAAATGATTTAATCCTTGAAATAGTTCTTAGAACAAGGAAAACATTGGACCTTTACTTTACTCAAAATACTCATGCCATGACATATGCCCTACAAAACATTGTTGATGAAATTCGAAATCATTGGTGTCTTCGACCCTCTCAAAACTTAGGCTACAAGGCCAAAACTATGTAAAAACTTTTACAATAATAGAAAACTCAACGACGCCATCGCTATTAAAGATCTTTTCCACTCTAAAGCATGTCAACGTCTTTTATTTGAAAAATACATGGGGATGATGTTGATGTTATTACTTCATAAATCATATTTTAAAGTTATAAAAGGTTAAAATTCGGTGACACTCAAAATCTAGGCATCAAAGCCATCTCGAGGGTATAAAATTTGAATAGGTGCGGCATCGATATCAATGATATCAATTTAATCAAAAGCAGCATAGTATAAACTCGATGATAGGTTAAAAGCGGCATAGGGTGAGGCTCAATGAAAAATTAAATGCAGCATAGAGTAGGCTCGATGACCATCTGGTCGGCATGGTTGAAACTCAAAATCACTTATAAAACAGAGTGATGTTGATGTTATGAAGGTTGGTGACTCGTAAAACATAAGCGGCTATATACTGCTTTTAAAACACAGCATGCCTGAATATCAACATGGTCACATTGAGGAATATCTCTTAATCTTTATTACTTTGGCCTCGACGTGGTCCAACCCAATCCATTTCATGCCAACCTCATTGACATCATACGTATTGGTTTGTCCCACGTCAATGATGATGAAATGTGGTGAGATGTGGCTTGACATGGCAATGTCGACATGGAACAATGGTAATTAACTTGAAAACTTCAATATTACTATAAAAGTGTTTCCTTTTCACCAAACTTCAATAATTTGTCAAAATATTAATGGCTAATAAAATTTTTATCAATTTCTTTACTGAAAATCTACCGCATATGATAGTTTGAAATATTAAAACATTTTACTTAAACAAATAAGCTCTTTAGACTTAAACAATTTATTTATCATTCCTAACACTTGGGAAAAATCCCTAAAAATCAAAATAAATAAAGTTAATCATACTCTTCGATGTATAAAAATTTTAGGGCTAAAAACTTATTTTAACTATTTAAATAGTTAAACCCAAAATTCACCATTCTCCACTTAGAAAATTCGTATAAAACCCATCCTTGCTTGGAAAAATATTAAATTAAAAACCCATTTTTAAATTGACATTTCTAACATCGTATCAAAATCTCAAGTCAATTGGGTGTCATATGATAAGTTTTTCAACTCAAACATATCACTAAATTTCATATTTAAATTCTAGAAAATCACCAACGAGCATATAATCATTCAAACTACTAAAACATGGTATAATACTTGCAAAAAAGAAACAGATTTATACCTAAAACCGAAACATAATAAAAAACGCGAGAAGTATATTCACTATTCACCTTAATTTGAATTAAGAAGATTGAGATTTGTTTTGATTTGATTACTCCTAGCTTCCTACTTGCTTTCCTTAGCTTTTCCTCTTGATTTCTTCTAGCTATGGCGGGCCTACTCAAGTTGTGTTTGTGTGAATGTGAAATGAATAAGAGAGAGTGGATTGTGATTGGACTTTGTGCCTCCGGTGCCAATCGCAGCGTCGTATATTGATGGAGCTTCGGTCGAATTTTGGTGACCGCTGACGGTAAGAGAAGGTGGGGCGAGACCCTTTTATGATGATGTTATGCTGGGTTGTTTGGGTCGAGATGACTCGATTCTCGTTTTCAAAATTAATTCAAGTTCTTGGTGTTTGTAGGGATCAGGTGGATGGTCGTGGCACGATAATTCGAATTTTTCACCTAAAAATAAAGAGAGTTCAATAAGTATATTTGTTAAGTTAATTAAATTCGTAAATTGTTAAGAAAGCTGAAAAGATTCTTACCCAGAAGATAATGTCGCTATATTTTCAAAGCGAAGATAACAGCTAAAAGCTCCAAATCATGGGTTGGATAATTTCTTTCGTGAGGACGTATTTGTCTACTCGCGTAGACAATTACCTTCCCATTCTGCATTAATACCACACCCAAACCTTCACCACAAGCATCAGTATAAATAGATAAACCCTGGTTCCCGTTGATAGTAGCGAGAACAGGAGCGGTGGTTAATCTCTTCTTCAACTCTTGAAAAGCGTCGTCATGTTTTGGAGTCCAATTGAACTTTACATTCTTCATTGTTAGCTTAGTCAATGGACTAGCTAACTTCGAATAGTCCTGAACAAACTTTCGATAATAAGCTGCTAAACCCAAAAAGCTTCGAACTTTCTTTTGTGTAGTAGGTTTTCTCCAATCGGGAATAGTGGAAATTTTGTTAGGATCAACAGAAATCCCTTCTTCATTAACAATATGGCCGAGAAATTTAACTTCTTTGACCCAAAAGTGGCATTTGGAAAATTTTGCGGTTTGTATTAGGAAATTAAACTCTTTTCCTATTTTATGCCTTGCCTATTTCACTCATCTTATTTATGTTCAACCCTTTATTTTAGTTCATTCATTAAGGCACGACCTAAACTTAATTATCAAATCTCAATTTTCTTATCCCCATTACATTATTTTAATTAATTTATCTAATTAAATGCTCTAAATAATATTAGTCAAAATTAGGGTATTACAGACTCCCCTTCTTTAAGAATTTCATCCTTAAAATTACGATAAGGTACACACATCAATCAAACATAAAGGTAGAATACGATCAAACAAGTTAGGATAAGCATTTCTAATCCTGCTCTTTATTTCCCAAGTACAGTCTCCCTCGTCATCACTCCACTGGACCATTACTAATTTGACTGTCTTGTTCCTTTGCTTCTCCTTATCCCCTATTATTATATGAATTGGCTGTCTAACTATAGTCATGTCTGATTCCACTACTAAGTCTTATAACTCAATCAAAGTAATGGTAGTTTCTGGATCTCGAACACACTTCCTTAGATGGGAAATATGGAAAATATTATGGACTTCGGCCAAACTATCTGGTAACTTTATCCTATAAGCGATTTTTTCGATCCTTTCTATAATAGGAAATGGTCCAACATACCTCAGTGCAAATTTCCCTGACTTCCCGAATCTTATTACACCCTTCATGGTGATATCTTGATGAAAACATGATCTCCAACTGAGAACTCTAAGTCTTTTTGTCTCTTATTTACATAACTTTTCGACCTAGATTGAGCTTCCTTCTTTCTAATCTGAAGTAACTCATTTTTTCTACGAATTCTCTTACCATATCTGGACCAAGAACTAATCTGTCTTTGGTCTCTAACCAACACATTAGAGATTTACAAGTCCTTCCGTATAAAACTTCAAATGGTGTCATCTTTATACTAGTCTGATAACTATCATTATATGAAAACTCGACATGATGTAAATGGTCTTCCTATGATCCTCTAAAATTTAGGACACAAGCTCTTAACAAATCTTCTAAGACTTTGTTAACTCTTTCCATTTTTCCATCGGTCTGTGGATGGTAAGTGGTACTCATTTTGAGCTTGGTATCTAATACTTCCTATAGACTCTTCCAGAAGTCAGGAGTTGTAACGACCCGTATTTTCGGCTAATCTAAATTATTAAATTTAGTGCAATTATTGGATAATTATGGGTAAAAATATAATGATTTGTTGATAATAGTTTATTGGATAGTTTAAATTGTTTAAATTTAATATAGGAGTTTATTTGAATAATTGAATTATGGATTTAATATGATTAAAACGGTATATAAAATTAATTCAGATCGTTAACACTTAAAATTGGAGTTAAATGTAATAAATTTAATTAAATATTTGAAATTTTATATATTAATTGACAAGTAAAAATAGCCATTTTGGCCTGTAACGTCTTGCCTTTTTGCTGGCTTTAAATCGACGATAAACCACACACGTCGGACTTAAATCATACAGAAGGGCGGATTGTTATGGGGTAAATAAGATAAAGGAAGAAAGAAATAAAAACAAAACAGAATCTTGCAGCCGAAAGATAAAGTATAATAATCAAATATACAGTTCATGAATTTGTTTTACAAAATATTTGATTTTACTTATACAATACATATCAGAGTTCACATACCAGAGAATATTAATAATGCAGCGGAATAAAATGGTATAGTGGAATAGTATAATAGATAATAGTAATAATACAATCTTCGTCTTCGTCCTTCAGAAATAAGGCCTTCAATTCCTGAAATGCTTAGGCTGACCCGAGCGAATTGAAAAAACAAAACACTCGAGTCAGAACTAAAATATCTTATGTGATTTAAATCAACAGAAATAAATATGAGTGCAGTAACTTAAGAGATTCTCGGGATTCACATCTCCTAAGGATCCGTTAAACTATTTACTATGTAGTAATATTTCGGTATTATAATAGTGTCTAAAGTAAAGTATAATATAGTGAAAATAGCGTTAAGGGGTTAGCCATATAGCCCTTAACACACTTTTATATTCCCATAGTCTATACAGTATAGTAATCTCCCCCGTACTGGGCATCGTCCGAGGGCACTCCATAGATATGGTACAAAACAAAATCGTATAAGGCGCGCTTGGGTAGGTGACATGGCACAACTAGGCAATGCCAGGGTAGATATACCAATTACGCTTCCGGGCCGGTGGTAAGGCATAACCGTAGCTACCGCCCACCTCGAGCCACACCCCTGAATCAAAGAAATCAAAAGTGGCCACCGAATAAATCCAAAAGTCAAAGTATAATATTGAAGGGATGTGTCCGACCAAAGGTGCTACCTCATTAGCCCATCAATCGCTCCTGTTTTAGCCATCTTATGCCAACTCACGGGAGTCGGGTCCACGTATTTACCTCAAAGGAAACGCCGCCACCATCCTACTTCATTCTGGAATCTTCACTGCGTACACGGTTGTTAAAGTGGTTTTCGGAGTTGGCAGAGAGCATGACAACTTCCGATCCCGGTCTCTTCAACAACAAAATGTTATTATAACACCGTGGTCAAAATAATTTATACTTCAAACCAGAATATAATATCCATTTCAAACCATATAATTACGATATCATTTCCCCTTTTTAAAAACCAAATCAATATGATATCATTTTCAAATATATCCTTTTCTAAAACCATAACTTTTTCAAAGTTATAGTATTTCGAAACCATACGCTTGAAATATAGCCTTCCAAAACATAAAACTTTGAATTTCATAACTTTGAAATATAACTACACCACTTAAATGGTTTAAATATTAATTTAATTTATAAAATAAAATAGCTTCTTTGATTTCACAAATAAATTTCAAATACCGATTTGAACCTCCAAATAAACCATTTCAAATTCAATATATTTCAAAGCTTAAATATTTAATATTTCAAAACTAAATTTTATAATTCATATATATATACACCAATTTTCACTTTTTCTATTATTTAGTTTTGAAATATTTGCTTGCTAAATCCAATATCCTTTAAATAAAACTTCAATTTTCAATAACGAAATATTCCTCAGTTTATTCACTCAACTCTCCTTAAACTCGAATTAAGTTATAAACCATATTCTTTTAAAATCTCAATTTCGATGAATTCCAAAAGGATTCTTATTAAATATAATTCTTTAATTAAACAAAATCTACAATCAATTTCAAAACAATCTTTTCAACCTTGATTTATAAAAATCAATATAAACTTTATACAAAAATATACTTTAAGTAAATACTTAACCATATTATATTTTAATAAAATCCAACTTTATTATTTAACTTATTTATACTTTGACACATCTTATTCATAGCTTAAACCCAAGAATTTTACTATATATTAAATACACACAATATCCAAATCCATACCTCATAAAACCGTATATTTCTTTACAAACCATAGAAAATCATTTCAAAATATTTATATATATACCGTGGTGCCTGTATATAATTTTCTATCATATGGTCAAGTGATACGAATATTTATCATTTCAATCCGTAATTAAAATAAAATTACGGTTATATATCATTTCAAACCGCAATCCCGAATGAAATAAAATGCATAACAACTTGAAGTTTAAAATAATATATAATACAAAATCCATTTATCCATCAACAGATCACACATCCATCATCCAAAAGAATCAATCAATACCAATAGGTAACTGATAATATATATAACAGGTATTTAACTAGCAGTTATTTTCAATAATAAATTAAATAACGATTTAATTTAAATAAATGCAATAACTGAGATGATGATTAAAAATATACGAAAAAGTCATAAATAAATGCATAATCACAACAAAATTTAATTTAACAAACATAAGAAATTTTAGAAGTTGTGAGTGGGTTAAAACACTCACCTTTTGGATTTAAATTGAATTTAAATCCAATTTAAACCCAAAATTTGAACGGTCTCAGAATTGGACCAAACCAGTACCAAAATGTCCGGAATTCCAATACGGACCTAGCGGAAAAAACCGCGCGTGAAACAGACCTCGTACGTGAAAATTACATACGTTTGAACATTTGGAAATCAAATTTAATTAAAATAAACAAAGCAAAAACATAACCCATCACCATTAACACGTCACCATGCCAATACCACTACAGGAAACTTCTCCATTGACCAAATCGATACCGACCTTCGTGAAAACGCCAAGAACCACTCCTTGATGTTGACTTGCACGCGATCCCCCCAGGCATGTCTCCAGCCTTTCCTCGCGACCCCGACCTCCACGCGACACCTCAGGCCTCCACCGGTCACGAACGTCGCACAAAAAATAGTCGGCCGCCTCCTATTTGTTTGCCCTAATCGAATTTTAATTGATGATCTAGACGTTGAAACAGCGAATCACCTACGTCGATGAGCAGCGCTCGTCACTCTCTCCATCTCAGTATCGTCGATTTGACGATCAGTCGGATTTGATTTCGACGCAAATGGATGGTCGAAAACAGACAAGCCAAATCTGGCTACACAGAAACTCAGATCCAAAAACAAGTCGCAGATGTGAGATGCGTTCATTGAGAGCTTCGATATATAATTTTTCTGAATTTTTTCGAGGTGTTTGGATTTTGGCTTTGGATTTGATTTGGAATTGTATTTGAGAATTTGGGTTTGCATCCATTGGAAAAAGGAGCTAATAGAGCATACAAGAATGAGGAATAGAGGTAGGCTAGGGTTTATAATAGGGTATTTATAGACAAAGCTGAAAATAGAATAGATGGATCAGATTTACAAACGCGGTGAACAATATATGGCCCGAAAAGCCCGTTTCGACTCCGGAACGAAATTGGGTCAACCCATATATCAAAATAGATGTTTTAAAATAATTTAAATGCAATGGAAAAGGTTTCAAGTCCAAATTCCATCGTATGAAGAAGTTATGCTAAAATTATATTATTTCAAATTGATTTCAATTGATTTCAATTTATCGATTTCAAGGCGTTTCAAGACCATACGATCAAATTGACAAGTCTGATTGCTACGAAACTTGAAATCCTACAATAATACACTATTACGGATCCGATGAAACAAGTTTCGTCAAAATCCGAGTCAGTGGCCAAAATGGCTATTTTTACATTAATTAATTAAGTAAATTAATAATTAATTAATTAAACCAAATTTCCAATTTAAATTCTAAAATTGACAATTCTTATCATTTCTATATTTCCAAATTATTCACACTAATTTAACAAACTTAGATGTCCATTTAAAGTCAATTAATTTATCAAATTTCAATCTTAACCTCACTTTATTGAATTTAGAATTTATTAATAAAATTCCCAAGAATTCCTGTAACGATCCTGAATTTTTAACAATTTAAAAATGAAGATATTTAATTAATTTTAAATATTTGAGATAAATTTAAATTGAATTCCAATAAAACTACGAAATTTGATGATTAAATTTTTGAATTTAATCTATATAAAGTTGAATAGAAAATTTAATTTTGACTTTGAAGTTGAAATTTAATATTGAACTTATATTTTAAATTTGAATTAATGATTTAGAAAAATAATTTGGATTTAAGAATTTTTGCTATTTAAATTTATAAATTTGTGGTTAGTTATAAATAACATTTTTCTTTAACTTAAATAAAGGAATAAAATTTTAATCAATATAAAATAAATTGTAAAACACGTTAATATAAATTTATGTTTCATAATTGAACTGCAAAACGTTTATAAGTTTATTTAAGAAAAAAAAATTAAACAAAACAATTGAATATAAAATGAAAAAAAAAATAAGAAAAGATACAAAATAAAATAAAATAAATATAAAAAGAAACATACTGCCTTACTCCTTCCAGCTACAAACACGCCGCTTCACACGCCTTGATTCACGCAGTTTTTCACGTCTCCATCCCCTTCTTAAAAACATGCCGTGTTCCATGCCGTAAACCATACCCTAAAACACACGTTCTCTTCTCCTTAAAAACACGACACCCTTTCCCCCAATTCATTCGAACCCTAAACAATTTCAAACCGAAGAAAATTTAATGGCGGCCTCTCCAATTCGTCTTCGTTCGCCTTCAAATTAGGGCTTCGGCTTCATTCTTGCTTCGACTCGCGTGCTCTTCACTTCGTTTGCAAAGGTGAGTTTTTGGCTCACGATTTATTTTAATGCAAGTTCTTAAATTTGTTGAATTGAATCTTGGTTGCATGCTATGATTTGGGGCTATCTGCTATCACTTACGCGGTTACTTGAATCTGAACTAACAAAAACAGTTGCTTTGTGAATTTAAATTTAAAACTGTTAAGAACAGATGCTATTTGCTGTCACTTGCTCGATTTGTTTGAATTTTAATTGATAAGAACATATACTATAATTTTATTTAAACTGGTAAGAACAGACACAAATTTGGAATTTATATTTTTTAAACTGTTAAGAACAGATGCTATTTAGTTTTATTTTTAAAACTAATTAGAACAAATGCTACTGGATACTTGTTTTTAAAAACTGATAAGAATAGATGCTAGTTGATAATTTGTTTTAAATTTAAATTGATAAGAACAGATGCTATCAATTTTTTTCTTATTTAAACTAATAAGAACAGATGTTATTTAATATATTTGAATATTTGTTTTTAAATACATAAGAACAAATGCTAAGATGCTATCAAGTCGTGATTTGTTTTAATTGATGAGAGCAGATGCTACCCAATATTTGTTTTGTTTTGCTGCATGCTTTGTGATTTGAAACTGCTACCATCATTTGCAATTGTGACTGCACTTCATATATATATGCATTTATGTATGTATATATGAGATTGTTGTCATCGTGACACGATCTTCTGTCTGCTGGACAATTTTGTTTTGCTTACTGTTCCATGGATGCATTTTGATTTCTTCTGTTGGTTCATGACATTTGTTTTGGGTGTTTGTTGTACATATGAAATTGATTCATATGTATGGTAGACATGGTTTAATTTTGCTTTGACTGGGTTCACTGAGTTTCAATGTTGATCTTTGTAACTTGCTGCTACACTGGTATACGAGGTGGTTCAACATTTTATTGTTTGCTTTGGGGTTGAACTTGTCTCAGACCTTGACCTATAATATTTTGAAAACTTGATGATAACTGTTATGTATGTATGCATGTGAGTAAGTCTGTGTTTATTTGATAAATGCTTATTTATGGTTTCTAACTTCTCTGTTCTTAGTTCAGAAACATATGATTTTAGATCAAGTTTAAAAATCTTTGCACGTGAGTAAACTTTTTACTAAAGTTTAATTAAGTTATTAGCTGTTGCTATGAGATTGTGATGATGTTACATACATATACATATGCCACTGAAGTGTTTGCAGTTTCCCCGAGTTTTTGTGCTTCTGACCCGAAGCAGGGGATTGATTGACCCGAAGTGGTACTCGGGTGATTATGTTTTTGACTCGGAGCATAAGGTTTTAAAACCTGAGAATTTTGTGCAGGTTTTTGAGACTGTGATTTTACAGTTTTTAAAATCTTGAATGAAACTCTTATTTTAAAGATTTAAAATTTAATCAAATGTAAGATTAAACTGAATTCAAATGCAGTTTGAAATTCAAAGTTTTTAAAAATGAAACTTTAATGTTTAAACAAGTTTAAAATTCTGTAAAGTATTTATGTTTTCTGCAGACCTGTAAATTGTTTTGTCTCTGATGTTGTTTCATTTGGCACTAGTTGCTTTGAGCACTTCTTTGTGGTCTTGTGGCTGCATATGTACATGCTTCGAGTGGTGTTATTCGCTTGCCCCTTGCTTAGTTGTAGCTGAACAGTTCACATTGTTGTTGCATGCCTGCTTCGACATTGCTGTTTGTATTGCTTTGTCTGATGCCTTCTTGACTCTTTTATCTGTGCTTTTGTGTGGCGCATACGTGTTGGCGAGGCAGTGCACATGTGTGCAAAGTATACGTGTGTACTGCAGCCACACGGGATTGACAGAAATTAAAATTTTGAAGTTGTTAATAATAAAAATCCATAATAGATTTTAAATTGATTCATGTGATTCGTCATCTCTGTTACCATTTTATTCAGTTCATTACAAATTTATTTACTTGAGTTAAGATTAATCCTGACTCGAGTGTTTTGTGTTTTGAAATTAACGCTCGGGTCAGACCGAGTATTTTTGCAGCTTGAAGATTTTCAGGCCGCGAAGTTAGAGAGAGGGGATTTCGGCATTCACTAAAGTTTTAAAGAGATTTTTCTTGTATTTAATAAAAGATATATTCCGCTGTATAAAAATTTAATGCATTGTACAAACTCTGTATATAAAAGAAAAATTCATTTATGAACAATATTATGTTATTCTGTGATTCTGTGGCCGATTCTGTTTAAACTCTATAAACTGACTAACAATCCGTCATTTTGAACGTTTCTAGTTGGTTTAATTACCGACTAGAGGCGGTCAGAGCGGCGGGTCGTTACAAAAGTGGTATCAGAGCTTTGGTTTACACAAAGCTCAGTTTATGATGTTTAATATGAATAGTTACTAGAACCACTATAAAGAAAGTGCTTTTCAAATTTAAAGAAGTATGAAATTGTTTCTTTAAAATAAAAAGGTATTTTGAAAATTAGAATTATTTTGAAAATTCCTCTCTCTAAATGTGAGTTTGCGATAGTTCTCTTCGGTGAGGTCTTATTAGATTTGAGTTTCGATCGTTCGGAAACTCATTTTCTAATTATTGAGATTTATGGAAAATGAAATATGAGTTAAGTAAATTAATGAATTGGTTTAAATTGGTTTAAATCGAATAACTTGAATATTTCGAGTAATAATTGTGAAATAAAGGGATATGTTAATTTGGTTATAACCAAGAGAATTATTGAATTATAACTCGAGAATTTGACTTTGAATTCTTTTGAAATTGATTTCAAATGTGATGAAGAATTATTTAGTGAATAAATGGATTATAAGTATTTAACTTATAATATGAACCTTGGGTAGAAAACTGAGTTATATAAATTGAATTCAATTGAATCAATAAGAAGATTTATAAATCGAAGTTTTATAAATAGAAATGGAATTTGTGAAGATTGTTTATAAATTCGAAATCAATTGAATTTGATAAGTAAATTGTTATAGCTTATTAAAGGAGATATATCCATGATTTTGGACAGTGGGTAATCCTTTAAAAATAGAAAATAAGTTGTAGAAATGATGAAATTGGTTGACAAAGTATATTCACGATTTTGGACAGTGAATATATTAGTGAATAAAACAGATATGTTTTAGGGAAAAAGATTGAATAATCCAACCTCTGCTAATAAAGAATTGCGAATATTGATAGGAAACTTCGAAAACACCTTGTTAATTATAATGGCGAAAACCGAAGCACAAAAAGCAGCACGCCGTGAACGAAGAGAAATTGCTCGTAGAGAAGCAGAAGCGAGACGTGCGGAAATTGAAAGGAGATTCAGTGAAAGGCAAGCACCTGGTCCATATGATGAGGTTATTTGCTATCGATGTCATAAAAAGGGACATTATGCCATTAAGTGCCGAGTAAGGAGAAAGAAAAGGAATGTGGATGACCGATTTGCTCGTCCGGAGATTGTGTGTTTTAAATGTCGGGAGAAAGGGCATTTTCTTAGTCATTGCCCTAAAGTGAAAAGGAAAAAGTGCGTACTCAATTTACCCGTCGATAGATTGACAATCTGCTACCATTGTCGTCAGTTTGGACATATAGCCAGAAACTGCACCGAAAGACAACGGGGAGAGCAAGCTATAGCCCGACCAGCTAGAGCGAAAAGTGCTAAGGTGATAGATAAGGATGGAAACATCTCATATTATTGCAATAACTGTAAGGAATGGGGACATGTGGATTTTGAATGTGTTAATTTTCCTTTAACACAATATGAAATAGTGTCATCCGAAGATGAAAGTTTGGCAAGGATGCATACTACGGGACAAGAAGTCGTTAGTCCTTAATTATTCTGAATCTTAAACCAATCGATATATTTTGTAATACTATCTTTTGTAATCCACAATCTTCTGTGTACGTCTTTTAAAAGTATTAAGCTATGTAAAATTTTGTACGGAGGAAATATTTTAATGAAATAGCATTTTGGGAAGTGATATTATGAAATGAAATTTAATTGTTGATTTAACTGTATGAATCAAACTACTTTGATGTGAAGTTTATATTTCAAGTTTAAAACTATTGCCTAAAATAGTTAATGTGGAAATATGAATTTAATGGAACTAAATTGATGAATGATTTACTAAAGAACTAGTTGACTATTTTTTGAAATAGAAAGTAAATGCAAAGTTCAAATAGAATTTAAATTTCAAATTTGAAGTTGTCAACATGATAATCTATAATAGGTTTAATAGATTCAATGATGAATTTGAATTTAAACGTGCGGAGAATTAAATTAAGTGAAAAACTTAATATTGAAAAGTTTATGATCGGTTTAAAACTGATATTGTGAAATGTATACAGAATTCAAACTATTGAATTAAGTTGAAGTTGAAAAGTTAATAGTTTTAAAGATGTTTTAAAATGCATTAACTATCGAATACATAGATTTCAACATTCAATTGTTGAAATAGACATTTCGAGAAATAAGGAAATGGTAGACTATAACACTATTGTTATAGTAAAGGGTTTCCGGAAGGAAATGTTGTTTATAGTATTGGGATTTATATATCTATCTTAAATCCGAATCCCTATACTAGTGATTTTGAGTTGTCGTAACGATGTTTTACGCAACATTCGTTTTAACTCAAATAAGTGTGTTTAAAAGAATGATTTCCTTAAAGAATGAAATATATACTTAATTTTGATTCAAGTATATCGAATATTTTCAAAGTGTTGAAAATAAAAGAATTTGTGAATTACTTATTATTGAATAAGTATGGAAATATTTTCCAATATGAAATGAAAGGTTTGAAACTTTATCTTTTAAAGATAAATTGAAAAATGAATATTTGAAATTTGTTTCAAATGGCTAAGTGTGAAAATTTTATATCTTGTAAAGATATTATTTTGAGAAATTTGAACAATTAGTTCAACTTGGAAATTTTTCAAAGAATTGAATCTTGAGTTAAATTGAGTTTAACTTTGACACCAAAAACAATATAAGTTCAGCTTTGAATTTTGGATAGTCGATTGGGATTGTATGTCTAGCATTGTGAATTGATGACATATCATTTGATCTCTATTAAATATATATCTGTGGTGGCGGAGAATTTATTCTTTTAGCTTAACACCCTTCTCTGAGACATACGAGCTTAGAGGTTATATATCGATAGACATCAATTATGTGTTGAGAATTGACGATGTAACGTGAAATCCAAATCGAATGTGAAGTCGATAATGAATTGGATTGTGAATGTGAATTAGGTTTGAGATAACCTTAAATTTTCAAATCGATTTAGAGGAAAATTTTAAACGTGATGGAAAATTGGAATCCTCTATTTGTAGTGAATGTGAAATGAGTTTTCGTAACTTATATATGTGAATATAATCGAAAACTATCAGTTTGGAAAGTCATTATTATGAAAGTCCTGTGTAAGTTTACATAGGTATGATAAGTACGAAATGTGAAATGAAGTACTATATGTATATGACATATGTTTTCTAAAAAAACTGAGGATATGGAAATGTACCTTCCAATTATTATGTGTGAAGGTGATTGGAACTCGGTGGAGTGTCCATTTAAAATCGTAGCTACGTAGAATTCCATTAGTGGAATGTCCAATGGGACTGATATGATATCCCCCACGATGGATCATCGTGTTTGGGATTATGTGATTGATGCTGGCGGAATTCGTGGGGTGTGATGCCTACAGTTACAAGCGATTCCACTGAGATAGTGGCGCAACCGCCGAGTAAACTGCGATCTGGAAAACCGAAGCGTAATTCGAGGGGCGTGATGCCTAAGGCTACGAGCGATTCTACTGAGATAGTAGCGTAACCGCCGTGTGGACCGCGATCTAAGGCGATAACCATGGCGAAATTCAGGAGTGATGAGAAATCTGAGATTACAAGCGATTCTACTGAGATAGTAGCGAAACCGCCGGGTAAACTGTGATCCATGGGGGAACGGACTTTCCATATCCATTTTTAAAAGATTTTTAAAAAGTATTTTCACTGGGAGTTGAAGCAAGTATGTTTAGTACTTGGAGATTTTTAGTCTTGCGTCTGGCCAGCGTATGCCTAAAGTCTGTGAGAACGACGATGGACTTGTTAAACTTTGAGTTATCAAGTATTTTCAAAACTTTGAATAGAAAATCAATAATCTGAAATTAGAATTACACAATCCTAACTTAATGAACTAAGGAAGAAGATCTTTTTGAATATCTTGAAAGTCCACAGCTTTTGGATAAGATATATTATGCAAATATTTAGCATGAAAGATTTCAAGTTTAAAAATCTGAGTTTTTGTAAGTCAAAAATTTAGTGAAGACTTTTGTGTCTTGGTTATTGAAATCGATGAACAAAACTAGTGAAATGAAATAAATGGAATGAATCCTATATTTATTTATGAGTTTGAAACTTGGTAAAATTATGTAGGATATAAATATCGGTGAGATTTTAGCAAACGTTTTTCCTAACTTATAATTTCGGGACGAAATTCTTTTAAGTAGAGGAGATTGTAACGATCCTGAATTTTTAACAATTTAAAAATGAAGATATTTAATTAATTTTAAATATTTGAGATAAATTTAAATTGAATTCCAATAAAACTACGAAATTTGACGATTAAATTTTTGAATTTAATCTATTTAAAGTTGAATAGAAAATTTAATTTTGACTTTGAAGTTGAAATTTAATATTGAACTTATATTTTAAATTTGAATTAATGATTTAGAAAAATAATTTGGATTTAAGAATTTTTGCTATTTAAATTTATAAATTTGTGGTTAGTTATAAATAACATTTTTCTTTAACTTAAATAAAGGAATAAAATTTTAATCAATATAAAATAAATTGTAAAACACGTTAATATAAATTTATGTTTCATAATTGAACTGCAAAACGTTTATAAGTTTATTTAAGCAAAAAAAATTAAACAAAACAATTGAATATAAAATGAAAAAAATAAATAAATAAGAAAAGATACAAAATAAAATAAAATAAATATAAAAAGAAACATACTGCCTTACTCCTTCCAGCTACAAACACGCCGCTTCACACGCCTTGATTCACGCAGTTTTTCACGTCTCCATCCCCTTCTTAAAAACATGCCGTGTTCCATGCCGTAAACCATACCCTAAAACACACGTTCTCTTCTCCTTAAAAACACGACACCCTTTCCCCCAATTCATTCGAACCCTAAACAATTTCAAACCGAAGAAAATTTAATGGCGGCCTCTCCAATTCGTCTTCGTTCGCCTTCAAATTAGGGCTTCGGCTTCATTCTTGCTTCGACTCGCGTGCTCTTCACTTCGTTTGCAAAGGTGAGTTTTTGGCTCACGATTGATTTTAATGCAAGTTCTTAAATTTGTTGAATTGAATCTTGGTTGCATGCTATGATTTGGGGCTATCTGCTATCACTTACGCGGTTACTTGAATCTGAACTAACAAAAACAGTTGCTTTGTGAATTTAAATTTAAAATTGTTAAGAACAGATGCTATTTGCTGTCACTTGCTCGATTTGTTTGAATTTTAATTGATAAGAACAGATACTATAATTTTATTTAAACTGGTAAGAACAGACACAACAAACACAGAGGCAACAGCGATGAATCGCAGAGCCAAACAAGTACAGGGGAACAAGTGATACAAGCTACAGTTAAGCATGTCATGGATAAACAGTACAATGCCACTGCAGATATAAGGTCAAAGACCAGATCACATCGAAGTGCAACAGAGCTTACGGCAATAACTTCAAGATACAATATAACAAGCTGCAACTGATGATCAAACAAAGGGATGCATGCCAAACTACAGTGCAACCGAGAAGCACACAACTGTGTGTATACAAATGATCAGTGAGATAACCCAGGTACAAACAATGCAATCAACAAGAAGAGGTGATCAAGGCAAAACACAAGTGTGGCAAATGCAAACTGTGGTGAAGCAACAAAGATGAACAATTTAAATTTCATTCAAATGTTAGAAATTGCAGAGCTACAGGATTTTATACCTGAAACTGTTTTGTTTTAAAACTTGATTTAAAACAGAATTTAAACTTGTTCAAATTTAAAGCTACAGGTATCAGAGCTTTGGTTTACTCAAAGCTCAGTTTATGATGTTTAATACGAATAGTTACTAGAACCACTATAAAGAAAGTGCTTTTCAAATTTAAAGAAGTATGAAATTGTTTTCTTTAAAATAAAAGGTATTTTAAAAGTTAGAATTTTTTGAAATTTCCCTTCTCTAAATTTAAGTGCGATAGTTTATATTTGGTGAGGTCTTATTAGATTTGAGTTTCAATCGTTCGGAAACTCATTATCGAATTATTGAGATTTATGAAAAATGAAATATGAGTTAAGTGAATTAATGAATTGGTTTAAAATTGGTTTAAATCAAATAACTTGAATATTTCGAGTAATAATTGTGAAATAAAATGACATGTTAATTTGCTTATAATCAAGTGGATTATTGAACTATAACTTGAGAATTTGATTCTGAATTCTTTTGAGAAATTGTTTTCAAATGTGAAGAACGAATTGGTAAATGAATGGATTATAAGTATTTAACTTATAATATGAACTTTTGGGTATATAACTGAGTTATATAAATTGAATTGAATTGAATCAATAAGAAGATTTATAAATCGAGGTTTTATAAATAGAAAAGGAATTTATGAAGATTGTTTATAAATTCGAAATCAATTGAATTTGATAAGTAATTTGTTATAGCTTATTAAAGGAGATATATCCACGATTTTGGACAGTGGGTAATCCTTTAAAAATAAAAATAAGTTGTAGAAATGATGAAATTGGTTAACAAAGCATATTCACGATTTTTGACAGTGAATATATTATTGAATAAAACAGATATGTTTTAGGGAAGTGATATTATGAAATGAAATTTAATTGTTGATTTAACTGTATGAATCAAACTGAGTTTGATGTAAAGTTTATATTTCAAGTTAAAACTATTGCCTAAAATAGTTAACGTGGAAATATGAATTTAATGGAACTAAATTGATGAATAATTTACTAAAGAACTAGTTGACTATTTTGGAAATAGAAAGTAAATGCAAAGTTCAAATGAAATTTAGATTTCAAATTTGAAGTTGTCAACATGATAATCTATAATAGGTTTAATAGATTCAATGATGAATTTGAATTTAAACGTGTGGAAAATTAAATTAAGTGGAAAACTTAATATTGAAAAGTTGGAATCGGTTTAAAACTGATATTGTGAAAAGTATGAGGAATTCAAACTATGAATTAAGTTGAAGTTGAAAAAGTTAATAGTTTTAAAGATGTTTTAAAATGCATTAACTATCGAATACATAGATTTCAACATTCAATTATTGAAATAGACGTTTTCGAGAAAAATAAGGAAATGTTGGACTATAACACTGTTGTTATAGTAAATGGTTTCCGGAAGGAAATGTTGTTTATAGTATTGGGATTTATATATCTATCTTAAATTCGAATCCCTATACTAGTGATTTTGAGTTGTCGTAACGATGTTTTACGCAACATTCGTTTTAACTCAAGTAAATGTGTTTAAAAGAATGATTTCCTTAAAGAGTGAAATATATACTTAATTTTGATTCAAGTATATTAAATATTTTTCAAAGTGTTGAAAATAAGAGAATTTGTGAATTACTTATTATTGAATAAGTATGGGAATGTTTTCCAGTATGAAATGAAAGGTTTGAAATTTTATCTTTTAAAGATAAATTGAAAGATGAATATTTGAAATTAGTTTCAAATGGCTAAGTGTGAAAATTATATATCTTGTAAAGATATTATTTTGAGAAATTAGAACAATTAGTTCAACTTGGAAATTTTTCAAAGATTGAATCTTGAGTTAAATTGAGTTTAACTTTGACACCAAAAACAATATAAGTTCAACTTTGAATTTTGGATAGTCGATTGGGATTGTATGTCTAGCATTGTGAATTGATGACATATCATTTGATCTCTATTAAATATATATCTGTGGTGGCAGAGAATTTATTCTTTTAGCTTAACACCCTTCTCTGAGACATACGAGCTTAGAGGTTATATATCGATAGACATCAATTATGTGTTGAGAATTGACGATGTAACGTGAAATCCAAATCGAATGTGAAGTCGATAATGAATTGGATTATGAATGTGAATTAGGTTTGAGATAACCTTAAATTTTCAAATCGATTTAGAGGAAAATTTTAAACGTGATGGAAAATTTGGAATCCTCTATTTGTAGTGAATGTGAAATGAGTTTTCGTAACTTATATATGTGAATATAATTGAAAACTATCAGTTTGGAAAGTCATTATTATGAAAATCCTGTGTAGGTTTACATAGATATGATATGTACGAAATGTGAAATGAAGTACTATATGTATATGACATATGTTTTCTAAAAACTGAGGATATGGAAATGTACCTTCCAATTATTATGTGTGAAGGTGATTGGAACTCGGTGGAGTGTCCATTGTAAATCGTAGCTACGTAGAATTCCATTAGTGGAATGTCCAATGGGACTGATTTGATATCCCCCACGATGGATCATCGTGTTTGGGATTATGTGATTGATGCTGGCGTAATTCGTGGGGCGTGATGCCTACAGTTACAAGCGATTCCACTGAGATAGTAGCGCAACCGCCGAGTAAACTGCGATCTGGAAAACCGAAGCGTAATTCGAGGGGCGTGATGCCTAAGGCTACGAGCGATTCTACTGAGATAGTAGAGTAACCGCCGTGTGGACCGCGATCTAAGGCGACAACCATGGCGAAATTCAGGAGTGATGAGAAATCTGAGATTAAAAGCGATTCTACTGAGATAGTAGCGAAACCGCCGGGTAAGCTGTGATCCATGGGGGAACGGACTTTCCATATCCATTTTTAAAAGAATTTTTAAAAAAGTATTTTCACTGGGAGTTGAAGCAAGTATGTTTAGTACTTGGAGATTTTTAGTCTTGCGTCTGATCAGCGTATGCCTAAAGTCTGTGAGAACGACGATGGACTTGTTAAACTTTGAGTTATCAAGTATTTTCAAAAACTTTGGATAGAAAATCAATAATCTGAAATTAGAATTACATAATTCTAACTTAATGAATTAAGGAAGAAGATCTTTTTGAATATCTTGAAAGTCCACAGCTTTTGGAAAAGATATATTATGCAAATATTTAGCATGAAAGATTTCAAGTTTAAAAATCTGAGTTTTGTAAGTCAAAAAAAATTTGGTAAAAGACTTTTGTGTCTTGGTTATTGAAATCGATGAACAAAACTAGTGAAATGAAATAAATGGAATGAATCCTATATTTATTTATGAGTTTGAAACTTGGTAAAATTATGTAGGATATAAATATCGGTGAGATTTTAGCAAATGTTTTTCCTAACTTATAATTTCGGGACGAAATTCTTTTAAGTAGGGGAGATTGTAACGATCCTGAATTTTGAGCAATTTAAATTGAAAATATTTAATTAATTTTAAATATTTGAATGATAATTTTAAATTGAATTCCAATAAAACTATGAAGTGGCGATTAAATTTTTGAATTTAATCTATTTAAAGTTGAATAGAAATTTGAATTTAACTTTGAAGTTTGAAATTGAATATTGAAGTTGTATCTAAAATTCAAACAAATGACTTAGAAAAAAAAATAAGTTTGGATTTACGAATTATATTTATGTAAATTTATAAATAGATGTTGATAGTAGAACTTCAAAACGTTCTATGTTTATTTAAGAAAACAATTTACAAAACAAAATTGAATTCAAAATAAAAATAAAAATATAATTATATATATAATAAAATAATAAATAAATACACTTAGTTAAAATTTTAACAACAAGATTAAACAAAAACAAAATAAAGAAAGAGAAAAAGATAAAAAAGTAAATAAAATAAAAAAAATAAAAAAAATATAAAATAAGGTATACGTTACCTTACTTACATCAGCTAATCCACGCCTTCATTTACGCCTTAACTCGTACCTTCCTCCATACCTAAATTCACGTCGTCTTCTCCCATAAAACACGACACCCCTCCCTATCATTTCATTATCAAACAAAAAGAAAAAAAAAGATAAAAAATGGCGGCCGTGTTCCTTAATTATCGTTCGCACAAGCTAGGGCTTGTGTAGGAATCGAAGTGGCCGACCTTCAACAATTGGGGCTTTCGTTCGATTTGTGTTGCTTCATCTTCATTCGCTCGACATCAAATCTGCTCGCGGCCTCGTTCTAATTTGTGCGCTCCATTTCGATTCGGTGAAAGGTGAGTTTTTGGCTCACGATTGATTTTAATGCAAGTTCTTAAATTTGTTGAATTGAATCTTGGTTGCATGCTATGATTTGGGGCTATCTGCTATCACTTACGCGGTTACTTGAATCTGAACCAACAAAAACAGTTGCTTTGTGAATTTAAATTTAAAACTGTTAAGAACAGATGCTATTTGCTGTCACTTGCTCGATTTGTTTGAATTTTAATTGATAAGAACAGATACTATAATTTTATTTAAACTGGTCGTTACAAAATTAAAATTTGGAATTTATATTTTTTAAACTGTTAAGAACATATGCTATTTAGTTTTGTTTTTAAAACTAATTAGAACAAATGCTACTGGATACTTGTTTTTAAAAACTGATAAGAATAGATGCTAGTTGATAATTTGTTTTAAATTTAAATTGATAAGAACAGATGCTATCAATTTTTTTCTTATTTAAACTAATAAGAACAGATGCTATTTAATATATTTGAATATTTGTTTTTAAATACATAAGAACAAATGCTAAGATGCTATCAAGTCGTGATTTGTTTTAATTGATGAGAGCAGATGCTACCCAATATTTGTTTTGTTTTGCTGCATGCTTTGTGATTTGAAACTGCTACCATCATTTGCAATTGTGACTGCACTTCATATATATATGCATTTATGTATGTATATATGAGTTTGTTGTCATCGTGACACGATCTTCTGTCTACTGGACAATTTTGTTTTGCTTACTGTTCCATGGATGCATTTTGATTTCTTCTGTTGGTTCATGACATTTGTTTTGGGTGTTTGTTGTACATATGAAATTGATTCATATGTATGGTAGACATGGTTTAATTTTGCTTTGACTAGGTTCACTGAGTTTCAATGTTGATCTTTGTAACTTGCTGTTACACTGGTATACGAGGTGGTTCAACATTTTATTGTTTGCTTTGGGGTTGAACTTGTCTCAGACCTTGACCTATAATATTTTGAAAACTTGATGATAACTGTTATGTATGTATGCATGTGAGTAAGTCTGTGTTTATTTGATAAATGCTTATTTATGGTTTCTAACTTCTCTGTTCTTAGTTCAGAAACATATGATTTTAGATCAAGTTTAAAAATCTTTGCACGTGAGTAAACTTTTTACTAAAGTTTAATTAAGTTATTAGCTGTTGCTATGAGATTGTGATGATGTTACATACATATACATATGCCACTGAAGTGTTTGCAGTTTCCCCGAGTTTTTGTGCTTCTGACCCGAAGCAGGGGATTGATTGACCCGAAGTGGTACTCGGGTGATTATGTTTTTGACTCGGAGCATAAGGTTTTAAAACCTGAGAATTTTGTGCAGGTTTTTGAGACTGTGATTTTACAGTTTTTAAAATCTTGAATGAAACTCTTATTTTAAAGATTTAAAATTTAATCAAATGTAAGATTAAACTGAATTCAAATGCAGATTGAAATTCAAAGTTTTTAAAAATGAAACTTTAATGTTTAAACAAGTTTAAAATTCTGTAAAGTATTTATGTTTTCTGCAGACCTGTAAATTGTTTTGTCTCTGATGTTGTTTCATTTGGCACTAGTTGCTTTGAGCACTTCTTTGTGGTCTTGTGGCTGCATATGTACATGCTTCGAGTGGTGTTATTCGCTTGCCCCTTGCTTAGTTGTAGCTGAACAGTTCACATTGCTGTTGCATGCCTGCTTCGACATTGCTGTTTGTATTGCTTTGTCTGATGCCTTCTTGACTCTTTTATCTGTGCTTTTGTGTGGCGCATACGTGTTGGCGAGGCAGTGCACATGTGTGCAAAGTATACGTGTGTACTGCAGCCACACGGGATTGACAGAAATTAAAAATTTGAAGTTGTTAATAATAAAAATCCATAATAGATTTTAAATTGATTCATGTGATTCGTCATCTCTGTTACCATTTTATTCAGTTCATTACAAATTTATTTACTTGAGTTAAGATTAATCCTGACTCGAGTGTTTTGTGTTTTGAAATTAACGCTCGGGTCAGACCGAGTATTTTTGCAGCTTGAAGATTTTCAGGCCGCGAAGTTAGAGAGAGGAGATTTCGGCATTCACTAAAGTTTTAAAGAGATTTTTCTTGTATTTAATAAAAGATATATTCCGCTGTATAAAAATTTAATGCATTGTACAAACTCTGTATATAAAAGAAAAATTCATTTATGAACAATATTATGTTATTCTGTGATTCTGTGGCTGATTCTGTTTAAACTCTATAAACTGACTAACAATCCGTCATTTTGAACGTTTCTAGTTGGTTTAATTACCGACTAGAGGCGGTCAGAGCGGCGGGTCGTTACAATTCCATTTAGTTAAATCAATCAGTAATTATTCCATTCATTATTGTCAAATAGATGGAATTAATATTGGATTCAAAATCTATTACATTAAATATTCTCACATTCCATCTTAATTTCAAATAACGTAGTAATTAATTTCATTCACAATAAACTCAATTAATTATAATTTATTCCAATAAATTAACTTGATTTAACTTCAATCCTTTTTATCTAACCAATTATTATTCGATAAACAAAGATAACCTTTGTTTTACCCTTTATTACATTTGCAAGTTCAAATTTCCATCTTTCCCTTGTATTAACTACCCCATTTCCATTTTATTACATGTCTACCAATATTCACGCCAATTGCAATTAACATTCTAAACAAATTCATTCACTTGGGTTCATACTTTCCATTATATAGATTACTACATTATGAATGAATTTACAATTCCAATTATTTCATTATTACATTCACACCTTCCGTTACTGCACAAATTTTCATTAAAACATAAAAGATTTCCTATTTTGATTTAGAAGGCCAATTAAATATAACAATCGTTACCATTAACTTTATGATATTATGATTACTTGTGTAACACTGAATTCACCTAATTACCATTTATTATACTAATTCATTTATTTATACAACACTTGTTACTTACATTCAAATAAATTAATAAATCCTGATTTACAATCTTTACATCAACCAATAGTCATATTATAAATAAAATTAACATTATTTCTTATTATTACTTTAATGTACAGTAACAAAACATTGAATTTAGATTTATTACAACTGATTACCAAAATTTATTTAACACATTAAATAGACAAACAACCTATATTAATTGCCACCTAATTGCCTTTAATTGCATTTATAAGTTCGTTACTTATCAATCCAGATTGTAATTCCATATATAAAGCTAATTTTATTTCATTTCATTAATATACGCATATTTACATCTTAATTTGAATATCTATTATATTTCTAAATGTGTACTTCTATCAATTTAACACATTAATTAAGGTTTTAAAACCAATTAATGAATTTTCCTTAATTCCATTCTTATACCAGTTTATTACTTTACATACATTACGTATTTATTCATCAATTAACATACCTTGAACTATTTTCCCCAATTCACCAATTACTACCTTAAAATAATTTACCTTTTTATTAAATTTACACAAATTCAGCTTGAATTACTTCGTTGTTACATTTCATCCTAGTTACTATTTCATTATTTATTTAAAAAATTTATTTGTTTCAATATTTAGTACCAAAATTCATTTAATTAATACTTTTTTTTTCCATTCTTTCAATATTAAAATACCAAAGCTTTATCAATTTAACAAATTTAAATCATTAAAATTTATAGGTCGTTACATGGCCGCTGTCTCGGATTTTGACGAAACTAGTTTCACCGGATTTGTGATAGTGAATTATTATTGGATTTCAAGTTTCGTAGCGATCGGACTTGTTGTTTGGCTGTACGAGCTTGAAACACATAGAAATTTATTTCGAAATTCGATATAATAATTGACTTTGAAAGCTATCTTCTGCATATGATCTAAGCCTTCAAAACTAGTGCCATTGCGTTCGGAATAGGGGTTAAACTTTATGAAACTAGACAGTATGTTTTGTTTGGAGTTCGAGAATTTTGAACATTGTAAACTAGATATTTGATAATATAATAATATATATTTTCTAATTGCTATCTCGGCCCACTATCATTCACATACATGTACTTCTTCCCTATTTCTCTTCGTTTGAAATTTTCAAATCGATAAAAGGGGGGCTGATGCCAATAAAAAAAATGTCGATCGAAACAAATGAAGAAAAGGGGGCGGCTGATCTAAATAAAAAAAGACAGCCGATCGAAATGGAAAAAAACAAAGTCGCCCATTGGAATCAAAACCATAAACAAAACAAAAAAGAAATCGAACAAGATGAAAAAGGAAATGCAGATCGATTTTAAAAAAAACAAAAGAGTAAAGGAAATGTCTAGCACGATTTTGAAAATCGAAAGCGACCTCTGTCGCTTGCGACTCGAGTGACGCAGGAACTGGGGAGATTCGCGGCGCTTGGAGGGTGATGGACTCGGCATGTTACCAGATCGAGGTGGAGACGTTTTGGGTATCGTAGGTCATGATGTAAGGGTTTTCGATTGGCGTGCGATGTTGGAGGAAAGTCACGGCCTAGTGGCGAATACGGCGTGCGGCGATGAGGTTGGCCGAGATTAAGGTCGCGATGATGTTGCGGTTGCGATTTGTTGGCGATGAGCGTGTGCGAGCATGGGAGGGATGATCAATGGTGGATGTTGGATTTAGGTATTGTTTAAGTTTATTAATTTGTTGATTTAATTTATTAATTAAATTTTAATTATAAACGTTAATAAAATCATAACTCTGTCGTACGAGGTCCATTTCGCGGGAAGCGGGTTGCTGAGGATACGTATCAATGTCGTCTATGATTTGGGATCGAGCTGGAATTTATTTGAAGCTGAAATTTATTTCAGTTTCAAATCAAAGGTGAGTGTTTACACGCTCACAATTGACTAAATTTTTTTTTGTTAGTTTAATTTTTATTTTGAAGTGATATGAAATTTATTGGCTGTTGTTTGATAGGTTTAATTATCATTTATATTGATATATGAATTAATTGATGGAATTTAAATTGATCGTTAAAATAAATTTAAATTTAATTGGCAGTATTATACTCGATATTGATAATTATAAAATCATTGTGAATTATATGGACTGCATGGATGATTGGTTGTGATGAATGGTATTGGTTGTTAATTTGGATGTTTATTTATTTTGATACTTCATGTTATCATCCCGCATATAATTTATAGTATATAAGACTGTAAATTGAATATTTCGAATAAACTAAGAAATAGGTTGAAATGATATATACCTATAACATCTATTTTGGGTTGAAATGATATATATCTATCCTTGATATTAAATTGGAATAATTATCCACTTGGCCATAGTTTAGAAAATTATATACGGACACCAGGTTGGTTAAATTAAATGATTTTAAAAGTTGTTTGAAATTATTTAAATGAATTGATTTTTAAGAATAAAACCAAATTTATGGAAATTGAATTATTTCGAATTGAAGCTCGAAATGTTGGGATTTAAACTTGGTAAATGAACTTGTTTAATTGATTGATGTTTAGATTTTTAAGTTTAAAAATTGAAATACGACGCAAATTGTCGAAAGTCTACTTGCGTTAAAAGATTTGGTCTTTTATTCGAACTTTGAATATTTCTAAGAAAAGTGGATATGAAATGGTATTTAAATTTGAGTTTAAATTTGAAAACTTGGGTTTAAAATTGGTATTGAAAGTAAATTTGATTTAAGTGTTTAAATCGATATTTTGAAATCGAATTTGGAATCGAAACTGAAATGGGAAATTTATTTGAAATTGAAATGTAAATTAATTGGAATTGGAAGTGGAAATTTATTTGAAATTGGAAATCTACATTAATTTGGAATTGGTAACTAATTTGAAATTGAGATTTAAATTAATTTGGAAATTGAAATTGCAAGTGAAAGGAATTTGTGAATTGAAATCAAAATTTGTAAGGAATTGAAATTTATTCGAATTGAAACCGGAATTTAATTGATTAAATCGAAATGTAATTTGGAATTGATTTGGGTAGGAAATTGGGAAGTTGGCCGGTTTGACTTTGGAATTATTTTCAAAATTAATATTTTAGTATAAATGATTTAAAATCTATATTCTTTAAATATTCAAACTATTTTGATTTTTGCATATTATTTTATTATATAAACCATTTTATATTCAAATTATTTCTATTAAACTATTTGTACTAATTAACTATTGTAAACTATTTTCTAAAAATCAAACTGGTTAAAAGGTAAATTGTTTATATTTAAATCTTGGATTTAAATACGAATTAGGTTAAAGTAAAAGATATAATCTAAATTGAATTCGAATCAAATTTTGGAAGTGAAATTGATTTATCGAAAAAATTGATAAATTTGAATATATGATAATTTTCGAAATGAAATTAATGTTGAAGCGAATATATGATGATTTTGAAATGGAGTTGATTTTGAACGAATATGATATTTTGATATCAAGTGTAAAATTGTTTTCGAAAGGTAAAAGAACCAACCAGTGTGTAAAATTACGATTGGTTGTTAAAGAGACCAGGGCCTCTTATTGAAATACTCTCTTTCAATATTGGAACCACTTTGACAACCGTGAATGCAGTGGATGATATCCAGAATGTAGTCGTTGAATTGGCGACGTTTACTGGAATGAATCAAGAGAACGATGATGGATAGTTTTGACATTCGTGTCATAATTAAAATGACTAAAACAAGAGCCTATGTCTGGCCAATGAGGTTAGCTACCTCTAGCGACGTTGATCCCTCGTATTACTATTGTTGTTTCGGATTCGGTGGATGCACCTTTTGTCGTTTGGATTGATTGTCGCGGTCGGCCACGGATGGGTTACGACCAGCCAGAAAGGGTAAACTGGTAGAATCCTACCTTGGGCGTTGCCTCACGTGCCTTGTCATATTTATCCCTATACGAGCCCATTACGATTTTGGTTTAAAACTGTAAAATGTGTTAAGGTGGATCAATATAAATCCTTAACGATATTTTGATATTTATTTTACTGATAGACATTATCTACTATAGCGTATACTATTATATATAAATAGTTTAATGGATCTTTAGGAGATGGAAAAATCCCGTAACATCTCTTAAGTTATTGCACTCGTATTTGTGATATTGATTTGACTTACATAAGAGTATTTTAGTCCTGACTCGAGTGTTTTGTCTTTTCATTGCGCTCCGGTCAGTCCTGAGTTTTTTTCCAGTGTATTGAAGACTATTCTTTGGAGGACGAAGATGGAGTTTTGGTATATTGCTATTATTATTATACCATGTATCATGCTATGTTACTGCACTAATTATTTCTCCATGCTGTATATTTATAACTCTGATAAATGTGTATAGATTATAATCAAATGTATAGTAAACAACTTTATGAATGATTTATTTGATTATTATATTTTATCGTTTCAGCTGTAAGATTCTGTGTTTTCTTTTCTTCTTCTCTTCTTATTTTTCTTATTTAACCCCATTGATTATTTATGTTTTGGATTATTTAAGTCAGATATTTGTGGATTATTGTCGATTTAAACCTTCCGAAATGTGGGTCGTCGCAGTTGGTATCAAAGCGAAGGTTTAGCGATAACCTTGGCTTTGTGGGGTTTGACTCATTAGAGATAGGGTAGTAATACTCTAGAATGAGTCTGTTTGAGTATGTGTGTGTGTGTATATATATATATATATATGTGTGTGTGTATGTATGTATGAGAGAGCGTACTTGTTAGTATTATAAAATGTTTTATATTGTGTTTACTTAACCGTTGAGTTGTTTATGAATTCTTGTCGATGTGCGGGGACGCAGTGGCATCGATAGGGGTTTCTAAACACTTAAACGAGGCAAGTCGACACAATATGTTTAAAAAAATCGGGTAAATGAAATAGTTTTACCTAAATTATATTATATATATATAAAATGATAAAATTGTAATTTTTAATGAAATTGTTGTTGATAACATTCAATTATCATCAATTATTGGTTGAACTAAATAAAACGAATACTTAAATGAGTTTTATTTCATGAAGCGGTGATAATTAAATTGGATTGAGATATAATTGTAATAACAATTGATAAAATGACCAAGCTGTAAATTAATGGAATATTTTGATAACAAGTTACGGAAATTTGTATAAGTATATTTATATTATAGCTTATATATAGAATGATTTTTAAAAAAATTGAGAATTTTAGAATTTAAACCTTTTGTTTTCAAAGTTTGTTTTTCAAAGCCTTAAAATTTAATAAATAGTATTATTTGAAGGTGTTTTAACTAGAAAATATTTTGAAAGGATTTTCGAAGAAACAAATGCATTAAACTTGCTTGGTCGCTTGAAAATAAATCTAGGGATGACTACAACATCGCTAGTGTTCATTTTCGAGTTTCTATGTGAAGATTTTTACCAAAAAGAAATTTATTTTCAATTAAAACAAGTTTGATAGAAATATATATTCTAAATGTGATTTAAAAAGTATATGGAAATAGTTGAACTTAAAATTTACAATAGTATGGATGAGAAATAAGTTTGCAAATTATAAATTGGAATAGGAAATTTAAATTGGTTAAAATTTTTGGTTAACCAAAATAAGCGAGTTAAGAAATATTAGATTAATTGAGTTAGCGAAATGAAGTAAATAAAATTGAATTACATTTGAAATGAAGTTGGTGAATGAATAAATTGTATAATCTATAGATTTGAGAATATTAAGCTAAGAAAAATTCTAAATTTGTTGAATTTGAATGATAAGAGAAGAAAAAAGTTTTAACTTCAATAAGATTAAATAAAATGAGTAATGGACTAAAATAAATTGAAGTTTAACTTAATAAATTGAATTGGATATTAAATGAAACTAGATAAAGTGGTAAAGTAGATTAATTTCATTTGAGCTATAAAATGAAATAAAAATGAATAAGGACTTGAAATGTAATTTAAATATGAAATTGAATAAAAATAAATAAATGTAAGTAATAAATTAAGTCGGTTAATTGAATTTAATCTAAACTGGATATATATAAATAAAATGCAAGAGGAATGAGTTTAAAATTGTAATATTAACTAATATAGTATGGCATAAATTATTGGAATAAATTTTAAATTAAAATTGGCTTAAGAGAGGTTAAATGAATTGATTGTAAAAAAACTATTAATATGAATTGAGTTATATAAAAATACTTTGGTAAATCAATAGTATGAATTTGAATAAAAATGAAGTGAATTGATGAATCAATAATAACTTAAGATATGAGTAGTAATAATAAAAGTGAGTGTTGTTGTATAACACATTTGTAATAAACCTAGATAATTTATAAACGATGATAATATTAACTAAAAAAGGGATATACTAAGTGGAATAAAATTTTATAAATGATTCACTAATGAATTTATATGTAATAGGTTGAATGAAAGGGTGAAACAAATTGAAATTTCACAAATGAATTGAATAAAAATTGAATATAATGAATTTGTAACGAATGTTAATAAATTTAAAGAAATCAATGGAATGTAAATTAAACTTTAAATGTGAATGAAACAAATGTAAATAAATTGGAACAAATAGATTGAATGTAAGTATATTGAATTGAAATAAATTAAACGTGACTGCAATAAATATTGATTGAAAGAAAATGGATTGAAATCACATTTGTTAAATGTAAATAAATTAAAAGAAAATGAATTGAATATAGATCCATTTTATGATTAATGAAATAAATATTAATTAGCAATTGTGAATCAATGTAAAATATATGGAATGTGGTATGGAACTAAATTACTTCTTAAGTGTAATTAATTATATGAATTATTGGAACAAAATAATGAAGTGAAAAAAAGAATGTAACTATAAACGAGTGTAAATTAATGGAATGCAAATTTATTAATATTGATAATTGCATGCAAATCAATTAGAAGTAAATGAATTGAATGAAAAATCAATTGAATGCGAATCTAATTGAATAAAAGCTGATTGAATGCAAATAAATTGAAATGAATCAATGTTAATGAAATTGAATAATAAGTCGATTCAAAATAATAAATAAATATGAATAAATGGAAAATGTTAATGAATGTTAATAATGAATGAATGGAATAAATTAAAGTTGATATTGGATAATACTAATTCACACGGTTATAAATTAAATTGGATTAATTGGATGGATATTGATGGTTGGATAATTTCTTTTGTTGCAAACCATTGTTGTTACCATTTTGATTGCATATGATTGTTGTATGTTATGTGTTTTTGATTGTTTGTGTTGTTTGGATTCAAAATCCACGTTAAATGCTTATGTTAGACTTATACATGTTCTGTATCATTATAAATGACTAACATCCCGAATTGAGTTGAGACAGGTACATACGAAGATCGTTTGAGCGTATACGGGAGTTTTTATGCTTTTGCTTGCTTAATACGAGCGAACTCGCTCGTATTATAAATAATAAGGTACGTATCTCGGAATACATACTGCGATTTTATATTTTTTTCCCTTCTTGATGCCTCATCATTGAGGTGAGATGTATATTTGATATATATTGGTTATATTGTGTTATATATTGAATTGTAAATTTTTTCCGATCGAGCCGCGCAAAGGAGACTCTGCCAAAATTTTCCGTGAACTCGGGTGTTAGAAAAATTATGAAGTTTTAAATTTTTTTATAATTTTTTTATATATATAAGTTATATTTTCCGTAAAACTGATATCGGAGTGGCATAGTTGAAGCGCAGAAATAGTTTGCAAATAAGATGGTATGTTTTATAAGATAATTATTTCGAGAAAATATATATTAAGTGTTAAATTCTTTACTTAACGCCTTTTTGAGGACGAAAAGTTTTGAGTGGAGGAGTATGTAACTACCCGTATTTTCGGCTATTTTAAATTATTAAATTTAGTCCAATTAATGGATAATTATGGGTAAAAATATAATGATTTGTTGATAATAGTTTATTGGATAGTTTAAACTGTTTAAATTTAATATAGGAGTTTATTTGAATAATTGAATATGGATTTAATATGATTAAAACGGTATATAGAATTGATTCAGATTGTTAACATTTAAAATTAGAGTTAAATGTAATTAATTAATTAAATATTTGAAATTTTGTATATTAATTGACAAGTAAAAATAGCCATTTTGGCCGCTGTCTCGGATTTTGACGAAACCAGTTTAACCGAGTTTGTGATAGTGAATTTTTATTGGATTTCAAGTTTTGTAGCGATCGGACTTGCCATTTGGCTGTACGAGCTTGAAACGCGTAGAAATTTATTTCGGAATTCGATATAATAATTTACTTTGAAAGCTATCTTCCGCATATGATCGAACTACCCTTCGAACTAATGCGATTGCGTTTGGAATAGGGGTGAAACTTTATGGAAACCAGACGGTATGTTTTGTTTGGAGTTCGATAATTTTTAATATTGTAAATTAGATATTTGATAATATAATAATATATATTTTATAATTGCTATCTCGGCCCACTATCTTTCACATAGATGTACTTCTTCCCTGTTTCTCTTCGTTTGAAATTTTCAAATCGATAAAAAGAGGGGCTGATGCCAATAAAAAAACGCAGTTCGAAATAAATAAAGAAAAGGGGGCAGTTGATCTAATAAAAAAAAGACAGCCGATCGAAACGAAAAAACAACAAGGCCGCCGATTGGAATCCAAATCATAAACAATAAAAAAAGAAATCGAACGAGATGAAAAAAGGAAATGCAGATCGATTTAAAAAAACAATAGAGGAAAGAAAATGTCGAGCATGATTTCGAAAATCAAACGCGACCTCTGTCGCCTGCGACTCGAGTGACGTTGGAACTGGGAAGATTCGCGGCGCTTGGAGGGTGATGGATTCGGCATGTTGCCTGATCGATTGGAGACGTTTTGGGTATCGCAAGTCATGATGTTAGGGTTTTCGGTTGGCATGCCATGCTGGAGGAAAGTCATGGCCTAGTGGCGAGTACGGCATGCGGCGATGAGGTTGGCCGAGATTAAGGTCGCGATGATGTTGCGGTTGCGATTTGTTGACGATGAGCATGTGCGAGCATGGGAGGGATGATCAGCGGTGGATGTTGGATTTAGGTATTGTTTAAGTTAATTAAAATACTAAATTAATTTATTAATTAAATTTTAATTATAAACGTTAATAAAATCGTAACTCTGTCGTAGGAGGTCCATTTCGCGAGAAGTGGGTTGCTGAGGAAACGTATCAATGTCGTCTATGATTTGGGATCGAGCTGGAATTTATTAGAAGTTGAAATTTATTTCAGTTTCAAATCAAAGGTGAGTGTTTATACGCTCACAATTGACTATTTTTTTGTTAGTTTAATTTGTATTTGAAGTGATATGAAATTTATTGGCTGTTATTTGATAGGTTTAATTATCATTTATATTGATATATGAATTAATTGATGGAATTTAAATTGACCGTTAAAATAAATTTAAATTTAATTGGCAGTATTATACTCGATATTGATAATTATAAAATCATTGTGAATTATATGGACTGCATGGATGATTGGTTGTGATGAATGGTATTGGTTGTTAATTTGGATGTTTATTTATTTTGATACTTCATGTTATCATCCCGTATATAATTTATAGTATATAAGACTATAAATTGAATTATTTCGAATAAACTAAGAAATAGGTTGAAATGATATATACCTATAACATCTATTTTGGGTTGAAATGATATATATATATATATATATATATATATATATATATATATATATATATCCTTGATATTAAATTGGAATAATTATCCACTTGGCCATTGTTAGAAAATTATATAAGGACACCGGGTTGGTTAAATTAAATGATTTTAGAAGTTGTTAGAAATTATTTAAATGAATTGATTTTTAAGAATAAAATCAAATTTATGGAAATTGAATTATTTTGAATCGAAGCTTGAATTGTTGGAATTTAAACTTGGTAAATGAAATTGTTTAATTAATTGAAGTTTAGATTTTTAAGTTTAAAAATTGAAATACGGCGTAAATTTCGAAAGTCTACTTGTTTTAAACGATTTGGTCTTTTATTCGAACTTTGAGTATTTATAAGAAAAGTGGATATGAAATGATATTTAAATTTGGGTTTAAAATTGAAAACTTGTGTTTAAAATTTGGCATTGGAAGTAAATTTGATTTAAGTGTTTAAATCAATATTTTGAGATCGAATTTGAATCGAAACTGAAATGGGAAATTTTTATGAAATTGAAATGTAAATTAATTGGAATTGGAAATTTATTTGAAATTGGAAATTTACATTAATTTGGAATTGGAAATTAATTTGAAATTGGGATTTAAATTAATTTGGAAATTGAAATTGCAAGTGAAAGGAATTTGTGAATTGAAATCGAAATTTATATGGAATCGAAATTTAATCGAATTGAAATCAGAATTTAATCGATTAAATCGAAATGGAATTTGGAATTGATTTGGGTAGGAAATTGGGAAGTTGACCGGTTTGACTTTGGGATTATTTTAAAAATTAATATTTTAGTATATATGATTTAAAATCTATGTTCTCTAAATATTCAAACTATTTTGATTTTTGCAAACTATTTTATTATATAAACCATTTTATATTCAAATTATTTCAATTATACTATTTTTTACTAATTAACCGTTGTAAACTATTTTTTAAAAATCAAACTGGTTAAAAGGTAAATTGTTTATATTTAAATCTTGGATTTAAATACGAATTAGGTTATAGTAAAGGATATAACCTAAATTGAATTCGAATCAAATTTTTGAAGTGAAATTGATTTATCGGACAAAATTGATAAATTTGAATATATGATAATTTACGAAATGAAATTGACGTTGAAGCGAATATATGATGATTTCGAAATGGAGTTGATTTTGAAATGAATATGATATTTTGATATCAGGTGTAAAATTGTTTTCGAAAGGTAAAAGAACCAACCGGTGTATAAAATTATGATTGGTTGTTAAAGAGACCGGGGACTCTTATTAGAATACTCGCTTTCAATATTGGAACCACTTTGACAACCGTGCATACGGTGGATGATATTCAGAATGTAGTGGTTGAATTGGCGACATTTACTGGAATGAAGTAAGAGAACGATGATGGATAGCTTTGACATTCATGTCATAATTAAAATGACTAAAACGGGAGTCTATGTCTGGCCAATGAGGTTAGCTACCTCTAGCAACGTTGATCCCTCGTATTACTATTGCGGTTTCGGATTCGATGGGTGCACCTTTTGTTGTTAGGATTGATTATCGCGGTCGGCCACAGATGGGTTACGACCAGCTAGAAAGGGTAAACTGGTAGAATTCTACCTTGGGAATTGCCTCACGTGCCTTGACATATTTATCCCTATATAAGCCCATTACGATTTTGGTTTAAACCTGTAAACTGTGTTAAGTTGGATCAATGTAAAGCCTTAACGCTATTTTGATACTATTATACATAAATAGTTTAACGGATCCTTAGGAGATGGAAAAATCCCGTAACATCTCTCAAGTTATTGCATTCATATTTGTGATATTGTTTTGACTTACATAAGAGTATTTTAGTCTTGACTCGAGTGTTTTGTCTTTTCATTGCGCTCGGGTCAGTCCTGAGTTTTTTTCCAGTGTATTGAAGACTATTCTTTGGAGGACGAAGACAGAGTTTTGGTATATTGCTATTATTATTATACCATGTATCATGCTATGTTACTACATTGATTATTTCTCCTTGCTGTATATTTATAACTCTGATAAAAAGGTATAGATTATAATCAAATATATAGTAAACAACTTTATGAATTATTTATTTGATTATTATATTTTATCGTTTCCGCTATGAGATTCTGTGTTTTGTTTTCTTCTTCTCTTCTTATTTTTCTTATTTAACCCTATTGATTATCTACGTTCCGGATTGTTTAAGTCAGACATGTGTGGATTATTGTCGATTTAAACCATCCGAAATATGGGTCGTCACACTAGTGAATAAGGAATCTCTATCACTTAATATGCTACCAGGAATTCTATGCAATCTAACTATATTCTTTATGAATAAATTAGCTAAGACTGGTGCCATTCTTGTCGAATTAACGGGTATAAAGTGTGAACTCTTGGTTAACCTATCCACTATAATCCAGATGCTTTCATTTCCACTATTCGACCTTGGCAACCCTTCTATGAAATCCATAGATATAGAATCACACTCCTAAACTGGACTATGTAAATGTTTAAGTGACCCACTCGGCTTTTGATGCTCAGCTTTTACTTGCTGACAGTTTAAACATGCTGTACCCATAAGCCTACATCCCTCTTCATACCTTCCTAAAAGAAACTTCTTTTCATATCCTGATATACTTAATCCCTCTAGGATGAATAGTAAACTTCGATCGATGACATTCACTAAGAACTTCCTTCCTTAGATCTTCAATATCTGGAATACATGACCTTCTTTTCTTTCTAAACCACCCATTTTGGTCAAGACTAAAATCTTTTAAATCATCAATCTTAGTTCCACTCTTTAACCTTTTGATCCATTCGGCTAGTAATGGATCATCTCCTTGCTTAAAAGCAATCCTTTCGATCATTACTGGTCGAACTTCTAAACATTACAACATAGCGATTCCTTGACTCGAACTTGCCGTGGATCTTAACTGCACACCACATGTAGTCAATGCTTCTAAATCTTTCCACTCAGCTGTCAATGCAAACACTACATTCCGTGCCTTCTACTGAGCACATTTGCCACTCTATTTCCTTTCTCCGGTGTATACTCAATTCTAAAATCATAAGCGACTAAAAATTCTAGCCATATCTGCTGTCTCATATTCAACTCCTTATGAGAGATAAGTATCTTAATGACTTGTGGTCCATAAATAACCCCAATCTCTCTCCTAAAAGGTAATTTCTCCACACCTCTGGTACAAAAATTACTGCAGCTAACTCTAAGTCATGCGTCAGATATCTAACCTCATGTAGTCTGAGTTATCAAGAAGAATAGGCAATTACTTTACCCCTCTGCATTAATACGGCTCCTAATCCAGTTCCACGCTCATCTATATACACTACTAAATCTTGATTCCCATCCAAATCAACTAATACGGCCACATTAGTCAGTAAATGCTTTAGCTTCTGGAATGCCTCCTCTCATTTATCGGTCCAAACATATTTCACATCCTTCCTTGTTAGCTTAGTCATCAAAGCTGCTATCCACGAGAAACCCTTGATGAACCTCTGGTAATAGTCGGCTTGTCCTAGAAAATTCTTTATCTCGATCACGGTTTAGGGTCTCTTCCAATTGTTAACTGCTTCTATCTTAGCTAGATCTATTGACAACTGTAACTACCTGTAAGTTTTAAGGGTTTTATTAACGTATTTAACTGAAATTTTATAAAATTTTAAATACTTTAATTTAGAAATAAAAAATTAATATTTGGAATACGTCTAATTAAACATAACAAATGGTAAATTTTCATCAAATAATATTAAAGTAAACTTTATTGTGTAATTTTATTTTAATTTACATCAGTTAATATTGGATGATAATAAAATATTTTACAAACCTGAATATTTTTCTGTAGAAAATGTGGAAATCATCTTTTGAGTGAGATATCATAATTCCTTTCTCCAAATATGAACTTCTATTGCTCCATTTATCTTATTTATGGCAAATTTGCAGCGTTTTCAGTACCGATTATCGACTTTTGATCGGATGATCATACTACCGATATATATACCCTTTCGATCATCTCATCGTGCTGATCTCTGTGATATATTTGATTCTGTGTTTTGAAGTCCGGTACATAGCGAAAACCGTGAAACGGTCAACCATATCGGTTCCAAAATTTTAACTTTTAAAACTTATTATGACCGTTCAGTTTTGAGATGAATAGTAATCGACTTTTATTATTCTCGGAATTGTCACTTTACCTTTCCTTTCTCTCATTACTTCATACTGGTACATTTCCTCTTACTTTTATTTTCACCGTTACTATCATCTTTTGTATATATTCAATAATTTTTTTGTTGTCTGTTTGTATCCATGCCACTTCCTTCCTCCCCTCTAAAAACCCATGCATAGTTCCTCAACCTATCGAGCTCCACCCCGTCACCAACAACGTTTCCCACTTCCTTTTCTCTGTGTAAAACCATCACCTCAGCCACCTTCGCTTCGGTCCATCTAGCTTTCAACTCAGATCAACACACAACCTTGGCTTGCTTTGAGTTGAAGTTATATATAAATTTGTATATATCGTTTTACTGTTAAATTTATATGCATATAATCTGGTCTAACTAAGCTATACATGTAGTCTGTGAGTCTGATATATATATATATATATATATATATATATATATATATATATATATTGTTATAAAGTGTGAGTGTATGTGTGTATATATATATAATTTGAATTTTGGTGTCTACCGTATACAAACATTTATAGTTTACTGTATAAATTTTTACAGTTTTAAAAGTATATATTTTCTCAATAGCAGGCGCCTATACATATGGTGAGCATATATAACGTAAGAATCCATACAAGTCGTATATATATGTTTACTGGTTATATATAATTTTTTGGGTATTGCTGAAAACGTTGTACTTTGTTTAATGTTGTGTAAATACCCATCTTGCATGGCTAATAAGTAATGATTATATAGTAGCTTTCCTAATTAGCAGCAACACAGATAATGAAACTCGTGGTTAAAATTTGGGTGTTGCATAGTTTAAGGATTAGTACTCACTAGCATTCACATACATACGTAAAAAGTAATAGTGACTTATTTATGCTAAATTCATGTTCTTTAACAGTCAAGTTTTTAACAAATGGAATAATATTTGCAGTCCCTATAAATCATGAGCTGCAAAATATATAAACAGATAACACCAGTATATCAAACCCGGTTAATATATGGTTCCATCTGATGTAGTAACTCATATCCCTATGCAACGGTAGAAGTCTTTATTTTAACTGAATGTTTGTTAGGTGAATTTGATATATATTCATTTTATTTTAGACCTTATTTTTCTTCTTTACTGTTTTTTTGGGAATTCAATTATGTTTTTATAATAAGTCGTATTTAGCCTATATGAGTTGCATGTTAGTAGCATATACATGTTTGTTAAGGTGTATAAAGTTCTGCCAGTAGAATATATATATAGATTCATAAATATACACTACGCCATAGATTGCATATTGCAACACCCAAGAAGTGATGCAGGAAGTGCCAAAAAATATTGCTGTAGTTAAAAGGGCAAAGGCAACACTTTCTCGGTGATGCATTTTGTCGTGTTGCCCAAGAGTCAAAGACAATATCTTTGCGGCCCTAGGACAACATCGGTTCTGTTGTTGCCACAGGTACCAAATTTACTAAAAAGTGGGCCCCACAATCTGGGCCCCAACATGTGGGCCCACATTGTGGGGCCCACTAATTCTGTGGCCCACCTTTACGGAACCCTGTTGTGGGTCCCATATTCATTAATCTATGGTAACACTTTTACCATCCAATAGCAACACTTAGCCAGTTTATTACCACATTTAACATCATATACTGCAACATTATATCATATCTATGGCAACACCTTTTGCAATTTAAATTGAAAATGTATTGCAATATTATACTACTGCAACATTATATCATATCTATGGCAACATTATACAGCAACATTATATCATTTCTAATGGCAACATTACACTGCAACAAGAACTTTTCATTTCAGAATAACCAGCAACACAAGTTTTACTTAGTCAAGTACAAAATAACAAACGTACTTAAAAACATAGCCAGTGTATTCATAGTTACAGCCAGTACATACTATAGAATCATGCTCCGTAGTTGATTGTTCCTCGTCAGCTGAATGCCTAATGCAAATCATCAAACTGCAGTCTTTTGCCGTAGCAGCGATCGGATATTCTCGAACGCTTCTCAAACTCTCTTCGAAGGAAAAACAATGCAATAAAGAATACTTATGCAATAGTGCTTCATCAGTTATGTTTTTACACACACCACATAGTTCTGATACTATGTTGTAATATAAATGAATACCTCCTTCTATGTCAAGTGATCAAGTTTTTGAACAGCCAAAAGCTTGTCTAGTACTCTACATTTCAAAAGAGCTTCAGAGATGAGTTCTATGAAGCTTTTAGTAAACAATCCATTAATCTCAAGTAAAGCATTGATTTTCTCATTTGAATCATGAAAATCAGCGAAATTCATGTCTAAGCTGCATCCTAAGCCTCCATAGATAAGTGATCCATTGAAAAATATTCTAAAGTTGTTTCCAGGAGCATTAAAAAGAGCTGTCACAGCCCGATTAGTTCTTTCTTCTGATCCATAAAAGAGGTCCAAGGGATTATATTCACTTATTTCGGTTATTTGAGATAAAAGAATTCAGTTATGTGAAGTTATTAAATGGCATGATTGATTTTTTTCTTCTTCAAATATTACTGCCTTGCAATACTAACAGCATACAGAGACGCAAGTTATCGTGTACCTCCCTATCGTGAAGTTTAAGTTATTGATGCATTTTGAATCGAGTAACTGATTTCTTTATAATAGTTTTTTCCATAATGAATTCCGATAAAGGGAGAAATCCACATTTAGGCTGGTTCATCAAACATTGTAGCAATAGTTTTAAGAGTCAATTGCTAAGTAGCAAATAAGAGTGAATAAGATACAAAGGAATTATTATTATCGTACCTTAATTTCTACCGAGAAGCTCATGGCTTCATTAGGACCATACAGAATGAAGCTGATGACATATAAGCATAGATAATATTACTTAACAACAGGTTAGATACTAATATATACTGCCTAATCTTTTATCAAGTATGGCTTAAGTAGGATAATAGTTCATGCCTTCTCAAATATAATTAGTACACCACAAGTTACTACAACATAGTATAGCAAAGATGGTCACATCCAAAAGTGGTCCAGTTAGCTTCTGTCGCAAAATTATATAGTAGAATACAAGGATAAATTCATTTGCCGTAGAAAATGTGAAAAAAGCGTTAATTAAGTGCCCAAAGAAATCGAAGTAATATTTACCAAGTACATTTTTATGCAAGCCTGATTATATCATTTTTTTTCTTTGACATCAATATTGGGACCATTTTATGCAGTTTGGAATTTGAAAATAAGAAATAAAAACATAACATCCCTTACTATAACTATGAGGTTGAATAGTTTAACAAGAGCATTGTCAAATGGACTCCACTTTTGGATATATGGAGGTTTACAATAGGGAGGACATCAAATTTGAAAGTGTTTTTCGGAATGGGTCATCGCACATTGTGTATATATTTTTTCGATGAGGTCTGACCAAAATTTTTTGTCCCTCAATCTCCAAAATTGAAGTCCTTTTAACAATTGCCTTCAATAAATTTTCATATGTCAGTTTTGCAACTTACATAACAGCAACTACAAAGGCCAATGAACAAAAAGGCAGAAATATTTCATTAAAAGATATTAGTTAATGAACTTTTGTTGTCTGCAGAATTAGAATGGTCGAACAAAAGAATGGTAGAATCAGAGTCAACATCTACATCAGCGGCTTTAATCCTCCACGCAGGACGTATGTTATGAACATTATCTCTTACAGTCTCCAGGAATTCTTTGCAAACATTAATGTGAATCTAAGAACAAAAGCATACGTGTAAGTTACTATTAGTATTTGTTCGTAAATGTAAGAAAAAACTTACAAACATAGGAGGAAACACAACCCCAACACCTACATGTTTTGGATCAAACAAATGACTCATAACTTGCTTCACATAAACTTGTCCCACAAGCTCTTGAGAAGTTGCTTTTGTAATTTCATCAAAGTCCCTCCATAAAAGCTGTTCATTTTTAGATAGGACAGGACCTCCATTGGCAACCCTTACTTCACCTTTTTGTACCTTCTTTATTCGCAAAACTTTACCAATCTGTTTAATTAAAATGGTAAAACCATCTAATTATAAATTGGGCAAGCAACTCAAAAACCAAACTGTATAAAGTAGCGATAATTTTAACAGAAATATAAAGTTAATGTCATTGGTAGAGGGATTAGTGTATAAAAATTTAATTCAACTTGGGTATCCAACTTGGCGGTATATAAATGCTTAGGTATCATCTTCATCAACATAATTTCAAATATTATGTGCATCAACTCAGCTTCAGATATGCCAGTAATCTCTATTCTATGTTTCATTGATAACCTCAGGGTATTTTCTTCGAGTTATTAACGTTATAGGCTACAATCGTATAAGATCTAATTAAATACAAGTTGCCTACAACTTAAACTATTATCAAACGCAAAGTAATAATCTTAATTTTAGAGCTAAGTAACTTCAAATTTCGAGGAGATTTCCATTTTAACATATCAATTGCAAACAAAGCAGAACGAAATACTCAGTTAATCAAATTAAGTAAATTACCAGAAATGTATTAGAACCGGAGTAGCTCAAGACGAGATTACCAGCTCCTTCGCCTTTATATGCCCAATCTTTGGCATCGTCTTCTCTTAGAACCGTTAATTCCATACTGAACGTATAAACGAAAAAGAATAAATCAATTCCATTGTGAACTTATACACAAAAAAGAATAAATTTATTCCATTTCCAACTTACACACAAAACAGGATAAATTCGGAGTTTACAGAAAAAATGAAAATTCTGCCGAATTAAAGATATGATCGAGCACCGCACCAAATCACATATCAGTATATATTTCATATAAAATATGCAAACAATCAAATCACATCACCTTCATTCCAGCACCGCACCACCTACAACCGCCGAACCTCTTGCTACATCGTGACACTCAATCTCCACCCAAATCAGCACCGTGACTCTAATTCGACCAGAAACCCAATTGCCCAAAGCACTCTTCTCTTGCGACATCAAATAAAGACTTCAGGATAATTAAAAAATTTATTGAGGAAAATTATGGCTTTTGGGAATACGTATTTTGTTAAGTGTTTGACTGAAACCCTTCAATATTTTGTTAACTTTTGTCGTTTTGTTTTTGCTTCCTGCCTTAAAAATTATTTCAGCCTGCATTTTTTCAGCCTGCACTCATTTTTTATAATATTTTTATAAGTCTATAACTACTGCAACATAGTGTTGATATCTATGCTAACATCCTGAAGCTAATGTTGTAATAGACAAAAATCAGCATAGCTATCGTTACATTGTAGCTACCAACATCTTGTATTTTCATCGCAATAGGTCATCTATGGCGTAGTGATAGTCTTGTGTATAAGACGTGATATGGTTGAGTGTATATATATTCATTTATTTTAAGTTTTATTATATATTAGTTAACTTGTTTAAATAAATATGTATAATAGTTGTTATATAAAATAGTCAGTTATAATATATATAGTGTTATATTTCAGTTATATATTTTAAAATATATGTGCGCGTATATAATGTATGATGATCTATGAAAATAAGTTTTTTCATTAGTATAATATATACCTTGCTCGTTCTATTCTTATATATTATAGTAATGTATTTTTATTTGTCTGCATATATACGAGAAGTCAAATTGTATATACGCTATATATATGTTGCTATCCATAAGTTTCTACAAGTTATATAAGGTCAGAGTTATATGTGAATATATTTACATCCTATATGTTAGTTTGTATATATATATAGGTGTTAAACATACGTATATTTTTTCTATACGAGTTATACATTTTGATATAAGTTGTATTTCTGTATTCCTGAGTTTTAGATAATCTGTTTGTGAATATAAGTTTATAAAGTTTTTGACCTATTTACTGTAAATAAATTTTGTATGATATTTTGTAATAGATATTATAGGTATATATAGTTTATATATTAGTATATATGTTGATTTTTATAAAAGTAATATGTAGATATGACAATAAAATGTATTTTTAAATTGAGTATCTGTTTTAAGGGAAATATTAATATAAAATACATATCATTTCAATTATATCAATCAATTGATTCTGATTAGTTTTCATTGATTTCCTTTTCAGCTTTGTCTGTCAAAAATTCGTGCCATTCTCACTTTGCTTTGGAATTCCTAGTTTATTTCTTTTTCGAAACTCTCTAGCCTCTAAAGATGAGCAATCACTCACGATTAACGTTCTTATATTTATCAAATTTGATTTCAATTGAAATGACAGTTGAAATATGTTGCTGTTAGTTACTTACATTGTTATATACATGCTATCTGTTCACTTGCGGCATCTGACACCATTATCTATTATTTATATTGATGATATATGTCGGTTATACTATTATCATATCTGTTATCACTCTACAAGTTCCTTGTTAGTATAGAATCACTATGGGTTGAAATGATACATACCCGAACGATCTATAGAATAGGAGAAAATGGTCATGGGTTGAAATGATAAACCCAAGCGATTTTCAATTGAATTGAATTTGGGATTACGGGTTGAAATGATATATACCCGTATATATTTAAATTGCGGGTTGAAATGATAAATACCTGTAACACTTGACCATAGAATAGATATATACAGACACCGTTGGTCTATATAATATTTAAAAAATGATTTATATGGCTTTGGAAAGAAATATATGGTTTAGTAAATATTGATTTTGATATTATATAAATATTATTATATATATATATATATAAATTCTTAAATTTAAGCTATGTATAAATTTGTTTAATATAAAATAAGTTTAATAATAAAGTTTGATTTTATTAAAATATAATATGGTTAAGTATTTATTTAAATTATATTTTATTATAGATTTTATAATGATTTTATAAACTAAGGTTGAGAAGATGGATTTGAAAGGGATTTGAAATTGGATTTAATTAAGAATTATATCTAAAAAAAATCGATTTGGAACTTTTTGAATTTGAGATTTTAAAGGATATGATTTTATAAATTAATGTTGGTTTAAAGTGATTGATAAATATTTATCACTTTTTTGAATTAAGATATATATATATATATATATATATATATATATATATAATTATCACATTTAGTTTTGAAACTATAGAATATTTAAAGCTTTGAAATATATATTTTGAAATGGTTTATTTTTTGTTTAAATCTGTATTTGAAATCGATATAATTTTGAATGGTTTATTTAGAAGCCAAATTGGAATTAATGATTTGAGGTCTGATTAAATTTGAATTTTGGAATTCGAGTTGATTTGGAATTAATTTGCGAAATTTTAGGAAAGCAATTTTATTATATATACTATTTTAATATTTAAATCGGTTAAGTGGGAAGTATTATGATTTCAAGTATTATATTTCAAAAGTATTTTAATTTCAAATGTTTAGTTTCGAAAGTGTTATAACTTTGGAAAATGTTATGATTTTGGAAAAGAATATATTTGAAATGGAAATGATATCATATTTGGTTTTGAAATAGAAAGGATATCGTATTTATATGGTTTTTGAAATGGCAACGATATTTTGGTTTTGAAGTATAAACTATTTCGAAATGACCGCGGAGTTATAATAACGATTGGTTGTTAAGAGACAAAGATCGGAAGTTGTCATACTCTCTGCCAACTCCGAAAACCACTTTAACAATCGTGTACGCGGTGGAGATTCCAAAATGAAGTAAGATGGTGGCGACGACCCTATATGAGGTATATATGTGGACCCACTCCCGTGAGTTGGCATAAGGTGACTAAAACAGGAGCGATTCCGGGCCAATGAGGTAGCTCCTCTTATTGGACACACTCCTTCGATACCATTCTATTACTTTGTGATTGATTGGGTGCACCTTTGATTTCTGGGAGTGTGGCTCGAGGTGGGCGGTAATGGCTGCTATGCGTTACCACCAGTCCGGATGCGTAATTGTTTTATCTACCCTGGCATTGCCTAGTTGTGCCGTGTCACCTACCCTAGCGTGCTTTACTACGAGTTATGATTTGTGTCGTACCTATGGAGTATTTGAGGTAGCTTCCTGGTTTGGATGTACGACTGTATTATATAGCCTATTGGCACTATATATGTGTTAAGGTGGAAAATGTAAAGCTTAACGCTATTTTTAAGTAATTTATTTTACTTTAAACATTATTATAATAACATATATTACTACATAGTAGATAGTTTAACGGATCTTTAGAGAATGGTTATCTCAAACATCCTTTGAGTTACTTGTACTTCAGTTGTTATCTCACTTGAGTTGGATTTATTGATATAAGAATGTTAATCCTGACTCGAGTGTTTTGTGTTTTGCTTTACGCTCGGGTCAGACTGAGTGATACAGCTTTTGAGACTCACCTTTGGAGTTGAAGTTTCGTTTGAAGATCCATCTACGTCATTCAGTTTGGAGTTGTTCAGTTGATTCCAGTGATGTATTCTGATCTTGTATTTGACTATTGTATTCAAAACTTCTATTGTAACTTATTTAACTCTTATATATACATAGTAACTGCATGAACTACTATTCATTTTATTTCCGTTGCATATTGTATATTACTCCGTGTCTGCGATTCTGTGATTTATTTATTTACTGTATATGCTGAGTTTTGCCAAATGTAAATTAACAATCTGGTATTTTGAGACCAAGCTGTAACGGCCCACTTCGAGACCCACATTAGTAAAGAGTATTACAAGGTAATACCATCTGCTAATACGGAGAATAGAGCTGTGTAAGAGCGACCATCTATAACCTTGTCTTAACTATCTACTAAATACATCGATAAATGTAGCATATTTTTTTTCCAGGTGTATCGACATATCCAACAGATATTTAATACAAAACTATAATGGCTATAAGATCTAATAGAACGAAATATAACAACTCGAATGTAAAACACGTCATAGAACAGTAGATCATCACATACATATACACATATATAGATACATCATAGAGTTTACAAAATGATATATGTCAAGTGGTGTAGCAACCACAATATACAGGCGAGTCAAAAGAATATACATATCAGAGTTACAACTAAAAAGGACTACACAATCCGGCATGTGTGTATGCGAATGGTTGAAATATCGAGTCGTTACAACAACCCTTTTTCTAAGACAACATGACCAAAAAACTTTACCGCCTTTTTCCAAAAATGGCACTTTGAAAACTTTGCTTTTAACTGATGCTGCCTCAGTATCTTAAGCACTATCCGTAGATGGACTTCATGATCCTTTCCGTCCTTGGAATATATAAAAATATCGTTTATGAACACCAATACAAATCTATTAAAATTCTCTCGAAAGATCCGATTCATTAAGTCTACGAAGAAGGCTAGCACATTAGTCAATCGAAAGGCATTACCAACCACTCACACGATCCATACCTGCATCTAAATGCCATCATAGGAATACTAACTTCCACCACTCTTAGTTGATGGAACCCTATTGCTAAATCCAATTGACAAAACACTTTGGCTCCACTCAACTGATCAAACAAATCGTCATTCCTTGGCAACAGAATCGATTCTTTATCCTCTTTATAATTAACTTACGTTAATCAATACACAACCTTAAAGATCCGTCTGGTTTCTTAGAAAACACCGCAGCTACTCCCCAAGGTGAATTTCTTGGTCTGATAAAACTTTTCACTTCTAAATTCACCAGTTGCACCTTTAGGTCCTTCATCTAAGTAGGTGTCATCCTACTCGGCGGTCTTAGTGATATTTTCCTATCGTGGTAAAATATCTTAGCATCGTAATTACTTAACTAGTCCATATCCAAAATAATTCCAAAGCCTAAGAAATCAAACACATGTAAACTACAAGAAAATATATTACCTAACAATTCAAAGTCTAACTGGTCACATCTCATCCTAAGAGTTGCATACCCTCCTATCAAATTTGCAACCCTTAAGGAGGCAACTAGTATGAGGGTTCTAGGTTAAGCTTATCAACCAACCAATGAAATATGAAAGAATGTGACGCACCAGTATCAAATCGAAGTCTAACAGGTATGCCATGAATCAAAAGTGTACCTCCATCACAGCCTTTCCTTCCTCCTCTACTGTTGGTCTCGAGGTAGCTAGTCCTAATGCAAATACCTTACCTTTCTCAGCTTTGGCTGGCTTATTGCACTGGTTCTTATGATGACTGATCTGATCATAGTTGAAGCACTTAATATTCTTCCTTCCAATCACCTTCTTTCCATCTCTAGAATGATATTCATTTGCAAAATGCCATTTCTTATTACACTTATAGCAGATTATCTTAGATTTTCCTTTCTTTGCAGCCCACTCTTTTGAGCTCCCTTCTTGCGAAAGAATTTCCTCTTTTTATTCTGTCCACCTTAAGCCTCCACTGCTTTCTTACTATCAAAGAAAGCAAGCATCTCCTCATTTCTTAAAGCCATCTCAACAAGTACATCACATGGATCCTTGAGATGTGGAAAATTTGCCTAGCGAGCTTAGGTCTCAATCCATAAATGAAATTCGCATTCCTCTTAATTACTGTATCAACGGTAGCATAATCATACCTCGATAACTCCTTGAACCTCGTAGCATATTCCAACCGTGATACCGTTCAACCAGTACAACATAGCTCCTTGTAGTTGCTTGGACGCTAACCTCCTCTTCTGTTCATTATTCAGTCCAAGATCAGCAAAAATCCACTTGCAATGAAGCAACCAATTCTCCACTTCGATAGCGTCTTTAGTTCCAATAAGTGGCTTTCCTCCAAACATTGCATAAACCTACTTAGCACAGCATAGTTGTTGATAAGCTGAGCTTCCTGATTTACTCCTCAAGCATTCCCACCTACTAGTCTACCAGTAGCTCCCGCTTGCATTATGTTGATGAAGAACTGATACATAACTCCCATATCAGCCCGTGGTGTTCTAACACCTACATTAGTTGCTTATGCCCGACCTAGATTCCTTGTAGTAGTGGGTATTACATTTCCATTTATTGTGTGCTTCCTTCACTGAGATTCACTCTTCCATTTCATGCCTCCATATCTTACTTTCCTTTTAAACCTGCATTCGAACCTTAATAAGACACAGAAGAACGGCCTAAGAGAAATGGGTGAATAGAGATAAAGCGTGTACTTGTATAGAATAAATGCAAGTACATTACGTTACTATAGCATTATCCCATACCCCAATCTTATTCTCTAGTTCATTTGGATTACGTTTTAAATATCTTTTTATGTTCAAATTTCTTTGAAGTTTACATAAACCTATGCTCTGATACCAAGTTGTAACATCCCCTATTTTAAGGCCCAAAACTAACCGCTACAGATGCTGTAGTCATCTATGGTATTAATTTTCGGTGACAAAATGAGGTAATGTTGATGATATCCATTATATCAGAAGCACAAGAATATGAAATATTTCAGACACAATTTCAAAACAACCTTTCTCATTACATTCCAAATCAGCATTTTATATTCAATACAAAATCTCACCATGTTGCTTAAGTTGAGATAAATATAATGATTACAAAATACACTAAGAGTAGCATATGAAGATGTATCTTAGATGATTAGAGTTATTAAATAAACAGTCATAACATCTTCCATTGCATACAACATTCAATCGTAGGGGAGTAGATAAATAGATGATCTCTTATAGAGCTAATCTTTGCCTCCTGCATATCTTCGAAAGCTTTATTTGCCAAAACCTACTACATCTGAAAACCTTAACTCTTAACCTAATTAAATTAATTTTGATCACCCGAGAGTTTAAGAAGAAAACATAAACATAAAGTCAGACATAAAGCCTAGTGTGAATAATAATTTGATATCTCGATTTATCGATATTAAGTGAGACAATGCCACGTAGCAAAACGGGTTTCCCCTCACTAATATCCTTTAAAAGTATGTCTTTTGCAATCAAAATCCTACAACCAAACTGGTTGTAATAAACAATATACAATAACATGTACGTATACAATATAGGTAACCAGTGGACTATCTATCCCATATTATAGTTTTATCAGGCTGACTCGGGCCTACCGGACATAATAAATATTCTAACTTGTTGTTAGAGAAAAACTGGACGTTCTACTTGTTACTACTTCTAAGGTCAACTGATCCTAACGGTTTTGCGGGCTCACCAATAACCTATATCTACTCTGTGTATTCCTTTCTGTGTGGTAACCTTCTTTCAGTCTTACCATGACAAAGCCCTACATACTGAAATTTTGGACTTATATTAGCTAAAAGCTACTAGCTAAAGTATAGGGCATGATTCTATGCCGGTCTCATATGGTTCTCTAGTCTTTAAGTGATTCTTTAGCAAAATTCTAGGTTAATCACCCTGTCCATATTTTTCTCAAAAACAAACTCTTGCCATGATATACTCATGCCATGATATATTCATTAGTAAAAATTTATACCTTTACTTTACTCAAAATATTCATGCCATGATATATGCTTTACAAAACATTGTTGATGAAATTCAAAATCATTATCTTCGACCCTCTCAAAACTTAGGCTACAAGGCCAAAACTATGTAAAAACTTTCACAATTATAAAAAAACTCGATGACACCATCACTACTAAAGATCTTTGCCCACTCTAAAGCATGTCGAAGTATTTTATTTGAAAAATACATGGGGATGATGTCGAAGTTATTACTTCATAAATCACATTGTAAAGTTATAAAAGGTTAAACTTCGATGACACTTAAAATCTAGGCACCAAAACCTTCTCGAGGGTATACAAGTTGAATAGGCGCGACTTTGATATCAATGACATCAGTTTAATCAAAACGGCATGGTATACATTCGATGACAAGTTAAAAGCGGCATAGGGTTATGCTTGATGAAAAATTAAATGCAGCATAGAGTACACTCGATGACCATCCGGTTAGCGAGGTTGAAACTCTAAGTCAATTATAAAACAGAGAGATGCCAAAGTTATAAAGGTTGGTGACTCATAAAACATAAGCGGTTATATGCCTTTTTTAAACATAGCATGCCTGAATATCGACATGGTCACATCGAGGACCATCTCTTAATCTTTATTACTACGGCCTCGATGAAATCTAACCCAATCCATTTCATGCCAAGCTCGTTGACATCATAAGTTTTGGTTTGTTCCGCGTCGATGATGATGAAGTGTGGTGAGATATGGCTTGACATGGCCAATGTCGACATGGAAGAATGGTAATTAGCTTGAAAATTGCAATATTACTCCTTTTAACCAAATTTCGATAATTTATCGAAATCTTATTGACTAATAAAAACTTCATCAATTTCTTTACTGAAAATCTAATGCATATGATAGTTTGAAATATTAAAACATTTTACTTAAACAAATAAGCCCTTTAGACTTAAAAATTTATTTATCATTCCTATACACTTAGGAAAAATCCCAAAAAATCAAAATAAATCAAGTTAATCACACTCTTCGATGTACAAAAATTTCAGGGCTAAAAACTTATTTAATTTTTTAAATAACTAAAACCGAAATTCACCACTCTCCACTTAGAAAATTCATATGAAATCCATCCTTAGTTGGAAAATTATGAAATTAATAACCCACTTCTAAAATTTTATTTCTAACATCGTATCAAAATCTCAAGTCATTTGGATATCATATGATAAATTTTTCAACTGAAACATATCACTAAATTCCATATTTAAATTCTAGAAAATCATCAATAAGCATATAATCATTCAAACTTCTAATAAGTGGCATTATACTTGGAAAAAACAAATTTATACTTAAAACCAAAACATAATAAAAAACATGAGATGTATATTCATTATTCACCTTGATATGGATTAATAAGATTGAGATTTGTTTTGATTTGATTACTCATAGCTTCCTACTTGCTCTCCTTAGCTTTTCATCTTGATTTCTAATAGCTATGGCCGATCTACTTAATTTTTTTTTGAGAATGTGAATAAATAATAGATAGTAGATTTAAGTGTTTGTGTTAGGAAATTAGACTCCTTTCCCATTTTACCCCTTGCATATTTCCCTCCTCTTATTTAGTTTTAACCCTTTCCATTTGTTTATTTATTAGGACACGACCTAAACTTAATTATCAAATCTCAATTTCCATATCCTTGTACATTATTTTATTTAATTTATCTAATTAAATGTTCTAAATGATGTTAGTAAAACCTTGGATCATTACATGAAATGTGAACGTTAATATCCAAATCGTTTGATATTAACCGCTGATCGAATTTACACCAAAGAGACACGCAATTGAAATGTTGAATAATCCTATTTCGCCACCCAATTTAATTCATTTGTAATTATTATAAATTAATTAAATTAATTAATACTTATGAAATATTAATTACAAAATTTTGTTGATGTGAGTTATACAATATTAAATAGTTTGCTTAAAATACTTATATAAACACTAACGACATACAATATCTATATGCATTTAGATTGAATTTAAATGCAATAAATATTGTTGGGTTTGAAATATCTTTAAGGCCCAATTGGAGCTTGTTTGGGCAGTTATATGGTAGCAAATTAGGGTTAGCTACATGATGGTTTAGAGAGAGGAATTTTGAATTCAAATGGAGAGAACTAGCAAGAGAAAAACAAGGATGTTGATTCTTATTTCACTCTCTCATCCCTCCTTTATTTATTCCCTCTAGCATTCACTTCTCTTAAGACTTTTGCATTCTTCTTTTTGCTGCTCATATCAAGGCATCATTACCCTATAAAAATCCTAAAAGTCCAAGCATTAATTCATATCGATTTACTTCGGTTCGATCGTCAGTGATATGGAAATTTGGAAACTAGTAACTTCGAGATTAAAATTGGGTTTAAGGAGTCCATTTGCTAGTTTCAGCGAAGTTTGGGATTTGGTAAAAGGTATTTTTTGGGTCTATTATTATATAATAATGCATATATATATATTCATTGTTCATATGTTGCTAGTTAGAATTATCACGAATCTACACATCAATAGATTGTCACATGTTCATAATTGTATATATAAGTGCATATATATATAATTATTTTTTTTATGTATACTTGTATGATGTTCACGGGAAATTTCTTTATTAAAATAATACTATTGAATGATTTTATAAATTAAACCTTAATAAACAAAGGATTAAATCGTAAAATAAATATATTTTAAATTTAATAAAATTTAAAATATATTTATTTTATGATTTATTATTCATACCTAAAAGGGTTTCGGTAAATACTATTATTCAATATAAAATTGATTATATAAATAAAATGTGTGTATGTATATATATATTTATTAAAATTCTATAAAATTTTGTTTAATATAGATATACGTTCTGGGTTTGAAAATGATTTTTAATTTTTTTTATTAATTTTTTATGGTTTTAATCAATTATAGGTTTTTAATTAATAAATTATTTAAAATTTAAAATCAAATTGGAAAAAATATTTTTATTCTCTTAACTAAAGTAGCAACATAATACGTATTTAATTATGAATTTTATATTATGTATATAATTATAACTAGTTTTATGTTTATATGTAATATACATTTAAATTAAAAAATATACTAAAAAATTAGTTTGGAATCCATATTAAAAATATTCTAAACTATTCACAAAATAATATTTAAAATAAATTTATAACTTAAATATGAACATGAATATTATTTATATGTGTAATATATATGTGTATTTTTATATATGCTCGGTGTAAATAATTTACAACCAATATTTATTGATAATTATATAATTATATTTTACACATTTATATATATATATATATAGAATATTTTGATGCGTACACATACACACACGCATATTTGGACAATCCATTTGTATACACAAGGGGCTAATATGTCCATTGTGGTGTAAATCTCAATCTCTAAACACATGCGTGCAACATTCCTAATTTTAGTCAACATTACTCAGGAAATGTAATTAGATAAATTAAACAGAATAATGTAGAGAGATAAGGAGAATGAGATTTGATAATTTAATTAGGTTGCGCCTTAATAAATCACGCGATAAGATTGTTTTAAACTTATAAAAGAAAAGAATGAATAAGAAGGACAAATTAGGAAAAGAGCTTATTTCATCCCTAAACCCTTCCTTCCTTTCATCCATTCTCATTTCTGAAATACACCAAGTAAAAACAACAATCAAGACCGATCGTTACTAAGGAAGAAAAGAAGGGAAATCAGGGGATTCAAAAGGGAAAAAGCTTAGGGAAATTAAACTCTATCAAATCTCAACTCTATCATCTAATTTAAGGCGAATAATAGTTAGCCATCTCTATTGCTTGTGTTTGATCTGGGTTATGGATAAATTTTTGAATTGATTATAATGATATTACCATGTTATGATTGTTTTTGGAAGTATTTGAATAAAATAATGATTTATGGAATTTTATGAAATTATTTAGATGGCTTTAGGGTAAAACCTATGTTTTTGATCTCCAATTGACCAAGTATTTTGATATGTTATATAAAACATTATTTTGAAGATGATTTCTTTAATTTTTTAATTTTCCAAGTTAAAATGAATATTTTATGAATTTCCCAAGAATGAAATAATGTTTACTTGGGTTTTAATTATTAAAAATAATTAAATAATTATTTTCACCTTGAAATTTTTATAGATGAAAGAATATGTTGATTCTGATTTTTAGTGAATTTTAGGGATTTTTCCAAAGTGATTATTAATTTCTGTTAATTTATTATACTCCAAAAGCATTTAAACTAATATTAACTATGGGTATTAATTTTGATTAATGTTTTGGGAAGTATAAAAATGAAAAGAAATTGTTAAAGTTTGTTTCAACCAATAGAAATTTGAGAAGCAATAAGAGTTGGTGAAAAACCAATTTCTTTAGATAGAAATCAAATAGTTCTTGTAATAATTACAGCAATTCCACCAATATGCGACATTCTCATGACATTCGATATTAATAATAGTGTTACCCAACACCATGGTCTGACTACGTGAGGTTGATCATGAGGTCCAAATTCGAGTATTGATGGGAAGAATGATCACGAGGCAGTACCACTTGACCAAAGTGTGATGTTTGAACTACCATATCCAAACCAGGCTAAATAAAATCGATAGATGGATAGCATTGGATGTTATAGTCTACGTCAATTAAATGACACTCAGATGGGTTGGCATAACGATAGCTCGGGTTGGCACAGAGCATGGAATAATTCAGGTCGGTACAGTATTGGGTTGGCATAGCAAGTGGAATGTGGACTTTGGCTGGTGATAGCCTAAGGAACCAACTCAGACTTGTGGGAGGCTAGTAATAAACACAATAATTAGTGGACCGCATCCTGTGGACAAAAGTTGACAGAAAATGGAGTGTTATGCTAGTTTAATGAAACATGTGGATTTTGAATATTGCTCGAATATAGAGGATGGAACTCCGGCTAAGCAACAACGTATAATGACGAATGACATAATGTTTAGAAGCAGTGATGCCGATAGAGTGGAGGCCCCTACTATTGATTCAATGGTTATCTCTACCATGATTGGCCCGCTCCAGTGAGAAGAATTCTTATTGAATGTTGCAGTTCTGTGAACATCAACTTGAATAAAGCTTGTGATCAAATGAGGATGGAAACCATCTGAAGTTCGTATACATGGTTTCAATGGTGTGGCCACTGAGGCGATAGGTTATGTCAAGTTACCAGTTGAGTTGAGAGAAGTTGAATGTAGGAGGGTGCAGATCCTACCGTTCATTGTCCTTGATATTGATTCACCATGCAATGTCTTTCTGGGTCGTCCAGCCCTGGTCGAATTTCAGGCAACCCTTGGCCTATGGTGTCTGATGTTGAAATTCCTGACTGATAATGGAGTGGGTGTTGCGCATGGCGATCATGCAACTGGTCATGCATGTTATATGGCTGAGTTAAGAGAGGCTCAGCGGAAAGAGAAGGAAAAGGGTTGGACAAGTCTGTCCGCATCCAGGTCATGGAAGACTGACAAATAGCGCCCTAGCCTTAGCTAGGACAACATAGTAGGTTCTATAGAGATACAGATCCGAGGGATGATGAGGAGGAACCCAAGGAGGCCAAGGCAATACCAACTGAACTAATGATTGACATCTAGTTAGCCATGATGACCTATTACATGTGTTGAAGATTGGATCACAACTTAACCTTTTAATGAAGTGAGAACTCACTGATTTCCTCTAAGAAAATATGGATGTATTCGCTTGGACTCATTCAGACATGTGTTGGATCTCACCTGCTATGGCAAGCCATGAATTGAATATTGATTCGAAGTGTGTCCCTGTGATGCAGAAGAGATGAGGTATGGATCTAGAAAGGTCCATGGCACTTAAAGAGGAGGTGGATAAACTTAAAGCCAACGGGTTTATTCGTGACACCCTCTATCCCGAATGTATATCTAACCTAGTGCTGGTGAAGAAGGCAAATGGGAAGTGGAGAACATGTATTAACTATCTGGACCTGAATAAGGCATGCCCGAAGGATAGTTTTCCCTTGCCTATAATTGATCAGCTAGTTGATTCGACCACATGGCATGAATTGCTGTCATTTATGGATGCGTACTCGAGGTACAATAAGATCCCGATGCACATCCCAGATCAGGAGCATACCTGTTTTGTCATGGATGTTGGACTATACTGTTATGTAGTAATGTCATTTGGATTAAAGAATGCAGGAGGTACCTATCAGCGTTGTAGGATCGATTTCACCCTAGAGGGGGGTGAATAGGATGATGTTATCAATTATAAACATTTATCGCGGAAGTTTGTAAAATAATATCAATGCAGATATATCAGAATAATAGCAACACAGATAAAAGCAGAATAATAAATGTAGAAATAGAACGACACATAATTTACCCAGCTTCAGCAAAACCCTGCATACGTGCTGCCCCCAAAATTTCTACTAGAAATTAAGCAGTCAGACGCTTACACACGTAAACTTGCGACACCCGCTATCGACCAGCCTTAACTCTACGCTCAAAACCCTACCACAACTCAGCCACTGAGTTGCGAATTCTCAAACTACGCTACGTAGTTTGTCCCCTAGTCACACGACTAGAAATTACAATTGTTTAAAACGGAAAATACAAATTTAAAAACAAATTAAACAATAAACCCTAATTAAGTATTAAGCCTAAATATGACTTATAGAAGATGACCCAAATTTTTGTTAAGTGAAATATTATCCCCTTTATTTTTATCGGCCCACTTCCATATATCATTTTCCTTTGTCGTTCGTTCCTATGTGCGAAATTAGGGCTTATGAAAGAAGTCGCCGCTTTGCCAAATTGAATGTGATGATACTTCGAATCCTTTCTTCGGTTGATTATATGTTCACGGCAGCTTCAATTTGGTTTGCGATCGCTTCCGATTACTCGAGTTTGATTGTTGAAAGAATTGGTACGTTTGTTCCTTTTTTTGATTTATACAACGCTCGACTGTGATTCTAGTTTTATGATTTGTTCTTCTCTGTTTAGCTCGAATTTGAATGCCTTTTGTCGATGATGTTTTAGGGTTTATGTAGGAATAGAATTCCTTATTTTTCGTTCGTATATTTCACACGAATTCGTTTGATAATTTTTGGCTTTCCGTTCGATTTTGCATTGATGATTGTGATGATTTCTGACATTTTCAATTCATATAATCTGTTTAGTTGATTAACACGGTGTTGATTTCTTACGTGGCCACCATGGCTTTAATTTTTGACTTCTTCAACTTTGGCACTGACTTGTTTATGCGATGATATTGTTTGAATTGGGTTGATGTCATGTTGAACTGTTCTGTATAAACTTTGACTTTGGCATGCTGTTCCATGACTTCGACATTGATTGAGTTCATCGCTGTAGCATACTTGACCTGTTCTGTTCTTTGTGCTTGTTGACTTTATTTCTGTTCAATTACTCACGGTTTTGACTTGATACTGTAAATAAACTTTGGCCACTTTAATTTGAACTACAGTTGACTTTGTGCATTTTTCTGTTGACATCTGCCTTGACTTTTAAACTTGATATTGATTTTGATAACTCGTGTTTCTCATATTACCTACTGTAAGAAAACAATGACTTCGGCATTTTTTGAAACGTCCTGCTTGATTTTGTGAAGATATTTTCTTCTAGCATTTAAACCTGACTTGTTCTAATTCATGATTACCATGACTTGAATCTGCATGCTAGGTTTACATATTGAGTTGTTTAGCCACTGTGTACATGTCTTCGCTATGTGTTTGATTCTGGTTTCTAGATATCTATATGGTACTTGTTTGCATAGTATTGTAGTCACATGTGGAAGCTTCTTGTTTTGTTGCCTGGTCTGTTGGCACTGCTTACTGATCCTAGTTTGAGTCACTTGTATCAGTCCATTGCCATGTGTATTTGTATTTAGCTTGTCTGTACTTGCATTGTCCACTATTGCATTCATGTGTACATTACTTGTTTGCCTCCTTTATTGCCTGTTCATCCCTTTTTGAGTTGAGTCGGTGGTGGTTATACTTTGGTATTGATGCATTTCCTTGTGCACTTCACTTGAACTTGCCTCTCTGGTGTTGTTTGATTCAATATGAAGTCACATCATTGTGTGTCATTTGTGTCTGCTGCACCACTGTTGTCATCAGTTGCAGTTATACTTGACTCTGGTTCACTCCAGAAAGTTTTGTCCATTGCATATGTTGTCTGGGTTCACATATATGCTCCATTTTTCCTTTGCATATTTGTGATGAGATGCACTATGGTTTCTCTGACCAGTTCATTTAAGTCATGTGCATTGAGCTCTTGTGCAGTTTGGTTTGATATTGATTTATGGTTCATATCTGAACCTTCCAGTCAGGTCTGGTTGCTTCATGTGCATTGATCTTGAGTTGATTTCATGACTGGTTTCATGTGTACATGCTGTGGCATACTCGACCTGATGCTTGAGTACATGTGTTATTATAACATTCATGTGTACATTGGAGTTGTACTTGTGTTGAATCCGGCTTAAAGCTCGGGTTTGACCTTGTGCTCGTGTCGTGACTTTATTTGTATTGCACTTGAATTGAACCCGGCTTTTCATTTGGGTTTGACCTGTGCTCACCTGTCCCTGTAATTTTATCAAGTGTATATATTGGTGTGCATGGCCTTATGGCATGTACAGTGATATACTGTGCATGTCACAAGCTGTTCGTGTATGATGAATTCAAATTTAAATGATGAGAACAACCCAAATAACTGAGGCAAATAATATTTTCAAAAATTACATTTTATTTTATACTGCAAAAATATTTTATTTTCAATTTTACCGCGTCAGTATTTATTCTTGCAGATTGCTCAGATGCTGGATTCAATTTGAATAAAGTTGAAGATAAATTATGAGTGAACAAGCGATATGTGGTGAGGACATTTGTAAATGAAAGATTGTGATGTATTGAATTTGTATTGTAATCAAAATTGTATATGTATAGTGAGAGCTTGAATTTGTGCTATTCAAAATTGTAATAAATATTTGTTTCAATAAAATATCGTTTTGAATTTAAATACTATGTTCTTTATTTTATTCAGTAAATATTTATTTAATTACGTGAAAAATAAAATAGTACATTAACAAATACATTTAAATGAATATATATATATATGTTTATTATCATCAAACAAAAATCATATACTCACATATTCAACAGTCTCCCCCTTTTGATGATAACAAACATATATTTAAGATTTTAAATTTGTTAAATGTATTTGATCATTCAATTTTCTCCCCCTATTTGAATGCTCCCTCTCTACGCAAGGCTCCCCCTTCATATATGCATGTAAATAAAAATATGCAAATAAGCCTAGATGCAAATAGAAAATATTAGACCCTTATTTGTCAAAATCTTAACTTTTCTCTTCCACTTTTGTTATCAGCAAAAGAGTAACAGTTTTAGAAAAATAGAGATAAAGTGATAGATATTAATCAACATCAAAACTCAATCGAATATAAATATTAAATTTCAATAAAAAATCAAACAAAAATCATAAATACTCTGTTTGAAGCATATTCCAATTTAGAATGATAGGGATAATGTCATCATATAAAACCATACAGTTGTGTCTATTTGTGGTATATTTATTTCAGGAACTTGAATATCTATTAACCATGAATAACCATTAGGACTTTTAAATGAGATTAGTAGTATTCCTTTTTTTTTTAAAAAATGAACTCAAGTATCTTCTAACCACTCATAACCATGAGGACTTTTAAATGGGATTAGAATCATCTTGTCTATTTAATTAATCAATTTTAATATGCGTTCCATACATGCATAATCGTGAGACTTTTAAATGAGCATGGAAGCACATATTCAAAAATTCCAAGTAATTCACCCATGAATAAACGTGAGGACTTTAAATGAGAGTGAATACTTTGGTTTCTTTTATTTTTTTTTGGTTTTTTTAAATATAAAATGAAAAACGAATGATTCCTATTTAAGTCACCACATATTGACATAACATAATGGATTTTGATGAGTGATGGTTGATAGAAATATCATAGAAATAGAAATGGTCATGGAATTTTTTACCAACAAAAAGTTTTATAACTCTTGTTTAAATTTCTAAAGAAATTTGCTAATTATACCGTCTCGAGTTATAATTTATGATAAATATCAACACTCATCACTTTTTCAACCACTATTTATCTTTTTGATAACTAGAGGGAGTCAAATTAGTCAATGTAGTCATTTAAGCTCAAATTCAAAAATAATTATCAAATCAAATTTTCAAAATGAATAATCTGAAACAAGGTCAAAAAATGATTTTCTAGAAGGGATTTTATAAGAAAATGTCTGCTTTTTGAAAATTATTTGAAATGAAAAATATGCAGATGTTTTCTTTGAAAAACGATGCAGTTAGTAAATGTCTCAACATAAATCACATTCCACTAGTAATTTTTCTATCATCTAGATTACCAGTATAATATGCATCTGAATTTCTCTTTCACTTAAGATTATTATTAATTGAATGTTATAGAAAAGACCGTGAAGTTGCAAAAAATTCTTAAAAACCTTTCTGAATGAAATTCTTTTCATTTTTAATTGGAGCCGTACCAATAAACAAATCAGTAAATATAGTGCCAAAATTTAGAAGCCGTAGGACAAACAAATATATTTGCGTGCACCGAGATTAATAATCAGTCAATAAGATACCATCATTAGTCTAAACAAATTTATATGAAGTAATTCAAAGACTCTAGAGATGCATGTAGTGTTCTCGGTATGAAAAGTATAATTGGCCAACAATTTTGAAAAAGTCAAAATCAAAATCCGCATTCATTTCTTTATCAAATAACTGGCTGAATTTAAATTCAAATTATGGTGCAGATTATCAATTTAATAAGATGAAAATTCCATCATCTGTTTTACCTTTATGATAATATTTCGTTGTTGTCCATTGTGATTCTTTCACCTTTTTACTAGGCTAATGAACTTTGCTTTGATGCTCGTTGTGTCCTTGGAACAGCCAGAATCCAAGTAACACTATTGTTGTTCCTTAGCCTGCCACCATACCTATACGATGAAAGATTTTTGTGACCTATTTGTTTTTATAGGTCCATGGTTGTTAGTGGCAAAATATTTTGAAAAATATGTTTGTGAAGACCCAAAACTATTTACATATGTTCCTTTCGGCACCCAAATTTGTTTAACTTTGAGGAATTTTATATTTGTGAATTTTGGAACCCAAATTGGTATAGTTTTCACGTGTTTGGGTCTATACCAACAATTATTTTGATTGTGTCCAAATTTTATACAAATTGTGCACATTGAATTGACTTGATTAATTTCATTTCTATTATATCCAAGTCCTTGTCTAACTGTATTAACCGTTTGTTTTCCTAATAGCATATTCAACGCTCTTTCACTTTTGGAAAATTTTCCTAAAGTCGTTGACAGTTGTTGGACTTGTATTTTGAGAGATTCGTTTTCGTTTAATAATTGTGTGTACTTTTTAATAGAATTTTCTCTTCTTGTATTTTCACTCTCTTTCAAAGTCAGAATTTCATTTTCAAGTGATTTTATATTAGTTTCTGATTTTTTAATTTCTTCTTCAATGGACACTTGTCACACTTAGGGCACTTGTTTTGATAGTTTTTAATAATTGTTCAAGCTGTACATTTACTTCTATCAAACTATCTCTTTATGATTCAATTTTAGCATATTTCTCCCTAAGACGTTCAAAACAGCCATTTACTTCGTGGAAATATGTACGTAATTCTGAGTGGGTGAGTTTTGATACCTTGCTTTGCTCATCATCGTCGCTATCAGTTATATTACCTTGAAGGCACATATCTGCTTTCTCACTCCCACTACTAGTACTTTTATTATCTTCATCACTTGTATTCCACGTGGCTGCAAAATTTCTCCTTTTTGATTTCTTTTCAAAGTCGTGTCGATTTTGAGGACAATTGGGCTTGATGTGTCCGGATTGGTTGCACTTATGACAGCTGATTTCTTGTTGTTCAGGGTTATCCAGAACTTTGATTATTCTGCTTTTTAATTTTTGATTTAGAGCTGGATTTCCATATTTGCGGTTCCGCTTTTTTAATCTCTTTATTACCATTTCTAGCTCTGTTACTCCATCATCATCGTCGTCGTCATCACTTTCGGTTATTCCTTTGAGAGCTATTGATTTCTTTCGAGTATCTCGTCATTCACGCTCTTCCTTGAATTCCATTTCTAGCTCATAAGTGGTAAGATTTTCGATGAGTTCTTCAACTTTGATTTGTTTTAAACATTTCAATTCTTGAATGGCAGTCACTTTTGCTGCAAAACTTCGAGGAAGGACTCTGAGGATTATTCGGACTATTTCCCAATTCCGTGTATGATTTTCCAAGAGCTTTTGATTTGTATACAATATTAGAAAGTCATGCGTACATCTCTTTGACATTTTCTTCCTTGTCCATTGTAAAATTCTCGTATTCGTTGCTTAGCATGACAAGGCGAGATTCTTTGACTTGAGATGTTCCTTCGTGAGTCACTTCAAGTGTGTGTCATATTTCCTGCACAGTTGAACAATGTGAGACACGATTAAATTCAAATTAATCCAATGAACAGATAATAGAATTCATAGCTTTAGTGTTAGTATTTTGTAATTTATTTTCTAGCTCTATCCATTGATCCTTTGATTTATTTAATTTCTGATTATTTATAATTATAGTTGGTGCTCTATACCCTGTCTCAACAATATCCCAAGCGTCAATGGTTTTCAGAAAAACGTCCATCCTATTTTTCCAGTAAGCATATTCACCATTGAAAATTGGTGGTCCCACTATGGACTGACCCTCCGCAAAAGTATTATTAAAAGAAGCCATTTTAAAAATTCATTTTTTTTTAAAAAAAAAATTGGTTTTTGAAAAATCAAACTTTTTAAAACAAAAATGGCCTTTGTTCCTAGCTCTGATACCACCTGTAGGATCGATTTCACCCTAGAGCGGGGGTTAATAGGGTGATGTTATCAATTATAAAAATTTATTGAGGAAGTCTGTAAAATAATTTCAATGCAGATATATCAGAATAATAGCAGCACAGATAAAAGCAGAATAATAAATGCAGAAATAGAACGACATCGAATTTACCCAGGTTCGGCAAAACCTTGCCTACGTGCTGCCCCAAGGTTTCTACTAGAAATTAAGAAGTCAGACACTTACACACGTAAACTCGCGACACCCGCTATCGACTATCCTTAACTTTACACTCAAAACCCTGCCACAACTCAGCCACTGAGTTGCGAATTCTCAAACTACGCCATGTAGTTTGTCCCCTAGTCACACGACTAGAAATTGCAATTGTTTAAAAAGAAAAATAAAAATTTAAAAACAAATTGAACAAAAAATCCTAATTAAATATTAAGCCCAAATATAACTTATAGAAGTCGGCCCAAATTTTTGTTAAGTGAAATATTATCCCCTTTATTTTTATCATCCCGCTTCCTTATATCCTTTTCCTTTGTCGTTTGTTCCTCTTTTCGAAATTAGGGCTTGTGAAAGAAGTCACCGCTTTGTCAAATTGAATGCAATCATGTTTCGAATCCTTTATTCGGTTGATTATATGTTCACGGCAGCTTCAACTTGGTTTGCGATCGCTTCTAATTAGTCTAGTTTGATTGTTGAAAGAATTGGTACGTTTGTTCCTTTTTTTGATTTATACAGCGCTCGACTGTGATGCGAGTTTTATGATTTGTCTTCTCTGTTTAGCTGGAACTCGAATGCATTTTGCCGATGATGTCTTAGGGCTTATATAGGAATCGAATTCCTTATTTTTCGTTCATATATTTCATACGAATTCGTTGATAATTTTTGGCTTGTCATTTGATTTTGCATTGATGATTGTGATGATTTCTAACATTTTCAATTCGCATAATTTGTTTACTTGACTAACACGGTTTGATTTCTCACGTGGCCACCACGGCTTCGATTTCAGACTTGTTCAACTTCGGCACTGACTTGTTTATGCGATGATATTGTTTGAACTCGGTTGATGTCATGTTGAACTGTTCTGTATAGACTTTGACTTTAGCTTGCTGTTCTACGGTTTCGACATTGATTGAGTTCATCGCTGTAGCATACTTGACCTACTATGTTCTTTGTGCTTGTTGACTTTATTTTTTTTCAATTACTCATGGCTTTGACTTGATACTGTAAATAAACTTCGGCCACTTCAATTTGAACTGCAGTTGACTTTGTGCATTTTTCTGTTGACATCTGCCTTGACTTTTAAACTTGATATTGATTTTGTTAAATCGTGTTTCTCATATTACCTACTGTTCGGAAACAATGACTTTGGCATTTGTTGAAACTTCCTGCTTGATTTTGTGAAGATATTTTCTTCTGGCATTTAAACCTGACTAGTTCGAATTCATGATTAGCACGACTTGAATCTGCATGCTATGTTTGCATATTGAGTTGTTGGGCCACTGTGTACATGTCTTCACTGTGTGTTTGAGTCTGGTTTTTGGATATCTATATGTTACTTGTTTGCATAGTATTGCAGTCACATGTGAAAGCTGCTTGTTTTGCTGCCTGGTCTATTGGCACTACTCACTGGTCCTAGTTTGAGTCACTTGTATCAGTCCATTGCCGTGTGTATTTGTATTTAGCTTGTCTGCACTTGCATTGTCCACTGTTGCATTCATGTGTACATTACTTGTTTGCCTCCTTTATTCCATGTTCATCCCTTTTTGAGTTGAGTCAGTGGTGGTTATACTTTGGTATTGATGCATTTCCTTGTGTACTTCACTTGAACTTGTCTCTCTGGTGTTGTTTGATTCTATATGAAGTCACATCATTGTGTGTCATTTGTGTCTGCTGCACCACTGTTGTCATCTGTTGCAGTTATACTTGAGTCTGGTTCACTCTAGAAAGTTTTGTCCATTGCATATATTTCTAGGTTCATATATATGCTCCATTGTTCCTTTGCATATTTGTGATGAGATGCGCTATGGTTTCTCTGACCAGTTCATTTAAGTCATGTGCATTGAGCTCTTGTGCAGTTTAGTTTGATATTGATTTATGATTCATGTCTGAACCTTCCAGTTAGGTCTGGTTGCTTCATGTGCATTGATCTTGAGTTGATTTCATGACCGGTTTCATGTGTACATGCTGTAACATCTCGACCTAATGCTTGAGTACATGTGTTTATCATAACATTCATGTGTACATTGGAGTTGTACCTGTGTTGAATCCAGCTTAAAGCTCGGGTTTGACATTGTGCTCGTGTAGTGACTTTATTTGTATTGCACTTGAGTTGTGCCCGGCTTTCCATTTGGGTTTGACCTGTGCTCACATGTCCCTATAATTTTATCAAGTGTATATACCGGTGTGCACGGCCTTATGGCATGTACAGTGATACACTACATGTCACAAACTGTTCGTGTATGATGAATTCAAATTTAAATGATGACGAACAACCCAAATAACTGAGGCAAATAATATTTTCAAAAATTACATTATATTTTGTACTGCAAAAATATTTTATTTTCAATTTTACCGCGTTAGTATTTATTTTTGCAGATTGCTCAGGTGCTGGATTCAATTTGGAATAAAGTTGAAGATAAATTATGAGTGAACGAGCAATATGTAGTGAGGACATTTGTAAATGAAGGATTGTGATGTAATTGAATTTGTATTGTAATCAAAATTGTATATGTATAGTGAGAGCTTGAATTTGTACTATTCAAAATTGTAATAAATATTTGTTTGAATAAAATATCCGTTTGAATTTAAATACCGTGTTAATTATTTTATTCAGCAAATATTTGTTTAATTACATCAAACATAAAATAGTACATTAACAAATACATTTAAATGAATATAAATGTTTGTTATCATCAAACAAAAATCATATACTCACATATTCAACAAGCGTTTGGTTAATCGCGTGATCAAAGATCAGATTAGGAGGACAATGGAAGTTTATGTGGATGATATGCTCATGAAGTCACGATAATCAAATAACCACATTCGAGATTTATCAGAGATGTTCAATATCTCCATTTTTAAAACATGAAAATCAACCCTTTGAAGTGCTTATTTGGTGTTCCCTCAGGGAAGTTCCTGGGGTTTATTATCAATGCACGAGAAATCGAAGTGAATCCAGAGAAGATTCAAGCCATTTGGGATATACAAGCACTCGAAACTATTAAGAAAGTGCGGAGCCTGAACGAGAAGGTCGCTGCCCTGAGTCCTTTCATTTCCAGGGCGATTGGTAAATGCATTCCTTTCTTCGATTTGACAAGGAAAGGGAAGAGGAATTTCAAGTGGATGCATGACTGTGAAGGGACATTCCAAGCTTTGAATAGTTATTTAGAGAGACCCCCTGTTTTTTCAAAGTCGGTAGATCATGAGAAATTGTACATTTACTTAGTAGTATCGCCATATGCCATAAGTGCCGCATTGATTCGTGAGGATAACTGGATCCAGAGACCGGTGTACTATGTCAGTAAATGGTATATAGGAGCAGAGAGAAACTACCTAAAGATAGAGAAATTGGCATACAAGTTGGTTATCGCATCGCACAAACTTTGCCTATATTTTTAGGCACATCCAATCAGCGTCTATACTGATCAGCCTTTACAACAGGTCTTACAACGACCGAGACGTCCAGGAGGCTGTTAAGTGGAACATCATGCTCAGTCAGTTTGACATCACATACCTACCCCGAAGTGCTATCCAGGGACAAGCACCGGCCGACTTCATAGCGGAGTTTACCATGCGGGATGAGACCTTGGAGAGCAGTGTAATCCCTACTGTACGATGGAAGCTATATGTCGATGAAGCTTCCAATGATCATTGTTTCGGCGGAAGCGTGTAATTGTAACCCCCGAGAACCAATCAATGTACTATTCCCTGAAGCTTGATTTCCCTACTACGAACAACGAAGCCGAGTTTGAGGCATTAGTTGCTGGACTTAAGCTTGCTAGAGAGCCTGGGTGAAATCTATCAAAATCTTTTGCGACCCGCAACTAGTGGTGTACCGAGTTAGAGGGGACTACCAGGCAAAGGGACCACGGCTTGCCCCATATCCTACCCGAGTTCGGGAGTTGTTGAAAGATATGAAATATTATTGTAACGATCCCAATTTTAAATCAAATTTAAATTGGCAATTAATTTAATTTTTTGAATTAAATTGTGAATTAATTTGGTATTTTCCAAATTTAAATAGATATTTATTTGTTTATTAATATAAATTAATATAGATGTGATTTTTATTTTAAAAATTAAATATTTTGAATAATATGTTAATTATAAATTTAATTATGAATTAATTTGAAATTGTGGGAATAAATATATATATATATATTTATAAAAGATGTTTTTTGTTATATTAATAAATTTATTTTAAATTGAATCTTGGAATTGAAATTCAAAATAATTTAAAAATCTTATAAATATATTGGGCTTGACAACATTTTATTTTCAATTAATAAAGATTTGTTTTCCAAATTACATTAAATAGACATTGTGATTTGGAAGTTATGTTTTGAAATTAAATATAATTTTTTTTGAATTGCTATTTAAAAGTTATAAAAGTATAAAATATAAATAATAGAAAATGCATAAATATAGTACGTATGTTAAATTTTAAAAACATAAGAACTTAAGGGTTGAAAGCATGATTTATAAATTAATTTAAAACAATGGGCAAAACATAAAATTTTAAGTAATTTCTAAACAAGGGTTTAAAACATAAAATTCCTTATTATGACATTTGTAAAATATTAACACAATGCATTAAACAAATGTAAACATCTTTCATAAAAATTTTACAAGTGTTATTAGTTTAAAAAAGTGGCATTTTTGTTTTTCTTTCAAGATTTAATTTTAATATTAGCAAGAGAAGAAAAAAAACAGGCCAATTTTCTTTCATTTGAAAAAAAAGAAAAACTCAGATCAAAACCATATCAAAACAAAGAAAATAAGATCTGAGAACAAAGAAAGTAATCAAAGAAAAGTTTAAACCCAAAACAGAATCAAGCCTGTACAAATTCAACAATTCAAAGCCTGGAAAACATGCAAGTTCAAAAGCAAACAGCCTAGAAAAGAAAGAAAAAAACCCGTTTCAATTTCAACCAGATCAAAAGCAAGCTGAATCCATACCAACTCAAACCTGATCAAAGAAGGAAATCAAATTAAGACAAACCAGAAAAAAAATCATCTCAACATAAAAACCTGTTAACAACTTCAAGTGTTTAAAATTTTCAAGCCTGGAATCAAGCCTGGAAACTAGAAAAACAAAGCCTGAAAGCAAGATTTAAATTCAAGAACAAAATGCAAGAATAACAAAACAAGTGCAGAGCAATTTACAAATCAAATCAACAATTAGAGTGGCAAATCAAAAGCATTCCCAGTTTTTTCAACAGTTCTAGGATTTCTCTAATCTTCCTATCTTCAGGTAAGCAAGCTCTTCAACCATTATATATATAATCTGGTTTGCATGTGATTAATTTTAAGTAAAGTTGTGAAATGTGTTTGAATAGGTATGGATATGTATATATGTATGTGTAACTGTGCATATAAGTATATATCTCTCTATTGATATATTAACAGGATTTGAAAACAAGTTCAAAAAGAAAAAAAAATCATCAGATCATCCCATCTAAATAATTTCAGGGTTCAATCTTTAAATGAAAGGTGACTGTGATGATGTAATACTAATTTTAAAAATGGTTACCAGTATATTTATTTAATAAATATTTAAAAAAAAACTGAAATTACAGAAATGAACAATTTTATGCAGAAAATCAATAAACTAAATTTCGCATTTGGATTTCATAATCAGATTAGTATTATCAAATGACGAATTTTGGTATGAATATCTTGATTTTTAAGAACGGGATCGTTGAGATAAGTTGGGTTGAACGGAATTGTAGAAATGATCAATTCTTGATGATTAACGTGCAATTGAGCCTCAGGTTTGACATCAGAGGTAGTTTAGGCGATGAAGTTCATAGGAAAATTGTTTGCTAATTTTTAAAATTATCATGGAGGTCGATCGTAGTGGTTATAGGGTTTTATACCAAATTTGGGGTCGCGGGTTTCTGAAGAAATCACGGCGTCGTGGGTTGATCAGTCGAGGCCAGACCGGGGGAAAAGGTACCGGAGACCCAAGCGGTGGTCCTAGCGGAGTAACGTGAGCTCGGGTGGTCTGAGGTGGCGACGCCAACGAGTTTCTGATGATCGTTTTTTTGGATTCGTTCGAATGGTTTGATATTGTGTTGATCGATTTTTGAGCTTTCTGGGTTGTCGAGTGGATTGACAATGTCATTGCCAACGTGATGGTGGCTACGACAATGGTCGGAGGTCAATCGTCTGGCTGCGCACGTACACGGTGATAGGTGGTGTCAGTGGTTTTGGTTTGGGAAGAAGAGGTTGATTCACAGGTTCGAGCGTGAGAAACTGATGTGTTCGCTCGAGTGTTCGCTCGAGTTTTCGATGGTTTTAGCTCGGCATGTTTTGTATTAAGTTACCAGGTTTAAATTTTTAAAAGAAACAGGTTTTAGGTTTTGAATACAACTAGTTTTGAATATAAAACATGATTTGGTTTGAATATATTGATTCAGGGTTTTAAACTAAAACATGATTTGGGTTTATATACACACACACACATATAAATTTTAGTGAACATGTTCCCAAATTTAAAGTATAAATAAATTTTTAAAAGTATGTTTTCAAAGCTAGTTAAAGAAACAAGTTTAAAGTTTAATTAGGCTTAAACAATTTATTAACCACTACTTTTAAAAGTAATCAATGTTATTTTAGTTTAAATGTATTAAAGGTTTGAAAGTAAAATTATTCTTTGAGTTTAAATTTATTTCAATATATTATTTTTAATAAACTTAATAAGATAATTAAGGAATCAATTAAAAGGACTAAATGTTTTAAAGATCAACTATTTTGATGAACATATTTAGAGATTAATTAATACAATTAATCAAAGATTGATTTAGCAATGCAAGTAATTAAAGTTTAATTACTTAATGTGATTACTTAAAAGTTGATTACTTTAATGTAATTAAAGGGTGATTAATTTATGTAAACAATTTAAGATTAATCAAAGGTTAATTAAATTTATAAATTAATTAGTTAAGGTGATTTATTAATGGATAATGATTGAATGTATTAAAGTAATTAATTAATCAAAAGGGCAATTAATTTGGGTAATTAATTAAAAGATAAAAAAGGGTTACCTTTTAAATTTAATTAAGTAATTAATGATTTGTTAATATAAGTAATTAAGGGGTAATTACTTAATGAAAATTAATTAATTAAAGGTTAGTTAATGATCAAAGTTAGTTAATCAAGTGATTAAAGACTAATTGATTAAGGATAATAAATTTAAGTGATTAATTAATTAAGAAGAATTAATTTGAGAGATTAATTAATTAAGGTAATTAATCTGAGGATAAATAATTAATTAAAGGTTAATTAATTAATGGAATTAATTAGGAATAATCACTTATTGTAATTAATTAAATGGTACTTAATTAAGGGTTAATAAATTAATTAAGGGAATTAATTTAAAGGATAATCAAATAATTAAAAGATAATTGATTTATTTATTAAGGTTAATTAATAAATGATTAAAGTTTAATTAATAAAAATAATTGTAAGTAATTAATGTTAATTAACTTGGATTAATAATTAATTTGATTTAAATTAATCAGATAACTAATTGACCTTACTTATGGATGTTTGAATTCTATTGATTGTTGAATTGTTTGATATACCTGATATGTTATGCTTTGTGCTATGAATTGTTTTGGTATGATCTGTGATGAATAATTTATTTAACTGTGATAAATTTATATTATTTGTGAATCTTTAAATGAAGATAAGCGTTATAGATTTTACCGTTCACCGATATTACTGTGCTTGAATCTGTGATGATTGATGTTGTTGCACTATTGTGCAAAACCACTGGACTACACCATACAGACACAAATATGGATTGCATAAGGAAATTGGTTAAGTCACGGATTTTTGAAATAGTTTTATAATTGAATTTTGAATCCAAATGGTTTTGGAAATAGAATTGGGTCAAATGTGAAAAGCTTTTGAAAATGAGTTTTAAAGATAAAAGTTATTTTGAATAACTCGATAAAATTTTGAAATTTAAATAATTTTGATTTGCTTTCAAGTTTTGAAACTGAATTCCATGTTTGGAAATTATGGTTTAAAAAAGTTATACAAGTTATAAGTGTGCTTATATGGGTTTTAAACCATTCTAAAAGTATTGTTTTGGGAATTTGAATTTAACCCAAGGGCTTTAACATGTACAAATGTAATCGGATTTTTCCAAAACGAAAACTATTTGTTTTCAAATAATAATAGCATTCATATAAGGAAAGAATTTCCAATTTGTGTTGAAAGGATTTCAAGTTTGAAATGAAAATGGTTTTCCAAGTTATGAATGAATCTTTAGAAATGGTTTTGAAAGCTATGAATTAAATCTTTGATTTAATGATTGGATGAGTTAACCCAATTTGAAAGGGAAATTGTTTGGAAAGGATATGAATGAATCTTTGTTAAATATTGGTATACTTTGTTTTCAAATTGAAAAGGGATCTTAAAAGTGTATCCTTTCTACAAAAGATTTGAAATGGAAATTGTTTTGAAATCCGTGAATAAATTTTTGTGAAAGATAGGTGAATTTTGTGAAGTGAATCTTTTTGTTTAAAATTTTGAAAATGGTAATTTGTTTTAAAACCATTTGAAAGGAAAGTTTTGGTTAATAAGTTGTGACTAAATTGAGATCCCATTATCCATATGTTTTTAAATATTGCACTCGTTATTCGGTTAAGCCGGGAGAGGACCTTTGTGCCATATAACCCATTATGAATAATGATACGATGTTATGGATGGCATTTGAAGACCGGCAGTGAAGACCGGATATTTTCAAAAGCGAAAGGATAACTTATAGAATGTCTTTGCACCGACTGGTCCCCTGTATAGAGATTTATATCATCCTTTGTGATGGGGAGTTCGAACGTGATTAATGAATATCCGGATTTGCAAGGGCTTCTTTGAAAGTGCCTCGGTTCTGTTTGAATCCGAAACAGACTTGTATGGATGTGTGTCTGACATTACACTTTGAGATGTAAAGTTGGTTTCTATCAAATACATTTCTGTTTAGTGGCGGAGATTTATTCTCTTAGCTTAACACCCTTCTCTGAGACAAACAAGCTTAGAGGTTATGTAGTTGATGGTTACTAGTGATACATTCCCAATTTGGTAATGTGACATATGAAGTGTTGCTGATCATTTGTTGATCAAAGCATGGTTTGTGAAAAATTATAGATTTGTGGACGAGACTTCGTTGAGCCTTACAACCCGGTAATGGTCGATATAGGAATCGTGGCAACAAGGTTATCTAGGGGTAGCGCCCCCTAAGGGTATGTCCATTTCCTTCTGGATTATAAGTGGTATCATGGTATGGAACCCGGATACTTAACTTTGTGGTTGCTCCAAAACTTATTACTTTGTGGTTGTTGGTTGATAGGCGCCTCGGATAAAGGTTGGTAACGACCGGAGGATGGCATACTCGTGTCAGTAGTTACCTAGTTACAGAGGTGACCCGAACTTGTGTAGCAGAGATCCGGTTAGGTTCTCGGAGACGTCCCTCTAGAGGCGTTCCATTTTATGTCGGAAGTTCCTTTGCCTGAACATTTGTTGGAAATCCAAAAAAACAATACGTGCCCTGTACTATTTTAGTTGTATAACCTGCCATGGAATGTGGTGGTAACCTACTATTGAACATGGTAACTATAGTAGGCATACAATAATGGTTGTATGTTGGCTAAGATTAATTTTAAACTTTTGAAAGGTTTTCTATACTATGCACTAATAATAATATCAAAAGGGTTTTTGCGTATCAAGTATGTTTGACTATCATAAGGAGAAACCTCCTCCAATTCTGCATTTGCATTGTGTGTGCGGTGGGAGGTCTTATGGTAATTTTCATTTTCCAAAAAAGCATTGCGGATTTCAATTTTAAAATTCTTTTGCTGATTGTTTTAAAGATAAACTGTTTTTGTTTGCTCATACCAGTCCCATGACCGACCTAGAGTTTATTGTTCCCTTCCTAAACTCTGGGTGCCTACAGTTTTCCACACGGGCAGTCTAGAGTTGGGGTTTTTAGATAGTCGAATAGTAGGTCTAGATTTGATAGCATTCAATCTTTGGATATTGGCAATCGCATGTGTATCGAGTTGCTTCACTTCAGCATTGATGGTAGTTCTCGCTTTCTAGTTTGGAGTCTTTCTAGCTTTGGAGCTTTAGCAATGGAGTCGCTATATTTTGGAGTATCTATCTTGTTGAGTTCTGAAGATATTTTTCTATTGGAGTTATCTTTTCGCTATCGATGGTTGTAAAGTCTAGACCATCTTCTTGTGTCATTTTCCGTTGTTGTATTATCTTTTGGCTCTGATTTGTATTGATATCCTATTGTATCATATTGTATCAGATATTGTATTTATTGTGTATCAATGATATTATTCATTTTCTTCCGCTGTTTGTTGTACTTAATGTGTTATAAGCTCCGGCATGAGTTAGATTTCAACGGTTGAATCTGCAGCATTCGAGTACAAGTGAAGTACGGGTATCGATTTTCAAACGCTAAAATTTAGACCATGACAACTATGACATTTCACATATCCTACATGAGCAGAATAGAGAAGCTGACTCGTTGGCAAAGTTCATCAGCACTAGCGATACACAACACATGGGCTTGGTTTTGGTCGAGACCCTACATACCTCGAGTATAAATGCGATGGAAGTTGATCATGTACCGAAAACGGAGCCCGAAAAGGAGTCATGGATGTCCTTATTTAAAGAGTTCTTGTTGCGTGGTTCTTGCCTGAGAAAAGGAACGAAAAGTGACAAGTCCTTTGTAAAGCTTCACGGTATATTATACTAGACGGGATTATGTATCAAAAGGGATTCTCCGTTCCCTTGCTCAAGTGTATCACCCATGATGAGATAAAAAGGTCTTGAAAGAGATCCATGAAGGAGAGTGTGGAGACCATATGGGGGAGCAGATGTTAGCTAAAATTGTACTCCGTTATGGATACTATTGGCCGACTGTGAACCAGGACGGTGCAAATCAAGTAAGACGATGTGAAAAATGCCAGATATATGCAATGGTCCTAAGAGCGCTGCTGACAGAAATCATGCAAATGGTTATTTCATGGCGGTTTGCAGTTTAGGGAATTGATATCATCGACTCTTTGCCAATTTCTAAGGGTGGAGCAAGATATACGATTGTTGCGGTTGACTATTTCACCAAATGGGCCAAAGTAGAGTCGTAAGCAACGATCACAACCAAGAAGGTCATTAACTTTGTTGTTCGGAACATTGTATACCGTTTCGGTCTTACGCGAACTACCGTAACTAATAATAGAACTCAATTAGATAGTGCTGAGTTCAAGGAGTTTTATCGTAGGTATCTTATTGAGAAAAGGTTTGCAGCAATTGCTCACCCTTAGGAAAATTGATAGGTTGAAGCTGTAAACAAGATTATAAAGTCTCTAGAAAAAGAGTTTGGAAAAGGATAAAGGCAAGTGGGTGGATGAACTTCTACAATGATATGGGCTTATAGGACCACTCATAAGTCTGCAACTGGCCACACTCCATTCGCACTGGCTTACGGAGTCGAAGCAGTTATTCCGGTAGAACTCGAAGTCCCTTCTCATCGGGTAACAAACTAAGATCCCAGAACAAAAAAAATCCCTTTTGGAGTCATTGGACTTTATTGATGAGAAGCGTTAGGAAGCCGATTTGAGAGCGACTGCACATCGACATCGGGTCGCCTGGTACTATAATCCTAAGGTCTGACCAAGAACTTTCGAAGTGGTGATCTTGCCCTGAAACAAATCTTTCCAGTCCCATCGCACATGAATCCGACATGGGAAGGGCTATACGTCATTGAACAGAGGCTTGGAGAAGGAAATTTCAAGCTAGCGACTATCAATGGCATAATGCTTCCAAGAGCATGGAATAGCGAGCATTTACGATGCTATTTCACCTAAGTTATTTCTTTTATATTTCAGTAGATTTTTTTTTCAATATTTGCTTTTGGTATTTGATTTTTTGAAGTGTAATAAGGCAAGTTATTCTATCCTTACTTTTATGGGGAAAAAAAGCTTGAAGCTCCCTTTGGGTAAATTACTGTTACTGCATGTTATGTTAAATATGTGTCGAAACTGATTGATGTCGACGTATGCAATGTACGAACAGATGTGTAATGAAAAAAATCTCTAAGTCTCGGAGTGCGGACTAGAGTACTCTGAGTCCCTGTGTAACAACCCGGGATTGCAATTACCGAATAATAAATTAAAATTATGATTTTAATTTAAATGGAGCTAAAAAAAAGGGTGGTTTTATAATGGTGGGTTTTAGCTGGCTAATGAAACATTAAATAGTTTTAGTGAACATTAGGATGCCACTTCTCTTATTGGGTCAGTTAGTGAAACCAAACCCATTACCCACCTCTATATATTATCTTAAACCCACCCTAAACCCTAACTCTCCTCTTCATAATTTCCTCAAACCCTAAACATCTCCTAAAAACCTAATTAATGACCTTCATTTGGTAGAAGATCCATTTTCCTCTCCACATAGCTAAAAGGTAAAGCAATCCTTCTCTAACCACTCTCTAATCTTCATTCTAATTTCTGAAATAAATTTTTAATACATGGTTTTTGGTTTATTTTTGTTATGAAGGCTCTTGATCTCATCTCTCTAGCTTTTGGAGTGCACACCAAGCGGTTGTGCATATTTTTCTTGCATTGGTTGAGGTAATATATGCTAGCTGAAATTATAATTAGTGTATTGCTATTAGTAAATTAGGCATATCTCATTCATCTTAAATCGGAATTAAGATTTTCTTGATGTTCTGTAAAGCTTATTTTGTAGCCTATAACTTTTTTGTTTTGTGCTTTGCCTAATTTTGAGGTTTGAATGGTCGAAATCATATTTGTTTGTTGCTGACCTGACATCAAACTACAGGGTTGATAAAAGTAAAAACCTAAAATTGTTTTGGCCATAAGTTACTCATTTATTATCCAAATCAAATAATTTTGGATGTTCTGGAAAACATAGAGATAGGGCTAAAATTTTCCTGTTTTGAGTTTCATGAAATTTTGAAGTTAATTTGGTCAAAACTGTGCACTCTTGCCACTGTCTCGAGAGCAAAACGACAGTGATATATAATTAAGATCCGAGAATTGTTTTAGTCATAGAATTTTCATCCCTGGTCGGAACTTGACGATCTTGTTCATTCCGAAAAGATTAGAAACTAAGATAAAACTTTTATTTTATTCAATTTGCTAGAATTTGAAGTTTACTATGCCAAAATTATAGTTTTTCATCTCTGGCCTGTTAGTGCATAGCTACAGGCCTTTGTCGGATTTCAGCGCAGAACCCCGACTTTGCGACGCCATCCTGGGCTCTCCCTATGTCGGATTTCATCGATTTTGATCTCGTTGGAAAGAGGAGGTCAAGGTATTCAACTCTGCAAAATTTGGTTAGGATCTAAATGCGTTTGATACTTCGTTTTTATTGCCAAAGTAGCACCTAGAAACTGTTTTGAAAAACATTGATCAATTTTAATTCAAACGTCCAACTTCGCGACTTCGCTGCGAGCAGGTCTTATGTCGGATTTTATCGATTTCAGTCGCGTTAGAAAGATGAGATCGAGATCTTCAAGCTTGCAAAGTTTGGTTTAAATCTGGGCGCGTTTGGTACTTCATTTTTATTGTCGAATTAGCACCTAGAAACTGTTTTACAAAAGTAATCATTTTCAGTATCGTCGGGCCAACTTTGAGACGTTGTCATTTCTTCATTTCAAGTCGGAACTGAACGATTCTTATTGCATATCAAAGTAGGAGTATTGTAATATGCTCCTGCCAATTTTCATCAAGATCTGGGCTGATATGTCCCTTCGACCATGTCGTCGAAGTGTGACCTTTGGACTGTTTTGACACAGCAAAGTTTTATGATTTTTGTCCGACTTTGAGACGATGCAGTTTCTTCGTTTCACGTCGGAATTGCCCGATTCTTTTTGCAGTTTGGAGCAGGGATGTTGGTCTACAATCCTGCAAACTTTCATATCATTTAGACTCTGTTTGCAGGTTCAAATCTGCCGTCGAACTAGTGACTTCGACTTGTTTTCAGCGATTTTATACTTGGTATAATTTCGACTATTTTTCTGAGATTTTTCGATTTCTTTGAGATTTGTCTCTAGATTTCGTGCACGGATTTTATAAATAATTTTAAAGTGATTTTCCATCAAATTAGCTTTTGAAACTATTATTTAGTTTTATTTTAAGTATTAAATTAATTACTCCATAATAGGAGAATTTCAAAGGCTATTTCTAAAGAGGTTTTCAACGATTAAGAATCCGCTTTCTCCAACTATTTTCTATGCAAAATATACACTCTTCTGCACTTCAAGCGAAGTGGAAAGGTGATTAAATGGTTAGGTAAAACACGGACCATGAATCCGCTCGTTTATCTTTCCGATTAATCCCCGACCTATTCGATTGATCGTTTTGGCCTTTTGGCCTAGTTTACCGATGACATGAGGTGTACTTTTTACTGCTTTGAGTGTGGAAGCTTACTATTGGTTAGTAAACTGTTTAGTACGAACGTTGGGGTATAGGACTCACGTTACTACTTTACGGATTCCTTGCTAAAAGTTCGTGACACATTCCGTTTATTACCTTTGGGATAGTGTCTTCGGACTGTCTCCCTTAGAGGTATCGTTTTGGCATCTCTACTTAGATGGTTGTTATACATCTTTACATAGATGTATCATTTTTGGCATCTCTACTTAGATGGCCGTTATACATCTCTACATAGATGTATCGTTTTGGCATCTCTACTTAGATGGCCTATTATACATCTCTACTTAGATGTATCGTTTTTGACATCTCTACTTAGATGTTTATGTTTTGGCATTTGTGCTTACGTTATGCCGATGATATGAGGCTTATTATACATTTCTACTTAGATGTTTTGTTTTGACATTTGTGACTATGTTATGCTAATGATACAAGGCTTGCTATACATCTCTACTTAGATGTTTATTTCTTCTCTATGTGAGAGTTTGTGGTCTGTAGTAGTATGATATATATCGCCTCATTATCTATCATGTTTATCACAGTTTATCAACTGATTGTTTAGCTAGCCTAACCTGAGTGTTTTTCGCTCGGGTCAGACCGAGTTGTTTCAGGTTAGGCCTCTGGACTTAGCTTTCTGTGCTTCTGCTTGGACATTATCTGCTATGGTGATAGATAGCTCCTTATATTTGTCCACTATTTTGATACTCTGATTATTCAGTCTCTTATGTACATATCTTTGACTCACATGTGTGAGCGGTGGCTTTGTACCCACCTTTTTGATATTTGGATCTGTATTGACGATATATTGTACCTATGTTCTGTGACTGTTCTGTGATGATGATGTTATCATTTAGTATTCTGTTTGTTCTGAACCTATTTTCCTTAGCCATTGTAATTTCGTTATAAATATCTATTGGATATGTCGAACCACTTGAAAGAAAAAAGCGATACCACATTTCGACGTATTCTGTAGATAGTTATAGCTTGATTACATATGGTCGCTTCCATTATACTCTATTCTCTGTTCCAGCAGACGGTGTTACTCCGTAATACTCTTTGTTAGAATGGGTCTCGGAGTGGGGCGTTACACCCTGGAGCGTGGACTAGAGTATAAACGAATTGAAAAAATCACTACTTCCCTAGAGTGTGGATTAGAGTGCTTTAAGTCCCCGGAGTGCGGACTAGAGTATAAACGGCTTAAAAAAATCTCTAAGTCCACAGAGTGCGGATTAGAGTACTTTGAGTTCCCGGAGCATGGACTAGAGTATAAACGACTTAAAAAAAATCTCTAAGTCCCTAGATTGTGGATTAGAGTACTTCGAGTCCTCGGAGCGGGGATTAGAGTATAAATGACTTAAAAAAATCTTTAAGTCCCCAAAGTGTGGATTAGAGTATCTTGAGTCCTCAGAGTGTGGATGTAACACCTGGTATTTTCAACCATTCGCATCCGCACATGTCGGACTTGAATTGCTCAAAATACCGCGTTGTAAATAAAATTTGGCAAATCTCAGAATATCCAATAAATAATCACAGATCACAGACACAGAGTATTTAATAGTGCAGCGGAAGTAAAAGAAACAGTAGTTCATGAAGCTACTATGTAAATATATCAGAGTTACATAAGATACAAAAGAAGAAAAAGAGTACAACAGAAGTCTCAATACATAAAAGTCTACTAATACAGGAGCTGAAAAGGAACAATAGACTGAAAAAGATAAAACTAGACAAGTAGATAATCTCCAGCGATTCCAATCTCCAAAAAATGGAAATCCAAATCTGTGAATACGCAGGCTGACCCGAGCGTAAATAAAAATACAAACACTCGAGCCAGGACATACATACTTATACAATGTAAACCAACTCAAGTGAACAGTAGTAAAGGTACAAGTAACTTAAAGGATGCTTGGGACCGCCTATCCTCTAAGGATCCGTCCAACTATTTACTATGTAGTAATATTGCGCTATTATAATAATGTCTATAGTAAAATAAACTTACTTTAAAATAGCATCATGGGGTTACCCATATTGCCCCAGACACGTAATAGTCCCAGTAGTCCATCCAGTACCTACATATCTCCTGATCGGGAGACTACGAGAAGATACGCATGGGCTACGGGAGAAAACCAAACTCGTAGTAAAGGCTCGATAGGGTAGGTGACATGGCACATAAGGCAATGCCAGGGTAGATAAACCAATTACGACACTCGGGCTGGTGGTAACGCAGCAGCCACATACGCCCACCACGGAACACATTCTCAAAAATCGAAGGGGCGCCCAATGAATCACATGTAATAGAATGGTATCAAAGAAATGCGTCCGCTACGAGGTGCGACCTCACTGGCTTGAGACCGCTCCTGTTTTAGCCAACTTATGCCAACTCACGGGAGTTGGGTCCACGTAACATACCACAAGAACGTCGCCACCATCCTACTTCATTATGTAATCTCCACCACGTACACGGTTGTCAAAGTGGTTTTCGGTATTGACAAAGAGTATGCCCATATCCGATCCCGGTCTCTTTGCCAACCAATCGTTATTATAACCCATGGTTATAACTTTTAAATAATATTTTATAATTCAAAATAAAATATCATTTGAATCCAAATCTTTATCAAAATAAAGGTTAAATCATTTCCAAACTATTTCAATACATCAACATACCATATCTTTCAAATTCAAATATTTATAAAAATAAATATCAAGTCATTTCCAACCATTTCAATATATTAAATTATCATATCTTTTCAAACTTCCTTTCAAATCATTTTAATACATTAAAATATCATAACCTTCAAAACTTCATTTTCAAGTCATTTTAATCTCAAAATATCATATCGTTCCGAACTTCATTTTCAAATCATTTTAATAACAAAATATCATATCTTTCACAACTTCATTTTCAAATCATTTTAATATCAAAACATCATATCTTTCACAACTTCATTTTCAAATCATTTTAATATCAAAATATCATATCTTTCGAAACTTTATTTTCAAATCATTTTAATATCAAGATATCATATCTTTCAAAACTTTATTTCAATTATCATGTAAGTTCAAATCCAAATATTCAACTTTAAATGCCTTCTAAATTCAAGATAACATTCACTTATTATCCTTTTTTAAATGATTCATATTCCATCAAATTAGTTCATTTAAACCATTTAAAAGTGGAGCTATTATACTTTCAAATTAAGTATTCAATTTCCAAAAATAATAAACTTCAATTTAAACCCTTTAAACATTATAAAATCGTATTTTAACATTAAAAAATGTTTATTAACATACGTTTAACATATGATTTTTATAAAATAAATTTCTTATAAATAAATCAAATTTTCAATAAATTTACTTAACAAAATCAAGTGTATAATTTCATTTCCTTCACATATGCAATTTATTAACACTTACATTTTTAAATTTCCATTTCACAAATTAAATTAAATTTCCAATTGATTTCATTAAACTAAAACCTTTAGTTAAACCAAATTTCACATTTCCAAGTCAATTTGTATTTAAAAATTACACATTTAAGCATTCATTTATTTAACCATTTAAATTCATAGAAAAATCAATAATACTTTAATAAATCACTTAAATTCAAATCTAAATCAAATTATCATATTTACCATGTTCCAAATTAAATTAAATTTCCATTTTATTTATATAACTTAAATATCATTTTTAAACAAAACTCCAAATTTCCAAACTTAAGTTATATTTCCAAAATTCAACTTAACCAATTATTTATTTAACATTTCCACTTTTATAAAAATCATAAATCCTTTATTTAAAACACTTTAAAATCGATTTAAATCAAATTATCATAAATTTACGTTTTAAATCACTTAAAAGTTTATTTATATAACTTAAATGTCATTTTAAAAGCCAAAGTACAAATTTCCAGATTTAAGTTATATTTCAAAAATTCAATTTAATCATTTAATTATTCAACATTTTTAACTTATAGAAAATTCAAAATTTCTTTATTTAAACATTAAAATCCAATTTAAATCAAATTTTCATAAATTTGCACTTTTTAGAATACTTAAAAATATTCAAAATACTTTATAAAATAATCATGAGCCTCTATATAGTTTTCTAACCTAGGTTAAGTGATACAGATATATATCATTTAAATCCACAATTTACCAAGAAAATCCAGGTTCTATCATTTCAAACCTGCAATCCCAAGTTAAAATAAATAAATAAAAATTGTTAAGGCCTATCATTTCAGCCCATAACGATTTTTCCCTATTTTGAAGTCTGTTTGGGTATGTATGATTTCAACTAATAATGAACCTAATCTACAGAGAACTTGTAGTGTGATAAACAAATATAAATGAACAGTTAACAACATATAACAGTAATAGATGAGATGACATGTAAATAAGCAAGTGTAACATCATATATTAATAATCACAGGCAGTTATAACATATCATAATATTCTACACATTCAATTGTTGTCAATTCACATAATTGCATAAGTATGAATGTCAGGTGAGATTCACTCACCTTTTTGTGCTGGAGTTATCAATTCAAATGACACAAACAGATACCCAAAAGCACGATGACACAACGATGGATTCAAGTGGATGAGAACCAAGCCAATGATCTTGTCACAACCCAAAAACAAAACAAAAATAAAGTTATAATTCAATACAACATTGAATTGAAATAACTTTGAATTAAAAAGTAATATGAATACACAAATTTTGCCCTTTCTTTCTACACTTGCCAGCATGGCTTAGGGATTTTTTGGTTCAGGTTTGGACATGTTTTGGTTTTGGTTTGGACCAAGGGATGCACGGCTACAAGCTAGAGATGATGAGGAAGTTACAACATAGGCATGTGAAGAGTTTTATGCAATATGGTGGAGTTTTGGTTCATCTTTAGCTCGGTCTACAAGGTCCTAGGCTCGGCCATTCATGTTTCAGATCTAGACAGTAGCTAAGGTGATGGGTGGTGGTTATATCATGGTGGTGGTGGTGCAATAGGAGGTGGCCAAGGCAATCTAAGGTGATGTTGTTGAAGTTTGGCTCGGCTAGGCATGGTTTTAAGGGATTTAGTAATGTTTTGTGTGGTTTTGATCAAGTGGAGTGCACGGCCAGTCATGGTCAGGTTTGGAAAAAGGCTAAGGCCGATGGCTAGGGGTGTGTACTTGCTGGTGGTGGTGGCTAGAGGTGGTGGCCGTGGCTAAAAATAAAGGTGGTGAAGCAAAAGTGGTGGCTAGCATGGATTTAAGGGGTTTTTTTTGCATGTTTTTATGGAGTTTTTGCCAAGGGGAGAGGCATGGCTTGTATTGGTCAGAGGAGGAAGGAGTTTGGCTGTGGATTATGTGGGAAAGGAAGTAGTGGTGGTCGGTGGAGGTGATGGTGGAGGTGCTAGGCCGAGCAAAGCAAGAGAATCCAAGGCAAAACATTGAAAAAAACAATAAGAAAATAAAGAAAAAGGTGAAAAAGGAAGAGGCCATTACCCAAATCTTTCTTAGCCATAGAAATGGAGTGAGGATGAAGGTTTTTCACGTGAATAATGAAATGATAAATTCACGGCAAGTAATTGATGTGTATGGCCAAAGAGAAATTGAGAAGTCATGAGCAAATGAAAGGTCTTGGTACATGAAAAATCTTAGGTTTTCAAAGTTAAGTCTCTTCACATTTCCTTTTCTTTAAATAAAATAAAAAAAATAAGTAAATTAATTATAGAACTGAAAACAAAATAAAATAAAAAGAAAATAAATAAATAAATTTAGGAAAGTAGAATAAGAATTAAAGAAATTGCTTAAAATTTGAAAACATGGTTCAAAAATTACAAATAAATCATCACAAGCTTTAGAAAAATATATACTTCATTTAAAAATATTATACAACAAAATTTTGAAATAAAATAATTCATTTATCATTTATGAAAGGAAATAAATAATTAAATTGGAGACAATAGAAAAAGAACTAAAGAAATTGTTTAAAAATTAGAAACAGGACATGAAAATTACAAATAAAATATCACTTGTTCTAGAAAAGTTCTTACATCACTTAAAATGGTTTAAAATAAATCTTTGAGATACAAAATAAAGTGGGTATGAGAATGAATAAGATCTTGAGAAAATAGAAAAATATACAAAGAATTTCTTTAATTAATTGAAACAGGAAATTAGAAACGGTAAACAAAATACAACTAACACTGGAAAATGTCAATTACACTTTTAAAAATGTTATAAAACCAAAATATATATATATGACATGTTGTTTTACCCATATAAATATAAATTAGAACATTACATGACCAAATAAAATATTATTTATATAATTTAAAATAAACAATTTTGTTAAGTACAGCAAATTTCACACAATAGTTAAAAAGGCATAACTTTCACATTATATATCAGATTTCAATGAAACGAAAAGCAGTGTTCTTAAAATTTTATTTACTTTCATAATGAAAGATAAAATTAAAATTTTCAAACTTTCAAATTTTATATTTAAAAGTCAAAGTTTGACCATATTGACCAAAATTCACTTTTTGTAAAATATTCTTTTTAGTCATGTTTTGGAATGATAATTCATATCAAAATCAAAGTTTATATTTTAAAATAACAAAATTTATCCATTTCAAATAAATAAAATAAAGCTTTTAAATTAGAAATTCAATAAAAAAAATTAAAATATACAATTAAAATAATCACAAAATACAGGTTTGTTACACTCTCCCCACTCAAAACTTTTCTTCCCCGAAAAGGAATGAGGTACAGGAAAGCACAGAAAAGATAGAAATGATTAAGACAAGGTGACAAGAAGATTGAGATTATACCTGATAACTATTGTTTAGGTAAGTTTAATAAGATGGAGATGATCTTTCCAAGATCCTCCAGAATCAAGAACACAAGTACGAAAAAGGTGGATTCAAAATGAGTACCAAAGATTATCAAAGATTATTGAAAAATTTCTAAACAGAAAGATTATAGAAAGATGCCAATATCGGTCTGTAGCAAGATAAGGAAAATAAGGACACCCAATAGATAGTTTGAAAAACAAAACAAGGAAATAAGTTTGAAACCATGAAAATTTCAACTTAAATAGAAAATAAATTTTTACTCAAGTTAAATAAATCTTAACTATCTCAAATTTCATTATCTGATTATCCAATCATCTTAAATTAACATTTTTTTTAAAACCATGGGTTTGAAAAATAATCATTTATTATACTCATAATGTACTTAATAAATTTAATTCTTCTTTACTCCTAATCAAAATTAAAATTTTCCTCTCTATATTTATCACTTATGTTAAATATACTTACACTTGTTATAACTGCTTTATTTTATTCTTAGTTCTTCTAACATTATTTTATTGTAAGTTATTCAATTACCCTTTATTATATTTACCTCTTTTAATCATTGTATAACTAAAATTTAAGTGTATAACATTTATTATAACCACTCAAATTTTATATATATAAAAAAATCTTTTTATATTGTATATTATCCAATTACATTGTTAACTTCTGAAATTAAGGTAAGTTATATTTGAATGCAATTGTATTATACAAATAAAACTTTCCAATTAAATCATTTCATGCTTGAATATTCATCCAAAATTTTGATTTTCTTTTTATAATTGAAATTATTCTTTAAAATAAAATTTAACAATTAAATTTTTGATTTCTTCAAACCATTTAGAGATAAATAAATGTATGTACATAATTTATCAAATCAAATTTAAATCATATATCTATATATATTATAAATCAAGTCATATTTTAGAAATTCAAATCAATTTGATTTCCCAAAACAAAGTTATAGCAAGACAATAGAGGGGTCTCTTCACTTAGAAACTCGAAAATGAATGTCGATGAAGCTGCAGTCATCACCGAAATTATTTCCCAGCGACAAAGAGAAAAGCACTGATTTTTAAACTTTAAAATTCTTTGGAAACATATTCTTATTCGAAAATGCTTTAATTAATATACTTTAAAACTTAAACACAAGTTCTTGAAACCATCGAAAATTAAATTCTCAAATTTCTTGTTTTAAATTCATTTTAGTTCCCAAATCAATTTATAATTTATAAATTCATTTATAGAACAGTAAATGATAAATCAAGTATTATCATTTCAAATAATCAATTTAAATCAACTTATTAAGTTCCATAAATTTACTTATATATCAAAATTTATTTCATTAACCAAATTTTAAAATAATATTGTGTTAGTTTGTTCCGTCGAAGTATTTTAGAAATCCTATCGATAGCGTTGATCAGACGAATCGATCGAAAATCCAAATCAGCATCAACAACTCAAACAACACAATATATAAAACAAAATATAAATTTACAAATACAATTAAAAATGTTTGGAAGATAGGTTGGAAAAAAAAGGCAGGCTGATTAAATAACAGAGTAGGGAGATGGGTAAGCTTAAGTAAATCGCGAGCAACCTTAACCGGGTCAACCGTGACTTAAAGAATAAGACCAATGTGGATTTTTATGGGGTAAACCTACATTCGATCTCAAGAGATAGAGTTCTAAATAACCAAAGATATTTTCATCTAAACCAAAGATAGATATAAATCCCTGGTGAATCGACGCTAATGGTAAAAAAGTTTCCTCCTTTTACAATTCAATTTGAAATTAGCGAGACCGCCGACTCACTAAAAAGATCATTCGAAGCGGAGTTATGGGATACTCCAGAATTAAAAGAAGATGAATAGTGAGGGACACGAATGGATTTTGGAATCGTAGGGAACGTTCTAAAATTCAAAGGAAATTCGAATCAAAGAGGAAAGATTTAAACTCGAACGTAAGTGATTCTGTAAATAGTTTACCTTATATTCTAAGTTTTGCTTCAAAGCCAAAGCTCTGATACCAAATGTAACACCCGGTAATTTCAACCATTCGCATCCGCACATGTCGGAGTTGAATTGCTCAAAATACCGCGTTGTAAATAAAATTTGGCAAATCTCAGAATATACAGTAAATAATCACAGATCACGGACACAGAGTATTTAATAATGCAGCGGAAGTAAAAGAAATAGTAGTTCATGAAGCTACTATATAAATATATCAGAGTTATATAAGATACAACAGAAGAAATAGAGTACAATAGACGTCTCAATACATAGAAGTCTACTAATACAAGAGCTGAAAAGGAACAACAAACTGAAAAGGATAAAACTAGACAAGTAGATAATCTCCAGCGATTCCAATCTCCAGAAAGTGGAAATCCAAATCTATGAATACTCAGGCTGACCCGAGCGTAAATAAAAATACAAACACTCGAGTTAGGACATACATACTTATACAATGTAAACCAACTCAAGTGAACTGTAGTAAAGGTACAAGTAACTTAAAGGATGCTTGGGACTGCCCATCCTCTAAGGATCCGTCAAACTATTTACTATGTAGTAATATTGCGCTATTATAATATTGTCTATAGTAAAATAAACTTACTCTAAAATAGCATCACGGGGTTACCCATATAGCCCCAGACACATAATAGTCCTAGTAGTTCATCCAATATCTGCATATCTCCTGATCGGAAGACTACGAGAAGATACGCATGGGCTACGGGAGAAAATCAAACTCGTAGTAAAGACTCGATAGGGTAGGTGACACGGCACACAAGGAAATGCCAGGGTAGATATACCAATTACGACACTCGGGCAGGTGGTAACGCAACAACCACATATGCCCACCGCGGAACACATTCCCAAAAATAGGAGGGGCGCCCAAACAATCACAAGTAATAGAATAGTATCCAAGAAATGCGTTCGCTACGAGGTGTGACCTCACTGGCCCGAGACCGCTCCTGTCTTAGCCACCTTATGCCAACTCACCGGAGTTGGGCCCACGTAACATACCACAAGAATGTCGCCACCATCCTACTTCATTCTGGAATCTCTACCGCGTACACGGTTGTCAAAGTGGTTTTTAGTATCGACAGAGAGTATGCCCATATCCGATCCCGGTCTCTTTGCCAAACAATCATTATTATAACCCGTGGTTATAACTTTAAAATAATATGTTATACTTCAAAATAAAATATCATTTGAATCCAAATATTTATGAAAATAAAGGTTAACTCATTTCCAAACCATTTCAATACATCAACATACCATATCTTTCAAATTAAAATATTTATAAAAATAAATATCAAGTTATTTCCAACCATTTCAATATATTAAATTATCATATCCTTTCAAACTTCCTTTCAAATCATTTTAATACATTAAAATATCATATCCTTCAAAACTTCATTTTCAAGTCATTTTAATCTCAAAATATCATATCTTTCAGAACCTCATTTTCAAATCATTTTAATAATAAAATATCATATCTTTCATAACTTTATTTTCAAATCATTTTATAATCAAAACATCATATCTTTCACAACTTCATTTTCAAATCATTTTAATATCAAAATAACATATCTTTCAAAACTTTATTTTCAAATCATTTTAATATCAAAATATTACATCTTTCAAAACTTTATTTCAAATTATCGTGTAAGTTCAAATCCAAATATTCAACTTTAAATGGCTTCTAAATTCAATATAACATTCATTTATTATCCTTTCAAACCACCTTTTAAAATGATTTATATTCCATCAAATTAGTTCATTTTAAACCATTTAAAAGTGGAGCTATTATACTTTCAAATTAAGTATTCAATTTCCAAAAATAATAAACTTCAATTTAAACCCTTTAAACATTATAAAATCATATTTTAACATTCAAAAATGTTTATTAACATACCTTTAACATATGATTTTTATAAAATAAATTTCTTATAAATAAATCAAATTCTCAATAAATTTACTTAACAAATTCAAGTGTATAATTTCCTTTCCTTCACATATGCAATTTACTAACACTTACATTTATAAATTTCCATTTCACAAATTAAACTAAATTTCCAATTGATTTCATTTAACTAAAACCTTTAGTTAAACCAAATTTCACATTTCCAAGTCATGTTGTATTTAAAAATTACACATTTAAGCATTCATTTATTTAACCATTTAAATTCATAAAAAAATCAATAATACTTTAATAAGTCACTTAAATTCAAATTTAAATCAAATTATCATAATTACCATTTTCCAAATTAAATTAAATTTCCATTTTATTTATATAACTTGAATAACATTTTTAACCAAAACTCCAAATTTCCAGACTTAAGTTATATTTTCAAAATTCAACTTAACCATTTATTTATTTGACATTTCCACTTATAGAAAAATCATAAATCCTTTATTTAAAACACTTTAAAATCTATTTAAATAAAATTATCATAAACTTACATTTTAAATCACTTAAATTTTATTTATATAACTTAAGTGTCATTTTAAAAGCCAAAGTACAAATTTCCAGATTTAAGTTATATTTCAAAAATTCAATTTAATCACTTAATTATTCAACATTTTTAACATATAGAAAAATCATAATTTCTTTATTTAAACATTAAATCCAATTTAAATCCAATTTTCATAAATTTACACTTTTAAGAATACTTAAAAATATTCAAAATACTTTATAAAATAATCACCGGCCTGTATATAGTTTTCTAACCTAGGTCAAGTGATACGGATATATATCATTTCAATCCCCAGTTTACAAAGAAAAATCGGGTTCTATCATATCAAACCCGCAATCCTATTTTAAAATAAATAAATAAAAAGCATTCAGGCCTATCATTTCAGCCCATTCCCTATACTAGAGTCCGTTCGGGTATGTATCATTTCAACCCATAGTGAACCTAATCTACAGTGAACTTGTAGTGTGGTAAACAAATATAAATGAACAGTTACAACATATAACAGTAATAGATGAGTTGACATGTAAATAAGCTGGTTTAACATCATATATTAATAATCACAGGAGTTATAACATATCATAATATTATACACATTCAATTGTTTTCAATTCACATAATTGCATAAGTATGAATGTTAGGTGAGATTTACTCACCTTTTTGTGCTGGAGTTATCAACTCAAATGACAGAAACGGATACCCGAAAGCACGATGACACAACGATGGATTCAAGTGGATAAGAACCAAGCTAATGATCTTGTCACAACCCAAAAAAAAACAAAAATAAAGTTATAATTCAATAAAACATTGAATTGAAATAACTTTGAATTGAAAAGTAATATGAATACACAACTTTTTGCCTTGCTTTCTACACTTGTTAGCATGGCTTAGGGGATGTTTTAATTCAGGTTTGGACATGGTTTGAGTCTGTGCAACAACCCGAAATTTTGGGCAAAATCAATTTAATAATCTATAATAATAATTAAATTGATTTGATAATTTTTCTTTATAATTTCAATTTAAATTGGTAAATTTAATCTTTTAAAGGTTAATAAATTTTCAATCTGGTAATTTTGATCGATATCTTTCTATCAATTTAAAATTGATAAGAATTATTTTTCAAAGCTAATGAAATTTTATTCTGTTTATAATATATATATATATATATATTTGATATATATTGTGAATAGAATATCTTGTGTTTTAAATAAAGATGAATTTTCAAATTTTAATATATATATATATATATATAAATATATGTTATAATTTGAGTTGTTTTGAAATTTAATTTAATCTGTTGATAATTCATATATGAATGAATTATAATTTAAACTTTTGTTTTAAAATTTTATTTTCCAAAAGTTAATTTAGATTTATCAAATTGTTATCAATTATAAGATAATTGTTTGTTTTCAAAATATAAGATTGTTATTTATTTTAAATAAGATAGTTTAAAAAGAGATCTAAACAAAGTTTGTTTTGCTTTCTTTTTAAACGCTTAAATTTAAATAGTTATAAATATATATAAATAAATGTCTTAGATTTTTAAATCCATAAGAATATATTTGTATTATAACTAGGTTCATAATAATTTTCCTTAAAGATTAAACTTGTATATTTATCTAAATTCAAAAGATTATTATTTTAAAAACATTTCATAAATACATAAGTGTTCATTTATAAAGTAACTTAAATAATTAAGCTTATATTACATTTTAAATTAAATAAAAATTTAATTAAAATACTTAGAGACATGTGTAACTATCTTAAGTCATATTAACAACACATGTAAAGCTATTAAAGAAATTAAATGACAAGTGTCTTCAATTTAAATTTTTTTTATCTTAATAAAATATAACACTTCTTCTTTGTTTCATTTCTTCATTTCTTAAATTAATGACAAATCTAAAAATTTATTCTCAAAACATGAAATTAAAACCAGAAATTACATTTTGAAAATCTGAAAAGTGCAAATTAAAATCTGCAAAAGTAAAATCCTGTGAAAATTCAAATCTACCATTTTTAAAGAAAAGTAGAATCTGAAGAAATGATCAAATCTGCATTTCTTCAAAACTGCAATTTAAATGAAAAGCAAAAACAAAATCTGCAAAAATGAAGTTCTTCTCAACATGCATTTCAAAAAGGGGAGTCATCTGCAGTTTCAATCTTTTAAAGCATCAAATTTCAACATAAGAGAATTTTAACAGCAAAGTAAAAGTCATTTTCCTGATAAGATGTTCAAGAGCCTGGATGTAACGATCCTGAATTTTTGAACAATTTAAATTGAAAATATTTATTTATTTTAAATAATTGAATGATGATTTAAATTGAATTCCCAATATAACTGTGAATTTGGCGATTAAATTTTAAAATTTAATCTATAAAAAGTTGAATAAAAATTTAAATTTGACTTTGGAGTTGAAATTGAATATTGAATTTGTATTTTAAATTCAAACTAGCGACTTAGGAAAAATAATTTGGATACAAGTATTATTTATGTAAATTTATAAATGGATGGTTAGTTTTAAATAACATTTTTCTTTTCTTTAAAATAGAAAGGAATAAAATTTTAATCAATACAAATTAGATAAAGAAATACACAGTTAAAAATTCAAACAACAAAATTTACAAAACCAATTGGAATTCAAAATAAAAATATAAAAGGAAAATTTGTTGATTGTTGTTTGGGCTTTGAAAATTTTGGTTGGCCCACGTTTGATATTGGTGCCGTGATAGCTCCCAAGGCAGACCCGATCCCTTTTCCTTCTTCATTTCGAAAACCCTAAACTAAAAAAAGAAAATAATGGTGGCGGCCTGTTCCTCTCTTCCTTCGGTCTGAAAAATTAGGGCTTCAATAAAAATCCACTTGAATTTGAGGGCAATGCTTCAATCTCTTCGACCTTCACGGCTTTGACTTCAAATCGTTAGATTCCTCTGATGTTGCTCGCGTGCTTCTCGGTTGGACGAGTTCGAACATTGTTTGGCTGCATCGTCTTCTACCCCAGCTAGCAATGGTGAGTTTTTTTTCTCACGATTAATTTTTTTTCAAGTTTTTAGATTTGTTTGAATTGGGTGCTTGGTTGCATGCTATGATTTGGGGTGTCATTTGTTATCATTTGCTCGGTTATTTGAATTTAAACTAATAAGAACAGATAAAACACTGCATGTATGTTTGTTGGGTGTTATTTGCTATCATTTGCTCTGATAATTTGATTTAAACTGATGAGAACAGATGCTATAAATTTTGTTTTCAAACTGTTAAGAACAGATGCTATTTGAAATTTGTTTTTAAACTGATAAGTACAGATAAGTCTCTGCATGTATGTTTGTTGGGTGTTATTTGCTATCACTTGCTCGATTGCTTGAATTTAAACTGTTGAGAGTAGATGCTATCATTAAAATCTGATAAGAACAGATGCTATATCAAAACTTTGCTTGTTTGTTGTTGCTGCATGTGATGGATCTTTAAATCTGGTTAAGGAAAATGTAGTAAAGAAAATTAATACTTGTGAGTAAACTTCTTAACTTGGTTATTTAGGTGGAAGTTCGAGTTAATATCGAAGTATGCTTTGATAAATGTATGTTCAATTGTGATTATTGGTTGCATGGTTGTTTTAACCGGATTTTTGATTTGAAATACACTGCACACTTGTGTGTATGCTTAAAGATAAGCTCAATCCAGTTTGTAGTTTTCAAACTAAAGAAAGAAAAAAAAAATCTTGAATATAGTATGGGATTGTGGCTTGGGGCAACTGCAGTTTTAAAGAAGTTTTAAAGCAAAGCTTGAAAATCAAAGGCTTGATTCTTTTACAACCTGGAATCAACTTAGCAAACCAAATCCATTTTCTCTGTTTACCTGTAAATAAATGACTTAGGCCTAGTGTGTGTTGTGATTTTTGGTTTGGTACCTGGAATTGTTTTGAATAAGTGATAATGTACATGTATGAATGTGAATCATTTTTGGCTTGTGAATGATTGCTATTTAAGCAATGAATTCTGGAAGTTAAGATGATGATATGGATGTAAATCTTATTTTTGAATGTTTATTCACAAAGTTTTCTGGCTTGGGTTTTAAAAATCTAGTCTTGGGTATAATTGGTGTTTAGTTTCAGATTTTAAAGCCTGTAGTGTTTTGTTCTAAACAATTTTCAAATTAAGGTTCATTAAAAATATGAGTAAAAGTTTTAAATTAAAGTTTAATCTAGAATTAAATTTAAGTTGTATCCCGTTTTGAAATGAGAAAGTTTGTTTTTTTTATTTTTTTATTTAAATTTTATACATTTTTAACCTTAAATTTATAAAGGAAATTGGAAGTACTTGGAAGTGAACTGTTTCAATACTTATTGATCTCTGCTTGTGGTGTTCTTTGTTGTTGCTGTGTATTATGTTTGCATGCCTGAAAATAGGCAAATCTTGCCTCTGTATGTCCATTTCAGGTTTTAAACCTATCAGGAAATTCCAAATCACCACAACCAACGATTTTGAATTATAAACTCTGAATGAAAGAGGGTTGTTATAAGTGAAATTATTCTAAAAAATAAATTTCAAGTGTTCAAATTGAATATTCTTTTAGAAAATGAAACATGACTGTGAGTAAAATTTTCCCCTCTGTTTTGAAATGCCTGTGAGTAAACCCTGTCTCCCTCTTATCAGTGTTGCTATGTGTATGTTTGAGTGATATAGGAAATGTAAATCTTGTTTGCATGCAAGAAATTTGAATGCTTGGTTTGTCATGTTGACTGTACAAGAGGTTAGTCACTGTTTTAGAAAAAAATTGAGAACCTGTAAGAAAGTCCATTTCTTTTCCCCCTGTCTCTATTTGATTTAATGATATTTTTAAGTAGCTATACATTTTTGTTTCAGTAAACAAGTTGAAGTTGTACTTTAAGCTTGCACCATATTTTAATAACAAAAATTAATAAGTTTGAAATTGAATCTAGTTGCTGTTTTACTCTAGAAATAAAATGTTTGTATGCCTTTTTCAAGCTTATTACTGGTGTATATATATGAATGTATGTTGTAATGCATGATGCAGTGTGAATGTGTTTTCTGTTTTTAAGTTCCAGGTTCTTGAATTTGCTTAAAATTCCATTTCAGATGATTTAATATGCTTTAAGTTGATTTATGGTTGTTGCCTATAAAATCTTTGTGAAGATGATGACTGCATGTGTATAAATTAGTGAATATGATTTTTATTTATGTGTACATGCCTGGTATATCCATGTCACCCCTCTGTTTCATAGTTCAGAGTAAAAAAAAAATTTGATCAAAATTCTGTTCCTTCATCCATGGTCTCTGATAGGCCTTAGTTTTTAAAACAAAAAAATTTGGCTTGTTCAAGTATGAACTAGGAAAAAAAAAACATGTATATATATACATAGTAAATGGAAAGCAAGAGTGTATAGGCATTTATTATTATTGTTTGATTTGTCTAGTACAATAACCAAAGTTTTGTTACTTCTTGCCTGCACATATTTCACCAAATAAGTGTATATATAAGTTTTGAAGGTTGCATGTTGACTGTGTACTTTTTTATAGCTAGTAATTAACTCTGTTCAGAATTTAGGATTTTGGAAGCATTTAATCATATAATAGAATTTTGGAAACTAGAATTCTTCCTGGAGGTGTAAGTTTGACTAGGTTTGTCTCATTTACTTACTGCTATGACTCTGTAAACTAGATAATTACATGAAAATGTATTCACCCGAGTTGCTCCCTGTTTTTGTCTGCAGTATTCATGTTGTTGTTCCCTGTTTTTGGCATGTGAATTGTTGTACTATGTCTTCGAGCTACTGTGTTGATCACTGATGCATGGTTTTCATTTTGCTTCACTTGTTGTACACTTGCACCTGCACTTGGTCATAATTGACTGTTGCACTTGTAGTTGCATTCCATTCTGTTGCATTTGATATATGTGTTGCTTTCCCTATGAGTTGGGCACACTTATCTTTTCCTATGAGTTGCTGCCCAGATTTGTACTTGCTGGGTTGATATATGTGTACTCCTGTACACTTCTTATGCTCATTTGTGGGCATTTACATTATTTACACTATTTGTTGATCCAATTTGTTTTGTTATCTCTGCTGCCTGTACTGCACTATTAACCCTGTTTGGGCTGTTACCATTTTATTTCTGTTCATTGCAAATTTAATCACTTGAATTAAGATTAATCCTGACTCGAGTGTTTTTTTTTGTGTTTTGCAGTAAACGCTCGGGTCAGACCGAGTATTTTTACAACTTGGAGATTTTCTCGCAGCGAAGTTAGAGAGAGAGGGGAAAGCACTTCACTAAAGCTTTTCAGAAAATTTTTCTTGTACTTTAAAAAGATATATGTTTGTTCCGCTGTATAAAATGTAATTCATTGTATAACTCTGATATTTGTATATAAAAGAAAAAAAGGTTCATTTATAAAATATATTATTGTTTCTGTGATTCTGTGACTAATTCTGTTTAAATGTTATAAACTAAATAACAATCCGTCATTTTGAACGTTTCTAGTTGGTTTAATTACCGACTAGAGGCGGTCAGAGCGGCGGGTCGTTACAAAAGTGGTATCAGAGCTTTGGTTTACACAAAGCTTAGTTTATGGCGTTTAATATGAATAGTTACTAGAATCACTTTAAAGAAAGTGTTTTCAAATCTAAAGAAGTATAAAATTGTTTTCTTTAATAAAAGGTATTTTGAAAATTAGAATCTTTTTCGGAGATTCCCCTCTCTAAATTTAGGTTTGCGATAGTTTCTCTTCGGTGAGGTCTCCTTAGATTTGAGTCCTGATCGTTCGAAACTTGTTATCGAATTGTTGAGATTTACGGAAAGTGAAATATAAGTTAAGTGAATTGATGAATTGGTTTAAACCAAATATTTTGAATATCTCCGAAATAATTGGGAAATGAAATGACATGTTAATTTGGTTATAACCAAGAGAATTGTTGAACTATAACTTGGAAATTTGATTCTGAATTCTTTTGAAAAATTGATTTCAAATGTTGTGAAGAACGGTTTAGTAAATAAATGGATTATAAGTATTTAACTTATAATATGGATTTTGGTATATAACTGAGTTATATAAATTGAATTGAAGTGATAAAAGGAGATTATAAATCGAAGTTTATAAATAGAAATGGAATTTGTAAAGATTGTTTATAAATTTGAAACCAATTGAATTTGATAAATGAAACATAAAAGTTGTTAAAGGAGATATATTCGTAATTTTGGACAGCGAATTATCCTTTAAGTTGAATATTGTGATAATAAAAAGTTAAATGGGAATTTTATTCACAATTTTGGACAGTGATATATTATTAAATAAATTGGTTATGTCTTGGGAAAATGATTGAATGATCCGACCTTTGCTAATGAAGATTGCAAATTTTGATAGGAAATTTAATTGTCGACTTAACTGTATGAATAAAACCAGTTTTGATGTAAAAGCTTATATTCCAAGTTTAGACTAATGTCTAAAATAGTTAATGTGGAAATATAAATCTAATGAAACCAAGTCGATAAATGGTTTACTAAAGAACTAGTTGACTATTTTGGAAATAGGAAGCAAATGTAGAGTTCAAATGAGATTTAGATTTCAAATTAAAATTTGTCAACATGAAAATCCATAATAGATTTAATAGATTCAGTGATGAATTTGAATTTGAATGTGCAGAAAGTGAAGTTAATCCATTTCAATTTGTTTTAAAATGTGTTAAGAATCGAAATCATAGATTTCAACATTTGTTGTTGAAATAGACGTTTTCGAGAGAAAGAAAGGAAATGGTGGACTATAACACTGTTGTTATAGTAAATGGTTTCCAAAAGAAAATGTTTTATATAGTATTGGGATTTATATATCTATCTTAAATTCGAATCCCTATACTAATGATTTTGGGTCGTCGTAACAATGTTTTACGCAACATTCGTTTTGAGTCAAGTTAATGTGTTTAAAAGAATGATTTCCTTTAAGAATGAGATATATACTTAATTATGATCTAAGTATATTGAATATTTTCAAAGTGTTGAAAATAAATGGATTTGTGAATTACTTATTATTAAATAAGTATGGGAATATTTTCCAATATGAAAGTGAATGTTTTGAGATTTTATCTTTTAAAGATAAATTAATAATGAATATGTGAAATCGATTTGAAAATCGTATATTCATAGATATTTTGGAAATGTAAATTCACTATGGAATTTATAAAAGAAAGAGAAATTTGTTAAAAATAAATATTGATTTATTTTTGAAGTGTGGAAATAAATTTACCGATTTGGAACGTAAGTTTAAAATAAATCGGTAAGGATTTATTTGATTGATTTAAGTAAACCATTTTAAGTTTAAAATGGATAAATATTTGGAAATGTTTCCGTTTAAGGAAATCGCTTTGAAATTTGTTTTCAAAGATTGAAAGGTGAAAAATGATTTGAAATTTGTTTTCAAATGGTTAAGTGTGGAAAAAAAAATATCTTGTGTAGATATTTTTGGAAAACTTGGAAAATATGAACAACTAGTTCAACTTGGAAATTTTCAAAGGATTGAATTTTGAGTTAAATTGAGTTTAACTTTGACACCCAAAAACAATATAAGTTCAACTTTGAATTTTGAATGGTCGATTTGGATTGTATGTCTAACATTGTGAATTGACGACATAGCAGTTGATCTCTATTAAATATATATCTGTTGGTGGCGGAGAATTTATTCTCTTAGCTTAACACCCTTCTCTGAGACGTACGAGCTCAGAGGTTATATATCGATAGACATCAATTATGTGTTGAGAATTGACGATGTAACATGAAATCCAAATCGAGTGTGAAGTCGATAATAAATTGGATTATGAATGTGAATTAGGTTTGAGATAACCTTAAATTTCCAAATCGACTTAGAGGAAAATTTTAAATGGATAATGAAATGGAAAATTTGTGAATCCTCTATTTGTTATGGGTATGAGATATTGAGGTTTTCAGAACGTATATATGAGAATATGATAAATTCGAAAACCATTAGTTTGGAAGGTAATTGTTATGGAAAACTTATGTAAGTACATGAGTATGATATGTACGAATTGTGAAATGAAATATTATATATGTATGTATGATATTATGTTTTCCAAATTGAGGATATGGAAAAGTACCTTCCATTTAAATTTGTGAAGGTTGTTGGAACTCGAGATGAGTGTCCATTTGAAGATCGTAGCTACGTAGAATTCCATTAGTTGGATTGACCATTTGTTTTCCATTAGTTGGATTGGCCATTTGTTTTCCATTAGTTGGATAGGCCATTTGTTTTCCATTAGTTGGTGTGACTAGCGTAATTTGAGGGGTGTGATGCCTACAGTTACAAGCGATTCCACTGGGATAGTGGCGCAACCGCCGAGTAAACTGCAATCTAGAAGCCAAAGCGAAATTCCAGGGGCGAGATGCCTACGGTCACAAGCGATTCAACTGGGATAGTAGCGTAACCGCCGTGTGGACCGCGATCTATGGCAACAGCCATGGCAAAATTCAAGAGATGAGAAATCTACAGTTACAAGCGATTCTACTGGGATAGTAGCGTAACCGCCGGGTAACTGTGATCCATGGGGGAATGTGCTTTCCATATCCATTTTTAAAAGATTTTTAAAAGTATTTTCACTGGGAACTGAAGCAAGTATATTTAGTACTTGGAGATTTTTAGACTTGCGCCTGGCCAGCGTATGCTTAATGTCTTTAAGAACGACAATAGACTTGTTAAATTTCGAGTTAGCTAGTATTTTCGAACTTTAAATAGTAAATCAATAGTCTGAAATTAAAATTTCATAATTCCCACCTAACGAACTAAGGAAGAGGATTTTTGAAATATTTTGAAAAGTCCACAGCTTTGGAAAAGATATAATATGCAAATCTCTAGCATGAAGAATTTTAAGTTTAAATCTGAGTTTAGTAAGTCGGAAATTTTAGTAAAAGACTTTTGCGTCTTGACTGTAGAAAATGATGAGCAAATGAGTTAATTAACAAAGTTAGTGAGATAAAACAAATAGAATGAATCCTATACTTATTTTTTTATTTTTTTAATAAGTTTCAAACTTGATAAAATTGAGTAGGGTATAAATATTAGTGAAATTTTAACAATCATTTTCTTTACTTGTAATTTCGGGACGAAATTCTTTTAAGGAGGGGAGATTGTAACGATCCTGAATTTTTGAACAATTTAAATTGAAAATATTTATTTATTTTAAATAATTGAATGATGATTTAAATTGAATTCCCAATATAACTTTGAATTTGGCGATTAAATTTTAAAATTTAATATATAAAAAGTTGAATAAAAATTTAAATTTGACTTTGGAGTTGAAATTGAATATTGAATTTGTATTTTAAATTCAAACTAATGACTTAGGAAAAATAATTTGGATACAAGTATTATTTATGTAAATTTATAAATGGATGGTTAGTTTTAAATAACATTTTTCTTTTCTTTAAAATAGAAAGGAATAAAATTTTAATCAATACAAATTAGATAAAGAAATACACAGTTAGAAATTCAAACAACAAAATTTACAAAACCAATTGGAATTCAAAATAAAAATATAAAAGGAAAATTTGTTGATTGTTGTTTGGGCTTTGAAAATTTTGGTTGGCCCACGTTTGATATTGGTGCCGTGATAGCTCCCAAGGCAGACCCGATCCCTTTTCCTTCTTCATTTCGAAAACCCTAAACTAAAAAAAGAAAATAATGGTGGCGGCCTGTTCCTCTCTTCCTCCGGTCTGAAAAATTAGGGCTTCAATAAAAATCCACTTGAATTTGAGGGCGATGCTTCAATCTCTTCGACCTTCACGGCTTTGACTTCAAATCGTTAGATTCCTCTGATGTTGCTCGCGTGCTCCTCGGTTGGACGAGTTCGAACATTGTTTGGCTGCATCGTCTTCTACCCCAGCTAGCAATGGTGAGTTTTTTTTTCTCACGATTAATTTTTATTCAAGTTTTTAAATTTGTTTGAATTGGGTTCTTGGTTGCATGCTATGATTTGGGGTGTCATTTGTTATCATTTGCTCGGTTATTTGAATTTAAACTAATAAGAACAGATAAAACACTGCATGTATGTTTGTTGGGTGTTATTTGCTATCATTTGCTCTGATAATTTGATTTAAACTGATGAGAACAGATGCTATAAATTTTGTTTTCAAACTGATAAGAACAGATGCTATTTGAAATTTGTTTTTAAACTGATAAGTACAGAGAAGTCCCTGCATGTATGTTTGTTGGGTGTTATTTGCTATCACTTGCTCGATTGCTTGAATTTAAACTGTTGAGAGCAGATGCTATCATTAAAATTTGATAAGAACAGATGCTATATCAAAACTTTGCTTGTTTGTTGTTGCTGCATGTGATGGATCTTTAAATCTGGTTAAGGAAAATGTAGTAAAGAAAATTAATACTTGTGAGTAAACTTCTTAACTTGGTTATTTAGGTGGAAGTTCGAGTTAATATCGAAGTATGCTTTGATAAATGTATGTTCAATTGTGATTATTGGTTACATGGTTGTTTTAACTGGATTTTTGATTTGAAATACACTGCACACTTGTGTGTATGCTTAAAGATAAGCTCAATCCAGTTTGTAGTTTTCAAACTAAAGAAAGAAAAAAAAATCTTGAATATAGTATGGGATTGTGGCTTGGGGCAACTGCAGTTTTTAAAAAGTTTTAAAGCAAAGCTTGAAAATCAAAGGCTTGATTCTTTTACAACCTGGAATCAACTTAGCAAACCAAATCCTTTTTCTCTGTTTACTTGTAAATAAATGACTTAGGCCTAGTGTGTGTTGTGATTTTTGGTTTGGTACCTGGAATTATTTTGAATAAGTGATAATGTACATGTATGAATGTGAATCATTTTTGGCTTGTGAATGATTGCTATTTAAGCTATGAATTCTGGAAGTTAAGATGATGATATGGATGTAAATCTTATTTTTGAATGTTTATTCACAAAGTTTTCTGGCTTGGGTTTTAAAAATCTAGTCTTGGGTATAATTGGTGTTTAGTCTCAGATTTTAAAGCCTGTAGTGTTTTGTTCTAAACAATTTTCAAATTAAGGTTCATTAAAAATATGAGTAAAAGTTTTAAATTAAAGTTTAATCTAGAATTAAATTTAAGTTGTATCCCGTTTTGAAATGAGAAAGTTTATTTTTTTTATTTTTTTATTTAAATTTTATTCATTTTTAACCTTAAATTTAAAAAGGAAATTGGAAGTACTTGGAAGTGAACTGTTTCAATACTTATTGATCTCTGCTTGTGGTGTTCTTTGTTGTTGCTGTGTATTATGTTTGCATGCCTGAAAATAGGCAAATCTTGCCTCTGTATGTCCATTTCAGGTTTTAAACCTATCAGGAAATTCCAAATCACCACAACCAACGATTTTGAATTATAAACTCTGAATGAAAGAGGGTTGTTATAAGTGAAATTATTCTAAAAAAATAAATTTCAAGTGTTCAAATTGAGTATTCTTTTAGAAAATGAAACATGACTGTGAGTAAAATTTTCCCCTCTGTTTTGAAATGCTTGTGAGTAAACCCTGTCTCCCTCTTATCAGTGTTGCTATGTGTATGTTTGAGTGATATAGGAAATGTAAATCTTGTTTGCATGTAAGAAATTTGAATGCTCGGTTTGTCATGTTGACTGTACAAGAGGTTAGTCACTATTTTAGAAAAAATTTGAGAACCTGTAAGAAAGTCCATTTCTTTTCCCCCTGTCTCTATTTGATTTAATGATATTTTTAAGTAGCTATACATTTTTGTTTCAGTAAACAAGTTGAAGTTGTACTTTAAGCTTACACCATATTTTAATAACAAAACTTAATAAGTTTGAAATTGAATCTAGTTGCTGTTTTACTCTAGAAATAAAATGTTTGTATGCCTTTTTCAAGCTTATTACTGATGTATATATATGAATGTATGTTGTAATGCATGCTTCAGTGTGAATGTGTTTTCTGTTTTTAAGTTCCAGGTTCTTGAATTTGCTTAAAATTCCATTTCAGATGATTTAATATGCTTTAAGTTGATTTATGGTTGTTGCCTATAAAATCTTTGTGAAGATGATGACTGCATGTGTATAAATTAGTGAATATGATTTTTATTTAAGTGTGCATGCCTGGTATATCCATGTCACCCCTCTGTTTCATAGTTCAGAGTAAAAAAAAAAAAATTTGATCAAAATTCTGTTCCTTCATCCCTGGTCTCTGATAGGCCTTAGTTTTTAAAACAAAAAAATTTGGCTTGTTCAAGTATGAACTAGGAAAAAAAAACATGTATATATATACATAGTAAATGGAAAGCAAGAGTGTATATGCATTTATTATTATTGTTTGTTTTGTCTAGCACAATAACCAAAGTTTTGTTACTTCTTGCCTGCACATATTTCACCAAATAAGTGTATATATAAGTTTTGAAGGTTGCATGTTGACTGTGTACTTTTTTATAGCTAGTAATTAACTCTGTTCAGAATTTGGGATTTTGGAAGCATTTAATCATATAATAGAATTCTGGAAACTAGAATTCTTCCTGGAGGTGTAAGTTTGACTGGGTTTGTCTCATTTACTTACTGCTGTGACTCTGTAAACTAGATAATTACATGAAAATGTATTCACCCGAGTTGCTCCCTGTTTTTGTCTGCAGTATTCATGTTGTTGTTCCCTGTTTTTGGCATGTGCATTGTTGTACTGTGTCTTCGAGCTGCTGTGTTGATCACTGATGCATGGTTTTCATTTTGCTTCACTTGTTGTACACTTGCACTTGCACTTGGTCATAATTGACTGTTGCACTTGTAGTTGCATTCCATTCTGTTGCATTTGATATATGTGTTGCTTTCCCTATGAGTTGGGCACACTTATCTTTTCCTATGAGTTGCTGCCCAGATTTGTACTTGCTGGGTTGATATATGTGTACTCCTGTACACTTCTTATGCTCATTTGTGGGCATTTACATTATTTACACTATTTGTTGATCCAATTTGTTTTGTTATCTCTGCTGCCTGTACTGCACTATTAACCCTGTTTGGGCTGTTACCATTTTATTTCTGTTCATTGCAAATTTAATCACTTGAATTAAGATTAATCCTGACTCGAGTGTTTTTTTTGTGTTTTGCAATAAACGCTCGGGTCAGACCGAGTATTTCTACAGCTTGGAGATTTTCTCGCAGCGAAGTTAGAGAGAGAGGGGAAAGCACTTCACTAAAGCTTTTCAGAAAATTTTTCTTTTACTTTAAAATGATGTATGTTTGTTCCGCTGTATATAATGTAATTCATTGTATAACTCTGATATTTGTATATAAAAGAAAAAAAGGTTCATTTATAAAATATATTATTGTTTCTGTGATTCTATGACTGATTCTGTTTAAATGTTATAAACTAAATAACAATCCGTCATTTTGAACGTTTCTAGTTGGTTTAATTACCGACTAGAGGCGGTCAGAGCGGCGGGTCGTTACACTGGAACTAAAATCTGCTCTGCTTAAAGGAATAAGGTGAGTAAATATTTTTAAAAACAGGTTAATCTTGTTCAAACTTAAATGCATATGATGATATGTGGTTTGATCTGTGTGTTGTATAAGAATTTTCCAGGTTTGTATTATTGAATTTGTTGATTTGTTTATATAAGTAAGTAAACTGTATATTCAAAACCCTCTGTTATCTATTGTTTTTCAGGCCTGAATTCTTTCAAAATTTGAATCTCCCACTAAACATTTATGTTTGGTCTTGGTGATTGAATGAAATATTTTATGTTAATGTTGAAGATAATTTTAAAATAATTTCTGTAAAATTTAATTTACAAATAGTGTTTTAAATAGGAAACTCAGTGAACCTTAAAATTTGGTTAAAAATTAACTACCTTAAATTCTGAATTGAATTACATGCATGAAATAGTGATGGTAAATCATGAATTTAGATATGAAATTTGTAATTTTTAGTTTGGTAATTTATGCGAAATTAGGTTTGGTTTGAAATTGCGATTTTGATGAATTACCGATTATCCATTCAATAATTAGGTTTGAAATTCTGATCGTAGCTTGTTTATGAATCAAAGATTATGGGAAAAATGCAATTTAATTTTTCTAATGACTAATTTGTTCGGAATCAAGCTAGTTAGGGTTTTAGTGGGTTTCGTTTCGGCTTGATTGTAGTGGAAACTGCGACATGAATATATGACCGGAAGTGATCGCGATGTGCAGAAATGAAGCTTGTGTTGTGGCGGTTCTATGGTAAGGATGGCGAGTTCGTCAACGTCATGTTAGCGGCGGTGATTGGTTTTAGGGTCGTGGGGTTCTGTTGTTTATTTCGAGCTCGAGGTCGAAATCTTGGATCGCGTACAAATTGTATGATCTGGGCTGGGATTCTTGTTTGCGCGTGTTAGTGCGACCATCACCAATGGTCGCGACGACCAAGTTTGGCCGGAGGGCGATGGACACGTGCACGCATGTTTATGTGTGCACTGGAGTGTTGTTTTGGGGAAGATGAGATCAGCTCGAAGTCGCTCTCGGGTTTCTCACGTGTAGTCTCGAAGTTGAGGGGGTTCGGGGTTGTCTTCGAGGGTAGCTCGAGTAGTTTTAGTGATTTACTCGAGTATTCTTAGGATTGTGTATTTTGTTAGTACTGTGTACAGTAAGTACTTAGTTAACTCGAGTTTTGTAGTTTGGTTCTGTGTAGTGTTTAATTGCAGATAAATCTTCTAGTTTGCAATAAATATAGATCAAGCTTTAAACTATAAACAAGATTTATGAAAGAAACGATTCAAAACTTGTTGTTTAAAATAAGTAAACCAAACCTTTAAAGTGATAATTGAATTTATTTTAAATTTAAATTATTAAGAAGTTTGTTTTTTTTTTGAAAATAGTTATCTAAGTAAATTTTGAATTTAAAAGCTTTCTCATCAAAGACATTTCCTCTATTTTCAAAAATTGTTTTCTATATTTTCAATAAAATTATTTTCCCAAGTATTTTCACAAGGTGTTGCAAACGGGTTTACCAAGTACTTATTGATTTTTAGTCCTATGCCTGATCAATGTATGACCGAATTTCTGTGAGAACAATGATGGACTGGTTGAGACATCGAGTTATAAGAATTATTTTTATAAAAAGCTATTTTAATAGTATTATGTGAATTTAAAAGTATTTCTAAAATTTCAAAATAAAAGTGTTGGAATTTTGAAAAATGAAAAAAAATCCAAAACTGGAATTATAAAAATAATAAAAATAAAATGGAATTGGATTATAATAGAAATGATTTGAGTTACAAATAAAATCCAATTTGAATATAAATGAGTTAAGTATGTGCTTGGATATTATTTTGATAAATTGAGAAGGTGAATTAAAATAAAATGGATGTGCTAACTAAATAAAATGGTTGTGAATGAATCAAAATGGAAGGAATTGAAATAAATTGAGTCGGAATAAATTTAAATTGGTTATAAAACTTAAATAATTATTTATTCACATGGATATCATCAAATTACATAGAATGAATTACTGTTTGACGTAAACGAAGGTAATTAAAATTCTATAAGTTGATAAAGATTAAATAAATTGGTTTTAAGATCAATCGAAGTGAATATGAGTTTATTTTGCTTAATAATGAATTAATGTAAGCAATCGTGTTGTAAACCATTTAAATGGAATGAAGTCGTATACGAATTGGTTGCAAACAATTAAAATTAATGTCGGAATCCTATGAGTTGCTTATAAATATTGTTTAACCTGCATTGCTTATAGAAAATCATATGTTTACTAGTTAAATATGTAAAATGTTGTTAAGTTACATGATTTTGGCATTACATATTTGAATTGAATAAGTACAGGTACCGGGAAGCCGTTTGGCTGGATTTGGTTGCGCTAATTGCTAAAATAATAAGACGCTTGCTTAAAAATGCTAAATAGAGGTACGCCTACGCAATAAAAATAGGAAATATGAACTGTTTCGTGTGGGTCGATGTATATATATTTATATCTCTTGTCAAATTGCAAAAGTTCCTCCGTACAAAGGAGACTCTGCCAAAAAAATTCAAAAATTTTGGGAGTTAGAAAATTTTTGAAATTTTTTTGTTAGCGACAAAACAATTTCAAATTGGAAATTGAAATGAATTAGTGGTTGAAACTAATTTAAAATAATCATATGAATCGGTAAAAATGAAAGATAAAAATTCAATATTCAGAGTTGAAAATAAATTGAATTTATATGGAAATGGAAAACTGATTTGAATTGAAGTTGATATGAAAACTTTTGTAAGGAAATGTATAAAATGATTTTGAAAGCTATGATTGGATATTATTGCTAAGTAAGATATGCGGGTATTATAAAGGGAAAGGAAAATTGGTTTTGATTTCAGAAGATAAATTTGAATTGCTCAACAAAAAGGTATGTGTTTAAATTTCTATAGGAAATTTGATTGGGTTTTTGATCTAGCCACTTGGATTTTTGATTTCTTTTGGAATCTGGGGCCCGTAGAGGCATTTTGTAGTTGTACCGAGCTAGCCGTGCAAAGGAGACGCTGGCGAAATTTTTCGAAAATTTAGAGAGTTAGGAAATTTTTGAGGAAATTTTGTTAATTCAAATTGGGTTTTAAATTGAAATTTGAATGATTGAGCAAAAAGGTATTGTTTGAAAACTGTCGAAGAATTTAGGAAGTTATTAAGAATGATAATGGGTCTTTTATAAAAAAATAGTTGGTAGGATGTTGAACTGTTGGTTTTGGGAGAAAAGTAAACGGAAGTTGGACCATACTTCCTAACTAGTAATTTCGGGGACGAAATTCTTTTAAGGGGGAGGAATGTGATGACCCGAAATATTTAGGAATTTGAAATTGGAATATTTAATTAATTTCAAATATTTGCAAGATAATTTAACTTGGATTTCAAATATCAGTTTGAATCTGGCGATTGAATTAAATAATTTGAATTTGGGTAAATTATTGAATCTTCAGTTTTAAGCTGTTAAAAATAATTTGAAGGCTTATAAAATCTATAACGATGATACTAAAGATAATAGAATGGTTGAACTTTAATTTAAAGGTAATTTGTTCAGTTTTAATAATATATCGTTTAAATTGACGATTAAAAATAGCCTTCCGAAGGCACAGTCTCGGAATTCGACGAAACTATTTCCATTGCATCCGTAATAGTTAGTTTTATCGGATTTTAATTTTCGTAGCGTTTGGAGTTACCGTTTGTCCATAAGGGTGAGAAACGTGTTGACATTAAAATTGATAATTTAATATTTAAACTCGATTCAAAAAGCTATCTTCCATATATAACTGAATTAGGCTCCGAAACACGTTCCATTATGTTCAAAATAAGGGTAAAACCTTATAAACGCCTGGCGGCATGTCTGATTCGGAGTTCGGGTTATGCTTAATGGGATGTTTTGAAATTAAATAATATTATAAAATTCCTAAGTCAAACCCTATATCAGCCGACCTACCCTTCTTGAGCCAACCTACATCTGATCGTGCCGCTCCCCTTCATTTAAAATCACGACATCTCTTTTATTTCTTCCTCTATGTCATGCAGAACAAGTCAAAACAAATCGATAAATAAAAAATAAATCATAAACTTGAAAGCTACTTGCCAAGTTTTCCCCTTTTGCCATAACCCTAAATCATAAATCAAAACAGTGATTTGTTATTAAAGAAATATGAAGTCATGTGGCTTGGCGACTAATGACATTAAGGTCGACGATGCAAGTGGGAAGCGGCGGCTTAGTGTGCTATCGGGGAAGCACGTTTGCACGAACTAGAGGCATGCGACCTGGCTGAGCAATGGATGACGAGACCGAAATTTTGGGCGGGGGGTATTAGCGATAGCGGTGGATGCATTATGGTTAGTGGTGACGAGTGCGAGCTCGATCGTGATGATGTAGCTCACGACAAGTTGGGCTAGCGACGACAATTGGGTGTCGTAATGCATAAGCTTGGTTGGGGCGATATGGGCTAACGGTAGGGTTGTTTGTGGCAGAGCTGCTGACGGAGGGATCATTTTCAAGGCACGACGCAGCTGGCAGCGATGAGCTGTGTTCTTCAATTCCACAAATCGATGGCTTTTCCGTGGGCTATTTCGACGTTGTAGGGTGTTCGTGCACGAGTGTTGTAGCTGGAGGAGGAGAGCAGTGAGGTTTGAAATCATGGAAATCAAGTCGAGTTGAAGTGGATGGAAATCTAAGGACAAAGGTGAGTTAATCTCACTCAACTGGGTTTTTATTTAAATTTAAATGGTTAAATTTAAATGATTGGTTGAATGGTTGAATTGAATTGATGTGCTATATTATATATAGTAGTATATAGTATATATTGGGTGATTGATTTCCCGCATTATTTAGCGGATGAAACCCTATGCGCCGCATAATAGCGGATGATATTATATAAATCCCATATACCGTGATATTCCACCTCGAAGTGGAAATGGTATTTTATTGTGCTAACATCCGTGGATGCAGGAAAAACAGGTTGGAGGGATCCAACTAGATTCCTCAAAATTATTTAAACTGTTAAATATTCTGTGTTATGAATATTTGATATTCTGTGGTGAATTATATTGATAATTGGAATATTTAATTTAAAAATGAATTTGGTTTTAAATTCCTTTAAACTTCTTTTATAAAAGGAGTAATTTATTTATTTAATGAAGTAAATAAATAGGTAGTTAATTACTGGTTGAGATTAATCAAGAGTGATCAATATTTATGGTTTAATTAATGATTAATTACTTATTGTAATTAATTTAGATTAGGATAAATTAAAATGTAATTAGAAATCATTAATTTATATAATCAATAACGTAATTAAAGGTTGATGAATTAAGATTAATTAATCAATAATAAGTGATTTATGAGAAATTAATTAATATAAGTAATTGAGGATTAATGTATTTACTTACAATTAATTAATTTGTGAAGAAATTAAAGATTAATTACTATTTTTGGTTAAGAATAATTAATTAAAGATAATTACTTGAATGTAATTGAAGGATAATTAATACAGGGTGATTAATTAAGTTGGATAATTAAGGGATGATTAATTAATTGATTTGAATTTAATTAATGTTAAATGAAGGAATCTAAATGATTGAGGTTAGTAATTCAATTAGAATTAATTAAATAAATTTGGAAGTGATCAAGTCTTCTTATGGATGATTGAATGGTATTGGATGCCTTGAATGAGACTCGAAGAGACCGTGGTCGGGTATTAGAAAATACCCGAAACCCCTTCGAATTCTTATAGATTGATATGTGAAACAATAGGCCAGAATGAAATGATTTAAGTGAATTGGACTATTGATACTTAGAAAATTGATGTGTGAAATAAGTGATGTTTATAACAAATTGTGTATTTGTAAACTAATACGAGTTACCCTGGGTTTTATATAAGTTGTATGATTTGTATTTTATGTTAGATGGGTTTACTCACGCTGGTTTCCAGCCTGACCCGGGTGTTACTTTGATGTAATGCTCGGGTCAGACCGAGTATTACAGATTTTTAGGTAAGGACGTTCTGGAGCTCAGGACGAGAGCTGGATAGCAAGAACGTATAGAGTATTTCCGTTGTATTATATTATTGTATACCTGAGACATGATGATTGTGTATATCCAATGTCTGCATATATGTGTAACTCTGATGCATTACAAAGGTATTTTGACAGATACGGAATTCCTTTGTATAACTGATATTATTTGTTATTATATTTTATCCGCTGCGAGTGTCAGATGTTGGTGTTTCTCTTCTTCTTATTCTTCTATCTCTTTCTTCTTTTTCCTAACTATTTGGAATTTTCGGGATCGAAAATTTCGGGTCGTTACACTCACTAAAAATGATTAAATTATACTCACATAATAAGTTATACCCACTAAACTATGAAAACAAGGAATATACTCACATCCTATTTGCTTTGTTAGAGACTTGGAATACTTCGCCTTTGATAATGAAATTTAGTTATTTTCTTTGATATGTAAATGAATTGAAATGAGATATGGACTTGGTTATTTATAGGTTAGGAGAAGGGTAATTTAATAATTCTCTATAGCTTAACCTGATTCGACAACATTTTGGTCCAACAGAAACCAACCTTCTGGCCTAACTCGATTCGACCACATTTTGGTCCAACAGAAAACATCCTTATGGCTTAATTTGATTCGACCACATTTTGGTCCAACAGGAATCCTCTTTATCAACTATGGCCTAACCTGCTTCGACCAGATTTTGGTCCAATGGCAACCATCCGCATGGCATAACTTTATTCGACCAAATTTTGGTCTAATGGCAACCATCCATATGAAATATAATAATCATTAAGCTATTCTGTTTTATTGGAAAGTCATTATACTCTTCTTTTTTATTAGGCAAGGTTACTAATTCTTTCTTGTTTTATTAGGCAAGTAATTATACTATTAGTTTTATTTGGCAAGGTTAATAATTCTTTCTTATTTTACTAGGCAAGTAATTATACTGTTCTGTTTTATTAGGAAAGGTTAATAATTATTTCTTGTTTTACTAGGAAAATTATTTTCTTAAGTAACCATTCTCGTTTGGTTTATTAGGCAAACTTATTCTTAAATAAATCGGTACCCTTAACCATCTTATAACTCAAACCGTCTTTGAACTAACATTTTACATCAGTTTTAAAAATCCATTCGAGACGTTTTATCCAAAAATTTATTTTAGATATAAAATCCGTTATTTAATAATTTAAAAACATATTAACTATACAAGTTCAAAGTGATTAAATTATGGATCGTTACATCCTCCCCTCCTTAATGGAAATTTCATCCTCGAAATTAATTAGATAAACTCAAGATATCAAAGAAACCCAAATGATATCATATATACCACACAAAGATACAAGAAAAGTGACCTTAACACAACTGGTGAGTACTCTAAATGAAATAAAAAAATACAAACAACAACTACATCAACTCGGGATAAGAATCCCTAATATAATCTTCAATTTCCTAAGTACAATCTCTAACATCTCCACCCCACTGAACCTTAACAAGATTAACAACCTTCTTCCTTAATCACTTTATATCTTGAGCGATAATACAAATAGGCCACTAAAAATGGTTAGGTTAGGCTAAACCTCAAATCAACTTGTTATCCCGTTTCTACTATCATCGAAGGGTCTTGTACACTCTTATGTAAATGAGATACGTGAATTATGTTATTCACATCTGATAGTTGGTCTGTTACTCCACTTTATGTGCAAGTTTACCAGTTCAATCCAGTATGGGAAAAGGGCCAATATATCGAGGGGCTAACTTCTCTGTCATCCCAAACCTCACGATAATTCTCAGAGGAGAGACTTTTACAAGTACCAAGTCCCCGACTAAGAACTCTAGATCCCTACGAATTTGATCTGCATAACACTTTTGCTGATCTTGTGCTTCCTTCATCTTTCTTCTAATATTAGCTACCTTCTCAATAGCTTCTAAGATTATGTCGGGTCTAAGAACAAGTCTATCTCCAGATTCAACCCAACATGAAGGAGATTACATGGAAGACCATAAAGAGTTTCAAAAGAGGTCATACCAATGCATGCTTGATAGTTGATATTGTAAGCGAATTCGACTAAAGGTAAATGATCTTCCTAAGAACCCCTAAAGTCTAGCATGCATGCTCGCAATAAATTTTCCAAGATTCGGTTCACTCCCTCCAGCTTCCCATCTGTTTGGGGATGGTAAGCTATACAAAGACTTAGCTCAGTCCTTAAAGCACAGTCCCTCCCAGAACCTACTAGTGAATATCGTGTCTCGGTCACTTACAATAATACAAGGATCCCATGGAGTCCCACAATCTCCTTCACATACAAACTCGCCAAACTTATAGTAGTCCTAGTCAGCTTAACAGGATTGAAATGGGCACTCTTGGTCAATCGATAGACTATCACCTAAATGCAATCATTACCTCTTCTTAACCTAGGAAGCCCATTAATAAAGTCCATGGAGATATGCTCCCACTTTCACTTTGGGATCTCAAGCGGTTGAAGCATTCTAGTTGTCTTCTGCTGGTCACTCTTAATATGCTAGTAGTTTGCACAATGACCCGCAAAGATTGAAATATCTCGCTTCATCCCCTTCCACTAGAATACTCTCTTCATATCTTTGGACAAATTGGTCACTCCTGGATGAAAATATAAGTTTTAACGATGGAATTTGGCTAACACTTCTTGCCTAAGTCCATCAAAGTCTGGAACACAAATGTGCCAATTCATTTTCAATACGCATCGGAGATCAATCTCAAAGCTAGAAACAACACCTTCTTTAACATCCTTCTTAAGTCAAGCCAAAATAGGATCTACCTCTTGACTGGATGTAATTCTCTCTAACTATACTAGCTTAACTTCTAGGTTTGTAACTATTTCTACATTCCTACTTGGTGCATCAACAACGGCATTTGCTTTTCGAGAGGTATAAAGAAACTCTAAATCATAAGAAGTGAGAAACTCCAGCCATCTCTACTGCCTAAATCCAAATCTTTCTGTGTAAAAAGGTAATTTAAGGATTTATGGTCCGTGTATAACTTGAATAGTTCACCCAAAAGATAATGCCTCGACATCCTTAGTGCGAAGACAACAACCAAAAGCTCCAAATCATGCGTAGCATAATTTTTCTCATATGTCTTTAGCTGTCGACTCGCATAGTGTAACGACCCAGAATTTGACCACTTTAAAATATACTATTTAAAGTGATTTTAGATATAAAATATGTAGTGTTATATGATACAAACATTATTAGATAGGATTTGGAAAGAGAAGTATACACAAAAATAGTAACATTTTCCTATATCGACAAAAGTGACAAAATGCTGATTTCAAAAAAGTAAGTTTCAATGGTTAAATAAATTATTTTTATTAATTTATGAATGTTTATATTTTTAAATAGCAATATACAAATTTATTTCTAAATTTTGTTTACATAAATAAATAGTTTAATAAAACGTCAAACTGTGACCATAAAACATTTTGTCGATTAAAAATTGTCGCAACATCGTCACACCTTTGTTTTCTTATATAGGAACATATATTCAAATAGTATAAGTGTTAATTAATTCACTAATCAAGTTTACTTTTATAAAACATGCTTAGAAATTTCTAGAACATAATTAACAAATAGTAAACATAAAAAGACAAAAAAATACAAAAGTCAAAAAGTAAAACATAAAATCACAGAAATATAATTATTACTTTATTTACCTAATATTTAAGTGAAAATGACATAAAGTAATGATTTGAAATGTGATGTTAAGTGTTTAAAAAAATAAGTTCACTTAAGAAGTAAGTAAGGTTATTTTGGTAATTTGGCAAAGGAATATTTTGGTAACTTACCACTTCAATTTTTCTATAAATACCAACCACTTTCTCACTTTTTTTCACACTATTTCTACCTTCTTCTTCTTCCTCCTTGAAGCTCTCTTTAATGGCTTCTTCTTCTCTCTTTTCCTTACTAACTTTTTCAAAATCATATCAAATAAACACCAAACACACCCAAACTTTGCCAAAGACCTTAAAAACCGTTAAAATATGGTTTAACATCTAACAAGTGAAGAAATGATGGAGGAAGTAGTGGAATAGGAGGGGCTGAACCATTTGGGAGGAAGGAGCAAGTTGTGAAGCTCCGGAGCAAGAAAAAGCGAAGGAAGTTCCGTCGATTTCATTCCAAGGAGCTAGGATCAAATTCAAGGTGCTGTGGAAGCTCTGCCGATTTTTTCAAAATTGATTAGTTGAAGTTTAAGAAGTGCTATTAGTATGAATGTTGGTAGGAAGTTAATCAATTTGGTTAAGGGTGAGTACACAAATTCAAATTTACTAATTTTTAAAAATATTTCAAGTTAATAACATGAAAAGTTTAGTATATGTTGGATGATTTAATGGATCATAACTTGGTTGATATTATGGTTGATTATATGTTTGTGATATGGATGATAACTTGGTTGATATTATGGTTGATTATATGTTTGTGATATGGACGATAACTCAGTTTGATAAATGATAAGAAAAATGGTTAGTAAGCATAGTTAATTTAATAGGAATTCAAATCCATATAAATAAGTGTATGAAAAAAGTTGTTTAAAATGAGTTTAAAATAATTTAAAAATGTTTATAAACATTTAAAAGTGTTTCCATGAAGTTTGAAAAGAAATTGAAAATTTTGTCAAAAATAGGGGCGTCGCGTAACGTTGGTTCACGATGTCGCGCCATAAAAGTTAAATGAGTGTACAAAGTGGAATATAGCTCGAAATTCTTCGAGATAAGAACTTTCCAAACTATTATATCCATAGTTTTCAAATGAAGAAAGAAAATCGAGATTTCGATAAGTAAATTTTAAGATATGAGTAAAAAAGTTTTTGGAAAAATCGCGGTTTTGCAGTTCGAAATCCAAAACTGGATTTCTTCGAAAATAATGTTTTAAAATTGTTTTAAAATATGGAATAAATTTTATAAATCTTTTAAAATGTTTTAAAAGTGATTTATGCAATAAAAATAGATTTTTAAATAATAAAAAGTCATTTTAATCAATATAGCTTTAAAAAGCACTTTCCGTAGCACTTTTTCGCCGCACATTTTAATAACCTTCGAAATATAGTTTTAGCACAACCGTTCTTTTTCAAATCTTTTGTAAAGGTTCCTTAATGATTAGTAGAATATTGTAAGGGAGATTTGAAGGATTTATGGAATGGTTAAATAAATGAATAAGTGTTTTAAATAATGATTTGGAAGTTTTATAAATTATTTAGAAAACTGAAAGGAGTATGCGGAAATGACTAGTACATTTGTTCCGCTTGTGACATCTAAACGGTAAAACAACGTGTATAACTAAGGTTAGGAATGGAGCAACTAGTGCCCTGAACTTACCTGACCTTCATTTTATCTTTTAGACGAGGGGTGGAGCAAATCGAAAGGAAAGCCCGGACGTTTAAAAAGATCATAATTAAGTTTTTCCAAGATAAAAGAAAAGAAACAAATTCTTTGGATTTATTATAAATGGTTTGTACATAAGATTTATAAAATTGATATTTTATAAACAAAAGTAATGGAATTATAAAAGGCGTTTTATAAATATTAAAAATGGAATTGTAATCGAATTTATATATGGATTTGCAAGTGAAATTTAGAAATCGATTTATAATGGATTTTGTAAATAAAAAGGTTTGAAAAGAATGAACCGTTAAATAAGAGATTTATAAATAAATTAACTTATAATCAGATTTGGACATACATATGAGATATAAATAGAATTTGTTAGTAAAGGAATTTTGTATAGGGGATTTTTACTTCAAGGACTTATTTGTGCAGGGTAATAAGTTTTAAGGACGCTACTTCTGAAAAATTAATTTTAAGGACTTTTTACAGGAAAAACATAAAAGAATTTATCATTTTCAGTTATATAGAAATAAAGATAAAAGGATTTATCATTTTCCTGTATAACTTAAAAAGATAAATGAATTTATCATTATGCTGTAAATTGTCCTTAAAACTAATTATTCAGAAGTGCTGTCCTTAAAACTTATTACCTTACAAATAGAAGCCCTTCAACCTAATTTCCACTATTGTATATGGAAGAGTTTATGAATTATAAATAGAATTCGTAAACACTGTTTTATAAATGAGAAATAAATTTAATTTGATAATTTAAATATGTAATTTTATTAAGGGAAGTATATTCATGATTTTGGATGGTGAATAATCCTTTAAATTAAATATGTAGAAGTAATTTGGTAAAGGAATTATATTCACGATTTTGAACAGTGAATAATCCTTCAAATTGAATGTGTAGAAGTAATGAATTTGGTAAGAGAATTATATTCATGATTTTGGATAGTGAATAATCCTTTAAATTAAATGCGTAGAAGTAATGAATTTGGTATGGGAATTATATTCACAATTTTGGACAGTGAATTAATCCTTTAAATCAAATGTGTAGAAGTAATGAGTTCAATAAAGGAATTATATTCACGATTTTGGACAGTGAATAATCTTTTAAATAAAATAGATGTTTTGGAAAGTGATATTATAAAAAGGGAATTCAATGGTTTGAAAATAAAATAAGATGTGAATTTACTTATTAGTAAAATAAGTATATGAAAATGTTTTTCAAATATCCCATAAGTGAAATGGTTGTGAATAATATCTTTTTAAAGATATTTTGAAGTGAATAATTGGAAGTGTTGATAAACTATTAATAAAATCAGGCCCATTGATTATTTTAGTGCTAGATTTTGTTTTTTGCTTTGATAGTTAAATAACTGACTATCATGTTTGGCAATTTTAGTTCCTCAACTTGATGTGAAAACTAATTAGTCGTACACTTAGTATGTAACTGACTGTGTATGCTTGATTATCCTTTGTGTTGAGAATGTTGAATTATGTAGCGTAGAGTGATTACTCTAATCTATCAAGCTTCCTTCTTGGCCGAAGGATAGCAAGTTGAAAGTTGGAGACGTGATAAGTCTATGAGACTTAGTTTCTGTGTAAGGTTGAGAAACACTTTTTCGTTGTTGGTGCGAAGAAACCGGGACCAGATTTATCTGAAAACCACTTCGGACCAACATTTATATGACAATTGTATAGGTTGGTCGATGATATTGATATTTAGGATTTTCATAGTAAAGGACTGCTTATTGATTGTTTGGGGTTAAAATCCCAACATACATCCAGTAGCAGTAGTCTCTTTGTTATGAAATATTCAATGCAAGGACTATTCGCTACTAATCCTATGGATTTTCCCGTAGGATGTGGCAGGAAAGTACCTTTGGTTTGTCCTGTTCTTGGACAACTTGTATGGATGAGTGTATGACATTGCATTTCTATGATTACGTACATTGGTTTTTACAAATGTACATCATGTGGTAGCGGAGAAGGCAACTTCTCTTAGCTTAACACCCTCCTTGAGACGCACGAGCTCAAGGGTTGTACTTTTGTGGAAGGCAATTAGTAGTCAATGGAATGTCAATGTGGCATTCAAAGTGATGTGATATGTGATATGTGAAAGGTAATCGATACCTTTTTGGCCTCACTCCCCGGTAAATGACTAAAACAGGGATAGAAGCAGCAAGGCTAAGTGGGTCGCTTCCAATTAGGAGATGTCATCACTCTTCTAGATATATCTTTACAAGCTATAATGTCGTGTATCTGATTATTTTTGATGTATGCTTGTAGCCACGATTAAAGGTCGGTAACGATTAGAGTGATGACATATTCGGTACTATCTAGGTATGAAAAGGCTGGTCTTGTGTTGATTTAGGCGAGCAGGCTCCCTAGGTACATCCCTCTAGAGGTGTATTGTGTTGGCTCGAAAAGGTAGTCCCTTTTCCTAGTCATTTGTACGGTATACAAAATGCACTACGAACTTGCGGTTTTGTTTGTAGAGCCTAGTATTGCTGGAATTTAATAATGGTAACAATTTTAGCTATTTAATCTATTATTTGTATAATAGACACTATTTTAATATAACTTGATTTGATATGAAAAGGATTTGGTTATCGTTAGGGAAGAACCGTCCATGTTTATGTGTGGACATGTTTTACGAGATACCTTTTGTTTTGATAAAAGAAAAGTTTTGATAAATTTAGAAATTCAGTTGAGATGTGTTTTCTCATGGTTGTTTACCAACCTGATTCGGGCGTTCTTCCCTTTCAATGCTCTGGTCAGACCGAGCATATTTACAGGTTCAGATTTAGTGCTTTTAGAGCTTCAACAAGCGAGTTGGAGATTTTCATGTCGTATGCACATATCTGTTTATTATTCCACTACATTGTTTTGCATTGTTGTTATTGTAAATTATCAACCTTTTTAAGGACATTTCATTATAACTGTCCAAGCTGATGATGACTCATTGTGTACTCTGATATTGACTTAGGTATATTACAGTTTCTCCTTGTAAAGATTAATGGTCCATATTATATGTTATTCCGCTGCGATGTGAGATTCTGTGTTGTTTTAGTTTTTCTTCTCTTTTCTTCTTCTCTTCTCTTCTTCTTTCTTCTCTCTTTCTTATCACCCTCTCTTTGCTTTCTCATGATTATCCGCAATTGGTGCACTTTGGGTCAGACATGTATGGTTTATTATCAGATTCAGAAGGTGTCGATTTCTAGTCGTCACACATAGGCAATAACATTCCCATGCTGCATCAGAATTGCTTCCAATCTGGTTCCACAAGCATCTGTACACACAGTTAAACCTTCTCTCCCGTCTGGAATGGTTAAAACAGGAGCACTAGTCAACTTCTCTTTCAATTCATTGAATGCTCGATCACACTTAGAAGTCCAAATGAACTTAACATCTTTCTTTGTTTACTTCGTCGGATGAAAAGCAATCTTCGAGAAGTCTTTGATAAACCTATGGTAAAACCAGCCAATCCTAAGAAACTTCTAACTTCCATCGCACTTTCGGGCTTCTTCCAGTCTTGAACCGCAACAACTTTAGCTTGGTCCACCGATATGCCTTCTTTAGAAATAACATGCCCTAGAGACCTAATTTTGGATTTCCAGAATTGGCGCTTGGAAAAGTTAACCTTCAACACATGGCTTCTTAAGGTATCGAGTATGACACGAAGATGATATTTGTGTTCCTCCTCTATCATTGAATAGATAAGAATGTCATCCATGAAAACGAGAACAAATTTATTAAGAATATCTCGAAATACTCGATTCAGCAAGTTCATAAAATAAGCAGGTGCATTAGTCAATCCAAATGGTATAACTAACCCCTTATAGAAATTTTTTGGAGTTCGAAAAGCTATTAAGGGAACACTCTCCTTTGCCACTCTTAATTGGTGGAAACCGATAGCAAGATCTAATTGAGAAAATATCCGAGCACCGTGGAGTTGATCAAACATATCGTCGATCCTTGGAAAAGGATATTTATTCTTGATAGTTCTTTTGTTCAACTCAAATAGTATATGCATAACCTTATAGAACCGTCCTCCTTTGTAACAAAGGCGACCGGTGATCCCCAACTCGAGGTACTACATTTGATCAAGCCCTTCTGCAACAAGTTATAAGTATGCCTTTCTAACTCTCTCTTCTCTTTTGGAGCCATCATTCATAAGGGTTGTACAATAGGTGTGGTTCCCAGAACCACAATACGGAACTCAACTTCATAATAAGGAGGTAAACCTTGCACCTCATCAAAAATATCTATGAAATCTCGGACAACCAGCACATCTCCTAGCTCCACTTTTGCCACTTGAGTGAATAGAGAAAACTGCTCATTAACTTCTTAGGCTCTTCATAACAATATCAACACCAACATCTCCAACATCACTAACTCTGATGAGCCTTCTACCACAATCCAAGATAGCTTTAACCTTAGATAACAAATCCATTCCTAGCAACATTCCAAAATCCATAAACCCAAGAACAAAGAAGTCAAAAGGAAAGAGATGATTTCGACAAGAAATAGGTACATTTAGACACATAGTATCAAGATTTGTCAGACCTCCAACTAGGTTTGACACAAAAGAGGATTATTTATGATTATAGTTTGTTCATTAGATCATAAGAAATAAAACTATGGGAAGCTCCTGTATCAAATAACATGCTTACAGGAATATCAAAGATAGATAATGTACCTTGCAACACTTGCTTTCCTTTTTGATCTGATGAAGTGGATGTTATCTCTTCAATGGTAAAGTCTACCCTTGAGATCCCTTTTTAGGAAAAGGGCACTCATTCTTCATATATCCTAGCTGGCAGCTATTGAAATATGCGGTAATTGGGCAATGATTTGCAAAGTGGCCCAACTTATTGCACTTGGAACGAAGAATGTTGGCCAAGTTGGTTCGCTTCTTCTGTACTGGAGCGCCATCTTCGGGTTTCTTCCTTGCACCCTTCTTCTTTCCCTTAAACTACGCTTGAAGTTTAGCTTTCCATCAACTGGTATAAGTGATAAAGGCTTGGCACTTACCGCTGGTACTACACTCTTCTGGACTCCTTCCTTAATATCAAGAGCCTCAAACCTCAAAGTCATGCTAATAATGTTGATGAACGTACCGATAAGATAATTGGTCATTTCAAGATGGAACTTTGGTCGCATTCAATTCACAAGCATTTCATTTTTCTTGAGTGGTGTGTCTATCAATCCAAGTCGAAAATGGGACAAAGCATTGAACTTATGCTCATACCGCGACAACGTCATATCACCCTGCTTTAAGTCAATGAAACTTCTAAATAACCGAGTTCTTCTGGATTTTGGAATAAATTGTGCTTCAAAAACTTCCTTGAACTGAGCCCAAGAAAACTCCTTTGGAGTGCTAGCTGTTTCTGAATCCCACCAATCCACCATCGACTTTTGAAGTTGTCTTGATGCCGACAGCCATTTATCTGCATCCTCCAACTGAAGATCTCCAAATATTCTTTCACAAGTTCGAAGCCACATCTACAGTCTAAGAATATCTTCTATCCCATAGAATGTTTTCCCGCCTAAAGTTGTAAAATTCTAACACAAAGCCACAAAGTTCATAGAGGGCTGAAATTGCACTACCATTTCCTCTACCGGATCTACAGCTAACATAGTAAAATTTCTAGGTACCCTACCATTGGTAGCCATGCTAGTTCTAGATCCTCTCCTTCCTCCTCATTTTGTATTCATTTTCTATTATCTAAACAAATAACATGTATCTTTAGAATAAAAAAATAGGATTAAATGTTTTAAGGAACTAACACTAAAGTATCTAAAACGAGACTTTAGGGGATAAATATTATTATAATAAAAATTACAAATACGCTCTCTCAAGATTAACTCAATCTCGAGCATCGCTCACCCTATCTCTAATGAGTTGTACCCCAATTAGGCTAAGGTGTTCGCTCAACCGAAGCTCTGATACCAACTATGGTGACCCACCTTTCAGACCCTTAAGAACCCTGGTATTCATGTCCATTCCCCAAGTATCTGAAAGACGAGTTGTCATAGGGTAAAATATAAGAATAGAACAATAGTCTCACAATAGAATGGTTTAATATATAACATAAAAATAAGATAGTACATAAGGTTACTTCCCAACATAGAGTTATCAGAGTTACAACAAAAGTACTACTATTAATCTAGGTAGTTATAACAACCTTCCTTTAAATATACATACATAGAGCCAACATCAAATTACAGTGGAAATAAATAGCTAGATAGATAAGGAGCCTCCTACTCGTCCACCATCTTCAAAAGGGCCCAAAGAAACCTGTCATTTCTAGACTACTCAAATATAAATGAGTACCCGAGAGTTTAAGGAAATTTGGGTCAAACAATAAGTCTGGTTTGAGTAAACTCCAAATAAAAAAAACAAAACACATAGAATAACCAGTGAGACCACGTTGCAAAAACACAGAACAGGTTTCCCCTCATAAAGACAACACCCAAGCATAAAAGAATTGACAAAAATAATTAGACATCTCAAAAAGCACAAGACGCTTCCCGATGCAATAAAGAAAGAATCAATCCAAATATTTGAATCAAAAATAAGGAAAAGAATTTTTCCAACAATGACTAGGAGGGTGTGCCCCCCTTATCGGAAGCATACCTCTAGAAAATATACTTGAGAACTACGATGGCTCTCGAAAACCTCCAAGCCGCACCCCGCCAACCTTACCGAGTATCCGAGTTTTTCATATCTCCGTGCGCATACAACCGAAACCAATTTAGAATAGATGTGACAATACCCTAATGGAAGCAACCCCACATAGCATGGCCCCCACTCGCTCTTTATTTGGTCATTTTCGATAAAGGATATCGATGCTTTAAATGAGCAACAAATCATCTTAGGTTGACGAAACAGAAACAAAAGGAAGAAGGGTATCAAAATCGATAGTAAAGATATCAACTATCGGGGATAACAAAATGATCATATAAGGAAATTAAATCTTATACTCTTTCAATGTTTGGAAGATATACATATACTTATCTAATTGGTATAAGTATATTCACAAAACATTTGGGAGGATCATATTTTAAAAATATACTTAAATGGGTCAAAATCAATTGTCTACAAGAAAGGTAATGTTTTCCATACCATTATAATTATTAAGATCATTTATGGAAATCAAATCTCTAACACTTTTCACGTTTTTTATATTCTCGACTTACTCTATACCTCGCCCAGAAACAAAGCTAGGTAAGTCAAGGCACTAGTTTCTCCTAACCTTTCCTAGACATTCGATTCTAGATCTCACAGATAGAGGCTCAATCTACTCATCATATTTTAGTGCCATGTATAGGACTACTTACTTTCCATAAATGACCCATTTAAATCATTATATAAATTACAAAGCTCTTTTAAAATACTTTAAACCATGATTTAAAACTTCCATTCAAATCATAACTTAAACCCATCATCTTTAAAGGAGAATACGATCAAGAGGGGTGATGCTCCCTCTTAATCAAATGCGACAGCTAAAAGGAGTGTTATTTCCTTTTGACTAAAAAGTCACGAAATGTCAATCCTAAGCTAAAAGTTGGTGTATGTTCCCTTTAACTAAACGTCAAGCTTATTGCTCATAGACTAGCCAAGCACAAATCAAACAACCAAACAAGAATAACAACAAGAATAATAGCAGACTCATTATTATTAACAATTTACAATCAATAGCTACCACAACATTTATCAAAATGTGAATAAGTCAAAGTAAAGAGATTATCACTGTAAAATAATTAAATTATACTCACATAATAAATTATACCCACTAAACTATGAATGCGAGGAATATACTCACGTCCTATTTGCTTTGTTGGAGACTTGGAATACTTCACCTTTGATAATGAAATTTAGTTCTTTTCTTTGGTTTGTGAATGAATTAAAATGAGATATGGATTGTCTATTTATAGGTGAAGAGAAGGGTAATTTAGCAATTTCCTATAGCCTAACCTGATTCGACCAAATTTTGGTCCAATAGAAACCAGCCTTATGGTCTAATTTGATTCGACCACATTTCGGTCCAATAGAAAACATCCTTATAGCTTAATTTGATTCGACCATATTTTGTTCCAATAGGAATCCTCCTTATCAACTATGGATTAACCTGATTCGACCAAATTTTGGTCCAATAGCAACCATCTACATGGCATAACCTGATTCGACCTGATTTTAGTCCAACGGTAACCATCCGTGTCGAATATAATAATCACTATGCTGTTTTATTTTATTATGCAAGTAATTATAATATTCTGTTTTATTACGCAAAGTTAATAATTCTTTCATGTTTTATTAGGCGGGTAATTATGCTATTCTATTTTATTGGGCAAGGTTAATAAATTCTTTCTTGTTTTACTAGGCAAGTAATTATACTATTCTGTTTTATTAGGCAAGGTTAATAATTGTTTCTTGTTTTACTAGGAGAATTCTTTTCTTAAGTAATCATTCTAATTTGATTTATTAGGAAAACTTATTTTTAAATAATTCGATACCCTTAACTATCATATAACTCAAACCATTTTTAAACTAACATTTTACATCAGTATTAAAAATCCATTCGAGACGTTTTATCCAAAAAATTATTTTAGATATAAAATCCATTATTTAATCATTTGAAAACATATTAACTATTCATGTTCAAAGTGATTAAATTATGGGTCATTACACATCAGTTCCCCTACGCAATTGTCCTTGACATAAGCACACTCACCATTTAATGAACAATTGCCTATTAGCTGACCTTTACATTATATTTGCCATTAATTTTGTCCTTTTGCTAATTATTATTGTAACATCCCAGAATTTTGGACATTGAATTTTGAACATTTAATTCATTTGAAATGTTCAATGAAGATTTTGAATTAGTTTAAATTAAAAAGAATTGGGTGAAATAAATAAATTACTTATAAGTCCAAATATGGTAATCTAATTGGAATTTAAATAGTAATAATTAAATATTGAATCGGGATAAATTGTGAATATGGGGATAATTAGATATGGAAATGAGTTCTAAAATTTATTTTAAGTCTATTCGGTTATTAAAAGCGTTGTTGGATTTTTAGATGGATCTAAAGGTTAATAAGTTATTATTGGGGATTTTATATTAAATTAAAAATGAATTTAATATTATTAAAATGCAACTAATTAGATTTTGGGTCTGGGATGAGCCAGAATGATTGTAAATGTGATTATAAATTTTATGCAATTTATTATCAAGTTAGTAAAATTTTAAAAGTGAAATTTTAAGCGTTTTCGACAATTTTGAAAATCGCTCGATTTAATAGACGAGTTAAAATAGCCTTCCGGGGCACAGTCTCGGAATTCGACGAAACCAGTTCCATTGGATCCGTAATAGTTAGTTATTATCGGATTTCAATTTTCGTAGCAATCGGAGTTGTCGTTTGACCCTGGCAGCTCAAAACGCATAGAAATCGTTTTAATGGATTTAATTTTAAATTGATCGTTTAATTCTGTAACTCACACATACGATCAAATTAGCTCACGAAACCTGTCCCATTGTGTCCGGAACGCGGAAAAACCCTAGGAATGCCTAATGGTGTGTGAGGATTGGAGCTCTTTTGCAAAGTTGTTAAGCAATTGAAGAATAATAATAAAATAATATTAAATATATATATATATATACATACTCAATTTCTTTCCCAAACCCTAAACTACATCAGGTCGCCGCTTATGCACGTTTAATGGCCGAAAGTCACCCATTTGTTTTTCAAATTATCGATCAATCCACTCTTTATTTGCCAAAACGTTCAACTGGAAAAGTGGAGAGGATAGTTGGATCTACATATCCGACGGTCGAGATGTGATTTGACAAGGTGGATGGAGGGTTATTCGCTGCCGTTCGTTTAGATTTCGTTCGCGCCTTTCAATCGCAGATGGAGGCCGAGCTTCGAGAGATCCCAGGCGAAGGTGGAGTTGGTCGTGACGTACGCGGGGTCGTTGTTTGATCGAGCTAGAGTTGACCGTGGTGGGAGCGGTACGAAACCCTAGTGGTGATGATTGCGTTCGAGCTTCTCCTATGTACGCGCGTTGAGGAAGGAGAGCTATTGCACGGTTTTGATTACTTCGTTCCCACGTACGGCAGATCTGAGGTTAATTAAAAAAAAATTGTTTTAAATTTAAATTCAAATCTTTAAATTTGAATAACTTCTTCGTATGACATCAGATTCGTATGAAATTTACGGCGCCGGAATCGCAGAGATGCGTACTACGAAATGGTGCAGATCCGGAATCATTCCGGGCAAGTAGAAATTTGAGTTAAATTGAACGTCGTTCGGTTTAATTTGAATTTCGAACGCTCGCCGAAACTCAAGGTGAGTTATTCTCACTCACATCTGGATACCAGTAAAGTAAACAGCTAATATTGAATGTTTGTTTGGATGTTTAGCTGAATATGGTAATTATTATCAAATGGAATCGATATATATTGTCGTGCTAATATTTGTGGATGTAGGGAAAAACAAGTTGGAGGGATCCAACTGGATTCCTCGCAATATAATAATTATTTGATAATTGATGATGCATTCTATCTATATGTGTTGTGACAGATAAATCTGGAATTAAAATGTACTGTGCTATTGTTGGATAAACTATAAATCCAGAATTTAATTATAAATGGAATAAATTGGTTTTTTTTTAAAGAAATAAGAGAAATTAATATATAAAGAATTTTAAAGGAATAAAATTTGGGTTTGGTTTGGATGAAGAATGAAATTGGAAAAATTTAAATTTTTAAATGAAGTGGAAAATTTACCAATCTATAATTATAGAAGTATGGTTTCCGGTGAGAAATTTTATAAGAAGGGATAAGTGATAAAATAACGATGGGTTATTTTTGATAATGAATAGACTTTTCCAAAAATTAAATTACATTTTCAACGATACTTCTAAACATAAATTAACAGTTATAAATGTAAATAAAATATTTTGAAATGCAGCCTTCACCATTGAAATTTTATTTAAGTGATTCATAAGCATTACTTTCCTTTAATGAATTCTCAAAGGTTCATTTAAAAGAATTCTTAAACCGGAGCTTTGAAAGTAAATTTCCAGGAATGGTAAACTATGTTTGGGCTTCGAAAGAAGTTATTTTTTTAAAACCTGGAAAGGAAATTTATGTTATTAAAAGATGAATTTGAATGGTAATAAATTGGCTGGATTTATAAGACGGATTCTTTAGGGTGTGGAAATGGAAGGTGAGTTCCTTGGAAAACCAAGTTCGAGTTTTAAACAGATTTTATTAAAAGAAAGTTTAAAGTCCAAAGTTGTTTAAAAGAGTGCTTGAAAATTATTAATTTAAAGTAACTAATTAATAAATTAGCAATAGTGATTATTTGCGTGTACATTATTAGTTATTTTTATAAATGAAATTATTTAAAGACTTGTTTTGACCTAAGTCATTGAGATTAATATTAACCTTTTAAAAATCTACTTATAAGTTTAGTTTAGATTAAACCCATATTTGCAATCAAGATTTATATCCTAATAAATGGATTTACTTTACATATTTGAAATTATATTTTTGAGTAATAATTAGTAGTAAATTTTCATATTTTAAAGTATATTTCAGCATAAAGTGTTTTAAATCTAAATTTGTTTTGAAATTGGTTATTTCCAATGGGAATAAATGGTGAAGGATTTACTGGGTAAAGGAAGAGACTTTGGAAATTGTTTTCAAATGAGCTTTGAAAATTTGGAAATATATCTTGTAAAGATATTTGAGGCAAATAAAAAAGTGGGAAATTATTTATTGTGTGATGGATATTTGTGAATATAAATTGATAGTTAAATCACCGACTATCAATATTGGACAAATGCGTTGATCGTTTCGAAGAGACCGGGATCGAGATTAATTCCTCGAAAACAACTTCGATCCGGTTTGTACGTTTCGTGCGAAAAACGTGTTCGGAGTCGAAGATAGAGCAGTGAAGTGCAAGGGCTAGTCGCTACTAATCCTGAGGATATTTCCAAAATGGATGTAGTAGGAGTAGTGCCTTCGGTTCCGTTCGAACCCGGGACGGACTTGTATGGACGAATGCTTTCGGAACATCGTCAGGTAGGCGATGGGCATTCTTAGTGAAACGTTCTTGAAAGGTAACGTTTAGCCTCAAGCCTCATCAACCGGGAATGGCTAAAACAGGGGAGGTGCAGCAAGGTTAGGTGGGTCATTCCCAAGCAGGACAAGATTTTCCCCTGTCTAGATGTCCCTTTTATTTCGGCTTAGTGGGTGGTTGGTCACGCCAACCACGGGGTTATCTTGTTCGGGACTGTTCAGTAAGGAATGGTTCCGGCCTTGTGTTGCAGGGGAGTGGACGTACTCCTCGGTACTCTGATCTAGGCTAGGTACTGTGACGGGCGGTACCCCAGTAGCCCAGCCATTGATGGAAGTCCATTCTCCCTACGAGCCTTGTACGAGTTTTGTTTGTATTACCCACTCTGTGGCTAGTAGATGGAATTCAATCATGTAACAATTTCGGCTATTTTATAAGTATTTGTATATAGACCCTATTATAATATCAGAGGATTTTTATAAAAAGTGTTTTAGCTATCGTAAGGTAAAAACCCGACATGTTTATTTGTGGAGTGGTCTTTCGAGATGCTTTTGTTTTCAAAGGATTTTTGGAACTTTAATAATCAATTTGGATGCATTATTGTCAACAGCTGGTATTCCAGACTGACTCGGGTGTTATTCCATTATAATGCTCGGGTCAGGCCGAGTATTATATGTTCAGGACAGGATGCTATGGAGCAGGAGAGGAGCTGGAGTCCGAGACGTATTATCTATACCTATATATATATATATATATATATATATATATATATTCCGCTGCTGTGATTGTATGGTATGTCTGTTTGGTAATGGTTGATGTATGAGACACTCTGATGATATGATGTATAAAACAGTTATAGATTTCATTTTGTGTAAAGTTCTATATTTACTATTATATTTTACTCCGCTGCGTTTGTGAGATTCTGATTTGTTTAGTTTCTCCTTCATCTATCTCTTCTTCTTAACCCTAAATGGTTCGTATTTATGTGCCACTTGAGTTAACGGAGGTAGGATAGTGTTGATTCAATGGGTACAGATTTGCAGGCTGTCACACTTGGTATCAGAGCTTAGGTTGGCGACAACCTAGGCTTTGGTGGGAAAATTACTCATTAAACAGAGTCAATAGTACTCTATAATGAGTTGAGTGTATTAATAAATATGAGAGCGTACTTGTTAGTGAATATAAAATTATTTTGTACTGTGTTGACTTATCAGTTGACTGTTTATGAATTCTGGTCGGTACGGGAAGTACAACCGTATCGATAGGGGTTTCTAAACTCTTAAACAAGATAAACCGACATAGTATTATTTTTAAAGTGGGTAAATGAAATAATTTTACCCAAAATTATATTTTGATATAAAAGAAATGGTTTTCTAGCTTATTATATATTAGGTGTTTGTTGGTTGTTAATACCATAATCAAGTAAGAATCTTGAATTTGATCAAAATTTGAAATGATATAAGCTAATAAGAATATAACATATTAAAATGGTTTATAACCAAATAGAATTAATTTAATATGCTGTAAATAAGAAGAAGTGAAATTAAAAATTGAGTTAAACCGGAATTTTTGATCCCGGGAAATTTGAAAGGTGTTTAAATGGATTAAAACAAAGGTTTGAGAAATTTAACATCTTGGGAATGTTTGGAAATGTTTTCCAAAACATTAGAAGGCAATAATGAAATATTGTTTTGGGAAGTATTTTTGAATGGAAACTGTTTGAAATGAATGTAGGAAAGTAAAGAAGCACTGAACTCACTCCAGTCGCTGGAAAATAATCCTGATGATGCTGGCCACATCATTAGAATTCATTTTCGAGTTTCTAACGTGATGGATTGCTTCCCTAGTACTTGATTATGATATTGTTTGGATTTGTTGGGTATACCAGTTGTTTTGGAAATTTCAAAGGAGGAAGTTTGTTTTGGTATAAACAAATTGTTTTGGAAATCTGGGAATTTGATTTGATTGGGTATACCAAATTGGTATATATTTAACATTTCAAAATGGTTTTGAAACAAAGCTGGGTAAATTGAATTCTGGGAAGATTCTATTTAAATAATGTGTAAAATTTAAAATGAATTAATTATTGAACTTATTAAGTGAAGTTAATATTAATAAGAAGCAAGAAATGAAAATTTTAATCTTAGAATTAAAATTTAACTTGAGTAATTGGAAGTGAATAAAATATATTGAAGTGAATAGAAAATTTGAATTTAACTTGGATAAATTAAATAAATTGAGCTTAGAATTAAATGGATCTGGGATAAATTAAAATGTGAGTTGGCTTTGAAATTGTAGGTCATTGTGTAATGAATGGTATCAATGAGCTATTGAGTATTATACTTATAATTTGAGGTTGATATTAATAAGGAAGGAAAATGAACTTTTATCCTGGGATTAGATAAAGTTTGAGCATATGAAGGTGAATGGAATATTTTTGAATTTAACTTAAGATAAGTTAAATAAAATTGAGAATTTGAAATGGAATTAAATCAAATTGAATTGGAATTAAATTAAATTAAATATAAAGGTGAAATGTAAATTGCTTATAATTGCATAAAGAAATTCATATTCTTAAGTTATTAAGTGTTATGCTTATAATCTAAAATTTGTGGATTTAAAATTTGCAAAGAATAAAGAATTGGGTTGTAAAGCCTAATAAAATGGAATTATATCTCAAATGGAATGTGAATTCAGATAAGGAAAAATGAGGTATAAAAGAAGTGAATGAACTTGAGTTAGTAAATAAGTTTTAAACTTGTATATGGAGAATTAAAGTTACATTGAATTGGATTTAACTTAAATCGAGTGGAATTAGGATGGACTTGGATTTAATTAAAAACAAGATTTAATTGTGTTGTGCATTAATATGTATGGTATTAAATCCTTATTTAAGGTGGTAGAGGAAATGAAATGAATTCAAGTTGGCTAAATAAACACTTAGGTGGACTTGAAATTAATTTGGCTTTTGCTGCGACGGCAACGTAACCCTGGGATGTAACTGTGACCATGGATAGGGGTGATGATTTCCAGAGCATTCTCACCAAAGTTATTTCCTCTATTTTCAAAAAGTGTATTTAATATTTTTAATAAAATTATTTTCCAAGTATTTTCACTGGGTGTTGAAAACGGGTTTACCAAGTACTTATAGATTTTCAGTTAGTATAAGTTGAATTAAATAAAAGAAGCTTGAAGATGAATTCAGTGTAAACTAAATTTAATGAAATTGGTCTTGGCCTAGGTGGAATTTTGGTGGTTTGATAAGTAAAGTCTGAGAAGAATAATGAAAAAAAAAACCCCGTTCTAGTATGGGATTTAGTTTTGGCAATAAAAAGGTTGAGAGTGTGAATGAAATTGGTCATATTATAAATAAATCCAGGATGGTATGATAAAAGTAAAACTTAAGTTAAATAATGGATTTGAAATATGAAAATCAAGACTTGGTTTAAAAAGAATAATAATAAGAATAATAAAATAATAAACTTAAGATGGATAATAAATTTGAAAGGTGAGAATAAGGATTTAATTTAAAAATTGCAAGGAAATAAGAATATTTGGGTTGTGAATCATTCCAAATGGAATAAGAAAGCTTGAATCATGAACCATGCAAAATTGAATAAAATTAATATAAATTTAAACTAGAATTAATTTTAATGGTTATAAGCTTAAATGATGGTCACTTGCTTGGATAACCTAAAATTTGCATAAGAATGGGTTATTTTGTCGTATTCAAAATTTAGTTGTTTAAACAGCAACTGAATTAGTTTAGAATTGACTGGAATGGATTGAAATGTCATTAAGTGATTTTGCATATGAATGGAAATGGATCATAAAAGAAATGCAAATGTTTCAAGTTTAAAATAAAATTTGATTGTAAATTAAATTGGGAATGTAAGTTAAAATAAAGAAATGTAAGTAAGGCATATGTTAAGCATATTGAACTAGAAATGAATTGGTGATAGTAATTATGATTTGAGAATGGTAAACTTGTATGTAACTCATTTATGTGAAATAACTTGGAGTGTGGCATTAGAAAAGGAACTTTGTATATGCTTTAAAATATGATTTACTTATGAAATTATGCAAAGTGTTGTTTGGGGCGTAAATGGATATGTTGGCTTACATTTATATTGGAAATGTTGTTAAAATGTTCATATCTTTGACAACTGATGAGTTTGTTGAGTAAGTACAGGTACGGAAGGCATTTGAGAGAGTTGGAGCGCGTATATGCGTTATATTAGCCGCTTGCTATTAAAATTTGCTAAAAGGTACGCCTATGCAAATATAATTGGGAAACGATATATTTGTTGCGTGGGTCGATGTATACATATTTATTTGTATCGCGGTATCGCGAAAGCTCCACCGTACAGGGGAGACTCTGCCAAAAAATTTCGAAAATTTTGGGAGTTAGAAAATTTTTGGAATTTGAAATTTGAAAATTTGCTTGGAAAGTTGTTTTAGGAAAATGTTGAAACAAAAGCTTTTGAGTATAAATAACCCAAGTGAGTTTGGATTTGAGCTAAAGGGTTTTGGGAAGTTTATATAAGCTTTTAACTAAACAAATTGGGAAAATAAATGAGTTTGAGAGTATGTTCTACCATAGCAAATTTCGAGGACGAAATTTTTATAAGGGGGAAGGAATGTAACATCCCAGAATTTTGGACATTGAATTTTGAACATTTAATTCATTTTAAATTTTCAATGAAGATTTTGAATTAGCTTTAAATTAAAAAGAATTGGGTGAAATAAATAAATTACTTATAATTCCAAATATGGTAATCCAATTGGAATTTAAATAGTAATAATTAAATATTGAATCGGGATAAATTGTGAATATGGGGATAATCAGATATGGAAATGAGTTCTAAAATTTATTTTAAGTCTATTCGGTCATTAAAAGCGTTGTTGGATTTTTCGATGGATCTAAAGGTTAATAAGTTATTATTGGGGATTTTATATTAAATTAAAAATGAATTTAATATTATTAAAATGCAACTAATCAGATTTTGGGTCTGGGATGAGCCAGAATGATTGTAAATGTGATTATAAATTTTATGTAATTTATTATCAAGTTAGTAAAATTTTAAAAGTGAAATTTTAAGCGTTTTCGACAATTTTGAAAATCTCTCGATTTAATAGACGAGTTAAAATAGCCTTCCGGGGCACAGTCTCGGAATTCGACGAAACCAGTTCCATTGGATCCGTAATAGTTAGTTATTATCGGATTTCAATTTTCGTAGCAATCGGAGTTGTCGTTTGACCCTGGCAGCTCAAAACGCATAGAAATCGTTTTAATGGATTTAATTTTAAATTGATCGTTTAATTCTGTAACTCGCACATACGATCAAATTAGCTCACGAAACCTGTCCCATTCTGTCCGGAACGTGGAAAAACTCTAGGAATGCCTATTGGTGTGTGAGGATTGGAGCTCTTTTGCATAGTTGTTAAGCAATTAAAGAATAATAATAAAATAATATTAAATATATATATATATATATATACACACACTCAATTTCTTTCCTAAACCCTAAACTACATCAGGCCGCCGCTTATTCATGTTTATTGGCCGAAAGTCAACCATTTGTTTTTCAAATTATTGATCAATCCACTCTTTATTTGCCAAAACGTTCAACTGGAAAAGTGGAGAGGATAGTTGGATCTACATATCCAACGGTCGAGATGTGATTTGACGAGGTGGATGGAGGGTTATTCGCCGCCGTTCGTTTAGATTACGTTCGCGCCTTTCAAGCGCAGATGGAGGCCGAGCTTCGAGAGATCCCAGGCGAAGGTGGAGTTGGTCGTGACGTACGCGGGGTCGTTGTTTGATCGAGCTAGAGTTGACCGTGGTGGGAGCGGTACGAAACCCTAGTGGTGATGATTGCGTTCGAGCTTCTACTGTGTACGCGCGTTGCGGAAGGAGAGCTATTGCACGGTTTTGATTTCTTCTTTCCCACGTACGGTAGATCTGAGGTTAATTAAAAAAAAAATGTTTTAAATTTAAATTCAAATCTTTAAATTTGAATAACTTCTTCGTATGACATCAGATTCGTATGAAATTTACGGCGCCGGAATCGCAGAGATACGTACTACGAAATGGTGCAGATCCGGAATCATTCCGGGCAAGCAGAAATTTGAGTTAAATCGAACGTCGTTCGGTTTAATTTAAATTTCGAACGCTCGCCGAAACTCAAGGTGAGTTATTCTCACTCACATCTGGATACCAGTAAAGTAAACAGCTAATATTGAATGTTTGTTTGGATGTTTAGCTGAATATGGTAATTATTATCAAATGGAATCGATATATATTGTCGTGCTAATATTTGTGGATGCAGGGAAAAACAGGTTGGAGGGATCCAACTGGATTCCTCGCAATATAATAATTATTTGATAATTGATGATGCATTCTATCTATATGTGCTGTGACAGATAAATCTGGAATTAAAATGTACTGTGCTATTGTTGGATAAACTATAAATCCAGAATTTAATTATAAATGGAATAAATTGGTTTTTTTTAAAGAAATAAGAGAAATTGATATATAAAGAATTTTAAAGGAATAAAATTTGGGTTTGGTTTGGATGAAGAATGAAATTGGTAAAATTTAAAATTTTAAATGAAGTGGGAAATTTACCAATCTATAATTATGGAAGTATGGCTTCCGGTGAGAAATTTTATAAGAAGGGATAAGTGATAAAATAACGATGGGTTATTTTTGATAATGAATAGAGTTTCCGAAAATTAAATTACGTTTTCAACGATACTTCTAAACATAAATTAACAATTGTAAATGTAAATAAAATATTTTGAAATGCAGCCTTCACCATTGAAATTTTATTTAAGTGATTCATAAGCATTACTTTCCTTTAATAAATTCTCAAAGGTTCGTTTAAAAGAATTCTTAAACCTGAGTTTTGAAAGTAAATATCCAGGAATGGTAAACTATGTTTGGGTTTCGAAAGATGTTATTTTTTTAAAACCTGGAAAGGAAATTTATGTTATTAAAACATGAATTTGAATGGTAATAAATTGGCTGGATTTATAAGACGGATTCTTTAGGGTGTGGAAATGGAAGGTGAGTTCCCTGGAAAACCAAGTTCGAGTTTTAAACAGATTTTATTAAAAGAAAGTTTAAAGTCCAAAGTTGTTTAAAAGAGTGCTTGAAAATTATTAATTTAAAGTAACTAATTAATAAATTAGCAATAGTGATTATTTGCGAGTACATTAGTAGTTATTTTTATAAATGAAATTATTTAAAGACTTGTTTTGACCTAAGTCATTGAGATTAGTATTAACCTTTTAAAAATCTACTTATAAGTTTAGTTTAGATTAAACCCATATTTGCAATCAAGATTTATATCCTAATAAATGGATTTACTTTACATATTTGAAATTATATTTTTGAGTAATAATTAGTAGTAAATTTTCATATTTTAAAGTATATTTCAGCATAAAGTGTTTTAATTGTTTTAAATCTAAATTTGTTTTGAAATTGGTTATTTCCAATGGGAATAAATGGTGAAGGATTTACTGGGTAAAGGAAGAGACTTTGGAAATTGTTTTCAAATGAGCTTTGAAAATTTGGAAATATATCTTGTAAAGATATTTGAGGCAAATAAAAAATGTGGGAAATTATTTATTGTATGATGGATATTTGTGAATATAAATTAATAGTTAAATCACCGACTATCAATATTGGACAAATGCGTTGATCGTTTCGAAGAGACCGGGATCGAGATTAATTCCTCGAAAACCACTTCGATCCGGTATGTACGTTTCGTGCAAAAAACGTGTTCGGAGTCGAAGATGGAGCAGTGAAGTGCAAGGGCTAGTCGCTACTAATCCTGAGGATATTTCCAAAATGGATGTAGTAGGAGTAGTGCCTTCGGTTCCGTTCGAACCCGGGACGGACTTGTATGGACGAATGCTTTCGGAACATCGTCAGGTGGGCGATGGGCATTCTTAGTGAAACGTTCTTGAAAGGTAACGTTTAGCCTCAAGCCTCATCAACCGGGAATGGCTAAAACAGGGGAGGTGCAGCAAGGTTAGGTGGGTCATGACCAAGCAGGACAATATTTTCCCCTGTCTAGATGTCCCTTTTATTTCGGCTTAGTGGGTGGTTGGTCGCGCCAATCATGGGGTTATCTTGTTCGGGTCTGTTCAGTAAGGAATGGTTCCGGCCTTGTGTTGCAGGGGAGCGGGCGTACTCCTCGGTACTTTGATCTAGGCCAGGTACTGTGACGGGCGGTACCCCAGTAGCCCAGCCATTGATGGAAGTCCATTCTCCCTACGAGCCTTGTACGAGTTTTGTTTGTATTACCCACTCTGTGGCTAGTAGCTGGAATTTAATTATGTAACAATTTCGGCTATTTTATAAGTATTTGTATATAGACCCTATTATAATATTAGAGGATTTTTATAAAAAGTGTTTTAGCTATCGTAAGGTAAAAACCTGACATGTTTATTTGTGGCGTGGTCTTATGAGATGCTTTTGTTTTCAAAGGATTTTTGGAACTTTAATAATCAATTTGGATGCATTATTATCAACAGCTGGTATTCCAGACTGACTCGGGTGTTATTCCATTATAATGCTCGGGTCAGACCGAGTATTATATGTTCAGGACAGGATGCTATGGAGCAGGAGAGGAGCTGGAGTCCGAGACGTATTATCTGTACCTATATATATATATATATATATATATATATATATTCCGCTGCTGTGATTTTATGGTATGTCTGTTTGGTAATGGTTGATGTATGAGACACTCTGATGATATGATGTATAAAACAGTTATAGATTTCATTTTGTGTAAAGTTCTATATTTACTATTATATTTTACTCCGCTGCGATTGTGAGATTCTGATTTGTTTAGTTTCTCCTTCATCTATCTCTTCTTCTTGACCCTAAATGGTTCGTATTTCTGTGCCACTTGAGTTAACGGAGGTAGAATAGTGTTGATTCAAGGGGTACAGATTTGCGGGCTGTCACACTTATCATTGTCTTTATACTGATCATCAAAGTGATGTCCTTGCATATTTGAAATCGATATCTCTTACCAAACATTTATATGGTTTTTGGTTAATAGTTAATAAAATTTTGAGTGCTCTCCTTATTAGAGGACCATTCTTTCTTAAAAATAATAATTAATTGAAAGTTAATTAATTGAAATGTATACATATATTGATACATATATAAACAACCTATACATATTACAGTTAACTATTTATCTTAAATAGTTTAAGATTAATTATATAAAATTTTAATCATTTTAAATAAATAAAATTAATTAAATATGATTTAAGTAAGTAGATACATATAAATTTTATATAAGTTAATCAAATTATAATAGTCATAAATAAATTAAACTTATATAATTATATATGTATAAATATAATATAAGTGGAACTATAAGGAAAAAAATAGATTTTTGGAATAAGTATATACGTAAAGTGCATATATCATGATTTCAAATGTGTTAGACATTTGAACATGGGTTTATTTCATAAAATACATTGTTGATGAGATTTTTCATCTCACCAACACTCAAGTTTTTTTACGAAGTAATCATGACGCTAGATGCTTCTGCAGTCATGAACCAACACAATTAAGTATTGTTAATCCTGCCTTAATAAAGGTAATTATATTACTTTAATGCATACAATATTAAATGGGCGGAAATGTGAAGTACGCAAAACTAATTTGTGATCTCGATATTAGAGCCGATGGAACAAAAAAAGAACTGTAGAGTGGAGTACTGGAAAAATAAAAGGACACAAAGGATTTGCATGGTTTGAACGTTAAAGAATCCCGCATCCACGTGTAAAATATCGCTTTCTTTGTTATCCCGCTTTTTGGCAAAGCCGTGATACCAAAAGATCGATCGAAAACAAAGGACAGTTCGTCTCAGAGATTGGTCATTCTTCACTTCACAATGGATATCGTTGAATTTTTTCCGAGTCCAGTTTGAGCTACATTTGATATGACACGACAAGAAAGATCATAGAAGTCAGCATCTCAAATTTCAAGTCAATCTGAGTTCATATGCTCAAGTTATGATCGATTCAATTTGAAGGGAAAAGCACCGGTTTCGTATCGATCAGGCACCAGTGACTTCGTATCCATCAAAGTGCCGCCCTTCATATCGATCAACTTCGAATCCATCAAAGTATCCCGGTTCGTATCGATCAGTTCGAATCCATAGAAGTACCTCGGTTCGACTCGGTCCCATTCGGATCCATCGGCAAATCACCTACTTCGAGTCGGTCAACTCCCATGAGTTCGTATCGATCAGGAGCGGTCGTGTTCGAATCCATCAGGTCAAAGCACTTCGTATCCATCAAGTTACCCTGATTCGTATCCACCAACAGTTTTAGTTTGTATCCATGAATACGGCACCATTCGAACCCATCGAGTCAACTAGCTATGGTGACGTGTCATTCATCGATGCGAACGCGCCGAGATATATGGAGTCGAAGCTGTCAACTCGGAGCAAAGTCCGGATCGAGGCAAAGTGTGCACTCCACGTCAACACGAAGGCGCGTGCCACTATCGGTTCGAAGCGATCGATTCGAAACAAACAGCCACACGAGGAACCCAATTTCGTATCGACCATATCTCTAAATCTACTGATCCAAATGCCACGAATTTTTAACAGAAGCTTGCATACATGTTGAAGAATGTCCACACCAAATTTCACCTCGATTGGATAATTTTCTGATCGATTCGAATGGAGTTCGAATCAATCCCAAAGTGGGCCCAAATTTTCCGAGGCCGGGCATGTGGGCCCCCTCATGTGCCAGAAGTGGTCTCCCGAATTTTCAGCGAAATATCAGCATCCTACTCCTATAAATAGATCCCCTGGTCATTCAGAAAGGGGATCGGAGAACTTTTAGAGACAAAGCACGCCCGGACGCCGCCATAATCTCTCCATATCATCATTGCTGCCATTGATTTCGAATTTTGACTTACTATCTGCTGTATTTCGACATAAAAAGTTGTATTTTCCGAACATTGAGCAATAAAGTGACAAAACTTCATAGTGGACGTAGGCGATACGCCGAACCACTCTAAATTACTGTCTTCCATGCAATTTACTTTTCTGCGACTTGATGTTTTTGTTAGATAATCCTCACTTTCAATTTGATTTCTTCATTTATTATCTCTTTAAAACTTCCGAAGAGTGTTGTGCCCAATTTTGGTGCAAACACTTTGGTGCTTTCACTGAGAGAACCCAGATTTTCTCCTGCACTTTGGATCTGTCATCGATACCGGATTGAATAAATCTAAGAGAGAGATCCAGATCATCAAATCCAAGTTCCTTCCCTTCTATTCAGATTTGCATAATGTCTAGGAAAGGAATCCAACTTTCAAGATGGTTAGCACAAGGACCACCTCTAACGCTATCAATCAAGAAGAACAGGATAGACAGAATCCTACGCCACTACCTCCATCTAACCATGATGCTACTGGGCATTTGGAACCATTAGATCCGGTTACCCGACATGAGTTGCAGTTGCTACTCCAAGAGCTGACCTAGAGTCGGCAACAACTAGCGGAACAGCTACGTGCTAACGCCGAGCTGATCAACAAGCTGGATCGCCAGAAGCGAAAAAGATCCAAGAGAGACCATGCTTCTCGCTCCTCCAGCGAAAGTTCTTCATCTTCTGATTATCATAATCGATCTCCACGACCCCGGCTAGATGGGAGTCACATGTCAGCCGCTGGAGATCAACCGACACTGACCGTCGGACAACTGAGGGTTGGTCCATCAGCCAGTTTCCAAACCGGACCCTCCTCCCGAGGAGGTGTCGATCCTCACCACACCACAGAATACTGCACCACTAACGTCGCGGATGAACCAGGGGTCGATGCCCAAGATCAGTCAAACCTGGACCGTCGTCATAGTGGACATACTCCTGAACCATACATCAAAGAAGACTATGAGCCAAAAAGGCAAGACTTGGACCATAGACAACATCCGGTCCAACCCCAAAGTATGGAATGTAATCATACTCCGGCGCAAGCCGCACAAAACGCGCAAATGCCGGATCTTTCATTGTACTATGATACGCCAGATGATCCGTGAGAGCCAGGAATTCACAAATGATGATTGGGGAGTTTTCGGAAGTCACACTCCTTTTACGGACAATATTCTAACCGCTGAACCCCCACGGCGATTCAGGATGCCAACTCTACCCATGTAAGAGGGAAACTCCTACCCCAACCAACATATTCTGAAATATGAATGGCCAATGACCGCTGCCAGAGCTGACGATGCAGTGAAGTGTCGTAGTTTCCCCATATCCTTGGGGGGCATCACTACCATGTGGTTCACTCGACTGCCACCTCGATCCATCTCTTCATTCGACCAGTTGGCCACAAAATTTGTTGAACAATTCTACATGCACGTCGCAAGGCCAAAAGATGTCAACACTCTGTCCATCACAAGCTCCTGGAGAGACGCTCAGACACTACTTAGAGAGATTCCATACTACATGTGGGAAGATCAGCAATTCGAATGATAACTCTATCCTTATGGCGTTGACTAAGGGGATCGACCCCGATTCTGAGTTTGACAACTGGATAGCTGGAAAACCACCTGCATCATTGGACCGTTTCCATGCCAAGGCGTCTCAATTCTTGAGAAGGGAAGATGTGAAACATTATAGGAAGCAAACTAATGCAGGGCCAAGCACAGAAGGGATCCAGAGCAATGTCGCAATCAAACAGTCCGGTGAGAGCTCCGGAAAAGTTCAGTTGAACGTTAAAAACAAACAAGCTCGGCGGAGAGAGAGCGTAAATAAAACTAGAAAAAGAGATCAAAATCGTGGCCCGCAGCGCAAGAATCCTATGTTTGACAGTTACACTCCATTGAACACATCACTGGAGGACTTGTACTTACAAACCTGTAATGCAATTCAGTACAAAAACCTGCTCTGAGACCGTCGTCGGAGAGGCAAATCCAGACGGAAAATTTTTGTAGGTTCCATGAAAGCTACAGGCACAATACGAACGGGTGTCGTCACTTACAAGATCTCGTTGAAAAGTTGATCAGAGAAAGGAAGCTGGAACAGTTTGTTCGGGCGCAGCAACCCGGAGAAGCGGGCCCATCAAATCAAAATAATGAACCCTATCGACCGAGACATGAGTACTCCACTTGTCCCCACGGAAGATAGGTGATAAACTCCATCAGTGACGGACCAACTTTCTCAGGAGCCTGGAACGACGAAGATCTTCTTCACTGTTACACATGACAGGCTCATTCAATCTATGAATACTTTGCAGTTTCCTTTACATTCTGAAATTTGAACTTGTAATAAGGCACCGACTTTGCTATATTTTCTTATTTCAGCAATAAAATACTATCTCTTCAAGCTAGAGCTGTGATTCACCGAATGCAACATTCAAAAATCATGACACACGAAGAGCTAAGTTCCATCGAACAATGGAATTTATTCAAATAGCGAGTGACTGCGATACGACCGGCCACTCACTAAGTGAAACCTCAGCTCAGGGGCAAGCCATCACATTAAAGGCTGAACTGGACCAACACACGACAGTCCTACAACTAACTCCAAATTCCCAGAGTGCGAATTGGAGTATAAACATCAAATAACTCGTTCCCAAAGCGCGAACGGACTCCAAATTCCCAGAGTACGAATTGGAGTGTAAACATCAAATAACTCGTTCCCAGAGCATGAACGGACTCCAAATTCCCAGAGTGCGAAAAGGAGTGTAAACATCAAATAACTCATTCCCGGAGCGCAAACGGACTCCAAATTCCCAGAGTGCGAATTGGAGTATAAACATCAAATAACTCGTTCCCAGAGCGCGAACGGACTCCAAATTCTCGGAGTGTGGATTGGAGTATAAACATCAAATAACTCGTTCCCAGAGCACGAACGGACTCCAAATTCCCAGAGTGTGAATTGGAGTATAAACATCTAATAAATCGTTCCCAGAGCGCGAACGGACTCGAACTTCCCAGAGCGTGAATTGGAGTATAAACATCCAATAAATCATTCCCAGAGTGCGAACGGACTCCAAATTCCCAGAGTGCGAATTGGAGTATAAACATCAAATAACTCGTTCCTAGAGCACGAACGGACTCCAAATTCCCAGAGTGTGAATTGGAGTATAAACATCCAATAAATCGTTCCCAGAGCGCGAACGGACTCCAACTTCCCAGAGCGTGAATTGGAGTATAAACATCCAATAAATTGTTCCCAGAGTGCGAACGGACTCCAAATTTCTAGGGCGCGAATTGGAGTATAAGCATCAAATCCATCGTTCCCAGAGTATGAACGAATTCCTAAAAAGCCCAAATAGGTGTGACTGATCATCTATTGGCTGACTCCAACTTCCCAGAGCGTGAATTGGAGCATAAACATCCATTCCAGGTTCCCGAAGTGCAAACCAACCCATCAGTACAAACTCCAACTTCCCAGAGCGTGAATTGGAGCATAATCGTCCATTCCAGGTTCCCAGAGTGCGAACCAACCCATCAATGCAGACTCCAACTTCCCAAAGCGTGAATTGGAGTGTGAACATCTATTCTAGGTTCCTAGAGTGCGAACCGATACATCAATGCAACCTCCGACTTCTTAGAGCGTGAATTGGAGTATAAAATTACAGGTTCCCGGAGTGCGAACCCAAACATACATGCTATCTCCAAATTCCCAGAGTGTGAATTGGAGCACAAATACCAAGTCAAAGTTCCCGGAGTGCGAACCGAAATATCAATACTGACTCCAATTTCCCATAGCGTGAATTGGAGTATAAACATCAATTCTAGGTTCCTGGAGAGCGAACCGAAATATCAGTACCAACTCCAATTTCCCAGAGCGTGAAGTGGAATATAAACATCAATTTCAGGATCCCAGAGCGTGAACCGTATTACAAACATCGATAACTCTCAAATTCCCAGAGTGCGAACCAGATTATCGATCTCAAATTATCCTAAGTCTCCGGAATGTGGACATGTGCTTAAGGTCTGCAATAAGTGCGATCAACCACCAAAATACAAATGTTGTTCCCCGAAACTGGGGGGCAAAAAAGATAAGTGTTAATCACTAACCAAAGTGATACAATGTCCGAAGTTCAACTCATTCATCGATCACAACATGTGACCAAGATTTTCAGACTTGGCAAAAAAAACGAACTCTACTTGAAGGTAAAAACACCACAAGTACACCGGACTGAAAAATAAAAACTGCAAACACTTAAGCACAAAAGAAATGAGAATTGAAACAAAGAAATTGTATTTTATTTCAACTAACTGTATGTGAAGTTTCATGTACAAGTTCTTCCAAAAAATTCCTACTAGTAGGGGGCCAAGCCTACATCTATACATAGCCTATGAAAGGAAAATAAAAATGACTTCCTAGCCGCCAAAAATGCACTATAGGGAATCATCTACTTCTTCTTCTTCGGTTTCTCTTCATCGCGGAACCACTGGAACCGCTAGAATCTTCCGCTTTGACCCCGTACCCTTTGGCGGATCTTCCTCTGACGAAGGCATGATATCGATGTACTCCTCCAAACTTAAACTTAAAGGAATATTCTCTTCTTGAGGAGTCGGAGGAGTCGGGTCTACCACCGGGGGAGGAACGGCCATGCTAGTTCCGACTAGCGTGTCCCCAGAAGATGTCACCACAAGAGGAGTGGGATCAACCGCCGTCGTAGCACATTCAGAATTACCGCCGTGTGTTGCCGCTTCCATGTCTGCTTCGATTTGGGCAATTATCTCAGCCTCACGAGCAGCACGAGACTCACGATAGGTAGCGGTGGACTGTGACGATGCAATAGAAGCAGGTGGGAACGTGCCGAGAACAAATGGCATGTCAACAAGGGTTTATTGTGCTGGCTCAAGAGTTCATTCATCATCTGTTCATCGAAAGTAATTGAACCCCCATGTGTCACCTCAGTCGGCGCGGCTATCGTAGTAGCGATCGCTTCAGTGATAATGGACTCATGTTCTTGATATGACTCTTGGACTGCAGGAGGCGCTGTCGATGTTACTTTACTCACTGGACAAGAAAGAAAAGAAGTTGTCAGAACACGCTTCAATACAAGTACTTCAGTTCAAACACATAGTAGATTTGTGCAGAGTACCTTCCTCAACTTGACTCGTAGCTAACTGAGCAGCTTCAAAAGAGTGTTCCCTGATGGGAGATAAGCGTGGCTGCTCAGGGTCGTAGCCTGGGACCAACCGCGGCTCAGCCGCTGGCGTCGGCTCTGTTCCAAATGAAGTGATCAATTCTAAACTAGTAGCTGGATGCACAACGCCAGACCCCTCACCAACTTCCAAGTGTTGGGCACCCAGTCTCTCTTTTGCGCGAGAGATCATGAAATCGTGGAGATTCTTCTTTTCATCATCAGTCAGTATACGGTTCTCCAACTCGAATTCATCAAAAACTTCGCTTGGCTTTGATGCTTTCTCCTGTTCAACTAATAAATTCCAGGCGTTGAACAAATGCGTCGGATAATCATCAAGCCATGTCAAATTTCTGTGCCTCAGCACATTAGCATTATAAGTGATGAGAAGTTCTTCTATCTCTGTCTCCATCTTAGTCTCTACTTGACGAACTTTCTCATCGACTTCGGCTTCTGTCTCGCGGACCTTCTCCAAGGACGCATCTCTCTCTTTCCGGAAATCCACCGCCTGGTCACACGCTTCTTGTGCGGAAACATTAGCGGTGTCTCTCTCCTTCATAATTTCTGCAACTTTGGCCTTGATCTCGTTTAGCTCTTTCAAGGCCGCATCCCGCTCGGCAGTCACGATGGTATTACGGTGGCCCATGTCCTCCACCGTAGCGTAATGTTCACGCTTCATCCTATCCATCGCTGCCTGAGCTTCATTCGCTCTTCTAAGAGCTTCAATCTCCGACTTTCGAGAAGACTCGGCCTCACTGCCGAGCGCCTGAATGATGCGGTCCTTTTGACCAAGTTCTTCCTCCAACTTCTCGATCGTAGCTGCTCGATCAAAGGCCACCTTTGATGCTTTCTTAGCGGTTTTCGACCATTCTTGATATTGAAAGAATACGTCCGAGAGATAGTCATGCATCATAGGTGCAACTGTCGACAGTAGCGGGGGAAAAACGAACCCATCAAAGCAAATTTCAGGAAATTCCTTCCTCAGTTGAGCAAGCCTAACCGCTCCTTCCCCTGAAGGCTCTGTCAATGTCTGCTCTGTTGACAGGGAGGCCGCGATTTCCGTTCTGCAGTGAGTATCAGACCTCGGTGGTTGGGAAGACGGCTTGGGCCGTGAAATTTCTGGAGGCCTCGAGACATGAACTGGAGGCGGTGCGGGAGCTCTAGGAGGTGGCGTACGAGATCGGGACCGCCGCCTATAATCTTTTTCTCTATCAGAGCGCTTAAGACTCGAGCGCCCATAGTCATAATCTCTATCTCCTTCCCTCCTATACGCTTCATAATATGAAGAAGACAGGCGTTTCTTACGGAGACTGCTAAGCATCGAACCTCTGCCACACATGGTACCTGCGAAGCAAAAACATAGAGCAAAATTAATAATCTCTCACAGTGAACGTATTACACTTAGAAATCGTGTAGTGCCATGAAGTGTGAATGTGAGTGCAACCCCCCGACCAACCAGATGTGTCAACCGCACTAGTGGGCAGAGACTCACTCAAAACTAAGGCTTCAGGAAATTCTTCCAATTCGGCATCATGTTGCAAGGACACTTCATCCGGAATTGGAATATCAGCAAGCCCTCCATAAAGATTCTCCATTCTCGGAGGAGACATCTCCGATATTCTAACTCCGGGAGCGGATCGAGCCGTAACAACTGATTTCCATCTTCTCTTTTTAAATGACTCAACAACGGCTACCTTGCCTTTTCCTTGTTCTTCGGTATCTTGGGCTACATCCGCAGTTTCGCCCAATGGCTCATCATCAGTATGAGTTCTCTCGGAGTCAGCCTCCTCAATTATGGTAACTTTAGGCTTTCTCCGTTTGACTCGTTCTTTCGAGGCAGTCCTTAAGACACCATCGAGCATTATGCTTTATCTTCTTTCAATCAGTCTGAGAATCCTAAGATTCCTATCTGTCAATAGCAGCTCGATATTCCTTTCTTCACTCAGGATTTCCTAAAATACCCGAACTATCTCCTTGAAACGTTCACCTTCAGGTCGCTGAATTACGGCTGAAAAACAAAAAAGATGTGAGTTCGACTTCAAATACATCAGTTTTATCAACTACCCGAAAAAATAGCAATACTCACGTCTAAATAGCCATCGTCGAGCGAACCCTGGGGGGCATCTGACATAAAACCATTCCGTCCTGAAGTAGCTCAATCTAGTCCAAGCCCCCGTGATCACTTGGCAATTTCTTACCGCCTCCAAGAATGTAAAAGATGGACTATCGGCCTGACTCTTGAAATTAAACAAGTATCTGATCTCACTCGGGAGTGGCGAACGATAGAGATACTCCACAAATGCAATGAACAAGCTATTGAGTGACGCATGTCCGTTCGGATGCAACTGAGATGGGGCGATCCTCAAAAACGACAATACTTCTCTTATATACTGGTTAAATGGAGGGAGTGTCCCAGCTGCGCATGCGTGGCGATTGAATGTGGTATATCCCTCCGGTGGATTGTGCGGTCTATCATTTGGCCCCGGCAGTTGCACGTCATCCATCGACAAACCATGCCTTAAACATATTCTTCCTAGCATGTCTTCCGAAATATTGGACGAGACAGAGTCTGATGGATTACTAATGAAGGATGCGTCAGGTAACTCGTCCGGAGCTGGATCGATAACTTCATTCTCAATCTCCGGCACTTCAAGCACGGGAGGGACTGAACTCTGAGTTTCTTGCGGCTGCGAACTTGAAGTTTCCACAACTAGCTAACTCACGACAAATCATCATTATATGCTAAAAAGCCCGTGCATTCCCCGATGTAAGGTGCATGAATGTGTCGTGCAATGTTGTGCACTACTTGAGCAAATTCTATAGAATAAACAATAACGTACGAACGACAAAACTCTAAAAATCAAACTGGAAATGACCGTCATCGCTGACCATCACAACCGTGCCATCCACCCGTAAACGATCGATCCAAGTTGAAGTTCGTTACACTTTTGTTAAGTTACAGTTCCATCGGCGAGCTTCGAAAGGTAGTCCAATATGCAGTTCTACGGTCAAGTTCAGTCATGCAAGGCAGAAGCTCGTCGGAGTCAGTATTTTTATGTGCAAAAAATTCTCTAAATTCATTTAGTTTCAACTTGGAATCGGTCGTTGCAGTTCAAATTCGTATCGAATCGAAGAAATATCATCAACCATGTTCGAATCGATACGTTTCATATCGACCATGTTCGAATCGATACGTTTCGTATCGACCATGTTCGAATCGATACGTTTCGTATCGTTCAGGTTCGACTCGATACGTTTCATATCGATCAGTTCGAAACGATGAGTTTCGTATCATTCCAGTTCGAAGCGATGCATTTCGTATCGATGAGGGGCACACCATTTCGCATCGATCAGAGAACATTAGCTTCGCATTGATCGCCACTGTCATATTCGTATCGATACGAAATCGCATAATCTCCTTCGATTCGAAAACTCCATAGCTCCTTCTCCAAATAGGCCTCGACTCCATGGCCGTCCCCAAACTTGCTCTCATTCGCCCAGATCTTTAAGTTCATCAATACCGATCATAACAGCAAGAAGGATGGATTGAGATTTTGAGTTTCATCGTTCTAAACACGATTCTATCCATTATTACCTGATTTTAATGTTTAACTTCGAAGGATTAAAGAATTGAATCGATTCGAAGATGTGACAAACTGCTCTCGGAAGCTTCGAGTCGATGCAAGGACACAGAGAGTACAAGGTGAGAGTAAAAGTAAAAGAAGGTGAAAATGGCTAAGTCCACGTTATTTATACGAAGCCATAGGAGAACCGGGTCGATTCGTCTCCCGGTCCATGTGACCAGTCACCACCGGTCACCCCAACGCTCGAGTCGAACGGTAATTTTGAATCCATCACCGGAAGTTTCTATCCATTCGAAGTGAGCGACGGATCCATCGATACGAAGCAAGCAGCAAAGACAGCTGCAGATTGTGAACTCCATCGGCTCAAAGCCCATGTTCACATCAACAAATTCACAACTCCATCCACAACCTACCGATACGAACAGAAATTTCGTATCCATCATTTCTCTTCAATACGAACCGCAATTTCGTATCCATCAAAACCGATCGATATGAATAGCAATTTCGTATCCATCCTTTCTCGTCGGTACGAATGGATGTTTCGTACCCATCCAAGCTCATCAATACGAACCGCAATTTCGTATCCATTAAAACCGATCGATACGAACAGCAATTTCGTATCCATCTTTTCTCATCGGTACGAATGGACGTTTCGTACCCATCCAAGCTCATCGATACGAACCGTCATTTCATATCCATCATTTCGACTCGCATCGATGTGAAAAACTACTTTTTAACCTTTTACATCGATTTAGGAGAGGATCGATACAAGAGGATAGTCAAAAACAACCATCAAGCGTCGTTTCAACTCAAATTTCCAAATCAGTCTAGGAGAGAATCGATACGAAATTCAACAAAAAAACAAAACTTACAACGACTCGTGGACGCACGACGTTAACAAGGGTCAAACTAACATATGTGCATATATGTCAGACTAACATTCGATTTTAAACATTTACAGGGATCGAATACTCATCTTGTTACGAACACAACAACCGACAGCCAAGCACTATTCTACAGCAATCAATCATATCAAAGCAAGGTTACAACCTTCGATAAAAGAGCAATGATTGTTTAGAGAGAAATCGCAGCTTTTCAAAGCACGTCATGTTTCCACAAGACGTACTTTGGGGGGCAAATGTTGTCCCGCTTTTTGGCAAAGCCATGATACCAAAAGATCGATCGAAAACAAAGGACAGTTCGTCTCAAAGATTGGTCATTCTTCACTTCACAATGGATATCGCTGAATTTTGTCCGAGTCCAGTTTGAGCTACAATTGATAGGACATTACAAGAAAGATCATAGAAGTCAGGATCTCAAATTTCAAGTCAATCCGAGTTCATACGCTCAAGTTATGATCGATTCAATTTGAAGGGAAAAGCACCGTTTTCGTATGGATCACTCTTGTATCGATCAGGCTCTAGTGACTTCGTATCCATCGAAGTGCCGCCCTTCGTATCGATCAAATTCGAATCCATCAAAGTATCCCGGTTCGTATCGATCAGTTCGAATTCATAGAAGTACCTCGGTTCGACTCGGTCCCATTTGGATCCATCGGCAAATCACCTACTTCGAGTCGGTCAACTCCCATGAGTTCGTATCGATCAGGAGCGGCGCTATTTGAATCCATCAGGTCAGAGCACTTCGTATCCATCAAGTTACCCTGATTCGTATCCACCAACATTTGCAGTTCATATCCATGAATACGGCACCATTCGAACCCATCGAGTCAACTAGCTATGGTGACGTGTCATTCATCGATGCGAACGCGCCGAGATATATGGAGTCGAAGCGGTCAACTCGGAGCAAAGTCCGTATCGAGGCAAAGTGTGCGCTCCACGTCAACACGAAGGCACGTGCCACTATCGGTTCGAAGCGATCGATTCGAAACAAACAACCACACGAGGAACCCCATTTCGTATCGGCTATATCTCTCAATCTACTGATCCAAATGCCATGAAATTTTCACAGAAGCTTGCATACATGTTGAAGAATGTCCACACCAAATTTCACCTCGATTGGATGATTTTCTGATCAATTCGAATGGAGTTCGAATCGATCCCAAAGTGGGCCCAAATTTCCTGAGGCTGGGCATGTGGGCCCACGTGCCAGAAGTGGTCTCCCGAATTTTCAGCGAAATATCAGCATCCTACGCCTATAAATAGAGCCCCTGGTCATTCAGAAAGGGGATCGGAGAATTTTTAGAGACAAAGCACGCCCGGACGCCGCCAGAATCTCTCCATATCATCATTGCTGCCATTGATTTCAAATTTTGACTTCTATCTGCTGTATTTCGACATAAAAAGTTGTATTTTCCGAACATCGAGCAATAAAGTGACAAAACTTCATAGTGGACGTAGGCGATACGCCGAACCACTCTAAATTACCGTCTTCCGTGCAATTTACTTTTCTGCGACTTGAAGTTTTTGTTAGGTAATCCTCACTTTCAATTTGATTTCTTCATTTATAATCTCTTCAAAAACTTCCGAAGAGTGTTGTGCCCAATTTTGGTGCAAACATTCTTCTCTATATATTCTTAGTATAAACAGTAATGGTAGGAAGTACAAAGTTTTTTTTGTGTTCATTAAACAGTAAAGTGAAAAAGATCATCCCTCTCTACTACTGTACTCTGTCCATTTGTAGTACAGAGATGCACATGGACTGCCAACGTCATTCTTCCATTTTGTTAATTTCCACCTTTGGTTTATGCCACATGTTGACCGTCCATCTCATTTTTTTGATGTGTGTAGATTGCTGATGTGGCCTTCGGTGGAAAATTATAATTTGAGCGGCTGAATTTTTGTCGTTAGGCGGGAAACTTGAAATTGCAGTGGGAGTGTTTTTGATTGAGGCCAGAAAACTCAATATTTGAATAGCTTGTACATTTTCGATTTTGCAAAGCACCAAGCCTATGTTCTGCTCCTATAGGTGGATGAGGTTGCAATGAGATGATGTCCTTCTTTTCAAGAAAAGCTCATATCTTCATTGGTACTTTAGAACTTTGCCTTACTTTATTTGGTGTTAAGATGCCATTTTGCCTTAGAACTACATTTAAACTTCTTAGGTATATTGCGCCATCTACCATGCGATGTTGACATATCACAATGTAGAGATAGTTGGGGTTGGACCGCATTGCTCAATTGATGAGATCAAGCTGCCATGTTTGTGGGTAGCTGCCTCGTGTGATTATATCTGAACTCTTTCATCTCTTGCTTTTGAGTCAGATCTAACGAGCCTGTGGATGAAGTTGGGTCTTCTTGGTTTGTTTTTGAGGTGTGAGGTTTGGCTCTGGTTGCGGAGCAGTTTCTTTCCATCGCCCCATGCCTTGAATTTTTGCGTTTGAGGTCAGAGTTTGTAAGGTTGCAGTGTTATTCTGCCATATCAAGAATATGAATTAGTCTTTATTAATTTGATATTGATATGTGATTGTGAAACTGTTCCATCACATCAAGATAGTGGCGCTTCCTTATTGTTTTCTGGATACTAAATTATAGCACAAACCTGCCACTATTAGTTGTTAGTTCAAGATTGCGGCATAACCCCACTTGGGTATGAACACTTAAAAGAATGTACCATGGTTTTACATTACTAGAAGTAAAAAAAATTGGTTAGCCCTCATACCTTATGCGATAGAGTTAGGGGTATGTCATAAGGAAAATTATGTAATTCATCACTTATATCTAACTCGTTGAACAGTCTTGTTCGAAATAAAAGTTATTTATTTCTATTATATACTTGATGTAATGTGTTATATTAATTAATTTAATTAAAAGTATATTTAATAAAAAAATCATAGATGGTTTGTTTGTGATAGTAGTTAGAAAATATTGTGAACATAAGTAATTTATCACAATGGAAACCAATATACCATTTTAAATGTTCCTAGTCAACATGCAATGAGACTAGATATCGATGTATCTACTGAGAATGGAGAACGTAATGCTTTCCAAACATTGGGCAGTGTATTACTCATGACTACTAGGGGAATCTAAGGGTTACGTATTGATAGTTATTGGATAACTATAGAACAACTCACTCGATATTTTTCTATTGGTTAACATAGTTAAAGTCAAACAGAAGATATCGATGTGATTGATTTACATGGTTCTGTCAACTTGAGAATACTGTAAATCTTTAGTATGCAAGCTCTACTTTGATTAAAGTCAAGTCATGGCACAACATCCATTGAGTAACTATAGTTGGGTCGAGTGGAAGTATTAGAAGTAAAGCACCATTTAAGGGAGGATTCATCTCTCAGTTATATAAGGTTAATATCACGGTCAACTCAAAGTCAGAGTCTCTGGCTAGAGCAGGCTGGTTAATAATATATGTTATTATTTAACCAAGGACTTTGTACATGGACTATAAGTTCAATATGGATGATATTGGAATTTTGACCATTACCAAATTCCATAAGTCCAACGTAATGTAGTTTTGACGAAGAGAACAGGTATAAATAAATGTCACAATCGGGTAACGCTTAATAAAGTAAAATTGGATTTTACATAAACAAGTAAGCAATAAATTTGGCCAAAATGTCATATCACCTGCTAAGTGACGATTAAACGTTAACATCTGAATAGTTCGATGTTAATCGCTGACCAAATTTAAACCTGACGAGTCACATAATCAAAATGGTAAATTCTCTTTAGAGCAACTGATTTAAATTGTTTATAATTGTTATAATGTAATTAAATAAATTAATGTTTGTGAAGTATTAGTTATAATTTTGAATATGATTTGAGGAATAAATGTTACTGAATATATTTATAATAGTTATAAATATATTGATCGATAAACGATATCAATAAATAATTAAATTAGATTTAATTACTTAATATTTATTTGGGCTTAAAATGATTTTACGGCCCATCATAGGGCTGGAAATTTCAGCTACAATGAGTCTACATGGCAACTCAAATTAGGGATTAGGTGTTAGATTTTGAATGACTCGGATTGAGAGAGAACTGTTATGAGATGTGATCCACTATTTTCTCCCTTCCATCCACTATTTAAACACTTCAAACCCAAGCTATAAAAGGACTTTTTGGCTACCACTATTTCTTCTATTGCTGGTCGATCACATCCTCTAAGAGGTTAAGCAAATTCAACTCAAATCAATTCAAAACAAGAATTATATGATACTCAATGGTCTACGGTTCAAGGAATAATTTTAGGCGTTAGTTTTAGACATGTCTTTACTATATTATATATTTCTTATAATCCTAAAATATTATTTTATTATACATACATACATACATACATATATACATACATACATACATATATATATATATATATATATATATATATATATATATTAGTAAGGTGATGTTTCTTACATTATTGATATTGTCACATACTAGATTGGTTAAATTTATATAACAAAAAACAATTTTTTCACATTTAAATTATATATCACAACCAATACGATATATATAAAGTTATTATTTTATTAATATATATTAATATGTCATTTAATTATAACTATATGATTTGTATTTATTTATATTACCATATCATGCTAATAATTGAACATATATTTTATAAATTTATATTTACGATAATTATAATTTTTCAATAGTGGTAAATTATTTTTTATAATTATTTACTATTATTTAATATTATTTAAATTAATATATTATTTAAATAATCTATATACAAAAATATATGTTTTGAAAATTAAGTTTTAAATTTTTAAAAATTATTATATCATAAATTAAGCCCTTAACAAAAAAAATTAGAATTCAATAATCTATTTTTTATTTGTTAAAAAATCATTATTATATAGAGTCGAAATTAATTAATTATTTAAAAAAATGGCTGAGAAAAATTATGAATTTTTCTACCTCAAAATTTTGTGCTAGATGTTCTAAAAATTTAAAATTTAAAAAAAATATGTTTCAAAAATATTTTGTTTTATTTTGACTAATTAATATATATATATATATATTAATATGAAAAAAGTTATAATAATTTTTTTTATGTTGTGTGTACGATCTGGAAGTAATTTTTTTAAATTTTAGCATTTAATACATATATAATATGTTTATTAATATATATATATATTAAAATAAATTTTTATATATATTACGTGATGTGTATATATATAAATATTATTTTAATATTTATTAAATCATACATAATTATATGTGTGTGTATAAATTATTAATATTATATATATATATATATAAGTGTTGACGCCAAAATTGGGTATCAATACACAATAGAATCTAGTAGAGATTAAATGAAGAATGAAATTAAAATGGAGAAAAAATATCTTAAATAAACACATAGATTTTTATAGTGGTTCGACAATCTTGAACTATATCCACTTCATATTTTTATTGATCTTGCACTTGACTATGATCACAAGAATGTTTGGATTAGTTGGGATCCATTAGTACAAGAATGAAGAATAAAAATGAAAGAGCCTTGGTAGCCGAATGGAGGATCACTTTTCTGATGTTATGCCTGATGTATTTATAGGGGAAGACGAGCACAGATCGGGCTGAAATTTAGTAGAGGAACCTCCAGTTCAAGACGAGGCCATATAAGAACTTTGAGGCCCATTGGGGCACACAATAAGGATCGGCCCCGATCCCTATTTTGGTTTCCAAACGGGGTGTGATCCCTTTGGGTGTTCCCCATGATGTTAGCTACTTTCCCTCCCAATTTCACACCATTTCGTCTTACGGTTTGTAAGATATCACATTTTTCATGAAGTTTGTTACATGTATTTTGATTTCAGCCAATCACTTTGAAAGGATAGTGGGCGATCCCTCCAAAGTATCCCATTTGATATGCGATCTCTATGAGGTGTTCAACATGTTGTAATAAGCTCGTGCTTTATGATTCAGGTCAATTGGATGAGTAGAACTTTAGTTATTACTCAATATTTAGTGCAATGTGAGTTGTCTCCTGATTCTAGCCGATCCCTATTGAGGGAAGAGGGTCGATCCCTCTCTCTTCATCTTTTTAAGGTCCGATCCCTATTGTAGGCTCCCTAGGCCCCTACATCTTGTTCTTAAAATTTCATATGCATTAGACTTATGGATCTTGAGATATTGATTGTTTTCCATTGACTTGCACTTGCTTGGCTGAAATATGCGATCCCTTTTATATGATCCCTTCACTGAATTAGTGTACGTTAGAGTCGCTGGAAAGAAATTCATCCATTTTTCTAAATAATCGCTATCCTTTCATTGAATTATTTTCCCAAAATGCTATATCTCTCTTTGATTGTCACGATGCTTGGTCGATTTTAAATAATATAAATGCAAGATTTTATTCCATCAATTGTAATATGTGTTCGATTCTACAGGGCTAGTAAGCTTTAGGTATCTGATTCGGTTTCGTGTTTGAAAGCATAAGGTTAGAATTCAATTTCTGTCAGTTTCAAGAAATCGAATTTTTGGGATGCATATGTGCACGTTCATGTACACGTTTCAATCGGTGGCTCCCAAATGTGATCGTATGCTCACAGGTCATCACCATTACCTTACAGTTTAATTACAACCAGGTTGCAATTCCTTGTTTATAATTTTATAATGAAATAATTGTCGTAATAATCCATTCTATGAAAAGGGACTTCCATCTCTGTAGGGATGATGGCCATGGAGTCATAAGCAAGGGTGAATGAAGTTTGACCAGTCGTGGATTTGTGGATGGTTTTGTATGCCCATAATGCTGATGGGAGTTCGTCAACCAACATGCCTCTAGCCTTTTCCAAATTCTTCTTGAGAATGGACTTTATGATTTTGTTAACACCTCAACTTGTCCTTTAGCTTGAGGATGAGCTAATGCCATGAATCTTTTTTTAATGGGACGCCGACGGTAGAAGTTTTTGAATTCAACATTTTTTTGCTGTGACCGCGGGTAAAGGTTCAGCTTCAGCCCGTTTGGTTAAGTAATCCACTGCTATAATGGCATATTTCGCACCATCTTTAGAAATCAACTAGGAGCTGATGTTGTCAATAACCCAAGTGGCGAACGGCTATACACTGTTGATTTGAGTAATTTCCATCGGTGGGATTCTTGAAATTTTTGCAAATGTCTAGCACTTGTCACATTGGATAGCATGATCGTCCTTATCTTGATTGACAGTTGGCCAGTAATATCATAGTGGAGTATTTTTTTTATTTAGGGTTTGCCCCCAACGTGATCATAGCATTCTCCTTCATGGACATCCCTCAAGACTTGTTTGATTTCACCATGGGCGATACACTGGAGCAAGGGAACATAAAAATCCTTTTTATACATGACTCGTTGCTGAATGATATATCATGAAGCTTTGTGGAGGGTCTGTCATTTTTCATTCCTCCATCCATGAAGGATCCCTTATTATAGATAACCTTTAATCGGAGTCACCCACGACTCCTTCTCAGGCTCTGCCTTTAGTACCTAGTTGATTTTCAATTGGTTTATGCTTGGAGCATTTAGCACTTTGACTGGAGTCATGCTAATTTGTTGTGCATCCCGGTGCTAGGAAACTTTGCCAATGAGTCGGCCTCTTTATTTTTATCTTAGGAATGTGTGTGACATCATAATACTCAAAGTCAATCAATAGCTCCTGAACTCACATAATGTACGAAGCGAGTTGTTGTTCTTTAGCTTGGTAATCTCCGCTAACTTAGTATATCACCAATTGGGAATCACAAAAGATTTCAAGGGATTAAGTTTCATTCCATATTTCCAGAGAGTATTGAATGTCTCCTCTAAGTCATCAGTGTGTTCATTTGATCATTGTGACTTCATGAGCATATCATCTACATATACTTCCATCAATCACCCAATATGGTCTTTGAAAATTCGGTCGACTAGTCTTTGAAAAGTAGTTGCAGCTTTCTTTTGTCTAAATGGCATCACAACATAGCAATATAGCTCTAGATCGGTAATGAAGCTGGTGTACTCCTAGTCCGGGATGTGCATCAAGATCTGGTTATATCCGGAGTATACATCCATAAATAAAAGCAGTTCATATCCAGTGGTTGAGTGTACCAGCTAGTCGATCTTCGAAAGTGGAAAGCTGTCTTTCGGGCATCTTGTTCAAGTCAAAGTAGTCGTCGTATGTACGCCACTTTCCATTATCTTTTCTTATAATAACTAGATTGGATACCCATTTTGGGTAGAGGGCATCATATATAAGCCCATTGTTTCTGAGTTTATCCACCTCCTATGTAAGTGCATCAGATCCCTCCAGATCCATGCCGCGTTGCTTTTGTTTTACCAGGACATTCCTCGGGTTAATATTCAATGCATAGTTTGCAATAGTCAGTGAGATCACATGCATGTAAGAATGGGTCCAAGCGAACACATCATGATTGATTCAAAGAAAACCAACGAATTCCTTTATCATCATTGCACTAAGCTGTGATCTGATTTTCAGTATCCGTGATGGGTTCTAGATGCTTTGAATGATTATCTAGGATAGTTAAAGGTTAGACTTAAATGTGCGTTGAATTAAACACCGAGTAGAGTTTAGTCTTTTGTTGCACGCTGATACATAGCTAGCATTTTATTAGAGTTTTAATCTGCTTATATATTCGAGTAACACGCTTTCCATTCAGTGTACTCATGATCCGATACTCGTCATTTAGGTTGGAGTGATGGTCAGTTGCTCGTGAGCTTAAGCATCGATTTGATGATTCTATCTCTAGACATCCTTTCGGTCGTAGCCTCGAGTCATCGTAAACACCAGGTATGAGTCATAGTATTGAGCTATTGCAGTCAGTCTTTGGATAATCATGCTTCCACCCTCGATCTTGGGTTGATAAATGTACTGCATGGGTGGTCGAGTCTCGTCCTAGTCATGTTTATACTCCATCCTAAACTCCAAAGACTTAGAGTTGATCAATGAATGGTCGGTTCAAGTGTGTGCTGGGTAGTGGATGTTCGAATTACATCAACTCTAATTCCTTCTTTGGTCTCTAAGTCAAGTGTAGTGGTTGTTGAGCAGACGATTAACCGTGTCCACTTTGTATTGGATTCTAACCTTGTCGCGCTTTGAGTAAGGCATAGATGTTCTATCAAAATTGAAGCACAGAGTAAAAAGTTGATGGTAAAGTCACACCTAATTTCCATTTCAAGTCCTTGTCCCCAAGTCAAGGGCATATGGTAGCTGATCAGCGGTTGAACCGCACTCATCTTGATGATCCCCCAAAGGTGCGATCATGGTCCTTGGAGGTTGATTAGCGCCCAACTCTAAGTAATTCGTCAGCTGCATCGTTTGGAAGTATTTTAGTTCAAGTTAGTCATATTTCCCAGCATAATTGAAATTGAAATAAATCTTATTGATATGTGAAGAAACGTCGCATGCTCGCTATTCCACTTTGCCCCAGCCCTTCTTAGTTGGAAGTCGACCGTAGGTGGCCTAGTTGATAATCAAAGTTCTTTATTGATAGGATATTCCCTGCCCTCCATTATGTGGGGCTTACATATGTTGTTGAAACTTTTCTTTCTAGATTAGCTTTCCGATCACATCTTGGAGGTGTCTATAATCACCAGTGTTATGACCATGTGTATCTTGAAATATATAACATTTCCAAGATTTCTTCTGGGTTTCGGTGGACTCTCTCGAGCCTGGTTTCCAGTACCGCTTCGAGTCGTGAGTACCTAAGTAGATGTTTTCGATTGAATTGTTCAAAGGAGTATATGAGTCGAATTTTAGGATTCTAGGTCGTCTCGTAGAATTTGAGTCCTCATCTAAGGCCTCAATATTGCCCTCACTTTGAATTCCTTCAACAAACAGGCCTACACCATTCTTTCTCCTAGTCTGCTCTACCTCCTCCTTGCTTAGGTTCTGGTTCGCTTTGTAATAGAAACGATTCATGGTTATAGGAGGCTCTCCAGCCTACCAGTCGCCAAAGTTTATCTTCAGGTCAATACTCCATATCAAAATGATATTCTCGTTGGGATTGCTCACTTTAGCGACGACAACGATGAATCTCCAAAGGAAGTCTTTGAGCGGCTCACCTAGCGCTTGGAATAAATTGGATAATGGCATCACATCCTTGGTGTGAGTTGCATATATCCTAAATTGCTTGACAAACTTCTGATCCAGTTGATCGAATGAGAAGATGGACCTTGTGGCAATCGTATAAACTACATGATTGCTAACCCTTTGAGGAATATGGGAAAGCATCTATATTAGATGGCGTCCGTCGCTCTGGTGGAATCCATGTGCCACTTGTACTTTACGAGTTGTTGTCTGGGGTCTATATTCATAGAACACACAAGCATGACATGTGCATTGAATCTCCTGGATGTTCTGCACATTGAACGGCTTCAATAAGTAGGTTTTGACTAGAGGAGATGCTCAAATCATTGTTAATCTAGTACATTTTCAAGTTACGACTGCTTTTACTTCTTTTAAATCTTATATGGATGATTGTCGAACGTTTGATTGTTGAGAACATCGACCGAACATCAAATCAGTTAGAATGGGGTTGCTGATTGTTGATGACTGCCAAATTTTCACCACACTTTCACCCAATAAGGGTGAAATCCGTATAGAGCAGTAAGTAAGGCCTCTTGAGGTTGTACACCAAGTTTCGAGTCATTTGGATCCCGTATGCCATAGTTATGACCAAAACAAGATAGATCGGTATTGATTGATTGGTGATAATTTACTTGGAGTCCGACCCGATTAAATTTTCTATTTGCATGGAGTCAGCCCTTGGTTTGCTTGGGGTCACTGTATTTGAAGGGCTGGGTAGAACTTCTTGAGTTTTCTTCGGGTCGAATGGGTGATTAGTTTAGGTTCGACTTTGGGTCAACTTAAAGGGAGTTTTTCAATAAACTTTTCAATGATTTTTGATGGTTTTGAGGACTACCACTCATGACTAGATGATGGAGGTTCCACAATGCTAAGCGATAACTGTGACGATGGATAGCTATACTTTGAGATGGCATAATAAGCAGCATAGGGCACTCGTCACATAAGACATAGTACCATAGCTGGCAAGTCAAGCGTTTGGAAGCTGGTCAATTAAGAGCAGTCGTAATCTACCTTAGAAGCTTGAGCTAGTAACCGATCCCAGTTCATGTCATATCACCTTGGTTTTTCGGCCTTTCGGTGTAATGTTTGAATAGCGATTCCTTGTCCATTCCTTGGCTGGACTTCAGCAGCTGCCGCTTGATCCCTTATGCCCCGGTCAGTCATAAGACACCAGGGTCGCAGATAGAATGCATTGTCTTTAAGTTGAATTTTGAATCTTGAATGTAGGGGCACTATGTTGCAGCACGGTTAAAAAAAAATTGGGCTCTTTTTTTATGTGCAGCAAGAAGGAAGGATCGTACCCAATCCCTTTTTGGCCCTTAAGAAGAAGGGTTCGGTTATTATTTATACCAAAATTGGGCACAACACACTTCGAAAGTGTTTGAAGAGATAAAAATGAAGAAAATAAATGTAAAAGAGGAATATCTAACAAACACTCCAAATTATAATCAGAAAACAGCATAGAAACACAAAGTTTTAAAGTGGTTCGGCGTATTGCCTACGTCCACTCTGAACTGGTCGATCTTTATTAACTTTTGCTTACTGGTTACAATGGATTACATCAGTGAATTTCGAGTACAATAGTAGTTTTCGAGCACAACAATGGTTTCGGCAGAGTCTATACAAGGAGAGCCAAAAGTCCATTTTCTGTAGGTCTTATGCTGCTATTTATAGGCGTAGGCTGCAAGTATCTTGCTCAGGTCTCGGAAGACCCTTTCTCTCACGTGGGTGGGCCCACACGATCGATCCCTTGCCATTTGCACTCAGTCTGTGATTGATATGAACGAATTTCGTATCGATCAAGATTTGGCCCAATCGAGTCAAAATTGAGCATGAACATTATTTAGGTTGTATGTAAGCTCCTGTGAAAATTTGGTGGCATTTGGACTTGTAGATTGTGACATATGATCGATGCAAGTTTGGGCTTTTCTGTTGTTGTTTCCTTCTCATCCATCCTCTTCGTATCGATGGTTTCGCATCGATGTGAGCATGTGCTTGCTTGTTGACGTGATGCTTGTTTTTTGGATCAATCCGAAGTCCATGCCGAATTGGTCGAGTCTTCCCAATGTGTACGCCTCATTCGTATCGATCTGACTTGGTCTTATTCGCATCAATCAGCCATGCTTTACTTCGTATCGATGGTTTGGCTTTGTTTGTATCAATTAGCCATGCTTTACTTCATATCGATTCTTCATGTGCACTTCGTACTGATCCTTCATGTGCACTTCGTATTGATCCTTCATGTGTACTCCGTATCGATCATTGGCTGACCAATACGAAATGGGTAGGAAGGGATCGATACGAAGATGGTAGCAATTGACCAGTTGGATTATGAATGACGCGACTAGTTGATGGATACGAAGGAATGGTTTCCCGACGGATACAAAGTGGTGCACTCGATTGATACGAAATAGCATTTGTTGATGGATACGAAATGTGTTGAGGCTTGATGGATGCGAACAATAGATAACTGATGGATATGAACAATAGATAATCTGATGGATACGAAGTGACGCCCATTGATGGATACGAAATGTATGGATACGAAGTAAGCATGTTTTCCATGAATCTTGATCGATCCGTAACTCGAGCATACGAAATCCAAATTACTTGTAATTTGGAACGTTGGATTTCATAGCTTTGCTTGTCTTATCACATCAATTGTAGCTGATTCGGACTTGGATTAAATTTATTGACATCCATAGTGAACTTGTGTACAATCGATCTTCGAGACAGACCGTCTTTGGTTCTTAGTCAACTTATTGGTGTCACGGTCTTTCCAAAAGGCGGGATTACATTAATTTTCCCCTCCAAAGTACGTCTTGTGAGAACGTGACGTGCTTTATAAAGTTGCAATCTTCATCCTTAACAGTTTTATCTGACTTGTTGAATGATTGTTGTCTTCTCGTCAAGAGCAGTAATTTTTTTATTGATCTTTATGATACAAGTAATGAATTGTTGACTGCCAATTATTGTACTATGCACTGTTGTAACTGAGTATCGAACTACAACAATTTGGTTCTTGTTGTGGTAATTGTCATTAGGTGAGCATTCAATTCCTGTAAATTTTGAAAATTGAATATTAGTCTATCATACATGCCGTATGTTAACCTGACTTCCGTTAACAATAGCACGTTCATGAGTCGTTGTCAAGTTTTTTTCTTCGAATTTCGTACCGATCCTCTCCTGAATCGATGTGAAATTCGAGTTGTACAACACTTGTTGGCTGTTTTAGAGAATATCTTCGTATCGATCCTCTCTTGAGTCGATTCGAAAAGTTGATGTGATATCCCGGAAATTTGGGGCAATATCAATTTAATAATTTACATTAAAAATTAAATTGAGTTGATAATATTTGTTAATAATATTAAAATTTATTTAATCATCTTCTTTTAAATAAATATTTAACTGATAATTTATCTTTTAAAAGCTAATTTAAATTGTTTCTATTTATAATGTATATATGTATAGATTGGTATATATTATAAATAGATCAGTTTTGTTTTTAAATTTAATAGATAATTTGGAAATTTAATATTGTATAAATAATAGTATGATCTTTAAAATACTCAAGATAAAGTTTAATTTGTTTAAAATGATTTTAGCCTAGAGTTTAAATTTAAATAAAAAGATTGTTTTGTTCTTTTTACTTCAACTTTATAAAATAGGTAATTTGTTTATGTAGTGATTTCATTTATGAATCATTTTAAATTAGTAATGAGTGATTTTTAAACAATAACAATAATGCAATATTTTTATAAATAGATTTTAATATAAAAGAAAGTGTTATTTTAAATTCATTTATATATATAAGTATTTTGTAAAGCTATGGTTTGTAAATTTAAAATGAAGTAAACTTTATAAACATTTAACTTAAGAATGAATCAAATGTATGAGGTTAACATAATTACATAAGTTAAAAAAATTCACAACAAATATTGAAATAAAGTACTCTAAGCAAAGTAAAAAAAATAAACAAAGCAAGATAAATAAATGCAGCCTGTAAAGGAAATATACAAGGCAAGAATATAAACATGTAAAATAGAATGCAAAGCTAAAAAAAAGGGGGAAACAAGTAATCATGTCTATACAATAATTATGTTGGCAAATAAAACAAAATAAAGTCAAGAAAAATATATGCAGACAAGTATAAAACATAAGATAAAAATGTTAGTAGCTTATAGAATAAGATTCAGATAAGTATAAACATCAAGTATGAAAACAAACAAAATAAAAGTACAAACATTTGCAAGTTGTTTGTAAGAGAGATGAACAAAGCAAAGTAAATAAATTACATTTGCAGGTTAGAGCAGAGGAGTGCATAGCTTAAATATATATATATATATATATATATATATATATATATACATAACAATGAGTAGTTGTAGACACTAAGTACAATATCTAAACATATGCAGACATTAGAAATATTGTCAACCTGTAACCTACTGCAAAACAAAAATATCTTTGTACATAAGATAAGATTAGGTGTAAACATCTAGTACATTTACATTTAATGCTTTCATTTATTAGCACATAATAAAATCATTTCGAACTGTTTGAAGTCAACTCAGCCTCCTAATTAAAAGATTTGGCTTAATAAAACAAAACAAAAATAAAAATCTGCAAATTTGCTTGTCTCAGATGCCACCCTCCCCTGAACTTCTTTATATATGCATATATATTTTTTAGTTCGTTCATTAAAAACCTAAAACAAAAGAACAATAGCAAACCGTTTTAATTATACAAACTTAGTAACATTACAACTGAGAAAGCAAGAAGAATCAAAGGGAAAATCAAGTAAAACATTTCCAGTTTTTAAAGTTCAAGTTGTTTCAAACACAAGAAGGCTCTGTTCTGCCAATTGCTGTGAGTAACATTTTTCCTAAATTTATTTAAGTTTTGCAATCTGATGCATGTAGATATTTGGATGCTTAAGTATATGTTTTGAATGTTGATTAAGGTTTGAATATTTATTAATCATTTTACTCTGGTGTTGAGTGATGGAAATTTTATACAGTTCAAAACTGCATATTCAAACTGCTTCCTTTTAAAACTTTCCCTGTTTCTTTTCAAAACTGTGGTGAGCAATATCCTTTGATTGAACTAAATTAGTTGCTTGTGTATAACTAGAAAAAAATATTTATGTTGTAAAATTGCTGATATGTTTATATGTGAAGTGTGGATGCATATATCCTGTACAAATTTTGGAGATGCCTCTGATTGTTTCCCCAGGTCAAAATGTGTAAACAAATGCTTATTTTTGTAAATACAAACCAAGATGGTTTGTTTGTACAGAAATTTAACTTTAAAATCTTGATTAAGCTAAATCAACTTATCATTGTCACTGGAATACCAAAATGTTTGAGAAAACTTTAAACAAATTAAAATCAAATCTTTTTAATTTACAAATTCAACAATATACCCTGAATTCTTATACTTTAGTATGAATTTTAAAACAAAATTTATAATTTTTAGAATGGGCACTTAAGAGTAGTTCTGGAAAGTATATAAAATACAAACTTTGGGGTTTCTGGTGATCTAAGGGGATTTGGAGGCTGGGTCTATGGCTAGTGATAGAGGAGTGACCGGAGATGTTGAGAAAGATGACCGGAGGCTCTATCAATCATTGTGGCTATGGTGGTTTTCGATTTCACTGAGGAAACCTAATTTTTGAACTGGGTTAAAGTGCGGACCTGTTTGTTTCCCGTGGTGCATCGAGTTAAACAGGGAATTGTGGATGGGTAGAGGGGTGAAAGTCAAAGCAGTTGCCGGTGGTGGTGGTCCTCTGGAGGTCGGAGGAGGAGGGGCGAAGTGTTGACAGGTTTCGAGGGGAAAATATGTTCATGGTTCCAGGTTTTGAAAGTGTGGGCTTGTTTTTGTCACGAGCATGTGGTGTAGCTTTGGGCGGTCGGGGTCGTATCTAGTGATGCTCGGCGGCGTGTTGGAGCGCACGTGAGTGGCCGGCGTTAGTTGGGGCCACGGTGCACGTGCACCGTGCCGTGGGAAGCTGGGTAGTTATCTCTGTGTATAGGTTTTTGGTTAGGGGAGAACTCGAGTAAATCGAGTATGTGACTCGAAGTAAGGCAAGGGGAAACCCGAAGTAAATGAAAAAGGGGATTGGTGTTGTATTGTTTCAGGTTTGGTAAAAACTGGAAACAGAGTTCTGTTTTAAAATTTAAATGAAACCTAAAGTAAATAATAAATTGGAACATGTTAAAAACAGTTTTAGGTTCGAATTCAAGTTTACTTTTGAATTCAAATTTAAATTAAAATAAAATTTAAAACAAATAAAATATGGGTTTCATGTCAAGTGTACAACCTGACAGTTTCAGATTTTAAATTAAATTTAAAATCTGAATCAAACTTAAATTGTGTTTGAAAATTTAAAGGTTCAAAATATAGATCCAATTGAACTTTTGAATATAAGTTTTTAGAAACAAATTTGGATTTTAAATCAAAAAGTAAAAATCAAGTTTTTTTCAAAGCAAGTTAAAACCAAGTTTAAAAATTTAAGTAAACCAATGAATTCAAAATCTGAAAATATAAATCAGTTTTTAAAATCTAAATGTATGAATCAAGGATAAATTCAAATAGTTCTTTTTAAAAAGAATCTGTCTGCAATTAAATATTTGAATTGGGTGTTTTTACAAAGTTGTTTGAAATGGAAGTTAAATTAAATTGTTTAACTTGAAACTGCAAGTTAAATATAAATGTATTTTGGGAATTTAAAATTTAAATTAAGATTCAATTAATTTAATTTAAAAGATTTTCTTATACAAGTTCATATATGTAAATAATAAGTGTTATTTACATTTATTTAAAGGATTTTAAATTGAATTTAAATTATAGTCATTTTGAATCTTAAATTCAAAAGATATTTGAATTTGAATTTAAAATGTAATGTTAATAAATTCATTAATAAAGAAATAAATTATCTTAAGAATAATAGGTTGATGAAGAAATGACTTATGTATTTAAAAAAAAATTTAGATCAATTTATAATTAGAAACTAATTACAAATGTAATTTAAGTAATGTTATTAGTTAATAAAGATAATTAACTAAAGATTACTAAGTAATTTATTAATGAGATTAATTTTGATAATTAATCAGATTAATTAGATAACCTATTGTAAAATCATTAAATGTAATTACTTGATAAAAGTAATTAAGAGATTAATTACTATCGTAATTAATTTTGATAAATGATTAATTTAAGTTAATTAATTTAGTTTAATTAATTTAAGAAAATCATTTGATAGTTGATAAGTGTAATTTCTTAGCGTATGCAATGGAGCACAATTACTTAAGGAAGTAATTAATATTAATTACTGAAAAATGATGTGATAATAAAGTAATTTGGATAATTACTTTTATAATTAATCTTAGGATTAATTAGTGGAGACAATTAATTATGGGAATAATTAATTTATTTATATGAGTAATTAGGGGTGGTAAATTACTGGTTGATATTAATCAAGGATGATTAATAATGGTGTTTAATTAAAGATTAATTACTTAATGTAATTAATTTAATTAAAGTAATTAAATTTTAATATAAATTAAAGATCATGAATTAATATAATTAATAATGTAAATTAAGAAATGGGTTAATTAAGAAATAATTAAATAATGTAATTGATTAAGGATAAATGTACTTAATTATAGTTAATTCAAAAATGAAGTAATTTAATGATAATTACTATGAGTAATTTAGGATAATTGATTTGTGAAATTAATTAAAGAATATTTACTGATTGTAATTAGAGATTGATTAATCAAGGTGATTAATCAAGATGAATATTTAGAAGATGATTAATTAATTTGATTTATAATTAATTAAGGGTTGTATAAGCAGGATTTATAGATAAAGAATTAATTTACTTTAAATTAATTAGTGATAGAAGTAGTTAATTTAATTCATTTTAAATTGATTACAAATGGTATGATTATAAATCATTGCTTATGGATGTATGATATTGATATCTCATTTGATGGTGTTGAATTTAGATATGACATGAATATTATCTATCTGATATGGATGCTTAGTTTAAATATGATAATATCTAGTTATCTGTTTGGATGAAAATATTGATTATCTGTTTATGAGATTATCTGCGATTATCTATTGTGATATTATATCCATCTGTGTGTATATTGAATTATATTGAATTAAACTGTTAAGGCTAAATAGATAACTTGGCCCTAAAAGAGACGTTTTGGATTTCGATGAGACTGGGATCGGTTTTCCTTATTTGGAACATCCGAAAACCACATTGATCCCAAATTAACGATAGGTCGTGAATCTGAAGTGAAGATGAAGATTCAGAATGCAAGGGTTATCGTCGTTAACTCTAAGGGTGATTCCAAAATGAGTGTAACGAGATAATGCCTTCGATTTTGTTCGAACCCGGAACGAACTTGTACGGATTGAATGCTTTCAACACATCGTCAGGTGGGCGATGAGCATTCTAAGAATTACGTTCTCTAAAGGTAATCGTAACCTCAAGCCTCATCAACCGGGAATGGCTAAAACAGGGGAGGTGCAGCAAGGTTAGGTGGGTCATGCGCAAGCAGGACAAGGATATTCCCCTGTCTAGATGTCCCTTATTTTCGGCTGTGTGGGCGGTTGATCATGACAACTGCCGGGATTTATCTTGTTCGGGACTGTTCAATAAGGAATGGTTCCGGCCTTGTGTTACAGGGGGTCGGGAGTGATCCTCGGTACGTTGATCTAGGCCACGTACTGTGACGGGCGGTACCCCAGTAGCCCTGCCATTGTATGGAATCCAAAATCCAATAAGTGCCCACGGTTTTGATTGTATTACCCACTTTTGTGGCTAGTAGCTGGAATTTAATAGATGTAACAATTTCGGGTATTTTCTATTTACTTGAAAACCATAGACCTATTATAATATCACAGAATTTCCTATCAAATGTTTTGGTTAGCGTAAGGTAAAAACTTACCCATGTTTATGTGTGGGAAGTCTTACGTGATACCTTTTATTTTCAAAAGATTTTCAAAGTTAAGCAATCTTTAACCTGTTACTCATACCAGACCCATGTCTGACCCGGAGTTTATTTTTGTTTTCATAAACTCTCGGGTACCCAAATTTTTACGGGTAGCCAAGGGATTCAGGTTTAGCTTTGACGAATTCTGGAGGAGCAATGGAGCAGGAGGCTTCAGCGTTATAGATATACTTACAGTTCCGCTGTGTTGGTATCTTTGAGCCATGTTGTTTGAGTTGTATTGTATTAACTAGACAGGTGTTTATAACTATCTAGTATGTGATGTATTATCTGTATAACTCTGATTGATGTTGTATATTATGTAATTACTTATGTGAATATTATAATTTATTCGTTCCGCTGTGAGGTTCTGATGTTGTTGTTCTTTCTTTTCTATCTTTTCTACTTTCTCATCTCTTTCTTTTCTTAAAAACGATACGTCTTCCTGGGCGTAGGAAGTCGGGTCGTTACAGTGGTATCAGAGCGCTAGGATGAGTGAATACCTAGGCTCTTAAGTGATTTCTTTCCTGAGAGAGCGTATTTGTAATTTTGATATATATATATATATATTTATTTATTTATTTAATTATTTCTACCTATTGTTGGGTTACCTGTTCGGGTTTTCCAATAAGCTATAAAGGTAGATAGGGTGGTGGTGTGTGTAACACAACTACCAATGGTTGGAATTTGAATGATTGAGGTTGGAAGTGTATTTGTCGAGATTGTAGATCTAATACCGTATCGAGTGAGCTTTGGATGGTGTAAAGGATTTCATCGATTTTTGAAGGTAATCTGTTAGGATTCAGAGTTCGTCTTTGAAGTGAAGTGGGATGAGCTAGAGTTGGAGCTGTCGGTTGGACTGAAGTAAGTCATGATATCTTGATATATCAAGGTATAGTAGCTGTGTGATCACTACAAGAATAATCGTCATTAACTGCATGTGCTTACAGCGTTGTATTATAACCTGCTGTTGTCATTCTTATAATCCATAGGACGATACGAGAAAATGAAGTATAGACGCTGTGAAAAAAACAATAGTACAAAACTACAAGCGGGCTTCTAAATTATGTCATGGCCGCTAATTTTCCAAATTCTTCCCTCTTCTTTTTCGCTCCTTTCCTACTCTCCATTTCCTCTCGTTGTCAATCATGAAAACCCTAAAATACACTCCTTCATTCATCTCTCTTCTTACATCTCACGTAATCAATTCCCATGTCTTCTCCGCCTCCACCCACCTCCGCAGCTACGTCTTCAGGAATCATCTTTGCAACCTCTCAAAAAAGCTCTTGCCCTTTGTCGATGCAGGGTTGCCTCACGCAAGTTGTCTATTCTCCGGTTGCATCCTCGGTTAGAAAATCATATTTCCTATTTTATTTGTTACGCATTTTGATTTTTTATTTCCAGAATCATATTTCTTTGCCTGTGTTAAAGATTGAGAGGAGCTGGTTAAATTTAATCCAGAAACCAGTTTTATTTTTTTAACTACAATCATCGTTTTTATCTTTGTTCAATTTTATTTTGTTTTCAATTTGGCAAAAAAACTCTTTTAGGAACAGTTGGTATGTGTCTTTTGAATGGACAAGAATCTTTCAAAATGGATGTGATTTATTCATTCTATGGACTAGACAAGGGAAAATTAATTACTAGAGTAACATTGCGGCCTAAGCCATTGGAATTAGAATTACGCACTTGATATATTCAAATTGGTGCAATGTTTGATACAATAGCAAACTAATAAGTTACATTTGCAGACAGTAAAAGCAAATCGAGCTCTACTTTGAACACTATAGTTTTTCAATGTCATATTTATATTGAAAACATGTGGAAATGCATTATGTCCTATCAGTGGCACAATTTGCTTAGTTCATTGGGTGGTCAATTTTTGAACCAGGTTTCAATTTGCTTTTTTCCCCAAGGTTCATGTTGAACATGGGTTGATCTAGCTTCATATACCATTTAACAAATCTGTCATATAATGAGACACACACAAATACATACAAGGATGTATTGCTATTTGGAAGTGAAGTTGATTCTTAACCTTTAGATAAATCACATTATGATTATTTGCATAGCAAGCTATTTCTTTTCAAACAGAAGACCAAATTATTTTTCCTTTAGGAAGATATTAAGGAAATTCAAGTTATTCCTCCATCACTTGTGGAAATTGCTATTTCAGTTGAATCGATTAGTTAGGAAAATTGGGTTGATGGCTGGGATGATCCATGTTTGTTGACACTGTCTGGATTAAGACATTATGGAGTTTCTTGTACAGCTATTAACTCTTTCATTCGTGGAATGGGAATCATAAGAAGGTTAGAGTTCATCATAAGAATATTTGTAAACAGCATTATTTAGGTTTCTCAATGGCTTTCCCATGGTTGCATTAATGGCTGGCACATAGAATAATAGGCAACGTTTATTAAGATGAGAACAATTATGAAGTGGTTCCTTTAAAATTCTCTCTTACCTTCCTTTACTGATTTATGACTCTACCAGGCTATGCATATACATATTAGTGAGCTTACTCCTTGTGAACACCCACGCATTTGAATCTATAGCATATCAAATATATCTAAACTGTTTCATTAGTCATGCAACGCCTTTCATATAAGTCATCTATTCCTTACTCTGTCTACTTGCCACATTTATGAATTTTATTAAAGGGAGAGGAGTCTCTGTGGAGATTGAAGTTAAATCATAACTAAAAAGACTCGAGTCCATTAAATTGTGCTCTAAACCAGTTATCTCAAATTATACTTTGGATAATCTCCTTACCATTTTAAGTAAAGCCAGAAATTGCTAACACTCATGGAATATTTTTTTAATGCAGTGATGGTAGCATGATACATATCAGCCGTCTTGAATATCACATTCGAAAAGAGCTAAATAAAACTGCACCGCGTGTAATGGTTGTGTTGCACCCTCTTAAGGAAGATGTTGAGACATTAGCTATTCTTTTTCTCTGGTAAACTTTTATCCGTGTTAATCACTGTTGACATTAGACTAAATTTCCAGGTTGTAATAACAAATTTTGATTCTGGTTTGACAATCAATCTTGATGCTAAGTTGTGGCCTGATGCTCCAGCAGAAGATGCATCTTCTTTTTATAATGTACACACTTTCCTTTGATAGCTAACCGGATTTTCTTATAAGTAGCTTGATCAAAATTAAACGCAAATAACTCTAAAATTAAATAGCGTTTTACTTTCATTTCTTTATCATTTGATTCTTGCGTCTTCCATTTGTGAATTTTCTTATAGTTACTAATATAGCCTATTCGGTTGAACATGTTTCACCTTTATTCTCTATTCCAGTAAGGTGGGAAAACCTTATCGACACATTATAAGTTGATGCCAAACTATTTTCTTATATAATTTTTTTCAATAAGTTACCTGCCTTGTTCAGATCTAAAGGTCAAATTATATTATAACATTTTAAAAAATGGAAAATAATTTGTAGTGAAAATATATTATATCAGTGTCATGTAAGTATCATTTAAAATGATCAGATTATATAAAAATTCGGTAGATAAATGTTTGATTGAATCATCAAATGAAATGCTAATTGTACCTTGTTCATAATTGGGTAATAATTATTGAATTTTGGTAATCATTTTTTTCTTTCTTAATTAATGTCTTGTAAATATTAGTTGGAAAATTGTTCATCTAACATACCTGCAAATAAGTATTTGATTAAGCTAATTAAATGACATGCTAATTGTTCCCTTATTTGTTAATTAATAATTTCTTAATATGAAATATCTCTGATGCTGGATTCCTTGCCAAAATAGTTGCTCTTTGTTTTCAAAACGGTACGAATTTCTTTTATATAAAATGAATACTTAGTATACTTTGGTAGTTTGGACATAAGGGTAAGTTCAAAAGTTCTATATTATGTGGACTTCAGTTCTTCTAGATGTTAATCCAATGCTTTGCACTATGAAATCCATATTTTATTGACAAAAAAACAGTTGTTGCTGGAGTAAGTGTTTTAACTGTTTGATTATACAATCTTGAAACATCGAATACATTTTTTTTCATTGTTTGCGTATTTCATTGTTGCTTTAATTCACTATATTTTACTCTTTGTATTTTTAGGTAACAATGTTGCTTCCCAAATCTCCTTTCATGGACAAGAAGTGACCAAAACAGATGGGTAAATGCTTTGCTTCCTGTTCGTATTTTTATTGTCAACTTCTTAATGAAGAACCTTACAAAAATAAAAGGATAGTTGTCATCTTTCGTTTAGCGAAATTTTATATGCCACTTATTATTTATCATGCTTTTCAATAAAAACATGTTTGCACCTTTTTGGTTAACTAGTCAATTCACAACCAACATGTTTATCTCTTATATTTGTCAACAAAATTTAAAATATGCATATATTTGCAAATTTCTATGTCAGGGTCATATGGTTGTCAGTACCTGAATTTGAATTGATTGCTTCCTTGCATCCATTATCCTTATAATGGAGCTTCCAAAAGCTATTGTATATTGCAATTTCCTTTATAAAATCATAACTCTGGATTCTAGATCTTTTTTATTTATCTTTTGTAGAAATCTGTAAATTGCTAGTTGTGCATCCACATATATTAGGAATCGAGTATGAAATTTTATCCTTAATGAAAGTTATTATATTAACACGCACACACATACGTATATTAAAAGAACACTATTTTGTTTAATCTCACTTTTTCAATTTGGTTCCGTCATTAGTTTCTTCCTATGTCCACGAAATGATGTCGCAGATTTCAATCCCTTTCCATAGTATTATTCAGTTTCAATATCTACCTACGCTAATCTTCATGATTCCTTGCATAATGCACACACAAAGATATGTATATGTGTTACATATGTGTATGTGTATGTGTTTATACACACACATACTAGTATGAGACCCGTGCTTCATAGATAGGTATCTAAGATTGGAAGACTAGCTTTGAATTAAAAGTTGATTATTTTGTACCATACAAAACATAAAAAGTATCATTTATCATCAGTATATGAATGAATATAGTTTCATAAATTGGTCGTTTTCTACATGTTATAGACCCAAAGTTATATTTGTTTGATGAGTCTAGTACGTATACATAGGAATTAAACATATACAGAAACTCAACAGTTGAATTCCATTCATATCAACCTTGCATATATTTACTTTCAAACGTGCATTATAGTAGCAAAGCATGAAACGATCTTAAAATAAGAGGAACCAAGGTAGGAATATGTCAGCAAGAACATAATATTATGGATAGAACTTAAACTTAGTAATGGATAGTAGTTTGGTGAGATGTAGTTTCAAATCAAAAGCATAAGCAGACATAGTTTATGTACAATGCAATGAAATAACAGAAAAATAATGAACTGAAATGAAAACTTAAGTAGCTGATAAGTTGAAATGTTCACACTTCATTCCTACATTGTCTATCCTGATTCACAATGGTAGTGTTTGTGGTTATGTTTGCTATTTCCTGAATGCCTGCTAACAAATGAAGTGTCATTCTAATTTTTATAGCAAATTATACAGCAGTAAACGTGGATACTTTTAATTTGTGAGTGATAGACGGCTTAAATAAAATTGGAAATCATGCTCTTCAATAAGATGTAAGATCCAGAATAGAGCCACATGATGTTAAATTAAGGGTGGAAATGAGGTAATTAACTTTATATCCATCCTTAATTTAAGTTTATTATCATTTAAGTTTATCATCATGGACATTTGTCTTGTTTATGCTATTTAAGTTTATTTAAGATTATCATCATGCCGCACCAAATTATGAATCCTCAAATTGAGGATGTGTATTTTCCCCTAAGTTTTAAAGTTCAAAAACTGCTAAACTGCACAAGTTAACTTAAACTGTCCATTCTTTTGATCCAGAGCACAAACTAGTACTTTAAGATCAAATATTAGTTTCAAATTAACATGGTGAAGCTAAAATAGAAAATAAGAATAACTTTAATTCAACTCCAGGTCGAAATATTTTCTAATTTATTCTATATTAACAAATCTGTCACTGCTAACGGTTTCAATTTGCAAACAGAGCTGCTTAAATAATCGCTGAGTTCACCAAACTATGGCATCTTTCCTAGCAGAACCAAAGGTTAGTTCACATGTAAATAGCTGTAACTGTGTATGTGGGTGGTATGTTTAACTTCACATGATGCACATGGTGGAAACAGTCGGTTGCTGCCTATTTCTCAAAACTCTGCTAGTCGTTTTGGACAACAATCCGGTAAACGTTACAACCAACACTCTAATAGCTATAACCATGCCGAGTGAACATATTATAAAGGTTGGCTACCTCGCAGTAATTTTGCTGCATCAGAATTGCATTCTGGGTCCCATAATATTTTGGGCAGCAGTGGGGGCATGTCATGGGGTAACTTTTATTCCTTTTATCCTTGATTAGACTTTAATTGAGATTTAGGTTCACTTTTTGTTAAAATATTTAATTCAGAACAGAATCATTAAGCAACAACTGAACGATCCAAGTCCGCATGAGGTATTTTCTATTATGCTTCTTTTTCCTTTGAAATTTTACTCACTTATTCTACCTATACATATGCATATTCGATGTTCTTTGGAGTTCAGTCATTAATTCCTATAGTTTATAACATATACGTTTGCTAAGAAATTTGTTCGACTTAATAGGATAAGAAATGGTGTGGGTTCGAATCCCAGCAACCACACCAAAATGATATGATATGGTGCCGGCAGGCAGAAGTGCATAAGTTAGTTTAAGTGCAGAAATTTAAATTTGGTTGATGAGGAGGATGGTTAATGGATGATGAGGAAGGTTTGAATTTTAAGTGCAGAAGTTTAAGTGAAATGCTGACAGTGGTGGTCAGGGAAGGTTATGTAGCAAGGAAATGCAAGTATGCAGCAGGGTATGCAAGTAAGGAGTAGGCACTGTTGTGTGTGATGAAGTATGGTGTTGTTTGGTGTTAGGGAAGGTTGGTAGAGGCAATGTTATAGGATGGTGCTATGTTTGGATGTTTGTAGGCAATGTTAATGAGAGTATGTTGAGAGATACAGAGGTGAGTATGAAGGGTGGAGCAGTTTGATATGATTAACGGTAAGATGGCTGTAGTGGGTTTGCAGTAGTGATTGTTGTGGGGATGTGTCTGTTGATAGTGGCAAGGTGGTTGGAAGGAAATGAAGTTCTGATGACTGGGTTTATTGACAGCAGTTTTGTTGTTGGAGGGGGTACGTCCCCAGACAGTGTTTGTATGTGAAATACTTGTGGCTGATAAATGAATGAAGGCAGGGGGTATTTGTAGATGGAGGTGGAAATGTTGTTAAAGGATGGTCAGCGTTGACAGTTGTATGCAGTGGTGACTGAGGATGTTGAGAAGGAAATTGAAGGTTGGACAGAAGCTTGTGGTTGAGGAAGTGTAACAGTTTTGTGTTTCAATGAAGCATGGCAGAGTCGTGGCAGAATATGCAGGGTGGCAGATGGTTGTACGGCTGTTGCAGGCATAGGCTGTAGAACTTTAGCTAGAGTTCCACGATGAGGTAAGAAAAGCATAGGCCTAACATCCTAAGCTTGCTCCATGGTTTTTCATCATATCAACATTAATAAGTTAGTGAATATTAAGTATAAAAGAAAAATTATCCAAGTAATATTTTTTCCACCTCATCGTGTTCATCACTTGCAAGTTCAGATGAGGCAATCTCCTGTTAGAAGCATTTTTGATGGTGGTTTGTGAAGAAGGCTTATGCAGTACATGTATCCCCAGGGTCAGAAACTAACTGTAAGTTAGATCTTCATGTTTCACATTTGCATCTGCATAGGGTCATTAGATTTTGTTCCATGACATAACTAGGATTTCTGTTTGTATATTAGGGTATAGATTGATCACAATAACAGGTTCATTAGGGGTTATGCTAGTTTCAGTTACTTAGTCTTTGGCGATGCATCCTTTGTACTTATACATACTTGTATATATTGACTAACATATGTATGTTTGTGTTTCTTCTTCATAGGTGTTGTATGATGCTTTTGAGGTTGATACATGATGTCGCACTCTTTCTCCTTTAAATCAGTCATGCTTATCGACGGTCATTAAAATATTTTTAGTATGTATCGTTTTGATATGCTATACTCAATTTATGTACTTATGTTTAATTTTTATCACAAATATTTTTGTTTAATTCTTCATGTATGAAATATTATGGATATATATATTTTGTGATTTGGCTTATGACTCAATTTGTGTACTTATGTTAATGTGATGAATGTGGTTTTTTGAGTTATCATATATAAATAGAATTGAAAATTATAAGCTTTGAATGTTATGGCAGCAAAAAATGTGCAATAGAATTTTTTTATAGCGTTCTAACTATGCAATAAAAAGAAAATTTGTTCAGCTTTTTTATGCTATAGCATCATGTTAGTGCTATACAAAATATTTTGCAAAGAGTAAATAGTTTTCATAGCAATAAGACGGTGCTATAATAGATAGTAATGAATTTTCTATAGCATTTCAATGTGTCGTAAAAGGTTGACACGATGATTCCATAGCGCGTTCAAATGCTATAATAATATAGCATGTCGACATATTTATAGCAACTAAAATGCGTCATAAAAAGTTCTATAGCACGTTTCATAATGCTATAGAAAAGCAGTTGAACCAATATGGCCTATTTTAGATGGCAAGAAAAATACATTTTCCATTGCAAGTATGACACGCTATAAAAAGTCCTTTTTGTTGTAGTGATAGCAGTCATGAAAACGCTATAGTTTCACTTCATAGCGACTTTCCAAGGCTATTAAAAGTCATGTTTACAGCACTCATAAAACGCTATGAAATGTCCTTGTCCATAGCGTCTCTTATAGCGTTTTGTATGTTGCTGTTATAGGTCACTGACCTATTACAACATGTTAATATACAGCGTAAGAAAAACCGCTATAATAGCTTCTAATAGCGTTTTTTAAACGCTATTAAAGGGTGTTTTTGTTGTAGTGGATGAGACACAGTGACTATGGATGTCTCCGAAGATGTTTCTTTGGGACAAGTTAAGGAAGTATATCTGTTCGATGTTGTCGCTGTGTTCAACTGGGTGTTTCTGTTTGCTTTGAGGTCCGAGTTTTTCGAAGAGCTTTGGATTAAGTAGTCTTTGGTTTCTAGGTCAGCAGTGGAGTTTAGAAGCTGCAGAATAGTTCCATTTCTTCGATGGATTGGCCACATAAGTGTAGGCTGTTCTGATTTGTAAAGAGAAAACAGTATCTTTGGGATTAGGCTGGATTGATCGCAAAAGTGACTTGCGATAGTTTGAGTGTTCTCTTATGTTTCAGAGATTTTTCTGGATGCCTTCATGGAGTCAAAGTTTTGCTAATATCTGAAGATTGAGTTTGGTATCGACTGGATTTCCAGGAGTGGTACTTTTGGATCAGATTAGTAATTGGATGATTATTTGAGTTTAGTGAAGTAGCTCGGATTTTGGAGGAACTTCTGAGTTTTATTTTTTTTGGAATGTGTTGACCAGTCTGTACTTGAGTTCATAATCAGCATTTTCATCTGTTCAATCAGAGTTGCGCAGTGGAAGCATGATGGCAGCTGTTTTAGTTTGGAAGCAACTGGATGTTGCAGTGTTTGGATGGGAGAGTTCTATAGGAAATTTTTCAGGATCTGACGCCAGATTGGTGTGCACCTGTTTAATTTCTTCTGGATAAGAGACGGACGAATTTGGATTCTGAAGTCGGAGATTTGATTTTGGATAAGTGTTTAGTCTACAGGATTGAATTGTCAGTTTGGATAACTGGAATTTGTTGTGTTTCACGTATCTCTGAGGGAGTACGTGTAAGATCTATCTCTAGGTGTAGAATCAACAGTTCAGGGAGTTTAGATGTTGATTGAGACTTGCCTGTAGTCTGATATCCCTCCTTGTTTTGTACATCTAGATGAGTGGAAGCTCTGTAGCTTAGTAATATTGATTGTTGGGATTCTATAGGGCGAGTAACCCGGTATTTATACTTGGGGGGAAACTCGAGGAAATTCTATCCGGAGTTTTGTCTGGATAGTTAGATTTGTTTGTTTGGATAAATTGGTTGCTATGATTGTTAGCTTATGATTAATATATGCTTGTGTTTTAAAATAAATCTTTAACTAGATTATTAAATTACCTTTGTTTTAAATTTCGGGGACGAAATTCTTTTAAGGGGGGAAGAATGTGATATCCCAGAAATTTGGGGCAATATCAATTTAATAATTTACATTAAAAATTAAATTGATCTGATAATATTTGTTAATAATATTAAAATTTATTTAATCATCTTCTTTTAAATAAATATTTAACTGATAATTTATCTTTTAAAAGCTAATTTAAATTGTTTCTATTTATAATGTATATATGTATAGATTGGTATATATTATAAATAGATCAGTTTTGTTTTTAAATTTAATAGATAATTTGGAAATTTAATATTGTATAAATAATAGTATGATCTTTAAAATACTCAAGATAAAGTTTAATTTGTTTAAAATGATTTTAGCCTAGAGTTTAAATTTAAATAAAAAGATTGTTTTGTTCTTTTTACTTCAACTTTATAAAATAGGTAATTTGTTTATGTAGTGAATTCATTTATGAATCATTTTAAATTAGTAATGAGTGATTTTTAAACAATAACAATAATGAAATATTTTTATAAATAGATTTTAATATAAAAGAAAATGTTATTTTAAATTCATTTATATATATAAGTATTTTGTAAAGCTATGGTTTGTAAATTTAAAATGAAGTAAACTTTATAAATATTTAACTTAAGAATGAATCAAATGTATGAGGTTAACATAATTACATAAGTTAAAAAAATTCACAACAAATATTGAAATAAAGTACTCTAAGCAAAGTAAAAAAAAATAAACAAAGCAAGATAAATAAATGCAGCCTGTAAAGGAAATATACAAGGCAAGAATATAAACATGTAAAATAGAATGCAAAGCTAAAAAAAAGGGGGAAACAAGTAATCATGTCTATACAATAATTATGTTGGCAAATAAAACAAAATAAAGTAATGAAAAATATATGCAGACAAGTATAAAACATAAGATAAAAATGTTAGTAGCTTATAGAATAAGATTCAGATAAGTATAAACATCAAGTATGAAAACAAACAAAATAAAAGTACAAACATTTGCAAGTTGTTTGTAAGAGAGATGAACAAAGCAAAGTAAATAAATTACGTTTGCAGGTTAGAGCAGAGGAGTGCATAGCTTAAACATATATATATATATATATATATATATATCTATACATAACAATGAGTAGTTGTAGACACTAAGTACAATATCTAAACATATGCAGACATTAGAAATATTGTCAACCTGTAACCTACTGCAAAACAAAAATATCTTTGTACATAAGATAAGATTAGGTGTAAACATCTAGTACATTTACATTTAATGCTTTCATTTATTAGCACATAATAAAATCATTTCGAACTGTTTGAAGTCAACTCAGCCTCCTAATTAAAAGATTTGGCTTAATAAAACAAAACACAAATAAAAATATGCAAATTTGCTTGTCTCAGATGCCACCCTCCCCTGAACTTCTTTTTTTTTTAGTTCGTTCATTAAAAACCTGAAACAAAAGAACAATAGCAAACAGTTTTAATTATACAAACTTAGTAACATTACAACTGAGAAAGCAAGAAGAATCAAAGGGAAAATCAAGTAAAACATTTCCAGTTTTTAAAGTTCAAGTTGTTTCGAACACAAGAAGGCTCTGTTCTGCCAATTGCTGTGAGTAACATTTTTCCTAAATTTATTTAAGTTTTGCAATCTGATGCATGTAGATATTTGGATGCTTAAGTATATGTTTTGAATGTTGATTAAGGTTTGAATATTTATTAATCATTTTACTCTGGTGTTGAGTGATGGAAATTTTATACAGTTCAAAACTGCATATTCAAACTGCTTCCTTTTAAAACTTTCCCTGTTTCTTTTCTTAACTGTGGTGAGTAATATCCTTTGATTGAACTAAATTAGTTCCTTGTGTATAACTAGAAAAAAATGTTTATGTTGTAAAATTGCTGATATGTTTATATGTGAAGTGTGGATGCATATATCCTGTACAAATTTTGGAGATGCCTCTGATTGTTTCCCCAGGTCAAAATGTGTAAACAAATGATTATTTTTGTAAATACAAACCAAGATGGTTAGTTTGTACAGAAATTTAACTTTAAAATCTTGATTAAGCTAAATCAACTTATCATTGTCACTGGAATACCAAAATGTTTGAGCAAACTCTAAACAAATTAAATCAAATCTTTTTAATTTACAAATTCAACAATATACACTGAATTCTTATACTTTAGTATGAATTTTAAAACAAAATTTATAATTTTTAGAATGGGCACTTAAGAGTAGTTTTGGAAAGTATATAAAATACAAACTTTGGGGTTTCTGGTGATCTAAGGGGATTTGGAGGCTGGGTCTGTGGCTAGTGATAGAGGAGTGACCGGAGATGTTGAGAAAGATGACCGGAGGCTCTATCAATCATTGTGGCTATGGTGGTTTTCGATTTCACTGAGGAAACCTAATTTTTGAACTGGGTTAAAGTGCGGACCTGTTTGTTTCCCGTGGTGCATCGAGTTAAAAAGGGAATTGTGGATGGGTAGAGGGGTGAAAGTCAAAGCAGTTGCCGGTGGTGGTGGTCCTCTGGAGGTCGGAGGAGGAGGGGCGAAGTGTTGACAGGTTTCGAGGGCGAAGTATGTTCATGGTTCCAGGTTTTGAAAGTGTGGGCTTGTTTTTGTCACGAGCATGTGGTGTAGCTTTGGGCGGTCGGGGTCGTATCTAGTGATGCTCGGCGGCGTGTTGGAGCGCAGGTGAGTGGCCGGCGTTGGTTGGGGCCGCGGTGCACGTGCACCGTGCCGTGGGAAGCTGGGTAGTTATCTCTGTGTATAGGTTTCTGGTTAGGGGAGAACTCGAGTAAATCGAGTATGTGACTCGAAGTAAGGCAAGGGGAAACCCGAAGTAAATGAAAAAGGGGATTGGTGTTGTATTGTTTCAGGTTTGGTAAAAACTGGAAACAGAGTTCTGTTTTAAAATTTAAATGAAACCTAAAGTAAATAATAAATTGGAACATGTTAAAAACAGTTTTAGGTTCGAATTCAAGTTTACTTTTGAATTCAAATTTAAATTAAAATAAAATTTAAAACAAATAAAATATGGGTTTCATGTCAAGTGTACAACCTAACAGTTTCAGATTTTAAATTAAGTTTAAAATCTGAATCAAACATAAATTGTGTTTGAAAATTTAAAGGTTCAAAATATAGATCCAATTGAACTTTTGAATATAAGTTTTTAGAAACAAATTTGGATTTTAAATCAAAAAGTAAAAATCAAGTTTTTTTCAAAGCAATTTAAAACCAAGTTTAAAAATTTAAGTAAACTAATGAATTCAAAATCTGAAAATATAAATCAGTTTTTAAAATCTAAATGTATGAATCAAGGATAAATTCAAATAGTTCTTTTTAAAAAGAATCTGTCTGCAATTAAATATTTGAATTGGGTGTTTTTACAAAGTTGTTTGAAATGGAAGTTAAATTAAATTGTTTAACTTGAAACTGCAAGTTAAATATAAATGTATTTTGGGAATTTAAAATTTAAATTAAGATTCAATTAATTTAATTTAAAAGATTTTCTTATACAAGTTCATATATGTAAATAATAAGTGTTATTTACATTTATTTAAAGGATTTTAAATTGAATTTAAATTATAGTCATTTTGAATCTTAAATTCAAAAGATATTTGAATTTGAATTTAAAATGTAATGTTAATAAATTCATTAATAAAGAAATAAATTATCTTAAGAATAATAGGTTGATGAAGAAATGACTTATGTATTTAAAAAAAAATTTAGATCAATTTATAATTAGAAACTAATTACAAATGTAATTTAAGTAATGTTATTAGTTAATAAAGATAATTAACTAAAGATTACTAAGTAATTTATTAATGAGATTAATTTTGATAATTAATCAGATTAATTAGATAACCTATTGTAAAATCATTAAATGTAATTACTTGATAAAAGTAATTAAGAGATTAATTACTATCGTAATTAATTTTGATAAATGATTAATTTAAGTTAATTAATTTAGTTTAATTAATTTAAGAAAATCATTTGATAGTTGATAAGTGTAATTTCTTAGCGTATGCAATGGAGCACAATTACTTAAGGAAGTAATTAATATTAATTACTGAAAAATGATGTGATAATAAAGTAATTTGGATAATTACTTTTATAATTAATCTTAGGATTAATTAGTGGAGACAATTAATTATGGGAATAATTAATTTATTTATATGAGTAATTAGGGGTGGTAAATTACTGGTTGATATTAATCAAGGATGATTAATAATGGTGTTTAATTAAAGATTAATTACTTAATGTAATTAATTTAATTAAAGTAATTAAATTTTAATATAAATTAAAGATCATGAATTAATATAATTAATAATGTAAATTAAGAAATGGGTTAATTAAGAAATAATTAAATAATGTAATTGATTAAGGATAAATGTACTTAATTATAGTTAATTCAAAAATGAAGTAATTTAATGATAATTACTATGAGTAATTTAGGATAATTGATTTGTGAAATTAATTAAAAATATTTACTGATTGTAATTAGAGATTGATTAATCAAGGTGATTAATCAAGATGAATATTTAGAAGATGATTAATTAATTTGATTTATAATTAATTAAGGGTTGTATAAGCAGGATTTATAGATAAAGAATTAATTTACTTTAAATTAATTAGTGAAAGAAGTAGTTAATTTAATTCATTTTAAATTAATTACAAATGGTATGATTATAAATTATTGCTTATGGATGTATGATATTGATATCTCATTTGATGGTGTTGAATTTAGATATGACATGAATACTATCTATCTGATATGGATGCTTAGTTTAAATATGATAATATCTAGTTATCTGTTTGGATGAAAATATTGATTATCTGTTTATGAGATTATCTGTGATTATCTATTGTGATATTATATCCATCTGTGTGTATATTGAATTATATTAAATTAAACTGTTAAGGCTAAATAGACAACTTGGCCCTAAAAGAGACGTTTTGGATTTCGATGAGACCGGGATCGGTTTTCCTTATTTGGAACATCCGAAAACCACATCGATCCCAAATTAACGATAGGTCATGAATCTGAAGTGAAGATGAAGATTCAGAATGCAAGGGTTATCGTCGTTAACTCTGAAGGTGAATCCAAAATGAGTGTAACGAGATAATGCCTTCGGTTTTGTTCGAACCCGGAACGAACTTGTACGGATTGAATGCTTTCAACACATCGTCAGGTGGGCGATGAGCATTCTAATAATTACGTTCTCTAAAGGTAATCGTAACCTCCAGCCTCATCAACCGGGAATGGCTAAAACAGGGGAGGTGCAGCAAGGTTAGGTGGGTCATGCGCAAGAAGGACAAGGATATTCCCCTGTCTAGATGTCCCTTATTTTCGGCTGTGTGGGCGGTTGGTCATGACAACTGCCGGGATTTATCTTGTTCGGGACTGTTCAGTAAGGAATGGTTCCGGCCTTGTGTTGCAGGGGGTCGGGAGTGATCCTCGGTACGTTGATCTAGGCCACATACTGTGACGGGCGGTACCCCAGTAGCCCTGCCATTGTATGGAATCCAAAATCCAATAAGTGCCCACGGTTTTGATTGTATTACCCACTTTTGTGGCTAGTAGCTGGAATTTAATAGATGTAACAATTTCGGGTATTTTCTATTTACTTGAAAACCATAGACCTATTATAATATCACAGAATTTCCTATCAAATGTTTTGGTTAGCGTAAGGTAAAAACTTACCCATGTTTATGTGTGGGAAGTCTTACGTGATACCTTTTATTTTCAAAAGATTTTCAAAGTTAAGCAATCTTTAACCTGTTACTCATACCAGACCCATGTCTGACCCGGAGTTTATTTTTGTTTTCATAAACTCTCGGGTACCCAAATTTTTACGGGTAGCCAAGGGATTCAGGTTTAGCTTTGACGAATTCTGGAGGAGCAATGGAGCAGGAGGCTTCAGCGTTATAGATATACTTACAGTTCCGCTGTGTTGGTATCTTTGAGCCGTGTTGTTTGAGTTGTATTGTATTAACTAGACAGGTGTTTATAACTATCTAGTATGTGATGTATTATCTGTACAACTCTGATTGATGTTGTATATTATGTAATTACTTATGTGAATATTATAATTTATTCGTTCCGCTGTGAGGTTCTGATGTTGTTGTTCTTTCTTTTCTATCTTTTCTACTTTCTCATCTCTTTCTTTTCTTAAAAACGATACGTATTCCTGGGCGTAGGAAGTCGGGTCGTTACAGTTGAAAAAGTCTTCTTCATATCGATGGCAATCGAAACGAATCAGTTGGCCCTTTAAAGCATTTCGTATCGACTAGTAATAATTCTGGTGGTCTTCAAGGTGATGGACACGAAGTTGTCACTTCGTATCGATGGAGTCAAATAAGCCAAACATGGCTTGGTAGTGGCATTCGTATCGATGGGAACCAATGGATATGAACGACTGTTGCGTTAGATGGATGATGGACGGTATGAAGAAGGCTTCTTCGCATCAATTGATAAGTGATGGATATGAATAGCTGTAGCTTAAGGTAGACAGTTAGTGGATACGAATAGATCTCTTCGTATCGATCAGAGGAGAAACTATTTCAACTGGTCATAGTGACTGGAGACGAATCGCCTTTGTTCCCCTGAGTTCGAGTCTATATAAATACATTTCAGACTTAGAAAAATTCCACTTGCATTCATTGCTACATAATGCCATCGAATCGATCAGAGAAAAAGAGAAAAGAAATCCTGCCTTCGTCTTCGAGTCACTTAACTTGTTTGAACTAACTATTCTAACTAGGTAATTAATCAATTAGAATCAACTCCAAATGACGAGAATTGACTTCTTATGCCATTCCCCTCGTATTCCTGGCTGATTCTGATGATATTGTTGCCTGAGTTAGGTCGAAGCGAGGTTAAGTAAGGGTTAATGACGTTTGTGTTGATTGGAGAAGAAGTGAGGAGGGATACGAAGGAGATGGTGGACAGTTTTTTGGCCTTGATCTCGCATTGATGGATCGGGGAAGAAGGCGTTTTGTTTCGTGTCGGTTTCAATTGGAAATTTCGCATCGATCTCCTGCCCTAGATTTCGCATTGATCTTTCATTCTTGGATTTTGTATCGATCACCTTCACTTCGATCGCCTGCTTTAATTTCTTATCAATTGTGAGACGACAACTTAGTACCAATTACTTCGAATCGATATTGATACGAAGCCAAAAAACCTTGATCAATACGAAGTTGGTGCATCTTTGATCGATATGAAGATGGGTCATCTGATCGATGTGAAGTTGATAACTTTTAATTGATATGATATGGATGTTAGACGATTGATATGAAATGGATGTCTTTTTATCAATGCGAAGTATTCATCTTGGATCAGTTCAAAGTCATCGACTTTGATCGATACGAATTCAATATCCTCGGACCGAACGAAGCTAAAGCCTTTGTAATGAATGATCTAAGTACTGACTTCAATGGATACGAACTTCATGCAAATTCGAACATTTGACTCCGATGAGCTTTATCTTTACATAACTGGACTTGACCATTAAACTACATATTTGACCATCCTTGGAAGCTTGTTGATGAAATCGTAACTTAACAAAATTTAACAAACTTTAACTCAGATCTGTCACTTACGTCCGGATGACATGGTTATGACGGTCGGCGATGACGATCATTCTAGTCGAATTTCGAAGTCTTGTCATTTGAACATTTAAATTCTGTGAAGTTTTTTAAGCATTACGTGGCACTGCACAACACATTCACGAACTTCACACTATGGAACACATGGGCTTATTATCATCTAATGATGGTTTATGATAAGTTGATTAGCTATAGAATCCACTAGTTCTCAACAGCGGGAAACTCAAAGTCTATCTATCCCGATAATAGAGTTGCTGGCTATTGCAGCCGAAGTAATAGGTCCAGCTCTGGATGAGTTGCTAGGAGCAACTTTTATTGTGACTCCACAAGAATCTATGTCGTCCAATGTTTCAGAAGATGTGTTGGGACGAATATTCTTAAGGCACGGTCTATCATTAGCCGATGTTTTGTTACCCGGACCAAGTGATAGACCATATACTCCCCAAGAAGGATTTACGGCCTTTAATCACCATTCATGCATAGCAGGAACACTTCCTCCGTTCAACCAGTATATTAAAGAAGTGTTGGCATTCTTTGGAATCGCCCCATCACAACTACAACCGAATGGTTACACACTGTTGAACAGCTTATTCATTGTATTCATGGAGCATTTTTTCCAACCCCCGTCCCCGATCGAAGTAAGATACCTTTTTAATGTTAAGAGTCGGGAAGATAGACCTTCTTTCACGTTCTTAGAGGCGGTCAAGAACTGCCAAGTTATGACCGGTGCCTGGACCGGACTTAGTTATTTCAAGACATAGTTATTCTACATTAGGTGCCCTCCAGGATTTTCTAGTCTATGGCTAGCCAGACGTAAGCGCTGCAATGTTTTCTAGTGGTTAGCGAAAATAATCACAGTTGATGTTCAAACTAACATCTTCTTTTCCTTACAGCCACCATTTCGCGACCCAAAGGTGCCTCCTTTAAAGAAATAGTATGAATCCTTCAAGAAGTGCCGAACGAAATAAGGGAAATCAACTTGGTGCTTACAAATAGTAATTTACGGATCATCGAGCTAATCGATCGAAATCAAAGCATAAGACTGGAGGGATCAATTAGGGCGGCTCCGGTGAGACGGGATAAACATAGAGTGCCCGAGATCGTAATTGCTGAGGAGGGTGATAAGGAGAATATGCCCACCGATGATGAACCTGTAGGCCTTCGGGCAATTTTTAGGAGCTGGAGGGAAGGAGTAAGGACAAGGCACCCGCTTATAAACGCCATAAATCTTTGAGATGGAAATCCGTGGTTGTGTCTTTGCCAGTCTTTAGCGTTAGAATCATGGAGACTCCTCATCCTCAACCAGAGAATCCTTTCGAAGGGCTTGCTGATATCTCAATCTCGGACTATATGCGACTTCAACATGATACCAGATTGGAAGAGCTTTAAAGTGCTCTATACTTAAGCGAGTCTCTTCCTACAAGCTGGGCTGACATTTTCGGTTGGTCGGCGGGTTGCACATACATACACACTTCACGGCAGTACATGATTTCCAATCATAAGTTGTCCACTTTAGGAGATTACTAACTTTGTTTTTCTTTCTTATTTACAGATATAATGACTAGAAGAGAATCTATGTTGGGAAGTCTTCGTTCAACGAGTCAATCTTCTGGCTCCTTCTATGAGTCTCGTAGGAGGGAGGCTGAAAGAGACCGCCATCATGATTACTTTAGTCAGGATGTTAGGAGAGGGAGAGGGATAAACATTATAGATATCGATCCTAATCGAGTTCTCCTCCTCCTCGAGCCCCTATATAACCTTCAGGCCATGGAAAACAATAGTATGTCCTCCTCGCCAAAAATCATCTTCTCAAACCTCTAGGCCTAAATCACAACAACGCAGACATGAGGCAGAAACTTCCATTGTTGCTGAATAAGCTATCACTGAGCCTACTGGGGAAGGGGCTATTAGAATTGCCTAGTTGAAGAAAGATTTTCCAAATATATGCTTTGACGGCAACATCTTCCCCCTCATTTAAAGAAAATTCCCTTGGAAACAGAAAACACAATGCATGATTACATTCATGACATCTATATCCAGTACAAGGAGTGGCTGAAAGCTGCAGAAAAAGCATTGAAGGTGGCCTTTGAGCGGGCAAAGACAGTTGAGAAACTAGAAACTGAACTTGCTCAAAAGGACCGGATTATTGAAGTGCTCAACAGCAAAATCGAGTCTTTACGGAAACCTGAAATTGAGACCACCCAAAAGGCCGATGAGGCGAACTTAGCAATAGAGAGGATGCGGCAAACACATTTCACTTTGATGGAGGTGATAGGCCACCAGAACACTACAGTCATATCTGAAAGGGACGCTGCCTTGAAGGAGCTCAACGATTAAAATTAAAAAAGAAAAAGATGACGCAAACAAGGCGGCCCAGGAGGTGTATGAGTAGGCTATGGCGCTCTGGGGAGAGCAGGATGCGACATTGTTTAAAATCAGGGAGGTGGAGGCCAGAGTTGTAGAAGAGGTTAAAGCGGCCGAGTCTAGGCTAGAGAAGGATGTTAAAGATCTGCTCATTACTTACAACGTTAACGTCTTGAAACACAGAAACCTAGCCTAGCTCAAGAAATATTCGACACATCTGTACAACGTCTGGGATCGACTGGTTGAAGGTGAAAAAGCTTAGCAGTAGGGTGAATTTGTTGATGAATTTGAGCTAGATAACCGAGTGTTGAGTGAAGATGAACGTAAAGTCCTCCATGATGCGATGATCTCATATTAAAAGGAGAGACATAGCGCTCAACGCTCGAAGATTGGAGAAGGCTCTGGTGTCAAGCACCACGACATAAGTTCTGAAACTGTTATGCCGACTTAACCTGAGTCTACCTCTACGGCTTATCCTCAATCCATTCCTGCTTATAACCTCGATCAACCACGGTTATCTCCGGCTCGTGAACAAGTTTCTGAAGCTACTCCGGTGCCGATGAGCCAAACTAAGGAAGGTACTTCGAACACTTCTCATACTTGTTCAAAATCGTAAGAACTACTTGAAGCGATTATTAACAGCTCTTCTTTTGTTTCTATCCAGTGATTGGAGCCACATCGGTTGAGCCTCCTGCAACTCAAGAGTCGCATCATGCATTGGAGGCGAATATTACGGAAGTGACCATGACATTGGCCACTGCACCTACAGACGATGTAAAATGAAGCACACTTTCATTCGACAAACATATAATGGAGGAACTTCTCAATCATCATAGTGAACCTTTCTCTGACTTGTTGTTTGTTATAAGCAGAAGCGCACCTGCAACCAGCTCCTCGGGCCCAACCGCAGGCGTCTCCAGCAATCCAAAAAAACTTCATGAGGAAGAAATTATAGCCAAGATTAATGTTGAAATGGAATAGCGGGCCCTGGTCCAGCCCCATTACGAATGATATCTCTTGGTGGCACGGTTGTCGACACCAGCATGCCTATTCCGCCTCCTATAGTGGACCCGACCCCTCCGACTCCGCGTGCTGGAAGTATTCCTATAAACTTGAGTTCGGAGAAGGAAGTCGATATAATGCCCCCCACTGGAGATCGACCGGTGAAAGGCAAAGGCTCAAAGAGGAAACCCAGTGGCAGCTCCAGCGGATCTATGCCGAAGAAGAAACCAAGAAAAAAGAACTTTTGGTATAGTTTTGTACTTTGTCTTTTTCTACCAAAGAATAATTGAAATGAAATTTCCTTTTGCCTTATGTTCAACTTGCGTTAATTTACTTAAGTGTTTCAGCACTTGAACTTCTGTTCAATGCACTTGTGAAGTTTTAGTCCTTCAATTCGGACCCGGATTCAATTTCTTAGTCATGGAGTTATGATTTCAGGTCGTATAAAGTGTTGACTCGAATTTAGATAACATACTGTCTCAATCAATGGTCGATACTTAAGTTCTGCCCCCAGATTCGGGGACACATTTGAAACATTGATCGATGATTGTTGTTTTCCTTTAACGTATCAATCTCCATCTTTGTGAAACGAAACTGAAACATGATGAATTCGAATAGTTGAACCACATTTTCTTATTAATTTACGACTGTATCCACACTTTGGGGATTGCACCATGTTTGTCGGCGACCGATTATGTCCGCTTAAGTTTTAGTGATATGTCCATGCTCCGGGGACTTAAGTTATTTTCACGGATGGTCAGTCACACCTTTTTAACATTCATAACTACATCCACAATCTAGGGACATTAGATTAATTCGAGGGTGATTAGTCATACCCAATCTGTGTTTATACTCTGACCGCACTCTGAGGACTCAGAGTTGTCTTACGGATAATAGGTTCGTATCAGGTTTGTGCTTAAACTCTAATCTGCTCTTTGGGGACCTAAAGTTAGTCGATGCTTATACTCCAGTACACACTCTAGGGACTTAGTAGATTTTTTATACTCCAGTCCACGCTCTGGGAATTTGGAGTTAGCGTTTATGCTCCAATTCGCACACTGAGAATTCGGAGTTGATGTTTATACTCCAGTCCACACTCTGGAAATTTGAAGTTGATGTTTATACTCCAATTCGCACCTTGGGAATTTGCAGTTGGTCGAAAGATGGTCAGTCACGTTTTTTTAGGCGTTTGAATTTCGTTCATACTCCAAAAACAGAGGATTTATCAAGATCGTGGATGTTCGATTCACATCCACCCTGAGTTAACAAGTGAGGTCGCTAGATGGATGGATCCATCCTCTTCGAACTTGGTTCAAATACAGGCGAGATCATTAGGTTGACGGAGCCACCCTCCTCGAAACCGCATTCGTAAATTTATGCTTCGGTTTGCACTCTGGGAGCCTAGAGTTAGTTAGAGGATTGTCGTGTATCAATCCTATTTAGTCTTTAGTGTGATGGCTTGCCCTCGAGCTTGGGTTTCACTTAGTGAGTGACCAGTCGTATCACAGTCACTCCCAATTTGAATAAATCCCACCATATAATGGAACTTAGCTATTCGTGCATCGTGATGGTTGTATGACATATTTAATAAATCACAGTTCTGGCTCAAAGAGATTGCACTTTATTGCTGAAATAAGAAAATATGGCAAAATCGTATGCCTTATTACATATTCAATTTTCGAAATACAGAAACAAATTGCAAATGAAAAATAGACTAAATAAAGCTTGTCATGTGTAGTAGCGACGAGGACTTTCGCTGTTCCAGGCTCTTGGCAAAGTAAGACCGTCAACGATCGATAATTTAAATGTGCCATCTTCAAGCTTTTTTTCAATTACAAACAGCCCTTCCCATGTTGGTTTCATATGCGAAGGAACCAGGTAGATTTTTTTGAGGACAAGATCATCGAGTTCAAAGTTTTGGGGTTGGACCTTGGCATTGTACAATCGAACGACTCGACTTCGGTATGCAGCTGCCCTCAAGTCAGCCTCTTCTCGCTTCTCATCCAATAAATCTAGGGATTCGGTAAGTAGTATAGCATTTGTCTTCAGATCATAATATGTCACACGATGAGAAGGTACTTCCATCTCAACTGGAATAACGGCTTTCGAACCATAGGAAAGAGAGAATGGAGTGTGGCCGGTTGCGGACTTATGGGTTGTCCGGTATGCCCATAGAGCCATAGGAATTTCACAGACCCACTTGCCCCTGGCCTTTTCTAGTCATTTCTTTAGAATAGACTTATAACTTTATTAACCGCTTTGACCTGTCCATTCACTTGAGTGTGTGCAACTGCAGAGTATTACTTATGGATATGGAACAGAAATTCTTAAATTCAACACTGTCGAATTTGGTTCCGTTGTCGGTGATAATGGTATGCGGAAGACCAAATCGACCGATAATATTGCGTATTGCGAAGTTATCACTTTCTTCGTCATGATTACAGTAAGGGGTTCGGCTTCCGCCCACTTAGTAAAGTAATCAACTATGACGATGGCGTACTTTGCACCACCTTTGGGCAAAAGTAGAGAACCAATAATATCAATGCACCAGACTACAAACGACTATGGACTGACCATCTGAGTTATTTCGGTAGGAGGGGCTTTAGGAATTCAAGCGTGTTTTTGACATCTGTCACATTTTCTGGCATAGTCCGATGCATCACGATTTATGGTCGGCCAATAGTATCCATATTGGAGCACTATTTTGGCTAAAGCTTTGCCCCACGGTGTGATCGCCACATTCACCTTCATGTACATCACACAATACTCGTTTAATTTCATGGTGAGCGATACACCGGAGTAAAGGAACAGAGTACCCTCTTCTATACATGACTCCATTCTAAATAGTGAACCATGATGCTTTTTGAAGAACTTGTTTTTTTTCCACTTCTGCATTCTGGCAGTGTTCCACGTTCGAGATAATTTCTGAACGGAGTCATCCATGACTCCTTGTCGGGAACAGACTCAAATACCCGATCTGTCTCCATCTGGTCGTTGCTTAGGGAAGATAATGTTGCCATAGGAACGAGTCCCATTTGTTGCGCCTCACATATACTGGCTAACTTTGCTAATGAATCGGCTTTTTGATTGTGCTCTTGGGGTATCCAGTAGATGGAAAAATAATCGAATTGATTCACTATCTCTAGGACCCGAGCTAGATAAGCATCTAGTCTTCAGTCTTTGGCCTGGTATTCCCCCCGAACTTGACACACGACCAACTGTGAATCACAATAAATCTCAATGGCAATGAGTTTTAAATCTCTAGCAAGTCTCCATCCAACAAGCAGGGCTTCATACTCAGCTTCGTTGTTGGTTGCACGAAAATCAAACTTTAAAGCATAGCATACATATCGACCTTTAGGAGTTTTAAGTATAATCCTAACACCTGAGCAATGGTCATTTGATGCACCATCAATATGCAACTTCCAGATATATTTGGGAGATTCACTGGTTTCAAGCAAGTCCTCGAAATGGAAAATTTAGCTATGAAATCTGCTAGGACTTGTCCTTGAATGGCTTGCCTTGGAGTGTAGGTAATATCAAACTGACTTAGCTCAATATTCCACTTGAGTAACCTACCAGACGTCTCAGGCCGCATAAGGACCTATCACAACGGCTGGTCAGTATAAATGGTGATAGGATAAGCCTAGAAATATGGACGGAATTTCCTTGAGGAAATAACAAGGCAATAAGCCAACTTCTCTAGCTTCGAATATTTCTTTTAGCTATGGTTAGTCGTTTACGAATATAGTAGACCGGTTTTTGTAGTCGGTCTTTCTCCCAAACTAGGGCAGCACTGATCGCGTTTTCTGATACTGCTAAGTAAGGGTATAATTTCTCGTGATTGATAGGCTTTGAAAAAATAAGCGTCCTGGAGAGGTTCTGAGTTAGTGCTCGGAATGCGCCCTCACATTCGTGGTCCATTCAAAGTTCTATTTCCCTTTTCGGATCAAATCGAAGAATGGAATGCATTTGTCAGTGGATTCCGAAATAAACCTGCTCAGTGCTGCTACTTTCCCATTGAGGCTCTAGACTTGCTTTATAGTTCTTGGAGTCACAAGATTTCTAATCACCCAGATCTTTTCGGGATTGGCTTCGATTCCTTGGTCGTTGACAATAAACCTAAGGAATTTTTCAGATGCGACCCCAAAGTGACATTTCAACGGATTGAGCTTCATTCTATATTCTCAGAGGATATTAAACATTGATTCCAGGTCTTTGATATGATCAGTGGAGAATCATGATTTCACTAGCATGTCGTCACGTATACCTCCATGGTTTTTCCAATCTGGTTGGCGAACATCTGATTAACCAATCGTTGGTAAGTTGCACCAGCATTCTTGAGTCCAAAATGCATAACTTTGTAGCAGTAGAGTCCCAAATCGGTCACAAAGCCGGTATGCTCCTGGTCAGGCAAGTGCATGGGTATCCGGTTGTAGCCTGAATACGCATCCATAAAGGATAGAAGTTTATGTCCAACCATTGAATCTACGAGCTGATCGATTCGAGGAAGTGAAAAACTGTCTTTGGGGATAGCTTCCCTCAAGTATGAATAGTCAACACACGTTCTCCATTTCCCATTTGGCTTCTGAACAAGTATAGGGTTGGAACCCATTTCAGATATAATGCATCTCGAATAAATCCATTCTATTTAAGCTTATCTACCTCTTCCTTATGGGTGGCAGATCTCTCTGGATTCGTACCACGCCTTTGTTGTTTGACCGGGACATGTCGTGGGTCAATGTTCAATGTGTGACTCGCAATGCTCGGGGATATTCTGCACATGTCAAAATGTGTCCAGGCAAACACGTCGAGGTTTTTCCAAAGAAATTCAATCAATTCCTCTTTCATTTGTTGGCATAGCTGAGATCTAATCTTTATCATTTTAGAGTTTTCGCTATCTCAATCGTGACATCGATAGTCAGTTCGGTCGAAGAAGCTTGATTATCTTTACTTTTATCTTCATTTTCATTACCTTTGCGTCAAGATCTCTTTAGGATTGGTTGGGGTGCCCCCCGGGCCTGGGCCCAGGAACCAATTGTCAATTTCCCACAAAGCGAACGCAGATAGATTCCTCTACGCATTTTCCTTTCACCTTTCGTTGTGCCCCATGCAGCTTAGCAACATAGCAGGCTCGTCCAGCAGCCTGATCTCCTTGAACGACCCCAACCACACGATCAGTGGGGAACTTTAGAGTCAAAAACCATGGGGCAATGGCAGCCCTAAACTCAGCTAGGGCTTGTCAGCCCAAGAAAGCATTGTATGGAGAGCCAATATCCAGCACAACAAATTGTAATATCCGGACTCTCTGGCGTTCGCTGATTCCTAACTCCACTGGCAATTCCACCACTCCAGTGGGTATGGTTGCAGTCCCATTGAAGCCATGAATGCGAGACCGACAATGCTTTAAATCTTTAGTTTTCATTTTTGTTTAGTCATAGGCTCGCTTCAACAATATATTCGCAGAACGTCCACTGTTTACCAAGATCCTCTTTATCTAAGCAGGACCAACTTGAGCTGATATGATAAGTGGATCGATGGTTGGGGTTTCGACCTTGTCGACGTCTCTTTGTCAAAATATGATGTCGTCAGTCATCATCTTCTATTGCTTGGCCAGAGCCCCATCTTCCAAACTACTACAACACTCGAAGCTCGCAAGCCTAATAGAACTGTCACATGACTCCGTTTCCTTCCAGCTTCGGTCTGCTGGATGAGGACCACCACTAACAGTATTTATCACCAACCACCCGTTGATACGAGCGGGTTCCTTCTATCTCGCCTGATTAGGCACACGGTTCTGATTTTATGGGCCTATACCTCTAGATTATGGCGCTCGCACAAACTGCTCCATTTTCCTTTCACGTATCAACTTCTCAATGATATCTTGTAAATGATGGCACTCGTTTGTGTTATGGCTATAGCTATCGTGGAATCTACAAAACTTTCCCGTATGGATTTGTTTCTACGATGACTAGTTTAGATCGAGGTGTAAACGGGTGAACCACATAGTCGCTATGCCCCTAAGAGAGATCGAAAAACTCTGGCATTTAACTGCATCATCAGCTCGTGCAATATTCATCATCCGTTCGTACTTTAGAATATGTTAATTAGGACATGTGCTCCCTTCATAGACGGGTAGAGTTGGCATCTTGGATTGCCGAGGTGGTTTAGCATAGAGTATGTCATCAGTGTAAGGTGTATGACTCCGAGAGATTCTCCAGTTGTCGTTAGTGAGACCCTGAATTTCACGGATCATTTGACGGATCATTGTCGGTATATCCGGCAGCTGGACATTTTGAGCACGCTAGGCCAAGGTGTGGTCGGGTTCCATAATGCGAGGCTGGGCCGGACGCAGTCGACGATCCAGGCCTCGCCTCCTTGGTTCTAAGTCTTCAGGGATATAAGGTTCGAAAGTATGTTGGCGACGGTTAGGATCTGTCCAATTTCGGGCATCCACTCCAAGTTTAGTAGAAGTGGTGGCAATGCGGTTGTCTGTAACATGATGAGGAATAGTACCTCCCTGGGAGGAAAGTCCAGTTTGATAGCTGGTTGACGGGCCAACTCTCGGTTGCCCAGTAGTCAGTGTATGCTGATGTCCAGTAGCTTGGGTATAACTCCCATCTAGACGTGGGTGCGTGGAACTATGACGATAGTCTGAAGAAGCTGAACCCTCAGTAGATGAATAAGAAGCCTGATCCCTCCTAGTCTCCTATGCCTTTGGCGATTCAATTGATTGGTCAATTCTGCGTTGGCATGTAACTGTTGAGTAAATTGTCGATGGCTCTATTTCAGCTCTTGCATTAGTATATGAGACTCTTCCCATGTGACAGGGCCTTATGGATCTGATGGTCCGGCAGCATTCTGTTCAGTCGGAGGTAGTTGCATGGGATTCTGTCGATCCCGTCTTATTTCTGGATCTACAGCAGTAGAAATGGTCCTTATTTTTACCATGATGAATAGTGAAGCTCTTCCCTATATTTGATGCAAATCTAAATAAGATGGAAGAACTTTGAACGTTAGATCTGGATCTTCTTCTTAGATTTATGCAATCCGATATCGATAGTAGATCCAACGAGTAGGAGAAAAAACTAGGTCTTTGTCAGTGAAAGCACCAAAGTGTTTGTACCAAAATTGGGCATAACAGTCTTCGAAAGCGTTTGATGAGATAAAAATGAAGAAAATAAATGTAAAATAGGATTATCTAACATACACGCCAAATTATAATCAGAAAACAGCAGAGAAACACAAAGTTTTAGAGTGGTTCAACATGTTGCCTACGTCCACTATGAAATGGTCGATCTTTATTAACTTTTGCTTGCTGGTTACAATGGATTACAACAGTGAATTTTGAGTAACAGTAAATTTCAAGCACAATAATGGTTTCAGCAAAGTATGGACGTAGGAGAGCCAAAAAATCCCTTTTCTATAGGTCCTAGGCTGCTATTTATAGGCGTAGGCTGGAAGTATCTTGCTCAGATCATGGAAGACCCCTTCTCTCATGTGGGCGGGCCCACACTATCGATCACATGCCATTTGCACTCGGTCCGTGATCGATATGAACGAATTCATATCAATCAAGATTTGGCACAATCAAGTTGAAATTGAGCATGAATATTCTTCAGGTTGTACGTAAGCTCCTGTGAAAATTTGGTGGAATTTGGACTTGTAGATTGTGAATTATGATGGATGCAAGTTTAGGCTTATTGGTTGCTATTTCCTTCGCACTGATCCTCTTCATATCGATGGTTTCGCATCGATGTGAGCACGTACTTACTTGTTGATGTGGCACTTTTTTTTGGATCGATCTGAAATCCATGCCAAATTGATCGAGTCTTCCCAATTTTTGTGTCGCATTCGCATCGATCTGAGTTGGTCTTGTTCGCATCTATCAGCTATGCTTTACTTCATATCGATGGTTTGGCTTTGTTCGTATCGATTATCCATGCTTTACTTCGTATCGATCCTTTATGTGCACTTCGTACTGATCCTTTATGTGCACTTCATATCGATCCTTCATGTGTACTTCGTATCGATCATTGGCTGACCGATATAAAATGGGTAGAAAGGGATCAATACGAATATGGCAGCAATTGACCGGTTGGATTATGAATGACGCGACTGGTTGATAGATACAAAGAGAATGGTTGCCCGATGGATACGAAGTGGTGTGCCCGACGGATACAAAGTGGTGCACCCGATGGGCAACCATTCTCTTCGTATCCATCAACCGGTCGCGTCATTCATTATCCAACTAGTCAACTGCTGTGTATCAATCCCTTTCTACCCATTTCGTATCGGTCAGCCAATGATCGATATGAAGTACACATGAAGGATCGATACGAAGTGCACACAAAGGATCGGTACGAAGTGCACATGAAGGATCGATATGAAGTAAAGCATGGCTAATCAATACGAACAAAGCCAAACCATCGATATGAAGTAAAGCATGGTTGATTGATGTGAATAAGACCAAGTCAGATCGATATGAACGAGGCGTAAACATTGGAAAGACTCGACCAATTCAGCATGGACTTCAGATCGATCCAAAAAACAAGCACCATGTTAACAAGAAAGCACGTGCTTACATCGATGCGAAACCATTGATATGAAGAGGATCGATGCGAAGGAAACAACAACTGAAAAGCCTAAAATTGCATCAATCATAACTTACAATCTACAAGTCCAAATGCAACCAAATTTTCACAGGAGCTTACGTAAAACCGAAAAAATGTTCATGCTCAATTTGACTCGATTGGGCCAAATCTTGATCAATACGAAATATGTTAGTATCGATCACGGACCGAGTACATACGGCATATGATCGATCGTGTGGGCCTGCCCATGTGAGAGAAGGGGTCTTCTGAGATCTGAGCAAGATACTTGCAGCCTACGCCTATAAATAGCAGCCTAGGACCTATAGAAAAGGGATTTTTTGGCTCTCCTACGTCCAAACTCTGCCGAAACCATTGTTGTGCTTGAATACTACTGTTATACTCGGAATTCACAGTTGCAATCCATTATAACCAGTAAGAAAAGGTTAATAAAGATTAACCATTTCATAGTGGACGTAGGCAACACGCCGAACCACTATAAAACTTTTTGTTTCTCTGTTGTTTTCTGATTACAATTTGAAGTGTTCGTTAGATAATCCTCTTTTACATTTGTTTTCTTCATTTTTATCTCTTCATTTTCGAATGCAAAAGGGATCGGTTGTAGTTAAGTGTGGTGCAGGGATCGGTTGAAGGAGGGTTTGGTTTTGGACGAATGCGGCATAGGGATCAGTAGTGGATAGATCGATCAGTCATGACATGCCCGATCCCTTAGCGATCGGTATTTAATGTTTTGTGAGAGGGATAGGTCATATGGAGTATGGAGGGATCAGTCATGAAGGGATCGGTCATGAAGGGATCGGTGCTAGACCCTAAGAGGGAGGGATCGATTATGATGGAGTATGGAGGGATCGATAGTGAATGTAGTACTTTAACAAAGGGATCGGCTATTTCTCTTATTCTAGTTGAAATATACACAATTTGAAATATGTAGTTGGACATGCTGGTATTCTTTTTGTAAGCTATGGAATGGATCGGGTACGATTCATTATCCAAACAGTTTCTTAAGTTGAGTTTACATGTAATCAACTTGAGCATCTTTTTGCCAAAGAAACACGAACACATAAACAACTCCGAACAAGAACACTAACATCGTATTTTCCTTCAACTCTGTAGGAAGTTGATTTAATTTTTTTAACTATGATTATCAACTTCCTTTAGTTTTTCTTCAAATCTGAGTAGAATAGGAAGTTTGTTGGTAGATAACTAGATCTATCTCGCGAATATGGGAATCCACAATTAGATGATTATATCCAATCAAGTTGAAACTCAACTCTTAGTGAAAGCACCAAAATATCCATGCCAAAAATAGGCCTCAACACCTACTAGAATCTAGTAGAGATTAAATGAAGAATGAAATTAAAATAGAGCAAAAATCATAAATGAACATAGATTTTTATAGTGATTGGGCAAACTTGGCATACGTCTACTTCATATTTTTATTGATTTTGCACTTGACGATGATTAAAAGAATGTTTGGATCAGCTGGGATCCATTAGTAAAAGAATGAAGAATAAAACTGGAAAAGCCTTAGCAGTCGAAAGAAGGATCCCTATTTTGACGCCATGCCTATTATATTTATAGGGGAAGATGTGCACGGATCGGGCTGAAATTTGGGAAAACCTCCAAGACAAGGCCACACAAGAATTTTGAGGCCCATTCGGGGCTAAAGTAGGGATCGGCCTTGATCCCAATTTGTTGTCCATATAGGGTGCAATCCCTCTAGGTAGTTCTTTATGATGTTAACTACCTGCCCTCCAAATTTCATGCCATTCCGACTTACGGTTTGTAAGATATCGCTTTCCGTGAAGTGGTGTTGCATATATTCTGATTTCAACCAATCCCTTTGGAGGGATAGGGGCTGATCCCTCCAAATTATCCCATTTGATGTGCGATCCCTTTGGGGTGTTTCATATGTTGTAACAAGCTTTTATTCTAAGTTCCATGTCAATTGGACGAGTAGAACTTGAGTTATTACTCGATCTTTAGTGCAATGTGATTTGTCGCATGATTCTAGCCGATCGTTATCGAGGGAAGAGGGCCAATCCCTATCCTTTCTATCTTTTAAGGTGTGATCCCTAGGGTAGGCTCCCTAAGGTCTCCACATCTTGTTTCCAAAATTTCGTATGCATTGTACTTATGGATCTTGAGATATGATTGTTTTCCATTGAGTTGCACTTGCTTGGCTGAAATATGTCGATCCCTTTCATACCTGCAAATGTTATCCGGTCTTTTAGCATGGCTATATTCAGACTGACTGGACAAGTTAGACTTGACTTCTTCAATGCCAATTGCTCACGGTGATGACTGTGAGGTCTATAAATCAAGTGCAGACAATGATATGAAGTAATGATCAACCGAGACCAAGAGATAGACACTCTAGAATATTCGAAGTATGGATTAGTACCTCTCCCAGGCAGGGGACCGATGCATATCCCTTCCCCAAAGGGATCGGTACGTATTCTTAATTTTTGTCAGATGTTAGGTGATATCGATATAGAGTGACCAGGAAGGCCCCACAAGGCTATGTTTCAAATCTCAAGTTGTTTTGAGTTTGTATGCTCAAGTTATGAGCAAATTACTTCATCCTATGAAAGGGATCAATATTAAAGGGATTGATATAAAAGGGATCGTATAGAAGGGATCGACATATTTCAGCTAAGCAAGTGCGAGTCGATGGAAAATAATCAATATATAAAGTACCATTAGTCCAATACATATAAAATTTTGGGAATAAGATATGGGGATCCTAGGGATCGCACTTTAATAGGATGAGCATAGAGGGATCGGCCCTCTTCCCTCAATAGCGATCAGCTAGAATCAGGAGACAACTCACATTGCACCAATGATCGAGTTATAACTCAAGTTCTACTTACCTAATTGACATGAAACTTGGAGCGAAAGCTTACTACAACATATGGAACACCCCATAGGGATTGCATACCAAATTAGGTACTTTGGAGAGATCGGCTCATATCCCTCCAAAAGGATCGGCTGAAATCAGACCACATGCAACATCACTTCATGGAAAATGTGATATCTTATTAGCCGTAAATTGGAATGGCACGAAGTTTGGAGGGAATGTAGCTAACATCATGGGGTGCCTCCAGAGGGATCGCACCCAATTTGGACGTCGAAATAGGGATCGGGTCCGATTCCTATTGTGGGCCCCAATGGCCTCAAAATTCTTGTGTCGCCTCGACTTGGCCTGGAGTTCTTCTGCCCAAATTTCAGCACGTCTTCCATTATAAATATAGCAGGCATGGCATCAGGAAAGAGATCCTTCTTTCGATTACCAAGGCTCTTTCAATTTTATTCTTCATTCTTGTACTAATAGACCCAGCTGATCCAAACATTCTTGTAATCATAGTCAAGTGCAAGATCAATAAAAATATAAAGTGGACGTAGGCCAAGATTGTCGAACCACTATAAAAACCTGTATTTTCATTTATGATTTTTGCTCTATTTTAATTTCATTCTTTATTTAATCTCTACTAGATTCTATTGGGTGTTGATGCCCATTTTGACATCAACTATAAGTTATATATATATATATATAAGTATTAAATATTTTCATCCTCATAAAATTATCTAAATAAAATTTACTTATACGTATACATATACAACTATACACACACACACACAAATATATATGTATATAAAATTTATATAAATAACAAATTTATATATATGCATATATTTGGACCACATATAATACATATCGGATGAGATAACATATCCGTTGTGATGTAAATCCCAACATCTATATACAGACATGTTATTCCTTTCATAGGATATCATGTTATACATGCACATACATATATGTATACAATACATATGTATACGTTTATATGTATAAAATATAAACTAAATAAAATTGTATATAAATTCTATAAATTTAAATAAAATAAGAGATTGTATTTAAATAAAATTTAGTAATGTTCTAGATAAATTAGACATCATAGGCCCGATATAGATCTGATAAGTGAATTTGTTTTTGAAATTTACCCTTAACTTCCGCTATAGGTTTGCCTAGTTCCAACATTATGGGTACATTAAGTTTACGGTGCAATATTATAGTGTCGAACTTATATTTAATGGGAAGTGTAGTTATTTGCATTATGTTCTGTCTTTAGGGCTTTAGTACAACATTAATTGGACTTTTTCATTGTGGCCTTTTCACATCATAACTTCTATTATGGGCACGGTCCTTCAGTCATATCGTGACATTATATTATCTTGGCATAACACCATCTAGACTTTATTTTTGTTTATTTTCCTTATTTCAACTCTTATGGTGAGAGAAGTTCTTTTAGCTTGATAGTTGCATCAAGCTTCCTTTGACAACGTTTGGAAAATATGGGGTGTAACATACATCATTCCCTAAGTCGATATCATTCTGCATATACATATTAATGAGTATAGAGTTGTCCTTTATCATTTATATATTAAGAAATTACTTTCATACTCCTTAAATGTTGAGAAAACTCAAGCTAGGTATGTTATGCATAGTACTATCAATATTCATGCATATATTTGTTTAGTAAACTCAACATTCATGCATTGTACTTAGGCCATCATGAAATGGCAGGTATGAGTGAATAACCTCTTTTGATTTGTTTAGCAAACACAAGGTCGAGATAAGATTAGGACGAAGACCATAGGTTAGGAGTTATAAATCATACGATCAATAATGTCATTACCCATCGCTTACGGGCCTATGATTTGTTGAGAAAACTCAAGGTTAGAATACTAAGGCAAGCGAGCCCTAACACTCAGTAGAGAAATCAACAGGTTTATATATTTCTCTTAGAGTTTTGAGGAATATGAAAATATAATGGGAGCCTTATTAGAAGAATGAAATATATACATTTAACATTTCTAATATTGTAAGAACATATGTTATATAAAGCTAAAATAATCTATTTAGATAAATTTATACAACTAATATAATTGATAAAATGTTTATCGGTAAAATACAAATAAATTGAATAAAGATTGACATAAAATTAAAAATTATGCCTACCAATAAATCATTTGGCATGTTGTCACTTTAAGTGTAGTGCAAGAGCAAAACTATACAACTACTAAATACATTTGTGCCTTGGCCATTTAAGTTTTGTTTGCCCGAGACTATATTGTCTTCTATGATTTTTGAATTCTAAAGCAATACTAGAATGTGGATATATAATCCATATTCAATTACATAAAAAATTTATGATGAACAGTCACATCCGTAACGTAAGAAATTTCAATGAAATTGATCCATTCAAAATAAACAAGTAAACCACAATGCAAGATCATGTATTCAATACGATTGATTGCAATAAAGATATTATTGCGTTAGATATAACACTAGACTAAGAGCTATAAGATGTACGTAGATCATTCAAATGTTAGTTTATCAATTTATGCATAGCGCAACTTATTTGACATCCTCAAATTTTAAGGATGCCAAATGCATTTTGTTAAAAAGTTCGATGTGATCTTGCAGTAAGAATTTCCTTTGAATGGTTTGACGATTTAGAAAGGAAAGTGAATGTAAAAGAATTGATGTAACATAGGCACAGTTGGGATGAAGAGAGTGGTCATCTCTGCTTTATGAAGACACATTGAAAACGAGAATTCTAAAAATACTAGTATATATTTAATATGGGATGAGAAATATGATTTCTATTCCAAATGTATTTTTCTTACAAAATATTGTTTTTTATGAGAGTTATTTCATTAAGTTTAAGATACTTAATCTAAAACTCACGATTATAAACTAGTGATAATAAATAAAATAAAATAAATAACCCATATTAAGTGGTTGAATGGAACTTCATATTTCACATGCTACTATAGTAATGGCGAAAATAATGAAAGCATGCCATATAACACTTTTCAATGACTGCATCAAGATACGAAATTTTTTTTGTAAATATACCAAATATATTTATGTAATAATAATTATTTTCGGTATTGACTAATTATAGCTATAGTCTTACTTTGTTGGGAATATTGTAAATATTTGTTATGAAATAAATATATTATAATAATGGTATTTTTCATAACATCAGTTATGTTTTAGCTGTAGAAAATATAGAAGTATTTGAAAGTTTATAATTAGTTTGGAACTATGGACTAAGTCATACCTTTGAGAAATAATTCTTTAATCGTATGATTATGAATAATATATTACCAATGAGTTATATATTAAATGATTAAGGGAAAAGCACCCATTTAGTGGGAGCGACAAAAGAATTGGTGAACTTTTAGGATATGTGTGTGTGTGTGTGTGTGTTTGTACATATGTACGTATGTATGTATGCAGTTTAGAGTCTAATGATACCAAAATAGATCCACTTACTTGTTAAATTCAAAAATAAATTATCAGAGAAATAAACATGTGTATTTGATACACAAGTAGTATATTTATGATTAAGTTTATTAAATATAAAATAGAAATATGAAACATAGCATGAAAAGGAAATAAAAGAATTCATTGTGATCAAATAGTTTAGTGTACTGGAAAAAATTTCAAAAGTACCTAAAACGAATAAGAATCTATCTCAAAAATCACTCATCCCATTATACAGAATGATGTATTAATGATGAATGATCGGGTTTTTTTTGGAAAAAACAGATTAATAAAGGGTGAAACTGAGATAACTTCTTCCTATAAGGATATGTACTTAAAAGTAAGCACATAAGATTAAATTTCATCCAAAGCATAGTTTATGAGATCTTACGACGTATGGGTTAATAAAAAATCCCTACATAACCTAGGTTCAAGATGCTGCACGTAATACTAAATCGTAAGAATCTTGTATGAACCGCCCCAAAAGAATTTGGAACCAACTCACATTGGTTGATGAATTCATGTTATAAACATAAGTATCGTAAACTCAAATTAAGTCAGTTCTATACACAACGGTTGTTTATAAAATGTTTCTAACTGTCGATTCTATTATACTGAGAAGCATTTGTTGTTTTAAGAAACGCAAACTTTATGGTGGACGCATTTCTTTTAGAAATTAATGGTAGTAAATAGACTTGGATACGATCCAAAGGTGAAATGAAATTAATCAAGCCAAAATAAATGACTCATTAGAATGTCTAATAAAAATACTCACGTGTTAAAAAGAACTTCGAGTTTCGTACCAATGTCAAGAAAAGAATTCCCTCAGTTGTCAATAATAAGCCATTAAGAGTATTTATTTTGCCATATGGTGTGATGTAGAAATCCGAAAAGGATTCTAAGTACATTATCAAAATATGATTTTGATAGTTGTACCCAAAAGGATATGATCCATCAGCCAAAAATGTATCTTCGAGAAGAAGACCAATGTAGTTAGAATGTGGTAAGCAACATGAATAAGAATAACATTATAAATTTCAATTGTTGAAATTAACGTAACAGATTCATATTCAGTATGCTTAATTAATTTGGATTTTACTAGCAAATTTATCGTCCACTATGACTTTGAGTTTTAGGACATGTATGTTGATATAGAAATTTTAAATAATGATTTAGAGTAGAATATTTGCACATAACAACCAAAGTATTACGAGGTCGGTGCGATCGATAATCCAGTTTGTGAGTATTGGATATGATCGAAGAATTAATATGATAGTATCATTCGATAAGCATCGGGATGGAGTAAATATTTTATCAAAGAAATTAAATATTTTGAATTTTAGTCCAATTGCATAGGAAGCGTGTGTTTGTAATAAAGAACATTAAGATTTACTAAGATATTTCTAAATTATAAATAAACAATATACTACTACTAATGTTAATGATATACCTTCCTTAAAATTAGTTTTAGTTCGGCTATTTAATCCTTGATATTAGAGTTTAAAATGTCATCATTTATAATCGGCATAAAAGGATGTTGGATTTATCCTAAATGATATACATAGACGCCATTTTAAAATGAAAATATGAAACATATAAGAGGGATTCCTTATGCATTATCAATAGGAATTATCATGTTAGCTACGTTGACTACTATATCCCTTATGTATCTAATACATTAAACAAGTATAAAATACGAATTAATACCATAAAAATTTAGTTATGAGTATTCTCGAGTACTGACAATATACTAAATAATTGTTTATATAGATAACTAGTTCCTTATGAAGAAGTGTACAGATTCAAATTTCGTAAGTGATATCGAATATAATATGCCAATCCTAAATTTTTATTCAACCTTTGTTAAGGAGCTTTAAGTTGGAAATGGTACCCTTGTGGTTGATACAATCAAAAGGCTAATTGCATCGCTATGAATAGCTCGCAACGAAACGTGTATATATAAATAAATGCATAAATTTATAACTAAGCTAGGAATGATTCCAAATGTTGGGAATCTTATAACATTGTTTTATGAAAACAATATCGTGATATAGATCGTGAAAGAACCTAGGGCTCATGAGTAGGTATGTCAATGGTGGGGGTTTCGGCCTGAGCCCGGCCCTAACCCACCGTATTAATACGGGCACGTGTTTTGCCTTAACTACTCAAGTCTGACCTAGTTACTATCAGGGTAGGTATAGTTTCATCAAAACTTAGCCCGGTTTGGACCAGACCAGATTATTAGTTTCGCATAACATTAAAACATGAGTGTTTATGTTATTTGTTTACCACATTGTTTGTTTGCATGTAGATATTTTTTCTTACTTTTTATGAACATGGCTACAACGCTACCTAATTTGTATGTTAACATTGTTTGTATATAAATTTTACAAAAATTGCAAGTTTAAAGTATGATTTTAACATAAATTTTATGAGTTTGGTATATGGCTATTACTAGCAGGCTTGGAAAGCCCGATGGGCTGGCTTAGGTATTGGTTTTGTAATACTCTACGGGTTCGGGCCAGGCTCAAGTCCGGGTTTTAAGGTACCCAATTCGAACCCAGCCCATTGGAAGGTCTACTCACAAACAGTAAAGGCACATACTTTGAAAAGTTCCATATTATAAAGTCAGTTTATCAGCAATGAGGAAGTATTGATTAATAAAGTTGATTTTTAAGACTATTGGAACTAGGCCAGCCTACAACAGAAGTAATGGCTGAATTTTAATTTTTTTTACCATATTACAATTATTAGGCCTATGAAGTCTAATTTATCTTGAACATTTCTAAATTTCTTTTAAATAAAATATTTATTTTATTTAAATTTATTAAATGATATAGTAATATTTAATTTACATTATATACACACATGTGTATCATATACACATATGTGCATGTGCAATTAGGGGTGGGCATAAATCGCACCGCTTATGGAAAAAGTCCACAATGGACCGTAAAAACGGTGTAAAAACCCACGCCGAATATCTAGCCTAAGCAAATACCCCAAAACGGACTAACCCGCATCGATACGGTTCAATTGTGGTTTGGGCGATTGAACTGACCATATTAAACCGGACTGAAACAAATATTTACACTAGCAATCTTATGATAAAAATATAAGTAGCTCTTATGTCATTTTTTATTTTCTAATGATGCATATTCTATTTTCAGGCTATATTAATAGTAATCATTGTCATAAAGCAAGAAGTTTTAGTATGATATTTTCATCTCATTTTTATGGATAAATGTTAATTATAATCTTATTCTAATCATTGTACTTAATGATTATGGACTGGTTAACGTTGATGATTTGTTAATCTACTAAAAAAATCTCACTAGTAGCTAAGTGTCAAATGAAAATATTCATACGATTAAGAACTAATATGTCATTACAGTATAACACTGTGTGTTTTAACCTTTAAGTGTAAAAGTTTTACACAGCTGCCTTTGTAGATTGATTGTTGATGGAAGTAATTCTCTTATTTTATATTTAATATTGGTTCAAATCAAATCGGACCAAAACCATACCGTATTATATTAAACCAAACCAAAACCGAATCGTTTAAAAGATTAGTATAATGGTTTGTAGTTCATATTAACTATTTAATGCAGTGCGCAAGTGGTTTGGGATTCAAATGGCACCAAACCGACCCATGTCCACTGCTAGTACATGTAACCCTCATAAAATTAATAAATAATTAATAAGGCTCCAAAAAGAGAATTTGATCAAATGATGGAATTTGACCATGAAACTTGCACCATTGTGTTCGCAGCGATTTTCCAAACAACTTTCACATTTGGAGTTTCACGATTCGGGTATAAATGAAGAAGTTATTAGCGTTTGAATTTTCCAAAGACCACACTGGTCGATCCCCTCTTTGGGTCGGCCAACCGTTGGTGGGCGACCTCCTATAAGAGAGTGGTTGACCGATTGGATGGTGGCGGCTAGGCTTGAATTTTGGCCAACTACCTAGATTTTATTATTTTAATATCATGGTTATGGTTGATTCGAGTGCTTATAAATAGAAGCCTAACCCCTCACTTCTCTTCTCGTATTTTCTAATCCAAGCAGCGCGGCTCTGGTATTTTCCCTTCACCACTATTTCTAAAATCGTAAATTAAAATACACACACACACACACACACACATATACAAATCAAAGAAGGGAGGAAATAAAAGAGAATAAGAGAAGAAACAAATCAACATTATGAAAGAAAAATGTAATTTCAATAATTACAAATCTATATTCCCTTTAATCCAAATCTCTTCTTAGATCTGTAATTCTAATAATATGTATATAGCTTGTTATACATTTTCTTTTAGGTTAGAATGGAAAAGTAGTCAAGTAAAGGATGGATTCAGAATTGGGAGATTTGAAAAGCTAGAAAGGTGAGTGGGAAATTATATAATTTATTTATAATATTGAAATTGATATCATAGGATTTTTTTAATTATTATGCCTAAATAAGATCTGATGAATTGTAGGCATAAAAAATGTATAGGAATATCACCTGCGTATTGCATAAAATACGTAATTGAAATAGGAATAGTATGTACAAACTAATCTAAAATTTGGAATTCGGTCCCAAATATTTGTTATTGTAGAACGTTTGTTTATTACAGATTTCTGATTGGGTTCTAAACTAGGTTGCCCTAGTTGACTTGGAATGTGTATTTCTATGTTTTAATTATTTAGAGTACGGTATAATTTAATTGTATCCGTTTTCATGTAACTTCCACAAATTATCCAATTTCTAAAATATGTATAAAAGTGCATTTGTTTGAATTAACAAGGAATATACCAAAAAGGAAAGAGATGTATAAAGCATGGATATTCTTCTCCATAGGTTGCACTATCTATTTCAATAAAAGAAAAGAAATAATTCCATGTAATTTAAAACAAAGCAAAAGTCTCATTTTTGGGTAATTTATGGAAATTTACCATGATAATCCTTTATGAAAGGGACAACTCTGATAAATTAAAACGTGGAAAGGAATGTTGTAGTTTAGGAATTACTAATTAGAAAATAAGAATATATATATATATATATATATATATATATATATATATGCACACACATAAAACCATGCATATCGATTAAAAATAAAATCATATATGCATATATATATAGCATAATTTACAACAATATTTGTATTAGTTATTATAGCATGTTAAATTATAAATCAAAAAGGAAGGAATAGGAATTCCAAAATTTATGAACATTAACTACAAATTTAATGGGCAATAAATTTGTAGTTAATAGAGAGTTAAAGGAATTAAATAAGGATTGATTAGAGAACGGCATTAATGAGGAAATTGAATAAGCAGAACAAGTGGATTTTGCAATGGGCAAATAAATATCATTAGAGATTATCAAATTTTGATAATGACTAATAATTACGGACAATGGACATTTATTAGAAAAGGAAGGAAACAAGGAAACCAAAGCCTAAGCATATGAAATAAGAATAATTACGTAGCGAACAAGTATTAATACTATTAAATATATGTAGAAGGTTATAATTTTCATAATAGGAAATTATATAACTTCAATTATACGTTTAGAATAATAGTCCTAGCCCAACACTTAGGCTTTATGTGTTTGGTTTGGTTTAGTGGGTAGGGATGCATGGTCGATAGAGTTACATAGCAGAAATCTACCCTTTACCTAAAGGCTACTAGCAGTTCTTTATACTTACTGATGATGTGAGACATCTCCAACCATAGGACCCGTAGGGAAGGGATATGCATTGCAGATAGGTGGGTGAAATATGCTGAGGGTTCACCTTGGATTTGATGTACTAAATAGCTCGATACTTTTAACGAAATAGGGTCTGCTTCACTTCTAATAAGAAGTATTAAGTAACTGAAAGGGACATATTCCTTGACTTACTCAGATTAGTCTAAACGAGACATCATCTATGGAAGGTCAGCGGATTATGTCAGCATTTTGTATAGATATTTAGTAGTAGGTATGGTATACAGGTTATGATCACCAACGGTCCCAAGCAAACGGTAGCAAAGACTTGGGTTATGCCTTGACGAATTTCGCTTCCTACTAGTGAAGAATCCTACGGGATATGCTTTTAAAGTAGAGGGTTATGCGAAAATTAGTTTATCGAAGGTGGGTGAGTTAATCCTTAGATGAGACTTTGAGATGTGTTACTAGTACGACAATTAAATTATAAATTATAAAGCCATATTTAAGGATCATCAACCTTTGTAGTTAGAACTGATTGGCTATTTTTTATGTTGTAAAGGGCTCACTTCGGGGAATAAGGTATTAAATAGTCCTCCAGTCTATCTCCTCCCTATTTAAAAAGTCTTAAGTGGCCGGTGTTTTTGGGTAGTGGAACAATTAGAAATGTATGCTAATATGCATATACTTATATAGTAATACCTTGGAGAAGGTTAGCTTAGGCATATCACACGTGCACATAAGATTTAATAGATTAGTCGTAAATGATAAACGTTACACTTAAATGGAAATCAGTCGGTGCAAATTTATGATATGGGTAAAGTATGTAAATTTTCAATCATTGGAATGTTGTTTTATGCCACCTCCTCATAACAACCCACAAGACAGATTTAGAAGGACTGGATGTTGGAACAAGATAGAAACTACAGATGGTGAAGTCTTCTTATACATGCTCGGCGTGAGCAAGGAAATTAAACATCCAAGGAAAGATATTCCAAGGTAGCACCCTTAGTCAGTAAGTATGTTATATTATACTTTTAATTTCAATGTAAGTTTATATTGATCACATCCGGATATACTTACGTTTATTATAGATTACTAAAACCAATTATTCGTACCTAAATGGATAGGTTTTGATTTAGTTGAAATTTCGGACCCATTCAGGTGTGGGTTGTTACATTTGGTAACAAAGCTTAGGTTAGTCGATCATAGGAATTAGGATACGTTGAGAGAACATATTTGTATTTTTACCTATAATTATATATATATATATATATATATATATTATACACCAAGCTCTACAAATTCCAACTACAGAAGTAGTTGCAACCATGTTCCGAAAGGATGGATGAGGAAACTATGAGTTGAAATAATAAATAGAGCTAAATATATACCCATACCCCATTTACCCCATGCGGTAGAGGTCATGTCATAAGGAGTGGACCGAGAAGAGCATGAGCACGAAATATAGAAGAATCCTGGAGGCTGCTTAGTTGACTCATTTGTTTGGCTTAGACTTCCTTATGATAGTGGATTTTGATGGATTTCCCATTGAAGATGCACATTTCATCTAGACAAATGCAAAGTAAGAAACTATATACTGCGAATATCTGGAAGTAAGGAATAATAGGAGTGGAGAATGTTCTCACAAAAAGCTGTACACTAATCACCACAAAGATAAGTTGGATTTTGGATGGAGACAAGTTAAGGATGAGTAGAAAGAAGGATTGTCCTAAAGAAAGGATTATTGAATTCCAATTTTATATCCAACTCCATGTGATAGAATTTGACAAAAATATTTGGAAATTCCTTAAAACATTTCAAATAGATTTTTCAAAGAATTTATCGAGAAGTTGTAGTTTTAAAAAAGTAAGAAAATTTTGAAATTCTTGATTTAAAATTGGTTAAGTCAAAAGCTTTCGATTGAAAGATTAAAAAGGGTTCTTCTTTTTTGTAATGAATGGAAACTAGCATATAGGTTTGGTTTGACGATTTTTACTATATTTGTAAGTTTGAAGGTTTTTAAATTCTCTTTAAAGGGTGGATAAATGGAAATGGTACTTGATTAAAATCAGGTATAGAGAATAGAAGGGTAAGAATGCTCGATAGTTAAGACATGAAGGATATATTATTAGAGAAGTGAGAACCACTTGAAGGTGGTTTAGGTAGGAGAAATTTAAATAGTAGTAGTATTAGAAATTTAGATAGAAATAACATTATATATACATATGTATGATTACTGATCTAATCAAAAATAATATAGGAAAAAAGCAACAGGATGAGGATATGAAGAATGGAATAATTCCATATATACGTAACAATTGCGCATAATTTTAAACAGACGCTTAGATAGATGCAACAATTGCATGTATCTTTTAGAAGTCCCCCATATACGCTATTATAATTTCCATCAAAGGTGGAAGCAAAAAATAGCATGAGTAGTAAGAAAATAAAAGTATGGAAGTTATCCTTTTCTACTTCATTTTTCATTGTTTAAATTATAGAAGATGTTTTTGAAAACAAAATAGTTTGGTGTGGTAATTAAGTTTTGAGTTAAAAATCCTACATTTGAAAGAAGTAAATTTCTATTGTAGAAAATCATAAAAAGGGTAAATTTGGTTAGAAAAGGAAAAAATTTCACGGCACCGTTTTGAAGGCTGAGCTATTTTTGAATTTGATAAAAAGGTTTCCAAATTCATATTTTTTTAAAGATAAAATTTTTGGATTAGGTAATTTATGATTGTGGAATTTTAGCTTTATAAAGAATGATTAAACCCAAACCAATATGGAGTAGACATGGATCACTACCTAGATTAGATGGGATAAAGGTTTAGGCTATGAATAAAATAGCTAAGAATGCTTGTAGGGTAGCAATAAGAAATCTTCGTTGAATATAAAGAATGTTAGTATGAACCTAGTAATATTTTATTAGAGATGTGTGGAAGTCATGAGAATAACTCTAAGGAATATGAAATGATATTAAAGTACACTTTTGCGAGTCTTAGGATATACTTGCATGAAAGATTAAGGACAAAGAAAATAAATACCAAAGTTTGAGGATATTGTCAAGGAATTTGATTTAGAGAAGATAGCAGTATGATTGGAGAAGAGAGTAATAAGATGGCGATCCCACATAAAGGATGTTTTTTGATTAAAGGTTAGAGAAGACAAGATAGGAGGTATGAAAATTATTCGACCAAGCTGATTTTCCGAAGATTTATTCTGAATGAGAATAGTTTATATTTCTTACCCACTATAGTATGGGAATGCATAATTTATCCCATAGATGGGCGTAATAATTAAAGTAATGGATATACCTTATTTATTAGAAGTCAACGAGGTAAGTTAAGTCATAGTTGAATAACATACTAGACCATTTTAATTTAGTAAGGAATGTCATGGCCACAACATTATTAACACGAGTTGATATTGAATAGCATCTTCCGGCAAAAGTTTCTTTTAGGGTTTTTGATTTGTAATTGCTAGTTGTCTCCCTTAGGATACTGGAAAAGCGTACGATATGATATGAGGTATCTATGTTGATTTTATAGATGGAATTAGACCACTATATACATATATTTCTATATCTATATATATATATATTGAGAGACGGTGTAAATAAGGAAATCTCATAAGTAAACTTTACTAGCGATAAATATAGATAAGATTGAAAGTTTATAAACAAATTAGGAAACTGAGTAAGCAACTAGAAATTAAAATTACTTTAATCCTAAAATCTTAAGGATTTTAGGAGAAATAAATTTTAACAAGCGGAGGATAGGGATTTGTTGTTGCGAAGTCACAGGTCACTATCCTTATGCCATAAAAGCTAAAATTTATTAATATGCTGGAAGGTAGTCTGTTGTTTCAGAATAAAAGAAAATGTTCCCCAAATTTAAGATTAATTGCACAATACTAGGGCTAATCATATGTATTAACTCGTTAATGAGTTTCAATTACATTAAGAGGTGGCTGGATTTTTTTTAACAATGGGGAGGCAAATATTTTGGAAACTTTTGTTTAAATGCTTTTGAGAAGTGGGGTTCAAATGTTTTCGGAAAATTTTGGTTAAATGCTTTTTAAAAAAAGGGTATTTAAATGTTTTTGAAAATTGTATTTGTCAAACTATTTTGCAAGATTGTTTGAAGGAAAGTTTTCTTTTAAAATGAGAAAATTTCTTATTTTCAAATGCAACATACTTAGCGTAAGGAGTGTCAATGTGTTAGTAAATATGAATTTTACTGTCCGACAGGGTGCTAGTATATAAAACATAGATAATAACAAGGTAAAATGATGTTTTAGCATTGGAATTTCTATTTCTGAATCTTGTTGATAGTAAACAAAAACTTGCGTTTAGGATAATTATGCTTTAACATTCAAAAATAAACTTCCCTGTGCGTATTGTAGTTAAAAAAGCTGGAAAATTTTTAGGGCATAAAAGAAGGTTCTAAGGTGCAATGAAATAGGTATCTAAAAGAATAGTGGAATTGTAAATTTTCCATCTAAATTCCTTTTTCGGCATAGGGGTATTGATTCAGAATAACTGGATTTTCGAAAAAAATTGATGTCAAAATTTGTTTTCTATGTTTTGGATGGTAGGGTTGGATGCAAAACTAGTTGAACCATACTCCTGCTTGTAGGACTGTAGAAATTACTACAGGAAAAATGAATTTTAATTTTTGAAAAACTTGCATACATATAGAATTGCCAGTATAACTGGGTTTTCTGCGTCATATTTTTAAACCATTTTTAACAAATTCATTCGTATAGGAGATGTTGATTTAGAGTCATTCTGAATACATGTCTTATATATTGTGATACACCATGCACATGTACATGTTTGGCTGGAAAATCAGTTGTACACTAATTGGTTGGCTAGTTTAGATTGGTTGTGCCTATGTTACATGAGTCAACCCTTGGGGTATTTTGGGGACAAAGCTGTTTTAAGGAAGGAGAATGTAACGCTGTAAATTTAATAAATAATTAATAAGGCTCCAAAAATGGAATTTGAGCAAACAACATAATTTGGCTATGAAACTTACACTATTATGTTCACAACGATTTTCTGAGCAACTTTCATACTTGGAGTTTTGCAATTGGAGCTCAAATGAAGAAGTTATTAGAGTTTGAAGTTTCTAAAGCGAAAATAATTAAAAACAAAACAAGGAAATAAAATATAATCAAATGCGTACCCCAATCGTCGACCCCTCCATGGGCCATTCGATTACCTATAGGGGAGCGGTCGACCAATCGGATGGTGGCGGCTAGGGTATGAACATTTACCAATGAGCCGGATTTTGTTATTTCAATCTAACAGTTACGGTTGATTCGAGCGCCTATAAATACAGGCTTAACCACTCACTTCTCTTCTCGGCCATTTTTCCTTCTACACTATTTCTAAAAATTATAAAATAATATACACATACATACACACACAAAAATCAACATTGTGGAAGAAAAATGAAATTTCAATAATGACAAACATATATTCCCTTTAACCCTAAATCTCCTCTTAGATTTGTAATTCTAATAATATGTATATACCTTGTTGTACATATTCTTTTGGGTTAGAATAGAAAATGAGTAAAGTAAAAGAATGGATTTAGAGTTGGAAGATTTGAAAAGCTAGAAAGGTAAAGTGAGAAATTATATAATTATTTATAACATTGAAATTTATATCATTGGATTTTTTAGCTTATTAAGCGTAAATAAGATCTGATGAATTGTAAGCATAAAACAAATGTATAGGAATATCGCCTGCATATTCTATAAAACACGTAATTGAAATTGGAATAGTATGTACAAGCTAATTTGGAAATTTGAATTCGGTCTGATATATTTATTATTATAGAACGTTTATTTATTTCGGATTTATGATTGGGTTCTAAACTAGGTTTCCATAGTTGATTTGGAATGTGTATTTCTATATTTTAATTTATTTGGAGTAGGTTACAATTTAATTATATCTATTTCCATGTAACTTCCACAAATTATGCAATCTCTAAAATATGTATAAAAGTGCATCGTTTGAATTAACAAAGAATATACCAAAAAGGAAAGAGATGTCTAAAATATGGAGTGTCCGTAGGTTGCACTATCTATTTCAATAATAGAGAAGAGATAATTCCTTGTGATTTAAAACAGAGCAAAAGTCTCGTTTTTGGGTAATTAACGGAAAGTTATAATGGTAATCCTTTTTGAAATGATAACTCTGATAAATTAAAATAAAGTTATATTCTAGTTTAAGAGTTTATAATTAAAAAATGGGAATATATATATATATGCAAAACTGCGCATAACAATTAAAAATAAAAACATATTTGTAGTGTAATTTACAATAATATTTGTATTAGTTATTATAGCATATTAAATTATAGGACAAAAAAGGAAGGAATATGAACTCCAAAATTTATAGCCGTTAATTGTGAATTTAATGGGCAATAAATTTGTAGTTAATAGAAAGTTAAATGAGTTAAATATAAAGAATAAGTAGATATTGAAGCAAGGTAAATAAATATCATTAGAGATTGTACAATTTTGACGTTAATGACAATAATTATAGACAATGGACATTATTAGACAAGGAAGGAAATGAGAAGACCAAAGCCTAAGCGTATAAATTAGGAATAATTACGTAGTGAACATGTAACTATTGATACTATTAAAGAGATGTAGAAGGCAATATAATTTTCATAGTAGAAAATTATATTGCTTCAATTATACATTTAAAATAAGCATGAACTAGTAGGACTAGCCCAACACTTTGGCTTTGGGTGTATGGTTTGGTTTAGTGGATTAGGATGTGAGGTCAGTGGAGTTACAAAAACGGAAGTCCGCTTCGCTTAGGGGCTACCAACAGTTATGTATACTTACTACTAATGTGAGCATCTCCAACTGTAAAACCCATGGGGAAGGGATATGCTTGTGGATAGGATGGGAAAATATACTTAGGGTTCGCCTTAGATTTGAAGCATTAAATGACCTAGTACTTTTGAGGAAATAAGGTCTACTTTACTTCCAATAAGGGGTATCAAGTAATGGTAAGAGGCATTTTTCTTGACTTACTTAGGGATGTCAGCTATGGAAGATTGGACGGCTATGTTAGTACTTTGTATTGGTATTTAAATGTAGGTCTAGCATATAGGATATGACCATTAGCGGTCTCGAGCGAGTGGTAGAAAAGACTTGGGTTATGCCCAGAAGGATTTCAATTCCCACTAATGTAGAATCCATATGGGATACACATAGACTTCAAAGTAAAGGGTTATACAAAATCAGTTTATTGGAGGTGGGCTAGTTAACCCGTAGATGAGTCATTGATATGCGTTAGTAGTAGGAAACTAAATTAAAAATTATAAAGCCGTATATAGAGGGTTATCGATCTCTGTTTTTAAACCAATTGACTAGCATTTGCGTTGCGGAGGGTCCACTTAGAGGACTGAGGTACTAAATAGTCATTTGATCTGCCCCCTCCCTATTTAAGAAGTATTAAGTGATCGGTTTTTTGGATAGTGGAACGGTTAGAACTATATGTAGATACGCATAAACTTATATTGTTATACCTTAGGGAAGGTTAGGTTAGACATATCGTACATGCATGTAAGATTTAATGGATTAGGCAAAAATAATAGACACTACACTTAAATGGAAATCAATCGGCATAAATTAATGGTATAGGTAAAGTACATAATTTTCCAATCACCAGAACATTGCTCTGACCCATCTCCTCATCACAACCCACATGATAGATTTAGAAGGACTGGATACTAAGGAAAGCCAAAAAGAGGAGATGGTGAAGTCTTCTTATTCATGCTCGACGTAGATAAGACAATTACCAGAACACTGTTCTTATTCATGCTCGGCATAGACATGACAATTAAATATCCAAGGAATGATATTCAATGGTAGTAGCCTTAGTCAATACATATGTTATATTATATCTTTTAAGTCCTTTGTGAGTTTATGTTGACCGTACCCTGATATACTTATGTTTATTAAAGGTTACCAAAACCAATGATCTGTACCCTAAAGGACTGGGTTTTGATTTAGGTGAAAATTCGGGCCCATTAAGGACCGGGTTATTAAAGTATAATATGCCCGCGTATAGATGCTGAGATTTAAATCGCAACTGACACGTTAGCCCATCTAATATACAAATATATTGTTTAAATGTATGTTTGTATAATTTTACTTACACAAAATGTTACAAATATATTTTTGTGTGTGTATGTGTGTGTATGCGTGTATAAACCATAATTTTTAAATAATGATGTATAAATATATAATTATATATACATATATAAAACATAAGTATGAAGTATTGACAATATATATATATATATATATATATATATATATATATATATATATATCTGTGTGTGTGTAACTATATTAATATTTTATATCATTTATTAGATATATTTAAAATATTTGTTTTGCTGTAAGGCCGAAAGCGATACATGTACAAATATAATTACAAAAAAATATATGTATAAATATAATTACATATTTAAAATACTTATACATATATAAATATTAGAAAATAACTTATATTAAATCTACAAATACTTGTTCTTGTGCGTGGCTCTGTTTTTTTTAATTTAAAAATATGAAATATATGATTATAATAAAAACTGTACTAAAATTATTAAGATTTAGTTTAAAAAAATTGAATCTAAATTTGAATCTTAAATTTCCAGTAAAATTTGCATGTTGAAATTTATTACATAATTTATAATTTAAAACAATTTAAAATACTAATTTTTTACTTTTTGGTCTATATTTAAATATTTTATAATATAAAAAAATGTTTTTTCAATTTTTGCCGAGAGTATAATATATATTAATCTAATTTTATAAAAATATGAAACATAATTTATAGTACACATATGTATATACATATATATTTATTTATATGGTTAACTAATTTAAATATTCTTTAAAAATAATATATAAATATATATGATATTTTGTTCAAAAATATTATACCTACTAACATTATGTATAAAATTATATTTCCATACTTTACATATGTATTAAGTAGTACTTAAATTATAACCTATATGCGCATATATAAATATTATATATTAAATTATTTAAATAATAAAAAATTGCTTTCTGTTGAGCCGTGCTGCATACAGGTGTGTTTACAAAAAAAATTAATAGTATGAAACATATATATACATACAATCAATCAAAATTGTGACAATATATATATATATATATGTTGGAATAGTCATCTAACTAACAATATAATACATGAAATAGACATTATATATATAAACATGTTAGGAACATACCTCATAACTAAAGTCTGTAAGTACACCTTGAAATAACAAGGTCTGATCCTCGAACTGACTTCCAATCCAAAAGAGCACTAATCGTTGAATCATTGAACACCAGTTATCGAAGAGTACTTGATTTGATTTGTACTTAAATTGATTGAGGATGGAGAAGGTAAGACTCGGCTAGAAATGAATGAGAATGGAGGCTCCAAAAAGTCCTTTAAAGGTTGAGTGTGCAGATGCTTATATAGAGGAGAATTTAGGTATATTTTAGGATCAATATCATACATCATATTTTACCAATTTCTTCCATCTTAGCCCTCCATTTCAAAGCTTCTCTAACCCATCTTTTAGCCACCTATAACCCCATATCAGAGCCGAACTAATCATCTCCTTTCATGGGCTTTGTTTGAACCCAAAAATGGCACAAATACCCAAGAGATGTAGTGGAGAATAAAAAGTGAAGAAAAGTAAATTGAAAAGAGCAAGAAAAGAATATAGAGCATTTTATAGTGGTTCAGCTAATCTAGGCCTACGCCCACTTAGTGATTTTATTCTTTGATTGCTGAATTATAGGTAAGAGTTCTTATGGATTGGCATAAATCCGTGAGTGATTATAAGAGAATGTAGTTAAGGATGTAAGGAAGAAAAACTATCCTCAAAAATGAGCCTTTACCATCCCATTTAAAGCTATATGTTGCCTAAAAACTCACTCCACGATCTCCACATCATTTTTCACGCCCAGACCAATTCTCTTGAAAAAAATAAGGGACGGCTCATCAATATCTGTGGATTAGTATCGATCCATGGGCGTAGATGCATAAGATTGCCAAATGGATCACTTTGAACTCTTTGTCTAAGCTCGATTCTTGATTAGCTTCATGTGTCCAAACTTGTTTACACCATTATTAGCTTGAATCTGAGTCCAAACGATGCATCGGTGGAAGAATGAAGTTGCTAATTTCATGTGCTTAAGAAGATCGATAGAGGATTGCATGGAATCGGTACAATGGAACTTGAAATAGGCTTCTAGTATCAAGAATGGTGGATCAAGCGGAGATTGGGCTAAAATTGATGAAGTATCATGGATCGGTACCAATCCACCGCTTAGTGGATCGTAGTCTGTTAGCTTCTGTGGTAGTTTTGCACTTGCCTCTATCTTTGTTAACTCGAACTAACATGGATTCCGTTCACAAAAATTTGAGTATTTGCTTGGGGCTCAACCTGAAGACTTTTTGATATTTTTGTGCTCTGAGTTTTTCTTTGCTTTCTTGGGATCAGACCTGAAACTTATGTATGTCCGACTCAAGTTCGCATGCTTGGAATTAGACCCGAGACTTTTGTGTGTTTGACCCGAGTCTTCGTGGAGTGGTACCGATCCATGACTCAAGGATCGGTACCAAACCACTTCGGGAGCTTAGGGTTTTTGCATGGATTGCTTTGGGTCATGCTCAAGGCTTCTACATGGATTTCTTTGGGTCGCGCTTGGGGCTTCTGCAGGGATTGCTTTGGGTCATGCTTGGAGTTTTTCCAAGACTGTCCTTCTTCGAGTCTGACTTGAGAATTTTGTGGGTTTGCTCCAAGTCAGTTCTTCCAAAAACTTGAAATTGAAAATTTTAACTATTTTCGCCCATCTTTTTATATTTCTTTTTTCTTTCCTTTTTATGATATTCCCGAAGTCCTTAGGTCATTTCGCAATCGTTCGCTCATCCAATTTGGTAGTTTAAATTTTTTTGAAGACAATAGCAAATTCGACCGTAAAACTAGTCCACCAAAGCACATCTTGCGATGGAAGGGTTTTTCCACAAGGACAAATATTAAAGTCAATGTGTCATAAGTGGTAGAATTTTCTGGCTATTAACTGGTCAAATCGCGAAGAATCGTCCAGTTCCCTCGACTTAACATGTAAGTCAAAGGTCGTTCTAGACCATAATAGCTACGGACTCGAGTCCTTGCTTGAGTGTTAGTCATAAACAGGGATTTTTCGTTTCTCTGGAATTGGTATGTTGTGAATTGTGTCATGAATCAAGATTATCCTGTATTCATCCAAGAGTTAGTAGTCTTGTGCTGAAATCAATGACTCGATTCGATAATCGCTAACAAATCATTTCAAGGTCAAATGGCATTCGAAGCCACATTTTAAATCTCAATCTCCAGGCCATGCATTCGATGACCGATTCAATTCATGATCTCTTTGGATTGTTGGTTGAAAGTTCGATCTCTCCTGATCATTAAATTAAAGTTGGTCATTCAGGGCTGATAGGTAAGTCCACGATCTCTCTGGATCATTAATTTAATCCGTAGCTATTTAGGGAAAATAATTAAATCCATAGTCTCTCCTGATCATTAATCATATCCAATGCCATTCGGGGCTGGTAATCAAATCAATAGTCTCTCCGGATCGTTAATTAAGTCCATGGCCATTCGAGATCGATAATCAAATCCATGGTCTCTCCGAATCATTGTTGAGCCCAATCCACTCACTCTCCGACAAGAGGACACAATGACAAGAAAGCCCATCTACTCATGCTTTGGCAAGGTGATTTACTTCTTACACTCCGGTCCCTGCACTCCGGCCGTGACTTAAAGTGATCAATATCGTAAAAGTCCATTCACTCGCTTTTCGGCAATGAAACCTATACCTTATGGTCATCGCTCTGTCTCTCTAGTCAGGACTACCACTATCAGTATCAGTCATCACATTCATGAGGATTTTAATAATAAGAGATTCATCTAATGGAACCGAATTCAAACATTAAAAACCATAAAGTCAAACATCATGATAGCTGCCTCACCGGGTATTACAGTCTACTGTCCAACTCAAAGCATGCCAAGGGACCGATCGAGGTCCCATACACGAGTAAGTGGCTCGACTATAATATCATGTTGTTTATTGAAAGCAAAGATAGAATGCAAGAACCAAACATGATTTCTTGTTATCCCAATCAAGAGATTACTATCCTCAACCTTGATCCAAGCAATTTCCATTCGCTATGGATGATGGCTGCTCTTGTTCCACCACTGCAGCTCGTCTTTTCACATCATGTTGTAATTGGTTGTTTTTGACATTTTCGTCGATCAGATCGCTTAAATGTATATAGTCATTTGTGTTATGCCCGTCTAGCTTATGGAATAGGCAATATTTATGGACGTTCTTTCAAGGTCTGTGGGCTCTCTTCTATCTAGTTTTCGATAGGGGATTCGTCCCCTAGTATCAACGTAAATCCATTCCGAGGTCTCGTTCAAATCAGTGTACGAGGAGAATGTCGATTTCCTTCTTTGCCGCTTGACCCTTCAAAGCCATCATCTATCTTTCGTTTTCCTTTGCATTTGCTGGATCCTTCTTTGGAGGTCTTTCGCCATCCACAACATTAATTTCTTCCTTGTGGGCTTCAACGTCCTCTTAATGCACGTATCTTTTGGCATCATGATAAAATTCGGCGAGGTACATGGTAGATTCCTCTCCAAGGCGACCTTGAAATCCATCTTTTGATACTCCAGAAACTACCACCATCAAAATCATCGATGAATCCAACCTATCAACTATGGCAGCGGCTACATTAAATCTTGTCAAAAATCTCTTAAGGGCCTGTTCGGCCTCTGCTTCACACTGGACAGCATCATTACATTCTTGGGTCGTGAAATATATACATGAAACTACTTCATGAATCTGTTCACTTACTCGTCCCATGTGCTAATGGAACCATTCTCTAGCTGGCTTAACCATAATGCCATCAAAATCTATCAGATATAAAGAAAAACACCATTGCATGACCTCTTCAGATGCACCCACACCTCTATGTGCCGGATGTACCTCATCAAATGAACTATTAGATCGGTCTTTCCATCATGCATCTCCAATGTAGGCAGCCTGAAATTAGGTGAATTCGTAGCGTACCAAATGTTTAGAGTGAATGGGGTCCTATTCACATTTTCTAGGCTTCGATTAGCCAGTCCACCCCTCATTGCTCGTCTCACAATCTCAGTAAGTCTGTCATTATTTTCTAAAGGAATTCTCAAGTTTGCATTCTTAGCCCGCCCCTCCATTTCTACAATGGAATTTCGATATGTACTCCTCTGGTCGTGCTTCTGCATTTTGATTCACATTAAACACTGTGCATTATCTCTTGGACGTGAATCATTTCCACCTAAGTCAATATTGGCAATGTTCCCATATTCTTGTGGATTAGTACCAATCTGTACTAGTGGATGGATATCGATCTGTATGACATTTTCGAGGTTCGTTCTGATTTGACTTATTCGACTCCCAGGTGCATTTGCTCTAGCTCCTATCCTTTAGTTATGATTTGTTGCAACTCTGGCTATTCTTGTTTGTCCCATTCTCCTAAAGAAACTTTCCATCTTCTCTTCCAGATAGGCCATCATTTTTTCCTACATCGTATTCATCACGGTTTCCATCTCATCTCTGATTATGTTGATGGATGGAGGATTTGCTCCTGAGGACAACTCTTGGCTGCTCCCTTATTGATTTCCCATAACAATGGCCTTCCTAGTTGATTGTCTCATCATTTTAAATCTTTTCAAATCTTAAATCAACGAACTCAGGTATCCATCTGTAAAAGCACCAAAATGTTTGAACCAAACAATGGCAGAAATGCCTAAGAGATCTAGTATAGAGTAAAAAGTGAAGAAAAGTAAATCTAAAAGAGTAAGAAAAGAACATACATCATTTTATAGTGGTTCGGCTAATCTAGCCTTCGTTCACATAGTGATTTTATTACTTTAATTGCTAACTTGCAGGTATAAGTTCTTATGGATCGGTATAAATCCACGAGTGATTATAAGAGAATGTAGTTAGGGATGCAAGGAAGCAAAATAATCCTAAAAAATGAGCCTCTTTCCTCTTATTTATAGCTGCAGGTTTACTGAAAACTTTCCCCTACGATCTCCACATCGTTTTCCATACCTAGACCAATTCTTCTAAGAAAAATGAGAGACATCTCATCAATATCCATGGATCGGTACAGATCCATAGGCTTGGATCGGTAGTGATCCATAAGATTGCCAAATGGATCACTATGAACTTTTTTCTAGGCTTGATTTGCGATTATCTTCATGATTCCAAACTTGTTTGCACCATTATTAGCTTGTTTATGAGTACATATGATGGATCGGTGGAAGAATGGAGTTGTTGATTTCAGGTGCTCAAGAAGATCGAAGGAGGATTACATAGAATCAGTGCAATGGAACTTGAAATAGGTTTCTAGCTTCGAGAATGGTGGATAGGAGGAGATTGGGCCAAAATTGATAAAGTATTGTAGATTGGTATTGATCCAACCACTTGGATCTGTATCGGTCCAACACTTAGGGCATCTTGGTCTGTTGGCTATTATGGTGGCCTTGCACTCGCCTCTATCTTTGTTAACTTAAACTAACTTGGAGTCCAACCTGAGAAATTTGAGTGTTTGTTGAGGGCATGACCTGAAGATTTTATCAGATTTTTTCCCTAAAAGTTTTCCTTCGCTTACTTGGAGTCAGACCCGAGACTTTCGTGTGTCCAAACCAAGACTTCTATATGTCCAACACAAGTTTACTTGCTTGGAGTCAAACCCGAGACTTCTGTGTGTCCAATCTGAGTCTTCACGGATTGGTACCGATCCATGACTCATGCATCGGTACCGAACCAACTTGGGGTCACACTTAGGGTTTATGCATTGGTTGCTTCGGTTCGCACTTGGATTTTTTCCAATGCTATCCTACTTTTAGTTTGACTTGAGGATTTTGTTTGTTTTCTCCAAGTCGGCTCTTCCAAAAACTCATACTTTCAACTTTTTCGCTCATTCTTTGATATTTCTTTTTTATTCCCTTTTTATGATGTTCCTAAAGTCTTGGGTCATTTCTCCATCATTTACCAATCATTTAAGTCTATTAGACTATGACAAATTCAGCTGTAACAAGGATTAAATTCTTTAAAGCCCTAACAAATATTTTGCATTTAAATCCAGCTTAAACGCTTATCGATATAGCATATAGATTAATATATTTATATTTATAATAAATATATTTAATAATATTTGTTTATCAAATAAAAATCAAATTTATAACTAATATTTCATATATATTAATTAATTTAATTAACTTATAACAATTACAAATTAATTAAATCATTTTGGTCAAAGGAGAATTCATCGTTTCGGTTGTGTTACTCATTAGGTGTAAATTTGGTCAGTGATTAATATCGAACTATTTGAATATTAACGTTCACATGTCACTTAGTAGGTGGTGTGGCATTTTTTCCAAATTTATCGCTTACTTGGTTTTCGATAAAATCCAATTTTCTTTGTTAAGCGCTACTCGGTTATGACTTTTATTTATACAAATTATCTTTGACGAAATTATATCACTTTGGACTTATGGAATTTGGTAATGGTCAAAATTCCAATATCATCCATATTCAACTCTATAATAAAAATATGAAGACCTTAGTTCAATAACAACAATTATTATTAACCGAGCTACTTTGGCCAGAGATTTTGACTTTGAGTTGACTTGAGTTGACTGTGATACTAACCCCATATAACTAAGGAGATGAATTGTCTCTTGAATAGTGTTTCACTTCCATTACTTCCATTCGATCCAACTATAGTCACTCTATGGACGTCGTGCCATGATTTGACTATATAATCAAAGTAGAACTTTCATATTGAAGATCGACAGTATTCTCAAGTCGAGAGAATTGTGTAGATCGGCCAATATTTTTCGTTTCACCTTAGTTATATTAACCAACATAAAATTATCAAGTGAGTTGTTTCATGTTTATCTAATAACTATCAGTACGAAAACCCTAGGCGTCAACAACAGTCTTGAGTAATACATCGCACAATATTTGGAGAGCTTTTCGTACTCTATTCTCTATAGATACATCGATATTTAGTCTCGACGCATCTTGACTAGGAACATTTAAAATGATTTGTTTTATAATATTGTGTTACAATACTCATGATTACAACTATTTGTAATTACTATCACCAAAACATCATTTATGGATTTTTCGTTAAATATATTTTAATTAATATTTAATTGTTTATAACACGGTATAACGAATATATAAAAGAAAGAAAAACACCATTATTATGAATGAGTATTGACCATAGAGTTGATTAATTTATAACAAATTAAATAATTGCCCATGTAGCATACCCCTAACTCTATCAATCTCCTAACGCTTGGGGCCAATTATGGAATCTAAATCCCATCTCTTTAATCGGCTTCTTGAGAGCCGACCGAGCTAGACCCTTGGTGAATGGATCTGCTATGTTGTCTTTGGTGGAACTTCTAAAGAATATTCTCTAACCAGGTGGAACTTCCTAAGAATATGTTGTGACTTCTTGCATACTCTAGGCTCATTTGTGATTTGCATCATCGCATTGTTATCACAGTACAATCCCATATGATTCTCCGCAATGAGAATCACTCCCAGCTTACTTAAAAACTTGCGCATTCAGACTGCCTCTTTAGTTGCTTCAATGAGGGCGATGTGCTTGGCCTTCATCGTAGAATCAACAACTATTTGTTGCTTTGAACTTTTCCATCTAGCGGCTTTGCTATTAAGCATAAAACTGACAATGATTTACTATCATCTATATCACCTCGAAAGCTCGAATCAATACATCCCTTCATAAGGAGGTCTTCATTCTCGTATATGAGGAAAAAGTCTTTAGTATTTCTTAAATACTTGAGTATACATTTATGATGGTCCAATGTTATTCTCTAGAATTAGACTGGTATCGGCTTACATATCTAAATGTGTATGCAACATCTGATCTAGTATATAGCATAGCGTACATTATGGATCCTATGGTCCCTTTATGCGCTCATTCTCCTCATTGGTATAAGGAGCATCCTTTTTAGGAAGGACGATCCTAGACTGCATTGAAATGTTTCCATGCTTGAAATTCTCCATACTTAACCTTTTTGGTGTGGTATCTATGTAAGGGACTAGGACAATCCCAATAGCCTCTTAGATCTATCTCTACAGATTTTTAGGCTTCTTCTCCCGAATAATTCATAGAGAAACTCTTGAAAAGTCAAGCTTTCACTGATTGCAACAACGAAGTGTCACTGCCAATCAATATTAGATGATCGACATAGAGCACTAAGAAAACGATAGCGTTGCCCTGTTTCTTTTTGTATACGCAAGCTTACTATGTATTCTAATAAAAATCAAACTGTCTGATTACTTTACCAAAATACTTATTCCAACTCCTTGAAGTTTTTTTAAGTCCATAAATAAACTTTAACAATTTGCATGCTTTGGCTTCACTCCCACCAACCACAAAACCCTCGAACTGCGATATATAAATAGTTTCTTCCAATTCACCATTTAGAAAAGCCGACTTTACATCCATTTTCCATATTTCATAGTCATAGAATGTAGCCATGGATAGCATAATCCAAATGGATTTACGCATGGCTATGGATGAAAAGTCTAACCGTAATCAAGACCTTGAATTTAATGAAATCCTTTCTCAACTAGCCTAGCTTTGTATGTCTCTACTTCTCCATCTCCGTTTTGCTTCTTCTTTTTAAATCCATTTATAGCCAATGGATTTCATACCTTCGGGTGCATCTGATAAAGTCCATACAATGTTTTCTACATGGAATCCATCTTGGATTTCATTGCTCCAAGTCAGGATGCAAAGTCTTTACTCTGCAGTGCTCATTGGAAGGAAACATGAGTGTACCCATCATAACTTGTGCACTGCCCATCGATACGAACAGCTATTTCGTATCCTTTAGTATATAAACATTAGCATCGTTACGGACAACACAACAAAGACCTGTTGGAATCATTAGCATCGATGCGAATGAACATTTCGCATCCACCAAATTCTCCATTTGCCGATGCAAAGTCAATCTTTCAACCTTCTATATCGATTAAGGAGAGGATCGATACGAAGGAACTTCCTAAAATAACTGACAAATGTTGTTGCAACTCAAATTTCACATCAATTCAGGAGAGAATCGATACGAAATTCGATAACAAACTAAACTGACAATGACTCATGAACACTCAACGTTAACGAGAGTCAAGTTAATATATATGCATATATGTCGAGCTAATATTCGATTTTCAACATTCACAGGGATCGAATACTCATCTTATTACGATTACGACGACAAACAGTTAAGCACTATCATACAACAATCAGTTATATCAACGCAAGGTTACAACCTTCGACAAAAGGGCAATGACTGTTCAGAGTGAAGACTGCATCTTTTCAAAGCACGTCATGTTTCCACAAGACGTACTTTGGAGGGAAAATGTTATCCCACTTTTTGGCAAAGCCGTGATACTAAAAGATCGATCGAAAACAAGAGACAGCTCACCTCAAGGATTGGTTATATATTGCTTCGCTATGGATATCGATGAATTTTTTTTCGAGTCCAGATTGAGCTACAATTGATAGGACATGACAAGAAATGCCGTAGAAGTTAGCATCTCAAATTTTAAGTCAATCCGAGTTCATATGCTCATGATATGATCGATTCAATTTAGAGAAAACGGCCCAGCTTTCGTATCCATCGCTATGGTTGATTTCGTATCCATCATCGAACTCTGGTTCGAATCGATCACGTTTGTATCGATCAGTTTCCAGCAACTTCGTATCCATCGAAGTACCCCAGTTCGTATCGATCAAGTTCGAATCCATCGAAGTGCCTCGATTCGACTCGATCTCATTCGAATCCATCGGGAAGCCTCGGTTCGACTCGATCTCATTCGAATCCATCAGCTCCTCCTTATCTGAATCCATTGGCATCTCCCTACTTCATATCCATCGGCAGAAAGCCTAATTCGCATCCATCAACTAAGGCAACAGATACTGCTTTGTATCCATTGTGGAAGCCTCTCTTCGAATCCATCCGGGCAGAGCAATTCGTATCCATCAGGTCACCTTACTTCGTATCCATCAAAGAGCTCTAGTTCGCATCGATTGGCTTCGGATCCATTGAGACGCTACGTGATTCGTATCCATTAAAGAAACGCTTGTTCGTATCCCTCGACCATCAGTAGTTCGTGTCCATCGATGACTGTTGTTCGAACCCATGACTGAGGCCTTATTCGAATCCGTCAAATCAACAAACCTGGGTGACGTGTCATCCTTTGATACGATTAAGGCAAGATATATGGAGTTGATGCGGTCAACTTGGAGTAAAGACCAGATCGAGGTGAAGATTGTGCTCCACGTCATCATGAAGGCGCGTGCCGCCATCGATTCGAAGCAATCGATTCGAACAGGTCGATTCGAACCAAACAGCCTCTACGAAATTCCATTTTGTATCGACTATATCTCAAAATCTACCGATCAAAATGCTATGATATTTTTGCTGGAGATTGCACACGAGACAAGGAACGTTCACACCAAATTTCAGCTCGATTGGACATCATCTTGATCGATACGAAATGATTTCGTATCGATCACAGATCGACTCGAAACTTTCTGGAATTGGTCGTGTGGGCCCCCTCACATGCCAGGGCGAATCTCCCAAAGTTTGTGCGAAGTCTCAGCCTCCTACACCTATAAATAGATCCCCAGAGCCTACAGAAGAAGGATCTTTGGATGCTGAAGCGCCGAGACTCTGCCGGATCGAGATCTCCATCATTCTACTACTGTTGAATTCGAATTTCCAGTTGTATCTTGTTGTTGTTTGCTGTACTTGCTTGTAATCATTGAAAGAGAATCAATAAAGTTGCAAAAACTTCGCAGTGGACGTAGGCAACACGCCGAACCACTTTAAATTGCTTGCCTACGCATTTACTTTCCTGTTTTTTGGAGTTTTTGTTAAATAATCCTCATTTTCAATTTATACTCTTCATTATTATCTCTTCAAAAACTTCTGAAGAGTGTTGTGACTAATTTTTGTGCAAACACCCTTAAATGTAATTAAACCTTTAAAAGGCGAGTTTTAAAGATAATGATTAAAGGTTATAGTTTTGGGTTTGTAGTAAACAATGTTTTAGCAACATTTGTTTTCAAACTCTTGAATTATATTTTGGAAGCAATATTATAAATCTGTAAATGGAATTTTGAAGACAATAGCAAGCATTGAAATCTTTTATAAAGAGAGAAAATGTTATATATTTAATTTATAAAAGAAAAGGAGTTTATTATAATAATGTCTTTGTACTAATTGTTTTAATCTCCTTTATTATATTTCATGTAAGTAAAATTGGTTAAACGATTTGTAAGTACACTTATACCATTAGAATAAGTATATGAATAGTTTTAAGTATTAAAAAATGTGTTGTATGTTTAATTTATAAAGAAAAGTATATTTCTTTTATAAAGAGAAATCCAATATATTTATACAAGTATATAAAGGAAGTATTGATTAATAAAAGAATATTAATTAATAAAGGAAGTCTTGTTTTATAAAAGTAGTTTTATTAGATAAAAAGAAATTTTACAAATAAAAATGGGTTTTTAATTAATAAAGGATGAATTAATTAAAATGGAATTAAAAGTCGTTTATGTGACTTTATCATGCTTTGTATGAATTGATAGTGCTTGTATGCTTACTTGCTTATGGAGAGTATACGGGAATTAGTTCCCTTATGCAACCTTTTGCACTATTGTTGAATAATACCAAATTCATCAATTCAGTCTTAGAGCGATTGAGATCGCTAAGTGTTTTATTTATTGAAAACCACTTCAAGGCTGAGATACGGGTTCTCTGTTTTGGAAGTGAATGATGGAAACCACGTATGTTTCTGAAATCTGTTGATATGATGGAATCCATGTAGGATTCATTATATGATCGAGTTTTGTTGGAAACTCGTGTGAAGATGCCAGACGTGACCTTGACATCGTAAATGGCAAAAAACAGAGTAGGCGCATAACCAATGGGGTTTTACTAACATCGGAGAGTACTGATCAACTCTATTATCTAGAGTGTGCTCATCAATTTAGCTGGTGGGAGTTGATCATATTCGGGACACGTTCTCCGCGTGAACCATCTATGACTTCCTTATTTAGTATATTTTTATTTAGAGATATATGGCGCTCGGAAGGTACTTTCTGACTGTTGCCAGGAGACTTTCCTCCAGGTATTGAGGACCCTCCAATGGAAAAATCCATTTATACTAACGTCCTATAGCGATTTTTGTTTGTATAATTAAATATGCTATCAAATGTTATCGATATTACCATTTCAGCTATGAATTGTATTTATATTAAACACCCTAAACATTATTATAATATCACTGAAGTTTCCTACAAAGTGATTCAGTTATCGTAAGGTAAAACCCCATCCATATTTATTTGCGGTGCGGTCTTACGGGATACCTTTATTCTTTAACAGAGTTTTACAAATATAGTAATTCAAATTACTTGGGTTTTCTCACACTCGTTTACCAGACAGATCCAGGTGTTATTCTTCTTATAATGCTCAGGTCATCCCGTGTATATTTCTAGATATCGTTGATGATTCATTGAAGCTTTAGAAGAGGAGCTGGATGACTACCTACCGCATATTTTATTTCCACTGTATTACTTTGTTTATTTTTATATCAGAAATTATGAGGATAGGTTGTTATAACTGTCCTGATGATAGGCTAGTTTACTCTGATTATAGTATTTATACAGTTTTCCTTTGTAAAAGTTTCATTTTGATATTATATGCCATCGTTCCGTGGTGAGATTTTGATATTATGTTCTTTTCTTTCTTGTTCGTTTCTTTTCTTCTTTTATTTTATCATAACGTTCTACCTTTCCGGCACGTGGGTCCTCGGCACGTGAATACCGTGGATGTATTAGTCTCGACATTTGAGGTTGAAAAGGCAGATGTTACATTTTGGTATTAGAGCTGAAGGTTAAGCGAGAACCTTGGCTTTGGTTGGGTATAACTCATTTAGAGATAGGGTAATGGAATGCCTTATTGTGAGTTTGAGTGTATTATACATATGAGAGCATATTTGTTAGTGCTACAATAATATTTTGTATTGTGCTGATTGGTCTACTGAGTGATTATGGATAGGAATTCCTAAACACTTAAACAGAACAAACCGACATGGCATTATTTTCAAAATTGGTAAATGAAATAATTTTACCTAGGATTATATTTTTTCTAAAAGAACAATTTTCAAATAATGAACATAGTTAATTATAATGTATTTATTTGTTTGAAAATTATAATATAAATTTATTATCATTTATTGCTGGATTAGTCGCGCTCCGCCAGTTTATGGGCATTGGATAATGCTTATTGAATTTACCCATTTCACAACATAGGTTAGGTAGATAGTAATTTATGGAAACATTGAAACGAACTCCTTATGAATTAAGTTTCACAATCTGACTATAAGACGTTCGATGATAATGTTGGGTTAAAAAGGTAAACTTTAATAAAAGTTTCTTAGCATAATCCAAAAGAAGATAAGATATTAAAAAGATAAATGCTTATGAAATGATTTAATATAAAAATTAAATTTATATAAATATGACTTATATAAATAGGGTTTACATAAATATGACTTATATAAATATGGTTTATACAAATATGATTTATATAAATATGGTTTGTATAAATATGATTTATAAATAAGAAGGATTTAAATTGGGAATTTGTGAACATAAATCCCGGTGTTCTTGAAAAAGGTTTCTAAGGGTTTTTCAAAAAATATAATTGTATGATTTAAAACTATTCTAAAGGACTGATGTTATTAAAAGAGCTTTAAGATTTGTTCAAGTTTGAGATTAATCTCAAAAACAACAAATCAGTTTGGGGAACAAAGTATTTTTATGTTAGCTAGTTCGAGTGGCTCGAAAGTGACTAAAAATGGGCAGAAGAGGTGTTCAGTTGGAAAGCACTTCTCTTAAGTATTACCTTTCTTAGTAAAAGAGGATATATGATACCATTTGGTAGAACCCAATTCCATGTATCATTTTGTTGTTACTCGATCCATATAAATATTTTCTATGAATTTTAAAAGAAAATATTTTGGAAATTGGTTTTGAAAATGGTTTTGGTTAAATCCCGAAAAGTAAGATTTGATATCTAAAAGATAAGGACATATTATTATTTCAAATGACTTGAAATAAAACCCGAAGTTTAAATTCTTAAGTTTTCAAAAAAGATGTATATGGTTGCACATATCCTATGCATTAATATAGTTTAGTAGTGCACCTTATTATTGCATTCTATTAGTTTTCAATTATTAAAATAAAAAATTTACAATTTTGAATAGTCGAAAACTTCCAAATTAATATAATCGAGGCTAATTTTTTGTGAAAATATAAAACTTTTATAACTATTAATTTGAAAAGATAGTAAGTTGAAAACAAGTTTAAAATTTGTTAAGCCTCCTTGTTAAAAAGAGTACTCGATTTTATTAGGACAACTAATAAACATCTTTACTTTAGGGTCTTCTAATGAAAGTAGGCTCTAGTCTTGAGTTTGGACACCAAGTCCTACCCAACCTAGCTGCTTGCCTAGCCCAATGAATAAAGAAGTTTAGATGATTGACTCAATTATAAGATCCAAAATTATTTCTGGTCTTCGTCGAAATTTCAGATAATAAAATTGTATAAGAATGTTTTGTATATACTCTTAGGATATAATAAATTATTATACGGACAATGAGCCTATGTTTTGAAATGTTTTAAAATTAACAAATTGAGTTTTAAGAAATATTCTTTTTATAAAATTAAGTTGTTATAGAAATGTTTATTTACTTAATCAACATTTTATGAATAATTTGAATAGTAAAAGAGGATACTATTTAGGTAAATGAATATGAACTTAAGACAATGATATGTTTTATAAATAAAGTTATGGCTTTTTGAAATGATTATTTAATAGAGTAATATTTTATAAAGACAAGTCTTTATGAAATGTTTACAAAATTAAGTAATGGTTTAAGAAACGTTGCATAAATGATTTTAATACTACATAAGAAATGATTTTGTATAAATAATTGAGAATTAGAAAGAAATTGGTCTAGTTAAGTAATCAATTGAGTTAAATGCATGAGTTACACGTAGATCATTTTATTTGCATAACAGTTCTTGATCTAAGATTCGAGTACATGATTTCAAGGTTGTATACACCGATCCGAACAAGGATTTTTAATTAGATTCTTGATAACAAACACTTGATACGGATTCTTGATATGATCCCTAAGTTTTCTATCATAGTTTATGCTATGAAAGGAGAACGAAGGTGTCAACTCAAGGAACCAGTTCGTAGCCCACACTAAAGAAGTCAAGTGTGATATACTAATTTGGAAGTAAAATTTATGTGATCGAGCAAGTGGTCAGATCAATATTGTGTAGAGATGATATATATACATCATACGAGCTTAAGTATAACGACATACTATGTTTTTGGCCTATGGAAAGTTTGGGGAAAAGACTCTACGAACTGTTTGAGGAAGTATGAAAAACCAACTAGGTAATAACCTGAGGCGGTTGAGCAAAAGGTACGCCATTAGTTTATTTATCAACCTTGTGTGATGAGAAGGTTTTTACTTAGGCAAACAATAAGCTATGTTGCTATTGATTGTAATACTGATTAGTATTAATGTATGGTCGTTTCATAGAATTCTTGCGTTAGAATTTCGAGGATGAAATATTCTAAGGGGGGAGAATGTAGTGACCTGGAATTTCAAACACTTTATTTAAATATCTGAATTATTTAAATATTTATGTCCAAAATTTAATATGATTAAATATGATTTTATAACCTTGTTACACACTTTTTAATTAATAACAAATATTATAAAACTAATTTTTGAAATGTGTTTACAACATATACATTTTGGATAAATACTAAAAATGTGACCTGAAAACGTTTTGTCAAAAATCATCTTTTTATTCAATACAAATTGTATAAATATATTGCAACTTGAATAGTTATCATATGTAAACATATGACCATAATTAAAACACATATCATTACTAACTAAAGATTAATTAAACTAAAGAGTTAATTAGGCAAAGTAAGCACCGAAATTTGTACAAAAGTACCCCTAAATTAAGGCTTGATTTAAGGAAGTATTGTTACGTAAGAGATATGGATGTGTAAAGGTATGGTTTACATGTACTCATGCATGGAAGAGGAGGGGGTTTTGTAATCTTTTCCACCACATTCCTAACTCTATTAAATACACACACATATGCACTTCATTTCTACATAAATTCATATCTTCACTTCTTTCTCTTCTCTTCTACATGCCTTCGTCTTAATGGCCTTTAGTCGTGTGTTATGGGTGGGGACATTGGATTAGGCCATGGGTTCTAAGGTGATGGAGGAGGTGAGGATTGTGAGAAATGCGAATTAAGGATCTTAAGACTAAGGATAAACACTAGAGGGGGGTGAATAGTGTTTTAGAGAACTATTAAATCTTTTTGAGTTTTTGTTAATTTAAACACAAATGTATGCAATATTCATATACAGATATGATCACAAAATCAAAGACAAATGCAAATATAAAGTAAAAGCAGTAAAGGAAAGAACACACCGGATTTTATACTGGTTCGTAGTTACCCTACATCTAGTCCCGCACACAAGTACGGATTTCCTTTCAAAAACAATCTTTACAATTACACCTTCGCTTTCAAGGCTACGAGGTACACCCTCCAAAATCACAATCCTCTGGGTAGAGATACTTGATTTCCCGGGAAACAAGTTCACCCAATTGATTTCCTAAGGCTACAGTCACACCTTATCTCGCTTGATTGATTTTCAAGGCTATAATCACACCTTTTCTCGCTATATTGATTACAAAAAGCCTATAACTCTGAATAGCACTGAGGATCTTGTTGAGATAGTGATAGAGAATCAAACCAGAGATAATCTAGTTAGATTCAATGTTGATTTCGGCGGATTAATGATAAGAATTTGTATATAGAAATGTGGAAGAAGGAGAGGAGTGAAAAACCAGAAAAACTGAATTAAAATTCTTTGAAACTAACCCCTATTTATAGAAGAACACAACCACGTCCATTCGTGAAGAGTTATGATGAATAGACGCTTCTTTTGAAATTTAAATTTTGAATTCAACTGACACCATGTCGACATGGGGTACTTGAGTATGTCGACATCCCAAAGGGATTTTTGGTGTTTTGATTTTCTTTGAAAATAACCTTTATTTTGTATTAAAACTATTTTAAACTTTATAAATATACTTGACTAAATTTAAAATACATAAGTAAGTATAAAGAATAATATATACAAAATTTTACTATAATTTTATATTTAAAATCGAAGTATAAAGATTTAAAAGTTAAATATATTATATTTAAAAGATAGTTTAGAAACAAGGATAATTTGATTTTGAAATTAAAGATTATTTTGAGGCTAAAAGTATTTGAAATCAAGATAGATGTTTTTTGATGCTTTTAAAAGGAAGGTTTTGAAATCATTTATAAAACAAGATATAATTTTGAAAAATCATTTTGAATAAAAAGTTAGCGGATAGAAAACAATGTTCCACTAGATTTTTCGTAGGTTCCATCCTACTTAGTGTTCCATCCCTTTAATAGGCTCGAAGTGGATTCCATTCCACGAATAAATTGGATTTAAAGATGCCAGTGCTTTTCTATGATTTTTAGCAAAATTTCTAATTAAAAATAGTAAATTACTTGAATTCTTGAACTCTTGATAACCTTGATACTCATGAGTCTTCAATCTTGATATCTTGAATCTCTTTACTGTACAGTATTCAATCTTTTTACCTGTATGGTTAAACCTGCATATACATATATATCTAAACTTATACTGTTAGTATTAATATTTTATAATCTATTCTAAGGTTGTTGTCATCAAAACAATCATCTCACGGACTAACAATCTCCCCTTTTTTGATGATGACAACCTTTGTTTATAAAATATTACTTCTATCCTAATAACTCCCCTAAAACTAATAACTCCCCCTTATTTTATGCCTAACTATCCTATTTTATACTTCTCCCCCTTTGTCATCAACAAAAACTAACTGTATAACACCAAACTATAGAACTCCCCATAAACCTAATACTCTATTATATGTGATTATAATGATAGTGTTATCATAAATAATCAACATTTAGATCTAATAATAAACCTAATCCTAAACTACTAACTATTCTAAGTATATGATAACAATATAGTTATATTTATTAATAAGGAAGAACACATATAAGAACAAAATTTATTTATTAATCATTTATTTATTAATCATATAGTTATATTTACATTTTCATTGTAAATGTAAGGAATAAACAACAAAGGTAAAGAAAGAGAAGAAACTAATGTTTATTTTTGAACATAGGAGATCTATGGATCGAACAGTTTGGATAGTGGAAACAGAAATTTCCACGTTGTTCGAAAAGATTCCCATCTTTTTCAAAACACACTTCTCCAACGCACACGACTTTGTCATCATCTTCTACATGCACTTCTTCCATGGGTTCTTCTTCTTCTTCGCTGGCCTCATGTTCTTGATCTCCTGAAGAATCTTCGTCAATCAAGATTGGGTTAGCATGATTGTCCATTAGAAATTTTTGCAAATTCCTAAGGATTTTGCCTTGCCTCTCTTGTTCCTTGGCCATTCGAAGTTGCATTACTTAAATTTCAGTCATTAACTGAAGTGCATCCTTTAAAGAATCCTCCATTTTAGTCACACGAGCGAGAATAGTACGTTGAAATGACCAGAAGTGAGAGAAGGAAACGAAAAGTTAGATTTTTTTTTTGATTTTGAAGAGGAGGCCATTGATTATTTGATTTCAGAGGATAAAATAGAAAGATAACAGAAAGGATGAATAAAATTTCGAAAATGTGAAGGATATATAACCAATTATTTGAATTTTGGTGGGAAAAATTTCAAAAATTTAAAAACGTTGTATGCCGACATAGGGTAGAGGAGTATGTCGACATGGTTCTTGAATTTTTGCCTATTTAATTTACTTTGAATAAATTTTCAATTATACTTTGTTTATTTATATTTTATATTTCAGTTATTGAACAAATACCTAATTCTCTTCTTAATTTAGTAAATATAGATTCATTTAATGGTTTTGTTAAGATATCGGCAATTTGATTCACAGAATTGTTATAATCTAGAGTGATTACTTCCTTACTTATATTATCTCTGAGAAAATGATGTCTGATATCAATATGTTTAGTTCGAGAACGTTGAGTAGTATTTTTGGATAAATTTATCACACTCGTATTACCACAATAAATTGGTGATTTTGAAAATTTTAAACCATAATCTTTTAAAGTTTGTTGCATGTATATTACTTGAGAACGAGCCAAAGCAGCAGAAATATATTCTGCTTCAGTTGTTGATAAAGAAACTGTGTCTTGCTTTGTACTAAACCAGGAAATCTGAGAATGCTCCAAAAAGTGACAAGTTCCACTTGTACTCTTTCGGTCTGATTTACAACCAGCATAATCAGCATCACAGTAAGATATTAAGTCAAAGGAATCATTTTTAGGGTAAAATAAGCCATAATTAGAGGTGTGTTTAACATATCTTATGATTTACGACTTTTAAGTGGGTCTCTTTAGGTTAGAATTGATATCTTACACAGAGACAAACACTATGCATGATATCAGGTCTACTAGCAGTAATATAGAGTAGTGATCCAATCATTCCTCTATATAACTTTTGATCTACATCTTTCGAGAGATCTTCTTTACTAAGGTACTCATTGGTTTCCATGGGAGTGGGTTTTCCACTTGCAGTAGTCAAACCAAATTTATTAATTAGGTCTTTAGCCTATTTTTCTTGCCTAATAAAGATACCATTATCTAATTGTTTTATTTGTAATCCTAAAAGTAAATTTAATTCAACCATATGACTCATCTCAAACTCTTTTGTCATTATTTCAGAAAATTCTTTATTCATTTCAAAATTAGTTGATCCAAAAATGATACCATCTACGTAGACTTGTACTGGTTGAATAACATTTTTATTTCTTTTAATAGAAAGAGTATTATCTACTTTACCAATTTCAAAATTTGATTGTAATAAGTAAGATCTTAGTCTATTATACCAGGCTCTAGGAGCTTGTTTTAGGCCATATAAAGCTTTCTTAAGTTTGTAAACATGATTAGGTAATTTATCATTTTCAAAAGTGGTGGTTGTTCAACATACACTTCTTCTTTTACAAATCCATTTAAAAAGCACTTTTAACATCCATTTGAAATAGTTTGAAATTATTATGATACGAAGGCAAGTAGAATCCTAATGGCTTCTAATCTTATTATGGGAGCAAAGGTTTCATCAAAATCTATTCCTTCTTCATGAAAAATCCTTGAGCGAATAAACGTGTTTTTTTAACTACATCTCCTTGTTCATTCATTTTATTTTTATAAACCCATTTAGTTCCAATTATAGTTTTATTTTCAGGTCTAGGAACAAGTTCCCAAACTTCGTTTCTAGTAAATTGATTTAGTTCTTCTTGCATAGCCAAAATCCATAAATCATCAGTTGATGCTTCTTTTGGATTTTTTGGTTCAATAGTTGATTTAAAAGATACATTACTCATTTGACTTAGTTGATTTCTAATTTTAACTACAGATTGCATATCTCCTAGTATATTTTCAATAGGATGACTTTTGAAAGTTTAGTCCTTTTATTAGGATGATTAATTTCATTATTAGTTTCAGTTGACTCTTGATTTTGAGTAATTAAATCATCTTCATCATTTGTATCTTCAAAAATTTTGAAATTTTCATCGAATGACACATGCATTGTTTCTTCGATGGTGTTAGTTCTTAAATTAAATACTCTGTATGCTTTACTTCTATTAAAATATTCGATAAAGATACCTTCGTCAGATTTAGGATCAAATTTATCTAAGTTATCTTTAGCATTTAAAATAAAACATTTACTTTCAAAAATTCTAAAATAAGATACTTTAGGTTTCTTTGAGTAAAGAAGTTCATAAGAAGTCTTATTAGTTAAAGGTCTAATTAAAATACTGTTTAAAATATAACAGGCGGTAGCAACTGCTTCTGTCTAAAAATTCTTTGGTAATTTACCGTCTGAAAGCATAGTCCTCGCATACTCTTGAATCGTCCTATTTTTACGCTCTACTACTCCGTTTTGTTACGGAGTTCTTGGAAATGAAAATCTGTGAGTTATTCCCTTTTTATTGCAGAATTCCACGAACTTTTCATTTTCGAATTCACCACCGTGATCACTACGAATGGTTATAATTTTTAGAGAAAGTTGATTATGAATCCTTTTTGAAAAGTTCTTAAAACATTCAAAAGTATCACTTTTATGTTTCTAAAATATTGTCCATGTAAATCTAGAATAATCATCTACAATTACAAAAACATATTTACTATGATTTATTGATAGAATTTGAGATGGACCAAATAAATCAAGGTAAAGTAATTCAAGACGTTTTGAAGTTAAAATCATAACTTTTAATTTAAAGGAACTTTTTCTAGGTTTTCCTAATTGACACGCATCACATAGACTATCGACTTTAAAATTCATTTTAGGGAGGCCTCTTACTAGATCATGTTTTGACAGTCTAGATAAGAGTTTGAAATTCAAATGTCCAAGTCTCTTATGCCAAATCCAAGGGTCACTTGTATTTGCCAAAAGACATAAGTTATAATTTGAAACTTTCATACTAAAAATATAAATATTCTTTTTCCTAATTCCCTCAAATATTATAGTTGAATTATTATCTTCAATGTGACATTTATCTTTTTCAAATTTAATTTTATATCCTTTACCGCAAAGTTGACATATACTTAGCAGATTATGTTTTGGATTTTTAACTAGCAAAACATTAGTAATAATAGGAGTTTCAGAGTTACCGACTTTGCCGATGCCAATCACATATCCTTTTGAATTGTCTCCAAAGTTAACTAGTCCTCCGTCTTTGTATATTATATCATTTAACATATCTGGATTGCCAATCATGTGTCTAGACATCCAGTATCGAGTATCCATTTGTCCTTTCTAATCTACACAATTTTTCCGTTGTGTATTGATTCCTCAATAGCCATAAAGCATGATTCCTGTACATCAAACAATTTTGGTGGACAACTAGAATTTGAACATTGATTATATCCAGACTCAAAAGACAATGATGATCTAAATATTTCTAAACTAGCATTAACAAACACAGCCATTTTTAAAAAAATTCAAAAATTAGATTATGAAACTTTGAAAACCTTGCTCTGATACCAAATGTGAGAAATGCGGATTAAGTATCTTAAGGCTAAGGATAAACACTAGAGGGGGTGAATAGTTTTTTAGAGAACTGTTAAATCTTTTTGAGTTTTTGTTAATTTAAACACAAATGTATGCAATATTCATACATAGATATGATCACAGAATCAAACACAAATGCAAATATAAAGTAAAAGTAGTAAAGGAAAGAACACACCGGATTTTATACTGGTTCGGAGTTACCCTACATCCAGTCCCGCACACAAGTACATATTTCCTTTCACAAACAATCTTTACAATTACACCCTCGATTTCAAGGCTATGAGGTACACCCTCCAGAATCACAATCCTCTGGGTAGAGATACTTTATTTCCTAGGAAACAAGTTCACCCAATTGATTTCCCAAGGCTACAATCACACATTATCTCGCTCGATTGATTTTCAAGGCTACAATCACACGTTTTCTCGCTATATTGATTACAAAAAGCCTATAACTCTTAATAGCACAGAGGATCTTATTGAGATAGTGATAGAGAATCAAACTAGAGATAATCTAGTTAGATTCAATGTTGATTTCGGCAGAGTAATGATAAGAATTTGTATATAGAAATGTGGAAGAAGAAGTGGGAGTGAAAAAACAGAAAAACTGAATTAAAATTCTTTGAAACTAACCCCTATTTATAGAAGAACAATAGCCATGTCCATTCGTGAAGAGTTATAACGAATAGACACTTCTTTTGAAATTTAAATTTTTAACTCAACCGACACCATGTCGGCATGGGGTACTTGAGTATGTCGACATCCCAAAGGGATTTCTGATGTTTTGATTTTCTTTGAAAATAACCTTTATTTTATATTAAAACTATTTTAAACTTTATAAATATACTTGATTATATTTAAAATACATAAGTAAGTATAAAGAATAATATACACAAAATTTTATATTTAAAATCTAAGTATAAATATTTAAAAGTTAAATATATTATATTTAAAAGATAGTCTAAAAACAAGGATAATTTGATTTTGAAATTAAAGATTATTTTGAGGCTAAAAGTATTTGAAATCAGGATAGATATTTTTTGATGCTTTTAAAAGGAAGGTTTTGGAATCATTTTGAAAACAAGATATAGTTTTGAAAAATCACTTTGAATAAAAATTTAGCAGATACAAAACAATGTTCCACTAGATTTTTCGTAGGTTCCATCCTACTTAGGGTTACATCCCTTTTACAGGCTCGAAGTGGATTCCATTCTACGAATAAATTGGATTTTAAGATGCCAATGCTTTTCAATGAGTTTTAACAAAATTTCTAATTAATAAATAATAAATTACTTTCTTGAACTCTTGATAATCTTGATACTCATGAGTCTTCAATCTTGATATCTTAAATCTCTATAATGTACAGTCTTCATTCTGGTTACCTGCATGGTTAAATCCTGCATATACATATATATCTAAACTTATATTATTAGTATTAATATTTTATAATCTATTCTAAGGTTGTTGTCATCAAAACCATCATCTCACGTACTAACAAGGATGTGAACTTGGATTCCTTTCCAGGCATGGCCATGAGCAAAGATAGATGAGGGAAGGAGGACTTGTGGTTTTTGGACGTGGAGGAGAGGTTTAGGTGATGTTTTATGAAGTATAAGGTGTTCGTGAAGTGTTATTTGAAAATAATGTTGGTAGGAAGAAATTTGATTAAAAGAAAGTGACTTATTCTCACTCAGTTTGAAGTTAATAGTCCTGCTAATTATTAGTAAAAGTTCCTTGTTGAATTGCTTGATATTATCTATGATAATATTCCCTAACTACTTAAAGTTATGACTAATTCTATGCTTCTAAAAATATGTGATTTGGAGAAATATTACCTCTTAAATAATTAGAATGTGTAGTTTAAAATTAAGTGCATTCAAATTCTTAAAAGCGATATGTTAACTTGTACATATGTTAATACATGTTAATTAGTGATATGGTTTGATTTGGAATCATATATGTGTATAAAAGAGAATGACACAAGATATTGAATTGAATACGGAATTGTCCATATAGCGATAATCGCTATATGTAACGTCCCGCCTTTTCGCACACTTTAAATCGACACACGTGCCAATTCAAGCCATACGGAAGGGCGGATTGTTATGGGGTAAATAAGAAAAAACAGAGAAGAAATAAAATAAACAGAATCTCACATCGGAAGGATAAAATATAATAATCAATATATAGTTCGTAAGACTGTTTACAAAACATTATATTCTTCATTATACAATAAATATTAGAGTTCACATACCAATAAATATCAATGCAGCGGAATTAAATGGTATGGTGGAATAATATAGTAGATAATAGTAATACAAATCTTCGTCTTCGTCCTCCAGAGCTAAATCTTCAAATCCTGAAACTCTCGGACTGACCCGAGCGAATTGAAAAGACAAAACACTCGAGTCAGAACTAAAAGGTCTTATGTAAGTTAAATCAACAGAGATAAATATGAGTGCATTAACTTAAAAGATGCTCGGGATTCACATCTCTTAAGGATCCGTTAAACTATTTACTATGTAGTATATTTCGCTATTATAATAGTGTCTAATTGTAAAATAAACTTACTTTTAAATAGCGTTAAGGAGTTACCCAATCTCCCCCTTAACACAATAATAGTCCCAGCAGTCCATCCAATATCATAGTCCCTCCTGATCGGGAAGCCACCAGAGGATACCACACGGGCTACGGGAGAAAACCAAACTCGTACAAGGCTCGGTATGGTAGGTGACACGGCACAACTAGGCAATGCCAGGGTAGATATACCAATTGCGCTTCCGGGTCGGTGGTAACGCGTAGCCGCAGCTACCGCCCACCTCGGACAAACTCCCCCAATTCAAAGAAATCAAAAGTGAAGGTGGCCACCGAATCAATCCAAAGTCAGAGTATAGTATCGAAGGGAAGTGTCCGATCAGAGGTGCTACCTCATTAACCCGTCGACCGCCCCTGTTTTAGCCATCTTATGCCAACTCACGTGAATTAGGTCCACGTATATACCTTACAGGAAATGCCGCCACTAACCTACTTCATTTTGGAATCTCTACCGCGTACACGGTTGTTAAAGTGGTTTTCGGAGTTGGCAGAGAGTATGAAAACTTCCGATCCCGGTCTCTTCAATAACCAAACGTTATTATAATACCGCGGTCTTTAAAAATAGTTTATACTTTAAAACTAGAATATAATTATCATTTCAAAACCCATAAATACGATATCATTTCCATTTCCAAAACAACTTATTTTAATATTATTTTTATAAAACCCAAATCAATAATATCATTTTTTTATTTCAAATTTATTTCTTTTCCAAAATCATACTGCTTTAAAATTTATAATATCTGGAAACCAAAACCTTTGAATTATGACTTTCAAAACATAATACTTCGAAATTCATAGCTTTAAAACCATAACTTCTAAAACTTGAATGGTTTGGATATTCAAACAGTATATAGAATAAAATAGTTTGAATTTAAAATTACTTTATAAAATAATTTCGACGACGTCACAATTTTATTCATTTAAAATTTTAGGTCTAAACCCCATAAATTTAGATTCACTTTCAGTTTCAATAAAACACTTCGATTTCAATATATTCAAACTTTGAGTATTTAACAATTTCAAAACTAAGGTTGGAAATTCTATTCAACAATTTATTGTCCTATTATTTAGTTTTGAAATCTTCGCATAATAAATCCATAAAATAAAACTCAAATTACTAACAACTAAGAATTTCCTTCAATTTATTTATACTAGAAATATTCATTGGATTTATCTTGAATAAAAATCCAGTTATAAATATCATACCTTTAAATTCCAATCTTAATAAGTTTACATCAATTTATGGAGTTAAATTTTTAAATAAGCTCAATCCCAAATAAATTTCCGATTTATCTTCCAATCTTAATTGATTTGAATCATTTAAAACTCTATATATATACAATATCTTAAACCTTTACTAAATCATATAATATAAATTATCAAACTCCATTATTCAACTTATTCATTTTTATTTAACAGATTTATACATAGCTTAAATTCAGCAATTTAACTATATATGTATATATAAAATAATATTTATAAAATATCAAAATTTAATATTTATTAAACCATATCCTATCCAAACCATAGAAATCATTTTCAAAATAATTATATATATAGACCAACGACGTCTGTATAAAATTTTCTATCCTATGGTCAAATGATACGGATATTTATCATTTCAATCCATAATTTAAAAATAAAAATTATGGTTATATATCATTTCAAACCACAATCCCGAATGGAAAGAAAATGCATAATAACTTGCAGTTTATACAATATAAATACAGCATCCATTCATCCATCATATCAATCATCAACATTTATCAATTTATCATCCAATTCAAACAATCACATCAATAAATAATAATTAATTACTGGCAGTTAATTTTTCAATAATGAATTAAATAATTGTTTAACTGTAGTTTATATGCAATAATAAATAAATCTAACTAGCAGTTTATATGCAATAACAAATTTAACAAAATTTTAACTGGCAGTTTATATGCAAAATGAATTAAAGAACAAGTAAATTATATGAATGCAAATTTACTGAGATAACAATGAAATATATGCCAAACAGGTATAAATAAATTTCTAAACACATCATAAATCAATTTAACAAACATAAGAAATTTTAGAAGATGTGAGTGGGTTAAAACACTCACCTTTTGAATTTAAACTGAATTTAAATCCAATTTAAACCCAAAATTTCAGCAGTCTCCAAATCCATCCAAAATAGGGCCAAAACGTCAGTAATTCTAATACGATCCCATCAAAACAAACCGCATATGAATCCGAGCTCGTATGAAAAAGTTAGAAAAATTAGAAGATTGGAAGATTCTGGTCCTCGGTCGACTTTGGGTTCAACTTCGGTCCACCGCCTCAATTCCCCGGTGCTTGCTTGGAGTTTTTGCCAAAACGACATGGACCGATCCAAGTAACTTTCTTCCTAACCCGAATTTGATGCAGCGTTTTTGCCTCTGAAACTCGAAGCGCGACCAGAAGTTGCTGTAGATCCGCAAAAATATTTTTTTTTTGAAATTGAAATTGGATTGGGAAGATTAGGGTTTCCAGTGGAATGAGGAAGAGCATACGTTCAGAATAAGGAATAAGCAATGACTTAGGGTTTATAACCACATATATATAGGCAAACAGAATAGAAAGAATGGGCTAGGTTGGATTTGGGTTTTGAACGATAATTGACCCGAAAAGCCCGTTTCGACTCCGGAACGGAAAAGGGTCAACCTATATATCAAAATATATGTTTAAAAATATTTTAAACGCGATGGAAAAAGTTTCACATCCAAATTTCATCGTATGAAGAAGTTATGCTAAATTCAAATTTTCCAAATTGATTTCAATTAATTTAAATTGCATAAATTTCAAGGCTTTTCGAGTCCGTACGATCAATCGACAAGTCTGATCGCTATGAATCTTGAAACCCTACAATAATTCACTGTTACGGATCCGATGAAACTTGTTTCGTCGAAATCCGAGTCAGTTGTCCAAATGGCTATTTTTCCATTAATTAAATAAACAGGTAAATAGGCACAAGGAAGAAGTTGCAAAAAAATTTAGTCTAAGGGACGACAAGTTTGCTTTTTAGTCTGAAGGACACTTTTTAGTGTAAACTGAAAATGATAGTTATAATTATCATTCTGTGATTTACACTAAAAAGTGTCCTTCAGCCTAAAAAACAAACTTCTTGTCCTTGAAACTAATTTTTTTTCTAACTTTTTCCTTTAGCCTAAAAACTCCTTAAATAAATAAGTAAATTAATTAATTAAATCCAATTTTTAAATTTCAATCCTATAATTGAAATTTTTATCACTTTTATATTTCTTAATCATTTACAAAAATTTAAACAAGTTTAGATGTAATTTAAAAGTTTATAACTTTATCAATTGCAGTGTTAATTTCTTCAATTATAGTTTTTATTTCGTTTACTCAAAATAATCTCTTTATTATAAACTGAATCCAAATTAATTTTAATAAATTCCAAAATTCTATTAGATTCGCCTTTTATTCTATTCAATTCACTATTCTTAAACGGATAAATTTTTGCATTGAATTTGCAAACTATTACCATAATATTCTTACATTCCATCTAACTTTCTATTAACGTAATAATTTAGTGTTAAATTTCATTTATTGCCATTAATTAAATTATTGAATTTTTTTATACTTTAATTAACTTAAATTTTTTCTTTCCATTCTTTTAAATTCGGTCAATTATTATCTTATGGGTAAATTTTACATTACTGTAAAATCCAATCCCCTAATATTTTCAAAAATCAACTAAATTTATATCAATGTAGTGATTAATTACGTTTTATTGAAATGGATTTAGATCTGATTTACTAAATTATATACATAGGTAAACAATTAATGGTTATCACAATAAGCCAAATCTACTCCCATTCATAACCTATTAACAATTGACTAAAATAAAATTTCTTACCTATCATCGATTATGTCAAATTACAATTTTACTGCGTATTATTTCATCAATTATTATAACTTGACTTTAATTTTCAATTTGCTGATTTCAATCAATTTAAACTTTACCATCTGTTTCATTTAATTGGGTATGCACAGATTTAGCTATTCAATCAATTTCAATTTACGGCACAATTATCATGGTATATATCATATTGCATTAATATCCCTATTTATCTTAATTTCAAATGATTGAATATTAAATTCCATTTACTACAATAGGTCCAACTTGTTATATTATGAATTAAATTAACACTGGTTACATCCTCTGGAATTAACAATCTTTTATGACAAATCCATTTATCCTAACTGCACAGTTAGGTCACTTAACTGCAATTAATTTCACATTAATTTTATAAATTATCAATTGAAACTTTAACAATTCCGTTACTTGATTTAAAACCCTGCTATTCAATAAATTGACATTTATAGGTGAAATTAACATTGACTTATATTTGATATCATAAATGCATGCTTTATTTCATACTACTTAGTTATAATTGCCAAGTATGTATATTAATTACTAATTATATTCTTAATAAATTTACTTCCTTGGTTTCATACTTAATAAGTCTTCACTTCCAACAATATTATAAATCACCTACAGGACATTGATGTTTTTCCATGAATTCATTAATTAATCCAATAAATGCCTTTGTTTCCTTATATTCAATTTATTACTATTTAAGTACGTTTATTATCAACAACGCTTATTATAATTACCTATCTACAACTATTTCGTTGGTTTATTCAACAGCTACTTTTATTTACTCCTTTTCTATTTTAAAACAAAACGTAACCAATTTCACTATTCATTATTATATTAATGAATTCCATCCTAGTTAATATTTTTATTAATATTTCACACATTCAACCTTTCTATTGGTTTCTTATTTTAAACCTATAACCAAGTATGAAAATTTATATTATTTCAATTTATTGCCATATAAATATTATATTGTTAACGTTTAATTACAATTGCTTCATCAAATTTCTACATTCGCTCCAATATAAAATTTAAGACTTTATTTCTTTCCAAATTAAATTAAAAATCTTATTAAATTAACTCATTTTGAACCATTGAATTTTACGGGTCGTTACACTATACGTGCACTTTGAATCCCTTGAACTATAACTTATGAAATGGAGATTTAATGACATATCTTAATAATAACTTGTTTGGTTATTATATACACTTCTATAAGTGTCTAGAAAATCAAAGAATATGTTTTGGAAAGTTATAGAAGAAGTAAATCAAACTAACACAATATTGAAGTAAAAAAGCTGTTATAACGATTCTTTTTATTTAGTGAAATAACGATATTTTTCTACAAATTTCTTTGGAGATTTCTTTTTGTTTTTAAGGAGTAAATAATACATTATTCTTATTAGGAAAATTATGAAGCCTGACTAAATTTGATAGCTAATTGAACGAAATGCAAAGGTTATAGTGAAATAGTCGTTATAAGTGCAGTTCGGTAAAATATCATATTTTCGGGAAATTTTCTAAACTGATTGGAAGTAATTCTTTGGGGTTTTTTCCTTCATATATTAAAGTACCTAAGTTTACAAACTAATGTAAAAAGAATGGATTAAAAATCATTCGTTAAGACATAGAAATCTAGGCGCAAAGTTGTAGCAAATTCACCTTAAGCGACAGCCTAGGACTTTTGGTTGCATTTCTGTAGTGTTGTCTTTGCTTCTGAGACATATTTGAGCTGTTGCGAATTATTTTGGTAACGTCTGCAGAAGTACTAACGTTTCTATTCGAAACTATAATTTTTTTTAAAATGATATTTAAATTGTGTATTTTCTCTATCTTTCTAGTGTTGTTTTCTAACTTATAATAGAGAGTTCTAAATTAGTTTCAAGGTTAAATATATTATTAATTATGAATTTCTAAACCATGTAGCTTTTAAAATTAAAACTAGTTTTTCTATTTTATTTCAAAATTCCTTATATTTACATAATATGCTATATAAATAATTATCATATATTTTAAGTAGTAATAAGAGTAACTTAACATATTAATAAGTATTTTAAAGATATTTCTATATAAACAATTTTTGAATATTAAGTTAAGTATTTTATAAATATAATAAAGGGAGATTGAACTTTAACACTTAAGTAAAAATAAATTGTTTGGAATCAACTAAAAGTGTATTGCTTTAATTAATAAGTGCGGATATGCTTTGATCTTTAAATAAATGTTTAAAATTATTAATGGATATGTAAATAGTTTTGGTTGTTGTAAACATTGTTTTTAGCGACACTTGTTTTTAACCCTTATTATTAATTATAGTTGGGAATATAATTAGGTTTACTAATGTATATTTAGTAGAAAAATACAAGTAAATGGGTTTGGGTTTTTTGTGACAAATGTTTTGAGCAATAGTTGTCTTTAAACCTTAAATGTAATTAAATCTTTAAAAGGACTGTTTTAAAGATAATGATTAAATGGAGTGGTTTTGGGTTTGTAGTAAACAATGTTTTAGCAATATTTGTTTTCAAACTCCCAAATTATATTTTGGAAGAAATATTATAACCCTTAAATGGAATCTTAAATATAATAAAAAGTATTAAAATCTTTTATAAAGAGATAGAAATTGTTATATACTTAATTTATAAAAGAAAAGGAGTCTATTATAACAATGTTTTGGTAGTTATTGTTTTAATCTATTTGATTATATTTCAAGAAAGTAGAACTTATTGAACGTTTTGTGAATACACTTATACCATTGGAATAAGTATATGAATACTTTTAAGGTATTGAAAGAATATGTTGTATGTTTAATTTATACAGACAAGTATATAATATTTATAAAGAGAAATCCAATATATTATACAAGTATATAAAGGAAGTTTTAGTTAATAAAAGAATATTAATTAATAAAAGTAGTTTTATTTTATAAAAGTAGTTTAATTAGATAAAAAGGAGTTTCACTAATATAAAAGGAGTTTTTAATTAATAAAGGACGAATTAATTAAAATGGGATTGAAAGTCGTTTATGTGACTTGATCGTTCTTTGGATGAATTGATAGTGCTGGTATGTTTAATTGCTTATGGATAGTATACGGGAATTAGTTCCCTCATATGATCTTTCGCACAATTGTTAAGTAATACCAAATTCATCGATTCAATCTTGGAGAGAGCGGGATCGGTAAGTGTTTTACTTATCAAAAACCACTTCAAGGATAAGATACGGGTTATCTGTTTTGGAAGTGAATGATGGAAACCATGTGTGGTTTCGAAATCTATTCAGATGATGGAATCCATATATGATTCATTATGTGATCGAGTTTTGTTGGAAACTTGTGTGAAGTTGCCAGATGTGATCTCGACATCGAAAATGGCTAAAAGCAGAGTAGGCCCACTGTAATGACCCGGTATTTCAAACCAATCGCATCCACACATGTTAGACTTGAATTGCTCGAAACAACAGATTGTTAATTTTATATTGGCAAACTCAGCATATTTAGTAGATAAATCAATCACAAAATCACAGACACGGAGTAATACAAACATAAGCAGCCGAAAAGATAAATGGTAGTTCATGAAGCTATTGTAAAAGAACAACAGAGTTTGAAATAAAATACAACAGAATATCTCAAATACAATGTAGTCTCGAATATAAACAGATGATAAGTCTGAACAAAACAAATGGATTGCTGAAGCTGAATAGATATAGGTGGATTTCCAAGGGAAGCTCCAACTCCAAAGGTGAGTCTCAAATGTTGTGACATGCAGTCTGAACCGAGCATAAAGCAAAACACAAAACACTCGAGTCAGGATTAACATTCTTATATTAGTAAATTCAACTCAAGTGAAATGTCAACTGAAATACAAGTAACTTAAAGGATGTTTGGGATACTCATCCTCTAAGGATGCGTGGAACTATCTACTATGTAGTAATATATGCTATTATAATATGTCTATAGTAAAGTAAACTATTAAAATAGTGTTAAGGCGTTACCTATATCTCTCTTAATACATTTTATAATGCCGACCCCACTCGCAAGTGGGCTATCAGGGAGTACTCCATAGGTACGACACAAAACAAACTCGTAGAAGGCGCGATAGGGCATGTGAAAAGGCACTCGAGGCAATGCCAGGGTAGATACACTATTTGCACTCCCGGACCAATGGTAACGTATAGTAGCCACTACTGCCCACCTCGTGACACACTCCCAAATCAAAGGTGCACCTAATCAAATCACAAAAGCAATAGAATGGTATCAAAGAAATGTGTCTGACCGGAGGAATGACCTCACATGGCCCGTATAGCTCCTGTTTTAACCACATCAAGCTGACTCACGGGAGACGGGACTACATAAATACCATATAGAATCGTCGCCAAACCATCCTACTTTGTTTTGGAATCTCCACCACATAAACAGTTGTTAAAGTGATTTTCGATATTGGCAGAAAGTATGACAACATCCGATCCTGGTCACTTTAACAACCAAACGCTTATTTCACACCATGGTCATTTCATTTCAAATAGTTCATATTTCATATCAAAATATCATATTCATTTCGAAACTATATCACTTCGATTACATTATTCACTTTAAATAATATTCAATTCCAGAATCGTAATACTTTCAAAATTTTAACCCTTTCGAAATCATAACAGCTTTGAAATCATAACACTTTGGAAATCATAGCACTTTTGAAATATAACACTTTCGAATTAAACAGTTTAAATATTGAAAATAGTATATATAATAAAGTAGTTATAAATTAAAATAGTTTCTATATTAGAATAATTTATACATTAAAATAGTTTATATATATTAAAATACTTTATATAATAAAAATAGTTTCCTCCAATTTCACAAATCAATTTAAATCTGCTTAAATTCCAAAATTCAATTTAAATCAATCCATATTCAACACTTTCAATTTAAAAGGTTAAAGATTCAATTCAAATTCTCCATAAACCATTTTAATTTGTATTGATTTGAAATCTAAGTTCGAACTATCATTTCAATTCCAATAAGATTCAAGTTTAAATATCCAACATTTACAATATAAATTTCATTTATATTTCAACATTAACTTTAATTTTATTCAAATTGGAAAGTATTCACTTAATCATTTTTAATAACAGTTTATTAAAAACCCTATTTATAAATTTAAATCAATATTAAATATTCAATCTCAATGTTTTTTTAAATTGAGAATATTCATTAAATCACTTTTTATCAAATCAAGTTACAAATCATAATTTCAAAATCTTAAAATCAATAAGTTCAAATAAATTCTTACTTAAATTTAATTATTAACCAATTTAAATTCCAAAAATGTATTTGCATTAAATCTTATTTTATATAAAAGAATATTTATTAAAACCCATATATTTCCTTTCAACATTTTAGAAATCATTTTCAAAATATAGACCAATAGTGTCCGTATGTAATTTTCTATCCTATGGTTAAGTGATATAGATATTTATCATTTCAATCCATAATTTAAAAATCTACGAGTATATATCATTTCAAGCTGCAATCCCAAAATTTCAAAAATCAATGAAAATCGCTTGGGTTTATCATTTCAACCCATAATGATTTTCTCCTAATCTATAGTATCGTTCGGATATGTATCATTTCAACCTATATGGGATTTTAAACTAACAGGGAACTTGCAGAGTGAGAACAAATATAATAGTAATCTAACATATCAACAACAGGCGCGTATCATCAGTAACAAATTAAATAAAATATACACAACAGGATATGGTGTCATATATCATAGGTGAACAATTGCAGATAATATCATGTCATATTTAACAATAAAATAACTAGCAATTCAATTTTAACAGAATATTCAAATTGTCGTTTTAAATGAAATCAAATTTACTAAATATCAGAATGTAATTCGTGAGTGATTGCTCATCTTTCGAGGTTAGATAAATTTGAAAATGAAATGAGTTACGAATCCAAGCACGAATTCCAAACAAAGTAAGATGGGCACGAATTCGACGAACAAAGCTGATAAATTGGAAATCAAAAATCAAATTCAGCTTGATATAACTGAACAAAATGTATATTATATTATTGTTATTATGTTATTAAAATCAATATTTTAACTTACGACAAATATTAAAATAATATATATATATATATATATGATTCAAAGTCATTATTCTTAAAATACAAATATTTAAAAATCAAAGGTGTATATATTATATTTAAAAATCAATACTCATACGTATATAATTTGAAAGTGGGGTCCAAGCATATTTCTATTTAATACACACACACACTTTAAATCTAAATACACAACTTATATATATATATATATATATATATATATATATATATATATTCTTTAAACTTAAAATCTATACATCCAATCTGAAATGTACTGACTAATATATACCCTATTCTATAGACTTACAATACCTACATCTTTATTTACAAAACAGTATATATATAAAATGTGTATATAATACAATATATATATATATATATATAAATACCATCAAAATATACATATGATTTATCCATATCATATAATAATTATGTACACACGTAAACAAAATATATTTTATATGATATATTTGGAAATCTAAGTTATGTGAAAATTAATATACTAACATATTATATAATTCATATAACTAACAGATTATGTATATAAGCAATAAATTTATATATATATGTATGTATGTATGTATATAAACCACTCCAGGTCATATACATTTAAATATATGTGACTAACCTATGCAGGCTTCTTCAGGGACAATTATATAATTTTGATATATTACAGTTTAAAAATAAATATCAAATCTGCCATATAAACTAACCCTTGTACATTTATATAAACTGACCTATTCATATAAAAGTTATTACAACAAAATTTAAATATAAGAACAGATATAAATAACCTAAAGATATATATAAACTAAAGAACAAAAGAGAAGCTGTACTAACATTTATATAAGATCTTACTTAAGTATATAAGCAATCGGCCAAGGCAGGAGGCAGATAAAGTGGCTATGGCTATCGGAGAGGCCAAGGTCTGGAGAGGGTGGCGAAAACTAGAGGCAAGCGGAGGAGGGGAGGTTCGATGCAATGGCTGAGCTCTGAAAATGAAGGTGGACATTCGACTGGCTTAGGGTGGGTTGGAGGAGAAAGGGTGGCGGTAGTGTTTTGGTTAGACAACGAAGAGGGGTGTAAGGCTCGAGGAGGCTATGGCGATAGGGAGTAGCAGGCACGTGGTCGGGGTGGTCTCTGGAATGGTGTTGGTTGTGATTGGTGGTGCAATGGGGTTCCGCCCACGGTGATGGCATGTTGAAGGCGGTCAGTGAGGGGGCGATGGGCGATGCTCTGGTGGCGTTCATGGATGGAAGGTGATGGGTTGCATGTGGAGGCGGAGAGGCATGGGGAAGTCAAGGTGAAAGAGAGGGGAAAATAAGGCGAGTAGGTTGAGATCCAGTATGTGCAAACTTGATTTTATAATTTATTATATATACCTTTTTTTTTCTTAAGCAAAGAGATTACTCACGGGCAAGATAAACTTTGTATAATATATATAAATCTTGTTCATAAACATGGCACGGTGAAAGTTACATAAATTAATATATATATACACACACACTATCATATTTTTCAAAAAGAAGAGTAGATAGAGATGGGAGAGACAGAAAATGAGGATCGAAAGGATGGGATAGCACATAAGTTTGAATAATACTGAATATGGGGAATAGAAAAGGACATACGTTGAATTCATAAAGTACTAAAGCAACAGGCTATTTGATTTGAACGGCGAACTAATGAAAGTCCAAAGAGAAGTCAAAAGGTTATATTGTGTACCGATACGACAAATCGTTTTGTCGATTTCGCCACGTACGTGACACCGAAACACACAAATGAATATAATACGGCTATCAGCACGACGAGACGAACAGAACGGTACACAGATACAGACGATACAATCATCCTATCAAAAGTCGATATCCACTGCCAAACAGCTGCTATTTTGTCGAAAATAAGATAAATGGAGCAAGAGAAATTCAAAATATACGGAATGAATTTTAATGTCTCATTCAGAGAATGTTCTACATTTTTATTATATAAAAATATCTAGGTTTCGAAGGCATTTTATTTTCATCTAATTTCAACTGAATTTAAATTGAAAAATTTCACAATAGAGTTAACTTACATATTTTCCAATAAATTTTTATCAGTTGCTATGTTAAAGTAGTCGTATTCCAAATATCAAATTTTTCATTGTTTAGTTTTATAATTTAATTTCAAGCAAAATTTAAGTTAATTACGTTATAAAACCGTAAAAATTTCTTGGTCGTTACACCCATAGACAATGGGGTTTGGTTAACCTTAGAGGGTACTTATCAATTCTATTATTTAGAATGTGCTCATCGATTTTGCTAGTCGAAGTTGATCGTATTCAGGACACGTTCTCGATGTGGACCAGCTATGACTTCCTTATTTGGTATATTTTATCTAGAGATATACGATGCTCGAAACGTACTTTCTGACCCTTGCCAGGAATTTGCCTCGAGATACTAAGGACCCTCCAATGGAAAAATCCATTTATGCGAATGTCCCTTAGCGATTTATGTTTATATACGTAGATATGCTGCTAAATCTAACCAATGTAACCAGCCATGGGTTATATTTATATTGAACACCCTAGACATTATTATAATACCACTAAATTTTCCTATAAATTGGTCCAGTTATCGTAAGGTAAAACGCCATCCATGTTTGTTTTGGTGCGGTCTTACAGGATACCTTTATTCTTTAACAGAGTTTTACAAATATAGTAATTCAAATTACTTGAGTTTTCTTATGCTGGTTTACCAAAATGATCTGGGTGTTATTATTCTTATAATGCTCAGGTCAGCCCGTGTATATTTCCAAATATCGTTGATGATTCATTGGAGCTCTAGAAGAGGAGTTGGATGACTACCTATTGTAGATTTTATTTCCGCTGCATTACTTTGTATACTTTTATATCAACAATTGTAAGGACATGTTGTTATAACTGTCTAGACTGATTATAGGCTAGTTTACTCGGATTATAGTATCTATACATTTTTCCTCTTTAAAAGTATCATTTGATATTTTATGTCATCATTCCATGGTGAGATTATGATATTATGTTCTCTTCTTTCCTGTTCATTTTCTTTTCTTCTTTTATTTTACCCTAACATTCTGTCTTTCCAACACTTGGGTGCTTGACACATGAATACCATGGATGTATTAGTGCCGACATTTGGGGATCGAAAAGGTGGACATTACACACATCACTATGTATCAACCCTAAGCGCTCATCAACTTTTTTTATTGCTCCCACCGAAGGGGTGCTTGATCATTTTACATTTGAGACACGACTCACATGTATCAGATGGTTCAGAATCAACTGACAAGAGAAAACCTTCGGTTTTAGTTATGTAGCCGTTTCTCACTAATATGATCTAGCCTACAATGCCAAAAATAACTATCATTTATATTGTTAGATGTACTATTCATTGAACACATATAATTAGTATTGATCGCATAAATGACATTTTCTTGAATACCATCGTAAACTTTATTTACTTTCAAACTAATGTTTATGACATTATTTTCACAATGAAATATATATCTAGTTTCAGACAATCTAGAAATAGAAATAATCTCACAAGTAAAACCTTTTACAAAATATCACTTATTTAATATCAAAACTACTTCATTAGGAAAAACTAAATGATAATCCTACTCCGTTGCATCTACAATAGATCCATTAGCGACTTGGAGCCTCATTGCTCCTTTTGCCACGTGATGCTAGTTCCTAAGCCCCTATAATGAATTACATACAGGAGTACCAGACCCAAGACATTTTATTGATTACAATAATAATTTTGAATCATAAATGTATCAGATGGAGCCGAAGAACTTATTTTTTATAACAAACTTAGAGTAGTTAGGACAATTCCTTTTCCAGTGTATGGGTCTTCTTACTTTTCTTGTTTTTCTTACCTTCCCTTTTTCGTTTTTTAAAACTCTTCGAAGATGATGCACTACCATTTACTGCAAGTACTGTCCTTTGATCCTTGGATTATGACTCTGCCGACCTCAACATATTGAGGAGCTCTACGAGGTTCACATTCAATTGGTTTATGTTATAATTCAAAATGAACGGTTCATACTAAGGAGTAAGAGAACCGAGGATCAAATTAACTTGCAATTCATTGCTTATTTGTATTTCCAACTGCAAAAGCCTAACAATATAGCCCTATATCATCAGCATGTAATCGTCAACTTTCTATCATTTAGTCATATTAGTACTGAACAGCTTCTTTATAAGCGTGTACCTTGTAGAACGTAACTGTTCACGAAATAGGGCCTTGGGACTATCAAATATCTCACGGTTAGATATATTTTCATGTGGCCTCTACAACGACATGTCTAATGTCGACCTCATGAAAACTTGGACAATCTCTAGGTTGATACTCATTTTTCATAAGCAAGTCATAGTTATTGGTCCATATCAGCAGCGGGTTGTTCTTTGGGTTCACATGTAATAGCTGACAACAAGCGCTCATAAGTTAATGCTATTTTAGTTGCTTTTAGCCAATCGGTATAGTTTGGTCTAGTAAGCTTGTTGTTTTTAGAAAAAAAGTTTTGGAGTTGTCATTTTCTGCAAGTTAAATAGTAGATTATTAGGACAAATCATAGTGGGTGTTCTTATAATATTAGTAAAGTTAAAGTTTCATTTTACTAATAAGCTCCCACTAGTCTTTTATGTTTAGCCAAACCTTAAGTCAAAACATAGAAGTTTTTCGACTTCGGTAGTAGGTGTTAGACTCGTCCGTTTTGGAGTCCTAATCTTTACTTTTGTCAATAAATCATAACTCCATGGACGATGGATAACTCCTTATCGATTGTATCATATACAACTTCTAACCGTTTGGTACCTTGTCCTAATTTCACTTCGACCTTGAGTTTGCTTAACAAATCGAAATGAAATTATTCACTCGTACCTACCATATCATGATGACCTAAGTACAGTATATGTACCCTGAGTTTGCTCAACAAATACATATAGTTATCTTAACTCGTCTATTCAATATATTAATAATACTACACATAACATCCCTAGCTTAAGTTTGCACAATAAGTAAGGAGTGTGTAAGTAATTTATTGATATGTATGGTAGAGGACAACATTATTAAAGATTCATAGTCTTCAATATAATATATTAAGTGATATCGACTTGTGGAATAATGTAATTCTTATGAATTACCCTCGTGATTCAAGTGTCAGATACATTGAAAATCACGATATACGTACATTTACATATGTATTTATTCCTTAAGTCTATTTAGGGTTTCTTAATGTTCCATCTTTAATTTATACATTCATATAATATAAGTTTATTATTATGAATAACTTTTATATTTCATATTACTTATATAACAGTCTTATGTATTATATTATATTATATTATATTATATTATATTATATTATATTATATTATATTATATTATATTATATTATATTAAGTCTTATTTAATTAATTTTAATTAATTCATTTAATTTAATTTAATATTATATTAATATAGCATTTATATTTAACATTAATTATATATTATAACTGTTATAGTATATATATATATCATATACATGTGTATATTATTTAATTAATTAACCTTTTAGTTAATTTATTTAATTATACTATTTAATTAAATTATATTAATTTCAAATTCATATCATGTACATACATGTATGCTTATGTTATTTTAAACATTTTAAAACAACATAACGTATATCATAATATATAATACATGTACACATTTATTAATTAATTAACTTATTTAATTAACTCATTTTATTAATAAACTTAAAAAAATTAAAATTAATATGTGTGTATTTGGCAAAGCCAATGTGGCTGGATGGTCCCCTACCATTTTATTTATAACAAACAAGCAAAGACTCATGAGCATAAATTAGAAATACAGTGAAAACAAAGAAGAGCCAAAGAAAAAACAAAGAAAAAAGAAACAACAAACAACTACATATTTATTTGGGAATTAATAATATTTTTATCAAAATCAAAAGGGGAATGAATCGTTGCCTCAAGAATACCGCAAGTCATTTCTTTGTAGATATCCATTCTTTTCTTGCTTTTATTTTTGAAGACTCGCTCATTCCTTTCTTTTAGAACTGTAACAAACAATTTGAGTAGAATGAGGAGCTCATAGGAAAAAGAAGTTTTCTATTTTATTTCCTTATAAATATTGGTCCAGTCAATCTTACTGTCCCATGCCGGGTTAGCAAAGCCACCCCTTAGCTTAATCTTCCTCCAAAGGAAAAGGGGGAAGGAACGGTTGAAAAAAATATGGTGGTTATGTTCATCTTTACATTTATAAAAAACATAAACTGAAATGATGGGGATTCCCTTGTTAGCAAGGTTTCCAAGAGTGTGAATTGCATTCTTTAAAATCTTCTAAAGCATGAAGTTAGCTTTTATGAAGTAGTGTTGTTCCAAGTTCTAAGAAAACTAGTGGAATTTTCAAAAGAGGCAATGAGGGCTCTGTAAGAAGCGGTAGTTGAATGCTTCTTCAAATCATTGGTCCAGAGGTAGGAATCAGATGTCAAAAAGTAATAATTGAAGTTGTTAAGATGCTCCAAATCAAGTTAACTCTAGTGCTGCTTATCCTAGGAAGAGTAATAGTTCCATTTCGTATATAGGAGGTTGCTTTAACATTAATAGGAATACCACTACTCTGCATTTCCTTATGAGAAAGACAATGCTTTAATATCAAACCTTGCTTCATCCAAGGAACACACCAGAATAGCATTACCATTAGATTCGAGAACTAATTTGACATGAGACAAAAGTGTATCCCTATGTTTCAGTAATTGTTTACAAACCTAGCTCCGAGCTAGTTTAGAGTCCATAAGCCATGGATAATCACTCTTTAAGTCGTGAATAAGAGACCATTTTACCCATAAGTTGTCTCTTTTATTGATCAAATTATCAAACTGTTTGGAGAAAGCAGCGTTATTCCAAGCCTTTAAATTGTTGATTCCAAGACCACCATAGCATTTTGACAATTCAGTCTTAGAAAAGACAACTGAAGACAACTTTCTATTGTGAATAGATCCAGACTAGAGAAAACATGTCATAACGGTTCTTATATATGTCTTCAAACATTTTGTAAAAGTTTATCATATTAATTTTTATAATATATTTATATCTTATTTTAAATTTAACTTTCGAATTTTCAAATAATTTTGAAAATTAGCCCAAGGCCTAATTTCAATTTGGGACTTTTCTATTAAGGACAACCTTTGGGCTCACATGTTTGTTCTGGCCAAGCTGGTAGCTAAGAAGTCAGAGTAATTAATTATGCAAACTCAATTCTAGACGCTAGCTTTCTAGACACCTAATATCTAGGATGTAAGCTTAATAGTTAATCCTAACATGACTAATTCAGATTGTATAGGCTATTGGGCTCTGATACCATTATTGGAACTGGACAAGCCCGTAGCGGAAATAATAGGTGAATTTAGAAAAAAAATACCATATTATATCTATACTGAGCCTGTGAAGTCTAATTTATTTAGAACATTTCTAAATTCCTTCTAAATAAAATCTTTATTTTAATTGAATTCATTAAATGATATAGTATTATTTATTTCACATTATATTTTATATACGTGTATCATATAATATATGTGTGTGTGCATGTGTAACATATCAATCCGTGCAAGGTATATCATGTCCATGTATATATGTTCGGATTTACATCGCAACAGACAAGTTAGCTCATCCATATACAAATATATTGTCGAAATGTATGTTTATGTCCTTTTTCTTATATATATATAATGTTACAAATACACACGCACACACACGTACACATACATATATAAACTATAATTTTTTGTTTAAATAATTTTGTATAAATATATAAGTATATATATATAAACATAAGTATGAAATATTAACAATATATATATATATATATATATATATATAACTATATGGATATGTTTATATCATTTATAAAATATATATTAAATATAAATTCTTTTGCTGTAAAGCCAGAAGCAGTACATGTATAAATACAATTTTTTTAAATAAATATGTATAAATATAAAAGAAACTGAAAATGTATAAATATATATATATATATATCAAATATTTATATATATACATACATATATATGTATAATAATAAGTATATATTAATACAAATAAATATCAAAAAATAACTTATATTAAATATATAAATACACGGTCATGCGCATGGCTCTGTTTTTTTGTTTTAAATATCGTCGTTATTCAACTCTATAGACCAAATACAAAGTCCTTGGTTCAATACGATTACTATTAACCAAACTACTGTTGCCAGGGATTTTGACTTTGAGTTGACTGTGATACTACCCCATATTATCGAAGAGATAAATCTTCTCTTGAATAGTGTTTCACTACCAATCCTTTCACTCAACCCAACTATAGTCACTCGATGGACGTCATGCCATGATTCAACTATAATCAAAGTAGAGCTTTCATATTGAAGGTCTATAGTATTCTCAAGTCGAGAGAATTGTGTAAATCAGTCATATCGATATTTTCTATTTGATCATAGTTACATTAGCCAACATAAAACTATCGAGTGAATTATCAGTACGCAACCCCTAGGTGCCTCCAACAGTCATGAGTAATACATTGTCCAACATTTAAAGAGCGCTAGTTTCAACGGATAAATCAATATCCACTCTCGATGCATCTTGACTAGGAACATTTAAATTATTGTGTTTTATAATATTATGATACAATACTTATATTACAACTATTTGTAATTATTATGCAAACACACCATTTATGATTTTTCGTAAATTAGATTTTAATTAGAAAATTAATTATTTATAACACATTATAACAAATATATAGTAGAAAGAAAAACACATTTATTACGTACAAGAATTGATTACAGAGTTAATTAATTTACAATAAATTATAGAATTCCCCTTAGAGTATATCCCTAACTCTATCAAAGACAATATAGATATCCGTTCACCAAGGGACTAGCTCAATCAACTTTTGAGAAAACTTATTGAAGGAACGAAATTCCATAATTAACCCTAAGTGGAAGATTGAGAGAGTTAGGGGTATGCCATAGGAGCAATTATGAAACTTGTTGCAAATATTTATCTCCGTGACCAATTTTGTTCATAATAAAGGTGTTTAATTACTATTATATACCTAGTGATATTGGGATATAATTAATTTTGAGGTGCATCAAATAGAATTTTTTAAAATAATATGTCATTTGATAACAATTACAAATAGTTATAATCATAAGAAAATTGTCACAACATAAAATAACATATTATTTTAAATATTTATGATTAAGTTGTTTCGAGAAAAGGTATCGGTACGTCCATTAAGATAAAAGTGTGTAACACTATTCAAATGTTGGACAGTGTATTACTCATAACTGTTGGTAGTACAAAAGGGTTACGTACTGACAGTTATTGAATAACTACGAAATGACTTACCCAAGATATTCCAGTGGTTATTAACAAATACATCAAACAAACAAAAAAATCAGAGTAACGATACTACGCAGTTCTCTCAATTTTAGAATACTGTTGAGCTTCAATGTGGACACTTTACTTTTTTTATAGTTATATCATGACATTCTGAACATCAAGCGACTATAGCTGTGTCAAAGTTGAAACACTGGAAGTGAAGCAATATTCAATAGAAAATTCATCTTTCGGATTGTATGAGATTAGTATCACGGTCAAATGTAGTCAACTTAAAATCAAAATCTCTATCAAGAGTAATAAAGTTAATAATAAATGTTATTATTGAACTAAGACATTTGTATGCACTAATCAATTTGAATATGAATGACATTGGAATTTTGACCAAAATCAAATTTCATATATCCTAAAATGATATAGATTGAAGAAGAGAATTGATGTAAATAATCGTTACTGAAAGGTATTGCTTAAATTGCAAAATTTGATTTTACCGATAAAGATGTGTAAGCGATAAATTTCATCAAATTGTCACTCTTCTAACTAAGGTGTGAGTGAATATTAATATTTGTATAGTTTGATATCAATCGCTGATTAAATTTATATGTATGAGTCATACGACTGTAGATTTTCCGAAATACCACACGATTTAATTAATTTATAAATTGTTATAAATTAACTAATATTTTTGAAATGTTGACTATTTACATATTTGATGCATTGGGTTTCCTCCCTATAAATTTTTAATGGTAGCTTCTCCAGTTCCCGCTTGTCCAATCCTACCTTACCCTCTTCTCTCTCTGCCTACACCCTTGCTACACTGCCTCTACCTATCCTACCGCCTCCATCCCCCCTCTAGATCCGCCCCTAATCATCTTTCTATTGTCTTTGCTCCTCAACCATCCTTACCCGCTCCTATTTCTTCATTCTGTACCCCCGCCCCCTCCGAACCCTTCACCACCTCCTTATGTACCATATACGACCACCTTCTCTAACCAAGCATGGACTTCTAATTTCAAAAATCTTCCTCGCAACGTAGGCAAGTACATGCCTGTTCAGTTGGACCTAACGTTCTCTAGAGCTGTATAGTTCCTCCCTCTTTTATAATTGACGCGAGTGAAGCAATATGGAAGGACTACGTGGTGGGGTTTTTTTTCTAGATAAACCTCTATCTTACACATATGTCATAGAACAACTGAAAAGAAGATGGACACAGAATGGCGGTATTAAGGTGAAAATCGGATGGTAACATATTTCTCTTCCACTTGTCTGATGCATCAGGTCGAGATAGGATAATTAGAAGTGATCCTATTATTACGAAGAAGAAACTATTTATAATAAAATAGTGGGATACATCAACAAGCAATGTATGTGGATCTATAAGAGCAGTTCCTATTTGGGTTTAACTATCTAATATACCAATTTGGGCATAGTCGCCACTTGGTATAAATTGGATTTCAAATCGACTAGGCATTGTTTAGATGAATCTGCTGAATCCTTACAAAAATACAATATGAAAAATGTTTGATAGAGATAACCTCTAATCATGAATTGATAGATTTCTATCATATTCAAAATCCGGATGGCACCATTCAGACTATACATGTCTCTTACCTTTGGAAACCTGATATATGTGTGCATTGCAAGGTGTTTGGCCATGATAAGATGTGTTGCTAGCATATGTGAATAGATGATGTGCAAAAGGAAAATGATATCGGTTTACTACAAAAGGATGGGGAAAATAAAGAAATATAGCAAATAAACACAACAAGAGAGGTGATGTAGTACACAAAAGTAGATGGAAAAGAGTACAGTTAAGAAACAGGGGTAAAAATGAAAATTACAATGTAACTTTGACCTTTATATCAAAAGGAAAAATATCGACTGATGATAAATGCTCTGTTGTAGAACATGATAAAGGTAACAAGGATGTTGAAGAAATAAATTTAGAGCAACTTCCAATTAAAAAAAGGAAACAACAGCTTTAGAAAACAACTTCTCAAATCTTTAAACAATAGAAGGGATGCAAAAAAATGAACAACAAATGCCTCACTGTGATGGAAATGCTACGATGAACGTGATAGACAACAGAAAGTAAAAGACAAGAGCCTAGCCTTAATAAATAATCACGCATTGACAATAATTGCACATCAAATCTACTAACTGCTCTTTCTACATCAAGCCAGCACGATGCATGTGTCAATAAAGAGAAAGCAAAAAACCATGCGCGTATGCATGCATATGAAAACAGATTGATTGCTCTCGAAAAAATACAACCAACTCAAATACTCCCCTTTCTTTCAATTTGTCAGTTTCTAGTAAAGTCGTTGCTACTAATACAACCACTGCAACAAATCATACCTTATATCTAATTTCTCCAGCGATTCTACTACATGCTTCCTCTCAGATGCCACCTTTACTACCTATTCCATCCAATACTATCCTTTCTACCACAAAAACCACTTCTCTTGCTAACATGTCCTTCATCTTGCACAATATCATGCACACTGATATCACTGATTCCATAAACTTCAATATTTCGCCCTCTAATCTCTTTCAATTTGGATATAGAACCATTTTCTCCCCTCCAATCTCTCCTTGCACTAACTTTTTGTTTGAAGCTTCTCACATCCCATCTAACACTACCACCCTCCTCAGCTCATTTAACCCTCTCTCTGATCCCTCACCAAGCCCTATATCCACTCCACCCTCTCCATATTCTAATCATATTCCCCAAGCTAAAAATGTTTCCACTTCTAATGCTAACACGACCACGACACTCAAAAATGTTAAGAAGAAGAAAGAGCAAATCACGAGGAAAAAAGTTCCCCTCCTTCCCCTATAGATACTGATTAAGAATCTGACACCACAATCCATGTCTACCCTGAAAACACTCCATCTTATTCGAAAAGAAGAACAAGAAGCTTGAGCAGAAAACCCCACAAGTATAATAAATAATGAAAAACATAGCGGCATGGAACATATGGGGTGCTCACAAAGATGTGAAACTTGAGTCAAAATCCTCATCAAAACTCAATTTCTTTCCTTAATCTCCATCTCTGAAACTAAACTCAACCCCTCTCTTTCCTTGAGAGCTGCCAAATACATTAATCCCAACTGGAATCATATCATAAAACACACTCATGCTCCATATGGTAGGCTTTTGGTTCTCTACGGTCCCTCCATATTCAGTCAGTCCCCTATTCTCGATCAAAGCCAATTTATTCGTCCCATGTTTTCCATCTTCCATTCTCAACTTCAATGTACTTCACTTTTATGTATGCTAATATCTCAAAACAAGTCAGAAAATGCGTGCATGACTACATACCCCACTTTAGCCAATCCATACACCCATAGGTAGTAATTGGCGATTTTAACTGCTCTTTCCTTTCTTCCCATAGAACAAGAGGAAATCCCTTATCTATACATGACCTATCCCCCCTAAATAATACTATACACAATGCTGAGCTATTAGAAATACCATCATCTGGATCTCTATGCACATGGAACAACAAATGTCATAATGATTCTCGAACCCTATCCAGAATTGATCATGCTTTCATGTATTATAAATCTCTATCCAGTTGGCCTTCCATATACATTCATATCCCCATGCCAATGCTTTCTTATCATTGCCCCTTAATCCTATCCTTTGGAGAAGCAACCATTAAAAAACAGGTTAACCTTAAATTTTATGATGAATGGATATATAATACTAATACATTACATGTTATGTCTGAGGCATGGAGCATCCATACTTTTGGAATCCAATGCGTAACTTGCAAAAAAAACTGAAGAATACCAAAACTAAATTGAGATAATGGTCTAAATCCATATACGGAGATGGCAAGAAACTATCAACTGACATTACTAGCAACCTACAGCATGTGCAGCAACAAATAATGCAATCTAGCATGGATCCTAAACTAAACCAGAAGGAATCTGATCTCATTTCTCAACTTGAAGAAGCTCTGGAAACTGAAGCTAGGATGACAAAGCAGAAAATAAAACAAGATTTTCTACTTACGGTGAGAGGAACTCCAAACTATTTCATGCTACATTAAAAATCAGACAATCCAAATCTTACATACACCAGATAAAAGATAACACTAGTCATACTCACTTTTCTCCCACTGCTATAGATGATGCTTTCCTCTCCTATTTCTCCTCTCTTGGGTGCTCCTCCTAGTGCTACAGATCACTCTTTCGTAAATGACCTTCCCCTACCAAAGTTTTCATTGGAGATGCAGAATATCCTAACTTCCCCCATTACTGATGAGGACATCAAAAACTCTATCTTCACTATGAGAAAATCAGCTTCACCGGGTCCTGATGGTTTCACAGTCAACTTCTACATACACTTGCTGGTCTATAATATCTCCTGACGTACTAAAGGAAGTTCATAATTTCTTTAACACTGGAAAAGTCCTCTCCTTCATTAACTCTATAAATCTTGCTCTTATACCAAAAATGAAAATCCATCTGATGTCATTCAATTCAGACTCATAGCATGCTGCAACGTAATATACAAAACAATCTCTCGTATAATAGCATCTAGACTTAAACCTATGCTTCAAACCATCATCTGTCCAAACCAAGCAGCCTACCTCCTCAATAGGAGCAGTCAAGATAATGTGCTCCTAACCCATGAATTGCTCAATGGATACTCTTCATCCAATATCTCCCCCAGAACCATGCTCAAAATCGACATAAAAAAAGCATTTAATTCAGTTAGCTGGTCTGCCATTATGACCATCCTTGAAAGAATGTCCTTTCCTCCTAAATTCTATGGTTGGATTTATCAATGCATATCTACAGCGAGATATTCCCTTGTTTTTAATGCGCATACTTTTGGTTTCTTCAAAGACAGTAATGGTTTACGACAAGAGGATCCCATATCAGCTTATCTTTTCATAACAATCATGGAAACATTCACTCTTGCTCTTCAACGACAAGTGATACTCAGAAACCTCTCATTACACCCGAAATGCAAACATCCAATGGCCACCTTTCTTGCCTTTGTTGATGATTTACTCATCTTTACCAAATCAAATGAGCATTCACTTACTGCTGTAGTGAACACTCTATCCTCCTTCTACATATTTTCAGGCCTCATGGCAAACACAAATATATCCCACGTTCTTGTAACTGGCTTACTCCTTGAATAATTCTAGAATGCTCATCTATTACTAATATGCATCCACTTTATTTTGGAATGTCATTCCCTCGAATTCCTCTTGCCTCTAAAAGGATAACTTTAACCCAATGTGTGCCGCTTTATGAGAAAATAACATCAGTATTTAGCAGACAGGAAAATTTATTTCTAGCACAGCCTGGGAGGGAGACTACTTATAATAAATGCAGTGATATTCTCAATGACAGTATATTGGGGTAGAACTTTTCTTCTGCCTACTAAACTAATAACAATGATAAGAACAGCTGTAACGACCCGTAATTTCGCTACTTCGAAAATGAGAGATTTCGTTCAATTTAAATTTAAAAGGATTTTAAATCTTAAATAAATATGTTATACATAAAAACAATTATTTATTCTTATAGTTAATAAGTTTAAAAAGTATAAATTTGGATTTTGGAACAAATCGACAAAAGTTATGTTTTGTCAATAATAAATAAAGGCTTAAATAAATGGATTTAAATATTTATTTAAAAAGATAAATCTTATTTAAAACATCTAATAAAGATAATAAAAGTATGTTAAAAGATTTAAAAGTTTGTTAATAATCATTTTACAAAAATAACCAAAAATTTGTCGCATTTTGTCAGTTTTACATACACCGTAAAATTAGAGATTTTGAAATTAATTAAATATGATTTTAAAATATAAAGAGACTTGTTTTATTTTATTTAAAGAAGTAAAAAGTTCATTTTAAAGTTTGGTTTACTCCAATATATAGCTTAATAAAAACGTCAAATTTTGACTGTATAATTTGTCGTCAAAAACGCCATTTTTAACCAAAATAAGTTGTCGACAAGTTGTTGCAACTTGATACATTTCCAAACTTACAAATACAAGTTTACAAACTATATAAACATTATGCATTTAGCACTAAAAACAAAAAGAATTTACTTTTGAAAATATTTACATAAATGTATAAAAAGTAAAAAAACATGATTTGACAAATTTAAAAATTATTAAACCTTTTATAAAACAACATCATTACTCTACTTCATATCTCATTAATAAGAAGTTATGTTTATACATAGGAAAGGAGCAAATGTGAAAGTGAAAAGAAAGCTAATGTAAGGAGTTAATGACACATACATACATGCATTTAGTGCAAATCAAATCATTCCAAAGTCTTCTCTTTAAACACAAAATCTAAGGAAGTAATCATTCCCCTTTCTTACCATCACCATTAATACATATCAAATCACTCTTTTTCACATAAAAAAAAGTATATTTAAATTCAGAAATGAAGAGGGTATTAATGTCATTTACCGCTAAATATGTTCACTCATAAATACAACCACACCTCTCTTCATTTCCACTACATTTTCATTTCATAAAATTTCCAAAAACCTTCTCTACTTCCGCCATTTCCCTTCTACCTTCAAGCTATCACCTCCATACTCTAAACCATCACCTTACACAAGCCAAACTACCACCTACACACCTCCTCCTCATCCAAAACCCACACACCACCCTAGGCCGAGCACACCCTCCCAAAACCTGAGCCCTACCCCCTAGGCCAAGCCCCCCTAGTCCAAGCCGAGCCCACACAAGCCCAAGCCGAGCTCCACACCCCCTAGGCCAAGCACCACCCTTTCCTACCCTCTCCTACATGCCTAGACCCCAAGGCCGAACCCTCCTCTTTAAAAAAAAAGAAAAAAAGGAAAAAGAAAAGAAAACGAAAAAGAAAGGAAGACAAAAGCATTCGGAAAAGAAGCAATAAAGGCGAGACGTTGGAAAATAACACGTTAGCGAAAAACGCGTATCTCACATTAAAGATTGACGGAGTGGATATTATGGTGAGAAATTCTCGCCGCTTTTTAAATTATATTGATCATCATGCTAAATTGTTATGTTAAATAATCACCATTTGATGATGTGGATGTTTGATTGAATGTTTGAATATGTTGGATAATCCGTAGTAATGTTATGACATTTACCGTATGGAAAATATTGATGTTATATGGATGTTGTATGGTTGTTATGATAATTTGGATATCAAATTCCTATTAGTTAAGTAATCACTTTGTTTAATAAGACCATATTTTAGTAATATGAGAAATTGTGGAAAAATAAGTCTCTTTCCATTTAAAAGTGAAATTAAAGTTAAAATGAAAGAGAATTTGAAATTTGAAGTGAAACGGATTTGAAAATGATAGTTAATTAGAAATTGAAATTAAGATGAATAGTGAAATTGAAATTGAAATCGATTTTGAAAAAGTGAAGTTTAGTTTGATATTGAATTGGAGTTTAAATTGAAACTAGATTTGAAATCTAAGTTTTAAATGTGTTTAATTTGAGATTAGAATTGAAATAGAGTTGAAATTGAAATTTAAAACTTAATATTAAAATAATAGGAATAAAATAATATTATAATATGGCAATAGTGAAAATATATTTTAAATACATTAAAAAGTGAAAATATTGATTTAAAATGGTTTCTAATGATTCTATAAGTGTTGAAATCAAATTTGAATTGATTATTTCAAGTATTGAAAAATAAGTTAACACTAGACGCGTCGCGCAACGGTAGTTCGCCATTTCGCGTCGAAAAGTTCAAATGAGTGTATAGAGTGGAATATGGCTCGGAATTCTTCGAGATAAGAAAATTCCGGACTATTATGTCCATTCTTATAAACGAAGAAAGAAAATCAAAGTTTCGATAAGTAGATTTCAAATTAAGGCCAAATCAATTTTCTAGAAAAATCGCGCCAGTGCAGTTAAGTGACCGTAACAGGAAATCTGTTTAAATGGATGTTTTTAATTATGGAAAAATATGGGTTAAATTTGATAAATCTATTTAAATGATTTAAAAGAGATTTGGATTTGAAAATATGAATTATCGAATGTTTAAAAGTTGTTTAATGAAAATAAGCTTACTTAGCACTTTCCGCGGCACTTTTATGTTGTGAATTTTATAACTTTTGGAATATGAGTTTAAATGTAACGACGTTTTCCAGAATCAATCGTGAATGTTTTGAAAAGGATAATTAAGCATTTTGAAAGATAATTTGGAATATTTATAAGAAATTCCAAAGTAAAGTTGAAAATCTGAGTATCCGGAAACGACTAGTACATTTGTCCCGCTTGTGAGATCCGGGAAGATAAAACAAGGTGTTTAACTAAGGTTAGGGATGGAGCAACCAGTGCCCTGAACTTACCTAGCCTATGTTTTCTTTTCTTAGGCAAGGGGTGGAACAGATCGAAGGGAAAGCCCGGATGATCTTAAATAAAAAGATTATGTTAAGTTTTCTGAAATAAAAGAAGATTGGTATTATCCGAAAGTTAAGCAATCTCCAGAAAGAATGATTTCTAAGATCGAATTTACTTCAAAATGTTTGTTAAGATTGATTTAAGGTTTATCGTAAACGATGTCTTAAATAACGTTGTTTTTGACCCGCTTAAAAGTAAAGAAATTTGGATCAAGAGTTAAGTAAGAAAATCTGGGATATTTTCCAAAGTAGATGAATAAATTTCTTAGAATCATCCTAAGTTAAAAGAAAGAGATTTCGAAATCATCTGAAAAGAATTAAAGTGAAAAGAGACTTAATAAATCCTATATACTCATATTCACCTTTATGGATGATTGGATTTCGAAGGAACCGGAGTCGGATTTCGTTAATTCCTATCCGAAAACCACTTCGAACCAATGTATACGTTCGAACTTGAAGACTTGTTGAAGATGATGATTATTAAAGACCGTGGATATTCATAGCGTGAGGACTGCTGGTTGACTTGCTCTGGGTAGCTCCCGAGTTATATATAGCAGTGGTCTCCTCGTGATAGAGATTTTACGGATTGCAAGGGCTTCTCGCCTAGTAATGGCCGAGGAAAGTGCCTTCGGTTTGTCCTGTTCCTGGAGAACTTGTATGGACGTTTGTCTGATATTACATTTCTAACGATTGCGTACATTGGTTTTTACAAACGTACATCAATGGTGGAGGAGAAGGCAACTTCTCTTAGCTTAACACCCTCCTTGAGACATATGAGCTCAAGGGTTGTATTTTTGTTGAAGGCAATTAGTAGTTAAACGGAAATGGCAATGTGGCATTCAAAGATGTGATATGTGTTATGTGAAAAGGTAATCGTTTGCCTCAAGCTTCATCAAACCGGAAATGACCGAAACAGGATTAGATGCAGCAATGCTAAGTGGGTCATTCCCAAGTAGGGTATGATCATCCCCTTCTAGATATATTTCTTCCCTCTATGACGTTCGGGATGTTAATTAATGTGGCGTATGGAAAACGAGCGCTCGGTTAAAGGTCGGTAACGACCGGGGGATGACATATTCGGTACTATCTAGTTAAAGAGGTAGGTCGGTCTTGTGTTGGTAGAGGGCAGATGTTCTGTGCCTCGGGACATCCATCTAGTGATGTACCCATTTCGGAAGGTAGATCCTTCGCCTGGTCATTTGTATGGAAATCCATTCCCCAATAAGAACCTACGGTTTTGTTTGTAGAACCTAGTATGCTGAATTTAATAATGGTAACAATTTCAGCTAAGATTAATAAGTTTATTTGCAAATGTTTCCAAAGAGATGTCATTAGAAATAATATCAAATGTTTTGATATAAAAGTGTTTTAGTTATCATAAGGTAAAAACCCGTCCGTATTTATGTGTGGGCATGGTCTTATGAGATACTCTTTATTTTCAAAGGATCTTTATAAAAAGGCTGATATATGACGCTGTCATTTATTACTGAGTTTTTCTCACGCTGGTTTATCAAGCCTGATCCGGGTATTTTCAATACTCGGGTCAGATCCGAGTAGTTTCAGGATAGTCGAAGACGATTGAAGTTTTCAGAGGAGAGCTGGAGATATTCATCGACGTATGGAGATACTCTACTATCCGCTTTGCTTAGTTTATTTTGTTTGATGTTTGTCGGCAATTGTAAGGGTAGGTTTTATAACTGTCCAAGCTGAATTTAAGTTAGACTCTGATATATGTATTTAAAAGTTTTTCGCTGTAATTTTTTTTATTCAATATTATATGTTATTTCATTCGTGTGAGATTCTGTTCTGTCTACTTTTCTTTGTCACCCTTAATGATCCGTCTTTTCGTGCAATTTGAGTTGGACATGTATGGTTTATTGTCATTCAAAGGGTACGGGAAAACAGGCCTTTACAACAGCCATGATAAGATTCTTATGGGTAGGCAAGATACATACAAAAAACTTTCCCCACCTATCTTTGTTGAGCTAGAAGTCCCAAAAAGAAATGGTGGATTAGGTGTCATTGGTTTGAGAAAATGGGATATTGTTGCCCTATCTACACTCTTCAATAATCTTCTGAGCTTGACTGATACTCTGTGGGTTAAATGGTGCACTCACTGTAACCTTAAAAATGAGGATATATGGCTATAATTTCCCGAACAAGCCTTAATTTGGTTTGGAAAACAATGTTAAAAATTAGAGACAAACTACTGCCACATACTCAATTGCTTCTGTCCCCTACCAGCAAAGCAAAATTCTAGGTCATGCCTTGGATAGGAAAAGGTATTATTCTTCAAAACATAATGACATTTAGTGAGAGACACAATCTAGGATTTCTGTGAATGCAAAGGCCATATCATATATAAGAGACGGTAAAATAATCCTCCCACATACAAGCAACATCACCATCTCTATGGAATACATATACACTAAAGCCATATGAATATGCTAATGTGGACAGCTATGTGTGGACTGCAGCTCATGTTCAACACTCCACTAAAACTATATACACTGCACTCCAAGGCCCCTTGCATAAATTCCCTTGGTATAAGAGAATATGGAACATGCATACGAATGAAAAACTCAATTTTATGCTATGGAAAGTTTTTCAAAATGGTCAACATACTTTGGCTAACTTGGCTCACAAAGGCATAAATATTTCTACAATATATGTATTAGTGGTGGAGGATATGAAGATATGCATCATCTGTATTTTGGATGCTCCTTTATGTTCTTAATTTGGAGAAAACTTACATGCAACAGGGGATATGAGCAGCCTGTTTGGGATAGTACTATTGAATGGATGAATATTTTTAAAGCAACTAGGTGGAAGCAAGCTTTGTCATATGTCCTTCTGGTTATGCTCAAGGTGACGGTGAAAGAAGTGTGGAAAGAAAGAAATGAGAGAATTTTTAATCAAAGAAAGAAAAATAGTCTACAAATATATAACACTATTTGCCGCGAGATTCAACAGCACATATGCATATCTGGATTTCCCAATGATGCAACATGCCTGAACAACCAATCATTCCTCCCTTTGTTGATGCATGTTAAGGCGTGTGGAGTTATGGATGACAATATGCCTTTTGTACTTTGAGTCCAAGTGTGTAATGCTTCGAGACATGCTTCGGGTTTATGCTCTGTAGCTATTATCAGATTCGGTTGGTTTCTTGCTGTACACCCCTTGTGTGCTTCGAGTACATTTGTACTTTGCTTCGGGCTCTTTTCTATTGGGATGTGTTCTCTATATTTATTTTTCCTTTTTGGTTTTTCTCCTCTCTTGTTTAGCTTTGTATTCCTTATTTATGTTTGTAATCCTTTTTACTAAGTTATAAATAAAGGGTAGGGGCCCTTTAAACCGTGTTGGCTTTGCCAAAAAAATAAGATTTCAATGACGCTATTTACTAAATAGGTTGGATTTTGTATTGGCATACTAAGTCAATATCCTGGCTGGTCTAGGGAGTAGAAAAGAGAGGGAAATGTTGGTTTTTTACTTCTGGATCTACATTTGATATTGGTAAATGGAGATGTAATAAAAGAAGGGGAACTTGTCTCCTCCCTTTCTCTATTTAAACAAGTCTATGCCTTCACACTTTCCCTCTCGATTCCTCCCATCTCCTTATTCGTGAGCTACTTATCATCTCCATAGCCAAAAAAATTTAAAGCCAAATACATCAAATCAACTACAAGGTATGGTATTCCAGACCATTGCAACAATTGGAGATCGACTCAATGTGAATCTACGAAATATGACCAATCAACGTGTATTCAAAGGCTACATCCCTAAGGTATTAAATCTCATTTATATTTTATATATCGTATTTATCGTGTAATATATAAATCATATAACGATTTTGTATACGCAATAGTTGTATCACTTTTATTTGTCATTAAATTATATTAACCTGTTTACATTAATCAAATTTTTGTTTAATTATTTAAAAATTATATTAAAAAATTCGGCTATGTATATTTTTTACTAACTCCGTCTATGTAGTTTTCAATATAGCCTGTCCCAAGCCAAGATAAAGGAGGAGGGTTGTGATACACTTGACGAGCCAACGTAAAAACCACAGCCTCTCTTATGGAAATGGAACCTAATTATATTCTGTTGGGGGCATAACTCTTAGCGAAGCGCCATATCGAGGCTCGGCTATGGTGAAAAGTGAGCAAGGACCGGGTCGCCACTCCTTTAGTGGTGCGCCATATCGAGGCGCGGCTACGGTGATAAATATGCAAGGGCTGGGTCGTCACCCCTTTAGTGGCACGCTGCATCGACGCCCCGATGTAGTGATAAACGAGCAAGGGTCTTTGCACTTTACTCGACGGGTGCGAGGGGCAAGGAAGCTAGTCGATGAATGCAACAGCCCGCAAATCCGTACCCCTTGAGTCATTACCATTCTACCTAAATCAACTCAAGTTATACAGAAATACAAACCATTTGGGTTAAAGAAGAAGAGGAAGAAGAAAATAGAAAACAACAACAAAATCTAACTATCACAGCGGAATAAAATATAATAGATAATAAATGATCTTTACTCAAATCAAATATATCTGTTTATATATATTACATCATCAGAGTACAACAATCATAGTTCAACAACAACAACATACAAACGGATACACAACAACTCAACACAGCGGAATATATATAAAACAACTACGGATATACGTATCGTCATCCAGCTCGTCACCTGAGCTCCATAAACAATTATTTAAATTTAATCATTTAAATTTAAATTTAAACTGAGTGAGATTAACTCACCTTCGATTTTATTTTTCCATCCATCCTACCCGACTTGATTTTTCATGACTTCAGACCTTGGATAACAATTACACAGTTTATTAATATTTGAATTAATCGACCAGCCAATTTTATTTAAATTTAATCAACTAATATTATAGTTTTAAACAAATTTCCCTTTTCATAACTATTTTATAATAATATCATTTCAAACCCGCAGTCCCAAGTAAATGAAATAAATTTAGAATCATTCAGGCCTATCATTTCAGCTCATAACGATTTTCCCTTATTCTAAAGTCCGTCCGGGTATGTATCATTTCAACCCATAGTGATTCTAATCTAAAGGGAACTGGTAGTGTGATGAACTGATAAAAATAACACGATAGCATAATATAATAGTAACAAATGTTATAATAGGTGTTTAAGCATGGATGAACATCATATAATCATAATATAGCAGATATAACATGGTAGTGCATTTTACAGATTCACAAAGGGTCAAATCACTAGTTATATATGTATGTATTGTCTGGTGAGAATAACTCACTGGTTTGAGCTGATGACCCGCGACGAATTGCACAAATGGGATCTACATAAGCACAAAAGCATGATACAGATTCGAATGGAGGAGCCAAATGTCAAATTCCTTGGATACAAATCAAACAAAAACAATATAACATCGATAAGTTTCAAAACTACACTAGAATAAACTGCACAGAATCAAATAGAAATGCTTGCACTTGCTTTTAACCTTTACTAGGCTCAGCCATAAGGGAAAATAAATGACAATGGAAAGTGTTTAGGTCTGGTTTGGGTGAGTATGGGTTCGGCCTACATGTTGGAATGATGGTGTAAAGGTGGGTGAAGACAAGAACACAAAAGCATGCATACACATGGGTTTTAGGACATGAATTGGGCTCGGCCAAGGCCCTAGGTGCCACGGCCAGAAGTGTGGGGTCCACTATGATGGTGTGGCCGAGGGTGTTGGAGGTGCTGGAGGTGGTGGTGGTGATGTAGGGGGCGGCTAAAGGGGTGGTGAGGTGGTGGATGTGAGGTAGTGCTCAGATAGGCTAGTATCGGGGTGGTTTTGAAAAGTTTGTGGATATGCATCACCAAGGGGGTCACGGCTTGGGTGGCTGGTGAGGAGGAGGTGGTGATGGTGTGCCATCAGGTTGTGGAGGCGACTAGGCAGCAAGGTAGTATGGCCGAACCTAAAGGGAAGAAGCAAGTACAAACAAAAATCAAAAGGAATAAGCAATATAAGTGAAAAAAGAGATAAAAGAAGATATAATTTTTACCAATTTCTCAAGCAAGCGATGGCCAAAAATTTTTTCTCAGGAAGGAGGAAAAGAAGACACGTGAAATTAAAATGAAATGATCGGCTGAAATGTGGGGAGTTATACCAAAAGAAATGAAGAGTTGTGAGGAAAATGAAGAGGTGGAATTCAAAAAGGCAAAACGCAATTCAAAAGTAAAAAACCCTTCATATTTCCTTATTTTATTTATATAACTTTATATTTCTGGAAATAATAATAATCCCAGATAAGATTTCAAAATTTTATCAAAATATAAAAATTTATATAAAAATTTATCAATTATATAAAGTTAAATTAAGGAAAATAGCTAAAAATAGTGAACTAGACCAGAAAATTTGAAATTAAATAGAATAAATTATAGAAAAATTATATGGGCTTGTAAAAATAATTATAACAAAGATAGTAACATAAAAATAAAAATTCATTCACAAAATAAATAAATAAAATTTAATTAAATATAATTTATATGAAGAAAATAGCAGAAAATTAGAAACAACCTTTAAAAATAGGAAATAAATACAGTAAATTTTGGAAAAATTCTATTATCATTTTAGAAATATTTAGATGAAATTTCACAAATAAAACAAATTTAAAATAATTTTGAAATGAAATAAAGTCAAATTCAAATTTATAGTCAAAATTTAGGGTTGTTACATGCTTGAGGTTTAGAATATGATTTTTTTACATGGACAGTTATATATATATATATATGTGTGTGTGTGTGTGTGTGTGTGTGTGTGTCTATATATATGTTCACTGGTACCACTTATCTTCATCGATCCAGTCCTGATTTGATTTCGTCAATTCCTATTTATCAGCTTTGTCTGTCATGCCCGTTCTTCATCGAATCATGTCCATCTACAGTTGATTTGGAATTCGTAACTCATTTCATTGTATATCCTCTAGCCTCGAAAGGTGAGAAATCACTCACAATTAACGTTCTTTTATTTATTAAATTTGATTTCAATTGAAATGACAATAGAAATATGCTGCTGTAGTTATTTAAATTGTTATATATGCTATTATCTGTAATTGTTCACCTGTGGGATATGACGCCATATCCCATTGTTTATATTAGATATTGTCATTGATGATATGTGCCTGTTATTATTATTTTCATATATGTAATCACTCTGCAAGTTTCCTATTAGTATAGAATTCACTATGGGTTGAAATGATACATACCCGAACGAGCTTTAGAATAGGAGAAAATCATTATGGATTGAAATGATAAACCCAAGCGATTTTCATTGAATTGAATTTGGGATTGCGGGTCGGAATGATATCTACCCGTATGTACGTACATATACATACATACATACATACATATATATATATATATATATGTATGTGTGTGTATATATATATATATATTAATTACGGATTGAAATGATAAATATCCGTGTCACTTGACCGTAGGATAGGAGAATATATACAGACACCGTTTGTCCATATATATATATAAATGTTTCAAAAATAATTTCTATGGTTTTGAAAGGAAATATATGGTTTTTAATAAATATTGGTTCTTAAAATTATATTAAATGGTAATTTTATATATAAAGATTGATTTAATACATATAATATGTTTAAGTATTTGTTTAAATTTATATTTTCAAATAGATTGTTGTAATAATTTGAATAAGTTAAAGTTGAATTAATTGAAATTGTATTTAATTAAGAATTCTATCGAATTAAATCGATTTGAACTATTGAATTTGAAGTTTAGGATTTGATTCTTTAACTTGATTTTTGATTTAAAGTGATTAAAGGATATTTCAAGTTTAAATAAATCGAAAGGAATATTTATTTTAAAGGTAATTTAATGTTATTTAAATAATACTGAATTTATTAAGTAAATATTTCAAGACTAAATAATAATGAGGTTAAATCGAGATCTGAATAAAATTGTTAAATTGAACTTTGAAAATGTTGAATATTAAAAGCTTTGAAATATACTGGAATTTAAATGGTTTATTTGTGATTCAGATCTGTATTTGAAATCGATATAATTTGAATTTGTTATTTAGAAACTGAATTGAATTAAAATGAATAAGTCTAGATTGAAAAATGTGAATTTGGAACTCGAATCGATTGGAATCGATTTGTGAGGTTTAAGGAAATTACAAACACTTTACTTTACAAATTATTTAATATATATATATATATATATAGACACACACACACTATTTTGGAAAATAGATATATTTGAAATGAAAATGATATTTTTCTTTTGAATTATAAATTAATTTGAAATGATCACAGTGTTATAGTGTATATTTCTACCTTGTAGATAGTTTCAGGATCCTTAGAGGATAGGTATCCCAAACATCCTTTGAGTTACTTGTACTTC